>OX638368.1:132052119-136852119 GCA_951812925.1 Calliopum simillimum | reverse complement strand
ACTTAATACCATAAATTCTACACAATCGAGAAAACTTTTTGTGAAAACAGAGCCCAATTAAATTCAATTCAAACAAAATGACAATCAATTCATATTATTACATTACTTTTGCTTCGTTATGGATTAATTCCCTTTCAAAAAAACCCATTCATGTATCATTAGTATTCCTTAAAACAAATTTTCTTATTTAAAATTTTGGAAGCTCCTATTAGCGAGTCGATAGATCCTTGGTAATTTTCTAATAGGAAAATCTAGAGGATCAAAACTTAACATGTAAATTGTTTCTAGTATGACACTGAAAATAAGCTAGAAATTTTTACTTGAAAATTAAAATTTCTCAGTCTCCTGGCATGTCTCTCTTCCAAAATTTAAGTTTTAATGCTAAATAAAACTCAATTTCGAGTGTACACTTTCCACTAAAGACAAGAAAAGTAATTATAGTGTTATAATGTAATTGCAGAATTTTTCAATAAATATTAAATTTTATTAAAAAATGTTATTGAACTTTGTTGCTCGACTTATAAATCAGTCTCGTGACACATGAAAACATCTAAAAATTTTGATGAATTAGCATATCAACCGCATTGCAGTTTTGTTGATGCGAATGATCGAAGTAAAGTTACCTTAGAATCGCTATCATTTGTATCGGATCTTGGATATTTAAGACAATATGCCGAGCTGTGTGTGATATAGTATGGCTGCCAGTCAGATTTTCAGTTACATAGTTATTACTTTCGTGAAAAATATTGGGTGTGTGCATTAATTTCCATCGTTTTTCAAAAGATGTCGCCATCAATACATGGTGACTTAAATGTTAGATCAGAAACGTCATATCTGAAGCTTAGGCATCTGTCAACAACTCTGCATCATTAGATTTGAAAATTTTCATCCGCATCATAAATTTTACTGTGCTCCAAAATGTCCGAGTTCGTGCCGAAAAAGCAACATTTGCGGGAAGTTTTACTTCACTACTATATTTCAAAGAAGTCGTAAGTGGTTTCGATGGTTTAAAAGTGGTGATTTTGATGCCGAAGACAAAGAACGTCCTGGTCAGGACCAGCTAGGTGTGATCCATTATGAGCTGTTGCCAAGTGGTCAAACCATTAATGCTCAACTCTATCGTCAACAATTGATCCGATTGAAGCAGAAAATCCAGGCAGAGCGGCCAACGTATGCGACCAGACACGAGTCAATCATTTTCCACCACGATAACGCTCGGCCACATATTGCTGCCCCAGTCAAAAATTACCTGGAAAACAACGGATAGGAAATTTTGCCTCAACCGCCTTATAGCCCAGACCTTGCACCATCAGACTACCATTTGTTCGATCGATGCAGAATGCCCTATCAGGAATACGTTTCACTTCAGTTCAAGATATCGAAAATTGGCTCGATTCATTTTTGGCCGCCAAGCCGGTGCAGTTTTTCTGGGATGGAATCCATAAATTGCCAGAAAGATGGGAAAAAGTAGTGACTAGCGATGGGCAATACTTTGAATAAAATACATTGTACCATTTTCTTTAAATAAAGTCTCAAATAAAAAAAAAACTATGGAAATTAATGCACACACCCAATATATTTCGGATGTATTTATAATTACATTTACAGGACTCCATAATATAAATAAAATTAATTTTTATCAACGAAAAAGTAACCATTTAGGAAATATTCGATAAAATCGATAATTCGAATATTTCCTAAATTTTAACTTTTTTGTAATTACAAAAAGATTCTAATACTTTTTATCGTTCGACTCACCGTTTTCATAAAAAAGCTTCCGAATTTAAAAGTAATTAAGACCACACGGAACCTGCCTGTTAATATACGTAAGGCAAAAGAAGTAGACGATTGAACCTAAGCGAACATCTAGAAGATCTCGACTACGCTGATGACATTGGCCTTCTATGGTCCAGACGCTTAGATTGGAAACCTTGTCTTAGAATCGCAAAAAGCTGGGCTTAAAATCAACGCATCCAAAACTAAAAGCTTGAAGTTGAACGTAAACAGAAATGAAATCATCTTTAAAGCTGGCAATGATGGCACTGAAAACGGTGGAGCAAAAGAGGATATCCAAATCAAATTGCGTTTGCGCAACTGGAGAAAATATGTGAAATCGGTGCGAAACATGAATTGTTACCGAACAATTAATAAACAAGCTGCAAGTATTCGTCAATAAGTGCTTAAGGCGTACATATACTGACAAAATTGGTCCATTTTTGATACAAATGACAGACATTGCATTACATTTGGACTATTGAAAATTTAAGTGAAACTTTTTCTAGTTTTAGTGTAGTCCATTTTGGGCTACTTACAAAATAACTAGAGCAAAGATTGAGACAATTATCTCCAGCGGTACTACAGGGACGTCACACCACTAGTAGCTACTTGTGCTAACATCCTAGACTTTTAAAATAAATAAAATATTCATTTTTTATTTTGTTTTATTATATATTTTTTTGTTGTTGTTTTATTTTACTTTTGTTCTTTTATTTACTAAACAATTAAAAGTAGTTTTATGCTTACTTACGATGTAAGTTGTAATTATATATATATTTTTTGTAATAAAGTATTTAAATTACTTCATTTTAATTTTTATTCATCTTTGTGTTTCATAAAAAAGTAGAAGTTACAATATAGTATTGTTGTTGTAGCCTGTTGTTTGCTGTTTACTTGTATTGATTACATTAAATTTTAAAATTTTTCCCCTGTCCATTCAGAAAACGAGTTGACCAAATTGCTGTCTTGATAAACGAAAAGTTTGCTTTAAAAAGCCAATAGAGCAAAACAACGCTACTAGATTTTGTTTTTCTTTTTAAAATTAAAACAGCTAAAACAAAAAAAGAAACTCGCGTTTTTTTATTCATTAAAAACTAAAAACTATCAATTAATTTATTGTTTAATTTAATTGTTTATAGAAATATTTTTATATATATATTTAATATATCTTTGCATATATTATAATAAAAATACAAAAGAAAAACACTTAATTAAACGTTAGCGCTTTAAATTAAGAAAATAATAGAGTTAAGAAGAAGAAAAAGAATTGAGAAACACGAAGTGGAAGTGAATTTAAGGAACCAATAAAAATTACAGAAAATAACACTAAGATGAATACAGAGATAGGAAACATTAAAATTAATGAAACTAAAATATTATAGAATTATGAAAAACTGTAATTACTTTTTTCAGAAACTTTAAATTTTTGTTATTTCAAATAAATAAAAAAAAGACTCAAACAGTTTTTGATCTGTTCTCTTGGGTGTTTGTGGTTTTTCGTTAGTTTTGTTCAAGTTCGCTAACGCAACATACATATGTACCTAAAAGTGAAACGCCGCATAGAAGTTTTTTTTTTTAGTATGTAAAAGCATTAATTATATGAAAAACTACATCATACTTATTTTTAATGTATTCATAATAAATGTATACACATGAATGTATATAGATATATTGATGTATTGTACGTACATATGCATCCATATTCATTGAAGATGTTTCACGATTTTTAAGTGTTAATTTTTTTAAAATGAAGAAAAATAACAACATAGATTTTAATAAGTTTAATTTAAACAATTTTTATATATTACATAAATTTGTATGTATTACTCGTTGACCTTATTAGCCAAATGTACAATAACCAAAATTAAACAAAAACAAAATATAAGAAATGAGTTTAACCAAGAGACACAGGTTTAGTTAAACGAAATCATAACGATACAAAAGGTTTTTATTCAGATTAAAACGGAGTAAGCCAAATTCAGAAAGTTTATACACTGCAAAAGGTATTTTAATTTTAAAATTTAATTTCACTTTAAAGAAAGTTTTGAAGTTTTATTTAAGATCAAATATATGTACTAAAAACGTTTAATGAAACCAAATACTTTAGTTATTATTGAGAGATCATAATTTAGGAGCATACAATAAAACGAAACAGTAAACCATTATAAAACTTTAACTGATGTCATGTTTTAAGCAGCCATAAATAGCTATCGATTATTGCAAGGCATCAAATGAAAACAAAAATGATTTAAATGTTCAAAAAAAAGGGCACAGCTCTACCGCTGGCATAGCCAATTGGTTTCAATACAATTTAGGACTCGTAATACTTAACCCTTTTCGTTTATACTTGAACTTATTTGCAATAATATTTTAGTGCGTTAAAAAACTGCTGTAAAATCATGTCACCAGTTTACAAATTGAATTCTTCTTTTCTTTTTAGTTTAGTTTTTATATCGATAGCAAAGTATTTGTTTAAAATGCTTTTTTGCATCAACTTTAAAAATGGATTTTAATCTACCCGTTTGCAAATACAAAAAGTATTTAAGTAGATAAGTTTTGTTATTTTTATCAATATTACTTGTATTAAATTAGAAATAAATAATTTTACTACAAAGTTTTAATTTTCAACAACTTGAAAACTTATTTTTTTTTTTAATTACAAATCTTTTATGAAATATGTATGTATATATGTGTGGTTGTGTGCTTGAGGATTCTGTTGATTGACCCCGTAATGAACAATTTAAAACTTAATTTAAAAGTGAAATTTTTTTTTTTTCAGAATTTTACTTGCTGAGTTTTTAGTTTTACTTTCTTATAGAAAATTTTCGTTAATTTATTCAATATATAATTTACCACTATTTTTCCTATTGTTTTTCTTTTTGGTTTTTTTTTTTTCTTTAATATTATAATTTTTATAATTTTGTTCATACTCTTTCGTCGGAACAATGTATGAATGTATTTTATTTATGAATATATGAGTGTATTTTTATTTGTGTCTATGATTTTGCTCATTTCCATCTATTTTTATTCTTTATTGATTTTATGTTACCATTATGTTTAATCGTTTTATATTGTGTGTTGCTTTATAAAATTCTTAATTAAACTTTTACGAGTTTTATTAATTTTTCTTTACTTCTCTTTATGTTGTTATTATTTTCAAATCTTTACTAAAACTGTAATCAATATGATGATATTTTACATCTCTAGTTTATTGTTATTGCTGTTATTTGTAAAATGTTTTAGTTTCTTTGTTGGTGTTGCTGTTATTGTTGTTGTGGCAATTTTATTGATATTATGAACTAATTTAATTGGAGAATGAAGACGACGTAGATGTGGAGCATAATGTTGTGGTTGCTGCTGCTGCTGATGTAATTGTTTTTGAGTAAAGTGCTATGCTAGGCGTGGCTTCTTTTGATGTGGGGTTTCCTCGTCCTCTTCATTTTCATCTTCTTCATCGTTGGAGTCACTTTCATAGTCAACAAGTCCCTGTCGAAATAAATTTCAAAAAGCAATAAATATTAAACATCATAGTGTCACAATAGGCACATTGAAACTTTTGTTTTATATTTTTATGTATGATTTACTGTAATCTGTGTATCATATCTTGACGGCAGGCATTGAAATAAGCTGTAATAATACCCTATTTCTGCAGTAATAACTTCAAAATTGCAGTAATAACTTCAGAATATTGTAAAAAATTGTAATAATAATTTTCACCCAAATTCATATTACAGTCGACGTCCAATAAAACGAATTATATAATGTCAGGCCTATTCGTAAAACCGAAAAATTCGTATTATCGCAACGAAATTTTGGTCCTATTTTCTTTTATATTGAGGTATAACGTCGGTTTAGAGATAAAACTCATTAACTCGAATACTTGATTTGAGAGCAAAACATCAGTTTACGAAAAAAATGTATGAAAAATAGGAAATTTATGAATTTTTTTTCTGAGTAATATGGTACGGAAACGGAAAACACAATTAGGGGGTTTCTTAAAACTATTAAAAGCCTCGAAAACTCGTAAAACTGACAAGTTCGAATTTGACAACGAGTGTACGTGGTGCTCGAGGCATTTACATTTTGTAATGGATACCCTTAATATTTTGATAAAAATCAAAAAAATATTTGAAGGATAAAATATGGAAATTGAGCTAAACATACTACACTGCTAAGCTCAATTTCCAAAAAAAAAAAAATACTTAATGAATTTCACCACTAACAGAAGAAATTTAAAGTAAAACACGCCAATTGTACCAGTTAAAAAAGCATGATGTGACCGATTTGGCTGAAATTTGGCAATCTTGCATTACCGATGCCTAGCATGCGCGAGGATTTTGTTCTGTTACTATTTGTTGCTAAAATAAAATAAAAAGACTGTTTTTTTAATAGCTCAAACTTTTTTTCAGATTTTTCGAAACATTTTATAATTCTTCAACAATTTTTCTAAGTCCAAATATTAAGGGAAAAGCATTATAAAACGTTCGAAAAATTCTGAAAAAATTCTCACGCATTCTTTCATGCATTCTTACCATTTAATTCTTTGCAAAAGAAGCAAAGCCTACTAAGAAAAAAATCTCATTCGTATTATTGAACCGAAAAACTTACCGCTGTTCGTATTATAGAATCACATGTGGAAGAAATATTGCATTCGTATTATTGGACATTCGTAATACGGAGCATTCGTATTACTGGACGTCGACTGTACTTTGTTTTGCGTTAATCGTTGAAACTAAATACTCATTTTATTTAGCTTATAACCGTTGTTTTAGTTGTCTAACCTCACCAATTTGGGCTAAATTGTAGCAACCACAATAAGTACTCGGCAACTCTACTTTAAACATATTTTTATAAATGCATTCGAAGAAAATTTCGCTATAAATTTTCAATTTTAAATTGAACCATTGCCATAATATCTGCAGTAATAACTTTTTCTTATTTCAACCCCTGCTTGACGGAACACTACCAGTGATTTGACTAACGGGGCTAACAAGAATATCGGATAAACTGCATTAATCAAGTTATTATTCACTTTGTACGCGGTCTAAGGTCAGTTTATTATTTTCTAATTCAAATAAAACTCCAGAGCATGAATAAAATCAAGAATAACATCAAATTGTTAAGGTAAAATAATACACCAATAGCTTATATTAATTTCCTAAGAGCCATCGAAAACAGATATTTAAACGAAGATTCTACACGTGTTAACGTATCATTTGAACTGTGAAATATCTCTCAAGACATATGAAGAATCTACTTATAAGTCGCTGCGACCAAGTCACAGGTATCGATATATCGCTCATCTATAGTGTGAACTTCTATCCCTTGAACTGGGAATATTTTTCAAGACGTATGTAGATTCATCTATTTAAAACAGCTACCAGTGACTTCCAAAATCTGGTGCCGACTTATTACAAAAGACTGTTGAAAAAGTGGGAATATCCACATCTATGGAAATTTTGATTTCTGCATTAATTTTTCGGGATAAAATTTTCACATTTTCATTTAAATATTAGTTTGTAAACTTTTTGATTATTTAGAATTCCAAACACTGGTTCATAGAAAAAAATTGGAGCAAGAATATCTCGAAATACTGCAGATATTTTGCCAAATCTGAGGATGAGACCGATTTAGCGTCGAAAAATTCGTAAGACTGCGTATAACAAGTATTGTGGTCATACATTTTTTTTTTAGTGCTTATGTCATAAATTTGCAATGATTTTTTTTTTTTTTTTTTTGTAGCAATTTTCCTATAGTTAAATGTATATTTGATTGCATGCAATAGAAAGATCACTATTTGTACTGACCTTTTTCATTACATTATCATCGTTTACCACTGCCGCTCCAGTTGTTACTACGGTTGCATCCTTAACATCCCCTGCAACGCTCGTCTTTGCATTTATCAAAACATGTTGCGCACCGTTGATTTCTGCTGCCACGACTTCACTTGTACTCGTAGCTATCGTTGTTAAAATTTGTGATGCTGCAGCAGCTGCTGCTGCTACTGCTACAGATGCTGCCGCTGCACTTGTTAATGTGCTATTGGAATCGGATAAAGACGTTGACGGCGATGACGAAGAATTGGACGATGATGAAAGTGACAGTACCGCAGACGTTGATGTTGACGATATACCAGCAAGTTCTTGCTGCTGCGCCTGATGTTGTTCTACAGCTGCCAATTGTTGCTGTAATTCAAGAATTTCTGGTTGGGAACTGCCTGCGACAGCGGTGCTTATCGATGTTGACTGTTGCTGAGCTTCTAGCTGAGCAGCACTTGATGTACTCGCTACCCCAGCAGCTGCTGCCGCTACTGCAGCCGCAGCAAGTGTACTACTTAAATTCATTTGTTGTTGCTGTTGGAAATTGTGCAAAGGATGTTGCTGTTGTAACGCAATAGAAGCCCCCAAGTGTGTGTTGGTACTCGATTCATTATCTGATGAATTGCATATATTTTCATTGACACCACCACCAACACCTCCGCCAACAATTGGTGATATTGTAGTTGATGTCGTCGTTGCGGTTTGATTCAAATTACTATTGGAAAGTAAACCGTGTTGCTGTGAACTTTGCGGCGGTGATTTCTGTTGCAGTTGTGATTGTTGAGAACTACTTTTCTCCGTAACAGCTAAAGAAGTTCGAAAAATACAATATTAATATATTTAAAATTTTCATAGACGAACCAGCTATAACCTTACATTTCATTACGCTATTATATGTATCAAGATCCTCAGCAAAATCTTCTTCTTCATTAAACCACATTTCTTCTTCTTCTTCCATTTGCCTTTGATCGCGACGGAATCGACCTCCACCACGTATAATTGGAATACCACTGTAAGAAAAGAAGCTCAGCTTAAATCAATTGCCTTAAAAGTCCACGAGTAATTGCTTGTAATCAAACCGCATAATTTTGATTTGGATTTTTGATTCAGATTTTATTCCTTTTCCTTATTTTTCCTTTTACTCCGTAAACACTTACTTGTTATTACTTATAACGTATTTTCTAGTTTCATAATTATTCACGGAACAAATCGTTAAATAAATGCTAAGGAGTTACATTTAAAGTGTGTCCCATAATTCACGCAAGATTTAAATAAAAAAAATACTTTTGTTTTTCAATAGTATTTTTTTTTTTATTGAAACATAGTACATAGGATTGGTTTATGTATGGAATAGCACGTCGGGCAGATAACCTCTACAGCTTAGCTGGGATGTACGCACTCTTTCGTAGAAATGTGTCTGAATTTCGTTGGTGCTGCGTTGAATCTCCTCCTTCAATGCATTTGTTATAAACCCTAAACTGTCAGCTGTGAAACTGTTTTTTTCGTTGACAATGCTTTTCCCCACATATGGCGGCGAATTCAAATCTTGCATGAAAAAATGGGACACAATGATATACATAGCGCTCATTTACTACAAGAACAGCACAAGTCAAAAAACTCTATTTTCTAGAAAATACGTTTAAAATTTTCAATTGAATAAGTTAATCTGCTCTCAAACGGTGACCATAAAAGATATTAATATGAAATTTTTACACAATATGAAGCATGATAAATCGAATAAAACTCAGGGTTCGAAGGATATATATCAATAGATATATATCATGATATATATCCGATATCAAATGATTTTTTATGATATATATCAATACAAAATTATTTTAAAAATTTTATATTATTAAGTAATTTTTGGCGTTTGTCACTGTATTTCTACTTCCCAAATGTAGATGGCGTTGGAGTAGAGTTAAAACATACTCCCTAATAGTAAGTTCTAATCCATAAATGCCAGCACTTCTGCCGGCATTAATGGTGCCAGTCGTGTCAGAAAAAATTCGTTACGAAAGAGTAAGTTTTTTTTTTTTGTGTTTACTCTATTACACAGGCCTGCAAATTATAATGGTTTGAACCTCCTAATCACGAAGCTGAACTTGGTTTATTTCCATCACGACAGGATTTTGAGATATTCCAATTTTCATAACCTCAAAAATAATGAAAAATCGTGTTTTTCGCTGTCATTTTTAAATTTCTCGAAATTCTGACGTGAAAGAGCAATTCTGTAAAATTGGAAATCAATCTCGTTATTTTAAGAGGGGTACCCTCGTCTGTGCAGCATTTGAGAACTTATTTAATCAATCGTTAAGGATTATGCACTCTTCAAAATCATGCCTAAAATACTCAACATATTTAAACCATTCTTGCATCATATATTTTTTTGGTGCTCCCCGTGCGATCAAGATAGCTGCTATGCATAATATTCATCCAGGTATGATGTTTCATAATGCAGGTAAATTAAGTAGATATGCGTTTTTTGTTTTTGGTATGATTTCTTTGTATACCGAGCGCACCGTACTTTCACTCAATTACCCTCATTATCAAAACATATCTGTCGGAATATCAGGCGGATATATGGTGTTAATATGGTTTCAATATACCTACTGGTATAGGCGTAGGAGTGACTCAAATAAAATTTTCAAGTGCTTTGAGTTTTTTTGTATGAGGGGTACAACATCCTCTGGTCCAATCGTTCCCATATTTCTTATAAATGTTTTGGAGCACTAAAAAAAAACATTTCGTGCAAATATGGTTTTGATACGTTCAGTAGTATAGGCGTGGTAGTCTTGTATATTCAAAAAAGTCACTTTAGTTAAACTTAAATTACTGAAAATTGTGACATGCTGGCATTTTTTCACTATTTTTCTCATAATCAGCACACTTAAATCTAAAGAAATCGATTTTAAACTGTGTTATTTTTAACAAAGGATTTGATATTGTCTGATCTTGAAGATTTTATGTTTTGGTTTCATTTGTCTGATTTTAAGTACCTAAATATTTAGTATACTACTTATGTACAATAAAATAATAATATGGCTTTGATACAAAACGGATATATGGGCAAATCCCAAAAACTTTTAACATATTGAAAAAAAAAATAAGTCGTAAAAATTTTTAAGGCACATGGTTTTCTCGTGTTCTACCGTCAAGAGATGTGTTTTGGGAGTAAAAAATCGTTAACGTTAACCACTTAAGTTACGCGGCGTAAAAAATAAACCATTTTGAATGAAATAAATTATTTTATTATTACTTTACAGTTTTATATCTTATATAAACGTTTTATTATGACCGTACACAGACAAGAACATGTTAAAATGTTAAAAATATATTAATTTTAAGCAATTCTAAGCACTTTTTTCTATAACTTTTTTTCGTAAAGTGCTTCATTTTCGAGTTAAAAAATTAAACTATTATTAAATTAAAAACACAATATATTTTTTAACTACAAATTAAAGCACTTGATGAAGAAATGTTACTTAAAAAAAGTGCTTATAATTGATAGAAGAACATGTGTGAATTTTTTCAGAATTTTTGGAGCGATTTTTCGATTTTCAAAAATAAAAAAACAAAAATAAAAAAATCCAAAAATAGTTTGATTGTCAAAAATCGAAAAATTCGTGTAGAATTAGCCAACGCCGCATGGTTTTACATTGTACCATAATAGGAAGAAATGTTCACAAAACATTTTTTGAATGTCAAGATGATGTTTCTCGTGTGCCGTCGGTTTAAACGATTTTTCAGTCACATTTACGTTTTTATGACACAAACCTTTAGCCCTGTATAACAAAAACGATGCATGGCACGCTAATTTAGTTTTCGTAGATCTTTCTGTTTCGAAAAAGTAATCTAACCCCACCATGAAAATCCTGAAATTCTAGACGGCGTGGCTGTAAAGTTGTTCTAAAGACTCTCATAAAAAAACAAAAATAAAAAAATCCAAAAATAGTTTGATTGTCAAAAATCGAAAAATTCGTGTAGAATTAGCCAACGCCGCATGGTTTTACATTGTACCATAATAGGAAGAAATGTTCACAAAACATTTTTTGAATGTCAAGATGATGTTTCTCGAGTGCCGTCGGTGTAAACGATTTTTCAGTCACATTTACGTTTTTTTGCCTCAAACCTTTATAGCCCAGGAAAATAAGACGAAAAAAGAGCTTCTGTGCGAAAAAATTCCCAGTGGAAATTTTTCACCGGGATTGTCTTTATTTATGCATGATACACAAACTGTGAAAAGTCCATTGCAAAGTCGTGTGCGCATAAAAAGTTATTAAGGCTCAAAGGTCGCTAAAATCTGTTTTTTGCAAATATCTCGCTAATGCTAACTTCTACAGAAAAATATTGGCCTTCAATTTTGTAGCACAGGAAATTTCCTACAAAAGTACGTTAAAAGTATTTGCGTACGACTTCTGGTTTAGGAGATCACCCAATTTAAAAAGTTGTTAACAGTTTTGATATGAAATACTACCTAGGAGTTCATATTGAAATATCTTACTTTTTAAATTGCATCAACTCTTCAATGAGAAGTTGTACAAACAAAATTAAAATGCCGTTTGAAAGATAATTTAATTTTCTATGTACCGTACAAAATTTTTTCCGAACGGCTCATGACCTTAAAAATATTCTTGAATAACCGTTAAGGCTTCGAAATTACTGGTTTTTTAAGGATATCTGCGAATTGGTAAGTAGTACGATAAAAAGTAATGGGACCAAATTTGTAGAGAATTACAAGATCTACAAAAAATAAGCGATATATGTACACATAGAAGTAACCGTTTAGAAGATATTCCAAAAAAAAACCCTTAAAATGCCAAAAAACCGGTTTCTATTGAATATCTTCTATACGGTTACTTCTATGTGTATACATATCGTTTATTTTTTGTAGATCTTGTAATTCTCTACAAATTTGGTCCCATTACTTTTTATAGTAGTACTTACCAATTCGCAGATATCCTTAAAAAACCAGTAATTTCGAAGCCTTAACGGTTATTCAAGAATATTTTTAAGGTCACGAGCCGTTCGGAAAAAAAATTTTGTACGGTACATAGAAAATTAAATTATCTTTCAAACGGCATTTTAATTTTGTTTGTACAACTTCTCATTGAAGAGTTGATGCAATTTAAAAAGTAAGATATTTCAATATGAACTCCTAGGTAGTATTTCATATCAAAACTGTTAACAACTTTTTAAATTGGGTGATCTCCTAAACCAGAAGTTGTACGCAAATACTTTTAACGTACGTTTGTAGGAAATTTCCTGTGCTACAAAATTGGAGACCAACATTTTTCTGTAGAAGTTAGTATTAGCGAGATATTTGCAAAAAACTGATTTTAGCGACCTTTTAGCCTTAATAACTTTTTATGCGCACATGACTTTGCAATGGACTTTTCACAGTTTGTGTATCATGCATAAATAAAGACAATTCCGGTGAAAAATTTCCACTGGGAATTTTTTCGCAGAAAATGTCTTATTTTCCTGGGCTATTAGCCCTGTATAACAAAAACGATGCATGGCACGCTAATTTAGTTTTCGTAGATCTTTTCTGCTTCGAAAAAGCAATCTAACCCCACCATGAAAATCCTGAAATTCTAGACGGCGTGGTTGTAAAGTTGTTTTAAAGACTCTCATATGAAAAATTTTGATATCGACGGACGCTTTTTTAGCACTCTGTAGTTTTTTATAGAAGCTACGCACATATATTTGCATTATCCTATTCAAAAGAGGTACCGATTCAGTAGAGTTTTTACTGAAAACCAACATTCTAAAGTACACGGCGTGAGTAAAGCATACAGATATAATCATAAAATATTACAACAGACACGGCAAATTTGAATAAACTGATCATTCAAATGGTTATATCTATTCGTACAAGCTTCACATCAGATTTTTGGTCTCATAAACATGTTAGCATACACCTGTACAATGAAAATGTTTCATATCAGTCATCTAAAATTGTATAAATTCAGCTCAGTATCGCTATTCAGTATACGGCCGCGGGATGTTAAAAGTTTTTGGGATTTGCCCATATATCAAAATGACTATGAAAAAGGGGCTTACGTGCGAAAAAAAAATTGTAAAAACAACTGGAAAACAACTTTTAAAGGTCAATTTATGCGAATCGGCAAAAATTGGAAAACATTTTTTTTTTTTTGACACGTAAGCCCCTTTATCATAGTCCAAGTCACATATATCGGATATATATCAAAAATATCCGATATTTTGATATTTATAATAAATATCGGATATTTTCGAACCCTGATAACACTGCATTTACTCAAAATTCGCGTTTTTTGAGTTTGCCGTTCTTGTAGTAAATGAGCGATATATTATCAAAAGTATATTTCATACATTACCCATATTGCTGATGGAATATTAATTAACCCAGACCAAACGAAACTGTTTTTATACGAAAATTAATTCAATTATTTTCAAAAAAAAAAACTTACGTATCAAGAGACATCTTGTCGCGATCCTTTATTCGGTCCTGATATTGATCGTAACGATTTTTTAGATACTTAAAAGTCTGCACATATTCGATTTCATCAAATATTTTACTAAAGTTTTCCACAAAATAGACGCATAGTGTTTTTATATCTTCAAGTTTTACAAACTCAAATAATTCCAAAATAGCCGATTCGAGTAAATTATATCTGCCATTATTCCTAATGAATGCGTCAACAACTGGTGCAAATAAGTTTCCTTTAACTATGTGCCTAAGTGGAAAAAAATCAAGAAAAGTTTATATTGCAACATATTAAATATACTAGATGAATTGTTCTCATACCTATTATAAAACTCGTCTTTAAGTGCAATTATTTTTCTTAAAAGTCTAAGGGCGCCAAGTACAAGGAACGTATGTGTGCTCTTCATTAGCACTAGTATTCTCTTGAGGAGATCCTTTTGTATAATAAAGTTTTTAATGTGATACGTGTGATGTTCAACACAAAATGAGAGTATATCTAGGACAATGCCAAGCAGTTGTGCTGTTTGATAATCTTCATTTTGTGGTCGATCACCAATAGTATTCAAGAGGAGTGGTGCTGTAAAAGTAAATTATTATAATAAATAAAAATTTCATACTTGTATTGGTTTAATATCGCATACCTATCAATGTCTGTACACTGTATTTATAGAAGAAGTTCAAGAAATCACCCTTTTCGGTAAGCATATTTTCAGGTTCCAAAAGAATTTTTATAATGCCCATTAATTGTACGGCAACACCCAGTTCTGGTTCTGAATCTGTCAACATTTGTTCAATGGCAATGTTCAAAAGCATACGATCCTAACAATTGACAAGTTATTATAACGACACTTCTTTCATATCAATATTAAGCACAACTACTCACCCCTTCTGTTCGGTTGACCTGCTGTAATGTATAATTACGCACAACCAATGGAGAAAACTCTACAATCGCCGTCAATATATCAATCGATGCCGACTTAGTCTTTTGATCGTTCATGACGAGCGTTATTTCCAATGCTTGCAAAATACCCAAACAAGTTAGGGTCTTATAAAATGAATCCTTGCCTTGAGGCTGTAAATTTTGCGCATAGTTGCAAAACTCCTTTAAAAACAAAACAATGTCTCGACGCTTAGCGTCACTTGTTTGTGGATCAGTAAGGAGTGCAAACATATCAACCAAAAAACGTTCATCCTCCTGAATGAGCGTTACAATTTCAACCTTGTTAAAGAAGATAAAACTCGAGAGTGTATTCAACATATTATCCTCAACAAACACTGATGGCGTCGGCAAAATGATATCTTGAATGTATTGTACACGGAACGTTTGATGGATTTTCGCGAGTAGATCCTGATTTTTAATCGGTACTGCCTCGCGAAATTTAGCCCATTGTTTTAAATACTGACGATGTTTCTTCGGTTGTGTGGCACTTGGATCGTATTCCAAGCAACCAACTACATCAAATATGGTATCCTCCGCAAACATTATTTCAAAAAGTGCATTCTTATTTAGCAAAAATATGTTTTTGAAAATTTCAAAAAGATGATGAAGTCCTTCGGTATTGTCGAGATCTTCACAAACATGAAATAAATTCAACAATTTCTTAATATAATTCTCTGATTCCAATGCCATTGACAATTTTTCTTTGCGCAACGGCGTGGTAAGACAATTCTGTATAGTCTCGGAAATATCTTCAAGGCGGGCTAGTTCACATGGCGGTAGTTCTATAGGTGGCGCCGTATCTGACATATCTTCAAAACGTTCATCTTCCGATTCTTCAACTATATCCTGTGTGATTTCAACAGAAGGATCTTTACCTTGAACCTATTTATTAAAGAAACAAATAAAATAGAAACACAATAGCACATATCTAATAACCGTATACATATCATCGATTCTTACTTGACAAATTTTCTCCCAAATTTCATCACAACCAGCCTTCTCCTGGAAACTAAGGGCTAAATCAAAATTATCACCTTCAGACCACACAATTAACGTGTCCTGTTGTTTCTGATAAGCGGTATCAGGTTGAATTTTACTTTCCAAAAGTAATGAACCATCCGATTCAGCACGCACCAGCAGTGATATGCCTATTAATTTATTAGAAGTTAATCATACAGTAAATCAAATCTTTCGAATCCGCAGAGCTGCACATGATTTTTTTTAATTCTACAGATTAAACAATTTGAATTCTAGGAATAAAGTGACTTTTTTTCTCAGGATTCACCGAACCGTACGTTCTTATTGCCTATATATCCACTTACCTTTTAGCCTGTCTACATAATTGGACGATACATGTCCTGTTCCACGATCATCCCACTGCCGCTCTGCATTAAGTGCATAAAGTTTAACACGTCGGCGGGTGTCGGTTGTCATCGTGATTTTAATGTTGTTATTGTTTTTCCTTTTTTTCTTCGTTTTGTTAGATTTACACCTCGCAATATGTGTAAAGTATTTGCTGTTTACAACACAAAAACGTGTTGAGGAGTCAGGGAATGAAAGTGATTTTGCAAGAATTCAGTGCGCAAATATAAGACACCACGACTTAAATCAATTATCAAGGAACAAATAAATTTGATTTTTATCCTTTTTTTAATTCAAATTGATGTAACAATGCTTGCAAAACATTTTTATTTAGTGTTGTCTCAACAAGGTGGTTACTGCTGCACGTAATATAGACCAAATCTGAAAGTAATAAATAAAATTTAAAACATTTAGTACATATGATATAGAAATAAACATATTAGACTAATTAAAAAAAGACGATATTTGGAAAGTTTCATCAAACAAAATTAAAAAAAAAAAAAATTGCAGCTTTTATCTAACCTAAAAAATATAAATTTCAAGCACATAATATTAAAATTCAGACGTGATAGGCCAATTCTAAGCTCGGATTCTATGCAGGAGGCTACTTCGGAAATAAGCTCAGCTTCCCTACAACAATTACAACCCCTTTATTTGCAGATATGAGCTATTTAACAAACATAGACGTTTTTTGTTTCATTTTAAACTTTATTATATAGGGGTCGATGACCAAAAGAGTTTGTCGTTGCATTATGTAAATTATTATGTCCTATACTACTTTAGTTTGCCGATCAGCGAAAATAATTGGTGAGATTTTACTGATGTTCTATTGGATGTTTAATTCGTTCAACCATCTATTTGTAGTCAAAGTTAACGAAAGATCCTTGTATAAAGTATTGATCAGGGCCGTCTTTTCCATAGGAACACACGAAGTAAGGGCCCGTTCAAACTTTTCAAATGTCTCTTAGTCCCTAGCCACTTTCGAGTTTGATTTTTTAAAAATTATGAATTCCTATATTAATCTCGAGTTCCAAATTTGGGTTTTCTTCAATATATTCAAACGGTTAAGTGAAAACATCCATCCTTAAATCTATACGCCACCATTTTTCGTTCAGTTTCACGAAGAATTACCATTGAAATTAACTGTAGGGAGTGTGCCCGATATTATTCACCTCTGAACTGAAATTGGGAGGAATATCGCCGGTGGGCGTGGAACCTCCCATGCAAATAAAACACGTTATGTTATTTCTTGCAAATGGCACAAGGTATTTTCACGAAATTTGGCTGCTTATCAAAGCCTTTTAAATAAATGACCATTGAAAATTTTGATTCAATGTGTGACATAAAATCTCCATTGGAAAATTTTTAGTTGAAATTGTTTTTAAAAAATTATTTATCTCAAATTAAATACATATCAATTTAAGGTATCTTTATTTATTACCAGCATTTCCCGGTGTGCGTTGCTACACCTTGTCTTGTACTGGGAGCGGGGCATCACCAATTTTTTTAAGGGATCTAAATTGTTCATGCAATTTATATATGTCCCAAATCTCATCTTTATGCGTTAAATACTTTCAAAAATATAACGATATTTTTTAAGGGAGTGGCACCACCGATTTTTTCAATGGATATTATTTGTCCCGGTACTCTTAATACATATACCAAATCTCATCCAATTCTGTTAAATACTTTTAGAGATATGATGAATTAAGTTCTTTGGAGGCGTGGCGCCGCCCATTTTTTCACTAAAAATGATATATCCTAACGCACTTTAAAGATGTACCAAATTTCAATTATCTGCGTCAAGTAGTTTCAGAGCTATTACAAATTAATTTTTAGAAGGGCGTGGCACCGCCCACTTTTTCAGTAAAAATTGTTTGTTCTATTTCACTCTATACATGTACTAATATTTCAATTATCGGCGCCCACTTTTTTACCTATTTTAACTTTTAATAAAAATATAAATTTTATTGATATATTTGTCGAAAATATGTTTATGTACCAAATCTCTTTAATGATGATTTTTTTATGGGTGTGGCATCGCCCATATTTCCTGTGAACATTATTTGTCCCAGCGCTCTGTACATACTTGTCAAATATCATTTATTTGACTGTTTAATTAGTTCAATATAAATTTATCATGCTTCAATTAATACTTTCATTAGTATTATACAAGCAAAAAAAAACAGTTAGTTTATTAACTTCATCATTCATTTGCGTTAAATATTTTCGGATATGATGAAGTGATTTTTATGGGGCGTGGCATCGCCATTTTTCCCATATGGTACCAAATCTCATCCATGCACTTTAAAAAGTTTCAGAGATATGATGATTTAATTTTATGGCTCACGGTTTATATTACTATGGAAATACCCATATGCTACCAAAGGATTGCGCTCTTCTGGGAAGCAGCTTCATTTCTTCCCGACGTGTACTTTATTCAAAGTACAATGGTAGAAAAGAAGAGAGTAAAGTATACTGAACATCGTGTAGAGACAAGCTAAATAACATAGTAATATGTATCTTGATGTTTCAGATTGCCAAGCATATCACTGAAACTATGCAACTCAATAATTAATTGAAACACAAAAAAAAATCGCTGCCGAAATGTTCGCACAGTTTTGAATTAAATATATATGCAATGAATACAAACTTATTGGTTGGTTCAAGTTCAAAAACCTTTTATTTTCGATTAGAATTTTAATGAATGAATTTAAGCAACAAAAAATGATACAATTGTTGCGGCTGCTTGCGAGCAAGGCGAAAAACACAAAGATAAAACAAATAAATGTTTACAAACAAAAATAAAACACGATTTCTGAAAGCTTGAAGAGAGAATGACTAATCGAACAACGTGTAAATGCTGTTGCTGGTAATATGGTGCCGACAAGTTCAGAAACGTATAAAATCATGTACGAGCATGTTCATACGTTAGTTTTAAAAATAAAATATAGGTACATACAAGAAATTACTATATGAAATATTACACTTTGATAAATTGGGAATATGTTAAAACATTTGAATTTATTATTCAATCAAAACAAATCATTTAACTGAAAATTACAATTAAATAGACTGTGTAGGTTCGTCTGTCTACCTCGCATCACACTGCTGATAGTAAGACATAAAAAACTTAAAAATATGGTTAAGCTGGGTATTGCAGCGTTTGGATTTAAGTATCCTCAGTTGAAATATGTAAATTTCTGAAAACAATGAAAAACCAGTTTAACCGGCATATGAAACATGCCAAATGGTTGTATGCAAGGGACAATACATATGAATACATAGTCTGCTTTTGATGCGCTTTTTTTCATGCATATATTTTCTCTTTTTTTTATTAAAAATATTAAAAACGTGCCAAATTTGAGCACATTTATTCACACTAGACATATCCGATAAATCCACTGATTTCTATGAAATCAGTAATTTTAGCTTTTGCTGATAAGGTTTGATAGTAGCGATAACAAAATTCATAGTAAATATACATACTATCTTAATCTATCTTAAAAAAATCAAAATAGTTAAGTTAAGACGGATGGAACTACTGTAAAGTTTTTGAGTCGTTTCCAAATTTCCAAACGAAGTTATAGAAAAATGCTGAATCGGCGGTTTATAAAATGCAAAAACACAGGCATATGGCGCAGTTCCAGGAAACAGTGTAATTATGTGCCTTTAAATTTTTCCACTTGGAATCCTACTGTTTGATATCACTCAATGAAGTAAAGATATCTCAATTCCATGAGTTGCATTTAGGATTTAAAACTCCATATGATGTACCGAATAGATGATAACTCGGAGATTTAAGGATTCATTGTTAAAAGTTTATAAGTATAGTTTGATACCATGGGTCTAAAATCAATATCGAGCCGGATCGATATTGATTTTTGTCCCATTGTTTCTTGGGCAAAGTTTTTTAGAATTTTTCGTAGATTGTTTTGTTGCTATACTCTTTGCCGCAAAAAAATTTGACCCGGCCTAGTGCTGGTATCGCCAAGTAGTCAAAATTCGCCCGCAAATAAATTAAACAATTCTGGTACTTTTTATACTTTTTATACTTTTTATAAAATGACCATTGTTTTTAAGTGGGAGGTGCCACGCCCCTAAATGGTAAAAACGCTCTCACGGCTAAACCACTGCATCGATTTCTACGAAATTTGGTATATAGAGATAGGGTTAGCACTAAGGAACAATAACATGACCATTGAGTTCTTCAGTAGGCGGTGCCCTCTTAATGGAAAAAAAGCTCTTACGTCTTTGCATCGATTTTTATGATATTTGATATAGATAGGGTGAGCACTAAGGAACGATTAAATAATCATATTTTTTTACTGGGTGGGGGAGCAGGGGTTGAAATAAGAAAACATCATTATTGCAGAATTTTTATTTTTTTTTGCCATTTTTTTAATAAAATTTTATTCAAATGTTGATAGAAAACAAACATAATGAAAACCTGATTTTGTTTTACTGCGAATCGTGAAGAGTTCCTTAGTACTTTTTATGGTTGCTATATTTTAGCCCAGACTGGTGTGGTTAGACAACGGTTAAATAAAATGTGTATTTCGTTTCAAAGAATAACGCACAGCAAGGTATTATGAATTTGGCTAAAATCATTACAACGATTTTTTACAATATTCTGAAATCATTACTGCAAATTCAAAGTCATTGCTACAGAAATAAGGCATTACTACACCTTATTTCAATGCCTGGGGTGGAGCTCATATATTATGAAGAAAATCTATTCGAGTTGTGAATGGTGGAATACCCAAGAGTTTTGGCAATTATTATATGAGTCGCTCAGAAGCCAATGCGGTTAAGTCCAAAAAACATAAATTGAGAAAATTTGTGTTTTTAATTACACTAATTTTAAAAATTCTTCTTAAATAAGGTTAACAAATATTTAGAAGCTATAAAAAAGAACTGTTGACCAAGAAAAAATTAAGAAACGAGTAAATCTTTCAATAACCAAGAATAAATATTATTTATTCTACTAAAATTTGCAAAAAATGGACTTAACCGCATTGGCCATTAGAGTCGCCATATGTGAGATTTTACACTTATTAAAATATTAATCAACGTTTATATTAAAAGTCCAAACAAAATGTTGTAAGCCTAAACTGTTGCCTATTATTTTTATCACAAACCATATTTAATAACAACATTGTAATTGTAATTTTGTAATTGTAATTTATTAAACTTTAAAATCATTATTTTTTGATAAGAGAAATTACATCATTTGAGATTTAACTTAGAGGTATTACGTCAAATGAAATCTTTAAAAAAAAATGTATAAAAATCCATTGAGTTAATTAATTTAGGAAAAATTAAGTATTGAAAAAACCTTATGTTATCGTAAAAAAAAAAATTTTATAAGAAATGAAATAAACGCACTAAATAACTTTTTTCAAAGTTATTAGTCCGGTTATTCAAGTAAATTTCTTATATAATCTATGTTAGAAAATCTGCATCTATCACTGAATTTCAGCGTCAAGTCCCATTGTTGAGTTGATTGGTTTATGTTCAAAATGTTCATGCAGCTCAATAGTTGGATATCTACTGGAGAGTTTGTGAATAATTTTCAAGTTTTTGTTCTGAATTATCTGGAGTTTCTTTAAATGAGTTTAAGCTATTTTTGAAAACCAAATTTGGCAGCCGTAAGTCATTATAGGTCTGATGCACATATTATAGAGAAGAACTTTATTTTTGACTTTCGGTTTAACATAGGAAATAATGCTCTGCCACATCTTACAGCTTTGGTGGTAATATTTTGAATATGTGATCTAAAATTCAGCTTTTTATCCAACGTAATTCCCAAATACTTTATGTCGTCGTTAATTGGTATGTTTTCACCTTGAAACTCAAGTTGAATACTCGGAACGCGCTTAGGAGACTTATTAAAAGGAAAAATAATTGCCTGAGTCTTAGCGCAATTGATCTTAATTAATAACAACATCTGTCTGTACAAGCCAACAAAAAAGTTTTTCCGACTGTACCGACTGCGTATTTGTTGCGATGTGGGCCAAAAATTAAAATAGCTTTAACAAAAATTTTTAAAAACGGAACTCAACAAACAAATAAAGTCAACTGCAAAAACCAAAATAAAAATACTACAAACGCAACAACACGAGATATTGAAAACTAACGCAAGCAAAACAAACTAGGGTGTTTTCTTTGGCCTTGCCAAAAATAAAGTACCCTACACTGTATACAATAAAATTTACGTGAAAGTCTGAAGACCCAAATAATTTTGTCAATATGTATCATTTGGAAGTACATCATACATGTTACATGGAGGGTTTGATGTTTTTTTTTTTTTTTTGGTCTGGATTTACAGAACTAGTATTTGTGAGAAAATTGGTAAAATTATCTCACAAAGAACGCCTTCAAAATAACATTTCAAAGACTTTAATTGTAGGAGTGGTTTCCCGTCTTCTTGTCTTAATTTTGGTAGGTTTTGTTCCAAGTACAATCTAATGGGAGGTGGCACTGATCAAGATCATATTGGGGGTTATCGTGAATAAATATTCCCTGGGAATTTTCTCAGACTGCCGTGCATTCTCTATTGCAGTTTAAGAAAATTCCCCAGGAATCTTGATTCACGATAACCCCCATAATTGATATGAACTTTCACTTTCAAACCAAAATAAATACTTAGAACTTGTTCGATACAAGGAAAATATGTAAGTAAAATAGGCACATATGCTTTTGTAGCGGCAAAGACAAAGCATACAAACTTCCTTTTTATAAGTTTCGTGATGAAATAATAGATGGTGTCTTTGAATGAATCAATCGAGTAAATAACCATAGAATTGTTGTATAGTAAATTGTAGTTGTTATTTTACGTTTGTATCTATGCTGAAGACGATGACGTGCATTCCAGACTAAAATACACAACCTTTGAGTCAATCAAATTAATTTTTAACGAAACTACTTTCCATTTCTCAGTGATTCAGTTTTGGACAGTTCTAGATAATGTTTTAGCCAAGAAATTGGCGTAACCTTTATTTTATGAAAATTTAAACTATATTTATTGCGGTGGCCGTTAAATAGATTTTTGTCGAATTGCAAAAAGATTTCAAAGAGTGGTTATTTAGAATTGGCCGCTATTTTTATATAACGATATATGCAATAATTTCTATAGTTTCTTATTAGTTAGAGACATTTTTTCTTAAATTGTGCAGACATTTTTAAATTTATACGGTCAAATTTCACAAACCTTACAAGCTAAAATTTAGCGGGAGGGGTGGAAAAAGTGCCACGCACTTTTTTAACTATTAGAACAATTTGATTGAATGCCTGGCAACGCTCACAAAACTTATATACGTTATACTAAAAGAACTAATAAAGTAATTTTGCTGAAATTTACTATAGGGTGTTCACTTAAAATAAGGTATCTTCACCATAAAAGTTGGCAAGATATAACCAGCGGGTGAGGCACCTCCTATACAAGTAAAACACCTTTGAGCTATTGGAATAAGATACGAAGTATAAAAAACATAGTAAAAAACTGGAGAAGCACACTTGCGATCTTCAAGAAATTAAGTATAGGACACAGAATTTTCTTAATTCTCGAATATTTTGGTGTTTTAGTGGTGTTTTGACATCCCACAGTTTTCCACTCGGTAAAGAAGCCCACAAAAATACCATAACTGAAAAATTCTTAAAACAGCAAAAAGTGTAGAAAGGACTATAGTGCTCTAAGGTATCGATATGATCTGTTCGTTTTAATGAATTTTGTAGAAAACTAAATTTAAACTTTATTTAAATGGGACTTATCAAACAAAATCTGTAATTCCTTATTCTGTCTTGTCTTTTATCTCAGGAACCAGAAGGCTTAAGAATATTTGATTTTGTCAACATCTTTTTAATTTTTAAATTTAAATCTCAAAGCACTTGGTATAGTCATAGCTTGTTATATACCTATTTAATAAATTCCCAAAATGATGGAGATTACAACAGTTAAACTTCCATATAGCGAATACGCACGGGACCAGAAAAAAATTCGTTATACAGAAAATTCGTATTAATGAAATAATTTTTTTTTTTATATTTTTTTAAAGAAGTAATTCTTCCATTTTTCTTCCTTTGGTTTAATGTTAGATTATCGACTGTTAATATTTTTTTTTAAACCTAGTTTTGTTAATCTATGTAATATGTAATCAAAAATGTCTGATGAGATCTACTTTCGGGGATATAGTCATCGGAAGATCGGGATATAGCTTTTATGAAAACCGGTTTAAGTTCGGAACCCCTGGCTGGATTTTAATAATATTGTCATATGAAAGGCATTTTAACTGACTACAAAATCGTTGTACTAAATTTTTAAATCCGAGTCATGATTTTCGAGATATGGCGTATTTTCGAAAATTTTGACCAGTTTTTTTTTTTTCAAAGCAATATTTTTCCAAAAAATGTCTTCTTTACAAAAACGTCTGAATTGATTTCCAAAATATGGGTGTCATAAAACACGATAGGATTTTTAAAAGTACTATTCTTTTACTTCAAAACTCATTATGATTTATATTGATATCTTTATTTTACTTCGAAATATCCTAACCCAAAAAAATTCAAAAAATGCACGAAATACGCCATTGGCAACATTGGTTGATTTATATAAAAAGTTGTTAAAAATGATTATGGTAAATTACAAGTGACACTGTATCATTAATCGACAAATATTATTTGGCCATTGACTAGCAAAAATGTTATTCCAGAATGGTTACTATAAATACTCGAGCATGTTTTAGTGCTCCGGATGGTTCATAGCTATGTTTAAGCACGCATTGGACCCCAATACAAAACACGAAGCACATCACAAAGCTTTTTGAAGCGGTTACCCTATCCCCCACTCCTGGGATGGATCAATAATACATACATATTTATAAAATATTTATTTGTATTTTTCTGGAAATCCTGAGAGAAGCAAACGAAATGTCTCCATTCAATGCGAGCCTTTACGGCGACTTACGATTCTTCAATTTTATTAGCCCGAATATTGTTTACTCGAAAACTATGTGATGATATGCCTCTTGACGAAATTCGAACACTTTCCGGGATACGGTGTCAGTAACATTTCCAAATTCAGAACACTGAAAATTTTAGTATTCGGTGACACAATGCTCGACAATACCGCAATGTATAGAAAGTTGCGATTAATGAATACATTAGGAGGAGGCATATATGTATGTACACAAAATGCAGATGCGTAATTTGCGCGGCCGAAAACCATTACAGCAAATAAACAAATAATTAGTTTTAAAAATATTGGGATATGACTACATTTGTAAATAAAAATCTAAACCTAAAAAAGACTACAAATTTACTACTCATATTAGTCATAATTTAGATATTTCTTCCAAAGTTTTTCTTCTTTTTTTTCGGAAATGTACCTAATTTCTCCGTTTTTTTTATCTCGTCCGAAAACTACGAAAGAAATTTTTGTGTAACATGCGGAGCGAAATAGGTATTATTAGCAGAAAATTTATATACTAAACCATGTAATGTAGTATCTCTGTAGCATAAATTTAAAAAATCATAAAATTAAAAAAAGAAAAATTTATTTATTTAGAAAAAGAAAAATGAAATGTGAAAATCTGAATAAAAATGACAACAATTAACCAAACAACAGATACATACGACGAATGGAATTCACCAAGCGAGGCAGAAGCAGCGCTGCAGTCTTAAAATTCACCACGTTGCTGTACGAACGTAAGAGTGCAACAACAAAAACAAAGCAAAAAAATTATGGTACGGGGGGGTCAAACGTAAAAGAAAATCAAATATTTTCAAGCTTTTCACAAAAGTTAAACGGAATTCAAATATGATGGAAAAATTTTAAAAATATATGCTTTACTTTTTAATAAAACCAAGAAAAACGTTGCCTTCAAAAGATCGATGTGGTGTAAAACTTAGGTGAAAACATTGAACATAATTTAAGTACATCAAATTTACACCCAATATGCTTTTAATGCTGAAATTAAGTGGTTCCACTTTCAAAATTACTTTGGCATTTTTATTTTTCCAACATTTTAATACGAATAATAATGAGCTAAGCACGAGACTTTGTAGCGGCATTTAAAACTTTTTCAATTGCGCGACACATCAACATCCCACAATGGAGGCGCTCCTCTGCTCGTCGTAAGTTCTTATTCCGCGAACACCCCCTTTCCAAAAACGAAAAAACAACCTTAGCTGACTCTTCTTCCTCTATAACACAGCGAATAGTGAAAATTTTTTCCATTACACATTTTTCCACCAGAAATTTCACAAAACCTAATATGTATTTAAGACCGAGTAATAATTGATATTTCAAAAATAAAGAAGTTAATTCTAATTTCGTGATTTTCTTTACAATAAAAATTGCTTTTTTCACGGTATATAGTAGCAGCAGATTTTTTCTTACTTTTAACTTTTTCTAGCGTTTTTTCTCACTTTTAATTCAGTTCAAAATCGCACTAAATTGTCTTCAACACTTTTATTTCACTTTATATCGAATCTCCACCATTTTAATTTACAAAATTTCATAGTTTTGGCAAATTTGCTTTAGTTTTATCGCCATTAATTTGCAAAAATTTATTTCAAAAAATACATCACTTCACTTCGCTGTCATTTGATTGTTCTTCCGATTCCGATACGACTGGCCATAACATTCGTCACTGCCGCCATATTGGAAAATTTTGGATTTTGGATTTTATTTTCACAGAAGAGTGCAACTATGCGAACTCGAAGGGTGCAACTATATAATACGAATAAGAAAATAAGGAAAAGTGAAGAAAAAATTCGATGTTTTGTTTTTACTTTATTTGCCGTGTGCATTGAGCAGTACTTAAGTACTTAATTTGCTACTATTTGCATAGCTATTGCAGTAAGGTACGGTTCTACGAAAATCTAGCTATTTTGGTACGATTTTTTAAAAAAGTAAATGTTTGCCTAAAAATTTTATAACTTCAGCATTTGGAAATTTTTTTTATAGTGGGGTATCACACACTCCTCCTAGGAGTTAAAGGAGAATACATACATCACACGAAGGGCACGTAGGGCATTTCGAGTTTGTAAGCAAACGGAGGAAAATTAAAAGCACCACTTTCCTCCGCTTGCCTACAAATTCGACGTGCCCTATGTACACGTGCCCTTCGTGTGACTTCACTAATAAATACAAGAAGTAATAGCAGGGAACTAGAATTCAATATTGCCAACTCTCAAAATTTTAATTCCTAGTAAAGAATTTGACCTTGCGGAATAATACACAGAATTTTGGAATTCATCTTGCAACGTTGATATTTAATGCGAGGACACACGAACGTGCGTAGGGCACTTCGAGTTTGTAGGGAAACGGGGGGAAACAAAAACATCGCTTGCCTACAAATTCTAAGTGCCAATGCCATTCGTGTGAGTTTGCATTAACAGAACGCAACATTTATCCATAACAGATGCTATGTGTAAAGCAAAAGGTTTGTCAATTATTTTTCATAAGCCTGTTTTCGAACGATGCAAGAATTGCCAAATGGCTTCCAAGCATTTCCCATTCTTCAGTTAGTATTGAAGAAAAATATCGTCACTTACTTTAGTTAAAACAGGCGTAAGGAATAAACTTAAGTTGAAAACCGATTCTGCAATCTTGGTGATAAAAAATTTATTAAAAACTAGTAAAAGTAATTTTTCTAATTACCAAAGAAAATTAATATTAGTCTTTTTTAAAAATAAGGATGAATCGGAGACATTCCAACAAAATGTCGAAAAACGGTTTTAATAAAATTTTGTTTAAACGACTGAAGCAATTAAGTTCATTTATGTTAGTTTTTAAAATAAACGTATACAGGCCTGTTCCTTAATCCGTGTGGTTTCAATTACTTACACAGAAAAGATTCTAATACTTTTTATCGTTTGACTCACCATTTTCATCAAAAAGCCTCTTAAGTGAAAAGTTATTGAAACCACGCTGATTACGGAACAGGCCTGATAATTGAGTTTTATATCTATTCATGACTTGGTGCTATTTTTGTCATTTTGTTACTTCTTTCTGCATGTTTTGGCACATTTTGAAATATGCACATGCCAGCACTGGTATCGAATCTGCTTTAAATTGTAAGAAATTACAGCGATATTTGTTTAAAGCTTCCCACACATCGCGTCGTTTGATCTCAACCTGAACCGATTAACCTATTTTTTTTAAATCATTGAACAAATTAAGCAGGCCTTTTTCGCATTTCGTGTGATTTCAACTACCTTTGATTTTTCTCACACGCAAGTCTGCTAATCTGCAAAATTTTAAATAAAGTGCTCAGAGGCAGAATAAAAATAATGGCCCATAGTTATAGAAAAATTAAAAACGCACTCCAAGTTCTTAAAACCTGTAGTGCCGGTTATGTTACTCAATTGAGAAGTTCTCTACTGGTCGTGACATCATGCTCAACAACTCTGCTCAACTCTACCGGTAGAAAACAAGTGTTTATGTATGTCATGAAACTCACCAATTGAGTTTTTCTACCATTCATTTCAATTTTGTGTATATATATAACTGCGGGCCAATGTTTTTGGCTATTCGAATAAATTATAACTTGGTGCATCAATTGAACAGTTATTATTTCAAAAAACATAAAAATATTTATTACATATAGTAGATTCGGTAGTATTGTGATACTATCCATTGAATGCTAAATACATGGATATATGGCACAGTAAGAGCTGGTTCACACGACAGATTAAATTGTCGGGCGATAGTACTATAGAATAGAATAGAAATAAACAGCTGCTCCAAAGTCTTGTTATCTTTTAGTATATTTATCTGTAAAAAAAATAAAGCGGCTCTCCACCGTGCATTGTTGGTTTCATAATTCTATTCTGAACTTGTTTCTATCATACTACCTATTTGAAGTGAAAATTGTATGATTGGAAATTGCCAGAATGTATAAGGAAAAAAAATGTATCTATTGTTTTTAGCAAAACAATTATAGGGTGGGTCAATTGTTATTCTCAGTAGGCGTATAGCAAAAACGAAGTCTACAAAGCATTCTAAGAAAACTTTCTCAAGAAACTATAGGTCTTAAATCAAAACCTAACTCTTAAGATTCACATTTGAAAAGTTTTTATTCCTCAAACGTAAATCATTATTACTCTCGGCGGAAGCTAGTTTTCAATTTTAGACCCCCAGTGTTTTATGGTAATTCTCGCACATTTGAAAATTTCTGCCTCAAGATTCAAGGCGCCAGTACATACAGGGCAGCGCGTGTGATGCATGTGCCGTTACATAGAACGCGTAAGCGCGTTTTCAAATATACTCAGAATGGCCTTTATTATATAGGCAGACTTGCTCCTGCACTTCGCTTATACGTTTTTCCTTCATTTTGATTTTTTTTATTTTTTGATTTATATTTTCAACTGCGTAAATTATTTATAAATAAATAAACACAAGAAACGAAATGTCAAACGCAAATGATGCGTTCGAAAAGTTGAAAGTTGGTAAACTTTACGCATTGAACGCAGCGCGTGCGTTGTTCGCTGTTCTGTATGTATCACTCTCCATAAGGAGCTGTTTTTAAATCAACTGTCAAAGCCTATAATGCGCGCGCTGCACGCGCTACCCTGTATGTACTGCCGCCTTTAGTCCCATTTACAGTTTTGTTGTTTCTGTGAATGCGTGAATACCGCTATTGCTTCTAGACAGCTCAAACCATAAAACAAATTGTTCATACTAAACATCGCTGTCGTTTTTACTTCAATTGAAGTGTTTTGCTCCTTTTTTATCAAAAACACTTCGCCACTTCCCCTTTCATAAAATCACTTCACTTTTTCTTGAATCCAAAATATGCCTTAAAATTTGTTCATTCTATTTATGAGAGTTAAGAAATATACTATTTTATATGCCCGATGCCTGCCCTGACTGAAAAGTAATTTGTTTTTTCTATATATCAAGCGAACAAAGCAAAATTTCGATATTCTTTACAGGAAACTTTTTGTAGAGAGTTAAATATGCCATCGAAATAGTTTATAGACCAAAAAAAGAAAACAAAAATTTCGAATTCTTGAGTTTTTTACTCTTTTGTTTATAACTGTTTTAGGGTCAGAGATAGGTAAAGATATAGCGGAATTTTATAAAAGTAGATAAAATTTCCTTTAAAACGCTTCATCAAAAATTTGTTTAGGTGAAAAATTAGCCGAAATATGGCTACTCGAACATTTAAATTTTTTTTAGTGGTCAGAGAAATTTTTTTTACTCAAAACAAGGCGTCTTACGAGAAAAGTGAATAATGCCTAAAATACTTAGTATCATTCAAAGAATACATTTAATTCTTGGGTACATTTTACAATTTTTAAAAAATTGGTCAAAAAAAGAAATTAAAAAAGTTCCAAAAAATTCGGAAAAATTCAAACTTATTTCTTGGACCATTCTGAGCATTTTTTGCTTTATATTCACTTTTTTCGTAAGATGCCTTGTTTTGAGTAAAAACCGTTTTTTCGACCGAATAAACAAAATTTCCATGTTCGAGTGGCCGGCCATATTTCGGTAAATTTTTGACCTAAAAAATTTTTTATTTATTTTATTCATATTTTTTTAAAATATGTTTTCAAATTTTGTTACGTGTAGCATAAAAATGAATGAATTGAATAAATAAAATTGTGATTTTTGTGTTCACTTCGCTAATACTTCACTTTTTCAGACTTTTATTTCGCAACACTTCACTTTTTAAAAAATTTCACTTCGCTCAAACTTTTCAAAACGACAGCACTGGTGCGCACCTAGCCTTATTCACCGCAATCTATTACAATTTTGAACAGAAAGGAAAACATCGCAAAAAATGCTACTATTTAAAATAACGAAAGTAGTAGGCAGAACAAGTGTAAAACATCGAATAAAATAAAAAATAAACATCGTGAATCCACAATTTCGTCGATTAAAAAAATTCACTGCGAATAATTACCTTTAATATTTTATACACAGAACTGGAGCGAATTCAATATGAATCCAAACTATGTGGTTTTTGTTGACACTTTAATGTTTACAAACTTCACAGTTAATATTTTGATTATGCAATATTAATATAAGCAAAACATCAGAAACAACGACGAATGAAACGCGACAATTTCAGCCAAAGATTGCAATAAAACAAAATATGAAAAACAGCGCACACACAAACACCGACAATATGAAGCAAAACAGAAGATGAATATGACATTTGGAAAAAACTATTGTGAATTCAAAGTCAAGAGTAAAAATACCACTAACTTCTTTAGTTACCATTTTAAAAAGAATGTTAGAAACTAAAAACGCCGAATTTTATAGCATTAATAGACGAAACAATTGTTATGATGAAAAACAACTGAAGCTACGCATTAGCTGCTACAATGAAGATTCCATAGAAATCGAGCTAACTAATCTGGAATACACACTTCAGCGGGCGAGTAAGCTAAAACAAATTTTTGGACTAGTTTGTTGCTACATCGTTTACAGGACGTTAGCCAGAACACTTACGATTAACAAAAATTCAGATGCATTTGATATAGGAAGTTTATCAGTTGCCAGCGATACTGCATTCGCCGTTGCGCTTATTTGTTTAATTTTTTCCACAACGCGATTGATTAAAAGTGGTGAGTAAAACAAACTTCACAATACTCTTGAGATCAAGTGGTTTTCAAAAATGCACTTGCAGAGAAACTTCTACTATGTCTCGATTTTGCGCTCCAATTGCAAACGGAACGTTTTCATTCTAGAATGTCGATTATATTCATACCGTACTCGGACATTTATGATGTGTGTATTAACGAGGTGATCGAAAATGTAAGCTGTTGACGTATTATATATAAAAAAAAAAATATTCTAATTGTGATATTTATAGCTGGATGTACATTATATACTTATAATGCGAACAAAAGGCAAATTATTTGATAAGAAACCAATTATTCCAATTTTCAATGTAAGATGCCTAGGTTCAAGCTTAAAGGAAAGTAAACAATTTTTGCTATCTTATTTCAGACGTTGAAGCCCTCAATAGATTGCCTGGAAGTTGTATACAAACATTTACAAGTTATTTTAAGCAAAAATCATCAATAAAATAACTCAACAGCGTTGCCACAACCAGAATTTCTTTTAGCCTTAATACATAATAAAAATAGCCAAAATATATAAAAAATAAAAAAAAATAAATTATTTAACGTGTTGCATTTTTACATTATGCAGATGCATTTCTTTTTTGCAACTTAAAAGGACTTTTAATTACTACTTATCAGGACTCGGTTTCTGTAAAGTTGCTAACACATTTACTTTTTCTATTATGGAACAGGCTAACATCTGTACATGAGAGCAGATTACAAACTTGTGAATAACATCATAAAAAAGCTATAATAAATCACTTATCATGCCATGGGTAAAAAAATCTCATTTTCTTCCGACCAAGTTTCTTTTAACCTTCCGTAGTCAAAATCCCATAAGGTGAAACATTTAAGTGCAACCGTTTTCAAAAAATTCCTAGGTTGAATGTCATTTAGTAACTATCGGGCGTATTAATAGTTTGAACTCTTTAAATTGCGATAACTCTCGAACGATCAGAAATCAATAAATTATTTTTTGTCGGAAAAAAATAGCCAAATTAAAAATAAAATTAATTTATTTATTTTAACTAAAGTACAATAAGACAAGCCAAAATGAAAACGCTTAAATAAAAACGCTGCTCGTCAATCTCATCACGTTACATTTAATCACTTTATATCCAACATTTCCAAAGCTTCCATTGTTCTCTGTTGCTCAATCAAAAATTCAGTGAACTGCAAATACCAAATTTTTAATGTACACAAACTGAACACGAGTACTCAGGCCTATCACTAAATCGATCGAAGATACGAAATTTTGTAAAAATTACGAAAGTGCTATTATTGAATTTGAATCGCTACGAACGTGAACTCAAAATTCCAAGATTGGGATCACTTCATTCGAAACTTAACATTTCTTTGATTTTCGAGAACTACATTTCGTAATTTTTGTAAACTCTACGAATTTCAAAGTTGCTCGAACCGATTAGCAATTTCGTACTTCTTACGAAATTCGTATCCACGATTAATTCAGTGATGGACCTGAATATATTGATGATAAAACTTACATTTACAGGTTCTAAATTTTCCTCAAACAAGGGTGGAACCATGCTTGGATCAGGCAGCTTTATTTTCGTTTGTGAAAGCATTATATCCGCATTAACCTAAAATAGTTCAATAAGTTTTACAAAATATTAACAAAATTGTATCATTTACGTACCAGATTTTGCAAATCTTTTTTAATCATCTTTTTTATATTATTTACATATACTTTGTTTTTGCGAAGGACTAGTACATCATGTTGGAGCGTACGTAGTTGAAAAATTTCTTGTAATTTTTGCTCAAGATCCATTTTATTCACCAATTCAAAATATTTTATAATTAATGCCAACGTTAATTTTAATCACTTTCTGCCGCCTTTTTTGACATTTTAATTTTCCATATTCACAATAACGCGTGTCAAAACTGTGTAACCTACGTCTGCACCAGAAATTTTTCAAAGGGCTAGCTTACATACATGGTTGAATTATCCTGGTTGCAGCGATAACAAATGCTGCGTCTTCGTGCGAACTCACACGAAGGGCACGGCTACGAAAATGTCAAAATTTTCTAGTCTTGACAGCCAGCAAAGCAAGATCAGGGTTCCATTTTTGTTTATTTTGACAACTTGCTATAACCATTGTTATTGAATTATGATTTTGTTCACATTTATTTGATTTTAGATTACTAGAACTATGAATTAATTTTGTTTGGTCTCTCAAATTTTGTTAGTAGTGATTCAAAGATTGTTATTAACCACTTATCTATTTCATCCATCTCGTAGATTTCTTCACGAAAACTGTATTATTTTACTCCCAAAAGGAACAAATTGTGGAACAAGATTTGTTTAAAGTTAAATTCAGCTCAATATTTTATTTTGTATCAAAACCCACTTGATTTTTAAGCCCGGCGTTGCCAAAAATATTTTCTTCCGGTAAACACAGAAAGCCCAATGCACCAAGACGGTAATTCATAGTGACAACCACAACGTTTATTTCCAAAAGATGCTTCGGGTAGTGGCTAAAATGAGTTAAGATTCAGAAAATATCACATAAATACTTATTAAGGATCAGGCTTTACGAACTAATCGCTATTTCCGTTGCCGAACCAATATCCACCACCGTGAATCCAAACCATAACCGGGAGATTTAATTTGGTATGCTGAGGCGAGTAGACATTAAGGATTTTAATTTTTATGTTGTAGTAAGATCTTTAAACTCGAAACTTCACGAAAATACGCGACAGTTAAACAGTGACGTCACGAAAGTACTTGACAGTGATGCCAAGTTTTATCAAGAAACTATTAGCCGAAGGAATCAACGAGATGTTGCCAGATGTTTCGCTAATGCAATTCTAGAATATTCATATGGGTATAAAACATGATTCAATAACCCTGGTTGCAGCAATAAAAAATGATGCTTCTTCTTATTATTTTTTTCCTTCGCAAATTTCAAATCAGTGAGCAAAACAAAACAAAGGTGACAATTGATTTGTAAATATCGTTTTGTTTTCGTTTGCAGTTTTTGAAATTTTTTTTTTTCTAAAAAGCTTTGAATATTGTGAAAATGCATTGCGTACACATATTTTTCGTAGAGCAGCGTTAGCGGGAAGTACAATTTCTTCATGGTAACTCCTTTCAAGGTGTTAAGGATGTATTGAAAACATGGAAAGCCGAAAACAGAGTTCAGTAACCTGATGGATTGGAATAGTTGTGCTGCCCAAATTGCTACAAGTTACAAAGATCCTGGTACCAAAAGTTCAGAATTTCATGACAATGAAGATGCCAACTATTTCCCAAAGAAATGTGTATGGAAATTCTCACTTTATCAGGGATATTCACTCATCGGATGGCAACTTCGCATTGTCTGGTTCATGAGATAAATCACTGCATCTTTGGGACTTAGCTTTTGTGACGGATATGACTCTTATATTTTTAAAATCCGTTTAAGAGTTCCCAACTTGTATTGGTTTTTCTAAAACCCATTTACGGATCTTCCAATGGCAATATCTTCTTACCAAGGACTACTAAAACTTTACTAAGTAACCAAAATCTAAGCTGATACATTAAGAAAAAGTACTGGAACTGTTATTGAACCATGGGTATAAAAGGAGCTGTTCATGACAGCTGAACACAGTTGATTTTAAGCAACAAAGCTAAAAGGTTTTACACACAGTGCCAGTGAAAGTAAATAAAGTGCTAATTGAAATTTAAGATTTTGAATGTAAATAAACAGTAAAACAAACAATTGTACCGTGTTAAAATAAACGTTTGTGATTTAAATAAACCATTTTATAATTAAATAAAGTGTGTGTTTTTGATTGCTACACAATCCAGTGATCGAACTCAGAAAACTATAAGTGATTGAAATTATCGTCATAGTGACAGGAAATTTCGTAAGAATTGAAATTTCAATGGCGAAAAGACTAACTGATTTTAACAATAGTAGTAAACAATATACAGAATTTGTAATAAAAAAAACTCTATTTTCAACATGCAAGAATGAAGAAATTTACCATAAAATTCAACAAGACGTTGACGAAATGTCGGCACTCTATGTAGAAGTTTCTAGGTAATTATAATATTTCTTTTAATATACAATTCAAGAGTTACAATGTCATTATTTTTCTACACACACACACACAGATATATACATTTTGTTCTAATGAGAAAATGGAAAGCTGGAGATTTTGACGAAATAAAATTTGCCGATTATTATTATCATTTGATGGTAAAGAAAAAATCAAAGTACATTATCGACGAGGACTATGGTAAATTTCGTAAAGATTTGCCGTTTTACAACAGTGCATACCCATCAAATTTATTCATCGATTCCGCCAATCAGTACAGCGTCTTATTTCACAACAACATATGGATGCATGCGTATAGTAGACTACGAAGGTTTTTCAAGAAATTCACTGAAGATAATACAAAAATCTACAATACATTAAACTAGTTATTCTGCGACCAAGATGACAATAAAAACAAAGAGCCAGATTTTGATCTATTGATTTATTTGATAGACGAATTACAATGGAATGGTGAAAAATTATCCAACTTGAAAAATAAAAAACTATATTGGTCAACAGGCATTAAACTATTTTTCAATCTACAAAGATTCAACGAAAGAAACAATTATCGCAATTTCTCAATGATTCCCGTATTCAAACACGGAGCACATCATATTCGCTATGATTCGTATGCCTTCCATTCGCTGTTGTGTTCGTTAAAGTTGTATTTACAAGGGTCCATGGAAAACTTTCGATCGTGCAGAACATTGGCAAAAATATTTCAAAATTCCGTATGCTCAATCCCTGTCAGAGAAAAAATTTTATTATTCTTTACAGACCGACGGTGTAGCTGTATCGTTTCTAATGCGAAAACCAATTATAAAGTTAAATACTGCAAAGAATTCTGTAAAACGAAAAAGAACTTCAGCAATTCGAGGCGAAAATAAAGAAATTGAATACTATACAAATGTCAATTTGGAGAAAATACGCTCAACAGAATATGCCAACAAAATTGGTCTTGATCCGGGATTAAGTTTGATATATGGTGGAGTTCGTAATGGAAAGCCAATTAAATTGAAAAATTCTACATATCATCATATGAGCGGATTCTATTCGCGCAAATGTAAATTAAAAGATTCACTTCAATGTGCCCAGAAAATACAAAATATTCGGCCAATTCAATTGAAGATCTGGAGAACTATACGCAATACGAATTGGAGATATTTCTTGAAAAACAAATGATTTTCAGTCAACGTAAAGTAACCAGATTAAAATTACAAAAATACATTTGTGTAGAGAGACTTGTCATAAGCTGGCTAAAGAACTTGTTGGACCTGGTAATAATGGATCGACTCTAATTTGTATCGGTTCAAGTGAAATCTCATCAGGGTCACCAGTGCGCGGCTATATACGGACACCACATTGGAAATCTATACGGGCATTGCGAGAACATAAAAATGTCGACGTTATGTTAGTTAATGAATATAGAACCACTAAGCTATGTGCAAATTGTTATTTTGAAAATAAAACATCACGATCACCACACAGGTATCAATTTTGTCCAAATTGCAATACTTGTTGGAATCGTGATGTTAATGCTGGTGCTAATATATTGTACTTGGGGCAATGTATTATTGCCGGTATAAAAAAAATTAAAATTTTTGTAAAAGTACTACTATTTCTGGTATAGCGAAAAATATATGTACTTGACCGATTTTATTGTAATAAATAAAAATGGTTTAACTCTGGAAAATTCAGATAACACAATCGTGTAGTCTGGGTCTGAAAGGGTTTACTAACTTACTACAATGAATAAAAAATTTTGTTTTTTTTATATATATTTGGCATGTATTTTGACTTAAAAAAGATGTTGGTTGTGGCAACGCCGAATCACAATTAAACATCTTCAACTTAATTTGTTCCATTCAAAATAATTAATGATTTTGATTTTCAAAATATTATCTTTATAATTCTAATTTCAATTTATAAGTGTAATGATTTTTAATTTTCAAATAAAAATATACAAAATAAATATTTTGAGAATCATTTACATTAATTATTTTGAATAAGGCCCTGTAGTGTACCATGGTAGCGAAAGGGATAAAAATTTGCCTTTGTCAAAATTGTCAAAAACAGCTGTTTGAAAATACGCAAAATTGAGTATTTGTGTATTTGCATAGCTAATCAAATATCTATGGATATTTGTTTTATATACTTTGATTAATTTTAGTAATTTAATAAAGCACAGAATTTACGAAGTTGTACTGATTTGTATTTTGGAACAATAGCTGCGATCAAACTGTATAAGTGAAATTTTCAATGAATTTATGCTGCAGTCAGAGTTCGGATGGACGGACGAAGTGAAACATTTTTTATTAAAAATTAAAGATTTTAAATGTGAACACAATTTCGGTAAGTTTAGTTAAATGTGTTATCCTCTGTTCTTTATATTAGGCTTTTGTAGTTTGTGGGTGTGGCTTGTTTTTGAGAATCTAGAAACCCAAATGACGTCATATATTCTTAAATTTTTAAAAAACAATGGGTTTTTTTTAATGGAATGGTTGGCCGACGGCTTTTGAGTTTGTTAGTAATAGGAGGCAAACGAAGAGGGATGATGTAGTTTTTTCTCATATGAAATCAAAGGATTGGAAAATTTTCTTTTGTAAACAGACTAATTTTGTTGTTTTTTCTTCACCGATTCAATTATAAGGTAAACGCATCTAGTTAAACTTTAGAGAGCACTCCTTCAGCGAATGTCAAAACAAAAAAGAAAATTATGAACAACATATGATTTGACATAAAGTTAAGTGAAACAGATGAAGGAGGCACAGTTTACTCCTGCTTTTACCTTTCAACATCTTTCTCATATTTTCAAACCGCACCTACAGATGTCTTTAAAATCAGCGCTGCCAGAAATATGAAAATTTGTTCCAATTTCTTGACAAAGAGGCTTTTTAACAACCTTGACGTGACGATAAACTTCGCTGCAGTTGACCCTATCACGTAACGGCGAATCTGACTCACTATCCAACCTCATGTGATGGTCACCGAATGCCCTCCTATCTATAATTTTTTTTCTTATATTCACCAGTGCCAAAAGCATCTTAGTTGAGTTTTTTGTTTGTTTTTTGAATTCTGATAAAGTTCTCGGCTTAATTCAACTTTATCGACTTGTTGTTTTTTTATATTTTTTTTTGCCCAAATAGGGCTTTGAAAATTAATCACAACAACGACAACAACAACCTCTGAGGGATCTACTTTCGGAGATATAGCCATCGGAAGATCGGGATATATCTTTTATAAAAATCGGTATAAGTTGAGAACCACTGGATGAATGGGGTTAATTTTTGTAAAATTGTCATATCTCGAAAACTTTCACTCAAATTGAAAAACTTTGTACAGCAATTATATAGCCCGGTAAAATACCTTTCATATGACACCAATATTTTTAAAATCCATCCAGGGGTTTCCAACTTATATCTTTTTATAAAAGATATATCCCGATCTTCCTATGGCTATATCTCCGAAAGTAGATCCGCTCAGAGGTTGTTATTGTTGTTGTTGTAATTAATTCCCAGAGTCCTATTTGGGCAAAAAACAACAACAACAGTCGATAAAGTTGAATTGTTCCAAGTTCTCGTTTCTGAAAACATTCTGCATTTTTTCTGCCCTTTTTCTGTATCGAGACCTTGGTTTGACAAGGTTCTAACTGCTTTTCAAATACATAAAATGAGAAATTGAGAGGTATTGCTGAAATTTTGTTTACTAATTTCAAGGAGTGGTTGAACATGGTTAATAGTATGCATAAAAGATATTTATCACCGGAACTGACCAAAAAATTAATCGCATTTAGCAGTAATCTAAAGGCGATATTGCAGTTAGAACCTTGTCACACTAGTTTTATCTCATGAAGAGAGTGGCAAGGGTATAACTGCAGATACAGCTTGGAAAAACTATAATTTTTTTTAATATTACAAATAAGAATGGCTTTGAAATTATTTCTATCTTGTAATGTGCGGTCGTTTTATTTGACTGCTGAGTAGACTATAGGATTGAGATTCAAAAGTTTTGACTCAATTTGTACTTTTTTTCATTGAGGGGATTCCTGAAAATGTGAAAAGCCTCGAAAACCTCGTAAACTCCTAAATCAATACGAAATTTGACAGTTTAACGAGTTTCCTAGGTTTTCGAGGCTTTTACACGTTTTCAGGAATCCCCTCATTGTTTTTAATCCTGTTCTACGGAAAATATTAACAGAGGGTCACCAAACATCGTTTTCTTTGAACCAGTTCTGCTACTCATCTTTTAAACGGAAGAGATGAGGCAAGCATTTTAAATAGTTAAAAATTATAATTTCGATGTATGATGTATGAAAAATTCGCAAAATCCACAATTTCCAATCAATTTCAACGAACGATGGTTAGTTTTATTTGGAATTAAATGAATTAAAATATATGTACCTCATGTTTTGAAGTCATGCTTTAAAATATAATACCTAAGCTGAAAAAAATTAAAAAATTTGTGCAAACTTCAACTTTCTTCCAAAATATCTCCAGATAATTCTATTCCATTTGTATTACGAAATACATGATTCTACGTCACGAGTTATAAGTTTACTGACGAGTCGTTTCGACCACAGGTAAGCATTTTACGAGAAGCGAAAACGCTATAACCCTTTTGTGTTCATGGCAGTGCAAGCAGTGCTACCAGGTTAGGGAATTTCCCTCTAGATTTAGTGGATTCTAAAAGGTCTAGGAGGCAATATAAAAGGTAGATAACGGACTTGTTCAGGGGTTTTTAAAAAGGCATAGGAGATACATTTATGGGATTTTAAAAAATTTCTAAGCCTGAAGTCATAACAAAAATTGCTTATAAATGTGAATTTTGGTCAGAAGTGAGTCAGTTGACAACAGATTTCGAAACTTGCTAGCGCATTATTAAGTTTACCATTTTCGAATCCCAGTGTAAAATTATCATTTTAAATAATAAATATGAGAAAAAAGTTAACTAAATAATTAATTAGCGGTAAAGACTGCGGAAGCCATTCTCTAATGAAATATCATTCGAGCTTGCGAAAAGTTTGCTTAAAAAGTTTTGCCCCGCGGATATGTTCATGACCCTAACGGTATGCAATGATTTTTAGAATGCAGCGTGTGATCAACACACAACAATGTAGTTTTAGTTTTTTTTTTTTTTTTGAGCACTAAAATTTAAATTATCAATTAGGGCAAATTTCTTCAATTAAAAGTTTGTGTCGGAGTCATGATCAAAATTTTTTTTTTTTAATTTTGTAGGTAATGTAATGTTACTATTGTGGAAATGAGAACTAAATGCTAAATTGGCATTCAATGACATATCTACAACTTTATCATAATTTAGAGCTAATTAGGCGCGTAAGGTGCTTTGTACATATTTTTTTAACGTTATTTAGATCTACGGGACTATTACCATTCGCGAGTCGAGTAGTTATTCGTATTATAGCTGCTGAATGTTATAATTGCCCTTAGCCAAGACTTTAATTTACAATTAAAATCTAACACGTCTTTGAGTTAGAGACATCCAAACTATTACTAGGCGTTTTTCTTTTTTTGCTTAGAGCAGAGCCTTAGTTGTCAAAAGACAATTTGTGTTTCTTTTTTAGTTCAGAACAGTCAGAGCACAAAATCTGAGCTCAGAATGAAACGACTGAGCATTCAGAGTAAAAGATGGAGCACAGCAAAATTGGCATTTGAAAGTATGTAGAAATATAAACAAAATAAAATAAAAACAAAATTGATTTTGGATTGTGATGATTATTTTAAAGTAAAATAAAATAAATTTAATAATTTATTTAAATTTTTTGGTAGTTTAACCGGCTTTCAATAGAAATATGTTCAAGTGTGTTTCATAAATAAATCAGAGCGCTCTGGGCGTGCCCTGTTCAGGCTATACTCGATGAGCTCACGATCTGTTCAGTACTCTACTCCGAACAAAAAAAAAAACTAGTAAGGGTGTAAATTTTGGCCTGGCCAAAAAATAAATACCCTACACTGCAGTATTTTGAAAAGTTTGCTTATATGGGAGGTGCCACGCCCTCTTGTCCGAGTACACCCAGTTTTTGTTCAGAGCTTGCATTTATAGTTTTTAGTGACAGAGTGAAATTTAGTTGGATTATCTCAAAAAACTCTTTCAGTATAGCATTTTGAATCTTTTGCTTATATGGGAGGTGCCACGCCCCCTTGTCTGATTTCACCCAATTTTTGCTGAGAGCTTTCATTTATAATTCTTAGTGTTAGTTTGGTTCGAATATCTCAAAAAAACCTTTCAGTATAGCGTTTTGAAGCTTTTGCTTATAAGGGAGGTGCCACGCCCTCTTTTCCGAATTCGCTCAAATTTTTATCAGAGCTTGCGCTTACAATTCGTAGTTTTTATATGTATTGTGGTTGCATTGTCGTGAAATATACTCCTAAAATTGCATTTTGAATATAATTTTTGTATGGGCGGTAGGCGTGTCCGTTGACCGATTTTGCTCATTTTCAATCCCCCGAGCTAACTTTGACGACGGAGGCAGTGTACCAAATTTCATTGAATTATCTTGCTCAGTTTTCCCAAAAAGTGTATTTCAACACACAGCCAGCCAGCCACCCAGCCAGCCAGCCAGCCAGCCACCCAGCCAGCCAGCCAGCCAGACAGACGGACATGGCTATATCGACTCAGGAGGTGACGCTGATCAAGAATATATATACTTTTCTATACCTGCCACGCCTCCTTCTCTGCGTTACAAACGGAAGGACAAAGTGAATATACCCTGGGTGTAGGGTATAAAAAACCCTAGTATTTTTTTTTTTTTTTTTTTTTTTTTGTTACGCCTCCAATTCATCAAAAATGGTCAGACAACGCGAATATGGCTGAAAACAAATGGGAGAAAAGTATATGCGCATTAAAATCTTCTTATTTCTGCGTAGTTTCCACAATATGGCAACATTGCTGAAAATGGGAAAATAGTTTATTTTAGTCATCAAGCGAGATAACGTCATTCAGCCCATTTTTGGATATTTTTTGCGTGATATTTTTTATTCCGAGCAAAGTATTTTACAAAATATTGTTAAGAAAATAACAACCGCGTTAAAAGTGTAATAAATATTAACACACAATGGCAGCAGCTTCTCGTCCGAAGTCTCCACATTCTTATGGCTCAATAAAAGCTGGCGAAAAGGAAGAAAGTTTTTGGGATAAATTCAGCACCTTGGGAAGAAAAAAAGGAACAAAAGAAGTTCAAAAAATTCAGCAAGAAGGAAAACATGCAATCGATTCTCCTGGGTCACCCAATCAAGTTGATATACCACCAGAGGATTACGCCTTGCGTGAGCATGAACAACGCACCGTAATTGACCCAAAGTCCATCCTCGATCCGGAAGTGCAAAAGCTTCAGCAAATTTTAATTGATTGGATCAATGACGAGTTGGCCGAACAGCGTATTATTGTCCAGACGCTTGAGGAGGACATGTACGATGGACAGGTGTTACAGAAGTTATGGGAGAAATTAACAGGGAAAAAATTAGACGTTCCCGAAGTGACGCAATCGGAAGATGGACAACGTGCTAAATTGACAACTGTTCTAACATCTGTCAACCATACATTGGGTTTTCATCAAAAGCTTCCAAAATGGTCTGTGGAAAGTGTACTCTCTAAGAATATAGTTGCCATATTACACTTACTCGTTGCATTGGTGCGTTATTTCCGAGCACCTGTTCGTCTTCCCGAGAATGTTTTCGTTACAGTTGTTATCGCACAAAAAAGTGGAGGATTGCTCAATGCACAAAAATTCCAAGAGCAAATCACATCCGAATACGACGACGTAGGAATGCGTTGCGAAAAAGATGCGTTTGATACGTTATTCGATTGTGCCCCAGAAAAATTGGCAGTCGTCAAAAAGTCACTAATAACCTTTGTTAATAAACATCTGATGAAATTGAATTTTGAGATCAATGATTTAAATACTGATTTCCGAGATGGAGTTTATTTGTGTTTGTTGATGGGATTACTTGGAGAATTCTTTGTACCACTGAGTGAATTCTACTTGACACCGCAAGATGTGGAACAGATGGTTAGTAATGTGGCATTCTCTTTTGATCTAATGCAGGATGTTGGATTGCCTAAACCCAAGGCGAGACCAGAAGATATTGTCAATATGGATTTAAAGTCAACATTGCGAGTTCTTTATAGTCTTTTCACAAAGTTCAGAAATGTTATTTAATTTATATACATATATGAACATTTAAACATACATAAGTTTATTGTAAATGTTAAAACTAATTTTGAATTAACTTACGGCTGGTAATACAGAAAACTATCAATCTCAATTACAATCAAATAATCCATTGAATATGAAATGTTCTGTATTTAATAAAACTTTTGACATAGTTGTATGTTCATATAAAAGAGATTGCTAGGTCAGTATCTAAGTCGATAACTCTGTTAATACCTTTTGTTACTAATACAACTTATCAATATATATTATTTGATGTTTACATTATGAAATTTTAATAAAAAGCCCATAGCTTTTGAAACGTAATCAACGTGGTAGTATGGTGCAGACTATAGTACAATACTTCAGTGCCTTCAGTTTGAATTGTATCGTTCATGTAATTGTTTTCTTCTATGCTTTTTGTGAACTGTAAAAAGTTTTATCGAAAATCTGCAAAGATTCTCATATCTTGCCTTTTTATCAAATAATATTGCCTAACGACTTGTATTTTAATATGATAAACTTTTCTAACAATAAAATTAGATTATATTGAGATGTTTGTAAAGGTTTTTTTGCCTAATAAAAAATGATTAAAAGCTAATAATAAATTTTATTCGACAAAATGTTTAATTTGTTTTCTTTTGTGTTTGATCCTCAAGGCTAAAAAACAAATAATTTATGTTTCCTGTTGCGTGAGATAATGGGGGTTATCGTTAATCAGGATTCCCGGGGAATTTTCTTATACTGCAATAGAGAATGCACGGCATTCTGAGAAATTTCCCTGAAAATATTTATTCACGATAACCCCCAATTTTCCTCAACTTCAACTCGACTTTTGAAACCGCCACTAACAAAACGGTTCCGAAATCTGTGTGATTTCAATTACTTTTCATTTAGGAGGCTTTTTGATGAAAACGCTGAGTCGTACGATAAAAAGTATCGCAATCTCTCTTGTGTAGAATTACAGGATCTACAAAAAATATTGATTTTCATTACCGAAAAAGTAGCCGTTTAGGAAAAATTCTTAAAATACCGCAAAAAGTCGAAAAATTCGATTTTATCGAATATTTCCTAAACGGCTTCTTTTTCGAAAATACAAATCAATATTATTTGTAGAACCTGTAATTCTCCACAAAAAAGATTCTAATACTTTTTATCATGTGACTCACCATTTTCATAAAAAACCCTCTTAAATGAAAAGTAATTGAAACCACACGGATTACAGAACAGGCCTGAATATATTAGTGGAACCTGTAATTTTCAACAAAAGAGATTCTAATACTTTTATAGTGTGAATCACCATTTTCATCAAAAAACTTCCGAAATGAAAAGTATTTGAAACCACACGTATTACGGAGCAGGCCTGTAAGTCTGTATATGTTTTCTTTCCAAGCAAATCAACAAAAACTGACAAAAAAGAGTAAAAAAGAGCAATATTTTTTCTAAAATTTAACATTCATAATCAAGTTTTAACATTTAATTATTAACTTTTTTCATTTTCTTTTGTAGATTGATTAGTGTTAAGACTTCAATTAAATATTTGCGATTTAGGAACATACAGCTACTCCGTCCTTATTAATAATTTACAAATAATACAACAACAATGAATCGCTCAGATTCAATACGACGCGATCGTTCTTTCGACAGTGTACTTAATAAATTAATGCGAATGCGTTCACAAAACCATGAAAGCTTTAAAGCTGCTATGTACAATTTTCTTATTGCAGCCGGTGTGGGTGCATTCATAGCTGTCTGTTTTATACTGGGACCATTTGTGCGTCCCCTACTATGGGCTTTTCTTATGGGTGCTATGCTGTTTCCTTTTAAACGTAATTTGGCGCAAATGCTCAACGCATGGTTTGAACGACTTGAAGAACGCGACTCAAATGTATTTGTTTCAATATGCTTAGCCCCTTTAGAAGCTACTGAGTATTGCGGAAGTTTGTTAGTAAATTGGGTGCGCGATCATTGGCAAGTTATAACAGCAGGTGTAGGCATTGCAACTTGCGTTAAATTGCTAGTTTTATATGCACCGAAAGGATTCCTCTGTGCCATATGGAAATTCATAATATTTTCTCATTCAATTTTCGTTAATGTGATCGGCTATTTAAATATTTATCTGGTAAGCTTACAAAATAAATTGAAATTATTTCTACTAAGAAACGAAATAAAATTTAAAATTTTTCCCAGTTGCTGGTTATAGTTGCAATATATTTGACTTCAGTTCATTTCTTATGGAAACCAGAGCTCTCTTCCCGATTTGTTATTGCTGGACAATCACTATGGATTGCAATTGTTAGTTATAGCTGCAGCTTTTTAGGAGCACTACAAGTACCTGCATTTATTTTAATTATGATTTATGTTGGCATATCGATTTTGTATTATTTGCGTGCTACTGAAGAGCCAAGTTCGTTTATTCAGAAAATACGTAAATTGTTGGATAAATCCGAATTTGAACAAACCATGAATGAGCTAAGTGCAAAGAAACAAAGTTTGCATTCTGAAGTGGAGGATATTTCGTTAAGCGAAACTTTGGATTCTGTTGAAACAATTGAAACGAAGATAGATGGACAACACCTTAGTGATTATTATTTTAAAATGCTATTCTATGCATGTGTGGCAACTTTTTTGTATCGAAACGTTTGGGTATTTTTACTGGCAGCTATTCCAATTACTTTACATTTGCTGTATACGCTTGGAAATTTTACGGGATTTACCAATTTTATTTGTGCCAAAATTAAGGGCATTTATTTGATTATTAAGGTAAACTTGAAATTTTCATACAAATGGGAATATAAAATCGATAACTTCTTTTTATTGAATTTAAGAGTTGGGCTCTGGAACATCATTCCGCTGTGCTTCCTTTATGTCTTCCCGGCGTATTGGAATTGAACTATAAAATTAATACAATCATACGTGATACTTTGAAATCGTCTGTTGATTTTGTTACATCGATATTAATGATCATTCTCATGCTGCTTATTATCGTATTTTTGGGCGTTTTCTTTTGCGTCAACATCTATTCGGAAACAATTGATGTGGCTTACTTGGGCAAAGATCTTATCAATAAAACGATTACTGATCGTCCAGAGTTGATTGATATTCTGCCCGCAAATATGCAATCCTCAATTGACGATGCCTTAGACAATGCCCATCACTATGGACGACGGAAAATTGAAACTTATATAAGCGATTGGTTAGCAGAAGCGGACCCGGTACATGGTACAAAATTGAAAAATCAAATTTTAGATGTTTGGGACCGTCTTATACAATATTGGATTGATTTCAACAAATCGGATGCAACTTATGGGCCACGTGTCCCCACTGATGCCTTAAAAAGTACATTTGGTGAAATTGTTGATAATCCTGGTAAGTTTTAATGCAGAATGACATCAATTTTGTATTTGTCCCTTCAATCTAACATAAAAAATAAGTGAAATTTTTTGTACACATTGCACATATGCCGAATGCGTCATATACTAAAACAGAAAAAAAACCAAACTAACCGTGTTCAACTGTAACTCTAATGAATAAAGGTGAATTAATGGTTTTTTAAGCCATTGTTTAAGAAATATGCATATGTTTTTTAAACATACATATTCGTATATATCTTTTCAATATTTTACAAAAGTTCAAATCATTACTTCATTCAAATATTGCCTCAAAGGCGTTTGTTACGCCGGGAATCAAGTAAGAAACAAATCATTTGAACTTTGTGTTGGCTAAATGTTTTTGTAAAAAAATATTTAGCTATTTCTTCAAAATTCAATCGCCACATTAACTCGCCTAAGCATTTAAAAAAATTTAATTAACACCAAACCTTATTGCCCAATTATCCTATCCCTTTCATAAAAGCATCGCATGTGTGATAAGCTAACAAATGGCAATGTGTTTTTAATAAAGGACATTTTAAAGAGCTAGTTTTAGTGGCAAAACAGGGCTTCATTGGCTGGGCACAAAGCAATACACAAACTATACTCGAAGTAGGTGAGTCGCTGTGGCATATAATACGCACGAATCTCTCAATGATCATGTCTTTTACGGGAGAAATGTTGTCGCTGGTCTTATCGGGTGGCCAGGCTTGCGTTGAGTTCATACTAGATATGGTGGGTATAAATATCTATTTTGGTTGTTGTTTCTTTTTCAAATAAATATTCAAATTTTTCACTTTTTAGATCGTATTTTTTACCGCGCTTTTCTATCTGCTCTCGAGTAGTGACACTAAATATGCACCACTTGAAATAACAAAATACATGGGTATCTCCTCTTCTGGTTCAAAAATTGCTGAAGCTCTAGAAAATTCGATATCTGGAGTTTTGATGTCGATGTTTAAATGTTCTATATTCACTGGACTTTTTACATGGCTAGTTCATACAGTGTTTGGAGCACGGATTGTCTTTTTGCCATCTGCCTTAGCTGCTTTACTATCAGCAGCCCCATTTTTAGGCAGCTACTGGTGTGCCGTTCCTGCGCTTTTGGAATTGTGGTTAGCGCAGGATCGATTCTATGCCGGATTATTACTTTTCCTTTTACAATTTTTTGTACCACCATATTTTGAAGCAGCAATTTATGCAGAAATGAAAGGGTAAACAATATTTTTAAGAGTATCTATGGCAGTAAGATGATTCTATAAAATAAAATAATATTGAATTTAGTGGAGGTCATCCATATTTGACTGGTTTAGCCATTGCTGGTGGCATGTATTGGTTTGGCTGGCAGGGTGCTATTTTTGGACCTCTAATGCTGTGCTTCTTTATTGGTATTTTCGAAGTGGCGGCTGTGGCAATGCGTTCCAATGATGATCCAAGGTAAGTTAATTTACAAATTACTTGCATGCCTTGTAACAAAAATTATAAAACGATGATTAGAGCTTTTATGAAATTTCTGGAACAATATTATTAACAGCTTTTCAAAAGCAAAATTATAAGAATATACACAATCAAGGAAGTAGCGTGAGTTTTTTTGTTTTAAAAATATTAGATAGTAAAACAAAACCTAGAGTGCTAAGGAAAGCATACAATGTATTTTACAAAAATATGCCCACAAATTATATCCTATCATGAAATACGTAATTTCTTTTCAGTGTTTTATTATACATTTTATATCCTATCATGAAATAAGTAATTTTTTTCAGTGTTTTATTATATGTACTTTTGAAAATCCAATATGTATATTGGATATAATAACGTCACGTCCACTAGGTAATTCCGAAATTATAATTCTTGGTATAAGTGTCCTATGATATTCTTCATGGTTTAATGCACAATTCTGTCTAACCAGAGTTCTCTAAAGTGGGACCATTCCAAAATTATTTGAAAAAAAAACAAGAAAAGTCGAAAATCAGTGTAAATTTACATTTTTAAAAATCTTTAAATTGAATTATCTCAAAACTAGAAAATTGGAGTTACCTAGTTGTAGTATTGACGCGGCGATTTGACCACTGCAGTATACATATATTCTGATTCATTCTAAAGCATTAAAGATATATATCGAAAAATAAATTATTTCCATTGCTGTTTCATTCCAGCAATTCCATGCTCAGCTTAACATGAATTGGCATCACCCCTCCGATTTTGCTGAAATTTGGTATATTGTTTAGTTTCTTGCCAAAACCGATAAAAATGGCAAAAAAATTTGCGATTTTCTTGTGAATTTTGGAGCGGTGCGAAAAGTGGATTCGCTAAATTCTGACAAACCCCCCTACACATAATTGAGGAGTGGCCGTACCAAAGGGCCTAAGTACCATTTCGAGGCAAAAGTAGTGTCATAGTATGAAACGGGTGGCATTTTGTTAGAATTTAATAAAATTGTTTTCTGTTTTAACTAAAAATTTTCTTGATAGCGAGAAATTGATGTCATTATGTTAAAAAAATTACAACAGTCAAATAACAGACTATTAGCACATAAAAAGTATGACATTATTTTTGCTCGGACCTCCTTTGAAAAGGTATCGAATCGAATTCTGAAATATATTTTGAGGAAAGAAGATAAAATAACCTTTCATATGAACAAACATTTAAGTTGATATGCTTTACGGTTTAGATGTTATGATGTTTGAACTTTTCAAAACATGAAATTGACCAAAACTGCTTCACAAAACTCACACAAATGATCCATAACTACTTAGAACATTTCTTAATCGATTTTCATATTTTGAAAAAGTAGTGAAGAGGCTGCTTTGGGTCTGTCCATAAACTCCGTGACGCTAAAATTCGCTATATTGAACCCCCTTATGCGACGGTAGCTTCAAATAAAAAATAAATAAAATACACCAAGCGTAACGCTTGCTCGAACCCCCCCCCCCCCCCTAGGAGCGTCACGGAGTTTATGGACAGCCCCTTTATGAAAAAATTGCTATTTTAAGACTATAGATTGGTGTATATTAAATATTATAAAACTATAACTCCTTACTTTGTGCTTAGGCGTTGGGAAATAATCCCCATTGAGATAACGCCAAAAAAACGGAATAACGGCCAAAATAAAACGAAATAACGCCCTAAAACGAAATAACGCCCAAAAAATTATGAAATAATGCCCAAAAAACGAAATAACACCCAAATTATTTATATTTATTTCATTAAAAAAAAAACAAACAACCGAAATAACGTCCAAAATTAAAACGCACAGAAAAAACCAAATAAAGCCCAAATTTTAGGCGCCCAAATTTATATGAAAATGATTAGGATGTTATTTTGTTTTTCTTTTGGATGTTATTTTATTGTGCGTTGTTTTTTAACGCCTTGTGCTAATAACTCGATTCACTAACTTTCCAAAATAGGTAAGAACATGAAATCGGTTAAGATATGTCCAAGCTATGGACAATTACATATGTATGTGATGGAGTGCTTGTTACAATTTACTGATTTTTCCATATTTGCAGCCCTCCAAAAATTTAGGCACGAGGCAAAACCATGTACCAAATTTCAGCGAATTCGGAGGAGATGACGTCAATTTTTGATACGCTAGGCATAGAATGACTGATTTATTTCTTTGAAAATCAGTACATCAGAAATTGATCCCAATTTATTAACATTGCCATAGAACACTTAAATAACTTGTTTTTTGTTGTAAATAGTAGTATTACTGAGAAACGTATTTTATGTTTTGAAAACAAAAAATGTAATTATTTAGAAATGGGGCCTCCTTTTATAATATATGCATATTTTCCGTGCTGTATATAGATTATACAAATGTAAGAATGCATTCTGCGCTTTGCTTATTATCACAAGTTTGATATTTTGCTGATTTCATTGCTCCACGCAACAGTTGATAAGAAGTCAGATATAATCTTGTGTCACGAATATCTTACACGGTTTTATCATAAATATCTTACTAAACATCAGTTCTACAAGAAATAAAGTAAAAAGGGTGCGACACTTTCATAGAGATGTTGCATGCTCTACGAACTATAAAATTTTTTCGTCCAACACACGGCTTTAAAGATATTTTTCAAAACCCCAAATTACCGCGAGTGAAATCTAAAACCGTGACTTTTGATCTCGAATATCCCGATAAGCTGACGACTATGCCAAGGTTTTAGAATGTCCAAACAAAGGTTTCTAACTTTGATTGCAATGTTTACCCTGCTTATACATAAATAAGTTCAAGATATAAACCCACAAGAACATTGATGGCTGGTGTAGCCAAGCATGATACGGTATATGATAGCTAGAAAGGGGGTCTGTTTTTCTTAATAATTGCACAAAATTATATGTTGTAATTTTTTTAAAAATAAAATAATTTTTCTCATTTACAGACGTAACTCTGACGATGATACACGCACGACGTGAGTTGTTGTTGTTGCTTATACGGTGCACTTTTTTTTTCTAAACCATATGTTAAAAGATTTCTTTTTCCGGCAAATTCAAATAACAATATTCATTTTCTATTTTTTATACTGACTGCCATTCATATTTTCGCATTTCGAGGTACTAATTTATTTAAAACAAAATGTTGATACATTTTTATTGAACATATTTGCTTTTGTTTATTTTTTTGGTTTTTCTTTTATGCCCTTTTGCATATGCAGTCGACGTCGCCATTCTTTATACTCTACATATTATTAATTAATTAAATTTAATATTTAACAACGAACGTTTAAATGCAAGCAAAACAACGATACATAAGCAACAACATACCATCCAGGCAGAATATAAATTGTTTCTAAGAAGAAATTCCTCAAATTTAAATTTTCGCTTCTCAAGCCAAACAATTTATTTGCTTTATTAGATTTTAATTGAATATACATAGTTAATAATTTGCATTTAAGAATTTTGTTATAACAGTTATAAGTTATAAGAAAGTGTGTTTAAGTTATAAACAATAACTATATTTTTATATTGTACATGTAAAAGATTATATACATTCAAAACTATTGGTCTCGAAGACATGCATTGTGGGAAATGGTGTAGTTTAAAGTATAATATATAGGATATTTAATTATTTATATAATAATTTTATTTCACTTAAACTTAACGCAGCTGGCAAAATATTATATAGTAGTAGGCATAATAAAAAAAAAATACGCGTGCAACTAAGTACACGTGAAAGAAGTGAAAGAATTTTTGGCAACGTAAAGAAACTATGAAAAGTATTTCTTTCCTTATGCTAAAGTTTTTGACATTTCGTCGGCTGAGGCCAAATAATTAAAAGTGCAAAACTGGGCTGTACTGTTTTGATTTGAAACATTTGGAAATAAGCCCTTTTGTTTTGAACTTTTCAAAAATCACTATTATTTCACTCCTATTTCACCATTTGAAAATTTAAGCAGCTGCCTATAGGCATGAAATGTAAGCACTTATATAGCCTGGGGTATATACAAAATATTAAAGGTTTCTTCGGCGACTATACGAAATACGTCATTTTGTATCAAACTCTAAAAATTTCTACGAAATTATATGGAAATAAGCTCTTTTGTTCCGAAATATGATTTTTGATGCGATGGCATTCTTAGGTTTGTTTCAGGTCGGAAGTGTAAATAAGCCCTTTTGAAAAATCACTCCTCATACATATATGTACCTTGTCATTATTGACAATTTCCTAGATGGTTAAATATGTAAGTCGCAACAAATTACAACAATTTTTTTGTGAAATTTCTTACCTTTTCAAATGTAGATAATGCACTAAAGTCGGAAGTAATTATCGAGTTGGTACATAATGAAGGATAGTTTTGTTTCAGAACTTTTTTTTTATTTGCGGTCGTAGTTTCATTTTCTTTGTCCGAATTATATATGGATATATTTCGGACTATCTGAACTCTAGAAATCAGATTGAAAATCTGGACAATCCAGACAAAAACATACCATCTGTCTAAGAACAAACTAAGTAGTTGCGTTGAGTTTAACGTTTCATAACTGACTAATTTATTTTTGTCAAATTTCTTATGACTAGCTTAAAATGTTACATTGCTATGCGCCACTGAGAGCATTAAAATCGAATGATTTAACAGTTAGGTAAAAGGCAAAATAGAAAGAAGAATTACTCGTATGATTTTACTGTTCTTTAAATATTAGAAAAAACAACCAGTGGCGGTGTAACAAAAATTATTAAATAGAAAAATTTCAAATGTAAAGAATCAAAATTCTAGTCAAACAAACTTAGAATAAAACTTAATATTTTTCATAAACATAACCGCCAGCCTTGAACGGCGTTCAACATTCCTTTGGCAATTGATGAAGTTTAGCAACTGGCCTCTTGAAAGTTGAATTCTCAGTTTTGATAGTGACAACTCTGACGAGCCCATCGGATCCAGCATGGGTTTCGATTACACGGCCAAGTTTCCAGCAAGCGGGAGGTAGATTATCTTCACGTATCAGGACGACGTCACCAATAATTAGATTAGATTTTTCTTTCAACCATTTAGATTTTGGTTGAAGTGACAGCAAATAATCAGTTGACCAGCGAGACCAAAAATATTGAGTTAATTGTTGAACCAATCTCCATTTAGATAATAACCCAGTTTTGAGATGAGTTATGTCTGCTTCTGGCAACGAGTTCAGGGGCCTTCCAACTAAGAAATGTCCAGGCGTTATATAGGGGACGTCATCAGAATCAGCTTGGACTAAAGGCCTCGAATTTAATATAGCCTCAATTCTAGCTAGGAGAGTTGATAATTCCTCAAAGTTTAGTGTAGCTTGACCCATAGTTCTTCTTAGATGAAACTTCATAGACTTGACTGTAGACTCCCATAACCCACCGAAATGTGGCGTATTTGGTGGTATGAAGTGCCACTGAATACCCTTTGAAGATAAAAAATTCGAAATATCATTATTAGATTCAAAAGAAGTTACCATTTTGTGAATTTCATTCAGCTTTCTGGCAGCTCCTTGAAAATTAGTTCCATTATCGCTGTGTATATGACCACACAGACCACGTCTAGCAACAAATCGATCGAGAGCGGCTAAGAAGGCATCGGTACTCAAATCGGAGACAAGTTCTAGGTGAACAGCTTTGGTCACTAAGCAGATAAAGACTGCAACATATGCTTTGACTTTCGGGGCCTTTCTGCCACTGTGCTGCTTATACAACATAGGCCCAGCATAGTCGCATCCAACTTCGTAAAATGGAAAGGCAGCGTTGACACGAAATTTGGGCAAGTCGCCCATAAGTTGCTCTTGAGCTCGTGCACTAAAGCGAGTGCAAGCTCCACACTGGCGAATTACAGTTTTAACAATTTCACGAGCACCAATTATCCAATATTTTTGCCGCAGTGCAGCGAACAACAAAGTAATTCCGCTATGAAGATTTTTCACGTGCAAATCGTGAACAATTTTCCGAACGATTGGGCTGTCTTTATGAAGAATTATTTGATGCTGACTGTCATAAGGTAGGTCAGCTTTAGTTAATCTTCCGCCAACACGCAGCAGCCCATCAGCATCCACGAATGGTGAAAGTTTCCGTAGTTTTTTGTTAGTTAGGGTAGCTTGACCTTGCTGAATAGACGACATAATCTCAAAAAAGTCAACCGCTTGATAGTATTTATACAATTTTAGTTCAGCAAACTTAAGTTCTTTGACTTTGAGAGGTGAGGTGTCTCTGCACTTATTTTTGAGAATGTTGACATATCGTATGCAGTAAGCTAGTACTCGCACCATTTTAGCCCAACTGGAAATTCTGTTGTTTATTCTGCTAACGGAGTCCGGATCGTAAGTAGCTGAAGCTAGAGCCACATGATTTACTGGACGAAGTTCTTCACTTGTAATATTATCCTGAGATTCGGATAGTGGCCACCAATTTTCCTCCATAAGCAACCACGATGGACCATTAAACCATAATTTATCATTAATTAAGAAGCTGGATCTTACACCTCTACTAGCAGCATCGGCTGGATTCTGTTTGCTGGGAACATATCGCCATTGCGCACTGGGAACAGTTTCTAAGATGTAGGATGTTCGATGACTAATAAAAGTTTTCCACTTCGATGGATGTGAAGACAACCAGGCTAAAACGGTTTTGCTATCAGACCAGCAAACCACTTCATTTAATTTCAAGTTAATGACAGATGCTAAATATTCAAACAGTTGAGTTAACAAATACGCTGCACAAAGTTCCAGCCTGGAAATTGAAAGTGAGGCCATTGGAGCCACCTTGGTTTTAGATATGACGATGTTAGTTGACACTTGTCCATCTGCTGACGTTTTTCGACAATAAATGACTGCAGCATAGGCTAAGCTGGAGGCATCACAGAATCCATGAAAGGTTACAACTGGCTCTGTGGAAAAAATAAGTCGTTTTATATTAATGTTATTAAGTAAATAAAACTCTGAAAATAGTAGTTTGACTTCGTCTAAAATGTCAGCAGGCAACAGCTCATCCCATTCCAGTTTGGATAGCCATAGTCGCTGTATAATTATTTTCACAGCTATAATTGCAGGTGATATCCAGCCAAGTGGGTCAAAAATTTTCGAAATCTCGGAAAGCAGGTTCCTTTTGGTGTTAAGGCAATATTGATTTTCTTTTACCTTATACGAAAAACAATCAGTCATAGGATTCCAAATAACGCCAAGGAGGCATACTGTCATATCCGATGGCACATCGACCATGCTATAAATTTTCTCACTATCTGGAATCTTTTGAAGAATACTACTCTGATTTGTGGCTCACTTCCTTAAGTGGAAACCGCCAGCCGTAAGCAAATTATTTAATTGTTCTGCTAGCTCTTGAGCTTCTTTTAGGGTATTGGAGCCTGCCATACAATCGTCAACATAAAATGAATTTTTAACAGCTTCACTAGCCATAGGGTACCGATTATGCTCGTCATCACTCAGCTGTAGGAGAGTGCGAATAGAAAGATAGGGTGCGGGACGCGTGCCATAAGTTACAGTAGTTAATCGATAATGTTGAACTTCCTCATTAGGTGAATTTCGCCATAAAATGCGCTGATAGTCCTGATCACATTCTTGTACATTTATCATTCGAAACATTTGTTGAATGTCTGCCGAAAAGCAGTACTTCTTACAACGATATCTCAAAAGAACAGCTATTAAGTCTTGTTGCAAAATTGGTCCTTTTAGTAAATTGTCATTTAGCGATTTTCCATTAGATGATTTAGCAGAACCATCAAATACCACTCTTAGTTTTGTGGTTAAAGAATTTTCTCTAAGAACAGCATGGTGAGGCAAGTAATAAACGTTTTCGGACGGACGATTTATTTCCTCCTGGGGAACAAGTTTCATATGACCCAGTGACAAGTATTCACTCATAAATTCTGTATAGGATAGTTTTAAATCAGGATTAGATTTAAATTTCCTTTCCATAGACAGTAGTCGTCTTAAGGCCCCCGCATAGGATTTACCAGTTTCAGGATTTTTTACAAATGGAAGTCTGACTGAATATCTATCAGCACGGATAGTAGTAGATTTATAAAAGTCTTCAGCTTGCTGATCTTCAGCAGTCAAAGTAGTAGTCATCTGAGGGACGCTTTCAAGTTTCCAAAATAGTTGCAAAGTTTGGTTCAAATCAACTTCAGGTATATTTTGAGTCATTATGTGGCAAGTACTAAAGGTGTTTTCAGACGTACAACCTCCACAAACAACATAGCCAAAGATTGTATTTTGAGCTAGCAAATTACCATTTTTAACAATACGCCCTTCTTTTAATAGAGTAAAGAAATAGTCATATCCTACAAGGATGTCAATATCCTTTGGAGTATCAAATTTGGGATCAGCAAGAGACAGATTTTTTATATCTTCCCAATAGTTTATTGTAAGCGAAGAACATGGCAATTGAGATGTAAGACTCTTAAAAACATGGGCTAGCATGACAACACTTTCAGAATTATAAATAGATTTTACCTGAAGCTCGACTATACCCCGTGTTGCACCAGCCTTGTTATTTCCCAATCCGTGGATAAATATTTTAGAGGCAGATCGTTGTAATCCAAGTCTATTTGCACACCGCTCGGAAATCAACGTGTTCTGGCATCCAGAGTCCAATAGAATATTACAGCCTTGGAAGCAACCCATGTTGTCCTTAACAAAAACCCTAGCAGTGGGCAAAAGCATATTTAGATTTCTTACCTCAGATGTGGCAGCAAGATTGATTGATGTAGTTACAGCATCTATTGTAGCTTCGACTTTTTTAGGCAGTTCACTCGATTTTTTCTCATCCTTAGTGGGGAGAGAATCCACTTTTTTCACCATGGCAGCTGCGACCGTATTGTAGTTAGAATTTCGCTCTAGATGAATATAAGAATGATGATGACCTTTGCAAAATTCACAAAGGTGTTTAGATGGACAATTTTGTACTGAATGTCCCTGCTTCAAACAATTAAAACACAATCTTTTCTCTTTTACAAAATTTATGCGATTGGGCGTAGACATCTTGATAAACGTAGGGCAATAGGCAAGATGGTGGTCTTGAGAGCACGCAAAACAGGATCGTTTCATGTAGCCCGAATAAGTTCTGACGGATTTAATTTTAGATTGTGTTCCGCCAGCGCGTTGCTTTTCAATTGGAGTTGGAACACGTTCTAATGCATCACAACGTTCATTGATGAAAATGATAAAATTCTCCAGCGTAGGAAATGTAGTTTTACTACAATGCTCAGCCCAAGAATGATGAGTTTCTCTATCGACTTTTTTAAGTAAAAGATGTATCAGCCACGGATCACGTTTCTCTGCTTCCTCGCCTTGCGCTCTAAGCCCACGTATAACTTCATCAGCAATATTCGATACGTTTCGAAGACCTTGAGAGTCATCTGCTTTAGATATAGATAAAAATGTTTCGATTAAAGAATCAATAACCAGTGAAGGCTTATCATAACGATCTTGAATCTTTTTTATGGCTTCCTCGTAGTTTTGATCTGACACAGCAAGATGTCGTATAAGCATGGCAGGCTCACCCTTTAACAACCCTTTCAGATATTGAAACTTCTGTGATGCAGTCAATGTATGGTTGTTATGCACTGAGCTGTTGAATAAATCAAAGAATGATCTAAATTCAGAGTAGTTACCTTCAAATATTGGAATATTCAGCTTAGGAAGTCGTATATCAGCAGCTGGGGCAGCGGTGTTCGCGGTAGGTGACGAAGTCGTAGCACCAACATTTGCTAATGGCGGTTGTAGCGCTGTCAATTTTTCCAAAAAAGATGTTTGGGACTCCAACAGTTTCTGCATAGCATCTTGATGCGTTGTTGTCGAGTTGAGGGGATCACTATTAACATTTGCAGCAAGCAGCTTGCAATCAATAATTTCACTTAACCTAGCTTTCATTTAAAAATATTTCTCAAATTCTTTTAATTCAGTATCACGTTCCTGGAGGCAGTTCCCTTTAGATAGGTTATTTTATTCCGTAGAGTATCGATGGTAGCCATAATTACTTAGGAAGTTTTTTTACACACTTTAATTTTTATAATAAAATCCAGTTGAGGAGCACTTCAACAGTAAAAACACTTTTTTAGTTTTTTTAACAAAATCCAGTTGAGGAGCACTTCGATAGTTAAAACACTATTTTAGTTTTTTTTTGTTTTTTCACAAGTTGTATGTGAAGCTTTATGCAGCTGGGCAAAAGAATTTGCAAACAGTTATGTTCGTATGTATGTTTTCAACGCAACAACAATATATATATACACAATGTTTTTTTTTTTTATTATGCGCAGTAATAAGCAGCCACAATTAAAACACACAATTTTGTTTTTGTTTTTTACTATTAAGCGCGGTAATAGAAAATAAAATTTAACTCTCTTTAACGCGACAACGATCACGTCGGGGTCACCAAAAAATGTCTAAGAACAAACTAAGTAGTTGCGTTGAGTTTAACGTTTCATAACTGACTAATTTATTTTTGTCAAATTTCTTATGACTAGCTTAAAATGTTACATTGCTATGCGCCACTGAGAGCATTAAAATCGAATGATTTAACAGTTAGGTAAAAGGCAAAATAGAAAGAAGAATTACTCGTATGATTTTACTGTTCTTTAAATATTAGAAAAAACAACCAGTGGCGGTGTAACAAAAATTATTAAATAGAAAAATTTCAAATGTAAAGAATCAAAATTCTAGTCAAACAAACTTAGAATAAAACTTAATATTTTTCATAAACACCATCCCTATGGTAGGATCGATACGAGCTGCTCATTGAACCATGGCTGCTTTTTTCATGGACCTTAAGTGTCAAAATCATATATTCTTGCCTCTTTTCAGCAACTTAGTTCTATACATTATTTTATTTACTACTGTATTTAATACATCATGGGGCTTATAAGAAGATTTTTGTATCAATGCCACTTTTCTAGTATAATATTTATATCTGCTTCCATATTTTAATGTATGACTTAAATCCCATGTTACATTAAATATTACAGTCCCAAGAATACAAAATGAATTGAATGATAATTAAAATTTTTATTAAATTTTCTATTTTATGTCGTTAGCTCTTAAACTATTATACTAGAATGTAAATTAAACCGTAAGATTTTTTATAACTTAATAATTTAAACTCTGATTAAAAGTGTCAATTTGAAAGCTTCTTTAATGAATTAAACTAAAATGCATTCTCTCATATAAGATTCTCAATTTTTAAGTAATAAAAACAGGGTTTTTTATTTTCTGCTTAGACGAGCAATCATTGAATTTATTTTATTTATATTAACCATGCCATCCGCCTTTTGATGCATGGTTTTTGTTTATTTTTTCATCATGTCGAAACTAAAAAGTTAAATCAAAAAATTGAGTTATTTAATTAATACATAATGCAATCATATGACTTACACATCTTATACATCTTATTAAAATAACAAAATATTTAAAAATTTAAAAAAAAAATAACAAAATACTTTAACTAAAATATATGTTGCTAATGTACTTCTCAATTTTTTGTGATTCGTTTTAAAGTATTTTATAAATTGTTACAATCATTAACAAAATGTTAAGCTAATTTTAACAAAGTGAAATATACTTACCTATATGTACTAAACTAAAGCTCTGCTGAATATTAATAATTATTTTTTGTAGCAATAATGAAATTGAAAATGCAAACATCTCAATGGGGGACACTACTATTATGGCTATCAAGAAAAATAATAATGAAGTTTCATTAAATAAAACACAAAATGAAAATCTTCAAAGTAAAGAAGTTAACAAATTAAAGGTTGATGAGAAAACTTTTAATAAATTTGATAGCATTGCTGAACCTATTAATTTAAATAACGAAATCGCTAATATGAAGAATGAAATTAGTGGTAAATTGCCAACAAAGAATGTTGAGATGAAAATTATAACAACAACATTTGTTCCTATTGATGCAAAATGATGAAACCTCCAACAGAATTATCATCAAGTCTCTCCGAAGCATAAAATAAGTTGAAAAAAGGAGAAAAACATTTTGTAAAATGCTTCATTAACAAAGATATCATGAAATATTTAAAATAAAGAAATGTTTTTTATTTAAAAGTTTTTTTTTATTGTTATTTAAGACATACATACATATACATTGGTATATTAAATTCATTTATAGTAAATAACGTGCTTATAAAACCAACTCTCTACAACTACGTATAACAAGTGTGTGTTGTACTCAATTAACTCAAAGTTGTTCGTTATTTTAGAAAGGAAACTCCGGATGCTTGTCAACACTGCAAAAAACAAAAGAATAAAAAAAGGTTAAGCTTTAATAGCTAAAAAGAAAATAATTATATTCCGTCTAATATCAAAACTTGTTTAATAAGAAGCAAAATTATTAGATACACTAGTCGGCATAATTATTTTGACAAAATCTGTTTGTGACTAATGTACGATAGTTAGAACTGTGAAATAATAGCTTAAAATTTGTAGCTCAGTTATTTCTTAATCGATTTTGCATTTTTTCACTGAGAATTATGGCCATGTTAAAAATATATAGTATAGTGTAAGTTTAATGCAAATATTTGGGAAAGTTTTAGAGGAAAGTTTAAATTTTGAAAGAAAATTTCCGTTTTTTGAAGTTTGACGTCTTTTTAAAGCAGTACTTTGAAAGGTAAGCCATATACATTTTAATTTATTCATTAAGAGCAAACAATTTTCAATAACACCAATCATTCCGTAATCCGTGTGGTTTCAATTACGTTTCATTTAGGAGGCTTTTCGATGAAAATGGTGAGTCACATGATAAAAAGTATTAGAATTTTTCTTATGGAGAATTACAGGTTCCACAAAGAACATTAATTTGCATTAACGACAAGTAACCGTTTAGGAAATATTCTTAAAAAACCGCAAAAAGTCGAAATTTTCGACTTTATCGTTACTTTTTAATAAATACAATAAATAACCTGTAGTTTTCCACAAAAAAGATTCTAATACTTTTTATCGTGTGACTCACCACTTTCATCAAAAAGACTCCTAAGTGAAAAGTAATTAAAACCACGCAGATTACACAGTGCGACACATGAAAAGTGAACTAAAATCCGTTATAAGGCGTCGAAAGTACTAACCGAAACAAGTAATTCTGCCAGAGCGTTTTGCAAAGTTGGCTCATATAAGGATTTTATGGTCATTTTTGCGATTTTAAGGCACTAGATGAATTTTTTTTTCTTCTATTCAATAGCTACAACATTGCTGAAGTCATCAAAACAATATTTTCGGCTCGTTACCGAGATATAGCCATGTGAAAAAATCGAAAAATCGCTCAAAATCCAATTTTAGGCAAAAAGTTGCAATTTTCAGCTGGATAATTATAATTATCCAGAAGAAAAAAAATGCCGAACAAACTTAACCGAAGAAAATTCATCTAGTGCCTTAAAATCGCAAAAATTACCATAAAATCCTTATATGAGCCAACTTTGCAAAACGCTCTGGCAGAATTACTTGTTTCGGCGAGTACTTTCGACGCCTTATAACGGATTTTAGTTCACCGTCAATGACTTGAAAAATGTTGCACTGTGTTACGGAACAGGCCTGTATTTACCAAAATTGGTTGGAAATTGTAGATATAACGATTTTCTTATACATCTCACTTTATTTGAAATTATAATTTTTAAATAATATACGTAAATAAAAAATGCTTGCTGGACCTGCTGATTTAAAGGAAATGATTTTTTGTGACCCCTTGTGAAATTATCCATAGAATATTTTCATCAAACACTTAAACCCATTATGACCAAGTTTTTGAAAACAGTTGTCAAAGAGACCCATAAAGATAGGGCCTAATGCGTTAAGATGGTTTAAAAAAATATTATACACAAAATTGTACTAAGCATCACTAAATCATTAAATCAGACCTTTTAAACGGGAAAGATTGGGCAAGCATATTTTATTAGTTAAAAATAATAATTTCGAATAAAGTAAGATTTTATAAAAAATCGTAACATCTTCAATTTTAAACCAATTTTAATAAATATTGGTTAGTTTTATTTAAAATTGTATGCTCTTTATGAATAAACTAAAATATATGTGCCTTACGTTTTAACAACGTTGCCATCCAAATTTTGAGCATGGCTCGTTCGTAGCAGTTTTAACAACGCGTGTTGCTTAATGAGTTTCAACTACGTCCGTGAGTAATTTAACAACGCGCGTTGCTAGATAAAATAAGAAAAAAATATTTTTTTAATTCTATTTTGAGCATGGCTCGTTCGTAGCAGTTTTAACAACGCGTGTTGCTTAATGAGTTTCAACTACGTTCGTGAGTAATTTAACAACGCGCGTTGCTAGATAAAATAAGAAAAAAATATTTTTTTAATTCTAATTTTTTCCTGTCAACAGCAATAGCCCAGGAAAATAAGACATTTTCTGCGGTAAAATTCCCAGTGGAAATTTTTCACCGGAATTGTCTTTATTTATGCATGATACACAAACTGTGAAAAGTCCTTTGCAAAGTCGTTCGAAAAAAAAATTTTGTACGGTACATAGAAAATTAAATTATCGTTCAAACGGCATTTTAATTTTGTTTGTACAACTTCTCATTGAACTCTTCAATTGCAATTTAAAAAGTAAGATATTTTAATATGAACTCATAGGTAGTATTTCATATCATAACTGTTAACAACTTTTTAAATTGGGTGATCTCCTAAACTAGAAGTCGTTCGCAAATACTTTTAACGTACTTTTGTAGGAAATTTCCTGTGCTACAAAATTGGAGACCATTATTTTTCTGTAAAAGTTAGCATTAGCGAGATATTTGCAAAAAACTGATTTTAGCGACCTTTGAGCCCGAATAACTTTTTATGCGCACACGACTTCACAATGGACTTTTCACAGTTTGTGTATCATGCATAAATAAAGACAATTCCGGTGAAAAATTTCCACTGGGAATTTTTTCGCACAGAAGCTCTTTTTTCGTCTTATTTTCCTGGGCTACAATGAAAATGATATCGAACCCTAACCGCAATAGTAGCGTATGCGACAAAAAGCAAATTTTACAAGAGACAGTTTTTTTCATTTTTTTTCGAACATGCACTTTTTTAAAACGTTAAATGTAGTCTATATTAGACCTCATATAAATAATAGACGCGTTTTTAAATTGATTTTGTGCATATTTCACTCATTTATGACGCATACGATATTTTCGCAGTCACTCTTGGCGAAGATTGAAATTAAAATGTGGCGCATACGTTTTTTGAAATTACATGGTTTTGCCTTTGAAGAATACATTTATAACATTTATTTAATACACAGGAAGAAATTTGTAACAATTTGAACGGTTGAAATTGTACCAACCCACAAAAACGGTCAGATTGACTGTAATATTGTTAATTTACAGTACTATTTAGTATTAACAACTTACAAAATACCACTCACATACATCGTTTGAACTTGGTTTTACTCCGATGTAGTCTCACTCCAGGTCTTTTTTTGCAAAGTTGTTCATAGAGGTCCAAATATACAGAAAAAGTTTTTTTTTTAAATCGGTCATCGAGCTAATCGATTTTGCGAGTCGAATTCAGGTTACATTGTTTCTGCATTAAACAAAAAAGATTAACAAAAACTAACTAAAAACTGGGTGTGCAGTTAGTTTTCTGTTTATTTGTAGATTCAAGAATATTGTTTTTGAAAGTTTTAACTGATCGCGTTAACGAGATCTTGTATTTTTAACAACTTTTTTTTGAAATTTTTTTGTTAAAAAAAAATGAACTTTCGCGTTTTTTTAGAAAATAAGTAAAGGACGAAAACAAGAAAAATTATTTTCAATTTAAATTTTGATGTTGAATCTGAATCTGGTTTTAGAATTGATATACCTTAAATGGTTTGAGAGAAATCCTAGCCTAAAGACTAATTTTCAATCCATTTTGTGAAAAGTTAAAATAACATTTTTTTTTATTCTTTTGAGGTTATATAATAGAACAAGGAAATCTTTAGCCATAAAACATTACAAAACATCTTGAATTATTCCAACCTGAAAAGATGAAAAAGGAAAAATCCACGTTTTTTTGATATTTCAGCTTACGATATTTCGAAGACAAAAAAAGATATCGATATAATTCAAACTGATTTTCAAAGTAAGAGACTGGGGCTTTAAGCCTCATTTTCAATCCTTCGAGCTAACTTTTACAACGAACCGTCTTTACAAAATTTCGCCGAATTATCTCAGTTTTTCCGTGAATAATATTTCCACGGACACACAAACATCCATAAAAAAAAACCGACATGGCTATACCGACTTAAAAGGTGATTCTGACGAGGAATATATATAATTTTCCATACCTGCCGCGCCTAGTTCTCTGGTTTTTGAGGTGCTTACGTTCTTTTTGCGGTCAACAAAAAAACATATGAGGCTCTTACGACATAATTGAAAGTGCGATATCTTTGTTAATACACAAAATTTAGTTTTAATATTTGGCATATAGTTGTGTATGACATTTTAGAACATATTTGCATCAAAAAAAAAAAACATTCGAAAAAATGTCGCATACGCTACTGTTGCGGTTAGGGCTCGATATTATTTTATTTTATAATTTTCAATTTTTACTTCAAATAAATATTTTTTTTTTATATTGGGGAGAGCACTGTGGTACTAATTAATGCCATAAATTCAGAAATTGTGAAGCTTCAAAAACACGATTTCGAGGACTGTTTTAATACTTAAGTGGATCTTTAGGTTAAAAAAAAATTTACTGAAACGAATGTAGAGCACACCTGTCCCCACGTGTTTTAAATAAAAAGTGCTTGCACCCAAAATGTTTTTTTGGGGAAATATGCGGAATGCCTCTAGGATCAAACATATATAGCTCTTTTTTCAAAGTGAACGGCACTTTTTCAAACCAGGGCCGAAAACCCCATTTTTTAGCACTGTGCTGTATACTAAAACCAAAAAAAAAAAGTTGACTAAAACGGATACAAAAAAAAGTATGCAGAAAGTAACCTGCTTGTCCGTAGATTAAAAAACAGTAAATTAAATAACCCTACAAAATATCGCTTACGAGATATTGCGTTTTTACTTAATTTTTTGTGTTTCTATTAAAAAATGTAATTTTTGCGTACAAAAAAAATAATTATCAATATATAGAAACAAAAATAGTCAATTCTAATGTATTTTTTGATGCTAAATCCGAATCTGGTCTTAAAATTGCTCCATCACTTCTGATTTTTGAGATATCCTAACCAGAAATTTTGGCATGTACGGTTTTTTACCACTTTTGAAGTTATATAACAGGAGCAGGTAATTGTCTATCACAAAACTCGATAAAGTTTTTAAAAGTAGTATTCTTTTTCTTCAAAACTCACTTTGATTTATATCGATATCTTTTTTTTTCTCCGAAACATCGTAACCTAAAAAAAGTTCAAAAAATGCACGAAAGACGCCATTGGCAACATTGGTTGATTTAAATAAAAAGTTTTTAAAAATGATTATGATGTTTAAGAATGTTTCTGTAAAAAGTAATTATTATCACTTGTAATTTATCATAATCATTTTAATAACTTTTTATATAAATCAACCAATGTTGCCAATGGCGTCTTTCGTGCATTTTTTGAACTTTTTTTAGGTTACGATATTTCGAAGAAAAAAAAAAGATATCGATATAAATCAAAGTGAGTTTTGAAGAAAAAGAATAGTACTTTTAAAAACTTTATCGAGTTTTGTGATAAACAATTACCTGCTCCTGTTATATATCTTCAAAAGTGGTAAAAAAACCGTACATGCCAAAATTTCAGGTCAGGATATCTCAAAAATCAGAAGTGATAGAGCAATTTTAAGACCAGGTTCGGATTTAGCATCAAAAAATACATTAGTATTGACTGTTTTTGTTTCTATATATTGACCATTATTTTTTTTGTACGCAAAAATTAAATTTTTTAATAGAAACATAAAAAATTAAGTAAAAACGCAATATCTCGTAAACTATATTTTGTAGGGTTTTTCAGTTTACTGTTTTTTAATCTATGGACAAGCAGGTTACTTTCTGCATACTCTTTTTTTGTATCCGTTTTAGTCAACTTTTTTTTTGGGTTTAGTATAGAGCACATTGCTAAAAAATGGGTTTTTTGGCCCTGGTTTGAGAAAGTGCCGTTCACTTTGAAAAAAGAGCTATATATGTTTGATCCTAGAGTCATTCCGCATATTTCCCCAAAAAAACATTTTGGGTGCAAGCACTTTTTATTTAAAACACGTGGGGACAGGTGTGAGAGAAGATAAATGATGATTCTTTTTTCAGGCCTTATGTATATATATATATAAAAATTTTTGACTGTTCGCACAGTATTAGCATTGCTTACCCCTGAAAGAATTTAAAGTCGCAAACGCGTATACCAGCATCTAAGTCACGAAGTTCTTGCACCTCGTCTTCGGTTAGCTTAAAATCGAATATATCCAAATTTTCCGCCAATCGCTTTGCATTTGTACTTTTTGGTATAGCAGCTACACCATTATCTAAAATCCAGCGTAGTAATACTTGTGCTGGCGACTTTCCATGAGCCTCTGCAATGGCCTTTACCTCTGGTATATCAAAAAGATCAGGCAAATCACGTTCGATGCCAGCCATTTTGTTCAATACGGCTATATTCTTGGAGCCAAGCGGTGAGTAAGCGGTAACAGTAATGCCTTTTTCCTTGCAATAATCAATCAAATCACGTTGTTGCAAATAAACATGATGCTCAATCTAAGATGAAAAAAAAGAACCATTTAATTTTTTGTCGATCACTGCAGGTGTATTACGCCCATCATCGACATACCTGCAAAGAAGCTGGAATCGTATTACTCTTTTCGATTAAACGCTCAATTTGTTGCCGATTAAAATTTGAGACACCAATCGATTTGATCAATCCTTTATCTACCATTTGTTCTAAAACCTTATTGAATTTTAAAGTGAATAAATAATACATATTAATTGATTTATTACAAATTACTTACCTTCCAAACTGCTGCATGATCTGTACTCTTATCCAGCACAATATCGCCATTTTCTTCACGCTTAAAATCATTGCCTCCAGCGTAGATTGTAAAAGGAGTATGGATCAAATAAAGATCAATGTAATCCAGTTGAAGATCAGCCAAAGAGTTGCGCAATGTAGCCTCAACCTCATGTGGTCTATTAGCTGTTGGTGGTAACTTTGTAATAATGAAAAGTTCTTCACGTTTCACTTTTCCAGCATCCAACCACTCTTTGAGCACAGCTCCAATAGCTTTTTCATTAAAGTATACAGGTGCAGTGTCAAAAAGACGATAACCAGCCTGTAAGGCTTGGTCAATGGCTACCTTTATTTCTTCTTCAGAAGCCTAAAAATGTGAATTGTTTAGAATGAATAATGACTTCTTTATATGGGACTAAGTTAAGGTATGGGGCAACAGCAATCTTTTGCTAAAGGAAAATAAAAATTTAGGAATTTATCTATGAGATAATTATACCGATATATTCCTTTTAACTATCTAATTTTTTTTTTAAACTTATGCTCCATAAAAACGCAGCTCTGTTTTTAAACTCTTTCATTTTATAAGTTGTTCTTCCAGATTTTAAATATTTACTTGACCGTTGTGCTTAAAATGATCACAAATATTTAAGCAGAATTAAAGCTAAGAAGAGATAATGTGTTAGTCATTTATAAATAGAAAAACCCAATATTTGCTTTCAATAAGTGGTTTGTCTTTTAGAAACCACTCAAGGTTATAACATTAAACCGTAATTATGAACTTGGAATTCATTAGATGCAGGTTAGAATGTTGTAGAATCATTACGACTTTTATGAATATATTCAAAATTATACCCTATAGCTTTACCTTTATAAAACACAATAGTAACCACAAATATAGGGTTGAGTGGAGTAAATATAAGATATATTGCACAGGTTTGAGTTTTTTATATACTTTTGACTTAATCTATCATGCTTCAAAGACTATCCTCGTAGTATGCATTACAGTAATTGTTAATTAATCGAATGGTGTTTTTATATCTTTTTTTTGGAATTTGGCAAGTGTTTTGTGTCATATAGGAAGCAAAACACGCCAAGTGTACAAAAAAAAAAATGTTTGTCTCCGATTTCGCTCAAATTTGGCAATATGGTAGATCCGATGTGCAAGAACAACAATCCGGGAGGATTTGGTTCTAGTACCATTTGTTGTCAAAATACAGGGTGTTGAAGTTGGCGTTTTTAGTCATTTTCATGAAAAGGGTGTTTGTTCAAAAATTTATAGCTTCCACCGAAGTTTGTAAATTGATATATGTTGGTAACTGGTCCAATTCATTTTCAAGTGTTGATTTACAAAAAAATATTATTTTTTCACCAACATTTTTTAAGCTTAAAAATACTTTTGAATTTTTTTTAAAAAAAACCCCTCTTAAATTTTTTTTAAAAGTACTTTAAATTAAAGCATAATTTATAAGCTTTAAAATGATGTATAACTCAAATTGGGATTCGGTCGCTAGATGAGAGTTTTTGGCTTTTGATCGCCCGCGGCAGGCGAAACTCTTTGTTTACTCAAGAGGAAGGCATCTTACGAAAAAAGTGTACTAAGCAAAAAATGCTTAGAATCGTTTAAGAAATACGTGTGAAATTTTTCGGAATTTTTTGGAAAGTTAAAAAAAATTTTTTTTCCTGAATAATTTTTGAAAAAATTTATCAAAAAAAATTTCTCAGAAAAAAAAGTTTTAAAAAATTCCATATTCCGGGTCAATTTGTTCGGGAGGCAAAAAATTGCCAAAGAGTATAGCAACAATAAAATCTATAAAGAATTCTGAAAAACTTTGCGCAAGTAACCATGGGTCTAAAAGCTATATCGAGCCGCCGTAAATTGCGCTGAAGTTTGTATGCAGTACTTTAAAATACAATACAAAAAAGAAAAAATTCTAATCTTTTTATGTTTGTTTCATACAAAATTATTAAAAGTATTTGAATTTTTTTTTTTTTTATTGTATTTTTAAGTACTGCATCGAAACTTCAACGCAATTTACAGCGGCTCGATATTGATTTTAGACCCATGGTTTCTTGGGCAAAGTTTCTTAAAAATTTTCACTGCCGCAAAAAAATTTGACCCGGTACATTATACATATTTCAAAATGATAAGCTATTTCATATTAGATGAGAGATTAATCAAACTGCATTAACTATTCACTAAGATAAAATATTGTTCAACATTTGCCGATACTTAACGCAAACCACACTTCGCTTTATTATGTATATAAGTATATGTACCAAAGTAATCTAACAATAAGAATTTTAATCAGACAATAACACTACTAAATCTTGAAAGCGGTTTTCTTGGTGTTTAATAATGAAAATTAAAAAAAAAAATATATATATATACAGATGTACAAAGAGAAAGTTTTTAGCTGTTTCTAAATAAAAACCGGCTTTTAAAAATGCATTTGAAAGAAAATCTTGCTCATCAAAAAGAATTTAAGTAGTCAAAAATTAGGCATTTACCTATAAAATACTATGCTTAAAAATATTAATATAAATGAACGTATAAATAGTGAATAATATAATTAATTACCATCCACGTTCCCAATCCTAGTGCTGGCATTTTCAAGCCATTGTTTAATGGTAAATACTCTGTGCAAGCCATTATTTTATCTACAAAAATAGATTTGAGTTTTTTTTTATGATTAACAAGAATTAATAAGTTATTTAATATGTATTAAATTATAATTTTTTTTTTCTAAAAACAAATTAATAATTCTTTAAATCAACTGTACGAAGCGACGTTACAAAAGATACTAAATTTATATTTAATTCTGTGTACAACTTTTACTCTTTAAGCAACAAAGCACACAACTCATAGATACTCGGTATGTTGTGGATTTGTGTGGCCACAAAAATATAAAAAATTATCAACACTTAACACCGGAGACCGGTTTGTATGACTTTCTTGAATTGATATCATGTGCTCAGTATGAGAACGTTCTTTATATATACTGCTGCGGAAGAGTGTGCTATACATACATTATACGAAAGCAGAGAAAACTTTTTAACAAAAGAGAGAACTCAATTAAGGGGGAATATTTGGCTTTTGGAAAGATATCTACTACTTACATATTATATTTATAAAAATGAGATTTTATATGTTTTTATATTTGTTCGTTATGGACTCGAAACTAACACCCCGACTCGACGAGTAATATTTACATATTTTATAATTTATATTATAATTTTTTTTTATGTCAAAATTTCATGTGATTTTATGTTAAATTTTTATTTCATAACATTTTGTGTCTCCACTAGATATTTTGCTGTTATAACCTGAACTTTTGCATGATTTATTGCTCGTCGAGTCACTGGGTGACCAACCGATTTTAATGAAATTATAGTGTGCTAGTATCGGAAATTGCTAGGTCATGGGCTAAAAAAGTAGGTGGTGCCACGCCCCCATACAAATTTATTCATTATATCACTGAAATAATTTAAAGAACATGAATCAGATTTTGTATATACGCACTGGGACAAGTAACAACCTTTGAGAAAATTGGTGATGCCACGCACTCTGTACGAAAAGCAACGCACACTGTGAAATGCTAGCCTTCTATTTTAAAAAGTGATTTTGTTTGGTCGTTTGTTCCTTATAGACTCTGAAACTAATCCACCGATTTTAATTATTTTCACCTAGTCTCTGAAACTATTTAACTAGATAAATGAGATTTGGTATATGTTTTAAGAAAACCGGGACAAATAACGTTCGCTGAAAAAGTAGGTGGTGTCAACCCTACAAAAAAAAGCGAATTCGTCATGTCATTGAAAGTATTTAACGCACATAGGTGAAATTTGGTTTATTTGTAACATGCATCGGGACAAATAACATCCTCTGGAAAAATTGGCGATACCACGCCCCCCACATATCGTGGCTAGTATGAACTATCACGTCCTAAAAATCAAAATTTGTGTTCAGTAAGATGCCGTCTATAATTCTATATATCTGAATCCTGTGTTAAGATATTCCGCAACAAGCTTGAAGGTACTTTTTTTTAGGAATTTCTGAGTCTTTGAGTACTTTTTTCAATTTAAATGCTATATCTTTTGAACACGACAAACTATTTACACAAATTAAATTGCAGAGTTGAAGATAAATTAATTTCCTAAAAATATAAATATTAAAAAAAAAAAATCCGCTAGAGTAAAAAAAGAAAAAAATCACTTTTTGAAAGTTCAGATACCTTAACAAAATAACTAAATTTGAAGTTTAAAGTGCTGCACAGTGTCTCGTTTTAGTGTGCTAGACGTGATAAATTCAAAATTTAATTTTTAAATTTTTGTTTGCAGAAGTGTTTAAATATGTCCACTTACCTCCAAAAATTTATTTTTATGGTTTTTGGCTAACATTTAGCACATAAATTTGCACTTCAAAGTTGATATTTTGAATTTAATAAAATTTAAAAAATTTTAGTTCCAGAAAGCGCTTTAACTTCAGTCAGTTTTGCGGCAATTTTTCGATGAAATAAAATTGAAAAAGAAAAAAACCAAAATTGACTCGATGAATATGCTTTCCAAAAATATGTATTGCTTATTTATATCTTACGTAGTGTTGCCACAAATAATTTAAACAGAATTGCAATTTTTTCTGCCTTCGAAATTTATATTTTTGTTGTATATTGGACTAAAAATCTATGAGCACCGCTTTGCGCCGGGTAGAAATGGACATTTTAAGAAAATATGAAATTTTTTGTTGGTGACACGTGAGGCTTGAATCCTCGCACTTTCTCGCAAAAAATGTTCGCCATACTATGAAAATTGTACCAGATTTTACAATAATAGCTACACTAAGTGCAGAGGTAAAATATTGCAAATGTTTTTTTGTGTGGGGGTACAGTGTTCCCCACTTTAAATTTTTCCCATGGTGCTTAAAAGATGTTACGAACCAAATTTTATTATGATAAAGGTGCTTAAGTGGAGTTTTTTAATTAATTTTGTGTAGGGGTGCAAAGCCCCCATATTGTTAACCCCTCACTTTTCGTATGTAACTGTTAAAGTTGTAGAGATATAGCAATTGATGAGTGTTTTTTTTTGTATGGGGGATGGAATGACCCCTTGTTCAATTTCCCCTAATTTTTGTAAGATGTTGGTTGAACGAAGTATACTCTTGTGTACACATTTTTTTAATAATAACTGCTATAGATGCAGAAATATAGCAATTGAGGTGTTTTTTGTATGGGGGGTGCAAAGCCCCCTTGTTCAATTGTTTCCAATTTTTGCTGAGTATTTGGTGAACGTAGTATACTCTTGTTTACAAAGTTTTGTGATTATAATTACTACAGGTGCAGAGACATCGAGTTTTGTTATTTACTTTCATATGGGGGCTACCCCCCACACCCCCGCCAAAATCAAATGACTATATTTCGTAAATTCAGTGGACATATTATAACAGTTCTGCATACCAAAAAACGCATTTTGAATTTTTCACGTCTAGTTTGTATGAAACAGTGCACTGTGTGCCGCTGAAAAAAACTTGCAAAAGGTAAATAAGTTATTTTAGATGCAAAATATAGCACAAAGTATTCTCAAAAAAGTGTGGCATAATTTGTGTAAATATCTTGTCTTGTTGAAAAGATGTAGCATTTAAATTGAAAAAGTACTCAAAGACTCAAAAATTTCTACAAAAAACCTCCGAGCTTACGTAGGGCCTAACAAAAGTTCGCTTAGTTGGTGTCATGTTATAAATTTTTAGTAAATCAAAAATTGCGTATTATTTGTTATAGTCTTACGATATATCATTTTAGTTTTCAGAAAGATCGGTCAAAATGGAGAGAAGAAAACGTAAAATTCGTGAAACAATGTCAACAGATATTCCAATGCCAACGCAGCAAGAGATTCGGTTTGCTATTCTTTTTGGATTTCGAGGTAAGCTCAAGCCTATGGAAATATTTAATGAATGCCAAATAGCATTTGAAGTTAATGCGCCATCCCTCGTGACTAATGATGCCAGTTTACTTCACTAAAGAGATAGTTGTAGCTGCTATTCCTTTGGAAAAAGGTCAGACGGTTACTGCTAAGTAGTATACTGAAACCTGTTTACCAGAAGTCTTCCAAAATTTATTTGGAAACGCCCAAAAAATGGAGCTACGCCGCTATTTTCTACATCACGATAATGCGCCAGCGCACACTGCTGAAAAAACGACCGATTTTGTTGCGCTTTCAGGCATCGAAGAAATTCGTCCCGCACCTTATTCCCCAGATCTAGCGCCTTGTGACTTCTGGTTGTTTCCAAAAATAAAAAAAATTTGAGAGGGAGAGTCTTCAACAGCAATGAGGAGATAATAAATGCGGTTAATGATGAAATTGCAAAACTGCAAAAAGCCGATTTTGAAGACTGTTTTTCAAGATGGATTTATCGACTTCAAAAATGTTTCAAAATAAATGGCGATAACGTTGAAAAAATGCAAATAGATGAAGAATAAAGTTATAAATTTAAAAAATTAAATTTAAAAGTTTTTTCAATTCAACTAAGCGAACTTTTGTTAGGCCCCTCGTATTGTGGTGTATCTAAACTCAATTTTTTGTTTGATTCTAAAACTTCTTTGTAATCATCAGGATCCAAGGATTCACACGCACGTTTCTAGACATTTTAATTTTTTTGTATTTTGGCTCACTCCAATGTATATATGTACGAGTACATAGTCAAGCTATTTTTGTAAAAAAGATTCTTTAAGAATTTATGGCGTCACAATTTTGAGCAAATATTGCTTCAAAATGCAAAAAAAGTATTTTTTGGCCATATTCAGGCCTTATAACGAAACCTTAAAAAATGGCGTTCAGTGTAGTTAAAGGTTACCGGACATAATCCCAACGGACATAATCCCCATTTCGTAAATAGGGATTATGTCCGAAAATTTTTCGGTCATAATCCCCATTTTGGCCATGGGGGTTATGTCCGAAAAATTTAATTAAGATTGAACAAAATTTTTGCAATAATCCATTTAAAAAATTTATATAGTGTTGGATGTTATGGACTGATCCGCGGCCGAAGGCCGCCGCGAAGCCGGTGTTGGATTTTTGGGAGTTTTAAATCCTGAGCTGCGGCCGCAGGCCGCCCACTTACCTCTACTCTTATGAAAAATTACTGTGGCTAGCAAACTAGGTGTTGGATATATTAAAGACTGATTCGCGGCCGTTATGGGGACTATGTCCGTTTTTTCCTGGGGATTATGTCCGAAACACTTGCGGACATAATCCCCATTGAAAAAATGGGGATTATGTCCGAATTACTTGCGGACATAATCCCCATATCGTGAATGGGGATTATGTCCGTGGGGATTATGTCACGGCACCGTAGTTAAATACTTGTCTTAAATAAAAATCAATTTTATGAAGGCGATTTTTTATTTATCAATTTTGTTTTCGTGTTTTTGTATTTTGAGTTGCTAGGGATTTGTTAAAATCTAAGTTTTTTCTTATTTTTTTTCTTTTTTTTTCTTGCAAAATTATGACTTGCTGTGGCAAAGTTGTTTTAACAGATGGCAGAAGTACGTTTCGGCCATCTTTCGAGGGAAAACCTTTAACAGAGAAATTCTATTCAAGAGAAGAATATTTGGATGTTAACGCACCAGCAGAAACAGAAAAAATTCAGTATTATGAAAATGAAATAGAGAAAAGACTACAAAAAAATCCCCGACAATTTTTCACAGTGCCCGTAACGGAAAATCAAATTTATGGTTGGCTTGAAAATAAAGCCATTGTATACAATGAGGACGTTGATAAGGAATTATTTCTATATCCCAGGAAAGTAGACGAAATGTTGAAATGCATGGCGCAAATATCACAGGAAAATAAAAAGAAACTTAATTAAAAATTTGCAGCAATACAAATATACGAGTACATATAAATTTTGATAGATTTAAGAAAGAAATTATCGATAATACGCTTAATAAAGACTACAAGTTTTGATGTTGCAATAAAAATAAGTTTTCATTTTTGCATGCACTGGTTATTTCATAGGATTGATAAATTGTAATTGAAAATATGATTTAAAAGGTGATCGCAAGAAACATACGTACCTACATGTATAGTCTGCAAATTTTTGGAACCCGAAGGTAGCATATCCTCTTGAACGACGATATGCCTCTAAAAAAAATTTGTTCTCCTTTTATAGAAATGCACAAATTTGGCAAAAATGCACTTGATTATGAGTCTACAAAAAATGTGACCAGACCCTACTTTGAACTGGTTAAAGTTTGCTTGCCTATCAAATAATTTTATCATACACGGAGAAAAATATGCATAATAATTTTTACTCCATTCGGCTAGTAAGAAAATTACAGTAATTAACACTAAATTTTAAACATAAATTACCTTACGTATGAACTATTTGAAGGGTCCGTAAAGTAATATTTACATATAAAATGTAGTTAAAAAATAAAGTAGTACCCGGTGGCGTTTTTGAGCGACATCATCCACTATAATATTGTCATCGATGAAATAACACGAACATAAGCCCCTCTAAATGAAATTTTCCGAAATGATTTCTCCATCGATGATTCGTAATGTGCATGTCAGGTAGTTAGTGTTCTTTGCCGTACAATGTCGTTTAAAAGCCTCAGAACTTCTAAAATGTTCCAAATCACTGAAATTGTCTGTTAAATGTCGATAACAAGTGTATGGCTGCATGACATTGTCTGTTACATGTCGCCATCAAAGAGTAAAAGTCACGGATACAGCCGATTGTTATTTTTGTCAGTTTGTCAAGCGAATTGAAATAAATAAATAAAACATTTCGTGTTCTCTTAAAAAATGTGGTTAATTTTAATTAAAAGGATATATTTTAAGTATAACTGTTAATTTAATAATAAACACTACCCAGACTAATAGCCCAGTAAAATAAGACATTTTCTACGAAAAAATTCCCAGTGGAAATTTTTCACCGGAATTGTCTTTATTTATGCATGATACACAAACTGTGAAAAGTCCATTGCAAAGTCGTGTGCGCATAAAAAGTTATTAAGGCTCAAAGGTCGCTAAAATCAGTTTTTTGCAAATATCTCGCTAATACTAACTTTTACAGAAAAATGTTGGCCTCCAATTTTGTAGCACAGGAAATTTTCTATAAAAATACGTTAAAAGTATTTGCGTACAACTTCTAGTTTAGGAGATCACCCAATTTAAAAAAATGTTAACAGTTATGATATGAAATACTACCTATGAGTTCATATTAAAATATCTTACTTTTTAAATTGCAATAACTCTTCAATGAGAAGTTGTACAAACAAAATTAAAATGCCGTTTGAAAGATAATTTTATTTTCTATATACCGTACAAAATTTTTTTTTTGAACGGCTCATGACCTTAAAAATATTCTTGAATAACCGTTAAGGCTTCAAAATTACTGGTTTTTTAAGGATATCTGCGAATTGGTAAGTACTACAAATTTGTAGAGAATTTCAAGATCTACATAAAATAAGCGATATGTGTACACATAGAAGTAACCATTTAGAAGATATTCCAAAAAAACCCTTAAAATGCCAAAAAACCGGTTTCTATTGAATATCTTTTATACGGTTACTTCTATGTGTACACATATCGCTTATTTTTTGTAGATCTTGTAATTCTCTACAAATTTGATCCCATTACTTTTTATTGTAGTACTTACCAATTCGCAGATATCCTTAAAAAACCAGTAATTTTGAAGCCTTAACGGTAATTCAAGAATATTTTTAAGGTCATGAGCCGTTCGAAAAAAAAATTTTGTACGGTATATAGAAAATAAAATTATCTTTCAAACGGCATTTTAATTTTGTTTGTACAACTTCTCATTGAAGAGTTATTGCAATTTAAAAAGTAAGGTATTTTAATATGAACTCATAGGTAGTATTTCATATCATAACTGTTAACAACTTTTTAAATTGGGCGATCTCCTAAACTAGAAGTCGTACGCAAATACTTTTAACGTTCTTTTGTAGGAAATTTCCTGTGCTACAAAATTGGAGACCAACATTTTTCTGTAAAAGTTAGTATTAGCGAGATATTTGCAAAAAACTGATTTTAGCGACCTTTGAGCCTTAATAACTTTTTATGCGCACACGACTTTGCAATTTTGCAATGGACTTTTCACAGTTTGTGTATCATGCATAAATAAAGACAATTCCGGTGAAAAATTTCCACTGGGAATTTTTTCGCACAGAAGCTCTTTTTTCGTCTTATTTTCCTGGGCTATAACCGTTTTGACGTGATTTAATATGTCCATAAAAAAAGGCTTTAAATAGAGTTATTATTAAATCGATTTTTATCTTTTCAATAGATTTCAGTCGTCGACCTACTCATTTGTTTATAAGTATTTTTTGAGTTGTTAGTGAAAACTCGATGACATTTTCCTCTACAACTCACTCGGAAGTATACGCATAAGTGACTTATTCATGAGGGAATCATAATGATATTGTCTGCTACGTGTCGCTAGCACACTGACGACTCAGTGAAATTATCAGCATAAGTCATCAGTGATTTTTTGGACATTTGTTCTAAAAGTTCAAGCATGAAGTCAAAGAAATGTCTCCGTTTGTCACCTATGATCTAATTTAGTCTCTATTTGTCATCGATGAATCGTCGTGCCGTTCGCCACCGGGTATTTACTCCAAATTCCTTACATTTGTTTTTATGTAGATTAAATTATACTTTCAGAAAAAAACTGTGACCATTTTAAATTTATGATTCTAGTAAAAATTATTTTATTTTTTCACGCGCAAAAATGAGTGTCATAGTTTTTACTCCACTCGAATAAAGGGCCGTCTACGCGTACAGTCATACCTGCGCAAACCTAGTTCGTGCAAACTAGAGAGTTTGCGCATACTTTTTATATTGCATCCACACGACACATGCAAGTCTGTGCAGTTTTCATTTTGAATTGTTTTTTCTTTTGTATATTTTCCAAAATAAATCAATGAAAAAACGCATAATTTTCATGACAGAGCTATCACATGCAATATACATGCATTTGAAGACTGCAATTTAAGCGACAGATTGAAGGCACGTTCTGTACGCCGTCCACACGTTCCAACTTGCCTGCGCAAGCTTAGTTTGCACAAACAAATCTTTGGAAAGTCAAAGAAAGTACAGGCCGCACTTTTGAACTGTGCAAACTTGACTTTTGCCGTCCACACGTACAGACTTACCTGTACAAACCAGTTTGCGCAGGTAAGTCTTGAGGTAAAACTGTGCGTGTGGACGGCCCTTAAGGTAAATATAAAAGTAATGTATAATCATTTTGACTTTGATAATTTTAGTTACATCTATCTTGACGATATTCTAGATAAAGCTCTTAATAAGGCTAAAAGGGGTATCCAATGGAACTTTACTGAACATCTAGAAGACCTCGACTACGCCGACGACATCTGCCTCTTATCGTCCAAACATTCAGATATGCAAAACAAAATTGAAGACCTAGTCTTGGAATCACAAAAGGCCGGCCTGAAAATCAACGTATCCAAGACTGAAAGCATGAAGCTAAACGCAAGCAATGACATCACGTTTAAAGCTGGCAGTGATGACATCGGAAACGTCGATAGCTTCACGTATTTAGGCAGCATTATCTCCATGGATGGTGGAGCAAAAGAGGATATCAACTCAAGAATAGCAAAAGCAAAAGGCGCGTGTGCTCAACTGAACAAAATATGGTCTTCATCCGTTATATCCACCAAAACGAGAGTACGCATTTTTGATTCGAATGTGAAATCGGTTTTGTTATATGGGTGCGAAACATGGCTTGTTACTGAACAACTAACGAACAAGCTGCAAGTATTCGTCAACAAATGCTTAAGGCGTATACTAAAGGTTTGGTGGCCTCGCACTATATCAAATGCCGAGCTACATCAAAAATGCAAACAGAAGGCAATAGCAAACGAAATCAAGCTGCGCAAATGGGGATGGATTGGTCACACTCTCCGGAAACCACACAGCGAAGTTTGTCGCCAGGCCCTTGAGTGGAATCCACAAGGCAGTAGAGGACGTGGTAGACCCAAAACCAACTGGAAAAGGTTGTTGGAAAAGGAAATTCAAGAATCGGGAAAATCGTGGCAAGAGATCAAAGTCATCGCAAAGGAACGTGACAAATATAGAGATTTTATATTGGCCCTATGCTCCTCCTAGGAGTTAAAGGAGAATACATACATACATTTTTAGACAGATATTTGCTTTATATTCAAATGCTATACCTCTTCATCATATGCACCAGTAGCGCAGGAGGATATTTATCTGCCTATCACACGGAGGGGCCAGGGTTCGTACCCCAGTTACGATCACTTCGTTTTTTTTTTTTTTTTTTTGTTTGAACATTACAGTAAGGTAAATATTACGCCAATTTTTTCAAAAAAATTACTAGCAAGCATACTTATGTATATTCTGAATTGACTAAAACACTAAGGTGAAATTTACTTCAGTGGGAAGTTGTCACTATTCTGACTTGAAATTCTGGTAAAATTTATGAGATATAAAGTAGCAAATACTATTTTTTATTCTCCATGTATAAAAAACATATTTTTAAAGAGGTTGTTCGAAACAAGTCTTTCAAAAAAAAAGAAGATATTAAGTAAGTTTTCCCAATTTTCTTTTACAAGTTAAGCTCCTTTCTGTCTTGAAGTATAGGTACTTTTATTATATATCTAAGAAGGATTATATACTTACACAATTGTCGTAATCCAAAGCTATTAGCAAAGGATAATTCCTTAATTTTTGTAAATTTACAAAATCGGCTTAAATACAATATACATATATGGCATATAATCATGTTTATGTTACTAATCTAGTCTTGTTTGACAAATAATGAAACAATATTTATTCTAATGGTGTAGAATAACACAGTCGTGCGCCGCATTAATTTATTGTCTGCTCTTTTTGTGTAGATTTTGCAAAGGATTTTCAGAACACAATGTATGCCTACGTTAAGAACAATAACATAGTTTTGGTTAAATTACAATATTGTTTCTTCCGAGGCAAAACCATATTCTTTCTATGGATTGATATTTCGAATGTGACTGCATGTGATCCACTTTTCTTCTGTTCTGTGCCATAGATCATAATTTTTTCATTCAAAATAACTTCTGTTATCAAAATAATAACGAGTTTTGTGAAATTTGATTAAAAAGATCTTTGGTATATCGGCAAAAAAACAAAATTCTTTCAATTTCAAGCCAAGCATTCATTGAGTAAAATTTTAAGTGAGGTCTAATATTGCTGTCAAATTAACATTTTGTATGAACTTGCAAGAACATATTTGTAATTGACCAAAGATTCCCAGATAAATTAACGCAATTAAATATGAAATTAGGTCTTAAAAGTGTTATAAATACCTATGAGAATGTAAATTTGTTTACTTCTTTAAATAACTAAGTTTTCAAGAAAATTATTCCATTAGTAAGCCACGTGCTTAGAATCGCACGTTTATGGCTTTAAATGCTTTGCAACTGAAAATACGAAGAATATACTTATATACGTATGTTCATCCATTTGAATTCACATATTTTGTATGATTAGGATTACCAGGTAACTAAAACTTACATAAAATACGCTCAGATAAATATTCTTCTTTTCCAATGATTTGAAATTGATGAGCAAAACAATACAGAATTCTGTAGCAGAATGGAAAATTATCGAAAACTAACATAGAATTAATAAAGAGTGATAAGCTAGGCTTCCAAAAACCACCCACTTACGACACGATTTATTGCCCAAAATATAAAAAGACAGATTTATATATTATATTTATATTAACTGACTCGACAAACTTTGTTTTGTCCCCCCTTTAAGGACATTTGGTAATCCTATGGTTGATGAATAATAAATGTTGCTTACGGCTGGTTTTTTAATTGGTTAATCAAACAACAACCTTTCGAAATTACTTCATAAAACAATAGTTACAAGAGTATGGGTAATCGATATAAAGGAATTAATTTTTAATTATTGCTGTGGAGTTGATGATTTGTTAAAATACACGTAAGCAATAAAAGAGTTATTAAATTACATGGAAATATATTTGTGAATAGGTTTGTCCGCAACCATTTTTAAAACCGAAAAGTGGTTCGTACCTAATATGGAAAAATTTTTTGTTTTAAAATTTAAACTGTTAAGCTTTTTATATGGACTTTGATTCGCTTAATTTGAATTTTCAATTTACTCTTCGGTAAGTTCTGTAGTCTTGAAGATATTGTCCAATCAAGGTGGAAAATTAAGATACGAAACTGAATGACCTATAACTCCAAAATCACTGAACTTATGGAGAAATAAATTGCAGATTGGAATTAAGCTGCTCAAAACCCATACACAAAGTTGAGCATCTTAAATTTTAACACACAATTTTTTTTCATATTCAGTACCACTTTCTAAAATGGTTTGAGATTCATCAAATATTATGGACCAAATTTAATGTAGTGCTTATTATCATCAAAGAGAATATTTTGGTCCCGTGGAAGTTCAATTCCAAGCAAATTATTGCTTTTCATACAAATTTGGACCAGTCTAATATACATAAAACACAATTAAGAATTTAAGTTATCATATCAAAAGAATTTTCCAACAGTTCAATATTTTTTCTAAAGTTTTACACATTGTCACATGAATTAGCCGAAAAGTGGACGGTATTGAACAAATTTGTGTAGTTTTTTTTTTTAATTTCATGCTGATTAAGCTCTATGCTCCTCTGAGAGGAGGAGAATAGAAATAAGTGCTTTTTTTGGGGAAAAAACGTGCTTTTTGACGGATTTGGTGCGTTTTAAAATTTAAGTTTGGCAACACTACTAATGACTACTGTTTAAGTACTCTGAAAACTATATTTTTTTAAAACAGTTGCGTTTTTAAGATGCCAAAGTCCGTGTTGAGAAATGATTTGATGTTCGAAAGGGGCATGACACCCCTACTAACTATAAATGACCAATATCGAATAGATTAACATCTTGGTCTCAAAAAATTGCCAAAAGATGATTGATGATGTAAGATGTTTTTGTTAATTACTTTTGTCCAGATTTTAACAATATCAGACTTATTGTTAGGCATAATTAAATTTTGTTTTGCCCCTGGAAAAAGAAAGTGTCTAGCTACGCTACTGCTCGAATCTGTTTGAAAGGATGAGTACTACAGCTACTTATTCATCGAGTATCAAATGGCTTATCATTGTCGACAATTTGTAAATAAAAATCTGCTCGTAAATAGAGGACGCGTCCCTTCAATTGTTATTCAGTTTACTCAAAAGTTGATTTTACCAAATGATAAATCCTGAAAACAAAAAACAACCACTCGACAATAGAATTGTGGTTACATTGGAATAAAGAAACACACTCATTGTAAGTTTGTAATTGCAACAAATTACTCGTTCTCGTACTGTTGTGATTATGTGACATAAATAGCAAATTAAATAACAATCACAACAAATAAACGCAAAATTAATTATTTTACCTTAAACGTTCTACTGATGAAATGCGCTTGATATGAAATGTGTAGATTTTCCCAAGATGTTTTCATGTCAATTGTTTGATTTGTAAGATCATTAAATAACACAGTGTGCAATGAACAAAAACAGAATTTGATAAACTGGTCGTTTTCCAGCGGGATAAGTTACTAAGATCTGAAGTTTAATCAGTAACCGTCCTAATGAACATGTTTGACCCATTTTACAAAGAACGTCTAATATGTAAAATAAGTCTTCTAAAACTATTAGGCTGTATCTTGCAAATGTTGAAAAAAGACACTTTTATCGTAACAGTCATTTCAAAATTATTTCCTATTTAACCATGTCGTATGAGTAACATTTAAATAAAATGCATGTTCTGCGATCGTGAACACTTCATAAGTTAGAAAAAATTATAAATATTTTATAAAACGAAATAATTTAATCGAATTAGAATAACCAAAAATTATTATTTTTTGGATCTTGATATGTAAAATTTTCAAATCCGAATATCTCGAAAACCAAAGCTAAAACGCAAATATGACTGATATTAGATTATTCCAGAAACTGTTATTCTCTTAAGGTTTTTAAATTTTACCATATAATCATTGTCATTCTTGATATATCGAGCCCTAATAGCCAAAAAGATTTAACTAACAAAAAGTAAATTTTACAGAAAAAAGGTTTTTGAATTGCTTATCTTTGCATACAGTGTATTATAAAAGTTAAAAAAGCTTTTGCTATAACTCCGTAACGGCACTTTTTACAAGTTACAAAATTTGAAGGGAAGAGACGTATGGACGCAAATTATCGATTACTATCAAAAAACAAAAATTCAGAATTTGAGAGTTTTGCAATTATTGAATCGGTAAAATTATATCTTGTTTTTATGGGTCCTTTTGACATCTTTATAAAAATATTCCACGAAAAATTTCGCTAGCGATCATCAAAGACGATAAATGCAAACTTAAGCATAAAAACACAATTTTAGTTGTCAGATTAAAAAAGTAACTTACGAAAAGGATTGATTAAAACTTACTTACCTCAATGTGTTAAAAAGCTCATTTAAGGAACGAATTTACATATTCACAGATCAACATTCATAAGATCTTCGGTTAAAATTTGACACATTATGCGAAACTAGTAAGGGTGTTACCTTTGACCTGGTCAAAAATTAAATGATTGAATTCAACTAGTTTTTGCTCAGATCTTGCACTAACCATTCCAAACACTTAACGCTTCCACTAAAGAAGCACGTAAATTTTTCCTATATGGGATATGCCACACCCTCTTATTTGAGTTCGCCTAGTTTTTTGTCAGAGCATGCACTTACAGTTAATTTTTTTTTTTACCTAAACCAACGCTCAGGCGATAGCCCCTATAAACGCAACGCAGCGTATTGATTTGTAGACATGAAACTAGGTTAGAGGGATGGTGGAAAAGAGGGGAAGCGTTGATGAACATTTTTCTTAAATTTATCGATGTCACAGCTGTCGTGAAAAACTCTCGCAGGGTGATTATTCCACAACTTAATCGTACGACCATAGAACAATTTATCCCGATAGTGCGATGTTCTGTTAAACACCGCTGCAACGTGATTGGGATGGGCCTGATGAGACGCCCGAGTGCTGCGAGATAATATACGAACTGACGTAACCAGCCCTTAAGTTCTTCGGGAACACATCCCATGGTAATATCTATAAAAAAGGGGGTAACATACTCAACATTACGACGGTGTTCGAGAGAGTCAATAGAGAATAAGTACAACATTCGCATCCCCAATCAACTTCATTGCACGTCGTTGAACTCTATCTAGCAGCTCCAAAGTAGTTTTTGGAGCACCGGCCCAGATGTGCGGACTGTACTCAAGCTTAGGTCTAATATAAGCGAAATAGACAGTCCGAAGAAGTATTTTTTACACCGTTTTAGATAACCTTAACATTTATTCGCTTTTATCGACACACCGAATATATCGATACCTTAAAGCGCTATAGTCCTATCTCCACTTTTTGCGATTTTGAGATTTTTGCAGTTATGGCAACATTGTAGGCTTCTTTACCGTGTGGAAAATTGTGTGATGTCAAAAATACCACTAAAACACCAAAATATTCGAAACTTAAAAAAAAAACTATGAAGTTAGTTTATTGACTGTTTTTTATTGCTTGTATAGTACTAATGAAAGTACCAACGCGCTTTTTCTAAATTGAAGTATGATAATTTTATATTGATTAAACTAATTAAACAGTCATTTTTGCAATTTTTCAACAACAGACGAAAGCAAGTGTTAACATGGAAATTGATTACATATGTTTCGGCTACTTCCACATACACATTTATATATTTTCATATATAAACATGTATATAGCCTCATCCAATCAGTTTTAGTTAAATCTTGCCAGAAACCGTACTCGAACCCGTGACTCCGGTTTTCTAATGAAAGAGAACGCGGTGCTTAAGCGATTGTGCTATAGGTCACGAGTAAACTCTCTGAGCAGGATCGCCATTATGCATAAATCATAAGGCTCACTAGCGCCGTCTGTTGTGAAAAACTGCCAATTGTTAGTTAAAAAAAAAACTTTCTCCAAACTGTAATTTTTTCAAGAGCGCTACTGTCCTATCTCCACTGAATATTCAAATAAGTCACATTTTTAAATTCTTCGTTTTTTCGCGTTTCATGACTTTTTGCGACATTTTAGTGAACAAATTTGGTTACACCCAAGGCTCCACTCTTGTTTGTTGGAACCGAAAATTCAAAAAAAAAAAAAAATTCGTTTTTTTGTGTTTTCCACGCGTTTTCCACGCGTTTCACGACTTTCTTTCTACGACATTTTAGTGGAAAAAATTCAAAAATATACTAAATACGTCGTTTTTTTTAATAGTTGTGGAATTTTATATAAGGGCAAAAGTAATGAAGTACTATAAATTGGCTGGGACTTCGTTAGAAGTTAATAAAATTGGTTAAAAACATTAAATTATGTTAAAATATACTATAGGTAAAAATATTGCATATATTGTTATATCAAAATAGAAGCCAATCCTAAATAACCACTGTTTGAAATCTTCTTTTTGCATTTCCCAACAATTGGAAAAATGAAGATAGGACTATAGCGCTCTAAGGTATCGATATGATCTGTCCACCACAGATCAACTTGTATCGATATGCCCAGAACGTCAAGAGTTGCTGATTTCATAATGTCTACGCCGGCCATATTGAGAAGTGGAAGGGGACAATCCACTCGTCTGTGAGAGAACAGACAGTATGGGGTCTTGCTAACGTTGAATTCAACCCGATTAGCTTGGCCCCACTCGGAGATTGTTTTTAGGTCATTTGTGAGTGTGTCATTCATATACCGCCTTTTTCTCTATATCTGCTCAGAGTTTGGGCGCTCTTTGAAACAATATGAATGACAAATGCTGCTATCATCTGCAAAGGAATGGATTGGATTAATGGTCGATGACAGAAAGTCATCGATGAAAACAAGAAAAAGAGAGAGTTTGAGTATAACATTATTGAACTTTTGCTAATATGGGAGGTGCCCTCTTGTCCGAATTCATCTAGTTCAGAGCTTGTACTTACTATCCCTTGTAATTATGTGTATTTTGGTTGCATTGGCGTGAATAATACTCCTAAAGTTGCATTTTGAATATAATTTTTTTATTGGCCGTAGGCTTGTCTGTTGACCGATTCCACTCATTTTCAATTCCATGAGCTAATTTTGACGACGGAAACAGTATACCAAATTTCATTGAATTATCTTGCTCAGTTTTCTTGTAAAATGTGTTTCCACGCACGGATTCCCAGCCAGCCAGACAGACGGACATGTCTATATCGACTCAGGAGGTGACGCTGATCAAGAATATATATACTTGTCTATACCTGCCAAGCCTCCTCTGCGTTACAAACGGAAGGACAAAGTGAATATACCCAGGGTGTAGGGTATAAAAAATTAAAGAAAAATATTTAAATTTTTATGCATCCAAGAATTTTAGTATGAAAAAGCGTCTGTGGTTTTGATTGACCTCTAATTATAAATTAAACAGAAATTAATTAAAAAATTAGTATATGACTTAAAATCAAAAAAAAAAAAAAAATTATTTAATCGAAAAATGAAAACACGCTACATTTTACATTTAGATAAAGATGTTGCTTATAAAATTCTATAATGGTAAATGGAAACCCCTTAGGTTATTTCAGCAATAGAAATAATCCAACCATATATGCACATAAATGTCTGAGTATACCAGTGATGCATACAAGTAACAATTTATCATCATAACAAGACGAGGGTTTAATGCTGTAATTGATACTTTTTTTTTGCAACTGGTTTCAGTTTGTTTTCACTATCATGCATAAACAAATCAGATATCAATCAAAATACCAATTTGAAACCACGAGTTTATTAAGTAGCCAGCAGCAGCAGCAGCTACTCAACGAATTCTCATCATATGTACGAAACTCGACGACTGACAATGATGAGTTTTAAATCAATGAAACAGGAATGCATGAATGAAATTTAAAAATTACCCCCTTACCCATTTTACTCGTATGTAGTATATTTTCTGACCCTATTTTTGTTTTGATTATAAGATACATTTGTGTATCAAATTATTTGCATGACTTCATTTAAAGTAGGTCGGTTTAACTATCGGTAAATGAGCATCATCTGCGTAAGCGTATTATTCAGATTATTTGGGTAGTATGCACCACCACCAACACCACCATCGCTGACTGATACCTGAGAGACCACAGTTTGTGGTTGTTTTAAGGGTAACGCCCATTTTTCAGTTACTTTAATTGTGCCAAATGTAAATCAAAAAAAAAAGAAAGAGATAGTTGTACATCTTTGAAAATCGCAAAAAAAAAAATGGCGTGGTTTGTAGTTCTATTTAAACAGGACAACAGGATCCTTTAAAATTTGCTGCGCTAGCCGAAACAATTTCAATGCAAGTTCATAGTTGGTTAAGTGAGGATCTCTTGGTTTCGTTAAAAACAAAATTTATAATTAAATAAAACAATAATGAGTGATTTTAGCATTGATTATATTCTAAATCGTGCCGGTGAGCAGTACATTGGCACAAACGCGTCTATGGGTGTCATCGAGCGAATCAAGTTAATGGCCGCACATCAAACATATGAAAATATCGGGAATGGTGTCGTCATCGGTATGGGCTCCAATTATCCTGAAATATTGCGGCAAAACTTTGAACAAGTGCCTATGTTTGATTGGCTACAATATACGCGTTATCACCCGCCAAAATTGCAAAGTGAGTGAATTTTTCTTTTTTGCATTTAAATTTAATTAAAGACTACGGTGGAAATGTGAAATAATTTAATGGGATTAACATGGAGAATCAGCTTACAAAATACTTAAGAAAAAATTTTACAACTTATTTAAGTTTTTAAATTGCGCGGTCTTGTGGGCACATAGACCAAGTTATTAAGATTTTTTAATATCCCGGACAAAGCCGGAGGAATTTTCAAAAAAATAAATGCCGGGTAACATATCTACCCACTAAAAAAAAACACTTAACTCGGGTTAATTGTTTCTAAATTGCTAAGGTTTCACGGACAAAGCCGAAGAAATTTTTTAAATAATAATTGTCACTAAACTAAACCGAACGAAACCGGTGGGAATTTTGAAAAGATAAATTTTATAGAACCTCACAGGGAAACATATCTTTCCATTACAAAAAACATAAAAATCGAGTGAATGGTTCTAGGTTATGGAGTTTTCCTGCTACTATTTTTCAGTTTTGAGCTCCCAGAATATGGGTTGAAACAAAGTTGTTTTAAAATATCGGTGACTTATTTTTTTCCTTGTTCAATAGGGTTACCGGACATAATCCCAACGGACATAATCCCCATTTCGTAAATGGGGATTATGTCCGAAAATTTTTCGGTCATAATCCCCATTTTGGTCATGGGGGTTATGTCCGAAAAATTTAATTAAGATTGAACAAAATTTTTGCAATAATCCATTTAAAAAATTTATATAGTGTTGGATGTTATAGACTGATCCGCGGCCGAAGGCCGCCGCGAAGCTAGTGTTGGATTTTTGGGAGTTTTAAATGCTGAGCTACGGCCGCAGGGCGCTCACTTACCCCTAATCTTATGAAAAATTTCTGTGGCTAGCACACTAGGTGTTGGATATATTATAGACTGATCAGCGGCTGAAGGCCGCCGCTGAAACGGTATTGGAATTTTTAGGAGTTGTATATGCTGAGCTGCTTCTATTGTCAATAACAAAATATCGTTATGGGGACTATGTCCGTTTTTTCCTGGGGATTATGTCCGAATTACTGGCGGACATAATCCCCATTCATGAAATGGAGATTATGTCCGTGGGGACTATGTCACGGCACCGTTCAATAGTCTGTATTATAACAAATCAAGCAGCCTATTTAAGTCAAAACTATTTCTTTTACAATTCTTTGTAAAGGGGAGAGGGCGACTGTCCTTAGCACTAGTATGAACTGCTTTCTAATGATACTTAATAAAATAACACCTTATGTTTATATTGTATCATTTATGTAGTGTACTGATGGTTTATTTTTACTTTCAATTTTATAGGGCCATTACGCTTGGCACCTGCAAAACGAACACCTGGACGTTTACCACGCATCCCCTTTACACCTAACCAACTGCAAGCCTTGGAAAATGCCTACAAGTCATCCACATACCTCAGTGCAGAAGAAGCAAACAAATTGGCTGATTCTTTGGAGTTGACGAATACACGTGTTAAAATTTGGTTTCAAAATCGACGTGCCCGCGAACGTCGAGAACGACGTGAGAAGTGTGAGGGTGAGCAGTTTCATGGCGATTCAACTTTATCTTCCGGTGCATCGAGTCCAGAGCCAGATGTAATCGCAATCGATTGATAAATAGTTCAGAGATGCATTATTATGTACATAATAACGATGTGATGTTAATTATAAAATTGTTTTCTTTTTATACTTTAACAAGTAGAAATAAAATTAAAACTTTAAGATTTCAAAATCTAAACGTTAAGTAATTCAATTTGATATCAAACGACAAATAAGTCGAATACTTCGCTTAATTTAAGAATTTTATCCCTAGATATTATAGAGACCTTGGGTAAACATGTTTTTGAATTTCATTATGTCATTTTCAAATGGTCTATGTAGAAAACAATCGAAGAATACCACATGGTCAGGCCCGTGCGCACGGGGGGCATTTTGGGGGTTCAAACCCCCCCCAGGAAGGTCTTTAACCTATATATAATGGTAAAAATTTAGTGTTTAATATAGTGTTCCCTCGTTTTTATATACGAAAAACCCCCCCCAAGAGCAAATCCTGCACACGGTGCTGTACATGGTAGCTCTTTTTGAAGATAAAAAATAGTGTTAAATGATTCAGCTAGTAAAAAAGAGCAGAAAAATTTTGAACGTCGTCTGTATACAACCTTAAACATAGCCGAAAACCGAATTTTTGCCCTTTTTATACCCTTAATATTGATGAGTCTTAGTTTTGGTAATTTTTTTGAGACCAACACCAAGTCAATGATATGATTACAAGACTATATCAGTCTTGGTCTTGGATACATTGATGATCAGGACCAGTCTTGATGATTTTTAATTGAGGCGTTGCGTGCAATAACGTCCTAAGTCGAAGAATGATGTTTCGAGATAATTCAATTAAAAGTTTCTAAATGCTGTACAAAGAAGAAACCATAATTTAAATCTTGGAAAATAAATATATTCAATTAATACTAACAAACTGAGAAATGATTACCGCTAACACATAATACTCACGCATATTGACGGAATTATTATTAATTGACGGAAAATTTATACTAAGGACGTTATTGCATAAATCTATTTAGCTATCACTGGAGTAACTTTAGCATTTTATTTGGGAAACCGGCAGAACTGCTCCGATTTTAATGATTTTTTTTTTAAATGAGGAGAATGAAAAATACTTTAACCTCTACTATTTACATACCATATGTGCGTTTTTCTAAGAATTTTTGCCTTATGCTAGGCACCTTGGTTTTGAGTAAAAACCGGCATGAGTCGCACGAAAAAAACAAAACAATTAGGTTATAGGGAATTGTATGCTCTATAAATGTTAAGCATTGTATGTACACATACAATTTAATGTTTAGGAGTTATTCAACCAAAAAACCATAAAAATTTAGGAAAACCTTAAAAAAATCTGTTTTTATTGGTTTATTTCTAAATGGTAAATTGTATGTGTACATTCACTGCTTAACGTTTATAGAGCATACAATTCCCTATAACCTGATAGTTTTGTTTTTTTCGTGCAACTCATCGTTCATGAGCTATGGCAATCATCAACATATGGCTATTCACACTTATATACCGCATGTATGCATTACGGAGCTTATGCCCCAGACAGACGGCAGCTGTAATGCACATTACAGACGCAATAAAAAGTTATTCAAGGTCAAAGGTCAAAACAATCACTTTTTTGCAAATATCACACTAACGGTAACTTTTTCAGAAAAATAATCAATTTTGTAGCCCTGAAAATTTCCTATAGGAAATACTCCAGAGCTATTTTCGTACGAGTTTTAGTTTGGGAGATATTCTTATTAAAAAAGTGGCTAATGCTTCAAACACACGCACAGTGTGAAATTTGGGAGGTTTAGCGGAACTTTATTCAATTTTTGAAATACATAAAACGCATAGGATTATTCATTATTTCGGTAGCTTAATATCCCATCTCAAAAACATCATACTTAGTTTGGTGAATGACCCTGCGAAACAACTGCAAAATGCACCTGAAACTTGCATTTATTCATTCATACTTTTTGACTATAGAAAGCTTTTCGATTTGTTTTAGTTTATAGATTGGTACATAAAAACGGTAAGTCGGTAGGACGCGAAAATTTTTTCATTTATTTTTTAATAAAATTGTCACTTATTGGCATTCAAATAATTGCAGAATCTTTTCTTACTCGTGTGTGATTTGTTTGTGAAAATTGTGCTTTTTAAGAAGTTCATAGGATTTACATTTGCAACTTCATTGAATACTTTAAAAGGTGTTACCACAAATCGCCATTTTGAAAAATACAAAATTTTAAAGGTTAGCTTATCCTCTACTTGAAACATAAAACATCTTCCGCGATATTTTGCGATTCTCTTTTAAACTAAACCTTTTCCAGAATGTCTTTGGAAATTTCATATAACACCGAAATTTCATGAAAAACCGACATCGGACGCCATCGTTGGTTTTGTTTTGGAAAAAATAGGCTCACCAACACTAATATCTTACACTCTCCATAGTTTAAAGGTAACTATTCGTACGCTAGTTTATAATGTACAAAAAAGGTAGGGGGAATCCTCTCGAAATTTAGAAGCATTTCTGAATAAAAATGCAAGAAACTGCAAATACCCCTTGTTTTACCCCCTTCCTTTTATGGTGTTTTGATAAGAAAATAGTTATGTCTAGCAAGTTTCATAGCGATATCTGGTATGGGAGCAGAAATACAACGTTTTAAGCATTTTCATGCATGGGGGTATAATAACCCCTTGTCTGATCCCCCTTAATTTTTGCATGGTGTTTTGCCAATTAAATATATATCCAAGTATTAAGTTTTATAACTATATGTGCTGAGTAAGATATGAATAAGGTTCCGCTAGACTCTGAAAATTTCGCACTGTGCTCTAATGCACATTACAGACGCAACAATGTGAAACTTTTTATTGCATGATTTTAGGCATTTTTTAAAAACATATTTCATAGACATTGACTAAAAGAAAATTTCCCAATTCAATTTCCAAGTTGATATCTCCATTATAACCAACTTTTAACTTTTTTAGCAAAAAAAAAAAAAAAAAGGTACATTTGTAAGAAAGTAGTTTTTGTCCGATTTTCTCCATCTCTTGACACAACCTCCGCATATGGAATTAAAGTTTATGTACAAAATTTCAACGCGATATCATTGAAACTACGGCTACAATCGAATGAAGAGCATCCAGCTTGACGAAATATGACATCGGTGCATCGGTGAGAAATTGAGAAAATTTGCAACCTCTCGGTCAGTTTCACAATCGGATGATATTGATGTCTCCAATGGCCATTGCTTGTCCATTGTTTTTATCGTTTGGTCCCTATGCTTCCCCTGTGAGTTACAGAAGAATAGTGCATGAATTTGAATATTTTTAAAATATTCTTTTGAGGTTCATATATATGTAGTGTTTCTGATATAGTAAAATATATTTTGCTATCATCGTAAAATATGTTTTGAACGCAATTTCTCACGCAAAATGTTTGGGTTTTTTTAAAGATCACGTCGGTTACATCAAATGTCTAAAAGTACAACACCTACAGGGAAATTATTTTGAAAACAAAAAGAACAAATAAACATTTTCTTAATCCCCATAAGCCGATTTTACAATTGTTGCTATTTTTTTGGTCGGTCAGTGTTCATATGTGAATGTTTTCAGTTGTTGTGTTTCATAATATGTATTAAATTACGAATTCAGAAACTTCAATGAAGTTTTGCATTCTGCTCGGAAACAGAATTAATACTTCCGAGTTAAGGATAGTAGTTACACATAATGCAAAAAGGATACTGCAGGATAATAAGATACAATTTGTAATCTAGTCATCGTGGCAACGAAGTACAGCTTTTGTCTTCTGTTCAAAAAACAAAGCATTGTTTACAGAATATTCCTTAATTCTGCGGCTTTAGATATCCTTTTCTTTAAACTATTTATTTTCAAACAATGTGCTAACATAGGGTATGGGTAATTGAGAAAACGGCATGCGCCACTTATTTATCTTTTACGAATAACAAAGTGCCTACGAATTTGTATTTATAGGATACAAGTAATAGTCTATGGGATTATGAGTGAAATATTGTATGTTCTTTTTTTTGCATATAATTGTATGAATGCTCATATGTAATATTTGAATATATCCTTTATAGTTACGGTGACCATTTATTTGAAACTGAAATACAGAACACAAAAAAAAAAAAGAATACATTTTGTATTTATTTCTTATCGTTTTTCAATGTTTATGTACATTAGTGTGGGCCAAATTTTCCCACTACCAACCACCTTAGGTCTAAGATCAATATCAAGCTCCCGCTTGAGAAGTTTTTTTTATCATGACATATATCAATCATTGGTTTTATCATCCATTTTTATTATGAACGATTTTTGATATTCAGGCCGAGTTTTGAACAGGTTTTCTTGAAAAGTGGTCGAAAATCCTGAAAATTTTTGTTAAAATAAGACTTTCTGATCAAAAAATTAGAGCTAGAAATTTTTTTAATTGAAATCGCTTTATTTTGGTGTTTTAAAACCAAGCCAAAAATCTTTATCAAGATCACTGCCGCGTTAAAAGTTGTTCAGGCTCAAAGGTCACGAGGATATTTGCAAAAAAAAACTTTTAATGCGGAAGTGATATGGATGATGAATTTTGACATTTGTTATAAAGATTCCAATCGAAAAATTGCTGTCTCCAATTATATTATAATTTAAAAAAAAAAAAAAAAAATAAACCTTCAAAACTCATTCAAGATATAAACAGATTCAGAATGTTGACAAAACCAATGATATTAATTTTTTTCAGATGATACAATAGTGTTTCTAAAGAAAGTATCTTTTTAATATAAAAATGTTGTAGAACAATCTTCACGTTGAAAATCGGGGGCTCGAATGAATGAATTTTACTAGCCACATTTTCTTAAAATTTTTCGTAGATAACTTTTCCGTAGAAAACTTTTCTGTTAAACGCTTGGTTATATCTTTTCCATCCGAACAATTTGGCTCACAATAATGTAGATTTAATCATTAGAGCAAATTATCATTAGAGTAAACACTGTTACCGACGCTTCTTTTTTTATTTCAAATTGGCAACAATATTTAGATTTTGCTTGTTTTTATACCCTACACCCAGGGTATATTCACTTTGTCCTTCCGTTTGTAACGCAGAGAAGGAGGCGTGGCAGGTATAGAAAAGTATATATATTCTTGATCAGCGTCACCTCCTGAGTCGTTATAGCCATGTCCGTCTGTCTGGCTGGCTGGCTGGGTGGCTGGCTGGCTGGGTGGCTGGCTGTGTGTTGAAATACACTTTTTGGGAAAACTGAGCAAGATAATTCAATGAAATTTGGTACACTGCCTCCGTCGTCAAAGTTAGCTCGGGGGATTGAAAATGAGCAAAATCGGTTAACGGACACGCCTACCGCCCATACAAAAATTATATTCAAAATGCAATTTTAAGAGTATTTTTCACGACAATGCAACCACAATACACATAAATACTACGAATTATAAGTGCAAGCTCTGATAAAAAACTGAGCGAATTCGGACAAGAGGGCGTGGCACCTCCCATACAAGCAAAAGCTTCAAAACGCTATACTGAAAGCGTTTTTTGAGATATTCGAACCAACTTTGACTCAGGCACTAAAAATTATAAATGAAAGCTCTCAGCAAAAATTGGTTGAAATCGTACAAGGGGGCGTTGCACCTCCCATATAAGCAAAAGATTCAAAATGCTATACTGAAAGAGTTTTTTGAGATAATCCAACTAAATTTCACTCTGACACTAAAAACTATAAATGTAAGCTCTGAACAAAAACTGGGTGTACTCGGACAAGAGGGCGTGGCACCTCCCATATAAGCAAAATTTTCAAAATACTGCAGTGTAGGGTATTTATTTTTTGGCCAGGCCAAAATTTACACCCTTACTAGTTTTTATTTAATTTTATGGTGGAAACCGCTATACAAAACAATTTTGCGAAATACAGAACAAATACAAAACATTTTCTGAAATACAGAACATTTCTATATTTAAAAAATTATACAGAACAGAGGCCTCAAGTACAGAACAGTGCTGTCGTTTTGAAAAGTTTGAGCGAAGTGAAATTTTGTAAAAAGTGAAGTGTTGCGAAGTAAAATTCAGGAAAAATGAAGTATTAGCGAAGTGAAAACAAAAATCACAATTTTATTTGGACAGTGTTATGCAATAACGAGTCAACCCTCAAACAAATTTTTTTCGACTTATGAATACAGTTCGCTTCTAAATATGAAGAAGCACTTGTTTTTAAAAAACCGAACCTAAATATTGTTAGTAAGAGGTTGAAAACAACAAAATTTGTTTGACATTTTCATATCATTTGTTCTACGACATCTTCACAAAAACGTAAATATCTCAAAACTAATTTTGAGTGGGTTGACTCATTATTGCATAACACTGTTCATTTATTCAATTCATTCATTTTTATGCTACACGAAACAAAATTAAAAAATGAGGGGATTCCTGAAAACGTGTAAAACCCTCGAAAATCTCGTAAACTTGTAAAAGTTGTCAAAATCAATACGCAATTTGACAGTTTTACGAGTTTACGAAGTTTTCGAGGCTTTTACACGTTTTCAGGAATCGCCTCAATATATTTTGAAAAAATATGAAAAAATAAATAAAAAATTTATTAGGTCAGAAATTTACCGAAATATGGCCGGCCACTCCAACATGGAAATTTTGTTTATGCGGTCGAAAAAACGGTGCTTAGAATCCAAAAAACACGTGTGATTTTTTTCAAAATTATTGGATTTTTTTTTAATATGTTTTTTTGACCAATTTTTTAAAAATTATAAAATGTGCCCAAAAATTGAACGTATTCTTTGAATGATTCTAAGTATTTTAGGCATTATACACTTTTCACGTAAGATGTGTTTTTTTGAGTAAAAAAATTTTTCCGACCACTTTTCCGGCCATATTTCGGCCAATTTTCACCCTAAATTTTTCAATGAAGCGTTTTAAAGGAAATTTTCTTTACTTTTATAATATTCTGCTATATCTTACCTATCTCTGACCCTAAAACAGTTATAGACAAAAGAGTAAAAAACACAAGAATTCGAAATTTTTGCTTTCTTTTTGGGTCTATTTCGATGGCAAATTTAATTCTCTACAAAAAGTTTCCCGTGAGGTATATCGAAATTTTAATTTAAAAAACCAAATTACTTCTCAGTCTGGGCAGGCATCGGTCATACAAAAAAGTATGTTTCTGAACTCTCATAAAAAGAATAGACAAATTTTGGATTCAAGAAAAAGTGAAGTGATTTTATGAAAGGGGAAGTGGCGAAGTGTTTTTGATAAAAAAGGAGCAAAACACTTCAATTGAAGTGGAAACAACAGCACTGGTACAGAACTGTTCTGTATAATACAGTACGGTTGGTCACCGTATTTATAGTGGCTGTTATATGCAATCTATGGTCAATCGGGTCAAATTATGGGAAAAAAACTTTGCTGATATTTTCAGATTTTTATGTTGAGCTCCTACGAGCCCCGTAGAGTCCTATAGTAAATGTTTCCGTCTGCTTTTTAAGATTACGATTATGGCCTAACGAATAACGCTACATATATGCATAAAATTTGGTGTAGATAATAGTTGGGGGTGTAGTCTTTCTAGGGCAAAAAATGGATGTGAGTGGTTAATGATCACGCCTGCTTCCGATATAAGCACTTTAAAACATTGTATGGAAGAATGACATGCACTTCAACCGCTCACTGCCAATTTTAGTCCCAACCAGACTACGACTATTATCTGTACCATTGTTGCATTATCGTAATCGTAAGCCATATAACGGCCACCTTAATATACAAACATAAAATATCCAGTAAGTAGATAAGAAATTTTTATTGTTTTCAAATGCAATAAATGTAACCTTTTCTTTAAAAAAAACGTGAAAAAACAATAAAATGTAATGATATGATGCCACAGTCATGAGTGTGACATTAAGTACTTATTTATTTATGAAGCACAAAAAAAAAAGTCATTCCCACACCGCACACTGGGGCAGATACTCTCAATACCTGGCGATAATTCAAAAAATTAAATGTTATTTCAGGATACCCTTTTATATTGGTTAATTACAATATTAACCAAAGTACTATTTGCCATTTTTCAAATGACTTGAAACGAACCCATTTCATCACTACAGCACGCTAAACTTTAACTTTGTAGACTCAAATAATTTTTATAAGTTATTTCATTATTAATCAAAGCAGGGGCCTTACTCTGTAATGCGATGCGATAGGAAATGCGTTGCGAAAGCTAGATTCGATGCGAAAAATAATTGCAACTCTGTAAATTAATCGCATTGGGAGCAGTGTTTTTAGTGAGACATCGTTGGCAACGCTATTCCCAATGCGAACAATTTACAGAGTGGCATTCGAATCTAGCTTTCGCAACGCATTTCCTATCGCATCGCATTACAGAGTAAGGCCCCAGTTTTTTGCTTAAGTTTATTAACTTTTAATGTTATTTGACAATTAAACCTTCATCTTCAGGTATATAACAGTATACAGGGTGGCTGATGAAAGCTGCTACCAAAGAAAAATGTTATAACTTTTTTTTTAACCAATTAGTCCATTTTTTTTATTTTACAGATTAATCTTTAGACTTAACGAAAATGGAGTAATGGGACACTGGGACATGGATTTGGATTGTCCGCTGTTATCACGCATTGGAGTCCGTAGTTTCAGTACAAAGAGAATATAGGCGCACGTTTGGGGGCACTCCTCCGAGCAGATGAACTATAATGAGGCTCGTAAACAATTTTGCCGAGCACGGGACAATTGAAAAAAGGCTTTATTATCGAAACGCTTCAGTTCGGATGCAGGCAACTATCGCTACTGTAGCTGCTGCCATACAAGCCAGTCCCAAAATTTCGACAAGAAGCTAATCTGCCCAAAAGAGTATCAGCAGACAGTCACTGCAGACAATTATGCACAAAGATTTGAACTTGTTTCTATACAAAATTCAAATGCTAAATAAACTAAATGCAGCAGACTTGCCGATTCGCTTGGAATTTTGCCAGAAGATCCTTCAAATGGTTGAAGAGGACGAAAATGTCTTAAACTGTATTTTTATGTCTGACGAGGCTCATTTTGACCTAAATGGCAATGTTAACAAACAAAATTGTCGAATACCCAGAATTACGCCGAAAGAGAATCTCTCCCAACTCTGTGTAGTTTCAACAAGATAGTGCAACTCCTCACATTGCCCGGCCTGTTATGACAGAATTGCAGCGAAAATTTTCAAATAAGCTGATTTCCAGAAACTCCCCATTCCGTTGGTCCCCAGGTGTCCTGACTTTGCTGCACCTGATTTTTTCTTATGTGGTTATTGCAAACAGGAAGTTTATAAAACAAAACCAGCAAATTTTAACGACTTAAAGCAATACATTCGAACAATAATTACGGCGATTCCTGCTGCAACTCTTCACACAGTTATGAACAACTTTTTACTAAGATGCCGCACATGCGTCACCGAGCGTGGAGACCATTAAAACTCTTTAATTTTTAAAACTACTTAATTAAACTAAATAAAAATGTATTATCTTTCAAATGAAATAAAATAACATTAACTAAATGAATTTAAAAAAAAATTATTTAACTTTCTTTATGTAGCAATATTCATCAGCCACCAACATATTTGTTTCCTTAAAAATGTTAACACATTTAGGTAGGTAAGTTTAATAAAATGGAGAAGAAAAATTTTACGAAATTAAATAAATAATAGATAACTTAATTGGGTTCGAAGCCTTTCCAAGCAGTAGATATGATTCAAAAATATTCCGTTTAGTATTGACTTCTAGAAGCGACAAGAAAATTTTTCTACCTTTTGCTACTTTTAAATTTACATCGATTTTTAGAACGTAACATTAAATAAAATATTTTTTCTTGCATTGCCGATATTATTCAAAATTTCTAATTTAGTTTTACAAATGGCCTCTAACTTATTATTTGTCACGAGACAAGATCTTATAAACATTATGTATAGTTCTGGACAGGATAATATTGAACAGCAATTCGGTTTTTTATTAAAACAGCTGGAAGAGAGGACAGGTGGTCATCACGAACACTTAATTAAAAAATTATCTCATTTCAAGTCCCAATATTAGTCAAAATATCTGAAAGCGTGTCTCTAATTTTCCTATCAGAGCTGACATTTACTATTCGTAGCAATTGTACTAAATTTGCTTCGATTATCTCAGAAAGCACTCTCAATGTAGAGTTTTTAAGATTTTGCTTGTATGGGAGGTACCACGCCCTCTTGTCCGAATTAGCTAATTTTCCTGCAAAAGTTTACCTATGCTATTGGTAGCAAATGTACGAAATTTGGTTTGATTATATCAGATAGTACCATCTGTATAGAGTTTTTAAGATTTTGCTTGTATGGGAGGTGCCACGCCCTCTTGTTCAAATTCGACCAAATATTGTTGAAAGCTTAAGTGATCTATTTTTAGTATATATGTATATGTAATTTGGTTGCAGTGCGTAGCTCCGTTTATTTGATGCCACATATGAGAGCTCTTTGCCCCACTGTGCACCGTCTTAAAAGATAGAAGGACTCTTAAAAACGATATCACTATCATTTTTTTTTTTTTGTTTTTTTTTTTCATTCCGAAAAAACTTCTGGAGCACTTTTGACTCTCCAGAAGGCCCATTTTGGCAATAAATACAGTTTTTTTTTGCTTATAACATTTTTTTGTTTACAGAATGGATTCCCAAGTTTACTTGAAAAAATAAGATTATTTCTTGCAAAAAGATTGTCGCTAAAAATTATATAAATATTTTAATTTATGGTATAGATAACATTGGGTTCTAAAAATCGATTTTTTTTTTTTCGTTCTTCAACTATGCGGTCGGAAAAACTGTTTTTTACTTATAAGCAAAGCATCTTACAAAAAAAGTTTATAAAGCAAAAAATACTTAGAATTATCCAAAGGATATGTGTGCATTTTTTTAGAATTTTTTGCGACATTTTATAATTCTTCAAAAATTGGTCAAAATAAAAAAACACATAAAAAAATTTCCAAAAAATTCTAAAAAATGTATACGTATTCTTCGGACAAATCTGCCTTATAAACTGTTTTTGTAAAATGCCTTACTTACATGTTTATGCAACACACTTAAAGCTTATATAATATGTTTTCTTTATTTGAACATTTAAACTTATACATATAAATTCCTAAAAAGTGCCAAAAGACTGATTTATATACAATCTTAATTTAGCTGCCTATTTTATGCAAATACAATATTTTTTCGCAATATCATCTTTAACGCATGGTGAATCTCCTGCATATAAGCTTGTACGATCGATCTCCTCAACATCGATATCCACTGTTTGGTTGTTCACAAAATATGCCGGTCGAGCTTCAAATGTTGCATTATGCTCTGATATCATAAATTCGAGTTTATAGCGTACCATTGACTTATTTGCCAAGCTTGGATGTAATATCAATTCCACACCTGCCCAAGTTACATTTCGCAATGTTATTTTCTGACATAAGTGACCCATATTCTTTCCATGCAGATATTCATTCATTTCATTTATAACCAATTTTGTAACATTCACCGCTGTTGGATTCGTTTTTTTCAATTTTTTGAATGGATTGCAAGTACACCAATGCGGAGTGATACCAGCATCTGGACATGTACGGTTTTCTGGTATTTCAACAAACAACGATTGACATTTGTCACAACCCTGCGCCGGTGTTAGTTCTAGCGCTGGATTTCCAATCTGTATAATATGTTTCAATGTCATATGTAAATCATATGGTGATGTCAAACGATTTCGATTAATTTTCAGTGCTTTCACATACTGCGGATATTGATTGCGAAACCACATGGGCAACCATATGAAAAACATGGGGAGACGATTTTCCAGAAAGCCTGAACGTAGACCAAGTAGCTTACCCCATCTCATGCCGTGGTCACTCACAAATATAACAATTGAATTATCTAAGATGTCCGCTTCATCCAATTCCATTAGATATGTACGCATCCGCTGGTCCATATAGGCAGGTGTATGATAATAATTGTGACTAAATGAATTTGTCCAAAAAAGACCGAAAATTGGCTCATCGTTGTATCTTTGACCGAATTGCAGTGCATGATCGTAAACATATTCAGCATATCGCCGTCTTCCAACACAAAATTTCGCTGCAGATATCCACTTACTTTTCATTTTTCTTTCGATGCCCATAAAAAATGGACGTAAATAGTAGTCGGTTGGTGGTTCGCGAAAACCCTTTTTCAGATAAACAAATGTGCTAATCCCCGTCGTATCTTCGGCATAAGCTGTGCGATATCCATTGCTTTTGAAGAGTTTCCAAACAAAGTCGCATTTATCTAAGCCACCGGTAACTCTTGGCCGACATATTTTATAGGCACCAGTGTGATCGTATCCAGATAAAAATGCCATTAAATTAGGATAAGTATTGTCGCCGATCTATTCCATAAAAAAAGAAGGAAACTGTTCAATTAAAAATGATTTAAAAATTATTAAAATTTACCTTATTGTAACCTTGCAATTCAAACCAATTATTATCAATGAGATATTTTGCAGTATTTGGCATCACGCGGCGTAGATTTATTCTTGAGACCGAATCAATTCCAATCATAAGTACACTTGGTTTTCTATTACCAAAATGTTCAGTTTGATTGGTTGTAATATTCAAGTATTGTACAAATGAAAAAGCATCTTCCTGTATTATCGTTTGATTGAGAACTGAACTGCATTGTACAATCATGCCACTGATATGCTCTGGCACATAGAAGTCCTGCTCAAATTCTATGCAATCTAGTATGCTAAGGAAGTAAATAAATATACATGTTTGTTAAAGTATGTATTTACTTTTCATCAAAGTAAGTAAGTAAATGTATTCATATCACTGACAATAGCTAAATAACTTAAGTCGGCTTATGCCAAATGAACTTAAGTGGTTTCTATCTTTTTTTGGATATTATTGTATTAAGACCTAAATAAGTACTTAAAAAGCGTATAATTTTCAGCCCATAAGTCAACAAAAAAAAAAATGCTAGAATTTAAAAATTAGCTTTATATGATTTTTAAATATTTCTTAACAACTTTTTTGTATAAAGTAAGGCGAAATTTACAGACTCCCTATACAGCCTTACAAAGAACTTATGATTTTCACAAAAAATGGGCGGGGTCTCATACGGACCAAGCAATCTTCAAAAAGTTATTTATTTTCAACCGACAAATTAATTTTTTTTTTCATACATTATTATTAAGTCTAATTACTTATATTTGAGGAAAAAAGTGGTAGCTGCAAATTGAGAGGAGGGTATACAATACTTGAAGCTATCAAATCATCTCTGAAAATCGCTAGGGTAAAGCTGGGCTTTTTCAGAAAAGAACGGGGTTTAAGGCTTGAACCCGAAAAATTATTTAAAAATAAAAACAAACCTTGTTCAACAATTTTAATACGGCACAACTTAATCCACAATTTTCGATATCAAGCATTTTTCTATATTTTGACGTTTTGTAAACTGTAAAGCATACGTTGAAACTTAGCAATGTCCTGGACAATTGTTTTTTTAAAATATTTTACCAAAATTTGCTGGAAAAAGGGACCTTTGGCAAGAACATTTGATTTTGTGAAGCACCTTAAATATTTTTTCACTCAGAAATAATCGAATTTGTCTAAAGTTGTGTCAGCACTAAAATTATACTTCATACAATTGTACTGGACCTAGCAATAGCCTCTTCCATATCATCATTATTATAAATACAGGCAAACGAAATCAGTTCAGTCCCAATTTCTATGCCTTAATCTCAATATAGTCGCGTGATTTTTTTTTTTTGTTGGTAAGTTTGTAAGAGGAGCAGTGCACAAAATTTTCCTTTTTTTAAAATGTGGTTGGTGCCACCCCTTAAATGGAAAAAAGCGATCTCACGGGTAAGCCTCTGCGTAGATTTTTGAAATTCGGTATGGAGATAGGGCTAACGCATAGGAACGACAACAGGAGTTTTATGTTTTTAAGTGGGTGGTGCCACGCCCCTTATTGAAAAATACGCTATAATAAATAAACTACTGCATCGATTTGGAAAAGATAGGCTTAACCTTAAGGCAGAAAATTTAAACTTTTTGTATTTTATTGCACCCCAAGAAAGTATATTAAAACTTTTAGTTTTATAGTCGGCAATGTCACGCCCTTAAAAAGAAAATAAGCAGGCATGGTTACTAATGAGAGTTTGTTTGCTTTAGTTTACAGTTGCGTAGTGTCTTTAAATCAAATTGATGTGGTCGAAAAACAAACCACTCAACAACTACTTTAAATCTTGTTAGTTTTTCCTATGTTTACATATGTATAAGATTTTTAATTTCAAAAATATCTTTTGTAATTCTTTCATAAATCTTTGAATCGCCGGTGCTTACGAAGACTATCTCTTCTTTAAATGCGGACAAGAAAATCCTTTTTTTCAAACTGCGGCGAAAAATATCTTTTTTGTGCGAATGCGGACAAGAAAATCACTTTTTACAAAATGCGGAGAAGAAAATAACTTATTACAAAATGCGGAGAAGAAAATAACTTATTACAAAAAGCGGCGAAGAAAATCTCTTTTTAAAAAATGTTTATTTCCGTAACTCGTCGTCGAAAAGTATTCACTAAATAAAGAGATATTCACCGCCGCATTTTGTAAAAAGTGATTTTCTTCGCCGCATTTTGTAAAAAGTGATTTTCTTCGCCGCATTTTGTAAAAAGTGATTTTCTTCGCCACATTTTATAAAAAGTGATTTTCTTGTCCGGATATTACAAAAAAGATTTTTTTCGCCGCAACTTTCGGTTGAAAGATTTTCTTCGTAAGCACCGGCGGAATAGAAAAGATTATTTTATTTATTTTAAAAACTAATTAACATTTTCAAATAATCTTTTCTATTCAAAGCTGTACATATCGATACCTTAGAGCGCTATAGTCCTATTTCCATTTTTCCAATTGTTGGGAAATGCAAAAAGAAGATTTCAAACAGTGGTTATTTAGGATTGGCTGCTATTTTGCTATAACGATAAATTTAATAATTTTACCCATGGTATATTTTAACATTATTTAGTGTTTTTAGCCAATTTTATTAATTTCTAACGAAATCCCAGCCAATTTATAGTATGTCATTACTTTTGCCCTTATATAAAATTCCACTGCTATTCAAAAAAACGACGTATTTAGTACATTTTTTGAATTTTTTCCACTAGAATGTCGTAAAAAGTCATGAAACGCGTAGAAAACACGAAAAAAACGAATTTTTTTTTTTTTTTTTAATTTTTGGTTCCAACAAACAAGAGTGGAGCCTTGGGTGTAACCAAATTTATTCACCAAAATGTCGCAAAAAGTCATGAAACGCGAAGAAAACGCGAAAAAACGAAGAATTTTTTTTAAAAATATGACTTATTTGAATATTCAGTGGAGATAGGACAGTAGCGCTCTTGAAAAAATTACAGTTTGGAGATAGGATTTTTCTTAATTATCGAATATTTTGGTATTTTAGTGGTATTTTGACATCACACAGTTTTCCACACGGTAAAGAAGCCCACAATGATGCCATAACTGCAAAAATATCAAAATCGCAAAATGTGGAGATAGGACTATAGCGCTCTAAGGTATCGATATGAAAGAATGAAAAAAGATATTTTTGAAGTTAAAAATCTTAAATGTAAAACTATTAGGGTGTTACCTTTGGCCTGGCCAAAAATTAAATACCCTACACTGTAGTATTTTAAAAATTTTACTTACATATTATGTATATGGGAGGTGCCCTGCCCTCTTGCTTGGATTCGCCTTGTTTTTTCTCAGAGCTGGATTTTTCTATCTTCAATATTTATGTGTATTTTGCTTGCGTTATCGCAAATAATGTTCTTAACATTGAGTTTTGAATGTATTTTTTGTATGGGCGGTGGGGGTGTGCGTCGATCGATTTCGCTCATTCTAAACACCACTAGTTTACTTTGACGACGGAAACTCAATTTTCCTATAAAATGTATTTCCACGCACAGGCAACCAGACAGACGGAATTGGTTACATCGACTCAGGACGTGACGCTGATCAGCAATATATATACTTTTCTATACCTGCCACGCCTCCTCTGCATTATAAACGGAAAAACAAAGTGAATATACTCTTGGTGTAGGGTATTAAAAAGAAGAACTAATAAGATTTAAAGTAGTTGCTATTGTCCCTATGAAAAATTTTTAAGGTCAAAGCTAACAAAAAAGATTTTCTTCACTATCACACTTCCTATTGACCGAAGAGATCTGCTTCTGTTTCGCAAAGTTGAATACTATGAAAACAATATTCAACTTTAACCAATAGTTAAAAAAATGCTTTTGATCACAACTTACAAATTGTGTTCAATAGGTATTAGTGTTAAAAACATTAATCAAATCAAAACGTATTCATGAAAAACTGATGAGCCCTAAAGAAAATTGTTTAGTGTTCATTATTGTTTATCAAATTAGATTAATTTAAATAAGAAAATGATTATATGTAGCTCAGATAACTTGTTAAAATATCTACCCAAACTTTAAGTTCAAATTGAGAGAAGCTTTCAAGGAAGTGGAACGATCTTCGATCTTTGGATTATTATGGCACATGATTTGTACGTATGACATTAATTTTGCTACCTTTATGGACTTATTCCATATTCAAAAATAAAAACAATTCGTTTTATGATTTTAAAATTATTTCCGATTGTTGTCAAATTATTTTTAATTGGAATAAAATTCAAAGAAGAAAATATTTCAAATAAAACATTTTATTAATTAGTATTATCAAAAGACTTTAATGTGTCTTTGAGAGGGTTGGTGGCGGTACATTTGGTATATTTGTGCTGGTCGCATGTATTCTATTTGCATCGTCACTTCCCCTCAAAATTATTTTATATTAGTTTAAAGGTTTAAATGCTCCATGAGCAAGAGCAAAAATTGTCATCTAATTCTATTATTTGCCTTGTGGCCTCATATATTGCAATAGTTAGTGCAGGCCATACATTATAGCCGCTGATGTTCAAATTGTTATAAGTTCCTCATGTAATTTAAATGAAAAAGGTCTCAATAAATGAATTGAATCGAATTGAATTAATAAATATTATCATAATTAATAACACTGTACAACACGGAAAAATAACAGAGTTTCCGACTGTAGATATACAGGTATGTTCTGAAATCCGTTTTACTTCGGAATCGGAATGAAGCAATCTTCAAGAGCTCTGCATTGCGACAAATAAGATGGAATCGGATTAGTCTTTCAACAAATAAAATTTGCTAATGGGTCCTATTCGATTTACCGAGACATAAATTTGATTTGGTGTTAATTATCGAAATGCGGAGCTGCTGAAAATTGTTTTCATTCCGATTCCAAAGTGAATCGGATTTCAGAACATGCCTGTATGGTAGTTATTTATCATAATTTATTATTTTTTTTAGGAAGGGTCAAAGTTGGCCCCTTTTAACGCATTCTTGTGTAAAATCGACATATTAAACTATACGATCTTTACATCTAACTTGTAAGTACTCTTGTAGAAAACTTTAACTCCCTACATCCGCCACGTATGGATTTTTTTTACCTTTTTAAGAAAAGGTTAAAAATATCCCTCGTAATACCCTACAAAAGTTTGCTGAAGACATGATACACCTCAAATGTAAGGATATGTTGATTTAAGAAAAGATTCTGTTAAAAGGGGAAAACTTTGACCCCCGTAAAAAAAAAAATTAGATTTAAAATACTTTTTTTTTTGAATCCCCTTTACCTTTTTTAAGAAAAAAATTTAAAATTGTTGTACAGTGTAGTGCCGCTACGTTAATTAGTTTCAAACTATAGAAAATCAAAAATATATAACAATGGCGCATTCGTAGAAATGATTTCCTGTTGTGATCTTTTTAGATTGCCTCAAGTATTAGAAACTAGCAGTAGTCTGTCCTCATATCTCTGAAAGGTAACACTCTATCGAAATGGTATAGTGATAAAATTTTTAAGAAAAGTTGCATGTGTTAAATAATTTCACGTTTGTATGAAAACCAATGGAACATCGTTCTTTACACAAGGGTCAAACTTTTCAACTGAGCCACATAAAAACGACTTTGCGATGTGAAAACTGTTATTTCCTGTTACGTGTACGTCTAAGGATCAACAATTTTTTCGCGTTTAAATTTTTCAAAATTTATATATCTCTGTATAGTCAAATATATATGAATAGTCAAATTTCCGGGACCTTATCTTACCTATAATTTTTTCCAATTGGATCATTACTTTCTGAGATATAATGCATTGAAATAAATATACCACAGCTCTATGTATGTAAAAGGATTAAATTAAATTTGTATATAGTTAAAATACCTTTCCTTTGAGAATCTTTTTATGTTATTTAACTAGGTTTAATTAATTTTAATTAACTACTGTAAATAGTCTGTAAGATCATATAATCCGTAGACTGAAACAAATAAAAAAATAAAATAAATAATTGAATGATATCTCGGAAAGCAATGATTCAATTGGAAAAGTTGAAAGGTAAGGTTTAATGAGGAAGATTATGGCTATCCGTTGACAAAAGAAAACTTCACTACTACACTACACTACTTCCTGAAAATTGCGTTATCAGCCAAAACCTGGTTTCACATTTTTGCATAACTTTTTAGGAGTAAAAATTTAAACATGAAAATACCACAAAGCCCGGATAGGTCAAGTTGTTCTTCTAAAGAACTACATACAAGCCTTTGAGGAACTATAAAACTGGTATTGCTAACTAGTAGATCTAACCGAAAACAATATTCTGTAGGTACTACATAATACATTTTCACAAAAAATTATCAATACCTGGTTTTGCCATCTGTATTGCATTTCCGAGAGTCGTGGCACCACTGGATGTTATTTGTCCCAACACATTTACACATGTAGCGAATCTCATCTATGCGCAGTAGACAGTTTCAAAGATATCACGAATTTTATTTTTGGACACCCATATTTCTAATAAAAGTTATTTGTCCCAATGCCCTTTATACATGTTCAAAATCTCATTAATGTGCGTTTAAAAGTTTCAAAGAAATAATGAATTAGTTTTTTGAATGGCGTAGCACCGTCGATTTTTCTCGTAAAGTATATTTATTTGTCCTTTATTTGCTCCCAACATATATAGGGAAATCTCAGCAAGTGTGACATTCGGTGTGAACAGGTCTCGGTTCGCCGAGTGAGCACCCGTTGCATTTCACACCCGTTCTTGCATGTCTGGGACACTTATTGGATGATGCTTAATACAAAAACATGCGTGTGCTACCGCCTGGAAGCTTTATTTTTTAATTTTATTGCCGAGATAACATTACTTCAATGAATGATATTTCAGAAAATAATGATCCGATTGAAAAAATTTCTGATCCTTAGACGTACACGATAAGGGAAAAAAATTTACGTTTCGAAAAGTCCGTTTTAGGTGGCTCAGTTGATAAAAATTTTACTCATATATATTTTTTCATACTTTCCCAGCCTCCTTCTCTGCATTACAAACGGAAGGACAAAGCGAATATACACTGGGTGTAGGGTATACAAATTAATAATCTTGCCAACAAGACCAAAATGACAGAAATCTAGTGATATGCTTAAAGACTTGCTCCGAACAGAAAAAATAAAAAGATGCGAATATGCTTTTTAAGGATCCTTACTTTTGAGAAGCTTTCTGGCTGGCTTTTATTTACTTAATACAAATCAACCCAGTTTAATGTACATATGGCACGTAGGACTACTAGTGTTACCACTTCCGGATAGATAGATTTCAGTTGAATTCAATCAAATGAATATTAAAAACTTATCCTACTTAAACAAGTACATATATGTATAGTTGAAAAACTATGAGTAAAATAACAAACAATTTGTATCCAACACCCAAGCACAAAAAAAGCAGTTCGAAATCTTAACCTAAATCAGTTTATTTCTTGCATATGCAATATTTCTTAGCTATATTATCTTTAATGCAATTCGAAACCTTAGCATATGAATTTGTTCTATTAATATCTTCCACATTAATTTGTACTGTTTTCTTGGCGACATTATATGCCGGACTACCTTCAAATGTGGCATACTTTTCTGATATTTTAAATTCAACTCTATAACGTACTATCGATTGTTTTGAGTTCACTTGAGAATTCTTTTCTGCATGCATACCTGCCCAAGTAATGCTTTTCAGTGTCATTTTCTGACATAAAGAACTCATATTCTTGGCATGCAGGTACTTGTTCATTTCATCTATAACCAACTTTGCAACATTCTTAGCGTTTTTGTCGGTTATACTTAATGTTTGATAGGGTACACAAGTACACCATTCTGCACTTATACCAGCATCATTACATGTTCGATTTTTCGGTACTTCTTCAAATACAGTTTGACATTTTGCACATCCTTGTGCTTGTTCCAGCTTCAACTCAGAATTGCCAAGTTTTAAGATATGCTTCAATGTCATATATATGTCATATGGTGATGTTAAGCGATTTCGATTAATTTTCAGCGCACGTACAAATTCAGGATAACTATTACGAAACCATATGGGTAACCATATAAATAACATTGGAAGGCGATTTTCAAGAAAGCCTGAAGGGATTTGCACTAGTTTTCCAAATCTTGCGCCATGATCACTTAAAAATATCACAATTGATGTTTTTAAAATGCCATTTTCTTGCAATTCAATGAAATATTTACGCATTCTAACGTCCATCATAGAAGTTGAATCGTAGGCATTGTGACTAAATGAATTTGTCCAAAAAAGTCCAAAAGCTGGCTCTTCCACGTATCTTTGCCCAAATTGAACAGCGTAATCGTAAATATATTCACCTTGTTGTCGTCTTCCAATGCAATATTTTAAGCCGTGTACCTTTTTATTTTTCATTGCAGTGTCAATGGCCAAAATAAATGGACGCAAATAGTAATCAGTTGGAGGTTTGTAAAAACCATATTTAAAATAATTAAATGTACTAAGGAATGTCAAATCTTCGGCATAAGCTGTACGGTAACCATTGTCCTTAAATTGTTTCCATATAAAATTGCATTTATCCAGACCGCCCACTTTTCTGGGTTGGCACAAATTATTTGCTTCTGATGGATTTAAGCCAACTAGCAAAGCCATTAAATTAGGAAAGGTGTTATCACCCATCTAAAATTAAAAAATCTAATTAGACACAAAATTTGTTGGTTTTTTAAAATAAAAAACAAAAGCAAACAAAGAAACTAACCTTATTGTATCCTTGCAGTTCGTGCCAGCCATTCTTCATGAGATATTCTGTTGTTTTTGGCATAGTACGGCGTAAATTTATTCTTGAGACTGAATCGATTCCAATCATAATTACACTTGGTTTTCTGGTGTGTGAGTTGGTGGTTGTGTTTGTGTGTGTACGAGTAGTGTAATTTTTGTATTGGACAAATGCTAAAGCATCTTGTTGTAAAAGCTTTTTGGTTAGAACTGATCTACATTCAATAATACAAGCATCGATATGTTGAGGTACAGTGAAGTCCTGGTGGAAATTTGCACAAGGCAGTAATCTAAAGGGTTAAAAGAATTGTGTTGTATAGTTGTGTTACTTAATGTTATGTATGTGTGTATTATCTCCATAGATAGTATGTATGTACCTATATTGTAAAATAGAATATTGAGAAAAAATTATGTTTCGATTATTCATTAGTGTTTTTTCAATCCAAATTTTTAGCCATATAAGTGGGTCGGCAAAAAAATTGTTTTCTGTTGACGACTGAAATATGTTCCTTGGTTTATTGTTAGACTTTTAAAAAAATATTTTAGCTCTGGTGAAAACTTTAATAACACTAGAAGAGCCTCAAAGTATGCATAGTTTTAAGCATATGCTTCCTTTTAAAAAAATAGCATACTTTCATTCTCTATTCAATGTCATGCGATATCCCAAGAGGAAAAATTTCTAGCGCTTCTGATCCAAGCACTTCAAAAGTGCTTGTTCCCATAGAAATTTAGAAGCACTATCACAATGATTTTTTATAAGGCTGCAGTAAGATCAACGTGAGTTCGAACCCAGCCCGGGTGATTTTTTTCTTACTTTTTTTAACTTTTTTTTTGCTTTATTTTTTTTTTTTTTTTATTAAAATATTTTTTATTCAACATCTTTTATTTCACTTTTCTATTTTCCTTTTCTTATTAATTTACTTTTGTTTAACTGAATTGAAATTGATTACACAATGATTCCATATAAGGCTGCAGTAAGAACAACGTGAGTTTGAACCCAGCCCGGGTGATTTTTTCCCTTTTTTTTATTTGTTTTTGCTTTATTTTTTTTTTATTATAATGTTTCTTATTCAACCTTTTTTTATTTCACTTTTCTATTTTCCTTTCTCTTTTTTATTTACTTTTGCTTACTTGAATTGAAGCTGATTGCACAATGATTCTATGTAATGCTGCAGGAGCATTTGTATGTCAAATTCTGTTTGGACAACATTTGCTTAATATACAAATTTCATACCTCTTCATATCATCGGGCATTGGTGTAGTGGTCTAAACACACTGCTCCTGAAGCATCATTAAGGTCAACTAAAATGGCAACGTATACTGAATATCTCCGAGTATTTGTAATGTTATTCTGATGAAATATCACTTTGAATCAAAATCGTAGCTGATTCCTTTTTGAAAATATCTCGATTTTTCCAATTTGGGCATTTTCCCATACTAAAAGAAAAAAAAAATTTTTTAACTACATTAAAGAAAAATTAAAATAATCACAATCAATGTATTTTGCGATGCTTAACGCGAATCCAACCTCAGAATTGCTCTATCGTGTATAGTTTATGAGATATTGTAACCTAAAAACCAAAAAAAATCGTTTTTTGCCATTTTTTTAAGCTATATAACTATGTAACATATCATTTATTCGTCAAATGTGGCTTAAATACTTAAAAGCCCCAATCTTTTTCTTTAAAACCTAATTTAAGTTATGTTGATATCTTGTTTTTTCTCAAAGATATCCTAACCTAAAAAGACACAAAAGTGCAAAAAACCCGTTTTGACAATATTTCGGTCTACGATATCTCTTAGAAGCATGGAGATATAAATATAATTTGAATTAGGTTTTAAAGAAAAATATTGAAACTTTCAAGTATTTAAGCCACATTTGACAAATAAATGATATGTTACATAGTTATATTGCTTAAAAAAATGACAAAAAACGATTTTTTTTAGTTTTTAGGTTACAATATCTCATAAACTATACACGATAGAGCAATTCTGAGGTTGGATTCGCGTTTAGCATCGCAAAACACATCGATTGTGATTATTTTAATTTTTCTTTAATGTAGTTAAAAAAAATTTGTTTTTCTTTTTGTATGGGAAAATGCCCCAATTGGAAAAATCGAGATATTTTCAAAAAGGAATCAGCTACAATTTTGATTCAAAGTGATATTTCATCAGAATAACATTACAAACACTCGGAGACATTCAGTATACGTTGCCATTTTAGTTGAACTTAATGATGCTTCAGGAGCAGTGTGTAAAGTTGGTAAATGTAAGAAAAAATATCTAGCGCGCGGAAGGTCGTGGATTCAAATCCTGGCGCGGACAGTTTTTTTTTTTTTCTTTTTTTTAAATTTTAATGAAAAAACGCTTACCGCAGCATTACAAAAAAGCGCTTTAAAAACTATTTTTTGGTAAGGCTGCGGTAAGCTTTTGCTCACTTACATCCTATGACATGCAATGTTAAAAAGAAAGTATTGTTCTTACGGAGCGGAAGCGCTTATTGGCGAAAAGGATGCACTTCAGAAGGGTTTTTGAAGTGCATCCTTTTCCCCTTGGTATGTTTTGTCGTATAAATTTCAAAAGGTGGCATTGCATACTTTCATGCTCTACGTTGTTTGATATTTCAGAAAAAAGTAGCAAACTTTTAGGCTCTACATTAAGTTTATCACTTTTAGTACAGTCATTTGGTAGTTTTACCTGGAAAGTTTTGCGGGATTTTTGCAAATGAGCTATTTTATAGATTTCGATGGGTTTTTTCCGAATTTCCACTTTGCTACCTCGAATAGTGTTCGCTCTCACCGCCATATTGGAAAAATAGCGTCCAAAATCAGTTTTTTACAAATATCTCTTTAACGGTTACATTTAGAGAAAGATATTGTGGAGCAATATTGTAGATTATATGTATATTGTACTATGCGCCCTGCTATGTTCAATTTTGAATAATTTTCAAGTCACGATATCTCATGACGACCCTTATAGGAAATTGAACGTTCTACAAAATGCATGCACAATTTTTTTTCTACGACAAACCGTTTTGGAGCTATTTTCAATAAACGGTTTTTTTCTAAATTTCAGAATTGCTAAAAAATATCTCCTAAACTATAGGTCATACAAAAAAAAAACAATGTGTAGCTTATAGTGCAAGTAATTCCCTATAAACAAATATTTTTATTTTAAACGTGAGACTCACCGTTCATGAGTTATCGTAATATTAAGCTCAACACATCACTGTGCCTACTCATAAGCGGCATGCACAATTTACTAATTTTTTTTCGAATTTTGAATTAGGATATCTCCTGAGTTATAAGTCACACGAAAACAAATGGAAGCTCATTTTTATAGGCTACAATATTGCACCACAATATTTTTCTCTAAATGTAACCGTTAAAGAGATATTTTTAAAAAGCTGATTTTGGACACCATTTTTCCAATATGGCGGCGCGAGCGAACACGACTCGAGGTAGCAAATTTGAACAGATCGAAATCTATAAATTAACTCATTTGCAAAAATCCCGCAAAACTTTCCAAGTAACAACATTTTATTCTCCCAAATGATTGTACTATTTTTCTAAAATCAATGTTCTGAGACAGAGAGAATTTTTAAAAATATTTCTTGATGCAGAACTTAAGTGTTATCCAGACTCTGCACCAGGAAACTGTTCTTTACACCGTCTTTCCTGAGGGTCAGCTTAAAGGATGCTGAATCTATGCGTGGAAGAATATTTGGTTTAAATCTTTAATTTTGCTATATAAATAGATAATTGCAAAAATTATGTTCAACCTCAATTACATTTTGCGGACATAACCCCAAATACTAAAATGGGGATATGTACAAAAATTTTTCATATGTCCGTTGAGATTATGTCCGGTAACCAGCTATTTTGTAACATTTTTGAATGCTGATTTCGAAACCGTCAGCAGAATGGCTCTATTATGTCAGGATTTTAAGATATCCTATCCTAAAATAATTAAAAACCTAATACTTCGTGAGTTTTTTAGGTCATATAGCAGGCGGAAGTAATTTTCTGCCATAAAACCTAATACCATAGCTGAAAATACTAGTAGTTTTTTTGAAAATCCTTTGTAAAAATAACTGTATCTACATTTACAGGATGTAAATAAATGATAAAGTTACGAAGCTTCTGGGAGGTGATAGAGGAGGCCTAGACTAACAAAATATTTCACGTGTGGGGCGCCTAGTATGAATGTAGCGAAAAAACTGGTTCTCTGACTTGATTTTCGAAAAACATTCTTGAGTCAACCTAGCGTTTTAGAAAAATCTAAGAGTGTTTTTGGTTTATAGGGATTAAAAGGATCTCGCAAAGTTCTGGGCCGTTAAAGTTGATATTTTTACACCCTGTTTATTATTACACCTTTTATATGCACATATTTTAACCTCAGAAATATTCTGATCTAAAAAAAAGTTCAGAAATACGGTTTTTGGCTATGCTTTATGCATACAGAACGCACAAAATTGTTCTGCTCTTTTCTACTAACTGAATCATTTGGTACTTTTCCTTATCTTCGAGATGAGCTATAATGTGGCCATCTATGGCTTTCCATTGCAAAGTTATGTTCCTTTTACAATGAAATTGTAAATCAATTTTAAGTTTAAAATGCTACCGATTTCACAAAGTTCAGTTAAGACTTAACTGGAACTTTAACTGGCACATTGACATATAATTTCATGCAAAACATTTATTTATCTGGAAGATAAATTTTAACTGGAGATAAAATGGCCCTAAATCTTCAATAATTTATTGAACGATTCTGAAAAATAAAAATGTTTTGACAATGTATAGATATGATACATTGATTGCAGTAACCCAATTGGAGATGGAGCGCTCCAAAACCACTTTAAAAGCACATCAAAATTGCGCTAAAGCTCTTCGTTTTCGTACCAATAAAGCGCTTTGTTCTCGTATCGAATTTTGTGTATGTTTAATAACACAGGTTTACAAAAAAAAAAAAAAAAGTCATGGCGTTTTGACCAGACTATGTGTTTCCTAGGGACTTTGATGTCCTGAATCCGAATCCGTTTTTTTCCAGAACGTCTGAGAAAAAAGATTGCAAGGTCATATGGAGGTCAAAATGGGGTTCATGCGTCGTTTAGTGATAAATTCGCTAAAACCCTGAAACTAATTTTTTATCATTGAGTTCTTTGTCCTTAAAAAGAATATGTGATCAAAAAGGGTATCTCGGACCTAGTTTCGGAGATGTGGCCATCGGAAGATCCGGATATATTTTCTATGAAAATCGTTATAAGTTGGGAACCCCTGGATGGATTTGAAAAAAATTGGAGTCATATGAAAGGTCATTTGACAACCTCTAAAAATATTTTCAATTTGATTCATAGTTTTGGAGATATGACCTTTTTGAAATTTTGGGAAATTTTCCAATTACAACAACAAATACATCAACAAAACCAACAACAAGAACAACAAAATACCTTTCATATGACACCAATATTTTCCAAATCCATCTAGTGGTTCCCAACTTATAGCGGTTTTCATAGAAGATATATCCGGATCTTCCGATGGCTATATCTCCGAAACCAGGCCCGAGAGACCCTTTTTGATCACATTTTCTTTATAAGAACTAAGAGTTCAATGATATAAAATTAGTTTCAGAATTGTAGCGATTTTATCACTAAAGAACATATGACCATTTTGACCTCCATATGACCTTGAAATCTTTTTTCTCAGACGTTCTGGAAAAACACGGACCCCGGATTTGGATTCAGGAAGTCAAAGTCCCTAGGAAACACATAGTCTGGTCAAAACGCCATGACATTTTTTTATTTTGTAAACCTGTGTAATTAGTGTGGAACACATGCCACTACAAATAACCGTTTATTTGAAATTTTCAGCTTCCGATTTGTTGCTATTTAATGCAGTGTTTTTATTATGCTTTCGTCCTTAAAAATAACGAATATTGAATAAATTAACGAGGCACTTAGTTAAAAAAAAGTTTTTTTTTCACACTAAATTAGCCGATGCAATATAGTAAGATCGTAAATACGGCTATTATTATAATTTGCTGAAGCGAAGCACTCGTAGCGTAAACAAATGCTACCAAGTGAAGCATTAATTGCAAAACCACTTGCTTTGCCAAGCTTCAGTACTGATAAATTGGTTCCGGTATAATTACTAGATGTACTGACTACTGAGTAAATTTATCATAAATTGAATAGCTCACACAATAGCACTAATTTTTTCATACTTAGATTTCTTATCAGCTGCCCCTCCACGTCCAGCGCGCACAATTTCTTTATAACAGCAGCTTAATTCGTCACTTGTATTCAAAAGTTTGCGCTCTGCAACATCATAATTTATGTGTAAAATATACTGTTTTGAGTTAACATCATAAATCGAGTCTACAATGGCTTCATCGGTGGTACAATTTATTGGTTTTTTCGGTTTATATATTACTTTAGCTCCCGAAGTGACCGGATCTACATATGGTATCACACATTCTTCAGTGTGTACGAAGTATTTATTTACGACTGTATCACCTTTTAAGGTAGAATTTTGATATTGCAAGCGATCAGTGACAGTCAACACATCATCAGCATCATCATTGTCGTCATCATCATCATCGTCATTAGAATCATCATCATTATCATCATCAGCTATAGCTTCTTGTCTATGCACTAAAGTATTTGTTGAATTCCCGGCAATTAATTGATATCCATAATCACTACCCGGAAGTTTATATAAAAGTAGGATGCACATAAAAGAACAGAACAAAAGGATCTGAAAATACAGATCACATTTAAAATTACACGCTTTACTTTTTGCAGTGTTGTTCTTTCCGTCTTTGATTAGCGTATATTTGATAGCAGGAGTCATATTTTTAAATGAACCGACTTCAAGTACTTTGAGCGACACTTTATCAAGACTAACAACTCATATTTAAATAGAAAATATTTTCCAAACGACGAACATTTTCAGTGGAACGAATTAATTATTTTATCAGTGAATAGAACACTTGGCGGGTTAAGGTTTACTTTGGACAAAATTTATCTTACCCAGTCGGACCTTATTTCACAAATAATTCATTGATAAATTATGAATTCAATTGTACGTAAATACAATGGGTATGAACATTTTATTTTAAAAATTTGTACATGCATGTACATATGTACATTAGGGTGTATCTAAAAAAAAGTTTTTTGGTCAACAACCAATCTCAGAACATTTTCAATGCATAGACCAAACAAATTAGAGACTGGCTATTAGGGGTGTTTTAGTGCACGAATTTTGGATTTTGATACTTGACACCCCTCAATTTTGTGAGGTTGAAAAAAAAAAATGAATTTGCAAAAAAATGTTGGGGGTGGGTTGAGGGTAAGGGTTGGCGCATCGAGGTCAAAGATGAGAGAAAAGGAGAAACAATTTACTTACAGCCCCACAAGAGAACCCACCAACAGAGGGTTCAAATGTATGACCGACCCACATTATTTTTTCTCCCCCAACATATTTCCCAAGCATACCTACCTCTTATCTTTAACCCCTAAGGGGGCTTCCATACAAAATTGACATTTTTAGGAAATCGACCCCCACCACTCCCAGGGTGCCCCTAGAAGGGTTAAGTGTATGACCGGCCCCTAATATTTTTTTTTTTCAGGAACATTTTTTCCCTCCACACTTACCCTCTATCTCTAGCTCTTTAGGGGGCTCCCATACAAAATTGACGTCATAGACATAAAAAATATGGAAAGGAATTCGTTGAATAGGCCCATAACTGCCCAGGAGTCTCTCCTAGAGGAGTCAAATATATGACCGAACCCCATTATCCCCTCTCCAAAGTTTCACAGCTTACCTATCCGCTATTTCCAATCCTTAACGGGGCTCTCATACAAAGTTACGGTTGTTTTAAAAACTGCCCCCACTGCCCTAACTGGACCATGGGTACTCCTAGAAGGGTCAAATGTATGACCGACCTCCATTATTTCTAGGAAAATTTATAAAAAAAAAAATTGCATGGCAGCCCCTTTCAGGGTTGAAAATAGGGGGTAAGTATGTGGGGAAAAAATATAGGTCGCAAAAAAATAATGGTGGCTGGTCATACATTTGACCCTTCTAGGGGTACCCATGGTCCAGTTAGGGCAGTGGGGGCAGTTTTTAAAAAAACCGTAACTTTGTATGAGAGCCCCGTTAAGGATTGGAAATAGCGGATAGGTAAGCTGTGAAACTTTGGAGAGGGGATAATGGGGGTCGGTCATATATTTGACTCCTCTAGGAGAGACTCCTGGGCAGTTATGGGCCTATTCAACGATTTCCTTTCCATATTTTTTATGTCTATGACGTCAATTTTGTATGGGAGCCCCCTAAAGAGCTAGAGATAGAGGGTAAGTGTGGAGGGAAAAAATGTTCCTGAAAAAAAAAATATTAGGAGCCGGTCATACACTTAACCCTTCTATGGGCACCCTGGGAGTGGTGGGAGTCGATTTCCTAAAAATGTCAATTTTGTATGGAAGCCCCCTTAGGGGTTAAAGATAAGAGGTAGGTATGCCAGTTAGAGCAATGGGGGCATTTTATATAAAAACAGTAACTTTGTATGGGAACCCTCTTAATGATTGGAAATAAGGGTTAGGTATGCTGAGAAAAAACTTTGGAGGTGGGCTAATGGGGGTCGGTCATGTATTTGACTCCTCTAAGAGTAACTTCTGGGCAGTCATGGGCCTATTTGACGATTTCCTTTCCATATTTTTCATGTCTATGACATCTATTTTGCATGGGAGTCACCTAAAGAGTCAGAGGTAGAGGGTAAGTATGTAGGGAAAAATTGTTGGGGAGGAAAAAATATTAGGGACCAGTCATACACTTGACCTTTCTAGGGGCCCCAGGGAGTGGTGGGGGTCGATTTCCTAAAAATGTCAATTTTGTATGGGATCCCCCTTATGGGATAGAGATAGGGGGCAAGTATGCTTGTTAAAAATGTTGGGAGGGGAAAAATAATGTGGGTCGGTCATACATTTGACACCTCTAGAGGTGACCCCTAAACATTTGTGGGGCTGTATGTAAATTTTTTCTCTTTTTCTATCACCTTTGACCTCGATGCGCCAACTTTTTCCATCACCACAACCCCAAAATTTTTTTGTAAACTCATTTTTTTTTTTCCAGCCTCACAAAATTGAGGGGTGTCAAGTATCAAAATGTTGTTACTAAGGATCTCCATACATTTTTAATACACCTCTACTGGCTATGTATGTGATATTTCCGATAATTCCGATTCCTCTACCAATCGATAGAGAATTTTCCCCTAAACAACATATCGATACATCCAACGCATAAGTTTTTCACGGGAAAGTGTTTTTCAATAAAATATACTTAGGTTGTAAGTTCAAAAATACCTCCCAGCCCTTAAAATTTTAAGCTAGAAGTAACAAAATTTGACACAAGATGGACTCCAATGCGCAGACTTCGAAAAACATTATATGTATCGATATCTAAATTTGTCCTCACAATTTTTCCGGGAAGTTATGTTAAGTAATTGGGGTTTCCGATTTTAATAATATTTGATTGTGATATACCTATTTATGTCTTCGCTCCAGATACAAAATATTTTCATAGTTTGAAGTCTAGTTAACGAGCTAGAGAACTTTAAAAATTTGATAATCGACAGGTATGCGAATCAAATTTTTAAAGTCTTATAGCTCGTTAACCAGGAGTGGAATCGGCTAAGGTGATAGTTGATTGTTGACTATCAAATATCACACTTTTGTTCTGTGTAAGGTGATTGTCAGCTGGATAGTCACAGTTTTTGCGTCATTTTCAAGCGACAGCTATTTTGGTATCGTTTTTATATATTTTGGAGAAAGTAGAAAAGAAATGAAAATTATCGAAAAAAAGTGTTGCTGAGTTAATGATATAAGACTAAAAGGATGTTTACTTCAAAGATCCTTTTCGGCAATCGTTTTATTTTCCCAATATGGTTGGGCCAGCATGTTAAGCCGATTTCATCACTGTAACTTTGAAAGTATCCTATTGAAGATTTTGTTGATTTCGATGGAAAAGTAATTTTTTATTTCAGTTTCTCCTAAAGTTTAACGAAATAAAATTTTGACCTTCTTAGAACAACTAAAAATAAGTCGATGGTGGTTTTTTCTTTTGGTGCTGCTTATAAAGATAATCCCCGGGAACTTAATTCAAATTCAAATGAGATTAATCATAGATGAAGAAGCTTAAGGCACGATGAGGGAGAAACATTAGAAACATAAATTGCGTTAATTGCTTCAATATGTAAATAAAAAAAATCTTTATATTATGCATTTGGCAAAAGAAGTGGTTGGCTTATTTGGAAGCTAAACATCTTCAAAATACATATATAAATACTACATAACGAAAATGGAAAAAAGTGAATTTCTTTTGCAAATTTTGCATAAAAAAACCATCACCGAAACCAAAAAAAGGCTTTGTAATTAAAGTGGGGACTCTGCACCATCAATTTGAAGTGTTAAGAAGTAGTTTACTGAGTTCCGTTGGGGTTGTGCCAGCACAAATGACGGCGAACATTTAGTTCGCCCAAAAGAATTCGTCAGGCCAGAAATCATCTATAAATCCATGGAATGATATTGGACGATCAAAGATTGAAAGTACGTGAGGTCGCTGAGGCTGTAAGCTTCTCAACTGAGCGGGAACGTCACATTTTACATGAATATTTAGTTATACAAAAGCTATTTCCACTATGTCTGCCGCAATTGCTCACACTCGATGATAAACGTTACAGTGTGACTCCTTCAAAGGAGAGTTTGGCACAATCCGATCGTGAACGAAACATGACTCCATCATAAGACAACAGAGACCAACAAACATCCATCCAAGATAGTGGGTTTCTTCGGAAAAACGTGCCGCAAAATATTATCCGCCAAATATTATCATAAGCTTTTGGGCAGATTCACAATTGATTTTAAGCAGAAACGACTGCATTTGGCGAAGAAAATTTATGGCTAAACACGTTTGTTTTTTCTTTAACTAAATAAAAACAATAACTGACAACTCTGACAACCAAATTAAATTTCAAAATTGTAAGCATGGTTGAATTGTTATCATGGCTTTACACAGAGCAATGAAAAGTTGATTATCAAAAACGATAGTCAAAATTGCGACAATCAACTACATATCACCTTAGCCGATTCCACTCCAGACTTTATACTCTAAAAACAAAATTAAAATAATTTTGACTTCGGAGCTAAATTTTGAGTTAATGTTAGTTATCGTTAGTCCACGATTTAATCATAAATTACTCAAAACAATTTTTCATGAAAAACATTTTTACAGAAATGCTTTTCTTGAAAGTGGAATAAGTCCACTTTTTGGAACTACTGATATAAAGAAGGTTTTGCTTTTAAATAAATTTGAAAGAATTGACAAGCTTTGATTAATTGACTTAAAGTTTTTATTATAGAAAATAGTCGAGTTTTTTCAAATAAAATAGTCTGTAAATAAGAGCAAAAAGAAATTAAAACATTGGTATGTTGCCCCATTCATTACAGTTTCTGCAGTCTTTTTCGACATCACCGATTTTTTCAGCGTTCTCGATAATTTCTGCCGAATTCTTGCCGAAATTTTTGATATTTTTCGATGCTTCGAATTATTTAGATTTCTGCAGTCTTTTTTGATGTTTGTCAGTAATTTCAGGAACTATCCAATTTTTTATCAGTGATTTTCGATAACTTATGACTCTAACCGATTGATTTCGATACTTTATGATTAATTCCTATAGATTTTTTTTAATTTTTCGATGGTTTTCGATTAATTGCGATTCCTGTAGAAAATGTCATTGAAAGTCTGAAATTATTGAAAAACATCGAAAAAGCTTACAAGAATCGGAATAAATCGAAAACTATCGAAAAAAAGTCTATAGGAGTCTGAATCAACCATAAAGTTACGAAAACTATCGAAAACATCGAAAACTGTCAGAAATCATTTAAAAACACTAAAAAAAAAATAGAGAAGAATCAGAAATTAACAAAGAGTATCCAAAAACACTCAAAAAATCGGCTAGAGCCCAATACATATTATGGAAAACATCATCAAGTCTCCAGAAATCAAAATAAACTGAGCAATATACATAAGTTTCAATTTCCCTTCGCCCTTATTTACAAAATATTTTTTTTTTTTAGTGAAAACGGAATAAGTCCCACTAAAGTATAACAAAATTTTCTATTTGTTATAAATGAAAGTGGAATAACTCCATTTGGAGAAAAAAAAAATTCAAAATTTTTACTTCACAAAAAATTTGATAAATTTACAGTGGTTAGCTCTTTACACTAGTTAAATAACGCTATCCAATATTTTTAAATTGAGTCGTACGCAATCCCTGATATATCTCACTCAGTTTATGAAAAAATGGACTTATTCCACTTTCATTAAAAAACAGATTCAAATGCAAAACGGTAATTTTTTACCTGAGCGTGCTCTTTAGTAAAAAGTTTGCCCTCTGGAAGTCTCGGCAGAAGTTAAAAAATGGTTTTTTGATATAATTCAAGCATATCCAAAAATAATATCCTCTTTATATGGGTCATATAAGAGCAGATTATTTTCGGATATGCTCATACACGGTGCTCTTGAACAGTCGATAAATTTTTTGGCTATGTGGAGAAAATCTGTGAATGGGGTTTCATTTGTATTAGTTTAGTGGTCTGAAAAATGCAAACCTCGAAATCGTAGCTGATCATCCCCGTGAAATATCGCAAAAATACATATCCCATATAAAATAAAAAAAATTCAGGAAAAAAAACGCAACAAACATATATAAAAATAGTTATATTTAATGTATTTTGCAATGCTGAATCTGAATCCGGCCTTAAAATTGTTATATCTCATACGGTTTTTGAGATATTTTAGCATAAACAAGGAAAAAATACCGTTTTTGCTATATTTTTAAGCTATATAACTATAGTATAAAACATTCAGACGCAGAATTCGATACATAATCTGAAAGATCTAATGTTTATCTTTACAACCGCATTTAAATTACGTCAATAGCTTAATTTTTCTCTAAAATATTGTAGACTGAAATAATGACAAAACACGTTTTTTGCACTTTTTTAACTTTTTAGGTTAGGATATCTCCGAGAAAAATAAAGATATCGACATTATTTGAATTAAGTTTAGAAGATTGATTAAATTTTTCCATTTCTGTATCAGAATTTACGGATATTGTCACATAATCATGTCACATCACCCCACTGTACAATCATTCATATGTGGCTAGCGATCCACATGCATGTTATTATGTTACCATACATTATAGTCTATATGATCTGCACGTCTTGGTACTGTTGATACTGCTACATATGTACGTACATACAAACGTACATGTGGTGCAGCCAACATACCACATATTTATTTTCGTTCTAAGAATCCACTGTCCAGCCGATTCATAAGAATCCGCTGCCCTGCAGACTTACTGAAAGTAATGCTGAAATGGCATAAAATGTAAATAATATAACTCATATATTTTCCATATATTTCAACTGTAAAACTAAAATTGAAATAATAAAGAATCAGTTTCAACCTTAACTCCGTGTTTATATACGTCCTGTTATATAGCTCCAAAACACAGCAATAAAACACAGAATCGGCTTTTTTTCCTTGTTTATGCTAAGATATCTCAAAAACCGTATGAGATATAGCAATTCTAAGGCCGGATTCAGATTCAACATTGCAAAATACATTAAAAATAACTATTTTTATATTTGTTTGTTGCGTTTTTTTTCTGATTTTTTTTTTATTTTATATGTGATATGAATTTTTGCGATATTTCGCGGGGATGATCAGCTACGATTTCGGGGTTTGCATTTTTCAGACCACTAAACTAATACAAATGAAACCCCATTCACAGATTTTCTCCACATATTCAAAAAACCTATCGACTGTTCAAGAGCACCGTGCATATACGCACGGAAATTGTACAAATATACGAAATCTACTCCGCGATACTATTATTCTTATAAGTAAGCTAATTGTATGCGCCATTTATTTAAACAACTTAGATTTCACGAAAAAGCAAAAATGAAAGTTAAGAGCTTACACACATTCCCTTCAGATTTCGCACAGAATTTACACGAGATACTTGAGGAGTGATTTTTCAAAAGGGCGTAAAACCATGTTAAACAAATTTTCAGTAATAAGAAAAAGCTTTTATGGGCTGTTTACAATAACTTATTTTTTTTTTAATGTCTCCAGTGTTATAGCGAGTTGACCAAAGATTCTAATCCCCTTAACATTTTTGTTGTAACATATTTGTAGTAATTGCAAAAAGTTAAAAACATTTGGAAATAAGCCCTTTTGTTTCGAAATCACTCTTATTTCACTATTTGGAAGCTTATTCTGATGTCTATAGGCATGGTATCTAAGCACCTATATAGCCTGGGGCATATAAAAAATATTAAAAGTTTTTTTCGCCACTATTCGAAATACGCCTTTTTGTATCAAACTTTAAAAATTTCTATGAAATTATATGGAAATAAGCCCTTTTGTTCTTAAATGCGACTTTTGATCACGATTTTACTTAGGAAAAATGCATTTTTTGTGATGGATTTTGAACTAGAGGATGCATTTTAGGATGGTAATGGCGATGGCATTCTTAGGTTTGTTCGAGGTTGGAAGTGGTTTTACGCCCTTTTGAAAAATCACTCCTCACTTATTATCATAGCTATTAAAAAAATTTTTGTATTGGTATGATTTTGAGTATTTTTTGTTGCACAGTGTACAATTTAGTTTTATGTGCAAATATTTCAATTTTAATATTAATGAGATAACTTAGAACTCGAACGTATTATTTCAAATTAGAAAAACAACTAAGAGCTAAAGATAAAAGAATAATGCAAACGACTTTCAATAGTATTCAAAGTAAATTAAGTAATATAGTGCTATATTACTATATAAAATTTTAACCCTCTAAAACCCTCACATGTGGGTCATTTTGACCCCCTAATATGTAGGTCAAAATGATCCACATTTTGACCCCCTAATATGTAGGTCAAAATGACCCACATGTGGGGGTTTTAGAGGGTTAAAATGGTCTACAGAAATATTCCTCGTAATATCCTGCATAAGTTTACTGAACACATGATACAACTGAGATGTAAGGATCATATAGTTAAATTCATCGATTTTATAACACAAGAATGCGTTTTTTTTTTTGTGTTTTCATGTACAGTGGATTAAAAAACTTCAAAAATCGATTAAAAAAAATCTAACGTGCTGGAGAAAAACGACGATACACGAGTATTTTTTTTTTTAACGCCTACTTTAAGAATTTTTTGGATTTTCTCATGTGTTTTACAAAAGATTAAAATTATCGAACAGTTTATTACAAAAAAACAAATAAAAATAGGCAAAAACGCATTTTAGTAATTTATCAATGAATTGTATACAACTTTTATATTTTTCCATCGATTTTCTTAAGAAGTATCTTATTTGCTTTACAAATATATCGAGCCCTAACCGCAAAAAAGACAACCGACACTGTTTCGGATTTTCGTTTTTTGATGAAAACCTATAATTCGTGTCCATACGCATCTTCTCTACAAATTTCATAACTGTAAAAAGTACCGTTACGGAGTTATAGCGAAAGCAATTAAGACTTAACCGACATTCGAAGTATTTTGTTTATTTTTTTTATGACTGCGAGTTGTTGGTTGTCTTTTTTTCTTTTTGTGACACAAATAATTTGCAAATAATGTAATAAAAAGGGAAAATTTATTAAAAAGTCTTGATGCGGGTTAATAGTATATGTGACCACAAATGTTTTTTGGTACAAAAACTGAAGATCAGATGGGGAATCTGGAAAAAAAAACCTTCTCCTGTAAAATTTACTTTTTGTCAGTTAAGTCTTTTTGGCGGTTAGGGCTCGATATAGACTATGATATAAAAAAACAAAATGATTTTTTAAAAATTTTTTTCTTGTATAAATCTGCAGTTGATTTTGACTTTTTTTTAATTTTTTGGGAAAAAAAAAATTTTTTCTCAGAAATCAATTTATTCCTCCGAAACTAACAAACCAGACAAAAAGTGATGTGAATATCATTTATAGGTAATTTAATTACCTTTAATATGACATATAATACGTTTAAACACAAACATTGGTTCTTGAGATATTTGTATTTAAGTGGAACTATCTTTTTTTTTTGGTCCAAAAACCGAAAATGACCGATATCTCGAAAACGGCACGAAAAAAAAAAAAAAATAATGCGATTTTCGGAATCAGCAGCCTATTTTACATATAAAATGAATAATGGCATTCACTGGGAAAAAAATGTTTAATCATTTGTTAACTAGTGTTATCCATTCGATGAAAAGTGGGCGTGACACTTATATAATTTCGCCTTATTTTCTAGTGTTGTTGCTGAAATGGTTTTGCTGATATTTTATGGAACAAAAAGTAAATACTTCCCAGTTTAATTTTTCCTATTTTTTTTTAGAGAATAATCTTACATTATTCTTTATTCAATTACAGATGATTATATTCCGACATATTCTCCGTTGAAAGTAAGGTTTACCAACTCTATGCAAAGGACTAAATTATATTTGTATGGCGCTGAGTTACCTGTACTTCAACGGATGACAAATTAAAAGTTAAGCCAACGGCTCATACAGTACGTCACGTCGCACTATGGTTTTTTTTTTTTTGGACTAAAAAGTGCACACAAGGACCCTTTTTAAAAAAAAAAAACAAATGCAAAATTAAAGGTTATACATTGAGCTATCTGAAAAGATGCCCGCTTTTTCTAGCATTCGATCCACAAATCAGGGACAGAGGTCGAAATCTCATAAATTTTGAAAAAAAAGGTTTTTCTGTTTAAAAATGTTAGTCGCATTAAACGCAGGAGTGCTATATGAATAAATGTATGTGCATTCAATCAAATCAATTAAGATGAATTCAACTCAAAGTGAAAATCGGCGGTGCCACGCCCCATAAACAAATTCGTCATATTCGTCATATCTCCGAAACTATTGGACGCAGATAGATAAGATTCGGTATATTTGTAACAAGCACAGAGAGAAATAATATCCACTAAAAAAGTGGGTGGTGCCACGCCCTACAAAAATAAAACTTATCATATCTCCGAAACTATTTGAGCTACAGCAATTTTTTTCGGTATACCTATATATAAAGAGTAGTGAGTCAAATAATATTTGCTGAAAAAAAGGGCGGTACCACACCCAACAATGAACAGATCATTATTATTTGAAACTCTGTTCTACAGGAAACAAGTTCATTCATATAGCTCTGACGGTGGGCGTGGCTCCACATATTTTTTCAGCAGACATTATTTGTCTTGATGACTTTTGAATATAAACCGAATTTCATCCACATGGGTCAAATAGTTTCGAAGATATGGTGTGTTTTATATTTTTGGGGCGTGGCACCGCCCACTTTTCTAATAAATATTATTTCTCTCTGTGCCTATTACAAACATACCGAGTCTTATCTATCTGCGTCTAATAGTTTCGGAGATATCAGGAATTTGTTTTTGGGGCGTGAGTTTATATCAAGTGCGACCCAATCAGTACGTCTACGTCAACGCAACGTACAAAAGTTGCCCAACTCCCAACTTTCGACGTACATCGTGTGATTTGACAATTTTGAAATAAATTTTTTTTTTTCAAATTTCATGTGTTGTTTTGTTTTTTTTTTATGTTTTTATTTTATTTTGTGAATAAAATTGAAATGAAAAATTACACTGTGCTAGTCGAAAATTCTAAGATTGATGGGACCCATGTAGTTAACATAATTCGGGCACGCTGATTTCAATGGTCATAGTCATTTTTATGGTTTGGCTCTTGTTTTTGCGAAATTCATGTTTGAAAATTTAACTAAAAAAAAAAATTTTTAATAAAAATCAGGTATTTTTTTCCATTTCAACCATTGCCTATCAACAGATACCTATTCAATTTGGTCAAATTTATCACTTTTGCAACCTATTGAGTGTTCACGCTTACAAAAAGTACAGCAAAATGCTAAAAAATCTGTTTTTGTAAAAATTTTGTGTGTTTCAGATGGAAATATTTTTTTTATCAAATTTATTCTACTTCTGATGCTTCTTCTTCACTTGTTTTAGTTCCTTGGCTTAAGCAATTGACTGTCGCTGGGATAACTTGAAACGTCGTACAATCATATCTAAACGATTTTGCGTAATTTTGATGTGGTTGCATTGTGGAGTTACATTTGGTTGTTGAAACAATTATCTAGATGCTTCTTCAATGCTTTCCAATTAAGGTTACAAATATTCACTCATTGAATAAGTTTTGTAGGCTCTTACTCCAATTGATATTTTTTCGTTCTGTTTAATCCATTACTGAATTCAAGCACGCATGACATTCTTCTGGATCATGTACTAAGCATCCTGACATATAATTGACGGGGCCCATTCTCCATAACAAACTATATGTTCACCAAAGTACAAATGATACACTTCCGTGGTTTCCCACCACGCTTGCTTGACGAAACAGTAAATTTGCCACTTTGCTTAATTTTGCAGTTATTAATTTTTTTAAATTTTTAACTTTAATATGACCAACCGATAAAATAATGCACTAACATACGAATAAATTATTGCTTTTCGTCATTTAATGTAAGAATATTATAGAATCAAGAAAAAGTATCAAAAATAGAATAAATTTGAAAAGAAAATTTTATTTTCATGTAAAAACTCTACATTTTGGCAATAAAAAAGATTTTCTTAACATTTTCGTGGTCGTGAACACTCTAAAAGTTACAAAGGTAAAAAATTCGAACAAACTGAATACGTTTCTGGTGAAAAAATTGTAGAAATGGAAAAAAAGTACCTGTTTTTTATTAAAATTTTTTTTTTTAGTCAAATTTTCAAACTTAAATTTTTCAAAAACAAGAGCCAAACCATAAAAATGACTATTACCGTTGAAATCAGCATACCCGAAATATGATAACTACATGGGTCCCATCAATGTTAGAAAAAAAATTGCGCCGATTCGAGCACAGTGTTATTGAAGAGGAGCAAACGCAAAATTAAAATTTAAAATTATTTTATAAACAAATATTTTGATATTTCAATCCGTTCTCAAAGTATTCATTGGACCAGTCTTCTCCGTCAAATCCGTCGCAGTCAGTTGAAAGAGACGACGTGACGAATTCGACGTATTCTATGGACCGTTCGCTTTAAGGATCCAATTGGAAATGTGAACAAGATAAAGTTTTATAAAGAAGTTCATGGCAGTGCACCTTTCGCAATTTTATTTAAGGTTGCTCAAAATCATAACGTCGTAGATAAAACCAAGTTCAATTTCGTAAATAGGAGGTCCAAAACACCATAATCGGCTACCAAGTTTGAGAATGAAAAACAAGCTGTAAATTTGTGCAATAATTTAATGATGTAAAGAATATTTAATAAATAAAAGCTTTGATGGTTTTTGCTGATGCGGATGCTGACATTTATTTTATGCTGATTACACAGGTTTACAAAAAAAAAAAATGTCATGGCGTTTTGACCAGACTATGTGTTTCCTAGGGACTTTGAACGTTCCCTTTTTTACTCCCATGGAAAGGCAAATACATTTTTTTTATTTTCATACATATGTAATTTTTAAAATCCACCGGTGGGCTAAATCCCAGAATAATGTGCATGTCATAATAATCATACTGTTATTCTACAGAGATTCGGGTACGTTTAAAATGATACAATGCAAAACATGTCCAGTATATGCCTATACATTCCGTTTATCAACTCAACAATCTCTTTAATTTTTAATCTGCTTTTAGCTCATCCCACGGTAATGGTTATTTTGTAATCATTATTTCAAAATGTAATTTTTTCACGAAACACCTTAATTCAAAACTCTGAAGAAAAATGGCACTAAATTTGGTATATAGACTACGACTAACTCCAGCTTTGCAGGGTTTTTTTTATAGCGATAGACAGTAGTAAAGGCCCAGCGATCATGGTGTATTTTTTGTTATCATTTATTACCTAACAGTATCATTTCACAAGAACAACTAAATACATGCATATTAGAGAGTTCCAAATTTTGTATGGAAAAACCAAGAGTGTTAAAAAGTCAAGGTGCGCGCGACTTGTCTGAATCCTTGGATCCTGCTGATTACAAAAAGTGCTTTGGAACCAAAAAAAAATTGCGTTTAGATATTCCGCAACGAGCTTGAAGATACTTTTGTAGAAATTTTTGAGTTTTTTAGTATTTTTTGTTAATTTAAACGCTATATCTTTTTAACCAGATAAGGTATTTTCAAAAATTAAATTGCACTTTTGTAAGAATATTTTGGGCCAAATTCTGCATCAATAATAATTAATCTAGTCTTTCCCAATTTTTTTATCGGCACTTTAAACTTCAAAATTTGTTAATTTTTTCAGGTGCTTGCACATTCAAGAACCGAATTTTTTCTTATTTTGCTCTAGCAAATTTTTTTTTATATTATTATTTTTTTATGCATTCATTTATCTATCAAATGACTCCAACAACTAAGCTATAAGCTCCACTTTACTTACTAAAAACCGTAAAATATAATCCAATTTGGCCAAAAAAAAACTTTGAGTTTAAAATTTTCTTGGTGAAATAGAAACAACAATAGTTATTTGCGATGTATGTGTTCATGATCCGGTGTTCTAAATCCGGTCTCAGAAATGCAAAAAACACCGTTTTTGCTATTTTTGAAGCTGTTATATCACAACATGGTAACTTTCAGCCTGGTATGGAAGTTAAAAGTGACAGCCTTTTTCTTCAAAACCCAATTTAAACTATACCGATATTTCTTTGTTCCTCCGAAATATCGTAAGCAGAAATAACAAAAAAACGTGTTTTTTGCACTTTTTCAACTTTTTAGGTTAGGATAACTCAGAGGATAAAAAAGATATCGGTATAATTTAAATTGAATTTTAAAGAATCAGACTGGCACTTTTAACCACTATACCACTTTTTGTGGCTGAAAGTAACCTTGACTTGTAATATCACTTTAAAAAGAGCAAAAACGGTGTTTCTTATACTTTTATGTAAAAATATCTCCTTAACCGTACAAGATACAGCAATTTTGAGACCGAATTCGGAATCAGCATCAACAAATACATCGAAAATGGCTATTTTAGTTTCTTTTTGATTTATTTATTTTTTTAGTTTCCTTAGAAAATCTATGAAAACTATCTGTTAACCTATTTTCCCAAAAATAACATGAAGTGCCAAGGTTTCGATATTGCGAAGAATGTTGTTTTACTCAGAAGATTAGGAACTAAAGAATGTATAAGAAAAAAGTGGTACCTTACGTCATCCCATTAAGATATCTTATTTCAATGCCTTGAAAACATGAAAATTAATTTTTTTTTTAAGCCCAATTTAATTATACTTAATTGTTTTTAGTGAGTAAAAGTGTTACTAAAAGCTTAGTTGTTGAAATTATTTTAAAGATAAATTAATGCTTAAATATATAAAAATTTAAAAAAAAATTTGCTAGAGCAAAATAAGAAAAAAATCGGTTCTTGAATGTGCAAACACCTGAAAAAATTAACAAATTTTGAAGTTTAAAGTGCTGCTAAAAAAAATTGGGAAAGACTAGGTTTATTATTATTAATGCAGAATTTGGCTCAAAATATTTTTACAAAAATGCAATATAATTTTTGCAAATACCTTATCTGGTTAAAGAGATATAGCGTTCAAATTAAAAAAAGTACTCAAAAACTAAAAAATTCCTAAAAAAGTACCTTCAAGCTCGTTGCGGAATATCTAAACGCAATTTTTTTTTGGTTCCAAAGCACTTTTTGTAATCAGCAGGATCCAAGGATTCAGAAAAGTCGCGCGCACCTTGACTTTTTAACACTTTCGGATTTTGGACCACTCTAATGCATATGTACTCGTATATCTAAATTACAATTATGGCCTTTTATAAAGTTTATGCAAACTTAATAATAATTATAGTTATGTCCAGAGCCGTTCCTTGAATTTAACGGGCCTGTGGGAAGTATTTTTACTTTTGAATTATTTATAAATAAGTAACTAGCATTTCCCGGTGCACTTTGCTTCACTTTCTCTCATACGAAGGGGCCTGGCGACAATCTTTTTTCCAGTGGAATTTTAGTGTCCCTTTAAATCTCTTCCATCTGCGTTAAATATTTATTCATGATGAATTTCATTTTTTTTTTAGGGCGAGACGACACATATGACAAATAAAGATGATAGGAAATGACGTTCAAAGAAATTTAAAAAAAACGAAATAACGCTCAAAAATTAAAAAAAAAAAAAAAATAAATAACGTCCATTAATTGAAATGCAATATCACGTATGCAAATGAAATAACGCCCAAAAACCAAAACGAAATAACACCAAAATTGTTTTCACATAAATTTGGGCAATAACCATTATATAAAAATAATTTACTCGTTACTTTTCTTTTTTTAATTAAATAAAAACGAAATAACGCCCAAGTTTTTAGCGAAATAAAGCCCAAATTTCAGACGTATTTTCAAAATTATTACCGCCCAAATTTATATGAAAATAATTTGGGCGTTATGTCGTTTTGGTTTTTGGGCGTTATTTCATATTGTTTGGCCGATATTTCATTTCAGTTTCGTATAAATAAAAACTCACCAATGATTACTTGGATAAAAATATTTTTGATGAACAAGAATCAAGTCCTAATCTTTAAAGGCGCGTGCGAAAAAAGGTATAGAAGGTATAGAAAAGGTATAACACAAAAGATGCCTAAACACGTGTTCGGCGGAAATTCGCACCTCAGCCGCGGTACGGCACTGGAAATGATTCACTGTGTCATTCAATAAACTGACCTCAAATATTGCCTACATATCGAGCCCTAACCGCCAAAAAGACTTAACTGACAAAAAGTAAATTTTACAGGAGAAGGTTTTTTTTAAATATCTGTATAGTATAGATATTACAGTGAAATAAAGTATGTAAGCTATATTTTGTGTTAGACATGCGATTCAACTAGTTTCATTCACCTATTTATAATATAACGGCTATTTTTCAGTGTTTTGTCAGTTAAGTAATTTTTTCTTTTCCAGATTCCCCATCTGATCTTCAGTTTTTGTACCAAAAAACATTTGTGGTCACATATACTATTAACCCTCATCAAGAATTTTTAATAAATTTTCCTTTTTATTACATTATTTGCAAATTATTTTTGACACAAAAAGAAAAAAAGACTTAACCAAGAACTCGCAGTCACAAAAAAGATAAACAAAATACTTCGAATGTCGGTTAAGTCTTAATTGCTTTTGCTATAACTCCGTAACGGTACTTTTTACAGTTATGAAATTTGTAGAGAAGATGCGTATGGATACGAATTATAGGTTTTCATCAAAAAACGAAAATCCCAAATCGTGTCAGTTAAGTCTTTTTGGCGGTTAGGGCTCGATATGTATGTACATATTTTTAATAAACGGGAATCGATAACAATTTGGTTTAGATTATTGTTTTTAAGTTGCAACGATCAAAGGACAGCCTTGCAAAAGCAATAAATGCACCGCTGTTACAAGGTTTAATTAAGACGTACCCGCTCACCAAATTTCATTCAAATACCTTGTATGGTTTGCGAGTTATGACCATATAAATTTAAAATTTAATGCGATGCCACGCCCTCTGGTGAGCATTTACAAAAATCAAGCCTAGCTCATTCTTCATTCTATGCTAATATCTAACACTGTTCCAAGTTTCATTAAAATCGCTGTACCCGTTTTCGAGAAAAAGTTTTGCCCGTTCCAAACATACATACATAGATAAGTACATAAGTACATACAATTTTATCTCGTATAAGAAGAGAAGATAAATTTATCTCTACAAGAGGGTAACTTAAAAAAAACCGTAAGATTTTGTTACTATTGATTTAATCATACATTTATTCTGCATCGATTTAAAAAAAAAATCTGCACATTTTCAACCTTTATTTTTTATTTAACGTTCAATTCGATCTGTTTATATTGGTTAAAATTTTCATTTTAACGTTTTCTCTTCATTTCCACGCTCTCGCACAACGAACGCTAATAAAAATTCGATTTTCTTTTCTAATTGAAGTAACTTACTGCCATTTAATTCTATATTGCCACTACACATGACAAATAATTTTTGAAATTCAGCATCTTCTTTTTTAATGCGTTTCGAATGTTGCCTTGCTAACTGAAACAATTGTAACATATCTGAAAGTGCTGCTAGTTTATTTTGATGTGTTGTCATCAATTGTTTGGCATCATTCTTTAACTGTTCCCGACTCTCAACAGCGTTGGAATTACCAGTTGCAGCTGTAGAAAGTGACTCCATTTCTACTGAAACAATCGCATCTTCAGCATCCTCAAAGTTAGTGTTGTATTTGAGAGTGACACATAAATTTACTAAATGTGCTGCTGCCTCCCATGGGTTTGTTAATTGTTCGCCACCAAAGAAACGCACAGTGCACGCATATGCAGATAAAATGTTCCACAGATTATAATGCACACAAGGTGAAGGTGACTTTTTGCAAATGTCGGAGAATTTGGAAATATTTGTTGAAATCTTTGGCATATGTTCTTGGGCTGTCCTAACTTGTGGCTCGGCAGATAAATCAACAATTTTTGATTTCTGTTTATCTTCACTATTTCTTATCCACCATGGCTTATAATCAGGCAATAGTTTCATTATGTCACCACATTGCACTAGTTGTTGAAAGTCCTGACGTTCTTCGACGGTGAGACACTGCCAAACTTCGTCAGCATCATTTATATCGATATCCTTCAGACGTGCTGCTATATCTTCTTCCTCAGCATCATCTTCATCACATTCACCAAAGTTATGGGAGTCATATACGTTTGCACCTCCCACTTGATGGGTGGGTTCATCATCGGAATCTACTGTGTCGTCCAAGCCATCTGAATATTCAAAATTAGGCTGCACTCCTGCATCAGATTCACGTATTCGTTTAAGTATTTCATAAATCTTTTGTACGTCTGCAGTAGAGTCCGATTGATGAATGATTAACTCATCCTTTATGCAGTCCTTGTAAAATTGTTCCGAACACTTCAGATGCTGTGGTGATTTGTAACAAGTGACGGAGCAGTAGGTTATATCGCATTTCGGACAAGTATAGCGAAATTTTGCTTTTTGACAGCTATGAAATGTTAAAATACTAATAGTTTATATTGTAAATCCCGAGAATTCCATTAACTTACACCTTACACAATTCTTCCAAAGCGGACATATTTTCTTCTTCTTCAATAGAAACAATTAAACAAGTTCAGTGTTGTTCTCCAAATTATATTCTGCACAGTGCAAGTTTTTGATGGCAACCCTATTTGAAAACAGCTGTTTAATGTCAACACCTAAACACGAACAAACTGTCAATCGAAGTAGCTAATTAACAGAGCTCGATTCAAGGAGGCATTCAGACGATCAAATCGCCAAGAGAATCAAACAACAAAAAATTTCACAAAATTCTAAAAAATTGTTCTTTGCGTGATTTCATAGTGTCCTTGGACAAAAAGTTGTAACCAAAATATAGTTTTACAGAAGGACGAACTTTCGAATATACGGTTCTTGTGAGTATTTAATGTAAAAACAATTGGGCAATTAACCAAATGTTGTTGGCACAAAGAAAAAATCTGCTAGTGTAGTACGTCAAACCATAATCACAGCATGAAGGGTTGCATGATTTCAAACGGAATTTCGTATGGAGGCCAACATCAACATTTTTAGACCAGCTTAAAACAATACGACTTTACGACATGTTACAACACAAAAATATTTTATATAATTTTTTTAAAAACCGACTCAGTACGGTCAATATAAAGAAACCGACTGTTTATTAATCGTAATATGTTACAACACCTTGTGAATTGTCCAAATATATAATAGATTTTATGTTCAAGCCATTTCTTTTCCTTGATCCAAGACGAAAAAATTGATACATAGGACGGCTCATTCCGAGCATTTTTGGGGTCGTAAGAAAATAAAAATTGCATCAAGCCAACATTTTGGATGTAACGGCAATGAGCGACCTCTAAATAACCTACAAAATTTTTTCAAAATTCTCAGCTCACTTTTTAGACATCTTTCTTCAGATTTTTGAGGGTGATCGTGGAAACCATTTTGTGGTTGACTGATGACTAACGAAAAATTTGAGCAAAGCTGACAAACTTGATCGCCTTTCAGTTTTCAATGATTGTTTGTAGCTGTCAATCTATCACTCATGTTCGAAGCTCAAACACCTATTTACGTTATGGCATTATAGCGAAAAAGAGCATATGCCTTGGCTAATCCTGTTTTCTGATTTGTTTTGATATTCTCTTAAGACTCACTCTTTAAAATTTGATAAAATGCCCTTAAAATTAAATCATGGTCACAATTAAATTGGTTCTTCCAATCGGTAGAAAATACAAATTACACTATTCAATTTGGTTGATTTCTACAAAATCGATTAATTTTAATGGGTCTTGCAAAATATATATATTCGGGCTTCTATTATCGTTTGAAGCAACAGGTTGTACTTTATCGACATTACAATATGCTACACGTCACTTCATCTTTCGAGGCCATGTTTACCTGTTCACACTAATAACTATGTAGATATTTGTGCGATAGTTTGATTCTCAGTTGCTTGTGATAGCTATTTTAAAATTTATGATAAAAAAATCTGATTTTTATACCGAATGCGGATTGAAGATTGATTGGGATCTTCTGTTGAACTAGTGAGTTACAATTACAAATATTTCTGACCAGAATAATACTACAAAAACAAAAGTTTACCAGTTTGCATTTTTTTAAAAAGCGTTTTATTGGAAATTTTCCATATTAATGAAATCACACGAAGGGCAAACAAAAGGAAGTGGTGCTTTTCATTTCCCTCCGCTTGCCTACAAACTCGAAGTGCCATACCCGCCCGTGCCCTTCGTGTGACATCACACTATTAACGAAACTGCGCAGTATCGAAAATGTTGTGTTTTTGACATTTCTTCATCACGTTTTTGCTATCGAAGTTCTTTTTTTCCTTGGTCGTTTTTCGGTTCGTATTCTTTAATTCCTGAATTCAATTTCTTTACAAGTTTTGCTTGTGACCGCGTTAGGACGTTTGTTTCTGCTGTCGTCGTGTGTGGCGGTGTATTTATTTTGTGTACTTCTAATTTCTGTATTAAAATAACGACACGCGCTTACCAATCGCCGTGGTACGGTCTAGGGAAATAGAAAAACGGGCATTAAGGAAGAATAAAATTCGGCATCAGGGACAAAAAAAAGCAGCAAAATGTCGGGAGCAAACGTTGTAAACGGAAATCATTATGAGGCTCTGCGTCAAGGACGCTTCAACATGTACAAATCGAAGGTGGATGTTGTATTGGGTGCACAGTGGGGTGACGAAGGCAAAGGTAAAGTTGTCGATATGCTGGCATTAGATGTGGACATCGTTTGCAGATGTCAGGTGAGTTTTTTGATTCCGGTGATACAGAAAGTATTTGAATGAGCTATCCCAGAACTAGCTGAAATTGTCTGACATTGCATCAGATAGATTTTTTTCTTAAAGATCCGCTTTTTTCTACACATTTTTTTTTTTACTGCTGAAAAAACAAAAATCATTGTTCTTTACTTCCTCGCTGTTTACATAACTTTTGCAAATTCATGGTTTTCTTATCTTCTCTACATACAAATGCATATGTCATTTATTTATTTTGCTTTTTTTTTTCCTTTTATGTGATATCATTTTTCTTTCCCCTTTCTTATTCCTGTTTATCGTTTGATAGTTTATATTTTTGCTCTTCGTTTAGCAAAATTTATTTTTATTCCATTTTTCATTGTTCACGCATTTCGTACGATATTTCACTTCATCCGAGAAAATTTAATAGTGAAGCCAAATTGATGGACCGTTATTATGTATAACACTTCCCGACATATTCAAACTTATTGTTGCACACATGAATATTAAGTCAGCATGTACTACAAAAATATTTGCTATAAAATTTCACTTAAGTTGCCGAACACTAAAAAGTCTACATTCCATCGTGAAAGCCAAAAGATCTTCAAAATGAATGAAGACTTCTCAATTTTATATTTTGTTTAACTTCAAACAAGTACATTGTGCATTTATTAGGGACCGTTCACATATTACATAACGCAATTTTCGACCAATTTTGACCCCTCCCTCAACGGTCGTAACAAATCGTCCTACCCTCCCCCCTCGGGTGTTACAGCCCCTTACATTCTTGACTCATTTTTCTTAAGTTAAAAGCAATTCTCGCCTCTTGTGACCTCTAGTGAAATTTTCCGTAGAATATTTTTGTAGAACACTTTAACCCATTATCGCCCAGTAGTGAAATTGTATAGAAAATATTTCAGTGGTGCATACTTACCAATATTCCCCCGTTTTAGGTGTTATTTTTTCACTTTTTTTATAAAAAGGGTTTATTCCCCATATAAGAGGGTTAAAGTTCTCTTCAAAAATATTCCTCGCAATATCCTGCATAAGTTTGGTGGACATATAATACACCTAAAATGTGAGGATGGTGTAGTTTAGTACATTAACACAAAATGCGTTATTTTGTATTTTTTGTCTACAGTGCACAATTTTGTTTTTCTGTGTAAAATAAATAAAAGCGAAAAATTTTTAGTATTTTAACCAATAACTGTAGCAAAAAGATAAGTAAGAATAATTTAAAAAAAAAGAAAAAATTAACCCTTTCGTGAACATTAACTCTTTCGAAAACAAATATAAAACAAGAACGGTGATCCTTCTAATTTTTTTCCGTGAATATTAATTGTTCTGGTGCCTTCTAAATATAAACCAAATATCATACATTTGCGTCGAATAGTTTCGGAGATACGCTACGCCCTTTTTTTTAAAGAATTTTAATTGTCCTAATGCCCTTTACATATGTACCAAATTTCATTTAACTCGCTCAAGCCGTTTCAGAGCTGTAACGAAATATGTAAAGTGGAGGGGCATGGATCCGCCCATTTTTCCAGCCCATAATCTTCCTTTTAACGATTCTAGTATGCTTTGAAAATTTCATCAAAATCAAGTGAATAGTTTCCGAGCTCATAAAGGCCAGACAAACAAACAATATCTCATTAATACAAATTTTGTATATAATAAGTTACCTAGAAAAACTGGTATTTCTCGCAAAACGCAAAAAATTATGAATGGATCTAAGCTTAAATGTTTGGTTAGCCAAACCTAGCCGATTATTTAAAAGCTTACATAAAGTTAAAATGTTAAATTAGCCTCAACCGTTCACAATAGCCTATAGCGAGCAGGCTTTTGGATCAGTGCATTTCAATTTCTATTAATATAGACTAGTTAGTTATAAAGTATCTGACACTCGTGATGATAATGATATCCTATTGTTAAGTGCAGTACATGTTTCATAATTTATGAATTTCATGTAAAAAACATAAAAATTATTCTGAAAAAACATAACATTTGAGCTGATTTATCAATCAATCAAGCATTGGTTTTCTAAAATATTAAATTAAAATATTTTTATGTATGTACCAAGAACAATTCTCTATTAACTTACCCGAAAATAAAGGACTGTGAGCTTAGTTATAGCGAGTAATAAGTAGTATGAATTATTCGGAATCCCTTCTAAATCTCGAAAATCAAAATCTTGAAAAAGCAAAATCTCGAAAAAAGCAAAATCTTGAAAAAAAAAAATCTTCAAACAAATAATCTTGAAAAAACAAAATTTTGAAAAAAATAATCTTGAAAAAAATGTATTGGATATATTATATGTATACTGATTCGCGAAGCCGGTGTTGGATGTCTGACGGGTTTAAATCCTGAGCTGCGGCCCCAGGCCGCCCACTTACCCCTACTTTTATTTTAAATTACTGCGGGAATTTTTATGTTTTTTTCAAGATTTTTTTTTTTTTTTGCAAGATTTTACTTTTAAAGATTTTGATTTTCGAGATTTTGATTTTCAAGATTTTGATTTCAAGATTTTGGCTTTCTAGATTTCGAAATTCAGTCAAAAGAACCCAACCCGAATTATTCAAACATTTAAAAGCAAAAAGGGGGCTTGAAGCCGGTTTATTCGCAAGAAGATTTTTTGATTCACTTTTTCATCTTATCCCACTCAGTTTAAAAATTCATTGCAGCCACAATTCTTGACGATCCATTCTGAAATTTTGAGGGTATCTGTAAAAGTGTTAAGAAAACATTTTCCCGCAAAAAAATCGAAAAAAAAAACAGTCCCGAATTTGAAAAAAATTAATTTGTTTTATTATAAACAATTACTTGGATCGATTTGTAATATCCTTCATTCGAAAGCTGAGAAAAAAGCATACATTTCATCATGGTTGGATACATTGTTAATTAAATATTTCTTTTGCATATTAGCAAGTATAAAGAGGAACTTTCTTTGAACCTGAAAAATTGAAAAATTCATAACATGTGCATATCCTGACGAAAAGAAAAAATACGTGTCTTTTATTTTGAGTCAAAGAATGCGAAAAAAAATTATTCGGGTCAAAAAATTTTTTCAATGAAAATCCTCCGTGGTTCCAAATAGTCCAATATCCCAGTCCCGCCAATTTGGCAAAGCTAATATTTTAATGGTAGATAGTTGAGAATAAATGCGTTTGCAAAATAATGAATGAGATGAAATTTTCCAGGTCATAATTTTCGGAGGGGCACATTGATGGGGACTCTTTAGTTTCAAAAACTTATTTTCTTTTCCAAATACACTTTGTTTTACAATATACACACCTGCTGAATATGTTAGTAACATTCTTCAATTTTCACTTTAAATTCTATTACAAAAATATTTTAGCAATTTGAAAAAAAAAAAAAATCTGCTGGTAACATGAAATACACAATCTGGCAGCACGAATTTTAGTAAAACAAGTCTTCTGATTCCCGGGCCCTCAATTGTTGCTTTAAATTTTTCCAAGTTTTACGTAGGAGAACAGTAAGTTTTCTTTTATTTAACCATAAAATTCAAAGAATTGACAGCATAAATTTCTGTCAAATGGGTCGTAAATCGCATTGCACTGCTGAACAAGCTAGATTGGTTAAAAATTTAAGAAAAGAAGAGAAGTCCCTTCGAATCATTGGTAGAATGCTAAATAGAACTCATTATTTTGTGAGAAATGTATTTAAAACCAAACCGCAAAAAGAAACTCGTGGTAGTCCACCAAAAACCTCTCCAATATGTGATCGTAGTATTGTAATCATCGCAAAAAGAGTGAAACTTGTAGGAAGAAACATTATTGTTGGTCCTATATTCCGGATAACGATCAAAATGACAGCACTTGAACACAAGTATATAATCGAGAACACAATACTACCTTATGCTGAGGAAAACATGCCCTTGTTTTGGGTCTATCAGCAAGATAACGACCCAAAGCCTCTGGGCTTGTAAAAAAAATGTTCTGAGGACAATAAAATCAATGTTTAAATCTAGCCAAGTCAGTCACCGGATTTAAATCTAATAGAAAACCTTAAAAGGCACTTAATGAAGATATTGAGGAAAAAAATGTCGCGAATAAGGAGCAATTGTGGAAGTGTGGCGAAGAAATTTGGTATGAGATACCAAAAGAAACCTGCCAGGTTCTAATCAATAGTATAACAAAGGGAGTTGAGAAGGTTATTCAAAATAGAGGCGGATACTCTGAATACTAGATAAGTAATGAAAGTGTATTTAAAAAAGTTAATATCTTTGACATTTTCTTTTGTTTTTCTTTATATCTTTCTAGTATAGCAGACCCACTTTGAGTAAAAAAAAAACTTATTGATCTCTTTAGTCATACATTATGTTACATATTAATGAAATTCTAATTTTTACATATATATAAATGTAACGTATTAATCTGCATTAGTTTTTGTTTTATTATTTTAAATAAAAAGTTTCTACGTTTAGTTGAGTTCTGAATTCTGGTATGTATCTATTATTTTGAGCAGGTGTGTATTCACTAAAAAGATTATTTTCCAATTAAGAACAACTTATGAAAGTTATAATATTATCTTATCAACCTCATACTCGTGTATTATTAAGTTTTTTTATTATCTTTAGGTTCACATAAAAAAGGAAAATATAAAAATTACTAATTAGTTTCATTAGCCATTGTTAACGTGACTTTGTGGGGTATATGTGTATGTGCTTTTATTTTGCAATTTAGAACAATTTACTTTAAATTTTTAGTGCGGTTGAATTTCAACTTTTAACAATGTACTTTATAAAAAATGTTTTTTATTTTACCATTTGTTTAAATGGTTTATGTTGACTATAGGCGTTTTATTTTTTTTGTTCAGAGTGGAGCTCTGAACAGAGCGTGAGCACGTCGAGTTATGATTTATTTATGAAACACACTTGAACATTTTTCCAACGACGTATATTTTTATTTATATACATCGTTGATTTTTCTATTGAAAGCCGGTTAAACTGCCTAAAAATTCAAATAAATTATTTAATTTATTTTACTTCAAAATAACCAGCACAGTCCAATATGTTTGTTTTTATTTTATTTTGTTTATTTTTCTACTTTCAAATGTCAATTTGATGTGCTCCGTCTTTTACTCTGAATGCTCGGCCGTTTCATTCTGAGCTCATAGCTCATTATACTAATTTAATGAACTTTAGTCATTATTCGCAAGAACCGAAACATATATCACCATGACTAAAGTTCATAAAACTAGAACTATTGATGCCTTTGAAGTGACATGAATTTCGATAACCCAAAAATTTGAAAGGGGATGTCAAAAAAGTGAGCTGAGAATTGTCTGAATGTCACTTAGAGGTCGCTCATCACAGTTATATGCAATATCTCAAAAATTTTAGTAATGAATCGGACGACACATAATATTTTGCGTCTTGAAACAAAATTTATAAAAAAATAATGTATTTAGCTTAAAATTAACCATTTATGGTTTAAAAAAAAAAAATATGTATATATTAAAAAAAAAACTTGTTATAGGGCTACATTTGGAACATTTTAACCCATTTCATCATGTTCTTATGGGTCTTTTCAACCTGTTTTCCCAGAAAATAGGTTATAATGATTTATAGTTTTACAAAAATATTCTATGAAACATTTTACTAGGAGTAACCCAAGACAAGAATTTCTTAAAACTTATAAATAGTGCGTAAAAAATTTTAAAAAAATTTAATAAAAATGCAATAAATAATGTTCACTAAAGTACTTAAAGTGAAAAATTAAGGTTTTTTGATCCTAATTTATTATATATATTGAGGGGACTCTTGAAAGCGTGTAAAAGCCTCGAAAACCTCGTAAGCTCGTAAAACTCGTATTGATTTTGACAACATTTACGAGTTTACGAGGTTTTCTAGGCTTTACACGCTTTCAGGAATCCCCTCATTTTTTTTTTTTTTTTTTTTTTTTTGTAAAATACTTTAATCCCAATGTGCACAAAAACGGATGAGGATCCGTTTCGAATCCATTACGAGTTTAGATAAAAAAAAAAAGATTTTGAAGCGCTTATTAGCGAATAAAAAAAAATTAAATTCCGCAGTGCGGGCCCGTTTCGAATCCGAAACTTATGTAAAAACGAATTCAAAACGGATTTGCTATTAAATATGTTAATGCTGTATATTTACAGAAAAAAACCGTTTTGATGCGCCTATTAGCAATTAAAAAATAATAAAAAGAAAAAAAAGGAAGAAAAATAAAGGGTAACTAGTAAGGGTGTAAATTTTGGCCTGGCCAAAAAATAAATACCCTACACTGCAGTATTTTGAAAATTTTGCTTATATGAGAGGTGCCACGCCCTCTTGTCCGAGTACACCCAGTTTTTGTTCAGAGCTTGCATTTATAGTTTTTAGTGTCAGAGTGAAATTTAGTTGGATTATCTCAAAAAACTTTTTCAGTATAGCATTTTGAAACTTTTGCTTATATGGGAGGTGCCACGCCCCCTTGTACGATTTCAACCAATTTTTGCTGAGAGCTTTCATTTATAATTTTTAGTGTCTGAGTCAAAGTTGGTTCGAATATCTCAAAAAACGCTTTCAGTATAGCGTTTTGAAGCTTTTGCTTGTATGGGAGGTGCCACGCCCTCTTGTCCGAATTCGCTCAGTTTTTTATCAGAGCTTGCGCTTACAATTTGTAGTACTTATGTGTATTGTGGTCGCACTGTCGTGAAAAATACTCCTAAAATTGCATTTTGAATATAATTTTTGTATGGGCGGTAGGCGTGTCTGTTGACCGATTTTGCTCATTTTCAATCCCCCGAGCTAACTTTGACGACGGAGGCAGTGTACCAAATTTCATTGAATTATCTTGCTCAGTTTTCCCAAAAAGTGTTTTTCAACACACAGCCAGCCACCCAGCCAGCCAGCCAGCCACCCAGCCAGACAGACGGACATGGCTATATCGACTCAGGAGGTGACGCTGATCAAGAATATATATACTTTTCTATATCTGCCACGCCTCCTTCTCTGCGTTACAAACGGAAGGACAAAGTGAATATACCCTGGGTGTAGGGTATAAAAATCCACCTCTGGTAGGATTCGAACCTGGGCAAATCCGTTTCGATTCCGTAAATACTTCAAATACGAACTCAAAACGGATTTGCTTTATTTAATTTTTATGATAAAAAAAATATTTTTGATTTGTTTTTTTTATACCCTACACCCAGGGTATATTCACTTTGTCCTTCCGTTTGTAACGCAGAGAAGGAGGCGTGGCAGGTATAGAAAAGTATATATATTCTTGATCAGCGTCACCTCCTGAGTCGATATAGCCATGTCCGTCTGTCTGGCTGGCTGGCTGGCTGGCTGGGTGGCTGGCTGGCTGGCTGGGTGGCTGGCTGTGTGTTGAAATACACTTTTTGGGAAAACTGAGCAAGATAATTCAATGAAATTTGGTACACTGCCTCCGTCGTCAAAGTTAGCTCGGGGGATTGAAAATGAGCAAAATCGGTCAACGGACACGCCTACCGCCCATACAAAAATTATATTCAAAATGCAATTTTAGGAGTATTTTTCACGACAATGCAACCACAATACATATAAGTACTACGAATTGTAAGCGCAAGCTCTGATAAAAAACTGAGCGAATTCGGACAAGAGGGTGTGGCACCTCCCATATAAGCAAAAGCTTCAAAACGCTTTACTGAAAGCGTTTTTTGAGATATTCGAACCAACTTTGACTCAGACACTAAAAATTATAAATGAAAGCTCTCAGCAAAAATTGGGTGAAATCAGACAAGTGGGCGTGGCACCTCCCATATAAGCAAAAGATTCAAAATGCTATACTGAAAGAGTTTTTTGAGATAATCCAACAAAATTTCACTCTGACTCTAAAAACTATAAATGCAAGCTCTGAACAAAAACTGGGTGTACTCGGACAAGAGGGAGTGGCACCTCCCATATAAGCAAAATTTTCAAAATACTGCAGTGTAGGGTATTTATTTTTTGGCCAGGCCAAAATTAACACCCTTACTAGTTTTTTTTTTCTTTTATTGCGTATGATTTTTTGTAAACTTTTCAAACTCTGTGTGAAAAAATGTTTTTGATTCCAAATTGTATGTATTAGTAGAAGACGGAGCAGGCACGCCGGAATGTACTGCTCCGTAGTCGAAAAAACATATCGATACATACCTGGACAATCCAGATGTTTGTTGTTGGTGTTTGCAATCTTTGGTCGCAGAAAGATCCACGAGTCGTTTCGGGGCGTAGACCCAATTGCAGTGGAAACGTAAAAACAAGATATAATTAGTCATGATGTTCCAGAAAATTGTTCCTTGCAAGATTTAATGATAACCTTGTCACAACAAATTTTGTCCAAAATGTACAATAGTTATAGAGTTTTACAGTAGAGTGAAATTCGAAAATACGTTTTTTTGTAGTAATTTTAGTTAAAATAAAACAATTTATGGTTAATTTTAAGTTTGATATACATACAAAATATTTTTTTTTCTATATACCTTAATTCGATGATTTGAAGCAGTTATAAATTAAAAGCTTATCATGTATGACAAATCGAAACGAGTGACTTATTTTTAACTGATTTTATTTATTTATTTTTTATTTATATTTTTGAAGTTTTTTGTATACAAACTTTGTTCTTTAAACTAAAACGAACGTTTGAGTCATAGGGAGTTCATAATAAAAAGTTATATTAATGATTGAAATTCAGTCATTTTATTCGTTTCGTCACACATGATAAGGCTATAAGCGTTCTTTTGTGTATAACAGTGTTTCGAGTTATCGAAGTATGACTGTAGTTTTTTTTCGTATATCAGCTACTATTTGTTTCTGTCATAATTTCAATCACATGTTTATTTTATACGTATATTATTTAAAAATAAAGCATAATAATTTTCATAACAACAAACTTATGGTCACGATAGTAATTCAACTGTAAAAAATTTGTTTATATAAAAAAAATTTGTTTAAATAAAAGCTTAAAAAATTTTGTAAACTTGCCAAAAATAAATAAATATTTTTGCTAGTTTTTTTGTTGAACACATACACAAAGAAAACAAAAAATTTCAAGTAATACATTAACAAAATTTAAAAAATTAACGTTTTTATTTATTTATTTTATAAATGCGAATTTATATTAAATAATTCTAATTTTTAAAATAAAATGTTCTAAAATGTACATTTAAAATGAGTCGTCCTAATGCAGAAGCTGTTAAAAAACTAAAACTTTTTTTGGGATATTGGTATTTTTGAAGCTAACGGATCCAAAAATACCATTATAAAATAATATTTTATAAATAAATATTGTTTGTATTTAACTGCTTCTGCATTTGGGCGAATTAAATAATCACTAGCATATACTACCTTAGTCCCAATTTCACTTACGCATAGAAATAGATTTGAGATAAATTCAAATGTTTTAAAAATTGGGCAAGAAATATATATATTTTCGTATGGTAACTCATGCCATTTACGTCTAGATTTAGTGCTAAATCTCAAAACAGCTTTATATCACCTCATAAATCCCCGGTAGAAAAGTAGTATTGCTCTCAAAAATAAATCTCTTTCGACCGGTGGAAACGGGTTGGATTTAACTATGCGATTTATATATTTCAGCACAGTTAAATCTCTGGTGGAAACGTAGTATAAGAGCTTCTTCTATTGTAAAGAGGCTTTTTTCGTTGGACAGAAAATAATTTGAATATTGTTTAACTAAAAGAACTCTTAACTACCAAAAATATATTTCCAAATAGATTTTTTTGTTTGGTTACCACTTCTATCTATGACGTGAAGAATAATTTTAAAATGTTGGTTTTTGAAAGTAACAAACGTTTCTGTATTTTTTTTTTTTCAGGGAGGCAATAACGCTGGTCACACTGTAGTTGCTAATGGAACAGAATTTGATTTTCATCTTTTACCAAGTGGAATCATTAATGAAAAATGTATTTCCGTAATCGGTAAGTACTAAAAACTATAATGAAATAACTAACCAATAAGAATAATTTACATAATTTTTTCAATGTCATTGTGATCGTTGAGTAAAACTTGCCATGAAAAATTTAAACATTGTCGTATTCTAACTTTAGTAGACTAAGTCATAATAGTACAACCGAACCTTAGATGAACAGATTATGCGTTCAATGCATGTACTGAAAATAATAGACCAAGTAAGTTTTTTCATAACAGTATTAATTTTCACTCCTTTTTTACGTCCTTTTTTGAAGCTAATAGATAGATCCGTGTGCGTTTATTCGCTTTCTGGGGCGTGGCACCTCCTAATTTTCAGTAAATGTTAATATGTTAGATATGTTTAATTCTTTCTTTTTCTCATCTATAACCTTCCGCAAACATACTGTGAAAATTTTATCAAAATCGGTCAAATGATTTTCGAGCCTGTAGAAGACAAACAAACAAACTTTAATTTTTATTTAATAGAAAGATATCCCTCTTATTCTGTATCTCCAAACAAGTGAGTGACTGAAAATCACACAATTATAACAGCCGATTGAAAATTTTAATCAAGAACTGGTTTCGACTTCAATGTTAATTCCAACTTAAGGAGCAACCAACTTTGTGAGCAAAGTTTTCAATTCATGTCAATTCGACATACAAAATTATGGGGATTTTATTCGTTAAATTAAGTAAAAATGGAAATCTGTAGAAAAAAATTTTCTGTTTAGGGTAGCTTCTCGATATCACAAGTATTGACTTAAAATTAAAGGACTTTTCAATTTATATAATACCGATGCAATTTAGCAGTCTGACGATGGTGTCAGCCACATTTTTGTTTGCAGAATTGGTATAAATAAACCATTTCCTATAAATTTTCTGAGTTTCAATACTGTAGATTCTGAAAGAATAATCTTTGTATTAGTCGTTATTATTGTTGTCAATATTTAAAATCAACTTGATACAAGTCGTTCACTTATATTCACTTTTAAGTTCTAGTCAGCTTCGCTAGTTTGGATGTAGTTTTATGGGCGACGAGTACAATTAGAATGTAAATTCGAATGAATCAATAACCATCAAAGGTTTGAGAAAAAAAATTACAAGTATAGTGTAAATTTGCTTTTATTGCAATTTTTGTCTTGTTTGTGCGTCATTCTTATTTATCTGCTTTTTTTCTGCTTAACAAATAAGATAAACTTAAATATACACAAACAAATTACTACCTAAACACTTACTAAATAGTCCATACTAAAAAGAACATTATCCCTGTAGAAATATATTACAAATGCTTAATGATATATGTACAGTACAGTATCAGTTATATATTACTTGACTTCCGCTTGGGTACTACATGTTTTTCACAATTATTACTCTGGGCCATTTGCAAGCTTTTCATTTGTGATTATCTAATAAATTAAGTCTTGTGACATTCGATGACATGAACGGAACGGCATTGACAATAAAACATTAACAAGAATGAAAATTATAGCATCGATTAAACTTTTTAAGCAGCGATAACAATATTGTATAAAGAATGACTCCGGAAGAAATTTCATTATGCCCGTGCTGCATTAGCGTTAATTTTATGCATATTAACTAATAATGAAACAAGACACGATATCGTGTCTACACCAAAACAAAATTGCATGATAACTATCTATTTTGATGAGTTAACTTTTTAATTTCCAATTCTTTCATAATAAATTGAGTTTTATAAATCAAAACAATCATGAAATTCTTTGAAGCAAAGCAAAAACCTTTAGCTAACATTGCAGCAAGTTGCCTTGTATTTTCAATTTCAATGCAAAGGACTTATATCTGTTTTATTTATAAACTGATATACGCATAAATGAAAAAATTTGCTTTTCGTTTCATTTTACGCATCAATGTCATCGCTTTTGAGAATATCTGCCAAATGTTTTTGTAGAGAACCAAGAGCCTTAAAAATTGAAAGTAGTTTGATGTAGCGAACAATTTGGTGGCTAAAATAACAAATAGACTTTTGAATTTTCGTCTTTAATCAAGTATGTATAAAAATCATTCACAATATTTTATATAAAGAAATGGTAACATTTCAATGACCTTGAAACATAAAAATGAGCCCGATAAAAACAAATAAGATTTTGAAAATATATAAAAAAAACAAATAATCTTTTATAAGTACCTACTGATTTTTCATCCATTTGAAGTAATATAAGGAATGTTTAGTATCAGTGAAAGCAGACCTTGAAATAAACCTGAACATAAAAGTTCAGTCAGACTTTAAGTTTCTAAATCAAATTATTTAGATAAAAGTTTGAAAAAACTTTCAACTTTTTGAAATAAAAGTTTAAAAAAACCTTTTAAAAATAAACATTTTTGTTTAAACCTTTAAATATGTGTAAATTGTTTCAGAATTTTTTTTAAATTTAATTTTGTTTTTTTTTTGACCTATTTTTGAAAAATTATAAAGAGTCTAAAAAAAACTCTGAAAAAGTTCGTACGTATACTTTGGGCGATTCTGAGCATTTTATGCCTGCTACACTATTTTTGTAAATGGCCTTGCTTTTGAGTAAAAAATCGTTTTTCCCACCGCGTAATTGAAAAATGCAAAATAAAGGATTTTCGGAACCAAATATTATCTACAGTACAATAAAAAAAGTATAATTTTTTAACGCCAAAATTTTTGCAAGCGGATAACTTTTATTTTGCAAGCAAACTTAGGTATCCATTCTGTGAAGAAGGAAAATATAAGATCAAAAAACATTTTTCTTATATTGACCCAATTGTTGAGCCCCTATCTTTGGCACGATAAAAATCACCAAACGGTATTGCAAAGTAATTGTTTCAACGACCGTTTTATGTCAGGCTAAGCCTTATTATCTGAAAAACTGCGATTGAAGGGTGGTGTGGTCCACTTGACAACGATTGACCCCTATATATTTTGGCATTGCGTTATCTAGGTGATGTTGGAAATTTAATTGTGTCTAAATGTTAACATTCTAAAGTTAAAATTGTTCTGCTAATAATTATTATTATGATATTAATCGTACATTTTATCATCACACTTTTGCTAAAGAAGATTTATTTTTTAGATCGAGGAAAAACTTGACCAAACTTGAAACTTAATCCTTCTCCCAGTTTTTTCTTGACCTTCAAATATTTTTATGACGCTTCCATTTTTTTTAAAATGTGAGGAGAATCCACAGAATCCGGTATATATATTTTGATCACAAAGTTCAAAATTATTTTATTTCGTTTTAGGAGATGACGTAAATTTGTTTTATACAATACAATATAAACAAATATACATATATACGTATTTTCTAATTTTTAGTGGCAAAAATACAATGCTTTATCTCAACACAATGTGTCATACAATAGAAATATCTGAACATACATCAATAAAAGTGTATAGTGGAGTTGAAACTGTAAACATTTATAGCAAATAGAAAAAATCATATGACTTGGTGAATACATATTTATACTTACATATATATGTACATATATACAGTGGGCATCCACAAGATAAATAAAATGTGCAAAGTTGTGATTTTGTTTCGTAAAATAAAGGTAAAAACAAATATAGGAGTCGCTAGTGGAAAAAACCTAGCCGGTTTTCAATCAAAGCTTAAAAAATGTATGTACTTAAAAGAAAGGCAAATCACTTTAACTGCCCGAAACTTAGAAACTACTTAATTTTTCAACTTTTGTAGAAAATGACTAGGCCAACATTGGGGAATTTTTCACAGAACGCAATGTTGAATGCACGGCAGCCAGAGAAAAATTCCCCGGGTGTATTTATTCACGATAACCAACCCCCATTATCTTCTTAGAAAGCTTTGCTACAAAATTTTTTTAAAAAAGCAATTTTTTTAAAAAATGTTCATGACTTTTTCTAGAAATTGTTTTTTTTTTTGAATTTTACATAAGGCGGAATATTTGTTCTGGAAATCTTATGTTGTAGGAAATTAAGTGATTAATTTAAAAGAAAATTTTATTTAAAAAAAAAAATATTTAAAAATATAAATCTGTAATGCATTAATTGTTTGGCCATCTGGCTTATTGTGTGTTACCATGAATTAATAAATTAAATTAAATATAAATAGTTTAAGATAAAAAGTCTGTCTTAAAGTTGAACAAAACAAAATCAGTTTTTTAATTTGTTTTTCTATCATTTAAGTTCTTATTTTTGTATTCAAAATGAGCTATGAAATGAGGAGTGATTTTTCAAAACGGCGTAAAATCACTTCCAGCCTCGAACAGACCTAAGAATTCGCTATTACCATGCTAAAAGGCATTCTCTCGTTCAAAATTCATCACAAAAAATGCATTTTTTTATGATAAAATCGTGATCTAAAATCGCATTTCGGAACAAAAGGGCTTATTTCCATATAATTTCATAGATATTTTTAGAGTTTGATACAAAAAGACGTATTTTGAATAGTCGCCGAAGAAACCTTGAGTATTTTTATATGCCCCAAGCTTTTATAGGTGCTTACATACCATGCAGCTTAAATTTCCAAATGGTGAAATAAGAGTGATTTATAAAAATTTCCAAACAAAAGAGCTTATTTCCAAATGTTTCAGAACAAAAGGGCTTATTACCAAATGTTTTTTACATTTTGCAATTACTACAAATATGTTAGAATAAAAATGTTAAGGTGATTATAGTCTTTGGTCAACTCACTATAACACTGGAGATATTAAAAAAAAAAAAATAAGTTATTATAAACAGCCCCTAAAAGTTTTTTCTCATTACTGAAAATTTTGAAAAATCACTCTTCAAGTGATCTTGTATGATTTTCCTTTAAAAAGATGTGATCATTTCAAAATTAAATTATGAAAGTTAAAAGTCATATGAAAAATTAAATGCAAAGGGCTAAATAAAGCATGCTTTTGGAGTTCTTTCGAATATCAGCAAATTCGTCTGATGACTTGATATGGTTATCAATGAAACTAGTAACGAAGACCAGTCTTCCGATATATGTATATTTTTTTTTTTTTTGTTTTTCTGTATGCATTTTGCTTTGTTTTTGTAATGTTGCTGTTTTTTACTTAAAAACATTGAACAGTTAGCTCCAACCACCAATGACATCTGATACATGCTTGAATGGTAGCTAATAATGTAAATCAATATCTGTTCAACGAATGAGGAATAAACTGTAAAAAATTCGTCCCATTTGCTTTTATATTAATGATTTTATGGGTAGAAAACAAACATTCACTTGTTTTTGCACGGCACTGTATATAGTAAGAGTTTGTTAATAGTAGCTATTATACAATATATATTGTTACGTTTTTATGCCAAAACATTTAATAGTAGAGATTTTAAAAAAATGCTTTAGGTAAGTATCTTATACGAGTACTCGTATATGTATGAATTGAACCAATTCAAAATGCGATTTACAAACACTGCCTTTGAGTTAATTTTTTTCTTGGTTAAATAATAATTAATTTGAAATGCACATACCACAAAGATGTTGTATATTTTGTATATTTTGACATTTGAAGTAAATATTATTTATTTTCTTAATTAAAGGAGGTACTTTAAATTTTTTAAGATATTCATACATAGTCTTATATTGGGGGTTATTGTGAATAAATATTCCCGGGGAATTTTTCTAAAGTTTACCTTCTTATTATTGTATCATGGGGATAACGAACACTATGTATTGTGAAATTTTATATACATTTTACAATCCGACATGTTCAGACTAAACTCAACTAAAATCGTAAAATCATAAAAATAATTACTCAATTTTTTTATTTTTTTCCACTTCTTCAATTTTATAGGTAATGGTGTGGTCATCCATCTTCCATCACTCTTTGAAGAACTTTCTAAGAATGAAGCTAAAGGCCTACAAAAGCTACAACATCGTCTTATTATATCAGATCGTGCACATTTGGTATTTGATTTTCATCAGCATGTCGATGGTATGCAAGAGGCTGAAAAAGGTGGCAAATCATTGGGTACCACAAAAAAAGGTATTGGCCCAGCCTACTCCAGCAAAGCATCGCGTAATGGTATTCGTGTCGGCGAGCTGTTGGGTGATTTTAATCTTTTCACTGAGAAGTAAGCAAAAGAAAAATGTTCTATTGTAAGATTGTTCTATTAAAAATGTTGCTTGTGTTTTCTTACTTTAAGATTTAGAACAATTGTCGCAACACACATGCGCCTATTCCCATTGATTAATGTCGACGTCGATGCTGAAGTAGCACGTTATAAGGAATATGCAGAAAAAGTACGTCCCTATGTAAAGGATACTATTTGCTTCTTGCACACTGCCTTACGTCATGGTAAAACAATTATGGTTGAAGGTGCTAATGCCGCTATGTTGGATATTGACTTTGGCACATATCCTTATGTGACCAGCAGCAATTGTAGCATAGGTGGTGTTCTCACTGGCCTAGGCTTACCACCCCAAACCATTGGTGAGGTGATCGGCGTTGTGAAGGCATACACTACGCGTGTGGGTGATGGTCCGTTCCCTACGGAACAATTAAATGTAAATTTTTAATTTCGTACCTTAAATCTATTTCGATAACGAATTTTTTCACGTTTTAAACCAGGAAATTGGTGAACTACTACAAACCCGCGGCTTTGAAGTTGGTGTTACCACCAAACGAAAACGTCGTTGTGGTTGGTTAGATATTCCATTGCTCAGGTACACCTCTCTTGTTAATGGCTACACAAGCATTTGTCTTACCAAGTTGGATATCCTCGACACATTGCCAGAAATTCAAGTCGCAGTGGCGTAAGTTTTATAAAATTGTTTTGGCATATACGAGTACTATAAATTTAGATTTATTCAAACATTTTCTTATACAGTTATAAAAGATCAAATGGTGAAAATTTGGATCATTTCCCGGGCACAATCGCTGAGTTGGCCACTATTGAAGTGGAATATAAAACGCTGCCCGGCTGGCAAACTAGCACTGAAAATATACGCGACTTTAAGGAGTTGCCACAGAATGCACAAGATTATGTACGCTTCTTGGAGAATGAACTGGGTGTGGCCATAAGATGGGTGGGCGTTGGTAAAGGGCGTGAATCTATTATAAATGTTCATTAGTAAAGGTTTTTTTCTGTTTTATATTGATAAGTGCTTATTTGTATTTCATCTAATTTTAAACCAAATTTTTGTTCGTTTTAATCACAAGTTTTGTAAACTTATTTAATTTAAAGTAAGCTATCAATATTGTCAGTGCAGCAGCATATGTATGTGAAATCGTGTTACTTGACGGAAATGCAATTATAATACCAATGGACAAAAGTTAAACCTAATCAAAATATATTTAAAAATAATCCTTTTAACAACTACAATATGTTACAAATATCGTTTTGGTTATATTTTGTGTACTTAACATATTTTTATGTATTAATACGAGTAATTTCATAATGTACGCAAAAACAAAATTGTTAACAAAACTTAATGAAAGGATAATGTATAAGAAAACAGTAGCAACATTTTCAAAAAGCTAAAAAATTAATTATGTATTCAATGAGCGCCTAGAACAAAGGCAAACTTGTTTAATATTTTACTTTATGTACATCTATTAAAATAAATAATATAAAAAAGTCAAAAATATTTGTTTGCTTTATTTTAACGACCGATCAGATTTTATATTTTCGTTTATATTTTGGTTCAAAACTGATTAAGAAAGAATGCCGTAACTCCAATAAATTTGTATTTCTGTAAAATGAGTTTTTGTGTTTCTTGCTGTTTCGTTTCTTCAACGCTTTCGGCTATAAGGAAAATTATTTTTTATTCCTCCTAAAGGATTTGTACCGCTCTACATGATGGCAATAGTGGAAATAGCCAATTCCGTAAATTTCAGTTAAAAATGGAGTTACGATGATATGTTTTGCATCGCACTACTTCTGACGATGCTGATACAAATCAAAAATGCCGTAAAGACAACTTTTGATTAAATTTTCTGTGAAGAAAGAGTAAATCCGAAGAAACATTCTCGTCTTATGGTGACCAAGACCAATACCAATTTTGTGTCAACTTGCTTTTTCTTCCAGGCAAGCTCTTTTCGTTGTTCTGCAGTGTCTTTGTAATATTTCCGCTTACGCACAGTATTTTTATAATTTTCGTCAATTTTGTCGTTTATTTTTATTTTTAACGTCTAAAAATGTAAATATTTTTAAATTTTTGTTAGTTGCTTGATTTGTGTTTTTTGAAATTTCTGCTCTGCTCTACTCTATCCTGCTCTAAAAGTAATGGGTGCTATTATTGATTCCGTTCGATAAGGAAATTTTCGCGGAAAGAAATATCGTTCGATATGAAAACTACTATTATTGATTCCGACGGTAGTGGAATATCGAATGAAAATATTGGGAGCCCTGAAATAAGAACATCTCTAACATTTTGACAGATGACAAAGGATAAAAAAAAAAATAAACAAAAGTGTAAACAGATAAATCTTGTAAAAATTTTATAATTTTGTAAAAATATAAACAATTAAATGGATACAATAGCGTTTTTTGACAGTGATAGCGACAGGGACGATCGCGTTAATCTCAGAATTGAGAGAAAAATATTGAGGCTCAATTCTGGGGACATATTTCAACTGAGGGACATAGAGTGAGTTAGAACATGTTAATTTGAATAAATGCGCTTGCTTAATTAAAAAAAAAATTTTAATTTACAGCTTCCAACGAAATTTCCGCCTAAATAAAGTGGCATTTAACTCGCTCCAAAATTTTTTTAGCTCTGCAGACTGCCGCTGTGTAAATCCACCAGCAATATCCGAGTTTTCTTGCATTTGTTGCATCATAATTTGTAGTTGGTGCCTATTTGTATATTTCTCCCGCTTATTCCTAAAAAATTTTAAATTTTAAGCACAGATATTAATATATTCATCAATAACTACGGCGTAATTAACAAAAAAACTTACATTTTTAACTTTTTATAGTCTTTCCGACACAAAAATTTAGCGGAAAGAAATTACTGAAAAATATCTATCCGTCGGAATCAAGAATACACAAAAATAAACGTCACTTCGATGTCAGGGATGTTAAATTTCTCAAATTACGTGCGGAACCAATAATGCCAAATTTATCTGTTTTGCGGAACAGTAATGACAGATGTATCGAATTTTCGGAATCAATAATAGCAAATTTTGCTTCCGCGCGGAAAATGCTTTCCGACGGAATCAATAATAGCACCCAATATGTCATTTTTCAAAAGCTGCTCTACTCTGATCTAAGTTCATCAAACAAAGCTAATTTTTGGAGCTCGTCAAAATTTCGCGAACTCAAACATGGTTAATAACAGAAATACATATATTTTAATTTTGGTTAGATTGCGAAGAGCAAAATCCTCATAGCATTCTAGATGGAAATCGAAAATCATTAGTTTTTTATTTAAACAAATTCAAAAACAAAATTAACGCATATTATATTTTTCTTTTCACTTTTGCAATGATGAAAGAATCTATTTTTATTAAAAGTTTCCTAGAATATTTTGTAGAATGAAGAGTCAAAAAACACAATTTGTGAATAATTTGATTACTGTTTAACTGCCATACCTAAATTGGAGCGTCAGGCGTTGCGTTATTTAACGTTACACAAAAGAATCAAGCGCCATACCGAAATAAAGAGCGTTGCGTTGAAGTCATTTGTTTGTCAAAATCACATTGTTGTTTCTTTTTTTACTTTTCTGCAGCTAACTTCACTCCATAACGCTTTGTCAAAATTGGAAATTCGAATAGTTCAGCGTTGAGCGTTGGCAATTTCGGTATGCGCCATACAAATTGAATGTACATGAGAAATTTTTGACAGGAAAATAACGCTGACGCTCCAATTTAGGTATGGCAGTAAGAAGGGTATAAGCTTTTTTATACTCCAAAAAGATTCCTGGCAGAGCGAAAGATATTTCGGAAAAAGAAAAAACACTACATCGCAATGTATGTTTCAAGTGTCATGAAAATTTCTAGGCAAGCGGAGGGAAGTGCTGCCTTCATTTCCCTCCATTTGCCTACAAATGAAAGCACCACTTCCCTCCATTTACCTACATATGAAAGCACCACATCCCTCCGCTTGCCTAAAAATTTGACGTGCCCGTGCCCGTCGTGTGAGTTCGCTCTTCGCAAAACTTCAAGAAAACGTCAAAATAAAGTAAGTTGGTTAACGTCAAAAATTACTTTAAGTGCTGTAAAATGAAAATTAAAAATATTGATTTCTGAAGAATCTTAACCTTCGACAATTACAATTGTAATAATTATACTAATTTTACGAACTTTAGTCATTATTTGCAAGAATCTAAAAATTCTATGCATTTTTCAACTTAGAAAATCATGACAAATTAAATAAAACATAAATTGGACTGATGATGGTTACGTGGCGGTAACCGAAACATATGTCACCATAGCCATGCTTAGTAGTTTTTTTTCTCTAATCCTAATTGTCATGATTTTCTAAGTTGAAAAATGCATAGAATTTTTAGATTCTTGCAAATAATGACTAAAGTTCGTAAAATTAGTATAATTTTCATATAGTCAACATAAACCATTTTAATTCTAATAATTTTGCATATTTAAAACCAACGCATTAATGATAACGAAGTAAAACTTTTAAAATTTAAATCGCATCAATTATAAAAAAAATTGTTTTAATTCTAATTTTATTTATTGATGAATGATCAATTTTCTCACAGGGCAATCTGAGGTATTCAATCACCAATAATCAATTTTCTTACAGGGTTATGAGTGTTGTTCAATAGCTGTACACACTATCAAAATTTGTCGATTTTATTTTGATGAATTCGAATTTGTTTGGCATTACTTATTCAAATTTCAGTTTTGCGTTGTACGCCGATGAGGCAACATCGCAATAGCAGATGAATTCTGGCTATGAAAATTGAAGCGTCGGTGAAAAACAAGGAAACTTATTATTAAAATGTAGTGGAAATACCATAAATTAAGTGTTATTTGCAGAAATAAATTATTCCATCCATTGAAAAAACAATTAAAAATTATTTTGTTACTATTTAACAAAAAAAAAAAAACAATATACTTTTGTACATAAATTTTTTATTTATTTATGTAATTAAGTCTATGAATAAAAATTCTTACAGACTAGAGAAAGATTAATAAAATTTAATAAAGAAAAGAATCACAATAGATTATTTAAAGCAGTCTTTAAAGCATTTTACTAATATCACTATCAATATTGATTTTAGAGCTAATATCATTAATATAGCTAATAGCTTTTGCTAAAGGAGCATTTGAGGCATAATTAGTGCGCATCATATTCAAATGAAAGGGAACATGATTCCTCAGAGGCCCAGAGGGAGCATTAAAATTAATAAGACTAAGCAAATCTGGACAATCAACTGCCCCAGAAACAATATCATGAACAAATAACACTGAACAAATATTTCTTCTAACATCCATGGTCTTCAAGCCCAGCAACAAACACCGAGAATTATACAGCGGCAATTCACCAACAAAATTTAATGATTTTATCGCAAACATGGTAAAAGATTTTTGGACTATTTCAAGCCTTAACTTATGCGATTGATAGCATGGACTCCAAATAATCGCAGCATATTCTAACCTAGACCTTACCAAACTAACAAATAACGATTTAAATGTACAAGGATCACTAAACGCAAGACTATTACGCTTAAAAAACGCTAACATAGCATAAGCTTTAGGCACAACATAGTCTAAATGAGAACGAAATGAAAAACTAGAGTCAAACACAACACCTAAGTCTTTAAACTCCGTTACGGACACAAGGTCAGTACTCGAAATTTTATAAGACGAGGGAAGAAGACTACTGGACTTGGAAAACGACATAGAAACACATTTACTTAGATTTAAAAATAAATTATTATTATTGCACCAAAAAAATAGCTTACTCAGATCACTCTGAAATTAATTTTCATTAAAATTTTAAGGTCATCTGCATACAATAAACATTTACAGTGGTCAAATAGGGACACAACATCATTAATAAAAATAACAAACAATAACGGGCCAAGGATACTACCCAGCGGTACACCGGAGGATGCAAAAAACGTAGAAGACTTCATGCCATCAACGGCAACTACACAATGACGGCTGCACAGATACGAATTGTATGTATGTATGTATGTATTCTCCTTTAACTCCTAGGAGGAGCATAGGGCCAATATGAAATCTCTCCATTTGTCACGATCCCTTGCGATGACTTTGATCTCTTGCCACGATTTTCCCGATTCTTGGATTTCCTTTTCCAGTTGGTTTTGGGTCTACCACGTCCTCTACTGCCTTGTGGATTCCACTCAAGGGCCTGGCGACAAACTTCGCTGTGTGGTTTCCGGAGAGTGTGACCAATCCATCCCCATTTGCGCAGCTTGATCTCGTTTGCTATAGACTTCTGTTCTCATTTTTGATGTAGCTCGACATTTGATTTAGTGCGAGGCCACCAAACCTTCAGTATACGCCTTAAGCATTTGTTGACGAATACTTGCAGCTTGTTCGTTAGTTGTTCAGTAACAAGCCATGTTTCGCACCCATATAACAAAACCGATTCACATTCGAATCAAAAATGCGTACTCTCGTTTTGGTGGATATACGAATTGAGCCACTTCAAAAACGTGGAATGAAAGCCTAGAGATTCACATTTTTTTATCAATAAGGCATGTGAAATCTTATCAAACGCCTTTGAAAAATTCGTATATACAACATCGACTTGACAACCACTAAGGAACGAAGCAATACAAAATTCACTAAACGAAACTAAATTAGTAATTGTTGATCTTCCCGGCACAAACCCATGCTGATAAGGAGAGATCATACTCTTCACAGCAAAAAAAAATCTTATCTTTGACAATAGACTCAAAGAGTTTTGAAATAACCGTTAGCTTAGAAATGGGTCTATAATTGGCAACATTGTTTTTACAACCCGACTTAAAAATGGGAGTAATATATGCAATTTTCCAAGCATCAAGAAATTTACCCTCAGCAAGAGATTTATTAAAAATTATTCGTAACGGATAGAGGATGTTAAAAGCAACATTTTTAATGAAAAAAGCACTAATGCCATCAGAGTCAGCACTAATAGAGTTTTTTAGACCATTAATACCAACAAAAACATCATTTTCCGTTAAGTAGAGGGATCCAAAATTTTAAGATGAATTCTGACGATCCGGAACAAAAGATTGAGGACATGGATACTCAAAATTTGCCATAAAAAATTTAGCAAAAAGACTAACAATACCAGAGGCATCATTAGCAGTGGTATCACCAAAATACATAGATGACGGAATACTAGAACACCCTCTTTTTGAGTTAACATATCTCCAAAATGTTTTTGGGTCTGATTTAATATCTGTTTCAAATCCAAGGATATAAAGCTTATAAAGATAAGTATTGAGGAAATTAAATTCTCTCATGTAATGCCTATATTTATCAAAATACGCACTAGAATTAGAAGCTAAATATTTTTTGTAAAATTTTTCAGTCTTTTTAAGCCCTTGGTATACCAAGGAAATTTATATAACCGAACTGACCTCAGGAACAAAATCATTGCAGACTCTAGAGATTGAATCCTTGAAAAAAACAAAGCATTCATTAGTGTCTAACTGAACAAGGGAACTCCAATCAAAATTTGAAAGGACATCATTTACCAGGCGAAAATTACAACGCTTGAAATTAAAATGGAAATCACTTGAGACAGAAGAAATTGGAAGAAACTTATACATGGATAAAATAATTTCAATTGGAGAATGATGCACATTAATATTGGATAAAGGAGCATGAGATTTAAAAACTTCAAAATTTAAATTAGATGATATAAAAACTGAATCTAATAGCCTATGTAATAAGTTAAAGCAATTATTAATTTGATTGAGACCAAGAGACAAAATATTATGAATAAAAAACATATCAACCGCATTAGAAACATTAGTTGGAGAAAGATAATGATGATCATGAGATTCAATCCAGTTTACTCCAGGCATGTTAAAATCTCCAGTTACCATCAAGTGACTATTCGTTGCTGAAGCCACAGCAGCAACAGACAAAATGTTATCAACGTGCAGCTTATAAACATCAAGCGAACTGCCGGGCGGAATGTAGGAGACAGTTACATATAAAGACTCATTTAAACCCTTTATAAGAACACATAACTGATCTGCCAATACATTATTATTAGACAGCAACACATTAGATGAGCACAGACGATGATTAACCGCAATCAGCACACCACCACCTCGACTACAACCAGTTGAATCAACATCACGATCTTTACGGAAAACATTAAAAAGATGCGGATCGAAAAACTCTTCATTAAAAAAATCTTTGTTCAACCAAGTCTCCGTGAGAATGAAGATATTAAAATCACACTGTGACGTTATAGCATAAATAGCTTGAGATTTGGTCCTAAGTCCAGATACGTTTTGATAAAAAATTTTTAGCTCATCAAGATCCGATTTTTGAAGACTGTTCGCTGATGAAAGTTTTACAAATGAGGATTTCTTCTTCCCAATTGTTGAAAATTTTCAAATGGTCGGCATTGAACATTCTTAGACCAAACAGATTCATCAAGCAAGATATTGTCGAAATCTCCCAGCTTAAAGTTGACACTATTCACGGTTTCCGGATCAGCATCCCTCTTCACCAGTTCGTAGCAAACATGTAGAAACTTTTTACTTTCCACAACATCAAGCTCCACATTATTATTGCAACCAATGATTGCATTAGGCTTATTATTCCTATGACTCTGCTTCCTATTCACCACAGAAGACCAACCATCAGCATGGTTACCTGGAACCTCAGGCCGATTAACACTATCAGTTGTTGAAATATTCCCATTCGCACCACCAGCAGCAGAAGCAAAAACATCACCCAAATCACCAGCAGCAGAACAAGACTCATCAATATTAATACTATTACCAACAGCAATTGCAGCGGTAGAATTATTAACAGTTGACATACCAACGGCAGCACCAACAACACACCCAACACTACCAGAGGCTGCGGTACTCCCACCAACAGTACATGCAGGCGAAGACACACTATTACCAGCAACCAAACTATTTCTGCCGGATTGACTCATGCCTGGGGTCAAATTTTCATCATTTTGGCTACACTTTAAACAATTCTTCTCCATGATTTCATGAAATTTTTTGAAACCAATTGCTCAATGGAGCTTTTTACAGTTTCCAACACTTCCAACATGATTTTTTTCATTGACGAATCAACAAGATTGACATAGTGTTCATCACAATCGCCACACATCCACTTCAGTTGTTTATTTTTTTGAATAAGTTTCAAATCAGCTGCTGTAATAGGAGCACAAGTCAGATGAAACCACTTCTGGCAAACTCCTTCACAACCAATGCAATTGTTGTCAGCAAACTTTTTCCTGCATTTCCCACAGACTTCAGTACTCATCTTTTTTTTTTTTTTTAGGTTAGAACAACTTCACTTATGCCGAAAATTAATAAAGTCTTACAGCCGTTCAAATTGATTTGCCCAAAATCTTGATAGCTTTATAGTGATTATATAAATGATTTTCTTCAGTAGCTGCATCTAAAATTACACATGTAATTGCAAATCGGCTAGGAAGTTATTTAATAATAAAATTAAATTATTTAAGCTTTCTTTCAACCACAACCTTAATTAAAACAATGAGAGTAAAGAGAAATGTGATTTTTTTTCTTATATTATAAGGGTTGTTTTCATCATCCGAGCGACGTGCACTCGTTGAAATCTTGTTTTGAAATGAAAATACGCATACAGAAAAATGTATTTGCGTTCACATTTTCAAGTAACTCGTCAAATTACCGAAAAATCAAAAATTTTTGATTTTCTTCAAAGTTTTTGACAAATTTTTTGATGAAGCGTTCTCACTATCAAAAAATCATCAAATCCATACAAATTTTTTTGACGGCAAAATTGGGTGATGCCAAACAAATTCGAACTCATCAAAAAAATTTTTCCAATTTGATAGTCTGACCACCCCAAATCACCAATAATCAATTTTCTTACAGGGTAATGTGAGTTGTCTTTTAGCAGCAACCATTTTATAATTCCAAGTATCTGGCAACTTTATGTCAGATGCCATCAAAACACTTCCTACAAAATTGTCAGATTAAAAAATTGAAACTGTACAAATTAACGGCAGAATTTTTCAGCGCGTTTTGTGTCTTTTTTTTTTAAAGTGCTTGTATAATTTACTGTAAACAAATAAATAATTAAAAGTTTGTATAATACCTATACTGCGTGCCAAGTATAAAACAATGGAATCCAAGTTACCAAAACCAACGGCATTACGGAGACCACAAATGGGACTTCCAAAGACCGTTTTGCCAACTGATCGAATAAAGCCTTCAGCATTGGGGCATGGTGCCATTAGTAAGTGTAAAAATAGTGCAGGAAACTTTTCGCCAAAAATGTCACCAATATATCATTCAAATGACGGTAGGGGTATTTTCTAAAATATTTTTGTTGTGTCGTCTACTGTTTTTGTTTGTGAGTAACTGGAGTTGAAAGATTCCTTGGATAAGTCTTTTAATGTTATTTCGCATGCTGTGAACGTATGAACGCATGTTCGGTTGTATTCTTTAAATAAAAGTTGGCTGGGCATTTACTTAAAGTTATAATCCGGGACTGAGAAACATTTTTTTTTCTGGCTTAATTTATTTTCTTTTATTGTACCTCATAAATGTTTCTAAGATTTAAATAAAACAATACAATAAGCGTCCACCATAAATACGGGAATTTTCCTGGGCATGCATATATTAATAATCGGGACGTTTTTGAACCCCAAAAATATGGGACTGTTGGTCAGCTTAAATGCGTACTACGGACCTACAAAAATAATGAAATGAAATAAAAGATAGCATATACATTAGTGGTTGGTGCAACATCAAAATTGTACTTCAAAAGGCATTATGATGAAAATTTTGGAGGGTCCTAACTTAAAGTTGTTGTAAGTTTGGAAAATGCTACAAATAAAGATTTTGTATGCTCTAATATACATATGCGTAGGTCCATAACAAAACGCAATAATTCCACTTTTTAGGTTTTCAACGTAGATTTTAATTCTACTTAGCTATTGTTATTAAACATACCAATAGAATTAAAATCTACCTAACCATTGTTATAAAACATACCAAAAGCCCGGAAGGTAGCGTTGAATTTCAAAAAGTCATTTCATACCGATCGAAAGTATTTGAAATCGTTTTTATACATGATTATGAAGTCCCGCTGGTAAAGTAGTATACCCGTTCCTAGTAATGTGATGACGAAATCGCGAAAAAAAAAATATTTTTAAGTTATTTCATTCCGGCTCAATTTTGAGTGTCTGGAAGGCAGTGGCGGATCCAGCCAGCCTGCCGGAGAATGTTTTTTCGGTCCAAAAAATGATCTAAGGTCATCAGCGAAAATTCAATAGTTTAAAAGTTACGAACAGTCAAAATTTGACGATTTACTTATTGGGAGATTTTTTGAATCAGCAACTCCTGATAGCAATATCTTTGAAACTACATTCTACACGAATCATTTGGTTTTAGTTTTTCCTGTTCCTGTTTTCATTTGTTTTGTCGACGAGTCTGCTGTAATTCGCAATATAACAAATGTTTAAGTAATTTTGTAATGTTCTGATGTATTGTTTACTTTTTGTACGCCGTACAAATTGAGCTTATAATTGTGATATGCTACCGTATTGTCCTCTTTTTTTGGCAATGATACTCTAACCTAATAAGTTTTTCTTTCACAGAACGAGCAATGTCTCCAGACTTATCTCGAGATACTGAGAATCATGTAAATCGTGCAAAATTAAGGCGTAGTCGCTCTGCTTGCGATATACATGAAGTGCGCCGTCTCAAACGCAATGAACCAACTCTAGCACCAATACCTGCAAAATCTTCACGATACATGCAATCTAGCTCTGTAATGAATCGGTCAGTTTGCGACATGAATGAAGCTCGTCAATTTAAACGCAATGAACCAACTCTGGCACCAATTCCTGGAAAATCTTCACGTAACATGCAATCCAGTTCGACAGCATGTATTATAAATAGCAATGTTAACACCAGGCCACCACGTATTGGAAACACAACAGCACCAGCAGCAGTGGGATCAGCACTACCCACTAAACGTACCGTTAGCGTTAAATCAACAACAAACATTGGCGTTGCTGCAAATAGAAAACCAAATCTTGACAGCGTTTCATCATCAGCATCATCCTCCACATCAGGTGCCGCAAAACCTATAATTAAGAAAAAAATTCCATCTTATGACTTTAAGTCTCGCTTTCACGACCTTCTTGAAAAATATAAAACTATGAAAGAGAAATATGAAGCAAACCGAGAAGAATTGTGCAATCTGGAGACTATGCCAGATCAGCTAGCGGAATCACAGACAGCGCTTTGTGCGACAAGGGAACAATTGCGAAATGAGCAGACTAAAGTTGAAAGCTTGGAGCGACAAGTGAAGTCTCAAGAAATAAAAATAGAGTCAATTACAAATTTTTTGGAAAAAACTAAAGATGAATTTGAAAAATTAAAAGAAAATCATACGGTAAGTGGATCATCATTAAGAATTGTTTTATTTAACTTGCATTTTTGTTTTTAGAAAATTTGCCATGAACACAAAACTCTAAGCGCCGAAAATGTTAATTTTCGTGAAAGCAATATAATGTTAACTGAAAAGTATGAAGAACTTTTGGAGACTTTTACTCTTTGTAAAGAACAAGTATTTCGGTCGAATATGGAACGTAAAGAATTGCATAACGCCGTAATGGATTTACGCGGCAATATACGTGTTTTCTGTCGTGTTCGTCCCCCGCTTAATTACGAACAAGATAAGTTGCTTTGTGGTTGGAACTATTTGGATGAAACGACAGTCGAAATACAATCTAAACAGCTTACGAGTAAACCTGGCTCACATACGTTTAGTTTTGATCATGTCTTTCATCAGAATTCAACACAAGAAGATGTTTTTGAAATGGTGTCCCCACTCATACAGTCAGCGCTAGATGGTTATAATATTTGCATATTTGCTTACGGTCAGACAGGTAGTGGTAAAACCTACACAATGGATGGTATACAGTCGAAAATGGGTGTTATTCCACGTACGGTCGATTTATTATTTGATGCGATAAAAAATTATAAACGTTTTGGCTGGGAATATGAAATCCAAGTAACTTTCTTAGAAATTTACAATGAAGTTCTTTACGATTTGCTAAGCAATGAACAAAAAGATATGGAAATAAGAATGGTAAAGAACAATAAAAACGAAATTTATGTGTCAAATATTACAAGAGAAACTGTTGCTACAGCGGACCAATTGCGAAGTCTTATGCAAACAGCCAAAATGAACCGCGCGACTGCCTCCACTGTCAATAATGATCGTTCATCACGTTCTCATGCAGTTACCAAAATTGAATTAATTGGCACACATAATGAGAAGGGTGAAATTTCTATTGGGTCAATAAATTTAGTAGACTTGGCCGGTTCGGAGTCACCTAAGACAAGTACTCGAATGAATGAGACAAAAAATATAAATCGGTCGCTATCAGAATTAACAAATGTAATATTGGCACTATTGCAAAAACAAGATCATATACCCTACCGTAATTCGAAATTAACACATTTATTAATGCCATCGCTGGGTGGAAACTCTAAAACATTGATGTTTATAAACGTTGCACCATTTCAAGACTGTTTAGCGGAATCTTTGAATTCATTGCGTTTTGGGGCTAAAGCAAATTCATGCAAAGTAGCTAAAGCAAAGAGGAATAAATTTTTACATAACACTTCGTTAAATAATTCTTTTACCTAAGCTTATTAGCTGATTTTTTGTTTTTTATTTTGTATTATATGTTTATTTATTCTGTAAAACTATTTTTGTTCATGCCAAAAACCTTTTCTCACGAAAATATTCTTTTCAATATTCATTTTGTCATGATTCAATTAGAAAGGTTGCAGCGATAACATTAATTTTATATTTCATAAAAATAATAAACGTTAAGGAATAACAAAGTTGTTTATTTAAATTGGAAATTAGCTTAAAACAGATATTCACACATGTTCCGAAATCCGTGTTATTTCAATTGCTTTTCATTTAGTAGTGATGAAAACGGTGAGTCGAACGATAAAAATTTTTAGAATCTCTTTTGTGGAGAATTACAGATTCTGCAAATAATATTGATTTGCATTAACGAAAAAGTAACCGTTCAGAAAATATTCTTAAAAAACCGCAAAAAGTCGAAAAATTCGATTCTATCGAATATTTCTTAAACGTTAACCGTTTAGCAGTTATTCCTTAAAAATCGCAAATGTCGAAAAATGTTATTTTATCGAATTTTTCCTAAAGGTTTACTTTTTCGTAAATACAAATTAATAGAACCTGTAATTCTCTACAAAAGAGATTCTCCTACTTTTTATTGTGTGGACTCGCCATTTTCAAACAACTTCCGAAACATAAAGTAATTAAAACCACACGGATTACGCAACAGGCCTGAGTAATTTATTTTTGTAATCACTTTGCAATTAACAAAAAGATTCGATAAATTAAATTGCGTGTTTTTGTTATCGTGGATGAGGCAACTTAGAAGAACCGTTATAATTGAATCATTAAACATTAATTTTATATTTAATAAAAATAATAAACGTTAAGAAATAACCAAGTTGAATATTTAATTTGGACATAAGCTTTAAACAGGTATTCAGGCCTATTTTTTATCCGTGTGGTTTCAATTACTTCAAAGAAAACGTTAAGGAAATATTCTTAAAATACCGCAAAAAGTAGAAAAACTCGAACTAATACAAATCAATATTATATGTAGACGCTCTAATTCTCCATAAAAGAGATTCTAAAACTTTATCGTGTGACTCCCATTTTCAGCAAAAAACATCCGAAATGAAAAGTTATTGAAACCACACGGATAACGGAACAGGCCTAATTATCATATAAAATATGGCATCTGTTTGTCTGTCTGTGTCTCCATAACTCGAGAACCATTTGTCCGATTTGCATAATTTTTTTTTTCTTTCATAGAAATTTTGCACGGCAAGGTTTTAGAATACACTTTATTTTGAAATACCCTCGATTTGACAAGTTTTTTTTACTATCAACGACATGTTGGGGGTTATCGTGAATCAAGATTCCCGGGAAATTTTCTTAAACTCCAATAGAGAATGCACGGCGGTTTGAGAAAATTCCCCGGGAATCTTGATTCACGATATCCCCCGTTATCAGGTGAGGGCGGACCAACTAATTTGATATTCCCTTGGCTTCGCCAACTTCTGGCACCGGGATAAATAAATAACATCCGCTGGAAAAATTTCCAACACAACGATATCAAAACACAACATTCTGAGATATAGATAAGTTTAGGTACATACATTTTTAGAGGGTACCTGAACGAACGAACGAAGTCGCTTCCGGGGAAACTAGTTAACACATAAAAAAAAAAGAGGCACAGCAATCGTAAATGCCTGGCTTAGCGCTACGCTTCACTGTTTTTTTTTTTTTTTGAGAATAAAGTGTACATTAAAAGAACTCATGCTAAGGAAACAGTTTTTTTCAATAAATCAAATGTGAAATTTAAGGTGAGACATTCACCTATATAATATACGAGTAACATTTTTAACCAAAAAATCGATTTTCAAAATTTAAAAGATTACGACCAGCGGCACTATTTTTGTGGATTAAATTTTGTAAATGGCGGTACATTAAACGCATCCGATTTTTATTTTTAAAAAGTGTACTTTTTGAGAGTTGTTTTAACGTACACATTTTTTGTTGTGCAAGGATTTTAAATTTTTCTACTCACTAGATGGCCAAAATTAAAAAAAAAAAAATTTCAAAAATCATTTGTCTGTAACAGAACTTTACTATTTAAATAGCAAGTTACAGACCAGATAAAAGGATAGTATCAGTTGGGCTTTCGCCGGCCATTTTGTAAGCTTATCTGAATTGATATTGCATAGTTCTATGGGTTGAGTTTAACTTAAGTTTTTAATATTTTTCGCTGAAGTATTAGATTTGCTGTTGTTTGTTCAATTTCAAAGATTTGAGGAAACTTTGAAGAGCAGAAAGCTTGTGACATAAGTGACTAAGTAGTAAGGAAAAAGGTCGAAAATTAGTTTTAAAAACAATCAGACTCGTAAACGACCACTATCAGGAGTTTTAGATTCTTTTTTGTAAAAAAACAAAATTGAATTGCGGAATTGCTTTTTTTTACAATTCCATTCTACCTTTGGATTTCTTCTTTTTTTTTCAATATATTAACCAATTTATTAATACTTACATTTGCCAATGCTGACGATTAAAATTCCCAACATTTTATTTATAGTTTAGACTCCCAACTTCGGAGTGAATAATGTAAATGCAAATAAAATTCAAAATCACATTATATAACATACATACATAAATCACCTAAGTCATTATCTTATGAAATACCTACAATTTTCTATTCATAGCCTCAGAAACATTAGCTGGTATTTTAGCAACTATATCGTTGTGTGATACGTTTCCTACTGTTGCTAAAACCCCTTTTCCATTTGGATGCTCAACCTCGGCATTGTAAACGTAATGTTCACCAAACATATCGGTTAGAACACCGCCTTGTGCCTCCAATACTGCTTCAGGAGCACAAGTATCCCATTTCTTACAACCAGGGCTGGCAAAAACATAGGCATGTGCTTTCCCTTCTAATAATTGCAATACTTTATAGCCAGCACCACCCACTTTAATAACATCCGTTGGACTAAGCGCATCAAGCGCGGATTGCACAATTGCATTGGAATGTGAACGTGTTGTTGTTATAATGAATTGGGAATCTGGAGCACTAACATATGTGAAACCACCAGTACCAAGACCTTTTAGTCCCCATATTGTACGACCAAGTTCACCGCTATCGTTTTTAAAGTATGGCTGATGAATGACACCGCCTATGGCTGCATCTTTAATCGCAACTCCAATAAGAACGGTGACGTGATCCAAGAATCCTATTCAATAATAATTATGTAAATGAGAGCTCACATGCATCAGTCCGTCTATTTTATTACCTTGCGTGTATTCTGATGTGCCGTCCAAAGGATCAACCCAGATAACAAAGTCTTCTTCTTTCGCCTGTTGTAGTTCGGCAGGACATGTCAACTTTAAAAAGTCAGGATCACCTTCAGTTACTAACCAATCGGGAATCACATTTAAATCGGAACCTCCTTCTTCGCCAATTATCTTAATGGAAGGAAACTGATGCGCTAGGGAAGCGATGATGCAACGTTGTGCTGATCGATCGGCCTCAGTTTGGGGGTCATCCTTACCCTTTAAATAAAATGGTGCCAAGCCAGTTAGTTAGCCATAGTAAATTCAAAAATAAGAAATAACCTTTTCTACAATGCCAAGATTTCCTTTTTGCATAACATCGCGTATAATCCCACCGGCGCGCTTTGCCGTATTTATGGAAAGTGCCATAATTCGCATAACCAGTGGAGTCGTCATCTTTTTATCGTTTTTTTTATAATTCAATCAATAATAGAAAGTCAGCTTTAAAGAAACTTGGTTGAACTTAGCCTAAAGTTCAAAAGAAGAAAAAAAAAAAAAAATCTAAAACCAATTGTCATTTTTGTTGACCAATGTGACCGTTTTGCGGAAATGCTATTATGGGGACTCATTCAAAACGCGGAAAATTCCGCATTTCGTACTTTTCCATAAACTGAATAAACAGCTGGTTCATAATTAAAAATTGTTTTTGAACCTTACTGAGTTCTAAATGTTTATGCGCTCTATCCTTTTTATGTTAGTATTATTGCTTGCGTATAAATCAAAACAAATAACAATTAAGAAATCGATAAAAATCAGAAATATCTCGTGGAGACACAAAATGTTACGAAATAAAATTTCATAACCTCAAATCACATCAAATTTTAACAAAAAAAAAATAAAAAATTGTAAAGAGAGTATTCCTCAAAATGCGCATGTGCCTCGAAAACCTTCTAAACTCGTAATAGTTTTCAAAATTTATGCTTGTTCTGACAGTTTTAAGAGTTGCGAGGTTTTCGAGGCGTTGTAAGGAATACCCTAACTATAATATATAATTACATTAAAAGAAGTCATGCTAAGGACACAGTTTTTTTCAATAAATCAAATGTGAAATTAAAGGTGAGACATTTACCTATATAACATACGAGCAATATTTTTAGCTAAAAAAAGCGACTTTTTCAAAATTTAAGAGATTACGACCAGCGACACTATTTTTGTGGATTGCATTTTGTAAGTGGCGGTACATTAAAAGATAGGTATGTCTCACCATCAATTTCGCATCTGATTTTTAATTTTAAAAAAAGTGTCCTTATCGAGAGTTGTTTTAACGGACACATTTTTTGCCAAAAAAAAAAACCTTTGCTGCTCCTGTCCACACGCATTTAAGCCTGCAGCTATTTACAAAGCGAGAGTCGATCCTGGTTTTGTCAAAACGCGATTTTTTGATTTTCCACTCACTAGATTGTTAGCTAAAATTAAAAAAAAAGAATTTTAAAAATCATTTGTCTGTAACAGAACTTTACTATTAAATTAGCACGTTACAGACCAGATGAAAGGGCCTACGCTACATACATACATACATATCACTTGGGTTTTCGCCGACCATTTTGAAAGCTCATCTAAATTGATATTGCATAGTTCTATGGGTTGAGTTTAACTTAAGTTTTTAATATTTTTCGCTGAAGTATTAGATTTACTGTTGTTTGTTCAATTTCGGCGATTTGAGGAAACTTTATAGAGCAGAAAGTAAAGTAAGGAAAAAGGTCGAAAATTAGTTTTGAGAACAATCGGACTCGTTCCCGACCACTATCAGGAGTTTTAGATTCTTTTATGTAAAAAAATGTCCATTTAAAAAAAAAAACAATACAAACTAGTAAGAGTGTTACTTTTGGCCTGGCCAAACAATAAATACCCTACACAGCAGTATTTTGAAAATTTTGTTTATATTGGAGGTGCCACGCCCTCTTGTCCGAATTCACCCAGTTTTTTCTCAGAGTTTGAATTTATAGTTCTTAGTATTTGAGTGAAATTTGGTTGAATTATTTCAAAAACTGTTTTCATTATAGCGTTTTAAACCTTTTGCTTATATGGGAGGTGCCACACCCTCTTGTCCGATTTTATTCAGTTTTTGCTTAAAGCTTGCATTTATAATTTTCAGTGTTTGAGTAAAATTTAGTTTGATTATCTCAAAATACGCTTTCAGTATAGCGTTTTTAAGCTTTTGCTTATATGAGAGATGCCATGCTCTCTTGTCTGAATTCGCCCAGTTTTTGCTCAGAGCTTGCGCTTACAATTCGTAGTATTTTTGTGTATTTTGATTGCATTATTGTGAAAAATAATCCAAAAGTATCATTTTGATTATATGTTTTGTATGGGCGGTAGGCGTGTCTGTTGACCGATTTCGGCCATTTTCAATCCCCCGAGCTAACTTTAACGACGGAGGTTGTGCACCAAATTTCATTGAATTATCTTGCTTAGTTTTCCCAAAAAATTTATTTCCACACACAGCCAGCCACCCAGCCAGCCAGACAGATGGACATGGCTAATATCGACTCAGGAGGTGACGCTGATCAAGAATATATATACTTTTCTACATCTGCCACGCCTCCTTCTCTGCGTTACAAACGGAAGGACAAAGTGAATATACCCTGGGTGTAGGGTATAAAAATGTTACGGACCGTGCTTAATATGCAATTTTAAAAATAATTTATTTTCTAGTGATGGGAACTATCGAATAAAAACTATCGAGTTATTCGATAGTTTGCGAAAATTCATTCATTCGATTGTTTTGAAAAAATCATTCATGAAAGATTTTTAGTAATGAACGAAAACGACTGAATGAATAAATCATTCATGAACGATTTTTAGTAATGAACGAAAATGATTGAATTCTTTTGTTTTTAACAATGAATAAGTAATGAACGAAAACGATTGAATTGATTTTGTTTTACCCTATGGCTTTTCCAGAGCTTTCTCCAAGGTTGGCCAAATCATTAATTACAGAAGAAATAGGCTAAAAGCGCAAAAGTTGGATCAAATTATTTTTTTAAACAGCAATCTTGGCTTTCAATAGTTTACTTTACTGCCATACCTAAATTGGAGCGTCAGGCGTTGCGTTATTTAACGTTACACAAAAGCGTCAAGCGCCATACCGAAATAAAGAACGTTGCGTTGAAGTTATTTGTTTATCAAAATCATATTGTTGTTTCTTTTTTTACTTTTCTGCAGCTAACTTCACTCCATAACGCTTTGTCAAAATTGGAAATTCGAATAGCTCAGCGTTGAGCGTTGGCAATTTCGGTATGCGCCATATAAATTGTATGTACATGAGAAATTTTTGACAGTAAAACAACGCTGCCGCTCCAATTTAGGTATGGCAGTAAGTTCTTTTTAACTTTTTTAAGAAAAATGTATTTGTTTTAGTTACTTACTGTTTTTTTCATTAAAAATTTGCATACAATGTACTAAATATACTTAATAAATCTCTTAGCTAAGTGAGTTTAATAAATTTTGAATAAAATAATTAAAAAAAAAATTTAATATATTTTAGGTCATATTTATTCGGCTATACATTTTATACTAATTAAGCATATATAGTTTTTTAAAATTCTTAGTACCTTATTTTAGTGAATGATATAAATTCTAAATGAGGGAATTCGCCAGAAAATTTCGTTCAGTAAAATCGTTCATGAACGGAAAAAATCATTCGATGGTCAAATTCATTCAATTACTATCTATCGATAGTCGAAATCATTCGATAGTTCCCATCACTACTATTTTCTTGATTTTGAATTAGGCGGAACTGTTTTTTTTTTTTACAATTCCATTGTACCTTTGAATTTTTTTTTTTTTTTAAATGTATTCAATGTATTAAGAGAATGGATATTCGGGGGGACCCGCGTACGCAAAGCTCTATTAGCGTACTCGAAAAAGGATTTCGGAAAACTTACGCACGTGAAGTCCGGAGAAGTTCTTCCCCCGGGGCCGAAGGCCGCCGCGAAGCCGATGTTGAATGTCTGCCAGTTTTAAATCCTGAGCTGCGGCCGCAGGCCGTCCACTTACCCCTACTTTTATGTAAAATTACCGTTGTACTAGTTGTACTGCGCTTCCTAATATGCACTATAGCGTACCCAATAATGTAAATGCAAATAAAATTCAAAATCACAATATATAACATACTTACATAAATCATACCCAAGTCATTATCTTATGAAATACCTACAATTTTCTATTCATAGCCTCAGAAACATTAGCGGGTATTTTAGCAACTATATCGTTGTGTGATACGTTTCCTATTGTTGCTAAAACCCCTTTTCTGTTTGGATGCTCAACCTCGGCATTGTAAACGTAATGTTCACCAAACATATCGGTTAGAACACCGCCTTGTGCCTCCAATACTGCTTCAGGAGCACAAGTATCCCATTTCTTACAACCAGGGCTGGCAAAAACATAGGCATGTGCTTTTCCTTCTAATAATTGCAATACTTTATAGCCAGCACCACCCACTTTAATAACATCCGTTGGACTAAGCGCATCAAGCGCGGATTGCACAATTGCATTGGAATGTGAACGTGTTGTTGTTATAATGAATTGGGACTCTGGAGCACTAGCATATGTGAAACCACCAGTACCAAGACCTTTTAGTCCCCATATTGTACGACCAAGTTTACCGCTATCGTTTTTAAAGTATGGCTGATGAATGACACCGCCTATGGCTGCATTTTTAAAGGCAACTCCAATAAGAACGGTGACGTGATCCAAGAAACCTATTCAATAATAATTATGTAAATGAGTGCTCACATGCATCAGTCCGTCTATTTTATTACCTTGCGTGTATTCTGATGTGCCGTCCAAAGGATCAACCCAGATAACAAAGTCTTCAACTTTAGCCTGTTGTAGTTCGGCAGGACATGTCAAATTTAAAAAGTCAGGATCACCTTCAGTTACTAACCAATCGGGAATCACATTTAAATCGGATCCTCCTTCTTCGCCATTTATCTTAATGGAAGGAAACTGATGCGCTAGGGAAGCGATGATGCAACGTTGCGCTGATCGATCGGCCTCAGTTTGGGGGTCATCCTTACCCTTTAAATAAAATGGTGCCATGCCAGTTAGCAGTTTGCCACAGTAAATTAAAAAATAAGAAATTACCTTTTCCACAATGCCAAGATTTCCTTTTTGCATAACATCACGTATAATCCCACCGGCGCGCTCTGCCGTATTTATGGAAAGTGCCATAATTAGCATGACCAGTGGAGTCGTCATTTTTTTATCGTTTTTTTTTATAATGCAATCAATAAAATAAAGTCAGCTTTAAAGAAACTTGGGTGAAATTCAACTTAGCCTAAAGAAACTTGGGTGAAATTCAACTTAGCCTAAAATTCAAAAAAAAAAAAAATCTTAAACCAATTGTCATTTGTGTTGACCAATGTGACCTTTTTGCGGAAATGCTCATTCAAAACGCGGAAAATTCCGCATTTCGTACTTTTCCACAAACCGAATAAACAGCTGGTTCATAATTAAAAATTGTTTTTGAACCTTCTAAATGTTTATGCGCTCTATCCTTTTTATATTCCTTTTATTGCTTGCATATAAATCAAAACAAAAATCCATTAAGAAATCGAATCACATCAAATTTTAACATAAAAAAAATTGTAAAGAGAGTATTCCTCAAAATGTGCATGTGCCTCGAAAACCTGGTAAACTCATAATAGTTGTAAATCTATGCAAGTTCTGACAGTTTTACGAGTTACGAGGTTTTCGAGGCGTTTTAAGGAATACCGTAACTATAAATTATAACCTGAATAATTTCCGTTTATTTTTTATACTATTCAATCGATGCGAAAACTCCGATTTTCCGTCACACTATGGTTTTTTTTTTCGACAAAAAAATGTACACAAAAATAATTCACTACAAAGACACATTTACTTTAAAAAAATTAAACGCGAAGTTAAAGGTTAAACATTCACCTATCTATTTTTGGGGCGTGGCACCGCCCATTTTACTTTGAATTGATTTAATCTTACTTGATTTGATTGAACGCACATAAATTTATTCATATCACTCCTGCGTTTAATGTGACTAACATTATACTAATTTTACGAACTTTAGTCATTATTATTTTGCAAGAATCTAAAACTCTATGCATTTTTCAACTTAGAAAATCATGACAATTAGGATTAGAGAAAAAAAACTACTAAGCATGGCTATGGTGACATATGTTTCGGTTACCACCACGTAACCATCATCAGACCAATTAATGTTTTATTTAATTTATTTTAAATTAAATGAAATAACAATTGAAAAATTTTTGACTAACATTTTTATACAGAAAAATTGATTTTTTTCAAAATTCAACAGATTTCGACCCGTGTCACTATTTTGTCGATCAGATGCTGGAAAAAGCGGGCATCTTTTTAGATAGGTGAATGAATAACCATTAACTGCGCGTTTTATTTTTTTTTAATGAAAATGTGTCCTTGTAGTGAAATATTTTTGTGTACACTTTTTGTCAAAAAAAAAAAAAAAAAAACCATAGTGCGTCACTTTGACATAATTTGCAGAAAATTACGAAGTGCGAAATTTTCTGCGATTTTAATACTAATTGCAGGGATAAAGTATTAAAATATTTGTGTCAGATACTATGATTTTTGTGGCCTCCCGATTTTACGATATTTTTACATTAAACAACAGAAATAAGTCGATTAAATTAATAAATTAAATTCCACTTTATTTTACTTTATCAACGCCTAATATTTTTTTTAAGCCAAGCTGGCTTTATTAAGGTATTAATTCTATGGAAAATATTCTATAGTAATCAAAAAGAGTCGCTGCAGAGATTTAGCCAATGGAGGATCCGGATATATCTTTTACAAAAACCGCTATAAGTTAAGAACTTCTGGATGAATTCAAAAAATATTGGTGTCATATAAAAGGAACTTTAACAAGCTTTAAAGTTTGTTTTGAAAAGTTTTTTCAAGTTTAAGAGTCATAGTTTTCGAGATATGACGATTTAAAAAAAATTTAAGCCGCTATTTTTAAAGGCAACAGAATTCTCCCATTTTTTTTGCTATCACCATAGCGAAGACTTTTTGGCCATTTTTACTTACATCTTCGGATGGGTTTTCTTTGTTGTTCATTTTAAAAAAGTAGAGTAAGTTAGGGTAATGTGGACTATGTGGGTAATATGGTGCATCCTTTTAACTCCCATATATAACAATTCTGGTTATTTGTGCATATTAAAGCTCGAAAAACTTATTTTTTACGCTCTTTGGCTTTTCTGTTACGCTTCTTACACGTGTGCAATTTCTTAATATAAGCTGTGAAGTCAAATTGACTTTCTTTAGTACGTACTGAATAGCTAAATAATTTCTTCAGAACTCTGTTTTCTAAAATTCAAATAACTCTGTGGCAACACTGAAATTAGCAACAAATATACTACAACGGTGGCAACGCTGCGAACTGACGTTCAGCTGATAATGACACTTGAATGTTGTTGTAAATTAAAAAGTATTCTTGTAAAAGAAAGTATTGTTGTCAAATTAAAGTATTCATTATTCTTAATAAACATATTTTGTAAATTGAATTACGGGTTATTACATTGGCGACGATTGCGTGCAGAGAAAAGTACATTTACTTGGAACGGCCGGCAAATTGATGACCAGGGGCACATTAAATTGTGTAGGAAAAGCACAATAATTTGTGAAGGTGAAGCACATTCAATTGTGCAGGCTAAGTACATTAAATTGGACAGGATAAGCGCATTCAATTGTGCAGGAGAAGTGCATTAAATTGTACAGGTGAAGCATATTAGATTGTGCAGGTGAAACACATTAAATTGTGCAGGTGGAGTACATTAAATTGTACACGTAAAGCATATTAAATTGTGCAGGCAAGGCGCTTACGGTTAAAACGCATTAAATTGTGTAGGCAAAGACGCATTAAATTGTGCAGAGAAGACGCATTAAATTGTGCAGAGAAGACGCATTAAATTGTGCAGAGAAGACGCATTGAATTGCATTGACAAATTGTTGAGTTGATTTTCAAATCCTTAACAATGTCCGAGATAAAACCATTTTTATGTGATGTCATAGATAAATCACTGTTGCGAAACGAGTGGGAAAAATGGCTTCGATCTTTTAATTTATATCTTGCATCGGAAGAGATAACATCTGCTGTTAAAAAGAAAAATAAACTGCTACATTTGGGAGGAGCACAACTTCAGGAAGTGATATATAATATACCAGGTGCTTTGGTTGAACATAATACGAATAATGACGTATTTGAAATATTGATTGAAAAACTAAATGAACATTTTTCACCTCAAAGAAATTCCACATTCGAAAGACATCTTTATAGGAGCTTAACTCCTTGCGATGGGGAAACCTTAAACAAGTTTCTTTTGCGCTTAAGACAGCAAGTGGTAAAGTGTTCATTTGGGTCGACCGAAAAGGAGATTCAAGATATTTGTATAAAAGATAAACTTATCGACTCATGGGCTCCAATTGAATTAAAAAAGAGACTGTTAGAAAAAGAGCAGAGTTTGGGCGATATTATTGAAGCTTGCCAAGTTTATGAGCAAATTAACAAACAATCGCAAAGTATGTGGGTAAAGCCTGATCAAGAAAGTGTTAGTAAGATCATATCAAAAGATCGGTTTGAAGCAAATCGTGATGTAGAATGTGGTAGATGTGGACGAAAAGGACATGCAAGTAATTTCCAAAATTGCCCAGCTAAAAATGCGAAATGTAATAAATGCTTTCTAATTGGTCATTTTGCTCTCAAATGTAAAACAAAATACAACAAACGTAGATTTGATGAAAATAAAACTGGTACATATAAGCGACGTAGAACGATGCCATCAAGAGTTCGGTGTGTTCACGAAGAAGATGAAAAGTCTGAAGTTACGATGCATAGCTTTGATTGTTTCAAAATTAATGATGTTTCCGAAAGAAATGAAATAATTGCGTGTCGAATAGGAGGTCAAGTGATACAAATGGTGATTGATTCTGGCTCGCGGTTTAATCTCCTAAGCGAAAAAGATGGGACGTTTTTGCAAAGCAAAAACACAATTTTATGGAACTTACGTTCGCATTCATCCAATCAGTTTAGAGCATATGCGGCAAATGAACTCCTTAATATCCTCTATGTATTTGATGCTCCAATATCAGTTAAAAATAATTCCGAAATGATTGCTACATTTTATGTAATTGAAAATGGAAGTCAGTCACTATTAGGAAGAGATACAGCAGTTAAACTTAATGTATTGAAACTTGGTTTGAACGTGAATAGAGTTGAAAACATAAGCCCGTTCCCTAAAATTAGAAACATAAAAGTCAAGTTATCAATAGATTATACAGTTAAACCAGTTCAGCAACCAATGAGACGTATACCAGTTGCTTTGGAAACAAAAGTTGCTGCAAAAATAGATGAGGCTTTAGCTCAGGACATAATCGAACCGGTTTCGGGTCCAAGTCCATGGATTTCACCTATTGTAATTGTGTTCAAAGGAAATGGCGAAATGAGACTTTGCATAGATATGCGTCGTGCAAATAGAGCAATTTTGCGAGAAAACTACCCATTACCAATTTTTGATTCGTTTATGACTAAATTAAGAGGAGCGAAATTGTTTTCAAGGTTAGATCTTTAAAACGCATATCACCAAATTGAGTTACACGAATCTAGTCGCGAGATTACCACATTCATCACACATAGAGGGCTATTTAGATACAAGAGGTTAATGTTTGGGGTAAACTCCGCCCCCGAAATATTTCAGCGCATTCTAGAAGAAATATTATCCTCATGTAGTAATTCGCTCAATTATATCGACGATGTAATCGTATACGGAAACACTGAAGAAGAGCACGATAAAGCTGTCAATGAAGTCCTACGTGTGTTTAAAGAAAATAATATAGTTTTAAATGAGAACAAATGTATGTGGAAAACAAGAGAGCTAAAATTTTTGGGACATGTCCTATCTAGTAATGGTTTTACTGCAGATCCAGAAAAAATTAAAGTGATAACTGAATTTCGAGCTCCGAAAAGCAAAGAAGAGACAAGGAGTTTCTTGGGCCTCGTGACGTATGTAGGAAAATTTATACCAGATTTGGCAGACGTTTCAGAACCATTAAGGCGGTTACTAAAATTGAACAGTAAATTTGTTTGGGGATCGGAGCAGGATAAAGCGTTCCTTGATTTGAAAACTCGATTATCGCAAATTACAAATTTATCATATTTTGATCCGAAAAATAAAACACGACTAATAGCTGATGCCAGTCCTGTCGCATTAGGCGCAGTTTTACTACAGTTTGATTCTGATGATAATCCACAAATAATATCGTTTGCTAGCAAAAGTCTTTCAGACGTGGAAAAAAGATATTCTCAAACTGAAAAAGAGAGTCTGGCATTGGTTTGGTCTGTTGAAAAATTTTATTATTACCTGGCAGGTCTAGAATTTGAACTAGTTACGGATCACAAGCCATTAGAAGCCATTTTTAAGCCGACGTCAAAACCACCTGCAAGAATAGAACGATGGCTCTTGAGATTGCAGTCCTTTAAATTTAAAATAATATACCGAGCAGGGAAAGAAAATATAGCAGATTCGGTCTCCAGACTTTGTAAAATATCTAATACGAACTCATTTGACAGCAACTGTGAAGAAAACATGTTTCATATTGTTTCGAATTCCACCCCTATGCCGCTTACCATCTCTGAGATTGCTAAAAATAGTAAAGAAGACGTGGAAATATCAAATGCAGTAGTACACTGTAGTAATGAATCTTGGAGTTCTGACACATCTAATATCTATTATCCATTCCGATTTGAACTTTCGGTTGTTGGTAACATACTCGTACGTGGATCTCGTATCGTGATACCAAAATCGTTACGGAGGAAGTTGCTTGAACTGGCTCACGAGGGTCACCCTGGAGAATCGGCAATGAAACGGAGATTAAGGGCCAAGGTTTGGTGGCCTCTGATTGATAGAGAAGCAGAGATGTTTGTTAAGAGTTGTCGCGACTGCTTACTTGTTTCACAACCAATAAATCCAGCTCCACTGCGCAGGCACCCGTTTCCTAATGGACCTTGGCAGTGTGTGGCAACAGATTTGCTGGGGCCTTTACCTAACAACGATTACATCCTTGTTTTGATAGACTATTATTCGCGGTATCAGGAGGTCGTATTTTTGAGGACGATCTCATCCGAAGCTATTATCAAGTCAATGGAAGCAATATTTTGTATACTGGGCCTGCCTAAATCACTGAGGACAGACAATGGCAGACAATATATAAGCAACGAATTTAAGTCCTTTTGTAAACAGAACAATATTGAGCTGATCACAACACCGCCTTATTGGCCGCAAGCCAACGGAGAAGTTGAGAATATGAATCGATCATTGGTAAAACGATTGAAAATTGCTCACGCTAATAAAAACAACTACAAGCAAGAAATCCAGAAGTTTATTCTTATGTACAACGTAACACCACATGGTACAACTGGATCACCACCATCCGAATTAATGTTCAACCGAGTCATTCGAGATAAAATTCCAGGAATAAATGACATAACAGAGGATATGATTGACTCGTCAGCGCGGGATTTGGACTGTATTAATAAGCAAAAGGGAAAAGAAAAGGGAGACAAGAAAAGGCGATCGAGAGAACCAGACATCATGGTTGGAGATAAAGTTCTACTTAAGAATGTTGTCTTCCCTAACAAGTTAACACCAACTTTTGATGCAACCGAATACGAAGTTTTGCATAGAAATGGAAATGAAGTGGAAGTATTCGGCAATGGGAAAACATATAAGAGAAATATAAGCCACATAAAGAAGATACCAACAGCGGTTCCTGAACAGCCATCCGCAACTGCTCCTGACAAATCCATAAGAATCGCACCATTATCACCACCTGGCAGAAGTTCAACTGCAGTAACTCTACCACGAAGTCAATCCAACGACGCATCAGAAGAGGTAGCTCAAGCCCCGGATCCTGCGATGAAGTTAAAGCTGAAAAAGGTGGAAGGGATGTGGCAACACTGAAATTAGCAACAAATATACTACAACGGTGGCAACGCTGCGAACTGACGTTCAGCTGATAATGACACTTGAATGTTGTTGTAAATTAAAAAGTATTCTTGTAAAAGAAAGTATTGTTGTCAAATTAAAGTATTCATTATTCTTAATAAACATATTTTGTAAATTGAATTACGGGTTATTACAAACTCTAATGCATTTGTGGAGCTATTATTCAACGAAAAAATGCATAAGCACGTCTGATTTTACATTGCTTTTATATATTAAATGATTATTTCCAAAATGTGACGTTTCCGGGTAATGTGGCCTACCCCATATTATTAGTAATATGGGTAGTGATTTCTATGTATTGGTACTACGTTTTTAGCTCGCAAAATAGTTACGTTTTCGTAACATCAGAGCGGTTCGTTTTTGATACGTTAAAATGGTATCGCATACGAACTGTTTTAATACATTTAAAATGTATGGTTAAAATAAGATTCCATTTTTAACTTTTAATATTTTATATTATTTATTGACAAAAAAAAAATTAATTTTAGTTAACTGACATATGTAGTTAACAGTTTGATAATATTCATAACATAGTCATATACAAGCCAGCTTATTGGGCGCATGTGACATGGATGGCCCTCCAATTGGGTGACTGTAAGCAACAGTGACAGCCGTCTTGATGTACGGCCGGATTGCACATGTCACAAAGGAAAACGTCTTCGGTGTTAAATGTGCATTAGCATTTAAAACGGCTGCTTTAAGTTAAGTTTTTCCACGGTTGACATCTTCAGAGGAAACTGCCACATTTTGAAGCACAAGAAGCAGCATCAACAATCTAAACGAAATCCAATTAATACATACATTTTGAAATATATTTCCATTTTAAATTCATTACATTACAAATGCTTTTTGCATCGCAGACACAATAAAACCAAAGATACAGGTATCAGCGTAACTGGCATTAAGTTTACCGAACCATCAGCAGCATGCTACAGATACCACAGCCCTACCAATGCTTCCGTTGTTGTTTCCACGCTTAGTAGCAGCACTTGAGCCAACAGCTTGTTGTAAAACGGCAAAAGCTAAAACTTCCTTTTGATTGACCAGAGAGCCAACCTAAGCCACCAACAGCAACATGGCCGGTGGTATCCTTGTGTGCAGCACCACCATACTAACTTGCAGAATCAGCTTTACCATATCCAGTTGCAAGTTCAAGACTGAGCGAATCCGGAAAGAGTATTTTGATCAATACCATATTGTGTGGCTGTGTGTTTCTATTCCTTAAGTCATAATTATGACTTGTGAGCTGGTCTTATTAAAAATTTGCGTTTTTGTTTGACAATTTTTTTTTTTGATTTTTTAATTTTTTTGAAAATTTAAAACTGACAAATAAAACATCGTTTACATGTACAAAATGTATGCATGTGTTAGTAAAATCACAGTTCGTAAGCGATTCGCTTTGGGTACGCAATTTGCGAACCGTAAATTTTTCTTGGAGGGTTACAACTATTTTATAGCAATTATAATCTAAAATAATACAACTCGACTTTTAGTCAACAAAAGTTGCGAATAACGGCACTACTTTAGGAAATGGACAGGGTGATCCACATTACCCAACACTTTTCCTTTTCACCTATTTTAGGTACTGTCAATTTATCTGGCCTCACGCTTGAAGGAGTTAATATTTTAGTTTATTAATTATATAATAGTAAAAAAACTAGAATAACTAATACTAATTAATTGATCAAACTAACCTACTACCATTACTTTAGTAGAAATTGGCGAAAAAGAAAAAAGGTAACCACATTATTCTAAGTTACTCTATTCGAATTCCCTTAAATCATTAAAACTTTTAGCTTGGCAATACTTTTACAGCAGCATAACCTTTGGACTTGTCACTTGTCACTTTAGTGCAGCACAGTGTAAGTGGACTTTTTATTTAATTCTTGTTTTTAATTTTAGAAAATTGTGTTAAAATAAAAACAAATTAATTTATACAGAAAAGGTTTTGAACATGGCACGCGTCTTGGTTGGAGTAAAACGTGTTATTGACTATGCCGTCAAGGTGGGTTTTCAAAAACAAAAAATATAAAAATACACTTTGTTATCAGCTGTTCGGATTTGCGTAATCGATTTGAACTTCTAATGAACCCTATTTTCTTCTTCAGGTTCGCGTTAAGCCCGATAAAAGTGGTGTAGTTACCGAGGGTGTTAAGCACTCAATGAACCCATTTGATGAAATTGCTATAGAGGAAGCCGTCAAATTGAAGGAAAAAAAAATTGCAACCGAAATAATCGCTGTATCTGTGGGACCCACACAGGCTCAAGAGGTCATTCGTACCGCACTGGCCATGGGAGCTGATCGTGGTGTTCATGTTGAAGTTTCTGGCAAAGATTATGAGTTACTCCAACCTTTGCATATTTCTAAGATTCTAGCGAAATTGGCATTAGACGAAAAAGCCGATTTAGTTATCGTCGGTAAGCAGGCTATTGATGACGACAGCAACCAAACGGCACAAATGACGGCAGCTGTTTTAGATTGGCCACAAGGCACGTTTTGCTCACGTATTGAAAAAACTGACGCTGGTTTGACTATCACACGTGAAATTGACGGTGGATTAGAGACGATTAAAACTAAGTCACCAGCTGTACTAAGTGCTGATTTAAGACTTAATACGCCGCGTTATGCCACTTTGCCAAACATAATGAAAGCCAAAAAGAAACCACTCAAAAAGATTACACCCAAAGATTTGGGCGTAGATACAACTGCAAGAATTGAAATTATTTCTGTGGAAGAACCACCAGTGCGTCAAGCAGGCGCTTTAGTGCCTGATGTTGATGCGTTGATTGGTAAGCTAAAAGAAGGTGGTCACGTCAATTAAGGCAGTTCTATTACGTATAATTTATTTGTTTACCCTATTGGAATTTATCTCAAATTGCATTTACATATACTTCAGATAATCGACAATGGTGAAGTTTTAAAGTGAAATTCGTTTATATAGATCAAGTTTTAAAAGTGTCAATTTAATGTACATACATATATATATTTTTGCTATTAAAGTAAACTTTTGTTTTATCACCGTAAATAATGATATTTTCCCAATAAATAATGAGTTAAGCCTTTGATAATTCATTTTGGTGAATTGACTTATGTAGTTTTCGTCCAGATTGTGGGTCTATTTTTAAGGATACATAGATTCACGAACAATAAAAATTATAATGTTCAGAACTATCTTGACGCGAAAGGTTTTTGAAATGACCGTTTCACATAAATACGAGTGAAAAACAACGAACTACAAAGGATATCAAAAATATATTAAAACCAGACTTGGTAATTTTGCATCAAATTTTATTTGCACTTAATTCAGTGCTAGTGAAAAAAAAAGGTTGCTATCAAGAAACATATTTTGTGTTATACCACATTCATATTTGCCTGTTCTTGTGCCGCGTCTAGATTCTAATGGATTAATATGGATAAAGAAAGATTCTAATGGATTAATATGGTTAAAGAAAGTGTCCATTTGATTCTATTTGGATCCATACTATCCAGACCACGAAACTTCTGGATATAATACTAATCCATTTTAATCTAATGGATTGAAATGAATTTGAAAAATAAAAAATTAACTTATGATTCGAGCAATGTTTTCACTTTAAAAATGGCATTTACTTGATGCTTATAAAGAGCAGTAACTGTTTCGAATATTTCCGAAACAGTTAATTTTTCGTAAATACAAATGAATAGTACATATTTGTAGCACTTCTTATTCTCCACAAAATAGATTCTAATACATTTTCACCTAAAAGCCTCCTAATTGAAAAGCAATTGAAACCACGCGGATTACGGAACAGGCCTGATTATGTTTTTATTTCTTTACTATACATTTGTCTAAAAAAAAAAAAAAAATTCATAATTTCACTGGGATTTTTTAAATTTCGAGATGCCATTCGCCCGATTTTTGGTTTAAACTATCTAAATTTTTACAAACAAATCGAAAAGCTTTTTATATGGAAAACTATCCTGATTAGACTTAATCAGCATTCATCTGATTAACCAGGCAAGTGAGAAAAAAACATCGCTTTTCAATATACTTATGAATATAAATCAGGATGTATTGCAATGTCTTAAAACTTGGAGTGCAAACGATAAAAGCATATCGCTTTTTAAGACATCACATGATTGGAATTCTTAAGATTGAAAACATACGACCGTAGAAACAAGTAGCTGATACTATACTGACAAAGTCATGATATACTTCTCGTTAGCGCTAGATCGTTTCAACACATTAAAAAAAATGATCCCAGCCTATCGATGAAGTTTTTTTTTTTTGAGTTTTTAACTTTTCGAAATGCACAGTAACGCTTCTCTTTTAAGTCAGTCACTCAGGAATGAATATGCTTACCAATTTCATGAATATTTATTGACGCAATGTAGATATTTTAATTCTAAATAATATACTAAAAACACCAATTAAATTCTCCATATAAGTTTAATCTAAAAACAATTTTATTGAACATGAAACACTATAAAACACTATATGTAACTGGCTACAGTTACATATAATTGCACATTACAAATACATTTGATATACAAGCGTCAAATGAAAAAGGCTACACAAGGTCAATGAACAGCATGTTTTTTTTCCAAACCATCTTGTTTAAGTGCATGCATACGTATATGGAGACGTTAAAAAAAAAACATTTTTTCAAGTTTTTATTTTTTTTTTTTTTAAATTTATTAGAAGATACAAAATACATATAAAAATTGGTGGAAAATTTGTGACTTATTATCTAACATATAAAAGTTACATAGAAAATTTCTGGACAGATATATCTATAATCAATTTTTATTATTGTTAGTATATAGTACGTAGAGATAATGGCATTATAAATTGCAAAGAAATATTTCTTTAGAGATTTGGTTAAAATATTTAAAATTATGTTTAAATTTTTGTTCATGATGAATCACTGCGAGCATTGTTAAAAATTATCAAAATTGCAGTCAGTTTTTTACTTTCCTTAAATCTTCGGCAAAATAATGATAATGATAATATGTAGATACAACTTTCTAAACTTTACGTTCCCCAGCAATTGCACGCTTGTCACTGAATCGTAAAATACGCGTTAGCATTGTTGTAATACAAGGAATTTGCTTTTGCTGATGCATGTCTGGTGCATCTGGTGTACAAGACTCAAAATCAACAGCAACACGTTGACAGACAAACGTTAGCAATGTCAGAATATCATACCTTTTGGCATTCTCTTGAAATTCAGCACACAACGACTGCATAAACCATGAACCGCGAGTAGTGTTACGCCACGAATAAAAGCCAGGAATGGTAGAATAAGCAATAAGAAAATCAGCATGCACGGGAATTTTATAACTCATCGATGAGTCACCATCCGTTTCTGTTACGCGTTTCATTGTTACGCCTGGATCTAAACGATCACCTTGACAAGCTTGAATGAAAAATAATTTTGGCTTTCCAGCCAATGTGGGACAATGTTGAGCAGTAAAATAATTCCAGACAGAATCCAATTTATATTGAGTGTCCTTGGCGTAAATGTAACCTAATTCGCCGTGTGAGAGAATCGCAATGAGTATACAATCGTTGTCAGTATGATCTTGTCGAGCAGCCCATTTAACATATTTTAATAGTTCCTTCAGTTCAAGATCTTTATAGACGAGTACTTCGAAACTCAGTTGTTTGAGCATTCGCGTAAGATTATCACAATCGACATTTGTACCAGCGCGGGATTTAAGCGTGTGAACATCAAAAGTTTCGTGATTAAAAATGAGCGCTAGTCCACGATTTTTGTGCTGCATATTATATTCAGCAGCATGTCGCTCCGTTGTCATTTTGGCCGAGTATTTGTGGAAGGTGTATTCACCTCCAGAACCGCTATCAAACCCATTTGCAAAACCACTACTGCTACTTCCCGCAGCCGCACTGCCAATAGAACCAAAAGCGTCGGAGACGTCATCGTTGTTGGTAGGTACTTGGTTAGGTTTTTGGTCCTTGTTCGTTGTTGTTATAGTATTAGTAAACATGATGAAATACTTATTTTTATTTCACGTAAGCTTTTATACTTGCACTGAGTTTTTATCTTTTGTATTTCTCAAGTTAAAATTAAACGAAGTTAGATTTTTTTCAACTATTCGCTTATCAAAAAGTGTTTTATTCCTACGAAGATGTTTTCAGATGTTTTCACTTTGGCAAACTGCAATGTTCTCCCGTATTTTGAGGTTTTAGTTGTTTCTTATTTGGTTGCAAATTTACTATTCATTTTACTTTGTGCTTTGATTCGTAAGTGTTGGTTAATGACGAATTCAATTGTGGTGGTATCAAACAATTAAGGGGACATTCGCTTTCGTAATTGAAAACAAAAAAACACTTAAAAAATTTTATTATGAAAAAACTATTATATTTATTGACAAAATTTCTTTTGAACATTGTTAAGTATTGTCCAAAAAATATGAAAAAATTGTATTTTATTTATTTTTAGTTTCCCTTGGCTGCTGTAGAGGGCGTCATCCAAAAGTTACTTTTCAAACTGGTAGGAAATTTTTCTCCGAATCTGCTGGACGGATTTTAAAAAACCAAAAGCATTCCATTACTCATAAAAAATATTAAACAATAAACCTCTGAAAGTTTTAAAAAATACGCCCCCCTTTTTTTACGGGGCGTTTTTTGAGATTAAGTCCCTCAATTTTTTCGCATTTTTCATAAATATTCGTACAAAAACTTCAAAATATAAAAGAGTATGAATTTTAAAGGCTTATTGTATAGTTTTGGGTCTCAAGAATAAAATCCATTTTGAATTTTTCAAAAATCTGTTTTAGGAGGTCTAAAATATTTCCTACCGTTTAAAAAGTAACTTTTGGATGGCGCCCTCTACAGCAGCTAAGGGAAACTAAAAATAAAAAAAAAATTTTTTTTCATATTTCTTAAACAGTGTTTAACAATGTCCAAAAGAAATTTTGTCAATAACTATAATACTTTTTTCATAATAAAATAGTAATTTAGTAATTTAGGGTAATGTGGTTACCTTTTCCTTTTTTACCAATTTCTACCAAAGTAATGGTAGTAGGTAAGCTTGGTCAATTTATTTGTATTAGTTATTCTATTGTTTTTACTATTTGATAATTTGTATACTAAAATATTAACATTTTCAAGCGTGAGGCCAGTTAAATTGAAAGTACCTAAAAATAGCTGAAAAAGAAAAGTGTCGGGTAATGTGGCTCACCCTGCCCATTTCCTAAAGAAGTACCGTTATTCAAAAATTTTGTTGACTAAAAGTCGAGTAGTAATTTTTAAGATTATATTTGCTATGAAATAGCTTTATGTTCTTATTAAATAATATTTTCTGGTAAGATAAACCAAATTCATACTAACATGTGAATAAGTAAGAAGGGTTATCGAATCATACGTAAAATAGTACTCCACATTACTCAAACTCGGGTATCCTACACATGCAATTAGCTTTTTAAGGTGTAATAGTAGTCAAAGTTGATATACGGTATATAATATGGGGTAGTCCACATTACCCGAATACATCACGTTTTTGAAATAATCATTGATTATATAAAAGAAATGTAAAATCAGACTTGCTAATGCATTTTTTCGTTGAATAATAGATCAACAATTGCATTAGAGTTATTTGAATTTTAGAAAACTGAGTTCTGAGGAAGTAACTTAGTTATTCACCAAGTACTACAAATAAGTCAACTTGACCTCACAGCATATGCTAAGAATTTCACACGAATAATTAGCATTATAGAAAAGCCAAAGAGCGTAAAGAATATGTTTTTCGCTTTTTATTATGCACAAATAACCAGAATTGTTGTGCAGTCTTTAATATGAGAAATAAAAGGGTGCACCACATTACCCGCATAGTCCACATTACCCTAAATTACTCTAACATAAACACATTCGACGCGACAGCGACACAACGGAATCGGTCAAACTTCATACTGCGTTTTCATCGGAGATTTAGCTGTGCTGATATTTGTAAATTGCATCGTTAAAATTTCGCTTAATCTCGAAACAGTTAGTGCGAACTCACACGCCTAGAAATTTGACTTGCCCGTGCCCATCGTGTGAGTTCGCACTTAGAGGTAAGATTTAAGGAGGAAACTTAGGGCTATTTGATACCGTTGTCAAAAGTGAACTACTTCCTGGATGTACAATACGCCATATGTCTGAAAATAGCGTTTTTTGCACTTCAAATCAAGGATAACTCAGATCTCAGACCTGATAGGAAAAAACGATTACCAGATTCGGAATCAGCGATCCCGAATTAGTCAAAAGAAAAATATTGAGTTCAAATTCAGATTGGTTTGCCCTCGATTTGTGGCACTATAGAGTTGAAAAATTTTTATAAGCGATTTAACGAAAAGCTATTGCTAAAAACCCCTTTTTATTAAAGTTAGTATCTTACCATGGGTCGTTTTTGTAATTTTTCTGTTCTTACTGTTTAATACAAGTGTATTAAAGTGACTTCCGAATAATTTTTAAGCTAAATTAAGGAAGACTTCTAGAGTTTCCCTTAGTATCAACAAGGCAGCTATTACCTCACGTAACTGAAAATGGGGCAGGTTTTGTTTTAGTAAAAATGCATAACTAAGTATGTGGGAAAAACTTAGTTCTTACTTCTGTAAGGATTTCAGTGAAAAATCGTGAGCCACTTTGCAGCAATAGACAATAGCCCAAACTCATACAAAGAAAAAATAAATACTTTTTTATCTACCAAACTATTGGTTTTAGGAAAAAAAGTTAACTAAGCATAAATTGATGGTAATAATAAGATCTATCGATTGGTATTTCTTAAAAAAAGATCGGATGAAAAAGTTCCTAAGTCCCTCACAGTATACATTCGATCCACTGTGTAGCGCCTCGAAAAGCAAATGGAAAGAAAAAGCTTAGGAAAACCAAATTTTAGAGACGAACCCGAATAAGCGTGGCACCTCCCATAGGTTAGGTTAGGTTAGGGTGGAGGTAATTGCGTAAGCAAAAACCTCACATAGACCAACTAGGTCCATAGCGTTACCTTAAACCTCCCTTCAGTTAGGAGAATAGCAGTGTTCTGGCTTCATGATTTTCATCTATATCGAAGGTTCCAGTTTTTAAGGCAAAATTCATTAGTTTCGATAATGCTGTTCCAGCTATCTCATTTATGGAGCCGAACTTAGCCTGCCCAAGAGTTGCCATTCTGCGTCTGGTTAGCGCCAGGCAATAGCACAAAACGTGCTCTACCGTTGCTTCCTCATCGGGTTCGGAACAGTTTCTGCACCAGTTGTTTGATATTAATCCCATCCTGTATGCATGCATGCATCAACAGTCTGCAATTAATTTTGGTAAGAGAGAGTACATATTGTATGTAGTTTTGTTATTATTGTAAGAGGGCCAGAATTTTTTGGCCGTTTTGTTTTTTGTGTTGTTTAGCCATCTATTTTCCGCTCAAATTTCTAGTTGCTTAGTCTTTTGCGTATAGTAGAACTTAAGTGGTACTTCTACAAACAAGGGAGCATTGAGTAACTGCACACCTTGTTTAGCAAGCTCGTCAGCCCTTTCATTTCCCACAATGTTGCAGTGACCAGGAACCCACAGTAATCGTACTGAATTATTATTGCTCAGGCTTTGCAAAGATTCTTAACAGTTTGATACCGTTTTAGAATTAATCCCATATAAGCAAAAGATTCAGAGTGCTATACTGCTGCGGTTTAATGTAGAGCATAAGGTAACGAGGGCGAAATATGTAGGTACCTTTATTTCTGGGCGGTTGGAGGCAAATTTCCATAATTGGTTGTTACCGGCCTTCTTGCCATGAGTGGGGTGTGGATGAGATGACTTTTAAAAACTTGTAGCTGGTCCAATCGATGAGTTGCTGGCTTTAATACTCTCTGATGGCAAGTTAAATGTTTTGTTTTGGATGCAAATCAGCAACAGAAGCCGCATTTGATATGATAGTACGGGGTGTTTTCGGTTTGATAGCATGTAACAGTATCTTGGAGTATTGGTAATATGCTTGTGGATTGCTAGCAACACCTGTGTGCGAACATACTAAATTTTCATAAACAGAGTCAGACTCTCGACTTTTACTTTTCCAAAGCATCACTGAATGCAACCACTGAGCTGATGAAGGAGCCACAACAGTTCTATTGTTCGACTACCCAAAGGAGTTCGATATAATCGTTGTTGCCGCTGCTGTAGAATTTTTGAAGAGCCCTCATAGGTAGTAGAATCTTTTGAATACTTTTCGCTTTGTTCTAGCTCTAATGCTTTTTGCATTAAGTATTGGTAAGTTTTCTTAAGCCCCAAGGAACGTGTGGAATGATCCATATGTGTCTGATTTGTATTGAAGGTCTAAAATTGACCAAGTTTTTCACAAAGGAAGAGCTAGCTATCTTCAGAAATCATGGCATGCTTTGAATGTATTAAAGAACGCAACGCCGGTACTGCACCATGATCCCAAGGTAGCAGCGAGCGTATAAAGTCCATAAAGTTCCACAAGAGTTACGCACGAAAGGAAGACTTTTGAGCTGCTGCAATAAGTTGGCCAAAACTTTTTATTTTAATTTTTTTTTTCCTTCGGCAAAATAGATTCTCTTAGAAAAAAAAACTTTTTGGTGATGAATCTGAGTCTGATCACAGAATCGGTCTATCTCATCCAGATTATGAGGCATCCTTATTCAAAACTTAAGAAATCCTTTAATATGTTAATACAAATTGCAGCTGATTATTCGGTATCTCACTTTTAAGATAAAGACTAGCACGAAATGAGTCAAACTAATGAAAAGAGCGTAAACGTTTTCAGCGTCATTTATCTACATAACCTCCAAAATAGCCAAGAACCGTTTGGATTCAGCATCTGTCATCTGTTTAATAAAAGTTTAAAAAAACATTGTTCTCCTAAAGGAGATCAGCTGAATACTTTTTCGCATACAATTTTGAATGAGAGGCACGCTAAATTTCAAGTTTTTGAAATTTTTCTTTTTTATCTGATTACTAGCCATTAAGGCCGTCATTTTGAGGGGTGTCTTCTTAAAATCAAATAACTTGGTAAATAACGAACAACCAAATTTTCATGCATAGCAAAATTTGATCTTAACCGGTCACATCAAACTTTGTCAACTGGTACACTTGGCATATTTACTCCATTTACTTTTTGTTGATAATTCGGGCTTGACGGTGTTTAAAACATCATTTATTTTATAAGATTTAACTTAACACATATTACAAATACCAATACTTATGTTTTATTCAAAATATCGATAAGAATTAATACACAATTGTTGCAATTTATTCATAGTCAAAAACTAAATCACTATCTTTTGAATTCAATTCAATCCATGCATCAAATTTATTTGTCATTTCAGCAGAAAAGTAATTTTTCCAATCGCCAATTTTTCCTTTACGTATAAATTTGGCACTATTCGTATTATTGGAGACATTTTGAGTTTTAACATCTTCCAAGTCAAAGTTCATATTCTTCAGTAATGGCTCCAGGTTCACAGATGGATTTGTTTGCATTTTGTCAAATTTTAAATGCTCGCAAATATGCTTTAGATCCTCATCATTGAGGTCATAATCGATTTTTAAGAACTTGGCACACTTTTCTATAACTTTTGGTAAATTTCTACTCATATCTTCATATTTAAGAAATAGTATATTGGAATCATTACGGCGTTGCCAAAATGGTAACACATGATTCCAATATGAACCGATCGGTGAACGTTCCTTTAGAAAAAGTTCCACAAAATCTGAGAAATCTCCTTTTAAACCATGTATTAGTTTACAATAGTAGTAAAATGAAACGCAAAGATCCTTTGGATTTCGGGCAGTATAAATGATCTAAAAAACATAAATTATAAGCGTTAAATATTGGTATATGTAGTAAGTGTAAAATAATTAATTGGACCTTTGGTTTGGTGTTTTCAATATCCTTTGGTAGCAAGTGCCATGGTAAGTGGGACCGTGCGAAACGTGGTCTTGGCATATTGCGCACAACATCAACCGTATTACCAATAGAGTTGCTGTAAATGTATGTTATGTATTGTTAATTTTGTATTTTTTTTTTTTATCATAAATAAATAAATAATCATGTTTTGCACTTACGAGACCCATTCATTATGATCTTCACTGAATAATGCCGACAGCTCGATCAGTGGTGATCGTAATTGCTGCATTTCTTTTGCACCTTCATAGTCCAGCTTGTTTCCAAGTAACCATACCATTTCTTGAGCCCATGTTGAACCTGTGCGTGGGTATGAGACCAACCATACATCATCATTATAGGTGGTTAGATTTCGTATGGACTCTCCTATATCTTGAAATTTTCGCGGTAATATAACGCTACCCGGCAATACTTCAATAAAACATTCTTTTTTGGGAAATAAATCGTCGATTTTTTGCGCAATTTCTTTATTTAGTTCCTTATAGGTGATACTCATTGTGTTGAAAATTGTAACAAAAATTATGCAACCGATTGTGTTGAAGTATTATTTTCAACTGCAAACAATTGCCCAAACAATTGTGCTTCATGGTCTTAGCAAGTTGCAAGTTCAAGTCTACTGGTGTGACAACTAAGTGAAAGTAAGAGTGTTTTTCATTTTTCACAAGATACCAATGACTTATTTTTATTGCACAACTATATTACAAGTATCATATTGTAATAAGTAAAATGTTACTTTTACAGATATCGATTGAAAAACCAATGAGAGCATTAAATATTTTAATTAAAATTAAATATTACATATCATGAACCATTAAACATGCAGATTGGGTATCTTTTTCAACTTTTCATATAAGTAGGTACATTTATTGATACTCGCAACCGCATTATATCATTATCTGAACTATTTCTTCGGTTTATGAGTACCTCAAATCCTATTATTATAAGCGAAAGCTTCAATCGCTTGAGAAAATGTTTCTGACAGGCGTTCACATGATGTAGCATATTTTGATTTGCATAGAAGACCAATCAACTGAATATGGATAGCTAATGTTTTTAAAAGCCTCTCATTCGAAACTTTAATAAAACTTTGTTATATAAATCCACTCATTATAAACTACTCTTAATGGTACAAGAATTTCTCTGAATGGAATCATATCTAAATCTTAAGACTTCACCTCATGAAGTCTTGGAAGTTCTTGTTCAGCTTCTCAGAGAAGTTCGTCTATTGACTTAAACTTTATATTTGAAATAACCTCATATGAAAAATTCCATGGGAGTTTAATCAGGACTGAGTGAAGGCCAAAAGCGCTCAATTGCCTGGTTTACGAAGTCTATCCTTTGACTGGCATCTTTGGGCTTTTATTCTTGACAAATTAGGATTTTGTGTGTGATAATGATCGATGGACATTTAAAGCACTTGCACGCTTTTGAATTGAAAGATTCGGATCATTACGAACTGGTTAATAGTTTTCACGTTATCTGCCATTCTTGATTATTTCGGTCGCCCCGTTGTTGGTTTTGCCTATGTTGTACCGGTCATCTCAAACTTCTTCACCTATTTTCGAATGAGAGGTATGCTTGACGCCTCATTTAAGTGGCGAAAGCCATGAATATTGTAGAATCTTCGCCGAATCAGTTGCCGAATTATCTCCCACGCACAACGCGCTGTTCGCTCCCGATAAGCCTCCATAGCAATTAAGTTCCCAAGATTCGTTGCATTCATACAGGAAGCTAAACAAATATAAACTTTATTTTGGGTCACTTGTTATCTGACTGCGGTTTATTACAACAAACTGGGTTCCCTCATAGTCACACAGAGAACTAAATTCACTATATGGAAAGGTGTTTGGAATAAATAGCACCGATCTCCTAACACATTTAGTTTTGTGCTAAACCTCTCTTATGACAGCAAAATCATACTACAACGTAGTGATAATCGAAAAACCTTACAGATTTTTTTATGTTGAGACCAAATTCAACCATAGAATGTCTCAAGTACGCTCCAATTTTGAAGCATCCTATTTTAAAAAAGTCACTAGAAAAAACATGATGTGCGCTAGATCAGACTATAATTTTATTTGTGATATACGAACATAATATTATAATCTCTATCTTAAGCTTGCCTAAGGATAAAAAATTTAGCGTTCGATCGATTGTAGATTACAATTATAACATTGAGTATAAATGGCCGGATGAAAACAAATAAAATTTTCAGAACTCAAGTACTTACTTATTAAAAATATCAAAATTCTGACTAGAATGAAGCAATTAGCAATTCAATATATGAGGGGTATAGAAGCAAAGGCAGCAATCTCCATTTTGTTTATGAATGTGAAAGTGTTTGATCTCAAGCTACCATCAAATGCAACTAGATTTCACTATCAAACATGTCCATGATTAAAGGAGAGACTGTCGTCTTTGATTCTGTACCTCTTTGATCTTGCCATCTTCTTGCATTTGATCATAACTTGCGGTCAAACACTAACAGACACACTCAGAAAAATGGAGATTGCTACCTTTGTTTCTATACCCCTCATATGATAGATTCAGCGAATCCAAAACTATATGGACAGTGCCATCTTATCTATTCAGTACCTTACTTTTTTCTTCATGAGTCTATGTAATTAAAAAGTAAAATTTTGTCACATAAAACGGTAACATATTTTGTTGTCAGTTCTTTCTTGGCTTCCAGAATTCGGTCAACTAAAAAAGTTTGCCCAAACGCAAGGTGAATAATGAATTTAAAAAAAAACTTCACTTTTAATTCTTGCACTCTATAGATATTTCCATACCTCTCTCTGTATCTCTTTGTAATTTACAGAATTCTCAAAAAGAAAGTAGGTAGCTTTAACTACATTACTCATCATCATATGCCAACAGGTACAAAATAGTAATACATACTTAGGTATACAACATGTATGTATTTGTTTTCAGACAACAAAAGTGCAAAGTTGTCTTGCCCGCATGCGCAACAGATACAAATGCGAAAAATTGGACTACGACTTTGCGGCGGAGCAAAACGTACAATTGCTGAAAGAAAAAGAAAGAAATAACCGAAGAGTAGAATGCTCAGTGTGTAGAATGAAGAAGCAACTCCAGCTATAGAGTAGTGGCTTACTCGTAAATTTGATTCATAACGAACGACCGCGATATCATCGACAAAGAGCTGACGAACTAAAGTTTTCTGCGCTATTCCAGCTTAAGAAGAGTTACAAAATTTACCTTCAGTTCAGAAGTTAGAAAGTTTCCGGGAAAGTAAGACGTGTACTCTCGTACAGTGTGTGGTTAAATAAAAATCTTTGGTCTTGGTTGAGTAAACGAAAGAAGAAAAAAATAGAAAAAACCAAGTTTACACAAGTGCTCTGTTATTATTCGAAACGCGCTTTTTGGATTTACGTCAAAATTTCTCTATCGGCTAAGAAAACGTAGAAAAAAATTAATTAATTGGTGTTTTGTGAAAGTTCCTTCTGTTAAATAGTAAAATGCTCATTAAAAAGGCCGTGTTCTTGCTGGCACTGCTTTGTGTTAATATATCCTTTGGTCATACAACCCAACGACCCAGTCGCACTAATGCCAATGCTGAAGATGATTCAAATCCATTATTAGATATGGCCTCCATGTTTATACAGGAGGCTCTCAATAATCAAAATGGTAATAGCGGTAATGCTGCTGGTTCTGGCGCTGGTCTGGCTGGAGTTGCATCGTTAATTGGTACCTTTATGCAAGCGAATAGTGGTGGTGCACAAGGTAAAAGTGGTGGTGCATCTGGTGCTATGCAAATACTTTCCGGAATTGGCAGTTTATTAGCGAACTCTGCTGGAAATAATGCACGCAATGGAGGTGGCGGTGGCTTCGATCCATCCATTATTGGCAACGTCATAGAGATGTTTACCAATAACGATGCAGATGCTGATGATACTCCTCAGGGGCATAGCAGTGGTCGTAGCAAACAAGGTGCTGATTCTGGTATAGGCTTGGATTCCATTATGCAAATTGCCTCAGTATTTATGAATAGCAATAGTAATAAGCCACAGCAAAAGCATCATCAGCAAAAACGCGCTGCAAATGATGGCATTTCGGATAACATGATAAATCAGCAACAGCAAGATGATGATGATGAACCTGAAGGAGGTGGCCTAATGAGTTTGTTACCATTGGTTATGCAGGCTGTAAGTTCTTTTGCTGGTCCCGAAGGTCAGCACACGCAGGAGAAGCATAAAAGTCACGCCTGGGTATTGCCACCATTTTTGGAGCACATACATGTGTTGTGGGATCATTTTTCAAATTCGGATCTTGCTGATGCACTATATGCAAAATCAGGCATCAATAAGATACTACAGGTAGGCCACACGTTTGGTTGCTTTGGCGCAATGAGGTATGAGCACACTAAGTGAAATTAATTTTTTGTTAACAAAATAGGGTTTCAAGGGACGTGATGGCAAAGTTGATTATGACAAATTGTTTGAATCGCTGAATAATCAATCATTCCGGAGACGTTGGATTAAGTCAGCAACATTGTATTTAGCTGATTGGACCAGCTATTTGGCAAATCCAGAAGTTTATCTAAAGTAAGTAAATTTAAAATTTTCGTAGGTTAATAAGTTTGTCACGTTCAGCTAATAAAACGATTTATATTAATATTTGTTAGGCGTTTTAGGTGATTGCTTGGCGTGACAAAGTTTGCTCTTAATTTTCAGTTTTTAGATATTTCGTGCATTGCTTATATATGTATGTTTACAGTAGGGTGCTGCAAATTTAAAAATAAAATAAATGTTTCGCAGATTGTTGTGATTGATTTAAATCGAAACTTGATTCAAGGTTAAACGTCAAAATTCTGTGCAGTTCAACTATTTTTCAAACATATATATCTCAAAAACGCCCGGAAAGTTGCGTATACACCCATTTTAAGCACCAAAAATGGGAAAAAATCGTTATAGTGGACAGCCTGGGAGTTTTAGCCTAGTAGTTTCGTTACAGTGCATGAATTTATACGGTCGAGGTGGGATTTTGTTTTCGGTTTGTTATTCGGATTTTTGCCTGCACTAAAAACAATTTTTTGTTAAAAAAAAAGAAAAGTTTCGTTCAATAAAGGCTAAAGATTGTTTAATGAAGTTTCTACATTAAAATAAAAAGTTATTCAATTTACATTTTTGATTTAGAGAAAATTCATTTTAAAAGCGAACACCTTTTTTAACATTTCGGTTAGGAAAGCCAATTTTTAAAAATAAAAAATACAACTCTCCTAAAACTTTAAAACTTTACATATTTTCTGAAAGGTATTCGTACACTCATTAACTTATTTACATAAAACATATTTAGTAATTTATCTTCTTTGTTTGTATATTAAATTGAAATCCAACCAAAATCGAACAGTTGGCAACACTGCCGTAAGAGCTTAAGTACCTTTAAAGTAAAACTTTAAGATCTTATTGCAATCAAGTTATCGATTCAAAATTAAAAGTAATGATGCACAACTCGAAAATAATTTATTGAAAATTGAACTGAACAAAAATATAAAACAAAAACAAAGCACAACAAGAAACTAAAAAAGAAAAGAAATTAATGTAATTGAAAAAAACTGATTTTATATTACACTTTTATATTTGATTTATTTTCCTTTAGGCTTAGACTGAATGTGATCAGCCTTGTAGGGATAAAATCGACCAGATTTTTGTAATGTCAAGAGAGATTTCTCTCCATTATTCCCTAAAACTGGTTTTTGCTAAAATGGTTTTTTCTCTGATTTTTCAGTCAACATTTTCCCACAAATGTTCAACAGGATTAAAATCTGGGGACGGTGGTGGGTGACAAAGGGTCTGGTGTGGAAACCATTACTTGATAATTTTGGACGTTTGCTTTATAATATCGTCATGCTGGAAGATACAGTTAACTGATACATCGAATAGAGCTTCAAGTGCAGTTAAAATTTCGGAAAAAATGCAGAGACATAATTTTTACCAATGAGGAACAGTTCCATCATGAGAGCACTCTATAAAAACGGCTTACATGGAAAAAAACCATGCAAAAAGCATTTCATATCAAAAGTTAATGAGATGCAGCGAATGGATGTTGCTAAAAATATAGAAATTAGGCTCCATTTATTTGAGAAAACATATTATTTACTGCCGAAAGTATGTTTGAAGTTTTTGGAGCTTAAAAATAATGGAGAGGATCGGTTATAGTATGGGGTTGTGTGCCGGCACTGGTGTCGGTTATCTTATTTTCTTTTATTCTACAATGAATAAAACAGTTTATTGGAATATTTTAAACAACAATCTTGCCTATAATGTAAAGTTATCAAGTAACTGGATCTTAAAGCAGATTGCAATGTTATAAAACGAAAGTCCACAATTGTCAAGGAATGATTTCAACACCACACTCCTAAGACCCTTGGTCACCCGCCGCAGTCTCCAGATCTTAATCCTATTGAACGTTTGTGGGAAAATGTTGACAGGTAAATCAGAAAAAGGACCGTTTCTAGCAAGAAACGGTTTTAAGTGGAATCTGCATTGGTATTACAAAAATCTGGTCGATTCTATCCCTCGAAGGCTGAATGTAGTGTTTAAGTCTAAAAGAATATTTAAGTGTAATATAAAGTTGGTTTTTTCAATTGCTTACATTAATTTCCGTTTACTTTTTTTTGAAGCGTATATTTTAGTTTTTTTTTTTTAGTTTTGGTTGTGCTTTGTTTATGTTTTATATTTTTCTTTAGTTCAATTTTTAATAAATTATTTTCGAGTTGTGCATCATTACTTTTAATTTTGAGTCGATAACTTGATTGCAATAAGATCTTAAAGTTTTGCTTTAAAGGTGTTTACTATATTTTGACGCTCACGCTGAAAAAAAAAAAAAAAACTAAATTGTTGTGCCCCCAGACTATCCTTAGTATAGATCCTTAGTTAAACAGTTTTTAAAAAAATCAGTATCAGCGACTACCATGTTTTCTAGCGCTTTTGATGATCTGGGGCGCCCCGTGGATATTCTCTTTGTGGCTTTCACCAAGCATACCTCTCATTCGAAAATGGATGAAGAAGTTTAGAGAGACCTGTATAACATTGGACAAATCAAAAACGGGGGTGTGGAGATAGGTTTTACACTAATTTACGATAAAATGACCTGAAAAGAAAATTCGCAGCCATGCACAGTTAAAAGTTTAGTTTAATTTTTATACCAAAAAGTAAAACAATGACAAAAAATGTATTAATTTTGAGCTATTTTGGAATAAATTTCAAACTTTTCTGAAATACATTTTAAGCTTTTATGGAAAAAATTCTGAATTCGATATCAAAAAAGTTTAAAATCAATACCAAAGAGATTCAAAAGTAAGAAAAGTAAACTATCATTTTTTAGTGTGTGGTAACTAATGGGAGTTTGTTTGCTTAAGTTAACGGTCTTTTTAAAGTTAAATCGATCGAAATGGTCGAATTTCGGCCACGAGGCAAACTTTAGTACATATAAATCGGTTCAGTCCCTATTTATTTTTTTGTTGGAAATATTATGAGAAGAAGCATTGCACAAAATTTTCCTCATTTTAAAAGTGGGTGATGCCATGCCCCTAAATGGAAGATACGCTCTCACAACTAAACTGCTACATCGAAAAAACGATCATATGACCTTTCTGTTTTTAAGTGTGCGGGGCAACGGCCCTAAGAGGAAAATACGCTCTCAAATCGATTTTTATGAAATTTTGGTATGGAGATAGGTTTAACACTAAGAAAAGGAAATAAGTACATGGTTTTTAAGAGAGCGGAGCCGCTGCATTAATTTTTATGAAATTCGGTATAGAGATAGAATGCACATTAAGAAAGGATATTAAAATTTTATGTTTTTTAGTGCGCCATGCGACGCCGCAAAAACAAAATATGAAGACATGGCTAGTTAGTTATTTCCGAAACGTGCTTTGATTAGTAAATTTTTTTAATTTAGTTTTTTTCCAAATTAGACCAAGTAAAAAAAAAAAAAATTCCGTTTAGGAGTTATTTATTAAAAACCGATATTTTTACGCAATAAACAATAAATCCTATACAAAAGGATCTAGGCACTATACCCCGTGAAACTCACGGTTCATAGGTTATCGCAATTTGAAAATACTAGCGGCCACATTTTGATAGGCAACCTTGCAAAAATATATTCCCCCATTCATAACTATATGTAAAAATTAGATTTTAAAAAAAACTTGATCCATACGTTTTTTTACTGCCGGACCTTAGTGTTGTACACTGTGGCTCGGGAAGAAAATGTTTTGAATTGTTTTCCCAAAACTCAACTTAAAATTTGCAATGAATGATGAACTTTTCCTGAATCCCCTCTAATTGAATACCTTGTCGAAAGGCAAGATGATTATGTGCGATAGATTCTAAATATTTATTCTGGCTATTTGTGTGTTTATACAATTCACAGTGAAATGATTTAAAAGAGTTTCAAGAATCGCTACGTTTATTTTGGTTTGATTAACAGTTATATTTGTTATTGTGGTCTTTTGATCATATGTTTTGTGAGTACAACCTGTATTGCAAACGAATCTCTCTCTCTTCATTCTCTGCTCTCCGACAAGCTTTCTGAGCTTCGGAACTTGTTTACGCTCGATATGAAACCAATGCAATAAGACTGGTTTAGTTCAATGTTCTTTTGGCCAACACCAGCCATGACTTTGTTACTGCTATTATTTATTGTTTTCTTAAAAAGAAAAAAAACTTCTTCATAAAATTTTAAGTATCATGACACACTTTTGAATCTACTCATTTAGAACTTGCATGTCTGACTTCTTTCTCTGCAATAAGCCTTGACTGTGTTGTCTCTTCACGAAGAACTGGAGTGGTAAGAAAGATATCGTCACGAGTTTGTATGTGTGATAATTGCTTGTCGTTTGTTACAGTAGTAAAATTTGAATTGGGTGTTTAACTCTTTTACAGTCACACAACTTAAACTGTCCGCGTATCTTGAAATGTCGTGATCCATGTTGTACCTACATATTCTACCAGAAATAACTTGTACAAGCAACCGGTTTATTGCTCTCTTTCCATTTAGCACGAATAAGTTCTTTTAAAAAGTAGGTCAAAGGCAAAAATGGCCCATAAAGTGTGAGGGTAAAAATGGAGAAATTTTTATATTTGGAATTTAGTTTTGGATTTTTGTTTGTACACGACTTTTTTTTTGTAAGTGAATCAACATTTCAATTATTGCTGTGTTGTTAGGTATTTTAAAAGAATTTCAACAGCTTAACAAATAGGTATTTACATATTGTCAGAAGTGTTGGTTGATTATAAAAGGGATGAGAATTTAGGTTAATCATTAATTATGGCATTAACTTACTTAAGCACTTAAGCTTTCATCATGCTTCGATAATTTAACTGTTTATAAGCAGTGGCGCAGCTAGGGGTATTATGGGAGCTTTTGCCTTAAGCGATGCACAGTGCTCCCTTTTGGGTTCTCTCGTTCTAAAATCATAACAATTTTAAATGTTGCTGTATTTTTTTACTGAATTCAACAGTTAGGTTCTGCAGGTATAACATATTTGACCGTTTCCATTTCAAATTTTTCGAAATTTGAAATTAGATTTTCAGATTTTTATAAACGTTTACAGAGCTGTTCTAAGTGCTCAGTATAGGGACCTCTCATTATTAGTTTTGCGGAAATTTTTTTTTTTTGCAAGTTATGGGGATGGGAATTCAGAGTGTCAAAATAGTGTTTTTGAGAAAAATCGATGAAATTTTTTTCTAAGTTCCGCCATTTTGTCAAAAAATAAATTTTATTAATTTTTTCCCGATCCTTGTAACATTTTAAAAGTTATTTGATTTCCATTTTTAAATTTTGAAAATGGCGGTAATTTTTTGAAAAATCTTAAAAGTTAATTTTCTCCAAATTTTTTTTTTCTAAATTTTTTTTTACAGTAAGGTTGATGAAAAACCAAAAATTTTTCAAACGATTTGGCTTGCGCTAAATGCTTGAGAGAGCCACGGGAATTTTTTTTCTAAAAAGTCACGTGACTTTTTTTTTAACTTTTAACTATAGTAGGTGGCCAAAAAAAATTTCAAAATAGAAGAATATAACTTCCATTGCTTAGAAAATACAAGGTATATAAAAAAACCAATATTTCCCAAATAAATCATAAGAATATTGAAGAATTGACACCATGTTTAAGAAAATCTTAAAAATTCATTTTTCCAAAAAAGTTTTTTGAAGGAGGTGTGGCTGGTATGGAAAAGTTTATATATTCTTGATCAGCTTCACCTCCTGAGTGGATATAGCCATGTCCGTCTGTCTCGCTGGCGAAATTTTCGAAATACTGCAGTGCCGGGTAAAAAAAAAAGTTTAAGAACAAAAAAAAAATTTTTTTTGGGAGTATGAATTTTTAAGATTTTTTAAAACATTTCGTCAATATTCTTATGATTTATATGGGACATATTGGTTTGGAGTAAGCTAGACGTGACTTTTTAGAAAAAAGTTCCCGTGGCTCCCACAAGCATTAAGCGCAAACCAAATCATTTGGAAAATGTTTGTTTTTCATATTGTTTTACATAAAAATTTCTTGGGTCACTCTAACGTTTTGGTGAAAACTTTTTTATTAAAAACTTTTGGCTTATTGTATGAGCTTTCTTGAGCTTTCTTAAAGTGTATTTGGTTTATAGGATTTAAAAGGATTTCGCAAAGTTTTGGACCTTTAAAATTGATGTTTTAAATTTTTCTTCCTATTTTGTGACTTTGGCAGCCATTTAGTAAGATAATCTTTTCTTAGTTAAATTTTTCGAAATTCGCAAAACCAACGGAGTTATCGGAGTAATTGCATTAATGGAGAAATGTAATGTCATAATATGAAAGCTCTAACTTCTAAAACCGCAGTTATATGCAGTGAAAACCAATATGATCTATATCTGTAGATCAGTGGTTCTCAAGTGGTGGTGCGCCCCCCCTTTAGGGGCCTGAAGACAATTTAGGGGGGAGGGGCGATTTATGATTTACAAATCTCATGATGAGTGTATGTCTTAAAACGTGTAAATGCCTCGAAAGCCTCGTAAGCTCGTAATAGTTGTCAAAATCAATACGAATTTACGAGGTTTTCGAGGCTTTTACACGTTTTCAGGAATACCATAATTACAAAATTGTATTACAATCTTAAAACTTTAAGATGAATTTATTAAACTTTTAAAACTTTACATTTTTATCGAACTTCAGAATTTTGTAATTGGAAATATTGAACCCCCTTATGTAAATATTTCTAAATGATTAAGTGGTATTTTATTTTTAACTTTCTTATACGTCAAAACAACTTTCATTCTTTATTAATAGCCAAGTCAAAAAATGCAATGGAATGTATGTAGGTGTGCTGTGACAACATCTACTACATTCAATATCATCAAGTCTTTATTTTCCACAATATTGTATATTGCCTTTTCTCTGTTAAAATGTATTCAAAGACTTTCTTCTATCAATTTTTTATTAAAAATTAATATTTTAATTTTATGCAGCTTCATCTAGAAGAAAAAAAAAAAGTTAAACCTTTCACTTTATTTTTATTTTCTTTTTCTCATTTTTAAGATATTTCCAAACAGCTCAACTTATGTTTAATGGATTCCTCAAATCTCAAGGTTATCCGAAAAACACATTCTTCGATCCAAGCCGTTCCAGTGAAACTGTTTCCAATCTGTTTGATCATGTTGCTAAGCATCATCTCAATGTTAAGATCGATTCACGTCAGTATGTTAAGCCTGCCGTGGGCTATGCTAAAGAACTTTTGAAATTAGGTCAAGCACGTGGTGTACTTCAGTTCAATGCTACAGAATTGAGTGATAAATTGACTGATACACTAAATTTGGAGGTAAGTTAATAGCGTTTTATTGAACTTTAAGCATCAAAAGAGATAGAGAGAGAGCGATTTATTTTAGTTTAGTAGGAATTTAAATACTTTTTTTTAAGCAAAAAATTAGAGAAAAATTACTTATTACGCTGAATGTGGACAATATTTCTGTCTCAAAAGCGAAAAAAAAATTCACATAAGCCGACTAAAGAAAAATGGTGTTAAGCTCAGAATTATTTTCTTGGAAAAGTTACTCTTTCGTTGTGAAGATCTGAATGAGCATTAAATCCGATTTTGGAAAGTCCTAGAAGATAATCCAAACTATCGCAAAGGAGATATCAATTTGGCCCTATGCTTCCCCCAAAAAATGACAGAAAAGATTAAGAAAAAGTCAATAATAAGCTAAGGTATTGTTAAAGTGGAAAAGTTGGCAGGCTGTGTATTTTGGTTTTGATTTTTTTTTAACAATTTAATATTTTAACATAATGCCCCAGTTAATGTTAAAAATATATTAGAGCAAATCGATAAAAAGCTTATTTGCTATTGGTATTAGCGCTTTAAGACATACTACATGTTTTGAAGTAATTTTTTTTCTTCTATTAAATGACATTATTTTTTCAACAGGTTATTGAACCAGTCCTCAAAGTACATCGCGCCTATAGATTCATAACAAAATCACCACATTGTGATCGTTATGTTTTGTGTGAGTTAAACTCTCCCGAACAGAATGTATCAGAGCAATCGCGTGCTCTAATTTCTGGCGTCAGCCCTAAAATCGTTAAGGTTGGTAGTATGGGTGCTGCGATATTCATTAGCACTGAAACTGGAACACCATTTTGGACGCTATTTGGAGTGATAAATTCACCATATAATTGTGAAGTGAGTATAATTGAAAAGTGTTATTGAACTTTATGTTATATACGTATATTTTTTTAAATATTTAGACTAAATACCCAGTAGACTGCAGTGGTTTTCATGTAGGAGAAGCAAAGGTTACTACAGAATATATTCACAACGAATTGTAAACATTCGATACAATGATCTTATAAAGAGATGAACACTATTTTAGTTTAAATAGCAATAAATTTTATTTGTAAATGTAAATAGTATTATGAAATTAAAATATTTATATGAAGAAAAAAAAGAATCATTTAACTAAATATATTAAAATATATTTATGCGTGTTTTATTATTCACTATAATATCAAGACATTTAGATAATTTCTCATTAAGAAGGGTCAGGTAATAATCATATTATAATTACTATAGTTGGTTCCGATATTGAAATTTTCTTGAGAGAGGATATATTTTACTAAAAAGATTTCATAATGAGAGGAAGCAAAATTATTAGAGCCAACCATCAGATACAACCCTGGCCATTTATGGGTGACATCAGAAACATGCCTGGTAATCTAGTGGTGAACACTTTGAAATTTTATTTTCTCAATATTTTTATTCATAACACGAGATACGTCGTAAGGGGCCGTTTAAACATTACGTAACGCGCCAGGGAGGGGAGGAGTCGTCGTACGATTTGTTACGAAGTGTTACATGGGGGGGAGGAGGGGTCATCAACTCCGTTACGTAACGTCGACAATAAATTCAAAGTACCATTATCAAGATTTCATACGATACTAGGAGGGGGGGAGGTAGTACGTTTTGTTACGTTGCATTGCGACCGGTGAGGGGGTCCAAAATTGCATTACTTAATATGTGAACGGCCTCTTATTATTTTTTAGCAATTTGTTGCTTCTTTGGATTTCTTATTCTTATGATGGAAGACATCAGAAATATTATTTCTGGGGTCCGAACCAAGGTGGCTTTTTAGGCAGAAGCCTTTTTCAAACCTTAAGCATTTTATTTATAAATAAAAACCTAAGTTTTCAGGCCCATCCCTATTCTTTGGCAGTACGATTAAGTTGTGGAATAATCTCCATGAGAGCGTTTTTCCCGACAGCTGTGATATCGTTAGATTTAAGAAAAATGTTCATCGACACTACTCCTCTTTTCCCCCACCCCTTTAACCTATTTCCTTTTCTACAAATCAACACGGTGCATCGCATTTTTAGGGGCTATCCCTTAAGCGTTGGCTTAAGTAAGGGGCTGTCCATAAACTCCGTGAGGCTCCTAGGGGGGTTCGAGCAAGCGTCACGCTTGGTGTATTTTATTTATTTTTTTTATGAAGCTACCGTCACATAGGGGGAGGGGTTCAATATAGCGAATTTTAGCGTCACGGAGTTTATGGACAGCCCCTAATAAAAAAAAATAGCTCTTGCAGAAATTGTTCCGAACCTGGCGAGGTAGACACGGTGGATCACGTCATTTGCCATTGCCTAGCGCTAGCGCACTATTCGTTACCATCGAATACCCTTATCCAACACATTCTTTTCATCAAATACCATAATCCAACACCTACCTTTCATAAGAGGTCGCACTATTTCGTGCCATCTAATACCATTATCCAACACATTCTTTTCATCAAATACCATAATCCAACACATACCTTTCACAAGAGGTCGCACTATTTCGTGCCATCTAATACCCCATTTTTACACCTACCATCTATTAGAGGTCGTACTATTCGTGACCATTTAATACCCTAAAACTAAGCATCTATTAACATTAGCGAAAAATAGATGGCTGAGCTATACTCGGCTGATCTAATATTCTTTGTCCCACGCATACTTTCCAATAGATGTCGTACTATTCGGGGTCATCTAATACTCTTTATCCCACGCATACTTTCCATTAGAGGTTGCTCTAGTTGTGTCCATCTAATACCCTATTTCTACACCTACTTTCCATTAGAAGTAGTACTATTCATGGTCATGTAATACTCTTAATCCCACGCATACTTTCCATTAGAGGTCACTCTAGTTGTGTTCATCTAATACTCTGATCCAACACATACCTTCCATTAGAGGTCGTGCTATTCATGGCCATCTAATACTCTTTATCCCACGTATACTTTGCAATAGATGTCGCTCTAGTTGTGTCCATCTAATACCCTGATCACACTATTTTTGGCCATCTTCTACCCTAATCCAACACTTAGTTTTCATTAGAGGACATACTATTCGTGGGCATCTAAAAAAGTATTGTACTGTAGTAAAGAAGTTATTAAAATTGAAAAATTTGACGCTGTCTTGAATAAGTCGGGAGTTTTCTTCTTAAAGTTCACTACTTAAAATATAAAACATTTTAAACTTTTTTTGGGGAAACTAATTAATTTTGGGGAAAATCAGAGCTCAGAAAAAAATATTTTTCGTATATTTTTAGTTCATAGGTTTTCAACAAAAATTAAAATTTTTGAAAAAATCTTTTTGGGGAAAAGTTTTAAGATTTGTTTAGTTTTGGGAAAAAAATATTTTCTTTGGTGAAGCTTTGAAATTTTTATCAAGAAACCATGAAATTGATACTACGTATAGAATTATGAAGTTTATCACAACATGTATGGGTCAATTATGCATATCGCCTAAAATATGTTTTCCATTATTGTATTTATTAATGAAAAACAATAAGTAATACATAGCTATTTTTAAAAAGGTACTTTATTGTTATTTATATCAAGGAAAGCAAAAAATTATTTAACGTTTTCATGTTTGCAAAACAAAAACAATGACATTGCTATTGCTCTATTTCTTCATATTCTTACATATCCAATCCATGCCTTCCTGCATGAAATATAAAAAGGAATAACCATTCGTTAATGCTCATTAACTAATGTACGATTGTTTATTTCCACTTACTTTAATACCTGTTCCCTCTACAGCGGAGCAGGCCTGTATCTGCCAGGTGCGCTCCTCTAAACGCACCAAACCAACTGTTTCGGCAACTTCAGATGGAGTCATTGCGTTCGGTAAATCTTGTTTGTTTGCAAAAACCAGTAGCGGAACGTGTTTGAGACGATTATCCAGCAACATTTCAAAGAGTTCATTGCCAGTTTCGGAGAGTCGAGTGCGATCGGTGCAATCAATTACATAAATCTAAAGCGTATTGATTTTTAGTTTAAGTGGATTAATGAACAGTTACAAGAAATAACATAAATACAGTTTGTGGTGTAAAATTAAAAAAAATACAGCTTGGACGCAGATTTATAAATGCTGTTGATATTTACCAAAACATCAGTATTGGCATAGTAGTTTTTCCAATAGGGACGAATTTTCCATTGACCACCAATATCCCATACATTTAGTTTGAATCCATCTGCTGCAACCGATTTGATGTTGAATCCAGCAGTTGGTGTGACCTTTTATTAAAAACCGATATTTATTTTTATAATAAAAGTATTGTTATTAAATAAGCATTTTATAATTTACTTACAGTTGTTACTTCCTCAGAGGCAAGTTGTTTTAGGATTGTTGTTTTTCCAGCATTATCCAAGCCAAGCAAAAGAATGCGTGCTTCTTTTTCAGGATTAGGTCGCAGCTTACGTAGTAATGATAAAAGACCCTATATGGTATAAATAAAATTACTTAAATTGCACTGGTATTTAGTTTAAATAATATCCGTTAGTTTTTATATAAACTTAAACTTTCTTAAGTGTAATTACTATTGATCAAAGTTACAAATACTCAAAACTAGAAAACTTTTAGTCGAATATTCTTTCAGTTCTTCTGTACGGATGTGTGCGGTCAAAAAAACTTAATGCAATTGCATTTATCGTGTACATTTTGTGCCGGTCCTATGCCCCAAAGGAAGAAACCATTTATACTTAAATTTCCGGATCGAATAATCTGGTCACTGAAACGAAGATTTCGGCTACGAATTCAAAATTCCCTGAATACGCAATACGCAATAGTGTTCCGTTCGCTAGATGTATCCGAACTAATGCTATGAAGCAATTTTTATTTTGTGGACTTCATCCACTCCACATTATTTTAAAGTTTAAGCAGCTGGTGATTCATTTACAGGTACTTTTTTGCAGTGGGGTTTTAAAGCAGATCTCACGTGAGTCGTGGTAAATTATCATTGAGGGTATTCCCTCGAAAACCTCGTTACTATTTAAACTGCCAAAATTCGTATTGATTTTTACAGCTCTTGCGGTGAATAACCTTTATATGACTTACTATCATCTCAAAAGAATCGAAAAAGTGCCACGCCCACTTATTACCATTGAAAATTTTGGTTTAATATTACTCGAAAACAGCCCAAACAAATATGATGAAAATTTAGGAGATGTTACCCCTGGAATTAAGGATTTATATGTGATTTGTCGTCATATTGGAAAAATTCATTGAAGGGCGTGACACCGCCCTCGAAAATATAATACGATATAAAAAAATTACTAAAGCAATCATTGTGATTTTAATTGTAGGGAGTCTACTAGGCACCTTTTATCCTAAAGTGGGCAAAACATTTTCGGTGAGCGTGGCACAGGTAAGTATTATATCTCGCAAATGGTACAACATATTATAATGAAATTTGGTAGACGGGTTTGGGTCATCAATATCAAAAGCATTACAAAAGCAACGCTGACTCTTTAGCAACTGAAAGCTTAGATTAATTATTCTCATCAACGGTTTTAACTATGTATTTATCATTAACTTGGGAAAAATTTCTTCTATAGATAAGCATAAATACGATGTATGCTATTGGGTATATCTAGACTAAAAGTGAGCGAAATATCACCTCCCATACAAGTAAAACACTTTTTAAAAATTATATTTCGCAAAAAAAAAAAAAAAAAATTGGGTAGGTGTTTTCCAGACATCTAGAATCTAGATGTCATGTATTGGGTGAGAAGCGCCGGTATTCAAATAAGGTCACTCCCAATTTTTAACAACTGAATAATTTGGTTCAATATTGGTCGAATACGATTGCAATGATACTCATAAAATTTTACGATGTTCAAACAAGCTATCTTAATAGGACGACGTATGGTACTTTTTTTTTTTTTTTTTGCTGAAATCAAAAGCCCTTAATCTCCTGAGTAAAATGATATACATTGCGTTACGACCGGGGAGGCGGGTCAAAATTGGTCGAAAATTGCGTAACGTAATATGTGAACGGCCCCTAGTTTTCAAAGATCTTTAGAGGAAAGTAAAAAAATAAGTTAATCAAACAAAAACTATAGTGGCCATTTTCGTTCTATTTGTCGATGCTGATTCCGAATCCAGTCTAAAAATTGCTGTATCTCGTTTGTTTTCGAGATATCCTATTCGCTATATTTTAAGCGATATAGTAAGACTAGGTAATTTTTAGATTCAAAACGTGATACGGTGGAATAAAGTTTCGGCATTTCTCGAAAACCATGTTTTCAGCACTTTTAAGTTAGTAATTTTGAGACTGGACTGGATCACCATCGACAAAAACATCGTATTTGTTTGATTTACCTTTTTTTTTACTTACCTTAGAAGATCTATGAAAACTATCTATTAACCCATTATGCCAAAAAAAAAAAACAAAAAGAAGTGCCATGGTATCGATTTTAAAAAGCATGTCACTTTATTTAGGGGACTATTGATTTCAGCAAAAAAAAAAAAAGAGCACCCTACGTCGTCCCATTAAGATAGCTTGTTTAAACACCGTGACGTATGTTTCTATTAGAAAAAATTTTAACTTTTCGATATGTTTTTGATTGCAATTAAAATTATCGAATGGTATCGAAAAATATCCAAACTCTTTTGAAGATTTCCGATAGGAATCTACATTTCCACCGTAGATTTAGCTGTGGTGAGGTCTATAAATATCGTCGTTAAATCTTACCCGTTTCCACCGGCCGAGATATATCAATTTTTGTGAGTAAATGCTAAAGTTGTTTTTACTTTTTTTCTCAATAATTGTCTTCCATTTTGAACTAAGTAGTAAGGGTGTAACATTTGGCTAAAAAACTCCTTCAGTATAGCGTTTTGAAGCTTTTGCTTATATGAGAAGTGCCACGCCCTCTTGTCCGATTTCACCCAATTTTTGTTGAGAGCTTGCATTTATAGTCCTTAGTGTCTGAGTAAAATTTAGTTTGATTAGCTCAAAAAACGCTTTTAGTATAGCGTTTTAAAGCTGTTGCTTACATAAAAAGTGCCTCGCCCTCTTGTCCGAATCCGCCCAGTTTTTGCGCAGGAGCTTGTGCTAATAATTAGTAGTATTTAAGTGTATTTTGGTTGAATTGTTGTGGAAAATACTCCTAAAGTTTAATTTTGAATATATTTTTTGTATGGGCGGTAGGCGTGTCCGTTGACCAATTTCGCACATTTTCAATCCCACGACCTAACTTTTACGACAAAGCCAACGCACCAAATTTCATTGACGGACATAGCTATATCGACTCAGGAGGTGACGCTGATCAACAATATATTAACTTTTCTATATCTGCCACGCCTCCTACTCTGCGTTACAAACGGAAGGACAAAATAGTGTCGTGATTTGGTAAACGCCAAAAAAGTGTCATTGATATGATAGATGACTCATCCAGGTAAAAGGCGTGAACGTGGTTCTGTGATTATCAAGATTTTCTGCTTTAAGGCTAGTTAACCAGGCAAGTGGGAATAGGGTATTAGACAAGTATGTATTTCGCTAAAAGTACATAAAATTCCCCATTGTACTTAAGTACTTTTAGCAGCAGTCTTTACTTACATCACTGGTATAAACAGTGATGTAAGTAAAACGAACTGTCAAAACAGAAGCAAAAACAGCTGATTGTCAAATTTAAATTTTGATTTCTGCATTTTCCCCATTGCAATTTTTGTTTGTCTCCTGCCAATCTGCCAATCTCCATGACGATTTTGAAAAATAAACAAAACAAATTAAGCCCAGTGGATTTCACAAAGATTTTCTGAAATTTTTCACTTGTTTTATACGCATAATTTATTAAATATATCGTGTTTTTCGTTTTACCATTGCTGCTTTTTAATGTTGAACTATCGCCAAATGCTATTGGAGTTGTTGCTGTTTTTGCGCGTTGCTTGAATTTATGGGTAAATTAATTTTAATAATAATCACTTTTTTACAAAAACACCAACGTTAATAATGCAACATTACTTAAACAGCGATTCTTACTAACTGACTACTACACTCTCAATAGGGGGCCATCAAGTCTAGTTAGATCATGCAGACTGTCGGCTGTAAAAGTAGACCAACACGATACATTCTGTTTTGTTAATGTTTAAGGGATTGCTGGTTGCGTTTTTACTTTGCAGACTACGCTTAGCCTAAAGTGCAGTGAAGTGCGACTGAAGATTCTTCCTCTCAATATGTTGTCATATTGTGGTTTCAATGGATTTGGACAGTTTGGTGGTGAACCCGAACGCAGCAGAGTTGCGCCAATAAAAAGTAAGTTTAATTGCAGTATCTGACTGTTGTTTCGACCATTTTTTTTTTTTTTTTTTTTTGAGTATTTATAATTTGTAAAGGCGCTTGGAATAATATTCAAATTTTTAGATGGTAATGTGTATTCCGTTATCACATACATGCCTACAAATCTTTAAAAGGTTTTGTTGTTCGCTAATCTTATATACGATTAGTGAATGAGCTTATCAGCATAGGAATAAGATTTTGGGCTTATCTGATGAGTCAATACGAAGTAAATTAAACATAAATATTTGCAAAGAAAAAGAAGAAAGACGACAATAAAAGTTTAATGTTTTAATTTTTTGTTTTCCAATAAAATGTATTAGTTTTTTTTTTTTTGAAAGTGAAATAAGTCCAATTTTGAAAAATTTGAGTTAATGATAGTTACAATTATCTTTTCTTCTTAAACGAGCTAAAATTATAGAGTTATATATCTGTGGACTTATGACAAAACAACCTAAGTCGAGATAAGACAATTCTCCAGGATTTTAGTCCTAAACATAAAATATAAATACACTTCTATTAGTATAATCGCTATGTCTCTATGGTTTCTTGTTCCAGAGATATAAGGGTGTCCCATAGTTAACGCAAGATTTGAACTTAGCGCTATTCGTGCGGTGAAAATTAGTAAAAATGTATGGAAAGAGGAGATTCAACGCTGCATCAACGAAATTGAGCCACATTATTGAAAAGTTGTTAATCAGTTTTTAGGCTCTCCTGAAAAGTTGCCAATTTCGAGTTAGGTTGTTTTGTAAAAGTCCACAGATATGTTTGGAACTGACAAAACTTTTTCTCGAAAACGGCTATTAGCGTGGAATGTAGAATGAGCTAGGTTTTAACTTTCTAGATACTCATGAATGGGCGTGACACTGCCCTAATTTTAAACTTAATCTGGTCATAACTCAGAAAACATACAAGGCATTTTGATGAAATTTAATAGGCGGGTACTACTTAACAATACCCTGTAACAAACGAAAAGTGGGCGGTACTGAGTAAGTACCACGCTCACTTCTTAACCATTGAAAATATTGATTCAATTATTATAATGTTTATTCAATATTACTCGAAAACGACTCTCAACAATTTTAATGAAAATTAAGGATATATTACCCCTAAAAACAAGGATTAAGATGTGGTATTCCGTTATGGTGGGAAAACTCGTTGAAGGGCGTGGTAACTACTATCTATGCCTATTTGTAGCCAAATCTTGAGCGGTTTGATATTATAATTTTTTATCTAAAAATGATTTTCAAGTTTAATAAAATTACAATAAAATTAAATCTAAAAATTGCGACAATTTATTTTTTGGTTTTTTATTAAGGTACTAGTCCAAAAATAATTTTTCAAAAAATCGATTTTTTTTTTTTTTACAGATTTTGATTCCTTATACATTCAAGAATAACCTCCTAAAATTTTTTAAAGATATTTGAAAAAATGACAAAGTTACAGCTCTCTTTGCGCGCGCACATTTTTGACTATTTCTTCGCTACAGCGTGCTCTCGCAATTGTTTTTCGCATTTTTCTCGAAACTACATTTTTCAAGTCGGCGTAGACTTATTCTCCGAAACTATAAGTCCGACTGTTCTAATTTTTTGCATGTAGCTTTGTTTATGTATCCCACATCGTAATCCACCAGAAAATTAAAAAAATTTGTAAAAAAAAATTGTAATTTGATAATAAAGTCGAAAAAAAACATCAAAAAAAAAATTTTTTTTTCATATTGCCACTATTTTTTTTTTTTTATCGATTTTTTATAATATTCTGGTGGATTACGGTGTCATTGACCTTCCTTTTTAAGATCTTATTTGTATTTTTTTTTCCGGACAAGCCGTTTTCAAGAACATCTTTACGCCATGGGACGATAAAATTTTTAAGAAGAAAACTTTGGCGCCCTCTATAAAATGGACTTTATAATAAAAATTAAAAAAAAAATTTTTTTCAAAATCTTTAATTCTTTATTTATATGTACAAAAATTTTTATACAATAACTCAATAAAATAAAGGAAATAAAAAATTTTAAAAATTGTATTACTTTTTGCCATTTATTTTTGGACTAGTACCTTAAGTCACTGTCTATTTTTGTTACTTTCCCTTTATGTCAAGTCTCTTGGTTAAACTTTCCTATAGCTCTTTATTTAAAGTAGTATAAATATGTTTCCATAGGTCTCCATATTAATGATATTGATGAAATAAAGTTAGTATCTGCGGCTTGGAGTTATACCGCTTACGCAGATGGCACCAAATTGTTGCTTAAAGGTTTTCTACTAAGAGAATCTAAAGCAAACATTGAAATATCTACTTCATCACCTATTAAACAACTTGCTGCATGTGATAAGTTTTGCTTAGTGCTTTTAGAAACCGGTAAACTTTTGAAAATATTACCAAATATTGAAAGCAATTTGCAAGAAGTAAAATTTGCTGAAGATAATGATTTAAAGACTCAAAAGCTTCCACAAAAACGTTCAATTTTTGGTGAAATAAGACAAACTCAAAAATCAGAAGGATTTCAGATAACTCACATTGCTTGTGGAATGCATATAATATGCGCGATAAGTAACACTAATGGCGTCTATAATATTCCAAGTAAAATCTTACAACTACCAAGACATATGCGTGTGCAACAATTGGTTTGTGGATTGGAACATGCCTTGCTATTAACCACCAACGGAGATGTCTATAGTTGGGGCAATGGATTGTAAGTGCATAATATGTTTGTTTTTATGTATATTTTTTTAGATCTTCATAGTTGATCATATATTTTAGGAGAGGCCAATTGGGACACGACATAATGAGCATTTTGGAATTTCCAACTTTAGTTGAAGCTTTAGCTGGGATTAAGGTATTGATTTCATTGGTTTTTCTTTGATTTATTTTGCTTTTTTCTTCTTTATTGTATTTCCTCTTTTATTAAAGGTAACGCACATTTCTGCTGGTGGCTGGCATAGTGCTGCTATATCTGCTTTTGGTGATGTCTACACTTGGGGGTTCAATCCAAAAGGACAACTTGGTTTGCGTGTGTTCAGTATTGCAACTGATTTAAAAAATCCCACAGTTTATCCTTTGCCACAGTTAATAGATTTGCCAAAATGCTGCAACACGGTTGAAACCATAAATGAAGATAAAGACGACGAAATATCTAATCATTGCGTACCTTACAGAATTTTTACTGGCACACAACATACTATTTTGCAAATGAAATGTGGTACTATCCTCGGGTCTGGCTATAATGTACACGGGCAATTAGGCTTTGATATTGAAACTGATTTTGTCGACAAATTTCGTAGAATAGCCTATGATGCAAAAGTTGGTGTTGGTGAAATCACAATTATTTGTGGTAACTGGTGTACAATACTAAGAGAGTCAAAAGTAGATACGAATTGTGATTTACAAAAAGATGTTTTATAGTTTGTAAGTAATAACTTAATTTATACATACCCAGCAAACCAAAGACGCCAAAATCGTGAAGAATTTTGTATTCGTAACTAAATTTCTGAACAAATTCGTAACGAAAACTCTGAACAGTTTCGAATTTCAGAAAAAGTCGGAACATTTGGTTTGTACTTTTCTGTAGTTGTATAAAGACGTAATTTACAATTGTGTTAATTTTCAAATTGTTGTACCTTCTAAAAGGTGAATCTAGGGATCATTTTTATGGAGAATCATATCGCCACGTCAATGCCATAACTAGATTACTCCTAAATTATCATTTTTGGAATAAGTGGCCTATGATATTCTTCATGGTCTTGTTCACAATCCTGTCCAACTAGAGTTCTCTAAAGTGGCACCATTGCAAAGTTATAAGAAAAAAACAAAACAAAAAAAGTCAAAATTCAGTGTAAATTCAAATTTTTAAAAATATTAGAATTGAATTATCTCAAAACTAGAAAATTGGAGTTATCTCGTTATAGCATTGACAAGACGATATGCTCTACAAATGATTCCCAGTTTATGTAAAAACAAACGTTTGGGAATTATTCAATAAAAATCACTCAAGCGGCGATAAACTTCACAAAATCTAAAATAAAACAGTAAATTAATTTGTTTTTTCATACATATATATGTATAAAGAAAATTATTTTTATAGCATATGATTTTCCATAAAAGAAGTCCCTCAACTTTTTATCGTGCGAATCACCGTTCTTGAGTAATCGCAATTTGAAAATTAGCACTAAATACGCGTCAAAAGAAACAGGCCTATTAACTGATTAAGGGGCGGTTCCACATGTCATGGTCGTTGTGCGTTAACATCTCCTAAAGACCATTCATAAATACTAATAGACCTGTAAGTAAGGGACCTGTGCCCAACTCAACCAACCAAAGTTAAGTTACTCTTAATATTAACTTTGCTATAATTGAGATCATTAGCTTTAAGTTAAAACTTTTACCTTACACTTTATAACTTAATGTGAATTTTTTCAATAAAAAACTAAAGCTTGTTTTAAGAATTTCTTAAGAAAAATGAATAATAAAGTCGAAAGCCAAATTTTTTTAAAAATATATGTACTGTCCAGTTCTAATATTCCCGAGGAAATCATTTCTCATATGAGGGGTATAGAAACAAAGGCGACAATCTCCATTTTTTTCATAAATGCATCTGAGAATGCCATCTCAGCAATCACCATTGGAGATTGTAGCTTTTGTTTTGATTACTATCAATTTCATGTTTGGAAATGTTCAAAAACTCATAACTCCTGAACTGTTAATCAAACCATCTTTATTTTTGGTTCAAATGAAAGGTTATTTCCTTTTCTTTCCAAAAAATATGCTGGAAGGTATTTTTTGTCAAATATGAAACAGTTTTCGTAGTGTTTGGAGACTGATTCAATACTTTTCCAAAAATGGCCTGCACATGAAAATCGGTTAAAAAGTGTCCAAGTTATTGCCAATTATGTGAAGGAGTGTTTTTCACAATTTACAGATTTTTCCACTTCGTGCACTCCTATAGTACAAAAACAACAAACAAATTTTTATCGGCTTTGGAAAATCACGAAGCCATGTACCAAATTTCTGCGAAATCGGAGGAGGTGTGGCAGTTCGATTATTACAAACCCAGCAATGTCCACTTGATTGAAACAAGCACGACAATCTCCAAATTTCTTATCGAATTTGTCCATAAACCTCTTTGAGGATTTGGTTGAAACATGGTTTACATCTGCATCTAACTCTATTCTACTGAATCGCAAAATATACATTATAATAAATGCGTGCGTGATCTTCAGAAAAACACGTTTTTGTTAGTTTTTACAAAAATCAAAAAAGTGGAGATTGTCGCCTTTGTATCTACTATACCCCTCATGCATTATGTTTTTCTCGAGAAAAAATACTCTTAAGCCTTAATCCCAAAATAATTTTTTTCTGCATAAACAAACATTTCCCATGTATAAAATTCTCTAATTAGAAAATTAAACTATTCACGAAAAAATGCTAAATCAGGCCCGTTCCGAAATCCGTGTGATTTCAATTACTTTTCATTTAGGAGGCTTTTTGATGAAAACGGTAAGTCGAACAATAAAAGTATTAGATTCTATTTTGTGGAGAATTACATGTTCTACAAATAATATTTATCTGCATTAACAAAAAACTAACCGTTTAGGAGATATTCTTAAAAAACCGCAAAAAGTCGAGAAATTCGATTTTATCGAATATTTCCCAAATGGTTACTTTTTCGTAAAAATAAATCATTATTTTTAGAAGCTGTCATTCTCCATAAAAGTGATTCTAATACTTTTTTTCGTGTGTGTTTCCAACAACTTTATGTTTTAATTCAAGAATTTTTGTTAGTTGAAATCTGCCCAACAACTTTTGCTCTTGTTTTAAATACGAAATTGTTGTTTATTAAATACAACGAAAAGTTTTTAAATCAAGTAAAAAATTGTTGAAAGTTCAAGAACGAAAATTGTTGTTTCAAAAGAGAAAAGTTGTTGAAAATTTAAGAATGGAAATTCTTCTTTCAAAAGTGAAACTGTCAATAATATTTAAGAATGATTAGTTGAGCGAATGATTGTTGAAAGGTTTATTGGTTTTCAATACATCTTTCAGTAAAAAGCAACTTAATTCATCAAAAACTGTAGGGGAGATGCGTGTACCTCGGTCCAAGTGTCAATTGCCACTTAACAGTTGCACGTGTACGATAATGTTCTTCTATGGAATTTTCTACTCATACCGGTGACTCACATTAGAAGACTTCAGACCGTCAAGCTGTATGCGTGTATAAAAAGCGACTGAGAAAGTGTTTCTTGTTTGTAAAAATTTGTTTTTGGAGTAAACTATGAAACGTTTTGTGAGAAACTTACTTGAAATATTTCAGTTTTACAACATCAGGAAGGAAGTTTAGTTATTGTTTTATGCTTTAAGTGTGTTTTAGATGTATTTTTATTAATATGTGTTATGGGTGTTGACAGTTTTTTAAACATGCTGTCTGTGTGTACCTTGGACCTATGCTTATTGACCAGCGAGCCTTTTTCGACGGGCAACCAGGAAACCATAATCGCCTCTCAATATAATATAATTATTATTATTTACGTGATTAATGTATTTATTTGCAACCATTTTTGTTTAATTAATTGTTTTTTACTAAATGCACTTTTTTGTGTTATAATTTTTGTTTATGATAAATTTTTTTTTTATTGAAAAAAATGTTACTTTTGATTACATAATAACAACGGTTAAATCGAAGAGTAGAAAATTTAATAAAAAAAATATTTAAATCAAATTTTTGTTTTTTTTATAAAAATTTTCTTAAAAAAACAAAACTTTTAACTTTTTTTTTTATTATTTTTACATATTTGTGCCAAAATAATCTGTTTTTTTATCGATATTAGTTTTTAAACTTAATGCCATTAATTTCATACTATTAAGTAAACTTCTTGTGGAAACAAAGCCCAATTATATTCATTTTTAACAAAATGTTAGCAAATTCATATTATGACATTACTTTTGTCCCTACATAAGTGTTGGATTTGATAATTATTCCCCTCGGCGGCACGATAGCGAGGTGGATTTGATAATTATTCACCTCGGCGGCACGATAGCGAGGTGGATTTGATAATTATTCACCTCGGCGGCACGATAGCGAGGTGGATTTTCATTTCACAACGTTAACTGCGCTGCCGACGCTGAACTGATGGAAAAAACAAAGCTTTTGTTTCGAAGCGGACGTTGTGGTTACTACTTTTGTATCGTACTGTACTCGCAATGATGCTGGCACAAAGTACGCAACGAATTGTACGAAGTCTTTAACGGTTTTAGCAAAGACACAATCCAGTTCTATAGTTTTTTCACTTATTTAACGAAATATCGAAATTAACGAAAACGAGAAGACTCCCTTATTTGACAGCTGTCAACGGCTGCAGAGCTGTCAAAACTCACAAAACTTCAAAATTAAACAGTTGCACTGTAGGTGCCACTATTCATATGCTTTTGCTTTATTAACGACAATTTATTATTGTTTTTATTTTTAGTTTAGAGAAACATTACTTTTTTTTTTTGGTAATTTTGAAGCATATGAAAAAAAACGAGTAAATGCATTCCTTCCGTATATGCGCTAAACCAAAATTTTCAACTCTTACAAAGATAACAGAAAACCTGATTCGGAACTTGCCCCTTAATCCGACACAGCTACGTCAGCAACATCAGCAGCAGCAACAAAATCGTCAAAGATCGGATACAACCAAGAAACCTTCTAAGCCACCTGAAAAGACTTACAATACACCACATCCACCAAAAGATCCACCTGAAGGTTATAATCCCAAATCTTTTAAACATATCGCTTTCGATGCACCCAACTATCTACCATATTCAATTTGGCGACCATTTCAAACGAACAACGAGCGATTAGGACCAAACGCGGCCAAGTCTGCTCAATATAAGAATCCAGAGTATTATTCGTATCACCGATTTTCCTTCTTCGAGACCAACAAATCCTATTCTTAATAACAGGTCATTCAATAAGTCCGTAGGATGACACATAGATGGCATTACTAGAATTTTTTCCATATGATTCTTATTTAGTACTAACCTTCAAACGATACGTGTATAAATTTGACAGCAATCGTACTATTGATTCGTGAGTTATAGCATTTAGTGTGAAGCAACTTTTGTTAGTAAAAAAAAAGTGAACTTTGAGTTTTGATAAAGCATTGCTTTTTGATGAAAAAAAAAAAACAAAATACAGTGGAAACCAAACAATGTCTTGATAAATATTATCCGAACTCTACTCCATCGATACAAATGGATTGCTAAATTTAAACATGGTCGAACCAGCACAAATGATGCAGAGCGCTGTGGACTCCCAAATTAGGCTGTCATTCCAGAAAACATAAAAAAAATCCACAAATTGGTTATTAACGATTGCAAATTGAAGAAGCTCGAACTAGCTGACATTGTAAAGATATCAAATGACAGTGTTTTTACCATTTTACACGAACATTTGGGTATGCAAAAGCTCTTTGCAAGTGGCTGCCGCGTGAGCTCACAGTCGACCAAAACAAAAACGAATTGTTGCTTCAGAGGAGTGTTAAACCGCTGTTAAACCACAATAAAATCGAATTCTATCGTCGATATGTGACAATCGATGAAACATGGCTTCACTTTTACACACCAGAATCCAAAAGACAGTCAGCTGAGGCCTATTTTGACGAAAAAGAGAAATCGTAATATAAAAGTGGTATCGAAAAGTTGAAAAATCGCTATACTCGTTGTATCGCCCTCGAAGGCAACTATGTTGAATAATAAAATCGAGTTTTGTCAAAATTTTGTTTTTTTCTTACTTATCCTACGGACTTATTGAATGACTTGTTAACTTGCTAGAAAAAAATCAAAGTACGCACAGCTTAAGAGTCGATTTCAATAAAAACATTTTAGTAATTTTGGAAATATTCTTCAAACTTAATTTGCATTCTATGCAACTGTTGCATGAATTGTCAGCAAAGGCAACTTGCAACCACAAAGCCACAAAATATGCTTCAGGCTTTTAAGTACTCGTTTAATTTACACAATAACATTTTTCGGCAACACCCCATGACAATGTTATAGAAGCATCTGTTAAGTGTTTTTCCAACTTTGTTCACATCCATAAGCTTGTTACTCTGATGCTGTTGAATGTTGCATGCAATTTCCATTCTCACAGCAAAATTTGCACCACAAACTTTTTAATCTGTTGACACATAGTATGCGCCTCATCAGTAGATATTCATAGCAACATCACACCCCTAACCAAGGAGCTAGAACAAATTTTGTGTGTGTTAACTACATGCCACTGCTGCTCTGTGGCAACAAATGCTGTGCTGTATAGTGTTGAAGTGCTTTCAAATTGCCAGAAATTGTTGAACAAAAGTTTAACAACTCGTTTTGGGACATTTTGGCGCCATTGATAGTGTTGTTTATTTTATTTGTAGGTTTAATACCCGAGAGGGATGTACCATGTCCGGACATGTTGTTATTTAAAACAGTTTAAAATAATCCGTTTAACTAACATGTTTATATACATAATAGTTTTTGGATTAGTTTGTGTATTTTTTAGAATTTAATTATGATTTCAATTAAATAATTTCTGTTTGTTTTCAAATATTGTTTAAGACAGTGCTTTATAAAATTGTGCTGCATATTTTGTTTGAACTCCATAATATCTGTGTACGTTTGACAAAACAACCTAACTCGAGATAAGACAATTCTCCAGGATTTTTGTCATAAATATAAAATTGAAATACGCTTCTTTTGGTATAATCTCTATATCTCTATGGTTTCCAGTTCCAGAGATATAAGGCTATCCCATAATTCTCGCAAGAATTGAACTTAGCGCCATTCGTGCGGTGATGTGTTGCTAACTAAAAGAAGAAAATTATTTGACAGGTGACAGTTAAAGCTTAGTTAAAATGTAATGAAAGAGGAGATTTACCGCTGGACCAACGAAATTGAGCCACATTATTGAAAAGCAGTTATATAGTTTTTTAGCTCTCCTGAAAAGTTGCCAATTTCGAGTTAGGTTGTTTTGTCAAAATGCACACCAAGACCAAAAGCAGTCTTGGTCTTGGTTTTGATATTGAGCCTTGCTCTTGGGCATTAAATCTTGAGCTTTCTAAAGATTATTTAGCATTTAAAATTCCCAAACCTTTGGTCTTCAAGGTGCCAAAATTCAAATTGAGAGATGATTTTATGCTTGAAAAAGGCGTAAAATACCTATTATACTATACAAGTTAATAAGACTGAAAAAAAAAGCCACAAATTGAGTGTATTTCTTGACTCGCTGATCAAAAAGGCAATTCTTCCACAGTCTCTTGCTAAAGAAATGGTGTATCTGGTTTTCAGAAACAATATTCATGAATATGATCACACGATTTGTTTCACTGTTGAATTGTGTTAAAAATTTCCAGTTTTCATATGCTTGAGGTTGTTGTTGTCGGTGCCTATCCAAGTGCTTAAAATGCTCTAGACATAAGAATGCATTTCTTTTTTGAGAAGCTCTTTTCCGATAAGTATTGGAAGTTAATATATTTGAGAATATGCCTGAAAAAGCAAATATTAATGTCATTCAATGGACCAGAATGTCGAAAATCGCTTAACCCAATAAATGCAGTTAAAGTTCAGTTTCATGATGTTTTCAATGGCCAAAAACCGAATGCAATGAATTCAATTTCATAAATATTTGTGTAAATCATACAAAACTTGTTTTCATAATTAGATGATAAGTATTAGAGATGTACTTTGATAAGCAAAAACAACAATAAACAATTCTCTACATTGTGATGACCATGAACTGGTTTTCATGAATTTATTTAATTTAATCGAAATTCAATGACTGCAAAATTTTGTGAATGAAAACTGGACAGACAGCCCAAAAAAACATACAATGCCTTTACCAATTATCTCTAATTCAAATGCAATTCATTGTTCAATTTTGCATCGTTGCGGTTGTTGCTGTTGTTGTTGTCTGCCACATGTTTTACTCCAACGTAGGCGTTAGAAACACTGCCATTCTCCTCATTGCATCTTTCGGACAGACATGACATAGGTATATTACACGTGATTCCCTGCATGATACCACTTACCACATTTATGTACGAGCGTCATTTGCTGCTGCTGCTGAGCGAATGCAATAAAATTCTCGTTCGTTTCGCTCGTGTTGCAGAAGTAGGTTGATCGAAATCGAAAGTGAATCACGACACATTGTCGCAGGCAACGGGCAAAATTGGAGATGAATCTGTTGCAGATGCGACCGTGAAATGGCAAAAGTGTTTATCTGTTCGTTCAGCTGATGTTTGGAAACCCAATTTTTTTCTTCTTGTTTAATCTGATGTTAAGGTCACGGCTAGGTGAAATCGATTTTAATTTTAAGGGATATCACCCCGCGTTTTCTTTTGAATTGCTATCTGGAGAACTTCAGGGAAAATTCCCCATTTTGCATAAAATCGCACGTGTGGCCGTTTTTGAAAAATCCCAATTAAAACGAAATTTCGCATATTAAATGATAAAACTTCTATTCCAGAAGCCCGAAAACAGCGTTTTCTCCAACTTCGAAAGTAGTTATTTAGCAGGAGTCCCAGTTTCACCACTCCGAACAAAGTGAAACATATAAAAATGTTATAATGAAGCAATTCCAGGTAAATTTCGCATATTAATTGAAAGGAAATTAGGTTTCCATATTTTGTTACTAAGACCATGGATTCAACGTTTTTTTGAAAGAATGGTGGTTTTAAAAAAAAAAAAAAAAAAAATTCGAAAATTCGCCATTTCTTGAAACCCATAACTCGTATTGCAGACATTGTACACCGATTTAGTATCTTGTCTAAATACCTATAATGCAACACCAATATTTTTAAAATCAAAGGGGTTCAAAACTTATATCGGTTTTCATAAAGGCTACGTCCCCATCTTCCGACTGCTGTATCTCCGAAACTAGGTCCAGGACGAACTTTTTGCTGCTGTCGTTATTAATTCCTGAAGCTCTATTTTGCCATCTACAGCCTGCGTCTCTAGCCTTTCCTCTCAAAACTTCCGCTCTCGTTATTCCTTGAATAATTCTAAGCATCTTATGCCATGTACACATTTTCGTAGGATGCCTTGTTTTTTTTTCTAATGCTGAAAAAAGACTTGCACGACAATATAGTGATTGTTAATAACTTTTGAACCAATATCGATTATCCCAATTTTTTTTTCTGGAAAATAGTTCCTTGACAAGCGGAGAGTGCCCACAAATTTTTTATAGTTTTCTCAGAGACGGAGAAGTTGCTTTATTTCTACGTACCTATTTGAAATAGGGATTTTCAATAATAAATAAAAGATTTTGGTCCAAAACAAAAATACCATTTTATTTCCCGACCTGTGCTAAATATCTTTAAAAAAAAACATTTTCACAAAATCTTTACTAGTTGTTACAAAACATCATTTTGTTAAAGCCTTATTTACGTTTAATTTCTTAGGTGGCTTCCTTGAGATATTTTTGCCCATATGCCACATATATTATATCAAAGTGTTCGTATGGATCTTGGCTATAGGTCAAAAGGCAAAACCTGTACATAAATCCACCACTCGGGTGATTTCTATTGTGCCGAATGTCATAAAAGGTGAAAAATACCACTTTTTTGGGAGTTTTGTGATCTAAATTGCCAAAAATGCATCCAAAAGGACTGAGTTTGGTAATGAAAGTGTAGATATGGACGAGAGGAACAAAACCCGACCACCAAATGCAATAAAACTCAGTTTACTTACGAGATATATCGAAAAAACCACATAATTCAAGTTGCAAAATTCAAATGACCTTTTCTCGAAAACTAGAGCTAACTTGAACAAACTGAGCCAAATGGTATTTTATTTTGGCCTATATTTTCACCCTGCAGCGTCAGGTCTGAGTAAACTTTTTGTCGACCAAATTTTGTTCCACAGGATTAGTTACCAGATACGAGACAAAGGAGAGCTTTGCACTCAAAGGTGCGAAGGTATTATAACAGAGACACCTCGGATGGAAGCAGATGGTGGATTTAATCAGATTCATTTGGAGAACGGGTGATTTTGATCAAACTAGGAGAAAAAATAAAGCGCGTGCAACTATGTACACGTGTAAAAAGTGAAACTTATGTTTTAAAAGTGGGCATGGAACTTATTTAAGTACGTGCACTTTTCGACCAGTATACTCACAATGCTTTTCACCTCAAACAGAATAACTGCTAATAATTTAGAGAAATACATACTTATATCCCCGAAATTTCTTTAATGCAATATATGGTAAAATAATTAATTATATGCTCACTTTTAACGACACAAACCATAATATTTCTCTATAAACAGTTAGTTATGCTATCAAGTTAATTTTTTTTTTATTAAAATTGCAATATCAAAGTAAACTTGTATTGGATTAATCACTTTATGATTAATTTTCTTAGTAATAACTTGTTATTATTCTTACACAAAACGAATTAAAAGCATATTAACGTTTTCTACCGTTTAACACGATTCTCATACTCTCGTATGTATGTTTGTAGCTGCTTATGCTGTAGCAACACTTCCGGAAGTTAAACTTCCTGTAACACTTTTACTGCGAACATCCTTTCCAACCCACATACACATGTATTTTGTGCAGCGGGGTTACGGGAACTACGCAATGGGAAGAAAACATTAAAAGGTGCCTGCGAACGTAAAGAAAAATTGAAACAAGTTTAACAACATTAACAACATGACGTAACGTAACACAGATTTACATGCGTAAGAATACATACAATGTATGACATACATACATTCGCCTGTAGGAAAAATCTTTAAGCTACTTTCACTTAGATGAAAGACGATGCAACATCTAGGAATTGTTGCCAGCCAAGAGAGGATTTTCATTAAGTGTGAGTTCCTGGCCACTCCGTTAAATTTTCGTACTTATTGTCCCAACAAAGTTGTAGATGCTCGACACTTTTTGCAGTAGTTCCGGAAGGAAAAGTTCGCTTAGAAGAGGCCAAAACTTGTGTCGAGTAAAATTCTGTTATTCTTCTATTGAGGTACTTTCATATATATACGAGTATCGGCATGAATTTGTTAATATGAAGCCTACTTGTAGCTGTTGAAAAATATTTATGTTAATGGACATTCTGATATCTCCCCAGGGACTCTGTCATGAAACCGACGAACCTTCCTTATGTAACTGAATGATATCTAGCAATATGAATTTCTATTATTGTACCGAACAATCTCGCTGAGCTGAAACCAGAAGACATTGTAAGGTTTCTCACCATCTCTAGTATTACTCGAGAACTTAATAGGGTTGGCACAATGTGACGCTAATTGTGACCGTAGGTCCTGAGCTTATCAGTCTTTTCATCATAAATCTATCTAACTATCCCGCAAGTACGTTTTTAAATCATCATCAATCAAAGTCTTTACTAGTTAATATTCTCGCCAGGCACTTTAACACGAAAAGTGCATGAATAGAGTTGACTTTCCTTCCTCGCAAGCTATTCAATTGATCCTTGCAAGAGATTTGAAGATATAAATAATATATACAGCATTTCAAACAAAGTCAGTGCTAGATGTTGAGTAAAGTTTATCCTTTATACCAATTTTAGACAAACATCATAATAATATTCTCAAGCAAAATGTCCATGTTTGAACTTATAAACGCGATTTTTGACGAAAAAAGCGAAATTTAGCATTTTTCGTATTTTACTCGGCATAGGGGGATTAAATTAAAAAAAACATCATAAATAAAATCGATTTATTTTCCATCAAGGAATTTGCTTCAATTTTTTTCTGAATTTTAGGACCATTTATATGGCCGTAATGAACGATTTAGACTTTTTAATAATGTGGCTCAGTTTCGATGATGCAGCATTGAATCTTCTCTTTGCATACATTTTTACTAACCTTAAAGTGTCAGCTGTCAAATAATTTTTTTATTTTGGTTCATAACACTTCACCGCACGTATGGCGCTAAGTTCAAATCTTGCGTGAACTATGGGACACCCTTATATCTCTGGAGCAAGAACGAGACATAGCGATTATATCAATAGAAGCGTATTTAAATTTTATATTTAAGACTAAAATCCTGGAGAATTGTCTTATCTCGACTTTGGTTGTTTTGTCAAAAGTCCACAGATATCTACTACTATTGAAATGTCTGCTCTCCCGTATATTATTGGAAATTTAGATTTTCACGAAATTTTCAGGTAAAACGACCTCTCATGTCGAAATTTTCTTGTTCACCTATCGGGAATTTCATTTTACACGTCTAGGAATACATACCACCAAATGTGGTTATACACGGAGAAAAAAAAAGTACTTGCTACTTTATTTCTCATAAATTTTACCAGAATTTCAACTCAGAATAGTGACAACTTTACACCGAAGTAAGTTTCACCTTTCTGTTTTAGTCAATTCAGAATGTATTTTTGCTTGCAATTTTTTTGAAAAAATTGGCGTGATATTTACCTTACTGTAAAGTTCAAACAAAAAAAAAAAAAAACGAGCTGACCGCGCTAGGGTGCGAACTCAGGCCCTTCCGTGTGATAAGCAGATACATATCCTCTGCGCTACTTACGCATGTCATGAAGAGGCAAAAAAAATGGTATATTAAGAAAATGTCTGTCTAAAAGTAGAAATTCTTACTAAAATTATAAAAGTCAAAATGATTATATATTTTTATGATATTTACCTTATTCGAGTGGAGTGAAAATTATGACACTCATTTTTGTGCGTGAAAAAAATCAAGTTATTTTGATTAGAATTATAAATTCAAAATGGTCACACATTTTTTTTTTGAAAGTATAAATTACTCGACATAAAGTCAAATGTAGGAAATTTCGAGTAAATATTCCTATATTTTTTAACTACATTTTATTTGTAAATATGACTTTACGGACCCATTAAATTATGTTTGAAATTAAGTGTTGATTACTTTAATTTTTCGACTAGCCGAGTAAAGTTAAAATTATGATGCGTATTTTTCTCCGTGTAGAATACGAAAAAAAAAAAAATTCTGAAAACCTGGGCCATATAATTGAAGATTATTTTCGGATGTGTCCATATACCCTGGGTGTAGGGTATAATAATAAATTTCTATCTATCACACGGTCGGACCCTGGTTCAAATCCTAGTGCGGTTAGACCGTTTCTTTTTTTTTTGTTTAAGCTTTACAGCAAGATAAATATCCGAAAAATATTTTGCCATTTTTACTTTATAATTCTAGTAAAAATATTTATGTTTGCACAGAAATTTGCTAAATAAACACATTTTATATCTCTTCATCATACAATGTGTATCGCATAAGGTTAGGAAGCTTCTGGGAGGTGACTAAGAAAAAATTGCACCTGGAGGTCTAAAATGTACCCATGAGGAGTTATAGGGTTAAAACTGATTTTCTGACTTGTTTTACAAAAATAAATTTTTTGGATCACCCTAACGTTTTAGAGAAAACAATACTGTAGCAAAGTTTTAGTTAATTGTATGAGCTTTTAGATACTGCGTATTGTTTATAGAATTCAAAAAGATTTCGCAAAGTTCTGGACCTTTAAAATTGATATTTTAATTTTTTTTTTCTATTTTTTGACTTTGGCGCACATTTAAGTATGAAAAAGGTCTTATTTACATATCTTTTTATACTTTTTTTGAAATTTCCGTTAAATTTCCTTTAATTCAGCAGTACATTTGTCATACCAATTTTTCAATTTGAGGTCGGAAAAAATACTTTTCTATGTAACACACGGGCATAAGAATGCGCGCTGCATTCAAACGGATTGTTCTTGAAAAGTATTTTTTTCTGACCTCAATCTAACAAATTGGTAAGAAAAATATGCTATCAAATTAAAGAAAATAGAATTAGAATTTAAAAACAAATTATAAGAGGATATGTTACTAGGAACTTTTTCATACTAAAATGGCCGCCAAAATACTATTTAAATTTTTTACGAAAAATGTCTATGCTGTAAGGTTATTCGAAAAATCTTAACTTACTAAAGCAGTAATGTAAAATTAATTTTATTGGAGAGTTGTTACTACATATATTGTAGGATGAACTATTTTTTTCTCCGTGCGAAGCAATGTCAAAATCTGAAGATAGAAATTGATCAACTTTCATATTGTTCAAGTCAAATATTTAATATTTAATTAAAGCAAAAAGTTAAAGACTCATTCAAGTGCTCATTATCTTAAATGGGGTAAACTAAAATAATGTGCGTTATGCAAACACACCCTGCTTACGAAACCACCTAACAGCATTACTACTTACCCCATGGATACGTATATACTTATTTGTAGAATTAAGCGTAATTTGCGTAAAATTATTAATGCAGTAGAAATAAATTCCTGTGTAAATATAAAATTGTGCAGCGGGTGTTCTTGTGGAAAATTTCAGCAGTGAACAAAGTCAATTTTAACATAAGACAAGGGCCCATCCTATCCAAAACCATTACCATAAATAGCCGTATAATTTTCAATACTCTTTAGGGGTATTCTTAAAAATACAAAAAAAAAAAATAAAAAATCCAGTAGAAGAAGGTGAATTGTTGTTGACTTTACTTCAATGCAAAATTAGTGCAATTTCACTGCAGTGCCTACATCCCACTTACCTGCGCCTTACCTATCGTGTGATTCTTTTGAAACGCATGTGCGTAACTGAAGAAGAGATACAACCGACCGCTACGTATCCTTGCGTAGCTGGTAACGTGTGCATGTGATTATGTAATTATGTTATGTACATATGTACGTGAAATTCAAAATATAAATAAAATTCACGCATAATGTGAGAGTGTGCGAGCTGTGGGGCCACCAAACTCCAATCAAACGTCCTCTCTTCCTCCATAATGCTACTGTTTGTCAGTCGGTGTGGGTGCTTTTTTTTTGCCATATTCCACCGGCTGTAGTGCGTATATTTTGTTTGTGTGTGCGTGTATTGAGTTTATCGATATTCCATCTAATGAAACACTCTAACCATTCGATTTACCGATTTGCCAAAGAAGTCTATATGCGTTCATTCCTTCTTTGTTCGCTTTTATGCGTTTTGACCTGACCTAACGCAATCCAATCCAAACCACTCCGTGGTGCGACCCATATTGTATACGTAAAAGGACGTTGCCTAATTCAAGTATTCGTTGCTTGTTCTAATGAAAAATTTTGCGTAAATTATGGTTTGTTGCAGGGTTGCACTGCATGCGTTGGCAGCTCCTCCTTTTTACCATGAAATGCAGCGCTTCTTAAATTTAAAATTTCTTCACTTTATCCATGTTATGTTAACCCATAACGTACCAAAAATTTACTCATTTTTTTTTAAATTTCTGCGAACGATTAATTGAAAAAAGAAGTGGCGGAAGATAAGTTTGAGCCTTATCGAAAAATGCCCATGGATAGAACTACAGATTTAGGATTCATGCGGTAACCCATATATATTTTTCAGAAACAAACCGCATCTCGTTCTTAAAGTTGATTTTCAAAGTGCTATAATTCGTGAACTATAAGTTGTACGAAAACTATTCTGACAGCATTCTATAGAAAACTTTTAGACCTATAAAATTGTGGGCCTATCTTTTTCTGCAAAAGTTACCGTTAGCAAAATATTGGCAAGAAAGTGATTTTTCAACCTTTGACCTTGAATAACTTTTTATGCAAACTAAATTTCGCAATGGAACTTTCACACTTTATTTTTCATGTACTAATAAAGATTATTCTAGTAAAAAAATTCGCTTGGAATTATTTCGCAGAAAATTCTTTATTTCCCTATTCAGAAAAAAAATGTATAGTATGTAAGTTAGGGTAATGTGGACTATGCGCAGGCCTGACGAGAAGGGAGGGGGGGTAAGGGGGGATTCCCCTCGGGCCCGGAGTTTTTTGGAGGGCCCGGATTTAAGCAGAAAGAATATCTTCATTAATAAAATTTATAGAGGAAACTGGCCCAACCGACGAACACGAAACAAGCACTTGAGAAAAAACCCGGGCCCGCACAATTATTATTTTTTTTTTTTTTCAAACGAGAAAAAATCAAAGGTTCTACATTGTCTGCTCAGTTGAGCTTTTTGGACAAATCTAATAAGTTTTTTTGTTTGACTAACTTAACTCTATTTTCATTCTAAGCCCTTCACTTATACATTATTTTCCATATATTTATTTAAAAACAGAATTTTTTCCATGCTCGCGCTTTTAAACCTTCGTATGATTTACGGGTCCTCGCGGGCCTCTTAACTAAGGGCTTTTGTGGTTAGGTTCGGGCTCGCATAAAAATAGAATTCAAAGGTAAGTAGAGCCCCGCGGGCCATGAATAAAACTTGAGCCAACGCCCATCTTTACTCTCAACTATATAAAAATAAAACTTATAAAATTAATATTCTTTTACACGCTACAAATCTTATAACTTTAAGGTACCAAATCCTGCCTTTAGGAAAATATTATTTGTTGAAAGGAAAATTATACAAGACCATTTCATAGCTCATTTTGAAGACAAAAATCAGTACTTTGAGACCAGATCCATACCTTAAAAATTAGTATTTTTAATTAACTTTTTTTTCTAATTAATTTACATTTAATTTCTTACAACATATCGATACCTTAGAGCGCTATAGTCCTATCTCCATTTTTTCAATTGTTGGGAAATGCAAAAAGAAGATTTTAAACAGTGGTTATTTAGAATTGGTTGCTATTTTGATATAACGATACATGCAATAATTTTACCTATAATATATTTTAACATAATTTAATGCTTTTAACCAAATTTATTTATTTCTAACGAAATCCCAGCTAATTTATAGTATGTCATTATTTTTGCCCTTATATAGAATTGTACTAATATTAAAATAAACGACATATTAAGTAAATTTTATAAAATTTTTCCACTAAAATGTCTTCAAAAGTCATGAAACGCGTACAAAAAAAAAAAAAAAAAAAACGATTTATTTTTGTTTTATTTTTGGTTCCGACATACAAGGGACCCACCCCCCTTGGGTATAACAAAATTTGTTCACTAAAATGACGTAAAAAGTCGTAAAACGCGAAGAAAACACGAAAAAACGAAAAATTGTTTTTAAAAATGTAACTTATTTGAATATTCAGTGGAGATAGGACAGTAGCGCTCTTCAAAAAATTACAGTTTGGAGATAGGATTTTTCTTAATTTTCAAATATTTTGGTGTTTTTGTGGTATTTTGACATATTACAGTTTTCCACACGGTAAAGAAGCCCACAATGATACCATAAGTGCAAAAATCACAAAATCGCAAAAAGTGGAGATAGGACTATAGCGTTTTAAGGTATCGATATGATTTCCAGAACAAATATTTCGCCATTTGAAATTTACAAAGAATCAATTTCTAGTCATGAAAATTTTCTTAAAAAATTGCTACTTTTGTTCCAAAACAGCGTCAAGCTTAATATTTGGACCGAAATCTCCTCAGAATATAATATTGGCCTAGTTATTCTCTACAAAAGTTGATTTAATGACATCTCCGAAAAAAACCAATATACTCAAAGTTACGGGCAGTTAAAATGACTTGCCTTTCTTAGTATATTTTTCAAGCAATGATCGAAGACAAGCCGAAATCTTTTTTTTGTCTCTTATTTCAGGAATATGGGCGGGAAGCAAACAAAATCACAACTTTGTGCATTTCATATATCTCTTGGGCATCCTGTGGGTTGGTATCGAATAAAAAAAACTAGTAGTGGAGAGGCCAGTATATAATTCCCCCGGGCCCGTATTTTCTCTCCACGCCCCTGACTATGCGGGTAATGTGGTGCACCCTTTTATTTCTCATATTACAGACTGTATAACAATTCTGGTTATTGATGCACATTAAAACGTGAAAAACATATTTTTTACGCTCTTTGGCTTTTCTATTATGCTAATTACACGTGTGCAATTTCTTAACATATGCTGTGAGGTCAAGTTGACTTACTTTTAGTCCGGTGTGAATAACTAAATATTTTCCTCAGAACTTTGTTTTCTAAAATTCAAATAACTCTAATGCAATTGTTGAACTATTACTCAACGAAAAAATGAATGAGCAAGTCTGATTTTACATTCTTTTTATATAATCAATAATGATTTCAAAAAATTGATGTATTCGGGTAATGTGGACTACCCCATATTATATACCGTATATCTACTATGATTACTGTTACACCTTAAAAAGCTAATTGCATGTGTGGGACACCCGAGTTTGAGAAATATGGAGTACTATTTTACGTATGATTCGGAAACCCTTATTACTTGTTCACTTGCTAGTGTGAATATGGCTTATCTTATTAAAAAATATTCTTTAATTAGCCTTTACAGCTATTTTATAGCAATTTTATTCTAAAATAATACAACTCGACTTTTAGTCAACAAAAGTTGCGAATAACGGTACTACTTTAAGAAATGCACAGGGTGATCCACATTACCCAACACTTTTCTTTTTCAGCTATTTTAAAGTACTTTCAATTTAACTGGCCTCACGCTTGAAAATATTAATATTTTAGTATATGAATTATCAAATAGTAAAAACATTAGTATAACTAAGACAAATAAGTTGACCAAGCTAACCTAATGGTAGTAGGTTTGGTAGAAACTGGCAAAAAATAAAATGGGTAACCACATTACCCAAAGTTACTCTACAAGGACAAATTTTCTTTGTAAATATCGAGGGGGTAAACAAATTTTATGATTTTCACTGAGCCGGACTGGTTAAATTTCCTTCCATACGAATCCGCCCATCCTAATGTTCACTGTTTCGGTAAGGTAACCATTGCATTAAAGGGTCGCCCTCATTATCTTCATTTTAACTGTTTGTATAAAATCGTCAACTTTAAGAAATTCCAAATTTATTCTCACAGCAAAAAAGTTTAGGAATCGCTTATGCAATATTTCGTAAATTTACCGATGCACGAACCTATGAGTATTTCGCACGCATACGAGAATTGCCGAGTAAATGTTCGTCATAAATTTCCCTCAATTTGGATTCGTTGCGTACAGCCTTTGTTGCTGTGGTTATTGTTGTTGATGGGGCGAAAAGTTTGTGTGCATTTCTGGTAGCTTCATTACAAGCAATTTTCCGCTTGTTTAACACTGCAAGGATCTAAAGGCCTTGCGCTGTAATTGGTATGAGGTAATTTTTCTAATGATTAATAAAAACTAAAAAAAGAGCGTAGACAGATGAAGTCAGAAAATATGTACGGTATGTGTGTACTTCCAAAGGTATTTAGAAGTTTTTGAAAATATTTTTTTCTAAAGTAAAAGTAACTATAGGTAAAGCAGCTTATTTTAACTATCCATACTTCGCATAGAAGACTTAAAGTGTTTAGCATGCCACTTAAGGTCTTTAATTTATCTCGACCTTTATTTTGCACTATCTGGGACTATAATTATCTCTCATCAAACGCTTAGTTTCAATTCTCTACAAAAAAATGACAACAAGCTACTCAATTTGCCAAACTGCTGAAAAGAAAAGCTCCCCCCCTCCTTATGTATGTGGTGGCAGTTTTACGAAGTTTTAAGCTTTCATTCCTCAATTTCAAGCAAAATGCTAAACGTAATATATTTTAGCTCGTTTCCGTATCCGGCACAAAGAAAGCGCAGTGCTGCCAGCAATTGCGTACGAGTATTGTGGCGAAACTCGTAAAAGGAAGAATGCACACACAGGAAAAGGAAACCGAACGCATTTATGTGATTCATATCTTAATGCGTATATCGTCAGTATGATCTTTTCAAAAAGCGTAGTGTGCACATAATGCTGCTGAATTAGATAGATTGGTTTGGTTGGATTTGCAATATTTTGGTAAAACAACGTTTTGTGTATTTCAATTACAATTCATACGATGCGAGGCCGAAGTGCGTTGTTTTGAATTTTAGAAAACACAATTCCGGAAGTTACTTTTTTTTGTGGCATAAGTAGTTTATGGCTCATCAGATAGTAAGCTTTTTGTTATTCAAAAGATAAATTTCAAAAATTACTGCTATTGGACTGATATACCTACAAATTTATATGTAAATTTCGTATTTGCAGTACGGAAGTGCTGATTTAAAGTGCAATTTATTTTAATTGCGCTCAAATTACGTGAAGTCTTTTTTGCCACCAACAGCAACGGTCTTATTCCAGTCTTAAATGCATGGTTTCATTCTTCAAAGATAATTTTCCCTATGACGAACTTTCGACAGCATTTAATTTCTATGGGTATGCTAATAATAAGTGCAGGACGGAGGCTCGATGTGCGATGCATGTTGCATAAGAATTAAAAATTAAACAAGCACGAAAATTGTTTTTAATTTATTGTCTAAGCATTAAAATTAAAACGAAAACAATAAATTGCGAGAAGTACCCAGTGCGAAATTTCAACTTTGAGTCAGCAAAGTTGCAGTACTTATTTCCACTCGAGAGAAGAGTTCATTAAAGACTGGCCTCTAAGAAATTTGGTGAATTTCGACATAAAAGTGAATAACGTGTGATAAGCTATGTTTTTTATTTCTAAATAGTTCGAGAGCTGTCAAATGACAATTTTTTACCTTCCGCATAGGAGACTATCGAACTTATTGCCGAGTTTCTTTGGATAGTTGGCTGGCGCCTGTATGTCGAGCAATTTTTTCACTCTTCACCTTTTTCAATTATTTGATGAACAGTGCAGGTGCTGACTTCTCTGTCGAAGCTGTTGCACCAAGTTCCGGCTCCAAAATAAAGCTGACACGTTGGTGAGGTATGTATTTGTTAATACATTGAAGGTAACCTAATCGAAAATATAATGCACTGTAAATCTTGGCCAAAACTTGATTTGAAATAATAACGAGCAAAATTCAAAACCAAGAACAGGCTTTAGTGTTCAAGATCAAAGCCGAGACCAAAATTGAAGGCCCAGGAACAAGATTGCTGTACGGCCATTCACAAAATTCGTATAATATTGAGAAAGTATTGTACCTCTGTCTGCCTTTTCACGTGTTAACCGCTGAACTGATTTAGATGAAATTTAGTATGAAGATAGTTTGAGGCCTTAAGAAGAACATAGAATATCTCTGAAATTATTCCTAAAAGTGTTGGAAAGAGGTGCGGAACCAATCATTGTGTGTGCGTCTGAATCATTATCATCTAGAAACTTTCAGCCAATGAAGCAGTGAGTTAAGTTCAGATATACAGGAAGATTTCTTATGGTCGCCCGAAAGCTTCTTAGTTAAAACGAAGAATATCTAACTATAAAAGATGAAAAACATCTATTGTGGACAATCAACAAGTTTTAACTGATAGTTTTCTCGGATACTCGAAAGTTTCCAGAGGCTTCATTGTCAAAACAAAAAAAATCTAGGATTAATGGAGAGAAAACATCTATGATAGTTTTCTGAAACACGCGAACGTTTCCGAAGACCGACCGAAAGGTCAAAAAGAATAATAGTTAGGTATACTAGAGTGAAACATCTATGGCAGACTATCAACAAGCTTCTCGAAGGTTACTTGAAAGCTTCATAGTCAAAACGAAGAATATCTAGATATATTTAACGGAAAACATCCATGGCGGCCTATCAAAAAGCTTTATTTGATAGTTTTCTGGGATACCCGAAGGTTTTTGAAAGCCGAACGAAGAGTTCATGGTCAAAACGAAGAATATCTAGGTACACTAGAGGGAAAAGATCAATGGCGGCCTATTAACAAACTTAAACTGATAGTTTACTGAAATACGCGAACGTTTCCGAAAACCGACCGAAAGGTCCATAGTCAAAAAGAATAATAGTTAGATATACTAGAGTGAAACATCTATGGCAGAGTATCAACAAGCTTCTCGAAGGTTACTTGAAAGCTTCATAGTCAAAACGAAGAATATCTAGATATATTTAACGGAAAACATCTATGGCGGCCTATCAAAAAGCTTTATTTGATAGTTTTCTGGGATATCCGAAGGTTTCCAAAGGCCGACCGAAGGGTTCATAGTCAAAAAGAAGAATATCTAGGTATACTGGAGAGAAAACATCTATGGCGAACTATTAACAAGCTTTGATTGATAGTTTTCCGTGATAGCCGAAGGTCAACCGAAGGCTTCATAGGCAAAACGAAGAAAATCTATGGCGGAGTATCAACAAGCCTTAAGTGAATAAATGAAATTAACTTTCCGATAAGACATACAATTTTGTCAATTGGTGTGGCAGGGGGCGAAATTAATGTTTTTGTCTATATCTTCGAAATCATTAGGAACTGCGCGACGGTTTCTTAGAAAAAGTTGTAGCAAATAAAAAAACAGGCAGGGAGAACTTGTTGTTCAGAACTTCGAAATTACTTAACACGTTTTCATGCTCAGACATATTTTGGAAAAGTATTGAATCAGGTTATAAGCACAAGTATTTGGTAAAAAGTACAATTTTTCGTTCTCTTTTAGTAAAAAAAATTACAAAAGCGCTTCATGATCTTTCAAAATATTTACGCGACAGAGCAGCTCAGCGGCGGCACAGTGGTCCCGAAGTGTGTTTTTTATATCAACATTTTTTGCCCGCTTGAGGACGCGTTGTGGAAAGATTTAAACGGTGGGGGCTTATAGGTAATTAAACAGGAAAAAAAAAAAAAAAAAAAAAATAAGCCACCGCTTTTTAAAAAGCAAATCGTTTTGACAACCTTTCTTGGGGCTCAAACCCGAAAAATCGAAAATGGAAAATTTATAAAACTCTTCAACTCGAGAACCATTCATCCGAAATTTGAATTTTTTTTAATGGTTAGATGCGTTGCCCATTAAGGTCCTGTAAAACATATTTAACTCGGGAACCATCAACCCGATTAGAATGATTTTTTTTTATAGGTAGAGATGTTGTCCAGTGGGATTTTGTGAAATTTATTTTTGGAAAATTACCTCGGCTTTGTTCGGGAAACATTAACAACTCGGTAGCTATTGGTCCGATTCGAGTGATTCATTGCGTAGATATGTTAGATAGACAAAGTGAAATCGCGAAATTCGATACTTTTCGAAATAAACGATAACAAATCTGACTCGCCTATTTTGTTTTTATAATTTTCTGATTATTTTAGATACCCTCAATGCATTTCTGTTAAAATTTTTTGAATTCAGAGACTTCGAACCTAAAGCAGCTCAAGCCCCACCTTGAAATACTATGCACACTTTCTTAATGGGATATTCACTCAAATTGAATCTGCTTATAATGCTGGAGCAAATTACTATTATTTTTGTTATATATTTTTTAATTCATATTCATTTGCAACCTGAGCATGTGGCAAATTCATAAATTTATACAAAGTAAATGTTTGGTTGGCAACATAGTTGTGCATGCGCCATTCCTTGCAATGTTAAAAATGGTGATGCACCCCACCGCCCACTCCGCATAAATGCTAATAATGCGCCTAGAAAAAAAAATTTAAATTTAATTGCATAATGTGAGGGGCAACAACAACATATTGCGTTATCTTACTGAAATACCTCTCCCTCTCTCTTTCTTTCTGTCTCTTAACATGCTTTTTTTTTGTTGGTTTTAGCATACAACAATAACAACAGCAACAAAAATTGCTTTGCTTACACTTAAATTAAACGTTTTTTAATGCTACAATAATACAATAACTACAACAACAACAACAGCAACAAATAACCCCAAGTGCACTCATCTAGAATGCAACCATAGTGTTGTTGTTGCTTCTGTTTTTTTTTTTAATTGCAATTTGGCAACAATTTTCCCAAAGGCTGCCGAACGTAAGCACGAAGAAAAACGAGTAATTAATACATTTTTATATAATTTAAATTCAAACTGCTACCTGTTTTCTCGCCTGTCCGTCTGTCTGTCTGTGTGACTTGCCCCCCTCGTAATGAAGCCCTGATGATTTTTCCGAAACGGCCTTTTGCCAATACCCCGCCCCGCCCGACCTTTTTTGTTTTGTTTTCATGTTGCTGCTGTCAGTTCGTCGTCGACGTTGTTGTTTTCTGGGTTGCATTTTTGTATCATCGCTTTTTTTTGCAGTTGCTACCATATCCATCACGTGTAGCCTCTTTGGTTTGTTTCCGTTTTTGTTGATGTTGTTGTTTTGTTGCATATGCGTTCGTTCGTTCCATCTTTGTTCGGCTCGTCAAAATATTTGTTGTGCAACAGAAAAAAGTTAATTACACATTTTGTTTTTGCATTTTAAAGAATTTAGAGGTTGGCAACAGTGCCGCAGTAGCAGCATCAAGATGGCGAATATTGGGGGAAATGTGGCTAATTTGTACGAAGATGTATGAAGATACATATAGGGTAAGAGATGAAATGCCCATACTCAATATGTTCAGAGATTGTTAAATTTGGACTTCCAGCTGTGGCGAAGCGCCCGAGGTGAATTTTGTGTGACTCAAAAAAAGTTGCTCAATGTAGTCATCGAAGAACAATACCTATTTTAAGAACTAGTTTTGCCGTTCCCTTCAACGTGCCGCAAGAGACGGTGGCTTCCTACTCGCCCTATAGCTACGCAAATAACTTAAAGTCATGCTGAGTGGGTAATTAAATTTGTAAAAAGTACTGAGAAGCCGAACCTAGTTCGGTCGACAATCTAAAATGATCATTTAAGTCGATGTTTTTTATTCATAGAGCAATTTAATGTGATTCTATATATACATTTTTTTAGCTGCTAAATTTCAAGCTTTCAGATTATTCTCAAGAAAAAAGATCCTTGCACTTTTTTCATGCGATTCACCGTTCACATCGCAATTTGAAAATTAATACAATTTCATATAAGCGTCAAAAGATGCACGCCTAATAGTAAGGAAATATTAAAAACTCAAATGTTTTTCGGTGAAAAGTTTTATGTATGTATGTGCGAACGGAGCTAAACGGACGACCTGGCAGCACTGATAAAACGAACGAGACTTAAACGAAACAAACATGACGAAAAGATTTTGAATATACGAACAAACGACAGTTGAATTAGGGAGTTGAAGAAGACGGTTGTCTGCGGACAAAAAAAAGAAGTATGGAAAAGAAGTAAAATTTAAGACAATGAAAAGAATAGAATTGATAGTTAGAAGTTAGATTGATGAACTTAAAAAGAAGAACTAAAATAAAGTAACTTGTAATTGTAAATTAAAACATAAACTAAAAGAAGTGTGTCAATAAAACTGTAAATAGAAACTATTGTAAAATGTGTTTTGTTGTTTTTTATTTATTTATAGAAAGAAAAATCTAAAAAAAATCGAGAAGTATTAAGAAATATCGAGAAAATTAATAAAGGTACTATAGGGCCCTCAACTGCTTTGTCTTATTTTAGCTCGTTACATTTAATCCAGCGTTTTTCCAATTTATGTACCCCTTCCAAACATAGATTTTTTCAAGGTCCACAAAATAGGCGTTTGTTCCAGTAATGACCTCTGGATTCTACCCAAATCTTTTATCACTCAGCCTTTTCTTTAGGTCTGGAAATATGAAATACTTAGTCGCTAAATTTGAAGAAAATGCTGCATGGGGTAGCAGCCACGAATTCCCCGATACTTGGATACTTCCAATCCATCTCCATTTGAGCAGCTTGACCTCGTTTGCTATAGCACTCTGATTGCATTTTTGATGTATGTAGCTCGGCATTTGATATAGTGTGAGGCCACCAAACCTTTTGTATACGCCTTAAGCATTTGTTGTCGAATACTTGCAGCTTGTTCATTGTTGTTCAGTAACAAGCCATGTTTCGCACCCATATAGCACGGGTGTTCAAAACATTTTTTAACCCTCAAGTTGCATCACTCGGGAAGTTTTTATATTTTCTTGTTCAGGGTAAGGAAAGTAAAAAAAATTAAGAAAATCCGTCGGGCGCTTTTTTTTAAATCAAATTTTCCGTTTTTGGCAAAGTTGAGTTTAGTCAAAAATAACATGTGACAACTAAAATCAATAAAAAGGAACACGAATAGTCATTTCCAACTAACTTTTGGATGCTAAATTCAAATCCGTTAACAAAATTGTTCTATCGCTACAGAATTTTGAGATATCCTAACCCAAAAATTACCAATATATAAAATTTTTCGTGATTTTTTCCTACTTTTGAGGTTATGTAACACGACAGTGTAATCCTTTGTCATAAAACCTGTTCAGGGTAACATGACTATATCGTTTCAGGAGGTGACGCTGATCAAGAATACATATACTTTTCCATACCTGACTCGCCTCCTTCTCTGCGTTACAAATGGATGGACAATGTGAATATACCCTGGATGTAGGGTATAAAAAGAAGGGTCTGAAGTTTTGCTTCAGCGTATTAATACATAGATGTTGCTTTGCTACTGCAGAAGATTTAATTGGTTTTTGAAGAGGATTTTCACTAAAAGTTTACCCTTTTCCTTACCAAATTGATCTTTTTTCAATTCAATTTCAACTTATTCAAATCAATTTAATCTTTTTTTTTTAACGCATGCTGTGCGCTTCGTCCCTTTTCAAATTCTTTCCATATTTTTGCAGGTGTTTGGTTGGCACAATATTTATCTACTTAAGTTTATACCAAGTTTCATAAAAATAGTTACTTTATATAAAATTTTAGCGTTTAATTGATTTGGAAAAAGTTTAAATTAAATTGAAACTAGTAAGGGTGTAAAATTTGGCCTGGCCAAACATTAAATACCCTACGCTGCAGTATTTTCAAAATTTTGCCCATATGGGAGGTGCTACGCCCTCGTGTCCAAGTTTACCCAGTTTTTGTTTAGAGCTTGCATTTATAGTTTTTAGTGTCTGAGTTAAAAACGTTTTCAGTACACCGTTTTGAACCTTTTGCTTTTATAGGAGGTGCCTCGCCCTCTTGTCCGAGTTCTTCTAGTTTTAGTTTAGCATTTTTAGTCTTTAGTATTTGAGTGAAAATTGGTTGGATTATCTCAAAAAACTCTTTCAGTGTAGCATTTTGAAACTTTTGCTCATATTGGAGGTGCCACGCCTCCTGGTCTGATTTCATCCAATTTTTGTTGAGAGCTTTCATTTATGATTCTTAGTGTCTGAGTCGAATTTGGTTTGAAAATCTCATAAAACGCTTTCAGTAAAGCGTTTTGAAGCTTTTGCTTATATGGGAGGTGCCACGCCCTCTTGTTCGAATTTGCTCAGTTCTCAGAGCTTGCGCATACATTTCTTAGTATTAATGCCTATTTGGGATGCATTGCCGTGAAAAAATACTCCTTAAATTGCATTTTGAATATATTTTTTGTATCGGCGGTAGGCGTGTCCGTTGACCGATTTTGCTCATTTTCAATCCCCCAAGCTATCTTTGACGACGGAGGCAGTGTACCAAATTTCATTGAAATATCTTGCTCAGTTTTCCAAAAAAGTGTATTTCAACACACTGCCAGCCAGCCAGCCACCCAGCCAGCCAGCCAGCCAGACAGACGGACATGGCTATATCGACTCAGGAGGTGACGCTGATCAAGAATATATATACTTTTCTATACTGCCACGCCTCCTTCTATGCGTTACAAACGGAAGGACAAAGTGAATATACCCTGGGTGTAGGGTATAAAAAGATTAATTTGGTGTGGAAAAGGTTTAACCTGGAGTGATATCTAAAAAATTTTTCTAAAAATTAGATATTAGAAAGTTTTGCAAAGTTAAATCGAAATTTTAAGTTTTAACTTCAATAAGGATGTAAATTACCTAGTTTTTAGTATCTACCCTATGATTGTTCAATGCTAACTTTCATGCATTTTATTATTCTGCATGCACTTTAGATAAAAACAACAACAATTACAACAAAAACAACCGCAACAATTTTAGACATCAACATATTTTTTAGCAATTTTTCTTCATTATTTTGTGTTCTTGGAGTTCTTAGTCTTTTTCTCCAATTTTTTAATCTATTTTTTTTTTGTAACTGCAACGTTAAACATTTTTGAATTTTTACATAATTACGAGTACCTACTTGCGTGAGTACATACATACAGAATGGTGCATGGGGAAGCCAGGCGCTGCAGATACTACGTACTACAAATAATTGGCCATCACTTGTGAATTTAACTAAGGCATAGACAAGTTGGCAAGTTGAGAGGTTCCTGTTGCAACTTGCATGCGTTTTTTTCTGCTTCAATTTTCGTAGCACTAAAAGCAGCTACCAACTTCATGTCAGTGGAATATCAAATATTTCGCTTTTTTTTTCTTTTCTACAAATTCTGTTTTTGTTCTATCAAAAGCTGAGTACAAAAAAAAAAAAGTTTTGAATCTTAAATTAAGCATAAAACTAGTAAGGGTGTAAATTTTGGCCTGGCCAAAAAATAAATACCCTACACTGCAGTATTTTGAAAAGTTTGCTTATATGGGAGGTGCCACGCCCTCTTGTCCGAGTACACCCAGTTTTTGTTCAGAGCTTGCATTTATAGTTTTTAGTGTCAGAGTGAAATTTAGTTGGATTATCTCAAAAAACTCTTTCAGTATAGCATTTTGAATCTTTTGCTTATATGGGAGGTGCCACGCCCCCTTGTCTGATTTCACCCAATTTTTGCTGAGAGCTTTCATTTATAATTCTTAGTGTCTGAGTCAAATTTGGTTCGAATATCTCAAAAAACGCTTTCAGTATAGCGTTTTGAAGCTTTTGCTTATATGGGAGGTGCCACGCCCTCTTGTCCGAATTCGCTCAAATTTTTATCAGAGCTTGCGCTTACAATTCGTAGTACTTATATGTATTGTGGTTGCATTGTCGTGAAAAATACTCCTAAAATTGCATTTTGAATATAATTTTTGTATGGGCGGTAGGCGTGTCCGTTGACCGATTTTGCTCATTTTCAATCCCCCGAGCTAACTTTGACGACGAAGGCAGCGTACCAAATTTCATTGAATTAACTTGCTCAGTTTTCCCAAAAAGTGTATTTCAACACACAGCCAGCCAGCCAGCCAGCCACCCAGCCAGCCAGCCAGCCAGACAGACGGACATGGCTATATCGACTCAGGAGGTGACGCTGATTTAGAATATATATACTTTTCTATACCTGCCACGCCTCCTTCTCTGCGTTACAAACGGAAGGACAAAGTGAATATACCCTGGGTGTAGGGTATAAAAAGAAGAAAAAGTCGGCACTTTTCATTTTGCTCATATGCCTTGGGGAGCCATGGTCATTCGCAATGAGAGAAAAAACATCTGTCGATTTTGTTTAAGAGTTTTTAATAAAAAAGTGCGTGCAAAAAATTCATAAAGACGAAGTATGGAGTGGTAGCAGCTTAAAAAAAATGAACAAAAGATTGTAACTACAATACATTAAGGTTGTTGGATTAAAACAAACTTAGTCATCAATAAGTAAAAATTATTTTGTTTTTGAGGAGTTTCGTGCCTAGAATTGAGTTATACATGCAAACTTTTGATATTCCAGAAGCTGCCCTCTGGCTCTAGCTTTTGAGTAACAAAAATTTCATAATCAACTTTTAAACAAATGGGTTTTATAAAATTACCATATCCTCGATATTTTCCAACCGAATCAAAATTAATAATGTCCGAAAACGGATTAAACAGTTTCTGTATGCTAGGTATAGGTACATATGAAATGGGTTGTTGAAAACTAACTCAAATTTGAGAAAGATATTTAAAATATATTTCCAGAAGATCCAAGACGCTTACTTTTTGGTGTAATCTTTGATTATGCACAATTTTTAATCACGACGAAATAATATTATACGAGGGAAAAGTCCGCGAAATGGGGGGTAAGGAGTGGAAATAAAAATTGTAGTTTATTTTTCCTATTCAATATATTCCTTTGCTCCCTTATGCATTTTACTGATCTTTCACTTAACTTATGTATAGCTTCGAAAAAAGATGTTTTATCTTAATCTGAAACAAATACTGAAACCGAATTCTTCACCTCTTCATCACTTGAAAAATCCTTCCCACCAAGTTCTTTTTTCAAGTTTGGGAATGGGTAATATGAGCAGGGAACCATATCAAGACTGTTATTTGGGTGACCCACAAAGTTGGAAACCCATTTACTGCATGGCTCTTGAGAACAGCTGCATTCTCGTGCAGAAGGAGAATACCTATGGTCAATTTTCCCTTTAATTTTTCTCTGAAGGCTTTCTTAAGCCACCTTTAGAATGAAGCGTAGTATTTTCCGGTTATGAAGACACCTTTATCTTTGTAATCGATCAACAGGAGACACCTTAAACTTCTTAGGTGGTAATGTGATATTTTGTACCACTACATAGACTCCATTTTGGGCTCAGGTTCATAATGATGAACCCAAGTTTCGTCTCTAGTAACAATTTTAGCAAATACTGCATCTCTGAATTCACTACAGAGCACACTGGTTCAAAATCCTTAAAAGCCGACCAAAAGTCGAAATCATTATATTTTCGAGACGAAATTTTTTACCCGGGGTTTTTGGGGTCGCTGATTACGAAACTAATGTTAGATTTTTGAAAAAGAAAATGGCGGATGATTTGCATAAATATTGAACCATATCCAACAAAAAAATTTTCTCGGGGGTTTTCGGGGTCACGAATCTGATATTAGATTTTTGAAAGACAAAATAGCAAAAAACAACACTTGCACAATATTATATCTTATTTAAAAATTGATTTCAAAATTTTAACTTTGACAGAGTTGTGCGCAACGGTAAATTGATTTACATAAAAATGAGTCTTAGATACCTTTATCATGGAGTATGAGATTTACGTATATAATAACACTGTGCAACACAAAATTCTGAATTTGATCTAGATAACTTTTTTTTTGACTAATTAAGAGTTGTTAATTCCGAATCTGGGAACCGTTTTTTCCTATCATGTCTGATATCTGAGTTATCCTTGAATTAAAGTGCAGAAATTGATATTTTTAGACACATGGCGTACATTCAGAGAGTAGTGCAGTTCATTTTTGTCAGCGACATTTAATAGCATAGATCTTCCTCCTTATACCACAACTTTAACTTTTCTAATTGTATCATTCAGCCTTATCGTCTAATTGGATTTCGATTGGATCTTAATCAAATCGAGATTTTGCCATCATATATTTTGATTTCCAGAATCGAAATCAAAAAATTTTCCAATCAAATTAGAGTTAGATGATAAATAAGGCTGATTTGATTTTGATTGCAAAAATTTTTGATTTCGATTCTGGAAATCAAAATATATGATAGAAAATCTCGACTCAATTTAGTTCGAATCGAAATCGAATTAGATGATAAGGATGATTACTTTGCGAAATATCATCCATTGAAGTTAAGCTAAACAAATTTAACGCAGTCCTTTACAGGGATTTCCGATACCTTTACTTCATTTCATTTCATTTCATTTATTTAGAAATTCATTACAAAACGCTACAAGATTGTTTATCTTATGAATAAGCATAAAAAATAAGACCAAAAAATTATTCAATGGCTGATATCTCGAAAAGCAATGATCCAATTGTAAAAGTTAAAGTTTTAGTTTGAAGAAGAAAATCAGGGCTATTCATCACTGCTGAGAATCGAAAGCCCTGCTTAGATTTATACGCCGATTTGAAATTAAACAATTAAGAAAGATTTATTTTTATTTGGTAAATCACGTGATTTGCTTCAAGATGTAGAGTTAAATATCGAAACAGCCTTAAATCACCTCATAAATGGAAATGAAGCAATATGCACATAATTTTGGCACAATATTGCAAGTAGCCTAAGTTTAGCGTAGGACTTTTTTTGTACTTATCTATAACGTGCCGGCTAAGAAATAAGATATACAAATATTATGGCCGCTTAAAAAAATTGAGGTCTGGAGGCTAAATATCTAAACAAATGAATCTTATTAAGTGCTGTTTGCAAAAATTCAATTATTTTGACTACTAAAAAAATAAAAAATGAGGGATTTAGTAAGGGAAGAGTGCCGCCAGCGGGCATGGTTTGGGTGTGGGCACCCCCCGCAACTTTTGACAGAATACAAATGCGGCTGTTCTGACAAATGTTAAGCGAGTGTTATGACAGCACGAAGTTTTTGTGCATATACTGGAGCAAGCAGACGCATTTGCTTTGTGCTGAGAAGAAAATAATTTTTGAGTAGAGAAAAGTCAACACAAAAGTTTTTTTCAATCATTTTTCAAGTGCGATAAATCGAAGTGAATTAATCGAAAAGCTGAGTGCAATCTATATTTATGTAGTAAATTTATTATATTTTGTGATTCAAAACCGAATGCAACCAAAATGTTCACACAACACAATTTGCTCATTGCTTTTCAATGTGTCTGTCAAAGTCGAGTGTGGGCCCCGAATTGCTTCTGGTGTGGGCACCCTTTTTTTGTTTAAAGCGTGCGTTTTACTAAAATATCGTCTCGGAGGCCTTTTTACACTTTTTTAGTGGAAAGAAAAGAACCAATAGGCCCTTTAAAGATATCGCAGGAAAAAGTTGTTTTCATTAAGTGTGGCTGGTAAGGTGGCATACCACTTTGTAAAAAATCTCGGTATTGAGTTTCTAGACGAGTGGACCGAGGAGCAGCTGGCGGGCATGGATTGGTACAAAAAATGCATGCTTGTCAAAGGAGCAATGTCAACGAGGGCTTTAAATAACTTCACCTAGCCGGCTTAGTCTGCAAAACAATTGTTCTGGCATTGACGCCGAAGACAATCAAGTCTGGTTTCAGGGCAACAGGCATGATGCCATTCGATCCAGACTTTTTCTGTGACGCTGATTTTGTTGAAGCCGTTGATCAGAATTTGTGTTTCCAAAATAAATTAATTTTGCTTTCTTCTCTACTTGATTGCGTTTAACTTTCTATTTTCCCATTTTTAGCCGATTTCTACCGGTTTCAGGAGCACTGAGAAATTGTGCCTTTAGTCGAAAATATTCTAGTCGAGCCGGGTTTAATAATTTTGTCATAAAATGCTTGTAACGGCAATCAAATTGAAACCTTGCGTGTCGGTGGTTCCAGAAGAAAAGCAAGTCGATATATATCAAACGACTGCATATGTGGGTGAGGTGCATACCAATTTATCTTATGTTTACCTTAAAAAACAAAACAAGATCAAGTGCAGCTGGTGCATCCTTTGTGGTACTTACCAGAAGAAACAAATTTCAGCTTGCTGCCATGCTCCCAATTTAAAAGACAACAAAATGAATTTCCTTTGTGGCCTATACACTAGGAAAAAAAACCACTACTTTACTCAATAACTTGTCCCGGAGGCATATTCAACAGGCAGCTAAAGAAAGAACAAAATATTTACATGCAATCTTTTATTAACCAAGTATTTTGAATAAAGTTTCCCTTTTTCCTTCCACTAATTTTTGTAAACACACACATGCATAGCAATTTTTCCTATGGCTTTTAAGTCAATTATTACAGCGTAGCTCAAGAAGCAACTGCAATTTGGTTTCATCCGGCCAGGCGGCCAAGATGCCAGTAGTTACGATGATTTTTCTTATTTTTTTCCTTTTTGGAGAATTTGTTATTTGCTCTCAAAAAATGTATTGTGGTTCAATGATACCATACGATATTTCGTCGTTCGTAGTTGCCATCAAAAGAGGCTGATAACTAAGTTTTTCTTCTTCCGTTGTTGTTGTTTTTGGTTTTCGCTTTTTGTTTTCGTTGGTTGCCTCTGGACTCGTTTTAATAGATCAGTGGCAACAAAATAACCGACCAACATACCGACCGACCGGCTGCTTGGCCTGTTCTTCCTATCAATTTCCTTTTAATGCCGCAGTGGCAACAAAATTTTGTGTGGAACTCACGTCGCCAATCACAAAAACTGATTGAAATTGTAGCTGAAAATTGAAGTTGACTGGAAGGAAGTTAACTACTGATATGCAATCTGGCTTAAATGACCGCTATCGTCAACGTCATTGGCATACAACTGTTGGTTGGGTTGCTGTTGTTGGTGGTGTGTAGTGGTGTGGCTGTTGCTGCTGGTTATAGTGTGTGGTTGTTGCCCAATTGATTGTACTAGTACTATACATACATATATTTATTGTAGTAGCATAATAAACCCAATAGGAAGTAAAGTCACTAGTGCCTTATTCAATAGAAAAACGGATTTTTGATATTTGACAATTTCATCGATTTCAATTGCTTCCACAGTGCAACAAATTGAGGAGAAACCAATTTGAATTTGATCTCAATAACTTTTTTTTGACTAATTCAGTGTGGCTAATTCCAAATCTGCCAACTACACGTACGTTTGTTATGTCTGAGATCTAAGTTATCCTTGTTTTAAAGTGCAGAAAAAGCTATTTTCAGGCATATAGCGTACATCCAGGAAACAGTGTAGTTCACTTATGTCAGAGGCATTGAATAGCCCGGATCTTTCTCTTTAAACCTTAACTTAAAATTTTCCAATTGATCACCACTTTCCGAGATATCATCCAGGTTGCCAAAAATTCAAAAGGCGTATTGATTTTGATAACACTGTTCGACAATTTCAACTTTTTGTAAAACACATGAGAAAATCCAAAAAATTCTCAAAGTAGGCGTTAAAAAAAAAAAAAATACCCGTGTCTCGTGGTTTTTCTCCAGCACGTCACATTTTTTTTAATCGTTTTTTGAAGTTTTTTTATCCACTGTACATGAAAAAAACAATAATATCGTGTATCATATGTTCATAAAACTTATGCAGGATATTGCGGGGAATATTTTTGTATAAAATTTTAACCCTGTTTAATCCCCACATGTGGGTCATTTTTTGCCCTTTTCTTAAAAGGTACAAAAATGACACCTAAAACAGGGGAATATTGAGTCAGTATGTGCTACAGAAATATTCGCACTACTAGTTGCTGAACACTAAAAAAGCATTTAAATCTTTTACTCTAGCAAAAACATTAATTTCCTACCTGGCAAATACAGTGATGTTGTGGTAAAAACAGCAATTGCGGTTCACTACTGTTGGCACATTTTTTAACGATTTTAATGTTTTCGTCGACAACCACCTGCTGATCTTCTGTATGATGAAATTAAGTTGTTAAATTGTTGCCTTAAAAATAGTTATTAAGTCCAATGAAAATTAATTTTAGAACTATTTACCTACACACATACAAACTTTTATGTATTATATAAAAATCTGTACTGAAATTAGCATTTTTTTCAATTAATTACATCCTGTGACATTGCAATAAAGCCACTAATCTGCTGTAATGTTCCAAACATAATAGAGGATAACAATTTTAAAATGATTGCTACATTTACTGACTCAATCATTGCTGGATTGAAATTGCATCACTGACATATTGGTTTGTTTTTGAGCCTTTGATTGCAGATGCTATTTTTGTGGCATCAGTTTATTGCATGTTACAAATGAATTGCGTCTCAAATTTTTTATAGGAAGCTGAAGGATTTTTTTACCAAAGAAGGCAAATGAAGAATTAAAATGCATCTTTTTTAATTCAACAAATTAAAATTTATGATAAAAGCCTAAAACTAATTTATACCGCGTCTTTTCTAGCACATGTAAGAAATTGAGGTGCCTTTTTTGTGTGATATGAACGTTTCTGGGGCGGCCATACACAGTCGGAGAATGTACAATGCCTGCTTATAATCAGGCCTTCTTTTTTGCCTTTTTTAAGTTCTTTTAAACAGTCTCGGATGCCTTCTAAGGACAGGCCTATTAGAACGCCTGACTCTTTACTATAGATTCTCTAAACATACTATTGTCCTTTCATATTAGAAGTGATTGTAGAAGGCCTTCGTTGCTACCTTCTTTGTGGAAGCAGGCTTGTCATGTCTTGCTGCCCAAATACATTTGTAAAAACAATAAAGAAAGAAGGGAAGACAGCATGCCTGCTTCTACATTGCTTAATTTTTTTGGAGATTTTTTTCAGATATCATAATTCTCAATATATTTAATGAAAGTACTACTTAAATATCTCTTGCTTGGTACATAATTTTGGATTTCTATGATAGAGTAGCTATCAATTTCTTCCAATATAGGACATAACGATATTAACGAATATCGAAATATGCCTGCATTTCTGCCTTCTTTGTAGAAGCATGCGTGCCAGGCCTTGGCGCCCAATGACTACATGTGTAAAAAAGAAATGAACAAGGAAGGGAAGGCAGCATGCCTGTTTCTGTCCTTTAATATTAGAAACGATCGTAGAAGGCCTGCTTTGCTGCCTTCTTTTAGAAGTGAGAGTGTCAGGCCTTGGCGCCCAATAACATCATGTGTAAAAAAGAAAGCGAGAAAGAAGGGAGGATAGCAGGCCTACTGGCACTCTAAGAAGGCCTAATATCATGCCTATTAGACTGCTCTTTCTCCTACTGGGTAGAAAAATTTAACTAATATTGCTTGTCGTTGCACACTACTCTGTCAAAGTTAAAGTTTTGAAATAAATTTTTAAATGAGATATAAAAATTGTGCAAGTGTTTTTTTTTGCCATTTCTAGTTCGCCATTTTGTTTTTCAAAAATCTAATATCAGGTTTGTGACCCCAAAAAACCCCCGAGTAAATTTTTTTTTTGGATGTGGTTGAATATTTATGCGAATCTCCATCATTTTTAATCCGCCATTTTATTTTTTAAAAATCTAACATCAGATTCATAATCAGCGACCCCAAAAACCCCCTAGTAAAAAAATATCATCTCGAAAATATAATGATTTCGACTTTTGGCAAGCTTTTAAAGATTTCGAACCATTGTGTGCCCAAGGGGAAAAGAAGGGCTTCAAAAACCATTCTGAAGTGTTTGTTTTTCACCAATAAGCGCTTCCGCTCTTTTCTTTTAACATTGCATCTCCTAGGAGGTAAGCGCTCTAAAGCTTACCACAGCCTTACGAAAAAAATTTTTTTGAAGCGCTCATTTGTTATACGAACCTTCCGTGTGATAGAAATATATTATTTTTACCTACATTTACAAATTCTTTAGACCTCTACACCATTGACCGATATGATAGAGAAGTATAAAATTTGTATATTAAGCAATGCCAAGCAATGCTTCCTACGCCTTACACAGAATCATTCTGTAATCAATTTCAATTCTATAAATTAGACAAAGGAAAATAGAAAAGTGAAATAAAAAAAAGTTTATTAAAAAAAAAAAAAAAAATAAAGAAATAAAAAAAAAAAAAAAAATAGCCCGCACTGGGGTTCGAACCCATGATGATATTATTTGAATGCTTACTGCAACCTTACAAAAAACTATTGTGTAAGTGCTTCTAAATTTCTATGGGGTCAAGCGCTTTTGAAGTGCTTGGATTAGAAGCGCTAGAAATTTTTCCTCTTGGGATCTGTAGCATTTTGAGTATATATCTTCGCGCGTAATTTTGTTCTTGTTGAAGTATTCTTACGTCGTCAAAATTGGGAGAGTGTCTAGCCCACTGTACAAAAATTGGAGACTTTGGTTCAAAATTTTCTTCTTGGGAGCTGCATCGACACGCCTCACAGTGAGCTGTGAGAGAGCCCTAGCCGGTCATAAGTCGAAAAATTATGAGTCCAAAATAAAAATGTTGTTACATCAAATATAAGTATCTATGTAGTTAACATATCTCTGGTACCAATATAAAAAGGAATGATACCATTTCTATGTTTTCACATCTTAATCTTGATGAATTTAGAAAATTAAAATGTTTTCCAAGAATCGATCAAAATTTGTTAAAGTTGAAACAAGGGTATCTTAAAATACTAAATGGTTTCATCTCCTGAAACTCATAGCACTGAACTAAATTTCACCGAATTATCTTGGTTAGTTTTCCCGTAAAAAAATATTTCCACAGACAGACAGACACCCAGCCAGCCAGACAGAGAGACGGACATGGCTATATTGACTCAGAAGGTGACGCTGATCATGAATATATATACTTTTCCATATCTGCGACGCCTCCTTCTCTGCATTACAAATGGAAGGACAAAGTATAGGGTTCAAAAAACAAAATCTGTCAACTATGACTGTGAGCGATAGTATTAAAGAGTGCTGGTTTCTGTGACTCATACTAAAAAGATTATAAAACAAAATCAATTATGCTTGACTTCGATTTCTAGAGCATGTTCTAAAAATAATAAAAAATATTTTCTCAAAAACGATTTTCTAGTAAGCCCTGGTGAAATATTAAAATTTACTTGAGCGTCCTCGATTTGAATCTTGACTAAGTATATCTTGATTGATATTCTCCTGTAACTTCTATGGGTGAAGAATAAGGGCGGAATAAGACCAAAAAACTAAATATCAGTTCCTGGTTATGCATATAATTTGTACGCGGGGTCTTTAGTACCATCATCGTTTTCCACCATAGATGCCTCTTTGACAAACTTGGCAGCCCTAGATAATTTTATATTGGTGAACAAACAATGTAACCACACTTCAAGAATTCATAACAATTGTAATGAAGTTAAGCAACAAAAATTAATTAATTAATTAAATTAAAAATATCTTAAATGGCATTTCAAAATAAAGTGTAAACATTGAAAAAAAGCCCCCATTTTTGTAATTGCAAATTCAACAACATTAAAAACCTTACGTTACTTACGCCCACGAATTGCAATTGGAATTGCGTTGTTGTTGTTGTTGTCATACTCATATTGCAGATTGCAACATTTGGATTATCGTTGAGATTGGCAGCGGCAACAAACACAGTGTGACACAAACAATGCAAAACGCGTATCTCGCAGATATTTGCTTGCATTAAGGCAGGATTCGCATACAGGATACAGGACACGACTCGCATATGCAGTGTCCTCAGCCTTAAAAGTAAACAATAACGTCAGCCAACAACAACAACAACAAACAATAGTAATTACAACAATAACAGCAAAAAGTTGCGTACATTTCGTATTAACGCATTCGAAATTGCAGTCAGTCACCAGAAATGGTAGAATGAGTTCATTGGTTGATTGTTTGGCTGGTTGGTTGGTTGGTTGGTCGGTTGGTTGGTGGGTGAGTGAGTCCATCACAATCATCCATCCATCAACTGGATTTTTAATGCGTCGTTGACGCTGATGAGTTGCGTAAAAATTGCGAAAAAATAACAAGGAAAAATAAAAATTGTCGAGAGCCAAACAAAACAAAAACAAAAAAAAAAAAAATTGTGCTGGAAATCAAAATCTCTACACAACCGAAATCTGCTGATGCGTAATGCAAGCGTTTGTTGGCCTCCTTTACTCCATCATCGTCATCATCGTCATCAGCATGAGCATCACTACTACTTTATTGCTGCACCACTCCAACAACTTTGTTTTGTTTTAATTTTCATCAGGATTTCAGAGCAAAAAAAAAAAAAAATGATTTTTTTCAATATTTTCCAATCTTTTGTTGTTTTATTTGAAAAGCACTTTACATTTGAATTGTTTTCCATGTTTACGCAGCAGTGGGGTAGCGCAAAAAAACGCCATCTATTGGTGAATTGTTGGATGTTGCATATTGTGTGGATGGACGCAGTTTTGGTGCATCATGTTGGTAACCAAAATAACCACAGCCACAGCATGTCAACGTTGACGACAGTTAGATGGATAGTTTATGGGAATTGTGTAGATTTGATGAATATGTGCGTTATGGTAAAGTGACATGAACAGGACAACTCGCATCATATTGAGACACAATCCACAGTGTGGAATTCTGCAAATATACATTATGCTGGGTTGGTCCCCATACAAAAACAAAAGTTTGGAAAAACTGCTCCCCATTTAAAAGCTTACTTTGAGGAAAATTATGAAAGAAATCAAAAACGGTTTATTGGACCCCTCTAAAAACAGCCAAAATTGCCTTTTTCACAACTTCAGCAGGAGATGTCCGCTGTTTAACAATTTGTATAAATCGTTGCAAAGAGCTTAATAAGGCCTAAATTTTTTCCTCACTGTCTTTGGACATCCGTGGTCATATTCGGCTAGTGAGATACGGTTTCTCTTGTTAGTTTCATCCTAAACGCAATTTTTTCCTTATAAAATTAAAACTTTTGAGAATACACTTACACCAAATGCCATGATGAGCCAAATACGGCCAAATTTATTTTTTTACAACGGTATATTATTTTTAAAAATCGAACATCATCAGCCGAAGTTGTGGAAAAAATGCCATTTAGAGTGGTCCAAAAAAAAATTTTTTTTAACTTTTTACAATTTTTATTTTATCGATCCGGCCTTATATACTTAGGTACAAACTTTTTAGGTATTATTATGAATTTATCGAGAATATTTTCCCTTCTCGATGGGAAGCATTGTAAGTATTTCGAGAATGAAAATTCTCCTTCCAGCAGTGGTACTTTTCTCCAGTTTACACCAAAAAAGTACTCTGCAGCCCTGGTATTTTCCATCAGAATTTGACAACTAACGTTAAAAGAGATAAACAAACTATAAACATGAAAATTTCATTAAAAATAATCAAAAGAAAGTAAAATTACAAAATTGGTGATAGATTACGAGATTGGCCAAATAATTTTCCAAATCTTCACACATTGTGAGAAGCTGATGGAGTAACATTTAAAAAAAAGACACGTTCCTTGTTTCTCTTGAAGTGCTATGGGTTTCTAAATGAAATTACGTAGTATCATCCTCAACGCAAATCTAAGGTGAATGCTCCGTGACAGATGTATCAAGTTTACTTTAGCGACATCTCATATTTGTTTTGTACATAGTACTTACTTAGTTTAATTTATGAAACTTTTTATTCTAAGAAAGAATATGTAATCAAAAAGCATAGCTAGGATGATCTTCTTTCGGAGATATAGCCATTGAAAGATCCGGATATAGCTAAAAAAAAACAGTATAAGTGGTATACTCTTGGATGAATATTAAAAATATTGGTGTCATATGAAATGCACCTATATTAATAAGCTGTGAATTTGTCATACAAAAAATTTTGATTTGTCAAACATTACACAGTCCCGCATGGGTTCTCCTCTCTGAATTTTAAAAAGCGATTTCTATAGATTTAAGTGTACTGATTACGAGAAAAATAGTAGAAAAATTCCAGCACGTCACAATTCTCAGTAATTTAATTTCACTTAAGTGCCTTTTTTGTATGTATAAGACTACCACGCCTATAATACTGAACGTATCAAAACCATATTTGCAGCGGATGTTTTTTTGGTGCTCCAACACATTTATAATTGAATAAGGTGTACCCTTCATACAAAAAAAAAAAACTCTTAATAATTGAAAATTATATTTGAGTCGCTCCTACGCCTATACCAGTAGGTATATTGAAACCATATTAACACCACATATCCGCCTGATATTCCGACAGATTTGCTTTGGTAATAGGGGTAATTGAATGAAAGTACGGTGCGCTCGGTATACAAAGAAAACATACCAAAAAAAAAAAAAAAACATAAAACGCATTTCTACTTACTTTACCTGCATTATGAAACTTGATATCTGGGTGAATATTATACATAGTAGCTATCTAGATCGTACGGGGAGCACCAACAAAATATATGGTGCAAGAATGGCTTAAATATGTTGAGTATTTAAGGCGTGATATTGAATAAGTTTTATAATGTTGCACAGACCAACAAGGGTACCTCTCTTAAAATTACGAGAGTGATTTCCAATGTATTTTTTGATGTTGAGCCCAAATCCGTTTAGAGAATTTCTCTATCACGTCAGAATTTTCAGAAATTTTAAAATAACAGTGAAAAACCAAAGGTTTTTTAATTATTTTTGAGGTTATGAAAATTGGAATATCTCAAAACCCTGATGTGATGCAAATAAACCAAGTTCATATTCGTGATAAGAAGGTCGCAAACCACCATAATTGATTTCAAAAATCAAGAGAGGAAAAAAAAGTGTCGAATTGGCAGGCCTGTGTTATCTATCTATTCACGCTTCAAACTCCCTGTTGAGAAATTGGAAAATAAATTCTTACAACAAATGTCAAAATATTCCCTCCCCAAATTATTACCGATATCCTTACTTTCATGTGAACTTTTTTTCTTCCAAAACAATTTTTTTGCGATTGTATATTAATGAGTTCAAGAGAAAATTCTCGAGAAGGTTTATTCATGCTAAGGCTCAATAAGTCTTAAACCGTTATAGATACATCCTCAATTTGTATAGAGCTTTTAATGCTAAACCACTGGAAGAAATGTCCAAGGTATGGGCAATTTTGTGAAGCTATATTTGTAGACTTCATATTTTGGAATGTTAAAAACAGTTTTTACTTCATACGAAAGGTAATTTAATTTTTCAAAGGTTGCAGTGAAGAATAACTTATAGGAGAGACTCTTAGAAGAAACAGTGCATATTTAGTTTGGATCAAAACTCACGAAAACTTGATTTAAGATCTAAATGCCTAAAGCATCTATTTTTTGAAAGCTTTTTGAACTTATCTCAATAATCACGAAAGCAGTTATTTTGGTATTTAGGATCATTGGTCAAAAGTAAAAAGATTACCTTCCTTGCAGAAGTTGAAATCTTTTGGAACAAAAAACGGTTTTTTGTTTTCTATTACTCCAGATACAAGCGACAAATAGAGACTTAAGGCCCCAATAAATGTCGAATATCTTTCCATTTTTCTGAGAATAAGAGTTTACCCACTAGAAAATGCATATTGTTTTATTATTTGTGTTCACCCCCGGTGTGCGCGTTATCCATCTGCACCAAACAGATTCAGTGATATGACCAATTTTGATTATATCAGGAGGAAGGATAACAAATGATGCATTATTTTAATCAGAATGAAGTGTTCCAGAATCGATCCTTTTCTAAATAATTGTTTGTCTTGTTTTCTGTTAATTAGTGAAATGCGTTGTATCACTTGTTACACGCATCATACATACGCAAAATCTGCAATATCCTTTTATTTCCGACTTTTATTTTTGTTTTGTTTTCTTTTAATTAAAATAAATTCCAACAAAATGTTGCAAAAAAAAAAAATCCTTTGAAAATTTCATAAAAATAGAAAATAAATGCAGCAAACCAAAGGTTGCCCCACCTACATATACATATGCACACTAGACCGGTTCGATTTTGTATGAAGCAAAAAAAAAAATTCCGCAACCAACTCACAAGTAAGAAAGACTCTTAAAAACGATATCTGCATCAGTTTTTTTTTTCATTCTGAGAAAAACCAATGAAGCACTTTTGGCTAAAAAACATGTTTTTTGGTCATAGCTTTTTTTTTTATTACAAAATGAATACCCAAGGGTACTTTAGAAAAAAAGACTAAGTTCTTTCATAAATTTCGCGCTTCGAAATAATAATTTTTGTTTGGAGGTATAGATAATATTCGCATCCCGAAATCAAATGTTTTACATTTCAAAAAAAATCTGAAAAAATTCACATGTATTCTTTGGACGGTTCCAAGCATTTTTTGTGAATACACTTTTTTCGTAAGATGCCTTGCTTTTAAGTAAAAAATCGTATTTTCGAACGCATAATTGAAAAATGTAAAAATATCGATTTCGGGATCCATATTCCAAAAAAAAAAAAAAAAATTTTTAAACGCCAACATTTTTGTTAGAACATAGTATTTATTTCTTAAGTACCCTTGGGTATCTATTTTGTAATGAACAAAAAGTTATGACCAAAAAACTTGTTTCTTAGCCATAATGGGCCTACAGTAGAATCAAATGAAAAAAAAAAAAATAAATTAAGGCAAATATCATTTCGTCTGAGTCGGTTTTGGGATGAATCTTAATTTCAATCCTATCTAATGTACATACATATGTATTTATTGCAACGCAGTAACACGTACTAGTGTGCGTACACACTTGAAGCGCTACGCATTTAGGTCCAGGGTGCTGCCTAAAAAAGAAACAAAAATTGATTAAAAAACTTTCTTAAATTTAGAAAAAATCAAGTCATTATAACCTACACCTAGGGTATATTCACTTTGTACTGCCATTTGTAATGTAGAGTAGGGGGGGTGGCAGATATAGAAAAGTATATATATTCTTGATCAGCGTAACCTTTTGAGTCGATGTAGCCATGTCCGTCTGTCTGGCTGGCTGGTAGTGCGTGGAAATACATTTTGTGGGAAAACTGAGCAAGATAATTCAATGAAAGTTGGTACAGCAATTAAACATAGCATAAACGGTCTTTTTTTCTTGTTTAGGCTAAGATATCTCAAAAACCGTATGAGATAAAGCAATTTTAAGGCCGGATTCAGATTCAACATTGCAAAATACATTAAATATAATTATTTTTATATATGTTTGTTGCGTTTTTTTTTTTTTCGATTTTTTTTTTTTTATATGGGATATGTTTTTTTGCGATATTTCGCGGGGATGATCAGCTACGATTTCGGGGTTTGCATTTTTTAGACCACTAAACTAATAAAAATGAAACCCCATTCATAGATTTTCTCCACATAGCCAAAAAACCTATCGACTGCTTAAGAGCACCGTGACTGAAAGCTTTCTTTGAGATAATTGAACTTAATTTTACTCAGATACTAAGAGCTATAAATGCACGCTCTGAGGTAAAACGAGACGAACTCGGACAAGAGGGTGTGCCACCTCCATATAAGCGGAAGCTTCAAAACTCTATACTAAAAACGTTTTTTTCAGATGACCCAACTAAATTTCAATCAGACACTAAGAACTATAAATGCAAGCTCTGAGCAAAAACTGGGTGAACTCGGACAAAAGGGCACCTCCCATTTAAGCAAAATTTAAGAAATACTGCAGTGTAGAGTATTTAATGTTTGGCCAGGGCAAAGGTTACACCCTTACTAGTTTATTTTGATACAGAAAGCTTACCTTGGTTATGAAAATATGCAAATTGCATTTCCTGATTCTAAATAATTTTAGCAAAAATTTTTTTCATTTATTTAAATTTAATTCTGGTATGGTAAATGTTCCGTACTTCAACCTTTTTTAAAATTTATTATTGAAAAGTAAGCTTAGCTTAGTAAGTATTTGAACCCACGATGAACTTCACTTATTGATTTGTTATTTAAAAATTGTTTCGATAAGACGACTGTAATTTGCAAGCAGCCCACGAGAAATTTAACTATCAGGATATTCTTCTTGATGACAAAATATTTTTGAAAAATTTGAAAATTAGAACTTTTTTTGCTAACAAAATAACACTGTGGAACAAAAATTGGTCAACAAAAGTTTACTCGGATCTGACGCTGCGGGGTGAAAATAAAGGCCAAAATAAAAGACCATTTAGCTAAATGCTAAATATCTCTAAAAAAAACATTTCTACAAAGTCTTTACTTGTTGTTATAAAACATAATTTTGTTAAAGCCTTTTTTACGTTTAATTTCTTAGGTGGCTCACTTGAGAAATTTTTGCCCATATGAAACATTTATTATATCAAAGTATTCGTATGGATCTCGGCTACAGGTTAAAAGGCATAAATCCACCACTCGGGTGATTTCTATTGAGCCGAATGTCATAAAAGTCGAAAAATATCACTTTTTTGGGAATTTTGTGCTCTAACTTGCCAAAAGTGCATCCAAAAATACTGATTTGGTAGTGAAAGATTAGATATGGATTAGAATAAAACTCAGTTTACTTACGAGATATATCGAAAAGACCACATAATGCAAGGTGCAAAATTCAAACGGTCTTTTCTCGAAAACTAGAGCCAATTTGAACAAACTGAGCTAAATGGTCTTTTATTTTGGCCTATATTTTCATCCCGCAGCGTCAGATCCGAGTAAACTTTTGTTGACCAAATTTTGTTCCACAGTGTAATTTATGGCTTTTTTTTAATAAAAAATTAAAATTTTCTACATACCTAAACTAAAAATATGTTGTATTTTTTACTTGAATGGGTTTCATCTGCTGGCGTTGCAACATGAGGGGAGGGGGGTCAAAAATCCTCTAAAAACCTTTATGGATGGCCTCTTACATTCTACACAGAGCGAAGAAAAAAAGCATAACTTGCGATGCTGAATGAGTTTCTACAACGTTCGTGAGTGTTTAACTACGTATCGTTGCTGATTTGGATTTAACAATGCTCCAAGATCATATTTGTATAGTGCGTTGCTAAACCACTAACGAACGTGGTTGAAACTTACTTAGCAACGCTGGTTGCCAAGAAATGGACTTTCAGTCAACCTCACAATAATGATGGCAAAGGCTGAGTTCGTTTACGTCCGCATTTATCACCCGACAGGTTTCAGGTTCAAATCTTACCCAATACAATAAAATATTTATTTAAAGCAAAAATTGAAAATTAAAAAAGAAAATATCAGTTTCATTGATATTGCCAGCAAAAAATTAGAATCAAAAAATAATTTTTTTTTTTTTTACTTAGCAATGCGCCTTGTTAAATCATTCACGAACGTAGTTGGAACTCACTTAGCAACGCACGTTGTTAAAACTGCTACGAACGAGCCATGCTCAAAATTTGGGTCATTGGTTGACTAATTTCTCATCCACTGCTGTTTTTACTTCACTTCCGCCTTCTTCACCCACTTATACATATATTTACGCACATTTAAAATGTCGGCCTTCTCGTCGTACTGTACCATATCCTGGCAATCACACGCGCTGCAACATGAAAGTTGCAAAACATGCTGAGCATACACTCGTATGATGTTATGATGTTGGTTGTTTGTGTTGTTTTTCCTATTCATTTAAAATGAATTTTATCGCATTTTGTTTTCCAGGATAATTTCGTTATCATTGTTTAATTAAAGTTCCGTTTGTGTATTGCGTATCGCAGATACAAGGTACAACAGCGGTGTCTGGTTGCACTGCACTACATTGATTTAAACGTCACAAATAATGCATTGGCAAAGGTATATTATTTGTTGCTGCTCCTACTTCCACTGTGCCTATGTCATTTAGTTTTTTTCTTTCACATACCTTGTTATATTAGGCATCATTGTGGTTAAGTGTTGCCTACGCATTTACATTGGAACTGAACTTTGTGAATTGATTTACATACAAGTCAAAAGAGTTCAGATCCAAATGCTCTTCTCCTACACAGCAAAAAGTTTGAGGATAAAGTATAAACAAAATTCAAACTAAATTGGAAAGAATACAAATCCAAAACTTATTTTTTATCCTCAAACTTTGTGCTGTGTAGATAAGAAAACTTTAAATTAGGCATCACACTATATTCTAGATAGACCTTAGTTGATCACACTCTGGATGATTATCTCTTAGCCCCGAAGATTATCAAAAACAAAAAAAAAAAAAAAATGTTTGCCGAAAAATTTTGTTAACGCTTTATAAACCAAGTTTTCTATGTTATTCCATCTCACAGTAGCTTGATCTTCTAAATCTAGAGATATAGTCTTGAATACGAATTGTTTCGAAATGGACGCAAGCTAATGTATTTACTTCTGCTAAGTAATGAACACTGTAACCAAGTACTTAAGCATCTCAATTACTCGAATCTTTTCAAAGATACCATTTGTAGATTCTGCCTGCCGTAAGGATGAAAAAGCCTTTGTACACATCGTATGGTGAGTCTGGCGCACTACTGTAACACAACATTCTGTTTGAATCGGAAACATATGAGCCTTTCAAAATGACAATGGTGCAACTCCAAAACGAGGCAAAAGTAATGTCATATAAATTATGTGCCATAATGATCAGAAATTTGGTCGATATCATTTCTTTAACTTAGTTTTAACAATTCCATATCATCAAGTAAATTTCTCATGAAAACAGAAATCAATTTTATTCATCCCTAACAAAATGTCAGCCAATTAATATTTTGACATAAATTTTGCCTCGTTTTGGAGTTGCACCATTGTCATTTTGAACGGCTCATATATTTCTCAACATTTTAGTGGAACTGAATTCAAAACATATTCTAAGTTTTCTAAACACGCAATAGAACTACTCCAAAAAATAATAATTAGAACTCTAATTGACATCGATGTGCCCATTTTTATTAGTCCTGTCATTAGAAATCTATTTGTAGCATGAGATATTTCTGATGAAGAACGTTTCTCATTTACAATATAAACGCTGACAAGTAAAAGTCATTTTCAATTTTTCTATTATTAACAACATACAAATACTAATAAACGCAAAAACACTCACACACATATCACACGCACACACGTTCATTTCATTAAATCAACAGAATCATGCAAATGATGCATTAAAACGGAAGTGCACTGCCAATTTCATACAGCAACAACAGAAAAAAGGAACAAAAAAAAAAAAAAAAAAAAATTAAATGTTTTTGCGATGCACTCGGTTCCATTTTAATTTTCTAAAATAAAAAATGATGAATATTGAGAGAGAAAATTCCATTTTGCAAAATTTGCTTTTAATAATGTTAAAAAACATCACAACAAATAATGACAATACAAGCCAGTGTTGCACATTGTGTGCAATTGTTGGCAACAATTGTTGGCAATACACACTAATATCCATCCTATAATTTAGATATCTGCAAAGCTTTTTTTGAAAATAAATTCTATTGTTAGGAAAATTTTAAGCTGTCGATATTAGCATTTAGTTAGAAACAAAAGAGATGTTTAAAATTCTCATTTTGTGATAGAACTTCGAGAGGATTCAAATCTAATCACTTACCATACAATAATTTTGAATAAAAATGTCAATCTCCTACAAATGCAACAAATGTCCACAGGAAAGAGGACCTTATCTTCACTGGAAAAATTTTACAGGAGAGCCATAGATAAGAGATAGTTTCAGTCTTATTGGTTTTCGGTCAAAGGTGGAACTCAGTATTTAGTCTTGTTCTGAACTTATTACTATTGATTTGAGTTCGATTACAAATCTATTAATACATGGGACAAAAATTTGTCCTACTTTTTTTACTATGTTAAAAATGAAGCACGTCTTTGAATTATACACCATTCAAAAGGAATTTGTATGTAAATGTGCACATAGTTAAAATTATTTTAAAATGTTGTCTTTAAGCCTGCTAAAATCAAATACAAATTTTTCAATATTAACAACAACAACGCGGTCATATAAAGCTGAAAAGAGGATAAAGCACAAAGAGAAAAACAAAAAGCATAGCACTGTGCGTGTTGTTGGCTTTGTTTACGTTTCACATTTGTCATTGTACCAGAGATTTTCTATTTTGTACCAAGTAGCAGAAAAAGTACTTAGTGTTCAAAAAGTACTAAAATTATTAAATGCATTTGTGGTCAAATTTTGACCATTCGGTGGTTCTAGTACCAATAAAAGTGGACTTACTAAACTTTGAACTTCGATACATCTTTAAAATTAAGTTTTTTTTTCCATTAAAATACGATCTTAAAATGCTTTAGCTCTGGTAATTTTTGGAATTTTCCAGTGATCGAGATGTCATTTTAATTCAAAACTACTATGGGTGTAACCTTTGGCTTGGCCAAACATCAGATACCCTGCACTAGGGTAGAATGGGGTTAAACAACCACTTTTGTGCTTGGCACCCTGTAAAAACTTTGTTTATGAAAATAATTTGAAAATTTAAACTGTTCCTGGTTCGTTGAACCATTTGTTACAAAATTCACCTGAAAATTTTTTATCAAACTCGCATTGTTTATCCGGTATTTGCATTTGAACAAAAAGTGAGAAACGGTTGTTTTACCCCACCAGGTGGGGTAAAACAACCAATATAATAAAAGTGACCAACATTGTTATTTTAAGGATTTTTATTTTATCAGAATTTTACATAACGTTACACAAGAACAAGAATAACTTGAAAAAGTTTCTCTTGAGCTTCAGTAAGCGCTGGCGTCACTTTCCTCAACTTATACCTCTTTTCTTGGACGAACTCTTTAGGAGCAACGAGTATTGTTTTTAGCTGCCGTGTCTTGGTTTTTTTGCTCGGAAAATATCTTTAGAATCTTTTTTTCCGACCTTACCATGGTCGTCAATGACTGTTTCTTCTTCTGGTTATTTAACCCCACGTGCTTTTTTTCATTTTACGGCGAACAACTTTTTAACCAATTTAAATTTTGTAAAACGCATTACAGATTTGGATTCAGCATGTAATTCTGCTCTTAGAAAACACTTACCTTTTTTTCTGCACTTCACTGATTTGTGGAATTTTGAACTTTTATCGACTGAAAATATTGCGGCGAGGACGCGTCAAATCTTTCTTTCGTCAGAACTCAGGTTATAACACACGTGCGGTTGTGGAACGTTTTTCCAAAGTTGTGTTGTATCGATCACTATCTACTGTACCAACGGTCGTTCGATTCGACTTTATTAAAAAAAATTATAGGCAATTGGTTGTTTAACCCCGTGGCGATTTAACCCCGTTCTACCCTACAGTATTTGGAAAATTTTGCTTATATGGGAGGTGCCACGCCTTCTTGTACGAGTTCACCCAGCTTTTGCTCAGAGCTTGCATTTATAATTCTTAGTGACTGAGTGAAATTTGGTTGGACTATCTCAAAAAAAAAAAAAAAATCGTTTTGAAGCTTTTGCTTGGATGGGAGGTGCCACGCCCTCTTGTCTGTGTTCGTCTAGTTTTAGCTCAGAGCGTGCATTTATAGTCTTTAATATTTGAGTGAAATTTAGTTGGAATATCTCAAAAGACTCTTTCAATTGTAGCATTTTGAAACTTTTACTCGTATGGGAGGTGCCACGCCTACTTGTCCGATTTCACCCAATTTTTGCTCAGAGCTTGCATTTCTAGTTTTTAGTGTCTGAGTAAAATTTAGTTCCATTATCTCGAAAAACGATTTCAGTATAGCATTTTGAAGCTTTTGCTTATATGGGAGGTGCCACGCCCTCTTGTCCGACTTTGCTAAATTTTTTCTCAGAGCTTGTGCTTACAATTTGTAGTATTTATGTGCATTTCGGTTGCATTGTAGTGAAAAATACTCCTAAAGTTGCATTTCGAATATATTTTTTGTATTGTTGGTAGGTGTATCCATTGACGCATTTCGCTCATTTTCAATCCCTCGAGCTATCTTTAACGACGGAGGCAGTGTACCAAATTTGATTGAATTATCTTGCTTAGTTTTCCCAAAAAATGTATTTCCACGCACACCCAGCCAGCCAGCCAGCTTGACGCTGATCAAGAATATATATACTTTTCTATATCTGCCACGCCACTTTCTCTGCGTTACAAACGGTAGGACAAAGAGAATATTCCCTAGTTGTAGGATATAAAAATGCCTTTTTAGTAAATGCAAACAAAAAAAAAAAAAAAACTGTTTTTGATTTGAGAAGACAAGGTGCCTGTTTTCCATTTTCACAAGGTTCAGGGATGTTCGACTACCCATAGTTAATTTCACAAAGATTGCTTTATCAGTTTTTTTGTTATAGCGTATTTAACTGTTGTGGGCGGTACATTACCCTTCTACGAGTTTTTCACATATTAATCCTTGTCTTTAGGATTGACCCATTGTTCTTGAGAAAAAAGTTTGGCTACTAATTCGAGAAACTTTCAAGATCGCGAAGCATGGAGGAACAATAATATATGAGTAATATTAAAACAGGACTCGATAAAGATGGCAGGGTAGGTGCTGTTTTCGTAGGCTCGGGATTCCAATAAAACTCTTGCAATGTGAATAACAGTAACAACATTTAGAAAATGTCAGACTCGACAAACAATTCGATGCACCTTAAAGCTGTTTGCAATATATATTCTCGAAGCTTGCCTGGGGGTGAAAACTATGATGGATACGGATTGATTAGCCAAAAGCAGAGCCTGCAATACTTGCATTCCTGCGATCATGACCCTATATGCCAACTGTTATGTATTAACACGAAGTGCATAGTTCAACAGTTTGACTTCGAATGATTTTATTAGCATTTAATAAAGTTATGTATACAATAAATATAATTTGAGTATAAGAGAGAGTTATATTTTTGTGTATGCATATAGTAGAATCAAGAGATTTGCAATACTCATCAGCAACTAAATTTGGTTCCAGAATATTTGTTGCAAATAATCCAAAAATTTATTTTTCCTGTAAGAAGCACTATCTATTCCCATTCATATTCAATTCTTCCAAGCAAACCTAATTAATGATGATGATGATGATGATGATGATGATGAATTTTAAAGAAAACATGAAATCTCCCCGGTATGCAGTTACTGACTCTACTTTAAAACACTTGTTATTTAATTTTGAACACACATTCCAGGTGAACAAGTAGTAGAGGTACCCAACTCTTGTTGAATTTCTAATGAAATCCTAATTATAAAATCACAAAACTAGTCAATACTTGCTGCAGTTGTTGTTGTTGTAGTTGTTGCTACAGCAGCAGCATAATTATCAGCCAAGTCGAAAAGCATTTAAGTTACTGCTTAAGCTGCGGCTAATGGCGACATTAGTGAAATAGGAAATCATCATCATGATTTTTTGTTGTCACTGTTGTTGTTGCAAAGATTTTCTTAGTTTTTTTTTTTTGTTGGTCGGGTTGTTCAGTTGGCGTGTCTAGTCGATACTTAAGATGCGTTTTCAGCATTTTTAGTTAATTTACCAGGAAAGCATTTGAAATTCTAAAAAAGCAAGTTAAGGAAAAAAAATTGCAATTTTCTTTTTGTTGCTGTTGGTTTTGTTTGTTATTTGTTTCTGTTGCTACTGTTCTGTTGTTGCTGTTACTGTCGTTGTTTTGTTTTAGCGTGACAAGAAATCACGTCAATCGTTTATGGACATTTATTTAGCGAATGCTGGCTACAAATGTTGCTGGCAATTTATTTATGACATTTTTTTGTTAATGCAAGCAAACGGGCAGTACAACAAAAAAGAAACAGCAACATACCACATAGACCAACAACATCAATAATGAAAAGAACGTCACTTATTCCTTGATGCATTACATCACGAGTGCGAGTGACAAAAACAGAAATAAAAGCAACAGCAACAGATGACCACATTAAGTCAACGCGGCTGGCGTTGGCAGCAAAAACTGACCAAAGTTATAGGCTTTGGCTTAGAAAATGCAATCACATACAATTGCCAAAGTCATGCTTCAAAGTCAAAGCCAAAACCAAGTTCCATATTCATCAGTTACAACAACAACAACAAATACAACAACAGCACGATCAGTTCCATTCAAGTTCAGTTAGAGACATGCTATCATTTATAAAATACAATGCGAATATCGATACTCTAAAAAAAATAGTTTATCACAAGTGATATACTTAGATGGTACTAAGTACTTTAGGTGTTTGTGGATACATTTGCGGCAAATAATAATCATTTTTCGAATCAAACAATTTTGATATTTGCTGCAAATTCGAAAATTGGTTATAATACACATTATTTTTATTTGTGACAACAAATAAGCGTACTCTCCATTAAATCCATACTAGAATTCATCCGTATGATAGATAGAAACATATTATTTTTACTTACAATTACAAACTCATTAGATCTCTACACCTCAAGACCACTGAGCTACATGGTAAAGAGGTAAAAAATTTGTTTATTAAGCAAATGTCTCTCCCAGCAGAATTTCATATTCGAACGCTTCCTACAGCATTACAAAAAATCATTGTGTATTTAATTTCAATTCAATTAAACAAAAGTAAATAATATAGAAAAAGGAAAATGAAAATGAAAACATGAAAAAATAAAAAAAATAAAAAAATAAAAACGAGCAAGGGTGTAACCTTTGGCCTGGCCAAACATTAAATATTCAACGCCTTCTTGTACGAGTTCACCCAGTTTTTGCTCAGAGCTTGCATTTATAGTTCTCAGTGTCTGAGTAAAATTAAGTTCGATTTTCTCAAAAAAAGCTTTCAGTATAGCGTTTTCAATCTTTTCCTTATATGGAAGGTGCCACGCCCTCTTGTTCAAATTCTCCCAATTTTTGCTCAGAGCTTGCGCTGACAATTTATAGTATTTGTGTGTATTTTTGTTGCATTGTCATGAGAAATACTCCTAAAATTGCATTTTGAATATATTTTTTGTATGGGCGGTAGGCGTGACCGTTGACCGATTTCGCTCATTTTCAATCCCACTAGTTAACTTTAACGACAGAGGCAGCATATAAAATTTCATTGAATTATCTTGCTCAGTTTTCCCAAAAAATGTATTTCAACACACTGGCAGCCAGACAGACGTACATGGCTATATCGACTCAGTAGGTGACACTGACCAAGAATATATATACTTTTCTATATCTGCCACGCCTCCTCCACGTTACAAACGGGAGAATAAAGTGAATAAACCCTTGCTGTTGGGTATAAAAATAGTATTTTTTGCACTATATTTATTATATATGTATTTTATACCGGGTCGAAATTTCGATTCAACCCGAAATCGACTCAAAAGTTAGAGGAACTCTTAAAAACGATATCTGCATCATTTTGTTTTCTTTCATTGTGAGAAAAACCAATGGAGCACTTTTAATTGTACTGAAGGCCTATTTGGCTAAATAATGTTTTTTGGTCATGACTTTTTTTTTCATTGTACTTTAGAAATGAGGATTATGTTCTTTCAAAAATTTTGGCGTTTACATTTTTATTTTTTGGGGAATAGATAATACTCGGTTCCAAAAATCGATTTGTTTACTTTTTTCAATAATGAGGTCGGAAAAACGATATTTTACTCAGAAGCAAGGCATCTTTCGAAAAAAGTGTATACGGCAGAAAATGCTTGGAATTGTCAAAAAAAATTAAAAAAAAAAAAATAACAAAAAATTCTGAAAGAATTCACACTAATATTTCGAAGAATTCTAGGCTTTTTACGCCATATGAAAATATCCTATCCTCTCCTATCCTATCCTATCCTATCCTATCCTATCCTATCCTATCCTATCCTATCCTATCCTATCCTATCCTATCCTATCCTATCCTATCCTATCCTATCCTATCCTTTCCTATTCTATTTTATTCTATTCTATTCTATTCTATTCTATTCTATTCTATTCTATTCTATTCTATTCTTTTCTATTCTATTCCATTCTATTCTATTCTATTCTATTCTATTCTATTCTATTCTATTCTATTCTATTCTATTCTATTCTATTCTATTCTATTCTATTCGATTCTATTCTATTCTATTCTATTCTATTCTATTCTATTCTATTCTATTCTATTCTATTCTATTCTTTTCTATTCTATTCCATTCTATTCTATTCTATTCTATTCTATTCTATTCTATTCTATTCTGTTCTATTCGATTCTATTCTATTCTATTCTATTCTATTCTATTCTATTCTATTCTATTCTATTCTATTCTATTCTATTCTATTCTATTCTATTCTATTCTATTCTATTCTATTCTATTCTATTCTATTCTATTCTATTCTATTCTATTCTATTCTATTCTATTCTATTCTATTCTATCCTATCCTATCCTATCCTATCCTATCCTATCCTATCCTATCCTATCCTATCCTATCCTATCCTATCCTATCCTATCCTATCCTATCCTATCCTATCCTATACTATCCTATCCTATCCTATCCTATCCTATCCTATCCTATCCTATCCTATCCTATCCTATCCTATCCTATCCTATCCTATCCTATCCTATCCTATCCTATCCTATCCTATCCTATCCTATCCTATCCTATCTTATCCTATCCTATCCTATCCTATCCTATCCTATCCTATCCTATCCTATCCTATCCTATCCTATCCTATCCTATCCTATCCTATCCTATCCTATCCTATCCTATCCTATCCTATCCTATCCTATCCTATCCTATCCTATCCTATCCTATCCTATCCTATCCTATCCTATCCTATCCTATCCTATCCTATCCTATCCTATCCTATCCTATCCTATCCTATCCTATCCTATCCTATCCTATCCTATCCTATCCTATCCTATCCTATCCTATCCTATCCTATCCTATCCTATCCTATCCTATCCTATCCTATCCTATCCTATCCTATCCTATAGAATTTTCTTTATTTACCAATAGTTCTTGATGCTTATCGATATATTTCTTTCGATACTTTTGATGAATTACATTTTGCGGCTTGAGGTACATTACACTATTCATTAATTCGCAATAGCAACAACAGTAATTACAACAACAATTGCCACACCACATGCAGCAGTAGCAGCAACCATATGGTGACAATGTAAAAAATCGCTTAATATCCAGTTTAAATGATTTTTCTGTGAAAACCAAAACTGGATTTCGTAGAAAAGCGTTTAGTTGCTCGTAAATGTGTATTTAACTGAACTGAGATTTGCTCCGCCCAACCCATTTTAGTTCACTTTAAGTCTTTTAATTGTTTTTTTAATTCGTTATTCTGTATTTTAATTGAACAAATTCTAGATAAAAAACTATAGAATAAATTTATTTCCGTCAAATTAACAATTTACTTTATAAATATTGCATGCAGGGTGGCGCAATTTTCTTGTTAACAAATAGAATTTTATCTTGAGCTTAAACGATATCTGCATTTTTAAATGATGAAATCAGTAAACTCTTTTGGGAGTCATCAGCTATAGTTTTCAACTATTTTACATATAAAAAAGATAGTGACTTACTTTAAAATTCTTTCTTAAAAATCTCGTATTTGTCGAGTCCACATCGTGAAAAAGCAAAAAGTTATTTAAAAAAAATATAACTAATTAGTAATCATTTTCATTACATTTCATTTGAGTTGTGGAAAATTGCTTAGCAAAAAGATTTGTCGTTGCTATTTGTTTGGTAATTTATTATCCAATTTCCTACGATAAGCCGCGGGCCAAACAAATTCGGTTGTTTGACTTAAGAACAAGGCATATCAATGTGACAGCTACTCGTAAAAGAGAAGTCAATAAAATTTGGAACTTAAGCACAATTGGGAAGTAAAGTTTAATAGCAGAAAGATTGTTTTTCTTCTGCTGGTCTAACTCAAAGAAAAACCAGCTTAAAATGGAGGAAACTTGGAGGAGCCGCTTGAAAATATCAATACATTGTAGATAGTGTACGACTATTAAGAAGAAAACAAATTTATTTTTTGTGCATTTTTGTCAGATTTTGTTGATTTTTTATTTGGCCAGTCTGATGTTTATTAATTTTTTTCGTCGGATGATCATTTTTCATGCTGTAAACACTAGCGGTAACAAGCTCGAAAGCATATACGAGTATGCATGTATGTTTGCGAAAGTCAACATTATTAAACAGTTCGAAGAATGAAATTAAATTTGAAAGTACATGTACCGGTATATACTCGTAAATGTTGGTGTAAATATGTGAATCTCATAGTTGAGATATCTATGTAGGGTCATTTAAGTATGAAATGTACTAAAACTTTTTGTTCATGGAAAGATTGTCCAGATTCAAGACAACAATTCTGTGTAAAAATATTGTTTCTATCGTGGGCTTTGATTGCTTTATTAGCTACCAACAATGAAAATACATTGATGGTTGGAGCTTACTGTTCAGTGTTTTTGAGTAAAACAACAATAAAAACACAAAAAACAAGGCAAAAATACACATAAATAAAAAAGCAAAAAAATGTATCGGAAGGCTGGTTTGCGTTACTAGTTTCGGGACCCACCACAAGTCAAAATTGACTATAATAAGTCAATTCCTCATCAGACGCTTTGCTGACCTCTTATAGAATTTTGCAAGCATACTTTATTTAACTTTTTGCATAGGTTAGACGAGAATCACAGCTACAAGAAAAACACAGCACATGCAAAAATTCCAATTTCTTTGTTTTTTTTCCTTTATATGCATTGCCCTGCCGTTGTGAGTCATCAATATTGCTTTAATTTCTATTTGCTTAATAAAAAGTCAATTATTTACAACAAAATTTTGATATTTTTATAAAAAGTTTATTTCAGCTAAAATTTTAAATATTTTAAATATCCTTCCATAAAAACTTCATAAATCTTGCTTAATATTTACGGCGAACTCGCAAATTAAAAAGAGACACATAAAAATTTATTTGCTTGTAAATACCGCCATTTTGTTTACAAAAAAGATGATATCGGATTCAAAATCAGCAATCTCAAAAACCCCTTAGCCACAATTTTGTTGTGATCCAATAAATTTTTAAGAAAATTGTCCACCATTTTGGATCCGCCATTTTGTTGAAAAAAAAAATATGATACTGAATTCGAAATCAGCGACCTCCAAAACCCCCTAAGCCACAATTTTGTCGTCACATAACTAATTTTTAAGAAAATTGTCCGCCATTTTGATTTTTAGAAAATCGTTTTTAGATTTAGAATCAGCGAAAAACATAACATAAAGCTGATATTTTTTTTTATAAAAAATAACCAGGATAGAGTTATGACCAGCTAGAAAAGCATTCTAGAACACTGTGCGGCTCGCCGTTCAAATTTGAGGTTATTTTGTCACTGATGGTCACCTCGGATTTATTCACGCGCGCCGTGGCCGTGAACTTTTTAAAAAATTTAAATTTTCCAAAAAAAAAAAAAATAAAAAAAAAAATGCAAGGCAATAATCCTGATCCAAAATTTTTCAAAGAACGATCAAAATCAAAAAAAGGTTTGAGTTGAGCAAGTTAGTTTTCACTGTATTCACTTGAAAAAACTTGACTCCAGTCTAAAATATGCTTCTTCTTAATACGGCTTGCTTCCTCTTTTCGAAACAACCGTCAAGTACTTATTACGTAAGTAGGCCATCTAGATCATTAATACTTAAATGTCTGTCTCAAAAATGAACTGTAGATGTTTCCTCAGCACACGTTAACGTTTTTCAGGCCGAAGTCATGGCATTTAGTGGGTCATACTGACTAATAAGTACCTTCACTACAGATATAGGTACATAGTTTTACCGTATTCGTCGATAGGAAGCTCGTCCTGCATCCTTCTTTTCTGAATTCCTAGTCAAAGAAATATTGAAGAATGAAGACGAACTAAAAAATCTGGCAGCTTCCTTCTCTCTAGGGATACCGGTTTATGTGTCTCTGGAAAACGGCAAAAGGTGGTGAGTTTTTTCGCTAAATGTACTGCGGATGATCAGATAAAGCTAAGATCAAGGCAGTTAGAACGGGGCACTGGTGCATTTCAATTCATGCAGAGAACTGCGTATTCCATTTAATATCTGATAATAACTAGTTATTTCCAAAAAAAAGGAAAATATCTAATGATTTCTGGAGGTTTTTAATGGTTTTATCGACGAACGTTAGTGCAACATCGTCCGAGTAGCACAACGACAATGTCGTTTTGGATAAACTACTCCTGAGGACTTATTTGACGACTTTAATACCACCGTAGTGATTGAATCTAAAGAACGGTTGAAATTCCATATGCATTCAATCAACTAACGAATATAATTTTGCACTTTGATGTTAGCAATATGCACCATCAGCAACAACGTGGGCTTAAAAAACACAAGTAGCTTAAGTAGCCGCCCCCAATAATCATCAAATCTCGAAAACTTATACAGCCACACAGAACCAGCGGCAAACTTTGCGATTTGATTTTTGGCCTGTAGTTTTTATTTTTTTTTCTAATGACCATTAATGTCAAGCATGGTTGTACACTAGAAGAAAAAGAGAAAATTTTTTAAGAATTATTGTAGCAATAGCAATGCTACGAGAGTAAATAAGTAATGAGTTTTTGCTAAAATTTTCAAGTATTTATAATGATTTATCTTAAAAGTAGCATGAGATTTTTGGAAAATGTCGTGTTATTTTTTAAGTTTTGTAAAAATTTTCAAATATGTAAATGGATTTTCTTTATTTTTATCAAAATATTATGAGATTTACGTAAATATCATGAAGTTTTATAAAATTTTCATAAAATTTCGACAAAATCGCAAATTTTCTACGAATTGAGCTATAGAGAGAGAGCAAGAGTTTTAAAATCATTTATGCTATCTGGACACTGTTATGCAATAACGAGTCAACCCTCAAAAAATTTTTTTTCTACTTCTGAATGCAGTTCGATTCTAAATGATAAGAAGCACCTATTTAAAAAAAAAAACCGAACCAATATTTTGTTAATAAGTGGTTGAAAGAACAAAATTTGTTTGACACTTTCATATAATTTGTTCTACGACATTTACACAAAAACGTAAATATCTCAAAAGTAGTTTCGAGTAGGTTGACACATTATTGCATAACACCGGTGGTGGGCAAAACGTCGCCCTAGGGCAGCTTCGTATCAAAGAGAGCACTTTTTGCATATCTTTTTGTATAGGATAAAACGAGACAAAAAAGAAGAAGAGAGAATTTTGCCCAGCACAGCATAACACTGTCCATCTATTCTGAATGAGAGTCACTCAAAATGTAGCTTCGTCGCTAAGTAAAATTTTTTCAGTACATAGAACAGTGAATTGATTCCTATAGCTCAACTACATGATGCATAAGGAGGTGCTGCGCCTTTGTAAGATTTAAGGGAGAAACAAAACATCGCATGCGATTTTATGAACCATCATGAGATATTTAAAATTAGCATGCGATTTTTTTAAAAAGATTGAGAAAAGTAAAAATCGTTGAAAAAAGTGTTAAAAAAAGGATATCAACATTTAGATGAATGTGATCTCTCATGAGAGCTTAGGATTCATGTCTTATGCAAATGTATATAACTGTAATGCAGAAGTACTGATGGCTGATTTCAGGAGCATGGGAATTCAAAGATCTTGTGTTTTTACTAAAATTTTATATGAAATAAATTACTAAAATTGTTTTATGTCTTTGAAAATTTCTCAGTGTAAAAGCTAGGTGATTGCTACTAGAAGCTGCTGAAATTGAAGCGTTATGTTGTTGTGCTCATTGTTAAGCATGGCTCTTGGAGGAACACTTGCTAATAGCCTGAAGCGTTTTCTCGTATTCGTCGTCGTCATCGTCATCATCATCGCATTGCATTCGCAAGTTTATGTTGAATTGGTTGAAGACTTTTGCGCCTGCGCACATAAACTCGCGCTATTCACTCAATACAATTGTTGTTGTTGTTGGTGTTGTTGTTGCAAATACTCATCTTCTTTCTTCCAAGTCAACATCGTCGTTGTAGTCTTCTCTTTTTTTTTATTTCGTATTTTTCATCGCTTCTAAATCCATTGAAAACCATTGAGATATGCGGCGCTTAGGCAATAAGATTGTTGCTGTTATTGTTTGTTGCTGCTGCCTATGACTGTTGTTGTTGTAGTTGTTGTAGTTGTTGCTACTGTTTATATAATGTTTACATATCTCAATCAGCGCGCGCGATATCACCTTCACGACCTTCCAGCATACCCGTGTTGTTGTTGTTGTTGGTCGGCTGGTCGGTTGGTACACATTGGTGTTCAGTTCATGTCTGCGGCAACATTTCTCTCTCGGGTCTGGTATTTTATATGACTTTATGTTGCTGTTTGTCTGTTGGATAGTCTGTTGGTCGTTCAGTCGGTCGGTCGATCGATTGTCCCGGTCTGGTCTGGTCGCGTGGCACAAAGTGCCATTTAACAATCTGTTAACAACGGTAATAAATCCATTTGTTGCTGGGTAACGATGCAACGATGCTTTCGAGTGTATTAAGTTGTTGACAGCAATTGAAGCAGTTGATTAGCTCTTTAGTAATCGCATTTTTAAATTGGTAACTGATTTGAATCATATATCTTATTGTTCTTAATATCAATGCATTTAGTGCTGTAATTCAAAAGCCTTAGATATTACCTAAAAAGTTGAGATAGTCTTCTACGATACGGGCTCCTAACTTCTAAAATGACACTTATTAATTTTCAATATCTATTTAAATCTACTCATCCATCTTGCTGCCATTTTACAAAAAAAAATTGTGTTTTTTCTTCTGTAAATACATAGACTAGAGTGAATTTTTTGGCACTTAATCATCAAAACATTCACTAAAAATGCCAACTATCTCAAAATAATGATTGTATTGAGTTGCATTCATATCAGTATTGACTTATTGTGAAAGATCAGATCTACGTATATAAGCGCAAATAATAGAATCAAAATTTCACTCCGCAATCGAATATTGCTAGAAACTGAAGAAAGATACTTATGGGTAAAAAATGTACCAAAACACGCCTATTTTTTTTTTTTGTTTTTTCATCACTTGAAGGTATAGAATATAATGACCTGAACCTCTGAAACATTTTTAAAAAATGAACATAAGCTTTTAAGGTTTCCATATGTTGTTTTTTAAAGTTTCGCCAAAACAATATATTTTAAAAATTAAAATAAAATTTCGTCTCAAAGCGCTTAAATAAAGTTTAAAGAATACAACATGAATTTTAAAGGTTTCCAGATGTTCGCTTCCGCTTAATTCTTTAAAAACTTATTGAACCGAAATTTGGTTTAAGCAAAACTAACAAAAAAAAAAAAAAACGGGCGGCAACCCTGAAAATTTTTGTACAATTTCAGAAATATTTATCTGAGCGTTTCTGAAACCAAAAGTTACAATTAAGTCAAAAAAAGTATGAATTATATAAGATTTTCGAAAATAACCAGGTGGCAATCCTTAAAAATTTATTTTGGGTCTTTAAAAAGTTTATTTAAGTGTTTTAAGACTAAATTTTACGGAAAATGAGGAAATGTTGCAAAAAACGACGGAGAATGATGAAACGGAGAATGACGAAATGTTACAAAAACAGTAATAGCCGTGTTTTTTTTTGACGCGTATATACAATTGTGGATATTTTTAAATTGCGATAACTCCTGAACAGTGAGTCGCACAATACAACTCTAAGAAATTTTTTTATGCAAAATCACGTTTTCTACAAAAACTTTTCATTTCATTTTTAAAAAAATTTATTTTTTAGGAGTTATTCTATAAAAACTGGTTAAGCGCCGATAAACGGCAAAAAATCACTTTTTTTTAAGTAACTTCTAAATAATTATTTTTTTTTTACAAAAGATTAAAATTATTTGTAGAGCATGTGGTTTTCAATGAAAAAAACCCTAGACTTTTCATCGTATGACCCACCGTTCATAAGTTATCGCAATTTGAAAATTACCACAATTGTATATACGCGTCAAAAGAAACAGGGCTAATATAACAATGAAAATAGCAATTTTTTTTAAAAAAGTTGAAACTTGTGGATAGCTTCTGTAATTGTTTATTGTTTTACTTATACAAAGATAAAATAAAATGTTTAATAATAAAAAAACTTACGCGGAGAATGATGCACACTTGCGTTCTTTACAAAATTTTTAAACCAAAAAAAAAAAAAAAAAAAAAAAACACACGAACACTCATTGTCGAAAAACCAAAACTGACTGAGCTGAAAATACACTGAATCTCCTGATTTTCTTTAGTCCTCTATTTACTCAATATTTAAAAAACTTACAGTAAGAATAAGAAAAACTGAGATAGTCTAAATTGAGGGGACCAACTTTCATGGTTGTCATAAGCTTATAAAACTAGAATCCAAGGTCAGCAATCAAATAATAGGTAAATGATAAAGAACACAGAGACCGCTCAACTATTATTGAGCAAAAGACACGCATACTTTGTGTTTAAAGAATTTTTCGAAGGAAGGAAGATTGCGCCAAAAAGTTTTAAAAAATACTTTTAAATAATATTTGTCGATTGTCATGATACTGCATCGGTCTAATAAATGTTTTATCCGATATTGGGATCCTCTTTATTTTTTTTCATGAGTTCCTAAAGTAATTTTCAACGTTTTGAGTTTGGGATCTTGTTAAAGTCATTAGGTATTACAGTTTTGGGATCTTCTTAAAATTTATTATTTTAATCTATGATATACAGATAATATGTACATAGATTTTTGATTACGTATATGAGAGGTACGAAAAGTTTTTTTGCGAATCGACCGATTCATGTTTATTTTGATTATTTGTATTACACTGCTCGACAATTTCGAACTTTTTGTAAAAATACCCGTGTCTCGTGTTTCGCTATAAAATTTTACTACTAGTTTCTAAGCACGTTAAAGTCGAAATTTAAATCCGAAAGCAAAAAACTTGTTAAATTCAATTAGGACTTTTCACATTGCATATTAATTACATCCCTGACGCGCTTACCTTAAGTTTTAAGAATTTTTCGTCTTTGGTAACTTTAAGTGAAATTTTTTGTAGGATATTTTTGCGAAATTCTTTAACCCAGTGTTGCTCAGTTTTAGAAAAAGGGGTCAAAAAGACCCATAGAAACAGGATATAATAGGTTAATGTGTTCTAAGAAAATGATCTTTGTGTGATTTCGTTATGATCTTCTGAGAACGAGTTTTGTCCAAAATTTAGTTTTAGAGTTTTACAGTGGGGTGAAATTTGGAAAATATTGATTGTTACAAGTGCTTACTGATTTAAATGATTTTTTTGCTTTCGGGATGAAATTTTGCTTTTTTACTGTTCAGCAACTAGTAGTAAAATTGCATGGCAAATATTTCTGTAGTACGTACTGACTCAATATTCCTCTGTTTTAGGTGTCATTTTTGTACCTTTTAAAGAAAAGGGCGAAAATGACCCACATGTGGGGGTTGTACAGCGTAAAATTTTTTTATAAAAATATCTCCCGCAACATCCTGCATAAATTTGCTGAAAACATGATATACCTCAGATTTAAGGATCATATAGTTAAATTCATCGGTTTAACACAAGAATGCGGTATTTTTGGTTTTTTCATGTACAGAATGCGGTATTTTTGGTTTTTTCATGTACAGTGGATAAAAAAACTTCAAAAATCGATTAAAAAAAAATGTGACGTGCTGGAGAAAAACCAAGAGAAACGGGTATTTATTTATTTTTAACGTCTACTTTAAGAATTTTTTGGATTTTCTCATGTGTTTTTTTTTGTGTCGAACAGTGTTACCATCAGCAAAAAAAACAAAACTATTTTTATTTTTGTCTCTCGTGTAGTGTTGTTGAGAACGTTTTATTCTATTTCTCATATGAGGGCAAATAAATTCTGGGTTACTTGTTAAGATTGAATCAAAAATAGCCAATCTGTAGTGAATAAAACTTTGAATTTCACACAAATTTCGATAATTTTTAAAAATGTCCTTCAATCCCTTTTACATTTTCTGGATCGAACAAATGAAAAAGTGTAAGTTTTATTATTTTCATCAACAACATATTTAATTATGAGTACAAAATTTCGAGCACACGCGAATCAAGAAAAGTCGTTGTTTTAATATCCTTTTGCTGAAAAACAAAAAAAAAAAAAACAATTGTTAACAGCATGCCACGCCCTTACTTTTGATATAAATATGTATTTACTGCAAATTATTTTTAAAAATCTTGTTGTAATTGCCTTAAATACACGTGAATATCTCATTACAGCAAAAAATCTCAAACAGCTTTTTAAAATTGATCCAAGCTTATATATTATTTTTAGTTGAAAACCAACAACAGCTATTGGTAAGGGAATTTTTGTGAAATTCTGAATCACACCTTAAACACTTTTTTCCTCAATCCCTACGATTTGCAAAAGCGAACAGCCACAAGAGAGGTGTGATGGAACGATTTCTATGAAATTCTAATTCAATAAAAACAATTTGTGATAATTTTTTGCAAATAAGTCAAACTAAAATTATTCTTCGAAAAGATTTTGTTCCAATTAAAATGGCATCTTAAAATGCACAAATTTTCCACATTAAAATGTGATTTCATTCAAATCCCTCCTGCCTTCCCGCAATGTAAGTGCACTCGGTGCTTCTTGACACTTGTGCGCTTTTATTTTCTTAATATTCTTTGATCGTACACCATCCCATCCCATCCATCCATTATATGTCGGTGGTGGTGGCAGCAAGTTACAGCTTCTGTTGTTGCTTTTGCCAGCGTTGCTGCTCGGCTTAAATATTGTTGTTGCCTCCTATTATTACGAGTATTTCGGACCATTTTTTGTGAATTTCAATAATTTTACTCGCCTAACTACTTCCATCTTAGATCAAGAACCTCAAACCTCGACGATGGCAGGCAGGCAGGCAGCAGCAGCAGCTGCAACTTTTTCTTGTTGTTGTCCTCTATACGATCATCTCTGTTTGGTCAATAGCAGTTGTCTCTTTCTGTACTGTAATTCTATGCCATTGCACTGGGTTTTTTGTGTTTTTTGCGTTTTTTGTGTGTGCAATTCACAAGTTGGCGCAAATTTGTTTTGTACGATCGAATCGTTGCGAATCTGAAGGCATTAAAGGCCTACTACCACGACTACTGATGATGATGCACTGCACTGCACACTGATGGACACAGGCAGGCAGGCAGCAAGGAGTAGCTTCACAGGGAAGGGAACAAATATGTTGTGAAGGGGTTCAAAAAAATAACACAAAAATAGGCCCCCGAAGTGTAAAGCGCGGGGTTGTTGTAAAGGTCAGTGTTCTCGCTGGTGTTTTGCGCTGTGTTGTATTGTGGTCCGATATTGTTGTTGTTTTTGTTGTTGCTGTTGCTGTCATTAGTTTTCAGCAGCAGCTGCAGCTGCAAAATTGTAGAGTATACATAGTTTCACCATCGTCACCATCATCGTCGTCAACGTAGTTGGCTCATTTTCGTTCTATGGAGTTTTCGTTTTTTTTAATTTCATGGAGATGACGCTCCATCATTTTGGCGCTTTGTGGCAAACAAGTGATGTTTGTGTTTTCGTTGATAATTTTGCGAATAGACACGATAGTGATGATGATGATGATGATGATGTTGATGATAGTTTTGTCGGCAAAGTTCTTCACTCACATACAACAAGTAGTCATTGTTGTTGTTAGGCGCTGAAACAACAAAAAACGAGCAAAACTGCTAGACAACACAAAAGATGATCGCTGACAAAGACTCATTTATGCGTCCACATGTCCGCTGTTGATGAATGCTTTACACCAAGTAGCCTAAAATTTTGAAATCTTTGTTCTTGCTTTTCGAACATGAAGCTTCCATATATCTATACTTAATCTTTACTCTACATAATTTCTATTAACACTTCTTTTCTTAAAGTTAGTAAATCCACCGCAGCAGTCCGACTTATACGTGATGAATAAGTTTTTTTTAGAGAACATACATCCTCATGGTATCTAACGGCTGCTTACTAAACTCCATAAATCCAAGATATTATGATAAAATTTCGTTTGTAGAGGTAGATAATAGAGCATTAGTAACATGCTGTAGTCGAAAAGTGGGCGGTAAACACATAAGTTCTACTTCGACTTTTTATCGATTAAACGATCCAATAGTAAGTATCCTCAAATAATTTGGAAAAATTTTCATCTCACTTTTTTGACAACCGCTTTTAGATTCTTGGGGTTACTGTGGAATTTCCAATAATCTTTTGGAGTACATGTCAATCGTTAGCCTGGATATTGTGTATTTAGTAAGTAGCTACGGAGCGTTTCTCAGAAGCGAACCGCGCGTTGTGCCTGCGAAAGTTTTACAAAAACTTTTATTTCGGTAACTGCCACCTTTTCCGCCATTCTTGATGATCTTGGTCGCTCCACGGATATTATCTTGAGGCTTTTGCCACTTATATGAGACGCCAAGCATACTTCTCATACGAAAATATATGAAGAAGTTTGAAAAGACTGGTAAAACATTGGACAAACCAAAACGGGCCGAGCGAAATCATCCAGAATGGTAGAAAACGTAGCAGTCGTCGAAATCAGAGTTTCTGTAAGACACTCACATACATAACGTCACATACACACCACTAGGTTCAGTGCTGAGTACCACCCTGTGGAACTGTATGGGGTTGAAAAATCAAGCTGGGTTGGGTATGCAAATGATATTGCAATTGTAGCAGTAGCTAAGCATACCAGTGAACTTTCTGAGAAGTGTTTTTTGAGGATGAGGAGTGAAAAAGAATATGCGCTCTTAAGCCTAATCGCCACCGGTGCCCGTCGGACTCTCCTAAACGTACTACCTCCCCCCTGGGAGGCATTGCATCATAGGGGTTCCCTATATCTTCTCTTCTTATACGAGATAAAATTGTATGTTTATTTATATATTTATAAATATATATGTGCCCAAATTTTTCTCGAGAACGGATGCAGCGATTTTAATGAAACTTTATCAAAGGATGCACTCTAGCATAAAATGGAGAATAAACAAGGTTTTAACTTTATAGCTGCTCACTAGGGGGCGTGGCACCGCCCTAAAGTTTGAATTTCATCTAGTCATAACTTCCAAACCATTAAGGGTATTTTAATGAAATTTAGTACACATCTACTGACTATCAATGTCTTCTAAGGGACAGAAAGTGGGCGGAATCGAAGAAGTGTCACGCCCACTTTTTAGCCATTAAAAATTTTGATTTAATATTACTCAAAAACGACTCCAACAATTTTGATGAAAATTTAGGAGATGTTACCTCTGCAAACAAGAATTAATATAAAATATGCCGTTATATTGGGAAAACTCGCTGAAGGGCGTGGCACCACCCACAAAATTATAATTCGGTATAAAAAGAAAACTAATAAAGTAATCAGTCTGAAATTAACTGTGGGGAAACTACTTGCTATAAGGCATCTCTGATCTGAAAGTGGGCAAAATATCGCCGTTGCGCGTGGAACCTCCCAAACAAGCAAAATACGTTAAATGCTATTTCTCGCAAATTTTACAAGGTATTTTAATGAAATTTGGTATATAGGTACTGCTTAATAATACCTTGAAACAAACGAAAAGTGGGCGGGATCGAATAAGTGCCACGCCCACTTTTAACCCATGAAAATTTTGATTCAATATTACTCGAAAACGACTCCAACAATTTTGATAAAAATTTAGGAGCTGTTACCACTGGAAACAAGTGTTAATATATGATATGCCGTTATATTGAAAAAACTCATTGAAAGGCGTGGCACCGCCCACAAAAATATAATGCGCTATAAAAAGAAAACTACTAAAGCAATCTTTCTGAACTGTAGGGAGTCTACTTGCTATTAGGCACCTACGACCTGAAATAAGGCAATATATCGAAAGTGCGCGTGGAACCTCCCATACAAGTAAAACACATTAAATGCTATTTAACGCAAATGGTACAACATATTTTGATGAAATTTTGTATGCAGATCTGGATGAGAAGTATCTAAAGCATAAGAAAAAGAAAGCTTTGTTTAATAATTGCCGCGCCCACTTTTTTTATCAAAATAAAAATTTTGGTTAATAACTCAGGCACAAAAAAAATGGAATGAACTGTTTATTTCTTATATGCAGTCATATGTACTTTTTGGCGCTGAATCCGTCTTTATCAGCAGAACTGTCATTATACCTGCAGGATTTTGAAATATCTTTGCTTGAAGTTGAAGAAAACGCTGTGTTCAGTCTTAAAGCGTAGCTATAAGAAAGGGTGAAATTCTTTTTTATTAATAGCATCGAACAGTTACACTCTTCCTTATCCAAATATCCTTTCAGATTTTTCCAATAGGATTCTTATTTTCCGAGTTATGATCCTTTAAAGATAAGATATTTCAGCTGCCATATAAAAGACGAAATATTTTGGGTGTGTGGCATATCCCATTTATTTATTTTAGGGCATTCTAAAAAAAAATTTTGAGTTTTTGATATTTTTCTATACTGTTCAATGCTTTCTGAGTTTTTTCTTATTATTATTCTCATCGGTTTATTTATCATTTTGAAAGCATGACCGTTAGAAGTGAAAAGATACAAGATTCATAACAAAAAATAGCTATGAAAAAAAACATCGACTAAATTAATAAGATTAGATTGTTGACCGAGCAGGGATCGGTCTCCAGGTACTAAGGCATTAATTGCCATCTCTTTTAATTTGCCTACGTTGGGCTTCCACTTTATTACTCTTGTAAGAGAGAGGAGCTGAATAGTGCTTAAGCAGTCCTTACCAGCATCTTTAAATTATTTTTAGTAAAAGGGGGAAACCAGGAGAGGAGAAACCGCTTCAGGACTTGGGCCTTAGCCGAGGAAAAAACGAGGTCATACTGACTGCGATCTCTGCCACTACGAAAATTATCCTGTTTTGTTCCGTTTCTTATGTCAAAGGATTTCTTGACTTCTGGCAGCTTGATAAGCATCAAGATCTCTCTTCTTTAAGCGAGGTATGCTCTCTACATATCGTCCAGTTAATAACCAATTTGCTTCACTTATCAGCATAGTTGGTATGATGTTTTCGACTGCAAGTGGACCAACGTGATCCTGTAACTCCCGTCTTCTCTCCTCCCAATTTCTGCAGTTGAAGAACTTATGTACCACATCGTCGAGTTCTGCGCCACCGTATATGTAGTCTGGTATACCTGTCTTTGCTATCTTGTTTAGGAATTTCTGAAAATATCTATGTCCTAATAGCAGCTTTCTTATGTAATAATTTACCTCACTGAACTTCCTGTTTAACCAGATGTTCAACTGGGGTATTAGCCGCGCAGTCCAGCGTCCTAAAGTATCATTTTGCCATCTCTCTTGCCTGCTTTGTAAGGTGTGAGCCCTGACATCTTGCGCTGTCCACTGTCCACTGACTTACCAGTTTGTTCTTCTGCGTCCACAGTCTTTGACGCTTCAGGACTAGCAAGTCTATTGGTATCATTCCGTTAATTACCAGCACCGCAGCATGTGACACTGTGCGATACGACGACGCAAACGAGTAGTGCTGCTGTTTTTTGCACCAAACTCAGGGCTTCTCGAAAGTTATTCTTTTTAACTGAGTCTAACCATACTTCGCAGCCATATAGCAAGACTGATTGGACAGTAGCCATCAAAGCTTTCATTTGCTCGCAGTTGGTCCACCTATGTTTGCCATGAATCTTGACAGTGATGCCGTCACTTCACCTGCTTAAGTAGCAGCATGTTGAATCTGCGCCCAGTAGGTCAGCTTGGAGTCTAACCTGACATCCTGATATTTTACCACTTTTTTCGTTATATATGCTTCCGAGTGTGTACTCATCGGTATTCCCAACGGTATGTGCTTACTGGTAAAGATAAGAAACTCTATTTGTTCAGTGACCGTGGTCGTCCATCCATGTCTGTACGCATATCATCATCTGGTTTAGCTTCCGTTGAGCATCATCAGTATTTCTGGCTATTTTCACAGCTGCCATGTCATCGGCGTAACCTAACGAGTAGGTGTCGTCTGGCATCTCAATGTCGAATATTTCGTCGTAGAAAATATTCCACAATATAGAATGTTCAAGGATGACAACAATGAGCTTGCAACTTGCTGAGCACCAAACAGAAGCGGTACTTGTAAGTAGTAGGAAAAATATTGAATCGCTGGAAATTCAAGATGGGAGTCGTTATCCAGATCTGACCCCCAGCGACTATTGGCTGTTTGCAGCTTTCAAAAAAATGCTCTAGAGGAAGAAATATTGAAAGAAATTATTACCAAAACTTTGGTGTATTTGGAGAGCAAAGACAAATTGTTGTACAAGAAAGATATCGAAATGTGAGGAAGCGCTGGAATCATTGCATCGTTCTTGAGGGACCTAGTTGATGAATTTGACCAAAAAAATTGAATTTTTTTATTTGACCTGACCAATGTGTCATTTTTGAATAATTTTCTTATTCTCATTCTGACTTAGTTTATGCTTTGTTTTGCACATACCGAGTTAGTTTGCCATATGAAGAGCTTTTCGATTTGTATGAAAAATTATATATTAACCAAATAAATTGTCGGTATGGCAATGATTTTGTGGTTTTTGGTTTTATCTTATTTCTATTTGATTAACCGAGATAGTGAGAACAAGGTGTCAAAGCTTACATTTCTATATCACAGTAATGATTTGTTTGTTTTGTTTGACTTTTACTTTGACATGCATGATAAATGCGTCAAAAACAGAACTCTTAGTTTCAAGGGTTAGAAAAGAATTGCCTTGCTAACAACTTACATGTATGGTTTTCTATCAAGTTAATTTAAAGCTAACTTAAATTTCTCATATAAACTAACTTGGTTTGTGCATAACTAAATACAAGCCATGTAAATCGACTAAACCTGGTAATCGGATATAAAGAGGGCCGTTTTAGTTACTAAACAAATTTTAAACATCATAAAATACGAAAAAAAAAACAGCAAAAAATTCTGTAAGAGTGATTTTCATAGTTGACTTTAATTGTCTATCCAACTGCATCTGCGCGCATGCGTTGCGCTGATTATGAGTCAATGAGAGGAGTGCGTGTGCATGCGTGCGCGTCTGCGTGCGTGCCTCAGCGCCAAATTGCAAAATTTAATGTTGTTGTTGCCTTTTGTTGAACTCATATTTTGTCTGTGAAAATTTTTATTCGGCATTTTGTCGTCATTCGTTGTTGTTGTTGTTGTTGCTGTTTCCCCCCATTATATTTCGCTTATTCATCAATTTAGTCTTTTTGTTGTTGTAGTGGTTCTCATTGCAACAACTAAATATCTTCGACGTTACGATCGAATACAGCAACACGTCCATAAATTGCAACAACAGAGAAATGTGAGAGAGCCATGCACCATAACACTCTCTCGAAGGGAATAAAAATGTAAAAGAGTGCAAAGAACACAGAACAAACATCACACACATCAACATAAAGAGAGCGCGCCGTATGCAATCCATTAAATTTCATGGGGTCTGGGGATTGTCTTGCGCCGAAATGAGCGTATCAAGGCGAACGAACCGAAAAAGCAGGCAATCGACCGAACAACTACGAAAAATACGAAAAACCTTGAGGACGGTCAGTGACCACAGAAATGTTTTTTGTGTACAAAAATTATTTTGTTCAGTTTTTTGGGACGCGCGCGATGTGCATGCACACCGACGACGACGACGAAGCCAAATAAACGACGAGCGATGACAACATGATGAGGGGCAGGGAGCATGAAGGGTTTGCAAATGCAACGCCGCTGCTGGATGCACTTGAAATAAATGCAGCAGCAGCATTGGCAGTGCACAGTGTTGCGAATGCAATGTGGAAGTGGTAAATATTATTGTGCAAGAAATGTTTAAGGAGCGAGGGAGAATAGTGGGGGTAGAAGAACAAAAAAGTTTTTACTGGAAAGACCTTTAAATTTTTAAATTCTTTCAGTATAACAGAATCTTTTGACATCCAAAAATCCGTCGCTTCAGACAAATCTATATTTCTGAAAATAAAATAGGCTGCGAATGCCACTAGGATCATGAAACCACTTTAGTCAAAGTGAAGAGGAATCAATATTTTTTCACATGGGAATCAGCATACAAGGAAAGTAAGGGTGCTGAAATTAAATCAAAAACAAATAAATTTTATATGAATGAGTATTTAAACAAACCTTCAGATTTTCATTTTCAATAGATTGAATTGTCCCTAGATTAAAAACTGCTTCCCAAAATTTTCGATAAGCCTACAAAAATGTGTTTTTTGGCCAATAACAAATAGGATTATATTAGCATAGATTGGTAGAGGGCTGGAGCTCAGTAAATAAAATCACAGCGGCATATAAGGGCATTTGCGTAAATCCTTAGGCGAATAGCTTTAATGAATGTCAGTAAGTCTCTTGGGAGTAAGATAGTTCGGATGGTTTGCATCTACTCCAGGGAAATTTCTGTTGCTTTGCATCATTTACGGATTATGGAATAAAAGGCAAAAAAAAAAGCCAAAAAAAAGATCACATCAAAATGTGAAAAAAAATTATGTTGGTGACTTTTTTGTCTCAAGCGTCAAAAATATTAGAAAAATCTTTTTTGTCTCATGCGATAAAAGTATCAAAAAAAAAAAAAAACAAAATCCATCCAAATGTTTTAAATTTTTTCTTAACACCTTTTTTGTCTCATGCAACAAAATATTATTTAACTTTTCTTTTCCAATTCTTTTGTATTTTGCCATAAAATATCTAAAAACCTGTAATAGAAAAATGGTGGAGACAAAAAACTCCAATCAAAATTTGTAAAAAACTCTGTTTGCAAATTTTTTATGTCATGCGATAAAAATATTTAAAAAAAAGTGATAAGAAATTTAGAAACAAAGCAGAAAACGGAAAAAATGTTTTTTCTCATGCGACAAAAATGTCCCATAATGTTTTGTTTTTGTTATTTTATTGTCTCATGCGATAAAGTTTTAAAAAAACTATAGTTAGGAATATGAAAAAAATGACAGAAACACAAAAATAAAAACTAATCAATGTGTGGTAAAAAATCTGTTGGTGATTTTTTTGTGTCATGCGATAAAAATATTAAAATTCCGCAATTAGTTTTTTTTTGTGTCACACGAATATCATTTAAAAATATTTGTTATATACTTTTTATGCTTGCAATTCTTATTGTCTCATACAATTAAAATATTAAACATCCAAAATAAGAAATTTGGAAAAACTAGCAGAAAAAGAAATCCAATTTTAATGTATAAAAATTTTGATAATGACTTTTTGTCTCAGGTGACCAAAATATTATAATTTTTTTTTTATCTCATGCGAAAAAAAGAAACTAACAAAATGTTTTAAAAATTTTGTTTGTTAAATATGGTAGAGACAAAAGAAATTCGAATCAAAATTTGTTAAAAATTCTGCTTGCGAATTTTTTGTGTCATGCGATAAAAATATATAAAATCTGCATTAGAAATTAGAATTATGTAAGAAATAGCGGAAAAACGGAAAAAAAACTCGATCAAAATGTGTTTTCCTCCTGCGATAAAAATATCATATGCAAATCTCATGAAACATAGAAACTCAAAAATAAAAACTAATCAATTTTTGTTAAAAAATCTAGAGATGTTTTGTGTGTCAGGCGTTCAAAATATTAAAAATCTACAATTAGAAATTTGGAAAAAATGTCAGAAAAACGGAGGGAGGGGGGTTAATAAAATGAAAGCGATTATTTATCAATCTTGCGCCACTGTGCAATGTCTTTATATGCGTCGTTGTGGGGTATGACGCAAAGGATGTGGTTGAATGTTGTTGCTGCTGCGACGAAGTTAATTTTTTTTTTGTTGCTCTTATATTTTTTGGCATAATTGTTGTTGTTGTTTTTGTTGCAATATTTTTGTTGTTGATTTTTGAGATTTTGTGTTGTTTTTTTTTTGTTTTCTGATTTTGTTTTGGCAGCCAGTTTTTTATGATGTTGCACACACAAATTTCGGGATGCGTTGCAATGTTGTTGCTGCTGTTGTTGTTGTTGTTGCTGAGCAATTTAAAAATTTTCGCTTTAGAATTTCATTTTTAAACATTTTAGTGGTTGGTGTTGTTTTTGTTATTTTTATACTCAAATTTCCTGTTTTTTATGTGTGTGCGAGAGTGTGCATGAAACAAGTTTTTTTGTGAGAAAAATAAAAAAAAAAGTTATTTTTATTTTTAGCTGAGCAAATTTTTTATTTTTTTTTTTGTTTTTGGTTGCGGTTTTTTGGTTTTGGCATTGCATTTGTTGTTGTTGCTGCTGCTTCGTAGGGTAGGTCCATAAATCTACTCCACTGCCATAATTTTTGCATTTTGCTGCTGCTGCCGGTGCTGCTGTTGTTGTTTGGTTTTTTGTTGTAATTTTTGTAAATTGCACTCAATTCTTTTCTGTTGTTGTTTTCTTTTTTGTGATATTGAATTTTCATCTGTCAAGGCCACGCGTGCGTTGAACTGGATGCGTTTTACGGCTGCCCAGAGGAATGAGAAGTTTTCGTCATTCGGTTGTTGTTGTTGCTGTGTGCGTTTCGGCAGAAATTTAAATTTTTTGCACAACAAAAGTAGGGGAGCCAACATCGTCGTCATTGTTGCTGTTGTTGTTTTTGTAAGAAAAGTTTAAGTGTACAATTAAATTTTAATGTTGTTGTTATTGTTATGGTTTATTGTTGTTGTTGTTGTGTTTTTCGTTTTCGATATATCGCTGAATTATTGCCAAGTTGAAAAATCATCTGTTGGATGCACACGCACTTGAACGACAATCGCACGATCGCATTCATTTGCAAGTGCAATGATCGGATGGATCGCGCTGTGTAAATTTTTAGTGCAATTTTAGGGTGCGTCCATAATCGGTGATTTCCATAATTTATGAATATTCGGTTCAAGCAGCGCTATTTATCATGTCTAGATACATTTTACATACGAGCATATTTGTATAGGATGTTGCAGTCCTTTGTTAAAATTTTAATCTTTATCTTTATAACTATCCCATACGTTAATTTCTAACAATATTTGCAGCATATTCTAGGATTCAAGGTCATCATATCATTATTATCATAGATCGGCATAATTTTGGAATTGAATTCTTGATTTTTTTGTGTTTTTTCCTGAATATACTTCTCGCTCAATGGGTCCCATTGTTCACCGGGAAATCTGAAATAATTTTTCAAATTTTCAAAATATTTGCCCAATTGGCACTTCCATAAATTAAAATGTTTTTTTTTTTTAAATAAAATAAATTTTTAGTCAAAACTGATCCATTGGGGACTTCTGAAATTTAATATTTTTAAATGAAATTTGGAGAGCATCATGCATGGACATTTTTTTTATACCATGGGTCGCGCAAAAACAAGATATTCGGTTTAGTTCAGTCCAATGTGTATAGGGCATTCCCATAGTAACGGGTGCGATAGTTTAAGGACAATTTTTAAAATTAAAAGTAGAATTTAGATAAATACTCCAGAAAAGTGCAGTAACTTTAGAAGTGTGAACTATCTCGGTCTTGTCAACGCAAAAAGAAGTATTTAAAAAAAGGTCAATTTCAATGCTTTTTTGTACTTAATAGATAGTAACGGGTGCGACGCTACAAATACAGTGCACTCGCGATATTATGAACACCCCTAAAATATAAACACTTTTTCTATACAAAAAAAGCAAAAAGCTCTAAAATATAAACATAATTTTGGTTTTAACTTTGTGAATATTTATTTCAGATACAACAACAATATTTAATATCTGAGTTAGTATTGATAACAGTAAGTCACTTGATGAAAGTGGGCGTGAATATTTGAAGTACAAAAATAATATTAAATACGAGAGAAAAATTCAGAAAATTGTCCGCCATTTTGCTTATAAAAAAGGTGATATCGCATTTGAAATCAGCAACCTCAAAAACCGCCTTAGCCACAATTTTGTTGTGATATAAATAAATTGTCCGCCATTTTGGATCCGCCATTTTGGATCCGCCATTTTGGATCCGCCATTTTGTTTATAAAAAAGATGATACCGAATTCGAAATTGGCAACGTCAAGGAACTCTATAGCCACAATTTTGTCGTGATATAGTAATTTTTTAAGAAAATTGTCCGCCATTTTGTTTACAAAAAAGATGATACCCAATTCGAAATCAGCGATCTCAAAAACTCCCTTAGCCCCAATTTTGTCGTGATATAATCAATTTTTAAGAAAATTGTCCGCCATTTTGGATCCGCCATTTTTATTATTTAAAAATCGTTTTCAAATTTAGAGTCAGCGACGCCCAAAACATAAAAGATGATATATAAAAGAAAAAAGTAAAAATAACCTGGAAAGAGTTATGACCAGCTAGTATAGCATTCTAGACCACTGTACGTCGCGGACATCTCTCGTGGCCGGACGAATTTACTACTTAAAAAAAAAACCATTAATAAGCTTATTTATGGTTTTAGCTTGCATCGCTAAACCGCCACGCTAACCTAACCTAACCTAAGCTTATTTATGAATAAAAATTCTTGATTTTAACCTTTATTCTTTACTTATATCGTTAAATCCCAAGTAAAACTGCGCAGACAAAATAAGTAGCAAGAACTGCTTTGATACCGAGGGCATCAAACTATGGGAGCATATTCTAAAATTGGCCTCATCCAAAGATGTATCTTTCAAAAAATGATTTGGTTTACTTGAAAGATAAATCACACATAGTGCAAATATATTTGCATACATGAGTGTAGAAAACTCAGTGTTCCAGTCGGAAGAACATGCAATTAAGCTTTGTCTGAAGGTATATGAAAGGAGGTTTTTCAGTGGAATAAACATCTATATTCGATCAGACAGCAAAGTTGCACTTTGAGCCCTAAACTCCTTCAGAATAACATTGTTGTTAGTCTGGGAGTGTCTTCAACTACTAATCAGACTCGCCTACCGAAATAAGGTTCTCCTCATATATGGTACTTAGACACAGTGGAATTGAAGGTAATGAAACTGAAGATAAGCTCGCTAGGAAAGGGTCATCAACAAAATTTGTACACGCATAAAAATTATCCTCAAAAATTAATATTTAAGCAGCACAAAGTGATAGCAGTCGGCATATATGCAAGCCAACTTCCACTTAGACCATTCTGCTGGTCTAAAGTGATAATAACCTCATGAAAAATTACGGTTTGTTCCAATAATTTAGTTATTTAACTGAATTCTTATGAAAAAATAACAGTACGGAAGCAAAATATACGTATTAAACTTCAAAAAGTACAGTGACAAACTGTAAAAAATGCTGTGTAGAAAAGTAGAAAGAGCGCACATGAAAAAATACGAGTGAGCTTCGCAATATTTTCATAGAATACCTTTCAAATATTACTGACTGAGATTGTAAAAAATATTATTAAATTACACAATAAACGATAGAAATGAAAGTGCCACAGTAGCTCAGTAGTTAGAACATCGCCTATAAGCGCAAAGGTTTTAAGTTTGATACTCGCTCCGTCAACATGAGATTTTTTTTTTATTTTTATACATTTAAAAAAATTTACTGTGTGTAACACTTTTCAACGGCAAAAAAATATCTGAGTTCGGACTATGTTATTATTATAGTAGGACTGCATTTAAAAAATTTTTCCATCACGTCTCAGTTTTCAGATAAAATGACAAATACAAATCACGATTTACATCCGCGCAAGAAATAATTAAAAAATTTTTAGGCGTCAGAATTAAAAAAAAAAATTACAAACGATGCAAAAAATAGCAAGAATTTCAAATCCGAAAAAAATTTTTAGATCGGTCCGACAGACCTTTTTTATGCCCGTTTTATGGAGAAAACGTACTAAAAAAATCAAAAACCACCTTTAATTACATATATCTTGCTCAAAACAATGTAAAATTAAAAATCTTATTATGATGCTGTGCGCAATTGTTATAACTTTATTTCAACTTCAAAAACTTAAGGATGGAACCATAAATAACAAACTTGAGTCCTCTTGAACGAAAAATTTCAATTCATTTTAGTTACGAAAGTGCTAACATACGAGTACAGAGATAATTGAATTCAATCCCAAAAAACAAAAACGTTTAGAAAAAAACTTATTATACGCTTACACTAGTTAACAGCCAAAACGTTACATTTTGGAGACCATTTTTTCTAAACTAATTTGAGATCGTTGAGTCCGAAAATCGCATTTATCTTTTTCCTAGGGCATTCCCGAGATAATCGACCTTTTCAATTTTTTTGGTAATAGTTCCATTTTGTCGAACAATTTCGATCGAATTTGTTTTTACACTATTATAGAGAAAAATTCTTAAACTTTTAACAGATGTACCAATATCTAAGATCCGATTTTTGGCTGAGTTATAGCAACGAAAAGTTTACTTTTATAGTTGTTATTTACACTCTTTCGTGTTAAGCCAAATTAAACACGGTTTTTTTGCTAGTAGCTTATACAAATATATATTTTTTATATTTTAATTTTAATTTATATATTAAGCAAAAACGGATAATTTTTAAATAAGCTATTAAGGTTTTAGTGAAATAAACCATTTCGATATAGGAATTTTTTTCTATAATAGTGTCAAAACAAATTCGATAAAATAGAAACTGGACCCTTCATAGCTTTGTCTTAGATTGCAGGAAAGCCTTATATGAAGTAGGGCTCCTATGTAGTCTTACAATATGTTGGGTTCCTAGACACAGCAATTTCATTGGCAATGAGAATGCTGATCAACTTGCTAGGAAATGGTCTTCAACTGAAACAATTTCCGAAACCTATATTATGAAACCACGTGCGTTAATTAGAACCAATATTGACTCAAAATGTATTTTATGGGCTAATTTTAGATGGTTTAACTTAACAACATATTCTACGTCGAGGGTGATATGGCCACTTTATGACGCTTATAGAACACGAAAAATTATATCATTAGACAGGAAAACCCTCAGAGCCTTAATTGGTGTCATTACAAGGCACTACTTTATTGGTAGACACGCATCAAGGTTGGGGCTTACCGTTGTAGGAGACCTTTGTAGAAGCTGTAAAGATCCTGATGTCGAATAGTCCATTTTTCATTTCCTTTGTGAATGCCCAGCGTTGGCTAACCGACGCACAATGGGAGATTGTGGCCATAAATAGGTAAAATTTGAAAGTGCTACGCATTTTAAAAATTTTTACGCCAATCGTCAGGTAATACTTAGGGACGGAAAAAAAAACTATAAAAGTTTAAAATTTTGTTTTGGCTTAGCAACACAGTGAGCCCAGAGTTGGACTTTAAACAGAAAAAATGCTCTACAGAACTTTTAAAATTAGGAACTGCTGGATAAACGCTCTAGTTAATTTGTTTTAAGCCCGATCCACTAATGTAGCATATCGTTAGAAAGTATATTGTTTCTCCTTTGTTAAAAATATTTTTTTTTTTGTTTGCCGATTTTATGTGAGTTATAGTGGTTTTTCAAATATTTAAAAAAAAATGGTAAAAATGGAAAAATTCCAAACTTTGACATTAAAAAAAAAAAAACACATTTTCTGATTTTCATTATTTTTCAATATAATATGTGGCCAAGTATGCTTAATCGATATGCAAAGTCCCTACTGCCTTTTTTGAGAACTTTTTTTTTTATAAACTTTTTCATATTGTGGTTTTTGACGGGACAAAATAAGTTGACTTTTTTGGAACGCTATTTTTAATTCGTTTGCATCGAAATATATCAAGATAGCATTTTGTCATAAAGTACAAGCATTTAGCTTTTAAAAAAACATTTGTTTGAGTTTTTATGTATGATAGGTGAATTATGGTGATTTTTCGAAAATTTAAGCTCAAAAAGCCAAAATCGATAAATAGTACAAACTTTGACATTAAAAAAAAAAAACACATTTTCTGATTTTCATTATTTTCCGATATAATATGTGGCCAAGTATGCTTAATCGAAATGCAAAGTCCCTACTGCCTTTTTTGAGAACTTTTTTTTCTATGAATTTTTTCCTGTAGCAGTTTTTGAGAAAAAAAAATATTTTTATTTCTTTACATTCTGCAACGTTTTACAATATATTTATCAATTTTAAGCTTACAGTCTTCTTAAATTTCAAAAAAAAATATTTTTTAAGAGAAGGGTGACAGGTAAGGGGTATATTTCCTCCTTTTAATCCCCCTTGGGACTCACCCTTTCTTAAAATAAGCCAAGAACATATTGAATTTAGTAATAAATGATGATTTCTATCAGAAATCGTACAAAAATTCCGACTAAATACTTCAATTATAAACTAAATTTTTTATTGTTTTTTGGTAACCTTTGTTTGTTGTTGGATAATTTGTTAGGTCACATAAAATCAAATTGACTTTCAGTCAACTTCGTTATAATAATGGTTGTGGTGCTGATGGCTAACGTATGCATCTATCACACAATGCATTGTAATCCACACGAAAGGTTTCCCAGTCAAATTTTTACAAATATTAAAAACAATAATATTTTTTTTTTTCTAATACATAATTGTTTAAAAAAAAAAAAAATTGCTAATTTTTAATATGGTACAGTAGAAAATGAAATTAAAAAAAGCCAAAACCGAAAAAGTTCTATGACTATGTTTTTTTTACCTATGCATTTTGCCTAATGCTGATCTCTTCTGATCCGATTATAAGCCAAATCCGAGTAAAACGTGATAAAAAATATAAAGAGTTATCACCAGAAGCTCAAGAGCTGTTGCAATTAAATGAAAAAACTGATTAAAATAAATTTAAAACAATGAAATAACTTAATATTTTCCTTTTTCTATTATTGTATACATTAGTTTCGACTTGATTGTGTCCTCCTTTTTTGATTGCCAATTTGAGCCAAAAGAATTACAATGAAAAAGTTTCTAGCGCGGACTATTTTTACTGATAGTTTTTATGAAAATAATAAATAAAATGTTTAAAGGGCGTGACAACGCCTACTTTTTTTGTGGACATTATTTGTCATAATATGTTTAACAAATTGGCTAAACATCATCAATCTGCATTAAAGATTTTCGGAGATATTGATAAGTTAATTTTTTGGTAGGTGTGGCACTGCCCATTTTTCTAGTGCGGATTAGTTGTTCTGATGGTCTTTTAATATGTACCAAATAATATATATCTTCGTCAAATATTTTCAGAAATGATGAATTTGCCATTTGCCCAGTGAACATTATTTGTCCTGATGATTTTTACACATTTACCAAATCTCATTTATCTGCGTCAAAGAGTTTCGGTGATATGATTAGTAAATTTTTTGGGGGGCGTGGTACCGCCCACTTTTTTAGTATATAGCTTAGCCTTTTTTTGTACTAGCATAATATAAAAACTTCTTTAAAATCGGTTACTTAGTTTTCGAGTTAATAAGGGACAACTACACAAACAAACAAAATCTAGTTTTTATAAAGTAGATTTTCGTTTATTCCTCATAACTTGAAAACTATAAAAGATAGCGCAAAGTTTTTAACATTTTTGAAATCAGCGGGATGAAGTTATTGAAAATTGATACCCATTTTGAAAAAAACATCGGACCACGCCCCAACTTTGTATGGGAGGTAGGCGTTTCCGTCGGCGGATTTTGTTCATAATCGCAGATTTTTATTATTTTAATGTAAAAAACATATGTACCAAATTTCAATAGTCTAGCTCTATTATTACTATATATGACCGCTGTTGCATACAAACCCTCCCATTGTGCGACGTTACAAGGAGTTCGAAAGTACTTTTTTCGACTCTTGAAGATATCGCTCAAAACAGTCCCAAATTCATTTTGGAGTTTATAGAAATTTCTAAATGGTTCATATAAGTTGACAACGAAGTTATATATCGGGTATAAAATGGGCCCGATCGCGGCCTAAGTTATGAAAGCAACTGCCATCTCCCGCGCTAAACTAACCTAAACTAATATACGTACATTCTGTGGTGACTGGATCCCAGTCGTTTACTAATTCTAATTCTAGTGTGTTTGTTGGTTATTAAAGTGATGGTCTAAATGCAAGAGCAAATATTGATATCGACAAGTGTAGTAAAAACTTTAAAAACGTCGCTGACTAAAAACAGCATTCAGCAACGACTACAAAATTAAATTAAATTGTTACAGGTGCAAACTAAATTTAAATCTGTTAACTAAATTATAAATGAAAAATATGAAAAAAAAAACAACATTTATTTACCACTATACATACCTTTATATGAAGGTATACAGAGTATGAATATGAGCAGAGATATGAAAATAAGATAAAAATTCAGCATCATAGATACAGATACAACAACTTATCCATTGCATAAAGTTGGCAAGCAGATTTTGCATTTGTTACAAAAAAAAAAAGTATTTCAATTTGATTTCTTTCCACTATTCCCTATCTCTTTCGTATCTGCAGCAGAGTGTTTTGCGAAATTGCCATAGTTGGATTTTGCTTTTTTAATTAATCTCATAAATTCATGCAGCTGAGTACATAACGCAATTTAGTGCGAAAGGGAGCAGTAGTTGAAAAAATGCACTGCACTGGATGTGGAAATTTAAGAAATCAGCAGCAAAATGATGATTTTTTGTTAGCTGCTTTATTTGCTTCGATTGCTCTGGTCTTACAGAACATTTTTACATATATTTCTTATTAGGGGTTCATTGGACGACGACTGTTTCAAAACATAATGGTGGTAAAAATTGCAAAAATTAGTTTCCATTTTCCGATAGCAAAATTTCAATTTAACGAATGAATTCTCGAACATTTAAAAATTCTACTTAAAATATCAGCAACTTCTATCCGACCATCATCGTCAACTCTTTGGAACACCAATTTACAACGATGAAACCATCAAAAAAATATTCTGCTTCCTTAACACGCACTGAATGCAATCAACATAATAAGCACCTTCGAAAAAAAAAAAAAAAAATGTTGGTGCTGCCAACGGTGGTGGTATCAGCATTCTCTTCTCTAGCCAGCAACACTCTATGAAGAATTAAGACAGCAACAAAAACTACAACAAAAATATACTAAACTATTTAAACGCAGGGACGAAGTTTCAGTTTTATTTTTGCGAAAAGCAATCGCCAGCAACTAAATAGTACCAACAACAACAACAACAGCAGCAACTATAATTATTTTGATGAAATCGCAAAGACAGCTGCGTTATGTAGACAAACAACAGCAACAACAGCTAGAGTATCTAGCAACGAAAAAAAAAATTACAGCCAACTAGAATTGAAAAAGTTTTTGTCATGCCAGCAGCAAATAATATACAGAACCAACAACAAAACAAGTTGATAGCAAAAAGAGTTTTGGTTGTTGAATATTGCTGCCGACAACAACAGGCCAAGTGCAGCAAGCAGTCCCCACCAACTTAAAAGATGATGATACTTTTCTAAATGACGAAACAATTCAAAAATGTTTATTTTGATAGCAACAGATAGATAGTTCATAGATATGTAATTGCTGCAATTAGTTTTAAGATGTCTACCAGATTGAAGAGAAACAAAATATAAGCCTTAGGGCTCCCTGAAATAATGCCGGAAAAGTTTTTGGAAACAACGCCAGAAAAATCTCTATACGAAATTCTGGCATTATTTCTATTTTGTTTTAGAAATAAGGCCAAAAACTTTTCTGGCGTTATTTCCTAGTAAATTTTTAGTTTAATTTCCAAAACAAAATGGAAATAACCAGAATTTCGTATAGAGATTTTTTTGGCGTTATTTCTAAAAAACGTCTATGAAACGTCTCCATTTGTTGCAATCCCTTCCGATGACTTTGATCTCTTGCTACGACTTTCACGATTCTTGTGTTTCCTTTTTCAGCGACCTTTTCCAGTTGGTTTTGGGTCTACCACGTCCTCTACTGCCTTGTGGATTCCACTTAAGGGCCTGGCGACAAACTTCGCTGTGTGGTTTCCGGAGAGTGTGACCAATCCATCCCTATTTGCGCAGCTTGACCTCGTTTGCTATAGCCCTCTGATTGCATTTTTGATGTAACTCGGCATTTGATATAGTGCGAGGCCACCAAATCTTTAGTATACGCCTTAAGCATTTGTTGACGAATGCTTGCAGCTTGTTCGTTAGTTGTTCAGTAACAAGCCATGTTTCGCACCCATATAACAAAACCGATTTCACATTCGAATCAAAAATGAGCACTTTCGTTTTGGTGGATATAACGGATGAAGACCATATTTTGTTCAGTTGAGCAAACGCGCCTTTTGCTATTCTTGAGTTGATATCCTCTTTTGCTCCACCATATATTGCCGCCTAAATAATTACGTGCAGCCGTCGACGTTTTCGATGTCATCGCTGCTATTTATTTATCGCGCTGTTATTTCTGTTTGCGTTCTGCTTCATGCCTTTAGTCTTGGAAGCCGGTCTTCTGCGATTCCAAGACAAGGTCTTCAATCTTGCTTTGCATATCTGTTTGGACGAAAGAAGAAAAATGTCGTCAACGTAATCGAGATCTTCTAGATGTTTGGTAAAGTTCCATTGGATACCCTTTTTGGCTTTATTAAGAGCTTTGTCTAGGAAATCGTCAAGAACGATAAGGAAAGGAGGTAGTGATACTAAACACCCCTGCCGTATGCCTGAATTAATGGTGAATGTCGGTGACAAGAACCCGTTGTGTAACACACTTATTAAGTTTATGGCGTTTGCGGCAATACCTCTTCGTTGCAGTGAAACCAAAATGTTTCCTCGGGAGACACTATCGAAGGCAGTGCTATAGTCTACAAAGACAAGTTGAAGTGCAGCACGCCACTCACATGATTGTTCGACAATTATTCTGAGGGTGTTGATTTGATCCTCGCATGATCGGTTTGGCTGGAATCCTGCTTGTCGCCTTTGGATGGCCGAATCAAGTTTTTCGCTTACCCTGTTTAGAACCACTTTTGTCAGTTACTTTTGATGGTACTGAGGACAAAGTTATTCCTCTATAATTTCGGCACTCGCTTAGATCACCTTTTTTCGGCAATTTGACTAGCATAACATGTTGCCAATTTTTTGGCAAACTTACTTCGCTCCAGATTCTGGAAATCAGAGGATGAAGAATCTTAGCTGATGTAATGGGGCATGCTTTTAGCAGTTCAGCTGTTATTTAAACTTTCGTGCTTTGGATAGCTTTCACTATTTCATCGATTGTATGCGGTTGTGTTTGTATTCAAATGCTATTGCGAGACACTGCGGCAGTTGCAGTTGGTGATTCTGGTTGCTGGAATGTGGTAGATGTGGGATTCAGTATGTAACAAAAATACTCTTTCCATCTCCTTAGTTGGTCGTCCGCGGATGTTAAGAGATTTCCGATTTTGTTTTTGATAGGGCGATTCTGTTGGTGTTTTCTGCCAGATAGTCTGCGGGTGATATCTTATATTCGTTTTCAAGATCGTAATACATTTTTCTTTTGTCTTGTCTGCATGAACGCCTGACTTTTTTATTGAGAGAGTTTTTTCGCGCTTTTTCTTTTTTCAACATGACACCACGGTTCCTTGCTCATTCAGTGTTTCTTATTCGCGGGACGGAACCCAAGTATTTTTTCACTGGGGTTTAAGAAAGCAGCTTTAGCGACACTCCATGAAGTTTCAATGCTTCCATCGCAATCGATCTGGGCTGTTTTAAGTTCTTTAACGAAAAATTACTATACTGAAAGGTTAATCGAAAATTCTGATTTTACTAAAACAGTACGGTAAAATATATGTTATTGCAAAGTTGTCACTATATTGACTCAAAATTCTAGTAAAATTTACTAGAAATAAAGTTGTTTAAAATATTTTTTTTCTCTGTATATATATACTCATCAAGATCTGCAAATTTAAGTCATTTTAGTATACAGGGACAGTAAAATGAAAACACCGCATTTCAAGCATAACAAACCTTGAAAAATTGCACAAAATTTGGATTGTTTTTGTAAGGAATAACCTAACCTTCTATAATGTTTACTTTAAAGACAACTCTGACCAAACTTTGAAATCAACAGGTTTGTTCTTTTGTGTAGTAAATGAAAAAAATTTATGATTTGAGATTTTGTGCAATAAATTTGCTGCCTAAAACACAAAGACAGCAACAACCAACAGAGACAACAAAAGCAGCCAACAGCAGCAACAAAAAAACTAGCTCAACAACATAAAAGATTAGATAAACGTTTGTTTGTGTGCGCTGTAATGTCATTTCGTTGAATGTTCGCTACTGATGACAATTCAAAGACGCAACAGCAACAACAGCAATGACATTCGTAAGCGTTGATGAGCAAAAACTAGACCTTTACCTTGGTTGGTTATATCAAGCTGGCGGTGGCCAGAGGAGCAACAAGTCAAAGCGACAACTTTTTTTGCGTAGATTTTCTACGATTTAAGCCAGCAACAACAAACATATTGATATCGTCAGAGGAAATGACGACATATTTTCAAGTTGGTAAGAAAATTTGCGACAACATTCCGCATGTTGTTGCATCAAAAAACATTTTTGTGAACACAAAGTTGTACTTTTGCAAAACTATTTTTTCGTATTAGAAAAAAAGCACAACAACAACAGCAACAACAAAATGAAGATGAAACAGCAGATGAAGCTGAGCATAAATAACAGCAGCAACAACAACAATAGAAACAACAAAAGCAACAACAATAGTAGCAGCAGCATAAAAAACGAGAGCAGCACCATTAAACAGTAGCTGCTAAAAATGGTTGCAGCAACAGTTGCACTTTGCTGTTACTACTGTTGCTGCTGCTGTTGCTGCGCTTGATTGTAGTCGATGTGCCTTTAGGTTAAAAAACGCCCATCTTTTTTTTTTTTTTTTTTTCCGCGTAATCTTCTAAGCAGAATTTCACTAGCCAAAGTACAACAATGTTTTATTATCTTTGATGAAAATATGTTGCGATAGCAATTGTTGATGTTGCTTTGGTATTTTTTCGATAAAGAATCGAAACGAGTTAAAAGCGTTTTTCTTTTATAGCTTTGGTTTTTTTGGTAATTTTTCCAAGAATTTAATCCTCTATTCGCATATGGATGTTAAAAGTTACTTAAGACATAATTAAGGAGTGGAAGTATTTGACTAGAATAATTTTTTCTACAAAATTCCATTAATTCCACACCCACGGCTCTCTTCAAGCGAAGGCAGGTTTTCTAAAATGGATCCACCCAAATTTAACGTGAATTATTTTAAAATTGTCTTCAGATTTCAGATCTGCAATTCGAAAAATCGTACCTGATGAGCTTTAAAAAAAAACCTATATACATATGTATATGAGATTTTTCACGTCTACTGGACCAGGTCTGCTGCCAAAAAATATATGGATGAAAAATATGCTTTGGATGTACAAAGTTTTGTTATTTTAGAAGCTTTTGAAAACTGACTGGTGTTTAAAAAAATTTTAATATTGTGACGTGACACGCCCCAAAAGAGGGCGCAAAGTCAGAATTCAAAAATTCTCAAATCCAAGTAGGCGGATGCAAAAAATTAGAGGGGGTGGTATCGCCTTCTTAAAACAAAATGGTCAATCAAAAGTTAATTAGTGTATGTCCTACCTCTATACCGAATTTCGTTAAAATCGATGCAGTTGTTTAGCTGTAAGACTGTTTTTACCATTTAGGGGCGTGGCTCCACCCATCTAAAATATAATGGTACCGTACCTTAGTACTAACACTATATTCATACCAAATATTGTAAAAATCGATTTAGTGGTTTAGACGTAAGAGCGTTTTTTTCCATTTAGGGGCGTGGCACAGCCCACTAAAAACATAATGGTACCGTATCTTAGTACTAACACTATGTTTGTACCAAATTTTATAAAAAGCGATGTAGTGGTTTAGCCGTGAGAGCGTTTTTTCCATTTAGGGGCGTGGTACCGCCTGCTTTCAAAAAAAGTATAGCCCTATGCACTGCTCCTCCTTACAATCTTTCCAACAGAAAAAAAAAAAAAACAAAAATCAAGCAATTCGGGACTAAACCGATTTCGTTTCCCTATTTATATATAGATTCTGACTTTCTTCAAATGCTCTGCCTTCAATAAGGAACATCTAACTAATATGGCGCGCACTCTTATAAGAAAATATTTCACTTTCGATGGTCTGACTTGACTTAGATAACCAAGCGTATATATTGTTGTAAATAAATTCTGAATAAAGCTAAGGAAATCCTAGTACACATGCAATCTTATCATTAAAATTAACAAACAAAACCGAGTTTGCCAACCACACCTACTACACAAGTTGCCATTATGTCAATAATTTTTATCATATGGTTACATCGAACAACTGTTTAATCGAAGGAATTTGATTGACAGTCAAAAATCACTTTGTTTGCATTGCAATTAACTGCAGTATCAGATTTAATTATTGAGAAATGTCACGTGCTCAAGGAATTCAAAAAGAAACCGCCTCAGTGTTCACAAATGGCTCCCTCACTATTACCACAACATGCTGTCAAATAAACATTGATCGTGTTGAAGACAACAGTAAGGAAATAAATCCTTAAGTTGTTCAATATTGAAGAGTATAAAAGGAAGAGCTATGGTGACATCAACAATTGCTTAAGGAAGCCTTAAGTAACTCAAGTAACTGAAATTATTATGTAAAGAAAAGGTGATATTTTTAGAAAAAGTTAAAAAATAAAGTTGATTGAGGCATATGCATAGAAAAACTTGCAGATACCAGCCTGGAATGCTAATAGTTATTTTTGTTGCTTAGAATACAAACTTAACACTGAAAGAAAATTTTTTTAAATAAGATGAATGTAAAGAAGATAATCGCATGTGTAGGAGTATTGTAGGGATTACGAAAATTTTAAGACAGTAATTTAAACTGCAACTTATTTACACGTTAAAGAAATTTTTAAATGAAAATGTAGAAGATTTCGTTGAGCCAATATTTAATTTTTTTTTTGAAATATAAAGCGTTTTGATTTTGGTTAAATTTTTATATTACTGATGTTGCATATACGCAACATGCTCCTAAAAACAGGTCAAGTAAACCGATTTTGATAAGCCTTGAAGATTATTTTATTTTAGAATGGAGCAACCTAAAATTACAATGTTCGTATGTTTCATATAGCTAGAAATAATTTGGGCATCAAAGGATTAACACTTGTTTGTGTCTGTTGTTGAAAAATTGCAAAGTGACTGTTTAATTAAGTCAATATAAATATATCAATGACAAGTATTCTTGCCCAAAATTGTCCCTAGCTTAGAAATTTTTTAACCGATTTTCATGTTCAGACCAACTTGATTAAGATAATGAATCAGGCCACCGGAGATTTATAAGGTGATTTACGGCAGTTTCGAGTTTTAGCTCTAAATCTCGTTATAAATCACTTGATTTTGGGAAAACTGAACAACAAAATTCAATGAAATTTGGTATACTACATTCGTCGTCAAAGTTAACTCGTGGGATTGAAAATGAGGTAAATCGGTCAACGGACACGCTTACCGCCCATACAAAAAGTATACTCAAAATCCGTCCAAATTTAACCCAGACTATAAATGCAAGCTCTGAGGAAAAACTAGGTGTACTTGAACAAGAGGGCGTGGCACCTCCGATTTAAGCAAAAGTTTCAAAGCGCTATACTGGAAACGTTTTTTAAGACAATCTTTCTAAATTTCTCATAGACACGAAGAACTAGAATGCAAGCTCTCAAGAAAATCTTGGTGAAATCGGACCAGAGGGCGTGGCACCTTCCATATAAGCAAAATTTTGAAAAAAACTGCAGTGTAGCGTATTTATTGTTTGGCCAGGCCAAAGGTAACACTCTTACTAGTTAATTCTACACTTCCTTATTCTATACGAGCATTGGCTCTATGGATGGTTTTGGCACCATCGGACTTTCGAACTTTGACGGATACTACATAAAATATTCGAGTATTATAATAAGTAAGTATTTTGAATCATATTGTATAACACTGGATACTTTAAGGTGGCAGGAAACCTTAAAGTTATTTGCTGAAGACTCAATCTTTTGGCATGACCTATTTGGGCAAATCCGAAAATAGCCTTCCCTTAATTGAGCCAGGTTTTCAGAAAAAATATTTTCAAGAATTTTTAAGTGTGTTACTTAATGACATTTATATATTGAAATTTGATTTTTTTTAATTGAACTTTTAGTCATATATTTGCAAAGATCGATTTACATATAAATCTATCAATGCATTTTCTAACACATAATTATGACAAATCAAGGAACGGGTTAAAAACTCGGCCATAGTGACATATGTTTCGTCTTTCGCCACAAAGACTCATCAGACTATTTTTGTTGTAATTATAATTATATTTATTTCACTGAATTAATTATAAATGAAAAATTGCAAGTTTGAAAACTTTTTTGTGTTTTTGGCCTGAGCGGGAGTTGAACCAAGGACCTCCCGGTTGGTAGCAGAAGTCGTTACCACTGCACCAGCCTTGCTCTGCTGCGAAGCCGACTTTTGCTAGTTTTGCCGTGTTTTTAATCCGTTCCTTGATTTGTCATAATTATGTGTTAGAAAATGCATTGATAGATTTATATGTAAATCGATCTTTGCAAATATATGACTAAAAGTTCAATTAAATAAAAAAAAATTGATTTTTTACTTAATTGAAATAAAAAAAAATTGATTTTTTTTTTAATTGAACTTTTAGTCATATATTTGCAAAGATCGATTTACATATAAATCTATCAATGCATTTTTCTAACGCATAATTATGACAAATCAAGGAACGGATTAAAAACATGGCTATAGTGACATATGTTTCGTCTTTCGCCACAAAGACTCATCAGACTATTTGTCATAATTATGTGTTAGAAAAATGCATTGATAGATTTATATGTAAATCGATCTTTGCAAATATATGACTAAAAGTTCAATTAAATAAAAAATCAATTTTCAATATAAAATGTCATTAAGTAACACACTTAAAAAATTCTTAAAATTAAAAAAAAATAAATTTTCGAAAATTATTTTCTCATATTCTGTAAGCAAATATGGTGGGATATGTTCCCATTCATGTAATATGAAATTCCCAATAGGTTGACAAGAAAATTTTGACATGAGAGGCTGTGAGAAGGTCGTTTTACCTGAAAACTTAGCGTTTTTCGTTTTTTACGCGACATGGACGGCTTAAATTAAAAAGACATCGTAAACAATGTCGATTTATTTTTAATCAGAACCTGTTGTGTGGCCATAATAACCGATTCAGACTTTTTAACCCTTTCCCTCACGTGTGCCACACACAATTTTTTTGAATTTTACTTGAGAGTATGAAATGTGTGCTCTCCCGTGTATTATCGAAAATCTCGATTTTTCCGAAATTTTCAGGTAAAACGACCTCCTGTTTACTTATTTATTGGGAACTTCATTTTACGCGTCTAGGAATATATCCCACTACATTTGGTAATAAAATATGAAATAAAAAAAAGTTTTCTAAAAACCTCGGTCAAATAAGGGAAGATTATTTTCGGATATACCCATTTACCCTTTAATAGACTCGTATAGCATAGATAAAATAGATAAAAAATACTTTCAGACACTTTGAAATTTGCTCAGTGTAACAGCAGCCACTTAAAAGCATTGAATTCTATTCTCCAATACATACAAAAAGATATTTTTATTTTCTATTTTTGTCAAATCGAAATGCAACAAAGCGGTGATTTTTGTATGTTGTTGAAAATGACATTTCCTCCTGTCAACTTGACAGCTATAAACTGACGTCAATTGTCAAGAAATTTATTACGTAAGTAGCTGTTATATAATAAATATATTTTCCCCTTTCAAAACTATAAGAGAATAATCTGGCTATAATCAGCTTAGAGCTGCAACATACAACTTCATTATAGACAACAACATGTACGTACTTTGTGTATATTGGATTAATTTTTGTTTACACGTATTGTTCTTTCTAGAAACCATCAGGAATATCTTATTTATGACAATCGTTTTCGTCTTTATTTGAAGTCGTATCCATCATCTATTTATTTTTTATAACTTAACTACCAATCCCAAATTCTTTGGTCAGAGGCAGTTAAGCTGCATACCATTTTGACCATTTGTTGACTAAAATCAATCGTAATTATTTATCTGGAAATTTATTTGCAACAACCACCAACAACAACAACAACGACAACAGCCAAAGTGATGGAGATACGAGAACAACAACAGCTACAACTACAACAAGTGCTTGTACAATGGCAATTGATGGTGTGACGAGGATGTTGGTGACGCTAATGATTATGAGATGATCACGTGATGATGCTGCCAATACCATTAAAAATTACGATTATGGGCTTGGTTCCAGTGATGAATTTTAGACGACACAGCTCAAATTGACACTGCAGACTTATGATGTTATTGTCGATCAGAAAGATTTCTTTTCAGATCGTTTTTGTGATATTATTGCAATTTAAAATATGATTTCCCATCATCAATCAATTCAGCATGAAAGTAGAACTTATCGACCGAAGTTATATTTTGTAACCTCCAGGAATAAGTAGAGTAAGATCCTGAAAAACGCCGAGTCGAACTGTAGAAAACAACATCTCAAAAATCAGAATGAAGTTTCACAACATAAGCCAACGAGCTATGAATCGGAATGATTACAGAACTTTTAATCAGACGCTAAGAAAGTGTTGGACATGTGTTCACGATTTCTGTGAATTTGGGGACCCAGGCTCAATTCTTATGTTGAGATGTTATCGTTGCAGAAATGGCGAAAATGGAAACTACAATATTAATTGCCAACGGAAGTGTACTGTCCTGCTTTGGAGTTGAATCTTCAAGGTAGCATTGATCGATAATCGTCCATAGTCATCAACAAAATATGTAGTCCGGAATAAATCGGAAAAATGTTGAGTGAAATTTTAACGGCACTTTTTATTCACCTTGCACGTTGGAGGAGTTTTGTGGAGTCACTACTTCCATCTTCAAGAGGAGATGAAAGTAGTGATGAACAAACCAAGCAGGCTAAGTCTTGGTCTTGGTTTCAGTATTGAATCTTGGTCTTGGGCATTAACCCTTGGTCCAAATCTTATTTTTCCAAAGCCAAATATTTTTCAAAATGCCAAATTTCGACGTGAAAAATGATTTTATGTTTAAAGGGGCATGACACACCTACTAAAAACAACTTACAAAGACTGCAAAGTAGCCTTGCTTTTGATGAAAATCCTAACCATCTCTCTCAAGACCAAAACTAATTCTTCTCATCACTAGTTGAAAAACACATGCGAAATGAAATTAAAGTTGAGAAGTGCAATTCCGGGGCATGTTGGTAACTCATTAATGTACACAAAAATCTGTAATGCTTCCTAAATCGCCTTCATTTCAAATGCCAAAGCCTACATACATACAAACATATGTGCGTAGATCTCTCAAAACGACGTTAGAAATCAACTTAAAGTGACGAATTCCATAAATAGTGAAGAAATTAACATTGAATATGCGAAAAAAAGAAACAAATACTCGAAAAAAAAGAGAAGCAGAACAGAAAAATCTTTCTTTGCAAAAAGATCAACCAAGAATGTTGGTGAGCAAACGTTTGCTGTTGTCGCTGGCACAACCAACTTTTTTCTGTTGCTGCTACGATGCGTTTTTCACATGAAAATAACGAAAATGCAACCAAGAAGTTGCGTTAGGCAATGAATTCCTGATGACAACAGAATAAAAAGTCAAATGCAACAACAACAACAATGGCAAAAATCAGCAGCAAAGTCAGCAACATCGGTAACCAAGAGGAATGAAAAAGATTAAGTTAATAAAGGAACCGTAGTCGCCAGTGCAGTGTTGGACAATATGCAGCATTGGAGCGAGCCTTCTTCTTCATTGATGTCAAGTTATGCGTTGATCACGATGACGATGACGACGATAATGATGATGATGAATAAACATGGGACAATACGTACGTGAATGTTACAGAAGTTAAGACAAATTCAAAGCCATAGTCAAAAAATGATTCATATAAGTAATTGCGCACTGTACTGATGCTTGCACAGTGGATGGGTCCGTATGGCATGCCGGGTAGGAAGACGACAAAAACTGAAGGCAGGAATTTGTTCGGCGTAGATCATAGATGAAAAATCTGTAAGAAAGTTTGAAAACTAAAACATCGGCAGATAAGTTCGTAGTCTAATGAAGAAAAAACTACTTTTTTGGTCAGATTCAATTTAAAACATGATTCACCTATTTAGGTTAGAATTATTCGGAGGAGAAAAAAGTTATCTATACAATTTAAACTGGGTTTTGAAAAGAAAAAGATAGAGGACTCAAACTGCAATATCAGGTTTTGTGGTTTAGGATTTTCTTGTTCAGTGATATAACTTTACAAATTTCAAAAAACCAAACTTTAGGTTAAAATTTCTCAAAAATAGATAGAAACATAGCAATTCTAATCGGATTTAGATTCAGCATTAAAATTTATAGTAGAAATGACTTCCTGCAAAAATTAAATTTTTTAATAAAAAGTTAAAAAAAAGGTTCTTAAAAATACCATATCTCGTTTACACATTCAGTTAGAAAGTTCTAGAATGCTTTTTTTAATCTCCAAACAACGGAACACAAGCTGCATACTCAGTTTTTTAGTTTGTTTTAGTCAAACCTTTGTTTTTGATACAGAAACAATGTGAAGACCTTTTGATAATTGAAATTCGACCCTGAAAATCGAATCAGACCTCAGTGTATAACTTTGCATAAGAAAACCTGGAGTGTGACGACATCGAGGTAAAACCGAGTTCAATCGACCCGTGTACCACTTTCTGATATCTCTGAGGTTACAAGTATCTCACACAATTTAACTTTAAGGTCTTCTAGAACTAAGTATTTTCTGCCGATTTTGGGCAAACAGAACGTTTGGCATTATTTTTGCTTGTATGACCGCATTTTAATTCAGCATGCCTGTCAATAATGGTCAATATTCCTAGTGCAGAGTCCAGACAGTACTTATCACGCCAAACTTTTGTTTCAACGGTGTTTTTTCCCATCAAAAAGCAAAGTTTTATCAGCATACGAAATAATTTCTTTTTTTTCCATTGTTGTAGAAATAACAAATGTTGTTTCACTGAAACCACTTTAATTTTCGAATCAAACGTCAGATACGTAGGCTGCTATATATATTTCTGGCCTAGGCAACACTAATGTCAATAGCTAAAATCTGGCAACACCATAATAAAGTTTGACATTTTTAAGCATAAACGTACTCACAACGTTTTGATGTACAAGTGCTATTTGTTTTGTTTACAGTGAGTTACGCTTTTGTTGCCTAGGCCAGAAATATATATAGCAGCCCACGTAATCATCAAATTACCGTTACCTTCTGAAAGTTGGTACTTACTCAAAATATATTTGTAGCGCCATCTATGTATCAGAATGCGAACTTATCAGCCAATGCTATAATTTGAAAAAAAAAATGTGTACTTGAATTAAAATAAAACTATTATAATCAAAGGCGAGATGTTTTTGTGGATAGGAACCATGTACTTAAATATTTGCTTATATATCTAAAATTGCAAAATACATACTTACATATCGTCCCTATGCCAGCGAAAAGCATATTTGAGTTATTTGCTATTTCTGGTCTAAAATATAATAGTCTTTGGTTTGATAAGACCCATGTAGCCATATCTCTATTAAAAAGTGGTTATTTTCATCATAAAAGTGATAGCAAAAGAACGATTTTCATACAAAATTTAATTTTTTGAACTTCAAATATCTGAAAACTTGAAAAACTGACTTAGTGCTTTTCACTTGTATAGGGACGATATGTACAAGCAATGCGATATGGTGACATTATTGTAAATGAAGGTTGTTGATTGGTTAGCAATAAATGAAATACGCACTTTTTACTTAACCCTAAAATGAGGTAGGCTATTAATTATACATATTCGTATATAGCACTTCAGTTTGATCTCGAAAGTGGCTAAATAATTATAGAGTGTATTGCGAATAAACTAAAAAACACCACTCAGCGAAATTTTGCCGTCAGTTCGTTGAAGAACTTCTGGGCTGAGTGTGCGAAATACCTTGATAGTTATACAACAAATCCTTTGAAATCAATTTCATTTCATCTAATCGTTAGCAGCAGCTATAAGTTAGAATTGGTGTTTGGCTATTATATTGTACTATACATACATATTTGCAGCATTTACCTTATGTAAGCATTTCTGAAACAAAGACTAAATCTGGCATGCTTACAATTAAATCTAATGTTATAATGTATCTTAAGTCTTCCTCAATATAACATTTAAGAAAAAGTAAAAAAAAAACAAAGTACTTAGGGACGTTTTAAAGTCCGCGGAATGGGAGGTAAGCAGTGAAAATCAAAATAAGAATTTATTTTTCCTTTTCAATGCATTCTTCTGCTACCCTAAAACAATTAAGGTAAGGGATTCTCAAAAACCATACAAGATAGAACAATTCAAAGGCCGGATTTGAATTTAGCACCCTTAAAAGTCTTGTGACAATTTTGTAACTTTATTATGAGCTTCGATTTACACCCACTATGTGGCCAAAACAAAAAATTTCAAAGTAGAAGAAATAACTACCATTGCTGAGTAAATACAAGTTATACAAAAACACTAATACTTTTCATATGAATCATAGGAATTTAGACGAATTGTCTGCTATATTTTGAAAAATCTCAAAAATTATTTTTTCAAAAAAACCTTTTTCTTTCTTAAAGCTATTTCTCATAGCTTTTTAGTTCTAGTATACAACAAAAATATAAATTTCGAAGCAGAAAAAATTGCAATTCTGTTTAAATTGTTTGTGGCAACACTATGTAAGATATATGTAAACAATATATATTTTTGGAAATCTTATATATCGAGTGAATTTTGGTTTTTTTTCTTAATTTTATTTCAGGGAAAAATTACAACAAAATTTACTGAGGTTGAAAAGTTTTCCGGAACAAAAATTTTTTAAATTTTATTATATTCAAAATATCAATTTTGAAGTGCAAATATATGTACTAAATGTTAACCAAAGAACATAAAAATAAATTTTTTGAGGTAAGTGGACATATTTAAATATTCTGCACACAAAAATTTAAAATTAAGATTTTTAATTTTTCACGTCTAGCACACTAAAACGAGACACTGTGCGCCGCGGCGTAGCTACTTCTTTGGCGTTTTCCCAATAAATTTTTTAAAACTTTTGGTAAGGAGGTTTTAGTATACTACTTAGCAGTAACCGTCTGACCTTTTTCCAAAGGAATAGCAACTATAACTTGCTCTCTGGTGAAGTAAACTGACATCATTAGGTACTTTTGTTGCTGACTTTTGTTGCCATGCTTTAACAGGTGGATTTGCACATTGTGGGCTCCATACCATTGATTCTTGTTTCGTTTCAGAGTCATCCCTGTTAAACCATGCTTCAATACCTGTTAAAATTTTTTTGAAAGTGTTAGACTCTCCGTTTTTGAATTTTTCAAGAAAATACTTAGCAAAACGCACACATGTCTCATTTTGAGGATCACTTAAAATTCTAGAAACCCATCATGCAAATTTCTTCGTGTATCAAAGATTATTTTTGAATATTCGCGATACATCCATCGCAATCAAGCCTAGTTCCTAGCCTAACTTTTTTTTGAGCAGGAGTGAGATCATGCGCCTTTTGGAACTTGAGGGCCTTTAGTCCGAGCTTGTTTGAAAATATGTGTTGCATTCGTTCACGCGATATTTTCAGCTCGGCAGCCATTTGTCTGCCACTGCGTCTTGGATTTCGCTCAATTCTGGCCTTCACCTTTCGAACCATTTCTGGTGATGTCATTTGGCAACGCTGCCGGTACCATTGTAACGTGTTATGGTCCGATACACAAACATTTTATTCACTTTTCAATGTTTCAGCTCACGAACAATTGCTGGTTGCGATTTTCCAGCCAAATAAAGAGCAATCACACTATTACGTTTGAATTCCATTTCGAAAATTTTTTATTTTCAATAAATTGACTTGTTGACAATAGAATGAACAAACATCATGCCAATTTTTAGACAGCTGTCATGTTCCATCTGTCAGATAAGTCTATCTGAAGTTGGTAACAGTTCGAATCAGCCACCCGTAAGTTTCTCACGTTATTTACATCTATTTCGTGGAACTACCCACACGCATTTCAAAACGATCAAGATTTTTTTGATGGCACCCGATTTTGCTATAAATTAGCAAACAAGCAATAGTAGCATAGTGATAAGAATTAAAACCAAATATTTTTTTGCGGAGATATGGGACTTTGAAATTTTTAGGTTAACTTTCTTTGAGAAGCTATAACTTTAGTTGCATTTATCGAATTCTCAATTTTATGGTCTCAAATGATTTGTCATGAAACATTTTTTTTATATAGTTTACACTGATTGCTAATGTCAATTTATAGTCAAATTGGATTAAATGAACAAATTTCTTGATCGTTTTGACATGGTTTACACCTATAGGCACGTTAATCACTCAACCAGACCTACAATATCTACATACAAGGTCTGATACAAATTATAAATCACTGTAGCACTGTGTAATTTCAAATAACTTGTTTAAATAATTTATAAAAAAAGTTTAAATAAATTGAGGTATTTTGTGTGGAAAGCATTTTTATTTGATGTAAAATCTGCCAAAGTTACGTATACTTTATTTTAGATCAAAGCTGTTATGTGGAAGGTAATTAGCACGAGATCCACCTGCTTGTAATAGTTTCAAGTGAAGATTTTTATTCAGTGGTGCTGAAAAATTTCTGAAGAAAAATCGTTTATTTAGAAAAGTTATTGAAGTCGTATAGGTACTATTACCTTTTGCCTACTCTCTAAGATCCTCTATAGTATACAGTGAAAACAAAAAATCCTACTCATTGATTTTTGGAAATCATTTTTTATTTCTTTCGATAAAAATCAAAATCGCGTAGATTTCTTTTCATAATTTTAGTAAGAATTATATTCCATTTGGGCATCTCTTATTTTTTTTTTAATTGAAACCTTAGCTCAGGGGATGGCCCCTATAAATGCATAGCACTATGCTGGTTTGAAGAAAGGAGATAGGTTAGATGGAGGGTGATAGATGTAGTGGTGTTGGTGAACGTTTTTCTTGAATTTTTGGATGTCGTATCCTACAGGGAAAACAGTGACTGGAAGATTATTCCATAACTTAATCGTACAAGCGAAGAACGAATTATCGCGATAGTGAGATGTTCTGCTTGGCGCCGGTGCGACGCAAAAAGGATGGGCCGAGTTGGACGCCCGAGTGCTTCGAGAGAAGATGCGTACTGAGGGAACCAGGTCGCATATTTTTCTAGAGCACATCCTATTATAACATCTATAAAAAATAGTTATACACCCTACGTTACGTTGGTGCTCAAGGGTGTCAATTGTGAATATAATATTTATGTCACCAATAAGTTTAAACACACGTCATTGAACTCGGTCTAGCAGCTCTATAGATGTTTTTGAAGCCCCCGATATTACGAAGATCAACAGGAGTGAAGTAAGTATATTTTACATCGTTTCAAAAAACCTTTGCACATGGCCGCTTCTTTCGACACATGGAACACCTCAAATCCGATTGAATCGATATGCCCAGAACGTCAAGAGATGGTGATCTTGTAATATCTACGCAAGCCATATTCAGGTGAGCAAAAGAGCAATTCATTCGTCTGTGAGATAACAGACAACATTGAGTCTTGCCAGCAGTGAAATCGACCCAATTAGCTAGACCCCAATCGGAGATTTTCTTGAAATCATTTAAGAGTGGATCATTGTGGTGTTTTTTCAGGCGTGATCTCGGTCTGAAGGCCTATAAAATACAGCTCGTACAACAATTGAAGCCAGCTGATCTTGGTATACGTTTTAACTTCGTTTTATGGGCCAAAAAAAAAACTTCAAATTGATTTATTATTTAATCGAAAAATTGTGTTTAGCGACGAAGCTCATTTATGGTTGAACGGTTACGTTAACAAGCCAAATTGCCGTATTTAGGCCGATGAACATCCAAAAGCAATCCAAGAACTTCCAATGTATACCGATAAATGTACTGTTTGGTGTGCTTTATGGGCAGGAGGCATTATCGAACCGTATTTCTTGAAAAATGCGGATAGAGCTCGTGTTACGTTCAATGGTGCTCGCTACAGAGCAGGATATTAGTGTAGCCGATCTCTGGTTTCAACAGGTAGGCGCAACATGTTATACAGCTTGAGAAACCATCGCTTTATTGAGGGAAATGTTCGATGAAAACATAATATCAAGAAATGCTCCTGTTAATTGGCTACCAAGATCATGTGATTTGACGCCATTGGATTACTTTCTTTGGGAATATGTAAAATCACTTATATATGTCGACAAACCCGAAACTATTTTTTTATACAATGTAACACAAGGATTGAAAAAATTTTTCGATATCGTATTTTAAACATCACTCATATGCCTGTAGTATTTGTTTCTTTTAAATCAAATGATAATAGAAAAATAACGTCCTAACATGAATTTAAAACGTTTCTAAATTTTTTATATTCATAGAACAAAAAGTAGTAGTGATAATTAGTATGCAAAACAACAAGAACATCGTAGTATTTTAGCACAAAAGTATCTTCAACATTAGGGGCAGCACAAATTAAATTTGATTTACAAATACGAGAGTTGAGTTCCGAGTTGGATGTGTAAGGTGCTAGCTGTTCTGAAATGACTGCATCATATATGCACATTAGGCCGGGTCAATTTGTTCGGGAGGCAAAAAATTGGCAAAGAGTATAGCAACAAAAAAATCTATGAAAAATTCTAAAAAACTTTGCCAAAGAAACCATGGGTCTAAAATCAATATCGAACCGCCGTAAATTGCGTTGAAATTTTGTATGTAGTACTTTAAAACAACACAATAAGAAAAATAAAAAATTCAAATTTTTTTCTACTTGTTTCATATAAAATTATTCAAAGTATTTGAATTTTTTGTTTTTTTTATTGAATTTTAAAGTACTACTTACAAAACTTCAACGCAATTTACGGCGGCTCGATATTGATTTTAGATCCATGGTTTCTTGGGCAAAGTTTCTTGGAATTTTTCATAGATTGTTTTGTTGCTATACTCTTTGCCGCAAAATAATTTGACCCGGCCTAATGCACATATATGGACGCTTAACTACAAAAACACCAATGTTTTCCTTTTTTTTTAAAAAAAATTCAGCGACAACAGCGAAAAAGCATGTTCCAAAGCAATAATACTAAAAAATGAATGAAAAAAAAACATCCCATTTTGTGTGCATAATTGTCATAAATTTTTGTTGCTTTTCATTTTCCACTGTCATTCGCTTGCCATATGTTAGAAGCAAAAAAAAAAAAAACAAAAAAAAAAAAAAAAAAGCAAACAAATAATTCAATTTTGAATCCATCATATTACAAAGAAAAAAAAAAAAAAAAAAAAAAATCAATTAAATTTAAAAAAACACAACAACACGGCAACACTTTAGTACCTATTAACAAACTTTTGTACTTGTGGGGTTAATTATCAATTCAGTGCTTTGTTAAAACGTCACATTTAGTATCGCAAGTTGTCGTTTTGTGGCATTGCGCCTAAAAGTTTCTGTTTAAATTGAAAAAGAAATTCGTTTTTTCCCAAAATGCATAAAAAAAATTAGAATTAGGACTTAACATGATAGGTTTAGAAAAAAAACTGAAGTAAATATTGCCCTTAAAATTGTCATAAAAGTGCTGGCAGCATTCACATAAACAAGCAGGCATTGCACTCACTTTTGACGTTTGGCGAATCATTAAAATGCATGGCGTATATTCGTGACTGTTTACCGAAATGGAGTCCTATTTTTCTTTCTTTGTCACTGATATGTTCATTAGGTGTGTTTTAGTGCACGAATTTGGGATTTTGATACTTGACACCCCTCAATTTTGTGAGGTTGGAAAAAAAATGAGTTTGCAAAAAAAATTTTGGGGGTGGGGTGAGGGTAAAGGTTGGCGCATCGAGGTCAAAGATGAGAGAAAAGGAGAAACAATTTACTTACAGCCCTACAAGAGGGGCCACCTCTAGAGGGTTCAAATGTATGACCGACCCACATTATTTTTTCTCCCCCAACATTTTTATCAAGCGTACCTACCTCTTATCTCTAACCCCTAAGGGGGCTTTCATACAAAATTGACATATTTAGGAAATCGACCCCCACCACTCCCAGGGTGGCTCTAGAAGGGTCAAATGTATGAGCGGCCCCTAATATTTTTTCCTCCGCAACATTTTTTTACACCATACTTACCCTCTATCTCTAGCTCTTTAGGGGGCTCCCATACAAAATTGACGTCATAGACATAAAAAATATGGAAACGAAATCGTCAAATAGGCCCATAACTGCCCATGAGTCTCTCCTAGAACATCCAAATATATGACCGACCCCAATTATCCCCCCACCAAAGTTTCACAGCTTACCTACCCCCTATTTCCAATCCTTAAGGGGGCTTCCATACAAAGTTGTGGTTCTTTTAAAAACTGCCCCCACTGCCCTAACTGGACCATGGACACCCCTAGAAAGGTCAAATGTATGACCGACCCCCATTATTTCTAGGAAAATTTATAAAAAAAAATTGTATGGCAGCCCCTTTCAGGGTTGAAAATAGGGGGTAAGTAAGTAGGGAAAAAAAATATAGGTCGCGAAAAAATAATGGGGGTCGGTCTTACATTTGACCCTTTTAGGAGTACCCGTGGGCCAGTTAGGGCAGTGGGATCATTTTATATAAAAATAGTAACTTTGTATGGGAGCCCCCTTAAGGATTGGAAATAGGGGGTAGGTATGCTGAAAAAAAAATTTGGAGGGGGGCTAATGGGGGTCAGTCATATATTTGACTCCTCTAGGAATGACTTCTGGGCAGTTATGAGCCTAATATTTTTGTTGTTTTGAACAGATAATGATTTACATTAATTAGCTACCAACAAATCACGTGCCAAGTGGTTTTGTGGTGTGAGCTTACTGTTCTATGTTTTTGAGTACAAACACCAACATTACAAAAATAAGGCAAAATGCATAGGTAAAAAACCAAAAAATTGTTGATAGGTTGGTTTTCGATACGTTTCACCCATAACCATATGGGATCTTCAGTCGAGCTCGACCAAGCATGCTTTATTCGTTTTTTGCATAGATTAGACGAGAATCACAGCAAAAAATTCAATGCAGCATATGCAAAGTTCTATTTTTTTGTTTTTTCCCCTGTTATGCATTGCCCCGCTGTTTGTAAGTCGTTGATATTATACTTTTCTTGCAAAGCGCCTTGGGATGCAAGCTTTTTTGGCGAGTTTCAACCGAAGTAGCAAGCGCGCTCGTGTGTTTATTATCGGGCTCTGTGAAATTTGTAATATTTTTGTTGTTTTGAACAGATAATGATTTACATTAATTAGCCTATTTATTTATTTCCTTTCCATATTTTTCATGTATATGACATCTATTTTGTATGGGAGTCTCCTTTTCTCTCACCTTTGACCTCGATGCGCCAACCTTTACCCTCACCCCACACCCAAAATTTTTTTTGCAAACTCATTTTTTTTTCCAACCTCACAAAATTGAGGGGTGTCAAGTATCAAAATGTTGTTACTAAGGATCTCCATACATTCTTAAAACACCTCTAATGTACATACGATGTGTAAAAGACATGGGTTTTAGTTTTTTCTACAAATGATAGTTAAAATTTTTATGGGATAATTCACTTGTTAACAGTGAAAACATAAAATTAAATGCCAACAATTTTTTCCACTAAATTTGGAGATATGTATAATTTTTTTCTCGTTTTTATAGGAGGAATCTAACTTCACATTTTTAGTCTTATTTGGAGTCGGAAAAGTTCGATTGGGTTGCGCAAACTAAAGGCCATAAAATTTTCAACAAAAATTGTATTTAGTTGAGCAAACGCACCCTTCGCTTTTGCTATTCTTGAGTTTATATCCTCTTTGCTCCACCATCCATGGAGATAATGCTGCCTAAATACGTGTAGCTGTCGACGTTTTCAATATCATCATCGCCAGCTTCGTTCAGCTTCATGCTTTTAGCCTTGGATGCGTTGCTCTTTAGGCCGGCCTTCTGCAGTTCCAAGACAAAGTCTTCAATCTTGCTCTGCATATCTGAGTGTTTGGACGATAGAAGGCAAATATCGTCAGCGTAGTCGAGATCTTCTAGATGTTCGGTATAGTTCCATTGGATTCATTGGTCTTTATAAGAGCTTTATCTACGATATCGTCAAGAACGATCAGGAAGAGAGATGGGGTGATTGTAAACACCCCTGCCCGTTGTGTAACACATTGCATTTAAAGCCTTCATATTGTGCACGTACTAAGTTTATGGCCTTTGCGGCAATACCTCTTGGCTGCAGTGAAACCCAAATGTTTTCTTGGGAGACACTGTCGAAGGCAGTGCTGTAGTCAACGAAGACATGTTAAAGCGTAGCACGCCACTCACATGATTGTTCGACAATTATTCTGAAGGTGTTGGCCGGAATCTTGCTTGTTGCCTTCAGATGGCCGAATCAAGTTTTTTGCTTACCGTGTTTAGAAGCACTTTTGTCAGTACTTTTGATGGTACTGAGAGCAAAGTTATTCCTCTATAATTTCGGCACTCGCTTGGGTCACCTTTTTCGGCAATTTGTCTAGCATGCCATGTAGCCAATCTTCTGGCAAACACTCTTCGCTCTAGATTCTGGAAATCAGAAGATGAAGAATCTTAGCTGATGTAAAGGGGCATGCTTTTAGCAGTTTAGCTGTTATTTGATCTATACCGGCGGCCTTGTTGTTTTTCATGCTTTGGATAGCTTTAACTATTTCATAGATTGCAGGCGGTGGCGTTTGTATTCGACTACTACTTCTGGTTGCGGGAATGTGGTAGATGTGGGATTCAGTTTGTCACAAAAATATTCCTTTCATCTCTTTAGTTAGTCGTCAGCGGATGTTAAGAGGTTTCCGTTTATGTCTTTAATAGGGCGATTCTGTTGATGTTTTCTGCCAGATAGTCTGCGGGTGATATCATAAAGCTGCCTGAGTTTTGAGCATTAGCAGCGCTTTCGGCTTCGCTCGCGAGATCGTTATAAATTCTTATTTTTTCTTGTCTGCACGAACGACTGACTTCTTTATTGAGAGAGTTAAAGATCTTTTCGGCATAGTTCTTTTGCGCTCTAGTTTTAGCGTCATCTCTCTGTTTTTTTGCGTTTCTTCTTTTATCAACAAGACACCACGTTTCCTCTCTCATCTAGTGTTTCTTATTCGAGGGTCGGAACCCAAGTATTTTATCACTGGAGTTTAGGAAAGCAGTGCTTCAATGCTTCCATCACAATCGATCGGGGCTGTTTTGAGTTCTTCAGCGAAAGACCTGCGGATCTCGTCGTTCTTTAGCTTCAACACGTCGAATTGTTTTGCCATAGTTTTGTAAGGAAATGACAGCCATTTTAAATTGTGACAGTACTTTTGCCTTTTAATGACTTTCGTCCTTAAAACTTTTGCCGATTCTTCTGATGGAGAAGTAATGGTGGATGTCCTTTTCCTTTTGCTTAATTTTGAATCGCTGTAGTATACATATTAAAATTGGCTTCAAAATGTGATTTTTGTTTTTATTATTATTTGCATTGCTTGACCCACTCTGTAAACAAAAGTTTGGTTTTTTTACCAATTCATCTGAAGTATGTAAGCTCCCAGTTACCATTCATTATTTGCATATAAAACATTTCATTATTGCTATAAAATAATTGCATGTTTATTAAGTTTCAAACAATTTGCTAAAATTAAATACAATTACTAGAAAAGCCTTATGCCTGCTTTGTTGGTGCCATTGTTCATGTATAGGCACATGAACTCATAAGCGCATACAGCCTGAACTCCTCAAAATCTTGAATTTTCATGTTAAGAATGCAATGTATTCTTAACTTTCTTCTATCTTCGTACAAAAGATGCATGAGATCATACCTTTTTACAAAATATTGACATATATCTCATTATACATATATGCTTAATACTAGCTTTGTATACTAGACTGATTAAAAAATAAAAAGTTTGTTGGATATTCTACGTTTATCTCTGAAAATTTTAAAATTTTTAAAAATTTTTTGAAGGTCATTTAGAAGTCGCTCATAGCCGTTTTATGCAAAAGTTTGACTTGATCATCAACATATTATGTTTTTAGCTAAAATACCCACAAGAAACGCCTGTGAAATTACAATATCTTTGAAATTGTCTAAAGGGCCTTGAAAAAATTTTGAATGTAATACTGCTTGCTTTATTTCTCATTATACGTTTTTCCATGAAAATTCCTAGTCGAGTCAAATTTTCAACTGCGCCATCTAAAAACGACTTTTTGAAATTAAATTTTTTTTCCTTTCACGTGTACCTACGTCTAAAGAGCAGACACTTTTGTCAACGTCAAGGGATAGCCATAATCCTCCTTATTTAATCTTATTTTTTAAAATTTCCAATTGAATCATTGCTTTCTGGGTAACCATTCATTGAAGTAAAGGTATCTTAACCGTATAAAAATTTATTTTAAACCCTTACAATCATTTTTCACTTTTTTTTATTGATTCGGATAGAATTTGAGGCGCTCTTTCACATGGTGAAAACCGGAAAGTCATAATTTGTTGAAAATTAACAGGAAGAAGAGTATAGTCGTAAAAGTGGAGTCAATAAAGCCAAAAAAACAGACAAAATGAAGAAGTCCTCAAGAGCAGCTCCGATTTTGATAATTTTTTTTTTTAAATTTTGTTTATATAATTATATAATTTTTTAAGCAATATTTAATAAAATTATGTTTTCATAAAAAAAACCGATTTCGTTCAATTTTTGCTCATTATAAAGCATTGATAGTTAGTATTTGTGTACCAAATTTCATCAAAATATCTTGCACGGTTCAAAAGATATGACCAAATTTAGTTAAAAAGTTTAGGGCGGTGCCACGCTTCTTCATAAGTATATACTAAGTCAAAGTCTATTTTATTCTTAAGTATATGCTAATGCATATCATTTTCCAAAGTTTCATTATAATCGCTATAGCCGTTCTTGAAAAAAACATGGCAACAGTTTTTATATACACAATTTTAGACCCTATGAAAAGAGAAGATATCTCAGAAATCATACAAGATACAGCAATGCTAATGCTAGATTCGGATTAAGAATTGCCAGATACATATAAATGGCTACTTTTATTTTTGGTTGTTGTATTTTTTTTTTCCAATATTTTTTTATAAAAACTTTTGGTTGGTTGTCAAGACGAAGGACCTTGTTCCTTGTTCGAAAACATCTCAACGAACTTTCGTTTTTCGTTTCTTTGATGTTAACTCCTTTTTCGGTAAAGCGCAGAAAACAAGAAACTAACGAAACGAGTTGCTTACCTTTAATAGCTGTTTTCTCGAAAAGTTGTTTTCGCACGTAAGCCGTCTTTCATAGACCAAGTCACATAAGTATATTCTTGACCAGCCTGACGTTCAGAGACGATATAGCCTTGTCTGTCTGTCTAGCTGGCTGATTGTCTTTTTATCACGGGAAAACTAAACGAAAGAATTCGATGAAACTTTGTACACAATCGTGGGATTGAAAATGAACGAAATCGGGCACAAATAAAACATTTTAAGCGCAATTTCATGAGCATTTTTATGATGAAGCAACCAAAACACACATTAATACTAGGGATTGTAAGTGCAAGCTCTGGGAAAAAGTAAGATGAATTCGGTAGTGATGAGCAAAATTAGTCTTGGTCTTGCGTCTTGTTCTTGGTCTTGCTAATTTTGCGAGACCAAGACCAAGATGCTGATATTTTTGCAAGACCAAGACCAAGACTGCTATGGTCTTGGTCTTGGTCTTGCTCACGATAATTGTCAAGACCAAGACTGCTTTTCAGTATTGCTAATTTATAGTTAAAAGTTGTTTCAAGACCGTTTTGAAGATAAAATCATCTCTCGATTTGAATTTTGGCATCTTAAAAACCCAACTGCTTTGGAAAAATATGGTTTTGAATACTCAATCTCTGAAAATTTGTTCAAGGCCAAGACCAAGACCGAGACCAAGACTTAATGAGCAAGATCAAGACCAAGACTAAGACTTAATATCAAAACCAAGACCAAGACCAAGACTCAATGTGCAAGAACAAGACCAAGACCAAGACTGCTATGGTCTTGGTCTTGGTCTTGGTTTGCTCATCACTAGAATTCGGAAAAGATGGTGCTGCACTTTAAAATGCTAGACTGAAAGTGTTTTCAGAAAAAATCCAACCAAATTTCACACAGATAGTAGATTCAAGCTACTTATGATTAGAAACTTGTGTGATTTGGACAAGAGGGCTCAAAGCTTTCAAAATGCTGCAATGCAAGCGCTATATGGAATAGTTAGCGCAAGCTCTGATTGAAAACTAAGCGAATACGGACAAGAAAGTGTTACATCTCACATATAACAATGTAAAATTTCAAAGTTCTACGGTGTATGGCTTATTTAGTTTTTAGCCAGGCCAAACGTAACACTCTTACAAGTTTTATTCCAAATTAAAATATTTTCTGTTGTTAAGGCCTTAACTGTGTACGACACTCCACTCGAAGGGACAATTTAAGCGTTAATAATACAATTAAAATTTGTTTGCATTGAATTTTCTTGCCAATGAAGGACAATTGAAAATTTTTAACAATAAAATAAATATGAACAAATTAAAATAAATTAAAAATTTAATTTTTTTTTCGTATGAAAACAAAATAAAAGCGAACATATTTCACGCAAATCAGAACAATAATAATAATGACGAAACCAACAACAAAACAGAATGAAAAAAAATTCCCTTAAATTGGCTCAAAAGTGCACTCGACATTTGTTTACTAAAGTTTGCTTGGCCCAACGAAATGTAGACGACAGTCATGAAGTCATGCACCACCTACCTACCATCCAAAAAAAGTACACATATGCATTCCAGGATATTTTATAAAACTTTGTAATTTTTTCAATTTCATATTTAAACATTTTATTTATTTTTGCAGCTGGGTTTTCATAGAAATGCGTGCAATCAAATGCGTTACAACTTTGTCGCAACAATTGCTTTCAATGTGTTGCCATGCAGAAAATCCAGCGCGCTCATAATTGATTTACTTACTTTTATTCAAAGTAACTTTTTATTTCAATTTATTGGTACCATTTTTTGATATTTTATTGATGCCTGGGAAAGTTATTAATCGATGCAATTAAAAATTAAATCGAACTCTTAATCGTATGATTAAATTAAAGTTTTCATCCTGTTTCTTAAAATTTTATTATCTTAAAAAATATGGGGAAATCTTTTAAGACACTACTACTGAAATTACGAATACATAATAAATATAAAGCATTTTAGTATTCTACTGAAGTTGTACTATTGAAACAGTATTATTCAAATAGTAGTACGCAGCTTTTATCCATTCAAAATCCTACTCAATAATCAGAAGTGGATCGTTGCATTGATGAAAAATGTTCTAAGCCCACTTGACTACATCGTGTTGTATAAAGACAATAACTATTGCAGAATAATTCTCTTTTGTAGATATTAAATAATTTACGCTTAAATAAATTCCAATATATTGTAATTTATATAATTAATTTCACGTATGTTGGTACATATTTTTATTTCAAAAGAAAATTAGCGTAAATATATTTATTTCTACACTAAAAAAATAAAAGAACTTTGTGAAAAAATTTCTATTCTACAAGGAAACGTTTTTAAGTCCACGGAATAGAGGGTAAGAAGTGAAAATAAAAAAGACGTCACGGCTTGAGGGGGAGGGGGTCGTCATGCAAAATATGACCATTTTTGACAGAGAGGGTGGAGGGGGTTCATGAAAATGTGACGTCCGGAATAATAATTCCATATATATTTCGCTTCAAAGTAATGCTATAGAAACACATAGTTTTGCACAAGACTAACAAGAATTCGAGTAATGTATTGCCGAAAACTCGACCCATCAGAGTAGCAGCAGATCAAGTGGATTGGCTAGACGAGAACTATTTAGATTTCACTGGCTTAGCGGATATTCCGAAGAAAAAGGAGGACAACGGAGAATCAGAAACCATTCCGATAAATTCAGCTGATATACATATGTTTTGAAAATCCATGGCAAGAGATTTGAAAAAAAATGTTTCAGACTTGTATTTAATTGTTATTTTTGAAATGTTTTCATAAATAAATGTTTCTATTAATGGCAACAATGTGTATTTTTCGATTTTAATTTTGTGGCGTGACATAGGAGGGCGGGGTCTGAAAAAATATGTGACCAGTTGTGATATGGGGAGAGGGAGCGGTCAAAAATTCTCTGAAAAACCATGAAGTTCTTTATGAACAGCCCCTTATCTGGTCTTTCAATTAAATTATTTGTCGTAAAAAATGTTTTATCTTTGTCTGAAACATACGCTGAAACTGCAATCATTCACTTCTTCATCACTTGAAAATTTCTTTCCACGAAGATCTTTTTTCATGTTTGGGAATGTGTATTAATTGCTGGGATCCAGCCCAGGACTATCAGATGGATGAGTCAAAATTACAAAACCCACATTCTGGAGGGAAGCCTTCGCAATGCGGCTCTTGTGGACTGAGCTCTATCTAAAAAAAAAACATGGCCCGTGCCCAGCTTTATTATGCCTGACCACGTTGTCGTGCAGAAGAAAAAGTCCTTTGGTCAATTTTCCCCTTCTTTTGGATTGACGACGTCCTTTAACAGCTCTAAGACTGAGGCGAAGTATTTTCCGGCTATGGAGACACCTTTATCTATGTAATCGATCAAGAGCATCCATCCCTTCTGAGTCTGAAAAGACTGTCGCCCTGATTTTCCTAGTCGACTATAACACCTTAAATTTCTTAGGCGGTGGTGTGCATTTTTTATACCACTGCTGTTTTGACTCAAATTCATAATTATGAACCCACATTTTGTCCCCAATAACAACTTGAGTCAATACTTTATCTTTGTTTTCTCCATAGAGGTCCAAAAATTCGCGAGAATATGAGTTCTTGATGCGCTGTTTTTTTTTTTGAGGCTTTGTGAGCAAAATGGTTGCTTTAATAGGTTATGTCCCTTTTTAAATAATGTTCTACTCGGACAAGTGTCTTGCTAAACGGATGACATCTCCTCCATTATGGTTTAAACTGATTTTCTTTGATTGGTAAGAAAATGTATAACAGCGCGGTACTCGAATTGCTCCATATTTGATTTTTAATTTGCGACTGATTTGTTTGGTGGACGATACTTCGAAATAGTCTCCGAAAAATGAATTTAAAAATGTATTAGGGTAGCAGCAGAATATATTCAATAAATTTGTATTTATGCTTCGACCTCCAAGTGACCTTCAAAAATTTTGAAAAATTCTCAGCTCACGTGTTTGTACAAAGATTTTTGGGAGTTAAGAATAGTAGAATTTCCAACAATAGTTTTTTTTTTATTCAGTCTTGCATGGTAGGCAGGAAGCAATGATAGGGTGCATTAAAATGTCAGGAAAATCTATGTACTATTTCCGGTGTCAATCATAGATGATTAATCACTTTAAATTGAAATTTTTGCTGCTCTTTCTAACGAAAAATTGTTTTTTGCCGTATGTTTTTTGGGTTGAGTGTATTCCTTCCCAAATAGCTCCAAATTTGAATAAAGTTATATAGCGCACTATTACTTTCCTCCAAAAAACCAAATCGTGTTTCTCGACTTTTATTTTGGGAAGCAGATTTTAGTGTACATATTTGTACAAGTCATAAATCAACCTTCTATAAAAATTTGGAAACTTAAACGTTTTATTAAATCTAAATTGGCTTTTTAGCCTTATTTGGCATGTACAATAGGGTGGAGCGAAATTTGTTTTTTGCGATTTTCGAAATGGCTCACATGCGAAAAGATGCTCCATAATATTCTTAATAAAAAATTTTATATGGTACTTTTTGATATCTTAATGTTTTGTACTGCCACAAAGACATTGAAGTTTTGAAAAAAAAAATATTACGTTGAGTTTATTTGTATGGGATAAAGTCAATAAAAGAGCTTAAACGTATCCAAATTGTGATTTTTATTATAATATTAATATATATTAAGCAAATCTGATTTCCTTTTTAGTATTAAAAACAGGCATTGTCCTTCGTGATTCCAGCCTTTTTTTGATGAGATCATCTCTCTTTTTCTGAACCACATACCGCAGCACCAGCTTTATGAGTTAAGATTTGAGTATGACCTTTTACGCCTTGGCCCATTTAGGATATGTAAAAATTAAAAATCTCCATAGAGCCGCGCTCCTCCACATTGTGTACAATAGCAAGTATATTTATGAATTTCATATGAAAAACATAAAAATTATTCTGACAGAAAATAATATTTGCGCTGATTTATCAATCATCAAAGCAATGGTTTTCTAAAATGTTTAGTCAAAATACATAAATGTATGTTCCATGAACACTTCTCTATATACTTATCTGAAAATAAGGAACTGTGAGCTTAGTTATTGCGAGTTGAAAGTTGTATGTTTTATTCAAACTTTTAGAGGCAAAAAACGGGCTTAAACCGGCTTTAAGGAAGGAGTTGGTTTGATTCATTTCTTCACCTTGTTCCACTCACAAGAAGCTAACAAACAAAACCTCATCAAAAATTTTCTGTGCAAACATTTGGAGGTCGATTTAATATTAATAATATCAAAATACCAAGAAAAAAGGCGCTTAAGCTCGGTTTATTCGCAATAAGGAATTGTTCCGATTAAATTTTCTTATTTTCCAACTCTGGATAAATTAACAAACAGGCCTGATCAAAACATTTTAATTTCCAAGACTTCGAGGTAACTACAATATAGGAAATTTAAACATGCCCCGAAAAAAGGAGCTTAAGCTTAGTTTATTCGCAAGAAAGAAGAGCTTGGATTTTAATTTTTATATTTTCCAACTCATGACAAGTGGACGAACAAAACCTCATCAAAAAAACTTCAGTGTTCCAACTTTGAGTTTTTCCCCATATTCCCAGGATGTGTTTAAGGTTTGATTGACTTGTGGCAGTACTAAAACTCAAAATTTTGAAAAAATATTTATACACCTCTAAAAGGTGATTGACGGAGCACCTTTTCCGCAATGAGCCGTTTAGAATATGTAAAAATAAAAAATCTCCATAGAGCAGCGCTCCACCCTAATGTACAATGTACAATTCCACCACACTGTAGTGTACTTAAAACATTGCTTTGGCATATTCCCGCGAAAATGAAAGATATCGATACAACTCGAAAAAGGTTAAGAAGGAAAAGGATAGTACTATCAATAACTATAACAAAATTTTTCGCTAAAAGTTAACTTTCTGTGTTATATAACTTCAAAAATAATGGAAAAACTTTTTTTTTGAACGTATAGGTCAAGATGTCTCAGACCCATCATGATAGAGCAATTTTGTGGTCACATTTGGATTTAGTGTTGCAAAGTACGTTGGGACTAAATATTTTCTGTTGAGTTTGTTGTTGCTCTGGTAAACTCCGTAAAAACCCTTGTTTGATAAAAATTCCAAAAAAATTTTTAAAAGTTCAATATTTCGTTAAGTAGATAAGAGAGAATTTTCTGATTTGCATTTTTTAAATCCACAAATATGAAAAAACTTCTAGTTCTTGTACTACTTTCAAGTTTGGAACCATTAGGGAAGAATGAAATATCTCTTGAAAAGAGGCAGCAAAGATTTCAATTCAAACTGATTATTCGCCCATGATTGACTCCGGAAACAGTCCCGCAAGCAGATTTTCCTGAAACTGTTCATTGGTTCCTAAATAAAATGAAAAACTCGAATGCATTAGGACGATCTATATATATTCTGAATTTAATGATTTTAACAGATTCTTTGACGTAAATATTTCCAATTTTTAACTATTACAATCTTTTTTTTTATCAGTGCATGTACTTACAAGTCAAGTATCCATATTAGTTTAATGAGTAATGTTAATTGAATAAAAATCTAACGGTCAATCTAAAGTCAATTGAGATGAGTTTTGATATATTTTTTTAAAATGCATTGAATTATTTCAGTTTACGGTTTTGAAATTTCATAAGGATATTTCTTAGTAAATTCTATTCATCCTTATTTTATACTCAACTGTCACTTAGAAGTGTATTTTTCATTTGTTAATTGGTAAATTTATGAATAACGAAAGTTTTTTCTTTCGTGAGAGTCTATTCAGATTGCAGCGACTTTCAATAATTAAGTATAAATTTCTAGTGAAGCGTTACTATTGAAAATATTAGGCAAACATATAAACAAGTAATAAATATGAAAATACTAAATAATACTTTAAAAGGAACCCCTTTTCATATCCGCTGATGAACAACTGAATTTATGAATGGATGAAATGCAACCATGTCAACATGCCATGTTAATTGAATAAAAGCCATCTGCAAAACTGTATTTTTTTAAGAAAATCCAACAATCTTAAAGTCATAAAATTAGACAAAAAGCTTCATACAGATTCGCACACACGAAATTTGGAACAGTTGATAAGTCAAAAGGTCAAAAAATTAAAAAACATTTGGAAGCCTGGATTGGAAGTTGATAGAAATCTTATATTCTTAAATTAATAAAAACTGGGAACACTCCCATAAGAGTAAGTAGTAGCACTAAACATTTAGTAGACTGGCTAAACTTCGAATTATTTATTTGTTTCGGCAACTTGATAGTTTTCTGGAAGAAATCTATTTAAATGCTTTTGATGCTTTCTTAGGCGCATGCATAATATTGCTTGTTGAAAAAAATCGCAGTTGCGTCATATCCCAAAGAGCCAAGTTGTGCAGGGATCTGCAAACAAATCACCGGGTTAAGTGATAACGTTAACTATTGTCAATTACATTTGACATTATCCAAAACTACTGCGCTAGTTTCCAATCACCACCCTTCACTTGTCGCATTGATCATTCGGTTGCGTCGCATATGAGAAATCGTTTCGACGTAATACATATTTTTTTTCGGTCTTTTTGCTTTTGTCATCAACTTCGTCAACATCAACAGAGCCGCCATTTGAGTTGGCATCGCATCACATTGTCATCTAACCAACTTTTCTGTCCGTCTGCGCGACTATGCGTCTTGCAGTTACTTCATCAGCATTTCCATCGTACTCTTTGCGGACTTCTGAGCCTCTTTTTTTTGCGTGCCATCGCATTATTATCAAAGTGTTGGTTTTTTTGTTTCTTTTTGTGCAAGTTCGTCGGTTCAGTTCGTTTTGGTTGACTTTGGTTTGGTTTTGGTTTAGTTAGGATTCTCGGTTCGGGGTTCTTTTCTTTGGGGTTCTCAAATTGCACTAAGTCATTCTCTCATTTGTTCACCGCTGGAGCACAACGTCTTTGTGGTACGGCATTTGGAAGTGGTGTTGCGGGGATGCGAAATTGAGTCAGTGACCGATTATATTTCTTTAAAACCAGTCATTATTCTTTTCAACCCAACCTGGTCGTAAAGTATTTTCTTGTCTTTGGACAACTATTTACTTATGAATTTCGCTTGCTGCTGCTGCTCTTTTTTTAGTAACTTCTTCAGTTATGATTCCTCATGCTCCCTTTTGATGTCAGCAATGGTTTTGGTGGTTGGAATTAGAGTTTGATATCGATATAAAGTATCGTATCAATTTTGTTAATGAGTATTTCAAGAAATTACATACATGGGACTTAGTATTTATTTTTAAAATGTTTCTACATAATAATTTGTAATGACTCTCAAAAATTGTGAAAGGGATCTTATATGTGAAGATTTTGGGGCCATTTCTCACTGAATTCTGTCGGTTAAAGTTCTGATTAGTGCTTATCTAGACTTTGGAAAAACGGTCCTGAATTCTTTTGCCATCATTGGCAGTAGTGATCACACTTAAAAATGAAAATCTAACGAATCCACCAAGATTTTTCAGTGATAACAAAATAAGCTCTGTTGAGACCAATATCACTCACTTCTGAAAGTATCGAACAGTTACGAATTTGCACGATTTTTTTCTTTTCGCTTCTTTTTCGTCAGTCAGTCAGTTGAATGTTTGACTAGACATATATACCCTTACGTACTTTTTGACTCTGAATTCGAATTTCTGGTAAGAATTGCTGATACACCAGTAGGATTTTGAGGTATATATCTTTGCTTGAAGTTGCAGAAAGCTCTGTTTCTCGCTTATAGAGACAAAGTGTTATTCAATTTTTATAATGAAATCAAATAGAAATTATCTCCATATCTCAATTTATTCCAGGTATATGAGCAAGTTTGACTTTGGATTCCAATTCAAAAAGCACATAAAGGTGCATATGAAAGGTCAAAAGCTCATTCCATTTATATACCCTATACGGTATTTTTTTCACATTTTTTTTCACTTTTTGTAACCAAATGTGGTGGGGTATATTCCTAGAAGTGTAAAAAGAAGTTCCCAATAGGTGAAAAAGAAAATTTTCAAGATAAGGGACTGTCAGAAGTTCGCTTTACCTGAAAATTTCGGAAAAATCGAGATTTCCGATAATATACGGGAGAACACATATTTCAGAAGAAGTACATGTTACGGGGCAACTTTCCAAATACTCTCAAGCAAAATTCATAAAAATCATATGTGGAACACGATGAGAAAATGGGTTAAAAAGTCTAAATAACTCATTACGGCCACATTTCAGGACCTAAAATTCTGAAAAAATTCAAGCGAATATATGAAATATAAATCGACTTTAAATTTTTGCTTTTACAACAACTTCAAATTCCTCGAACTACAACAATTACAAAACCTATTTTTTGTTGTTTTTTTGGTGGCTCGTTTGCAACAATAACAATATTTCAATCATTTATTAAATTTCTGAGAACTACAACACACACGAAAAATGTTTGTTGTTTTTTTTATGCGAAACAACAAAAACCATTTTTCATAAATATTTTAATTCCGCGAATTTTGACGAGCTCAAAAAAAAAACAACAAAAATTTTTCGTGTGTGTTCTCAGAAATTTAAAAAATTATTGACATATTCTTGTTTTTGTAGGCGAGCCAAAATTGGCTCACTTTTGTTCTACGCTGACACCCTTGATCTAGACATTGGGAAAACGGTCCTGAATTCTTTTGCCTGCATTGGGAGTGGTGATCAGATTTGGAAATGAGAATCTAACGAATTCACTGAGATTTTTTAGTGATTTTTCTGAAAGTATCGAACAATGATATGGCCAGTTACGAATTTGCACGATTTTTTCCCTTTCACTTCTTTTTCGTCAGTCAGTCAGTTGGCTTCATTGTGCGTAGTGTTGAGCTCTATTGCTACGATGTGGACAAAAAACAATAAAAACAGCAACAACAACCACGTTGATGGCGACAACATCGTTGCGTTCTGTTGGGTTTTTTCATTTTCGCAACTCTGCGATGCAATGCGACGTGATGTGATCCGATCCGATTGAATCGGATCCGTTGTGAACTTGGCATTAAAATCTTTTCATCGCTTGTTTCAAGCCGATTAACTACACATGATATTCTATCTCTTTCTATCTGTCCCTCGAGGAAGCAAAGTTCCCTCTCCCGACCTATACCAATGATAGGCAATGTGGTGGCATTAGGTTATAAAATTTTTGTGTGTTGCTTTCGTTTGTTGGTTGGTGAGTTTCATCGTAATTCATGGAAGCGTTTTTTTGTTTTCGAATTGTTTTCCAAAAAAATTTCACAAGACATGAGAAAATATTTGTCGTTTTTATTGCTGCTGTTGTTATTGCTTTTATACAAACAAACAAACATACAAAGACTGTAATTGTAGATTTGATTTATAAGAGAAGAGTTGGTAGATTTGGATGGAAGGAAGTGAGTTTTTGCTGTCGATCATCTACAATTTCAGTAGAAGGAAATGTTAACGATGTGAAAATTTAGCGGGGTCAAAAATTTTTATTAGAAAATATGAAGTTTTTTTTTTTGTTGCAGCCACAGCAGCTTGAAGGAAGTGTTTGGAAATGTCAAATAAATTTTTTAGTTTTGTGCAGAAGGTCTTGGAGCAGTTAAGCTCAATTCATAAAAATAAATACGTTACAATCAGGTGCAATCTTTATCCTCTAATGTTCGGAGCACTTTTTTCATATTTTTTAACTTTTTGTGTTCTGGTATTATTGAGCTCAAAAAAATCGAATTTGCAGTCAGATTTCAGTTTGGAACTCCTGGAGAGCAGGAATTAGGTGCTGCGATATAGTACACGTATCTTAGGTATTGCACAGTTCAAAACCGGTTTTGAGAAATACAGAGGCGTACGGATGATTGTGTAACTCCCGAACAACTAGCCGGTTTCGATAACGCCAAGTGTCTGTTTGTTGGTACTACTGATGTTTCAAAGCTTTTGTGGGTCTTACTTTTGAAATTGTATTGCAAGCTGAAACATCAATTACGTGTCCCACATATTCGATTGTACGTATTTGACAAGTGTGCTTCTTTATCATTTATATTCATTGCTTAAGCTGCAATCCATTGGTTCAGAAAATATAGTTTCAGATACTTAGTAGGTGTATGTGGTTACAATGCAAATATCTAATCTCTTCGCCTTCTTCGGCACCACTGTCATCCACTACTAAATCATTTCTTGCAACTGAATATAAAATTCAGCTTCTACGTCTGCTGAAGTAATATCTTACTCAAGCAAACACCAAGCCTACAATTTCAAGAGTATTTAGGCTGCAAAGTAAAAAATGCATTAAATTGTAAAAAAAAAGATGTTATGTTTAATTTAAAATTGCCTTCAAAATTGCGCTTTTTTTTTACAAAACACGAAACTTTGAGACCTCGCCGCTACAAAAAGTAGAATGGACAGTTTGAGGGAAGTACCTTAGCTGACGCCATATGGCATAATTGAGTCAAAACAGGATACATATCGCCCCTATACGAGTGAAAAGTACTAAGTCAGTATTTTCTAGTTTTGAGTGATTTGGCATTTCTGGTCCAAAATATTATAGTCTTTAGTTTGACAAGACCCATTTAGCCATATCTCTGTTAAAAAGTAGATATTTGCATCATAAAATCAATAGATTTCCATACAAAAAAACAAAATTTCAATTTTTGAACATCAAATATCTCAAAATTTGAAAAACTGACTTAGTACTTTTCACTTGTATAGGGACGATAATATGTTCTAGAAGAATGTTCTTTGTAGGGTGAAATTTAGAAAGTACGAATACGTTTTTTGTAATGTCTGATTTCAACCAATATTGGTTTCATCAAAAGATAGTTCTACGACGAAATACATCTATTACAAATGAATCGGCAAATGTTAGAAGGACGGAAGTCAATCAAGAGGCAAATGTAATGTCATAATATGAAATGCCTATCATCCATAATATTCATAATTCCATCCATACTAATGTTATAAATGTGAAAGAAACTCTGTTTGTCTGTTACCTTTTCACGCCTAAACCACTAAACGGATTTTGTTGAAATTTGGTTTGGAGATAGTTTCAGAGCCTAGGAAGGACATTAGATAGTCCTTATTTCTAAAACCTTCTCTTAAGGAGACAAAAAAGAGGGGTAGAAGTTCTTATAGAAAATAATTGTAGGTGTGTGTTTGAGGCATTATCACTCAGAAACTATTCGGTCAATTGAGCTAAAATTTGGCACAGAGTGTATCTCATGCATGGGAGGGTTTTTGTGCTAAACAAAGGTTTCCGATGGTCACGTGAAGGCTACGTAGTTAAATCGAAAAATATCTAGATATACATACTACAGGAGAAACATCTATTGCGGATTATCACCTAGCCTTAGCTTATAGTTTTCTGCTAAACCCGAAGGTCAGCCGTAAGCATAGTCAAAATGAAGAATATTTAGGTACCTACACTATTGAAGTGATATGAAGTTCAAACGCATAACACTTGCTTCACACCAATAACAATGTCATTGTAACGCCAAAACTATTAAGTTATTTTAAAAAAATACGCTACTTAATAGGTCGACCTCATTCCCATCCTACTGTCGCTCCTTTCGAAACATTATATCAAGTGTCAAAAAGTTTTTTAAAAAATCTTGTAATTTTTAACTTAGCCGACTATTGTGTAGTCTTAAAAAGTCTTTGAAATTGTACTTAAATATTATTATTCAACAAAATGAATAGTTTAAATTCAAGCTATTTACTTACCTTAATTGGTAGTTTTCTGGGACTCCCGGAGGTCACCCGAATTCTTCATAGGAGAATATCTAGGCATATTAGAGGGAAAACATCCTTAATTGATAGTTTCCTGGGAGACCTGAATTGTATTCCAATGTTTTTTAGCACTTTTGGAGTTTTACCGATATTTTGGATATATTTCGATACTTTTGGAAGTTTTACGATACTTTTGGACTTTTACCAATATTTAAGATGTTTTTTGATTCTTCCGGCCTATTTTTTATCGATATTTTAGTTCTTTTACGATACCTTCTGGCTTTTACCGATATTTCAGATGTTTTGCGTTACTTTTGGACTTTTACCGATATTTTATAAGTTTTTCGAAATATTTAAACTTTTAATGACATCTTCAATGTATTTCAATATTTTTCGATACTTTCAAAATTTTACCGGTATATTGAATATTTTTTGATACATTTGGACTTTTGCCGAGCTTCAATTTATGTCAATATTTTTGGATACACAATTTTTTATACCAGAGTCGTCCAATGGTCAAAATTTGACCACAAATGTAATTAATAATTTTGGTACTTTTAGGACAGCTTTAGTATTTTTTTGCTATTTGGTACAAAATAGAAAAGCTAATTTATCATTCCTGGTACGATGACAAATGTGAAACGAAAAGGGAACATGATGTCAGTGTCAGTCAGCTTTCTGTCTTTCTCTGTATCCTTATTTCAGCTCTGTGTGACCGTGTAATTTGTTGTTGTTAATATTAATATTAAAATGTTAATATTAATATTAAAATATTAAAATAATTTTAACTTTGTGCACATCTACACACAAATGTCTTTCTAATGGTTTATAATTTTAAGTCGTACTCCATTTCTAACATAGTAAAAAAAGATTGACAAGTTTTTGTCTTCTGTGTTAATATTTAGATAAGTATCTATTTGTCTGATCTTACAAAATCCTACCACAGATATTCTTTTCAAAATTCCTTTCAGACAGTTGAATTTAATTGACTTCATTATGAACTAATTTTTTGCTCAAATTTCTGAAATTGCACCAAAGCGGACTACAAAAACCAGCCCAACTCTTGTACCCACCAGGTTAACGCACTAATTAAATGCAGCGGTCAAATGTCAACAAAAGGGGGAACGAATAAAATAAAAAACGCATTACAGTAAATTAAAGAAGTGCAGCAAAGAAACAAAAAGAAAATGCCGCCGCCTCAACAGAGAAGAGACGAAGAAGAAGAAACCAACACAGCAGCATAAAAATAAAAATAAAATAAGACAGGTATAATCATACGCGAGAAGGAGCAACAGAAGAAAAAAAAAACAACAATTTCATGAACCCCTGATAACGCACCGACGAAAAGAGTTCAATAACCGACAAACTGTCAGTGCTGACATGTGCTGCTGCTGCTGCCGCTGCCGACAAGGGGCAGCAGACGCAAGACGCACAAGAGACGTAGTACGGGAACACAACATTTGCCAATTCTCCATTCAAGTGGGAATTCATCGAAAACGTCCTGCAAATACATTGCCTAATGCTTGTTATCCTCTATTGATCCTTTATGTGCTCATTTCGTCCGCCGCTATCCCGCTGCTGGCTGGCCTTATCCATCCAGGATCCCTTGTAGTGCAATATAAAGCCACTGACCATAGAAACACATGCACACATACATAGCAGGATTTCTAAGTAGCGTCCTTACGCACTTTAATATCTACACATTCGTTTCATTTCAGTTTTTTTTTTTTTTTCGTTTTAAACACAAACGCAATTTTATTTTTTCGTATACATTTTTTAAACTTATGCACATTTTACATAGACAAATGCACATACATAAATACCCAGTAGGAAATATAGCACTATCTGAAAAACCGCCTGCATTACTGCATTTTAATAAGGTTTCCAAGTTTTTGTACAACACTTATCTTGTTTTTATCGTTAGAATATATTTCGGTTGCATTCTCTGAAATCAGTCTTCACCGTCTATTTCAACTCTCTTAGCGAGTGACCAAACCTTCACTGGTTCAGTTGATAAAGCTAGTTTTTTGCCAAGCATTTTTTCTAAAGATGTTACAATCGCTGATAGCAATCAACAACCGCCCAAAAGAAAGTCGTCAGCTATGTCGAGGATCTTTTTTTAACTTTCCTTGCAAACCTCAATATTAATAAAGCGTCAGGGTCGGATGGCACATCAGACCATGTATTGAGAAAGTGTGCCTCAACACTGGCTTGCCCATTATGGCATCTATTTAGCATTTCTTACACTTGTAGTGGGTTTCCAAGGGTTGCTAATGTCTAGCCAGTTCCCAAAAGGCAAGGCTACCAATCTTAATCTGCTCAGCGATCTCTAAAGTTATGGAGAGCATTATAAACTTCTAGTTTTTGAATTATCTAGAGCACAACAAAATACTTAATGATTGCCGATATAGTTTCCGCAGAGTTATATATACATTCGACTTAATGGTGAGGTCCAAAAGTATCGAAAAATATTCAAAATATTGGTAAAAGTTCTTAAGTATTGAGTGAATCTGTGAAAGTCAAAAAGTATCGAAAAACATCTAAAATAACGTATTAAAAAGTATTGAAAAGTATCGCAGAAATCGGCAAAAGTGCAAAAACATTGATGAAAATCTAAAATAGTCCAAAAAACTTAGATTGGAGTTTTTCATGGCCTTCAAAATCAAACTATTTGCCAGTTATGCGTTACTTAAAACCATATTTTAAAAGATTTCTAGCTCATTAACCAGACTTTATTGAGGTCATATGTGTATAGGTATAACATAATCAAATATTACGATACTAAAAACAGAAACATCAAAATTTTTACGTGGTATTTCACGTGGAAAACTCCAATTTACGTAATATCCCGGAAAAATGGCGAAGACCCATTTTGATATGTTGTTCAAGTGAAAATTTTCTATCGATTTGTATAGGTTTTATGAAGTTTGGAATCACTGCAAGAATCATACATGTATACAGCCAGTCTCTATTTTGACTGGTCTGCAAGGCCAAAGAACTTAAATTTTAAATCGAATTGGTCACCCACTTTGCCGTTGTCTACTTGGTAGCACCATTACACAGCACAAACCTACGCACTTTTGCATTGGCACAAAGTACTCGCATTCACGTACAAAAAGGCTATTGATCTGCTCGTCCCCTTTGTTAATTCTTAGTTGGGACCATTGAATATTACGGCCGTTTTGGTTTGAGTTTTAAATTAAAACACATGCTGTCTTTTTCTATTCGTTCTCCGTTAACCCCTGGCCAGAATGCGTCGTCTTTATTTACCTACAGAGTCCAACAACTCAACGTCAGTTACGCATTTTGTGTGCAAAGCAAATACGAATATCCTTGTTGCGTTTATATGTGTGTATGTGTGCAAATACATTGGTATGAGTATGTTAGTTAAATGTATTTGTGTGTGTGTGTTCATGTTTGCGCGCCTATTCGTATGTGCGTATAATTTTGTAGAACGACCCCTTTTTTCTAATGCGTTCAAAAACTTTTCCGTTCAAATGCAGCAGCAAATTTATGGATGAATTGCACTTTTTTTTTTCATTTCATATACCAAGCGTGTACATATACATATCCTCACTTTATTGGCAAAGTTTTGATGAATTAACCATTTTGAGAAGTCAGATTATTTAAATACGCCATTGGCAAATTGTTTATTTCATGTCAATTTCTATGGGATACTAAAAACATGGCAGCAATATTATTGAATACGTAAGAATATTGCTTTGAGAGCTTATGCCAGCGTTAAAAATACAACAATTGACCAATTCGATTTATAGTTGTATTACTAACACAATACAATATAAACGCTTCAAATCGGTCTTTTTCCCTAAAATTCTAAACTGTAACCTTTAAAACGATGGTAAAAGTATCAATTTATTATAATTTTAACAACTGTTATGAGAATTTTAGTTTTATTTCCCATAACATGTATAACATGACGTATGAGTGACACTAAATTATTGACACGGTGTTCAAATAAAATATCTTAATGCGACGACATAGGGTACCCTTTTTTTATTGCTGAAATCATTAGTCCTAAATCTCCAGAGTAAAATTATATGCATCTTAAAATCGAAACTTTGGCACTTCTTTTTTTTGGCAAAATGGGTTAATAGATAATTTTTACAGTTCTTCTAAGAAAAATTAAAAAATAAGTAAATCAAACAAAAATGGCTGATTCAAAATCAAGTCTCAAAATTGCTATATCTCGTTTGGTTTACGAGATACCCTTCTTAAAAGTGCTAAAAACCCGGTTTTTCGCTACTTTTGAAGCGATATAACAAGACTATGTTATTTTTTGCTATGAAACGTGATATGGTGGTTGAAAGCTTCAGCCTTTTTCTTCAAAACATAATTTGAATATTACCGATATCTTTCTTTTTTCTTGGAAATATATCCTTAAAAGTTAAAAAAACACATTATTTCAATATTTCGGCTTACGATATTTGGGAGGAAAGAGAGATATCAATATAACTAAAACTAAGTTTTGAAGACAAAAACTGCAGCTTTCAACCACTTTATCCCGTTTTATAGCTAAAAACAACCCAGTCTTGTTATATCGCTTCAAAAATAACGCGAAACCAGGTTTTTAGTAATTTTAAGTTAGGATATCTCAAAAACCAAATAAGATACCACCGGATTCGGAATCAGCATCGAAAATGACTTTTTTAATTTTTGTTAGATTAACTTAATTTTTAATATTCTTTAGTTGATCTATGAAAACTATCTTTTAACCCATAAGTGCCAAGGTTTTGATTTTAAAAAGCATATCATTTTATTCAGGAGATCACACCACTCCTGAACGAACTTTTAGGCTTCCGAAAATGTCGACGAAATCTACCAACGGGGTACTTTTCTTTTATGCTGATACATCAAAACTATGTAAAAACTAAAATCGGATCAGTTAGTATTCGCGAAATATCGCAAAAATACATATCCCATATAAAATAAAAAAAATTAAGAAAAACTAGTAAGGGTGTTACCTTTGGCCCGGCCAAACATTAAATACCCTACACAGCAGTATTTTGAAAGTTTTGCTTGTATGGGAGGTGCCACGCCCTCTTGTCCAAATGCACCCAGTTTTTCTCAGAGTTTGAATTCATAGTTCTTAGCAGTTCTTAGCAAAAAATGTTTTCAGTATAGCGTTTTGAACCTTTTGCTTATAAGGGAGGTGCCATGCCCTCTTGTCCGAATTCTCCTGGTTTTTGTTCAGAGCTTGCGTTTACAATTCGTAGTATTTATGTATATTTTGGTTGCATTATCATGAAAAAAACTCAAAAAGTTGCATTTTGAATATATTTTTTGTATGGGCGGTAGGCGTGTCCGTTGACCGATTCCGCTCATTTTCAATCCTTCGAGCTAACTTTGACAACGAAGGCTGTGCACCAAATTTCATTGAATTATCTTGCTTAGTTTTCCCAAAAAGTGTATTTCCACACACAGCCAGCCAGCCAGCCAGCCAGCCAGCCAGCCAGCCAGCCAGCCAGACAGACGGACATGGCTATATCGACTCAGGACGTGACGCTGATCAAGAATATATATACTTTTCTATATCTGCCACGCCTCCTTCTCTGCGTTACAAACGGAAGCACAAAGTGAATATACCCTGGGTGTAGGATATAAAAGCAGAACAAAAAAATATAGAAATAAATAAATTTAATGTATTTTGCAATGGCCTTAGAATAGCTGTATCTCGAACCATTTTTTAGATATCTTAGCCTCAACAAGGAAAAAAGACCGTTTTTGCTATATTTTGAAGCCATATAACTAATGTTATCAACTCTCGCCAAGTGAAATCCAGTATATTTTCGCCAAGTCTGCATTAAAATCCAGTATAATCCAGTATATGTAAAAAAAAAAAATCCAGTATGACTTTTTTTAGTTAAATTCAATGTTTTATTCATGAAAAATTGATAAAACAGCGATTACAATAGCATTTAATCGGAATCTGTGTCAACAAGCTGCACTGACATTGGACTATCGTCCACCGTCTGTGGCTTTTTAAATTCGTATTTGTCCTGAGACGGGATTTTGCGCAACAAATCTGCACGCATTCACAAAAACTTGAAAAAATCAACGCAACTCCATTCTATGTTGCACTTGACTTGTAAAAGCGAGCCAAGTGTAACGATCTGAAGCTGTGCTGATTCTTGCTGCCATATTTTTTCATCTTTGCAAAAATGCGCTCGATTGGAGACGACGTGCCAGGAAAGCATAGAATGAATTCTACGATTGTCGCCAATTCAGCAAAAGGAACTTTTTGTTTTTTCAAGTGCTTGAAAATCTCTGGCCATCGTTGTTCTGTGGGCACCTTTTTGGAACGCCACTCCATGAGTTTGTCGTCCAAGCAGTAATTTTTTACATAGCCGTTTTCTCAAAGACTGCTGCTGAATATGCGGCCACATCAAAACATCCTTTCTCTCCAACTATGCGCATTGTATTTTTTACCATCGGGTACTCAGGAAAATTGTCCAAAACGACTCACGGAAAACTTCGAAATGTATCAAAATGTTCGGTCCATGTGTCAATATACACCATCGCATTATCTTTGAAATCGACGTGATAAAAAAAACGTATGAAACACCTTTTCATTCATATTTTCATTTACTTATGTATATTAAAAAATTACCGAAGAAATCATCGAAAATTCCTTTAATAATTTTTCTGTCGAACCTTCTGCTTTTTGTCGTAAGCTCATCCAGTTCAACTTCCGTGTCTGGATGCAAATATTTTTCGAGTTTTCGAAGAGCAATTTTGGCGCGAAGCGTATACAAATGATGTGCCACATCGACCGCCGAGATTTCTGCACCTTCGATTTTGAGAACTGTGCTCCGAAAATAGTCAGCCTTCGATCACAGTGGGCTCCTACGTGTTTTGAGTTTGACTTTGTTGACGACAAAATCGGGGTATGGGGATGCGTTTGCACACATTTCAGGATTATAAAACTGCTTCAAGTAACATCGGAGCTGATCGTTTTCGTAAGTTACAACCAATTACATGTTTTTATTTTATACTGTGCAGTAAATAATAAATTAGTTCCCTATGAAGGAAAAACTGATAAGCAACTCCTTACATTTTCCTCTCCTCAACATTTGTTTCTAAAATACCCGTCCCTTATCTCAACCTCCTTGGGGGCTCTCATACAAATTTTCCTGAAAATGTAAATGTAATGCCATTTTAAAATGATCATAGCTTTGTAATGGAAAATAACACGAGCTCATTTTTTAACCCATTGTGAAGACTAGGAATAATGCTAAATAATGCAATTTATATAAAACAGCATAACAATTTCATTCGTCCTATAATTATTCCCAAATATAGCCAAAAACTGATTTTTAGCCCTTTTTCAACTTTTAAGGTTAAGATATTTTGGAAAAAACAATAGATGTTGATGTAATTCAAATTGAGTTTTAAAGAAAAAAAATGGATCTTTCATCTTCTGTATCAGGTTTTATGACTTACAATTATCTGGTCTTATTATATAATATCAAAAATTACGAAAAATCGTCATTAATTTTTTTTTATATGTTGGATATCTCAAAAACTATATGCGACGGAGCAATTCTGTGACCGGATTCAGATTTAGAATCGGCAAATCCATTATAAATGACAATTTTTGCATTAATTTCTTGTTCTTTTTAAAGGTTTTGGGCCAATTTATAAAAAATGCATTTTTTTACAAAATTGCAAAGAACTACCAATGGTTTGATTTCAGAACCCTGTTTTTTTAGATTCCATTAGTGCTCACGAGTAATTTTACATGATTTCGTGTTGAATCCATGACATTTTGACTTAAACTTTTTTGTTACTGTACAGTAAAAAATAAAAAAACCATGTAATTTGCTGTAACTTTTGAAACCGATCAGCTCCGATTTTACTTGAAGCAGTTTTATAATCCTGAAATTAGTACGAACACATCCCCATACCACGATTTTGTCGTCAATAAAGTCAAACTCAAAACATGTAGGAGCCCACTGTGCGATAAACTAAAAAAAAAAAACTGTTTTCTAATTTTATTTTTTTGAATTTCTTACTTGTTCTTTAACAAAAAGCAGCAATAGTTTCTACAATCCTTTTTTGAAGAATTCATTGTTTGCCTTCCGACAGTTTTTTTCTTTGGAAAATAAGTTTTTTTAGCGGCTCCCGCAGCTTAAAAATCGATCCAATCGCCGGTGAAAGCGCTAAGTGCCGAGTGTTTGCATATCCAATCAGTTTTTTGTATTTGATGTCCGATGTGTCGCAAATCTCTTTCAACGTGACGGGTGTGAATGTAAAAATACGAATAAATTTTCACCACGACATTCTCAACGTCCAGAAATGGCATCCGATCACATGCGTCTCTGAGCGCATTGTGTGAAGCATGTGCAGCACAGCCTATGCCAATTAATTTTGGCCACAGCTGTTACCATTTGTAAAACACATTACATTCACCACCACGCTCGGCGCATGAACAGGCCAAAAAAATGTTCAATAATTTAATTTTTTTTTTAAATTCAGTATAATCCAGTATGGATCTGAAAATCCAGGATATAGTCCAGTATGTATTTTCATCCAGTATATCGAACTTAAGTCCAGTATGATACTGGAAAATCCAGTATAGTTGGTAACATTACATATAACTAGAATATAGAACATTCATACGTAAAATCCGATACAGTATCTAAAAGCCCTAATCTTTTCCCTTAAAACCTAATTTGAATTATGTCGATATCTGTATTTTTCTCGGCGTTATCCCAACCTAAAAAGTTAAAAAAGTGCAAAAAAACATGTTTTTTCATTATTTCAGTCTACGATATTTCGGAGAAACATAAAGCTATTGTCATAATTTAAATGAGGTTTTAAAGAAAAAAATTAAAACTTTGAGATACTGTATCGGATTTTACGTATGAATGTTCTATATTCTAGTTATAAAGCTTCAAAATTATAGAAAAATTGTCTTTTTTCCTTGTTCAGAGTAGGATAACTCAAAAACGGTATGGCCATAGACATTTTCTCCTTAATTTATCTGGATATTCTTCGTTTTGACTATTAATCCTTGACTTTCGAAAACCTTGTAGTGTCCCATAATGAGATCTTTTTCAAAAAAGCGATAAATTTTTTAATTAGCTTAAATATATGAAGCATTTCTTGGCCCAAGTTAAAAGAGCCGAATCACACTTTCCATTTTTTGACGTAGGTAGACATAGCTAATATCGTAATTTTCCAAAAAAAATTGCAAACGCTTCTTTTCATATAGCCATTTTAGTCTGCGTGTATATTTAAAACTTTTTAAGCAATCTAAATAAGTTTTTCTTTAAACTAATTAAAAAATAGTGTAGTTCAATAAAAAATCTGTAAATCAGTTTGAAACGTAACCTTTAAGTGACTTTGGCCCATTTTTTCTTTCGAAGAAAAATATGCTTTTTTACAAAAAGTATCACCAGTATCTTCTTGGTGAAACATTTCTAAAACTGAGAGGATCAAGCATCTTAACTTCTCAAGTAGTTCAGGTTAAATTCTCACCATAAAAGAATGTATTCACCGATAAAAACAAAACAACTACCAGAAGTATGAAAAAAGTAACAACCATCATAAAAACTCATTTACTTTGTGATACACAAAACAAGTGGCGCACCAATTCAATGGCAAAAAAGTCCCTCCAAAACAAGGAAAACAAATGAAAAACCGAAATCCTGACCTACGACAGCAATATGGAAGTTGTACGCTTTCCAGTTGGTTTCATTTTGTCAAACATCTGTTTACATTCATGTTATGACCAACAAGTTTATTGACCCACTCTAAGTCAGCACGAACACGCCCCTTTAATGCGTATGTATGCACGAATACGTGCATATCGCCAGCAGACAACGACGGCGTCATGTTTTCAGTTTTGTTTTGGTTTTTTGTCATATTTTTGCAAAAATGTTTTGTTTTTTGCTGTTCTTTTGCAAAAATGTGATATCGAATACCAGTAAAATAACAAAAACCGTCAAAGCTTTGGCCTGTCGGTCGGTCGATTGCCATTTGTCGGTACATTGCCATCGTACGTATTTTTAAGGTTATGTTCCTGGTACGTACGTGTTTTTATGTTGCTCTTTAAAAAGTTGTCAAAGGAATTATTTCCCAATTCATCAGGTTTCGTTTGCAAAGTAGAAAAAGTAGTGAAAAAGAAAAAAAGAACTTTCTAATGAGGCGCTCATTCTCTTGTCTCTGCTCAAAATGCAAAACAAGAGGGAGCCTATGATAATGAAAGAAGCCCCCGAAGATTTTCTGTCGGTCGGTTGCAGCTTTTGAATTTTTTGACGTTTCTGTTTTCTGCCAAAAGGTTCTCAAATTACAGAAAAACAACCAACCAACCAACTAAGACAGACACATAGGTAAATCAGCTCTATATGTATGTTTGTATGTCGTCAGTCACTGATGTCATTGCCATCGCGCGACAAAGTGTTAACTCAACCAACAAAATAATTTTTGTATTGGTAGGTACCACGTTTTGTCTGTTTTGTTTTTTGTGAAATTCTAAACGTCGACCGAACGGAACTGCAACCAAATGTGGAATTTATAAATCAAGTCGTTGAACCTTTTGTTTTTATCAGTGTAGAGTGGTGGCGAAGGTGTAGGCAGAATTGTTTGTTGAAATAAATCAGTATTTGCATTTCCTCAAAATATTAATGAAGGAGAGTTATACAATAGAGCTTGAGCTTCTAAGTAAATGTTGGGGAAGGTAGTCAAATTATCCCAAGTAAAGTATGGTCAGCTTATATTAGCGGCTTAGCGAACGACGCAATAAGACTTGTGAAGCACTAGTGACAAACAAACTAAGGCTAAGACTACAATGGAGACTGTTATGGTACTTTTTGTACTCAACACCCGAAGCCATATGTTTTTTCTTTTTTTTTTGAAAACAGTTAGATTTTTAAGGTTCCAAATTTCATATGTAGTGGCATGATACCGTGATACTATTAACTATATATGACCATCACCGAAAAAGTGTCTTGGTTTTACTTATCATTTCACAAGACTTGGTGTTTGTTTCGTACACTAAGTCTTGACCTTTGTTTTGAAATTATATCAATGTCTCGGTCTCGAAAAATTACCAAGACAAAGACCCAAGACTGGTTTTGCTCATCACTAAGAAGTGAGTCCATTCCAATATTAGCTAAGTCGCTGAGTTCATTGAGAAAGAGTTGCGGTTCTGGAATAACAAATCTAAAACACTAGAGCTATTACACGAGCACCATTTAGATCTGGAAATTAAGGCTGTCCAGCCGGTAAGTGTTTTGGTTTAATTAGACCTAATAGAATATGGATCCTGAGATCTGGAACCCAAATGAGAGAGAGATTGGACGATTTACTTTGATTAAAGGTTAGGTTAGGTTAGGTTAGGTTAGGTTAGGTTAGGTTAGGTTAGGTTAGGTTAGGTTAGGTTAGGTTAGGTTAGGTTAGGTTAGGTTAGGTTAGGTTAGGGTAGGTTAGGTTAGGTTAGGTTAGGTTAGGTTAGGTTAGGTTAGGTTAGGTTAGGTTAGGTTAGGTTAGGTTAGGTTAGGTTAGGTTAGGTTAGGTTAGGTTAGGTTAGGTTAGGTTAGGTTAGGTTAGGTTAGGTTAGGTTAGGTTAGGTTAGGTTAGGTTAGGTTAGGTTAGGTTAGGTTAGGTTAGGTTAGGTTAGGTTAGGTTAGGTTAGGTTAGGTTAGGTTAGGTTAGGTTAGGTTAGGTTAGGTTAGGTTAGGTTAGGTTAGGTTAGGTTAGGTTAGGTTAGGTTAGGTTAGGTTAGGTTAGGTTAGGTTAGGTTAGGTTAGGTTAGGTTAGGTTAGGTTAGGTTAGGTTAGGTTAGGTTAGGTTAGGTTAGGTTAGGTTAGGTTAGGTTAGGTTAGGTTAGGTTAGGTTAGGTTAGGTTAGGTTAGGTTAAGTTAGGTTAAGTTAGGTTAGGTTAGGTTAGGTTAGGTTAGGTTAGGTTAGGTTAGGTTAGGTTAGGTTAGGTTAGGTTAGGTTAGGTTAGGTTAGGTTAGGTTAGGTTAGGTTAGGTTAGGTTAGGTTAGGTTAGGTTAGGTTAGGTTAGGTTACGAGAGATGCAAAATTTTTTACGATTCTTTGCTTAGATTTTTTTGCAGTATTCAAAGATTATATCATGACCGCAGAGTGCAGAAGTGGGACAATCAAATTTTTGTAATACAAAAAGTTATATCAGATGAACATCATAAAATAATGACAAATGAATGAATGCACTCATGAGGGTTAACTTAATAGCTTTTTGTCGCAAAAGTATCCGTAAAGACATACATACATACATATAAAAGTATGCATAATACATGTTCGCATGTTTTCCGTATACATTACATAGGTACATATGTCATACTTTTGACAGTTGTATTTAATGAGCAAATATTGACAAATTCGACAAAGAAACTGAATTAATAAATTAATTTAAAGTCACATTTTATAGCGCAAAAACCACACTTGCGTAAAAGAAACAAAAGACAAAACAACAGCCTTTCCACACAGGTACAACTCTACAACACTCCCTTCTAAAATATCAAAAGGCGGCATACAACATTAACCCTTACACTACTTACCCACAACCAGTGTTCTTCATTTTTTTTGCACTCATTAAGCTGCCCCCGAAGCATCAAGCGGGCAGGCGGGCAGGCCAAATGACTGACAGACAGTAGACCCCAATGGAAAACCGAAAAACACACAAAACTTCACTTTTGTCAAAAGACAGTGATGGCGTCGGACGAACGGCGCGAAGGGGGAGCTAAGTATGCATGTGTGTGTATGTATAGATTTTGTGGTAGCGTGAGTCAAAGTCAAAATAAGCATGACAAAAATGAAAGAAGAAGCAGAGTCGAACTCAAAAGAAACAGAAGAAGCACAAAATATACAATTTGCGCACATTACACACATTGCCACACAGACACACACACACATGTACACTACTTATTTGTATAAAATTTAACATACGCAAACACCACATGCACAATGAATTGTTTGTTTAATGGACGGGACGGGACCAAAACGAACCGAGAACCGAATGGCATGGGAAGGTCATTGAACCTGTCCCAATGCATTTTTGGTTGACGTAGGTTAGGGACGACAATGGCAACGGCAACGGCGACAGCGACGCAACGCACAAGCGACGAATTGCGAATTACGATGAATAACGAATAAATATTTATCACACAGAGGCATACACGAAAAAAAAACAAAAACAAATACGACAACAACAACAACAAAAACAATAACTCGAATTGTTCAGAAAAGAATAGGGACTGAAAAAAACAAAAATTCGAACGAGACTGAGACAAGCAATAGCACAACAACAATAACAAAAGGCGATAACAACAACAAAATTACAGCAGCAATTTTGTTTTGACGTGGTGGTCACCGCTCGGCCGATCGGCGAATGACCTCTGATGAGATAAATTCAGCAAGTTGGCGAAAATTTTGTCATTAATTGCGTTCATTGGAGAATTGTCTCCGTTCTAGTTTATGAGTTATTACTGGGATAGCTATATAGATTATACAGTACGTTATGGTGTTATACCCTTACACTGGTTGTGGCAGATAATATTTCCTGAGTTTTCAATCGTTCAATTCATTTTTGAATGTAATATTTCCCATAAAATTTAATTTGGATTGGCAAAACCGTCACACCAAAACCCTTTTTCAACCTTATCTTCTGCAAATTTATAAGATAAAGTGATATTGCTTGGAAAATCCTTCAAATATCTTAATATCTTTTGTACATACTCGTTTTTTTTGGTCTCATATACATGTTCATGGTTACATGAACAAAGCGTAAGAAACTTTCGCTCGAATGACAATGAAACATAAAATATTTCAGTAGAACTTAAGAAAGTTTTCCCGTACGGCTACGAAAAAGCACCTTGCTACGCAGTTCACAGTTCCAGACTATCTAACCAATATTAACCCGCATGGTTTTTTATACCTTATTTCAGATATTGGGGGTTATCGTAAATCAAGATTCCCGGGGAATTTTCTCAAACTGCAATAGAGAATGCACGGCAGTTTGAGAAAATTCCCCGGGAATATTTATTCACGATAACCCCGATTTTTATAAAAATCTTTAAATTTGATTTATAGCCTTTTTTGCTGATTGGCTAAGAAGACTATTAGCTGCAGTAACTAAACTTGATTATTACTATCTATAAATCTCGTCACTGACATGTGATTAAGTTAGCTTGGCATCTAAGTGCGTAGATCTGCATCTCACTGCAGCGGAGCAAGTACATCACACACGCTCTTGACAGAGTCTACGGGAGTCGTCGTCTAACAGACCCATCTTTTTTGAGTGAGAATTAAGTTTAGAGTGACCTGCCATTATTACGCTATATGTTTTTATGACTTTTCTACGGACGTTTAAATAACTTCTACCTTAACACGTTTTGGATTCATTAACCTTTTTGCTTACCGCATGCCCTTATATGCTCGCCCGCAAATGGTACCGAATTAAGCTATTTTTGTAGCTGGTGCTCACTCCGCGGAAGGATTCCTCGCATACAAAAGTATTGATTGTCCCTCTCTTGGCGAAGGCATCTGCGTTTGGATTGCCTTCATGCCCTTCATGCACTGGTATCCAGATTAGAGACACTTCATTCCTCACATATAAGACTTGAAGAAGTCAAAACACAGCCCGGATAAATGTATATGTCGGTGTCGGGGGTGTCATTCTCTTGCACACAACTCTAAAGCGAGGACCTCCACCTGAAAAGTGCAAGCCGTTTTTCCCATTGCAACTAAGTATTTATTGGAATTTTGGTCCCTTGACCCATCAGTAATATTTTTTCTCCAATATTCTTGAGAAAACAACCTTTTTATTCATCTTATCGAGGACCGCAAGACATGAAGAACACATTTAAGATTATAACATGTCTCGCTAGGTTGTCATTAAGTTGGTATAAATAAGCCTAGAGCTAAGCTGTGCGCTAGTTGCATTCGTTGAGCCATGGTAGAGTCAAACCTGTCCCTAACCATAATTACTGGATCGTCAGCAAAGTCTTAGACCGCTGATTTATGATCTTCAAGAATTTCTTATAATTCGTCGATGACTAGTATTCATAGAAGCGGCGACAATACGCTTTTCTGAGGGCATCCTTCAGTTGTCCTCATAATTTGTCTTTCTGTACCCGGTTCATAGATGTTACCCTATTTTTAAGCATGTTGAGGACCCAATCAATGATCATTTTGGGTATAACGTATCCAATCATTGCTTCCTCAATTGTCTTAAATGACGTGTTGTCAAAGTCTCCTTGTATGTCAATAAATGAACAAAGAGTTGCTTACTTTCTTCCCCCAAAACCTTCTCAATTTTATCCGTAAGGCTATGTATGGCGGTTTCAGTTAGTTTTCCTGTTTGGTAAGCATATTGTGCAGAATGAAGAGGTGAAGCCATAGGGTACTTACGCCCCTCTAAAATACTTATCCAAAATTGTCTCCATTGCTGTAAGAAGAAATGATGTTAGACGCATAAGTCGAAATGCTTTGGGTGAGTGATCCGCCTTCTTTCGCACTTTTGGAAATTAACGCAATTTGGGCTTTAGTTCAGTCTTCAGGCACCACTCCTAGTTCTAGGCTTAGTCTGAAGATATAAGTTGGAGTGGGTGATAAATAAAATTCTCACTGAAAATAATGATTATCATAAAATATGTTTATGTGTCGCGTCGTGACAAAAGATAGAATAACTTGCCAGCGAAAAATTTTCAGTACTAGACAAAACATGAGCTTAAGTTGGAGTGATCAACCCTCGAAGATTTTGGCCTCTCGTCTCGGTTTCAAAAACGTCCCGGAAATGTACCGGATTTTAATGTATGTCCAGGAATTGTCCCGGATTTTAGATGGACGCATATTGAACTATATATTTTTTTCTGCAACAATTTTCTGCAACAATTTTAGGTCATGGAACATAGACCGTAAAGGACAGATCATAGACCGTAGTCTATAAAAAACACACCATAGACTAAAGAATATGGACCATAGATCATGTATTATTGATCACAGACCATATACTTATTATAGATCATGGACCATAAAAGACAGTCTATTGACCATATGTATACTATTACTTTCACCCCACCCTGTATATGAAATAATTTCTTCCCAGTCCAGGATTGGGCTATCAAAAAAAGGTCAGCCTACTGTAGGTCAAAATTTCATCTCTTGGGTTTTTGACACCAAACACTACCCACATGTCGCAAGATGTTCTGGAGCTGGTTTGAGTTGAAATATTAATCACTAAATAGTATAAAAGTTTATGTTGACCGAATCTTAACGAACTTTAAGCCGAAAGTTTTCGAATATTAAACTGAATTATATTTTTTTGAACTACAGAATTTAAACTTCCATAACATCGTCAATTCTTAACATTTATTCGCGATTTGTTTTGCGTTCACTTCAAAATTTTATCTGTTATCCAATGAAATCAAAAACTTAAATTTGACTTCTGGAAAGATAAGGTACTTTTTGTAACGAGGCATCTCACATAATCATTGATTTCCTTTTAAATACTTTTCAAAAATAATCGCTTTTTTTGCATATGAAAACTAAACTCTACAAATTCCACATTAATAAACATTACAAACATACATTAGAGTGAGTATCTCTTCTATGTTAAGGTCATTGAATTATCTCTTACACAGTTTCCACAAAAGCATCATCGCTCTGCTTGTAAGGTTTCGCCACCAGCCAACAACATCTTTCTTACACATCGTTGAGTTCCTACATCATGTGACAATTTAATGACAATCAATTTGACAGCTACAAAGTTCACACACGAATACAACTAAAACAACAACAGCATATGCCCTAACACATTTATAAATACTCACTCGTATGCTGCTCTATTGAAGCTCTGTTTAAAGGCATAATTTAATTATTTTCATAGTTGTTCTTTCTTTCGCAGCACCACTCCAAGTCGTACCTGATTAATATACCAAGCAACAAACCTGGGCTGTATGTTCTAAACTTATTATTATAACAATATTATTATTTTAATATTTTTTTCTTTTTAATTTTTTTTGTACGTTCTGTCTTTCCTTTTGCTGCTTTTTTGTTTTTTTGTTTGTATTTTGTGTTGTTGTAATTTGACTTTTGAAGTTTCTGGTTTCCAACGATTTCAGATTTCAAGTGCGTTCGTTTTATGCATTTGTGGCTGTGGTGGCAGGCGGCGGCTGAAGCTGAAAAACAGTCAGTTTGCAGTTGTTTTCATTCGATACATTTTCTTTTTTGCCATATACCTTTTTGCACATTTTTCCATTTTTTTTTCTTTGTAACCAATATAAATTCGTACGGAGTAAATCTGTGGCTGGCGCAGCTATTTGACGTCGTCGGTCGTCGTCGTCATCACCATCATAGTCATCATATTTCGTTTAGAATTTTGTTCTGATTTTTTAATTTGAATTTCTGCAAAGATTTCGTTTCAGCTGCATGGATGAAATTGTAATTTTTTTCTATTTTTGTTATTTTTTTTTTTTTTTCAGTTTTTGCCTCTTCATTACTTTGAAGAATTTCGTTGCGTTTCTGCACTATTGACTTTTGATTTTTACTCGTACATATGAATACCCCCGTCAGGCAGTTTCGTTCTCTGATAAATCTGTGTTTTTCATTTTTTCTCACTCCTTTGATTCTTCAACATGTTTTCGAATGATCTGTTTAATGTTCGATTTTTATTTGGTATTTTCTTTTTTCAGTTCTTTTTCGTAGATATGTTTGTTTTTAATTCCATCCATATGTAATGCACGCATACATTAATAAGCCTTTTGGCATGCATGTGTGTCGATCCATCTGGCTGTCAGTACACACATATGTATGCATCCATATATAGTGCATATTTTTGAGACCTTAAACTTGTCAGTTCATTCATCCATCTCTATCCGTTTCGCATTTTCCAGTGCCTTGTCAGCGCAACGTCAGTATTGAATCTTCTGAGCTCTGGTGTGTTAATTTTATCAGCTCAGTTTGTTCATAAGCACATTCTTGCAGTACTAAGGCTTTCGTAGGGTTTTGACTGAAAGTAAAGAGAAAGTTTTTTATATAGTATATAAAGGATGATCCAAAAAAAACTTCCTACTTTGTTTTCTAAATAAAGTACATAAAAATCAATGTATTGATGCAAATCATTATTCGGAATGATATTTTGGTTCCTACAACTCAATGTTTAAAAATTATTTCGTTCAAATGTTGCCCACGACTACGTCTTAAATGATTCATCCTGTGGGTCCAATTTTCGACAACTCTTTCGAGCATATCGGCCGGTGTTCCTTGAATAACACGAGTTATGTTGGTTTTCAAAGCGTCAATAGTTTCGGGTTTGTCGACATAAACAAGTGATTTAACAAATCTCCAAAGAACGCAATCCAATGGCGTCAAATCACATGATCTTGGTGGACAGGAGCATTTGTTGAGATAATGTTTTCATCGAACGCTTTTCTAAATATTGAAGGTGCCTTTAACAACGTTATGGTAATTACTACAAAAATCATAATACTCAAATTTTACCTTTTTCGATTGAAAGTACAACCTCTACCACTTTTCAAGTTGACCAAATAACTTGGAGCCTTTCTTGATCCGGAGCTAAATTGGAAATATAAAACGAAGCAAAAATGCAAGAAATCTTGTACAGTAGACCGGTGCGTTTTGGACGAATGTTTAAAATTCATCGGGCAACCGGCAGAATTGTAAAGTTTAATTATCGACATGAAGATTGCCGCCACCCTAGCTCTGAGGGATGCCGGAAAGAGGTGTCGATATATTTTTGAAGGTTGAAAAACGTGGTTCAAAAATGCATGCTCATCGGTCCAAAATGAATCAATTCTCACCTTCGTAGTATGTCGAAAATTTAAATCCAAGACATTTTTATGTATTTTTTCCCGTAAAATCGAATGGCACCATTAGTTTTCTGATTAGACGTCCATTTTTGGCGTTAAGTGAACTTTTCAGCTCAAAAAAGTCGAAATTTTTCGAAAACCCCTTGTTTGAGCACTGCACAATTGAACAGAAAAAATCTTAGAAAAATTTGAAATGTATATTTTATAAGGATTTTTCCTGACGAATCCAGTGGTTACCCGAGTAAAAATGATAAAGGGCTGAACATGGGCTGAACGTGGGCTTTTTTGCTTTTTTAAGGCCGTACGTGGTCTGTACAAAATTAAAAAAGCCCAAAAGGCTGTACACACGGCTGAACAAGGGCTGTACAAAACTAAAAAAGCCCAAAAGGCTGTACATGCGGCCGTAAAAGGGCTGTACAAATGCACAAAAAAAAATTTGTGTAGAAAACAAATGGGCTGAACATGGGCTGTACATCGGCCGTACAATTTATTTTGTATTTTTGAAATGGGCTGTACATGGGCCGTACATGGGCCGTACATGGGCTGTACAATTGATTTTTTCATTTGAATTGGGCAGAACATGGGCTGTACAGTTTATTTTTTCTATTGACGTCAAAATACATTTTTTTTTTTTTTCATTTTTTTTATCATATAAAATTGAATGACAGAATAAATATGATATAATAAATTTTCAGCCAGCTACTCAATAATGATAGCTTTGGCTGAACTCGTTAACGTGCGTATCGCAGAACACTTGGGATTCCCAGGTTCAAATCCTGAAAAATAAGCCGAAAAAGAAAATTCTTCGAAATGCAAAGTTAAATTAAAAAAAAAATGTTATTTCATTTTAAAAAAGAACAAGAAACAGGCCAATTTTGTATGGCAGAAAAAAAGAAATAAAAAAAAAAAATTTTTTCCGCCATCCTTGGGTTTCGAACAGCTTAACGATGTCAGCCACACTTGAATTTTTTTCTCTTCGCCCAAAATCATATAAAATAAATTTCAATAGAAAATAAATTGTACGGCCGATGTACAGCCCACGTACAGCCCATGTACAGCCCATTTCAAAAATAAAAAATAAATTGTACGGCCGATGTACAGCCCATGTTCAGCCCAATTCAATAGTAAAATTCAATTGTACAGCCCATGTACAGCCCATGTACAGCCCACGTACAGCCCATGTTCAGCCCATATGAAGCATCGTGTACAGCCCAAAATATCCTGCAAAAACACCATGTTTGGCCCTTGTACAGCCCAAAAAAAGTAATGAAATTTGGCCCTTGTACAGCCTTTGTACAGCCGTAATTTAAAAATTGTTTTTTTTTACTCGGGTAGTCAACGACGGTTCGGACGGTTTTTTTTTTCGGTGGCTCCTAGTAAATTTTTTTTTAGAATATTTTTGAAAATTTTTTTAACCCATTATAAACAAGTTTTTGGAAAAAGGGATCAAAAAGACCCTTAAGAACGCGGGATAATGGGTTAAGATGTTTACATAACTTAATGTAAAATCAAGCATGGAACAATATTTTAGAACATCTTAACCCATTATATCGCGTTTTTAAGGGTCTTTTTGACCCCTTTTTCCAAAAACTTGCTTATAATGGGTTAAAAAAATTTACGAAATATTCTAAAAAGAATTTTACTAGGGGCCACCGAAAAAAAAAACCGTCCGGACGGTGGCAACCGTCGTTGACTTCGTATTTACGCCCGATTTCGTGATATTTTTTGATAATAAAAATCGTTTTCATGAATGAAAATAATGTCGTAGCGCAAACAAAAATGGTACCACTGGATTTGTCAGGAAAAATCCTAACAAAATATACATTTCAAATTTTTCTAAGATTTTTTCTGTTCAATTGTGGAGTGCTCAAACAGGGTGTTTTCGAAAAATTTCGCCTTTTTTGAGCTGAAAAGTTCACTTAACGCCAAAAATGGACGTCTAATCAGAAAACTAATGGTGCCATTCAATTTTACGGGAAAAAATACATAAAAATGTCTTGGATTTCAATTTTCGACCTACTACGAAGATGAGAATTGATTCATTTCGGACCGATGAGCATGCATTTTTGAACCACGACACCTCTTTTCGTCATCCCTCAGAGCTAGGATGGCGGCAATCTTCATGTCGATAGTTAAACTTTACAATTCTTTTAAACATTCGTCCAAAACGCACCGGTCTATTGTACAGTCTTCTATGCATGCAAAGGGTGCGAACAGGCTCAGAGAAGCTGTTTGATGGAAACCAAAGAATTAAATTAAAAGCCCATCTTTTATACCCTTCCGGTCAAACTTTCTACTTATGATATCTGAACCATACTAAATTTTGAAATAAACTTTGGTGTGTGATTTCCCGAAAGAAGACTGTACAGAAAAAACTAACTCTTGTTTGGGTTCCAGATCACAGGACCATTGATGGTAACGAAAAGGCTGGGTCAAGTAACGAATATCGTTTTCTCGCATTTCTTTACCAATGCGAATGCTAGATGGAAAGCCTTGGAAAGCGTAAGACCTGCTATTTAAAAACTGCACTGATATTACAAGAATCACTGTGGTCTGCACTGTACACTGGGCCAACGGCAAGCATGCCAAATGATTAGGTATCCCCTTTAATTTCATCTTTCGGAATTGCATGAATGATAATGAGAAGGACTCCCTCGAACACTTTTTCTGCTACTGACCTGCTCTATCTAATCTTGGCTTAGTGCTTTATGGAAACCCTTCTTGATATTGATATTGGGTCACTACTCAACTACCTCAATGGAACAAACTGGATATAAATATCCTTCACAGTTTCTATTGAAAGATAACTAATACCGTCCCTACCTCCTAGCCCGATCAGTTATGTGGTATTAAAACTTTTTATTTGTTATTCCCAAAAAATGATATTAAAAGATTTGTTTCATAATAAGCAGTTTCAAGCTTCTAAAAATAAAATATGCATTTATTGTTAATAACTATAGTTTCAGTCTTTTTGAAGTCAAATTGAAGTGGTCGAATTTTGGCCGCAAGGCGAACTCTAGTAATAATAAATACAAAATAAAAAATTATAAAAATAAATAAAAATCGTCTAATTCCAATCAAATGGAATAACAAACTCATAAAAATATATTTGGCTTTCAAGCATCCCACATGCAAAAATTAGAAAAACAAACATTATGCAGGATTTTAGTGGATACTAAACACAACACACAACATTGACCGTCAAATTTATGAGTTCACTCACATTGGCAACACCGGCAGGCAGCAAACTGCCAAGTAGTGCTTGCTGCCAATAACGCAAATGCAAACAAACGCGCGCCAAAAACGCCGAGAATGAAAGTGAATTATTTTCAATTTCATTTCAATGGCAACAACAAAAATAACGACAACAGCAAGAGTCTGGTCCATGTTGGGCTGCCGGGGCATATGAATGAAATAATGGCCAAATGTTAACCTTGTGTGTGTGCAGCAAAGCCTGCACTCGTACAACGACGCAAAAGTAGGGAGTGGATGGATTACACGATGCAGCGGCATAAGTCGTGAAACTTTTACTTTCATTTGATTCGAGGCCCATAGCTTGGTCGACTTCTCAGTCAACTTCTGTGTTCTATGTCTCCCAACGCCAACGACCGACTGGAACATTTGGTGTGCCATTGCATTATGCTACGCTGCTGTGTGGTGTGGTTTGCCCCGCCGTCAGCTCTTCAGCATCAGCATCATCATCATCAGCTTCATGTTTTTGGTAGTTGATTTGGAAAATTTTTGTTTTGGCATTAGGCCAATTGCAACAATTACAATAAAGTGGAGAACAAAGTTTGAGATTTCTTGGTATTTTTCGATTTTCGTGTGGAAAAAGTAACTTACGATATTTCATGGGGAAAAAATGCTTATCCGGCGGTGGGAAACAACGCCCAATGAAATATCGCCCAAAAACAAAAACGAAATAACGCCCAAACTATTTGCATATAAATTTGGGCGATAATCATTTTGGAAATAACGCCCAAAATTTATTTATATGAAAATTATTTGGGAGCTATAAAAAAAGCCCAGATTTTGGGCGTTATTTCAAAAATGATTATCGCCCAAATTTATATGCAAATAGTTTGGGAGTTATTTCGTTTTTGTTTTTGGGCGTTATTTCGTTTTATTTTAGGCATTATCACGCCCAAATTTCGGTCGTTATTTCCAAAATAACTATCAACCAAATCTATATGTAAATAGTTTGGGCGTTATTTCGTTTTTGTTTTTGAGCGTTATTTCCTAACGTTCGATATTTCAATTCAATAATAGGGCGCTATTTCGTTTTTTCATTATTTTTTGGGCGTTATTTTATTGGGCGTTAGTTGCTATCACCTGTTTATTTTAATGCTTTCGTTGACAGCTCATTCTGAAAAATCGCTCCCACACTTGGAAAAAAAGTCAACTTTATCGAAGCAAAGAAAACACTCTTTTCCTCGTGATTCTCTCGAAATTTGTTATCCAGTGTAACAGCCCATTTACGACAGTGTATAGCACCATCTGTAGTACACAGAAATAACAAACTCTAAATGTATGACGCATGTATTCCTAAAATTGTAGGCTGTTCAAAAACATGGACGACTTTCGTTCGGTTAGTTGCTCTTTTGGTCATTGCGCTATAGCAAACATTTCCCCATCTGCGCATATTGACGCATTTTATGCGAATTTCGCTTTTATTTTTGGTGGCACACGCGCTGCTGACATTGAAATGCATTGCGATTTTCAAATTCCTAATTCTGACATTGGCATTCGCTTGGCTTTTATTTGGTGTGTGTGGTATTTTTAGCTGGCACAGCCGCATTTTTTACAGCCCCATCATCATCATCATCCTTGTTGTGCTGCTGCTGCTGCCTTCCTTACCCGGTCACACACTGTTGTTGTCTGCATTGGTTGGGTGCAGCAACATCGTATGTTGTCTATTCTGATGCAAATTGCCCATGTCGTTGCTGTTGCTGCTGCTTTTGCTGATGCTATTACTTTTACAGAGCATCTATCTCTAATGCAATGACTGTTGTTGTTGCTGTTTTCATGGGCCAAAACCAAATGCCTCTTGCTGGCTTCGCTATTTTGATGTCTACTATTTGTTGAATTGTTTATTTTGGTAGTTTGGTTTTGGTGTTGCTGGTGTTGTTTCTGTTGTTTGTGTCTCTAATTTAATGTTGCTTGCCAACACCTCGTGGCATCGTGCTCAAGTTAACATGAGTGTGGAGTAGTAGGTCATCAAGCGCACATTTGCAGCGTGTGCCACAAGTGGCACAATGCTTATACTAGTTTGTGTTTGACATTTGTTTGTGCCTCTGTGTCTATGAAGGATTATGGCAATTTGTCATAATTAAAGCATTTAGTTTGTTAACTTTGTCAATTTTAGTATTAGACTTTGAACGCTCTAACATATCGCTTGTTAATGAAAACAAAAACAAACCTACAAATGTTATATAGCAAATGTTTCCAAGTGATTTAATTTGCTGCTAAATATTTTAATTATTGCATTTAAAAGAAAAAAGTACTGCTTACATATGCATACGGATATATGCTAATATCATACTAAATACGAAACAATCCACGCCAAGTGTACCAGCTCAAAATTTTTTTTCTTCGATTTCGCTCAAATTTTGCAATATAGTAGATCCGGTGTATTTTAACAACAAATAGTACTAAGGAGTGAGATCGAAAAAATCCTAACATATGTAAAATTCAATAATTTTTAAAAAGTTGATCTTAGAGTTTTGATTTTTTTTTTATTTAATTGATAATATTTTACAAATTACAGAAAAATATAACTTTTATAGTTCTAACTACTATTCATGAACTCGTGGACCTTTTTTGTAAGCCTTCCATTAGAGATTTGATAGTTGTTTCAGACACCTTTTTGGAACAGTTTGCCCATCTCCTTTTAAAATCTTCGATATTTTGGGACACCTTTTTTGTGTTCTTTAAGTTTCTTTTCACAAGAGCCCACTATCTCTCCACTGGACTTAGCTCCGAACAATTTGAAGGATTGGCCTCTCTTGGTACAAAAACTATGTTATTACTTTGGTACCACTCCAGAGCTTTCTTGCCAAATCGGGCCAAAAACATGCAGACACATTGTGCTCTCTTATAAAAGGAAGGAGTCTTTTTTCAAACATTCTTTGATGTATATTTCGGTATTTATAGAGCCCACTGTAACAAATGACTTGCTTCTTTTGCCGCAACTGCATATAGCTTGCCATACCAGGAATTTTTTAGGAAATTTTGTCTGCTTTTGGATTCTAAATTGTTCTTCGACATTTCCTCCAGCATCAGCAACATAAAAATTTTGACCCGGAAGCTGCATAAAATCTGCCAGTACATACGTTTCGTCGTCCATTATACAACATGAATATTTTTTGTATAAAATTCGATTTTAATTTCCGAGCCCTACTTTTGGCGTCTAAATTTTTTGCAGCATTCCTATCTGGAAATTTGTGGACTTTGTATGTTTTCAAACCTGCATTGGCTTTAACTATTCGCACCAAATAGTCAGAGCACTGGGCTAACCGGGCAGCTTTTCTAGCGGATGTGTTTGGAGATCTTTTCAATATGCTCTAAATTTTTTTGGCTTTCCCAATATCATGTGAGCCTTGTTTTCTTCCTGAACCAGGTTTCCTATCGATGGTCAAATTCTCCTGAAACTGTTTAATAACATTAGAAACAGTTTGACGGCAGATCTTCAATTCTTTGGCCAATTTTTTGTAAGACCAATTTTGATTTCTTTTAAAATTTTTAATAATTTTAAGACGTACTTCTTTTTCTTCACTCATTTTGATCAAACTTACAACACATCAACATGTTTGTCATTAAAAATAATAACTGAGATATTTTTCAAAGATAACTAGATCAAAGAAATTTTTAAATTTTACACCCAAAAAAAAATTATTAGGTAAAACGTGTGTTAAGATCTTTTCGATCTCCTCCTTAGGACCAAATCCTCCTGGATTGTTGTTCTTGCTCACCGGATCTACCATATTGCCAAATTTGAGCGAAATCGGAGAAAAAAAATTTTCATATATAAAATTAATAATAATACAACGTATCATTATGTTTATTGAAGCATTTGTTTAAATTTTTTTGGAATTGTTTCGGTAACATCTATACTAACTTCCCTTAAATCTTGAAATTTATCGAAAATTTATTTTTGGAATAGAGCTAAAATGAATCGTTTCTATTGAATAATTATGAATTTACAATCGTCTCCGAACTTTTAGCCTTTTATATTTTCTGCTATTGTGTGAACACCACTGAAAAGTTTGTTTTTACCTTATTTAATGTCGCTGAAGATATCAGAGGGCGACAAAGCATTTTTTTTCCGCGGCCCTATTGTTTTGAGTTAATCCAAATTCACTAAGTTTATGAAATACTAAGGGTATTATTTGTTTGTCCGATTTGACTCTAGTTCCTTGGTTAAAGTTATAAAAATAGCTGTTTAGAGGCATTTTTGAAGTTAAGTCACACTAACAGTAAGATGTACATATAATTATTTTTTGCTTATGGCATCGGACAGCCATTGCTTTTCTCAATAAACCTAACCTACCAGTTTTTGTAAGCCTTTTATTTTTGCCGGCGAAATTCAACTTCTTTATTTTGGCGACAGGTAATGTTCTTGGGACTCAAAATCATATTAATCAGTCTCTTGATAACGTCTCCTCTTAGATCAGTGGTCGGCAAATTAATGAGTGAGAATTTACGTTTGAGAGAAGATGGATAGAAGAAAGAAAAGGATAGAGAGAGCTAGGTAGATTTTTGAGTGCACAATTGTGCTATGGCTTGCCGACCACTGTCTTAGATAGATTGAAGTTGTTTGAATATAAATGGCTCAAAAATCAAAGAATTATTTTTATTTGTAATTTCTCGAGCTTCTCGTTCATCTTTGAACCTCTCAATCAACAACACTGCTGTTGAACTTATTCCTAAGAAAGATCCTTATACCGAGCGAAAAATTACATCTAAAAACAAGAAGATTCTCATATTAAGCTAATTAGCTTTGAATTTCGATTAAAAATAGGAAGCAATATGAATTTTCCATAGAGAAATCCCTGTGATTTTATTTAGAAAATCTTCTTAAATAATCCGAAACGATTCCTTATCAATTTTATAGAATGATGTTAGTAAAATCGTTTAAAGTTTTTACATACCATTCGTCAAAATTTTCTCTTGCACGAGATATACATAAAAATATTTAGAAACCTAAATGCGCTTGTCCCCATAGAAATTTAGAAGCACAGTAAGAACAACATGGGTTCGAGCCCTGCCCGGGTCATTTTTTTTACTTGTTTTTTTTTTTTTTTTTTTATTAAAATATTTTTTATTCAAAATTTTCTTATTTCACTTTTTTACCGCAGCATTACAAATAAGCGCTTCAAAAGTCTTTTTACAGTAAGGCTGCGGTAAGCTTAAGCGCGCTTACATTCTATGACATGCAATGTTAAAAAGAAAGAATAGTTCTTACGGGGCAGAAGCGCTTATTGGTGAAAAAGATTCACTTCGGAAGGGTTTCCGAAGCACTTCTTTTCCCCTTGGGAAAGTACTCTTTACCATACATACTAAAAACAAAGAAATAAAATGCGCACCCGGGAGGTTATTATTTTTAGTTTTGTTTCTTTCAGTGTATTAAAATTTTGTGTGAGGTGCCACTCCCATTTACAAATTTTCTAATATATCGACATATCACATATTTTTACTTTTTTCCAGAAGTAATATCTCCTATATTTCATCAAAGTTTGAGAGCAGTTTTTGAGTAATATTGAATCAAATTTTTTAATTGTTTGAAAAAATCAAATTTTTTAACAATTAAGTGGCGCTTTTTCTTCCACAGTGTGCCACTCATTTTTTTAAATTACTTACCAAAAACATAATTTGACTTATTTTGACATTCTCTCGCTCTTTAACAAACAACAGCAACAACTACGAGTATGGGAAATCCCCTAAAAACAATTAACTGCATCAGCCACAGACAGCGGCACTTCACTTACGAGTTCACATACAAACAAAAACTAACGAATACATGTGGAATAAGCATTTAAAATTAAAGAAAAAAAAGTATGCAACATAAAAATATGAAAGCACTAAACGCCCTCCAGCTGTAGCCATAACCCACCCCAACAACCCGAATCTTCAATGCACTGCTATGAACCTTTCCAGCAGTCAACCGCCCAACCGACCCGACAAAACCGAATTCTAACGTTCTTTGCACACTCAGCAGCACCACTCACACACACACAAAAAATGTGTGTTCACAAAATGTTGCCAACTTCAACTCCAACTCCAATGAATGAGGTTAATGTCCTCCAAAACATAATGTAACGAAAAAAATGGAAAATAGAAAATGAATAAAAAGAAAACAAAAACAAAAAAAAAAGCTCTCTACTGTACTTCAGTTAGGGGTCCCCACACACACACACACACAACCGACCGAGTGCCAGAATCGGGGCCCAGACGCAGACAGAGTTAAATGCTGAGCCAGTCAAGCCATACACACGTTAATGTTTAAGTAGATGATGATGTTAATGACGACGACGACGATGTTGATGATGATGATGATGACGTTGTTGGAGGCGAAAGCGAATGGCTGTTAAAGTCGAAAGCCGAAAATGTTGGAGACGTCTACGGCGCATTTGGTGACTGACGACACAGACGATATGAATTGAGCGACAAAAAACGACAAGTCGACATACATAACAACTTGACGCTTCCGTAGCATAGAAAAACCTTGTTTTACGATTTCGTGAAATTGACCCCCAATAGAAATTTGAGCCATTGGTGACCATAGTGAGTGAAGTCTCTTTCTTGGTTTTTGTCTCATTTCCATATGAAAATAGAAATTCCAAAATTTCTTATTTCATTTGATCATTTTCCATATGAAATGAATAAAAAAGAAGGTATCAGAGGTATGCCGATTGACTTTGGACTTCAGTTTTTGACTTCGAAGCTTTTCAAGGTAAGTCTTTCTTGTGCTTAAGGCTTCATCTTCAACCATAGGCATGTCGATACTATGGTTCTTCTGTGGTTGTTTGAGACTTAGCCCTCTATATACATATAATTGTATACCATATTTCCATAATGGATTTATTATGAACGATGATTCAAGCGTCAGGATTCTGTCCAGATGAATATCTGTTCATTCTATCGCCATATCAAAATGTGTAAAAATCAAAGAAAAAAAAAAATTAAAAACATTAAGGTCATATTCTCGTTCCTTAGTGTTAGACCTATCTCTATACCCAATTTCATAAAAATCGATGAAGTGGCTTAGCCATAAAAACTTTTTTTCATTTAAGGGCGTGACCCCGCCCACTTAAAAATATTAAGGTCATATTATTATCGCTCCTTAGTGCTAACCCTACCAAATTTCATTCTGTGATTTAGCTGTAGAGCATTCTTTTCTATTAAGGGGCGTGGCACCACCCACTTTGAAAAAAAAAGTAATCATGTGTACACTTCTCACAACCTTTCCAAATTTTAAATACTCTACACTGCGTAAATGGGACGTGCTACGTCCTCTTGTCCGAGTTCAACCAGTTTTTGCTCAGAGCTTGCATTTATAGTTCTTATTGTCTGGTTGAAATTTGGTTGGATTATCTCAAAAAACGCTTTCAGTATAGCATTTTGAAACTTCTGCTTATATGGGATGTGCCACGCCCTCTTGTCCGAATTTGCTTAGTTTTTTTTTCAGAGCTTGCGCTTACAATTCGTAGTATTTATGCGTATTTCGGTTGCATTGTCGTGAAAAGTACTCCTAAAGTTGCATTTTGAATATATTTTTTGTATGGACGGTAGGCGGTAGGACGGTACCCTGGTTGTAGGGTATAAATATAAATAATGCAAATAGGTTGATATTTAGGTATAGGAACAGGGACTGAACCGATTATGTCTACCTATTTGCATACATATATGTGACCGTCCAGTGGAAAAAGTACCTTCACTCACAAAATTTATCAGTTCAGCTATTCAAAATTTTTGAAATTTAGAAAATGCAAAAAAACGGTTTTTTATTTTGTCAAAATAAGGTACCTTTTCCACAGGACAGTTACAATATATTGAAATAGTTCCTTCTTTTCTTAGCAACTTTGAAATTTTTATAAAATTTTTAGGAATTTTTGAAAAAATATGTAAAATGAAAGATGATTCACAAAAGTTTTGTAATTTTTGAACAATTTACGCTAGAAAAAATGTTAAACTTTTCTTTTCGTGTAGACACATTCAAAACACTTGCGCACTTCTGAAGTGAAAGCTTAAGATTATCACGAACAGACTGGTTAACACTTTCTACGTTTTATGCCGTTCTAGATGATCTTGGTCATCATGTTTTTAGTTTTTCCAATGTTGTACCTACCGGTCTTCTCAAACTTTCGAATGAGAGGTATGCTTGGCACCTGATTTAATTGAGTAATCAGTGTTTTAGTAAAACTCTTACACGTAGGGGAAGGTAACCGGCTTTGGGCCGTCACCGGTTGTGGGCCACCCCTTGTATTTTTTGACGTTTATAAAATATGACAGATCTGAGTATGAGGTTATGTGTACATTGACAATAGACAGTATTAGTGCAAACACTGAAGTGAAAGGACGCATCTGACCCGCAGCTACAACAAAACAAAAAAAATTTACAAATAAAATTTTCAATAAAGTAATTTCTGAAGGTTTTGCGAGTGTGATAAGGCGAAGTGAAATATTGCAAAGAGGTGAGTGTTATGCATTCTTATGCAGTATTTGCGTTAAATTTTCCGATTTTATATCGAGTTTGCTCAAAACTTTTCGCCACGAGAATTTTGCCAGTCCCTTAAGGTATGGTTGCCGTTATCGGTTGTGGGCCACCTTTTGTAATCGGTTGTGGGTTACCATAAAATAAATAAATCGACTTCTGTTAGCTGTCTTTTCTATGAACTTGGCCCCTTGCAAGCCGCTTCACCCAAAAAATCATCAAATCGCGGCCGAAAGCCAAATTGCGAATCCGATGATGTTTTTCGCCACTAGAGGCTATATTGATAAATAAATATTGATAATACATATTTCTTTACTGTTTTTTTTTCATAATTTTGCATTTGTAGTGGATTTTTCAGGGTGGCCCACAACCGGTTATAAATTTTTTTTTGTCCAAAAACAAGCTCTTTACAAAATTTGCTAAAAAAAATTGTTTGTTGAAAAATTAAAGAAAAATTGTTTCTTTTTGGTTACCTACTGCCTCTAGCTTTCCATTGGTACCCTCAAGTCCGAAAAATGTATACTTGAATGCAAGTTACGGGCAAAAAACGAAACCCAGCCCACAACCGGTTACCTTCCCCTACAACTCGCGGTATGCTCCCGAAAAATGTTTTATATGGACTAACGTCCCAAGAGCCACGCTGACGATATTCATAGCCCCCTTGGCTTCGCTGCGTTCATGCAGGAAGCTAAGCAAATATAAACTTTCTTTTGGGACAGACTGCATTTCCAATGTCATCTCTCGAAACATTTCTACCGGGTAATTTTGCTGAAATAGCTTCAAGTGTACATATGTATGTATGTGTGCTTATGTGGGAGTTGTATTTAACTCATTTTTTTAAGGTATTCAAACTCATTTGGGGACCATATTGTTTTTGGTGGTGTTATTGCTGTTGTTGTTGTTATTGTTACCACTTTGTGTGCTGCTATTCTGCAGTTGTTGTTGTTACTGTTACTTCGTTAGAAGCACTCTGGCATAGACAGACGGTGTGTGTGTGTGTATGGCAGTTGGCGTAGCGCGCAAAGTCGATGAATGAACGCACGAATTTAACCTAGAGGGCGCAAGAGGGCTGCTGTTGCATGGAAGTGACAGTAGTGGTGAGAAGCTTATGTTTTTGGTAATTTAGCTGTCAACATTCATATCGGTACATTTAAAGTTGTCATCGTTGCGGGGGTAGGGGGTAAATGTGTGGTGTCATAGTATTGTTGATAAGCACTTGTAAGGTTACTTTAGTTGAGTGTGCTGTGGTAGGGTATTATTTGCACCATCTTTGGCAATAAAATATTTTTCAATATCCCTTTTTTTTGATTTGTACGAGTATTTGGGAAAAGTTTTAAAGTTGTGAATCAATGATATGGGATTTTTTTTTTTTTTTTGTGCAGAAATTTAAATATTTTGTCTTTCACACAAGGGATTTGTCAAATTTCGGTACAATATTAAGTGCTTCCCCTCCCCTGCTGTTGCAAATTTTAAGGCAGTTTTTTCGCAACTTCGAAAAAAAAAAATGTTGAATTTATGTGACGCACGAGGCATATTTTACCCACTTCAATCGTTGCCAAAAATTTTTAATTTAAAACAAATGAATAAACAACAACAACCACCACAACAGCAACCTACTTATCGCACAGTTTTTGGGATCGCAGCAAAATCAAATAAGCGGCAGCAAACCTATACAGACGGCATACGCCGAAAAAGAGCAACAAGAAAACGTAACGACAACAACACGAAAAAAATTTAACAAAATTTCGTCAAGCTGATTATTTGGTTTTCTAAATGTACATACCCAAGGGGAAAAATATCAAGCGTTTCCTAAGAAAGTACTTCCAAAGCGCTTATTCCGATAGAATGATTTTTTGTAAGTAAGAATTCGAATATCAAATTCTGTTTGGCAAGTCATAACTTTTTTAATATTTGAGTATTTTTTTTATAAAAGAAAGCACAATTAAGAACAAAGTATAAAAATAAAACAATTATATACAAATTTTATACACACGTTGCACAAGTTCGATTCTATTCGCGGGTTTGATTCACACCGCGGGCAAGTTTTTTTTATTTTATTTTTTTTACTTTACTTTTTTTATATTACGTTTTTAATTTTCTTTTTTTATTTATTTATCTTTGTTTAATTGAATCTAAATTGAACACAATGAGAAACATTTTTATTAATGTACAAATTTTATAGCTCTTCATCATATAGATTAATGGTCTAGTGGTCTAAGTAGTTTGTAATTGCAAGTGAAAATAATATGTTTCTGTCTATTACACGGACGGACCCCGGTTCGATTCCTAGTGTGGTCAGTTTATTCATTGTATTACAAATAAGCGTTTCAAAAACCCTCTTTCCGAAAGCCTGGCATGTAAGCTTCAGAACGCTTACATGCCAGGGCATGCAATCTTAAAACGAAGGAAGAGCGGAGCGGAAGAGCGTATGGTTGTAAAACAATCACATCAGAAATCCTTTTGCATAATTTTTTTGCATCTTTTCCCCTTGGGTACATCGATATATACACACATCTGTACATATGTGTATATTTCTCGCTGTCGTCGACGTTGGACAACATCGTTCAATTTCGGTTGTTTTCGTCGCCACGCCAGCCAACATGAGCATTCCAAATTTAAATAACTGACTCGCCAATATATTAAGCATTGGTGTAGGTCATGAACACCATACGGGTTGTTGTGCTGCTATCGCTGTTATGGCATATGGGGAAGAATGTTAAAAGAAACAGTGGTATAAAGTGGTTTTGGGAAAATGTATGGTACATGATATTTGCTTACTGACGTCAGCTTGTAGTACTCTTTCAGATACAGAATATTTTAAGTATGTAGTTCTATAGATTTTTTGACAAAAAATGTTTTGAAGTGAAGATGTTATGCCTTGGATTATTCTGAAACGGAAAAAATACTTCTGCGATTTTTTTTTATTGATTTTGAGAGGGGTAGGTCAAAAAATTCAAAAATCATCAAATATGCACAAGTTAAATGTTTTTGTTTTGTATATGGTTAAAAGTGCTGTGCTAAGTACTGTTTTATGTAGTACAAAGCTAACAAAAAACTCTTCATGGCCTATGTTTTGAAGCATTGCTTGTCATTATTTGCCGATTTCGTAATTTTCTCTAAAACCCAAAATCCAAAAAAAAGTAAAAAGTCTGTTACAAAATTATATATCTACTTAATTCCAGCAAAATCCAAGCTGGTCAATCCAAATCTTTCTACGCTAAACACAAAATGAGTGTTTTGTTTATAATCAAACACTTCTTTCGAAATTTCAAATGAGCTTCTTTTACTATTTTCTTAACTTTTGAATTTTTTGTTCTTGAATATCTATGAAATGTACTGAATGAGTTTAAAATGAAAAGGACATGCATCAATTTTAATGTGCATCTGGTTGAGTCGAAAATGATTCGCGATGATTGTATACGAGAGTATACAATTGTACATTCACGAAGCGAGCCGATTTTAATGTTGGCGATTTCGTTGTGTGCACCGATGAAAAGCTTTCCAGTAGATCTAAATGTAGCTCTGTAGCAGATGAAATGTTCAAACGACTCCCCTCTAGCTACGCTACTGCATATGAAGGCTAAATCATCTTAGATATCCTTCGAGATGTTGAGGCTTTCCAATAAGTGTTTATTGAAAGAGAAGCAGGGACTTGAAAGCTCATCAGTTTTTTCGCTGCCATGGATGTGCCTTTGGCCTGGAATAAAAACTGCAGTAAGATCGAGTCTAGTGATGGTCTTGGACATTGAGTTTTAGGCCTGGTTTTGATAATGAGTCTTGATCTTGGGCATTAAGTCTTGGTCACGATCTTGAAAAGTTTTTAAAAATTGTTGAGTATTCAAAATTTCCAAACCTTATTTTTCCAAGCAGTTGGTTTTTTAAGAGGCCAAATTTTAAATTAACCCTTTAATGACTAAAGCCAAGTAAGTATGCCAGCAACCTATTTGCTTGAATGAAAGTTTGGCTAGGTCCATTCTATCGATTTTAACTAATTGTTATTTTGAAATTACTTCGAGTTTTTGGACCTGGTCGTTAAAGGGTTAAAAGATGATTTTGTGATTGAGAAAGGTGTGACACACCTATTAACTATATATTACTAAGACTGCTTTTGCTTAAGTCATCGTGGCCAAGACCAAGACCATGGCCATAGCAGTCTGGTTTTGGTCTTGATATATTATTAGCGTTTTAGTCTTGGTCTAAGTCTCGAAAAATTACCTAGACCAAGACTTATTTTGCTCATTACTAGAATTGATTTTAGTACCTACATATTATATACTTCTGTGAAAAGAATTACCAACTTTTCTACGGTTTTAGTATTCCCTATTGACTTAACGGCTTCAAGGATGGCAAAAACTTCCGTTCCGGTAAACTACTTTAACCCCCAAAGTTGGTCAAACGGCATGAAGATGTAGCTTTAATAAAAGTTATAGGAGGTGTAAAAGTATATTTAGGGTAGCCTCGTATAAGGCCCACTTTGGCTATGTGCATTGTCCACGTCCAAAGCACCATTCTTGGTTAAAGTCTCCATCTTTTGCAGGCACAGAAAACAAAGCACGCTTTCTTGCGATGTTGTCGTTCCATTTCAGCTTTTGATCTAATATGACTTTTAGATATTTTGAAGAATGATCAAGATTTATATATTCTTCCTCCTTGGAATTGCCTTTGCTTAAGAATTTTGTATATGTTCGACATTTTTTTCAACCGTTGGTTCATGGTGTCTCTGTGAAATCATACCTATAATGAACTTGAGAACTTTGAATCCTTCCAAGATCAATACTGGAAATTGATTCTTTTTTTCGGCAAACATATAAATCTTTGTGCTTTCAATATATAATTTCAGTAACACCAATAATGAAACCCATTAAGATAAACAGGCTGCCCAATTGAAGTAAACTGTACGACACGTACAAACAACGAACACACACGCACACACACAAACTCAAAAATGATCCCATTAAAAATCGAATGTCCACCAACACGCTTACACGATACGTTCGTTTGCCGCCTGCTAACTCATGAATATGAATTCGTAAATCCCTGACCAAGGCCAAACATTTTTTGGCTGATGCAGGTCCTTCATCTGCGCTGTACTCTTGGTCATTGGCATCGTGCAATGAGTTCGGTTTTGTTTTGTTGTTTTCGTTGTTGTTGTTGTTTCTTTAATTTTCGTATTTTGCTGCTTATTTTTCCTGTTGCTTTGGTCGGTCGTCGTCATCGTCAGTCGCCTCGATTTCGATTTCGGTGCGGTTCGTTTGTCATGTGACAGCGCGCTTTGCAAAGAAAACTTGGACGATGCGTCGTCGTCGCGTCGTTAAACGGCGCACGTTCATTGAACCATTGATAACGATAAAGCTGGTAAAGTTGATGTGGATGGTGGTGCTGACGCCGACGTTGTCGTTGACCATAACCGAAACTGAAATTGAAACCAAAACGCAAAAGAGAAAAACAAAACAAAAGCCAGACGAATTTTAAAGAACAAAACAACGCATATAAAACTTATGCGTCCGTTTATTTGTAGATTGGATTCGGATTGGAGGCGGAAGAGTGCGGAAAATGTGCTGCCATTGCAAAGGGAACTGTTGATTTGTTTGGAGCAATGCTTTTGTAGTCAGCAATAGCGCAGAATGGAAATAATATATCAACTTTGAAGACTCTGTTCGCAGTCTGATTTTATTCGGGGCTTTATGATTATAATTTTAATTATCCTTTTAGGTACCATGTAAAATCGGGTGCTCATAGAACATGTGTGAAATTCCATTAGAATCTTGCTGATGCCGAATGTGGCAAACTTTTTTTTTGTTTTGTACATGGTCTGTGATCCGAGTTATCATTGATTTAAAGTGCAGGACACGCGTTTTTCAGACATATGGCGTACATCGAAGAAGTAGTGCAGTTAATTTTTTCAATCTTCGCCTTTAAACCTTAACTTTAACTTTTCCAATTCGATCGTTACGTTCTTATGTATCATCCACTAAAATAGAATTTTTATGCAAAATTAACGTTCGATTTTTAGAATTCCGCTCGTGGAAATTAGAGGCGTATCAATAACATACAGTTTAAAAAAAAAATTTTTTAAATTCATAAACTGGAGTCCCAGAAATTGTCGTTTGTTCCAAAATATATGCTTTTCACTCCACTGTATATCAAAAATAATTCTGTAGGACCGCGGAGTATTCTGAAACTTTTAATTGTTTTGTTGAACAGATAATACATTATTAGCTACCGAACAATGATGAGCTTACTGAAACTAGTTTGTAAACTACACGATAGGTGCGGCTGACTAGTCCAAATATTGAACCCATCACATGTAAAACTCTATTTGTATTGCTTGAAATTGGACTAAACCTATTGTCTCCTTATGCATTACATTGAAAACAGAAAAAAAGCCTATTCAATACAAAATAAGTTTCAAAAAACTTGATTTTTATGTAAATTTCTCTCAAAACGTCAGAAGATTCTGCAGCTGATGGGCTTAAGAGTTTGTTATATATTTCTGAGCATTGTGTGAGGGTTCAATCCCAGTGCGGATGAAAATTGTTTTTTATTTTTATTATTTTATACATAGGCAATGTTGACATAAAGTAAATTTTACCTTACTGTTTATGTCAATTCAGATGCTTTGAATAAACTAACAATATAGTAATTTTTTTGAAAAAATTGATAATTGCCTTACTGTTAAGTTAAGTTAAAAAAACAAAAAAAAAAAAAAAAAAAAAAAAACAATAACAAACAATACAAGAACTGTAAAGACCAAAAAAAAGAAATAGGATTCGAACCTGGATCCGTTTGAGTGATAGATAGAAAATATTATTTTTACGTACAATCGCGAACTTGTTAAACCTCTACACCACTGACTTTTCTGATGAACAGGTATAAAATCTGCACATTAAGCAAATGTCTGTCTAATCATAAATATTTTAACTAGAATTATAAAGTCAAAATGTTCATACAAGGTAAGGTAATTTATGCTTGAAAATTAGCATTAATTACTTTAATTTTTTTTTACTACTCAAGTGGAATAAAAATTATGACACTCATTTTTCTTCGCGAGCGTGTTAGTGAAAGAAATAAAATAATTTTTACGAGCAAAAGTTATTAAAATTGATTTCCCAGAATAAGGTAAATATCCCATTACAAACAAACAAAACATTTTATGATTTTAAAAATAAATTTCGCTGATAAATTGCGAGGCCAATTAATCACCAATCGTTGTAGAAATATACTTTTAACTAAATAAAAAAATACCACTTATATACATACATAAATAAATTCTTTAACAAAAAGAGTAAAAAAAATAAATATTTACAAAAAAGAAAAATTTTAAACTCCATAATCATTGTACAAACATTGTCAGCAACAAATAAATTAATAAATTCAGCAAACAAAGGCAGCAACAAGTGACTGAAGTGGAAATGCGCAAAAGACAAACTGCGGGCCTTCCCTCAGCTATCGAAGAACCACCGACCGATGCATTGAGGTAGGCAAAGTCTGGAATTAAGTAAACTACAAAAACTGAAAAAAAAACAAGACCATATTTTTTTATTTTTCTTTAAAAATAAAGTAGTAAAAACAAACCAATTCCAAAGTAAAGCAAAGGCAACGCATTTTACGGAGTGCAACAAACTTTCGTCGCTCGCTATGCGTCGTCTGTCTGCAAAAAAGCGCGGTAGTGACAAAACGCAAGGCGGGGCAAATCGGTGCAGTCACAGTCGATCGAGACGGCGCAGGCAGGCAACTTAGGCCTAGCAAGCGAGCGATAATTTTTGTTAATTGTTTTGGTTATAAAAAATTAAAAATAAAATAAAAAATTAATATTTTTTACGATAAACATTTATTTGTATGCAATTTCTGCGAAAAGCGTAAACACAAAAAAGGGGGCAAAAAATTAAGTAAATAAAAAATAAGCAACACTTTAATCACACAGGAATGTCTCAGTCAACAAAATGCGTTAAGTTTTTGCGGGTTTACTCTTTTTTTTCACTTTTTTGTTTATTTGACGCACAAAACTTTTGCCATTATCAGTAAAATTGTTGTATGGAGTGCAGCAAAGTATATACATGTGAGGAGGCTTTTCCTTACTTCACCCTACCACATCTTTGTTCTGCCAAGGCACAGGCTAAGGCATTAGTAAAGGCCTCTTATACATACGCTTTCTTATCAGACTTTGAACTTATTTTTGTGAAATTTTTTTCTTATTCTATGAATTTGCATCACCAACTATTGGTACTTTTGTTGATTTTTTGTGGTTACAAATCTTAATCCAACTTGTGATTTTTTAATTTTGCGAATGATCTCACCACACACTCTTATCGCTCGTATGGGTCGGTGGTGGTCCAAATTGTTCTAAAACAACAAATTTTTAATCTTGAAATGAAAATGGTAATTTTTTTTTTTTTTTGCTATTTAATTTTACGATATTTTGAGTAATTTCAGACAACAAAAAAGACATCCATATAATTAAAAGAGTGGTTTGGAAGCCAAAATTGATGTTCTTATCTATTATGCAAGTTGTTATCTAGCCAAAAATTTTCTGTGTTGTTGAATATAGTCAAACACAACGAAAAACTGTGATTTTTTCACTTTTTTAATTTTTAAGTTAAGAGATTTTATGTCATTTAGATCCCGTTCTATGGAAAATTATTTTCTGTGACTTAGCGCCCGTCCACAGTGAGTGCACAAAGCGGAGCGGTGCTTAAAGGTGATCAATGCGTAGAAAACTAGCTTCATACATTTTCACACAATAAGTGAGATAAAGCCACAGTGAGCGCCGAGCGCAATGAAGATTGATGCAAGAAAACAGTTTTGAAGAGTTTTTGCGCGCTGATCAGCGTTGGCTAGCATATTATTTGTAAATTCTATAAAATTCCAATTCCAAAAAAAGAAACGATTCGCTTTTTTTTTTGGGAATCTCTCCCGCCAACGGATCAGTAACGGATAAAAAAGCGAAGATATCAACCGTCTGGCACACTGGGAACTTATGTACTAGACAAAAATAACAAATTGCGTTGGTAACTTTACTTACAAAGTTATTAGTTAATTTTTCTTTAAAAATCAGTGGTTGTAAGTCCTACATACCAACGTTATGTCCGTAGAATATTTTTAATGGTAGTTGGCAAGTTAAGTTACCAACTTTTCTCGTGGAAAATTATGTTATTGAAACAGAATGTAAGTTGTAACTAGAGTTACAACTCATAGGTATTAATTTTTATTCAAATTATAAGTTGAAATTGTTAATATCTCTGTAAATCAATTTGGAATAGTGACAACGATTTACTTGGACTACAGATTTCCAAAGAATTTATTAAATTTTTGTTTTTGGTTTTCTTGTTTTTACGAAAACAATACAAAAATGATCATAACTAAAAACTAAGACTTTCAAGTTACCAACTTTTACGTTGGACGTATCGCTATATACTTTTCCATACCTGTCACACCTCCTCTCTGCGTTACAAACGGACGGATAAAGTTAATATACCTTGGGTGTAGAGTATAAAAAAAAATGCTTTTCAAGAACAATCTGTTTGAAGGTTCCGCTAGCGGACAGCGCGCGCATCATAAGTACGCAGCGCAACGCATGCGTGAGTTGCAACATGCAATTATTTTTTCTGACCTCAAATCAAAAAATTGTTATGACAAATGTGTTACCGAATTAAAGCAAATTTAAAGGAAAACTAAAAAAAATTATAAAAGGGTATGTTAATAGGACGTTTTTCGTTTTTTCAAATTAGAAATATATGGAAAAACATTTTAATTTCAACTCAAAAGGCTCAGAACTTTTCAAAATCCTTTTTAGCCCTATAAGTTCGATACGTTCTCACACAATTAGCTAAAAGTTTTCTTTAAAACGCTAGGGTGACGGAAGAAATTTTTTTTTGTCAGAAAATCAGTTTTAATAATATAACTTTTCGTTAGTCTAGGCATCTTCAATCAACTACCAGAAATTTCGTAACCTTAACCAATAAAAATTTAAGATTTAAGCTGTTAATAATTCAAACTTCTGACAAAATTAACTTTTAAGCAGTTCGATATCAAAACAATTTGTTGAAAGCTTGTCGTTCCGCCAAATTCTCCAGTTCATCAATCATTCAACAAATCTCCGGCATTGTTTTATTCGTTTTGTTTTTTCAATTTGTAGAGAACTTTCTGCTGACCAGCGTAACTTTAAAAACCTGTAGAGGTAAATTTACAGATATTGCAAATTTTGTATATCATCGCATTGTGAAATTGCTCTATTTATTTTCATATACAATAAATTAAGAAAGCTGTAGGCAAAAGCAAAGAATACAAATAAGCAACCATACATATATATGTATTAGGGTGGGCCTATTTGAAAACTGATCTCGGCTACCCCCCTATGTGAAAGTTCATTCAATTCTATGAATATTTGCCAAAAGAACAACATCTCTGCGTTCAACTTTAGTTCGACGCATTTTTGATCGAAAATTGTACCTTTCATCCAATATTTCTTTTTATTTTCATACTAAATTTTAAAAATTTTTATAAAGAAAAAAGTAATGTCATTATATGATTTGGCTGGTATTCTGTCAGTAATCAATCAGATTCAGTTCTGTTTGCATAAAAGGTTTACTTGATGGTGTGGAATTGATGCTATATATTTCAAAAAATGATATGGGTCAAATAGCCGATTATTATGACCGACTTTCAAAATAAACGATTCATATTTTTGGATGAATTTTTTCAAACAAAACACCAACCTAGGCTGAAAGTTCATTCAATTCTATGAATACTTGCCCAAGGAACCATACCTCTACGTTCAACCTTAGTTCGGCGCATTTTCAAATGAAAATTTTACCTTGCGTTCAATATTTATTTTTATGCTTAGTTTTCAAAATTCCTATAGAGACAAAAGTAATATCATAATATGTTTTGGCTGGTATTCTGTCAGTAATCAATAAAATTGGGTTTTTTTTTTGCTGTTTTGAACAGATAATGATTTACATTAACTAGCTACCAAAAAATCATGTGTCAAGTGTTTTGTGGTGTGAGCTTACTGTTCTGTGTTTTTAAGTAAAAACAACAACATCACAAAAACAAGGCAAAATGCATAGGTAAAAAAAACCAAAAAATTTTGTTGGTAGGTTGGTTTTCGATACGCGTTTCACTCATAACCATATGGGATCTTCAGTCGAATTAACCTACAAACCAAGAACTCGACCAAGCATGCTTTATTCATTTTTTGCATAGATTAGACGAGAATCACAGCAAAAATTCAATGCAGCATATGCAAAGTTTTAATTTTTGGTTTTTTCCCTGTTATGCATCGCCCCGCTGTTTGTAAGTCGTTGATATTATACTTTTCTTGCAAAGCGCCTTACAAACAGCGGGGCGATGCATAACAGGGAAAAAACAAAAAATTAGAACTTTGCATATGCTGCATTGAATTTTTGCTGTGATTCTCGTCTAATCTATGCAAAAAATGAATAAAGCATGCTTGGTCGAGTTCTTGGTTTGTAGGTTAATTCGACTGAAGATCCCATATGGTTATGAGTGAAACGCGTATCGAAAACCAACCTACCAACAAAATTTTTTGGTTTTTTTTACCTATGCATTTTGCCTTGTTTTTGTAATGTTGTTGTTTTTACTTAAAAACACAGAACAGTAAGCTCACACCACAAAACACTTGACACGTGATTTTTTGGTAGCTAGTTAAAATTGGGTTTTGTTTTTACGAAAAATTATTTGATAGCGTGGAATTGATTATATTTATTCCAAAAAATTATATCGGTCAAATAACCGATTTCAAAATAAACGAGTCATATTTTTACATGGATTTTTTCAATCGAAACACCAACCCAAGTATTTTTAGATGCTAGGATGCCGAATCTTACACTCATTTTTTTCCAGGGCAACATCTAGTGGCAGTTTTAGGAAATAAATTAGCCGCTTTTTTTAATTTTACAGAACAATATACCAAAAATTTATGTAAAAATATGAATCGTTTATAATAAATATATATAATTTGACCGATATAATTTTTTGGAATTAATATAATCAATTCCACGCTATTAAGCATTTTTTTCGTAAAAACAGAACTCAATTTTATTAATTACTGACAGACTACCAGCCAAAACATATTATGATATTACTTTTGTCTTTATAGGAATTTTGAAAATCAAGCATAAAAATAAATATTGAACGCAAGGTAAAATTCTCAATTGAAAATGCGCCGAACTAAAGTTGAACGTAGAGGTATGGTTCTTTGGGCAAATATTCATAGAATTGAATGAACTTTTACATAGGGGGGTAGCCGAGGTCGATAAAATTTCGTCCATACAATTTGGCCCACCCTAATATGTATGCATTTATGTTTGTATGTATGTGTAAAGTGCGATGTACGCATCATGTTTACTATGCCGGCAATCGCCATATTTTCCGCAATTTAAATGTTCATCATATTTATTTTCGTATTGGGGCCTTTTCTTTTGCCCATCCATGCATTTCGTTTATTTATGCGTATTTTAAAACTCTTAATCTGTGATGCCATTGGCCTCACCCTGCGTTGCATTCCGTCATTTTAACGTCAATTTGTACTTGATGAAAAAAAAAACTTAAAAAATTATTAAAAAAGAATTGACTTGATTTCGGACTTCATTTTGAGACTCAAGGCCCTTCAGAATCAGCCAAAGAACTTGGCGCAATTGTTGACACAAGAACAACAACAGCAACAATAAAAATCACTGCTGCTGCTCCAATGCGATACGACAATTTCATCTGCGTTGAGGCAGGGCGTTTCGTTGCGTATCGCATCGCTTTACTTTTCAGTCATTACTTTTGCTGTTTTTTCATTGTCAGTTGTTTACTTTCAGATAATTCGCAGATTTCAATTCCTCAATTCGTTACTGAAGGTTTTTTTTTTTCTGAAATGCAAACAAAATATATATGTACTTAATATTTTTTTTTTCATTTCATATTTTCATTTTTGCACTCATACGCGTATTTTATATTTAGTTTTCTTTCATCGATTAAATTTTTTACAGTTCGAAAAGTTGAAGGTCCAAGATTCAGTTTATTTACCTCATAAAAAAAAAATACAAATTCTTTTGGAGTTTATTCGTTTGATTGTAAAAAGAAAGTTTTGTTTACATCATTTTATTGATACAAATTTTATTCTACAGGATGATGCAAAATGAGATTATTGAAATTGAGATAAGTTAATAAAATTTTGTCGAAAGAAGATTAAAGTTCCAAAACACTTACCAATGAAAAAGCTTAATCCATATATTAATAAGCAGAACAAAAACTTGTTATCTTTCTTTACTATGTAAGAAATGAAGTACGACTTTGGGTAAGATACCATTAGAAAGGTATTTCTGTGTCGATTTGCACAAACTTTAAAGTTTTTTGATATGTTGCCTTAAGTTAGGTAACATTAAATAAAAATTTTTCAAGTTTAACAAAAACAAATAAATAAATAAAATAATTTATCATAAATAAAATACGCGGTCACACAGAGCTGCAAAAAAGGATGACTCACAAAGAGACGGACCAAAAGTGAAGCATTGTCTTCGTGTTTTTTGTGTTGCTTACATTTTGCTTAACATTGTACCAGGTAGCAAAAAAAGTTCTTTAAGTGTCCAAAAATTAACAAAATTTCGACATAACCAAGTTTAACATGCGACATAAATATTACATTATTATTTTTTGTCCCATGCGATAAAAATAAATGAAAAAATCCTATCGAGATGTTTAAAAAATTTTGTTGTCGACTTTTTTGTATCATGCGACAAAAATATTATATACTTTTTTTTTGCATCTATCCTTGTGATAAAATATCTTAAAATCAATCAAAATTCTGTTTGAAAATTTCATGCGATAAAAAAATTGAAAATATGCAATTAAAATATTGGAAAAAATAGTATGACAAAAATATGAAAGAAAATTTTTTACTGCATTTTTTTGTGTCATGCAATAAGAATTTTTAAAAAATCTGCTTATAGAAATTTGAAGAAAATGGCAGGAACATAAAAAATCCAATCAAAATTTGTTAAAGCCCAAGGAAAATTAGAATATTTCTGCGAAAAACTTCTAAGTGCATTTTTTCACCGGAATTGTATTTTTTGCCATTTAAGGGTTTTTTTTGAATATATTCTAAACGGTTGCTTCAATGTGTACACACATGGCTTATTTTTTGTAGATCTTGTGATTCCCCACAAAATTGATGCCGTTGCTTTTTATCGTAAGACTTACCGTTTCAGAGATATCCTGAACCATGAGTCGCTCCAAAAAAAATTTAATACGGTGTATACAGAATCCAATTATCTTTTGAACGGTTTTTTTATCTTTTTTTGTACGACTCCTTGTTAAAGAGTATTCGCAATTTTAAAATTAAGATATTTTAATATGAACTTATACGTAGCATTTACATATAAAAACAGTGCACAACTATTTAAATTGGGTTATCTCCTAAACTATAAGCTACACCAAAGCATTTTTTACATTTTTACCTAGGAAATTTTCTGTGTTACAAAATTGTGGAGAAAAATTTTTCTGTAAAAGTTTGCGTTAGCGAGATATTTGCAAAAAAACTGATTTTAGAGACCTTTGAGCCTGAATAACTTTTTATGCGCACAACGGACTTCAATGGACTTCAATTGACTTTTTTCTCTTTATTCATCATGCTTTAATAAAAACAATTCCGGTGAAAAAAATGCACTTCGAATTATTTCGCACAGCAGCTCTTTTTTCGTCAAATTTTCCTGGGCTATTAAATCTGTTGGCTATTTTTTTGGGTCACACCCTCAAAATATTAAAAATCTGCAATTAGAAATTTGATAAAATGGCAAAAACAGGAAAAAATTCCATCAAAAAATGGTAAAATGTTGTTTGCCATTTTTTTTTTGTCTCATGTGTCAGAAATATCATATATTTTTTTGATATATATTGACAAAATTAAAAACAAAAAAAAAAAAAAAGAAGAAAATCAAAATATGTATGTTATAAATTGTGCTTGTGATTGTTTTTGTCTCATGCGATACAAATATCAAACATTTATATAAGAAATTTGAAAAAAATTACAAAAAAAGGAAAAACAAAAAATTTTAATTATGACTTTTTTCTATCATGCGACAAAAATATCATATATTTTTTTTTCTCATCCAATAAAAGTATCAAAAAAATGTTTTGAAAATTTTGTTTACGTATTTTTTGTCTCATGCGACAAAAATATCATTTTCAATTTTTTTTTTTGCAATTCTTTTGTCTCTTGCGATAAAACTATCTAAAAATCAGCAATAGGGAAAAAATGTTTGATATAAAAAAAACTTTCAATCGAAATTTCTTTAAAATTCTATTTGCGAATTTTTTGTGTCATGCGATAGTAACATAAGAAATCTGCAATTATAAATATTGAAAATATTGCAGAAATCCATCTAAAATATCATAAATGTCGTACGATTACTACAATTTGTGGTTGTATTACGGCCGCAAGTCAACACTAGTAATAATAAAATGCTCCTTAATTACATTTACACTATCATACGTAAGTAGTTGCCGTATTATCAAGTGCAGTGAATAAGATATTGTATAAAATTTTATAAAAACAGTCAAAATATACGCTTTTGCCTCACAAGGCTTAGAAACAAAACATAAATGAAAAATTTAATTATCTCGGAACAAAATATAAAATCTAAGCTAACGCTAGAAATTCCGCTGAATTTTGCTAATGCCATATCCCAAAACGGATTAAATTTATATATTAACATTCTGACATTTGTTTCAATGCAGAGAACTCTATAACATTTTCCTCAAACAAACGAAATGAGTTTTTCTACCCGAGGATAAGTCATATTGTATCATTTGCATTATACGAAATTAAAAAAAAAATGCGTAAGCAACTATGGCAAAGCCGCCATATTGCCTGCTAACGGTTTCTAAATGCCAAACAAAGGATTTGTGTTTAATCTTTTTTTTTTACAGTTCAAACAAAAAAATAAAAAATTCAATCCAATCCAATCCAAGCCAAAGAGTAAATCAAAATAAACCACATGGTTGGTATGCAAGTAAATAGTCAGCAGAAATGTGTGTAAAAATAAAATATAAAAACTTTGAATATGAAACATACGAATGGTGCGGTGCGGTACGGATTTGGGTGCAAATTCGAGCCATTAAATGCGTGGGTGTAAAGTGCGACGCACAGTGAGCTCGTGATGGTGTTAAAAAGTGAAATAACCTCCGGGCAAAAATTGCGTAGTCAGTGCAAAAATTGCGGAAGACCTATTTAGTTACCACAGCACCACCATGAACCATCAAACCCCCGGCTCCACTCGACACATGTCACCACCACACACATATTGTATCGCTGTAAAAGTGCGTTGGTTCGTTCATTACAAAATAATTCTGCCGTTGGCAAAATTTTATTAAAAAAAATAAAAAAAAAAAATGAAAAATTACGCTTTTGAATTTCTTTTATTTTGTCAGTTTTTGTCATGGCATTAAAAATTAATATTTTATCTGTTCGCATTACTGTTTTTTGCACCACAATTAATCCACGATCCGCGTATTTGTGCGTTGATATCCTCTTTTTTTTGTCATTGTTTCTTTTTTTTTATTTTTGTTTTTATTTAGATGAAAATGGGCGGGGCACTTCACGTTAAGGGGATGGATTTTGTTAAAAAGACTTGAAATATAAACCAGATATTTGAGTGCGTACCATTGCTCGGTGCAACACCACTTAGGATCGTACAGAAAACGCTTCTCATCTCATCTCATCTCATCTCATCTCATCTCATCTCATCTCATCTCATCTCATCTCATCTCATCTCATCTCATCTCATCTCATCTCATCTCATCTCATCTCATCTCATCTCATCTCATCTCATCTCATCTCATCTCATCTCATCTCATCTCATCTCATCTCATCTCATCTCATCTCATCTCATCTCATTTCATTTCATCTCATCTCATCTCATCTCATCTCATCTCATCTCATCTCATCTCATCTCATCTCATCTCATCTCATCTCATCTCATCTCATCTCATCTCATCTCATCTCATCTCATCTCATCTCATCTCATCTCATCTCATCTCATCTCATCTCATCTCATCTCATCTCATCTCATCTCATCTCATCTCATCTCATCTCATCTCATCTCATCTCATCTCATCTCATCTCATCTCATCTCATCTCATCTCATCTCATCTCATCTCATCTCATCTCATCTCATCTCATCTCATCTCATCTCATCTCATCTCATCTCATCTCATCTCATCTCATCTCATCTCATCTCATCTCATCTCATCTCATCTCATCTCATCTCATCTCATCTCATCTCATCTCATCTCATCTCATCTCATCTCATCTCATCTCATCTCATCTCATCTCATCTCATCTCATCTCATCTCATCTCATCTCATCTCATCTCATCTCATCTCATCTCATCTCATCTCATCTCATCTCATCTCATCTCATCTCATCTCATCTCATCTCATCTCATCTCATCTCATCTCATCTCATCTCATCTCATCTCATCTCATCTCATCTCATCTCATCTCATCTCATCTCATCTCATCTCATCTCATCTCATCTCATCTCATCTCATCTCATCTCATCTCATCTCATCTCATCTCATCTCATCTCATCTCATCTCATCTCATCTCATCTCATCCCAACTTAACTTAATATTTTTTTCTTTTCATCAACATCCTCATTCATTTTTTTAAATTTTCATTCAACGATTCATTAAATTTTAGATTCAAAGTAAGGTTTCTATTGAAATATTGCAACAATTATTAATTAAATATGCAAATTGATTCTAAGAAGCCTAACTGCCACTAAGCGCACCATGTTATGCCCCTGGTAAATACCGATAAAACTTCCTTTTAATTGAACATCTCTCTAATCAGCTTTAATGAACTCCTTATGTATATAAAAATTATTAACTTCCACAACATACACCAGCCGGCAATTCCGTCTTCCGTTAGAACCCAATTTAAAAAGGCAATAGAGAATTTCCAGTTTGCTGGCAGCGAGTGTCAAACTAAAGCATTTAGTGTACAATTTAATAGTTTCCTGCTGCACAACACTACACTACACAACACTACTTAGTAGACCAAACCCACTAAATTAATAACAAGAATACTTTGTGGGTTAATTCAGTTGCTGCTTCTGCTACTGCTGCTCTCGTTGCTGTTGTTGTTTACTTAGGATGCTTAAAACGGAAGTTAAAGTGGAACCGTGAGATTTTGCAACAAAAACATTTAATAGAAAGAAGTTTGGCAAGAATATTATTTGGTAGCCAACAAAATGGGGCTACTGACGTTATAAAGTTTTTAATGCGCACTCGAGTTTGAGAGCTAAAGTGGAAGTATTGTGGATTGTACGCGAGCTCAACAATAAATAAAAGCAGGAAGTGTATAACACTTATTCGCTCGCCGGATGTAAGCGGAAGGTGAACAACATCAACGTTAGGAACGAAGCACCTATAGCGCCATATCCGCTTTTGGTATATTAAATAAAGTTGTGAATTTGGTTAACTAATGATTTGATTAATTGCTTATGCCAAATGGCTATCGATGTATCCTTTAGGATAAAAGAGAATTATAGCTTATGCCTTTTAAAAAAGATTCGTACGAGAAGTAGGCGTTGGAAATAAAGCAAGTTGAATTTTTATTTTATCGTGAACACCGAAGGTCTACGTATTTATGTGGTTAGTATTTACTTATTAAACTATAAATAAATAACAGTTTTTGCTCAAATTTTGAGTTCTAAAATTTATATAAAATAAAATATTTAAAAGGAAATGTAAAAAAGGGGGCCTAAATCCAGAAAGGCTCTCAAGGTCTTGGATTTTTTTGTTCTTTATGGATTAAATTCGTACTTAATACCCCTGCAAAGTTTTAAAATCATTGCTTTAGCCCTTTGCGAGAAACTCAAGAAACTGACGTGTCCTAAACATTCCTCAATTTCATATTTTATAACCGATAAAATACAGCCTATGAGAATGGCACTATCTGCTTGTAAAGTTTAGGTCGAAAAATTTATTTTTTTTTGCTGCCTTAGTACAAAAATAGCATTTTTTAAGATAATGTATGGAGCCGGTACCACAGTTATTTAAAAAAAATAAATCTGTATTTTTTTTTTTTTTTTTGTTAATTGCGAATTTCTTTAGAAAATATTTTGGTAGTTATATTTTCTAAACTAATTTGTAGTTGCTGAATACGAAAATCGCATTTTTCTTTGCCCGTTCGAGCAGAAATAATCAAAAATATCGATTTTCGAACAAGCCATTCTGAAAAAAATGTAAGTCAAGTTGAAGTGAACTCCAAGATGTGTTAAATTTTTCGTGAACAATTACTTACGGAGTAAAAAAAAAAAATAATTTTGAAATCAGATCATCGACTGGTTTTTAATATGATGCTAATAAACGCTTAAAAAAAAAAAAACAAAAAACACAACTAACCAAAACAAAAATTTTACTTTTTGATGTGTTTGTTCGAATCTGTACGCAGAATTGCTCTTTCATTTATAGCTGTCGAGATATCTTACCCTTTATGTTGAAACACACAATTTTTGAGATTGTGTAGAAAACGCTCGATATTTTTTGGTTCTTTTCTTTTAAATGCATCATTCAGTTCTGTTCTTCTTCTTTAAAATAAGCTATCTTTTGTGATTTTTCTTTAAAAGAATATGAACATTATATGTGACCTGGTCTATGAAAAAGGGGCTTACGTGCGAAAAAAAAATGTTTCTAAAAACAACTGAAAAACAACTTTTAAAGGTCAGTTTATGCGAATTGGCAAAAATTGGAAAATTTTTTTTGACACGTGAGCCTCCTTTTCATAGACCAAGTCACATATAGAGAATCCAAATATGATTTTTCACTTTTATGATGTCATTTTAAAATGGTCATAACTTTTTAAAGAAAATCATACAAAGAAAATTAATTAAAACACCGATTTTTCCCCTACTTTGAGACCGGCTCTATACCTTGAAACTTGATATTTTTAAATAATTTTTACTTTGAATTATTTCACATTTAGTTCCCTACAACATAATGTTTCTAGAAGAAATATTGAGGTCCATAAAGTGAGCCCTACAGGTGTGACGAATTTCTATATTTTTTGTTTGAGAATTTCGAGTTATTTTCGAGCTTTTCAACAGTAATTTCGAGCTGTTTGGGAAATTTTCCATTTTCCGGAAATTGTTCTGTATTGTTCTGTATGACTTACTTTATTTTTTCAGCCGGACGAATCCGCGGGAATAGTTAGCGATGAAATCTTTTTTAGATGAATTTCGAGCTACTTTCGAGCTAATTTTGAGCTGAAAGCATTTTCCGGAAAACTCCCAATTTTCCCGGAAAATCCCAAAAAACTTTTTTATGGCTAACTTTATTTTGTTTTTTATCTAGACGAATCCGCGGGAAGAGTAAGCGATAAAATGTTTTAATGTAGAAATTTCGAGCTGACCTTGAATGAAGTGTTTTCCGGAAAACCTTTAATTTCCCCGGAAAATCCCAAAATGATTTTTAAGGGCTTGCTTTATTTTTTCAGGCAGACGAACCCATGAGAATATTTGGGCGGTCATATCATTTGACCCACGAATTTTGAGCTAAATTTTCCCGGAAAATCCCAAAAAACCTTTTTTATTTCGGTGCCAGAACTTAATCCACACGGACATAATCCCCGGCCGCCGCGAAGCCGGTGTGGGATTTTTGGGAGTTTTAAATACTGAGCTGCGGCCGCAGGCCTACCCTACCCCTACTCTTATGTCAGAAAAACTTTCGGACATAATCTCCACTTCGTACCTGAAATATTGCGCCATTTACAAATTGCGATTTCTAACAAAAGTCATGAAAATTTTCTTTTTTGTACTAAAACAGAAACAAATATCGGTTTTGCACCAAACTTTTTAACAACATAATGTTGGTTTACTCGTTTTCTACGAAAGTTGACTTAAAAACGTCTCCGAAAAGCGATTTGCCTTTTTTAGTCTTTTTTTTTCACTATCGTATTTTTCGTATTTTTTTTTTTAATCTTAATTTTTGACCTCTATAGTAAACAAAATCACAACTTTGCACATATCTTATATATTGTGGGCATCCTTATGTATGTCGGCATTTCCACAGAAAGGTAAACCGTGAGCCAAAAATTTAAATCATCATATATCTGAAGCTATTTAGCGTACATGGATGAGATTTGGTACATATGTAAAAAGCAACAATATAAATAATGTGTACTTGGAAAAATGGGGGTATCACGCCCCCACAAAAATCACTTAATCATGTCTCTGAAAATATTTAATGCACATGAATGAGATTTGAAACACGTGTGCAAAGCGTCCGAAAAAATAACGTTCACGGGAAAAATGGGCGATGCCACGCATCTAAAAAAAATGCATAATTTGATACACATGTAAAATGGATAAGGACAAATGACATCCTTTAGAAAAATTAGCAATACCACGTCAACTTAACAAGATAAGGTGAACCAACATTCACTGAGAAATTGTTGTTTTTTTAAAAACTTTTCAATTTGAAATTTGTGTGTCAGAAATAAATGTCCCGTGTGACCTTGCTTAAAATTTAAGTAAAAAAACAGAATGAATCATTTCTCTGTAAAATCAAAATAATTTTTAAGAGACATAAAGGCACAACTTTCCAAAATTAGCCATATTGAAATATTGCCTAAGGTTTCCCTAGGGCTAATTAAGGGCTATAAGCTAAGTCTGTTGTCAAAATAAAAGTCCGTTTTATTTTGAGCTTTTTTTTACTTAAAATGTGTTCGACGGTCCAGTGCGACACCATGGAAATGCCCATACCTTTAATAAATGATCAGTAAAAAGTAACAACTTAAAGGTTTTCATTATTTTAATGACTTCGTTTACTTTGCTTAAAGAAAATTTTCCAAAATAATACTAAAATTCACAAGCTTTTTTTGTATCATTTCTACTAAAGCTTAAACAATTTGTTATCTGATATCAATCTAACGTTTCAAAACTTCAAAATAAAGCCCTTCGCTGGAGCTTAACGAACTCTAGCTACCTATTAAATGGCAACCTTTTTCAGTGTAACAAAAGCAACTTTAACCTTGAGCATAATTTTTCAGCATTTTCGCGAATAATAAAACAACGAACTTGGTTCATATAGTAACAATAAAAACAACAACAACAACAAAAACAGCAACAATAAATTACAAAAAATGCACAGAAAATTGATATCGGCAAAAGTCACAAAAAAAAAAATGCATTTTTCAAGTCGAACCTTGCTCTCAATTTGCGCTTGAATGCCTACGAAAAAAAAGCAACCTAAAGCCAAGCTTCATATGCGCCCAGTAAAGAGCACATAGCGAATTCAAAAAACTAAAAGAGCGCGCACACAAAAGAGAATCAACGTATAATTACAGTCAGTCAGTCAGTGCGAGAGCCGAATGCCGAAATGCATTTTTAAGTTCAATGCAACGTTGAGTTGCATTGCAATTCAAAAATTTGCATGCAAAGTAGCTGACAGCGGCAACAACAACAGTAATTACAACAACAACAGCACCGAGCGCAGTGACCAACTGCTTGAATGCAATTCTAAAGAGCATGCTTCCATGCTTTTTTTTTTTGCTTCTTTGAGCCGTGCTTTATACGAGAGAGCATTGAAGTGAGGGCTTATTACTAATACACTGAAATGTAATTTGCACTCACAAACACATACACGAAAAATTTTTTTTCTTTTCTTTGGATTAAATATCACAATTTTTAACTCAATTCACCACACGTGCTTAGTGGTGATTCCATAATCAAGTGCATCCTTAGATAATGCGATTCAATGATGAAATGTTCAGCTGACACATATGGTTTTTAATCAAAAGAAGGATATAACCGATTTGTTTTAACTTCAGTAATTATATAAGGGTCTTTTCGACCCCTTTATCCAAAAATTTGGTTATAATGGGCTAAAAAATTCTCCAAAAATATTCTAAAAAAATTTTACTAAGGGCCACCGAAAAAAAGGTGCCGTTCACAATTTTGAAGCTTGGTAAATAATTACAATAAAATTTACTTTAAATAAAAAAAATTTTAAGAAATTTAAAGGGGTGCACCAAACGCCAAATTGGCTTTTAAAAAGAAAAAAACTTTTTTACCACGTAAAATAAAATTTTTTTTTCAGTGTAATTTTTTTTCCAGAAGCTCATATCTACCTGCATTAACTCTGAGAATTTTATTAATATCGAATGAAAATCCGAGCTATGAGTTTTCAAACATGTGAGTATCTAAAAGTTGGATCGGACTTCATATGGCCGCCATCTTGGATTTTTTTCGGAATTTCGAAAAATCATTATGCCACAATTATACATATGTCAAATACTGACTTTTCACCAATTTTAATAATAATCGGAGATGTCAACCCAAATCTTAATCGATTACGCAAAGAAACGCTCATATGTATGTATGTATGCCACCTTACCACCCACATTTAACGAAAACAACTTTTTTTCTGCAATGTCTTTAAAGGGCCTATTGGTTCCACGACGATATTTCAGTAAAACGCACGCTTTAAATAAAAAGGAGGGGTACCCACTAGACAGCTCCATAATTTTTTTTATGCTTCCGATTTGCTTTCCAACTAATTTTTTTGTTAAAACGATAGAAACTAAAAATTCTGGTGCAAGGAGAGTCCATAATATTAATATTTACTGGTGGCGCATCGCATTTCTCTGTTTTAAGTTTGAAAGATTACTTTTCTGAACACTTTTATATATATCTCGTGAAGGAGAAAACACAGACAAATGAGACTGCTACCATTGGAAAGAGCATAAAATTTTTCATCAAAAAGTTTCAACTAATTTTTTTCCTAAATATGTTACTTCGGTAGTTTTTTAGCTTTCAAAGTTTAAAATCGTTTTAAATCTTGAGAAAACTGTGTTTAGTTTTAAAGCGAAATATTTAGTTTCCAAACGATTTTTACTTTGAAAGCTTAAAACCTACCGAAGTAACATCTTTACGAAAAAAATTATTATAAACTTTATTATGAAAAATTTTATGTTTTTTCCAATAGTAGCAGTCTCATTTGTCTGTGTTCTTTCCTTCACGAGATATATACAAAAGTGTTCAGAAGAGTACTCTTTCAAACTTCAAACAAAGAAATGCGATGCGCCACCAGTAAATATTAATATTATGGACTCTCCTTGCACCAGAATTTTTAGTTTCTATCGTTTTAACAAAAAAACTTGTTGGAAAGCAAATCGGAAGCAAAAAAAAAAATTATGGATCAGTCTAGTGCCCACACCCGAACCAATTCGAGGCCCACACTCGACTTTGACAGCCACATTGAAAAGCAATAAGCAAATTGTGTTGTAAGAACATTTTGGTTGCATTCGGTTTTGAATCATTCACTTGATTGATTCACTTCGGTTTATCACACTTGGAAAATGATTTTCTTCTCAGCGCAAAGCAAATGCGTCTATTTGCCCCGGTATATGCACAAAAACCTCAGCCTGTCATAATACTCGCTTAAAATTTGTCAGAACAGCCGCATTTGTTTTCTGTCAAAATTTACGGGGGGTGCCCACAACCGAACAATGCCCACGGCATTTAAAATATATATATATTTTTCATTCAATTATCCAGCTCAGTTTTCCCGTAAAGTGTTTTTCCACGCCCAGCTAGGCAGACTGACCGACATGGCTTTATCGACCTAGGAGTTAACTCTGATCAAGAATATATATACTTTTCGATAACTGACACGCCTCCTTCTATGCGTTACAAATTACGATTACGAATCTGAAATCCATTTTAAAAAAACGAAAATGGCGGATCCAAAATGGTGGAACAAATACTGCTAAACCACACACAAAAAAAAACAACATAATATTAATGAAAAATTCATCGAATTTGAGCCAACAACAGCATTCATTGACTATATGAATCATTTTATTGAAATTTTAGAACTTTTCGTAAAATATAAGAACGAAATTCATAAATTTTTTTTTTCATTTTTCAAAATAAAAAAATTTACGAATTTCGTTCTTATATTTTACGAAAAGTTCTATAATTTCAATAAAATGATTCATATAGTCAATGAATACTGTTCTCGGCTCAAATTCGATGAATTTTTTTATGTTCTATTTTTTGTGTGCACATCTATTGCCATCAAAAACGGTATATGAGAACTTCTAATGTTGCTTATAACAAATCTGAAATTCATTTTTTGAAATACAAAATGGCGGATCCACAATGGTGAACGGCTTAATGCAAAACTACATTTGTCAACAAGAATTGAGTATATATGCCATACAGCATCTTTTTCAACAAAAGTTTGGTTTCTGGGATTATTTATTACGAATATAAAATACGTTACAAAAGTCATACCTAATAATATTTCCGGGCACCTCGGGGCAGCTAATTTTCTTAGAGAATTGTAGCAAAATGTACTTTTAATACGATGCTTGTGGAAACGAGATGGATAGCAGTGGAAGCTGAACCATTTATCATAATAAAAACCACTTCAAAAATTTTTTTTTCTGAATATATTTTCACAAAATAGTCCCCTATTTATACAAACTGTGAACGAGATAAAACGCTTTGGATTTAAGAAACATAGTAAATAAATCTTCACTGAGAGACTCCATTTTGTTACATTGCAAAATAGCTGAACCGAAATTATTTTTTTAAAAGCAAAGAAACATTTTAAAAAAATATAAAATCCTTCAAGGAACAATTATGAATTAAAAATATAATTCTCTTAAATATTTAAAAAATATGCCAGATAACCTGAAGACATTTTCAGATGATCCTCGGATGCTATGGCTAGCGCTGTTACCATTATATTGGTGCCCAACGTGAGCAGATAAATATTTTCAAAAAATATTTCTTAAAAAAATTAGTCCGGGCTGTAGTGGTACGCTGTGTGCTCACGGTGGTTTTTAAAAAATTTTAACTTTTTGAAATACCACCCGCGATTTTTTTCAGGGATAATGTTGGGGGACCCTTCTAGTATCTAAGTCCGCAATCCGCGAAATCGGACGTCCAGCCATTTTTTTTTTTCGACCTTTTAGTTTTTTTAACGATTTTTGAGTATATCTCGGTGTGTATATACATGTTATGTACACATATATATGTATATACGTACATATATATAATTGTATGTGTCTATATGTGTAATATATATATATGGATATATATATACATACATACATATAAAAGGTATCATTTCCGCACCATTTATTTTTTAAAAAATCGGTTTTTTCGTATTTAAGAAAAACACAAACAAAAACCGGAAACGAAAGTAATCACTTCAAGTGTGATTTTTGATGCTTAATCCGATTCCGGTATTAGAATTGCTCTATTACATCTGGACTTTGAGATATCCTTACATATATGTTTAAAGGACACCATTTTTTTTCCTATTTTTGAAGTTATATAACAAGATAAGGTAATATTATGCCGTAAAATCTGGTATGACAGTTAATAGCCCTAGTTTTTTCCTTAAAAACTCAATCAAACCGATAACGATATCTTTTTTTTTGTCGGAGATATCTTTGCCTAAAAAGTTAAAAAAGTGCAAAAACACGATTTTTGGCTATATTGGATGTTATATGCAGGACACACAACATTTTTTTGGGAATTTCTATTACCAGAAACATTTGGTACTTTCTTTTGGCTTTAAATTGAGCTATCAAATGTTCATCTGCAATATTTTTCTGCGAAGTTATGTTAACTTTAAAATCACACCATGAAACTTAAAGCGAAAAATCTCGGTTTTCGGCTATATTTGAGGTTGTATACAGTACGGACGAAATTCGTCTGCTCTTTTTTACTAACCGAAGCATTTAAAACCATTCTTTATCTTCAAAATAAGCTATCAAGAGGTCTCTTTTGATTGTTTTCCACAAAGTTATGACCATTTAAAAATTACATTATGGAGTGCAAACTCACAGTGTACGAGTATTCCTTATATTGCTGCAACATGTCGTCTTAAAATAGTCATAACTTTTTACAAAACAATTACAAGAGACCACTTAATAGCTCATTTTGAAGATAAAGAATGGTTTTAAATGCTTCGGTTAGTAAAAAAGAGCAGACGAATTTCGTCCGTACTGTATACAACCTCAAATATAGCCGAAAACCGAGATTTTTCGCTTTAAGTTTCATGGTGTGATTTTAAAGTTAACATAACTTCGCAGAAAAATATTGCAGATGAACATTTGATAGCTCAATTTAAAGCCAAAAAAAAGTACCAAATGTTTCTGGTAATAGAAATTCCCAAAAAAATGTTGTGTGTCCTGCATATAACATCCAATATAGCCAAAAATCGTGTTTTTGCACTTTTTTAACTTTTTAGGCAAAGATATCTCCGACAAAAAAAAAGATATCGTTATCGGTTTGATTGAGTTTTTAAGGAAAAAACTAGGGCTATTAACTGTCATACCAGATTTTACGGCATAATATTACCTTATCTTGTTATATAACTTCAAAAATAGGAAAAAAAATGGTGTCCTTTAAACATATATGTAAGGATATCTCAAAGTCCAGACGTAATAGAGCAATTCTAATACCGGAATCGGATTAAGCATCAAAAATCACATTTGAAGTGATTACTTTCGTTTTCGTTTCCGGTTTTTGTTTGTGTTTTTCTTAAATACGAAAAAACCGATTTTTTAAAAAATAAATGGTGCGGAAATGATACCTTTTATATGTATGTATGTATATATATATCCATATATATATATTACACATATATACATATACAATTATATATATGTACGTATATACATATATATGTGTACATAACATGTATATACACACCGAGATATACTCAAAAATCGTTAAAAAAACTAAAAGGTCGAAAAAAAAAAACGGCTGGACGTTCGATTTCGCGGATTGCGGATTTAGATACTAGAAGGGTCCCCCAACATTATCCCTGAAAAAAATCGCGGGTGGTATTTCAAAAAGCTAAAATTTTTTAAAAACCACCGTGTGCTCCTATGAAACTACGTTCACATAATAGGTTGTTTTTTTTTCCTACTTACATACATGACCTTTAGGCGTTAAGTTTTCGCAGAAATTTACAATCACGCATAGAATAGCCACCGTACACTATATACACCACACTGTGAATTTCACCAAAATGCATCATAACAGTTGCCGCCGACATTTAAATTGAAGCTGAGCGAAAAAAGCAAACAACAAAAAAAGTGCACACGAAATCATCCTTCTTGGTGTGTCTGCATCTTCAAGATGCATAGAGGCAGAGAATGCAGATTTTGTTTTTTTTTTGTTTTTTGTTTTCTAACCCCCTTTTGCTTTCAGCGGGGATTTTTTGTTTTTTGGGTTATTTTCTGCCTGCAGTTTGCAAATTTTTGTTTGTCTAAAAAATGCATTCAATTTTGGTTGCAGTTGGTTTTTTTCATACTTTCGCTTTTATTTTTTGCAACCAGATGGGTTGCATTTTCGAGTCGGTTTCGTATTTATTTTTTTAAATTTTTTTTAGGGAGGATTTGTGATTTTTTTTATTTATTTTTTTTTTTTTTCAAAGGACAGCATAAATTAATAATTGTAGTGTTGTCACCAATTCTGGTTTTATGATTGTGTGGTTTGTGTCGAATGTGCACAGGAGATTCTTATCGCTTACAATTAACCCAATAAAGTCCTTGAGTTTTGTTCTTCAATTTTAATTTTTTCCATATAACGCTAAAGGTCTGTCTTTAATTTATTGTATTTATTTTTTTCATTTTTTTTTTTCATTTTTTTAGAAAGAAGAACTTTTAGTCTGTGCTAAGTAGTTGGAATAAACAACTGAAAGTACTGGTTATAGCACTTTTTTCTATGGGAAACATAAATCCTTTTGTGCCTTAGGTACTTTAATGCGATAATTGGTAGAAAAATTAAATTGATTTTATCTACCTTATACATAAGAATGTAGATTTATTTGTAAAAAATATTTTTTCTCTTTTTATTGGAAATTTCTTTAAAAATTTTTTTCTAGAACACTTGTAAACAGCATCTATTTTTCAGGCGAAGGTCCTCGCTTTGAGTAGGGAAGTTACGCATACTGCGCTTCTAGGAAAGGATAATAACAACAAATCCCGACAAAAATTACGAATTGGCGATGATTTTAGAGAGTTTTGCGATTATTTTTGCATAGTAGAGAAAATTCGATCTGATTCCCCTTCGAGAAACCCAATGCAAAAAGTCATTTTCAATCTGTTTTGCAATGCTGAGTTCGAATACATCTTCGGAATTGCATTATTACGATGTATAGTTTTTGAGATATCCTCACCTAAAAGCAACTATTAATGGTGTAGCCTTTGGCCTGGCCAAACATTAAATACCCTACACTGCAGTATTTTTAAAATTCTGTATATATGGAAGATGCCACGCCCTCTTGTCCGAGTCCATCCAGTTTTTGCTCAAAGTTTGCATTTATAGTTCTTGGCGTCTGAGAAAAATTTGGTTGGGTTATCTCAAAAAACGTTTCAGTAAAGCGTTTTGAAGCTTTTGCTTATATGTAAGGTGCCACGCCCTCTTTTCCGAGTTCGTCTAGATTTAGCTCAGAGCGTGCATTTATAGTTTTTAGTGTCTGAGTAAAATTTAGTTTGATTATCTCAAAAAACGCTTTCAGTAAAGCGTTTTGAAGCTTTTGCTTCTAAAGGAGGTGCCCCGACCTCTTGTCCGAATTAACCCAGTTTTTTTTCAGAGCTTGCACTTACAATTCGTAGTATTTGTGTCTATTTCAGTTGCATTGTCATGAAAAATACTCCTGAAGTTGCATTTTGAATATATTTTTTGTATGGGCGGTAGTTGTGTCCGTTGGCCGATTTCGCTTTTTTTCAATCTCACGAGCTAGCTTTGACGACAGGCAGTGTGCCAAATTTCATTGAATTATCTTACTCAGTTTTCCCAAAAAATGTATTTCCACACACAGCCAGCCAGACAGACGGACATGGCTATATCAACTCAGGAGGTGGCGCTGATCAAGAATATATATACTTTTCTATATCTGCCACGCCTCCTTCTTTGCGTTACAAATGGAAGGACAATGTGAATATACCTTGGGTGTAGGGTATAAAAAGACTGTTAACGTATCGTTCACCAGTGAAGTCTGATAAAATCTGAGGCATTGAAAGTCCTCTTCTAATTTAAATTATGTCAATTTTCCTTTTTCTCTCGAAGATATCATTGCCTGCATAGTGCAAAAAAACGTTTTATTAATATTTCAGTCTACAATGAAGATATAGATATATTTAAATTAGCTTTTAATGAAAAAAATAAGAACTTTCAATAACTATATAAGAATTCACGGATGTACGATATGCTATCTATTAATAAAGGGTGTTTTTTTTAGAGGTATAGAACTTCGAATTGAAATAAAACACAAGAAAATCGTTTTAATGTCCATCAATTTGGCTTTATTGGAAGGATAATTTTATGCCATTAATGTTTAAATATGATTTCGGGCATGTGGCCTACGCGGCTGGCTCGAATAAAGCCAATTCTACAGGTCCAATTTTCAACCACTTTTTCGAGCATATGGGGCCGTATGTCGGCAATAACGCCACGAATGTTGACTTCCAAGTCCCCTAACGTTTCTGGTTTGTTGGCGTAGACGAGCGATTTCACATATCCCCAAAGAAAATAATCCAATGGTGTCAAATCACACGATCTTGGTGGCCAATTGACAGGTCCATTCCGCGAAATTATGCGCTCATCGAATGTTTCCTTCAATAAATCGATTGTGACGTGCGCTGTGTGGCATGTAGCGCCGTCTTGTTGGAACCACAACTCATCCACATTCATGCCATCTAATTCGGGAACAAAATAGTCGGTTATCATGGCTCTATACCGGTCTCCATTAACGATAACTGACTCTCCAGCATTATTTCGGAAGAAGTATGGCCCAATGACTCCACCAGCCCATAGAGCACACCAAACAGTCAGTTTTTGTGGATGTAATGGCGTCTCAAGGGTCTCATGTGGATTCTCTTCACTCCAAATGCGGCAATTTTGCTTGTTGACGTAGCCATTCAACCCAAAATGAGCCTCATCACTGAACAAAATTTTGCGATGAAAATCAGCATCGAGATCAATCTCATTTTCGGCCCATACACCAAAATCACGACGCATTGCATGGTCTCGCGGCTTTAATTCTTGCACAAGCTGGATCTTGTAAGGTCGCAAGCCAAGATCTTTGCGCATGCGTATTATCACATAGAGTAAACGTAGTGCGAAAACGATCAATGGTTAACCGAATTTATTGCTCTGATGGACGATTATGTCGACCATCAAATGGACGGAGCTTGCGGTAAACTTCGCAAACTGAACCATTCTTTTCGAAATAAATTTGCACGATTTGCAAGCGTTGTTCTTTTGTCAACCTGTTTATGATGAAATGGTAAACCAAACTGAACATAAATGACATTAGAGCTGCCAGATTTGACCACAAAATGCCAGTTTTATCTCTATTTGAAAAACAAACCTCTAAAAATAACACCCTTTATAACTGCAGATATATAGCATTTTTTGTATTTTTTCGTATAGAAAGTGCAACCCCGGCCCTCTCAGCGGCATCTCTCCCCTTAAAAAACCTTCTACAGACCATAACAAACAATTTTAAAAAAAAATTTGTAAATCAGCCGTGTAGTTTCCGCGTCCATAAGCTACATACGGATACCATTTCATTTTTATATATAAAGATTTGAAATAAAGCAATTCTGAAGACGGATTCGAATGAAAACGAATATTATTACAAAAATATGGAGTTAATGCCATAACAAGAAATTGGCTTTATTCAAAGGGGGATCATTAAAGATGAAAAGACCTCGGAGTACTTTTCAATTAGAGGGAGGGCACCCTTTACAGTTTTTTTAAAAAACCTTTCGATACTGTAAATGGTGCATTTACCGCCCTCCCTCTAATTGAATAGTACTCCGAGGTCTTTTCATCCATAATGACCAATTGACCGAGTTCTGTAATACAAACCCGTAAACGTCTTTCTTCCTTTTTAGCATGTTTTTTAAGACCTAATCAATAGACTACAATAAAAGAATTTACAAAATATGATTTACTTAATTCAAAACTTTTTTTGCTCAAAAATAATTTATGGCAACACTGATCCCTCACTAAAACTTTTGACTTTTGTTATTTTCTTTCTTAATTGTACGAAAATAGTTATAATTTTTCGATATTTTTTTTTTCTTTTGTTTTTAATTAACGAACCTAAAATGCACTTTTTTGTTGCGTGCCATGCACATTTTTGCATGTCATATTTTTAAGGGTTGGTAATTTTTTTTTTTTCTGTTTGAAACAAAACATGTGATATTTTCAGTTATCTAAGCTCGGCACCCAAAAGGCCTCCTCCCCATTCTTTTTTTTTTTTTTTTTTTTTTGCATACTTAACATCAATCAACGATTCATGGCAGTTTCCAAAAAAAGTGCATTCAGTGCATATACACAAATACACACACACACACTATTATGACATGCAATGCAGTTGCTGTTGGTGTAAAATTAACAAACACATTCATACGCAAGTGTGTTTTTTGCTATTTGGTTGTTGTTTTTGTTTTTGATATTCATTGTCGTCGGTCGCACAATGGCAAAATTTTCGACCGCAACAACAATATGAGAAGGCATTGTCGCACAGTGGGGCTGAAATTAATGAAATTTAAAATAAAAAAGTGTTGTTGTTGAAATTTCAATAAGGTGTAGCATTTCCAACTCAAATATTGGTAAGTCATTCAGCTCGGCCACCATATCGGCCCCTCAATCTCACATTGAACCTTTTCGAACTTCTTATACCACTTTGTAGAAGAACGTTGCAAATTAAGTGCCAACTATTTCAAAATACTTTGGTAATAACTTTCCGAAGTGTTATCTGTTTGTGATCAGTTTAGGCTAAAAAGTATCAATTGGCAAAGGAAACCCACCTAAAAAGTAACAAGGATACAAAAATTTATTAAAATCCAATTATTCATTCCAGAAATATCAGCAAAAGAATAATTTTTGTCTACAGTGCCACCTATGATAAAATTTTTGTATGTCCTTTAATAAATAAAGGGTGGTTTTTTAAGCCCTATATAACTTGATATTATATAAAATAACACAAAAACAAAGTGGGGCTGGTATTACTTAAATATCTCCAACCCGTTTTTGTTGGTAATACGTCTGAAGAAAACGCGTGAAACTTATTAGAACCCACCTTATTTTCGCTCATTACAAAGTATAGTTGTATAATTTTTCCTCCCAACATTTCATTTAAACATTTCTCTCAACACCTTAAGGGGGCTCCCATACAAAATTTTGATAAAAATATCATTAAAATGATGGAAGAAATTTTCACTAGCCACTCTCCCAACATTTCTTTCAAATATACTACCCTTCATTTTCCACCATGCAAAATTTTTACAAAAACTCGTCATTGGCGGGAGAGTGAAAAGTTGCCTAGTTTTAGGACTTGATTTCCATTTTTGATAATATCTAGTTATATTTTAAATTTCTTACAAGTACTTTGAACAGTTCGGGCATTTTCGGTCATGAATGATGGAGTTGTGGAAGATTTAATCAAGTTATATAATTTTTGATCGCTTCAAAGATAACCTTTTACCAGATTTTAAAATAATATTTTTTCGGTCGCGCTAGGGGTAAAATTTCCAGGACGCGACACTTTTTTGGTTTCAAATTTTTCGACACTTTCGTTACATTTATCTTTATATCTCGCAAACCGCAGAAGTAGAGCTCGCAATATATCGGTAGTCGCAACCATCGATAGTGGACGATAGTTTGGTCATTTACTATCGACAACTATCGATAGTATGCATTTCAGTGCAAACTTCACGTTCTTCAACATAAAATTATGTCAGAAAAACATATGCTATGCATAGTGACTATAATAGGTTGTTCAATAAGTTTTGCGGTTCAATAAGAGAGGGCGTTTCTACTAGCCTAAATTTTTTTATTATGTTGGTATACTCTTCATATGCACGTATCGGAAGTTTCATTTCAAACTGTCAATTCATTCTTTGCTTACAAGCCATTTAGTATCGACGTGTCACAGTATTTTTTACAATGGAAAAAATCAAGCATCGTGCAGTGATTGAATTTTTATTTTTGGAAGGTTTAAAAGCAAAGCAACGAATGTTAAAAGTGTATCAAGGACTCTTCACCGTCAATTAGTACAGTAGAAAGATGTATTGCTGAATTTAAACGTGGTCGAACAAGCCTTGAAGACGATCAAGACGTCAAGTACGTCCAAAAACAGCAACAACATAAGAAATCGTAGAAAAAATACAAGATATCGTATTGAAAAATCGTCAAGTGACTAAAAGAGATTTAGTAGAAGCCCTAGGCATCTCATTGAGCACAGAGTAAGCAATATTTTGACTGAAGTATTGGGTTTTGGAATGCTGAGCGCACAATGGGTGCTGCATTTGCTAACAATGGAACAAAAACACATTCGAATGCGACATTTAGAGCGTTTCCGAAAGGATAAATGGGATTTTGTGCGTCGATTCATCGCAGTATATGAGACTTGGTTCTATCATCATGATCTTGAATCAAAACAAGAGGCTAAAAAGTGGTTTGAACTTGATTCTTCGGCTCTGAAACGAGTTGTGTCCAGAAATCGGCCAAGAAGGTGCATCAGTTTTTAGGGATGCGAAAGGAATTTTGTTTGTCGATTACTTGCAAACAGGTAAAACAATGAAGTCTGAATATTATTGTAACTTTTTAGAACAGCTGAGGGCAAAAATTCGTGAAAAAAAGCCCGTTCTTTTTCATCAGGACAATGCACCGTATCACAAGAACATTTTGACAATGGCTAAAAACCATGAATTTCTTAAAATGAAAAGATGAGGATGTGCAGTATATCAGATTTTATTAGAGAAGTGAAAATTTTTAAAAATCATAAAACATTTTAAACAAAACAAATATGATTATTATAAAAACATTTAAGTTCTGAAATAGCAAGTTATGATAGAACAAGTTGATATACAATATAAATATGTTATTGGTATAAGTATTTCAACACCCCTTCTCAATAACATAAAATTATAAATGTAAACCTGCTAGATCGCAGAACTTGGATAGTTTTATTTTAAGTAATGGCTTTGTTAACATGTCAGCCACCATGTCTTCTGTAGAACAATATACATATTGAATAGTGCCTGATTGTTTCATTTCTTTTGCATAAAAATATTTTACGTCGATGTGCTTGCTTCTGGGATTAACTTTTTCGCCATCAAGTATTTTTAAACAGCTCTGATTATCTTCGTAAATAACTGGTACATGACATGCAATTCCAAACTCTGAAAGAAGTTGCTTAAACCAAATTGCTTCTTGTGTAGCTTCGGTAAGTAAAACAAGTTCAGCTTCAGTTGATGACAACGAAACGTTTGTTTGCTTGCGACTTGCATAACTAATAGTTGCTGTACCAAGTTTAAAAATATATCCACTTGTTGATTTTCGGTCTTTTGAATCACCAGCCCAATCCGCATCAGCATACCCGGTTAGTGTCAAATTCGTTTTGGACCCCACGCACAACTTAAAGTTCTGTGTATCCTTAAGATACTTAAAAACTCTTTTAACTTCGGTCCAATCTCTTTTGTTTGGAATACTGACCTTACGTGATAGTAATGAAACTGCAACTGAAATATCTGGTCTGGTATTGTTGGCGAGATATAATAATGAACCAATTGCTGCTCGATACTTTTCATTGTTTTCTAAAAGTTCCTCATTTTCTTCCGATTTGAGATAACCTGGATCCAAAGGTATTTTTGAACCTTTTGTATTTTCTAAACCATATTGAATTAGTAGTTTTTCAATATATTTTTGTTGATGCATAAAGAAAATACCATCTTCGTTTCTTATAATTTCTATTCCTAAATATAATCTTATATTTCCAAGATTAGTAATTTCAAAATTAGTTTTTATAAAACTAATAGTTTCTTCAATTAAAAAATCTTCTTCTGCTGCGATTATAATATCGTCAACATAAACTAAAGTATATATAAATTTTCCATTGAAATTTTTAACGTATAAACATGTATCAGCGATTCCCCTTCTGAATCCACATTTAACTAATACTTCGTTAATTCGTTGATTCCAACAACGAGCTGATTGCTTAAGACCATATATACTACGTTTTAGTTTGCAAACAAGATTTTCCTTTCCGGGTTCAACGAAACCTTCTGGCTGCTTAATGTAAATTTCAGTATCCAACTTACCGTTTAAAAAAGCTGTCTTTACATAAATATGCTTAACTAACATCTTTTTGAATGATGCTATAGCCAGTAGAGTTCTCAACGTAGTATGCTTCACAACCGGTGCAAAAATTTGATCATAATCTTCGCCATATTTCTGTGAAAATCCTTTTGCTACCAGTCGCGCTTTATAACGTTGTTGATTTCCAAGTGTTGTTTTTACCTTGTATATCCATTTACATCCAACTAGTTTACGGCCTTTTGGGAGTTCAACCAAGTCCCAAGTTTCATTTCTGTGCATTGAGTCGATTTCATCTTGCATAGCATATAACCACTTTTTGCCATCCGATCTTGAAATCGCATCTTTATAAGAGACAGGTTCTTCTTTTGACATAGTTAAATATCCATATCTTTTTGGCTGCATACCTTTTGTTGATCTTGATGAAATTCTCAAATTTTGATTCGGTAATTCGTTATCAGCAGTTTCACAATCTTCTTCTGCACTTTCAAATTCTTCGTCCACCCCAATCAATGTAGCTTCATTATCGTCTTCCTCAAGAGTCTGAATCTCTTCAACTTCTGAAGGCTTTGAAAAATGTATTTGTAATGAGCAATTTTTATTTGCTTCCGGTGAATTCAAAGGTATGTTTTTAGGATTTTCATCAAATTTCTCTTCTTCCAAAAATTCAACATCTCTACTTATTATAATATGATCATTTTCCATATTCAATAACCTATATGCCTTCGACTCCTCGCAATAACCAACTAAGCGACATTTTATGGCTTTAACATCTAGTTTTCTACGCTTTTGCTTATCAATATGTGCATAGGCTGTAGATCCAAAAATTCTGATATGCTTCATGTTTGGTTTCTCTCCAAACCAAAGTTCGAATGGAGTCAATTCTGTTCTATTAGAATGTAAACGATTTAGGATATAATTTGCTGAATAAACGGATTCAGCCCAGTATTTCAAATTCATATTGGCATCAAATAACATGCACCTTGCCATTTCCATCAAACTCCTGTTCTTACGTTCAGCCACCCCGTTTTGCTCAGGAGTGTATGGAGCAGTTAACTGATGAGAAATGCCCTTCCTTTTTAGAAAAATTTGCATTTCTTTATTACAGAACTCACCGCCTCTGTCGGTTCTTAAGACTTTCATAGTTTTTCCAAATTTATTTTCTGTAAATGCATTAAATTCTTTTATCTTCTCAAGAACTTCCGATTTCTTCTTCAGAAAATAAACTGTGCAGTAACGACTCATATCATCTATCAACGTAAGAACATACCGATTACCACTAGGAGTCAAATTTTGCATTGGACCACATAAGTCGCTATGTATAATATCCAATATATTCATAGATCGACTTTCAGAAATTTTTGGAAATGGCTTACGAGTCATTTTGCCTTTCAGACAAACATCACAAATTTTATTTATGCAATTACAATTTGAAAGACTCACCCCATTGATTAAATTTCTATTTATGCTAGTTTTAATTGCATCCACCGATCTATGTCCAAAACGCCTGTGCCACGTATGAATGCAATCAGTAACTTGTGTACATACCTTTCTCACTGTATTGTCAACATCCAGGACAAAAAGATTATTCCTTAGTGTAGCCGTTGCATGAACCTCTTCATTTGATGAAATCACACACTTGTTGGCACTAAATTCAACCTTTAAACCTCCTGCAGTTAATTTACAAACAGATAATAAGTTCCCATCTAGTTCAGGAACAAACAGTACATCTCTAACCGGTATCTTCTTGTTTCTGCATACAACAACTCCATCACCAATACCAGCAGCTTTAAGTTCACTTCCATCTGCTAAATAGATTACATCTTCTTTATCTCCAATTAAAGTGTTGAAAAAATTTTTATCACAACTCATGTGACAAGTTGCAGCTGAGTCAATAAACCAGTCGGTATCGCTTTGCTTGTTGAAAACTCCAAAACAACAGTTCTTATCCTGGTTTGTAGTGATTTTGGCTCTATTATTGTCTGATGGTTTCTTATTTGGGCAGTTTCTTTTAATATGGCCATGCTTACCACAAGAAAAACATTTCGGGTTGTAATTCAACTTCTTATATTTTGTTTTTAAAGCGACTTCTGGTTGGGCTATGCTTTCATTTCTTCGTTTCGCTTCTTGGATCAGCTTCTCTCGTACTAAATCAAGAGTAAGGTCTTTTTCAGGACGGATTTCCAATGCAGATATCAGCATACTGTAGTCATCTGGCAAACTTCCAAGTATGAATGCCACTATTTTATGCTCCTGGAATTCATCTCCTAAGTCTTCAAGACGATGCACAATATCCATCATTTCGGATAAATGGTTTTCCATTGTTTGATCATTTTGCATACGTTTCGTCGATAATTGTCGAAGAAGACTCACTTTATTCGTAAGGTTTGACTTCTCATGGTGTTTCTGAAGAGTTTCCCAATATTCCTTTGCTGTCGTCAACTTCCTTAAATGAATCTTTTGAGACGCATCTAAAGAAAGTCCAATAGCTGCACGCGCTTTGCCATCTCGAGTCAGCCATTTTGAATCTGGATTCGCTGGAACATTCTCTGTCACCAAATCCCATAGTTCCCGCTCCAACAGCAAAAGTTCCATATCAAATTTCCATGTATGATAGTTGCTGCTGCCAAGCTTAGGGAATTGCAGTTTTAATTCCATAATCCTTCAATTAGCGAATGACTTATCAGCAAATGCGTTACACAAAATTTTTGTAAAATTTTCTTTTATTTAATTTAAAAGTGGAGGCCCATAACCTCTTAAAATGAAAAGATGAGGATGTGCAGTATTCAGATTTTATTAGAGAAGTGAAAATTTTTAAAAATCATAAAACATTTTAAACAAAACAAATATGATTATTATAAAAACATTTAAGTTCTGAAATAGCAAGTTATGATAGAACAAGTTGATATACAATATAAATATGTTATTGGTATAAGTATTTCAACAGAATTAAAGTTCGAATTGTTGAAGCATCCACTGTATTCACCAGATTTCGCCCCCAGCGACTTACATCTGTTTCCAGACCTAAAAAAATTCATGCGTGGAAAGTGTTTTTCATTAAATGATGAGGTCATAACAGCTGTGGAAGCGTATTTTGCAGCCCTTCCAGTTTCTTACTTCAGGGCTGGAAATCATTAATTGGAATCTCGTTGGAACAAGTGTATTGATGTTTAGGGAGACTATACTAAATAATAAAGTGTATTTTAAACCATAAAATTGTGTTTTTCTTATCGAATCGCAAACCTTATTGAACTTTAAAACTATTTGAAACTTTATATCTCAACATCAGATAAGTCTACATCATATAGGTCAATGGTCTAGTTGTCAATGTTTGTAAATTAATACGCCGGGATTCTACATTTTTTTTATAAGCAGCTTAACATTATTAAAAGCAAATCCATTTTGAATTCGTTTATGAATTATTTTCCTGTTGAAAACGGATTCGAGAATTTCACTCGCAAAGGGGTCCGCATAGGAAGTAACAGATTCCGAAACGGAATAAATATACGAGAAAGGGAACCTACGCCCACTTTACGAATATAAATTTTTTATGTTTGCAAAATCAGAACACCCTACATTTAGGTTTCACAATTTAATTGCAATAATTTAATTAAGCATGAAATTCGTTCAATCGTTTCAAATCCACTGTGCGTCATCGCCATCGTAGCCGAAAAATGCATTTTGTTGTGCTGCTTACAACAACAACAAAAAAAAAAAGTTCATTTTATTGTCGTCGCCGTCATCGCTAAGTTGCATTCGAGCTTCGGTTACGAGGAGCTCAAGCAAAAAACCAAAAATAAAAAAACCGAAAAAAGTGAGAATTCGGTTACGTTCTGCCGGTTAGTCTTTTGTTGTTGCTGTAATTTTTTTGCATGCATTATTGTTGTTGTTGTTGTCAATTGTAAATGCAATTGCAGTTTGGCGACGGCAACGGTTGTTTTTTTCTTTTTTTTGTTGCGTTGCGTACAACAACAAACAATCGTAAGAATACCGAAAAATAACGTAAATGTTGTTGCTGCAAAAAAATGAATGAAAAAGCTCTTGTTGTTGTTGTTGTTGCATTGCAATTGAGTGCGTTGCGAGTTAAGCGTTGCTTTTGTTCTTGTTGTTGTTGCTGTTGCATTGGCGCATTTAAAATGTGCAACTCGCGACAGCGACAAACACATAGCAAATGCATATGAAATGCATTGCAACAATAACAACAACAACAACAGCAATGTGGCTTGAAACCTCGAAAATTTTTATGAAACAGAACGCAAGAAAAAACAATAAAAAAAAAGTTTAGAACTCTTAATGCAGTCTGCGTTTTTGTGCACTCACGTGTGTGTGGTGTGCCAGTGTATGTGTGAGTCTTTTCTTCCACCAATATTTCTGTTAATTTATATTTGTATTTGAGTTTTTACGCACACTAATGCAAGTTTTTATTTCGCTTGCAATTTTTTTGCATCTTACGTTTTTTCCACTCACTCTCATTTCACATCATTATTTCACTCTTTGTTTAATATTTGTTGTAGTCGCAGTTTTACGCACAGTGTTTGAAAACGCTAATGAAGGGGACAGTAGTAGAAAAGTAATCAAGAAAAGAGAAAACTAGTAAGGGTGTAACTTTTGGCCTGGCCAGACATTAAATACCCTACACTGCAGTATTTTGAAAATTTTGCTTATATGGGAAGTGCCACGCCCTCTTGTCCGAATTTGTCGAATTCTTGTTTAGTTTTCCCAAAAAATGTATTTCCACACACACCTAGCCAGATAGACGGACATGGCTATATCGACTCAGGAGGTGACGCTGATCAAGAATATATATACTTTACTATATCTGCCACGCCTCCTTCTCTGCGTTACAAACGGAAGGATAATGTGAATATACCCTGGGTGTAGGGTATAAAAACTACATAGTAAGTGTGTTACCTTTGGCCTGGCCAAACACTAAATACCCTACACTGCAATATTTTGAATATTTTGCTTATACGGGAGGTGCCACGACCTCTTGTTAGAGTTCACATAGCTTTTGCTCATGGTTGCACTAACTGGTTTCAGTGTCTGAGTGAAATTTGGTTGAATTACCTCGAGTATCGTTTTCAGTTTATCATTTTGAAGATTTTGCTTATACAAGAGGAGCCACGCCCTCTTCTCTGAGGTCATCTAGCTTTTGCTCAGAGCTTGCCTTTACTATTTTTACTGCCTGGCTGATGTCTATAAAACGATTTTGTCTAGTTTTTTCTCAGAGTTTGCATTTAAAGCTCTTAATGCTTAAGTGAAATTTAGTTGGATTATCTCGAAAAACGCTTTGTGTGTAGCATTTTGAAACTTTTGCTTATATGGGAGGTGCCACGTCCTCTTGTCCGAGTTCACCTAGTTTTTGCTTAGAGCTTTCGCTTACTGTCTTTAGTATTTGTGGGTATTTTGGTTGCATTCTCGTGAAAAATACTCCTAAAGTTACATTTTGAACATTTTTTGTATGGACGGTAGGCGTGTCCGTTAACACATTTTGCTCATTTTTAATCCTTCGAGCCTTTACGGCAAAGCTACTGTACCAAATTTCATCAAATTATCTTACGGCTTCATTTAGACCAAAATTGTTCCATTGGTGTGCCATAAAATAAAAGTTGGAACAATGAGCTCCTCTTATCCTGAACCTACTTAGTTTCTTTAGTAAATATAACAAATTAACGAGTCCTTGTGTTAACTAATACTACGTTTCCATCGGAGATTTGGCTGTGATGAGATCTATAAATCTCGTCGTTGAATCCCACAAATCCAAAATCGGTTGCCCTTTTTAGATTTATAAGTTGATTTAAAATTAATTTCCTCGGAAATGTATTATTTTTTGTATGGTAAATCACGTGTTTTACGCCGAGATTCAGAGCTTAATCTCGAAACAGCCGAATATCACCTCACAAATCTCCGGTGGAAACGCAGTATAAGTAACACAGATTATCCGAAAAATTACTATTCAACCATGTAAACCTACTACGACAGAGAGCACCACAATTACAAAAGAGTAACTCTACATTATCTTCTTCCTACTCATAGCGGTCCATCAATCTATTTATCTCGGTCATTACAAGAACAATAAGTCCTTTACGCCAGTGGTCGTTTAAGACCAGTGGTGGGCAAATTAATGAGTGAGAACTTATGTTTGACAGAAGATAGATAGTAGAAAAAAAGGATAGAGAGAGCTAAGTAGATTTTTGAGTGCACAATTGTGCTATAAAATGCCGATCACTGCTTTAGACCCTTATCGTTCCAGTATTGTTCAAAATCGATACATGATTGCGCGTTTTATTTTGTTCGCCGATTCAATCTTAATGTTTAACTTACAGCTAGCAAGTGATATTCAGACTCATTAATTACCGACCAATAATGACAATATTGAGACATTTGTAATGTGTTCATCATCTCTTTCTTTTTAAACTTCTATGCTCGTTTATTTAGTAAAGAGTATGTTAAAATTTAGCAAATTTTTTGCTTTTTGTATGGAGATCGATACCATCAAGGCCACACTGTATAATTTTTTTTATGTAGACTTCAAGTAAAGATCTCAATATTTGATCTTCAGTATAAACCTTTATAAAGAATAATACCAAGCAACCTAACTTTATCTGAGAACGCTATCCTAACTGCATTGAGGTTACCAGCTTTGATGAAATGAATTGTATACTTACTCTAAAGTTAATAGTGCTAACAGTATAAGGTCTTATTGTCAAATGGAAGATTGACCTGCAATCTGCCCTTTTGAACTATAGTGCACTCGTGATAATATTAACATCACAAAATATGAACACCTCTAAAATATAAACAATCCAAAAGCAAAAAGCTCTAAAATATGAACACAATTTTGGTTTTAATTAGTTCATATTATCGTGAGTGCACTGTAGTTTAACAATTATAGAATATGGCAAGCCATTTGCTATCGGAACTAAGATGAGAGGTGATAATACTTCACCCTGTGGCGTTCCATTTGTCATAAGCCTACTGACGACTGATTTTCTGAGTATGTATTGTTTAAATGCATCTGCAGTAACAATTGTCAAAAGCGTCCCCTATATAAAGGAAAGCAACCAAAGTATACTTCCTGATATCAGTAAATTTTGAACTTTACTACATACTTCCTCTTAAGATGAGCATGTTGTGCATAAGATCAAAATCTGCCTTTCAAGAAGCCTTTCCAGAGTTTTTAGTAGAATGAAGAAGAGAGAGATCTCATGAACTTTTTTTGACTAATTTAGGATTGCTGATTCCGAATCTGGCAACTGTTTTACCCTATTACATCTGAGATTGACGAAAATTGTGTGTCTTTCCGCTTTTTTTTTTGGAGTGGATTTGATATGTCCAAAAGTTTGTCCAAATCAACTCCAGTATTCTTGATGCTTGAGAAAAAGGTGGGCACATTGAACCAAGAATTTTTTTCCTTAAGTAACAATTTCCCCTTACTACCCGTTGAAGCATACTTGGGTGCAGCAATTTTAAGGCATATGGTTCCAAATTTATAACTTTTCTCGTCTCCTCATAGTTCTGCTTTGGAAACTATTATCTTAAAATCAGTAGACCCCATATGGTTGACGCCTTCAGTGACCCTTAATATTTTTTTATGAGGGATAGTTTTCTGGACCGTTTACATCCTATGGCTAAATTCTCAAAAATGCGTTCATAAAATGCCTCAAAAAGGTAATGAGAGGGGCTCAATGGAAATTAATTGATTACCCAATTGATCCACCCAATTTGTTGCACTGTGTAAGCAAAAATCACTAAAAACTACACCGTGCAACGTCATGACGTTTACTCTGCCACAGCAGTTGGTTATCTGCGAGTCACGTTGAAAGCCACTCGACGTGACAGAGGGAGCTTAACTCAAATAAACAGAAAAATATTAAAATAAAAAAAGAATCATCTCAGCTGGAGAAAAATGCATTTTGTAGCTGGTGGTTGTCGCCAAATCGCTCTTCTGTGTTCAGCTACTTTGACGCTATGCTGCTGCTGCTGGCTGTCACTGCCATTCCGGTAGTTGTGGACGACACATTTCCACAATTTTTTCCAAAATATTTTTTATTTTTTTTTTCATATTTTTAGAATTTTCTTTTACATTTCATGAGATAACAAAATGTAGCGTGCAAGAAGAGACAATTATGTAAGGGGGCGGGGGACGTTGGGCGGAGGGTGTTGCGCAAAATGATTGTAACATTGGATTTGGCATGAATGAAGGTTATACGTTGAATTTAACCGGCATTTGTCCTTTTTGGCGCTCATTCACTCATTCCGCCGCCGCATTCGTGTGCATTTCCTACTGAAAAAAAAAAAAACTTGTTTGCACTCTTTTACATGACTTACAAGAGAATGTGAGAGAGCGAGTAAATTTTTTATTTATTTCGTAGATTTTTTTTTAAATTTCGCTCTTAATTTTTCCCCATTGCCATTTTCTCCAAAGATTCTCAAAAAGTTTTCGTGTGTTCGTTGTAAGAAAACTGCAGCTGTAGTTGTTGCTGCTGCTGCTCCACCGCTGTGTTGCTGCATTTTGGACACAATACTTTGGCAACTTTTTTTCCGTTTTTTGTTGAGCGACACCAACACCAACATGTCATGTGGTAGTGGCAATACCAACGACGACTTGAGCACCAGCATCGCGCTCCATCCATCGTTCTGAGACATTCGCTCGTTCGTTCGTTGTTCGTTTGGTGCAGCACATGGAGGAATTTTTTATTCGTTGCGGCCGCTATTCGTTAGGTTCGCTTGCGCTTTTGTGCTCGCTAGCTCGCTCGCACCATCGTACGCCGCTCGCTGTCGCCTGTAGCTCGTAGTTCGTCGTCGGTCCATAGTGACAGTGCATGCGGTACACAAGAAAAACAAAAACAAAACATAAAGAACAAAAAAATTGCAATTAAAAAAAAAAACGACACGCAAAGAATACGACGTTTTTTGTCCACAGTTTGGCAACCGTTGCCTCTGTTGCTCTGCTTTAATTTGGTGTTTTTTAAAAAAACAATTGATTTTTATATAAAATTTACACTTTGAAGAAAAAAGTGAAGAAAGTTTTTCGCGTTTTGTGCAAAAACAAATGAAATTTCAGTGAATTAAAAAAAAAAAAAAATAAAAATCCTTGAAACAAGTGAATTTGTGCTCAATCCTTGTGAGTTCATTTAATTTGTTTTATTGAAAACAAAGTGCATTTAATTAAAATTTAAAAAAAATTAACCAAAAACTTCAAGCGGCGACAACTACTGATGACGACACTCCATAAATGTTGACGACACGCAAGAGAGTGCACACTGTAAGTGAGTGGGTCCGTCGGAAGGGGGCTTAGAAATCAAAAGGGGTTGTAAGAACAAAAAACCATAGCCGCATGGGGTTGAGCTGTTTGCGCAAATTAGTGACGTTACGGTTCAAATATAATGGAAACTCCAAATTTAAATTTTATTTGTTTTAGTTTTTAATATGCGGAACAAAGCAAGAGTTTTCTCTGTTTTCACAGTGTTTTTTTTTTCAAATGTTTTACATACTTTGTTCCATTAAATGTTAAGTAAAAACCGCATAAAAATGCAAAATTGAATTAAAACTGTGATGTGTTGTTTTTTTGTGCATTCTATGTTATCCTCTCTCTCGCTTTCGCTCTTTTCATTTTTCACTCATTTTCATAATTTGTGTCTTGCCTTCTCTTTCCTTCATGCTATTTCTCTCACTCTCACTGGCAGCGTTGCCATTTAATTGCAATTAAAGTGGTTTTGCTGATGGTGCGCTACAAAATTATATCTATTAAAAACTTTGAATTCAATTTATAGTGAAACCAGAGTTAATGCACACTCCGCTAAAGTGCCCACTTTTTTCGGGATTCGATGTTTTTTCTTCGAATCTCATACAAATTTTCGCTGTTAAGTGCCCCCCGGCATAAGTACCTCACTCGATTAAGTAAACCAAATTATCTTGCCTAATTTTATGATTCTAAAATAAAATATATGTTTAAAAAGAAATATTCAAAACCCTTTCAAGTGCGCAACCCGCTTAAGTGAATCAAAACTTGGACATTTTTTGTATAGGCACTTAAGCGAAATCTACTGTACATTGTGCTAGCTCAGAGAGAGAGAGAGTAGTTTGAAGACTTGTGCTTTTAGAGAAACATCGCACATTTTGATCAATAATCTATGCTCTATGAGCTATCTTTTATGGTTATGGTCTATTATCTATGGTGATCAGTCATTTATTCATGGTCTATGATCTGTCTGGTCTATGACTCATAATATATGATCTATGATCTGTTTTGTATGGTGTGTATTCTATTAGTGATGAGCAAAATTGGTCTTGGTCTTGAGTCTTGTGCGCTAATATTTTTGCAAGACTAAGACCAAGAATGCTATGCTCACGATAATCGTCAAGACCAGGACTGCTTTTCAGTCTTGGTAATTTATAATTAAAAGTTGTTTCACGCCTGTTTGGAAGATAAAATCATCTCTTAATTTTAACTTTGCCATCTTAAAACCCAACTGCTTTGGAAAAATATGGTTTTTTAATTTTGAATACTCAATAACTCTGAAAATTTTTTCAAGACCAAGACCGAGACCAAAATATAATGAGCAAGGTCAAGACCAAGACTCAATATCAATATCAAAACCAAGACCAAGACCAAGACCAAGACTCAATGTGCAAGAACAAGACAAAGACCAAGACTGCGATGGTCTTGCTTTGCTCATCATTTGTATTCCATATTATAATGCCTATTTTTTATTTTTTTTGTTATACAAATTTTATTGCATTCATACACTACAACTAGTTCATAATACTTAGAACTAACAAGCAGTTTATTTTGAAAATAATAGTAAAAAATAAAGTAGTGACATCATGTCATGACATCGTGATTTTTGTTGCTATCTGAAGTGTTCCCATCGGTTGCTCCAGAAATGTGGTTTACCCTATTAAGTCATGAGGCTTAGTACGGTTTAATCGTCTTTCGAGAACAGATACGTGGAGAAGTCTCAATGCTTCGTCGTTTGTATGCTGTTAGAGCCGCTTGTAGTGATTTTCGGCATATTTTTTTATGAAATTGGATACGCTGTCAATACGCAGGTCGCGGTGGAGGTCAGCGTTCCGTATAAACCATGGCACGTTTACCATGTTACGTATAACTTTATTTTGAAATCGTTGGATAATTTCAATGATGGAGTTTTTTGCACAGCCCCAAAGCTGTATACCGTAGGTCCAGGCTGGAACTAAGACTTGCTTATAAATTAAGAGTTTGTTGTTCAGGGATAAAGCAGATTTTCTCCCGAATAGCCAGTATAATTTTCGGTATCGAATGTCTAGTTCTTCTCTTTTTTTCTTGACATGTACTTTCCACCTAAGCTTTGCATCTAAGTTCATACCGAGATATTTTGCATTATTCGAGTATGGGATTGGATTATTAAGTATTGTAACTGGGTGATACTCAATCTTAGTCTTATTTGTAAAATCCACATGTGTCGATTTGGCACTGTTCAGATTTATTTTCCATCTTTTTGTCCATATCATTAGCTGATCAACTGCTAACTGAGCTTTTTGAGTTGACTCTACAACATCTACAACATAATGCCTATGACCTGTCCTTTATGGTTAATGGTCCAATGATATGTCATTTATAGTCTATAGTCCATAATCTATAGTCTATGAACTGTTCTCTATGGTCTATATTTCATAATATATGATCTATGATTTGCACTTTATGGTCATTGATCTATGGTGTTTGATCTATCTTTCCGTTATGATCTATATTCCATAATCGATGGTCTTTTATCTGTCCTTAATGGTTTTGACCCATTATATATCGAGCCCTAACCGCAAAAAAGACTTAACTAACACGATTTCTGATTTTCGTTTTTTGATGAAAACCTATAATTCGTGTCCATACGCATCTTCTCTACAAATTTCATAACTGTGAAAAGTACCGTTCGAAGTGTTTTGTTCATTATTTTTGTGACTGCAAAATGTTGGTTAAGTCTTTATTTCTTTTTGTGTCAAAAATAATTTGCAAATAATGTAATAAAAAGGGAAAATTTATCAAAAAGTCTTGATGCGGGTTAATAGTATATGTGACCACAAATGTTTTTTGGTACAAAAACTGAAGATCAGATGGGGAATCTGGAAAAGAAAAAAAGACTTAACTGACGAAACACTGAAAAATCGCCGTTATATTATAAATAGGTGAATGAAACTAGTTGCATCGCATGTCTAACATAAAATATAGCTTACATACTAAATTCCACTGTAATAGCTATACTTAATGCACAGATATTTAAAAAAAACCTTCTCCTGTAAAATTTAGTTTTTGTCAGTTAAGTCTTTTTGGCGGTTAGGGCTCGATATGGCCTATGATCTGTTATTTATGGTTTACGGTCCATAATCTTTTATCTGTGATTTATGGTCTATGGTTTATGATCTGTCCTTAATGGTCTTTGGTCAATAATCTATTGCCTAGTATCCCTCCTTTATAGTCTTTGATCCATAATATATGGTCAATGATCTATTCTTTACTCCATGGCCAGTAAAATATGTTTTTTAATCTGTCTCTTATGGTCTGTGGTCCATAACATATGGTCGTTTATCTGTCTTTTAGAGTCCACGGTCAATATTCTTTGATCTATGGATGCCCTTTATGGCCTATGGTTTATGAACTAGAATCATTGTAAAATAAAATAAAAACTACTGGGGGCCTGGTCAAATAATAATACACTCTACACTGCAGTTTTTTAACAATTTTGCATGTACGGGAGGTGCCACGCCTTCTTGACTCAATTCAATTAGTTCTTGCTCAGATCTTGCACTAACCATTCCAAGTATCTACACGAAATTTGGTTCTATTATTTTCAGAAAGCTTTCAGTACAGCTTTTTGAAAATTTTTGGAGGTGCCACTCTTCTCCGAGTTTATCTAGTTTTTGCGTAGAGCTTGAATTAACCATTCTAAGCATTTAATTGATATTTGGTTGGGTTATCTCAAAAAACGATTTCAGTGCAGCTTTTTGAAACTTTGCTTATATAAGAAGTACCACACCCTTTAGTCCTAATCTGCCCAGTTTTGCTCAGAGCCTGTACTTACTATTCGTAGTATTTCTGTGTATTTTACTGCGTTATTGCAAATAATGTTCTTGGCGTGTCCTACGCAGCCAGGGTACCAAATTTCATAGTTAGTTGGTTAGTTTTCTCGTGAAAAATATTTCCTCACAAAATCAGCCTGCGGGCCAGCCAGACATGGCTGAATTGACTCAGGAGGGGACGCTGATTTGGAATATACATATAGACATTACTATATCTTCCACGCCTCCTTCTCTCCGTTGCAAACGGAAAGATAAAGTGAATATACTCTATGTGTAAACAATATGCATTTATCTTATATTCTGGATTTTTCCGGGACAATTTGGAATCTGGGACGGTAGGGAAAAGTCAAGGACTGTCTGTTTCTGTTCGTATTGCTTAATTTACAATTTTATGTTAAATCAATAAAAACTCTGAATAATTGCCCCATTTTTTCATTAATCTCTATTAGTGAAAAAATTCACATATTAAACACTGTGAACCGATATGGCAACACTGAATGCAGCTGCGTATCAGTTCAATTAAATGGCACATTGAAGTTTTTATTATAATTTAATTAATTTAATCGAAAAAGAGGAGAGAAAAATTGAATTTAAGATTATTAAAAAAAAAAAACGGAACTTATTTTTTGGGCTAAAACCGATATCCTTTGAATATTTTGAAAAATTTAAATATATAAAATTTTCGCTTTATACATATATAATTTTTTTGGCCTCGATTTTTTTTTTAAAAATTCAATTTTGCAACAACAAATTGCCCATCATGTTTATTTAGAAAAAAAATAGCAAATTTTTGACGTTAATAAGCTTAAATGAACACTTATACCAACAAAGAATTAATTGACAATTTATATTGTGCATACAAACAAACATACGCTTGCTGGCCTGCTTGCCCCTGCTAGCCTCCCCTCTTTTGTGTCAATGAAAGCAACCAACAACATCAACTCTATTTCACCTCTGCAATTGCAATAACAATGTGCAAGCAGCAACAACAAAATCATAATTGCCAGCAATGTCAGCTGTACAACGAATTGTAATATTAAATATTTGTTTTTTTTTCAATATTTTGCTTCGTTTTATGAAAATTTCATGAAATTGAATTTTTGTTTATTTTAATTTTTCGCAAAAGTTGTTGAATTTTTGACAAAGTACAGCTTTTTAGCCACTTTAAAGGCAATGTGCATACCACTGTGCCCAACACGCTACTTCGTACGCTAGAAGGTTACGCGGTCGAATGCAACTCGAACCAATCCAAAATTATGCAATTGCCGAAATTTTACGATTGCGCTTCGTTTAATTTACGAAATAATTTTTTTTTTTTTTTGTATGAAAAATAAAACGCAGTTAACGAAATGAAACACAAAAACCACTACCCAAATGGAAAGTTCCATTAGGAAAAGTGGGGGGTATGATTGCTGCCCACACTATTAAACATGACATTTAAAGGGGACGCCGGAAAATTGGACTGCGATGGAGAATGCACGGCAGTCTAAGAGAAATTCACGATATTAACGATAACGTCCATTTATTCACCCATGATTAAACTGAGATTTTATTGATAACAAGTCAGCATGAAGATTACACTATGCAACAGAAAAATTAGGAACAAGACTTGGATATACTGGGACGATAGCCTTACCATAGCTATGTAAAACCCCCAATTGGGTTTTGCAAACTTACCTGCAAAACGGTTTTTATCGACCTCCAAATTTTTGTAAGAGGCTCTGCAGTTTCCGCTCAATAACTCGTGTACTAAGTATTTCACAAACGGGTTTTTTATACCCTACACTTTGTCCATCCGTTTGAAACGCAGAGAAGGAGGCGTGGCAGATATAGAAAAGTATATCGATACGTCCAACGTAAAAGTTGGTAACTCGAAAATCGTAGTTTTAAGTTATGAGCATTTTTCTATTTAAATTTTTTTTTTTTTTTGGTATGAAAACCTAAGTATATAAAATAAATTTAGGTTGCGACTTCAAAAATAGCTCCCAGACCTTCAAATTTCAAACTAGAGGTACCAAAATTCGACACAAGATGGAACCAAATGTGCAGACTTCGAAAAACGCTGTCCCGTAAAAAGTTGGTAACTTGAGTTACAAACTTTTACGTTGGATGTATCGATACATATTCATCAAAATGCAGTTTTAGGAGTATTTTTCACGACAATGCAACCAAAATACACATTAGTACTTCGAATTGTAAGCGCAAGCTCTGAGGAAAAACTGAGCAAACTCGGACAAGAGGGCGTGGCACCTCCCATATAAACAAAAGCTTCGAAACGCTATACTGAAAGCGTTTTTTGAGATATTCGAACCAAATTTGACTCAGACACTAAGAATTATAAATAAAAGCTCTCAACAAAAATTGGGTGAAATTGGACAAGGGGGCGTAGCATTTCCCATATAAGCAAAAGTTTCAAAATGCTATACTGAAAGAGTTTTTAGATAATCTAACCGAATTTCACTCAAATACTAAAGACTGCTTATAAATGCAGTCTCTAAGCTAAAACTAGACGAACTCGGACAAGGGGGCGTGGCAGCTCCCTTACAAGCAAAATTTTCAAAATACTGCAGTGTAGGGCATTTATTTTTTGGCCAGGCCAAAGGTTACACCCTTAATAGCTATTTACTAAAATTGTAGACAAATGTCAAACAAGTAACTTTTCTTAATAAAGTTTGGCAAAAAATTTCATACAGTGGGTGTTTTAATGTAAAATGTTCGGTCTTTTTTAGTTTTTCGACTTAAATATATTTTTTGTATGGGCCATAGGCGTGACCGTTGACGGATTTTGCTCATTTTCAATCCCACGAGCTTTCTTTGACGACGGAGGCAGTGTATTAAATTTCAGACAGACAGACAGACATGGCTATATCGACTCAGAAGGTGACGCTGATCAAGAATATATATCGACGGCTTATATTCAATACTCTCTATCTACAAAAACACAATTTTTCCGGAGAGCAGAAAAACCGATTCAATCACTATTCTTTGAAGTATTAATCAATTGGAATACTACAATATTAATTAAAAAGCTCTATTTCGCCCCACAAATTAAATTTTTTTAAAAACGTTTGTTATTATCGTTATATCATAGATAGAGCTTATTCCAAAGCAAATATATCTACACTTTTTCACTTGCTGTTAAAGTATTTTGAGAAGTTTTTGTACAGATAGAGGATATAACATTCAGTAATAAAGATGAAAATTAAATAGCTCTAGAGGTGGTTATTCCGGTTGTGATTGTTTTCATACATTGCATTTGGCTCAATGGATATTGAATATAAGCCGTCGATATACAATTCTTTATCCGCCGCGCCTCCTTCTCTGCGTTACAGACGGAAGGACAAAGTGAATATACCTTGGGTGTGGGTTATAAAAATGATGCAGATATCGTTTTTAAGGGTCCTTCTAACTTTTAAGACGATGTTGGGATGACTATTTTATACCCTACACCCAGGGTACATTCACTTTAATATTCCGTTTGTAACGCAGAGGCTTGGCAAATATAAAAAAGTATATATATTCTTGATCAGCGTCACATCCTGAGTCGATATAGCCATGTCCGACTGTTTGGCTGGGTGGCTGGCTGGCTGTGCGTGGAAATACTTTTATTGGAATATATATACATTTCTACATCTGCCACGCCTCCTTATCTGCGTTATAAACGGAAGGACAAAGTGAATATATCCTTTTTTGAGAAGTGGAATGTATCGTCTTTGAATCTATGCGTCACAAATCATGTCTAGTGTGTATTTTGCCAATGGAAATGTTAACTTTAACTATTGGATTACGCGGTGGAATAATATTTTTATATGGCGATAATCATGGGAATTTTAAATGTTTTCTAAGGAAATATTAACTTTTATGGCCATTAAGCAATGTAATAAATTTAATTTAAATCCAAATAAACAAATATTACGCAGCAATGAGGAATCACAGAAAAAATATCTATGATCGCAAAAAATGTACAAAAAACAAAAAATAATTAAATGCTGAAGAATTTTCTTTGTTTTATTTTAGAAACTACACGCTTATGCACTTAAAAATAATGCGCACGATTTTGCAAATTCACAATGAATTAAGCAAATGCGGCGAAATTTTTATAATTAAAAAAATTAAAAAAAAAAAACATTAAAAATATGAGTCAATCTGACGCGTGTCGTCCTTGTCAGTAGCGTGTGTCACCATTTGATTTATAAAGTTTTCCATTTGGCATTTTTATTAAAAGAAAATTTTTACTTCCCGTTTTTAGGTGAGCAACAACAATAACAACAACAAGTACTGCAAATGCAAAAGTTTCCGGAAAAATAAAAGAGATCATACAATTGTACAGTGTACACCCTACAGCAGAGTCCTACCAACATCAAAAAGTGCACACGTCTACACTCTCCACCGCAAGTGGAGTGAATAGTGAACGAATGAATTCCTCATAACTTTCAGTGTCTTTTATTTACATTTCTCTCTGCAACTGCAATATTTTTGTTGCTGTTGCCGCTGCTTCTTTCGTTGTATTAAATTTCGGGACTCATTACCCCGTTCGTTTCATTTTGGTGAGCGACTGCTCGCTTTGTTTTATTCCAAAGCAAAAAAATACAAAAACAAAAGCAAAATAATGCGAAATTCTATGCTGAGCATGTTAAGTTCGTTTGTGTCTTCAGTGCGTCCGTCCGTTCCGTCCCCATTTTGTAGAGGGCAATGCATTTCGCTTTGAGGTTGGTCGCGGTTGAAAACAACAACTAAGTTGCGTGCCGTGCACTCTGTATTTTCATTTTGTTGTTGTGTTTAACATTTGTGCGAGTGCTGATCGCTGTCGTTCAACCGAAAATAATCACACAGGAGGAGGGGAGCAAGTTCGTGAAATTTTTCGGCTATTTGTAGCCTTTCGAGTGCAATATGTCAAAAAAATTGGTGAGTAATTAATAAAAATTTCAATTCTTTTAAACAAATGTAGATCTTTTACGTGTGTATGCTAAAGGTCAAAGCAAACTAGTAATGGTGTAACCTTTGGCCTGGTCAAACATTAAATACCCTACACTGCAGTATTTTGAAAATGTTGCTTACATTGGATGTGCCTTGTCTGAGTTCACCCAGTTTTTGCTCAGACCTGCATTTATAGTTCTGAATGATATTTGGTTGATTCATCTCAAAAAACGTTTTCAGTATAGCGTTTTGAAGCTTATGCTTATACGGGAGGTGCCACACCCTCATGTCCGAGTTCGTCTAACGTTAGCTCAGAGCTTGCATTTATAGCTCTTAGCATTTTAATGAAATTTAGTTGGATTATCTCAAAGAACTAATTCAGTATAGCATTTTGAAACTTTTGCTTATATGGGAGGTGCCACGCCCGCTTGTCCGATTTCTCCCAGTTTTTGTTCAGAGCTTTATAGTTTTTAGTGTCTTAGTCAAATAGTGTCTGCCGAGAAAATATTTGGGTTTCACTGCAGCGAAGAGGTATTGCCGCATATTCAGGCGTAGGTGTTTGGCAGGGGTGTTTACTATCACCATCTCTCTTCCTTATCGTACTTGACGATATCCTAGATAAAGCTCTTAATAAGACCAAAAAGGGTATCCAATGGAACTTTACCGAACATCTAGAAGATCTCGACTACGCAGCCTCTTATCGTCCAAATATTCAAATATGCAAAGCAAAATTGAAGACCTTGTCTTGGAATCACAATAGGCTTGCCTAAAAATTAATGTATCCAAGACAAGAAGCATGAAGTTTAACGCAAACAGGAATGACATCACGTTTAAAGCTGGCAGTGATGACATCTAAAACGTCGATAGCTTTACGTATTTAGGCAGCATTATCTCCATGGATGAGGATATCAACTCAAGAATAGCTAAAGCAAAAGGCGCGTTTGCTCAACTGAACAAACTATGGTCTTCACCCGTTATATCCACTGAAACAAGAGTGCGCATTTTTGATTCGAATGTGAAATCGGTTTTATTCTATGGATGCGAAACATGGCTTGTTACTGAACAACTAACGAACAAGCTGCAAGCATTCGTCAACAAATGCTTAAGGCGTATATTAATGGTTTGGTGGCCTCGCACTTTATCAAATGCCGAGCTACATCAAAAATGCAATCAGAGGGCTTTAGCAAACGAGTTCAAGCTGCGCAAATGAAGATGGATTGGTCACACTCTCCGGAAACCACACAGCGAAGTTTGTCACCAGGCTCTTGAGTGGAACCCACAAGGCAGTAGAGGACGTGGTAGGTCCAAAACCAACTAGAAAAGGTCGCTGGAATACGAAATACAAGAATCGGGAAAGTCGTGGCAAGAGATCTTAGTCATCGCAAGGGTTCGGAGATGTTTCATATGGAGATGTTTCATATGGGCCCTATGCTCCTCCTAGGAGTTAAAGGAGAATACATACATATGGCACATTATGCTTTGGATCCAATAATCTGGATTAGGGGTTTGTCTTCACCACATCAATCTTCGAAAAAAAAAACAAATTAATAAATAAATTTCATCACCTTCATATGAAGAAGCATAACTAGTAACCACCTTACGTTTATAAGTCCTCTTCTTTGCAATCACCATTGGTTGCGTATTCCGCGCTCAAATTTTTTTTTTTGTCTGCTTAGACCATGCAATCGGAAAACGTTATAATTTTGCCGTTTATTTTCTCTAATAGGCAAACCTTAAATAAATCCGGTAAAAATGAATAAAAAAATCATTGAAAGTCCTTCCTGACTAAAATTGTACAATTCTGAAGCGACAGTACGTTCAAGCGCTTCAAATTTGTACGCCCAAATATCTTATAACATAGAAAGAAAGAAATGGCACCGGAACCATATCATCCTTAGTAATTGGGTGCCATTTCTCCTCTTTCGAAAACGAAATCACATTCAATACTGATTATTTTGATATATTTTATATAAACTGTATCAAAAATGGAAAATGCAATATCATTTCGACCCCCTTTACACTAATGATGGGAAGGGAAGAAGAGAATTCCTCAACGCCTCCCAGACACCTGGTGAGCTAGATAATCCAAATCGAAGCTGACACTATGCGCGTGCATTCATTCCACTTTATATCTAGAGATGCAAATGAAAATAAAAAATTTGAGGAACATCAGCTGCACTGCAATGCATAAATGTGAATTGCAACAGTTGCTGTTGCATTGCCGCATTGAATTCAACACTCTCGATGCAACAGCAATAATAGCACAGCACCAAATGTACTCGCTTGTATCTACTGCTGCTTACAATTGAAGAGGAAAACAGCAAAGAAAAAAAAAAGCACAAGAAACATGTTATTGGAACAGGTTCATGACCTTGACCATCATTGCAATAATAATATCGACAACAACAACAAAACGGTAAGAGTGCAAATTCTCAAAGGTAGCGCGAGGCGCGTATGAATTGCATATGGAACCGGGAAACGTCGCTGATGGAAATCTTCTGCAGCAGCAGTCAACAGCACCCGGTAACGAGACAGAGATTATGGAAAAAAGACAAAGGAATAAAAATCAGAAAAAAGAAGAAATAATGCAAGCGAATAGTATGAGAAAACGCTTGTGTTGTTGTTATTGCCACAACAACAACAATATCAATTGTAATCAGATTCATTGCGCCGCAGTAACCAAACTGCGAATGCAAATCGCCGCGCTAAATCTGAACTAAAATTTCTTTGTATTCAACGTCGTCGTCGTAGTCGTCGCGAAAGCTTTTGTGACAGACTCTACGACAGCGATTGAGTGACTCAGTCAGACCGTGAATAGGTCTCATTTTTCTATTTAAAAAACAAAAAAAAAAAAGAAGGAAAAGATTATTTTACGTGTAAGAAAGGGCAAAAAATATAAAACAAAAATAATTTTAGCCCTATCAGAAATAGGTGACTCATAGATATTCGAGAAATCGCAAAATAATTAAAATTAGTCACCGTTAATTGGAGTAATTATATGTTTCACATTTAATCCAAGTTAAAAAATAATGTTTTATAAAAGTTTTGGGGATTTTTTACTGTGGTAAAATATATATTCCATAAATAAAATTAATCGTTAATCATCAATGATGAATTACACAGGCAAACAAGAAAGAAATATAACTAACTTTTTATTCACATATAGTTGGCCTAATTCTAATACGATCTAAGTCAAAATTATCTAATGTTCGGGAGGCGAAGAAAAATCAAATTTGTTAGATAAAAAATGAATGTTCAAATGAATGTTACCTTTTATTTTTATTGACCCATATATATTATGAAAGCAAATTCAAATCATGAAGTGTTAAAGACTAATCAGAAAAATATCAATAGACCGAAAATGGTGAAAAACCGACTTACTTTGAGATCTGATGTATTGTTTCAAACGTTCAAACTCCGTTTTTTTTTTCATACAAACATTTAAAACTAAAATTAAAACATAAATCGTTAATAACCGTCATTTAATTTAATACTTTTCAAAATATTTCTAACGAAACAATCGACATACTTACTTAAGAAAGGTTTAATGAGTTTTTGCGAGTTTTTATTTTCTGACATTGGGTATAAATTTTGATAAATCATACTTTAAAACTGAACTGGAAATGCTAAAGATATGATGAAAAATGTTAATGGGCAACACCTAAGTTCGGTCCAAAAAAAAAAAAAAGAAATAAAATTTTCAAGAATCCTTCGGATTCGATAGTGAACTGGACTTTTTTTTTGTGATATAGTATATCCCACATATAACAGACATTGAAGGAATCTGTTAAATTTTACTGTATTTCCTTTAAAATAAACATTTCCATAAGAAGTCTAATGTTCACAATAAATAACACAACTACACAAATAAAAACCAATAAGAGTGTTACCTTTGGCCTGGCAAAAAACTAAATACCCTTCACTGCAATATTTTAAAAATTTTACTTGTACGGGCGGCACCACGCCCTCTTGCCCAAATTTCTAATTGAAATTTTGTTGTATTATCTCAAAAAATGCTTTCAGTATAGCATTTTGAAACTTTTTCTTATATGGGAGGTGCCACGCCCTCTTGCCAATTTCACCCAGTTTTTACTCAGAGCTTGCATTTGGGAGGTGACACTCCCTCCTGTCCGAGTTCACTTGATGTGTGCTCATAACTTGCATTTACTATTCTTAGTGTTTGAGTTAAATTTAGATAGCTTTCAGTATAACATTTTGAAACTTTTGCTCATATGGAAGGTGCCACGAACTCTTTTTCGAATTGAACTGGTTTTTGCTCTGAACTTGTAACTACTGTTCCTAGCATTTATGAGTATTTTGGTTGCGTTACAGTTAATAATACTCATAAAATTCCTTTTTAAATGCTTTTTTTCGTTAGGGCGTTAGGCGTGTCTATTGACCGGTTTCGCTCATGTTAAAAACGACAAGCTAACTTTGGCGACGAAAGTAGTGTACCAATTTTTATCAATTTATTTACAATATGATATATGATAACAACGACTCAAGAATATATCGATACGTCAAACGTAAAAGTTGGTAACTCGAAAATCGTAGTTTTTAGTTATGAGCATTTTTGTATTTTAACTTTTTTTTTTGTATGAAAACCTATATAAAATAAATTTAGGTTGTGACTCCAAAAATAGCTCCCAGGCCTTCAAAAAAGTTAGAGGTACCAAAATTTGACACAAGATGCAACCAAATGTGCAGATTTCGAAAAACGCTGTCCCGTAAAAAGTTGGTAACTTTTACATTGGATGTATCGATATATACTTTTCTATACCAGTCACGTCTCCATCTCTGCGTTACAAACGGAAGGACAAAGTGAATATACCCTGGGAGTAGGTTATAAAAATGGAATGATCTTATCATTTTACGTAAGCAGTCGTATGTACTTTTTAGAGCTGAATTGGAACACGTCGTCAGAATTGTCAGTATTCTTTAAGGATTTACTTGAAGTTGGAGAAATTTCTGATTCAGCTACAGGAAAAGGTTAATACTCTTTTTTTTTAATGAGATCGAATACCCACACACTTCTTTATCAAAATATACCTTCAACGTGGCTCTTACTTTCCAAGTAATGATCCTTTGAAAGAAGGGTTTTCAGCCGCATACAAAGAAACGAAATTATACAGGATTGACACTCCAAGTTTAACGTTTTCCATACCAAAATGATATTTTTCCAATTTAATTTAGGGCCGTTTTCACAATGTTCAGTAAACGTTTAACTGAAACTTTAACTGTAAGTTTGAATAAAATTGTTTTCTCAATGTGAAGTTATTTATTAACTGACGGAAAATAAACTCTAACGTTCAGTTAACTTTAACTGGCACAATTTTTTCAGTTAAAATTTAACTGGCAGATTGAAATAAATTCAAATATTTTTTGAAATTCATATGAAAAAATTTGAAATGTTTACATTTTTTTAAAACATTTTAAGGGGAAATTTGTTATTTATTCACAATATATATTTAACCATAAGTTAAAAAATGGAATTTATTGAAATCCAAATAATTTAACGGAAAGTTTATACCCATAGCTTCCGTTAGTAAACTTTAGTTTAAAAATGTCTTAACTGTACATTGTGAAACCGGCCCTTAAACTTTTTCCAAATCAAAATAAACTTTTTCCAATACAAATTTAACTTTGCAACAAAAAACACGCTTAAAATGATATATCTCTGATCTTACAGCAGCAATCCTTATGAAACTTGGTACGCAATACGATAGCTGCTGTAGATGCAGAGACGTATCATTTAAGCTTGTTTTTTGCAAAGGTTAATTTGATTTGGAAAAAGTTTAAATTGTTTGGAAAAAGTTTAAATTGATTTGATAAAACGGGAGGGTAATTTGATTTGAAAAAAGTTCAAATTGAATTGAAAGAAAATTAATTTGGTGTGGCAAAGGCTAAACTTGGAATGAAAATTCTGTGCTCGTATCGAAAAACCGATTTTTGGCCAAAAAAATCAAAATGAGTTAGAGAACGTGCCACTAGTAAATATTAGTACTGTAAGCTCTCCTTGAACCCGAATTATTATTTTTTTCCATCCTTGCAACTTTTAAGTTGAATTGAAATTTTACATTTAAAACGATTTAAGTTTGTCTTTTAAAGTTTTGTAGTTTTTTTTTAGTTTATTTTGATTCTAGCGAGATTCACGTAGCTGAAGATAGGCGGTTTCTGGTTTTTCAGTAAATTTTCCACTAAAACGGGCTTTGCAAAAAAAAATCTTCCAGACCAAATTAAAATATTTTTCAGATTTGAAATTCTCGCTATCTTAGAATTTTTAATTTATTTTTACGCGGATGTAAATCGTGATTTTGAATTTATCATTTCATCTAAAAACTGAGTTGTGATTGAAAAATTTTCTTAACATGGTCAATAGCACGGAATGAGAATAACGTAGTCCAAACTCAGATAAGATCAAAAGTTTGAAATTGGTTGAACAGTGAGATCGGTGAGATAATTGATTATTACGGCACATAATGTTTATGACATTACTTTAAGCATTTGATGGATTTATTCCATTTTCAGAAAACCCATTCATTTAATATTGAAGATTTCAAATCAAAACTATGCCCAAATAAAAACACATATAAAAATATATATATTTTTTACTTCTGGTTGACTATTTTCAGGATTTTCCCATACTTTTTGTGATACTGGCCGTTTTGTTTCTTAAATGTGCACTTTAAGTGCACATGCAGTTTTGGTATTTTTCCACATATACTATTTAAGTGTAGTTTTTATCTGAAAAAAAAGCTAGTTTTAATTGTAAAAAAATATTCCATTTCATCGCAGTAGATGGTGCTTTTTTCGTTGCTGTTGCACTCGTTGGGCTTTTTTTTTTTCCTTCATCAAACGATGCATAACTACAAAAATACTAATAATGACAAAAACCATGGCCTCATAAGAGCCACGCAAGCCAGTGACAATTTGTACGTTAACCCGAGTCCGACGACGACGAAAAATAAAACACCCACGCCTCCCTGCCAGCACACTAAAAAACGAAAAATCTCGCGACCATGGCACAACAATGACATAAAATGGAAAAAAACGGAAAAAATAAAATGCCAAAAAAGCAGCAACGAAAAATGCATTTTGTGAATATGGAAAAAATTCTTAACTGCCATATACAAAAATAGCAACGACGAAAAGCCATTGACAATGAGTGGGCGTAGATGTACTATGCATGTGAAGGGGGGGGGGGCGCAGTGCGCTATAAAGTATTAAAAGGGGTGCAACTCGAGTGGGGGGGTGGTATCACGCAAGTGCAGCGTGCATTCAGGGTAAATTACAGATATCAATTTTAGCCAAAACAACAACAAAAACAACAAGAGGCAAGTGCAATTACAACGACCACAAGTCGAAAAAAACAGCAGTAGCGAAATAAAAAACGCAATAACGAAAAAAAAAAACAATAAAAAATTTGGAAAAAAAATACAAAGTACAGGGAAAATTACAAAAAACCATGACAAAAAAAAAAAAAAATTGTAGCAACAAAGAAAATTGCAACAGCGAAAAAAAACCCAAATCAAAAAAAAAAAATTTTATGAACAAAAAACAACAACACTGACAATGAGTAATAAGAGTGCACGAAAATGACAGCAACAACAATAACAGCAACAATGTATAGAAAACATGGCAAACGGAAAAGTACATTTTAGGAATACAAACTCATCCCAAACCCAATTGTCCGCTGTACACAATTCTCGCCGCTTATCATTTCATCAAGTGTAATTTGACTCACAATCGAATTTTTTTTTTTTCGTCTTCTCGACACTTGCCATATATTGTGGATAACCTGGCATAAAGCTCTAAAGTTCCTTCTGGTGGCTTTATCACTTAATTATCTAAATAGACATCATAAGGCCTCGCTAATGCTAAATGTCCAAAACAAAACATACAAAATGAGCCAAGAAAATCTTTTAATGTAAGAAGTACTAGGAGACCAAGCCCAAGACCAGGACTGGTCATAGGTCTTGGTCTTGGTCTTGGTCTTGGTCTTGGTCTTGGTCTTGGTCTTGGTCTTGGTCTTGGTCTTGGTCTTGGTCTTGGTCTTGGTCTTGGTCTTGGTCTTGGTTTTGGTCTTGGTCTTGGTCTTGGTCTTGGTCTTGGTCTTGGTCTTGGTCTTGGTCTTGGTCTTGGTCTTGGTCTTGGTCTTGGTCTTGGTCTTGGTCTTGGTCTTGGTCTTGGTCTTGGTCTTGGTCTTGGTCTTGGTCTTGGTCTTGGTCTTGGTCTTGGTCTTGGTCTTGGTCTTGGTCTTGGTCTTGGTCTTGGTCTTGGTCTTGGTCTTGGTAAGTGTATTATGGGAGTAAGAGGAGGCAATTTCCGGCGATTTTTCGCATGAGGAGGTAAGGATGTTACCGCTGAAGGCTTCGTATTATTTTGCACAATATATTCGGAAAAGCTTTACTTAGTGCCTGAATATCTGCTGATTGAAGTTCAGCAATAATTTTTTCTTATTCTGTATTAAGCAAAAAATCTTGCGCATGAGAATGTTAGCAGAAAAATTTAAATAATGTCAGGCAGAGATGTCATTAATGTCACTGTCCTATAAAAAATTCAACAATGCGAAATTTTAGCAAACATTTGACTTATCCCCTTTACCACTAAAGCCTGGAACATTTCTAAATCAAAAGACACACAAATTTATCACATGATGTCATAATGTTTAAATGCCTGGAAAAATGAAAAACTAAATTAAAAAAATGCAAACAATTTAGATTGAGCTAAATTTTTAGGAATTTTTTTCATTTTATACGAACGGTTTGCGTGCATTTTGACGCAAACAAAAACTGACATTGTGTATGTCATTTATGCGTTTGCACGACGACAGTGTTGCCACCCTGAACGCCAATCTACACAGTTGTCGTTGTAATCATAAACTGTTGCTGCTGGTGGGGCTGCGGCGCGACGAGGATATGGCAGTTCAACTAACTATATGGTTGGCATCTGTTTTGATGAATTTGACTTTTATATTAGATACAACCTTTTTTCTTTTTTATTTTCTTTTTTTTCTTCATTTTTTTACATAATTTTATGTGAAACCCTGTGCTAAACTGTGCACCGAGCGGAGCGCTTGGTACCAGCAAATGGTTTGGCAGAAAAAAAAAATTTTTCATATAAAACTGCGACGAGCTAAAATTACAAAAAACAACAAACTGAAAAAAAAAAAATAAAATAAAAAAAATATTGAAAGAATCATAAGAAAATGTGTAGGAAAAGAAGAAAAATGAGGAAAAAAAAAGAAAAAACATTATTGGAAAAAAATAAAGTAGCAGGGAGCAGTGGTAGCAGTAGAAACATGAAAGTGCAGCGACACTGCAAACGATAGATAAAACACAGCTGAAACTGCAAATGGGAGTTTGAGCCAAATTGGGCGGAAGGGGAGTTTTACAGTGAGAGAATTTGAACTTTCGTTCTAAAGAAATGTACAAGAACCTACATCAGATATATAGGGTGTATCGCATAAGATCATGAAGCACCTTAAAGTTTCAAATGTACCTCTTAGGAGTTATAAGGTTAAAACTGATTTTCTGACTTGTTTTGGAAAATAGCTTTCTTGAGTCACTCTAGCGTTTTAGAGAAAAAACTTTTTTAAAAAAAACTTTTAACTAATTATTTGAGCTTTCTATAGCTTAAACAGATTTCGCAAACTTCTGGGCTTTTAAATTTGATATTTAAAATTTTGTTTTCCTTTTTTATACTTTGGCGGCCATTTTAGCATGAAAAAGGTGTTACTAACATATCTTTCTATAATTTTTTTTTTTGAATCTCCGGAAAATTTTCTTTAATTCATTTGCTATACCAATTTTTTGAATTGAGGTCAGCAGAAAAATACTTTTCAAGAACAATCCGTTTGAAACCTCCAGTAGATAAAGCGCTTCGCGCACATCATATGCAGCGCAAAGCATGCGGGTCCCATTCTATCTCTTTTTTTTCAAAGGAAATACATCAATACTTTTTGGTGTAAGACATAAAAGCTAACTATTCCTTTTTAATGACCCATTTAGTGTTCAAGCGAAGCAAAAAACCCTTTCCAGGAGCTTATGTCCAATGAAAGAAAAATGAATACTGAAATTATATTACAAAATAACTGCTTTGTATAAGTTTTTCAGCTCAGTTTACCAAACGATACCACTGATATACTGAATTAGTTATCTGCACATTCCTGTGACTAATATTTTCGGTGTAAAAATGGTAGAAATAATCCAAAATAAAATCACCCTGGTTGAAGGGTAAATTAGGGGACTTTTTCACCGTCATCTCTCTGTGCCACATTCGTGTGTGTACTGCCTTCACTCGTTTTCTGCTTTGGTAAAATTTTTATTAAAAAAGAAAAAAATCACGAATAGTTGGAAAATTCGTGGTTGCCCCTTCTATTCCTGGACTCACACTTGCGCGCTTGCGAAAAATAAAGAAAAAAAATTTTGTAAAAAAGTTTGGGTAAAAGAAGGAGAGCAACATAAAAATTTAAGTAGAAGGAAAATAGAAAAAAAATAAAAAAAAACGATGCAACAACAACCTGTCGAGTGTACCGAAATACATAAGCAGCGTTGAAATTTGAAGTATGGGAAATTGAGGGAGTCTGTGCAGCGCACAGATGACAGACAGACGAGATGCAACAGGCGGTTGCGTAGTAAATGTATACAGAAACTGCAGAAAGTAAAATGGAATGGAAGAACTTAAAGAATGCAATTGGAAATTCTTTGATAAACTTTTATGGCACAAAATACATAACTTGAATTCTATCTAAAATATAGAAATTTACTCATATTTGTGAATGCATTCGTTAATAGATATAGTACTTATGGGAAGTTTAAATTGAAAAAATTTTAAAATAAGGGTAAACCTAAGAAAAATTTACCAAAACATGCCTTATTTTGTCTCCACCAATTCTATATATTTTCTTATTAATTGAAGGTATAGAATATGATGACCTTAATTTCTGAACGTTTCTGAAACCGAAAATTTAAATTTAGTTAAAAAAGTTAGAATTAAACCAATTTTTCGACAATAACCAGGCGGAAACCTTAAAAATTTATATAGGATTTTTAAAAAGTTTATTGAAGCATTGGCTAAATTTTAAATTGTTTTTCTAAATATATGGTCTAAGTAAAACTATAAAAAAACCAGGTGGCAATGCCAAAAGTTTTTGTACAATTTAAAAAAAGTTTATCTGAGCATTTCCGAAACCAAAAAATGCAATTTATAAAAAAGTAAGAATTAAACAAAATTTTCAAAAATAAGAAGGTGGCAACCCTTAAAGTTTGTATTTGATAAGTAAAAAGTCTATTTAAATGTTTGAGGTCCAAATTTTGTGTATTTATTAAGTAAAAAGCCATTTAAGTAAAACAAAAATTAATACAGATGGCAGCCATGAAAGATGAATTCATAGTCGGCATCTGTATCGATATCGTTCTCCCTAGGAACGTCACGAGGCTAATGGAAAGCCGCTGATCATAAAAAGGAAAACTAGTTCAAGAAGTCTAATTAATTAACTAAGAAACAACATTCTCCTGTAATAGAAGCACCCTCCCGGAGTAAATTTGACGTGAGAATGTCAGACTGGAGAATGCTAAAATGTTGCAAAAACAAAAATATCACAATGAAAATAGCAAAAAATTTTCCAAAACTTAAAATTAGTGTATAGGAATTCTAAGGCGTTAGGACATAACGCCCAATGAAAGAACGCCCAAGATAAAAACGAAATAACGCCCAAAAACAAAAACGAAATAATGCGCAAATTATTTTCGTATAAATTTGGGCGATAATCATTTTGGAAATAACGCCCAAAAATTTCGTTTTAAATAAAATTCGTTTAAAATAAAAAGAAACGAAATAACGTCCAAAAATAAAAAACGAAAAAACTCCCAAATAATTTTCACTCAAAATAAATTTTGTGCGTTATTTCCAAAACGATTATCGCCGAAATTTATAAGAAAACAATTTGGGCGTTATTACGTTTTTGTTTTTATGCATTATTTCATATTTTTGGGCATTATTTCGTTTTATTTTTTGCCTTTTTACGTCGTTTTATGTCTTGGGCGTTATTTCGTTTTGGGCGTTATTTCGTTTTTTTTGGGCATTATTTCATTTTTTTAATAATAAAACAAAATAACGCCTAAAAAATCGAAATAAAGACCAAATTTTTGGGCGTTATTTTCTCGATAACCCCCAATATTTAAAAAACTTCCAGTTAGAATAAGAGAAACTTATTAGAGATAGTCTTAAATGGGGGACCAACTTCTGTGTATGTCAATTCAATATAAAGAAATTTTTTCTCGAAAACTTAACACAGAAAAGCAGTAATTGAAATATATATGTACGAAACGGGCAAATTAAGTGCACTAAGAAGCGGTTAGAGACAGTGGAGAATGAGTTTTTAACAATTTATGTTATAATTTCATAGTAAAATATTCAGAATTATTTTTTTCTATTCGTACATCTATCCGGGACATTGATTGGTGCATTTTTTGGATAATCACCCATAAAGCAATATTTCTGTTGTTGCTTCTCTTATGTCAGTGATGAAAACGTACATAACTAAATAAATGAATTATGCATTGGCATACAGACATTGGCGCAACATATACGCTACAAATAGAGTTAGTTGTATGAACGAATAAACTCTGTTTTATTCGAGGTAAAAATCTGCTTACAGCGCCAACAGCAACAGAAAATTTCATTCAACTTCTGCTGCTGTGTTGCTGCTTCTCCCGGCGGCGTTTTACAACAGCAATTGTTGAACGCTCAATTGTGTTGCATTCATTGAAAGAAAAAATGTGGCAGTCGCTGTAGATCTGTCTGCCTGTTTGTTTGTTGTGTTATCTTACTGGTACTTTTGCATATTCGCACATCACTTGCAATTGGCTATTGTTGTTGTTTTTTGTTGTTGTTGCTGCTGCTGCTGTTTCTGCGATTGCACTTTTCATTACTATGACGTATGACGCGATCGTCGACTGCAACGTGCGCTACAATCAACAACCGATGTGCATGCTACACGAGCAGCCATTAATGAACCGGTTTATTTACCTTGCAATGAATTGAAGTTCATTCATAAAGTGCAACCTCAATAGTTGGTGTTGTACACATTGCAAGCAGCAGCAGCAGCAAAGGCAGCAACAACAGCAGCAATTTGTAAGCTAATACTTCGATAGACGTGCTTGTATCTACATAAATGTATTCTTGTTGCTAATGCTCTTGTGCAACAATTGTTGTTGGTGCAAAGTTATGCGAATTGATGCTTTAATTTGATTGCATGTACCTAAATTTAAAGTTTCGGAGAGGTCATACTAATCTGGCTTAAAAAAGAATTTTCGATACTAAGAATCAAAAGATTTGATTTTTCGTAAACAGAGTCATTCCTGGTTCTGGATCTGTTTCTCTTTTCAATACTTTGCGATTTCTGCAAAATTTTTCGAATTTTTTCCACATTAAGAGACCTCTTCATGTAGAAAAACTTTTGTAATATTAAAGAGTGTGTCGAAAAAAACTTAAACACACTTTTTCAGCCATAACTTATCCTGCGAATATTTTTTTTTTTGGATCACGTTAGCTTTTAAAAATATAAAAGATATTATATATATTCAAATTTTTCATTTTCAATTGTTTTTTCTTTAAAAATAAACAGCGAAATAAATGTACTTACGTAAAAAAATAATTAATCCATTGTGAACTTTCAAAAAATAGCAACAGATCTCAAGGTTCATCGTCACACTGTTTCAAAAGCCATTAAACAGTATAAAGAAAACTTAAGCATTGCACGAAAACCTGGATCAGGAAGAAAAAAAGGTCCAACATATCGTCGGGTTAAAACTACAACTAGACATCTACACATATTGATGTTTTGAGTTAAGCATACAGAAACATGAAAAAAATATGGTTCTATACCCTAGTTTAATCGGTTTTTTGAAATTTTGTCCCCATCCAAGTTTATATAAAGAATAAAAAGCAGAAAACTGCAAAATCCCATACAAGAAACGAATTTCAAAAAACTTAAAACGCTTTTTTCTCAAAACATGAAAAAGGTAGATGTCTAGTTGTAGTTTTAACCCGACGATATATTGGTAAGGCAAAAGATGTCGAACAACTCTTTCAAAGAGCTCTGAACACTTCTGTCAGAAAAGCAGCTAATGTAGTTAAATGCTCTGATTCTTTTGTATGCAGAACCAAAGTTAATACTAGGTTAAAGTCGTATAAAGTTCAGAAAGTTCCAGATCGCAATGCGGTAAAGAATTTAGAAGCAAAAAAACGAGCTAAAAAATTGCGGTCTAATTTTATAAAAAAAGGTACGTGCTGTGTGATGGATGATGAAACCTATGTTTTGGCAGACTTTTCATAACTTCCGGGTCAAGATTTTTATGTGGCTAATAGAAGAGGTAATAATCACGAACAATACCAAACATACAATACAGTACAAAACAGCAAACAAAATTCTCTAAGAAGTTTCTTGTGTGGCAAGCCAATTGACATCAGGAACGATAAATACAGAAGTTTGTATAAAGGAGTGTCTTAAAAACGGCTTTTGCCTTTCCTAAAACAGCACAGAGTGTCTACATATTTCTGGCCTGATTTAACATCAATAATGTAAAATTTGTACCACGGGAGGCAAACCCACCCAACTATCCAGAACCCCGGCATGTGGAGAGATATTGGGCGCTCCACAGTTGTCGGAAAATCGAAAAAGCTGGCCAAAATTCTGAAAGTCGGTAATAAGGGGTTTTTGATGATGTTGATTACAAATCCGAAATTCATTTTTAAAAAAACAAAATGGCGGATCCACAATGGTGCACAAATAATGCTTAACCAAATATATTCTCACAAAAGTCGGTAATTTTAGGTTTGTGATGATGCTAATTACGAATCTGAAATCTATTTTCAAAAAAAAAACAAAATGGCGGACTAAATACCGCTAAGCTGCATTTATTACCACCAAAAACGGTACATGGGAGTCTCAGATGTTGCCTTTAAAGGAATCTGAAATCTAGTTTACGAAATACAAAATGGCGGATCCACAATGACGAACCGTTTAGTGCAAAACTACATTAATCAATAAGAAGAGAGTTATTGGGGTTTTTGATGTCGCTAACTGGAAATATGAAATTAATTTTTGTAACACAAAATGGCACATCCAAAATTTCGGTCAAAATATGCTGAACAGCATCTTCATCTACGAAAGTTTTGTTTCTGGGATCAATTATTACGAAAATGAAATACTTTACAAAAGTCCTAATATCTTTTTTTCGGGCACCTCGGGGCAGCTAATTTTTTTACAGGTTTGTAGAAAAATGTACCCTGAATAAGATGCATGTAGAAACTAGACAGATGGCCGTGGATGCTATAACATTTATCATATTAAAAACCACATCAAAAACTTTTTTGTGTATACATTTTCACGAAACAGTTGCCTATTTATATAAGCTGTGAACAAGATAAAACGCTTTGGATTTGAGAAACATATTAAATAAACCTTCACTGAGAGACTCCATTTCGTTACATTGCAAAAAGATGAGCAGAACTTATTTTTTCCACTTGTTTACTGAGACGCTTTATATAAAAAAAAAAAAATAAAAAAATTCTTCGCAAGAATAGGTGATCTTCAAACAAAAACGAGAAGAGTTTTTTAGGCACAGATGTCTTTCTGACCACTGACACGAGCAAAGCGGATAACATTCTACCATTACCAACAACTAAAAGTGCAAAAACAACAACTTTATTTTTCGAATTTTGACCAGCTTTTTTGATTTTTCGACCCGTGTGCGCTCGTGAAAAGAGAATTGAAGAAAACAGAAAAGTTATCCCACGACATGTTTGACTTCAAGCGTAAATGGACCGGCTCCTCTTAAAAGGTAATAGAAACAACTATAAAATCGTTAGTGACAAGATTCCCGGAAAAGGTGGATGGATTTATAAATTCCGATTAATATTTCAATATTTAAGTGTTAAATGAATTTCTATAATACATTAATAAATTCACATATTTTAAAGAATGACCGATGGGGTCACATAGGACCCCAAGCATTTTTTGATACATCAATGTTTTAATTAAAATTAGTATCAAGAAGTACTCGAATTCTATTGACATGCTCTAGAGAGTTGTTCAGTTAAGTCTTGGCTAAATTTTGTTTTAATTGTTTGGCAAAATACGGAACGGTTTTGTAACTATAACCAAAAATAATACAATTTTTCGACATTTTTGTGATTTTAAGGCCCTAAACCCAATTTTTACGGGTGAGTTTCTTGAACAATTTTTTTCCTTTAGTCTATATCTATAACTTCGTTGAAGATAGAAAAACAAAATCTCAAACGGTGTACGACTTATAGCCGTGGCAACTTTGAAAAAACAGTTTTGAAGCAATTTTTATACTGCTTATTATAAAATTCGACCTGGAGCCAAACAACCGAAACACAGATAGAGTTTTTCTAGTAACATCATGTGCTTTCAGGAAAAGTATTCAAAAAGATTTTCGATTTTTCTTTGCTGCACTGTGTGATATGACTGCACCATTTCCCGCTATAAGGGACTTTTCCGGATCTACTTTTTTTTTCTTAATTTAAACACTGGAAAACTTAATCCGAAGTTCATTTTTTGATATCTACAATGGTTTAGGCTTCAGTATCAAGGGGTTAATCTTGCATAAGTTTTTTTCGACACACTCTTTGTTATTCATTTCATTCAATACTTTTGAACCATTCAGTATTTATAAACATTTCCCACCTTCATTGGCATGATCAATATCGTTAGGCTTTAACTTAAAAATATCTCAATAACCATTTTTTTGACTTTTTTCGATATTATTAGCAGCTTTATAATTCAATTGAATTTTTTCGAATTATCAAATACATGCAGACATTTTTAAAATTGTAGCTAACCCGAAAAAATACCTTTCATTGGTCTGTTACTTGATTTTGTTAGAGCAAGGCCTAGAAAATAATAATTCAAATTTTCCCGTCAGTACTCACTTATTGCTGCCCCTCAATTTAAGCTAAAATTTCAAATCACAAAAAAAGCCTGTCGACGAAAGTTGGGGTTTCTAAAACAAGCATCATCATCATCATCATGAGCGTCAGCAAAGGCAACTGTTGAATGTGTTGAAGTTGATTATACCTAGTTTTTGTTGCTGTTTTTGCTGTTACTCTGCCTGTACCATTCCATTGCTGGTGGCGTTGATGGTCGACATAATGGCCGCTGCTGCTGCTGCTGTGCTCAACTGTAGGAAATTTTTGTCAGAGGCCATTATAAGCCAACGTTAGCGTACTCGTACCAACAACAGAGAGTACGAACGGAAGAAAGGATTATTATCATATTTAAAGATGCAGCAGTGAAGGATGAAAATTCAACAACAACAAAAAAAATAAGAACAATTGTAGCAGCAGGAGTAGTTATGGTGGCAGCAACAGCAACATCACCAGCAGCAACGGCAGCAACAGTAGAAAAGTAAAAGAAAACGACGAAAAATGAACAAACTGCGCGCACCTGTTGCAATTTTCATTCACGTCTTCTATGAGGATGCAGGTTGGAACTATTAAAGTTTTTTTTTTTTTTTTCATTTTCCACTTTTTCATTTTTTCTATTCTTTCTTTCTCAGTTTTTTGTGCTATTTTTTGTATGCTTTGGTGCCTTTATTGCCTTTATATACTTAAGTTTTTACCACTCGCGTTTACTTTTTGTTATACCATAAATTTTCTTTTATTTTACTTGCTTATGGACGTCTAGGGGCCGTGGTCGCTTCGTTTTTTTTTTTTTTTTTTTTTATTATATAAAATGAATATTTACAGTCTGGAACAAAAGCTTGATATAATAGTAGGTATTAGGTTCTTTCATACAAGTTTTATAAATTTTTTAATACATTTTTATTTAAACAATAGTCATTTATTTGCAAAGAATGATATTCATGTAAAATTTATCAATTTTTTTTTAGCATTTTTTAAAAGTCGAAAGTTGAGTATCGACTTTTCATCTACAAAAAACGCATCTTTTGACCTTAAACTCATGAAAATTTGTTTTCTCTCTTCGTTGTTTTATTTTTGATTTTTATTTATAAATTTTAATTTTATAACATTGTAATAAAATCGTGTGACCATGTACATACATCCATTTAACCAGGCATACTTATTCGCAAAACTTATCAATTATCAGCTCAAATTTCGCATTAATTTTTCAAAATATTTAGGTCAGCAAAGTTATATCAAATTTTCCTTCTTTTTTTCTTTTCTTTTATTTGTTGATAAGTGATTAACCAAAAACAAACAACTCAGAATTTATCAAAATATACACAAATATTTAGTTTAAGCGCTTATCTTTTTGTTTTTTTTTTTTTTTGAGTGCCCTGATTTTAACAACGAAAAAAATAGAATCGTATAAAACAATAATTTAGTTTTTGTTACTCTTGTTGTTGTCACCGTCTGGTATTAGATAAGCGAAATTGAGGTGCATTTTTTGGAGCAAACAGTCACTATATGCACAAAAAGTTTAGAGTGTACCGTGTACAAAATATGATGATCCAATAACCTTATCTTGCCGAATGTAAATACCCGTTATTGCCTCCTAATTCGTTTCCCATATTTCGGATTTCGAGTGAGTGTGGAAAATCAGAAAACGATTTATTTCGCTTAATAGCTTTATGTGCCCTCTATCACAATTAAATACCCAGCAGTTCTCAAGAAGACAATTAGCACAATATCACTAGCGAAGTAGCTAGCGAAAAATGCACTAGTTACTTTTTTGATCCCGGGTAATGTAAGAAGTCGTCAGTTCAAAAATAAAATATGAAACGTGAGCGATAAAAACGTTTGAATTTCAAATTTTCTTTGGAGAGACTTTTTAGTTTCAAAATTTGAGTAATTTTATTTATAAACTAGTAAGGGTGTAAAATTTGGCCTGGCCAAACATTAAATACCCTACACTGCAGTATTTTTAAAATTTTGCTCATATGGGAGGTGCTACGCCCTCTTGTCCGAGTTCACCCAGTTTTTGCTCAGAGCTTGCATTTATGATTCTTAGTGTCTAAGTCAAATTTGGTTCTAATATCTCATAAAACGCTTTCAGTATAGCGTTTTGAAGCTTTTGCTTATATGGGAGGTGCCACGCCCTCTTGTCCGAATCCGTTTAGTTTTTCCTCAAAGCTTGCTCTTACAATTTTTAGTATTTATGCGTATTTTGGTTGCATTGTCGTGAAAAAAACTCCTAAAATTGCATTTTGAATATGATTTTTGTATGGGCGGTAGGCGTGTCCGTTGACCGATTTCGCTCATTTTCAATTCCCCGAGCTAGCTTTGATGACGGAGGCAGTGTACCAAATTTCATTGAAATATCTTGCTCAGTTTTCCCAAAAAGTGTATTTCAACACACAGCCAGCCAGCCAGCCAGCCAGCCAGCCAGCCAGCCAGCCAGTCGGACATGCCTATATCGACTCAGAAGGTGACGCTGATCAAGAATATATATACTTTTCTATATCTGCCACGCCTCCTTTTCTGCGTTACAAACGGAAGGACAAAGTGAATATACTCTGGGTGTAGGGTATAAAAAAAGCACAAAAAAAAAGAAAGTGAAAAAAATTTAAAAAAAAAAAACAAAATTTTTTCAATTGCGTCCTAGCAGTAAAAATATGAGATAGTCTACAAAAAAGACTAGTTCGCGATTATTCCTATCCCGAAACTAGTGAAAAAGGGATGCAGTTTGTAGTTGTCAAAATAAATTGTGGAAAAAAAATGAAATTAATGAAGTCATTTTTATTAATGTTGCTTTGAATGTAATTTATATAATTTATTTTAAGAAAATGTAAACTCAAACCAAAAAAAAAACAATATTACTATATGTTGACACACGACACCACTGGTTGAAATCTAGTTGTTAAAAGACTACTTCACACCACAACTGGCCCCGGACTGGTGTAAACGTAATGCAGAAGGGGACAATTGAAATTTCGTAGGACATCAACAAACACACAAAAAAGAACAATTGCTTGTATGCAAAAGGGATTGATGTCGGACTAGTACTGGTAGAGGACTAGTTATGAACTACACTTAAACTAGTCCGTTTGCCTGCAGGGGAATTTTACACAGCTACATTATTATTTTTATTTATTATTATTTATTTATTTATTATCATTCTTAACAATTCAAGATACAAATCAATAAGCTTTATAGACGAATGAGCTAAAGACTTCGTAATTTATCCACATAGGTAAAAAAACTTTGAGCCCTTGGTATGGGTAGTTTGATTTATTTTTTTTTGATGTAAAGTCACTAAGTATGTACCTGTGGTAACATTTGTTTGGTTGAATTGACTCCAGTTCTTAAGAAATCCTCGCCTAAAGTGCAAATATTGCAGCTATGGGACATATTTGAAGGTGTATCACTATTGAGGAAGATTATGGCTATCGTTTGCCATTGACAAAATTGATTTACACTGTTTACTGTAAGCTTGAAATATGGCAGAAAACAGCAATTTTTGCACTTTTCAGCAAGAATATCTAGAGAACCAGAGTCGATTCGAAGAATCTGTTATTATTTTTGTGGACTTTTGGCCAAGATATTTGGACTTTGCCGCACTGTGCATCATCACAAAAACTTTTATTTCTTTTTAAAAAAATATTTTGAATTAAGTAAAATCTTTCACCATGATTTATTTCAATCGTTTGTTTAAGTTCCTTAAATCGCTTGATGCAATGGCCGAACATAAATTACTGAACTCTACAGCAAACATCAGAGCAATAGTACAAAGTGAAATGCTGCAGATAAACAAAAAGACCATAACAATCTTGCTCTTGAAATTATATCATGCCCATTATTATTTTGCATATGCATCAGTTGCGAGAATCATCGAGAAAATCCCAATTATGCACAACAAATAAACATAGGTAAAGCACTTCCATGGAGCCAGAAATTAAAATTGAGCGTTTGAATCAAATTTTATCATTCCGTATTTGAAAAATAATTCTCATGATGTCATAAAAATTTCTAGATATTACTGAGCTTAGCGATAGTTCTCTTTGTTGCCACAGCGGCCAAGGATCAAAGGTATATCGCACGTTAATGTTTGGAAAAAGGATATAGGAAACTGTTTACGGGGTCGATCATATATGAATAATCAATAACCCAATTGTTCGGGTGTCTCCACTTTTTTAACAATTTAGGATAATATATTCCGGTGAAAAAGAAAAATATCGATGTAATTCAAAAATGTTTTTGAATGAAAAGTATAATACTTTTTACAAAATTGACAAGAGTTATGGCTAAAACTTAGTTTCAGGGTTTTTTTAACGTTTAAGTCAAGATATCACGAAAACTTAACTTTATAGAGCAATTTTGTGATCGGATTTGTAATCAGCATTGCAAAGTGCATTGGAAATGGCAACCTCCTTTTCTGGTTGTTTTTGGTTTTGTCTGATTCCGTGAAAATTAATTTTTTAAATAAAAAGTCCAAACAAATTGTTTAAAATTCAATATTTCATGAAGGATTTCAGATGAGATTTTTCGGCTTGCATTTTTTTAGTATGAGCAGCTAGGATTTCAATTCAAACTAATTATTTATGATCGACCCCAGAAATATTTCCGTTTTCAGTTTATCTCTATATTTTAGTGCAACCTAACATTACTTCCTAGCCACCGTATTGTTTTGGGTCTATAATCTTACATATACTTACTACATTGAACATGTACTACTCTAAAATTCTAAATGTAAATTTAAAAAATAACAAAATTTCTGGGTCACCCTAAACCAAGCAATAGTGCAAAAACGCGCGAGCCTCAATTACAACAAAATAAACAACTAAAGTAATTTAAACTACATACAATTGAGCGACAGCACGGCAGACTTAAAATTGAAACTTTTTTTTTTAATTTTGGTGCACAAAAAATTGCAGCTGTTTGTTGATTGCGCTAAATTCTGTAAAAATATGAGTAGCGATAGAAAATTCGAGTATTAAAGGCAATAAACAAAAAAAAAAAAAAAAAAAAAAACCAAAAAAAAAATAATTCATATTGCTAACAATTGTTGCTGTCACCAAGCGTCATCAACATCGTCAATATAATTTATTTGTTGCAGTTTGTTTTTGTTGTTGTTGCTGCGCGTTTTCAATCGCTTTTTGAAAATGCATTTTGTATTTGTTTACCAATACGGCACACATTTTAACTTGTGTTAGTTATTTAATATTTTTCAGTTTTTTTTTTTTGTGCAAATTTTTATAAAAATAAATGATAACTGAAAACAAAACAAAGCAAAAAGTATAAAAATTGGAAAAACCAACGAAAATTGAGTAAATATAAATAAAATGCATTTTTTGTGCAATTCGTCGTCTGTGTGCAATGCACATATACATACGTATGTGAGTGTGTGTTTTAATATATATTTGTAAATATTGTTGCTATTCAAGGGGTGATAAGCTCAAGGACACAACGCAGCAAGTGTGGCAACACTGCTGCGTTTTGTTAAAATGTTGCCACGCCATTTTTTTTGGTTTTGGTTTTTTTGTTGCTGCAATATTTGTTTAATTGTTTACAACTGCAAGCTGCAAAATTATTGATTTTTCTTATTATTGTTGTTGGGGGTTTTTCGCGCTGTTGTTTTCGTCGTCGGTATAAGGTGTGGTTCCAAAGTAGTAGCTGTGTACAAAATTAACAAAATCTATTTACTTTACTTGTTGTTGTACCTTATTAAATGTTGCATTTCAACATGTTAAGTGAAATATCTCACATAAAATAGAGTTCCGAAAAAAACCCATGTCAGATTAACAAATTTTTTTTTATAATAAAAAACGAATCTGTATATTCCCCTAAAACGAATGACTACAAGTTTTATAGCTTTACGTACATTTCTGTAAAAACTCTCTTAATTAACTTCTATTTCAATATGTTTGTTAATTTTCATTAGCTAAAAACTCATGGCACAAACAAAACATTGATAGATATTCTAAAACCTTTGTAAAAATGATTCATGAAAGCAGTGATGAAGAAAAAAGTATTTCATAAGGAAAAATTGCATGAGAGAAAAAATCTCATGAGAGAAAAAAATCTCATGAAAGAAAAGGCTCATGAGAAAAAAAACATCATAGGAACGAATCATTATGTAGGAGAAAATTAAGATTAAAGAATTTTAAATTAAATATAACCTACATAATAATGTCTATAACCTACATAAACATCATAAGCATCATGTGATAAATTTTTCATGATATTAAATTATAATGACATAATAATTTCATGTTGAGTATATAACGAGTTTCATGGCTCAATGTGCATTTATAAATCTCTCTTCTATTTCAATATTTTTGTTAATTTTTATTAGGTCAAAATTTCACGATAGATATTCTTAAGCCATGAGGGCAAAAATATCGTCTGATATAGAAAGTATTCCTTAAGGAAATATCGCATGAGAGAAAAAATCGCATGAGAGAAAAAAATTTTGTGACGGAAAAGTCTCACGGGAAAGGATCATTATGGACAAAAAAATTTAAATTAAATAATTTTACATTATACTCGTATACATATAATATTTCCTATGACCTAATACTTATCCTACAGGTATTATCTCCTCAACAATGATTGGATAACTAAAGATATTTCTTTTCTGGAACAAGTGTTATTTCTCCCTTTAAAAGCCCCCTTTGGGGTTCGAGTTCTGGTTGTTCTTAAAGTTGGAAATATGTGACTAGGTTTTTTAAAGATGCTTTGAAACCGAAAATGAAGACAAAACATAACTTAAACCACTCAATCACCACCTATTCCAGTTTTAATAAAACAAAATCTTGGTTCAAGTTCTTGAAAACAAGAAAAAGATTGCGTAATATAAAAATATCATGATATATAAGGTACATAAGGCCATAGTATTGTCAAGCAAATTATTGGTATAAACGTGATGTGACAGTGAAATTTTTATTATTATTTTTTTATGGTGGGTTATCGTGAATAATTATTCCCGGGGAATTTTGGCGCGGCACGATAACCCCCATGAAAAAATTATTTGCTATTATTTATTCAGTACATCTCAGACATCATAACTTTTAAGCAGAAAATCTAATACACAAAATAATTCAAGAGAAAAATTATAAAAAACAGTCAAAATATCAAAGTTTTATTATAAATATAAAATTGTTTAGATTTATATGAAATTTTATGAGGTAAATATGTCATGAGATGAAAATGCCATTAGATAAAAATTTCAGGCAAAGCAATTGTTGATATGTTTGAAAATAAATTATATTACATAAAAATATCATGGGATAAATATCTCATGGCATAAAATTATAGTGAAATAATAATTTCAAGACATAAAATTATCGTCAGTTAAAAATACTATGAAATTAGACGAGGTAAAAATGTCATCAGATAAAAACTTCACGTGCAATAAATGTTGATATGCTTAAAAAGAAATTACAAACTATATTGCCAAGACACACTTAATGTAGCCGTTTCTGGATAAGACCATACAAAGTTGAGAGAGAGAATATCAGATATTTTGAAAGTAGTAATTGCTGAAGCTGTTGATATATTAGTAAAAAATTTTCCGTTCCTCTTAGTGAATTCTGGCTCAATATTAATGAAACAAAATTCTGCTTCAAGTTCTGTAAATCAAAAAGGAACAATTACTTGATTTATCATATCATTTCAAATGTCATGATATATAAATCTCATAATATGCAAAGGTCATTACATAAACCATTCGGGGGACAAAGTATTGTGAGTAAAAAATACTACCAAAAAAAAAAATTGTAAAGTGATTAAAATCTCATGAGATAAAGACTACACAATTTAAAAAATTGCAGTTAAAATAATTATGAATATTTAAGTGTTTTGAAAAACTTTGCTTATTTTCATAGAAAAATAGATCAAAGAACTTAAAGGTGAGAAAATATCAGCCATTTGCAGTGAAGAAATCACTAAAACTTGATATATATTCTAAAAAAGTCTTGAAAAAGTTCCTAAATGAGTTCTTGCAGAATTATGAAAAAACTTGTTAACAAAATAAGATTGAAAAAAATTTTTTGCTGTCTATTCACCGTTTATTAGAATTAATTCAATTACATAACCCACTCCCACAATCAGTCAGTCAGTCACTCGCTGAATCAACTCGAGCATTACACCGAAAGAAAGAGAAAAACGCCAACTTTATGGCTGCAACCTTCGCTGTGTCAGGAGCGCACTCAACTTTAGACCCCCTGCCGAAAGCGCGCATATATGTATGTCACTTAAGTAGTTAGTGTGTGCTGTTTAATGCAATAGCAACAATACAAGAACAATAGCAGAAGCAACTTACAACTCCATCTTCAATTGCTGCTGCTGCTACACTGTGGCACACGTTGCACCCAAACACCAATATGGCACTGGGCAACATTTTGCTGTTGCCCCGCAACATGTTGCATGAATTGCATTAAATTCCGCACAGTGTCAGCGTAGTCACGATGTTACCATTGATCGTGGCCCAGATACGCGGTGAGCACAAGACAGCAATAGTTGTGCGGTAACAACTACAGCAACAACAACCAAGCAAACACTGCTTACTGGCCTAAAGCGAATTATAGCAACAAAAATGACAACAACAACAACAGCAGCAGCAACAAACAAGTCGAACGAACTTAACTGATTTTGTGAGCTGCACCATTTTCATGCTTGAATTTCCGTTCAATTTTGTTAACCGTTTTGTGATTTTTTTTTTTTCATTTTGTACTTGTTGTTGCTTTTGTTGTTGTAGTGTTATTTTGGATTGGTCAAGACCACCAGGCGACCACATTGCAGATCACTTTGGTTGCAATGCACAAGATCAAGTGTACAATTTTAACTGTTTTATTATGCTGTTGCTCTTGTTGTCGTTGTTGTTGCTGCTGCTGTCACTTATGCAATAAAGTGTTGAAAGTCATAAAGATCAACTTTTAATGCGACAAATTCAGATAAATACATTATCTGTTGAAAAATTTGCAATTGTTCCTTCAGAGGTAGAGGTAAAGGTAGAGGTAGAGGTAGAGGTAGAGGTAGAGGTAGAGGTAGAGGTAGAGGTAGAGGTAGAGGTAGAGGTAGAGGTAGAGGTAGAGGTAGAGGTAGAGGTAGAGGTAGAGGTAGAGGTAGAGGTAGAGGTAGAGGTAGAGGTAGAGGTAGAGGTAGAGGTAGAGGTAGAGGTAGAGGTAGAGGTAGAGGTAGAGGTAGAGGTAGAGGTAGAGGTAGAGGTAGAGATAGAGATAGAGATAGAGATAGAGATAGAGATAGAGATAGAGATAGAGATAGAGATAGAGATAGAGATAGAGATAGAGATAGAGATAGAGATAGAGATAGAGATAGAGATAGAGATAGAGATAGAGATAGAGATAGAGGTAGAGGTAGAGATAGAGATAGAGATAGAGATAGAGATAGAGATAGAGATAGAGATAGAGATAGAGATAGAGATAGAGATAGAGATAGAGATAGAGATAGAGATAGAGATAGAGATAGAGATAGAGATAGAGATAGAGATAGAGATAGAGATAGAGATAGAGATAGAGATAGAGATAGAGATAGAGATAGAGATAGAGATAGAGATAGAGATAGAGATAGAGATAGAGATAGAGATAGAGATAGAGATAGAGATAGAGATAGAGATAGAGATAGAGATAGAGATAGAGATAGAGATAGAGGTAGAGATAGAGGTAGAGATAGAGATAGAGATAGAGATAGAGATAGAGATAGAGATAGAGATAGAGTTAGAGGTAGAGATAGAGATAGAGATAGAGATAGAGATAGAGATAGAGATAGAAATAGAAATAGAAATAGAAATAGAAATAGAAATAGAAATAGAGGTAGAGGTAAGAAAAAACATAGAGACAGAGCTAGCTGAGCAGTTTTGGTAGAAGGGTTACTAGAAATTTAGAATGAACTCAAGTTTTGAATAAAAATTCGGTTTACAATTGATAAAATCGACTCCTTTCGACTTGATTGTGTTTTTTTCTCTTTTTTTCTTTAATAATTTCCTTGACATGTTGTGCTTTACTTAACTCATTTTCGTTCTAATCGAACAGCAGCTGCATTTCAAATAAAAAATGTAACAGCTAATACATAGAATGGAATACTCGTATCATGCTTTTCCCTTAAGGTGCTATAACCGCCTTTGTTATTGTTGCACTTGTATGTAGCCTCTGTTTCTTTCAGTTTAATGCAGTAGTTGGCTATTTTCCGCGCAATTTTGATGAAAATCTTCAAAAATCAGCAAAAAAAAAAAATAAGTTAAGCGGCTACTTGTTTTCAACAACGGAGTGATTGCTGTCTCTTCTAGAGCTGCCAACTGAATTTTTGATGTTTGACTTGTTGTTCAACATAGGCGTATTCCGATTATATTTAAGAGTTTCTTGAATAACAACAAGTTGAACGATTACAACAACTTCAAGCTGAACTTGTAGCTGAACCAAAATACACTACGAGTATTGCTTTAACTTGTTGTTTGCCCTATACTTTGCATAGAACTTTTTCTTTTTGTTTCGGTTGTTCGCTATTTTAATCAAGATTTGAAAATAAGCCATAATTTTTCAATATGCGATCCATTATTTTGATATGCAACGTTAATCAGTAGCAACAACTTTACAGAAATTGAAATTGTTTCAGTATTTTAAAGAGAAAAATAGATTTTGGAACATATTTGGCCATTCCAATCCAAAATACTACCTATGTGGCAGAAGTGGTGAATAATTTTTTGTAGTATCCTACATTTACAATATGTGATAATGAATTGAAAACTCAGCAAATGAGAGTCAGTGAAGTGGGTCATTTGCCAAACCACACCATTTTCATCATTATAAAACATACAAAAAAGGTTGTATTCCATACGAAAACAATGCTCATACATAGTGCTTGTTCCATAGATAGAACGAAGCGTCTTGATCCAGTGACATGCCAATGATAAAATATCGGAAATTAGTACGAAAGCGAAGCGCTTTAGAGCCATTTCGATGTGCCCTTCAAGTGCACGGGTCGTTTGAACTCTGTTTAACCCTAAACAAAGCAACAAACAATAACAAGAGAAGTCATTTTCAATGTTAATTTTGATGAATCCAGTAATAGAATGACTCTATGGCTTCTGAATTAAAAAAAAAAAGGTGAAAAGGTGAAAAAGCTGAAAAAACGGTTTTTCGTTATTTCAATTTACAAAAAAATTCAGGCTATAATGTGATCGACTTTAAAGCCTTAGAAGCCTTATCAAATTTTGCATATGTAAAGAACAAATTTTATAATTGGCCTGAAATTGACTATTTTTAAGCTCATAAACCTGAAAGTCCCGAAACATTACTTATTTAGTCTCGCCGATACAAGTACCTTGTCAAAAACTTTTGATAAGATCGTTTATATTCGACCTCTCAGTTGGTTTATTCTCACGTAGAATCTGTCGTTTATGTGTGATATTAAAAAAAGTCTGAACATAAAACATTTGCAGTAGATTATTGAAAAAATAAGCAAAAACATTCAAGTTTATAGTTAAATTTTAATTTTTCCATCATTCTGTTGATAAAGTTTAAATTACAAAAAAATACTTTCAGCCCACAAAATGAACACTTTTTTTTCGAACGAATCTTGCCATTTTGAACAACAACTATCTGTGTGTCTGCGCTTATCTCTAAGTTTTATTATCTTTTCTATTTGTAGCTAAAAAAAAAAAAAAATTGACAAACAAAAAATGAACGAAAATTGCAAAGTCAAATAAATAAAAAACTAAATTTGCACGAATACGAAAATCAAAAAAAAAAAAAAACTGCAGCGCAATAAAAATGCATTAGAAAAAAAAAACAACAACCACAAAAAAGTTTAGCATTCATAAGTGCAAGTATCTGCAACTGAAATTGCAATTGCCGCATACAATCGCATGCGTGCAGCTGTATGTGTGCCAATAGTATCTCGAACCGAGCCCAAAAAATAAATTGAGAAATCGAATTCGTAACAAATAACAAACAATCAAACGCACACACACACAGATACTCAAGCATTTAGAGACATCAAATCATTTGCAACGCAAGCAATTTTTTAGTAAAAAATACAAAAACAGCAACAAAAACGTTTATTTCTTCCTGTATCGCATAGATACACGACCGACTAAGTGTACAAAGAAACGTTGCTGCTGCATTTTAAAGTGCGACAGCAACAACAGCAACAACAAAATGTATCTGCGAATTGAGCGAATTGTATTTAATTTCATAAATAATTTTTGCAAATATCAAGGCCACGTACACGTTTCTATTAGATACAATTTTTGTGTTGTAGTTGTTGTTGTTGTTGCTCTTTGCTGCTCCATTGCTATTTTCTATTGCACAATTTATGCAAAAAATACAAAAAAAATGAGAAATAAAACTAATAAATCAGTAAAAAGCGCGAAATGCTAAAGAAAAAGCTTAGCAAAAAAATACACATTTATAAGATACAAAAGTATCTATGAACTACACAGCAGCAACAGCTAATTAAATGCTTGTAATCAAATATGTGAAAGAACAAAGTGCAACAACAACAAGATTTGTAATTTTTTTCAATTCAACTTAAAATTTTATTTGCATTTTAGTTAAAATCATTCAGCTGAAATAAAACAACAACAAAAAACAAAATGGTTGTTTCTCTAGTTGCATTTTGAATAACAATCAGTGTTGCATTTAATAAAATTAGTTACTGATAAATCGATATATCATGAGATCAATACACAAATTGCTAGATAACACTGCTACTTTATGTGCATACCCATCGAATGCTTTGCTTCCTGTGGAGTATCAGATAAATATCCACATGATCAATGCTTTTGGTGAAAACACTTTTGAGACCTTCTAAAGCTGCGCCAATCTGAAACGAAACATTATATCTCATTAGAAATAAATGAAATTTAAGTACAGCGGTGGCCACCTACTGACTGCACGATACGCATATATTGCTGAAGTTTTGACCCGGTCCCATTCTTGATATCAATAAAGTAAACATCCACTTCTCTCAGTTGCAGTCCAGTGTCTTTTACTTCAGAATCAAGTAAGCAATACTGCCTCCTCAGACGTCTATTAATGTTCCAAATATTTTGATAGACAACTAAAAATCAACACTGAACCAACTCATAAGGCTAATCTTCTAGCTAGCTTGTTAGCCCAAAACTCACATCGCCCTTCGCTTTTAAAAGGGTTCTTACAAACCTCAATATTAATAAAGTCTTGGGATACGACAGTATATCAGTCCATGTGCTCCAAAAATGAGCTTCAGCACTGGGTCATCCATTACGCAATCTTTTTATATCCTACACCCAGGGTATATTCACTTTGTCCTTCCGTTCGTATCACATAGAAGGAGGCGTGGCAGATATAGAAAAGTATATATATTCTTGATCAACGTCACCTCCTGAGTCGATATAGGCATGTCCGTCTGTCTGGCAGGCTGGGTGACTGGCTGTGTGTGGAAATAAATTTTTTAGGATAACTGAGCAAGATAATTCAATGGCAGTGTACCACGCCTCCGTTGTTAAAGTTAGCTCGTAGGATTGAAATGAGAAAAGTCAGCCAATTGACATGCCTACCGCTCATACAAAAAATATATTCAAAATGCAATTTTAGGAGTATTTTTCACGACAATACAACCAAAATATACATGAATACTACGAATTGTAAGAGCAACCTCTGAGATAAAACTGGGCGAATTCGAACAAGAGGGCGTGGTACCTCCCATATAAGTAAATGTTTCAATATACCATACTGAAAACATTTTTTGAGATAGTGCAACTAAACTTCACTCAAACACTAAAAATTATAAATGCAAGCTATGAACTAAACAATAGGTGAACTTGGACAAGACGGCGTGGCACCTCCCATATAAGCAAAAGCTTAAAATTTTTATATTGAAAACATTTTTTGAGACAATCCTTCTAAATTTCACATAGACACTAAGAACTATAAATGCAAGCTCTAAGCAAAAACTGGGTGAACTCGGACAAGAGGGCGTGGCACCTCCCATACAAGCAAAATTTTCAAATAACTGCAGTGTAGGGTATTTAATGTTCTATATCTATATCTATATCTATATCTATATCTATATCTATATCTATATCTATATCTATATCTATATCTATATCTATATCTATATCTATATCTATATCTATATCTATATCTATATCTATATCTATATCTATATCTATATCTATATCTATATCTATATCTATATCTATATCTATATCTATATCTATATCTATATCTATATCTATATCTATATCTATATCTATATCTATATCTATATCTATATCAATATCAATATCTATATATCGATTCTCTATCGACGAAAACCCGTCCAATCCCAAAGAAAATGTGGATCCGACATTGAAAAATTCAAATGGGACATATATGTCCCGTTGGTCCTGAAAGGGTTAATTTTATTTTTTTACAGAACAGTTTTCGTTTATGCATCTTTTGCAATGTTACTAATTCAAATTTTCGCAAAATGGTTCATTTAACAAAAATAATTAAAAATAATTTTACCGATTCTCTAATTAGGAAAATCAATTTCGAATTGCCCACTAAGTCGTATTGCTTATCCTTATGATTTTATTCCTCAAATAATAATAGAAAGATGCATAATATTTAACGTGTATAGAAAAAATCCAAAATTTAAATTTCAATATTTAGTTGCACTCCACTGAAATCAACATATCACTAAACCGCGCACACAGACACACACACACTCACACACCGCTGCACTTGGTGTACTCGCCAGCCACGAGCGAGCAAGCGCCGCCGCACTGTCAGAATGATTTTTCCAAATCGAAATTTAATTTCAAGTACAACCAGTTAAATTACGTTTACCTTGAAATCTCGTTTTCTATCCGTTGTTGCCGACGCGTCGCAGCAGCACCAACAGAACCCTCCCGCCTTTCCGCGCCGCATGTTGCTTGCGTGTATAGAGAATTGCGCCTCCTCAAGTTGGACCTTTTGTTTGTTTGGTGCGCATTACAAAATATTCAGATCTTTTTGGTTTGGTTTCGTTGTTTTTTTTTTTTTCAGCATTACAGCACCCAGTTGTATTTTTATGGTTTCATTAGAGGTGACCATTTTATTATTCGAAATATAAATGATGTATTTTTTTATATTTTGTAAATAAATTAAACTTGTTCTCAATGCTAACGATAATCGGACTTTTGCATTATTTTATCTACTACTAATTACATATTCTAAACGTTCGTTTTTTCTGCTTTTTAGTTTAGCTAAATTTATTGCTTTAAAAGCATATTCTCAGCTTAAGTTTTTTTTTCCTGCAACTATTTATGCATTCAATGCGGAAATCGGTGATTAATTCATATTCAATTTCACGCACTCAACTTGATTTTGCGTTTTTACTTAAAGACAAATTAATTGTAATTTGTTTAATGCTTTTGGCTGCATTAGCAGTTTCCTATAAAGTAAAGCGGGTGCAATTAAGTACACGTGAAAAAACTGAAACTTATGTTTGGAAAGTGGGACTGTTGGCACCTACATATGTATCTACCAAATTTCATTTCTTATATAGTTTGTGAGATCTCACTGTATGTAACGAAAAGTGTCAAAAATAGATCTTACTACAATTAATACTCTTGAGCTTCACACACCCCACATTGATTCAAAATCCTTTAAAGCTGTCCAAAAGTCGAAGTTATTATATCATCGATATGAAATTTTTTGCTCGGATGTTTTTGGAATTATAATTTTGGAGGTATTGGCCGTATCATTTCGTTTATTTATTTTCCAACTTGAATGGACAACATCTTCAAATCTACAGAACCCACGGAAAAAGAAAATGCAGATTTCAATTTAGCTACTTAAAGTCCATATAAAAAATTTAACAGTTTAAATTTACATACAAAATTTTTTTCCATATTCAGGTATACCTTTCTGTTTCTAAAATATGTAGTTTGGGATGTATCATATCGTTGGCTTAATGAAAAAAAATGCATTGTGACAAAAGTAATGTCATAAAATTAATTGGCTGGCTTTTGTTAAAAATTAATAAAATTGGGTTCTGTTTTATCGAAAAGTTTATTTGATGGTGTAGAATATATTACATTCATTTAATTTAATTGAAAAATCATATTTATCCAATATTTGATTATTATGTAAATAATGTGTATGACATTACTTTTACGACAAAATGGACCTAACACCTGTACTCTGAATTTTATATTTTTATTATTATTTATTTTATATTGTGCTTATTTACATCAAAGTGAACTTTTGGTGCGATGGGAGCGGAAATCCAAGATCTTCAAAATTTTAGACCAACTTACTATTTACTTGTATACATATATGATCAAAATCCCAGAAATTGGTATCTTTTGATATGACTCAGTTTTCCTGACCCAAAAAAAAAATTAAAAAACTGAGTATGCAGAAAGTTTTTTCAACACATGTGGACCAAAAATTTAAACCCGGAAAATTGTAGGTATACGTACTCCTAATCAGGATATATTAAATTTTTACTTTTTTCTTTTTGATTTTTTTTAACATCACAGACCTAAAAAAAAACTAGTAAGGGTTTAACCTTTGGCCTGGCCAAACATTAAATACCCTACATTGCAGTGTTTTTAAAACTTTGCTCATATGGGAGGTGCCACGCCTTCTTGTCCGAGTTCACCCAGGTTTCGCTCAGAGCGTTCATTTATAGTCCTTAGTATTTGAGTAAAATTTAGTTCGATTATCTCAAAAACGCGTTTAGTATAGCGTTTTAAAGCTTTTGTTTATATGGGAGGTGCCACGCCCTCTCTTCCGAGATCATTCAACTTTTTTTCAGAGCTTGCGATAACATTTTGTAGTATTTATGTGTATGTAAGATGCATTGTCGTGAAAAATACTCCTGAAGTTGCATTTTGAATATATTTTTTGTATTGGCGGTAGGCTTGTCCGTTGACCAATTTTGCTTATTTTCAATCCCACGGAGGCAATGTAACAAATTTCATTGAATTATCTAGCTCAGTTTTCCCAGAAGTGTATTTCCACGCACACCCAGCCACCCATCCACCCAGCTAGCCAGACAGACGGACATGGCTAAATCGACTCAGGAGGTGACGCTGATCAGGAATATACCTACTTTTCTATATCTGCCACGCTTCCTTCTCCCTCCGCGTTACAAACGGAAGGACGAAGTGAATATACCCTGGGTGTAGGGTATAATTAAGCAATAGAGACCAAAATAATCATTTTCGATGATCTTGTTGATAGTGATTCCGAATCTGGTATTAGAAGTGCTTTACTGGATATGGTTTTTAAAAATCTTAACATAAAAGTGCAAAAAGTACCATTTTTATGCCATTCTAAAAAGTTTTTCCACACATGTCACATATTCTATCAAGTGAAATCTCGAATTTTAAGGAAACAATTTTTTTTTTTTTGTTATAAATTCCTTTTAAGACAAGAAACAGATATTAATATAGACGGTTATTTGAAGTTTCTATGACCCATAGCTTGTGAGCTAAAAAAGGGTATATTAATAAGACCTTTTTGATTTTAAAATGGCCACCAAAGTCAAAAAGTGTTGAATAAAATTGAAAATATCAACTTTAAGGCCTCAGAACTTTGCAATATCCTTTTAAACAACAAATACACATTTTGAAAAACAGCATACAATAAATTTAGTGTTTCCTGTAAAAAGTTTTTTTTTAAGCGCTAGGGTGACTCAAAAAAAAAATTTATATAAAACAAGTCAGAAAATCAGTTTTAATCCTATAACTCCACAGGGGTATATTTTAGAACTCGCAGAAGAAATTTTTTGTTAGTCTAAGCCTCCTCCATCACCCCTCAGAAGCTTCGTTACCATATGCAATACACCCTATATATCATAGTCAGAATATACAAATTTTAAATTGAAATTTCTCTCATTAAATATTTGAAAACTAACTACAATGAAGAAAAAAATTTACAATAAAGTTTTGCATAGCGACGATTTCAACCAAATTGTGCTGAAATTAATAAACGACACCAAGTGACATTCAATGAATTCAAAATCAGAGTAAAATTGCATTTAAACCGCATGAATTGAGATTCTTTTAGCTGCCTGTTTATGTTTTTGTTGCTATTTTTTCCAAAAGCGATTTTCAAACACAAATTCGACACGCTCTCATAATCACTCTGCTAAACTCAGCGAACGAACGAATATAAAGTTCGAGGTAAAACCATAAAAAATTAGATTTTTCAGGCGCGCACAAAAACTCAGTGGCAGCGGCAACAAAACTGCAGCTACAATAACAACAAACATTAAATGCAATTTGAAATAACAAAAAGAAATAAAAACAGCAACACTCAAATTGACAACAAATACCAGCAACAACAACAACAACAACATTCAATTCTAAACACAAACCTCGACTTTTAACAACATTTTCGTTTTATTTCACAAAAGGCGGCATAAAAAAGTGGAGGTCGCTCAATTCGTTGCAGCGAGCAAAAAGCAACAACAAAAGACAAAATACGAAATAAAAACCTTAGAAATAGAAAAACAACAACAACAACGAAATATTATCTATGCGCGAAAAAAAATTGCAACCAAACACTTTGTACAAAGCGAAAAGAATGAAAAGAACAGCGCCATCTATCGTCAACGGTTGATAAGTGCAACGATGCGATTCAAAATGCATAGCGGTGTTTAAATATATATAGTATGTGTATAAGTGTGTGTGTGCAAATTTGGTATCTCATGCAACAAACGGCTTGCTGCCACTTTTTTTTTTTCTCTGTGCAGTTACACCATGCGATAAATAAATAAAAATAAATTAAATTGTTACTAAACATTTTCCAGTGCTTAGGCACATTGTTGTTAAATTTTCTTCGAGAGGGGTGTTGCCAAATATTGTTTGTAAACATTGTTGCTAAATGTTTTTGCTAAAGACTATTTATCAACATTCTATGTTCTGTATCGTTAAACAATATATATAAACATTATTGCTAAACTTTGTTTGTAAACATTGTTGGTAAGCTTTGCTTATAAACATTGCTCAAATTATTTTTGCAAAAGATTATTTATGAACACTTTTGTTCAGTATTAATTTTTGCTAAGCAATACTGATAAACTTCGTTTGCTACGAATGGTAAATAAGCTTTGTTGCTGAATATTGCTACTACGTATAATCAATGTTCAAACATGCTTGTTGCATAACGTTTTTGTGAGAATTGTTGCCAAATATTGTTTATAAATATTACTGCTAAGCTTTGTCTACAAATATTGTTGCTAAGCTTTGTTTATAAACATTGCTGCCAAATATTTTTAATAAAGATTATTTAGGAATATGTACTTTTCTTCACAACTATTTTTTCTTGAACAACATTCATAAATATCATTGTCAAAAACTGTATATAAATGTCTACAAATATTGTTGCTAAATTTTTTTATAAACATTTTTGCAAAACTTTGTTTATAAACATTGCTCTAATTATTTTCGCAAAAGATTATTTATGAACACTTTTGTTCGGTATTATTTTTTGTTAGTCAATATTGCAATATTGATAAACATCGTAGGTACGAATGGTCAATAAGCCTTGTTGCTGAATATTGTTGCTAATTATTGTTCAAAAATTCTGTTTGCATAACGTTTTTGTGAAAATTATTGCAAATATTGTTTATTGCTAAACTTTTTCTATAAATATTGTTGCTCAGCTTTGTTTTTAAACATTGTTGCCAAATATTTTTAGTGAAGATTATTTATAAATGTTTTTCTTTTTCTTGAGCAGCATTCATAAAAATCATTGTCAAAAAATATATTTAAACATTGTTGCTACACTTTGTTTATGACCATTTTTCTTAATATTTTATATATTGAAAAACATCGCTTCCAAACGTTGTTTGTAAACATTGTTGCTTAACTTTGCTTATAATCTTTGTCTATAAATATTGCTGCTAAGCTTTGCTTATAGACATTGCTGCCAAATATTTTAAATATAGATTATTTTTGAATGTTTTTCCTCAGGATTACTTTTTCTTGAGCAACATTCATAAACATCATTGTCAAAAAATTTAAATAAACATTGTTGCTACACATTGTTTATAAACATTTTTCTTAATATTTTATATATTGATAAACATCATTTTCAGTCGTTGTTTATGAAAATTGTTGCTAAACTTTATTTACAAACATTGTTCCAAAATATTATTTCTAAATGATATTTATAAAAAATTTTAGCATTGATTTTTGTTTAGCAATAATGATAAACTTCTCTGCTGAGAATGGTAAGTAAGCCTTGTTATATTGTTGCTAAGCATTGCTGTTATATATTGCTAAAAAATTGCTTTTGAACGCTATTTTTTAACATGCTGCATTGCCCAATGTTTTGTACCATTGCTGTTTCATTGTTTATAAGCATTGTATATAAATATTGTTAAAAAATGCACTTTACTTGCCTAACAGTGTCACAAATTTTTAAAACTGCAGCTGCACAGATTGACAGCAACAATTCGTTGTTTTTATTGTTGCTTTGTTCATAAATTGTGCTGAAAATTGGCAGCAGCAGCAACATCAGCATCGGCAACATTATTTGCTTTTCGTTGATGTTGTTGTTGATTTTTTTGTGAATATTTGTATTTGTAGGCTAAGCTGGTGGCTGTGTGAATGTTTTAGAGTCAAGGTCTTTGCAAAGATTTTCTCGGGCATGGCCTGTAGCTAGAAACGTTTGGTTTTTTTTTCTATTTCTGCTGGATTTTTAGTGCTGCTGCTGTTGCTGCTGACTTTGAGTGTTAAAAAATTCACTGCTGCTTTGGAATGTGGCGACGAATTGCATGCTGTTTGACTTGACTTTTAACTTGACTTCACTAATGTTGCTTGCTATTTGGTATTTTCGTGTGTGATTTGTTGCAAATTTTCAAATAATTTGCACATTATTTTTTGTTTTTCTTTTTTTTTTTGTTAATTTTAGTAAATTTGTATGTAAAATTTTTTCCAATTTCACCACAATCCGTGATCAACACACGTGATCGATGATGGGAAGATTATACGTTTCGTTGCAATAATTTTTGTCGACATTTGAAAAATTACTTCCCGCGCCAGCCAGCAACGGCAGCAACAAATTAACCTTCAGCAATTTATCTGCAGCAGCAGCAACATCCTCTGCTGTTATTTTGGAGGTCAGGCTTAAGGTAGGCAATAAGCAGCTTACAATGAGTACTTAGAAGCGTAAATGATACAAGTCGGGGTTTCAAATACTCATATGAATTTTTGGAAAGTTTTAACTATATTTTTCTTAAGTGTTTGTAGGTCCTTATTAGCTTCATAAGAAGATAACCCCTTTAGGTCGAAGCCTAGAACCTTGTACATAGCGAAAAATGAACTTCGGATTCAGTTTTCTTGTGTTTAAATTAAGAAAAAAAAAATTAGGTCCGGAAAAGTACGGCAAACACGATGAAATGACTTAATATAGTGACTTTTTTTACACTTTTACAAAATTACAGTTATTTTTTGCAGCAATATCGGATTGGCAGAAATGTGTTTTACTGTTCCTTAGGATGTTATCTTAACAAAAAACGTAGTCTGCCTGATGATGAAATCACATAAATTTTTATGTCAAAAAATAAAAAATTTTAAAAACAAAGAGAATTTTTTTTTTTTTGGTTTGCTTCACCAATTTTTTGAAATAGGACACGATGCTATCCTTATCACAACAATTTTTTTTTTTACATATTTGAAGAGCCGCCGTTTTAAAAATCAGCAACAAATAATTGGCAGACATGGCTCAAATTGACTGATTTATTCCAATCTTCATAATTATCATCTTCTGCCGAGCGATGTTATCACATATCAAGTTATTATAAGAAAACTCATTTATTGTGGAACTAAGTAGTACTTGTTTTATTTGGAAATAAGTAGTCCACTAGTCATGCACTATTCCGATTAATTAAAGGGTAGTAACACTAAAGCACTCAAGTCACACTGCAACTTAAATGAGTTGATAATACAATTTTTGAGAAAATCTAAAGTCAAAGGTGGAAAATACTTATATAACGAAAGCAACCATAACAACCATGAAGGTCCTCATCGCTACCTACCTCCTTGATGTGTATTGAAAACAGAAAAACCAAAAACCTGTTTGCTGAAAACAATCGAAGCAACATAACGATCTAGAAACATAAAGGAGATCATTATAAAATTCAAAGTAACATGAAGCAGCAACAGACAGTGTAACAACTTTATCCACAACGTGTTTGTAAGAAAAAAAGACTATATACTTACATAACATTCCTAGCAACGATTGCAGATGTAATAGCAACAGCAACAACACCTGTGGCAATGATAGCACCGCATGTGTTGTATTTGTGACGCAAAGCTATTGACTTTGATTTTGTAGCGCCATTCAACTACTGACATAACTAAGTGAAAAATAACAACAACACTTTGGTGCATTGCTTTGCCACCATCTATCAGAATGCCTCAAAGATCCACTAACACACATTTTTTCTGCAACATCAGATTTCTATTACCATCTCAAAGTTTTTGATGATGAACGTGGCTATGCAAACAAATACAATAACAGCAACAATTGTTGTTTATGTTGATGTTGTTGAAGTTCTCTATTGATTGTGACTGTGAAAAACTGCGACAATATTCAAAATATTTCTAAATCGAAACTCTAGATGTGTGGTGTTAGTAAACTTTTTTGTTTTAATTTTGATTTTGGGGTTTTTATTTCGATAGTAGTGCTTTCATATCTGAAGCAAAACATGCCAAGTGTACCAGCTGAAAATTTTTTTGTCTCCGATTTTGCTCAAATTCGGCAATATGGTAGTTCCGGTGTGCAAAAACAATAATCCGAGAGGATTTGGTCATAGTACCATTTGTTCATAAAATACAGCGTGTTGAAATTGGAGTTTTTAGTCATTTTCATGAAAAGGGTGTTTTTTCAAAAATTTATAGCTTACTCCAAAATTTGTAAATTGATGTATGTTAGTAACTGGTCTAAATCATTTTTAAGTGTTCTTTCTTTAAAAAAATGTTAGTTGGTGCAAAAAAATTTTTTACACGTATTTGATTTCTTTTTTAAAAACCCCCTTTAAATTTTTTTTAAAAGTACTTTGAAGCAAAGCATAATTTATAAGCTTTAAAATGATGTATGATTCAAGATGGGATTCGGGCGCTAGATGAGAGTTTTTGGCTTTTGAACGCCCGCGGCAGGCAAAACTGTTTGTTTACTCAAGCGGAAGGCATCTCATGAAAGAAGTGTACTACGTGGACTGCTATATATATATCTGGCCTAGGCAAAACTATACGTGGCCAGGTACAATCTGACAATTGCATTGAAAAGTTTGACATTTTTTAACCATAAACGTACTCAGAACGTTTTCACGTACGATCATCATTTGTGCTGTTTACAGTGACTTGAAAAAATCAATTTGGCAAAAAAATGGAATTAACTCGTGAACACAACTTTCGATTATCACGACAAGAGTGCATCTATGAGCTTAAATCTTTGTATGGCAATGAAGCACCATCCTATAGCACTGTTAAAAACTGGTTTAGTGAATTCAATCTTGGCCGACGCTCGCTCAAAGACGAATTCCGTGAAGGTCGTCCAAAATCAGTTGTTGCGCCACAAAACATCGATACAGTGCATGAACTGATAATGCAAGATCGTCATGTGGCATACTGTGGGATAGAGGCATCCTTGCACATTAGTTCCAAAATTGATTTTCTTAACTCACTGTAAACAAAACAAATAGCACTTGTACATCAAAACGTTGTGAGTACGTTTATGCTAAAAAATGTCAAACTTTCCAATGGAAATGTCAGATTGCACCTGGCAACACTTAGTGTTGCCTAGGCCAGAAATATATACAGCAGCCTACGTAGAAGAAATACATATGAAATTTTTGGGAGTTTTTTGGAAAGTTAAAAAATTTTTTTTTCTTTCTTTGAATAATTTTTGAAGTTTTAAAAAAAAAATTTTCCAAAATAATTCAAGAAAAAAGTTTCAAAAAATTCCAAAAAAACTCACACTTATTTCTTGGACGATTCTAAGCATTTTATGCCTAGTACACTTCTTTCGTAAGATGCCTTCCTCTTGAGTAAACAAAGAGTTTTGCCTGACGCGGGCGTTCAAAAGCCAAAAACTCACATCTAGCGACCGAATCCCATCTTGAGTCATACATCATTTTAAAGCTTATAAATTATGCTTTAATTTAAAGCACTTTTTAAAAAAAATTTATAAGTATTTTTAAGTGTAAAAAATTTTGGTGAGAAAAAATTTTAACATATATCAATTTACAAACTTTGGTGTAAGCTATAAATTTAAAAAAAAAAACAGGCTTTTCATGAAAATGACTAAAAAAAAACGCCAAATTCACCCTGTATTTTAATCAAAAATTAAATTAGGACCAAATCCTCCCGGATTATTGTTCTTGTCAAATTTGAGTGAAATCGGAGACAACAAAATTTTCAGCAAGTATGTTTGGCGTGTTTTGCTTTTGATACTACCCACTGATTTAACAGATTAAACTGTACTCATTCATTGAGAAAAAAAATAGTTCGTACTACTGATTCAAAATTTGCGTAATCGACTTAGATTTGCGTTGACATCCCCGATTTTTATGAAAATTGTTGAAAAGTTAGTTTATGACTGTGATAAAATGATTTTCTAAAATTCTGAAAATTTCCAAGAAGGCGGCCATAGGAAGTTCGATCCAACTTTTGGATACTCCTTATAGTAAGAGATCCGTTGCGACGGTAAAAAACGTATGGATCGAGTTTTAAGTTAAAATCAAATTTTTACATAAATTTATGAATGGGGGAATATATTTTCGCCGGTCTACTTATCAAAATGTGGCCGCTAATATTTTTTTGCCAGCAACTGAAAATCATTGCAAATTTAATTCATTTGCTTCAATTCCAAAGAGCACTTTACAAAGTCCTTAACATTCCTTGATGCCATAAGTAATGTGAAACAGTTCGTCCACGTGACTCTTTATTTTTATTGTAGCCGCCATAACAATAGTTTCTGCTGCAACATTGACAACCAACTAAAAAGCATTGAAATTTCGGTTGTGCAAAAACAGGCCCAATTCACCACTTGTTGCCCATTTTAGTTTTGGCAAAAGTTTTGCAAGCACCAACTACAACAACAATAACAACAAAGAATGTAACTCACGAAAGAACATAGGTTTTGTGTCACCGCTCTTGCTGCTGCTCTGAATAAACCCAAAAGTGGCTGCGATTGTGGCAACACTCGTTCATTTTGCTAAAAGGTGGAGGGCGCGGGGGGAGGCCAGAGTGAGAAATGAAAAGAAAAAAAAAAGCAACTCGTGCTACTGAAATGGCAGAAAAAGGATATCATCCTTCGTGTTGTCGTCTACGTCATCGGGCTTGCAATGACTGCCATTTAAGCATCAACAAGTACAAAGTACAACACCAACAGCAACAATAGCTACTAGTGCTATTACAATAATAACAACAGGAGCAATAACAGCAACAGCAACAACAACACTCACTACAAGGACAATACGAACTCAAACCCAACGAAACTAGAATTCAGAACAAACGAATTGAACGAAAATCAAATAAAAAACTCAAGTGAAACGAAAAATAAATGAAAGGATGCCGCAACCAAATGGCACAAGAGGATGCAAATAGACATGCAGACCGACAGCAGCAGCAACAGGATGTTGAACACATGCACACACATACATATGTTATATGCGGACACACATACGTAGTTTGTTCGTTTGTATTGTATATGTAGGTGTGCTACTGGCATCTATTATTTGGATATAACTATTTTGGTTGCGACACCAAAATGCTGCTACTGCTGCTCGTTTGTTCCAACGCCAGCAAGTTTCAGCAACTTTGTACGCCAACAGTCGGTATTTGTTTCGAGAGCTGCTATACACTGCACAGTGATTTGATTATTATTTAAAAAATAACAATTTGAATTTTTCGCACAATTAATAGACATAACTGATACTAGACATAGACTTGACTTAGTTTAAACTTAGACTTGACCAGCATTTTAATTGTACTTGTCTCGAATGACTTGAATTTGACTTGACTTGGACTTGACTTGGACTTGACTTGGACTTGACTTGGACTTGACTTGGACTTGACTTGACTTGGACTTGGACTTGGACTTGGACTTGGACTTGGACTTGGACTTGGACTTGGACTTGGACTTGGACTTGGACTTGGACTTGGACTTGGACTTGGACTTGGACTTGGACTTGGACTTGGACTTGGACTTGGACTTGGACTTGGACTTGACTTGACTTGGACTTGACTTGGACTTGACTTGGACTTGACTTGGACTTGACTTGGACTTGACTTGGACTTGACTTGGACTTGACTTGAACTTGACTTGGACTTGACTTGGACTTGACTTGGACTTGACTTGGACTTGACTTGGACTTGACTTGACTTGGACTTGGACTTGGACTTGGACTTGGACTTGGACTTGGACTTGGACTTGACTTGACTTGGACTTGACTTGGACTTGACTTGGACTTGACTTGGACTTGACTTGGACTTGACTTGGACTTGACTTGGACTTGACTTGGACTTGACTTGGACTTGACTTGGACTTGACTTGGACTTGACTTGGACTTGACTTGAACTTGACTTGAATTTGACTCAGACTTGACTTGCTCAGCCGGGCTCAACTTTCACCACACTTTAAATCACTGTCAGCTGCTGTCATTTAACCGTTTATCACTGCTCCTATTGCTGCGCTTCTTCACTTTGCATCGTTTATTCATTGCATCATTTATTGTCTACAAAACTGTTGAATGTGTTCTTCCATATAGAGTCATAGTTTTGTAATATATTTGGTCTTTTTGTTTGCTGCTTGCACTCGTTTTTTTTTTTTTTTTTTTTTTTGGCAACACAAGCAAAATAAACCCCAAAATGTTGCCTGTTTCCTGCTGCCCGTTAGCTGTTGTCTACCGGCTGTTGCCTGTTAGCTGTCGTCATCGCCGTCGTCGTCGTTGCTGCACGTTGTGCTGACATAAGAAGGAAATGGGAAAATCGTTTGACAACTTTTGTTCGTCTCACTCTGGCGCTGACTTCGTATTTATTGGGCAAACGAGTATGGGCCAAAAAAGGGTTGGTTTCAGATTGGTGGCTATGTTAACTGGGTTTGGCTGCAGAAGAATACATTTTGACTTGGAAGCTTCAAAAAAAGAAGAAAAAAATTTTGCACTTCCTTGTGGTTCCTGACGTTATAGTATGCTATATAGTTTTACCATTTTTTTATGCTTTTATTTGGAATCCTTTTTTTGCACTCTATATAAACTTTATTGTTGTAGTTTTCATCAACATTGTGTTGGTGGTAGCTTCGTTTCGCTTCGTATTTCATCGTTATCGTCAGTAGTGGCCTTAATTTCGAGGGCAACGACTTGTTGCGCATTGCAGCCAGTTATTCCTTTTTTTCCTTTCATAAGGGGTATGCAGGGAGGTTGTATTTCGGAAGAATCCAAGTTTTTGGTACGTACACACTCTTATTATTTTGGTTCATGTGATGTTTTGTGTGTGCGTTTTTTTTTTTTTGTTTTTTTTTTGGGAAACGTGACTTGATGGTGACTACAAAGATAAATTCTGAAATTGTTATTTTAATGCGAAAATAAATTTTTCCTGGAATTTCGAATTATGAAATCTACGAACATATGAATTATTCAAAGGAAAAATACTCAATTTGCGTAAGTTCGGATTTTTGGAATTTCCACTGTAATAGATTATGTTATCATATGGCACGCAGAGTAGCAAGAAGCCCTCACAAGTGCCATCAAATACATGGAATTGCACACAAAAAGCTGATGTTTCCGATTTCAGTAAAATTTGATTATGTTATACATACATACATGTGTCCTCAATCCTGAAATAAAATATTTTTACATTATAAGTAAAATCTGATTAACGAGGTAGAGTGTTTTAAAAATTGGACTAAATGCCAGGTATGCGTTACTTCGAATTCAATTATCCAGTTTTAAAAAAATTACAATAAAATAAATAAAGCAGTCAAATTTAAACTAAATTTAGTGAGTTTTTTAAATGCATTGGACCCTAAAATTTGGAAATTGATTCTAACAAAGTTAATCCCCTTTATTTTTTTAATTTTTTTTCTAAAAATTGCTAATAGTGAATAGGTAATTCCCTCCAAATTTCTTAGTGGGCGAAGAAGTCGTTTAGGAGCTAGACCAGTTACAATCATTGCAGCCCTTGCATTTTTCATTTTATTACACCGTTCGACAAAATTCATCTTTTTGTTGCACAACTGAAAAGGATCAGAACATATGAAAATATGTCTAAAAATAATTTATAAGTGTCTTCCGGATTTTCTGGACCAGGTTGAAATTTTTTTAATCGGCCTTTGAAGATTTCTATACATGTGTGGAGTCGACACAGTCAATTTTACGATCCTTCCATTTGAGGTGTATTATGTCTTTTGAAGATTTATAGAAGATGTTAAGGGAAATTTATTTGTTGAAAACTTTAACCCTCTACATCCCCACAAATGGGTCATTTTGACCATTGCTCAAAAAGGTACAAAAATTACCCCTTAAACGGGTGAATAATGGATCAATAAGAACACTAAGAAGTCGAAAATTCACAACGAAGGCCAAAAAATCGTCAATATCAATGAAGACCTCACACATTTCATGTTATTTAAATTTTTTCTAGGTGACCCATAATGAAACTTTGTGTACTATTTTAACCCAATGTGGCCCGTTTTTTTTTTTTGGGAAAAGGCTTAAACAGTCCCACAAAAACCGGATTTAATGGGTTAATGTGTTTTAAAAACTGTTTTTTATGTGATTTTGTTATGACCTTGAGACAACAACTTTTATATAGAACGTCATTTCCGCCAAAAGGTCCACCATGACCAAAATATCTTATCATTTTATGTTTTAATCAAAGAAAAACTAACTACTAATTCAAGCAATTGATATATAAATTCATTAACCATGATAACAAAATTAACTCCAAAGTTGCACAAATGTAGTTTTTCTTTTTTAGTAATTTTTATTTGAATGTGTTTTTTTCTATAATCTTCAATAAGAGGCATAATAAATGATAACAGTTGTTCCACAAAATCTCTCTTAGAACATTAGTGATATAAAAAAAATTAAAAGAGAACAATGCAATCCCGATTAACTGTAAATTTTTTATTCTTTAGTCAAATTTCTACTGTCCGGTTCGTCACTGAAAAACATAATTTGTCATCAATGCTTCACGAATCAAGTGCAAATCAAACAGCAAGTGTGTCAAAAATTATGTGCAAATTTAGTTTAATACACACAATTAAAAAAAAAAAGAATAAATCTTTTTGCAAAAATAAAATTTAAATCCATTTAAAGTTGGTCACGTTCGTTACTTTTAGCTCAAAAGTAACGTATTTCTAAATTTCATTATACTGTTAAAATCTAAGATTTAATTTTAGATAAATCTCGTCATAATAAAATACGGGGAAAATTTTCTTACAACACATTCACACATTTTGTTCTATTTTATGGCCTTTTTAACACCTTTTTCAAAAAGACTTGGTTATAATGGGTTAAAGTGTTTTGCAAAAATACTCTACGTAAAATTTCACTAGTGGTGATTGAAGGCAAGAAATTTTTTAAACTTAAGAATAATGCGTAAAAAAGAAATAAAAGTCGTCGGATTAGCGAATTTCACAATTGCCACCAGAAAAGCGTGCAAGATTTTTTCGCTCCCAAAACTGAATTTGGATTAAATCAATCTAGCCAAATAAACTTAAAATATATAAATATGCAAATCATTACCCGATTGAATCTTAATGGAGAAAATGTCACGTTCATATTGTCAGTATCGATTCAGATTATGATCAAAACAAAGAAAAGTACAGAAAATATTTGAATTAAACAAAATACATTATAAAGTAACATTATTGTATAAGATTCTAAAATTAGTTGCCCTTAAAAAGTCTGACTTGTTTCGCTAAATTCTGACTTTCTTTGAATAGGCACGAAAACTACTTATATTTTTGTCACATTCGTTTTGTGTCTTTTTTTGCGTGTATCTTGGAACCAGGATTTTGTCAGCTATTAAAAGCCCTTAGGTTAGGTTAGGGTGGCGGCAATATTGCCACACAAAGACCGCTAGGGTCCATACTACAAACTCTCTTATTAACGTTCTCGCTTACATTTTCTTTAAGGTAATCGACCGCTTTGCTAATCGCGAAAATTTCCGCTTGGAAAATTCTGCACTCATCTGACAATTTAAATTAGTATTTTTCGTGTGAGTTGGAGACATAGAAACCTGCAACAAACACATTATTTGATTTAGAGCCATCTGTGTAAACGTTTATGACTTCGGTTGGATCTTCACCTCGTGTGTTCCAGAATTCTCTAGAAGGGAATGTGTCCAAAAATTTTTTCTCCATAGAAAGCTTGGGAATCTTGTAATCAGTACTGAACAATTTTTTAGAACATCTTAACCCATTATATCCCGTTTTTGTGTGTCTTTTTGACCCCTTTATCCAAAAACTTGGTTTTAATGGGTTAAAATGTTCCACAAAAAAATTTTATAAAAAATTTCACTAAGGTTCGCTGCAGAAAAAATATCATCCGGACAGTGGCAGCCCTGTATGGTAGCGCACCCGCACCAATGACTCATGATAAACACAACATTATACAACTTCAAAAACTCATAACTTGATAACTGTAAAACATACCACAATATTGAGGGCTGAAAAATAATTTTAATAAAATTTACTTTTGAATAAAAATATTTAAAAAAAAATAAAAAGGGTGTTCCAAGCCCCAAATTGACTTTGAAAAAGAAAAAAGATTTTTTTCGACCAAAACTAATATATATTTTTTTTCAGTGTAATTATTATTTTTCAAAAGCTCATACTTTTCTACAGAAACCCTGAAATCTTCATTAAAATCGGTTAAAAACCCGAGGAGCTATAAATTTTCAAATATGGGAGTATCCAAAGGCTGGATCGAACTTCCTATGGCCGCCATCTTAAAAATTTTTGGAATTTCGGAAAATCATTTTACCTCAGTAATAGGAGATGTCAAGTCGAATCTTGGTCGATAACGCAAAGAAACACTCACTAGTAATGCTCTTGATAGATCCTACGTTTCTGTATGCGTAAGTCCTTAGTTTAAGGCCACCCGATTCTTTAAGCCTAAGCATAGTATTGTAAGCCACTCCTTTGACAAAGAGATTAATAGGTAACAGAAAAAGTATAGCGTTAAGGATTCTGTAGAGGTAGACCTCGGAGCACCAGTGTCGCCGATGCTTACATGACGTTGTACTCTTTCTAGTTTCTTTTGTATATATGCTGTGTTTAGCGCGGTCCAACATACATGTATTGCGTACAATAAGATGGGCCTAACTATTGCAGTGTAGATACAGATGGTGATTTTAGGGTTAAAGCCCCAAGTGATTCCGTAGAATTTTTTGCAAGCAAAGAAAGCACCGTATGTCCTTATTACTGACTTTCAGAATATTGGCCAGCTTTTTTGATTCTGTGTCGTAAAAACTTAAGAAATTCATTGCATTTTTACTTTCTGTGTATTTATGGCCACGACCTCCCACTATGCGTCGCAATTAGGCTGTTGAAGGGAATGATAGAGTTGGTCAAAGGTCTATAAAAAAAGTCAATATTTGTAAGCCTGTGTAGGACTATTTCTAAGGTCTGAGAGCAAATGCGTGATGACTGTTGATTGAATAAAATTTGCAAATATCCTGGAGACATCCGTTTTAGCATTACAAGTCTGCATGCAACCTGTTGCATGAAATAAACTCATCTCGTGCCATGTGCAATGCATACACTATTTGTTTGTATTCTGTGTGCACGTGTGTATGCATATATGTATGCTTGTAAACAACACAACAACGTTGTTATTATAACAATATGACGCTGTTTTGCATTTCAATGCCCACGTTACCGCACTGCAAATGCAAGGCACAGACTATTCAATACATGTTTGTATATATTTACATACGTATATGTGAAAGGATATTCAATCATTGATACATTGTTAAAAAGATATTATTCTTGGCGGATTGATTGCATACAATACATTCAACTTCAAAATATTTCACGCTACTAATTGAAGCTCTTTAATGCTTCCATTTTGTCCAAATGCACAAATGACGTCAATCAGAAACTATTTTACTTAAATGTAAATCTTTTACAACTTTAATATAAAAACTAAAAAAACAACAAAACTTGATTGCAACAAAAATTTCAAGGTTAAATTTTGAATTGATAAAAGCGACGGCTTCTAGTGAAATGCGGAAATTCTAGAAAAACTAATTGCAAAAACTGGTTGGTTGCTGAAAAAAAAAAAATAAAAAATAACAAAATAACACACACGAAAACCACAGCAACAACAAAAATCTAAAAAACAACATCATTACACACATACCTACACAATTATTGAAATATATAAAAATCACACACACACACATACACACAGAATTGCATCTATTTAGCATAAATTAATTTAAACAAAATGTTAAAAAAATTAAGAATTAGTAAAGGCAGCTGAGAGCTGGCAAAAAAAAAAACAACAAAATGCACAAAAACAACTAATGCTATTTATTAAGGAAGAAATTGTTATTGTTTTTGTAGTTGTTGTTGTTGTTGCTTTATTAAAACCAGCAACTGACGGAATAATAAAATCCAGCAATGCAACCACAAAAGCAACAAAATTACAATGCAATTACAACAACTTTTGACATGTATTTTTTTGTTGTTTTTTGTTGCACTCACCTTGAATAAATCTTGTACAATTATTTTTAAAACTGTCATTTATATATCTACATATACATACAAATGTTTTTTTTTTTATTTATTTGCACAATAATGAAATAATAAATAGAAGAAATCAAAACAAGATATGAACAATAAATTAAATAGAAAAATGCAGAAATAAATGCGCGAATGTAAAGTTTGTCTGTCCGTAAGATATGCACTCTCGAAAAAAAGCATTGTTAAAGTCCCAGCAAACTAAACGTTTCGATTTCGTAACGAAATTGTAACGACGGGTCGTCAAACTTTTCCGATTTCGATACCAAATTCGTAACAAAATCTTTACGAATTTTGTATGAGAGGGTTGACAAGACTTCGTAACGCTTTTTGTTTACGAATTCGTAACGCCGTGTCTTTACGAAATCGTTACGACGCACAGTGCACCATTTCATACAATCTAGCCGTGAAAAATTCATAATGGATTTTTTGGTATGCAGAACTGTAAAAATATGTCCACTGACCTCATAAAATAGAGTAAAGTGATTTTCGCGGGGGTGTGGGGGGTAGTCCCCATACGAAAAAAATGAATAAAATGCTATATCTCTGCATCTTTAGCAGTTACCATTACAAAACTTTGTACACAGGAGTATGCCGCGTTAACCAAAACCTAGCGAAAATTGGAGAAAATTTAACAAGGGGGCGTTGCACCTCTCTTACAAAAAAGAAACATCAGTTGCTATATCTATGCACCTGTATCGGTTATTATTACAAAACTTTGTACACAGGAGTATAGTGTGTTCACAAAACGCCTTGCAAAAACTGAAGCAAATTCAACAAGAGGGCGTTGCACCCCCACACAAAAAAACACATCAATTGCTATAACTATGTACCTGAGGCAGTTATTATTGAAAAACTTTGTTCTTTGGAGTATACTGAGATCCTCAAGCACCTTTGAAAAATTGGAGGAAACTGAACAAGGGGGCGTTGCACCCCCCTACAAAAAAAAACACGTCAATTGCTATATCATTGCACCTATATCATTTTACAAAACTTTATTAGAGGACGTACATTTAATTTATTAAGTACTACATGTAAAGTAAGGCGGTTAAAATAAGGGGGCTTTGCACCCCTACATTATACACTTAAGATGCTGTATCTTTAGCTGAATTCCGTAAGGAAATGGGTTTACTCATTGATAAGCCCAAACCAGGCTTTGGAACCTCAAACGATGGGAATACTGCCCGTCGATTTATTAAAAATTTTGAAAAAAGTGGAAAAATAACAGGGCTAAACAAAGAACTTATACATAATTTTTATATTGTAGTTTTAAGTTGCATTTCTTCTGGGTATGATATAAACATTTCAAAATTTGAAGTTTTTTTACAAGACACAAAACAAAAACATTTAGAGCTATATGGCTGGTATTCAATGCCAATCAGCATGCATAAAATTCTTTGTCATGCTACTGCTGTAATTAGCCATTTTACAGTCCCAATAGGACAACTCTCAGAAGAGGCTAGGCACAAAGATTGCAGGCGCTTTAGAATATCTAACATAAGGAAAAATTAAAGAGAAAATACAAATAAAGACTTACTAAATATGCTGCTTCTAACATCAGATCCCTTAATTAACTCATATCGTGAGCAACCATTAAAAAATATCAGATCAATGAGCCTGGATATTACAGAATATTTAATTATGAACCCTAAACGTGTCAGCAGGGATACTAGGGTAGCACACAAAAATTTGGAAGACAATGAGGGGATTCCTGACAAAGTGTAAAAGCCTCGAAAACCTCGTAAACTAGTAAACGTTGTCAAAATCAATACAAAATTTGACAGTTTTACGAGTTTACGTGGTTTTCGAGGCTTTTACACGTTCTCAGGAATCGCCTTAATTATCTTGTGTCTGACAGTAGCGAGAATTCTGACAATGATGACAACTATTAGCTTATATATGATGTGCATTCCAACCCTATTCTAATTAATTTTAAGTAATTTGGTAAATATAATTGCAAACAATGAACTGAAAAAAAAAAAATAAATTAAAAAAAATTTTAAAACCACCCAAGAAACAATTTTCATAGTAAGGCTGTTCTTCCTCACAATCATTCCAATCAAAGAACCGATATCATTTGCCTATTTAAATTGCTTAGATTTGATTGGTCTATTTTACCAATATACGAGGAGCCTTACAAAAGTTCGCTTAGTAGAATTGAAAAAATTTAATAAAAAATTTTTCAAATTTATAAATTTATTCTTCATCTGTTTGTGTTTTTTCAACGTAATCGCCATTTATTTTGATACATTTTTGAAGTCGATAAATTCAGCCTTCAAAATCAGCTTTTTACAGTTTTACAATTTCATAATTAACCGTATTTATTATCTCCTCATTGCTGTTGAAGATTCTCCCTCTCAAATTTCTTTTTTATTTTTGGAAACAATCAGAAGTCACAAGGCGCTAGATTTGGGGAATAAGGTGCTGGACGAAATTCTTCGATACCAGAAAGTGCAATAAAATCGGCCATTTTTTAAGCAGTGTGCGCTTTCTCGTGATGTAGAAAGTAGCTACTTTTTTGGCGTTTTCCCAATAAATTTTGGAAAATTTTTGGTGAGCAGATTTCAGTATACCACTTAGCAGTAACCTTCTGATCTTTTTCCAAAGGAAAATCAGCTACAACTTGCTCTCTGGTGAAGTAAACTGACATCATTACTTTTGTTGCAGACTTTTGTTGCTTTGCTTTAACTGGTGGATTTGCACCTTCTGGGATCCATACTATGGATTGTTGTTTGGTTTCAGTGTCGTACTTATAAAACCATACTTCATCACTTGTAACAATTTCTTCGGAAGTGTTAGACTTTCCTTTTTGAATTTTTCAAGAAAATACTTAGCAAAGCGCACACGCTACTCTTTTTGAGCATTATTTAAAATTCTAGGAACCCATCGTGCAGATTTCTTCGTGTATCTAAGATCATTTTTTAATATTCGCGATACAGCCATGGCATTCCAGCCCAATTCCTCAGCAATGATTTCATGCATCAATCTTGGGTCTTCGTCATTTTAAGACTTCACCAGCGCTACACTTGCATAATCAGTCGAAGATTTTGGGCGGCCTTCTCGAAGTTCGTCCTCCACAGAAAAATGACCTGTCTGGAATCTTCGGAACCACTTTGAAATAGTCATGAGGAATGGCGCATTAACTTCAAATGCTATTTGGCATTCAGTAAATATTTCCATAGGCTTGAGCTTACGTCGAAATCCAAAAAGAATAGCAAACCGAAATTCTTGCTGCGTTGGCACTGGAATATCGACTGACATTGTTTCGCGAATTTTACGTTTTCTTCTCTCCATTTTGTCCGATCTTTCCGATAGTTAAAATGATATATCGTAAGACTATGACATAGTATACTAAGCGAACTTTTTTCTGGCCCTCCGCACTAGGCTGCATTGAAAAGTATGGGCGAGTTTTAGAACCCAATTCCACACTCAAATAATGAAGAGAAAATCAACTCAGGAAAGTTTAAAATAAATTCTTTGCTTTGGGCAAAAAGTAAAATTTTTAAAAGAATCAACTTTTTTGGAAAATGTGCATTGATCCCTCTCAAAACATAAATGCATAATTTATTTTTAATAACATATCGTATACTACGATGTTTTTTTTTTTTTTTTTTTGAAAAAAAATGTACAGGTTGATTGAAGATAATTGTTTTTAATTCCTTTGCTGACACTCCTGCACGCCGCACGATATTTCTAAAAATTTGCACACATAAATTGTTTCAGACCACGAGTCGAGATCTATAAAGTTTTTGTGGAAAAAAGTGTACCGTTAGATAGGTTCCAATGCAAAATCACCAGGGTTTTATAAACAAGAGCCATTTCGGCAGCTAGGAATTTATTTGAAAGTCAGAAAATTTATATTTCCTGAATTGTTTTTCCTTCCTGGAATGTGGAATTGGATGTTCGTTTTACACACTAGTGACCATCCAGATGTTATTTTACATTTGCATCCGTGCGTGTGAACCAGCGATTTGCAACATAATGCTCGTACCATATTACCAGTAAAGGCGTCAAAACAGTCATATGAGTGCAGAGCTGTTTGTGGATTTGGTAGCTAATAAAACCTCCCTACTGCATTGTTATGAAGTTCTCAGGCAATATTTATAAAAATGTTAGGAGGCTCAAAAAAATCAATTTTTTTCTTATTTAGACTTGTAGCATAAAGTTTGAAAAACGTAGATTTATGCTGAAGCATGTGGTTTAATGACGTCTATTAAGTTCTAATTCAAAAGTATTAATAATGTGAATATTTTTTTTCTTTTTCTCTTATAAATATGAATTCACATGGACGTAGCCGCATGCAAAACATAAGTACATTCATATGTTTTGTATTTCATATTTGAAAAATCTTTTGTACACAAAAATAATTTTTCAATTAAATATTTAGTTTTTTATTCCTCTTTTCTTTTCATACAACTAATCGAAAACTTTTCTTTTTTTTCTGTATTTTCTTTGCAGTGAAAACAATATGGCAACAACAACAGTTATCATACAACAACAAAAACAATCAACAATCAATCACATTTTGTGAAACTGTTATCAATTAACATAACAATTGCAGCAACAAAAACAACAACAAACATTCCAACTAAACGTTCCGTATTTATTTTTGATACAAAATAGAAATCATTTAAAAGAAAAAAAAAAAACAATTTTTTTTTTTATAAAACCCAATAAACAACATCACTGTGTTCAGTTATAATTAAAAAAAATAAAATTTAATTATTAACAATTTTTTTTTTTTAACAAATGAAAGTGCAAATATTTTCTATGCAAAGCTGTATGCAAACTTTTTGCATTTACTGTATATTGTCTTTCTCTTTTTTATAACACAATCACATTTTAAATGTTATTCAATTAATATAACTATATTTTAAGAAATGTCCTTGTTGTGATGATTTTGTTTTTTTTTTAATAATTTTTGTTTAAAAAAAAGTACTACTAACTGATTAATTTGCCACTTAAAATATAAAATGAGTACACATGACAAATGCATTTTTGGCATATAAATTCATAAGAAAAAAAAAAAATATCAAAGTGCATGTGTTATTTTGTAGATGTGTGTAAGAGCAATAGAAAATGGCGGAATGTGCATATGCCAGGTGCCTTCAGGAACGACGTCTTATCAAGCGCGAATTAATGAAATGGTCAAAGGATATGCTACACATTGTTGGTAAGTGAAGTAAAACGTATTTTATGTAAATTATTTTTCTCTATTTATTGATTTAATTAACACCAATAAGTAAGTGTAAGAAGGAATCTCAGTTGCAACGGAATTTTATACAACATGTAGTGCGTGATTTAAATTTAAAGCATTTGATTCATGTTCCACATGTCGTATGATTAACATTGGTTTTCGTAAAAATCACCATTTAATAAGAAGTAAACTAAATCAACATAGTTAAAGCGCCATTGAAAGGCGATTGATTCATGAAAATTTTATACAGAGCTGGGGGGTAGCAGTTTTCACATAAGCAAACACAAGAACATTATTCGCTTTTGTAGGCCCACGTGTCATGATTAAATACTCTTTACATGAATTTTACCTAGAATTTTGATCGAAGATTACTCATACGACATGTTTTTCGGAAATTACTTTTTTAAATTAAAATCCATATAACTTTTGGAAAAATATTAACAAAATAATAATTAAGACACCATTTTGTTGATAACACAGTTCGACAATTTGAAACTTTTTGTAAAACACATGAGAAAATCCAAAAAATTCTTAAAGTAGACGTTAAAAAAAAAAATACCAGTGTCTAGTCGTTTTTCTCCAGCACCTCAGACTTTTTAGGAAAAGGGGTCAAAAAGTCCCTTAAAACAGGATATAATGGATTATTATATTCCAAAAAAAAATGATCCTTGTGTGATTTCTTTATGATCTTGTGACAACGAGTTTTATGCAAAATGTAATTTTAGAGTTTTACAGTGGAATAAAATTTGGAAAATATTGATAGTATGAAGCCTTAATTGATTTTAACGATTTTTTGGATTCTGGGATAAAATTTCGAATTTTTATGGTTCAGCAACTAATAGAAAATTTTATAACAATTATTTCTGTACTACATACTGACTCAATATTTTCCTGTCTTAGGCGTAATTTTTGTATCTTTTTGAGAAAAGGGTAAAAATGACCCACATGTGAGGGGTTGTAGAGGGTTAAAATTTTCTACAGAAAAACCTTAAACACAAAAAATAAATTATTATAAGTAATGTAATGGTGGGAAAATTAGGCAACCGAACTCGGCTACTCCCCTTTGTAAAAGTTCATTCAATTCTAAGAAAAAATTATGAAGGAACCTACGTTCAACTTTAGTCTGCCGTTTTTTCGATTGAAAATTTTACCTTGCATCCCTACTTCCGTACTTATTTTGAAAAAGGCTAAAGAAACTCTGTCTGTCTGTAACCATTTCACGCCAAAACAATTGAACTCCTTTAGATGAAGTTTGGTAAAGAGATAGCTAGAAATCCGAGAAACGACATAGGATATTTCTTTTCATAAAATCATACCAAATAGCTTCTAAGATATAGGCAAAAACGTTAATTCAAGCACCCCAGCTTGAAAAATTAAAATTAAAAATTTAAAAAAATAATGAGCCCAATGTAAAAATGTTCGTTGGCATAAGTATTTTGACATCAACTTCGCATAATCACTGTTTTAAAGTGAAAATCGTGATTCGAACGATTCCAATTCATTCCGATTACCTGGAGTGTGCTGAGCTAGGTTAGGTTTAAGTGACGGCAAATTAGCCACACAGAGACCAAAAAGGTCCATAGTATTGGGTGAACAACTTAAAAACCGGTAATTTGATGCTTTATTGTGGAAAAATGTTACAATATATTTTATTCAAAGTATTGTCCATTGGAAGTTACAACATTTCCCCATCTTTCAGGCAATTTATGAATTCCATCCCAATAAAATTGCGCCGGCTTGGCGGCCAAAAATGAATCTATCCAATTTCGGATGCCTTGCTCTGATGTGAAGCGTATTCCGGTGAGGGCATTTTGCATCGAGCGAAATAAATGAAAGTCAGACGGAGCAAGGTCCGGACTATAAGGCGGGTGAGCCAAAACTTCCCATCCACTATTTTCCAAATAGTTTTCACGGGTCTTGCAGCATCCGGCCGAGCGTTGTCATGATGAAAAATTATTGCTTCGTGTCTGGTCGCATTTTCCGGGCGTTTTTCGATGATGGCACGCTTCAAACGTATTAATTGTGTTCGGTACAGGTCACCTGTGATTGTCTGGCCCCATTTCAACAACTCATAATATAACGGCCCCTTCTGATCTCACCAAATACACAGCATAACCTTGGTGCCATGGATATTTGGCTTTGAGGGTGATTTGGCTGGTTGGCCGGGTTTCACGTATGACTTTTTTGCGCTTGGAATTGTCATAATGGATCCATTTTTCATCCCCAGTCACAATCAGATGCAAAAATGATTTGTTTTTATAGCGCTCAAGCAGCATTTCAGACACACAGAAGCGCCGTTCAACGTATCTCGGCTTCAACTCCTAGGGGACCCAATTACCTTGCTTCTGAATGTATTCGGCGGCTTTCAAACGTTTCGAAATGGCTTGTTGAGTCACTCCCAACAATTTGGCAAGCTCGTCTTGTGTATGACACGAATCCTCGTCGAGTAGCTTCTCTAATTCTTCGTCTGCATACTTTTTTGGCTGTCCTGGGCGTTCTTTGTCTTTGATGTCAAAATCGGCACTTTTGAAGCGTTTAAACCATTCAAAGCACTGTGTTTTTCCTAAAGCATCGTCGCCATAAACTTCTACAAGCAAACTATGACTTTCCGCAGCAGTTTTCTTTGCAAAAAAATGACCCAACAGAACCTCCCGCAAATGATGTCTTTTTCTCGAATTTTGGAAGTTATTCATCGTGAAAAATAATAATGATGCACACAAGATAAAATTGTTTTGTTGACTGATTTTGACAGCTGTCAAATGTACCTTCAAAATGACATAAACATAAAGTTCGAGCTTTCACGATATTTGTTAGTACGGACATCCACTGTCAAATTCCGGTTTTTAAGTTGTACACCCAATAATACCACATCATCCCGGACGATGAGTCACTTAGATGTAATTAATTAGATGTAATAATGGGGTTTCAGCCCTCTTTAGGCTTGAGCGTGAAGGCTTTAGAAGCCAATGCGAATTTTTTTTATTGGTTTTACACCCGCATCTGAAAGTTCTTCAAGATTGTTAAAAAACATTTGTCCAAGGGTTTTAAAACTGGTTCTGCAAAGCGCTGGACAAAAACACAGTAGATGTCCCAAATTCTCCTCTTCGTCTTCATCACATAACCGACACCTACTATCCGCTAGAATGCCCATTCTATGAGCATGATAACCAATAAGACAGTGTCCAGTGATGGCTCCTACAACAGTTCTACATATTTTACGAGATAAAGAGAGAAGGCAGTCGGTTTTAACTTTACAGAAAGTTGGCCAAACATTTTTGGTTATTTTGCTAGTATTTGAGTTGATCCATTTTAAGTTGTGTGCTGAGTTAGGTCAGAAAATATTGTTTTAGCTTGTTCAGTGTTGCTGTAAAAAGTTTTTTTTTTTTGTGACTTTACTTCAACTAATCTGTAAAGAGAACGGCTTGTCCGATTTCAACTGGAAACATTTTATTAACGATACAATTAAATAATGTTTCCCACGGTCTATTATTCGATCTCAATGAATAATACACCGTAAGAAACATAAGTTAATGAGCTTTCAAACAAAATATTCTTAATTGAAATCAGACTAGCCGTACTCTCTGCAGATCAGTTAAAGTGAAGTCGTGCATAGAAAAACGGTTTTTTACGATAACGGTAACACTTCTTGAGCGAAACATTTTTTTCTTACCCTTTTTAGCTCATCACACTGCAAGTCATCAAAATAAATATGAATCAAGCGAACCACGATTTTTGCTGTAAAATAGTAATTATGCTAAGTTGATGTCAAAATATTTATGGCATCGAAATGTAAAAATTTCACACATTATTTCTTTTATTAAATAGTATAGATTTTAAAAATTTATATTATTAACAAATTAAACCATCTATGGAATGTACATACATATATCGTATAAGAGTCTAAAATTTTTTGAGTTTATTTGTCAAAATAATTATGCCGACTTGTGTATTGCAGCAACTGGGGGAAAAAAAAACGTTTATTTTTTTCTGCTCTTAAAAATTTATCAAAATAAAACAAAATTATATTGCCCCATTCTAAGAAATAACCAACTTCCTCCTCCGCCTCCTTTATAGTTCGTGGTGTTATATCCGATATGTGCATGTATTAAATATCATCGTTATTGCTGTAGTTGTATTGGAGATTTTCAATTTCCTTGTTTTTATTTTTTTGTATCGAAACGAAAAAAAAGATTCCCATACAGCGAGACAATCTTCTTCTTCTTGTACATATTTTTTTCAAGTATTTCAAACATTTTGCTAGGGTTTGAGTCACTAGGATGTTGACCGTCCGTCCCCATCATAGACATTTTTGTTTGAGGTCCTTTCTATGGGGTTTGAGTCTGTAAAATATAGAGAGAAAAATCCACATTTTTTTCGTTTTTGTTGCAGAGAATTTTTTATTTTACGAATATATAAGAGGCAATCGCAAAAAAAATTCACTTACACTAATGCAATTTTAAGCAAAACGTTGCAGAGACGCTGCTAGAAATAGCTACGTGGCAAAACCAAAAAAAAAAAATGCAATATAAAGCAAAGTAAAGATGGCGACAAAGATGTCCGTTTATATCCTGGAAATGGTAGGACGCTTAGGAAAATTCTTTTTTTTTTATTATTTTCATACATAAGTATATGTTATTTTGTTTTTGTTTTTTTTATATTTTTTAGTTTATTCTTAAACTTATTTTTTACTGAACTTTCTTATTCAAACCAAATGCTGGGTATGGTAGTAACCCCTTTATGGGAAGAAAAGAAAATTACAAAATATTGAGCAAATATCGATGAGTATCTAACTATAATGAAAAAGTAGCAACGCCATATTGACGCTGCTTCTATGGAGCATAGGTAGTGGTGGTATTGAGAGAGGTCGGTTTTTTTTTTTTTTTTTTTTTTTTTTGAGGGCGAAGAAGGTGGATTTCATAAGGCATAGCGTAAAAAAAGCGTAATGAGATGACTATAAATTTTGCGAGCTCTGGCAATGTGATACATGCATATGAAATTCATTTAAAAAAAACTGATTACATCAGATACGTTTTTAATGAGCTTTCTCTGAATTGATTTACTTATAGCACAAACTTAAAAATTACTATGAAAGAAGCTTAAGGAATAAAAAATTTTCAAATTTTTTTTTACCATGACCTTATTTATAGATTTTTTCCCAGAATATGTATTTATTTTAAATTTAATGCGCAGTTTACAATATACTCCAAAAATTATTTACGAAGGATATTCGTTATCGCATAGCAGAGATTTATTTACGAGAAAAAAACATAAGTTTAATTTTAGGAATACGAAAAACCTTCATAATATTGATGCCAATGAATGGAAAATGAATACAATTTATTTCAATTTTAATTTCTTTCGAATGGATCTCATTTGGCATAAATTAACATCGTATCAGCGTTCCTTTCTCTTCACTATTATGTTAATAATATCTACCATCAAAAATACCATTTATGAAAATTTTAATCAAAGAATAACTCAGTAGATGTGGCACTCCCAGGTGACAAGGCACCCCTTTCAATTTCAATACTTGCTGCATTCGTAGGGCCTAAACATGGAAAAAATTTAATTCCGTCGCACGAAAGATTTCATGGTGAATTATTCGTTTAGCTGCTATTTAGTTGCTATTTAAAAAAAAATCGTTTGGAGTGGTGACATTTTGATACACTAATGTATATGGACACTTAGAAGTGATTTGGTTCAAAACCACCCAGACATCGCAATTTTCATCGAAATATAAAAATTCTTAAAGTGGAATATTTGTTTTGTCATACTGAAGAATGGTACGAAGCTTTATTTCCTAAATGTGAGTTTATCAATTTACCGAGTGAGCTTGAAAAATGTAATTCAATGTTCAAAAAATAGAGATAACATTAAAAATCTTTTTTTACTCAAGAGGAAAGCATCCGACGAAAAAAGTGTACTAATTAAAAAAAGCTTAGAATTGTCCAAGCAATTTGTGAGATTTTTTTGGATTTTTTTGGAAACTTTTTTTTTTGAATTATTTTTTAATATTTTTTTTTGAAAGTTTTTCAAAAAAAAAAGTTCAAAAAAATTCCAAAAAAAAAAATTACACGTATTGCTTGGACGATTCTAAGCATTTTATGCCTAGTACACTTTTTTCGTAAGATGCTTTCCTCTTGAGTAAAAAAGATTTTTGCCTTCCGCGTGCGTTCAAAAGCAAAAAACTCCCGTTTAGCTTCCGAATCCCATCTTGAGTCATATTTGGGAAATTAAGCTTCGCACCATTCTTCAGTATGACAAAACAAATATCCCACTTTAAGAAATTTTATATTTCGATGAAAATTGCGATTTGTGGGTGGTTTTGAACATGGAGTCCCCAGTGTGCGTCGCACACATTTAAAGTGCGAAAAAAGTAAAAGCTAAACATATTTGTATTTTAATTTTTACTATACATTATAGCACTATAATTAGTGCCAACGTTAATAGCAGGCAAAGTCCTGGTTCCAAGATACACGCAACAAAATACACAAAACGAACGTGACAAAAATAAATATAGTTTTCGTGCCTATTCAAAGATAGTCAGAATTTAGCGGAACAAGTCAGAATTTTGTAATGCGACTAACTTTAGAATCTTATGCTGTAATGTTACTTTATAATGTATTCTGTTTGATTAAAATATCCTCTGTACATTTCTTTGTTTTGATCATAATCTGAATCGATACGTGACAATATGAACGTGACATTTATTCTATTATGATATTTATGTATTTTTTCATTTAGTAAGTTTGATTTAAGATAAAATCGGTTTTGGAAGCGAAAAAAACTTGCAAGCTATTCTGGTGGCAATTGTGAAGTTTTCTTATCTGAAAACTGCAACCCTTTTATTACTTTTCTTACGCATTATTCCTCAGATTTAATGATTCTTTTATCATTTGTGACTACTGTCGAAATTTTACGTGCAATATTTTTGTAGCATACTTTAACCCACTAAAACCAAGTCTTTTTGAAAAAGATGTCAAAAAGAGCAAAAAACAGGATAATAAAATGCTCCTATTATGAGTTTATTACATATATCCTTGGAACAACAAAATTTATCCAAAATGTAGTTTTAAAATTTAACAATAGAATGAAATTTAAAAAAAAAAAACATTACTTTTGAGCTAAAAGTGACGAACGTGACCAAATTTAAATGGATTTAAATTTTATTTTTTGCAATAGACCTTTTATTTTTCTTAGTTATGTGTATTAAATTATATTTGCACTTAATTTTTGACACACTTGCTGCTTGATTTGCACTTGATTCGTGAAGCAATGATGACAAATTATACTTTTCAGTGATGAACCGGACAAGAGAAATTGGACTAAAGTAAAGTAGAATTTGACAGTTAATCGGGATTGCATTGTTCTCCTTTAATTTTTTTATATCATTATTGTTGTAAGGGAGATTTTATGGAACAACTGTAATCATTTATTATACCTCTTACTAAATTTTATAGAAATAAAACATTCAATTAAAAATTACTAAAAAAGAAAAACATTTTTGCAACTTTAGGGTCGGTTTGATCATCATGGTAAATGAATTTATGCGTTAATTGCTTAAATTAATAAAATTAAAATGTTTCTCTAAGATAATATCATAAAGTGTTTAGTTTTCAATTTCTTGTAATATTTTGAGCATGGTGGATAAATTTTTATTCGGTATACACTAAAAAGAAAATTGGCACCCTATTACTGATATGGTTCGGGTGCCATTTTTTCCCCTTTCTCTTTATCAGATATTTGCGAGTACAAATATGGTGATTATAAAAAATACCCAAAAAAACATCCAAAAATAAAAACATCCGGAAAAAACATCAAAAAATACATCCAATAAAAAACATATCCATTAAAAAATGTCCAAAAATTTTTAGATGTTTTTTTTTTGTTTTTATTTTTGGATGTTTTTCATCAGATGTTATTTTTTTTAAATTTTTAAGTGTAATCCAGAGATAAAATCGTAAAGCGCTTGAACTTACAGTCACTCCAGAATCGCAGAATTTTAGTCCGGTAGGACCTTTAATGATCGTTTTTTAATTTTGAATAGATTAATTTGAGGTTTCCGCAAATATTTCAGAAAACTCTGTGCGAATATATGCGGCATCATGCCTGAGTCTCCCGTCTATACCGATGACTTCAAAAAACAATAAGTCGAACATAAGGGAATAAATAACAAGAACTCTAACTTTTCCAATAATGCGGTTCAGCAGAAAAAGAAAAAACTGAGGAGGAAAACACAACCAATGCAACGTATGGTTGTTCCACGATGGATCTGATGGTTGCGTTGGATATGGAAAGACTACGCACAAACTAATAAACCAGATGATTGGATCCAGTGCGAAATGTGCCGCATGTGGTCATATTAAACATGTACATCTTAAACAGTGGCGGATTAACCCTAAGGCACCAGTAAGCACCTGCCTAGGGCGGCAGATTTTTGGGGGCGGCAAATTCTCGGAGCGATAAAAAAAACTTTTTATGATTTAAGTATTGAATTTGATTTTATTTTACGTAAATGGTGCTTTAAAAACATTTAAATTCGGCACTATTTAAGCAATACGAATCGACGATTTAACCGATTAAAAACAACCATGTAGTGTACCATACGGTTAAATTAAGACGATTATAAAAGATATTTAAGAAAAGTTCACTCAATGCCCAGGGCGGGGCAAAATGAGTGATTGAAATTGATATTGTTCTATAAAACCAAAGGACTATAAGCTCAAGAACTCTTAACAAATGCAAAATGTACTGTAGGGGCGGCAAAATGAGTGATTGAAAAAGATATATATACAAGGTAAAAGTAATAAATTAGAAATATTCGAAACATCATTTCTTTTGTGTGTATAGAATTTTGTATTAAAAAAAATTAACGCCGTTAGCACGATCTTGCAAGTTGTCAAAACAAACCTGTGGAAAGGGGTTGAACTGTACGATGGCCTAATCAGTATAATTCAAGCTACTCGTAACGAATTTGATTTTTACGAAAAAAAAATGCTATGGAGATATCTGTCATTAAGGAATATAAAACAGTTTCTTCAAGAAAAAGAACGTGTGCATTGTAATCTGGTGAAACAAGAGATGAGGAAACTAGTGGCAGAGATAATTTCAGAATTTTTACATTCAATGTAATTTTAGATCAGTTGATCTGTGATTGTCTTGTGTCATATGTTAAGGCTCTGGAAAAATTTGGTGATCTAATTGATATGGCAGCCTTGGGAAATAATGAAAAGTTTTCCTGAAGATTTAGAAAAATCATTAAGCGACGAACTTCTCCAGTTTAAGTCTTATTGAAAAAGCTTTAATACAAAATCTGCCTCAGGATTTGCTCCAAATTCTTTAGAGAAATGATCTCTGCACATTGTTCCCAAATGTTGACATTGCGTGTACTAAGTATGTACACCCATTTCCAATTCCACTGCTGAAATGTCTTTCTCTGTTCTAAAGCGAGTCAAAAATTACTTAAGATTAACAATGGAGGAAATTTGATTGAGTGCACTTGCCATTTTAAAAATAGAAAAAGATATTTTGCTTGAATTAGATTGTGAGGATATTATTCACCAATTTGCACATAACAAAATTAGATGAAAAATTTTTTAATGTATGGATAAACGATGCATTTGAACATACAATTCATTAAAGTGTTAATGTAACCTATCTATATGTTTTTATTATAAGTTTCTTTTACTATAAAAAACAAATTTGGAGGTCAGGGGGGGGGGGGGCGTTGAAAAATTAAGTGCCTAGGGCGGCAAATTACTTAGATCCGCCACTGATCATATATAAGAACATGCAACAATTCTGATAACAAAAACTTTAAAGCTACTAAGGGTGCCGTATCGCCCATAATATGTTGCCACATTATCCATAGACTTGCATGATTTTGCACTTTATTTCATTTTTTAAATTGAAAAGAAAAAACATTTTCAATAATTTTTGTTTTAGTTGAAGAACAATTATTTGTTTTAAATTAATTAAATTTTTTTAAAATCAAGTCAGATACCAATACTTACTGATCGAGACCAAGACCAAGACTCAATGGGGGTTATCGTGAATCAAGATTCCCGGGGAATTTTCTTAAACTGCAATAGAGAATGCACGGCAGTTCGAGAAAATTCCCCGGGAATCTTGATTCACGATAACCCCCAATATCAAAAACAAGACTGCTTTAGTCTTGATATTGCTTTGCTCTGCACTTGAACAGATTATATCACAATTGACTCTTCTGTCTTTCTTTTGAGAGAAAGTTCCTTAGATCTGATTTAAATTTTGTTTTGACATATCAGATAGACAGTATTCAGAAATGTTGTGCTTATTTCATATTTTGGACATAAAAGTCTCATTTAAACCTTTTTACTCTACATAGAAAACACGAATAAGTACTATCATTAATGATCCTCTATTTGTAATTGCTCTTAGGTTACCAACAGACAAAATTTAATTTGGAATACAAACAAACACCCTCCAAATTATTGACACTCCCACCAGCTTTAGCGACCAACTGCGGTGGCATACAATTTATTCACAATGCATTTTCTTTAAACGCCCGCCGCATGCATGTCAGTGAAATATGGACTTGAAATGCAAAACCCTGATCTACAATTTATATGAAGATACTAAATAGCAAACTGGAGTAAAAAAAGCATAACAAAATTAATTAAATAAGCCCGCTCACAGACAGAGTTTCTTTGGTTAGAATAAATGTATATATTTCCATTACAATTACATTACAATAATAATAACAATGCGAAAAAAATGCGCGTTCACTTGTTAAATAAACCAAAAAAAAAAAAAAAACCTGCATCCTAAGAAAATTCGTAATGAAACCAACAATTCAGTGAAACATCTATCTGAATGTGCAGTTACCTTTGGTACTCCCCCCCTATCCACACCTCTGAAAGTACAATGTATATTAAACAAATTTTGTAATTTTCTTTTTCATTTGCCATATCCACACTCCAAAGCAATTCTTCGTCGGGCAGGAGGTCTTTTAACTGAACGATTTAGTCTTACTTTACGTACGAAAGGAAAAAAGAAATGCAATTTTCTCTCGACGAACAGCACGCGCTTTTTCTTTTCCCAGCATGTGCTCTCAGCGTTTTGTGTTTTTTGAGCACAATTTTGTAAAACTAACTTAACTCGCACTCAAACCAATTCGAGTTAAGCATCTTCGCCGCCTCCAACTTCCATACGCCTGCTCTCCACCGAAAAGTGCATTTTTTTATGAACGGAGATTTGGTAGAAAAAAAAACCCGAACTCGTATTTATTTTCGTGCTTTTCTTTTACGTTCAATTCTTTGTAGTCGTCTTAGTCTTTTTGTACTCCTTCTTTTCACTCTCCCACTTCAATTGGGTTTTTTGTTGTTGCTGTTTGGTCCTCTGCTCTAAACTACTTCCTCAATAATGCTTATCGTCCTTGTGCGTTGTTGTCCTCATAGTCATCGTTGCCGTTGCCATTGTCGTTATTGCTATTCATGCCACACTCCGTATGACCCTTCATCATCATCATCGTCGTTGATGTTGTTGTTGTTATCAACATCGTTGTTGCTTCGGACCCTGCAATGCTTAGCCCCACCATAGACTCAAACCTTCTTTGACGGTAACAAACACTTTTTTCCAAAGGACAATTCTCGTTATACTTAAAAAAAAAAAATTGTGTTCAAGTATGAAAGTGTTGAGACAAATACATTGACATACTTACACATGCACGAACACACTTATAAATATATAGAAAAATTATGCGGAGGAGGTGTGAGCATTTTGCATTAGTGTACATATATATACATACGTAGGTAGCGCGAATATTGGGAGTCGAAAATCAAATACGTTAGTAGCAGTTGTTGTGGAATGGCAAAAAGGATTTGATGCGCCAGGAAAGCGTAAATTTTTTTTTTTTTTTTCTCTTTTTGCGTTCGTTTTTTGGCGAGTGTTGCATATAATAGAAGAAGAAGTAGAAACAAAAATTGTATATTTTCGCTGAATGTTGTCGCTATCGTCGTAGTTGTTGTCGCAGGTCTTTAAAACCAAAACAAGCACCCACTTGTAGCTTCGAAGTTAAGAAATGTGGGTTCGTTGATAATGGGCCAATGTAAGTTCGAGTTCAATATTGGCAGCAGTGTCGGTTAGTATCTAGAAAATGCATACCGTACCATATGTTTGAAGTGGACAGGTAATGGTGAACTAAAAACATACACTTTTTTCCACGATATGTTATTATTTTCAAGCGGACAAAACGTTTTGTTGCTTTTAAACATTCCTTGTATACATTGTTTGCAAACATAATTGCTTGTATTTCCAAGGAATGGTTATAAAAATTTCTTATAAACATTGTTTATAAAAATTTCTTATAAACATTGTTTGTAAACATTATTTATAAACATAATTGCTTGTATTTCCAAGGAATGGTTATAAACATTGTTTATACTCATTGCTTATAAACATTTCTTCCAAACTTTGTTTATAAACATTATTTATAAGCATTGCTTACAAACATTTCTAATAAAAATTGCTTGTAAATATCCTTATAAACTTTGTTTACAAACATTATTTATAAACATTGCTTACAAACATTTCTAATAAACATTGCTTGTAAATATCCTTATAAAAATTGTTTATAACAATTATTTATATACAATGTTTATAAACATTTCTAATAAACATTCCTTATAAACATTCCCTAAAAACATTGTTTATAAATATTTCTAATGAACATTGCTTGTAAATATTATTTTTAAAAATTTTTTGTAAATAATATTTTCTTAGAATTTCTATAAACATTGCTTATAAGCATTTGTATTCTAAAGAGACTTTAGCTAGGAATAATAACTTGCCGATGGCCAAGGGTTCGATTACAAAAATTTAAATTTTTCAAACTGCGATAACTCATATTTCCAAACATCGTTTTTTATAAATTGTTGTCCGTTGCATTGGCTGCAAAGGCTACAAATGACCGATAGGGTTAAAGGATGCGTAAAACATTTTGTTCATTGCTTCTAAATAATGTTTTTCGACTTTATAAACATACGGATATATTGCCTCTTATTTTCTCTCCAAACATTGATGCGATAAATTGTTAATAAACATTGTTTCCAATATTGGATGTGAACATACTTTATAAACATTTCTGTCTAGACTGTTCCTCAGTATTGTATTTATGTATAAATGTAATAAATATTGTATCCAAACAATTGTTGTTATCATTGTCATTTTCCAAATATTGTTTGCCAACATTGGTTATTGACGTTGTTTCAAAACATTGTCTTTAAAGTTTATTTTCTAAGGATGTTTCTTAACTTTGTTCCTTAGCATTTTTTTTTCTAATTTTTTTTTTTTTTTTTTTTGAACATTGTTTCTAAGATATGTTCATTATTACCGTATACCAACATAGTTTGTAAACATGCTGCCAAATTTTAGCCAGAACGTTCTAAATACATTGAATCCTTGAATTTTGTTTGTATGTGTATTTTTAAAGGAAAAAGGTATGTTAAAATTGTTTATAAACATTTGTTTTTGAAAACTTTTTCAATAAACTTTATTCAACAAATGTAAAGAAATCTTTGAACGCCACTGCAAGCAACCACCACTACCAACGGCTTCAGGACGCGTTATCCTTGCAACGAACTACTTTAGTACATTTTGGTATAGCCAGAAATATGAAAAAGAAGTAGAAAACAACAACAAAAGATAAAAAGAAATAGCTCCATAGTTTAGTAGCACTAAAAAATGCGATTTCGAGGACGAAAACGACTGGCGACAACCAACGGCAACGACGACATTCTACGATGCGACTACGACAACAGGAGTAAGAGAGCGATTACGGCAGTTGCCCTTGTTTTCTTTTTTTTTTCTTTTTTGATGCCACCAACATCATCTCATCTTCTTCCTTATTTTCGGGCTTTCGGCTTCATTTTGCTTTAGAATCGTTGCGGTGCGATGCAACAAGCGCAACGTCCAACATCACATAGTGCCACATTACCCAACATCATTGGGTGGGTGGGTTTTTTTTTTTTCGACTGCACACATTGCCTTAGGAGGTGTGGTAGATGCTTGTATTGGCTATATAAAGTTTTCTACGTCCATTTTTGCCTTCTACTACTTTTTTTTTTTTTTTGTTGCCACGAATTTTTTCAGTTGGTTTTTAGGTTACATTTTTTAAAGAGGAGAAGAAAAAAATTAATTTTTTTTTTTGCTTTTATGTTTTTCACACGCTGCTTCTTGCTGCTGCCAGTGCACCAACCAAGGCAGCAGCAGTAGCAGCAACAGTGGAGGAGATATGGCATAAAACGAAAGTAGCGCAAAAGAAAAAAAGGAAGAAGCTGAAAAATAGAACTGCAAGTTTGACTCCTAAAATGTAAAGGAGCAAATGCATAGTGGATCAAAGTTGTATCAGAATTTGTTAAACGGATCTAAAAGGCTAAATATTTTGAAAAACCTGTGTTTTAGGAACGATAATTTTTGTCATTTCACGCAAGACAGCAGATATGAGTTACTATGGAAGCTATGCCTGTTATCTGTTTGCAATATAAGATATTGTCCTTCCTTCTCTCTGACTCCTTGCGAAAGCACTATGAATTGTTTTCATCGAATTCTATCTCTTCTGAAGACTTTAATTTCCTCCTTCCACGTCTTTGCAGGTTCTTGAATTTCTCTCTTTGACGATTCCTTCCAGATGACTTTTGGTTTAACATATTTTTTAAATGCCTAGCGAATTTCAACGAATTTCACTCAAGGGCTAGAAATCAAGACGAAAAATTCCCTATTTGTATTCCCTGTTTCAAAAAAGTTTTTGTGTATATACCGGAGCAAAGGGAAGCATATCCTTTGTGCTCAGAAGAAAATAATTTTTGGATAAGGGAAAGTCAACACAAAAGTTTTTTCAATCATTTTTCAAGTGCGCTAAATCGAAGATCAATCGAAAAGCTGAATGCAATCTATATTTATGCAATTGAATTATATTTTGTGATACAAAACCGAATGCAGTCAAAATGTTCACACAACACAATGTGATTATTGCTTTTCAAAGTCGAGAATTGATTCGGGTGTGGGTACCCCTCTTTCTTCATTTAAAGCGTGTGTTTTACTGAAATATCATCGTGGATGCCAACATTACTAATTTAAATGGTGTTCTTATGCCTTTTTCAGCTTTTATTAGTGGAATGGAAAGAACCAATAGGCCCTTTAAAGATATCACAGAAAAAAAGTTGTTTTTATTTAGTGTGGGTGGTAAAGTGGCATACCACTTTGCAAAAAATCTCGGCTGAGACAAAAGGACCGAGAAGCAGATGGCTGGCATGGATTAGCATAAAAAATTCATGCTTGGCAAAAGAGCAATGTCAACAAGGGCTTGAAATTACGTCACCCAGCCGGCATAGTGTGTAAAACAAATGATCTAGCACTGACGCCGAAGACAATCAAATCAGACGTTTTCAGTGACGCTGATTTTGTTGAATTTGTGTGAGTCAGTGTTTCCAAAATAAATTAATTTGGCTTTCTTCCACATTTGATTGCGTCTTAAATACTTAATGTTTGATTTCTCTATTGAAGATCTGGTACAAACTCGTACTTAATGTTTCATCAGACAACTTATTTTCTTATATCAAATATATCTGTCTACCATATTTGTTAATTATTACCAAATTTTGGTATAATAATTAAATTGTTTTCTTTATGACACAGTTTATTCAAACTTATCTTCAAATTTCTTTCAAAATTCAGTGCAATATTTGTCAGGCTTTCAGAACATTGCACCACTGTGAACCAGACAACGACGACGCCTTGTTGAGCCACAAGTGGGCGTCTGGTCTGGTGCACAACTAGGATGCCAGCGACGTCGTCGTCGTCGATGTGCTTGTCGGTTCTTTTTAGTGTGCGGATTTCGGTGCAGAAATTGGAAAATTTTGGGTGGTTTTTCTTTTGCTATGACTTTTTCTGGTTGCATTTTTTTTTTCTATCGCTCTCGCTCCAATTTTTCACTAAAATATCAGGGTCGTGTCTAGGAGTAAGAGTGAGACGGTAAGTGAAGTGAATTAACTGTAGTGAGTTGTGGTGTGGTCTGATAAGGTGAGGTGGTGACTCAGTGTGACCGCCACTCAGCATATTGGATATGATCGGATCGGTTTTCGGTGCAATGCCGAACGTTTAACTTTGGCTTTTTGGTAGCACTACACTGTAGTGCAGAGGGTTGTAAAGTCGGGAGTTGCATGGGTTTTTGGTGGGTAGCAAATTTTAGTAGTTTTGAGACATTAGAAAGGACGTTGGTATTGGTAGCAGATTTTTTTTTGTGTGAGCGTTGGTGTGTGTAGTGTGCTTCTTTACATTAAGTTGCAGAAGACGAAAATGAAGAAAGGTGGCAACGCAAACTTACGCAAACTTTCGTAAAAATTGTGTATGGCGACAAACGAAAGAAAGAAAAAGTAGAACGAAAAATCATAAACAGAAGGTAAGACAGGATAAAGCAAAGGACAAAACACACACACAAACACACAGGTGCACATACTTAGAGACACATAGACAGACACATGTTCAGAGAATGAAAAAAAAAATGCATTGAACGTCGAAAAACTATTTTAGTGAAAAAAGAACAAAAATAAATAAAGAATGGAAACACCCGAACAAGGAAGCTTAAAATGTTTAAAGAGGAAGCGTACAAAATCCAACAACAAAACAAAAGAACAGAAAAAAAATTGGGTGGCCAGTTGTTGGTCGAAACCGGCTTGAGTTTTGTGTAAAATTAGGGTAGGGGGGAGGGAGATGAGGCAACTTCATGCTGCTGCTGCTGTCATCGGCGTTAGAATGCAAAGGCAAAAAAATGCAGCACACTGTAAAATGAAAAAATAAATAAAAATTTGTATACATGTATGTGTGTGTTTATTACAGATACTGCATGGGTATATGTGTGTGTGTGTGTCATGGTGAAAAATAAAAATGGCACAACAAAAACAACGAAAACGATAAAAAAATCAACATGGCGCAAAAAACTACATAAAAGTTTTTGAAAAAGTTTCGTGTGCTCGAAAAAGTTTTGTCTCGACTATGGGACGGGCGGAGGAAGTGGCAGTTAAACAGGCGGTAGGTTGGAAATGAAGAAATGAAGCTCCATGCAATTCTGTTGGGTGCTGTTGGTATATTTTTTTTTTTCACATTTTTTTCCTTTTTTCGTGGGCTGAGTTGTGCGGATGCGAATTGTGGACTTTTCTGTTGCAGCCTTTTGGGGGTTTGGGGTATGGGAGCGATGCCATTTTTCGTCGAAAATAAGGAGGACAAGTAAAAGCAGCAGCAGCAGCAACACAGCGTAGTATATTCGTAGTGCACGGTGCTGGTGCCATTCGAATTGTGCAACAAGTGAGTTTGGCAGCAACTGCGACCAGGATGACAACTACAGTTTTTGAGCACAAAAAACGCGCACTCCAAAAACAGATTCTTCAAAAAGCAGTAAATTTTGTTTGATTAGTTGTATGATTGGAGACCTTTTTGTTGTTGATTTCAAAGCCAACTGTCAAAACAGGATTTTGAATTTTTTGATGCTGTCATTTCGGCGCACCACTACTACTTCTAGAGTGTGTTAGTGCCATATACCCAAATGTGTTCATGTGACATGGCTATGTGCATGTGGTGCGGCAAATTAAACTGTTGCTGGTAATCGGCAACTGTGTGGACAACTGTTGCTTCTTAAGAGTGTTGAACAATATTGCAAATGCCGATGCTTCATAGTTGAACTGTTGAGGAAAGTGACGTAAGAAGTGGAAACATTTGTGCATAATATTTAATGGTGTATACGGTATTGTTTTGTGAATTGAGAAAAATTGCATATCATAGAGTGAATCAAAAATTTTAATGTTGACAATTTATTTAATTAACTAAAATGCGTGATATTTGAGAAGAATGCATATTTTGTTTGCAGCCAGGTATGTTATTTACAGTATAAAAAATATATTCTTACTAAAGCAAACAGTTGTTGATTTGACTTTACTTCAAGTTGACACCTCAAGCAAAAATTAACTCGCATTGAATTAACATAAAAGTTAAATCAGTAATAAACTTAATAGGATAAGGTCAATTTTAAGTAAAATTTATATAGAAATATTTTCCAGCTGCTGTAACGTATGGTCTCCATAAGGTTATGTTTTTCTAAGTAAATCAAAAACTAAACAGCTGTTTACAAACTGTTCACAAACTTTTATTATTCAAATTTAAACATAAATTCTTTCAGAAAAAAAGAGTGATTGTCTAAATCAATTGAATATACATAAAATCTATCTCTCTACTCTATTAATCTGAAATCGGGGGTGGAGGGCAATACACCCTTTACAGTTTTTTCAAAATATCTAGCGAACAAAGCAAAACTTCGATATTTTTTTTCCAAAACTTTTTGTAGAGAATTAAATTTGTCACCGAAATTGCTTATTCAAAAAATTAAAAAAAAAAAATTTTATGCCAAAAAATTTTGAAACAAAAAAGAAAAAAAACGTATTCTTGTGTTTTTTTACTCTTTACTCTTTTTTTAGGGTCAGAGATAGGTAAAGATATTGCACAATACAAAAAAAAAAGGTAATAAAACTTCCTTTAAAATGGTTTATCTAGAAATTTCTCATGTCACAAATTGACCGAAATATGGCCACTCAAGCATAGAAATTTTACATATGCGGTCGGGAAAACGGTTTTTATTCAAAACCAAGGCAAAAAATGTTTAGAAGCATTAAAGGAATACACATAATTTTTTCATAGTTTTTGGGGACATTTTATAATTTTTCATAACTGTTAAAAAAAATGTTCCAAAAAATTCTGAAAAAAATTCTAATTCTTGGACGATTTAAAGCATTTTTTGCCTTATACACTTTTTTTCGCAAGACACCTTGGTTTTGAGTAAACACCGTTTTTCCGATCACATAACGAAAATGTCCATGCTCCATTGGCCATAATTCGGTTAATTTTTAACCGAAAAAATTATTAGTAAATCATTTTAAAGGAATTTGTTTTTTTTTTTGGTTTTTTTTTCATATTTGTGTTAAAACTTTTGGTATAACAATTTTTTTTTAAATTTTTTTAATAAACTATTTCGATAGCAAATTTAATTCTCTACAAAAAGTTTTCTTAAAAATATCAAAGTTTTGCTTTGTTCGTTAGATATTTTGAAAAATTTGTAAAGGGTACATTTCCCCACGATTTCCAACCTCTAATTTAATAGCGGTTTTTTCATCTTTAATGACCAACTGACGTTTAACTTCCTTTTTAGCATGTTTTCTAATTTGGTAATAAAAGGCATAAGTTCCTATATGACGTTTGAATATTTAACAACAGTGTCATGCCTTGCATCATAAGCCTCAAACTACGTACAACTGAGGCTAACTAAAAAACGAGGTACTTAAAAAAATATCGATAAAGTTCAAGAGTATTAAATGTTCAGATCAAAAAGTATTGAATAAAGTCCAATAATTCAATAAAATCAGAAATCTTCAAAAATAAATATCGAGAAAGTACAACAAAAAGTATTCAAAAGAATATGTCGCCGGTGCTTACGAAGAAAATTTTCCAACCGAAAGTTGCGGCGAAGAAAATCTTTTTTTTTTTGAAATTGCGGCGAAAAAAATCTTTTTTGTAATATGCGGACAAGAAAACCACTTTTTACAAAATGCGGCGAAGAAAATCACTTTTTACAAAATGCGAAATAATTTTTTCAGAGAAATTTTTCCTATTCCTTTTTTCGAAAAAATTTGCATTACTAATCTAAAGAGTGATTTTTAACGCTGCATTTTTAAAAAAAAAGATTTTCTTCGCCGCATTTTGTAAAAAGTGATTTTCTTGTCCGCATTCGCACAAAAAAGATCTTTTTCGCCGTAGTTTGAAAAAAAAAAGATTTTCTGGTCCGCATTTAAAGAAGAGATAGTCTTCGTAAGCACCGGCGATATGAAATCAGAGAAAAATAAAAACAAAAGTCAAAAATTGTCAAAGATCCTAAAAATAGATGAATAGTCATACGTTAATGGTATGTAAAAAGTTTATATCGAATATATACCAAATAAAAAATCAATTAGCAAGGAAGGTTTTCAAAAAGTCAATCCATGTAAAATTTCATTCAAATCTAATAAGTGGTTCCAATGATGTTGTAAGAATAATAACACAGGTTAACAAAAAAAAAAATAATGTCATGGCGTTTTGACCAGAATATGTGTTTCCTAGGGACTTTGACATCTTGAATCCGAATCCTGGGTCCTTTTTTTTCCAGAACGTCTGAGAAAAAAGATTTCAAGGTCATATGGAGGTCAAAATGGGGTTCATGTGTCGTTTAGTGATAAATTCGCTAAACTAATTTTTTATCATTGAGTTCTTAAATCTTAAAAAGAATATGTGATCAAAATGGGTAGCTCGGACCTAGTTTCGGAGATATAGTCATCGGAAGATCCGGATATATCTTCTATGAAAACCGCTATAAGTTGGGAACCCCTGGATGGATTTGAAAAACATTGATGTCATATGAAAGATATTTTGTTGTTGTTTTTGTTGTTGATTTATTTGATGTTGTTATTGAAAAAATTTCACAAAATTTCAAAAAAGCTCATATCTCGAAAACTATGAATCCAATAACTTTCAGATGACATCAATATTTTACAAATCCATCCGGGGGTTCCCAACTTATAGCGGTTTTCATAGAATATATATTCGTATCTTCCGAAGGCTATATCTCCGAAACTAGGTCCGAAATATCCTTTTTGATCACATATTTTTTTTTAAGATTTAAGAACTCAATGATAAAAAATTAGTTTCAGAATTTTAGCGAATTTATCACTAAACGACACATGGCCTCCATATGACCTTGATATATTTTTTCTAAGGTGTTCTGAAAAAAAACTGACCCCGGATTCGGATTTAGGACGTCAAAGACCCTAGGAAACACATAGTCTGGTCAAAACGCCATGAATTTTTTTTTTTTTTTTTTTTTTGTTATGTAATTGTTGACAATTATTTTTTCGGAAATTAGCTTATGATGTGTGATCATTCTTGACAAAAAAAAAAAAAAATTTTGGGTCGGTTGTGGGCACCCTTAGAAAATCGGCTTAAAATGGGAAAATATGAAGTTAAACGCAATCAAATGGAGAAGAAAGCAAACCTAATTTATTTTGGAAACATTGACTCACACAAATTCAACACATTCTGCTCAACGGCTTCAACAAAATCAGCGTCACTGAAAACATCTGGATCAAATGGCATCATGCCTGTTGCCCTGAAACCAGACATGATTGCCTTCGGCGTCAATGCCAGATCAATTGTTTTGCAGACTACGCCGGCTAGGTGACGTAATTTCTAGCCCTTGTTGACATTGCTCTTTTGTCAAGAATGATTTTTTTTGTACCAATCTATTTCCGCCATCTGTCTGGAAACTCAATACCGAGATTTTTTACAAAGTGGTATGCCACCTTACCACCCACACTTGATGAAAACAACTTTTTTTCTGCGATATCTTTAAAAGGTCTATTGCTTCTTCCTTTCCACTAAAAAAAAGCGTAAAAAGGGATAAGAACACCATTAAAATTTGTTATGTTGACATCCACGACAATATTACAATAACTCACAAGAGGTGTGCCCACAACCGTCCCTATTGGGTGCCTACAACCACAGCCACTTTGAAAAGCAATAAGCACATTCTGTTGTGTGAACATATTGGTTGAATTCGGTTTTGCATCACAAAATATATTAAATTTACTGCATAAATATCGATTGCAATCAGCGTTTCGATTGATTCACTTCGATTTATCGCACTTGAAAAATTCCTTCTCAGCACAAAGCAAACGCATCCGTTCGCTCCGGTATATGCACAAAAACTTTGTGTTGTCATAACACGCGCTAAACATTTGTCAGATCAGTCATATTTGTTTTCTGTTAAAAGTTACGGGGGGTGCCCACACCCGACCCATGCCCGCAGGCGACACTGTTCCCTTACTTTTTGGTATTAAAATTAAACTGCGCATAACGTTGCTTATAAAGCGTGATCTAGTACGAGGTCCCTTTCCAACTGGGTTGTTTTGACAGCTTTTATGTGTCAAATGGCTTGTCCATATGACGTTTGTGTTCAGTATTCAATACGACTCAATCATGAATAGACTCACTCCTTAAGAACGTTTATTAATTGTGGAAACTTACTACTAAAATTAGTCATCTGTAAGAGAATGTTATAGAGTTCTTCAGCATCACTTTGGTCGTTATGAGCGTCCAACTGAGCGCACTATTCGTAGCACCATCACCAGATTTCAAAGCAATTTTACACTATTGGACATTTATCATTTATCACTCTCTGCTGCAGTAGCGAAGAGTGTTCTCTTATGTATCTTTGGGGCGCATCTTGAGGCGTGTTCTTAGTCTGAAGGCCTATAAGATACAGTTCTTACAAGAATTGAAGCCGGCTGATGTTAGTGTACCTTTTAATTTCGGTTTATGGGCCTTACAACGACTACAAATTGATCCATTATTTTATCGAGAAATTGTGTTTAGCGACGAAGGTCATTGCTGGTTGAACGGCTACGTCAATAAGCAAAATTGCCGTATTTGGGCGGATAAATAACCAGAAGCAATCCTAGAATTTCCAATGTATCCCGATAAATGTTGTGTTTGGACATACAGCTGGAGCTTTATTAGGGGAAACGTTCAATGAAAACATAATCTCAAGAAATACTCCTGTTAATTGGCCACCATGATCATGTGATTTGACGCCATGTGATTACTTTCTTTGGGGATATGTTAAATCTCTTGGTTATGTCGACAAGAGTTGTCGAAAATTGGACCCACAGAATGAACCATTTAAGAGCTAGTCTTGGGCAGCATTTGAACGAAATAATTTTTAAACATTGAGTTGTAGGAACCAAATTATCATTCTAAATAAAGATTTTCACCAATATGTACATTGATTTTTATGTATGTATTCTATTTAGAAAACAAAGTAGGAAGCTCTTATTGAATCACCGTTATCTTCAAATCTTTAGATTCAATTGCCAATTTTTTTTTTTTTTTAAGAAATATTTTAAAAATTTGACTTTTTAGGTTTTTAATATTTTTATGTACAAATGTCACGTTACGCTACAATTGAAATGGCCATATCTAGTAAAAAAAAAACTGTACATCCGTAAAAGTTTGCACTTTTGATCAAAATCTGTTAATGGCTTCAAGTAAAATTTGAGTTTTCTTGACAAAATTTCCAAAAAAATTATTCAATATTTTTTACCAAACACAACTTTGCACAACTTGTGCAAACAATGACAAAGAAAACGTGCAACAAGTTGCTTTGTTGCGCAGCATAAGAAAACACTTACCGAATAGATGCTTATGTGCAAATGCACGAATCCAACCCAAAAACTTTGCCACAAGTTTTCACTTTAGAACTTTTTTGTGGGGGGAAGGATAAGAGGGCTGGCTGTTGCGCAAAGTGTTTGCATTTGTGTTAGCAAACACGGCAACAGCAACAACAATAACAACAACTGATACAGACGAATGCAAACAGCATCCTCCATTACACACACATACTACTGATGCATACGCCAAGGGGAAGCTAAAACTACAATGCAAACGTGCATATGTAAGGCGCCTAAACATATGCCATACAATTTTGTTGACAACTAAAACTTTTGTTGCAAATATGTTTCACACAACGTTTAAAAAGTGAAATTGAAAGTCATACAAACAATTTACACACACAATATCTGCTCACATGTGTAGACACGCATGCACATAAACACACGCACTATTAAGTTCTTGAAATTTCGGCATTTCAGCTGCATTCCAATATGGTTTAGTTTTCTAATTTGTTGTGCAACAGGTGTGTTTCTAGCTTCACATATTTGTACACACACATTGATGCATACATACATTTAAAGCATAGATACACATTGCAGCAGCAGCAGTTGCAGCTCCCAATTTCCCAGAAATCGGGGATGGAACGCCCCAAAGTATGCGCCACGTATTCTCGTTGTTTGTATGTATTTTTATATATAAGTGTTGTGCATGCTTATATATGTATAAATGCTTTATATATTTGTTGTATACATATTTGTTTTTGTATTTGTATATGTGTGTATCTAATTTTGTATGCAATTCGACGTCATTTTCTAAAATTCAAGTCCTGCCTCAACAGCAGCGCGCACTCAACAAGTGTTTCCATTTGTGCGATACAGCAACTACTGAGAAGAGTTGCAGCAACAGCAACAAGAACTGAATTATGTACTATAAATGACGTCACTGATTCAAAAGTTTCCCACTAACATATGGTTCAATGATATTTCATTATTAAGCGAGTTCTTTTACCAAAAATTTAAAAACTAAGAGATAGTTTAATAGTTTTTCTTACTAATTTCTTTTAGCCCAAAAAAAGTTTAGCTGCATGTATTGCAACTTACTTTTATATTAAGCAGCCCCACCCAAATTTTTTTCTATACTTCAAGATAAAAAATTTCTAATGGTGAGTTTTTCATTTGCTTTACTTTTCTTTTCTTCTTCGCTTTATTTTTGGTATAAACTGTAAGAGCAGCATAAAAAAATGCAATTTTTATCGCCATTTATTAACGTCCTTTTTTATTACATTCTTTCGGTTATTTATTTTTTGTTTTTTATATAAAGCAACAGAGCACGAAAAATACATTACATAAACGCTCTATTGTGGCTAGGGAATGTAGTCAATTTTATGGGGCTTACACTATACAACAAAAAGAAATTAATTTTGGTTAAACTTTGAAGTTGTGAGGGTTTCCAGCAAGGACTAAAAAAAGGAATCTCTAAGGAAATCTCAAAATGCTGACAATTACCTTTAGAACAGTCATTTTGTAGTTTTACATGGAAAGTTTTCCGGGATTTTGGATTTCGATGTTCTTTTTCCGTATTTGAACTTTGCACCTTTTATCGTGTCCATGATAAATTATCTTTTGAAAATAGTTTTTAAGACTTTTTGATGGTTTTAACTTCCTTTGCATAATGATCTTCATCTTTTCCAATGTTCACTTCAAAAATCATATCGTGGGGAACGGACGAACAAAAACATGAAGAAAAATCGGTGCTGTGCCCCAAAACAGTTTGTTTTTTGTTTTTTTTTTTTTTAAATGACGTCCCCATCCAATTTCATATAAAGAATAAAAAGCAAAAAAGTTCATAATCCCACACAAAAAAACGAATTTCAAATTACTTAAAACGCTTTTTTCTCAAAGCATGAAAAATGTAGATGTGTAGTTGTAGTTTTAACCCGACGATATAAGGCATATCGGTCAGAGCTTTCACTTACTAATCCTAGTATCGATGCGATTTATTACCTAAAAAAAAAATGTTTCTTGTATGGGAGGTTTCACGATCTCTTGTAAGAATTTACTATCAAAGTTAAGGGTCCAGCGCTTGCACTTACTATCCTTAGCATTTATGTGTATTTGGCTATAGTGAATAATGCTTGTAAGATTTGATGAGTTTTTCAAGAAATACACCATTTAATGTCATAGACACTTCACGGTGTTCAAATAAGTTATTTTAATGGGATGACGCACAGTGGCTCCAAAGTGTGTTTTTTATATCAACATTTTTTGTCCGCTTGGGGACGCATTGTAGAATGATTTCATTGAGTAGGGCTTAAAGGTCGTTGAAGAGAGAAAATAATGAACCACCGCTTTTAAAAAAACGTTTTGACCACCTTTCTTGGGGCTCAAACCCGAAAAACCGAAAACAAAAAATTTATAAAACTCCACAACTCGAGAACCATTCATCCGATTTTTCTAATATTTAATGGGTAGTCACGTTGACAATTGAGGTCCTGTGGAACTTATTTTTTCAAAACTCCCCCGGCTTTGTTGGATAAATGGTTCACGAGGTGTAGTCCTTCATAAATTTTTCGATTTCGATTTTTCGGGCTTGAGCTCCAAGAAAGGTGGTCAAAACGATTTGTTTTTTAAAAGTGGCAGCTTATTTTTTCTCTCTTCAATGAGTTACCAAGCGGACAAAACATTTTGTTATGCAAAACACCCTTTGGGACCACTGTGCGACGTAAGTTACGTTTTTTTTTTTTTTTTTTGCAGGAACCAATAGTCGTAAACATCTAAAGTAAAACAAAGTCGGAACTTTGGCACTTCCTTTTTTTTGGCAAAATGGATATTTTTCATAGATTTTTAAGGAAATTAAAACTAGTAACGGTGTTACTTTGGCCTGCCTAAAAATTAAATACCCTACATTGCAGTATTTTAAAAATTTTTCTAATACGGCGGGAGCCAGGACCTTTTGTTGAAATTCACCTAGTTTTTGCTCAGATCTTGTGCTAATTATTCCAAGTGCATGAAATTTGGTTGGATCGTCTCGAAAAACGCTTTCAGTACAGCATTTAGAAACTTTTGCTTATATGGTCGGTGTCACGCACTCCTATCCAAGTGTTTGTTCAGTGCTTGCATTTACTATCCTTAGTATCTGAGTGAAATTTGGTTGGATAATTTAAAAAAACGATCTTAGTATAGCATTTTGAAACTTTTGCTTATATGGGAGGTACCACGCCCTTTCGTTTGGGCTTACCTTGTTTTTACCCAGTGCTAGCATTTACTATCCTTAGTGTCTGAATGAAATTTGGTTGGATTGTTTTCAAAAACACTTTCAGTATATAACATTTTGAAACTTTTACTTATATGGGAGGTGCCACGCCCTCTTGCTAAAATTCATCCTATTTTGGCTCAGAGCTTTATCTTAGTATATATAGTAATTATGTGTATTTTGGTTGCTTTTTCGTGAAAAATGCTCTTAATATTGCGTTTTGAATATATGTTTTGTAAGGGCGGTAGGTGTGTCCGTTGACCGATTTTGCATATTTTCAATAAAAACTTTGGTAACGAAGGCAGTGTACCAAATTTCATCGAATTATCTTGCTCCCAAAATATATAAAAATGATTTCAACGGACAGAGAGACTGGCATCCAGACAGACAGACTGATATAGCTATATCGACTCAGGAGGGGACGGTGATCAAGAATATATGCATATACTTCCCATACCTGCCACGCCTACTTCTCTGCGTTACAAACGGAAGAACAAAGCGAATATACCCTGGGTGTAGGGTATGCAAATAAATACATCAGACAAAAACTAAAAAAACACCGTTCAACACAAAAAAAAACACATGAGAAAATCCAAAAATTCTTAAAGTAAACGTTAAAAAAAAATACCTGTGTCTCGTGGTTTTTCCCCAGCCCGTCACATTTTTATTTAATCGATTTTTGAAGTTTTTTTATCCACTGTATACGAAAAAACCAAAAATACCGCATTCTTGTGTTAAATCGATGAATTTAACTATATGACCCTTACATTTGAGGTGTATCATGAGTTCAGCAAACTTATGCAGGATATTACGGGGAACATTTTTGTAGAAAATTTTAGCCCTGCACAACCTCCACATGTGGGTCATTTTTGTACCTTATTTTGTACCTTAAAAAGGTACAAAAATTACACCTAAAACAGGGGAATGTTGAGTCAGTATGTACTACAGAAATATTTGCTATTCAATTTCACTACTAGTTGCTGAACACTAAAAAAGCAAAATTTTATCCCGAAATCAAAAAAATAACAATAAATATTTTCCAAATTTCACCCCACTGTAAAACTCTAAAACTACATTTTGGACAAAGCTCGTTCGCACAAGATCATAACGAAATCACACATGGATCATTTTCCTAGAATACATTAACCTATTATATCCTGTTTTTATGGGTCTTATTGACCCCCTTTTCTAAAACAGCCACAATGGGATAAAAAATTTTGCAAAAATATCCTACAAAAAATTTCTCTTAGAGCTGCCAAAGACGAAAAATTGATGTAATTAATATGCAATGTGAAAACTCCTAATTGATTTTAACGATTTTTTTGGTTTCGGCCTCAAATTTCGACCTTTACGTGTTTAGACGTAGTGACTTCCTTAGTTTTTGGTTGGCCTTTTATTAGGGACTTATGTATATTTAAATCTGTGGCAAACATTTTGGCCTGGGCGCTCAGTGCTATGTATTTAGATTTATCGAAAAAAAAGCTTACGCCCAGCCTACTTTTTCGGGGATAATTGGTGTTTTACAACAACAATTAGTTCACCTTCTCTTCTCGTTCTATCAATGATTAAGTTTCCCAGAGTTCTGTGCGTTCCCCATATTTCCCATAACTCTCTCTTGCTTGTTTTTATCGATTACTTCCTGGGATAAATTCATTGCTTTGGCGAAAATATTCAAAGAGTTGAAATCTCTCCTCTGAACATTTCTACGCTTATGGTATGTCAAATAAATCAAATTTGTTGCAACTGTGCTATTGATTTGTCTGTTTATCTGTTTGTTTGTTTGTTTTCTCGTTAACCTTGTTAACGCAGCAAATTAACTGTAAATTAATTTTAGCGGCAAATGCTTACGTCGTACGTAATAAATGTCTCAATCTGACCATTTACGTCGCTTTCAACTGCAATCGTAATAAAAATGTAAACTGCCACACGTTCGCCTTGTAAGTGGCAACTATGGCGACAACAACAACAACAACAACGGCAGCAACTTTTGAGTTGTACAACCAAAAATGCAGTTGCTATGAAAAGCAGAGCGAGAGCAACAATTGTGGCCAGCAATAATAATTCAACAGCAACAACAACAACAGCAGCAACAACAATAACTTGTTGACTTGTGCGCGACACTTACGCGGAAGCAAATTAAAAGCAAAAAAAGAGAACGCATCTGTTTTAAGTATTTTTTTTTTTTTTTTTTTTTTTTTTTTGTATATTTCACACTAATAAACATACGTAGCAACAATAACAAAAACAACAACACGAACAACTTATTACACAATCATAATAAAATATGTACGAGAACATTTATCATACAGCCGATTGGGCAGCGAATTAAAACGATCTCACATCGACGACATCTAAGCAACGACGACAACGACAACGAACGATAAACGCATACAATTTGTATCAGAAATTAGAGGAACAATGCGACATGCACGAAATACAATAGCAGTGCAATCCCAGTAGGAATCGATTGTGGGGAAAAGAAATTTTTAATATATTTAGCCCAATAATGAATTTTCATTAACAAATTAGAAATTTGATACACGGCCTCCGTCACCAAAGTTAACTCAACTTATTGAAAATGAGCGAAATCGTTCAACGGACACGCCTACCGCCTATACAAAAAATATATTCAAAATGCAACATTAGGCGTATTGTATAGTCAAGCTCTGGGAAAAAATTTGGCAAATTCGAACAAGAGGGCGTGGAACCGTCAATATAAGCAAAAGCTTCAAAACGCTATATTGAAAACGTTTTTTGAGATAATCCAACTAAATTTCACTCAGACACTGAGAACTCTAAATGCAAGCTCTGAGAAAAAACTGGGTGAATTCGGACAAGAGGTTCTGGCAGCTCCGATGTAAGCAAAATTTTGGGAATTCAACGCCCCCTGATTCAGCCCCCTCTAGTTTTTGTTTGATTTTTGATAGATACCAAATGTCCAAATCCATGCATCAAGTTTCGATTTGATACCTTCCAGAGGTGCGGAGATGTAGCATTTTTTTTTTTTTTTTGTAATTAGTTTCTATTTTTTTCAAAACATTATCTAAAAAAAAATACCTTGGAATTTCTGTTTTCCTAAAAATTTATAAGTGGGCCGTTCATGATAACCGAACACTGGTCCAAAAGTGGGCGCAATCGATCAGTTTTACGCCCATTTTCAAATATTGTGGAAGTATATTTGTGAACAAAAACTCCCTTTAAGTGTTTAAGATTTCCTTTTTTTTTAATATATATTATCCATAATAATGTGTTCTCCTAACTTATTCCTGTTGGGAAGGTGAACCAAAATATCAACAATCTACTATCAGCCAATACACCCAAAGATCAATGTTTCAATTTAATATGAAATAATTAAAATTAAATTAATTTTATGGCGAAACTAAATTAAAATATATATTTATACATACATATATGTATATTAGACTGCTTCAAAAAAAAAAAAAAAATTTGAGAAAATTCTACGATTACCCCCAAGAATCTGAAAGGTGGGTGTTAGAAAAGTGAGCTGAAATTTTTCTGTTAAGGTCATTAAACGGTCGCTGTTTTATACAAAATATAGGCTTGATACGGTAATTAATTTTGACTTCAAAGAGACTACGCAACTGTAAGCCCTGATTAGTATAGAACAAAAGGTTTTAATTTCTTTCCCTTGGGTCTGTTCCATATTGCATAAATATTAACGTAGCAGTTAAACCGTGAGAGCCCTTTTTTCCGTTTAAGGGCATGGCATCGCCCACTTTTAAAAACAGGAAAATCTTATGCACTGCTCCTTTGCACAATCTTTCCAACAAGAAAACAAAAGAGAATATGTTGAGCTTAAGCCATAGAAAAAAGGACTGAACCAATTTCGTTTGTCTTTTTATATAATGATGATCTCAAAAATGCCCGGAATGAGTCGTTTTTTATCTTAAATCAAGATATATGTACATTAGGGTGTTCCAAAAAAAATAAAAGTCTTTTGAGCGACCTTCAAATGACATCTATTTTAATTTTTTTTAAGACGTAAATTTTTTTCATGAATGTTGGACAAAAAAATGCTTGTGGACGGCCGATTACTTTTATTTTTTTGGGACACCCTTATGTACATAAATTTCAACATTTCTGCTTAACTACCAGTGGTTAAATCAAACCTCAGAACATATTTAAATTTTCACTCTGGTTAGACTTATATGTAGAAATACCCATTTAAATACAATAAATAATATTTTTTGCTTATACTTATAAAGCTTTTTAGCTATTGGGTGTACAACTTAAAAACCGGAATTTGACGGTGGATGTCCGTACTAACAAATATCGTGAAAGCTCGAACTTTATATATATGTCATTTTGAAGGTACATTTGACAGCTGTCAAAATCAGTCAACAAAACAATTTTATCTTGTGTGCATCATTATTATTTTTCACGATGAATAACTTCGAAAATTGCAGAAAAAGACAGCATTTGCGTGAGGTTCTGTTGGGTCATTTTTTTGCAAAGAAAACTGCTGCGGAAAGTCATAGTTTGCTTGTAGAAGTTTATGGGGACTATGCTCCAGCTGAATCAAGCTGTCGTGAGTGGTTTCGTCGGTTTAAAAGTGGTGATTTTGATGTCGAAGACAAAGAACGTCCTGGTCAGGACCAGCTAGGTGTGATCCATTATGAGCTGTTGCCAGGTGGCCAAACCATTAATGCTCAACTCTATCGTCAACAATTGATCCGATTGAAGCAGAAAATCCAGGCAGAGCGGCCAACGTATGCGACCAGACACGAGTCAATCATTTTCCACCACGATAACGCTCGGCCACATATTGCTGCCCCAGTCAAAAATTACCTGGAAAACAACGGATGGGAAATCTATACAAATTTTGCCTCACCCGCCTTATAGCCCAGACCTTGCACCATCAGACTACCATTTGTTCCGATCAATGCAGAATGCCCTATCAGGAATACTGTTCACTTAAGTTCAAGATATCGAAAATTGGCTCGATTCATTTTTGGCCGCCAAGCCGGCGCATTTTTTTTTGGGATGGAGTTCATAAATTGCCTGAAAGATGGGGAAATGTTGTAGCTTCCAATGGACAATACTTTGAATAAAATATATAGTAACATTTTTCCACAATAAAGCATCAAATTTCGCTAAAAAATTCCGGTTTTTAAGTTGTACACCCAATACAAAAACGGGCATCAAAAACTCATAAAAATAGCATATAATGGGTTACAATGTTATAGAAAATTGTTTCTTGTGCAATAGACCTTCCCTCCTCAACGACACCAGTGCAGGCGGGTGCATACCCCGCTACGTCTAGTAAAGAAGCAGATTTTCTCATACAACTTAACCGAGGCTCACACTAATTGGAAAACATTGACTAAATGTAGGATATCCAGGTCAATCTGGCCTTCATATAGCAGTTCAAAAACCACTTATTTACACGCTAATAACCGTATTAATATAGCAAGAATTACAGCAGTTTGCAATGGACACTGGGCCGTTGGCAAGCATGTTGAAAAACTAGGTATCCCTTTCAACTCCTTTTGTCGGAGTTGCTCAGATGCAAATGAGCAAGATTCTCTTGAACACAGTCTTTGTGACTGCCCAGCTCTAGCTAGAGCTAGACTTAAATCACTAGGAAAACCTTTCTTCAATACACTCATTGAAATTGGCTCGCTGCTCAGTTACCTTAATAGGACTTACTGGATATAGATATCGTTAGTTAGGTAAGAATTAAAATTTTCACATACGCTCATACCAGTCTTTTGGATCTTTTTTGTGGTATTAAAATGGCAAATTAAGTGCTATTTACGGTTTAGCTTGCATTGCTAAGTATGAAGCTGAAAAAAAATCATCGCGAAATCGACTCAAAAGTAAGAAGGACTCATAAAAACGATATCTCATTTCTTGAGATATTTTAACATTTATTAAAAATTTATCCAAATGAGAGTTTTCAGCTGTTAAGCTCACGTTCGTCAGCAAAATGCTAGGTTTACTCAAAAGCAAGGCATATACGAAAAAATTTTATGAGACGTAAAATGCTTAGAATCCTACAATTTTTTAAAAATTATAAAATATCCCAAAAAATTCTTAAAAATGCACACATTTTTTCTGGATAATTCTAAACGCTTTTTGCCATATACAATTTTTTCGTTGGATTCCTTGCTTTTGAGTAAAAAATAGTTTTTCCGACATGTTTTTTTAGCCAAAATTGGCCTCAGTAGAAACAAAATTATGCAGATATCGTTTTTGATAGTCCTTCTAACTTCTGAGTTTGTTTGTAGGTGTAAAGTTTTTCTGTTCGATGCATATTTTGTGCCGATATTTTGCATAAAATATTTGGTAGAATTCTCGGCTCACTTTTTTTGACACACTCTTTCGATTTTTTGGGGATAATTGTGGAATTGCCATAAAACGTTTATTTTTGAATCAGTCTAGTTTAGTGCTTGCATAAGAGCAACGCCTTATAGTCAACCAATGGCATGGTGACGCATTTGCAGTCATATCGTTTCATTTTGCAGCTAAAACTTGTAACGATTGTATGGCTTCCACAGAAAGTTTTATTACACTTGTTGGGCATTTGGCCATGAACGCAACAAACCTAAAATGCAAATGCACTAAAAAGCAAGAACAAAAAATAAAAAAATTAAAAAATCTTCACATAAAAGTATCAAACTCTTTATTTCTAAATAACAAAATGTCACAAAAAATTATTGCCATTGTAAATTTTATTTTAATTTGTATTTAAATGAACATACGTCTAAAAAAATCAATCGAAAATAGATATATTTTCTTAATTATAAAATTTTAACTATTTTCCAAATGCATTTTTAAAAGTCTCAATAATTAACTCTCGTTAGCAATAAAAATCATTTAGTTGATATCGCGTCAATTGTTTTACTAACAATAATCATCACTACAATTTACTAGAACTAATGAATTCGTTCACAATCCATATGATATACATATATCTACATATTCTACAAATACTCGAATCTAACAGGTGTTTGAAGTGAATAAATCTCGACGTTTGCTATACATATGTACGTTAATTTTATTATGATTCATATATTTCGTTATGTAATTATTCTCATATATCTAAGGGTTTTTCTGAAAACTCAGTTGGGGAAAATTGTGCTTAGCAATAAAATTCAATTTCATATGTCAACGATCGTACGACGATCGCATTCACAATCACAATCATCATCATTACGCTTATCGTTCAAATATATGTATAGCGACCGATAACTCAAGGGGCACTTAAAATTGTGATCTTATTGGGTACCTACCCTACCGTATAGGATTGATTATTGCCTGCTGTTTGCTATTGATTGATATGAGCTGTATCGTATTGTTGTTAAAACAAAACAACAACAACAACAAAATATCAACAACAACAAAAAAATATGTGCAATATTGAGAAGAACAACAACAACAAAATTGTGGAAAATACCTTGAAATTGCGTCAGGCCGGTCGTTTTTAAACTTAACGAAAAAAAATTTTTTTTTTTTTTCAATAAAAAAATTTTGTTGATTCAATTTATTGGTAAATATAAATGAACCTTTAAAGGTTATGAATCTTTTTTGTTAAGAAAATAATACCTATTATAGCCATGTCCGCCTGGCTGGCTGCCTGTGGAAATATTTTTTACGAGAAAACTAAGCAAGAAGTCTCTAATGTTTTACGTGAGCACCTGCCATGATGGGTTAATCTTACGGTGTTCAAAACACACGGTCTACGTACGACGGACGGCGCAACCTTCCATCAGCATAAAGCCGATAGTTGGTTTTCATTTTTAGAATCATGCGATCAGACACAATTCCTTCCAATGGTAGGGAAATGAGGACTATCTAAACTTCTGCCATTCTGTGGCACCCGGTTGAGAATGCAACTCTACACCGAGTATTCATACTCTTCCTGCGATTAAGGTCCAAACCACAGCCACCACGAAACTCCCCGAAAGGCCATCGCAACCGGATGCTCCAAGGTCTACTGACTCTCGTGGTACCAGAATAATCTTTGGTCAGACTTCGTAGCAATACTCTACTGTTAGTATGACTCTGATCACCTTGGGACTTATCACCCATGTCGAGTTATCATGGATTGTGGGGACACGTTTCTCTGGTGCAACCCTCCCTTCAAGAAAGCTCTAGACTTTCTTGGGAGAAGTAGTCTTATCCAGGGTTGCTTTGGACTTGGATTGCCTTTCACCACTTTGCCATATGCGTAACGTGACAATTGGGGTAAAAGGGAAAACCCGCATCTCTCCAAAAGTCACGCGCTTCCGCCTTCTTGCTTTGGCTGGTAGTCGACAGCGACACTGCGGTCCACAGTGTCACCGCCAACCACCATTACCAGGGGTTGCCGCTGGAAGGCAGCAGGCCGCTTGAGGCCAGACATGGGACTATGTCTAGCCAACAGCCTCTTTTGTTTCGTTCCACCACTCCTTCGTTAACAACTGTTAACCAACATTAAATCAGCATCAACCAACGCTTTTGGCGGCAGGAGAACCGGATCGTCTGAACAAACATCCCGCCCCTCTTCAATAACCGGCCCCGACCTACCATCACTCCATTCTTAACCATCCTTCGATAACCAGGGTGGGGAGAACCTAGATTCTCCACCACCCCATGCGTCACCATCTTTCGCCTCGATTGCAACCTTCGGTATACAACTTCGACAACTCTTAAACCAGCCGTGCACAACAGCAAGGTTAGAGAGGTTGGACCAGACCAATCCATTGCCTCCCTTCTGAGTTGTGGAAGAGACGATCTTCTCCAAAACCCTACCAACTACGAAACAAGAAAAAAAAAAAGAAAAGACTGCCAACTTACACTATCTTCTGCCGGGCTACTCCAACAGTGACTTTTTGCCGTAAAAAATAGCTCGAGGGATTGAAAATGAGTAAAATCGGTCAACGGACACACCTATCGTTCATATAAAAAATATATTCAAAATAATAAGATCACTATTTGCAATAACAGAAGCAAACTACACATAAACACCAGGAATATTAAGTACAAACTATGAGCAAAAACTAGGTGAATTCTGACAAGGGGGCGTGACACCTCCCATATAAGTAAAAGATTCAAAGCGCTTTGCTGAAATTTTTTTTTTTGCGATAATAGTCCTGAATTTCACTCAGATGCTAAGGACAGTAAATGCAATCTCTCAGCTAAAACTGGGCAAACTCGGACCGGACAAGAGGGCGTGGTACCTTCCATATAAACAAAGGAACCAAAATGCTATACTGAAAACGTTTTTTGAGGTAATCGAACCAAAACCTAAAATGAATTTGTTCAAGAGAGTGTGGTACCACCCGTACAAGCACTATTTTCAAGAAATTGCAGTGTAGGGTATTTAGATATAAGCCGGACCATAGGTAACACACTTACTAGTTTTTTTTTTCGTTACGAATGATCACTGAGATACCAACACGCCCGCCCGAGAGTTGCATGGCGCTGCCCATTTTTCTAATGAATGTTATTTGGCTTAGTGCCCTTTTCATATGTGCCAAATTTCATTCCTATTAATCAAACAGTTATTTAGATCTGTCAAGTTTTGTTTTTAGGGGCGAGGCCCCGCCAATTTTTCTAATTTGTGTTATTTGGGTTAGCAGCCTTGATATATGTGTCAAATTTTATTCCCATGCGTCAGTTCCTGAGATATGTTGAATTTTGTATCTAGGGGCGTGGTAACACCAATTTTTTTAGCATATAATCTTCCCCTGATCTAAACCAATGTACTCTGAAAATTTCATAGAAATCTGTTACGTGGTTTTCGAGTCCGAACACACAAACAAATTTTAATTTCTATATGTATGTATATTAGATAAACCAAGATCACCAAAAGTGATCTTCAGTAATCTTTGAAAGATTTTTGCTACAAAAATTATGAAACTTTTCTTTCCATGTAGAATGTAAACCTTTTGTAACCTTTTTAATCTACGTCCATAGTAGACGATATCCCCAGCAAAGCTATTAACCCTACTTATCCTGTTATTTAATGGAGACTCAGCGATCTTCTCCTATGTTTACTAAAGAACAAATTGCGAATCCATTTACATATATAATTGCTTTATCTTTGCAAGGCTTATCATTACTCCTAAGTTTTGGGAAATTACCCTTCGAGTTCGGCATAATTTGAAGGAACATGGTCCTATACCTAATTAGAATCTCAATATTGGGATTATTTTGTTTTTCCGATAACCAAAAAGATCCAGATATAGAGGGTAGTGCATTATATTCTGCCCTCTATATTTTTGAGGTTGTGACACCAGATATGGTACCGCCCTTAAAGTGAAAAGTCTATTAATTCTCTCTTACGTTACTCTCAGTTCAAAGTAAAACCCCATTTTGGTTTTGAATATTTCCAGCAGATTTTAATCAATTTTTGGAAAATAATTAATTAAAGTCTTAAGCACACACACACTCACACACTCAAACTCACTCGCTCGTGCATTAGCAGACAATCATTAAAACGACAGCCAGCGACAGTTTTTCGTTTTGCATTTACCGGCAGAGCAGCAGCAGCCACTCATTTAATACACCGAAATCAAATGACGCGACGTAAACAACGCCAATTTTTTTGGAGCCACAAGTGTATTTTGAAGTGGTATGAGTGCGCGGCTTGTCCACGCATACACGCAAACAACGACATCACACACACACACATAAACACTCTGGCGCAATTTTTTTAACCCATATTAAAATACATACATACTGTGTGAGAATTCCATTTTTAAATTTGCAAATGCGAAAAGGAAAAAAAATACGAAAGAGCTGAGAGCGGCGCATTGGCATGAAGAGAAATGTGCTCTTCTTTTTTTTTGGAAAAGAACAAAATAAATACATTTTTAATATCAATATTTTCTGTCATTGTATGTGTCGTTGTTCTTATGCTCTTTGCAACGTTGGCTTCTTAATACGCGTGGCTTAAGTAGCTGCAGAGAAGAAAAGCAGCAAAGAAAGAATAACTCACTCTACTCATAATCGAATTCGCGCTCTCATATTTTTTTGCGCACATACACGTGCATACACACACACAACATATACGCACTCACTGCAGGAAATGCATTTTTGCGCGAGTTGAGCTCTTTTTTTCAGCGCTGCGTTTAATTTGGACGCGCAAAAAAAAAAAGCTTTGAGTGAGAATTTTAGTTTCTGTATTTGTTTAATTGTCAGCGTTATTTTTTGGTGGTGTTGGTAAGTGCATTTTTGAGCAACGTTTTGCAAAGAATTATTTTGACTTGTTTTTATTTACGGCTGTTGAGTTGCATTGATAGTAGCAAAAACTAAGTGCGGGCAATAGGGTTGCCATTCTGAGAAAATTAAAGGCTTTGATGCTAAATTTCCTTATAAAAATGGTATAAGAATTACAAAACGATAAAAATAAATTGTAACTAGCCCTCATATTTTACGAAAGAAACATTCATTCAATAAAACACAAGAAAATAAAAAAGTTGTCCAGCATAGCTTTGTACACGTATAACCCCTGCTAAGCTTACGTGTGCAATGCACTAGACTTTCACTACTTTGCGACAGTCCCAATCTTTGATTGGGACAGATGGTAACCTAAAACTCTAGTAGCTAAACTCTACGTATATTATTCTTATAAAAGGACCTTCCAAAGATTCCCTTAAGAAATTTGGATATTTCAGATATAATCGTAGTATAGAATTAGACAAAAACGTAAAGTGTTCGCATTAATACGTTAAAGGGTATTAAAATAAATAAAAAATTAGAAAAAACAATAGAATTATAAATACAAAAGTGGTTTTCCTGTCCTTTGTCAAAATATAATAATATTACCGATGTGTTTTCCTTAAAAAAAAAAAACAGGACTTTTGCAAAATAAATTATTCCTTCATAAGGGCCCGATCACGTAATGCAATTTTCGACCAATTTTTACCCCTCCTCCCCGGTCGTAATGCAACGCAACAAAGCGAACAACCCCCTTCTCTCTACTAACGTTAGTAACTTAACTAATCTTAATTTTTGTAATTTGAATTTGTATTTTTTTTACCATAAAATTATAAAATCGACGTTACGTAACGTAGTTGAAGACCCCTCTCTCCCATGATGCTAACACCTTCTTGATCAATTTCTGGACACGAATTCGTTTTGGTGCCGAAGAACCAGGTTAACAACACTCTTTGGCCTCTTCTCTTGATTCAGGATCATGGTGATAGACCCAAATCTCATTCATAGTGATGAATCGACGCACAAAATCCCCTTTATCTTTTCGAAAACGCTCTTAATGTTGCTGAGAAAGTCACATTCGACAGTTAGCGAATGCGGCACCCATTGGGCACACAGCTTTCTGAAACCCAATACACGTACTTCAGTCAAAATATTGCTTACACTGCCCAATGAAATGCCTAGGGCTTCTACTAATCCTTTTCAGTCACTCCAGGATTTTCCAATACGATACCATGTATTTTTTTACGATTTCTGCTGTTGTTGCTGTTTTTGAACGTCCTTGACGTGGATCTACTTCAAAGATTGTACGACAACGTTTAAATTCAGCAATCCATCTTTCCACTGTTCTAAGTGAAGGCGAAGAGTCTTTATACACTTTCCATAATCGTTCATAAATATCCTTTGCTTTTAAGCCTTCCAAAAATAAAAATTCAATCACTGCACGATACTTGATTTTTTCCATTGTAAAAAATTACTGTGACACGTCTATAATAAAAGGCTTGTAAACAACTTGCTTACAAAAATAAAAAAATATAAACAATCTGACTCCAACCACCGAATTGCTCTACAGCTTCAAAATTTTGGGATATCGTTATCTAAAAAAGGTTTGTTTTAAGGTCGGATAACAACAAAAAGTAATTTTGATTCATAGTATAGTCATAGGCTAGTCTTTTCTGTCAAAATTATTACATAAATAGGCAAATGATATTGGTTTAGTCCTAGTTTCTATGCCCTTATCTCAACATTCACATGACTTTTAATTTATTTTTGTTTTTGTTGGAAATGTTGTGAGCAGGAGTAGTGCACAAGATTTTCATTCTTTTTATACACTACACCCAGGGTATATTCACTTTGTCCTTCCGTTTGTTACGCAGAGAATGAGGCGTGGCAGGTAAGGAAAAGTATATATATTCTTGATCAGCGTCACCTCCCGAGTCGATTTAGCCATGTCCGTCTGTCTGGCTGGGTGTCTGGCTGGGTGTCTGGCTGGGTGTGCTTGGAAATACAATACATTTTTCTCGAAAACTGAGGAAGATAATTCAATAAAATTTGGAACACTGCCTTCATTGTCAAAGTTAACTCGTGGGATTTCAAATAAGTGAAATCGGTCAACGGACACGCCTACCGCCCATACAAAAAATATATTCAAAATGCAACTTTAGGAGTATTTTTCACGAAAATGCAATATACACATAAATACTACTAATTGCAAGCGCAAACTCTGAGCAAAAACTGGGTGAACTCGGACAAGAGGGCGTGGCACCTCCCATATAAGCAAAGTTTTCAAAATACTGCAGTGTAGAGTTTTTATGTTTGGCCAGGCTAAAGGTTGCACCCTAACTATTTTTTTTTTTAAGAGGGCTGTGCCACGCCGCTAAATAAAAAAAAAACGCTCTCATTGCTAAACCGATGCATAATTTTTATGAAATTTGGTTGATCCTAAGGAACGGTAATATTATCTCTATGTTTTTAAGAGGGCTGTGCCACGCCCCTTCATGAAAAAAATGTTCTCATGGTTAAGCCGGTCATCGATTTTAATGAAAACTCGGTATATAATTAGTTTTTACAATAAGAAACGACAATATTTCTTTATGTTTTAAAGTTAGCAATGACACGATCTTAAAAAGAAATTTTTTTGGTGACCAACTGTATTTAGTAATGTAACTTAGGCTTGAATTTTATTTTGCTCTCGAATTTCGTTCCTCTTTGCAAAAATAAAAGTTTAAAAATAAGACAAGTAATAATGTAAAAGCAGATTTCTGTGTTTTGATTGTTTTTCTTTATTAATTTCAGATTTAAAAATAATATTTCATGAAATATATTGTCAGGTGTGATTATCAAGAAAAAACAACAAGAACAGCTCCTATTTTTTTTTCTGAAAATAGTTTGTCCTAATGCACTTTACAAATCTATCAAATTTAAATATTTTTAGCTTACTACCTAGTTTTTGGTAATACGAAGATGCTGTGAAAATTTCATTCAAATCGATCAGTTAGTTTCCAAGTCCATAAGTAACAAATATACAAACAAAATCTTATATTGGTAGTATATGACCTATTTATTCTATAATACATTAGAGCCTATTTCCACAATATGCGAGTATTTTCTTTTAAGAATGCTTTAATCAGAATAAGATTTAATTATTTTTCTTTTTTTAACCATATTTTTTATTTGTGAATGAATGAACATATGTTTAATTACACAGGTTTACAAAAAAAAAATAATGCATGGCGTTTTGACCAGACTATGTGTTTCCTTGGGACTTTGACATCCTGAATCCGAATCCGGGGTCCGTTTTTTTTCCAGAACGTCTGGAAAAATTTTTTTCAAGGTCATGTGTCGTTTAGTGATAAATTCGCTAAAATTCTGAAACAAATTTTTTATCATTGAGTTCTTAATCCTTTAAAAGAATTTTTGATCAAAAAGGGTACCACGGACTTAGTTTCGGAGATATAGCCATCGGAAGATCCGGATACATCTTCTATAAAAACCACTATAAGTTGGGAACCCCTGGATAAATTTGTAAAATATTGATGTCATATGAAAGGTATTTTGACAGCCTATAAAAAAAAATGTTTTGAGCATATTTTCAATTGGATTCATAGATTTCGAGATATGAGCTTTTTTGAAATTTTGTGAAATTTTTCAATTACAACAACAAATAAATCAACAACAGCAACAACAACAAAAACAAAAACAACAATAACAATAACATCAACAACAAAATACCTTTCATATGACACCAATATTTTTCAAATCCATCCAGGGGCTCCCAACTTATAGCGGTTTTCATAGAAGATATATATTCTGATACCCTTTTGATCACATATTCTTTTTAAGGCCTAAGAGCTCAATGATTAAAAATTAGTTTCAGAATTTTAGCGAATTTATCACTAAACGACACATGAACCCCATTTTGACCTCCATATGACCTTGAAATCTTTTTTCTCCGACGTTCTGGAAAAAAACGGACCCCAGATTCGCATTCAGGACGTCAATGTCCCTAGGAAACACATATTTTGGTCAAAACGCCATGACATTTTTTTTTTTTTTGTAAACCTGTGTTATGAGTACTTCAATCCGCACATGACGTATGAGTAACATTGAATTAAGTTATTTCATTTAAATTTAATTACAAAATTAAATTTTTGTTTGTCTGTATGTCTCACAAAAATATGAAATACCATCGATTTGTATTACATCTCTTATTATTAAACAAAGAAATACGCTTTAATTGAGTTGAACAGAGTTCAGATACTCTAGAAATATTTATACTTATTCACTACTTTTTGACCACAAATCTAAAATTTTTAACTACCTTTTTTTGAAGACAAAAAGTAGGTAGGTAGCTACTGCTATAATTCTCACTACAGATCAAAAAAAAAAAAAAATAAATAAATATTCTTTAAGCTTTTGCATGAAAAATTGCTCGTGGAGTACAATAAAAATCCCTTTCATTCACACAAACAAATGCACACCATTTTTTGTATTAATCACACAATCGCAATGAAATTTAAGAACCTCACTCATGCCACTTAGAGGCGCCTTATGCTCCAACAACGTACGAACTCTCTCTTTGTGTCGAATAAATGTGTTTGTGTGTATAGCCAAGAGCGGCAATGTGGTGCAAACTGCAGCTTAACATGAAAATCAGCCACAAAATGTCGCGTTCGTTGAGTCTTCATCGTTGATTGAAAGAAGAAATAAAAAAAAATTGACTGAATGAGTGAGTAAATGAAGAAAAAAATGTCCATGGACATGCAAAGGGGTGGTGATGGTTGTTGATATAGCCCTGAGGCATGAGGTTGTTCTATGCTCTCGCGCTCTCTGTCTCTGAAAAAAGAAACGGTTTTTTGAAAGAAGGTAGCAATTGTTGCTTTGCACTCACTCATTCTCATATAGAAGATTCTTGGTAAAAATGAGTAGCTTAATGTGTAAGTTCTTGAGTCATATTATTGATGTGTATTGATTGCATGTATTTGTGCACATATATTGGTGTAAGTTACTTTATAACACAAAAAAGTGGTTAATGAGAATGTTTGTTTGTTGTTGCAAAAACTACAACAACAACAACAAAATGCATTTAATCACAAGAACTTTGTGTTCGAAATGTGGTGAAAAACACTTTTTACACTCATTTAACTCTCAATAGAGTAATTTTTTAGCTATTATTGCTGTTGTTGTTGTTGTTATGATTATGTCGAATGCACTAATACATGCGCAAGCAATACTTAAAAATCCTTAGAAAAAAAAAAATCATTAAAATTTTGATAGAAATCACTCAAAAATCGCGTTTAATTTTCGAGTAACACGCAAGCCTCTCACTCTTGCACACAAACTTTGTGCTCTATTGCCTGCTTTATCGCACGTTTAATTTACAACATTTAGTAATTGTCATTTTTTTTCCTTTTTTTATGCCATTCTTTTTAAAATGCAATTTTTGTCAAAATGTGTCTCTTTTGTGCTCTTCCTTTTTGCTGTTGTTCTTTTCAAATGAAAGGCGCCAAGTTTTTAACCAAAAGTAAAATGTAAAATAAAGAAAATTGTTGTCTACCAGCAACATGAGCAACAACATGTTGTTCTGTGTTTTAAGTTGCAGCTACCTCATTTTTCTTTTAACATTCGTACTCTGGCCTCCATTGCTTTTTTTCCATAATTTACACCAATTTTACACCATTTTTACTACTGCGCCGCTATCCTTTGCGTTCATGCACTGCGCGCTCATCCTTTCACACTTGCATTTCCTTCACATGCACACACACACGAGAATCTTGTGCTCTCTCTCGCTGCCTTTGCGTTCTACGTCTGTTGTCCCTCGCTCTTGCTGCTGCTGCTGCTGTTATGTTGCTTTTGGCGGCGCGCTCTCTTGCAATTTGAATTTCGTTGCGCTTCAATTTTGCAGTCGCGCTCCACAGTCGCATAAACACAACGCATCCGATATGCAACGAAACGCATTTTCGGACGCGGCCCGAGTTGATCCGAGTAGCGTCCGATCGCGTCCGCCAACAGTAAAAACAACAACAACAAATTGTTTATATTAAAATATTTTATTGTATTTCATTATTAATCATCGTACAAATGATTAAAGAAAAAAAAAATTTAATTTTTTTGTTTTTGTTGTGATTAAAAATTGCAACAACAACATCAAGAACAACAATTATGTACGTTACATTGATTGCGTTACGTTGCGTTGCATTTGCAAAAAAAAAAAAAAATAAATAAAAAAACAACAAAAAATTGCAAGTAAAAAACAAAAACAATAATTTTTCGTTGTTATTTGACAGCGTTAAACGCGCGCGGGTCGGCAACATTTTTGCTGTTGCCGCTACTGCTGCTGCTGCTTCGATTGCTGCTGCTGCTGCTGTTGGTAGTCAGTCGTTCGTTCGTTTGTCAAACGTCGTTTTGGTAGAACTTTTATTGACAACATTGTTAAAACGCGACCGCATGCAACGACGTAACGTAAGCGTCGCGGAAGAAAATCGTTAAATTGCGTTGATTTCCATTTTCGGATTTTTCGTATTTTCGTGTGAATTTTTTTTTTCGGAATTTCATTAAAAATTTTTATATTTTTATATAAAAAATAAATGTTGTTTTTTAAGTTTTGTTCAAAATAATAATCAAAATAACAAAAAAAAAAATTAAACAATAAATTTTTTAAAAACGGAAGCGGAAGTGTTAAACGGAAAAATTGCGTTTTCGAAAAAAAATTGTATGTTTTTGAACTGAAAATAGTTAAAAAACTAATAAATAAATATTAAATTTAAAAAGAATATATATATAATGCATTAAAACACACAAAATCACTACTTTATAAGAAATAATTGAATTTAAAAAAATAAATAAACAACAAAAATCAGTTCCAAAAAAGTGTTTTAAATTTTATGTATAATAACCAAAATATATTTTAAATATATTATTCTCAAACAATTATTTATTGAAATGAAATGTCTTCGTCGATAATTAAACTAAAATTAATGACACTAAATATCTATTTGTAATACTTTTTTTGCAAATCTTCGAACTCTAAAACATTTCATAATTATATTTTTTAAACAATTTCAAATAGTTTTGTCTACGCGTTATTAGCCTCCTACATAAGTTATGTGTATTAATGCTTAATTTCAAAGTTTTGTTTGTTATTTTAAAAAAAGCGCTATTGAAAATTCGAATAAAAAAATATTTCATAACAATATTCAGTACAAACAATCAACATAAATAAAACAGATTATTTAAATAAAAACCTTCGAAATTCCTTAGCTTTGCCGTCAATTTATCCAAATTAAAAAAAAAAAATCGCGTTAACGTGTGTGATCATCCCTAAGTTTGGAATATTCCCAGAGTAGCAGAAATAGTGGCGCGCAATTTGTTTTAATTCTACTAACCCTTTGAGACCTACCAAATACGAACGTGTTAGGTGCATGCTTTCAGAGATAAACCATTCTTCTTTATTATCCATAAATGATGCTAAAGAGTGTGTCGAAAAAAACTTATACACGCTTAAAGTTAAATAAAACTTAAACCGTTCAATTTAAAAATTAATGACAATATGTGAATTTACTAATATATTTTAAAAATTCATTGAACATTAAAATATTGGAATATCAATCGGAATTTATAAATCTATCCATTTTTTGCGGGAATCCTTTCATTAACGTCTTTATAGTTGTTCCCGTTACCTTTTTGGAGGAGCCGGCCCATTTACACTTAAGGTCAGACATGTCCTGGAATAACTTTTTTGTGTTCTTCAATTTCCTTTTCACGAGCGCCTAATATCACTCCACAGGCTGGAATTCTGGATAGTTGGGTGGGTTTGCCTTCCGTGGTATAAAATTTACATAATTATTTGCATACCACTCAAGAGACTTTTGTCCAAAGTGGCATGATGCTAAATCGTGCGAGAAATATGTAGGCACTCTGTGCTGTTTTAGGAAAGGCAAAAGCCGTTTTTGAAGACACTCCTTAATAAATATTTTTGTATTTATCGTTCATACGCTTGGCATTTTTGTCACAACTGCAAATGGCTTGCCAAACAAGAAATTTCTTAAGGAATTTTGTTTGCTTTTTTGTCCGGTATTGTTCCTGAATATTACCTCGTCCATCAACCACATAAATATTTTGACCTGGAAGTTGTGAAAAGTCTGCCAGAACATAGATTTCATCATTCATCACACAGCACGTACATTTTTTTTTTAAAAATCAGACCTTAATTTTTCGTTTTTTTGCTTCTAAATTCTTTGCCGCATTGCCATCTGGAACATTCTGAACTTTATACGACTTCAGCCCAGCATTAGCTTTAATTCTGCAGACAAAAAGATTCAGAGCATTTAACTTCACGAGCTGCTTTTCTGACAGAAGTTTTCGGAGCTATTCCAAACAGTTGTTCGACATCTTTTGCCTTACCAATATTTGTTGGACCTTTTTTTCTTCCTTATCGAGGTTTTCGTGCAATGTTTAAGTTTTTTTATACTGTTTAATGGCTTTTGAAACAGTGTGAAGATGAACCCTGAGATCTGTTGCTATTTTTTTGAAAGTTCACAATGAATTTTTTTGAAAAGTTTTAACTATTTTTCCACGTACTTTTATTTCGCTATCCATTTTAAAAGAAATAACAATTGGAAATGAATAATTTGAATAAATATAATATCTTATATATTTTTAAAAGCTAACTTAATTCAAAAAAAAAAAAATTATTCGTTGGACACAGGATAAGTTATGGCTGAAAAAGTGTGTGTACGTTTTTTTTGGCTCACTCTTCATGTACTTGGAAATATAAATGGAGTCTTCCAAATTTATAAAGGGTGATAAGTGAAAAATTTTTCAAATTGTTACTTTAATCGTATCGTTGTAGATCGTTAGAAAACTCCATTGACGAAGAGAATAATTTTTCAAATTGTGAAATTTCTGTTCGTACCAGCAAGTTCTTTCTTCAATTGATCAAAGAGTTTTTTATTAAGAAGTTTTGTTAAATTCACTTCAAGTCAAAAACCAAGAGTATTGTTAGCCTTTATTTATCCGATTCACGTTTGAAAAATTTACAAATTCATATGTTGCTGTGATATATTGTCTCAAACTGTCACACAGAATCGATGAGTAAATTTGATCGCTACGAACTATCATACTTACAGTCGTAATTCTCCACGAAATTTTTGGTTTCTTCTACTGAATTAGATAGTAGTAACAAATTTTGAATCAAAGTGGCTTAAAGTCTCCAGTTGACAATGTCTTCATTAGCGAAAAATGGATGTTACGTGAAATTTCAACAAATCGCGAAGGCACCTCGAGCACATCGTCTTGAATTTTTAGAAATATCGCTTCGTTTTTCCGCCAAGACTTGAAAAATTTCTTTACCAATTTCACTACGTCAAATTCAAGTGTGGATTGATGTTGTTATTTTTCACTGATCGACATATTTTGAAGTTTACTGTTAGCAAAACTATTGAGAATTACGTATCACAATGCGTAAAAATAGACCTTTTGAGACAAAAATCAAGCCAATGTTTTTCCAACAAATTTTGAAAAAGTACACATGTTCTAAAAAAAGTTCCCTAAGTAGGTTAGAAAAAAAATAGAAAAAATATTTTTGTTTATTTATTTTCAATCTTCATCCTTTAGTATGTTCTCTGCATAATCGCCATTCATTTTAATATATTTTTTTAGTCCATATATTCACTTCAAAATCGTGTTTTTGAAGCTTCTCAATAATAGGAGCCGCTCCTTCTGGACTACATACTATGGACATGGTTGTTTGGTTTCCGGATCGTACTTTTAAAACCAAGATTCATCACCTGTTAAGTTTTTATGGAAGTTGCTAGATCCTCGAACTTCTCTTTTGAATTTCAATTTAAATTCATGCAACTCATCGATCAATTGTGGATCTTGATCAACTTTAGCCTTGACCAGGCCCTTATTTCTGTCATCGGTCGGTGATTTTGGCTGACATTCTTCAACCTCGTTCTCTGCAGAAAGGTGTCAAGTCTGGAATCTTTGAAACCTCATCGAAACAGTCTGAAGAGATGGTGCTTTCATTTTATGTGAAGAATAACGAATTTCTTAGTGTATTGGTTTCGGAATTTTTTTCGACTTTTCATCAACTATTTTATGTTTTCTAGTCTCCATTGTAATTGACCCTCCTGAAACTTAAAATGTGATGAATCGTCTTTCATCTTTGAGTTTTTTTAAAAGAAATGAAATAGCAAATTGATGTTTGGTGTGAAAAAGAGTACATCGCTCTGACATTCTCTTATCTCCTCAAAATATGTAATAAAACATTAATTTCAACTCTTTCACAAAGGAGTATATCTGCCTGGTATTTTTATTTCCCTCATTCATTGTTTTCTTATTTGGATACGCATTTACAAAAATTTTCTGCTATACCTTGAGAAATCTACTCCAACATTTAGTGTTTTGGGCTTTGTGTTTACTAAACATAATCATTTTCGATAAATTGAAAATAAAATCTCGTTTGCATAAAGTTAGCAATTCGACACTTGAGATAGTTCTGGGTAATTTTGATTCAAATTGTGTTTCGCCTGGAGTTTTGGAGAAAAAATCTTGATTTTTATGGACATTTATAAAAAAAAATTTGGATCTTTATGTGCAAAGAAAAAAATAAAACAGCACTTTCCAACAAAAGTACCTTTGAATGAAATCCTGATACAAAATATATATCTGGAATTTTGAAAATAAAATTTGTCTGACTTGACAATTCCAGACATGATTTAATTGTTCGAAACAAACTCGAACAAGTTTATTCGAGTGGTTTTTTACTTTTAAAAAATAGCTTAATATTTTTTTACACTTGACGAGCTTAAATTAGACGATAATGAAAGACATCGAGGCAAACGAGGAAGACAATTTTCATATGCTTAATATTTTGATTCCAGTTTCTCATTTAATTTTCTTAGTCCGATTTTATATGGACTATGGATACCAAACAAAAAAAAAACTTTTTCGTGATTTAATTAAATTTTTTTTGTTTTTAGTATTATGTTAATGTCTTAAGTTTCGTTTTCAATTAACTTAAAACTCTATAATTAATTAGTTTTGATTGTTTTTCCAACATATTAGTAGCATATATACTCCTCTAAAAAAAAAGTGTTTGATTTTTGACGCAAAGGCTGTATTTGAACTCCCATATTAAGTTCACTCTTTCACTTCCGCTCAAAAAAGTTCTGGGATCTAAACAGTGTTTAAAAGACACCGAATTCCCGATTAAGATATCTGTCTAGCAAGTTGTATTCTCTATTTAGTTTTAATGTACCTAATTTTTGAACCCGAATTTTCTACAATGCATGAAAAAGTGCCGAACAGGCGAATTATTGACATTCTAATCTATTTTTTCTCAAGAAATTCATAACACACGTGCAAAATTTTATAAAAATCATTGATGTTAACACATTTTGAACATATAGTACACTTAGAAGTTGAATGAAATCATTTCCTGTGCCTAACTCTTCCTTCCTTGTTAGTACACTGCGTAAATAAGATGATATTGAGGATTTTTTCTTATCAAAATTGTGTCACCAGTGCCATAATCATGTTCGTAAAAAGTTGAATTCACACTCATAATAATAGATTGATTATTTTCAAAATAAAATCCAATGAATTTACTCCTTTCTTATGTACTGCAATTCATCTTATAGCCTATTTCCACGTGGCGGTTAAGGCGACATTTTTGGCTACTACGCACAAGCCAATTTGGTTTGGGATATAAAAAGAATTCCCAATTGCATAACAAATTTTAGTTGGTTTTAAATAAACCTGCCAAATAAATGTAAACATGGCAATAATAGCCATTGAAATCCTTAATGATATTTATTACAAGAGGAAAATTATGAGACACACACATGTGTGATAACCTCAGAATAAAATGAAAAAACCAAAACAAAAAATTGCTTCTACGGAATTATTTCAGTATCTTCTTAAAAAATTAGTATTACAAATAAATCATACGGAAATTTAAGTGAAAAATTCCAAGTAGTGTTACTGAGCTTGTTCATTCAACCAAACCGACTTTCAAAAAATAAACCAATCAAGTCAGTGGTATTGGTTTGCCTTATTTTGATTTTAATTTGATTTTTTGAGTCTACTTACTGGATCACAAATCCTTGCAGACTAGCGTATAAAATAAAAAATTTTATAAAATTTACACTTCAAGTTAAATCTTTTCCACACTAAATTGATCTTTTTCCAAATTAAATTAAACTTTGCAAAAAAACACGCTAAAAATGATTTGCATATATCTTTGCCGTTAGAAGTCAGAAGCTGTAGTTTTTCGTAAAATCAAATTGAAAATAGTTCAATAATAGTTTTTCAATAGTTTTTTCTGATTTATTTCCAAAAGACTTAGTTATTACGATGGGAAGCAGTTGGGCTGGACTTAAGTCGTTAATACCAAACGAAAGAGACACAAAAATTGAGTTAAACCCAACCAAAAACCCAAAATGCAATTTTTGGACTTAAGACCTTATTACCTAACGTCAAAGATATATATCTACACCTTTTTATTTTGGTTTGGAAAAAGTTTAATTTGAATTGAAAACAGCTCAATTTGGTGCGAAAACGGTTTAGCTTGGAGTGAAAAATTTCCTCTGGAAATCCTGTAACACAAGAAAGCATTAAAAGAGGAAAGGTTAAATTGATTTGAAAAAGGTTTATTTTGATTTGGGAAAAGGTTAAATTAAATTGATATAAGAACTATTTACTGTGGAAAAAGTTTAAATTTGAGTGGATACCTTAAAGTTTAATGAGCGGAGGAATGAGTTATGTGAAACTGCAGAAGCGTACTCCAATCTTGACCTTACAAAACAATTATAAAGACTCAATGGAACATGAGGGTTCATAAATTCAGAGCTTTTCCCACATACTAAAGCAAATAAAGAATTAGCCTTGAGTACAACATGGTTTATGTGGCGTCAAAATTTACCACAAAATTCTGAATAGAATAAGCATTGACTTTAAAGACACTCCAGAATGGGTATATGAAGAGATATTAAATGTTCTGGTAATGATAAAGAAAAGCAATTCACTCCAAGAGTACAACTGATTAAGAACAATTTGCAAATTTTTAATATTAAGTAGTTTCATCAGAAATTTTACTGAATAATTTTAATTTCGCTGAATGAAAACATTTATATTCGTAAACAATGTTATTATTATTAAACAATGAACAATGTAAAATTCAATGAATCAAAAATGACTCCCTGAGCAACTCCTGAAGAGATAACATCGAACTGATGACCCTGTTTAAAGGACGAAATGCAATAAAGTGAGAGAAGAGTTAGATTTGTGAAAAGACTTGTAGCGATTTTCAAAATAGTGCCATAAGTATATACTCGTATTTTAATGTAGTTTTCTATACCTGATAGCCAAAATTTCGAACTAAAAAATTCGCACTTCGGTACTTCGTCCTTATAAACTGTTTTGGATTTTCTGTTGGAAGCGCTTAGTAATTTCTCTTGAAATAACAAATTTTTTTTATGACGCCTTCAAAAAGTTTCGAGATAAGTATGTAGTTGAAAGTTTAGAAATCGGCCTTTAATTTTGGTTTGGTTAAGCAATGTAGTAGCGCAACAAAGCATTGATAGATCTCCCAAGTTTGCTCTATAAGATCTTACAAAATCTATATATTAACAAGCAAGTTAAAAATTTGTCCTACCTATTTTACTATGTTAGAAACGGAGCACGACTTTGAATTATACACTATTAGAAAGGTATTTATGTGTAAATGTGTACAAAGTCAAAATTATTTTAATATTTTGTCATTGAGCCTGGTTAAATTAAATACTAATTTTTTGATTTCAACAACAATTAAATAAGCGGTCACACAGAGCTACAGCAGAGAGGATACAGCACAAAGAGAAAGACAAAAAGCTGAGTGACACTGACTTCATGTTTTTTGTATTCTTTTCGTTTCACATTTGTCATTGTACCAGGTATGATAAATGAGCTTTTCTATTTTGTACCAAATAGCAAAAGAAGTACTCAAACTATGACCATTGGGCGATTCTAGTATAAATAGAAGAGCTAAGATTTTTCCAAATAGTAAAGTGACTTTTGCATTTCTCTATATTTCGCTGTTCAAAATTAGTTTGCAAAATAATAAAAAGTTTTACATAGAATTTTTCTACTTCTACTTTAACGATTCTTTTTTTTTCGCATACAAGTAACTTTTTAGATTTTTATTTTCTTCTAACTAGAAAATGGATACCATTAAATATACACATGAGTAAAGCATCTATTTTTTGAGTGCAAATCAGGAGATCCTTACCAAAAATAAGGAATTTCATATTAAAATCATCAAATACATCAAAATTTTTAATTTATTCAAAAAATTTGTAGTAATTTATATAAGTGAACACACGCGCCTATGAAAAAACACCGTAATTTTTACGATTTACGCATAGTAAAATTTATTACATTTATAAAAACAAAACAATTTCACATGTTTTTGCGGTGCGAGTATAGAACTTCAGACTTTTGTGTTTTTGTAGACAACGCCCTAAGCTCTGAGCCGCTGGGTCATTTATGAAAAACACATTGGACTAAAAATGCCTCCTCAATTATTTAGTTAAAATAATTTTTCACTAAAATTTTTAACACTGTCAAACAGTAATAATTGTAAAGTATTCTGAGTAAATATTGCAGAGCTCACTGGTATTTTTTCCTGTGCCATCTCTTTACTTTTCTATTCAATATTTTTTACAGCTTGGTCCGTATTAAGCCGTATATTTAACTTCCTTACCATTTCTTTTCAATGAAAATTCAATAAAATAATTGAATTACTGGAACAAGGCGCAATTTTTCGATATGATTATTGTCACTTTTGCTGTCTGAAAATCATTTCTTGCGGATTGTATAAAGAAATAAATAAATTAATTAATCAATCTAAATAAACATTGATTCTGGACTTTTTTGAACCAATATTATCTTTTTAATGTCGTATTTTTTCTGAAATTCGGTCTTCAGTCGGAAATCAGGAGATAATTCAGTAGTAGTAGGTTCAAACAGGGGACTAGGCTAAAAATTATGAGACTCCGTAGAGCTGGCTGCTTTATAGAGTAAGTTCGGGTAATGTGGTTACCTTTTTTCTTTTTCGCCAATTTCTACCAAAGTAATGGTAGTAGGTTAGTTTGGTCAATTAATTAGTATTAGTTATTCTATTGTTTTTACTATTATATAATTTATAAACTAAAATATTAACTTCTTCAAGCGTGAGGCCAGATAAATTGACAGTACCTAAAAATATCTGAAAAAGAAAACTGTTGGGTAATGTGGATCACCCTGTCCATTCCCTAAAGTAATACCGTTATTCGCAACTTTTGTTGACTAAAAGTTGAGTTGTATTATTTTAGATTATAATTGCTATGCAATAACTGTTAAGGCTTATTAAAGAATATTTTTTAGTAAGATAAACCAAATTCATACTAACAAATGAATAAGTCATAAGGAATACCGAATCATACGTTAAATAGTGCACCATATTACTCAAACCCGGGTATCCCACACAAGTAATAAGCTTTTTAAGGTGTAATAGTAATCAGCGTTAAATAAAATGGGGTAGGTCACATTACCCGAAAACATCTCTTTTTTGAAATAATCATTAAATATATAAAAGCAATGTAAAATCAGACGTACTTATGCATTTTTTCGTTGAATAATAGCTCCACAAATGCATTAGATTTATTTGAATTTTAGAAAACAGAGTTCTGAGGAAACTATTTAGCTATTCAGTATGCACTAAAGAAAGTCAATTTGACCTCACAGCTTATATTAAGAAATTGCACATATGTAAGGAGCTTAACAGAAAAGCCGAAGAGCGTAAAAAATATGTTTTTCGAGCTTTAATATGCACAAACAACCAGAATTGCTATATTTCGGAAATAAAAGGCTGCACCACATTACCCACATAGTCCACATTACCCTAACTTGTATTCTCCTTTAACTCCTAGGAGGAGCATAGGGCCAATATGAAATCTCTCCATTTGTCACGATCCCTTGCGATGACTTTGATCTCTTGCCACGATTTTCCCGATTCTTGGATTTCCTTTTCCAACGACCTTTTCCAGTTGGTTTTGGGTCTACCACGTCCTCTACTGCCTTGTGGATTCCACTCAAGGGCCTGGCGACAAACTTCGCTGTGTGGTTTCCGGAGAGTGTGACCAATCCATCCCCATTTGCGCAGCTTGATCTCGTTTGCTATAGCCTTCTGTTTGCATTTTTGATGTAGCTCGGCATTTGATATAGTGCGAGGCCACCAAACCTTTAGTATACACCTTAAGCATTTGTTGACGAATACTTGCAGCTTGTTTGTTAGTTGTTCAGTAACAAGCCATGTTTCGCACCCATATAACAAAACCGATTTCACATTCGAATCAAAAATGCGCACTCTCGTTTTGGTGGATATAACGGATGAAGACCATATTTTGTTCAGTTGAGCAAACGCGCCTTTTGCTTTTGCTATTCTTGAGTTGATATCCTCTTTTGCTCCACCATCAATGGAGATAATGCTGCCTAGATACGTGAAGCTATCGACGTTTCCGATGTCATCACTGCCAGCTTTAAACGTCATGTCATTGCTTGCGTTTAGCTTCATGCTTTTAGTCTTGGATACGTTGATTTTTAGGCCGGCCTTTTGTGATTCCAAGACAAGGTCTTCAATTTTGCTTTGCATATCTGAATGTTTGGACGATAAGAGGCAGATGTCGTCAGCGTAGTCGAGATCTTCCAGATGTTCGGTAAAGTTCCATTGAATACCCCTTTTGGCCTTATTAAGAGCTTTATCTAGGATATCATCAAGAACGATAAGGAAGAGTGATGGTGATAGTAAACACCCCTGCCGTACGCCTGAATGATTATGTCATCAACACTAGCCGTGTTTTTTTTGACGCGTATATACAATTGTGGATACCTTCAAATTGCGATAACTTATGAACAGTAAGTCACACAATAGAACTCTAAGAAACTTTTTTATGGAGAATCACGTTCTCTTTCATTTTATATTTAAAAAAATTTATTTTTAAGGAGGTATTTTATAAAAACTGGCTAGCGCCGATAAATGGCGAAAAATCACTTTTTTTTAAATAACTTCTAAATAATTATCTTTTTTTTACAAAAGATTAAAATTATTTGTAGAGCATGTGGTTCTCCTTGAAAAAGACCCTTGGACTTTTTATCGTACGACTCACCGTTCATAAGTTATCGCAATTTGAAGGTATCCACAATTGTATATACGCGTCAAAAAAAACACGGCTACTATCTAATAAAACACTCATAAGTGCATTTAAGTCATCCTTTATTCGCTCTTTATCTGAGTTAACATTTTTGGAAAATTTTGATAGATGAAGTAAAACTTAAATTTGCATCATAACCATACGCTACTTCTCTGTCGTTAATTAAATATTTGCATACCTTAGAGTCAAAGTAATGAATATTGTAGAAAAAAAAAATCGAAAATGAAAGAAAAAATAAGACTAAAATTTAATTAAAACCAAATAAAAATAATGTAAAAAAGGAAAAAATGAATTTGTCTTTACAAAAGATAAAAACTTGCGAAATGTGAAAAATAGAAATAGTCAAAAAAAAAAACACAAACCCCGACGGAAATTCATCAATTTTTTTTCGTTTTATTTCCATTTCTTTATTTCACTATTATTTTTGCAATTTTCGTCTACGCTTTTGTATTTTCTACTTTTTACCGACGGGAAATTTTGAGCATGGCCTTTTGCGTTAATAACTAAAAGAAGAAAAGTTGGAGCAACAAAAAAAAAAACGCTGCTTTTTAGCAATTTACCATTTTTACGTAGTTTTCTTTTCTAAGGTAAATTACTTTTCGCCCCCCCCCCCCCTTTTACGAGCTGATACAAATTTTTATTTTTGGATGGAAACAACTAAAGCTTTGGGTCCAGCTTTTTTGGGGATTTTTTTTTTCGTACACAAAGTTATATGCAGTTGGGTGCGTGTGGTGGATAAGCTGAACAAAGCAAAAAACGAAGAACATAACAAATGTCTGGGAAAAATGTTTTTTTTTTTTTTGCATTTTAATTACACAAACAATATATATGGAAATATAACGTGATATAAAAATTTTAAGAACTTAAATTTTGCAATTTTTAGCAAAAATTTGTCATTTTTTCGCATGAACTACCACGCAAAACTTATCAGAAAAACGTGTGTTTTACCCAATTTCTGGCAAAAGTAAACAAAATTTACGCATAATTTTTCGTATACGCAAAAAATAACGTGATGATTAAGCATTTTATAAGAAAAAAAAACATATACATAACAAAAAAAACAAATTATGGAAGTGCGTGCGAAATTTAAATAATTAAATTATTTCTTTTGAATATTTGCAGGTTTTTTAACTAAAAAAAAAAAAATTTTAAAAAGGTAAAATTCTTGTTTAATAGTATTTTTGTTGAAAAAAGTTCTTAAAAATTATTATCAATAAAAAAAAAAAACACGTTAAACAAAAAGTGCAATCATAAAAATTAAAATAAAAGCAAAAATTCAAATAATTTCAAATTATTTATAAAAAAGAATTAAAAAAAAAATAAAAATAATTAAAAAAGTGATTTCTTTTTGCTTTTGAATTATTTCCGCAAATTTTAAAATTTATAAAAAATCACAAAAATGTGCAAAAATTAAATGAAATAAAAAAAAAAATTCAAAATAAAAATACAAAACGCATATCACAACAAAAGCAAAAAACAACAATTGAACTATAAAAGAATAAAAAAAAAATATATTAATGATTTACAACAACGCAAAAATAATAATTAATTACAACAACAATTTCTGTCAAGTGTTGCCGCCAACACGTTTTTAATTTTTCATTACACAAAACGGGCAAAAAAAAGAATTTAAAAACAAACGCCGCCAACTTGTAACACAACTACAACAATAGAGCATCAACGCACTGCACACCGCATGCATATATGCAAATGCATATAGGCATATATATATACATATATATTTAACATAAGCATATGTACTACACACATATGTGCGCTCATCAACATTATTTACTTGGTTTGTAAATAAAGCGCGGCTGAAACAACAACAGTTCAAAGAAAACAACAACAAAAAATTCACGAAAAAAAGGATTTTTTTTATATTTTTTGGTCCTTTTGGTGCTTGCTGCTTTTATCCTTCACACTCTTCAGTTTTTTAACGGAATTTATTGAATAAAAATTATATAATGCTATGCTCATCAGCGCCTATGAAGTATGTACGTACAATTTTATTTATTTACATATACTTATAAATATAATATACATATACATTAGAGCGCCCATATGTGCGAAATTCCGATTTTGTTTGCTCCCCGTCCATTTCCTGAAATTAGAGGTCAAAAAAATAAGACCTCAAAAAAAAATTTGGAATCGGTAGTGGAAAAAACCCAGCCGGTTTTCGATCAAAGGTCGAAAAATTGACTAAAAAAAGGCAAGTCGCTTTGACTGCCCGTTACTTCGAAACTGTTAATTTTTTCATAATATTTTCAAGAAAATTTTCGTAGAGCATGACTTGGTCTACATTATCTTCTTAAAAAATTTTGGTCCAAAAATTAAATTTGTTGTTGTTTCGGTACAAAAACTTTAATTTTTTAAGAAAATTTTCATTACTTTTTTTCTATAAATTGGTTTTTTGTAATTTTTAAAGGGTGGAATATTTGTTCTGGAATTTTTATATTGTAGGGAATTAAACGTTGATTAATTTAAAAGAAAAATTACTAAAAAATTTTAGTTTTTAAGAAATGGAGTCCATTTCAAAGTTAAAAAAAAAATTTTTTTTTTTATTTTTTCTTCTTAATTTTTAATCTAGTAAGAAACCATTTCAGTAGTCATATTTCTTAAACTAATTTGGGATTGCTAAACACGAAAATAGCATTTATTTTCGTTTTAGTGCGTTTTTGGGCTGTTCCAGTAGGATAATCGAAAATTTCCAAATTCGTGCACGCAGTTCAGGAAAAAATTTCAATCAAGTTGTCGAGAACTGCACAAAGCTGTGAAATTGCACCTGAGCATTTACTGAATAAGAAAAAAAAGTTTTCAAAATCGGTTCATGGCATGGTTTTTAAAATGAGGTCGAAAAACGGTATTTAAAAAAAAACGACTACAAATCAAAACCAAAATAGTCATTTTAGATGTAATTATTAATGCTGAATTCGAAGTTGGACGCGAAATTGCTGTATCACTTATGGTTTGTGAGATATCTCACCCCTAATGTTCAAAAAACACGATTTTGCAGGTTGTGTAGAACACGCTTAAAATCGTTTTGGTCTTTTCTATTAAATGCGTCATATAGTACTGTTCTTCTTCTTCAAAATGAGTTACAGAATAGTCTTGTATGATTTTTCGTTAAAAAGTTATGACCATTTTAAAATAACATTATAAAAGATATAGTAATATGGCAATTGCTATAGAAAATCCATACATGATTTTTAACTTTTATGATGTCATTTTAAATGATCATGTCGCACAAGCCCATTTCATAGCTCATTTTGAAGGCAAAAAGCAGTTCTAAATGATGCATTTAATAACAACTAGCACTACATTTTCTTGCATCCAATAAAAAAGCGATTAAAAGAAAAAAATTAAAATACTTCATTTTTTCCAAACTTTGAGACCGGCTCCATTTCTTAAAATGTAATATTTTTGTAAAATTTTTCTTTTTAAATTAATTAACATTTAATTTCCTTTAACATAAGGATTCCATAACAAATATTTCGCCCTTTAAAAATTACAAAAAAATAAATTTATAGCAAAAAAGACATGAAAATTTTCCTAAAAAATTTAAATTTTTGTACCGAAACAGCAACAAGTTTAATTTTTGGACCAAAACTTTTTAAGAAAATAATGTTGACCTAATCATGCTCTACAAAAGTTGTCTTGAAAATATTATGAAAAAATTAACAGTTTTGAAGTAACGGGCAGTCAAAGCGACTTCCCTTTTTTTAGTCAATTTTTCGACCTTTGATCGAAAACCGGCTGGGTTTTTTCCACTATCGGTTCCAAATTTTTTTTTGAGATCTTATTTTTTTGACCTCTAATTTCAGGAAATGGACGGGGAGCAAACAAATTCACAACTTTGCACATTTCATACATCTTGTGGGCGCTCTAATATACATTTATATAAAAGTACAAAAACAAAAACATATATCCACATATTTATGTAAAATACCACAGCATTTATTTATCAACTTTATATACTCGTACTTGTGTGATTTTTTTTTTTTTTTCTTTAATTTATGCATTGTTTCACTTTGTGCTTTTTTTTATAAATTGTACATTTTTTAAAGTCGCAATGAATTTTATATGATTACGTTTTATTGGCCGTACATACAACTCTTCCGCAATTAGTCAGAAATTTAAATATACTCTATACCTACTTGTTCGAATTCTACAACCTACTCAACAAACAAATGTCTTTCAAGGAACATGCCTTCTTTTACTCTTTTTCTTTTTCTTATCTCGTACCTCGGCTGAGCACGAAAGAGTTGAGGATACTAATAGTACTATTAAATTAACAGTTATAGGCTGAGTGTGTTTTTCAAAGCCCAGCCCAAAGCCATTTTACTCCTTTTAATAGCAGTTTCGGCAGCAAATTTATCAAAAAAAAAGAGCCCGATATAAGTAGTTACACCTATGTTGAGATACGATTTAACAATAGAGATCGGTTGGTTTTTATCATCATAATACTATATTGTAAAATACAACGTCTGTCTATCTGTCTGTCTGTCTGTCTCCATAGCACAAGAACCATTCGTCCGATTTGCATGATTTTTTTTCTCCTTCATACACTTTATTTCGAAATATTCTTGGCCTCCTCCGGATTCTTGAAAAATTCCATAATTCAAAAGTCAGTTATCCGGTTTGCATTTTTTTACTTTCGAATACATGCTGAGATTCCAGGACAAACTGTAATTTGAAATACTCTTGGCGTCGCCAGGAACAAAAAAAAATTCGGGCACAGGGACAAATAACATCAGCTGGAAAATGTACAATACAGCGATATCAAAAAGTCCTTCTAGGACTATGTGACATCTTTGCATGAGATTAAGTATATGCATTTTTCGGGCAACTAGTACGTGTACTACTTTATAAAATACAACGTCTGTCTGTGTCACCATAACTCAAGAACCGTTTATTTGATTTGCTTTTTTTTTTTTTCCTTCATAGATATTGTGTATGTCAAGGTTTATGGATACATTTTATTTCGAAATACCGTCGGCTTCGTCCGGGTCCTTAGCAAATCCCATAATATAGAAATCTGCTACCCGATTTGGATGATTTTTTGTTATCAGGTGAGAATCTAAGACAAACTCTCATTTGAAACTCCCTCGGCTTCGCCCGCTATATTAAAAAGTTCTGGCAACGGGACAAATAACATCCGCTGGGAAAATCCGATATGAAAACAACAGCATTATGAGACTTTTGGACAGAGGTGGATGAGGTTGAGTACATGCTTTTTAAAGGGTATTGGGGACGGGCGAACGAAGTCCATCGCGGAGCAGCCACAATAGCGTAATATGATTTCAGAGGAATCCTTACTCCTCTTTTTAAATGTATAATTTGGGTTTTGTCGATGTTGACTGCAAAGTTATTTTTATCACAATATGTTGCGAGAGCTTAAAAGATTTTTTGTAGACTTACGCTAGTGTTACTGCCTAAGACCATAGCATCATCTGCAGAACGAAGCATAAGAATGTCCTCTGTATAAACTCCTTGAATGTTTAAGTTCCTTAAATCGTTTTCAAAATCCGAAGTCAACAAGTCTTAGGACAAAAGATGCTTGACTACAGATAGACTGTAAGATATTGATAAAATGTTAGCTTACGCCTTGGGTATGTAGCTTTTGCCAAAGTAAATTGTACGCAATAGAGTCAAAAATCAATGCATGTATCTATTATTCTTTAACTACTAGGAGGAGCATAGGGCCAATATGAAACGTCTATATTTGTGGCGATCCCTTGCGATGACTTTGATCTCTTGCCATGACTTTTCCGATTCTTGTATTTCCTTTTCCAGCGACCTATTCCAGTTGGTTTTGAGCCTACCACGTCCTCTACTTCCTTGTGGATTTCACTCAAGAGCCTGGCGACAAACTTCGCTGTGTGGTTTCCGGAGAGCGTGACCAATCCATCTCCACTTGCGCAGCACGCCATTCACATGATTGTTCGACAATTATTCTAAGGGTGTTATTTTTATCCACGCATGATCGGTTTGCCTGGAATCCTGCTTGTTACTTTCGGATGGCCGAAGTTTTTCGCTTACCCTGTTTAGAAGCACTTTTGTCAGTACTTTTGATGGTACTGAGAGCAAAGTTATTTCTCTATAATTTCGGCACTCGCTTAGGTCACCTTTTTTCGGCAATTTGATTACCATCCGATGTAGCCAATCTTCTGGCAAACGCTATTCGCTTTAGATTCTGGAAATCAGAGGATGAAGAATCTTAGCTGATGTAATGGGGCATGCTTTTAGCAGTTCAGCTGTTATTTTATCTATACCGTAGGCCTTGTTGTTTTTCATGCTTTGGATAGCTTTCACTATTTAATCGATTGTAGGCGGTTGTGTTTGTAATCGACTTCTACTGCGAGTCACTGCGGCAGTTGTACATAGTTGGTGATTCTGGTTGCGGGAATGTGGTAAATGTGGGATTCAGTGTGCGTTGCAACGGCAATTTAAAAATTTTTATCTTGGTTGACTTTTTTTGAGGTATGCCCAGAAAATTCCCGTACTAAGGTAACATTTTGTTTTTGTTTTAGGTTACTTGAAAAACAATTTTAAGGTTGAGTACAAAAATATTATTTTTTTAACCGATTTTTGATTCCATTTTTTGGGATTTCGTTCAATTTCATACGATGTATTGAGAGTACTTCGTTAATAGTCAAAAGAAGATTAGTTTTTTAGTGTTCTTTTTATGCATTCGTTTGCAACAGAAAATGGACATCTAGTTATTTTATCCGAATCACTTTAAATTTATTACTACCTAAAAATAAAAAAAAATTAAAGCACCAAGAAACTATTGTTTAAGTGCATTTTTTAAAACTAGATTTTTGGGATCATTTGTTTGTCCAAAATATTGCACAAGAAGTAAAGGTATTTCTAGTAAATGCTACTAATATATTTAGATCCTTTGTATAAAGTTTTTCTTCAATATACTTTTCCTTGGAAATTCTAGAGAATATGGTAAACGCGGGAGATATGGCACCCTCTTCGTTAAACTGCTATAAAATCGGAATTAAAAGTGATTTTTAAAAAAATTAAACACAAATTTATTCTTTTACTAATTTAAAACAAAAAAAATTACTTCAACTAGAATCAAAATTATTGCAAATGTTTTTTCTTCATTATAATAAATGCTATAAAGCGCCAAATCACCCGACACTGCGGGTGATATGGCACCCTATCATGGGTGATTTGGCACCCTAAGTGGATTTTAAGCTGGTTTGTCCATATTCTTCACCGCATCCAACGCATTAATTTTCGCCTAAATCTTCAGGTCCATGAGATTCATCTTGAAATACAACATTTTCATCAGCTTCATCGGAAGAAGCATAGTTAGTTACCATCTTGCGTTTGGTTGTGTTTATCTTTTCAAATTTTTTGTTTTGTGCTGGACCACATTTTCGGGAGACGTTGGAATCCTTGCCGTTTGTTTTCTCCTACTCGGCTTATAAATTTTCGATGTCGTTGTTACAGGAGCTATTCCGTTTAAGACATGTTCAGGCATATTCTAGTGAAAACCTCAAATTAATCAAATAAAAATGAGAACACAATCATTGAAGGTCGTACCTGACTAAAATTCTGCGGCTCTGTGGTACATTGAAGCACTTCAGCCATATTTTGTCCTTGATTTTTCTCATTGCAATTCTGTAAAAAAGTGTGATCTGAAATTTTGTTTGGACTTTCCTAAATGATGAGCCAGCGTTATTATATGTAGATGCTGTTTGTTAGCCCTTCACATCCAGAGTTCAGTCAAGTTTATGTTTAACAAAATATTGAAAACCGAAACACAAAGATTTAGCAGTATTTGTACTCCCATATATCTTATAACATGCAAAGGGAGATATAGCACCCCACTACTGCGCGTATATACCGAGTAAAAATGCCACGTTTCGAATACACATGTTCATTCGCGCTCGTATTCATCTGAAAACGAAATCACATCCACTTCAGTTTGTTTTGATATATGCAACGTACAGCTGTATCAAATACTCACCGCTCTGCTGCCTCTCAAAGTATATGCGAAACAAAAGTAAGTCTTTTATTTTTCCAAAACTTTTTTAAAAATCCCACACAGAAGCTATTATTGCAAATACAGCTAAACGAACAATATACCACGAAGTCTCTCGCGCAGTTGAAGTGAACTATGTCCATATTTAAATGCTATGAAAGCTGCAAGTATAGAAAATGATAGGGGTGCCATATCACCCAGTGGTGCCACATCTCCCGCCTTTACCCTAACTCAATTTATAGTAAAAAAAATTATTTAGCTCCAAATATGACAATAAGTTCAGATTCAGCGCAGGAACTTATTTACATATGCCAGTGTAATTTATTCTTGGAGCTGTGGCTCTAAAAACTATTGAATGTTAATAACAACAAAATATTTCATTCAACAAACACAAAATATCTGCCATCAAACCAGCTGGAGTTTTATTTTCGGAATACAACTTTTAACCTTAAAAATTGAAAAAAAGCCGACGCAACATAAACAATGAGTCCACTGAACGAATGCGCATCATCATATGTGTGTGCGTTGTGGTGAAGGTGTCCTTCAAAATGTTCCAAGATCAAAATTTATGAGGTAAACGTTTGCATAGCAGACGCAATATTAAACACAACCTTAAGATTTATGATAATAAACACAGCGCGTGTACGCGTACAGTGGCAATGATTACAGAGAGATCAACACAAAATCTGTGGCAAATATTTGCCATTGCCAGTTAAGGACAAGATACAAAACAGTTCAAAAAACTCGAATGTTTGCAATTACATACAACAACAACAATAACAATTACAGCCTGCAACAACAACAACAAAAAGGCGAATATAAAGATCAGCAATGTGTTTGTTATTGTAAAGCGGGTTACGGTGGTGTGTAGCGCAGGGTGTGGGAATGCAAAATAAAAAACGGAACAATAAAAAAAAATCGACGTCATCATTGAAAGCTCACATAGTTGTCGAGTTGATGAGAAGCAATGACAACAACAACAATAACAATAACAACAACTAAAGGCAAATCAAGGTAGAACATTGCACTTATTACTACTGTCTGCTGCTGCTGTTGCTGCCCTTTTTCCAATGTTGCAGCATTTTTTCTTTTTATCTTTTTGCAATGTTTTCTCTCATAACAAGAATTTGTTTGATCACAGCAGCATCAGTTGCACTGACCACCAGAGTTGCCGTCGTCGTTGCCGCCTCTTATTTGTCTACTAAACATCGCTAAAATTTTTTTGCTGATTTAATGATGTTTTTTTTTTTGTTTTTTTCTTTTTTGAATGAGATTTTTCATTAAAATTCACCAGTGATTCAAATATTTATTATCAGCCATGTGTGCAATAATGACCCAAATTGCAAAAACAATAACAACAACAACAAAAACATTAATAATAGCAAGCAAACAGAGTAACCAACATTTTTTTGAAGTGTTTTTTTTTTTAAATTTTTTTTTTTTTTTTTTTTTTGATAACGAAAATTAAGTATTTTTTGTTGTAATTGTTGTAAAAATTATATGCATACATATAGACTCATGTATTCATTGCACAAAAATTATGAAAAATTTATTGCGCACAAAATTACAACAAAAAGTTGAAATATCACAAAATAAGCGGAAATTTATTTTCTTATCAAAATTGCTGTTTTTTTTTTGCACAATTTTGCTGTTTTGTAAAGTTTTGTTTTACAAATAATTTTCGTAAAAGTTGCATAAACGGGGAAAATATATGTATTTTTCACATTGTGTTATCAAAAATAAGGAGTAACGGGCAAAACGAAGCATTTCCATTTTGTAACTTTTTTTTATTGTACCCCACTGATAACAATGAATTGCACACGATGATGCATTGAGGTTTCACAAAAAAAAAAGACATTTAACTCCTAGTTGTCAATTAACTCAATTCAGCAACATTTTCCTAAAAAAAAAAACGACATTTTTCCAAAAACATTTATTCACTGATCCAAGCGACCATATAAAAAAGAAGAGAATAAGAAGGTAAGTATCTCTATGGTTTTATCCAAAAAGAAAGCCACATCAAAATCATAGAGCAAATCTTCTTAAAATTAATGTTGACATTTTTATGAAAAAGTCATAATATTTAGAAGAAATCACATTGTTTTTAATACAATTTCTTCTTCAAACAATATTTTCATTCTATTGAAAATTATGTGAAAGTCATCTTAATTTTATAAAAAATCTTCTTGGAAAAAAATTAGATTTTTTCTTAATATTTATGGTATGATATCGATACATCCAACGTTAAAGTTTGTAACTCAAGTTACCAACTTTTTACGGGACAATGATTTTCAAAGTCTGCATATTAGACTCTATCTTGAGTCAAATTTTGGTATCTCTAGCTTGAAATTTGAAGGGCTGGGAGCAATTTTTGAAGTTAGGTCTCCATGCAAAAACTTGGCAACTTAAGTTGATAACTTATACACGGGACAAAAATAACAAATTGCGTTGGCAACCTGACTTACAAAGTTATTAGTTGTAAGTCCTACACACCAACGTAATGTCCGTAAAATGTTTTTTAATGGTAGTCGGAAAGTTAAGTTACCAACTTTTCTTATGGAACGTTTGGTTGCTGAAACAGAACATAAGTTGTAACTAGAGTTACAACTCATATGTATTAATTTTTATCCAAATTAAAAGTTGAAATTGTTAATATCTCTGTTAATCAATTTGGAATAGTGACAACAATTTAATAGTCGAAAAACTTTTATTTGGACTACAAATTTCCAAAGTAGAGTAGAACGGGGCAATGTCGTGCATTCAACTTTGACATGCTCGTAAAGCCGTACATCTCAAGCGAATGCGACGAATAAGCATCCGATCGAAAGATAATTTCATTGGTTACATTCATGTGTAACAACATTTGTGTATCGAGAAATTGTGTTTGTGTAAGTGAAGAAAAAAAAAATGTGCACGACATTACCCCCCTCAAAATTTATGGGGTTATGTCGTGCATTGTTTTCCAAGTATAGTAAAGGTACCAAAATGTGTGAGAAATGATAGGTAGTGGTTCTATTAGAGGAGATTTAGCATTATCATGTATTTATTCATTATTATACAAGTGTGAAGTACATAATATGTTGTGTAGAGTAGAACGGGGCAATGTCGTGCACTCAACTTTGACATGCTCGTAAAGCCGTACATCTCAAGCGAATGCAACGAGTAAGCATCCGATCGAAAGATAATTTCATTGGTTACATCCATGTGTAACAACATTTTTGTAGCGAGAAATTGCGTTTGTATAAGTGAATGTGCACGACATTACCCCAATGGTCGTTTTAAAGGTCAACTTCGATAAGTCGGTGAAGCCCAAAATTTTTTTGGAAATCAAATACTTCTTTTCTTTGGCAGGATATTTCGTTTCAGAAATCACTTACCTTGTATATTTTCCCGCAAGGAAAATTATTTTTCTGACCCGATGAAAAAACACTTTTATCGTCCCGAAAGCGTGCGTTTTGAAAAAAAGGTTACTCTGTAGAGACGAACTGGTGAAAATTGCTAGTATTATATGCATAAGCTCAGTAGGTCAGCATGTCCCTACCTTACGAACAGTTTCCTTGGGCTAAAACAACCAGTGCACTACATTACCCCCTGCACGACATTACCCCGTTCTACTCTACTATTTCAATTTTTGTTTTTGGTTTTCTTGTTTTAACGAAAACAATACAAAAATGGTCATAACTAAAAACTACGATTTTCGAGTTACCAACTTTTACGTTGGACGTATCGATATATATATTTTACAATCGTTTGCATTCAACTTAATTTTAAATCTAAATATCGTCACCGGAAGTGCAAAAAGACATAATATAAAGAAATTAAGAATCTATTGTTAAATGTCCTGCCACATGCCTCTGTGCATTTTAGGTGACAATAGGAAAACCATTTCAGAATTTCCACTTTTAAGAACGATGTCTTCAAAAGAGTCAAAAAAGAAAAATTTTTAAAAAAACATATTTATTCTTCTCAACATTGTAGATCAATGATCGGCACTCCATAGCACAATTGTGCAATCAAAAATCTATCTATCTCTGTCTATCCTTTTCTATCTTCTATTTATCTTCTCTCAAACATAAATTCTCTCTCTTAAATTTGCCGACCACTGTTGTAGATGCTGCCCAACTCATATTAGGCCAGTTTATACGTTTTGCCATAGCCGGTGCTGGGCAAAACGCAGCCCGAGGACAGCTTTGTATCAAAGAAAGGACTTTTTGCGTATCTTTTCGTATTGGATAAAACGAGACAATAAATAAGTTCCATGTAGTGGCGCCCAGCACTGGCCATAACACAGTGGAATAAATTGAGAGAAAATATGTTGTATGATATCTCCATGAGTGTGTATCGAAAAACAAACACCCAATTCCACACTCAAATTATGTAGCCCAGGAAAATAAGACGAAAAAAAAGCTGCTGTGCGAAATAATTCGAAGTGAATTTTTTTCACCGGAATTAACTTCATTAAAGCATGATGAATAATGTGTCCATTGAAATCCATTGTGCGCATTAAAAGTTATTCAGGCTCAAAAGTCGCTAAAATCAGTTTTTTGCAAATATCTCGCTAACGCAAACAGTTACAGAATAATTTTTCCCCACAATTTTGTAACACTGGAAATTTCCTATGTAAAGATGTAAAAAATGTTTTTGTGTAGCGTATAGTTTAGGAGATAACTCAATTTAAAAAGTTGTGCACAGTTTTTATATGTAAATGCTACGCATAAGTTCATATTAAAATATCTTACTTTTAAAATTGCGAATACTCTTTAACGAGGAGTCGTACAAAAAAAATAAAAAAACCGTTCAAAAGATAATTGGATTTTGTAAACACCGTATTAAATTTTTTTTGGAGCTACTCATGGTCTAAAAGATTCACTAAATAATAGTTCATAAAAAATAAGGCGATCTGACAAAAACTCTTCAAGTTATGCTGTTAACGCGGTTAAAAAAAGTGGTTTCGAGAAAACGGCATTTAAAGCTTTAGAAGAGACAAATTGTATCAATCAAACTAAATAAAAAGGTCTTACGTGTTTTATTCTGCTAATCTGCTATCCCTGGACCGTACAGTACCTCTTCATTATGATCCTTAGCAATTTGGAGTGCTTGCTGGGCACGCAGACGTCCTTCATGCGTGTTAGCCTGTGCCTGACGATTTGCGTGTTTTATACGTTCTTCATCGATTCGTTGACAATATTGCAATAAATTTGATCCAATGCGAACTCCCATTCGTGGTAATACATATAGAAGTGTAGCCATCATTGAATATAATAACAGCAATATTCGCTGCAATTTGCACAGTTTCAACTCCGCTAAAGAAAGATTTTGATGTTTTGAGTTAAGTATACAGAAACATGAGGAAACAACGGCTTTATGGCCCAGTCTAGTCCGTTTTTTGAAATGTGTTCCCCATCCAATTTTATATAAAAAAAAAAATTTAATTTTTTGAAAATTTAACAGTGTTCATAAAAAAACATCACAATACTCGATTAATCATTAAAAATAAAATATGTATCCATGTTTTGAGAAGGATCTATCGACGCACATTGCCCAAAAAGGTCAATTCTTCTAAAAATCTTACTTTTTGCCCAAAGCGTGTGATTTTCTAATCTACATGGATCTAATAATTTACCGTGTTTTCCAGACAGCTAGTAACGCTGCTTGAAATACAAACAAGTGCTTAAAAAAACGCGGATTTAATTTTCGAATCGTAGTTGTATATTCTTTCGAAATTCGGCATGGGTTTCAGCAACATTTTCTTTAAGGTAACCTCAATAAATTGTGCACATAATGTTTAGGTTCTTTTAAAATCAGCTGCGCTTAATCAAACATTACTTAAAATATGAAGATAAACAAAGTGTTGAGAGTAGCAGAAGACACAAAACACTAACCATTTTTTGATTTTATTTTAGTACTTTTCTTATAACTTATTATGATTTATCTCATGATAGTTTTTCTTTTAAGAATTCTTTTACTCACGTAATCAGTATTTTTATCTTTTTATATTTTTATATCATGAGACTTTTATCTTAAGATATTTTTATCTCATGTTATATTTAAGTCATGATATTTTATCGCATGTGTTTAACAAAATGATTCTTAAATTGTAAAAAAAGGGTTTTTTTTTTAAGTAAGTAGGTACAATTGTAATATATATTAAAATTTTTTACAAAAACTTTCAGTTTTTGATGAAAAAGTAAACGATACCAACTTTTTTTATTGCTTGCATTTTTAAGTTCTTTATTAAAACACAATTTTGCTTATTTTTTTACACATCAACCTTTTATTTGTGAAAGTGTTTTTCTGTTTTGAATTATACAAACAAATAAGATATTAATTTTAAAATAAAAAACAAGCCACATTCAGGAATATGTTTTATTGCTTTGTATCAAAAGAAGCAAATACGTACCCGTACCCGTACATTTTCGAGCTAAACCAAATGTGTAAACAATAAGCGGGTGCAAAACGTCAAAATTAATATCATAAGATATAATATATAAGTAAATATTCGCGTTCGTTTTGTTATTTTAAATAAATTTGTTTTTCCTTCCTATTACTGGTGCATATTGTATATTTTTATTTTTTTATTTAATTGGTTTTTGTTATTGCAATTTTACCTTTGTCATTTAATAAACTATTACTTCTACTTACATATTTGTTTATTTAAAACCATTTTTGACACTGTGCAAACATACGAATGGAGGGGACATTTTGTAAATTAAACTGAAATAACAACAAATAAAATGTGTTTTTTGTTGATTAAATTATTTTTTTTTCTTTCTACAGTTTGCCATATTTCAATGCAGTTTTTGTTTTTTTTGTGCATTTTCTTTTTGTTAATGCAAATTTCTGCTCGAAATATTGCACTTCAGTTGACGCTTTTCAAAATGAATAAATTATATTTAGAGTAATTGAATCGAATTTGCAATATTCTATTTCAGTTTAGTGTCAAAACATTTTTAGGCAAGTGCAGTTGCGGAAAATTCCAAATTTTGTGATCAAACGATTGGTGAGTTATTGCTTTTGCTACGATTATTTATTTATGTAATTCGTAATTTTGTTAGCAGTTTTGTTAAAGTGGAGCTGGCAGCATTAAACTCTGTTTTTTTAACTTCAAAATTTAGTATGAATAATTTTATACACATAATGTTCGAAATACTAAAGAAAAGAAAGTTTCACATACAAAAAAAAAATATTTAAATAAAAAAACAAGAGTTATTCATATTTCCTAGAACACACCAGCTAGAAAATTAATCATTTCAATGGTGATAAGAAGTTCAAAGATTTGTTTATAAAAGTTAGAATATGCTATTTTAATGAGTATTTCCGCTACTGGATTAATTGGATTTTTTTTTGAAAAGTTTTTACTTCAATCGAGTTTTTAGTGAAATAGAATCCTGTGAATAAGTCTTTTTTTTCGCTCACAATTTGTACCTCATGAAATTTTTGTCGCATGCGATTTCTTATTGCATAAAATTTTTATCGCATGCAATTATAGTGGCAAACTTTTTAAAAACAGTTACTTCATGTAAATTAATGATATTTCTTTCATATTCTTAAATATGTCTACTTCGCATGAGATTTTTGCCATGCAAATTTTGTTGCATGCGACTTTTTACTACATACAATTTTATAGCATGAGATTATGGGGAAAGTTTCATTTTATTTGATGATTTTTTGTGAAATTTTTATTTCAATCCAGTTTTAAGTGAAATATGGTATATGAGGAATTCTCAAAAATTGTGGAATTCTACAGTTTTTGAGGCACATTCACCAAACTTGGTGGAGAGGTCACTTTTTATATAAGAATCAAAAATTGGAAGGGTGCACGTCAAAAAAAAAAAGTAAAAAAAGTTACGCATATATATATGAAGCAAAACACGTCAAGTGTACCAGCTGAAAATTTTTTTGTCTCCGATTTCGCTCAAATTTGGCAATATAGTAGTCCTGATATACAAAAACAATATTCCGGGAGGATTTGGTCCTAGTACCATTTATTGTTAAAATACAGGGTGTTGAAGTTGGCGTTTTTAGTGATTTTCATGAAAAGGTGTTTTTTTAAAAATTTAGAGCTTACACCAAAGTTTGTAAAGTAACTTGTCCCATTCATTTTTAAATGTTCTTTTTATAAAAAAACATTACATGGTGAAAAAAGTGACCTCTCCACCAAGTTTGGTGAATGTGCCTCAAAAACTGTAGAATTCCACAATTTTTGAGAATTCCTCATATGAGTAAATCCTATAAGTAAATCTTTTTATTACATAATCACAATTTTTTCTACTTAGATTTCATCGCATGAGATTTTTCTTGCACTCAGTTTTTACCTCTTGAAATTTTTGTCGCATGCGATTTCTTATTGCATACAATTTCTATCGCATGCGATCGCAATCGAGTTATCACATAAGATTTTTTTACGCGCAAACTATTTTTATCTCATGGAATTTTTGTCGTATAAGAGTTTTTATTGTATATAATTTTGATCGCAATCGATTTTAGTTATATTTTAACTCCGGGTAAATTAATAATATTTTTTTCAGACGCTTCAATTGTTTTTCTCAGATTTTATTGCATGAGATTTTCACAATCCAAATTTTATCGCATGCGACTCGTGTTTTTAGTAAAATAGAATCCAGTAAATAAATCCACTTATTTCACTTTTTTTACCTAGATTTTATTGCATGCTAATTTTATCACATAAGATTTTTGTCTCATGAAGTTTTTGTTCCATAAAATTTCCTATTGCAATTTCATTCGCTTGCGCATATGGTAATACATTTTTTAAAAAAGGTTTGTTTTATTTAACTCGGTGCAATTTTTATCGCATGCGATTATGGTGACAATGTTTTTCAAAAAGGTTTGTTTTGACTCAGGGTAAATTAATGAAATTTCTTTTAGATGCTTGAATTTTTTGGAATCAATTCAAGTTACTAAAACATACGAGTATAAAATCAAAAAGAAAATAAATCCCTCGATCTAATTGAAACTAAAGACGATCAATTTCACGAACGTCAACTGTAACATCTGTTCAACAGATTTTGTTTTTTTTTTTTTCATTATTGGCAACAAACCAAACTTTCAACTTCATCTAAACCACCACAATTTATATTGCTGGCTTCTTTCATTCAGCTTTCAATCCTTTTGTAGGCACCAAAAGATTTCTACAAACGGAAACATCTGTCTAGTATCTAGTATTATTATTGTTGTTGTTGCTATTGGTGCACTTTTCCACTCATTGCTTCTAACTGCGGCAGCAATCTGCTGCCAAAAGGAAGCTGCATTCATTGCTGTCAGAATAGCAGAAAAAAAAAACGAAAATCACAACAACCTTAGCTCTAACAACGATTTCTTATGTAGATCTTGACTTTTGCATTGAAAATCGTGCAATTCACCTGCAACACAGCAGCAACAACAACAACAGCAGCAACAATCAGCAACCACCATCACCACCTTCATGCTACAACAGCACCATTCATTACCAACAGCCAACAACCATCTGCAAGTGCATCTGCAAAGAAATTGAATGCTGTGCTGCATTTGTGTGACGTCGTCGCTTACAGCTGTAAAATGTAGCGTGTGCCGCCAACAAGCAACAGAAGCAACAAAATGTTGCTGCAATGTCTTACTCGTTGCTCCTCGTGAGTTGTGTCTCGTTGCCCGGCTGACTGACTGCATTTTAAGAGCCTTTGATGTAAAGTGATGCAAGTGCGCTTAATAAATGTTTTCTTCTTGTTCTTCTTCAACACAAGTTAGTCGGTACTGACTGCTGCATGTCGGTGGATAATCTTAAGCTGCTCTACCCTATGACAACACTGATAATTGCCACTGGTTGGCAACACTTAAATAGGGCGTTTGCATATAATTGCAATATTGCAGCAATTTGTTCAACAGCAGCAGTGTTGCAGGCAGCAGTTCAAAAATTCTATGTATTTTTGTAAGCGTTTGAGCTTTTTTTATGCACACTGGTGTAACGTGAGTGACGGCTAACGTTGTTTGAGATTTTTACGTTTCATTTTTGGAGCCTTAAAACTCTTTTTTAAAGTTCAAAAGAAATTTAATTTTTTCAAATTAAATAAATGTAGTAAATTTAAGCGTCACTCTTATTTCAGTTATTAAATTATTAAGTTTATTCGCTAAAGCTATGTGCCAAATAAAATATCTTCCTTCACATGTGCGATGCTTGAATATAAAACCCTTTGAGATGAGAGATAAATCTTTAAAAATAAGTACTGAAGTTAGATATATCGGCAGATTACTTAGTTTTAATATTCAAATGCATTCCAAATAGCCTATGTTTCGGACGAAATGATTACCATTTTATCTCAATAATTACCTAAAATTATCACACGATACTTTTATTTCATGCTATTTTTGTCGCATGCGATTTTTTGATTTCATATTTTTTATTTAATATTTCATTTGTTAAAATACTAGTGGGCTTGATACTTCTATATCACGATAGTTTTATTTAATTTGTTTTCCTACGAAATTTTATTTCAAGCATTGTAAAATTTATCTCAATCTAGTGGTAAGTGAAATATCATCCAGTAAATAAATCCTTCCTTACCACAATCACAATATTTTCTACTTAGATTCTATCGCATGCGATTTTTAGCACATGAGATTTTTATCTCATGCAATTTTTGTCGCATGCGATTTTTTTTTATTATTTCATATGAATAGACTTTAGTGGATTAAGTTTATATTTCCGTGTAAACGGTTGGCTCTGATTGTTGCTGGTTTGACATAAACACTTTCTGATCTAGTTGCGTATCGCATAGGGTGTCTTTATGTTATTATTATGTCGACAATAAAGTATTTTCTATTTCTTAATATAATAATTCTTGATTTTGCAATTTTGTACTTCACTTTATTTTATTTACGCAATAAATGCAATTTATGCCGCTCATTGAAGCAATAAAATATGCTACTACTACGACTGCTGCTGCAAGCAACACCATCAACGCTTTCAAGTGGTGACAACAAGATACAAACACAATTGTTGTCACTATCATAGCAGACATTACCACATAATATCTACCATCAACCACCCTGTATGTATCACAAAAAGGTGCAACAAAAATTAATTTAACTAAGAAGTTTTTACGCGCCCGGAAATACAAAAGTAACAACAGGTCGCCAACAACTGCTTCTGCTACTGCCAGTGCTGCTGCTGTTGTTGCTCCATTAAACGACTGCCACACTTATTGTGGTGTTAATGTTGTTGTTGTTGTTGTTGTTGTTGTTGTTGTTGTTGTTTCTAACACTAACACAAGAGTTGGTGATGACGATGTTAATAATGACATTTACTATATTGACGAACAACATTATCGTTGTTGCTGCTGCTGTTGATGACTAAATATCACTTTTGATAATTCAAGTGCGCGCCTTTTTGCCATTGTTGTTGAAACAATATTATTAACCGTTGGATAATAGATGGATAAATTTTAAAATGATGAAAATGAAAATTGAATGAACAAAAACAACAATAACTATCGCTAACAATAAGGAAAGCAACAAAAAAGCCACAAATAAACAAAAACTTAAAACGCACATTTAACAATGGATGAATGGTCGAAAGGTTGAATGAATGGTTGAGCGCATAGATAGATGGATGGATGGATGGACCGCACCTTAATAATCACTTAAAAGGAAAATAATTTTCAAAATTGCATTCATATTTCACGCTAAAGCAGCAGCAGCACCAATTGCAGCAACAATAATCGCAAAAAGTGCACCACAGCGCTTCGCATACTTAGAAATCGCCGTCGGCAAGCTAACTACTTTTTCTTTTTGATATCATATTGAGCTTAGTTTCCTGTTCTATTTTTTTTTTTTTTTTTTTTTCTTTTTTGATGTAGGGGAAATTCGAGTATTAAAATTTGATATTATAAATAATCAAGTTTTTTTTAGAATTAGAAAGGCAAAATGGTCTTAAGTTTACGAGTATACCAAATTATTAAGTTTATTTCTTAAAACTTGTAAATGCCTTCAAAACTTCGTAACTCGTGAAAATGTCAAAATTTGTATTGACTCTGACAACTATTACGAGCTTACGAAGTTTTCGAGACATTTACACGTTTGGAGGAATACCCTAATTAAAACTTTGCGCTCTTAATCAAAATCTCGTATAATACTTTGGTACAAAAAGAAGACACAAACTAGTGATGTCATCCTGGGATCTCAAGATATCTTCTACAATAATATTTTGTTCTGAATATCCCGGTAGTAGTAGTAATGGAACCTGGGATTTTCGTTATTAATTTAAAAAATTCCTAAGCATCTACAATTTTTCCTCTGGCGATGTAAATAGACATCATCACTTTTGTTGCTGTCTTTTTTGTCTTATTTTAATTAGGTTTGCTCCTTGCGGGTTCCATACCATGGACTGTTTTTTTGTTTCCGGTACGTACTTAACAATTTAATTGAAATTGCTGAATTATCCGTTTTCGTAGTTGTTTAGTAAATATTGGGCAAAACGTACTCGAACTTCTTTTTGGACCGCAATTAAGTAAAATTCATGTGTACAACTAATCATTATCCAATATTTGTGACACAGCCATGGCATTCAACCCCAAATCGTCAGCAATAATTTCACATTTCAATCGTGAATTTTCGTCATCTTTTGCCTTGACCAGGCACTATTTCTCGCATTGCTCAAATATTTTGGGCGAACTACTCCTAGATTGTTCTCTACATAAAAGTATCCAGACTGGAATCTTTGAAACTTCCAAGAAACAGTCTGAAGAAATGGTGCTTGCGTTTTATGTGTGATTTGGCATTTATTAATATATGAATGTATTATAGTTTATAAAGAACCGCATGACGAATTTCTTACTGTGTTGGTTTCGAAATATCTTTCGACTTTTCATCAGTTACTATACGTAATAATATCAGAAAATAATATCAGATTCACCGAATTGACTCCAGTTCTTCTGATATCCCTGTTTAAAGTTGCTAAACATGCTGTTTTAAGGCAAGTTTGAAGTTGTATCACACTTATGGTAAGCAGTGTAATAAATTTTTGATAATGGCCATTACTTTCCTTATTAAACCTTACCTTTCAACTTTTTCAATTAAGTATATTCTTACTTTCCGAGCTATCATCCACTGAAGTAAACGTACTTCAATTCCATACAAGAGATTCAAAATTTGATTTTATACCCTACACCCAGGGTATATTCACTTTGTCCTTCCTTTTGTAATGCAGAGGAGGAGGCGTGGCAGGTATAGCAAATTATATAGATTCTAGATCAGCGTCACCTCCTGAATCGATATAGCCATGTCCGTCTGGCTGGCTGACTGGCTAGGTGTCAGTCTGTACGTGGAATTATCTTTCACGGGAAAAGTAGTTTGATGAAATTTGATACAGTGGCTTTGCCTTAAAATTTAGCTCGAAGGATTGAAAACGAGCAAAATCAGTCAACGGACACGCCTACCGCCCTTACAAAAAATATATTCAAATTGCAATAGAAAGAGCATTATTTGCAATAACGCAAGCAAAATACACATTTGCTCAAAGCAAAAACTAGGCGAATACGGACTAGAGGGCATAGCACCTCCCATATAGACAAAAGTTTCAAAATGTTACATGGAAAGCATTTTTTGAGGTAACCCAACCAAATTGCACTTGAGAATTGAGAAAAAATTAGGCAAACTCGGACAATATGGCGTGGTACCTCCAATATAAGAAAAAATTTCAAAATGCTGTACAGAAAGGGTTTTTTGAGATAACTCAACCAAATTTCACTCAAACACTAAGAACATTATTTTCAAGCTCGGAGAAAAAACTAGGTGAATTTGGATAAGAAGGCGTGGCACCTCCAATATGTGCAAAAGTTTCAAACTGCTACGCTGAACGCGATTTTTGAAATAATCTAACCATATTTCACTCAGACACTAAGGACACTCAGACAACAAGGTAAGCTCGGTGATGAGGGCGTGGTGCCTCCCATATATGCAAAAATTTTAAAACACTGTCCTGACAACGTTTTTCTAGATAATGAAACCAAATTTAGCACAAATACTAAAGCTAGTTAGTGGAATGTCTGAGCTAAAACTAAGTGAATTCAGTCAAGAGAAAGTGGCACTTCCCGTACAAGCAATATTTTCAAAAAACTGCAGTGTAGGGTATATTATTTTTTGGCCAGGCCAAAGGTAACACCCTTACTAGTTTGTTTTTGTATGAAGTTGAAATACCTACATATGCTTTAATGGATGATAACTCAAAAAGTAAGAATCTAATTGCAAAAGTTAAAAGGCAAGACGAGGTAAGAAAGGTAATGGCTATTCGACATTATTAGTGAAAATTTATTACACAAAACAGATATTTCTGCAACTTTAAGCAAAGATATCAGGAGAACTAGAGTCAATTTGGACAAAAAAATCAGATCCTAAGTATTAAATAACCATGGTTAATCTTGCTTAACTGAAAAATCTAAGGTCGCGGCAAAAAGTTTTTTTGTCGTCTGAAATGCGGTCGTTATGAACTAAGTTTTTAAGGAGTTGAAGTATTCAGTAAAAATATTCTACGGAAAATTTCAATTGGGATCATCAAAGCCTACAAATGTCCAGAAATACACAACTCATTTCGATCATTTTTGAATACAACAAAAACCGTTTGAAGTCATACTGCATAAAATGACTTTCAATGACCTCAAAATGAGATTCAAAAAATTTTAAAAAAATTGTCAACTCAATTATTTATTACCAACTTTCAGATTTTCATGAGTGATTACGGAATTCGTGACGTTTTTTTCAAAAAATCTGCCTAACATTCATCTTTTATATTGAATAAATAATTAAATTTGCAGTTTATAAATTTTCAAAATTTTTGAATTAAAAGCTAAAACACTAAAGATTCTTGGAACGTATTGCTCTTAATCAAAGACCAAGTAACACTTTCAAATTGTTATTGTTATTTTTTGTAATTTTTGTTGTTGTTTTTATTGTTGTAACTCTATTCGTTATGCGCTTCCATAAGTCATAAACAAAACTGCAAAAGTTATACCATTTTACTGCTGAGAAATTTAAAATTTACGACAATTTTCTTACAATTTTATTACACCCTCAGCAATGGTCGTATTTCTAATTGCAATTTAATCATCAAGAGAGTATTTTGCTGTGGATATTTTTTATTTGTTTTATTTTTAATTATTTAAATTGCAATTTTTTGCCCCAAAGTGCATTTAACTTATACTACAACAAAAGCAATAGCAACACTGTATACATACTTACATACGGATATACGAACTATTAATACATGTACTTACTTACTATAAAAAATGAAAGAAGAGTCAAAGCTTTAGAAAAAGAAAAAATGTTCCAAATGCAACTATGCTGCGTGTCATGAAACGTTAGGTTATACTTTTGCACTGTCATCATTGCATCACAACAAACATCACAACAACAGCAACAACAACAATTATTTGAAAAGAATTATCACTCAAGTGGCAATTAAAATGACAGTCAGTTTAAAGACTACTACTCATACACCATTTACTATCTATATACTTACAATGTTATGTATGTATATGTGTAAGTTGACCAAGACAGATTGTAACCAAGTCATAATTACTGATAGCTGCCATTATAATTCAGTGTAAAATGGATATAATTTAATTGTTAAATTAAGGGAAAACTTATCGGCTTCTGTCTTTTTTTTTTTGCTTTCGATGAGAGATAGCCCAACTTCATTTCTTATGAGTTTATTTCTTTTATAGCACTCTGTCATTCTTTTGCAGCCATTCGGAGCATACATTTAATTTCAAATTGATGCTTTACTAGAAAATTCAATAATGCTAGGGCTGTTAAGAGCAAATCTCACTTAAAGGACTCTAAGGTATTATTAACTAAAGCAACTCTCAAACGCATTAAAACAAACTTGAGAGATTACAGTCCAGAGAGCAAGCCAGATTCCATATAAATGTATGTATTGTTCTGGGATTTCACTCAAAAATATCCAAAAAAAAAATCCAATGAAAAACATCCAAAAATAAAAACATCCAAAAAATAAACATCCAAAAATAAAAACATCCAATAAAAAACATCCAAAAAACAAACATCCAAAAATAAAAACATCCGATAAAAACATCCAAAAATAAAAACATCCAATAAAAAACATCCAAAAAAAAAACATCCAGAAATAGAAACATCCAAAAAAAACATCCAATAAAAAACATCAAAAAAACAAACATCCAAAAATAAAAATATCAAAAAAAAAAAACATCCAAAAATAAAAACATCCAAAAAATAAACATTCAAAAATAAAAACATCCAATAAAAAACATCCAAAAAACAAGCATCCAAAAATAGAAACATCCAAAAAAAACATCCAATAAAAAACATCAAAAAAACAAACATCCAAAAATAAAAATATTAAAAAAAAAAACATCCAAAAATAAAAACATCCAAAAAACAAACATTCAAATTTAAAATCATCCAATAAAAAACATCCAAAAAACAAACATCCAGAAAACAAACATACAAATTTAAAAACGTCCAATAAAAAATCCAAAAAAAAAACTTCCAATAAAAAGCATCCATAAAACAAACATCCAAAAATAAAAACATCGAATGAAAAAAATGTTCACCATTCATTTTCCCTCAAAATAATTTAACTCAATTTAATACGATCGATGATTTTATGTTTGGGTTTTTATTTTTGGACATTTTTTATTTTTGATAATCACCATTCTTCTAGAACTCTTTGGAGGAGCATAGGGCCAAAATGAAACGACTCCATTTGTCATGATCTCTTACCACGACTTTCCCGATTTTTGGACTTCTTTCTCAAACAACCTTTTCCAAGTTGGTCTTGGCTTACCAAGTCCTCTACTGTTTTCAAAAGCACCTTTGTCAGTACTTTTTATAGTACTGAGAGCAAAGTTATGCCCCTACAATTTTGGCACACGCTAAGGTCAATTGTTTTTAGCAACTTGACTAGCATACCATGTAGCCAATCTTCTAGCAAACGTTTGTTGCACCAGATTCTGCAGAGCAGAAGTTGAAGAATTTTAGCTGATGTTATTGAGTACGCTTTTAGTAGTTCAGACGAAAAATATTCGTTAAACTTATTTCGTAATTAAATTTAATTTTAATTTTTTTATGAATCAGCCTAATGTACATAACTATATATTATATAAAATAACTAATTTATTTATAACAATTAGTTGTAATATGAGTTATCATTCGTTTCGTATGCCATTTAAATACCAAAAATGTAATTTTTTTATACAATACGTACCCCTTCATTTAAGAGAATTTAATTGCCATAAAATTTGTCACGCTTCGCGAAAATCAACAATAAACACCTACAAAAAAATATACAGAAATTTGACATTCTTTCCATAAACAATTGGTGTATGCGTCAGTGTAAACATGATGGAGGCACTAAATGCATTTTTATACCCATATTAGATTGCAATTTAGTTTAACAAAATAACACTGCTTAACAAAGAAATAATAACTTTTCGAAAGACTTAATTTTTTGACATAATAGAATTCTCAATAAACTTTGCAAAAAGTATCACTTCCGATGAAATGCGATCACTGAAGATAGTTCAACAATATTTTATTCTTTTAATAAATTCGGAACTCGTATCAATTAAACCTCTAGATTTTCTGGATGTTTTATCTTTAAATTGTGCAGTTATAGATCTATTCGAACTAAACATTTGTAGTGTTCTGGAGTTTTTGTAGATTTTTACGACATTTGTACGGTTTCATTTTATTTTTTTTTTTTTTTTTTTTTCATTCCTCAAATACGCATTTTAAAAAACAACAAATATTTAATTGGGTTGAAATAGCTATGCAGGGTGGGCTGAAATAGCTATATAGGGTGGGAGTGAACACCGGAATATGTAAGATTCCTTGGGCTATTTATTCTAAACAACTTTTCTTGGCTTCATTTTACGAAATTCGCAAAAAAAAAATACAGATTGGTTTTGCGAATTTCGAAAAATAAAATCAAGAAAAGTTGCTCAAAATAGTCCCGGTGTTCTACCGATTTCCGCTCACCCTGCAACATACATATACAAGATGTAAACAGTAATATTGCAAAGCTTTAAGGAGATGATAGAGGAAGCCAATGTCAACAAAAAATTGCAGCAGTGGTCTAAAATGTACCGCTGAGGAGTCATTGGGAAAAAACTGCTTTCTGATCTGTCTTACGAAAAAATTTTTCTTCTTCTTCCTAGAGAAAAGTTTTTTATGCAAATCTTTATGCTAATTATAAGATGCTTTTATAGAATGCATTTGGTTTTTAAGGCTTAACATGATTTCGGAAAGTTCTGGACCTTTAAAATTGATATTTTAAGGTTTTTTTCCTACTTTTTTTACTTTGGTGGCCATTTAAGTATAAAAAAGGGTCTAATAACATACCAGTTTATAATTTTATTTTTTTTTTTTTTTGATATGGAACTCTCGTTAAATTTGCTATAATTCGGTAGTACATTTCTCATACCAATTTTTTAATTTGAGGTCACAAAAAAATACTTTTCTCGAACAATCCGTTTGAAGACTCCGCTAGATAAAAAGCATCGCGCGCAACGCTATGTGTTCACATAAAAGTATTTTTTTCTGATCTTAAATCAAAAAATTGGTGAGACAAATGTGCTATCGGATTATAAAAAATTTAGCCAGGATACCAAAAAAAAAAAATATGTAGGTGTATGTTAATAGGATCTTTTTCATACCAAAATGACCGTCAAAGTCAAAAAGTTAAATTAAAAAATTTAAATATCAACTGCAAAGGTTCAGAACTGTGTAAAATTTTTCTAAGCCTTAAAAACCGAAAACATTCTTAAAAAGATCATATAATTAGCATAAGGTTTTTTTTTTGTAAAAAAGTTCTCTCTAGGACGTTAAGGTGACCCATGGTAACTTTTTTTTATAAAACAAGTCAGAAAATTAATTTTTTCCACGTAACTTCTGAGGGGTACATTTTAGACCTCTCCAAGTGCAATTTTTTTTTTTTTTCTTGGGCTAGGCTTCTTCTATCATCTTGCAGAAGCTTCATAACTTGATAGTTTACACGCTATATATTACATAATATATATCAAATTTTTGGTATTTAGTACCAAATTGCTTTGTCAGCGGAAGTGCAATATCATATAATGCAGATCATGAACATATGTTATGTGGGAAAAATTAAAAATGAGAAAAACCTTGCTCCCAGGGGCTTAAAAGTTTCCTATTGGTGTAAGTATCAATTATTAAAATGTTGGTCCCGATCGAAAAATATTTGCCCCCATTCCGTTGAAGGTCGGAAAAAAGCTATATGAAAAAGATTTGATTTCAGATAAAGTGATGCAAACACCTATGTCAAATAGTTTCAGAGACGTGACAAATTTGTTTTTTTTTTAGTAACCCTGCCTATTTTTATTGAAATTTTGTTTCCCAGTGCCAATTAAATATGTACCAAATCTCATTTACCTGAGTCAAATATTTTCAGAGATACGTCAAATTTCGGGTGGAGGGGGCGTGGCGCTGCCCATTTTTTTATTGGATACTATTTATTCAAGTATTGTTCATATATGTACTAATCTCATCCTCCTAAGTCAAGTAGTTTCAAAGTCAAGATTATTAATTTTCTTATTTTCACATAATAGGAAACTTTTTAGCCCCTGAGAGCAAGGTTTTTCTCATTTTTAATTTTTTACGATAGGTCTATTGAACATTTACATGACTAAATCTGAAGTCAAATTTGGTGGAATTGATAAATTTTTTTAAACCGTGTTGCACACTGTCAAACATGTACCATTTCCGCCTAGTTAAAACAATAATTCATATGTACAATATAAATAAACAGCGAAATATGCCAATTTTTATTTGCAATTTTTTGTAAAATTATTATTATTTTTTGCAATTAATTTTATATTTATTTACTTTTTTAATTGTTTTCGTGCGTTTTTTGTGACTTTTTTTCCTCGATATCGAATTTTTAAATTCTTGAAAACTAAAAATAACAAAATGCGAAACAAAACCGTAAAAACAATTGAAAACGACGGCCCTGAGTGTTATTGACGAATTGTGAAAATGAAACTTTTTGTATTTTGTTTGTTTGTTTCTCTTCTTTAGTTGAATTTTAGCTATGAAGTGGTTATTGTTGTAGTTTTTGTTGTTTTTGTTGTTAGTAAATTGATAACGCATTCACTTAAAATTGAGTATTTGTACAATGTATTTGTTGTTGTAGTTGTTTTTTATAGTTTACATATATCATATTTACTGTCGCAATTGACGGAAATTTCGCTTTGTTTCGTTGCATGCATTTTTTTCGGAAAACAAGGAACAAATACAAAGTGGTGCAAATGTTGTGTCACAATGCGAATTGGCTGCCATTTTGTTAAAAATGTAAAAGTTTATTTAAAGGTGTAAAAATGAATATGGCTACAAATTTCTCAAGTGAGCCAGCAAAGGAGTTAAACATTAAAAAGGCTTTCAAAAAAATAAAAAATTATAGTTTTGTGTAAAAACTAGTAAAAATTTTTTTCTAAAATATGCAGCAAGAACTAGAAAATAAAATAATATTTTTTTGAAACAAATATTTTTTATTTATTACTAGCTTGCCCAGTAGCGACTTTGTTCGCCCGTTCCCGATGCCCTTTACATATGTTCCAAGTCCCATCCATCTCTGTCGTCCTTCTCTTCCAGCCCCTCAGGTTTTTCAAGGTGAATAGAATATATATTTATGTATCAACTTTTATAACGATAGCTACTATAGGCGTAGAAATATAGCATTTTGAGTAGTTTTACTGTACGGGGGGTGCAAATCCCTTTCGTTCAATCCCTCTTAAGCTGTGCATGCTGTATACATAGTAAACGCAATAAACATAAACATCCATGTACCAAGTTTCATAATGACAGCTGATATAGGAACACTGATATAGCATTTTGTGTGATTTTTTCATATGGGGGGCTCAACGTCCCCTGGTTCAATCCCCTTCAAATTTTGAATGGTTGATGGCAGATACATTATGCGTAAGTTCACTAACTTTCATAATCATAGCATGTAAAACTGCAGAGATATAGCAATTTTAGTATTTTTTTCGTATGAGGAGCGCAATCCCCGTCCCCCGCAGCGGCATCTCACCCCATTAGGAACTTTCTACAGACCATAACAAACAATTTAAAAAAAAAATTATTTAAATCCGCCTTGCAGTTTCCATGTCCATAAGCTACATACGGACACCATTTAATTTTTATATATATAGATTGAAAATCTATTTAAATAAATAAATAGAAATTTTAGCAACTTCTCCACCACTGAAAAAATTATAAAAAATATGCGCGCACTCTCCACATATCCAAAAACTATATCCAAGAAAAAAAATGTGGTTATCGATATAGCTTCAAAAGTTATTAACAATATAGTGACGCCATGCATATCTTATTTAAGTAGTAGAGAAAAGCAAGACATCTTACGAAAAAATGTCACAAAATGTTTAGAATCGTCCAAGGAATATGTGTGAGGTTTTTTGGAACGTACATTCATACGTTTTTTTTGTAGACCAATTTTTGAATTATTATAAATTGTCACGGCAAATTCTGAAAAAAATCACACGTATTCTTTTCCTTTTAATTTTTTCTGAGGCGGAGAAGTTTCTTATATTTCTATTTATTTATTTGAAATAAGAATTTTCAATAGTAGTAAATAAAAAACTTTTGTTCCAAAAAAAAAAAAAAAAACATTTTCTTCCCTGGTCTTTGCTTAATATTCACGAAAAACAAAATATTTCAAAAATCTTTACTAAGTAGTTGCTACAAAAAATCATATTTTTTGAAAGACTTTTTACACCATACACCCGGGGTATATTCACTTTGTCTTTCTGTTTGTAACGCAGAGAAGGAGGCGTGGCAGGTATGGAAGAGTATATATATTCTTGATCAGCGTCACCTTCTGAGTCGATATAGCCATGTCCGTCTCCCTGGCTGGCTGGCAGGGTGGCTGCCTGTGCGTGGAAATACATTTTTTGAGAAAACTGAGCAAGATAATTCAATGAAGTTTAGTACTCTGATATCAAGCTATCTTGAGGGATTGAAAATTAGTGAAATCGGTCAAAGGACACGCCTACCGTTCATAAAAAAAATGTATTCAAAATGCAACTTTAAGAGTATTTTTCACGACAATGCAACCAAAATACACATAAATACTAGAAAGAGTTAGCGCAAGATTATACCAAAAACTAGGCAAATTTGGACAAGAGGGCGTGGCACCTCCCATATAAGCAAAAGTTTCAAAATGCCATACTGAATGAGTTTTTTCAGATAACCCAATTAAATTTTACCCAAACACTAAAGGCAACAAAAGTAAGCTCTGAGCAAAAACTGGGTGAACTCGGAAAAAAGGGCGTGGCACCTTCTATTCATACAAATTTTCGAAATATTGCAGTGTAGGGTATTTATTGTTTGGCCAGGCCAAAGATAATACCCTTACTAGTTTATGCTTAAGTCCTTACGTGGCTCACTTCAGATATTTTTGGACTTATATTATGTTAAAAAAATGTTATTGCTCGCCGCGTCCCCCCATGTAGAGTCTATCGCTTTTTTCGGCGTAAAATTCAGAAAAATCGTATGTGGGTCGTGGCGACAGAATGTGTTAAAAAGTCTATATCGCTCTTTACGCTCACATAACAGGTCCTAAAATTCTAAAAAAATTCAAATCGACTTTGTTTAAGATGTTTTTATAATTTAAATCCCCAATGTCGAGCAAAAAACGAAAAACTCTAAATTTCGCATTCCGACAAAAATCACGTTTTTTACCCAAAACTTAGCGTTTTTCTTTTTCTACTCGGCTTAGATCAAAAAATTATCTTAAACAAAGTCAATTTATTTTCGTCAAGGAATTTGCTTAAATTTTTTCAGAATTTTACGATTTTTCTGAATTTTACTCCAGAATATTTGAAAAGGTGTTCCGTAACATATGTGCTCAACCGTATATTATCGGAAATCTCGAACTTCCCAAAATTTTTAGATAAAACGACCTCCTGACAACCTCTCGGGTCAAAATACTTTTGTTCGCCTATTAGGAATTTAATTTTATACTTCTGGAATTATATTCCACCACATTTGGTTATTGAACATGAAAAAAAATTTCTTAAAACCTAGGCCATATAAGAGGAGATTATTTTCGGAAATGCCCATATAGAATTTCATATTATGATACAGAGCTTATCAGTGATGACAATTTATTATTTTTCGAAATTTCGCACAGTTGGTCTATGAGAGGTTTTTACTCACGCAATTCTCGCCACTCTTATCTAGACCTTTTGAACCTTTACCGATATTTTGAATGTTTTTCGGTACACTTTGACTTTAACCGATTTCTTCTTTTCTGGTGCTTGCTTGCTTAAAAAACAAATTTTTATCATTCATTTTAGTAGACTAAGTCATAAGTCTGCGAATAATACCGAGTCAAAAATTAAACAAAACCCGAGCTACGCCGGGTAAAACAGCTAAATAGTTACCTAATAAAATGAAAAATTATTTTTTCCAATTTCGTTAAACTATGGCTGTTTTAATATTTGCCATAACGTGTATATGGGTATATAATTTGACAATTAAATACAAAATGGTTATCAATTACAGCCAAATGTAAGCAACAAATTTAAATTGCTAATAAAAATGGCTAAGTATGAGCAAATTGTCATTTAAAATACTTTAGGATTTAATATGATTTATGACATTTCTCAGTAGGAAAACGCTTTGAAATATAAAACTTAAAATAACACAGTTTAACTAATATTTTTCTCAGCCTCCAAGAGAATTTCAAATTTCCAAACTAATGGAATTTTTTATAAAATTAATAAATTGTGTAAATTGTTTATTTATTTAAATTAAAACTGACAACAGCACACAGCGTATGAGGAAAAGCGCAGTGTAGTAAAAAATAAATTAATAAGAAAATAAAAAATTAAAATAAAAAAAAAAACAATACTTAGATATTCTATATAACATAGATACAGTAGTCAATGGCAGAGAAAATAACTTATAGCAACAAATCAAATTCTCGACACGTTAACAAAAAAACAACAACAAAAAACGCAAAAATTTTATAAATTTTAAAATTAAGAAAAAATATCTAAAACAAAAGAAAACATGCATATAGGATAGATACTAAATAAAACAACAACAACAACAAAACATTACAAAAATAAAAAACAAAATATGGGGAGCGCCATTTAGCGTTTGTTTGCACGAATTGATAGTTACAAAAAAAATAAAATAAAAATAAAAAAAAAAATAACAAGACAAAAAGAATTAAAAAGAAATAAAAAAAAAATTCATAAAAAACTGCCAACAACAACAATAATAAAGTATAGTAACAACAACAAAGCTATTCACGTGCATTCAGCCGTCGCCGTCGTCGTCAGCGACCGTCGCCTTGCAAATGCATCCATGAACTGGAAAACCTTGAAAAAAGCTGCTCGTTGCTTGTTGTTGCTGTTGTTGCTGCTGCTGCTGCTTCAAATGGAACTGCGTTTGATGGATGCAATTTCAAATGCATGTCTATGTGCGGCATAACAACAGCAACAACGACAACAACAACAACAGCAGCAGCAATTACAACATAGACCACAATAAATGTTACAGCAGCAACAGTCACAACAACACCAACAACAACAACCATTACAACAGCGACAACAAATTGATGCAGATACACAAAAACTGCAATGCACGTCAATTGGTTACGAATGCGATTATTCGCATCTTACAAATGAATAAAACTGATATGAATTTGAAAAATATTGTTCTTGAATATTCCATCTTAAGTGTAACCGATGTTTCATGACACAGTCCTATAATGGTTTTCCTTCCATTCCTGTATTCTATAAGGGATTATGTATTCAAAAAAAAAGGGGTTTTCAACTCGATACATATGACTAGATTACATATTTATTGTGGGTGGATCTCCAAAAAATGTATCATTTATTGTCCCGGGGCTCAACAATACGTTTAAATTTAAAATTTGATATTTTAACTATTTAATACAGATACTTTACAATAGTTTCTATACCAATAGCTTCAGAAAAAAAATAACTCTTAATATTTTAATATGACATTGTAGCATAAAGGGTTAAAAAGTCATTCTCCGTCCTGTCCCTAACCGCTTCTTAGTGCACTCAATTTACACGTTATTTTTTTTTAAAAAAACTTATACGTATTGTTTTCTGTGTTAACTCTTGGAAAAAAATTTTTTTATATAATATGTTACAATATATGGGCATTCCTCAGAACCTTTTAACCTATATACTTACATTTGAATGTCAAAAGTGTAAGTTATAATTACTCAAAATAGTAATGATTTTTTGTGAATGTTGGCCCGTCCACATACTTGTTAATGTTTGAACAATATGTGCGAGGCTAATGTTCACAAAAAACCATTAATATTTTGAGTAATTGCAACTTACACTTTTGACATATAGGTTAAAAGTTTCTGAGAAATCCCCATATACATAGTTAGTCCCTCATTTTAGACTATCTCCGCTCAGTTTTTTAATTCTAACTGTGATTTTTTTAAATATTGAATAAAAAGAGAACTTTAAGTGAAGATTCAGTGAAGATTCAGTGCATTTTCAGCTCAGTCAGTTTTAGTTTTTCGATAGTCACTATTCGTGTGTTTTTTTTCTTTAAAATAGTTTAAAAATTTTTTAAAGAACGCAAGTGTGTGTCATTCTCCGCATAAGTTGTTTTATCTCTATATAAACAAATCAATAAACAATTAGAGGGGCAATCCACCAGTTGCTTGTTTTTGCAACATTTTGTCACTCTCCGTTTAGTCATTCTCCGCATAGTAATGCTCCTCCTGGGTTTTTTTTTTTTTTTTTTTGTTATTTAGTTTTGCTTAAACTAATTAGTTAAAAAATAAAAATTTAGTCTTAAAATACTTAAATATTCAAAAATAGATCATACATTTTTAGGGTTGCCACCTGGATATTTTCAAAAATCTGATTAAATTTTTATGTTTTTTGACTAAATTGAAATTTTTGGTTTCAGAACCGATCAGATAAACTTTTCTAAAATTTTCAAGGTTGCCACTCGGTTTTTTTTTTTTTTTTTGTTAGTTTTGTTTGAACCAAATTTTGGTTCGATAAATTATCAACGACTTGAACTATTATTTTATAGTGCGCAATTATAACGGCGAACGTAAAAAAAGTAAGCTTTTAAAAAAATTTCCGAAAACAACCACCTCACGGTGCTTGTGGGAGAATTTAAATAAAATTTTGATGTACCTCGGATTTTTTTGTAAATTCTTATTATAGATGTCAATAGAAGTTATTCTATGCAAAAAATAAAATTATAGAGGTGGCGCTTTTTTAAAGATAATCCCTTTTCCAATTGGGGCATTTTCCCATACAAAAAAATAAAATTTTTTTTTTTAACTACATTAAACAAAAATCAAATTAATCACATTCGATGTGTTTTGCGATGCTTCACGCGAATCCGACCTCAGAATCGCTCTATCGTGTATAGTTTTTGAGATATTCTAATCTAAAAGCCGAAAAAAGTCGTTTTTTGCCATGTTTTGAAGCTATATAACTATGTAACATATCATTTATTCGTTAAATGTGGTTAAAATACTTGAAAGTCATGATCTTTTCCTTTAAAATCTAATTTAAATTGTGATTATATCTTCATGCTTCTAAGAGATATCGTAGACCGAAATATTGGCTAAACGGGTTTTTTGCACTTTTGTGTCTTTTTAGGTTAGGATATCTTTGACGAAAAAAAAGATATCAACATAATTTAAATTAGGTTTTAAAGGCAAAGATTAGGACTTTAAAGTTGTTTACCAGATTTGACGAAACTAAAATTTCTTTCACATTTTAAGCATGTTTAACGAACCGACCATTTCAAAATTCAGCCGTATGCTATACACGTAACAACAACACTCGGGTCGTCAAACGGCTGAATTTAGAAGTAGTCGGTTCGTTGAACATGTTTTAAATGTGAAAGACATTTTAATTTCGTTAAGTCTGGTAAGCAACTTTAAAGTCCTAATCTTTGTCTTTAAAACCTAATTTAAATTATGTTGATATCTTTTTTTTCGTCAAAGATATCCTAACCTAAAAAGACACAAAAATTCCAAAAACCCGTTTAGCCAATATTTCGGTCTACGATATCTCTTAGAAGCATGAAGATATAAACATAATTTAAATTAGATTTTAAAGGAAAAGATCATGACTTTCAAGCATTTTAACCACATTTAACGAATAAATGATATGTTGCATAGTTACATAGCTTCAAAACATGGCAAAAAACGACTTTTTTCGGCTTTTAGATTAGAATATCTCAAAAACTATACACGATAGAGCGATTCTGAGGTCGGATTCGCGTGAAGCATCGCAAAACACATCGAATGTGATTATTTTGATTTTTGTTTAATGTAGTTAAAAAAAAAAATTTATTTTTTTGTATGGTAAAATGCCCCAATTGGAAAAGGGATTATCTTTAAAAAAGCGCCACCTCTATAATTTTATTTTTTGCATAGAATAACTTCTATTGACATCTATAATAAGAATTTACAAAAAAATCCGAGGTACATCAAAATTTTATTTAAATTCTCCCACAAGCACCGTGACCTGGCAGCCCAAAAAAATTTATTTTGGAGTTTGCTGAAATTACAACGCTTACAAGTTTTGAGACAAAAATTGTATTTTAATTTTTAACATTTATTTTTCAAACGAAACTTCCAAAAAAAAACATATGGCAATCCTGCAAGTTTATGTTAATTTTTTAAAAATGTTCCAGAAGTAAAGGTCATTAAAAAAAAATAGAAAAATAGGCGGGAACAAGAAAAAGCATATTTTGGTACATTTTTCTGAGACTTACCCTTGTACACTTTTTATCAGACCCAAACTGGTTCAAAATCCTTAAAAGCTGACCGAAAGCCAAAAAAAAAGTTTTTTTAAATTAACTTTTTATGAACCGTATTGACTAACAGATATTCATAGACCTCAAAAAATTTGTAAGAAAGATCTAGGTTTTCCTACAATGCTCTTGGGATCTCCCCAAGAGTACGCTTCTCAGTCGCAAAATTCTGTGAGTTAAAAGTAAAAATTAAGTGTTCACTGTAAAAATTGTGTGGATACTGTAAAACTGAACCGATTTTAATGTTTGAATAGGTAATCTCTTCGTAAAAGAAAATACTATCGAACCTTAATATTAAAAACTTGCAATAATTTTATGGTAATTGTGATTAACTTAAAATCAAATTATTTCACAAAATCAGTATGCAATGGTTATGAAAAAAGCCCTGAACAAATTTATACCACTTCGTACCACCAAGATTTTTTGGATTTAAGAAGATTGAAACCTTTTCTAGCACATATAAAAAAATTGAGGTGCCTTTTTTTGCCTTTTTCTTTGACCCGATTTTCTGAAGCACCCATAGGAAAATTATACTCATATTGCTTGCCAAGTGTCAATATGTGTTGCTCGCCTGAAATGGAAAAGTTTTTATATTATTATACAGCTCATACTCCATGATAACGGAATCTAAAACCCATTTTTATGTAGATCAATTTACCATCGCACACAACTCTATCAAAGTTAAAGTTTTGAAATAAATTTTTAAATTAGATATAAAAATTGTGCAAGTGTTGTTTTTTGCCATTTCGAATCCGCCATTTTGTTTTTTAAAAATCTAACATCAGATTCGTAATCAGTGACCCCAAAAATCCCCGAGTAAGTTTTTTGTTGGATTTTGGATATTGATTTTGCCATTTTCTTTTTTAAATATCTAACATCAAATTCGTAATCAGCGACCTCAAAAACCCCCAGGTAAAAAATTTCGCCTCGAAACTTTAATGATTTCGACTTTTGGCCAGCTTTTATGGATTTTGAACCAGTGTGAGACCTAGTAAATATCGTTGGTATGTTCGAGTACTTAACTTTGCCTATACTAAAAATTTTAATACACCGGTAAAATCTTAAGTTACCCTAGATGCCTTTGCGCGCTTAAAAACTTGAATTTGAATATGAACCTTTTTTAAGCATTTTTGGCCTTTATTTCCGAAATCAATGTTTTGAAATTAAATAAAGTTTAGAAATAAACTAAAATATACAGTTAAATTTAAAGAAAAATATATAAAATCTTTTCAATGAACATAAATAAATTAAAAATAGAATAGAAGCCTCCACGTTGGGCGCCAATATAATAGTAACAGATAAACGTGTTAAGTTAAGACTCTTAACGTTATCTATTATGTGTTTTCAAATATTTTAGAAGATTCTATTTTTAATTTGAATATTTTTGTAATGGAATAAATTTTTTTCGGTATTGATATGAGATTTAAAACAATATTTATCGGACATATCCCAAATCTTTACTGGCGATGATGGGTTGGTGATCTCGACGAAAACAAAAGAGTTGACCTAAGGCGAACATTCGTTGAAGAACACGACGTAATAAAATATTTGGTTTCGAATCGTAAATTAGGCAACCACCAAAAACAGCAATAAGAAAAAGCCTACCAAATGCTTGAGAACTCTCGTATGTTCTTCGGGATTTCACCAGATGTCCAATGCATGAGGAATTTTTTGCAGTAACAAAGCCTGATATCTTTTCGCACGTAAAAAGTTAATGAAAATTAATTGGTTTTGAAGACTTACATGAAACACTGCTGCCGTCGGAAATAATTATGCCACTGTTCTAACTCCCCGAATGCCCCCTAAACACATCGGCACCCACCATTCCACCACAACGTCTCATTTGCGTGAAGAACATGCAGTTTACTCTAATTATGAAACAAACTAAAGCCTGTGCACATGTGTGTGTGTGTACAAGTGTATCTGTTGTCTTTGTCTGTAGTTGCGTGTCTTTGTTTAGAGAATTCCAGACTATGATGCGAATAGAACTCTACCCCCGCGTTGACCCTTTCTTACGGACTGCCTCTGTTGCGCCACAAACAAATGCAACATAACATGCGATTTTTTTCTATGCCATTTTTTCTCTTCGCATTCTACATTTTTAATTTTCTTTTATTTTTCACTATGTATTCAATTTGTATCTACACGCTCCCTCATCCAACCAACAGGTGTAAATAGCTGCTTGTTGCCAGTGCTGGCACAGGGCAATAGCAAAAAAAAAACGCATCTTTGTTACGCATCCTTCAACTGCTGTTGCTGCACAGTGGGATTGAAAGAGTTTTTTTTTCACTTGTGAAATAAAAATATCATAACAATGCTATCACGAATGGTGTCCCATAACTCACGCAAGATTTGAACTAAATGGCAAACATACATTATTTTGAATGCTACCTTTTTTATTGAAATACTAAGTACATGGCTATGTATGAAAAAACCCATCAGATGATTTTCACGTTTTAGCTGGCACATATGCAATCTTTTGCCGAAATTTTCCATGACCATTTTACGTAAATGTTTCCCAATTTCATTGATGCAGCATTAAATTTCCTCATTCAATGTTTTTTTAATAACTATAAGCTACCGTCTATCAAAATATTTTCTTGTTTTGGTAAGCAACACTTTACTGCGCAAATTACGGCAAACTCAATTCTTGCGTGAATAATGGGACATTCTTTATATACTCATGCGCTTTGATATTATAACAAAAGCATAATTTGTCCCACTGTATATTATGCCCTCGTCATGTTTTGATTTACCTTAGTCTTTATTAAGTGATGGTTGTTGTTGTTGTTTTTTTTTTTAACTTGCGTAAAATTAAAAATTTTTATTAAAAAAAAATGAAGAAGAATTTGATTTTGTTAATTAGTTTTTGCTTTCATAAGTGCACGGTATTAAATTATAGAAAAAAAGCAACAACAAAGTTGTTTATGCTTTTTCTTTTTTTTTTTCCATGATTCAACTATTTAAATTAAAAAGGCACTGGATTCTTTTTTATTTAATTTCTGTTTTTAATGTAATTTTGTATGTTTTGAATCCACATTATTGCTACTACTGTGCTTCATTGTTGCTCCCATTTATTGCAGTAAATTAGTTATGCGAATATGCAACATTCGCACACACTTACATACGAACATGCATGCACTTAAAATTGCACTTACACATATGCGCGTAAGTATATCTATTATGATTTTTTAGTCTAATTAAAAACCTTTTGCATGACAGTCGGAAGTTACAAACTTTGAAATTTTTTTGTTTTAATTTTTTGATTTTTTTGTTTTGAACTGTACTTTTTTTAATGTGTTTGACAAAAATTACGTTTTTTGTTCTGGTTCTATTAGTGATGCGTTCTGATGAAACCATACTTAACTTGCCAAAGTAAAATCTTCACTACAGAGAAAATTATGACTTTCAATCAATTTGGCTTTTAGTCACATTACCCACTAAATAGCATAAAAATTTATTTTTTCCGAACTTTTAGAAACCTTGCCTAGAAGACTTAACTTTAAACTGAATCATCTTTTTTAAAGTACAGCAGTTTAAATGTCATATGAGCCTTTGTAATAAAACCACAGATAAGATATATAATCCCTTGGGAATCTTTGTTAATGACATCGCTGATTGTTTTATAATCTGTAAGCTCCATATAAGTATATGCTGATAAAATGCAAATGTACAGCTATTTCCAAAATCTTAAGAGCGGTATTAAGAATATTTTCAAATGGTCTGAAAAAATTGGACTGAACTCTCTTGAGACCAAAGCAATAATTATAGATAGATGCTGGAATAAAATCAATATTCAAATTACTCTCCAATTGAGTAAGTTGAAACAATGAAGAATCTTGGAGTGTTCGTTAGCAACAACATTGTATGAAATGTGCATTAAACCTAGTCGATGAAAAAATAATTGAAAAAAACCGCCCCCTATTTGAAAGTTTACTTTGATAGTATTTGGGAATAACATTCTTTTTTTCCGGACCACTAGAAAAACAGCCTAAATTGTCCTTCTTCCATAACTTCTGCAGGTGATGTCCGCAGTTTAAAAATTATACATCATTGTAAAGGGCTAATTTGGGCCTCAGCTAGCTTTTTTTGGATAAAATGTAAGTATTTTTTTAAAGTTTTTAATTCTATAAAGAAAAAATGGCTTTTAAGAGGATACGAACCAGAGAGCCTCAGAGGTTCAAACAACATGAGGAAAAAATGTAGGCCAACACTCTAAAAAAAAAATTTGTTTTCCACAAGTGATAAAGATGTAACTACTTTAACACTTGCGGCAAGTATTAATAATCTTTTGAATCAAACGCTTTAAATGTTTGACATTGAAAAAAAGTAATCGAATGACCGCACCAGGGTTCGAACCTAGGACCTTCCGACCGATAGACTGAATTATATCCTCTTTACCACTGACGTATGTAAGGTATATGTAGAATTTGTATACACAATTTGATATTCAAATGCTTCATTGTGTATTTAATTTCAATTTAACTAAACAAAAGCATATAATTTAAAAAAAAGGCAAATAGAGAAGTGAACTAAAAAAAATTTAAATTAAAGAAAAAACAAAAAAAATAAATAAAATTAAAAAAAAAAAATGGCCCACACTAGGATTTGAACCCGCGCCCATGGATGCCAAATATTTTGATAATTTGTCGCAAGCGATAAAAAGATTTCGGTGCAACAGTTCATGAAATGGTTCGTCAAACTTACAGAAATATTTCCAATGACTTTTTATTTTTTTTTTTTTTTTGTATCAAGTGAAATATTTTTCCTAGTGTTTGCTGCAAATACTAATCACTTGGGATAAAAGATAAATTTTTGCTTGAAATAATAAGTGATTATTTTAAATATTCGGTAATTTGACGCACATACTTCCCAAACAATCTTTTTTCTGAGTGTAATTGAGCCCTTTACAACGATTTTTAAACAACGGTGATGTTCGTACTGAAGTTATGGAAAAAAAAATCATCTTGCATGTTTTTAGAGTGGTTCAAAAAAAAGTTTTTTTTGTTTCCTAGATACTCTCAAAGTAAGCTTTAAAATAAGGGGCAGTTTTTCAAAGTTTTTTTTTTTTTGTTTGGAGACAGACCCGGCCTAATGTGCATGTCAACAACATTGTCTCGATGATATATGGGGCATTAAACGGTTTTAGTCGAACTTCAAAATACTTATCAAATGATGTAAAGCTTAGACTGGTGTAATCCTTCATATTAGCAACAATTACATCATAGCGAACTGTTTTCTAATTTGGATAAGGAGTTGAAAGCGATTATGTACATACCTGCCTTTGAAGTATGCAGTGTTCTCTATAATCCCTGCAGTAAAAATATGAGACAGTCTACGAAAACTACTAGTTCACGGTGAGAATTAAGTAGTCGGAAACTAGTGAAAAAGGGATGCAGTGGGGGCCAGTTTGTAGCTTGTAGTGGCAAATTAATTTTAATCGAAACGAAAACAAAATACAATTTTCGTTTTTACTTTTGAAATAATTTGTGTTTTGTGTCACTTGAATTGTGTGCCAAAATAAATTGAGAAAAAAATATGAAATAAATGAATTCATTTTTGTTAGTGTTGTTTATGAATTTTATTTAACTTAATTTCATTTATTTTAAGAAACCACTGGTTGACGACTAGTTGTTTAAAGACTACTTCACACCACAACTAACCCCAGACTGGTGTAAAAGTAATGCAAAAGGGGTCAATTGAAATTTCGTAGGACATCAACACACAAAAAAGAACAGTTGCTTTTAACAGGTCATTCAATAAGTCCGTAGGATGACACTTAGATGGCGTTACTAGAATTTTTGACATGTGATTTTTATTTAGAACTAACCTTCAAACGATACGTGCATTACTTTGACAGCAATCGGACTATTGATTCATGAGTTATGGCATTTTGTGTGAACCAACTTTTGTTGGAAAAAAAAAATGGGAAAAAATGAATTTCGAGTTTTGATAAAGCATTGCTTTTTGATGAAAAAAAATACAGTGAAAACCAAACAATGGCTTGATAAATATTATCCGAACTCTGCTCCATCAATACAAATGGATTGCTGAATTTATTTAAACATGGTCGTACCAGCACAAATGATGCAGAGCGCTGAGGACGCCCAAATAAGGCTGTTATTCCAGAAAAAATCCACAAATTGGTTATGAACGATTGCAAATTGAAGGTGCTCGAGCGAGCTGACATTATAAAGATATCAGATGGTAGTGTTTTTACCATTTTACATGAACATTTGAGTATGCGAAAGCTCTGTGCAAAGTGGGTGCCGCGTGAGCTGACAGTCGACCAAAACAAAAACGAATTGATGCTTCAGAGGAGTGTTTGGCGCTGTTAAACCGCAATAAAATCGAATTCTGTCGTCGATATGTGACAATGGATGAAACATGGCTTCACTTTTACACACCAGAATCCAAAAGACAGTCAGCTGAGGCCTATTTTGACGAAAAAGAGAAATCGTAATATAAAAAAGGTATTGAAATGTTGGAAAATTGCAATACTCGTTGTATCAAAGGTGACTATGTTAAATAATAAAATCGAGTTTTGTCTAAATTTTGTTTTTTTTTTTACTTATCCTACGGACTTATTGAATGACCTGTTATTATGTAAAAGGGGTTGAACTCGGACTAGTACTGGTTAATAAAGAACTAGTTCGTGAACTACTTACACTTAAATTAGTCCGTTTGCCTGCAGGGATGGGAAACTTGAGAGAGTACCAACATTTTTCTTTTTACCACTTCCAGACTCCAAGAAAATACACAATGTTTAATATGTGACAGGACATCAAGAAACTGAGGCACAAGAATGTGCTATAGAGTTTTGAATGGGTTTTTTATATAATTGCTCTAGAGTGCGCTTAGTTCTTTAGCACACGAATTTTTATTAAAAAGATCACAAGATTGAGAGCTTTTTTGTTTTAATTAAAATCGCTTATGAAAAAATTACATTAACACCCATAACATTTTACCTTATTTTCAAGTGTTTTTGCATTAAAATGATAATTTTACACGTATTTCTGGTCTACAGAATTCAACATTCTTAGAATATAGACCACTTTTTTTCTCAAAATGTATTTTTTGGCTGATTAGAAAATGATTTTTCCAACTGCGAGACTTCTTACACTCATTCGTTATGTTTTGCGTCTTCTTTTACATAAACATATCTCTATGCATGTATCGCCAAAGCGCTGATTGGTCTGTCTATTGTCAGTCGCATTTCTTAATTCTAATTATGAGAGGATTATGTTTCGTGAAGAATATCGATCTTTTTATAAATTTGTGATCCCAAATACCAATTTCTAACCATAGATTTTTAATAATTTTGTATGTTCCTGCCAAATATCTACATGATTTGATAATTATTAACAAATGAATGTTTGCGGCAAAGAAATATTTGTTTGAGCCAAGTTATAATTTGGTATCTATTTACAAGTATATGACTTAAGTCGCGAATTTTTTATTTTTTTTTTTTTTTTAATGCACGAAATGTCACACAATGAGAAAGAGAAAAAGCAAGGCAGCGACTTTTTTATTTGTTTTTGTAAGTGCTTACGTTACGTTTCACAGTGTATGGTCGAACTTTGGCAGCTGGGCGAAAGCAGTAGAAATAGAATTGTTTGAAACGGCCCATTTTTTTTTTTTTTTTTTTTTTTTAATATATGCTTACATTTACGAAAATACCAAAAGCGACAAAATAAAAATATCTGTGAAAACTCTAAAAAAATGTGTCAAAATTAGCACATACAGCTTTTACAAACAGAACTAGCAGTAAAATTTTTTGTCATTCCCAAGTTAAGAAAGAAAAAAATTCTAAATCTACTAATTTTTAAAACAAACAAAGTAGTTGATTGTAAAAAAACTACAACAAAATATACACAAAAAAAAAAAATCTCTATAAGAAATAAATAAAAATTGTAGTTAAATCAACGTCGAAGAAAAAAAAAAACCCAACCAAAGAAGGGGCACAGAACAGAGAAATCAACAAATGATTTACATTTATGCGCGAATGTTGTTAATGAAAATGTAAAATATAAAAGCAACAACAACAAAAACAACAACAACATAAAGAATATAATATAATATGTGTATGTACAACAACACAAAACTTGTTTTATTTTTTTGTATTTTTTATTTCCATTTAAATTAGGCATATTAATATGAAAAGAAGAAAAAAAATCACATTGGGGGGGGGGGAATCAGCAAAGAATTCACAATGCGAAATCATGTTTCGAATTAGTTTCTAAGTAAATAAGTTCTGTTTACAACAACAACAACAACAACATCACGAATAACAACAAAGTAATAGAATTCACTTTAAATGCATAACACAGCAGCAGCAACAACAGTAGATATGGCAGCACTGGCAGCAGCAAACAAACTGCACCAATTGCCTGCCAACAATCAAAATTGGAGGAGAAACAACAGCAACAACAACAACAACAATCATAGTTATAAAAACTGAAATTGAAAAGCGAACGAATGAATAATTTTCCGTTTTGGTATTTAGGAAGCATTTGCAATTGTTGTTGTTGTTGTTGTTTGCATATACTCAATGTTTTTTTACAACAACGACAACAACAACAACAACAAAATAATAATAATTTTTTATTTTGATTAAAACTGTTCTTCTATGTGATTGCAAGTATCCGTATAACTGCGAAAGCAACAACAAAAAATGCTCCACTTTATTTTTGTTTTTTTTTTTAATTTTCTTTTCTTATCTTTTTCGCTTGCTGCTCTCGTTATTATTATTCTTTATTTTTGGTCATTTTTTATTGAGATCATTTTGCATTTTTCCTTAGTTCTGAGAGATATTCAAGATTTTTTATATTTTTTTTTTTTTTTTTTTTGTATGGAACTGTGAATCCAAACCAAAAAAAAAATCCATTTTTGCAAGGCTATTCGGAAAAAAAAAATGTTATTACTGACCGAACGTAGGGGTCTTGCATTCACATTTTGCGTCATATCTTCGGCATTTACAGTACGATCTTACAGTTTCATATATCAATATTTATGTCTCAAAAAGTACTATTCTTGCATTTGTCATTTTATTTTGAATTCTGGAGGTTTCCACACCAAAAAGTAAGTTTACATAAATTATAAATCGTAAATTGTAAAATTTATTCCTAATGTAAAATTTATAGGAATTTTAATATAAGGAAGAGCTGTTTGAATAAAATAAATCTGAATTATTATTAAATAGCTGCTTCTTTTATTCAAAATCCAGTGGAAGTCACCAGTGAGGCGTTTTCCTCTTGTAACAATAACATTTCAAAAATAACAATAAAATACAGGTCGGAAGAATTTTCTTTCAAATCTCATCGCCACGGATTTCAAAACATATGCATATCTGCTGAATTTATCGGAATAGTTTCCGATTCTCCGTTTTTCTCTTTTTCCTTCGGAATATCCGCTAAACCAGTGAAATCTAAATAGTCCTCGTCTAGCTAATCTACTTGATCTACTGCTACTCTGATGGGTGGAATTTTCGGCAATAAATTACTCGACTTCTTGTTCGTCTTGTGCAAAACTATGTGTTTCTGGAGCATTACTTTGAAGCGAAATATTACTTTGAAGCGAAATATTACTTTGAAGCGAAATATATGTGGCATAATCGACAAACTCTCGACTCCAGATCTTTTTGGACTGAAGGGCAAAATGAATCGTATGGAATAGGAGTGTTTTCGGCTGGAAAGTTACTCAACTGGAATTATTATTCCGGACGTCACATTTTCATGAACCCCCTCTCCCCTCCCTGTCGCAAATGGTCACATTTTTCTAGACCTCCCCTCCTCCGTCCTTTATGGATGGCCCCTAATAATTGTTCTGCCACGTGAGCTGCTGCTTTTGGCGATGGGGGCTGTGACGATGAATGACCGCTGGAGTGATGCTGATGACCACCAGGATGATGGTGGTGATGTCTTTGTTAATCACAAACACTTGTTGGCTATTATATTCCCAAAAGTAAAACGCAAGAAAACATGTCCCAACGAAGTGTCTTCTTTCCAAAGAGAAAAACTAACTTCTGAGTTTGCTTTTACGTTATAATTTATTGAACGATTTTAATATAGTTTTTAGTAAGTTATTTTAAGTTTTAAGCAAATTTAATATTAAAAAGAAATATAAATGAAAATTGCGGAGACCGCTGCTTAGCACGATGGAAAAACAAATGACAAAAGCTCATGAGTTTGACTTATTCAACACATACGCATTAGAGTGAAAGAGATGGCGGTATAAATTGAAGAATATTCTATGGGTGCAATTCGCGTTGCCAATCGCGGGAAATTAAATCCGGTTTTTGGAAGCTTATACGTATTCCTGCGTAAACGGCTATATAAACCATTTTTACATAGTTTTCGAATAAATAGTTCGGAATTAAAAAATGATATTGATACTTATACAGTAGAAATTCCATAATAAAAAAATATCTTACAATAATTACAGATGCGAAACTATCAGCGTTTTTATTAAAGCGCCAATTGTGTAAAGTTTTGTATCTGGACCTGATTGCGCTCCGGCAAATCTCATTAAGCCAAGAGTGTTTCTTAATTTTAATGCAAGCTTATTCAGACGGTATGAAGGACCGCATAACCAAAAATATTATTTCCTCCACCTTGGGAGTGATCGACTACTCCAAATTCTGGTCCCATCACATATAAAGTTCTACTTATTTACGCTTTGTATTGTTTGTCATTGGAAGTACCCAATTGTATTCTTATGCATTACAATGAGACCAGAAATTGATCAATTGTCCGCTTATGTATTAAATTCGGAACAGTAAAAGGCCAATTTTTTTTATAAATTTCAAAGAATTTCATTTAGTAGTAGTTTCGTAGACGAATGTGCAAAAAAGTTTGTTATATGGGCATTTCTCAGAAACTTTTAACCTAAAGTTGTCGTCAAGTTTTGATGTCAAGTCAAACGCATAAGATGCATGGTATGTACAATTAATTCAAATATTTCTACAAAAAAATTTAGTCCACATACTTGTTAATGTTTGAACAATATGTACACGGGCCAATATTCACAAAAAATTGTTACTATTGTACATACCATGCACCTTGCGCGTTTGACTTGACATCAAAACTTTAGGTTAAAAGTTTCTGAGAAATGCCCATATATTTCTGAGTATTAGGTATGTTCCGGGTTTGAATCTCGGTGTGGATGAATTTTTTTTATTAATTTTTTATTTTTTTATACCACGGCTTTGTTTCACACATGTTTCATTTTCCGCTCCGAAGAATCTTCAGACATTTTTTGTAGGGTTTTGGAGGATTTGAACCTAGGCCTCTCCATGCACCGGAAGTCATCAGACCGATATACTATCGTTTGCTCTTCCTCACAGTGTACAAACTACCAAACAGTACGTAGTCAGTAATGTTATAATTTCCTGACACAATCGATACACAATTGGACCAGTTTTGGTACTAATGACGGAAAATGCATTACGTTCGGACCATGTTTGATACAAATGATAGACCACTTACGAAATAAATATTTAAACCAAAGATGGTACTATTGAGACAATTGTCTCCGCCTGTCCTACAGGGTATTGATGTTAAGTTTGATATACATATTGTGTTTTGCATATCTACCTTGAATTAAGACAAAGAAAATGAGATATCACACGACTCATTCCAAGCATTCTTGAGATCGTGATTAGATGAAAACCGCATTAAGCCGTGAATTTGAAAAAAAAAAAAAAATAATAAATCCTCAGCTCACTTTTTTTCATTGAATTTTCGACAATCGTTTTTATTTTTGAATCAATCTAATGCACACACATTGACAAATAGTGGCAATGACCCAGAAATCATATTTCATCAATAACGAAAGAAAATCTATCTACTAAATAAAAAAATAAAAAGTGATTCATACGGATAATTTTTAGGCAAAAGTAATGTCATAATGTGTTCGAGTTTTGTTTTCACATTAAGTTAAGGAAATTATACCGATCAAGTGACCATTTCTGAAATGATATACATTTGTGTTCGTTTTACTACATTTTGAATTGTTCCTCGCAAAACATCTGACTCTAAATTGTTTGGCTTATTGTCAACTAATTATTTATTTGATATTGATGTCATCTGCCATCATACGACTCTTCTGAAATACGCTTGTTTTCTTAATCTTTGTGAATCCAACAAAATTAACTTTTTTAGATGCCAAAATGTAACATGAACTTTGAGCATTATATCTCACATTTAAAGAAAAAAAAACTAAATAATTGCAATATGATTTTTATCGCATTTTTAGAAACCAGTTTACTTTAACTGAGAACTTATAAATGCACTAAATTCAAGGTGAACTCTAATTGTTCGCTGCAATTAAATGCATTTGTGTGCAAAACAGCATATTAATGTATTCTTATTAATTGCACAGGTTTTTTGTTAATATATGTAGTGAAAAAAAAAAAATTATTTGGCAAAAAATGCTGCAAAAGTTCAATTGAACTTTGAACTACACGTTAAAATACATTGACAGAAATGCAAATATTAACGGTGTAAAAAATTGAATGCAAATAGCACTAAGTGCTGGTAATTTCACTTATTGGCGGCAACAGGTTTTTCCACACTTAAAAAGAAATAACACATTTTAATCATTCGTATTTTGCTTAATTAAAATCAATTTATTTTAATTACTCAGCTATTAAATTATTGTTGTTTTTTTTTATTCAAATAAGAAAATTATTTCGTTTATTGGCCAATGTTAAGCGTAAAAAATCTATGCCAAATTCATTTTAATTTGAATTATTAACAAATAAATAAGTCAGAGAGAGAGAAAACGTCAATTCCAATTGAAAATAACATGCAATTTGAATTCGCTACACTTTTGAAATTAAGCCGAGCAATTAAATTAGTTTACGATTTAATTTTTTACTTAATTTTTTCTTAGCGTAAAAAATTATTGCAATTTTTCTTATTAAAATAAATTAATTGGTCGTTAAAAAAAAAAAAGAAAAAATAAACGATTCGAAATTATTCGCATACGAGAATGTAACAGCTTTTTGTTGTAAGCAGAGTTGAAATCGGTGATAGACATGCATATGATTTCTCGAGGGGTGATATCTGGATAAAAATACTCTGATGATTATTGGTTAGAGTCAGGGTGGCATTTAGGAATTAGCTCGAGGGCCCACACCATTTTTGGCGCTTTCACTGGTCTATAACTACTACTACCTTTAACTTCATAAGAGCATAGGGCCCTAACACTCGTTCTATTATCATAACGAGCCTTGACTACTTGTTTTACTTTGATCTCTGTAGATCTCCACTAACATAAACTCAGTATAGAAAAGAGTATGGATGTGGGGCGACCACATCCTTAATATTCGCCTCAATCAGACTTTTACGAAGATTTGTATGTGTTAGTGTGCTTGTGATTCGTACACTCAAATCAAGACTGATTGAATATTTGATTTGGATATTCTCAGCTTAGACTTCAATAACTTGATTAAACAATTTTATTCGTAGAAAAATAAGCCATACAAGATTGCATACAACATTGCTCGAGGTTTTCGTCGAAAATTTGATATCCAGGATCCAGCTCTTGAGAGGCACTCATAGTGGTCATATGCGCGAAAACAATTTTCATCATTTTCAAATAAAAATAAGAATCAAATATGAGTTTCTTCTCACTAAACTTTTCTGAAAAATAAATTTATAATTATAATTTTTTCCTAATGACCAATTGCTATGTTAGACAAAACAACGACGCATCGATATCACTATTTGTCTCTCGAGTAGACATGTGGGAGCCGAAAAATATCTCCATTTATAAGTGCTCTGTATGAAGGTATTGAATGCATTGAATGCAATATCTTGCACAACTAATTACTGTCATCGAAAAATTTTGCTAAATTTCGTTCTTGGAACCATCTTAGATAGGACCGGAAGAGGAATCTGCCGGAAGTTCATCAAATAAGAAGAAAATCCAGACATAGAATCAATACATTTGAAATATGATGCTAAATCTATACAGAAACGACATTACTTTTAAGGCTGGCAATGATTTCCACCAAAAAAATGTATCGATCTTCACATGATTTCGCTGAGCATGGTGTCAATCTATGTATACTGGAATCGATCACCGCATTTCATGTCAAGGAAAGCCGCTCACGTAAATTCTTTATGCGATAGGGATGATTCAATTGATTGGACAACTATGTGTAAGGCCGTTTCTACGGATTTCCTCTTTTGATGTGCATGCTGTGACACACATAGAAAGCTTTTAGGAAGCTTTTCCGTAATGTGTGATTTTTAAAGAGTGTGTCAAAAACAACTTATACACACGTTTTTAGCCATAACTTATCCTGTGTCCAACGAATATTTTTTTTTTTTTTTGAATCACGTTAGCTTTTAAAAATATGTAAGATATTATACTTATTTATTCAAATTATTCATTTTCAATTGTTATTTCTTTCATAATGGAAAGTAAAATAAAAGTACGTGAAAAAATAATTAAAACTTTTCAAAAAAATCCATTGCGAAATTTCAAAAAAATTGCAATAGATCTCAAGGTTCATCGTGACACTGTTTCAAAAGCCATTAAACAGTATAAAGAAGACTTAAACATTACACCAAACCCTGGATTAGGAAGAAAACAAGATCCAACAAATATTGGTAAGGCAAAAGATAACGAACAAGTCTTTCGAAGAGCCTCGAACACTTCTGAAGTGCAGCTCATGTAGTTAAATGCTCTGATTCTTTTGTGTGCAGAACCAAAGCTTATGCTGGGCTAAAATTGTATAAAGTTCAGAAAGTTACAGATCGCAATGCGGTAAAGAATTTAGAAGCAAAAAACGAGCTAAAAAATTGAGGTCTAAATTGATATAAAAATGTACGTGCTGTGTGATGGATGATGAAACCTATGTTCTGGCAGACTTTTCACAACTTCCGGGTCAAGTTTTTTATATGGCTGATAGACGAGATAATATTCAGGAACAATACCGGACAAAAAAACAAACAAAATTCCCTAAAAAGTTTCTTGTGTGGCAAGCCATTTGACATCAGGAACGATAAAAACAGAAATGTATATTAAGGAGTGTCTTCAAAAACGGCTTTTGCCTTCCTTAAAACAGCACAGAGTGCCTACATATTTCCGGTTCGATTTAGCATCTTGCCACTATGGTAAAAGGCCCTTGAGTGGTATGCAAATAATAATGTAAATTTTGTACCACGGGAGGCAAACCCACCCAACTGTCCAGAACTCCGGCCTGTGGAGAGATATTAGGCGCTCGTGAAAAGGGAATAGAAGAACACAGCAAAGTTATCTCAGGACATGTCTGACTTCAAGCGGAAATGGACTGAGCTCCTCCAAAAAGGTAACGGAAACAACTATTAAATCGTGAATGACAGAATTCCTGGAAAAGGTGGATAGATTTATAAATTCCGATTAATTTGTCATCACAATATAATATGGGTTTTAATGGAATAAAGTGTTCTACAAAAATATTCCACTCATTAGAGGTCACCAATTGCAAGAAATGTTTAAAACTTAAGAATAATGCGTATGTACTTAAAACTTTTGTTCAAGAAAATTCTCTTTAAAAATTTTGTTCTCAGTCTATTAATCTCATAATCAAAAATAATATTTGACCAGACAGTTTTATAGATCCAGTCTCAAACTTATTCGCCATATTTTAAACAACTTAATTTAATTCCTTATCTTTAATTAATATCTCCGAGCAGTTTAAATTCCAAAGGTGTACTGAGTTATTGAGGAAATCACCAATATTGAGAAAAAAAAAACCTAATGAATCGAATGATCCGTAATGTTTTTTCTATTAACTTGTAATTAAATGTTTACTCACAAACAGCTTAATAAAAATTAAATAAAGTAGATGCAATTTTTTTTTTTTTGCAAATTTAGAAATAGAAAAAAAAATTAATAAGAATTTTTTATTTGCGCGTTTTTTACGCAAAAACAAAAAACAGGTTTTTGTGCATTTGTGCACAAACAAAAAGTGCGGCAACGGACAATTAAAGGCAATTTGAAAATTAAATGAATATCCACAAGTAAAAAGTTCGTGAATGCTAAATAATCCAGTTTAATACATTTTTTACGGCACCACCACGGCACCGCACCGCACAGTAGTTGCCCACCACATGCAAAGACACCCCACTCTCTGCCATATTCGAACGACACTGGCACTGCATGATATCAGGTTGGGGTGCAACATGCAACGTTCTGATTGGCTACGCCACGTATGCGGAATTGCCAACTAGCGCGTTGCCATTGCCATTTATGGAGCCATGCTTGTTTTTCGTTTGTTTGTTGTTGTTTTAGCTGTTTTAGTTTTTTGTTTTTGTTGTTCTTGTCGTTTTTGTTGGGTTCATTTAAAATTTGCATTTTTCTCAATTTCAAATCAATTCCATTCGATTTCAAGGTTTTTTCGCTAAGTGTCTTAATATGTATGAGTGTGTGTGTGTGTGGTTTTTTGTCTGTTTGCTTGTGTTGTAGATGTGTGTGTTTGTGTATTTGTGTAGAATTTGGTTTTTTTCAGCAATATCTATGAAAAAATGGAAATTAATTGTTAAAATTGCATTTAATTTATTGTTATTTCTGTAGTATATCTTTTTTATATGTTTATAGCCTGTATAGTCTTGTTCATTATAGCGGTAAGAAAGAAGTTAAACTTTCCTTTCGAAGCGATACAAAGTTATATTCTTTATAAGTTAGACTCTGAAGTCGATTATCTATTAATGTAAATTTTTATAAGTCTCTGAAGTGAATATCTTGAAGATAATAAATATTTGAAAATCTGCTCAAAAGAGTACTAAGTTGTTACTGGCAATGCAAAGTTCGGGTTGCTCCCGGAAATAACGCGAGAAAATTTTTTTGAAACAAAGCCCAAAATTAACTGAAGAAAAAATTTTTTTAACATTATTTCCAAAATTCTGGCGTTACTCCAATAAATTTTTGACTTTATATCGAAAAATTTATGACAGAAAATTTCAGGCTTTGTTTCTAAAAAATTTTTTGGCTTTATTTCCATTAACATTAATGCGAATGTATTGTGTCAAATGCATCTGTAACAACTTAACAATAAATAAATTAATACAGTTTTTCCACTACAAGTTAAACCCTTTCCACATCATACTGAGCTTATTCCAAACCAAATCAAACTTTTTTCAAATCAAAATAAAACCGTTCCAAATCGATTAAGCTTTCTCCAAATAAATTAACCAAACCTTGCACAATTAATATGCACTAGTTGGCTTAATTATTTTTGCGAAGTCTGTTTGGGACTATCTAACTGTCAAATAACTATGCGAAAATAATGCTTAAGAAAAGACCTTGTGCCAAATATTTTGTCGACTACCGTGTGCATTCTTTTTCTGCTGAAAAGAATGCAAGCAAATAACGAATTTTGTCGTGTCATAAGTATTTTGACATCACCTTACGCATAATCACTGTTTTACTGCAAAAATTGTGATTCAAACAATTCAAATTTATTTCTAGACTAGTCAAATTAGATTTGAGACTTGCATTAATTCCAACCAATCGATAGAATGAATATATTGTCAACATATCGAAATGAGTCCCCAAAATTTTTCCGGGAAACTAATGTAAATTGGGGTTTTTCCCGTGAAGTACGTGGCAAAAAATTTTAATGATTCCGATTTTAATAATATTTGATTATGTTATACCTATATGTGTCCTCGACCCAGATATAAAATATTTTCAAAATATAAAGTCTGGTTAACGAGCTAGAGGGCTTTAAAAATTTAACTAATCGGCAGGAATGCGCTACTTTGAATCAAATTTTTAAAACCGTCTAACTCGTAAACCAGAGTTTGTGTTTTAAAAATATTTTATATCTGGATCGGGGACATATATGAGTAAATCTCAGGAAATGTGACTTTTCGAAAAAAAAAAAACAAGTTACCTGTGCATAGGACTACAAAAAAAAAATTCCCTGCGCCAATGATCAGACCACCAGAACTTTATGTTTTCGGGGTCGCTGAGTCCGAATATGGTGTCAGAATAGCGGAGTTGGTTCGAGTTTTTTCACAAATCAGAAATAATGCTGAAAAAAATCTCAAATTTTTCAGCATACTTGTTGATTTCTGAAAAAACGCGAACCAACTTCGCTATTCTGGCACCATATTCGGATTCAGCGACCCCGAAAACATAAAGTTCAAGTGCTCTAATCATTCGCGCAGGGTACTTTTTTTTTGTGGGCCTGTGTTATTAAAGCATTAGAATGGCTAAGGCTTTTTGGAGAAATATTTGAATTTTCATCAACATTACGGTTTCCACCATATCTTTCAACTCTCTGTCGTGTTAATCTGTCATTGTGGCTAAATTTCGGCAGTCGCGAAATAAGATTGTCAATACATAAAACCATTTTCTTAACTGGGTACCAGATCATAAAGTTTTCGAAAGAAAAGCAATCTCTAGATGGTCTAACCGGATCTTCAATCTCATAGCGTTAGGGAAGGCTCACTTAAGGTTGATAGAAGGTAATTTCATTGACTATTGTCTGTTTTACAAACACGTTCGACAATTGGATGTTCCCTATCATAAGTTTTAGCAGTAGCAATTGCTTTGAAGGAAAGTGTTGAGTCCCTCCTTCCGTAGAGATCCTTTAATCTATTGAAGTAGGTAAAGACAATTGGGGGGTTACTTACTCCTTAATCTGGGTGATTTAATCAGAACTAGGATATAGTATAACCGCCTTGTAATATTTTAAGACACAAAATAGATGTAAAAGTGGAAGAACTATCAGAAGAACAGATTTGGTCTAAGTTCACTGAATAGTTTAAACTATAAAAAAAAAAAAAACAAATTCAAAACGGAAAATCATAAAATGAAATCGTCGAAAAAACGCAAAAGCAGGATTTCGATTTTTTTGCGCATTCGTAAAAAATAAGAAAAATCGTAAAAAAAACGCAGAAAGGACGAAACTGGCAAAATTGCGCTTGCATATTTTGACACATGTAAATTGATGCGTAGTTTTTGCAATTCAGTTTTTTTTTTTCGGCAACATATTCACTGTTGCTGACGATGCTCTACAAGTGATCCTTGCAATGGCAGCTGCGAAAAAAACTGAAAAAAAAAGCTCGACGTGTCTGGGAAATCTCGCTTAAGCGCCATCAACACGCTGAAATTGAGAATATGGGCATATGCATGTGTAAATTGGCTTGCTATACTGAGTGATAAATGCAAGTAGGAATTATGATGTGGCATGGGTGACAAAAAGTTAAAAGTTGTAGTTGCGGTAATGAAAGCACCATGTGGAAAGTGCAATGGCAAATTTTGCATATTTAAAAGAACTCTTTAGAGATTTGTTCAGATTAACCATTCAAATCGGTCATGATTACTTGTTCTTCATTTTTATCTTTTAATTTACACTAGTAGGCATAAGTATTTTGACAAAAAAAATTTCAAAATTGTTTAGATTTTATTTGAAATAACATAAATTTTTAAATATTAACCATTTCAAAAAAAAAATAATGAGCCAAATGTAAAAATGTTCGGCGGCATAACTATTTTGACATCAGATTACGCACAATCAATATTTTACGGCGCAAAAATTCTGACTCGAACGATATAAATTTATTTCAACTACTTGACATGTACTGAGCTAAAAAAGGTGAAAAAGAAAATATTTTTCGCTCGTGCAGGGTTGCCGTATTCGTTAAAAAAACTTCTAGTTATGACCTCACTTCAACCAATCTGTAAAGAGAACAGCTGGTGCAATTAGAACCAAAAATACTTTTTTTAAAAGACGATTAATTGATATTTCTAACGGTGTATTGTTTCTTGAAATCGATTAAAAAATAGTGGAGTTATAGTGGTCGAAAATTAAAATTTTGATCATTCTGCTTCAAGTTCTCTAAGTTTTTCTGAACTAATCATTTGAAATAGTTCAAGTTTTACAACTGTATCGAAAGTCTACTTTATTACAAAAATTTTGAGTCCTTGCAAACCAAGATCAGATAAAAATTGACAGATAATTGGGCAAAAATGGAATTTTTTTTTGCTGAGTCCATAACATTTTTCATGAAAACAATGCCAAATTTTATTCATTTCAAGCAAAATGTAAGCCAATTCATATTATAATTCTACTTTTGTCATTTTTATAGATTTATTCCACTTTCAAAATAAACGATTCATTAAATTTTAAAGCGCGTAAAGGGGCAAAAGTAATCATATACACTTTTTTTACGATAATAATCGGTTATTTGACCAATACTATATTTTCAACTTGATGCGATTAATTCTACATCACAACGTAAACTTCTTGTAAAAACAGGATCCAAATTAATTCATTTCTAACAGAACGTCAACCAATTCATTTAATGACTTCGTTAACCCACTCTTAAAATTGATGGCTTAAATAACTCTATTGGTCAGAATAGTCCCAGGTATTTTAGGTTTTTCGGTGTTCTACCGATTTCTACCTACCATGTAGATTATTTAAATTTGATAATCTCTCAGTTTCGCGAGACAAAAGCGTTGACTAAGGAAATTAAGTTGAGTTTTCGCGAAAATTCTAAACATGAGCATAACATTAAAGTCACTACTTTGACATTTCCTACCCGTGCACAGTGTGCAAAAAACGACTACCGAGTGCGCGACTTGCGGTTGAATAATTTGGATGCAGCGCGCATTCATTCAATGCATTCACAGTTTTCCAGAGAAGCAACAGACAGCAGGCAAGGCAGAAACAGAACAGACTCGACACGCATACGTTGGGCTTAAGTGGGCAACACTTGTGTGCGAATTTTGATTTTTATAGGCAACACTTTCAGTACTTTAGTAACATTTTTTGTGCCTGTCTTTCATCAGCGTAGAGTGCACTTTTTCCCCAATTTGTTTTTTTTGTTTTTTTTTTTGCTGACACTCCACATATTTTTTAATTTTTTTCGTTTTTCGGAACTCACAATCAGTGTGAATATTTAAATTTTTTGGCAATGCACCCATGAGTTTTTCACCAAGAGCACTTTTTTTTTGGTCGTCGAATATCCTTGTCGGTTTGTGTTCGTGTATGTGTATATGGCCAATGCAATTGGCAAATGTGTGTGGTGAGGTCAGGTCGGTATGTGTGTATGTTTATTGGTTAGAATGGGGGCTTTTGGGTTGTTTAAGGCGTTTAAAAGGATTAAGGCGATCTGTGGCTGGTTATCCTTTCACTTCATTATTCGATGCGTTGTGGTGTTTGTTGCTGTTGCACAAGTTGCATCATGATATGGCACCATTGCTATCAACTGTGCTAAAGTTGATACTGTTGTTGTTGTTGTGTCGTTACTTCCTTGTTGTTGTACTTGTTGTTGTTGCTCAATTAGTTAAATCATTTTCAACTCAACTTGACTTTTAGTAGTGTTACCAACTGGAGTTTGTTCCACAGTATTTTTATTTTTTTGTTTTGGTGTTTTTTGGTTTTTTTGGGGGTTATGGCATCGGCATCCTTGTGTTATTTGGTGCAGCATGTAGCTCGTTTAAGGTTCTATCATGTACATGTGTTGCACTTTGATTGCAGTTTTTACACATGCACATTGCTATTCATATGGTAATCATCTGAATGGCCATTGAAAGCAGCTATTTTTTGTACGTTATTTGGGTGTTTATGTAGGGGTCATGTTAAGTGGTTGATTGTCTGGGGAAAATGGTTTCTTTTAGTGTCATTTGTGGAAAGTTGGTAGCTGAAGTGATTTTACTTTGGAATAATTTTCATTAGCTCTTTGTTATTTTGCTTATTTGGGTAGAAAATAATAAAGTTAAAATTTTTACTAAATATTCCTTTTATAAAAGGAACTATAGTTTTGGACATTGTTTTGTTAATACTAGAATCGTCCAATGTGTTCCAAACATGAAATACTGGTCAAGCCAAATTAAGAACCTAAGCCCATACGCTATTTAATAGTGCTCAATTGAACGGTGAATAGGACAAATATAAGAAAGCCCTCACTAATAACAAAAAATAAGTTAGAAGTGCTAACAGAGAATCATAGAGAAACTTCTGCTCAGAGCTTAGTAACCTAAGCGGAAGTGCGAAAATTCACAGAAATCCCCCTAAGGGATATATTAACTCTATCGGTTTTCTAAGGAAACCCGACGATACCTCCATAGAGAAAAAAAATAGTTCTTAGTACTTTAATTATAGTAAGTTTTACAAGAATTTCAAGTCAATATGGTAACAACTCACCAATAAAATAAATTTTGCCTTACTGTTTTAGTATATTCGAAAAACCTTACATTATAATAATTTTTTTTTAAAATTTAAGTGATAACAAAAAACAGGAATTGAACTGACCGCACTAGGATTCGAACCAGTATTCGTTCAAATGATAGATAGAAAAACATTATTATTTTACTTACAATTACAAATTTGTTAGACTTCTACACCATTGACCTATATGATTGAGAGGCATAAAATTTGTATATTAAGCGAGTGTCTGTCCAAACATAAATATTATTACTAGAATTATAAAGTAAAAATATTATATATTTTTAGCGATCAAAAGCAGAATATGAAACATCCAGCTGCTTAACACTTTAAACCATAATCCAAAAAGCAGTCACATTCAATTTCAGCAAACTCATTCAGTTGTAAGGATTAAAATAAGTATTAAAGTAAATAAAAGAACATTTATATCATTGGAACCCAATAATTTATATATTTAATAACTTCACCTTTTTTAATAAAAATTCTAGTAAATGTAAAGTTATATTGCGTCACATACAAATTTAATTATTAATATTGCCATTAGATCGGTAAGCTAGTGCCATGTCTCTTACAGCTCTTCTGTTAAGTTTGCCGTTTCTCGTCTTTGGCAATGAATCGAAAAAGAATACACCACCATTCAAGCGTTTCCATTCAACTTCAAATTTATGGGCAACATATTGAATCACTTCGTCCATCGTCAACGTGCTGCCTTTGCGCTTGACGATCGCGGCTGCAGCACGATCACCTTCAGTTTCATTTGCATTCCCAAAAACACAAACTTCAACAACATCCGGCAAATTAGTGATCACTTGTTCGATTTCTTGCGGGGAATAGTGATAACAATTATATTTTAGTATAAGTTTTATACGATCTTTTATATAGAGATAGCCATCTTCATCGAAATATCCCAAGTCCCCAGTATGATACCAGCCTTCGGTATCACGTGCGACCAAAGACTCCTTTGGATTATTAAAATATCCATTCCAGGTAGTGTTTTTATGAACAAGGATTTCCCCAGTTCCACCGGCTCCAACTTGTTCTCCATTCTCATCTATTAACTTGATCTTAAAGTTCTCTCGAATTTTTCCGACTGAGCCGAGCTTACTCACATTAAAGTTTGCCGCACATCCTGTGCCGATTTCAGTGGATCCATACCCAATACTAACAATTTTTTGTTTTTTATAATCATCATCTATCAATAGTTTACAAATATTTTCATGAAGTGTAGCTGACACCATAGAGCCGGCTATATGTAGCCGACGCAAGCTCGAAAAATCAACTTGATTAACTGAATCAATGTTTATAATCTGGGCAACAATAAAGGGTACAGCCATCATATAGGTGATTTTATATTTTTCAATCAAGTATAAATGATACTCGGCAGTAGGCGGTTTTGTCGAAATTACACGTTTAGCACCCACAATTATAGCGTTGACAAGATACATAATGTTTATAATGCAATCTAATGGATCGAAATTAAGCACCACATCGTTCTCTTTGAACTTGTAGAAACCTAGCACGGAGTGATTGGATATGCAAACTGCTTTCGGTAAACCAGTAGAACCGGATGAATTCGTAATGAATACGGTCTGATCTCCACCTTTTTCAAGTTCCTTAGGACTGTAAAAGATGAAATTAAAAAGTTTTCTTACATTTATGTCAAAAGAAACTCAATAAAAAATCCATTGTCAATCTGATTTGAAATTATTGTACACTCACACATAAAGCTCCTCTGTTCCTGTTGGCTGTAAAAGATCCATTAGGGTAGCAACACCTTCAATGTGATCATCCATAGTATAAATTAAAGCATTTAATTTTAATGCTGCACAGGCTGTGTTTATTTTGTTGTAATGTTTACCCTGACAGAAAATGATCTTTGGGCGGGTTAAATTACAAAAATGAGTGACAACCTCTGTTAAGTGTAAAGATTATCATATAAAAAATATATAAATAAATTTTAAACCAAACAATATTTGATCAGGATAAAACCTTGTTCATGTAGAGTATCAATCGGTTGTACACATAAACCATTGAACCAAGATGCCAGAATTATATGTGTAAAATACATTGTTTGGTCTGCTATCATTCCTACAATGGCATCTTGACTGAAGTTCAATTTTTCCAGATGCTGTGCAATTCTAATGCTATCTGTTAAGAGCTGTTCATAAGTACAATTCGTACCTTCAGAGTCAGATTCCTAAGAAAAGAAATAACTATATTTCAGCAAAAATATGAGTGAATTCACACTTAAAATACTTACTAAGGCTATGGATTTGGGCTTTAGCTTCATCATAGTGTAGAGTACTTGGCCTATAGAGCAGTCAGGATGAAACAATGGCGCTCTATCCTTAGGACCATACCATATTTTCTCTTTTTCATTGTAAATTGTACCTGTGTTAAAGTCCATCTAAAATATATAAAATAGACAAAAAAAATTAAAAAATGTGAATTTCATAATTATATATGTATGTATCTGTATTTATGCAAACTTGTACGGTCCTTGGTCCTACAAAGAAACTATGTAATTTTCACAATACTAACCCTTAATATGTCCATAATTTGTGAATTGTAGCAAAGTTTTGACAGGCGATTTATCATGGCCTAATCTAGTATTTTCATTATAAAAAAAAATCTTGGTCAGTATTAAATGGTTATGCTAAAAATAACTTCAGCTGACTTTGTCAATTCTTAATCTTACTCACTGCCTTAAATACATGCTTAGATAATTAAATAAACTAAAGTTTGCATTGTGGTCGAAATTCGACCATTTCGATTTGACTTTTACAAGCGCACCTAACTGTTAACTTAAGCAAACTAATTCTCATCAGCAACCATGTCTGTGCATTTTCTCGTTCCTCATTGTTAACCCTATATACATTCCAAATTTCATAAGGATCTATGCAGCGGTTAGCCGTGGGAGCGTTTATTCCATTTAGGGGCGTGGCACCGCCTATTTGAAAAAAGATGGAAAATTCTATGCACTGCTCCTCCTCACTAACTTACCAACAAGAAAAAAATCAGGGACTGAACCGATATCGTTTCGATTTCTTAGAGCCTTTTTTCCATATTGGGGCGTGACACCACCCACTTAAAAAAAGGAAAAATTCTATGCACTGGTCCACCTCATTACAATTTCAACAAAAGTAAAAAATCAGGCGAATATGATGAGATTTAGGCATAGAAACAGGGACTTAACCGAATTCGTTTGCCTATTTATATATAGAAGATAACTGTTTTCCAAATGATGATAGTAGGAACGAGTTTGGTAAGAAAAACCAGATTGTTAGGTTTTACAAAGATTCCTTTTAAGAGGGCGAAACCTTTGCAGAACGGTGCGTAGCCTATTCCCCGAAGAAATCATGTGAAATATAAAACACATTATCAGTCCATGATGGAACAATTCAGGCAGGATAACACCGTTGATTCCTTCTGCTTGGAAAATATTGGAATATGGTACAAATCCAATTTACTTCTTTAGAGAATGTTTTGGGCAAAGAGGATAGTGCTGTCCACAAGAACCTATTGGTATTGAGGAACGTGCTATTGCAAATTCCAAACGGAACGAATTGAGCAGGGAAATACACATAAATACTACGAATTGTAAGCGCAAGCCCTTAGAGAATATTGAGAGAATTCGGGCAAGAGGGCGTGGCACCTCCTATATAAGCAAAAACTTCAAAACGCTTTGCTGGAATAGTTTTTTAAGACAATCCAACTAAATTTCACTCAAATACTAAAGTCTATAAATACACGCTCTGGGCTTAAACTAGACGAATTCAGACAAGAGGGAGTGGCAAAAGCTTCCAAACGCTATACTTAAGGTGACCAACCGTACTGTATTATGCAGAACCGTTCTGTATTTGAGGCCTCTGTACTGTATTTGTTCTGTGTTTTGCAAAATTGTTTTGTGGAGCGATTTCCAGCGAAAAATCAAATAATAATAAAATAGATATTGTTGCCTACTTGTATGTATATAAATATTGAAATGGAAAAAGAGGTGTCGGCAACATTGTTTATTCTAATGATAATTAGCTCTAATGATCTCAAATGTACGTTAGTGTTTTGGTGGAAAAAATATGACTAACGTTTAACGAAAAATTCTAAGACCGAAAACCATTGGCCTAAAATCAATATCGAGCCCCAGGTTTTTAACGCGAACGACATTTTTATATTAAAAAGACAACTTTTTAAGCAAACACTTATGTTTGTTTCATCTCAAAAAAATAATATCATTAGTTTTGCCTACTTTCCGAATCAATTTTATTCTTGAATGTGTTTTGAATAGTTTAATTTTTTTTTTTAAATAACAAAAAAAAATAACAAAATCAAAAATTGTCATCCATATCACTTCCGCATTGAAAGTTATTCAGTCTCAGAGGTCACAAAAATAAAATAACTTACACCACACTAAAGTACATAAGTATATGTACATAGAAATACGATAAAAAATAAAGACAAATTTTCAAGTCATAGTTAAACATTATTATTACTTCTGAGCCGGTAATGGTACCATCTTTATAAACACATTGGATTCATATGAAAGCCATAATCTTCCTTATGAAACTATACTTTCAAACTTTTCCGATTAGACTCTTACTTTCCGAGTTATCTGCCTTTGAAGTAAAGGGATATAATTTTTATGTGTTAAATTGATTTTACACTACAAATATAATGTAGTCCTTTGTGTGGAAGTTGAGATGCCGTTTACTTCAAAGAGTGAAGTCTCGGAAAATAAGAGTCCACTCGAAAAAGTTTGTGAGCTACCTAGTTTGATAAAAAAGATTATGACTATGCGATGTCATTAAAAAACGGAACTACACTTCTACCTGGAATTGCGCCATAAGCCTGAAAACAGTGCTTTTTGCAACGTTAAGCAAGGATATCATAAAATAGTGATAGTATATGAACAATTACGAGCTCGGATTCGGATTCAGCGCTCCAAAGTACATTTGAAAGACGTATCTGGTCAAATGTACAGGTCATTTTATTATTTTTGTATGCCGTTGTAATTAACTTAAAAATTTCGAAAAAATTTATTTACAAACCTCAATATGGCGTATATGAAAAACAATTAAAGCTGAATAAAATGCTGAACTGATATCGTCGCACAAATTAGTCTACTGAAGCTAAAAATTTTAAATAGCTTTTTATTATACTAAACTACTCGAGCAAAATATTTACATATTTTATGGTTTCTTTTTTTTTTCTAGTTTTGGCTACAGACATCGCAAGCAGCAGCTTGTTTCTTTTTTTTTTTTTTTTCTTGTAATGCTGTTGTTGTTTATTAACATTATTTTTTATTTTTTTTCTTAACCCCTTTTAACACAGCAGTTCATAATTTGTTTTATATTTTAAATCTTTCAAAAAGCATTTTAACCAGATATTTTCGTGCAATGGACTTTTTTTCGTCTGACAACCTTTAGGAGTGTTCTTTCACGGCGCTGTTCTGAGAATTTAAATGACGATAACAACACCCCTCTGGGGTTATTTCATATTATGAAAGCCTATTTTGGTGATTTTTTAAAAAATCGTTGGAGCGGTTTTTGAAAAAAAAAACCAAAAAAAACCGCTAAAATTGAAATGAAAAAAAAGTTTTGAGTTGACACACAAAAATTAAATTTTTATCAATGTTTTAACAAAAAATGATTATAATGTCTATATATTATGAAAGCATATTAAATTCTAAAGAATATAAGACTAAATAAAAAAAAATCGATGGACCGGTTTTCAAAAAAATGGCAAAAAACCGTTAAAATTTCAATGAAAATCAATATTTTCAGTCGACATATGAAAATTAATTTTACTTATTATTGTAACAAAATATGAAAATTATAAATATACACACATATTATATATATGTCATGTATGTTTTCTATAGAATAAAAAGTTTACGTTCCTTAACAAAACAACACTGAAAATTCGGATTTTTCTGCAAAAAAGTTCGAAGTGAAATTTCGTCATCAGAATACTCTTTATTTATGCATGAAAGATAAAGTGTGAAAAAATCATTGCGAAATCTTCCACGTATTAAAAGTTAATCAAGGTCGAAAAAATCAGTTTTTTACAAATATCACACTAACGGTTACTTTTTCAGAAAAATTGGTCTGAACAATTTTGTAGCCCTAAAAATTTTCTATAGAAAAGACCTCTGTGCTGTGTTCGTACGACTAATAGTTTAGGAGATATTCTTATTCAAATAGTGTCAAAGCTTGGTAATGCATACATGCGGTATATCAATGTGCATAGCCACATGTTGATTTTTAAATTGCCATAACTTAAACTGTTTGACATTTTCGAACTTTTTTTAAAACACATTAGAAAATCCAAAAAATTCTTAAAGTAGACGTTAAAAAAAAAATACCCGTTTCTCGTGGTTTTTCTTCAGCACGTCACATGTTTTTTTAATTGATTTTTGAAGTTTTTTAATCCACTGTACATGAAAAATACAAAAATACCGCATTCTTATGTTTAATCGATGAATTTAACTATATGATCCTTATATCTAAGGTGTATCATGTGTTCAGCAAACTTATGTAGGATATTGCGGGGAATATTTTTGTATAAAATTTTAACACTGTTTAACCCCCACATTTAGGTCATTTTTGCCCTTTTCTTAAAAAGGTACAAAAATGACACCCAAAACAGGGAAATATTGAGTCAGTATGTACTACAGAAATATTCGCTATAAAATTTCACTACTAGTTTCTAAACAAGTAAAAGTCAAAATTTGAGCCCCAAACCAAAAAATCGTTAAAATCATTTAGGATTTTTCACATTGCATATTAATTCCATCCCTGACACGCTTACCTTAAGTTATAAGAATTTTTCGTCTTTGGTAACTCTAAGGGAAAATTTTTGCAAAATTTTTTAACCCTTTGTGGCTCCGTTTTAGAAAAAGAGGTCTAAAAGACCCATAAAAACAGGATATAAAAGGTTAATGTATGCTATTAAAATGATCATTGTGTGATTATGTTATGATCTTGTGAGAACGAGTTTTGTCCAAAATGTAGTTTTAGAGTTTTACAGTGGGGTGAAATTTGGAAAATATTTATTGTTAGAACTGCTTACTGATTTTAACTATTTTTTTGCTTTTGGGATAAAATTTGGCTTTTATAGGGTTCAGCAACTAGTAGTGAAATTGTATAGCAAATATTTCTGCAGTACATACTGACTCAATATTCCCCTGTTTTAGGTTTCATTTTCGTACCTTCTTAAGAAAAGGGCAAAGATGACCCACATGTGGGGGTTAAACAGAGTTAAAATTTTCCACAAAAATATTCCCCGCAATATCTTGCATAAGTTTGCTGAACACATAATACACCTCAAATGTAAGGATCATATAGTAAAATTCATCGATTTAACACAAGAATGCGGTATTTTTGTTTTTTTCATGTACAGTGGATAAAAAAACTTCAATAATCGATTAAGAAAAAATGTGACGTGCTGGAGAAAAACCATGAGACACGGGAATTTTTTTTTTTAACGTCTACTTTAAGAATTTTTTGGATTTTCTCATGTATTTTACAAAAAGTTCGAAATTGTCGAACAGTGTAATTTAAGCCTATTGTCAAAAAAAAAAATCTGTTTTACATAGACTTTTCTTTAACTTCAAATGAGTTCGAGGGTCACGTGCAACATCATTGTAATGCCAATATTTTATTACATTAACTGGTATATTGGTGGTCTATAGTAACATAAAATTCACAATTATGGCCGCTTTACAAAAGTAATAAAAATGATTAATTTTAATACTAAGCAGAACACTCCTGGTTTTCCTAGATTAAAGACAATATACATACATGTTTATCTCATAGCAAAGATTTGTTCCAAAGTTCAAAATGTTTAAATATTTATCGTTTTAAGAAAAGACTGTAAGGCATAACAATAGAAAGTCAAAATGAATTGGTTTTTATCAATTTTTTTTTGTTAATAAAAAAAGCATTTCCAATCAATTGCAAAATTTGGACCATAAAAATTATTTCTTTTCATGCACAAATGTTTGGAGTGTTAGTTATAAAACCAAACATATTAAATTGATACCAAAAATAAAATGCGACACACAAATATAAATTCTAAATATACACAAACCCAATTTCCCTAACACACATGCAGATACCAACACATGAACAGAAATATATACCATTCAGTGAGATGCAACAGGCAGTAAAATCCTAAAAGCATGCAACATAAAAACTAAAACTATCCCAATTCATTCATTGAATTCGGAAATTCAATTTACTAAACGTGATTATTTCTGTCCCATTGGTGTTGGTTGGCAGGCGGACAGGCAATAGTACGAGCAGTAACACAACTCTAAATTCCTGACACAGTCACCAAAAGCACCATTACGATGTGCACATGCTGCATGCCATATGCCGCTTCTACACAAAGTGTTGCTTCAAAAAGCCTGCCTGGCTGGCTGCCTGTTTTTCTAACTGACGCTCATACTTTTGCTGCAGCACACAATTCATTCATAAAATAGATTTCTGTGCGGTGCGATGAAAATGGGCGATGGTGAGAACTTCCATGGAGGCTGAGCATTGAAGACCAACGGGAATCGGTGGGAAGCCTTTTAGTTGCCTGATTTAAAGGAAATGCGCTAAGCGCTAACACCGGCAATCAGACATACATACAAGCATATGTATGTATATACGGATAGACAGACAAATAAATGATTTTAAAACGTTGCAAGTGCCCACATTCAAATAATGTCACAATAGGAATTTTAATTTTTGGTGACTACACACTTAAATTAATATGTTTTGAAATTATTTTATATGTCAGTGAGTCAGGTCAGGAAACTTCCATAGTAAATCATATCAAACAATTTCAGTAAACCTGGGTTAAGATTACGACTCAATAATTTTTATTTGTTGAGTAGGAAATATTTATAGCTGCTTCAGTTATAAAAAAAATTTTTTCTACTATTGTGTTTGGTAATTTTTAATTTCGTGTTTGATAATTTTTACTATGTTAATATAGAAATGTTTCCTTTGAAGCAATTGTCAGCCTTCATAAAAAACTTGCTGGAGTAACAATCGTTTTGTACAAATTTCTTGTATAACGAAGTTTTTCCTAGTGGGGAGAAAAGTCTTTGCAAATAAAATGCAAAAGCATAAACTAAATCGTTTTAGTTGTTAGAGTTTGGCAGCACTGATGTTAGAGCATCGAAACAACAATAACAAAAACAATAGAATGTGCACCAACGGCAGCAACAAGTGGCAGCGTCAGCAACAAAAATTTTCATGTGCAACGATAGCGATGGCATTGGCAACAACTCCTCAATGAAGGAGAATTGAATGAATGGGTTGGGAATGAATGGGTTGGGATTCATTTTAAAGCCATGTTGGATATACAAATACTTAGTTTGTTGTATGTACAATTGTAGTTGCAACAACAACAAAATGGCCATTGTATTTTTGCATGGATCTTTGTGCATCTTTTCCTTCATATTTAGTTGTTCTTGTTTTTGTTGTTGCCATTGTTGCTGATGACTTCATTCGTTAGTATACAAAGTTATGCTAAATTTTACGTATAATTATCTACCACATACATACTCGTATGCGCAGATGTATGTATGTATTCACAAGTACTTAATAATGTGGCATATTTCTTTAGTTCAATGTAGCATTTAAGGTTATGTTTTTGTTTTGTTTTTGGCTTCCATTAAGCTGATGATAACGCCTTATTGGTCAATAAGGTTGCCGCCTTTTTCAATAGATTAAATTATACTGGAATTAAAGGGCTTATTTTATTAAGATAAAACTCCAAAATTTCAGAAAAGACAATTTTTCTTTTAATTCAAAAACTTTTTTTCATACGAGTTTATAAAATGATAGATCATAAAAAGTGTTAAAAAACTTTTACTTGAAAGGATTTTTTAAAAATAAATATAAAAAAAAAAAAATTGTGGAGAAACTTTTATAAAAAAATTTTTCAAAACTTAAAAAAAAATGTTTTTTAAATTTATTTTAAAAAAATTTTAAAAGATTTTATTCGGGAAAACTTTTATAAAAAGAATTTTTAAAAAGTTGTTTTTGGAAAAACGTTTCTTAAAAATTTTTCAATAAAACTTTTTTCTTTAAGTTTTTACACAAATTTTGTTTTTTCAACTTTTATTTTTAAAAGTTTTTTATAAAAGTTTTTCATAAAAACATAAAAAGATCCACTGACTGAAATTTCATATTTTTCTATAGAGCTGGAAGATAAAATGTGATCGTTTTGGGCCCATTTTTGGAAAAAAAAAAAAAAACTTTACTGCACCACCCGATGAGGATCGGTCCAAAATATATTATGAACATGAATAGAGGTGTCATTCTTCAAGGTTTTTTTTTTGCAATGACATGTTTGTTAAAAAAATATCTCTTATGTGACAAATTTTTATGAAAAACTTTTATCCTGTAAAGTTTTTATAAAAAGTTTTTTATAAATTTTTTTATTTTTTTGACTTTTATTTTTAAAAATTTGTTTTTAAAAAGTTTTTTAAACTTTTGTTTTAAAAAATGTAAAGATTTTTTAAAGTTATATCTTAATAATTTAAAAGATGAAAGTCTGACTTAAATTTAAAAAAAAAAAACTTATAAAAAGTTTATTTCAAGGTCTGCTTATGACACATTGATAATCCTACACCACTAGAATAGTCGTCTGGACTTCAAGCAAAGTTTATATTTTGATTATAATTGTTGAATTATCTCGTTACTTTCGTCTTGTTCCAACATTCTTCATAGAATGCAATCTTTAGCTATGATTTGTAATACCTTACACTACAGTCCTGGACCTTTGATATTTCCTTACAAACTTTTCCTTGAAAAATTTTACTAACCTGGCTTTCTACGGGTTCTTGCAATCCACTCAATACAGAATTTGTTATGTGTGTCTTAACTAAGTAGCCTTTTTCTCGCTGAATGTAGGTAGTTGATGATGGATTCGTGAAATGGGTGTGTGTTTAATATGCCTATCAAGCACTGTTTCATTAATTTTATCTACGGTCTTATCCAAGATCTCGTCAAGAATAATAAGGAAGAGAATTGCTGAGGATAAGCAGATCTTTCACTTTGCTGCATTGATCTCTCTATGATTTCTTCGATGTTTTCCAATACTTTTACTTTATTTTTTATGTTTTTTAATTTTTTTGGACTTTTGCACATATTTTAGATATTTTTCGATACTTTAGACTTTTGCCGATATTTTAGATGTTTTTATTTTGATACTGTTGGACCTTTACCGATATTTTGGATGTTTTTCGGTATACTTGGGCATTTACCGATTTCTTTGTTGCATTTCAATATTTTGCAGTACTTTTGGACTTTTACCAATAGTAATATGAATGATTTTCATATATAATATTTTTTGATGTTTTAGGAATTTTACCAATATTTTTCCTCATTTTCGATACTTTTGAACTTTCACTAGAGAAATTGGTGTATTCTAAAATTTTCGATACATTTGGACTTCGACCGGTATTTTAGATAGTTTTATGGAAATAAATAAAATAAAAAAATATTTGTGGCACACAGAGTGTTCTTAAAGGGTAGGATTATCAGAGAATTGCGACAAATACTGAAAATGGGGAGTGATTCTATAGATTTTAGTGATCATTTTCCCATTGTCCAGAAAATCCGATCAGATACCCCGTTCGAGAAAGCCCTTTTTCTAGTTTTCCATACAAAACAAAAAAAAAATTTTTACTACAACAAACAAAAATCAAAATAATCACATTCGATGTGCTTTTCGATGCTGAATTCGAATCCAATCTAAAAATAAATTGCTCTATATGGTATAGTTTTCGAGATATTCTAACCTAAATACAATACAAATATTTTTTTGCCATTTTTTGAAGCTCTTTACTGTCGATTGGTATTTAATTTGTTTCTTATAAGAATGAGTGCAATGTTTCAAAAAAATTCACTTTTAATTAATCATGCCTTTGACAGGAATTTCTTAGGCAACCCACTCCCGATATATTTCTTAGCATATTATCTTTGATATAAACCACTTTTTATCCATTAAAGAGATGAGTGCAATTCGTTCCTTATTCGTATCTTCTACTTATTATCTTATTAGTGCTTTCTTGTTTAAAAAACGCATTTTTATCATTCATTTTTGTGGAAAAAGTGAAATAAAGCAACTTGTTGTTTTTGTTTTTCTGCGAATAACCCCGAGTCAAAAATTAAACATAACCAGAGCAACGCCAGTAGAGAAATTTTGATGACACAAATAACATGGCAACTTGAGCTGTTAACAATATAGGCAAACTTCGCAAAGCGTGTTGCTCCAAATTCGGTAGAATAGGGTTTGTAGAATTTTGATTGATTTCAATGATACGGTCATGATTTTAATAGTTCGGCTATAATGAGATCTACATGTCATGTCAAAGTCTAAAGTCAATTACTGAGACTCTGAGGATCTTAGATTATTACCGCTTTATTTGGTGTACAGTGGATGTCAGAAGAATCTTTTACACGTCTTGAATTCGGCGATAAAAAAGGATATACATTTTAATTTGGAGATGAATGTATATCTTGTTGCAACAATAGTTTGAATGATGTCTTCAATTGCTTGATGACCGACTTCCGTAGATGGTTTGCTCAGTGTGTAAATTATTAATTTCCATTTTTGGCATTGAAATGAGATAGAAGCTTGCTGGTATATGATTAAAAATTCCACGGTTAAGATGGTTCTTTACCACCAAATTTTCTAAATTTTTTGAAGGTACTTGTTAGTGAGCTGTGCAGAAAGACGCTTTAAGCATAAACATTGAGCCCAAAAGAACGTTCTAAATATCTTTGGACGATATTATTAAATCAAAAGGAACCAAAAGGTTTATTTTTAGATGACATTTATTACTCGGAGCCATACGAATATCATTGGCATATTAGTTTAAATTATACTGGAAAAACAAATTCACAGGAAAAATGAACTACGGTAGAAAAGATCTAATGGCAGGGGTGAAAAGTCTTTAATAAACTCTTTTGTCATTCTTTTTTCAAAGTTTAATTAACATTCATGTTTTGTTTTGTTGCATTTTTCGTATTTTAGTGTCAGACTTCGAATATGGCAACAACATTTTCAAAACAGCGTAGGTCGTACGTTTACTCTTTGTGATTTCTTCGCATGTGGTTTCGTTCCGTTTGAAGTTGGACACTTGGTCATTTCAATCAAAATGCATTTACGCACACACACACTTAAAACTGCCATCGTATTATTGCAACAATAAAGTCACAAAAAAAGGCCACTAACATTTTTTTGGCTTTCGAAAGTCCTTTCATACGGTTCTAATGTATTGCTAGCGAAAAGGACTTTTATTTCTTTCTTCCTTTTGCGTTTTTCTTTCAATTTTCTTTCTCCACCTTTTTATCTACGTTGGATTCTAATATTTCTAGACGTTGGTTGTAGTTGTTGCATTTTTATTTCTTTTGCTTTTTCCAAATGACTTTCTTTTGAGAGCAAAATTCTTGCAGGACATGACGATAACAAGAGCGTCAACGATGATGACGACAAGCAACAACGAAAAAATGACTACGTGTACGTTATCCTTTTGCGGAATAACAAAAGTTTCTGTGTATGCGTTTGTGGTTTGTGCGTTACAATTTTTGTTTGAAAAGGAAAATTTAACGAATCATTTGATGACTTAACGAAACAGAGAATTCAAGAAAGAAAATGCGAGAGCTGCTTGCTAATGAATTTCGTTAAATGTATGAATTATTGTACATTTGGTCACTTTTATATTGGTAAAGTGATCTTAAAGTTCAAAATTCCTTTTCCAAAATTTACAAATAAAAAAATATATTAAACTTTAGACAATATATTTTTTTGATAGTTTAAATGATTTTTTTATGCGATAGCACGATTGGCAATGTTGCTGATGTTTTAAATTTCACTTTGAACACAAACATTTCTAATAAGTAGACCGTACCACAGGCAAAATAAAAGTACACCGCACATTATGGAATCCGAAGCATTTTCCAAGAGCAATTTTTTTTTTTTTTTTTTTTGACCGAACATAGGGGTCGCGCATTAACATTTTTCATCATATCTTCGGCATTTACAGTTTGATCATAAAGTGAAATACATCGATATTTATGTCTCAAAGAGACTTATTTTTTTGCTCCAATGGTCATTGACATCAAGTGCCCTGTTCTAATACTGACCCACAAGATCTGAGTGCCCACGTCCCCAATGTGCCACCATAATGTCAGAAAATTAAAATCATTAAACTTTTCTCAAGAAAATTTCGATTATTCCATTAGAACTATTTTAAAAAGTATTCAGTTATTTGAGCCAAACATTGATGCCAATGACCATCGAAAAAAATAGGCCTCTTCGAGACATAAACATTGATGTATCACACTGTTAAAGCCGAAGATTAATAAAAAATGTTAATGCGCGAACCCTACATTCGGTAAAAAAAAAAATTTAAATTGCCTTGCAAAAGTGCTTCGGATTTGATGGTGTACGGTAAACTTTTTTTTTTCTGGTATGGTCTACAATTAAGTTATTTTTGCCTTAGAAAGTATGCTATGATTTATTAACTTTTCTTTATAACAGGTAGAACAAAAGTAATGTCATAATTTAAATTGTTTACCATTTTGTTTAAAATATGAATATTTGTATTCTGTTTTCACAAAAAGTTTACCTAAAGATGTGGAATTGATGACATTAAATTGCAAAAATGATATCGTTCAAATGACTACCTCATGAGTTGATGCACATTTGTACTCAGGTGATGGCATTTTGAATTGTTGCCCGCAACTCATCTGGCTCTAAATTGGTTGGCTTTGACATTTTTCTTAAAAAAAAAAAACTTTCAGTAATATCACGTACTCCTTTTATAGGTTAATTGAAAGGGCAATTAATATAAACCAACTTGTAAAAATTAAAATTTCGCATACAACTTTCCATTCAAAAACATCATTCTCCAATGCACCGCTTAAGTGCAAAGAAGTTTTACACTCTGTATAAAATGGATATGAATTAATTTTATATCTACTTAAATTAAACATCAAAAATAAAAATAAAAATAAAATGAAATAAAATTCGACAGCCCACAAAAGCGAAAAGCTTGTTAAAATAAAAATCGATTATCGATTAATGCGTTCATTCAAATGCACACACTCACGTATCATGTGCAATACACATACTTACAAACATATATTTATGAATGTTGCATTAACATTTATGTTGTTGTTGTTGTAAATGCATTCATAAAATACTCCGACCAAAAATGTACAAAAAAGCTCAACTTAATTTCTTGCTTCCATCAAGTTTTCAATACCTGCCAGTTAAATGAAAAATTGAAAAAAAAAACATGTCTGCTTGTTGTCCTTCTGCTTGCGTTCTTCGTCCTGCTGACCTTACATTTACAAAAAATAATAAAAATAAATGCTCGCACAAACACATATAAATATTTTCTGTTAAATGACATTGCAACTTTTGGGTAATTCATAAATTTTTTTAATGTTTAAATAAAAATCGCTACATAATCATTATTTAACAATTTTTCTATTTTAACGTTCAAGATTAACAGTTGCATTTTAGATTTCTTATTACGCTGTGGATCTGACGCTGCGGGGTGAAAATATAGGCCAAAATAAAAAACCATTTGGCTCCGTTTGTTCAAGTTGGCTCTAGTTATCGAGAAAAGGCCGTTTGAATTTCGCACCTTGAATTGTGTGGTTTTTTCAATATATCTCGTAAGTTAACTGAGTTTTATAGCATTTGGTGGTGAGGTTTTGTTCGTCTCGTCCATATCTACTCTTTCACTCCCAAATCAATGCTTTTGGATGTATTTCAAACCAGTAAGGGCACAAAATTTCCAAAAAAGTGATATTTTTCGCATTTTATGACACTAGGCTCAATAGAAATCACCCGAGTGGTGGATTTATGACTTTTAACCTACATATAGCCGAGATCCATACGAACACTTTGATATAATATATGTTTCATATGGGCAAAAATATCTCAAGTGAGCCATCTAAGAAATTAAACGTAAAAAAGGCTTTAACAAAATGATGTTTTATAACGACTAGAAAAGATTTTGAAAAAATGTTTTTTTAGAGATATTTAGCATAGGTCGGGAAATAAAAACGCATTTTTTTTGGACCAAAATTTTTATTTTATTATTGAAAATCATTATTTCAAATAGGTACATAAAACTAAAGCAACTTCTCCGCCTCTGAGAAAATTATAAAAAAATGTGGACACTCTCCTCTTGTCAAGAAACTATATTCCAGAAAAAAAATTGGGATAATCGATATTGGTTCAAATGTTATTAACAACATAGTGATGACGTGCAAGCCTTTTTTCATCATTAGAGAAAAACAACGCATCTTACGAAAAAAGTTTATATGGCATAAAATGCTTAGAATTATCTAAGGAATATTTGTGAATTTTTTTAGAATTTTCTGAGACATTTTGTAATTTTTCAAAAGCTCCGAAAAAAAAAAAATTTGATATGTTCCAAAAAACACACACGTATTCCTTAGATAATTCTAAGCATTTTATGCCATATACACTTTTTTCGTAGGATGCCTTGTTTTTCTCTAATGCTGAAAAAAGACTTGCACGACATCACTATATTGTTAATAACCCCAATTTTTTTTCTGGGATATAGTTTCTTGACAAGTGGAGAGTGCCTACATATTTTTTTTTTGGTTTTTCAGAGGCGAAGAAGTTTCATTATTTTTATGTACCTATTTGAAAAAGGGATTTTCAACAATAAATTAAACATTTCTTTTCAAAACAAAAACACCATTTTATTTCCCGACCTATGCTTAATATCTTAAAAAAAAAAACATTTTTACAAAATCTTTACTAGCTGTTATAAAACATCATTTTGTTAAAGCCTTTTTTACGTTTAATTTCTTAGATGGCTCACTTGAGAAATTTTTGCCCATATGCCACATTTATTATATCAAAGTGTTCGTATGGATCTCGGCTATAGGTTAAAAGGCAAAAACTATACATAAATTCTCCATTCGGGTAATTTCTATTGAGCCGAATGTCATAAAAGGCGAAAAATATCACTTTTTTTTAATTTTGTGCTCTAACTTGCCAAAAAATGCATCCAAAAGGACTGATTTGGTAGTGAAAGAGTAGTTCTGGACAAGACGATTAAAATCCCTTCACTAAATGCAATAAAACTCAGTTAATTTACGAGATATATTGAAAAAATCACATAATTCAAGGTGCAAAATGCAAACGGCCTTTTCTCGAAAACTAGAGCCAACTTGAACAAACTGAGCCAAATGGTCTTTTATTTTGGCCTATATCTTCACGCCGCAGCGTCAGATCCGAGTAAACTTTTGGTGACCAAATTTTGTTCCACAGTGTTATTTATAGTAAATATTGAGAATATAATATGGAAGGTAGCTTTTCACTTGATGAAATCATTTCACATCGGCTGCAAGTTTTCTACATTTCAAAGTGCTTCAAAGTTTAAGGGCTATAGCCCGACATATTTTGATAATATTCAACTTATTCGAGGTCTTAAACATTAAATACGCGACTTTGTCAATTTTTTTCGATCTTCTAGAAATAGAAGTGATTTTTCAAAGGGCCTTATTTCCGTATTAAAAAAATTTCAGCAATGAGACCTTTAAGAGCTGGCTACAGTAACTTGTTTTTTTTTCAACGTTTTTACGATTTTATGGTGACCTTGAAACAACAAGTTTTGTCCAAAATGAAGATTTCAGTTTGATGTTTAGTAGGGTGAAATCGACCACAAATCCGTTGTAAAATGTTCAGAACACGTCTAAGCACCTTATTCTGAAAACCGGTAAAATTGACCCCATCTCTTATTTAATTGTAATTTTTCATAGTTTTCTGGAATTTTCTACAAAACTGTACAAGATATGCCCTTAATATCTGCCAAGAAAATAATCATTGAAGTGAGTAAAGTGATGTTTTGAAGACATCATAAATGAGAAATGAAGATTTCATATAAAAAAATTTAATTTTTAACCCAATACGGTTTTTTGATAATACTAGATTTTTTGAACATTGAACCGCTATAGCGCCGCTTAGCGACTAAACTTCAAAAAATCTATTCGCAGTTTTTTTTCTACACATCAATGGCAATCGAAAGAGTTTTACAAGACTACATTCCAAATTTTGCCTTGATTGTTTTCTGTAATTTTCTCCAAAACTGTACACGATATGCCTGCAATATCTGCAAAAAAAATAATTATTGGAGTATGCTAAAGTTATGTTTAGAAGGCATCATAAAAGAGAAACGAAATTTCATATACAAAAACCGATCTCAAATTTTGTGTTGATCTAGGGAGAGAAAAATTTCAAAAAATAATTGGTATTATGTAATTTTTCATAGTTTTCTGTAATTTTCTGCAAAACTGTACAAGATATGGCCGTAATATTTGCCAAGAAAATAACCACTGAAGAATGTTGCGGTTACGTTTAAAAGACTTCTTAAACGAAAAATTAAGATTTCATAAAAGATTGAATTTTTAACCCAAAATTACGATTTTTCTATAAAACTAGACTTTTTGAACTTTGAACCGTTATTGCGCTGATTAACGACCCAACTTCGACAAATCCTTTAACAATGTTTTTTCTACTCATTAACAGTAATAGAAAATGTGTTAAGCTAGAACCCATCCCAAAAAAAAAATTTTTTTTTTTTTCTTTGAAGCTTGTAGTTGGCCATTTACGCTGCTCTCTACAAGCATGATATGTAAGCTTTTTTACCGCCTGGGGCGTATAAAATTTATAAAAGTTTCTTCAGCGATAAATGAAAAGAAAGAAAGTCGTTTCCAAACAAACTCTAAAAATGACTAACCATAACGCAAAATGTGGCATTTTGTATGAAACTGCTTTTTTTAATCACGAGTTTCCCTTGGAAACATCCTTCTTTGTAATGGATTTTGAAATAGAGCATACATTTTAGCATGATAACATCGATGGCATTCTTAGCTGTGCACTTTAGAAAAATCTCTTCTCAAAAGTTTTCGACATTTTTTTTTTTTTTTTTTGTTTTTAAAACTCCCTAATTTATGATATACACTCATATGTGTAAGTCTGTCTGGCATCACATATTTATATAAGTAATACCATTTTAAATGCTCTGTATATTCAATTGAGTAAATGAATTTTTCATACCACCAAATATTTGTAAAATTGAACGTGTGACCATATATTTAAAAATGTATTATATATATAACATATGTATAGTATATATAAAACTTTAATTAACTTTTATGCTGAGGCACAGTGCACTTTAAGCTTTTTGTGTTTATTTTCATGCAAAAAATATCCCCAAACTTAAGGTGATTCTTGAAATTTGTTCTTGGTCAATTGTCTATTTTGGCTCAAATGAAATGTTGCATAAAAATAAAAAATATAAAATACGAGGGCTGCTAGATATATTTCTGGCCTAATAATGAAAATGCGAATACTTATCATCAAAAATGGTTTTATTGTATTTCAAAGTATTCTCCAGCATGATTTATACACTTTTGCATGCGCTCAAACCAATTGAGGAGTGGCCGTACCAAAGGGCCTAAGTAACATTTCAAGGCAAAAGTAGTGTCAGAACATGAAACGGGTGACATTTTGTTAGAAATTAATAAAACTGTTTTCTGTTACCACCAAAAAATTACTTGATAGTGTGAAATTGATGTCATTATGTTAAAAAAATTATAACATTCAAATAACCAATTATTAGACACATAAAAAGTATGACATTACTTTTGCCTCGAAATGGTACTTAGGCCCTTTGGTACGGCTACTCCTCAATTGTCGAAGCACTTTTTCCACTCCGATTGAGACACCTCCAAAACATGGATTTTGAACGCTTCTGCAGCATCTTCTGGCGACGAAAATCATTGACCACGCATTTTTTTCTTGATGTGCAGGAATAGAAAGAAGTTATTGGGTGCCAAGTCAGGGCTGTACGGCGGATGATCCATCAATTCGACGTTTTGGCCGGTCAAAAAGGCGCTGGTTTGAGCCGATGTGTGAGAAATCACATTGTCATGATGAACAATGATTCGTTTTCTCTTGTTCGTTTTTCGAATTTCTCCGAATTGACCGTCCTACGTTGCTCAAGCAGAACAGTCGCCACATGACCAGTTTTGCCGAAGAAACAGGCGACCATTTGCTTCGAAGTGCTTTTCACACGAACAACTTTCGTTGGATTTGGCTCGTCTTCGAAGACCCACACGGTCGATTGCTGTTTTGTTTCGGGCTCATACGCATAGATCCATGATTCGTCATCTGTGACGATCTTATAAACGTCTTTTGAAGCACCGTGATCGTATTTTTTCAACATTTCTTTGCTCCAATCGACACGAGCCTTTTTTTGAGCGATTGTCAAATTGTGCGGGATCCAACGAGAACAAACATATTTTACGGCCAGGTGTTCATGCAAACCGAATGTATTAAAGTGGAACTAATGTGCAAAGATGCCTCTATCTCACGGTATGTCAAATGATGATCTTGCATTATCAGTTCACGCACGGCATCAATGTTCTTTGGCACAACGAGCGTCGGCCACGACTGAATTCATTAAAACAGTTTTTCACAGTGTTATAGAATGGTGCTTCATCGCCATACAAAGATTTAAGTTCATTGATGCACTCTTGTCGTGATAATCCACGTCGAAAGTTGTGAAAAATGATCGCACGAAAATGTTTACGAGTTAATTCCATTTTTTTGCCAAATTGATTTTTTCAAGTCACTGTAAACAACACAAATGATGATCGTACGTCAAAACGTTCTGAGTACGTTTCTGCTAAAAATGTCAAACTTTCCAATGGCAATGTCAGATTGCACCTAGCAACACTTAGTGTTGCCTAGGCCAGAAATATATCTAGCAGCCTACGTATACAAAAAAAAAGGTTACACGTTTATGATTAAAATTGGGTATCAAGCTTAAAAAAAAAGAAAAGAATAATCCGGAGGAATTCAAAAAATTACTCAAAGCTGTAGTCTTTTTTCTTTAGAATTAAACAATTAGAATTAAAATAATAAGAATCCTAAAATAATCATAAAATATGAGGGTTTTATAATATCTCATAAACAAATAAGAATCATTAAATTGTCTTTGTATGTGCAAAATATTGAGCATTTTCTGAACACTCATAAATGTTTTCGAGTCTAAGTCAATTAAGTCAATCTTTACCCAGAAGTTACTAGCGATTCTAGTGGATGAGATGTGGTTGGAACGAAAAACTGCATTTTACAAAAAGTACTTTTCCCAATGTTTAAGTTGGTCTTCAGCAAGTATTTATTAATAGTCTTTAAATTAAGTGCGCTTACAAAACTGTGAAATTATTTTTGATACATAAGTATTAATATAAATTGCTTCAATCAAAAAGAAACCAGAAATTTCGAAAATTACAAATTAAATACAGACCAGAATAACAGAATTTTCAAGCGATTTCTTCTCAAACAAAAAACTCGTAGAAAGCTAAAATTTTACAAATTTAAAAAAAAAAAATTCTATTACGCATCATGCAAATTAAAAGAACGCATAAACCACATGCATACATACACACAAACATGCATACAAGCAAAAGCAACTGATGCACTACACCAGTACCAATGTAACAAAAAACTAAAAAAAGGGCAAAAACGTAGAGGTTGAGTAGTTAATATCATATTAGTTGTTGCTTTTGTTGTACTAAGGTTCTATTTTCGTTAGTTGGAACTTTCCAGCAGGAAGTTAGTAATACGTCTGGCAAAAGTAGCAACTGTCGAGAAGAAACCAAGTCAGTCACATTGGTAACACCCATTAGTACCAACCACTAGCAAAAGTCCATTTTTATCATTCCACTAGGCGCACGCATAAGCAAACACACTATCACACGCACTTGCTGACGCACACTGTGGCATGGAATCGCATGCATTTATGTACATATAGTACATCTGGAGCTTCCTCAAACGCACAAACGACCGCTATGTGGCGCACAGTATTCTGTGGAGCCAAATATATTTTTAATTTTTTTCGTAAAGGATAAAGAAAATTATAAAAATTTTGAATTCTCAACATTTGACCCTTATAAACATTTATTATCAACATTTTTCTAAAATATCAACACCCTCTGACATCATCAAACTTTTTTCGGCTTAAGCATTTTTCCACAATAGCAACATTTTCTCGCATAATCAAAATTTTTATCAAAAAATGTATTTATGTCTATTTTTAGAATATCTTCCGACTTCATCAACATTTTATGACGTTATCAACATTTTTGAGCTAATTAACATTTAAACGCCTTTCCGCATATCTTTCGGATTTATCAACAAAGTTTTTTAATTTTTATAAATATCTACCGACTTTATCAACATTTTGTTCTATATTCGATTTTATAAATATTTTTCCAACTTATAACATTTTCCGACACTCTCCAGATTTGTCGATTTTTCAACTTGTCAACATTTTCTGTTGTTTTAGTCTATTAACATTTCTCGACTTTATCAACATTTTTCGGTTTTATCATTATTTTTTCACCTAAACAATATTTTCCGACATCCTCAACATTTTTCGATTTTTTAAATTTTTTATTTTTGTGTGTCAAGATTTTTTGACGTTATCACCATTTTTCCAGCTTATCAACATTTTTCCACCTTATCAACATTCTCGAACATCCCCAATATTTTTCGATTTTTTCAACATTGTCCACATTTTTTTTTGTCTTAACCTATCAACATTTTTTGATTTTTTCAACATTTTCCGACATTCTCAAGATTTGTCATTTTTTTTTTTCAACTTTTTAACATTGTCTGTTGTTTTAGTCTATCAATATTTTTCGACTTTATGAACATTTTTCGGTCTTATCATAATTTTTTCACCATATCAACATTTTCCGACATCCTCAACATTTTTCGATTTTTAAAACTATTATTTTAGCATACCAAAATTTTTTTGACGTTACCAACATTTTTCCAGTTTGTCAACATTTTTTAACGTCATCAACACTTTCGAGCTTATCAACATTTTTCCACTTTATCAACATTCTCACACATCCTCAATATTTTTAGATTTTTTCAACATTATCCACATTTTTTCTTTTTTTTTTTTTTGTCTTAACCTATCAACATTTTTTGATTTTCTCAACATTCTCAAGATTTGTCGTTTTTTTAACTTTTTAACATTTTCTGTTGGCTTAGACCATCAACATTTTTCGACTTTATCAACTTTTTTCAGTTTTATTCTAATTTTTTCACCTTATCAACATTTTTCGACATCCCCAACATTTTTCGATTTTTAAAATTTTTATTTTAATATACCAACATTTTTTGACGTTATCAACATTTTTCGAGCTTATCAAAATTTTTCCACTTTATCAACATTTTTCGACATCCTCAACATTTTTCAATATTATCAACATTTTTCCACCTTATCAACATTTTCCGATATCCTCAACATTTTTAGATTTTTTGATTATTTTTGAGTTTATCAACAATTTTCGTATGTTATCAACATTTTCCACCGTCCACAACATTTGTCGATTTTTTCAACAGTTTTGTTTTTATTTAAGTCTTTTTTCGACTTGATCAACATTTTTCGATTTCATCAACATTTTTCCACTTTATCAGCATTTTTCAACATCCTCAACATTTCTCGATTTTTCAGCATTTTCAATATTTTTTTTTTAGCCATCCAACATTTTTCGATTTTATCAACATTTTCCGACATCTCCAACTCATTTCAGTTTTTCCAACATTGTCAAAATTTCTTTTGGGTATATCAACATTTGTCAACGACTTTCGATTATATCAAAATTTTTGGACTTTATCAACAGTTTTCAACTATTTTAAATTTTTTTAACAATTTTCGATGCTAACGACATTTTGTCACACATGTAACATTTTGCGACATTTTAATTTTTGTCAATATTTTATTTTCTTATCAACATCTATTGACGTTATCAACAATTTTTATATTCATTAACATTTTTTTTTTTTTTTTTTTTTTTGATTTCGCGTGATTTCAAATATTTATCGAAATTGGGACATTTTTTGACATTGTCAACATTTTTGATTTTATCAACATATGTGACCTTATCAACATTTTTCAATTATTTTCAAATTTTATCAACATTTTCCACCTTATCAATATTTTCCGAAATTTTTCGATTTTTTCAATTTTCGACTTTATCGGCAATTATCGAAGTTTTCAACATTCTGAAATATTAACAACATCTTTCGATTTTATCAACATTTTCAAACTTTATCAACGGTTTCAACTATTTTCAATTTTTTTTTTTTTTTTTACATTTTCGATGTTAACAACATTTTTTCACCTTATATACATCTATAGACTTTATCAACATTTCGTAATATAATTGAGGCTATGAGCGCAATAGTGGCCTAACCCTCACTTCGTTAAAAAATCAAAAGCAAATAACTTGAGCTTTTATCGAATCAGGATATGTGCTTTTGCTTTATCAACGAAGTAAAGGTTAGGTCACTGTTACGCTCATAGCTTCAATTAACTCTTTTTCGACTACAACAACATTTTTCGACACATTATCACCTTTTTTAATCTTACCAATATTTTTCGATTTTATCAACATCAACAACGGCAATATCAACATCATTATTCAGCTGTATCAACACTTTTCAATACCTACCTTCGACATTTTTCGAATTTTCTAAATTTTTGCAACTTTTGAGCACAATGTCCAATATTAACAATTCACTGTGCAGCAGGGAATTTTGTGCGCCCAACATGTGCGTGCGTCCATATTTGGTTTGAAAAAACTGGCAATACATACATAAAAAAAAAAGAATGGCGCCACATTGTATTACTGCTGTCAGAAAAAGTTTGAGGCATTTTTTCATATTTTGCACCAGTTTATAATGAATGCAACTGGCGAAAAAAAAAAAAAATTTAACATTTTTCCCAGCCCAACTCGCCTGAAACACATTGAAAATATATATAAGTGAAAAAGGTTTGTTAAACAAACTTAAAAACACCAGCAGCAGCAGCAAGCAGCGTGGCGCACGTTGCACAAAAAAGGTGAACGGCCTCGAGAGACTTTCGTCGAAACTCAAACTTCAGAAATTTTTGTGTTAAAACCTGCATGGAATGCATTGCAGTATAACGCAACATAACGCATTGCAATGCAACTTAAATGCAACGCATTTTGAATGGGGGTTGATTTACGCATATACATACATACACATAAACACACACACGCAACATTGTATATTCAAAAAAACACACGCATGCAAACGCACATACGTATATTCCTTATTTTTTTTTTTTTACTAAAAACTTTTTATACCAAGCCCCCAACATAGCAAATACTGCACCCTACATTTGTGCATTATTTTGTTGCGCCTATATGTATGCAATACAAAAACAGTAAAGTTCTTACCCTCCTTCCCTTGAACAAAATATAGTGGCTTTAACAGCGTTGAAAATAGGGTTCTTTCTAATGCACTTTTGGAGTATAGGGTATAGAGAAGGTTAAAGTTTTAACCGCCAATTTTTTTCTTTTTTTTTATTTGTTGAAATGGTATATTTACAGTTATAGACAACTATATTCACGTCGTTTTTTAGTGCGCCATTTGAATTCAGTTATGTCGGAAAAGAAAGCAGGTAGACTGAGAGAAATTGCCGCAGAAAGACCAAGTTAAACAAATGTCTAATGATGGCGGCGGCATGTGGAAGGATTCAATGCAACGCACCGTTGTCGTATTCGACGCAAGTAGGTTATGCATTGCCATATTGTAGGTCTCCCGGTTAATGGCTGCATGTCATTTTGTACACATGAAGTTTTAGTACAATTTGTTTTCTGTTAAATAGAATACTTAGTTAAACCCTCTTTATGAAATGTTTTTGATTATGGACTAAGATGTTTGTATTATTTATTTTAAAATATCTTAAAGCTTCATCGAAATTTTATTGCGTTTTATAGAAAAGCTAATTTTATTCTCTGCATAATTTATTTTCGGTACAGTTTCGAATACATTTGAAAGGATATTGATATATTCTGGCGTAAAAAAATATGAAAAAATATTATTTTTAATTATTATTGATGGTATCTCATCACTTAAAGAAAGTCTTCGTTATTTCCTTTTTTGAAATCAATTATTTAACTTGTGCAGGGAACTGAACTCGAAACAGTTGGGTTGTAAAATTTTGAAAATTTTCAAACTTTTAGGGTTATTGAGTTGCAACACTAAATATACTGACAGTTGCATGAATATAATAACCCTCTATTAACTTAATTGCATCTGACAGAAATTTGGAATGGAACTTTTTATATGGAAATTGCCACACCGAATATATAAGATTAATCATCTGCCTAATGAATTCGACAAAGTTTCGAATAACGGTTACATCTACAGAGAAAATTGCCTATTAGAAAGTAATTGAAATGCTTTCATACAGCTTGTAGTTAAGGAGATATCAATATATCAATACGCAAGACAAAAATTTGTCCTACCTTTTTTACTACGTTAGAAATGGAGCACGACTTTGAATTAAACACCATTAGAAAGGTATTTGTGTGTAAATGTGCACAAAGTTAACATTATTTTAATATTTTGCCAGTAAGCCAATTTTTGCAAATTTTCAATATTACCAACGACAAAATACGCGGTCACACAGAGCTGAAAAGAAGATACAGCACAAAGAGAAAGACATAAAGCTGACTGACACTGACTTCATGCTTTTTGTTTTCTTTTCGTTTCACATTTGTCATTGCACCACGGATGACAAATGAGCTTTTCTATTTTGTACCAAATAGCAAAAAAAGTACTAAAACTGTCCAAAAGTGCTAAAATTATTTAATGCATTTGTGGTCCATTGCGCGATTCAAGTCATAATTAAAGATATATCGCTTAGCACAAAATGTGCAGATTTATATGAAAGTTGATTTTCAAAGTGATATAATTCATGAATTGTAAGTCGTACGAATACAATTCTGATAGCATTCTATAGGAATTTTTTGGGCTATATTATTGTTGGCCAATATTTTTCTGCAGAAGTTAGCGAAATATTTGCAAAAAAGTTATTTTTGCAACCTTCGACCTTAAAAAACTTTTTTTTTGCTCCTGTACCACTATATAATGGCTTAAGAGTAATGAGAGGTGGCTAAATTTAGCCAGAATATAGCAGTATCTTGGTGTTTACGAATAAATGGCAAAAAAAGTTTTTCAAGACACTCGCCAATAAAAATTTTCGAATTCGTTGTGCCCGATGTTACAAAAAAAAAACTGCTTCTCAGATCGCAGGTGCATATGGCGTGTCAAACCATATAATGCTTGGGAAATTTTTTGAGTTTCTTTGCTCTAACTTTGCTCTGCACCTGGCACTCCTCCGCATAGGTGGAACATTCGTGGAACATTCGTGGTGGAACATATCGTCCATTACGCTACATTCAAATTTAGTCAGAAAACTTTTATAAACCTTTCAGGTTTGCTTTTAAACCTACAGCTGCTTTTCATCGGAACGATCTGTTACTTTTTGAAATCTATAGGTCTTTAGCTGACGTTTCTTCTTCAGCCTTTGTATAGTATCGTAGATTTTGAGGTACCTGCAATTACAGCAATATCTCGTATTGTGGGTCTCAGCTCGGCTTTCTATTTGGTTTAATTTTTCGTACGAGCACACCCTTTCTTTTATTCAAAATAACCCTTGGGGCAGTGCTTTTTACTAAAAATTTTAAATCCAGTTTTTTTCAAGAAAGTGGACACTATCAATTTTCACTTTGTCCATCCGTTTGTAACGCAGAGAAGGAGGCGTGGCAGGTATAGAAAAGTGTATATATTCTTGATCAAGATAATTCAATGGAATTTGATACACTACCTTCGTCATCAAAGTTAGCTCGTTGGATTGAAAATGAGCGAAATCGGTCAACAGATACGCCTACCGCCCATACAAATATTCAAAATGCAACTCTCAGAGAATTCTTCACGACAATACAACCAAAATACACATAAATACTACGAATTATAAGCGCAAGCTGTAAGAAAAAACTGGGCAAATTCGGACAAGAGAACGTGGTACCTCCCATATAAGCAAAAGCTTCAAAACGTTATACTGAAAAGGTTTTTTGAGATAATCCAACCAAATTTCACTCAGACACTAAGAACTATAAATGCAGGTTTTGAGCAAAAACTGGGTGAACTCGAACAAGAGGACATGGCACCTCCCATATAAGCAAAATTTTCAAAATACTGCTGTCCAGGGTATTTAATGTTTGGCCAGGCCAAAGGTTACACCCTTACTAGTTTTGTTTAAAGTGCTATCACCAAGTGTTATATGTTAATTTTTTTTAATTGTGATGTTATTTAGAAAAAATAGCATCCATATTTCGACATTCACGATCATCAGGTAAATCATAATCTTAAGAAACAAAAGTATGAAATTTTTCTGGGACAGTCCTTATATCCCTTCAACCCTTAAAAGAGCTAGAAAATGCCCACATTATGACCGAAACATTGTTCTTCCAAATAAGCATTGTTTTGAAGTAGCAAGCAACCCTTGAAGAAAAGACACTTTGCTAATTATAATTTTTTAATTTATTTGATACAAGTCTATAAACTTTTTAAGTATCTGATATTATGTTACTTAAGAAAAAGCCCTCAACACCGGAATAATTTAAAGTTAGTTCAAGTCAAATCATGAGAAGTCACTTTTTTGTACTAAATCATATTCCACATTCTACTTACATGAAATCGGTACCCACCTGTGCTTACATATTTAATGCTTTAAGTGCATGACATGGTGTATGGTATTTTGTGATTTTTTTTTTTTTTTTTTTTAATACGCAGTCTCAAAGATATCATCATCACAAATAATATGTCATTAGGCAATTGGCTTACACTTAAAGAATATGTTGTTTGTAAATAACTTCAAATATCTACGGGGGGACATTTATAAATGGGTTAATTCGTTACGCAAGTTGTTAATTATTTCATCAATGTTTTTTTCTTTCTATTACTTGACACACAAGGGTTATATGATATTTAAGTACCTGACCTTGACTACGTATAAAAAATCGCATAATTTAAAACTCAAATTAAATAAAAAAAATACTAACTCTACTCCATATATACAAATTTTTTAATATTGAAAATCTTTCCTTATCTCATTCACAGGCTTAGAGCGGGTCGCTGAGGAGTTGATGGGGCGCAGGAAATGGAAGCATTATCAAGATTCATTAACGCGAACCCACTTAAGTACCGACCAATTGACAGCAACCATCGATCAACTCAATATCGAAACGCAAAGGACGCCAAGCGAAAGCGATTCCAAATACAATTGCAGTATAAAAACGGAAGAAGGATCAGAAGCGAACAAGGAGCAAAAACAACAAACTTACGAAGAAAACCACCGCCAAAAGGAAGCAAAAGAAGAAGCAGAAGTGAATCAAGATCAGAAGCAAGAAAACAAAGTCGAAACTACAATAAAATCATTAACAATCAAGGGGGAAGACGAAAAAGAAGGTAAAGTACTTTTTGTCGAATATTCTCATATTAAGGACAATATGAACGGGTTGAATAAATTCTCTTCAGGTAATAAAAACTCAACAACAACAACATCACATATATATATTTACAACAACAATAATAACAACAACACATCAGTTAAATTAGAAAATAACAACAGCATCACAAACGAGAACCTTAAGGCGTCGTCAACGCCTGTCGTTAGTCCCGTTACTAAAAATTGTGATAAAAATATTACAAATCTACGATTGCATAGATCGTCAACAACGCCCGACAAGGAAGAAGACTACACGTCGGTAATAACGCCACCACCGCCAGAGCCCATCGATTGGAAACCGAATGAGAAGTGTTACTTCTGCGTAGACGGTAAACTGCTCACGGTGAACTCCAAGGGAGATTTAGTGGCAGAGTCGGGCCCGGCATTGTCCGAGGCTGACCACGGCCAAAGAGTAAGTTTTGCAAATTTCCTAAGTACTCGTGCCAGTGCTAGAGAAGATATATATTTACAATTTCATACAGGATGTCCCAAAGGAAAGTTTATTTTGAAGGGCGCGAAGGGTATGTCTATAGGTAACATGGTTCTTTGGAATCAAGTCGCTATAGAGCGTTTCTCGCAAGCAGACCGCACATTGTACGTGCAAGAGTTTTACATCCGTTAAAGAATTAAAGCCCCAGGACACCAGTCAAATGCTTGACTTTGTTAACCATGTAATTCAGCGATTTAACTCCTATGGACTTTTTCCTTTGGAGTTATCTCAAGTCTAAAGTGCACGCCACTAGACCAACTTCGCTGGGGTATTTGAAAGAAAATATCCATCACGAAATTTCAGCCATCACATATGTAGGTTACCTGCCGAGCTGTCGCAAGAAATTTTAGTTTTCGAATAAATGAGCGCCGTTACTGCAAGGGTTTACTCTTGGGCGATATTATGTTTAAGAAATTATTTCCCAAATTATGTACTTTATTAAATAATATATATGATATTGTATAATTTGTTTTTAATTAGCTCACTAAAAGTATATAGCTTTCTTTTGGGACACCCCGTACATAGAAAATCCCATACATACAACAACTGAGTCATAATTTTAATCTTCTGCTCTGTGTTACAGCAATTAATTGACAGCGATAGCGACTCAAACGATAGTTGCATCGGCGCTAACAATTCAACGTCAGCAAATTCGCTGTCATTGCAAAGCGTTACGGGCGGTACAGCCGGCAACCAACGTGTCAATGTTAATAAAATATTGGCCTCACGTTTAAGAGACTTGCCAGCAAATATGACCTCAATGAATCCGATGGCAGCACAATTTGCTGCAATACAAAGTATATCGGGACAATTGTATCCAAGTAAGTCGAAACATATCGATATGTACTTTTATGTATTATGTTTAATAAATATTATTAACTTTAGTAAATCAACAAAACATTTTTACATATTTCACAGATTTACATTGGCTGCAACAATTACAGCAACAACAACAGCAAAATAATTCGGCCACACCAACTACCTCAGATACATCGGCTGCCGCAGTTAGTCCCGCACCTAAGGACTCACCCAGTCCCAGTGATGCAACCGGTGAACAACCTTTAGATCTAAGTTCCAAACCATCACCGAATTCTTCAATAAGCGGTGACCTGAAATCATTATCTGTTAGGTGAGTGGAAAAAAATAATTTATTTTGGAATTTAAGGGGGGATTGCTCCAAAAAAATACAACAACATGGACCATTAAAAATTAAATTTTCCCTTACTGCAATCAAACCAACACTGAAATCATTTACCATATGAAGCACCTTTTATACTAGTTGGTTCATTCTCAGGTTTTGGAGTGCATGGCAAGGTTTTCAACCGTTCGGATTTGTGCCGGACAGTCCGGTTTTTGAAAGATTTGTCCTAGTCGGTCCTGCGATCGAACGTTAAATGTCCGAATTAAATAAGCGCCATTTAAGATGTTGTCCATTTTAGAGAACATTTGAAGGACCCGAAGCCATTTTTAAGGCCGAAAAATTCTCTCAAATATGGAAAAATATCTATTTCAAAATTCAATTTTTTACATACACGGTCCGGCACTCGAAGTGTAACCAATTCAAAAGACCATAAATTCAGTTTGGAATATTAATTTTATTTATTTCAAAGTACAAAATGTGTGAAAATAATACAAAATTCAGAATCAATTCACTTTTCTTGATATGACTACCTTTTGCCCTGACTATAGCCTTGAGACGGTCCAAGAACGAATCGCAAACTCCCGAATGTGACTTGCCGGTATTTTGGCCCACTCGCTGACAATGGCTATCTTCAGTGCCTCAAGAGTGGTGTATCTTTTAGTTCGGAGCTTTTTCCTCAAAATGGCCCAGAGAAAATAATACATTGGATTCGCGTCTGGTGAATTCGAGAGCCATTGTATGGTCGTAATGAAGTTCAGAATGTTGATTTTCAACCATTCTTGGTTCACTCGAGCTTTGTGAGACGGTGTCGAGTCCTGTTGAAACGTTCATGGTCTGCCACCGAAATGCTTCCGCCACGGCTTCCAAGCAGCCTCCAGAATACTTTCCCGATAATATTTCGCATTTACCTTGATGCCAGGCTCAATGAAAACGATTTGAGAGCCCCAGGTGGTTACAGCGGTCCAAACCATTACCTGCGGCAGGTGCTGCCTTCTGGTGGCCAATCGATGACTCAAATTCTTGTATGAACGGTCGGTCAAGTAAACCCTATCGTTTTGAGAGTTCACGAATTGCTCAATTGGAAAAATTTTCTCGTCAGAAAACACAATGTTCGGAAATTCATCGTGTCTAAGAACAAACTAAGTTGATGCGTTGAGTTTAACGTTTAATAAGAGACTAATTTATTTTTGTCAAATTTCTTATGACTAGCTTAAAATGTTACATTGCTATGCGCCACTGAGAGCATTAAAATCGAATGATTTAACAGTTAGGTAAAAGGCAAAATAGAAAGAAGAATTACTCGTATGATTTTACTGTTCTTTAAATATTAGAAAAAACAACCAGTGGCGGTGTAACAAAAATTATTAAATAGAAAAATTTCAAATGTAAAGAATCAAAATTCTAGTCAAACAAACTTAGAATAAAACTTAATATTTTTCATAAACATAACCGCCAGCCTTGAACGGCGTTCAACATTCCTTTGGCAATTGATGAAGTTTAGCAACTGGCCTCTTGAAAGTTGAATTCTCAGTTTTGATAGTGACAACTCTGACGAGCCCATCGGATCCAGCATGGGTTTCGATTACACGGCCAAGTTTCCAGCAAGCGGGAGGTAGATTATCTTCACGTATCAGGACGACGTCACCAATAATTAGATTAGATTTTTCTTTCAACCATTTAGATTTTGGTTGAAGTGACAGCAAATAATCAGTTGACCAGCGAGACCAAAAATATTGAGTTAATTGTTGAACCAATCTCCATTTAGATAATAACCCAGTTTTGAGATGAGTTATGTCTGCTTCTGGCAACGAGTTCAGGGGCCTTCCAACTAAGAAATGTCCAGGCGTTATATAGGGGACGTCATCAGAATCAGCTTGGACTAAAGGCCTCGAATTTAATATAGCCTCAATTCTAGCTAGGAGAGTTGATAATTCCTCAAAGTTTAGTGTAGCTTGACCCATAGTTCTTCTTAGATGAAACTTCATAGACTTGACTGTAGACTCCCATAACCCGCCGAAATGTGGCGTATTTGGTGGTATGAAGTGCCACTGAATACCCTTTGAAGATAAAAAATTCGAAATATCATTATTAGATTCAAAAGAAGTTACCATTTTGTGAATTTCATTCAGCTTTCTGGCAGCTCCTTGAAAATTAGTTCCATTATCGCTGTGTATATGACCACACAGACCACGTCTAGCAACAAATCGATCGAGAGCGGCTAAGAAGGCATCGGTACTCAAATCGGAGACAAGTTCTAGGTGAACAGCTTTGGTCACTAAGCAGATAAAGACTGCAACATATGCTTTGACTTTCGGGGCCTTTCTGCCACTGTGCTGCTTATACAATATAGGCCCAGCATAGTCGCATCCAACTTCGTAAAATGGAAAGGCAGCGTTGACACGAAATTTGGGAAAGTCGCCCATAAGTTGCTCTTGAGCTCGTGCACTAAAGCGAGTGCAAGCTCCACACTGGCGAATTACAGTTTTAACAATTTCACGAGCACCAATTATCCAATATTTTTGCCGCAGTGTAGCGAACAACAAAGTAATTCCGCTATGAAGATTTTTCACGTGCAAATCGTGAACAATTTTCCGAACGATTGGGCTGTCTTTATGAAGAATTATTTGATGCTGACTGTCATAAGGTAGGTCAGCTTTAGTTAATCTTCCGCCAACACGCAGCAGCCCATCAGCATCCACGAATGGTGAAAGTTTCCGTAGTTTTTTGTTAGTTAGGGTAGCTTGACCTTGCTGAATAGACGACATAATCTCAAAAAAGTCAACCGCTTGATAGTATTTATACAATTTTAGTTCAGCAAACTTAAGTTCTTTGACTTTGAGAGGTGAGGTGTCTCTGCACTTATTTTTGAGAATGTTGACATATCGTATGCAGTAAGCTAGTACTCGCACCATTTTAGCCCAACTGGAAATTCTGTTGTTTATTCTGCTAACGGAGTCCGGATCGTAAGTAGCTGAAGCTAGAGCCACATGATTTACTGGACGAAGTTCTTCACTTGTAATATTATCCTGAGATTCGGATAGTGGCCACCAATTTTCCTCCATAAGCAACCACGATGGACCATTAAACCATAATTTATCATTAATTAAGAAGCTGGATCTTACACCTCTACTAGCAGCATCGGCTGGATTCTGTTTGCTGGGAACATATCGCCATTGCGCACTGGGAACAGTTTCTAAGATGTAGGATGTTCGATGACTAATAAAAGTTTTCCACTTCGATGGATGTGAAGACAACCAGGCTAAAACGGTTTTGCTATCAGACCAGCAAACCACTTCATTTAATTTCAAGTTAATGACAGATGCTAAATATTCAAACAGTTGAGTTAACAAATACGCTGCACAAAGTTCCAGCCTGGGAATTGAAAGTGAGGCCATTGGAGCCACCTTGGTTTTAGATATGACGATGTTAGTTGACACTTGTCCATCTGCTGACGTTTTTCGACAATAAATGACTGCAGCATAGGCTAAGCTGGAGGCATCACAGAATCCATGAAAGGTTACAACTGGCTCTGTGGAAAAAATAAGTCGTTTTATATTAATGTTATTAAGTAAATAAAACTCTGAAAATAGTAGTTTGACTTCGTCTAAAATGTCAGCAGGTAACAGCTCATCCCATTCCAGTTTGGATAGCCATAGTCGCTGTATAATTATTTTCACAGCTATAATTGCAGGTGATATCCAGCCAAGTGGGTCAAAAATTTTCGAAATCTCGGAAAGCAGGTTCCTTTTGGTGTTAAGGCAATATTGATTTTCTTTTACCTTATACGAAAAACAATCAGTCATAGGATTCCAAATAACGCCAAGGAGGCATACTGTCATATCCGATGGCACATCGACCATGCTATAAATTTTCTCACTATCTGGAATCTTTTGAAGAATACTACTCTGATTTGTGGCCCACTTCCTTCAGTGGAAACCGCCAGCCGTAAGCAAATTATTTAATTGTTCTGCTAGCTCTTGAGCTTCTTTTAGGGTATTGGAGCCTGCCATACAATCGTCAACATAAAATGAATTTTTAACAGCTTCACTAGCCATAGGGTACCGATTATGCTCGTCATCACTCAGCTGTAGGAGAGTGCGAATAGAAAGATAGGGTGCGGGACGCGTGCCATAAGTTACAGTAGTTAATCGATAATATTGAACTTCCTCATTAGGTGAATTTCGCCATAAAATGCGCTGATAGTCCTGATCACATTCTTGTACATTTATCATTCGAAACATTTGTTGAATGTCTGCCGAAAAGCAGTACTTCTTACAACGATATCTCAAAAGAACAGCTATTAAGTCTTGTTGCAAAATTGGTCCTTTTAGTAAATTGTCATTTAGCGATTTTCCATTAGATGATTTAGCAGAACCATCAAATACCACTCTTAGTTTTGTGGTTAAAGAATTTTCTCTAAGAACAGCATGGTGAGGCAAGTAATAAACGTTTTCGGACGGACGATTTATTTCCTCCTGGGGAACAAGTTTCATATGACCCAGTGACAAGTATTCACTCATAAATTCTGTATAGGATAGTTTTAAATCAGGATTAGATTTAAATTTCCTTTCCATAGACAGTTGTCGTCTTAAGGCCCCCGCATAGGATTTACCAGTTTCAGGATTTTTCACAAATGGAAGTCTGACTGAATATCTATCAGCACGGATAGTAGTAGATTTATAAAAGTCTTCAGCTTGCTGATCTTCAGCAGTCAAAGTAGTAGTCATCTGAGGGACGCTTTCAAGTTTCCAAAATAGTTGCAAAGTTTGGTTCAAATCAACTTCAGGTATATTTTGAGTCATTATGTGGCAAGTACTAAAGGTGTTTTCAGACGTACAACCTCCACAAACAACATAGCCAAAGATTGTATTTTGAGCTAGCAAATTACCATTTTTAACAATACGCCCTTCTTTTAATAGAGTAAAGAAATAGTCATATCCTACAAGGATGTCAATATTAGATTTAAATTTCCTTTCCATAGACAGTTGTCGTCTTAAGGCCCCCGCATAGGATTTACCAGTTTCAGGATTTTTCACAAATGGAAGTCTGACTGAATATCTATCAGCACGGATAGTAGTAGATTTATAAAAGTCTTCAGCTTGCTGATCTTCAGCAGTCAAAGTAGTAGTCATCTGAGGGACGCTTTCAAGTTTCCAAAATAGTTGCAAAGTTTGGTTCAAATCAACTTCAGGTATATTTTGAGTCATTATGTGGCAAGTACTAAAGGTGTTTTCAGACGTACAACCTCCACAAACAACATAGCCAAAGATTGTATTTTGAGCTAGCAAATTACCATTTTTAACAATACGCCCTTCTTTTAATAGAGTAAAGAAATAGTCATATCCTACAAGGATGTCAATATCCTTTGGAGTATCAAATTTGGGATCAGCAAGAGACAGATTTTTTATATCTTCCCAATAGTTTATTGTAAGCGAAGAACATGGCAATTGAGATGTAAGACTCTTAAAAACATGGGCTAGCATGACAACACTTTCAGAATTATAAATAGATTTTACCTGAAGCTCGACTATACCCCGTGTTGCACCAGCCTTGTTATTTCCCAATCCGTGGATAAATATTTTAGAGGCAGATCGTTGTAATCCAAGTCTATTTGCACACCGCTCGGAAATCAACGTGTTCTGGCATCCAGAGTCCAATAGAATATTACAGCCTTGAAAGCAACCCATGTTGTCCTTAACAAAAACCCTAGCAGTGGGCAAAAGCATATTTAGATTTCTTACCTCAGATGTGGCAGCAAGATTGATTGATGTAGTTACAGCATCTATTGTAGCTTCGACTTTTTTAGGCAGTTCACTCGATTTTTTCTCATCCTTAGTGGGGAGAGAATCCACTTTTTTCACCATGGCAGCTGCGACCGTATTGTAGTTAGAATTTCGCTCTAGATGAATATAAGAATGATGATGACCTTTGCAAAATTCACAAAGGTGTTTAGATGGACAATTTTGTACTGAATGTCCCTGCTTCAAACAATTAAAACACAATCTTTTCTCTTTTACGAAATTTATGCGATTGGGCGTAGACATCTTGATAAACGTAGGGCAATAGGCAAGATGGTGGTCTTGAGAGCACGCAAAACAGGATCGTTTCATGTAGCCAGAATAAGTTCTGACGGATTTAATTTTAGATTGTGTTCCGCCAGCGCGTTGCTTTTCAATTGGAGTTGGAACACGTTCTAATGCATCACAACGTTCATTGATGAAAATGATAAAATTCTCCAGCGTAGGAAATGTAGTTTTACTACAATGCTCAGCCCAAGAATGATGAGTTTCTCTATCGACTTTTTTAAGTAAAAGATGTATCAGCCACGGATCACGTTTCTCTGCTTCCTCGCCTTGCGCTCTAAGCCCACGTATAACTTCATCAGCAATATTCGATACGTTTCGAAGACCTTGAGAGTCATCTGCTTTAGATATAGATAAAAATGTTTCGATTAAAGAATCAATAACCAGTGAAGGCTTATCATAACGATCTTGAATCTTTTTTATGGCTTCCTCGTAGTTTTGATCTGACACAGCAAGATGTCGTATAAGCATGGCAGGCTCACCCTTTAACAACCCTTTCAGATATTGAAACTTCTGTGATGCAGTCAATGTATGGTTGTTATGCACTGAGCTGTTGAATAAATCAAAGAATGATCTAAATTCAGAGTAGTTACCTTCAAATATTGGAATATTCAGCTTAGGAAGTCGTATATCAGCAGCTGGGGCAGCGGTGTTCGCGGTAGGTGACGAAGTCGTAGCACCAACATTTGCTAATGGCGGTTGTAGCGCTGTCAATTTTTCCAAAAAAGATGTTTGGGACTCCAACAGTTTCTGCATAGCATCTTGATGCGTTGTTGTTGAGTTGAGGGGATCACTATTAACATTTGCAGCAAGCAGCTTGCAATCAATAATTTCACTTAACCTAGCTTTCATTTAAAAATATTTCTCAAATTCTTTTAATTCAGTATCACGTTCCTGGAGGCAGTTCCCTTTAGATAGGTTATTTTATTCCGTAGAGTATCGATGGTAGCCATAATTACTTAGGAAGTTTTTTTACACACTTTAATTTTTATAATAAAATCCAGTTGAGGAGCACTTCAACAGTAAAAACACTTTTTTAGTTTTTTTTAACAAAATCCAGTTGAGGAGCACTTCGATAGTTAAAACACTATTTTAGTTTTTTTTGTTTTTTCACAAGTTGTATGTGAAGCTTTATGCAGCTGGGCAAAAGAATTTGCAAACAGTTATGCTCGTATGTATGTTTTCAACGCAACAACAATATATATATACACAATGTTTTTTTTTTATTATTAAGCGCAGTAATAAGCAGCCACAATTAAAACACACAATTTTGTTTTTGTTTTTTACTATTAAGCGCGGTAATAGAAAATAAAATTTAACTCTCTTTAACGCGACAACGATCACGTCGGGGTCACCAAAAAATGTCTAAGAACAAACTAAGTTGATGCGTTGAGTTTAACGTTTAATAAGAGACTAATTTATTTTTGTCAAATTTCTTATGACTAGCTTAAAATGTTACATTGCTATGCGCCACTGAGAGCATTAAAATCGAATGATTTAACAGTTAGGTAAAAGGCAAAATAGAAAGAAGAATTACTCGTATGATTTTACTGTTCTTTAAATATTAGAAAAAACAACCAGTGGCGGTGTAACAAAAATTATTAAATAGAAAAATTTCAAATGTAAAGAATCAAAATTCTAGTCAAACAAACTTAGAATAAAACTTAATATTTTTCATAAACACATCGCTTTCATCGCTTTCGGGCAAGCGAAGCAGCTCCTTCGCTCTCTGAAGTCTAACTTGTTGCTGCTTCGATGTGAGATCATGCGCTTTTTAGATCTTGTAAAACTTGACCTTAAGCTCATTTTTCAGTATGCGTCAGATGCTATGGTCGGATATTTTCAGTTCTTTTGCCATCTGATTGGCACTTCATCAGGGATTTTGCTCAAGTTGCTTTTTCACTTTTTGAACCATCTCACGTGACGTTGCAGTCTTTTGATGACCACCTCCATGACGTTTTGCGATGCTATCAGTATTATTGTAACGAGTTGTAATGCGATAAACAAAAATTTTATTTTCAATAAGGTGTTTCAGCTCACGAACAATCGCTGGTTGTGATTTTTCAGCTATATATAAAGCAATCACACTATTACGTTTGAAATCTATCCTCCCCGATCACTTTTTTGCGTTCACTTTTGGCAAATGCTTTTGTTCGCTTGTAAACAACACTACAAACTGTCGTTTAGCATATTTTTAGACAGCTGATGCCAGTGGGTCAGCTGCACGAACGGTCTGAAGTTGGTTGCACTTCGAGTGCCGTACATACGTAGATTTTGAACCGCTTAATGTAAATCTGCAATTTATTTCTCCGTAAGCTCTATAGTTTTAGGAAAATTTAAAAAAATCAATAATAAATTCTGAATATAAATAATGGATAATTTTTGGTTTTGAAAATGATTTTGGATTCTTCGAATGTTCTCTGGAATGAACAAAATTTTACACGTTGCTTATTTATACGAATATCAAACTATTCGTATCCGGAAATCGAAATTCAGAGCATCTTCCATTTCTTAATTCTCCATCTCAAATGGATTCTATCTCCAAAACGAAGACAGCTCTCACAACATTTCTATGGAAAATTTTCTGAGCTACATTTTTCAATAGAAGTAACCGTTTCGAGATATCCGCAAAAAACAGATTTTCATGGCTATTGATCCTGATTAATTTTTCATGCGGCATTGATCTCTTTTGATTTTGATATTTGTTTTAAAACTATAAAATAAGCCGATTAAAAAAATAGGTTTATAATTCGTTAGATTGCAAAGTCTTATTTTATTGAACTATATCTACCATAAGCTACAGGTCGTTCGAAAACAAATCCCACGACTTTTCTATAGAATATTTTTTAAGCTATTAAATTGTAGACCAACATTTTCCCTGCGGTTGCAAAAAACTGATTTCCGTGAACCATGACCATGAATACCTTTTTATGCGGCAGTAATCTTGTTGCCGATTGTTGATCTTTGTTTTAAAATACCAGAATAAAGGGATCCATTAAAAATGTCAAGGAACTAGTTTTTTAACGGAAAGTCTTACTTAAAGCTGTAATTTGGCATACCTAGAAAGAAAGCCATCATAAACACGGATCGACGCATCTTCCAACTTCCTCTCAGTTTTTAAGAATATGACCGATTTTTGAAGAGCTTGGTACATATACGTTTTCTATAGTTAACAAAACTATAAGTTCTTTCAGAGCCGCCTTAAGAGGAAACAACCTTTGTTTAAGACTTTTGACCATATACATATTTCAAATGTAAGAAATTAGAGATCTTCCGATTTGTTTTTGAAATTGCTTGAGAACAATAGACGTTTAGTACTATTCGAAGCTTTATTGGAAATAGTAAGCTTCCCGCTATTTCATGGAATATTATTATATATTATTCAACTGACGGCAGCGACTCTTCCAGTGAAACACGGTTCTCCGGAAAGGGGTTTAATTGAAAATAGGTGCCCCGCCCTCAAAATAGGTTAATCGGTTTTTTTTTTTCTTAAATACAATAAACCAAAACAAAAGCAGGCTATATAGAGGATGCACAAAATTGTTTTGCTCTTTTACAATATATTAAATGCATCGCTTAGTAATATTTAAGGAAAAATCATACAAGGACAGTTAATAGCTTGTTTTTAAGGTGAAAAATAGTACTAAATGATGCATTTCGTAGAAAGGAGCAAAACAATTACATATAACTTAAAAAATCGTGATTTTCAAACTTTTAGATTCGGTTTTCGCCAAAACCATCCATGATAGAGGAGTAAGGAGATCGTATTCAGTTAAAGCATTATATCGAAAATGGCTAAATTTGTTTTGGTTTGTTGTGTTTTTTTTTTTCCAAAATATCGTTTCTGACCTATTTATCGATTTTGAAAATTGTTAAATTTTGTTGCTAACACCATAAGGTATTGTATAAAAAAATATTACCAGGGGTTCCGCATATTTTCAATTAAACCCTATTCCGAAGAACCGCGTAAGGCGATTCATTTAATAAAATTGAATTTAATAAAACTTTGTGTATGTACATTGTACATCTATCAGATATAATAACACAAGTGTATTGCTGCCATGAGATTTTATTTAAAAAAAAAAGCGCTTAACTTTTAAGCCGCTTCAAAGGAACACATTCTGTTGATCCCTATGAACCTTTATGTGAAATCCTACCAAAAAAAAGAAACGAAAAGTTAAACAAATATTTATACAAATATTTTTCTTACAATAAAAACGAAAATAAAAATTTTTATTTGAACAAAGCCAAAGCCATTAACATACAGAATCATTATTGAGCCCCCAACTCACTCTTCCTACAGTGAAAAGCGGGGATAAAAATCAAAAAAGCAAAAATTATACAGAGTGTTTTGTTGCAATTTTGGGAGCAACTTCTTTTTGTTTGTTTGTTCGTCGTTTTTCCTTTTATTTCGCGTTGTATCTCTGTACGTCGAGTGTCGAGTGTTGCATTTCAATTTGCTTAAATGTGCAGCAGCATCCACTTTTAATCCCGCATTTCAGCGGATGTTTGCTTGCAATGTAAACACTTCCGTTTCATGTTCGTTGTGTTTCATTTTTCAATGTTTGTATGTCTGCGCTTTTAACTGCTGCTGCCGCTTCCCTTCTGCTTTTTTTGGCTTACTACCTTTTATGCATTTAGTACCTACATTTTTTGTTTTTCGCATTTTTTTCAGCAATTCCACTTTTTTTTGCATTTTGCCTCATCTTTTTTATTTTGGCAATATGAGCGAGTGCTTTATTGCAGCTTCATTTTTAGCTTTTGCTACACTTTTTTTTTCTTTTTTTTTTGTGAAATCACACCTTGATCCTTGTCGAGTGTGTAGGTGTAGGTAAGCATGTCTGTCTGGCTAAAGTGTGAGTGTTTGTTCGGCACACTCGTTAAATTGTTGTATATGAAATATGCATTAATTTCACTGTCGTCGCGTCGGAACGTTGTGTTGTATGTGCTATGCATGCAAAGTGCATGAAGTCACAAAAATATGCATTAATTTGCACCTTTACAGGGTGTTTTCGTTTTGGACACAAAAGCACCAAAAAAATTCAAATTACTTTTATTACTAAATATAAGTGTCCTGAGTATACATGCAATCGAAACAAAAAGTAAAATCATCAAAAAATAAGCAAAATCCTAAATCAATTGCACTTTCTAATGCGAAATACACTAATTTTCATTCACATGGCGGGGTTGTTCCACGTTTCAAATTGGGATTCAACTTCGCATTTGAACATTAAAAACTTTAAGTAATACGAGCATATGAAGGGTATAGAAGCAAATGCAGCAATCTTCATTTTTTTTTCTGAGTGTGTCTGTTAGTGTTTAACCACAAGGTACCATCAGATGCAAGAAGATGGCACGATCAAAGAGGTACAGGATCAAAGACGACAGTCTCTCCTTTAATCATGGACATGTTTGATAGTGACATCAAGTTGCATTTGATGGTAGCTTGTGATCAAACACTATCAATCACGTTCTTAAACAAAATGGAGATTGCTGCCTTTGCTTGTATACCCCTCATATCTTAATCTTAAATGAATTTTCGCAAAAAAAATTTTTTTTTTTCTTAAAACTTTTTTTATGGAAATCTTTTGAAATCTGGATGGAAAATATTGGCTTTTCAAACGATTTCCATACATAAAAAATATTAAAAAAAAAAAATTTTTTGGGAAAATAAATTTTTAAGATTTTTCAAAACATGGGCGCTCATTTCGTCAATATTCTTGTGATTTATAAGAGAAATATTGGTTTTTTTTTTTTGGCCATCTGGTGGGTGTAAATCAAAGCACATAACCTATCAGAAAAACTTTATGAGACCCCAGGGGCCAACATTTTTTTTTTTTATTTTTTTTTCATTTTGTTGCACTGTGTAATATCAGATTTGCCGAATTTACGCTAGTTCTCCAGATACACGTATCCTTGTTCAAAAGTGCAAAAATTGCTGATTTGAGGCATATTTGAAGAAGTATAACACTTACAGTAAACAGTGTAACCTAGTTTTATTATTTACATACAGCAATATCCAGCCTCATTAATTCTTACCTTTTTATACCCTACACACAGGATATATTTACTTTGTCCTTCCGTTTGTAACGCAGAGAAGGAGGCGTGGCAGATATAGAAAAGTATATATATTCTTGGTCAGCGTCACCTCCTGAGTCGATATAGCCATGTCCGTCTGTCTGGCTGGCTGGCTGTGTGTTGAAATACACTTTTTGGGAAAACTGGGCAAGATAATTCAATGAAATTTGGTACACCACCTTCATCTTCAAAGATAGCTCGGGGGATTGAAAATGAGCAAAATCGGTCAACGGACACGCCAACCGCCCATACAAAAAATATATATTCAAAATGCAATTTTAGGAGTATTTTTTCACGACAATGCAACCAAAATACTCATAAATACTAAAAATTGTAAGCGCAAGCTCTGAGAAAAAACTGAACGAATTCGGACAAGAGGGCGTGGTCCCTCCCATATAATCAAAAGCTTTAAAACGCTTTACTGAAAGCGTTTTTTAAGATATTCGAACCAAATTCGACTCAGACACTAAAAATCATAAATAAAAGCTCTCAACAAAAATTGGGTGAAATCGGAAAAGGGGGCGTGATACCTCCCATATAAGCAAAAGATTCAAAAGGCTTACTGAAAGAGTTTTTTGAGATAATCCAACCGAACTTCACTCAAACACTTAAGACTATAAATGCACGCTTTAACCTAAAACTAGACGAGAGGCGTGGCACCTCCTATACAAGCAAAAGCGGAAAACGTTTTTCACTCAGACACTAAAAACTATAAATGCAAGCTCTGGACAAAAACTGGGTGAACTCGGACAAGAGAGCGTAGCACCTCCCATAAGAGCAAAATTTTAAAAATATTGCAGTGTAGGGTATTTAATGTTTGGCCAGGCAAAATTTTACACCCTTACTAGTTAAGTGTTCAATTAGATTCTAACTTTCCGATCCAACTCCATACAAAGATATTTGAATCCTTTGCATGGAGTTGAACTGCTTTCAATCAAGTGGTTGATAATTCGAAATATAATGATTCAATTAGAAAAGTTGAAGACAAATTTAAATGAGGAAGGTTTTGGCTCATTAATGTCATTAACAAAAATTAACAACGTGTTATATGTAATACTCTTGACCCAAAACAGTTATTTTTACAGTTTTGGGCAAGGATATCTGGAGAACCAGAGTCAATCCTGACAAACAAATTGTGCCCTAGGTATCGGATGAGCTTAATGAATCTGGACTTACACACAAAACAAAGGTCGCAGAAAGAAAATTTTTTGTCGTCCTGTGTTATGTGCTAAATGGTCAAAATTTGACCACAAATGTATTAAAAATTTTTGGTACTTTTTGGTCAATTTTAGTATTTTTTTTGCTAGTTGGTACAATATAGAAAACCTCATAAATCATCCCTGGTACAACGACAAATGTGAAACGAAAAGAATACAAAAAACATGAAGTCAATGTTAGTCAGCTTTTTGTCTTTCTCTTTGTGCTGTATCCTCTTTTCAGCTCTGTGTGACCGCATATTTTGTCGTTGTTAATATTGAAAAATTTGTATTTAATTTTACCTAGCTTAAATGCAAAATATTAAAATAGTTTTAACTTTGTGCACATCTACATACAAATACCTTTCTAATGGTGTATAATTCAAAGTCGTGCTCCATTTATAACATCGTAAAAAAGGAAGGACAAATTTTTGTCTTGCGTATTAATATTACAAAAATAACACACCTTTAATGCATTGCACATCTGTCAGCTTTAGCTGAATTATCTCGGTGGTTCTCGCAAGCTTCATGAAACGAAAATATCTTCGTTATGTGTGTCTTGATTTGTTTATATCTTTAGCCGTTTTTGATTTCTCTGTTCTTTTTACACGTAATATTTCGCTGTAAAAACAACTGCGACAGCACAACACTTTAAACGTTTCTCAATATTTCTGCTTACTACATATGTATGTATATCTACGAGTATTGTGATAGGTTATGCAATTACATGGTGTGTTCTTAATGTTTTGTGGTTAAATTCTCGTTCTATCTCGTAGTTGCTTTTGTTTATACTAAATCTGCGTGATGTGATACGTTAAACTTATTTCTCATTAGAAGGTGTAGACGGTTAGTTTACCGTTCATATTTGGTACAATCTATTATATAGACAGGGTGCATTGAATAGTTCCTTGAGTTGCTTGTGTTTATGTTTTTTGAGCTTACGTAACAACATTTTGCACTTACCTATGTCAAAATATGCTCTAATATGTTTTTTCTACATCATTGATGAAGTTTCCACTCTGAAATCTTAAGTTTTTTTTTGTTAAATTTTCATGAATTTTAAATTTTCCTTAAAAAATTAAAACAGAAAATTCCTATTAACAATTTCCTCACACTTGGTAGTGGTTTTTTTTTTTAATTTTGCACCAATTAAAATGTCAGCCGTCCCCCAATTTTTACCTCTAATTTTCATACCGCTACAACAGCAATAGCTCCCTAACACCCAAACTGTCACAACCGCTCTTACAGCTAAAAAGTACATGAGGACACAATCGAAAAAAAAACCCTTCACAAAAAATCTGACGTTGCAATTTGGGGTTTTTTTTCGTTGTATTTTGTGCCTCTTCTCTGACACGACAACAACAATAACGTTGAGTACCGCCTGCCTTGTGTTTCATGTCCCAAACTGCAACACACGCAGCTCCCGCCGCGCAACATACCACATTGTCACAGAAACTGTTGGGGCAGTCAATTCGGTGCGGGCTTAGGGGCCTACCAACGTAGAAAAGTGGGAGACGTTTGTTAGCTTGTAGGGGGTGGTCGAAGTGTCGCACTTTTTTTTAACTGCGCACCAGACAGAAATGAGTGCATCATATCGATCGCTTTTTTTATTTTTTTATTTTTCTCTCGACATTTTTCCACTGCACTTTTAACAGATTCTTCTTTTCCACACGTTTTGGCTTTCGTGCGAAAATATAAACGTGTACCGAAAAAGCAAAAATAAACCAAAAAAAACAGTGGTGAAAAAACGAAAAATCGTTGACAGTAAAAATCCTTCAGCAATTCACTTATTTTCAAATAATTTTATAATTTTTTATGGTATGGCATTTTTGTCATTGCATTATGCTCTTGCGGTATGGGTAAGTGAAATATATATGGCCCTAAAATGTAGAAAAAAAGCAGGAAAATAACAGCCAAAAAGAGTGAGATAGACAAAAACAAGAGCGAAAAAGGTATTTAAAAAATTGCATTTAAAAGAAAACAACAAAAAAATGCAGCAATAAATATTCACGTGTATTTTACATGCACACACATTTAAGGGTGTACCTTTAGAATAATTAATTTATTTGAGAACATTTTTTGGTTTGGAAGGCATTAGCAGTTTTATAGTTTCGCTTGATAAGAAACATGCACAGAGAAAGCAAATAGGTCGTATTTGTAGTAAATTTTATCAACATTTTTAAGTCAAAAAAGTGACAACTCCGTAATACAATAAATTTTACCTAACTGTTTTAGTAAATTCAAAATTTTCGAAAAACCCTACTGTATAGTAATTTTTTCGAAACGATTAAAGTGATATTTACCTTACTGTAAAGTTCAAACAAAAAAAAAAAGAAAAGAACTGACCCGCAATAGGATTCAAACCAGGGTCCACCCGTGTGATTGATAAAAAAATATTATTTTTACTTACAATGACAAACTTGTTAGAACTCCACACAACTGAACTATATGATGAAGAAGTATAAAATTGTATATTAAAAAAATGTCTGTCTACACAAAAATTATTTTTCTAGAATTATAAGGTAAAAATTATTATATATTTTTCTGGCGGAAAGCAAAATTCACTATAGGGGAGATGTGTGTACCTTGGTCCGAGTGTACCTCGGTCCAAGTGTCGGTTGCCGCTCAACAGCTGCACGTGTGCGATAATGTTCTTCTATGGAATTTTCCACTCATACCGCTGACTGATATTAGTACACTTCAGACCGTCAAGCTGCATGCGTGTGTACAAAGTGACGGAAAAAGTGTTTTTGGTGTGTAAAAATTAGTTTTTGGAGTAAACTACGAAACGTTTTGTGAGAAACTTACTTAAGATATTTAAGTTTTACAACATCAGGAAGGAAGTTTAGTTATTGTTTTCAGCTTCAAGTGTGTTTTAGATGTATTTAATTAATGTGTGTTATGGTAATTGACAGTTTTTAAAACATGCTGTCTGTGTGTACCTTGGACCTATGCTTATTGACCATCGAGCCTTTTTCGACGAGCAACCAGGATTCCATAATCGCCTTTCAATATAATATTATTGTAATTATTTACGCTGCTTATGTATTTATTTACAACCAGTGTTTGCTTAGTTAATTGTTTTGTTCCAAATAGATTTTTTTGTGTTATAACTTTTATTTATGATTAATTCTTTATGTTTATTGAAAAACATGTTACTTTTGATTAAATAATAAATGGCTCTTTCATAATTTATTACCTATATAAAACGTATTTTCTTTTATTTTTGATGGTCCAAGGTACACTTGCATAGTGTACCTTGGACCGTTTGAGATTGGTACGGAAAAAGTAATATTGCCACGCAATGGTAAGACATAGAATTATTATTGTCACGTCATTAGATGCTGCAAGCATTGTAGAAATATAAATTAATCAAAAAAGTAAAGAAACTTTTTTGGAAAGTTCAGCACATTCAAAAAACTGAAAAGCGGACCGAGGTACACACATCTCCCCTACGTATAAAAAAATGTAGGCAATTTAGAGTAAATATTAGTTTACTTTATTTTATTCGCAAATTTTACAGTTCTACTCAAGTTTAACTTGACTTATGTATATTTGAAAATGTTTGAAAAAAAACTTAAAACTAGTAAGGGTGTAACCTTTGGCCTGGCCAAACATTAAATAGACTACACTGCAGTATTTTGAAAATTTCGCTTATTTGGGAGGTGCCACGCCCTCTTGTCCGAGTTCACCCAGTTTTTACTCAGAGCTTGCATTTATAATTTTTAGTGTCTGAATAAAATTAAATTCGATTATCTCAAAAAAGGTTTCAGTATAGCGTTTTGAAGCTTTTGCTTGTATGGGAGGTGCCACGCCCTCTTGTCCAAATTCGCCCAGTTTTTTTCAGAGCTTGTCCTAACAATTCGTAGTATATATGTGTATTTTGGTTGCATGGTCGTGAAAAATACTCCTAACGCTGCATTATGAATATATTTTTTGTATGGGCGGCAGGCGTGTCCGTTGACTGATTTCGCTCATTTTCAATCCCACGGGCTAACTTTGACCATAAAGGCAATGTACGAAATTTCATTGAACTATCTTGCTCAATTTTCCCAAAAAATGTATTCGATATTTATACGGGAGAGCGCATATTTCAGAAGTAGTAGATATGTTACGGGGCACCTTTCCAAATACTCTGGAGTAAAATTCAAAAAAATCGTATGTGGGTCGTGGCGACATAATGGGTTAAAAAGTCTAAATCACTCATTACGGCCACATAACTGGTCCTAAAATTCTGAAAAAATTCTATCAAATTCTTTGATGAAAAATAATGAAAAGCCAAAAATTTGGGGCAAAAAAACGCGATTTTTGGCGATATACGATCGAGCACAGCATAGCGACACATAAGGCAAGATAGCATGATATCTAACAAATATTCCGCAGTTAAATTCAGAAAAATCGTGTGTGGTTCGTGGCGACACAATGGGTTAAAAAGTCTAAATCGCTCTTTACGCCCACATAACAGGTCCGAAAATTCTGAAAAAAATCTAGCAAATTCCTTGACAAAAAATAAATCGAATTTGCTTATGATTTTTTTTGATTTAAGCCCCCAATGTCCAGTAAAAAACGAAAAACGCTAAGATTTGGGTGAAAAACTTGATTTTTGGCGGAATGCGAAATTTAGAGTCGAAATTTTTTTGTTCATTTATTGGGAATTTAATTTTATACATCTAGGAATATATTCCACCACATTTGGTTATTGAACATGGAAAAAAAAATTTTCATAAAACCTGAGGAGATTATTTTCGGATATGCCCATATTTACTTTTCTATATCTGCTTCGCGTTACAAACGGAAGGAAAAAGTGTATGGTATTAATCACTTATAATGACTTGTTAAAGGGTTTGTTTTATGTACGATTTTCGTTGCAAAAAATCACCAAAATATAGTTTTCTCAGTGCCACCTTTATACACAATGTATGTACTAACATATGTATAACGACACGAAGGTTTATGTATTTTTGTTTAACAACAAAATTACATTCAGTTTTCTGGCTCCAAAAAAAAAATGGCATTTTTCATAGTTATTTAAAGTACAAAAGTGTTGTCGTTTCAGGTCGGACTTGTAATACTGTTAAGTTTTTAAGCTACAAAAGTAGCTGAAAAAGTGTAAATAACGCCTGAGCGCTTAAAATAATTAATTTATAAGAATTTATACTAAACATCGGGTTAAAGAAATTTAAAGGAACGTTCGAGTTGTGAGCAACTATTACACTAGTAAGTAATGTACTAGCGACAGAAATCATGTTTCGTCCATTCACCCCATCCCAAGATGGTTAAACTCCTTCTTCACTATATTTATTTTGAAAATGATAGTTTTAGACATTAATCCAAGAACCATTTGACTACTTTTTTTTCAACTTTCTTACGTTGTAAGTAGTACTTAAAATACTACATTACTTTACAAAAAATCCCATTTGTATTTTTTTTTTTTTTTTTCAGAAATCTTGGAATTGTTCCCATTTCCAAAAATATTTTTTTTTTATTACAAGAATTACTCTGTGCGCTTTGCTTCAGCTTTAGATATGTACCAAATTTTATTCATTAAAATCAAATAGTTACAGAAATATGAAATTATTTTTTAAGGGGCAATGGCATCGCCCACTTTTCTAAAGATTATTATTTGCCCTGGTGAATTAGCTTTTGGAGGAGCGGCTTGGCACCACCCACTTTTCAGTGAAATCTCTCTAAACCAGATTCAAAGAATCATAACGACTGTAACAGAAATATGGGTGCTATTTTTTTCTGTATAACATGACAATTAAAAAACATATAACGCTCGGTAAACACACTTCAAACGATAAAGATTTCTAGCAATCCAGAAATAAAATCTTCTATACATTTGAAGGCTCAAAAACGAGCTCGAAAGTTATATGGAAGTTACCTGACTAAATTTTACTTCTGCATAATGGACGATGAAACATACGTTAAGGCAGCAACAACCACTACCAAGACACGAATTTTATACCTTTTCGGAGGAGAGCAAATTTAAAAAAAAAAGAAAATTACAAAATTTCCCAAGCAATATATGGTTTGGCAGGCCATATGCACCTGTGGTCTGAGAAGCAGTCTTTTTGTAACACAGGGCACAATTAACTCGAAAATTTATATTGATGAATGCTTTGAAAAACGTTCTTTGCCATTAATTCGTGGGAATGGAGGTATTGTAATGTTCTGGCCTGATTTAGCAACTTCTCACTACTCTCGAGCAACCATAGAATGGTACAATAGCAATAATGTAAACTTTGTTCTCAAAAATGCGACTACACCTAACTGCCCAGAGCTTCGACATTTTGAGAGATATTGGGCTCTTAAGAAATCAGATCTTCGGAAGAGTAAATAAGTGCCAAAGGTCGTACGGTACTGTCGACGAAACTTTTAGGCCATCTGTAAGCACTCCAACTTCTTGAATCGCTTCAATTTTGTCTATGCGCTGCTATAATTCTTTAAGAGATTTATCAAAATTTGCATTGCACTCCGTGACTTTCAATTCCTGTAATATGCTTTGTAATTTCTTGGCGCAGTTTCTCACTTCGATCGAAAACCGGTTCATAACACAGGCCTACAAAAAAAAAGTACCCTGCGCGAAAGATCAGACCACCTCAACTTCATGTTTTTGGGGTCGCTGAATCCGAATATGGTGCCAGAATAGCGATGTTGGTTCGCGTTTTTACGGATTTTAATTTAAAAAATGCCATTTGTTGGAAATTTTTTTTAATTTAAGAAAAGTTTGGTGTGCAACTGATATCCTGGCACAAAGGTCTGGCACACCGATTTAAAGAAAATAAATGCAAAGAAAACAATTTTTTTTTTTTCAAATTTTGAGCTTCACATTGAAGTATTTTCAAAGTAGAGCTAAAAACGAGGAAATTAAAAAAATAAAAAAATTTCTTTGCATTTATTTTCTTTAAATCGGTGTGCCATACCTTTGTGCCAGGATATCAGTTGGCACACCAAACTTTTCTTAAGTTAAAAAAAAATTCCAACAAAATGGCATTTTTTAAATTAAAATCCGTATGAGTGCAAAATGCTTTTGCAAATGCAATTTTCAAACATTGCTAAAAAATACTAGTGCCAGGACAGTTCCTGGCACACCAGGCTTAAATTGTACCTATGACTATACACTATCGATTGATATAAAAATTTTTAAAATCCGTGTAAGTGCAGTTTTACTGTCACCGGCTCCCCGCCCATAAATTTCACATAAATTTTTAAGCAATTTTGTATTGCATTTTATAGGCAAAATCGAAATATGTTTTTGCAGACTTTAATTTAAGATGATTTGTATGCGAGAAACCGGATCTTACTAGTCTAATATGACATCGGAGGTCCAAAGGATATGAGGAGAAAATTTAGATCTAATTAAGCCCTTGACAACGGTATATAATTTTTAAACAATTCTTGCACAAAGCAAAGTTAAGGAGAAAATACCATTTTGGCTATTTTTAGAGTGGTACCAAAAAATTTTTTTTGTTTTCTCAAGGTAAGCTTTCGAATAGGGAGCGTTTTTTCGAAACATTTTTTTTCTTTTTTATATGGAGGCCGACCCACCCTAATGTTTACTATTCGAAGTGAACACAGCGCATAGCTTTTACAGTAAGTAAAACATGCCAAATTGTTTTTCAATTCTCACTCCAAAGCAGTAATAAATTGCAGTGAAATTTTCACTCCCCAACCCCCCTTAAAAACTCCATCAAGCAATATACTGCGCTGCAATTTTTTCTACTCTGCTTTTTTTATATATATTTTCTACGAACTAATAAAAATGGTATGAGGCGCAAAAAATGCAATTGCAATGAGCGTCAAAAAATGCAACCCAAATGAAAGCAACAAAAAAAAGAACCAGAATTAAACGAAAAATCAACCCCATTTTTTTGTACAAATTTTTTAAAACAAAAATGTCAGAAAATGTACCACAACAAAAAAAAAAAAATTACAAAATAAAAAACCCCAATGCGTGCTTTTAAATACCAACAACAACAAAAACAATTCAAACAACAGCAACAACATATAGGTACACTCATAATAAATGCAACATCGATTGCAGTGGCAGCAACAGCAGCAGCAGCATGCACAACTGCAATTGCAATTGCAAAAGATGCACAAATGAGTTGGGGTTTGGTTTTTTGTTAAATTTACCATTTTTTTCCCCAACATTTTTGATCAATTATACGCGAGTATTTTCGACAGACACGCGCTTGAAATTAAAAAACAAAAACAAAATTTTTTAAATGAAATGCAAACTGCAGTGTTGCACTTCGCTCTAAAGGAACAAAAATTACAAAATGAGTGTGAGAGAAAAAAAAACAAAGAAAAAACAAAATAAAGCGCATAAAATATTTTTAATGACGAAAAAGTAACAGCAAAGGGAAATGCAACACTGGCAGCGACGACTTCTCTAAATGCATCATGCATCATGCATCATCAGAATGTCTGTGCAACCAACTTCTATTAGAGACAAGCCATCGCCGCTGAAGAAGCACACCTGGCTGTCATTAACGTCACATCTAGGACTTCCTACCTCCAGACGTCACTAACATTCTTTCAGTATGTGTTTTGCTCTTGTCCACTTTTTTGTCGACGTGTTTTCGTCAAGTGTTGCCATTTAATTGAAACAAAATTCTGTTCAAAGAACTTGCAATGAAAACTTGTATATTACTTACTATTGCTTGTATGTTGGCAACCCTATTCGTATACACCTTTTTTGTCGTTTTGCTCTGCTCATTTTTGTCTGCTTCACTTTTATTTTTTTAGACATTTTCCAGACAAAAACAAAGCTCGAGAAAAATGGTCCCTTTCCGGTTGGTTTGCATAAAGCAATTGAAGTTTCGTTGCCGACTTGGCTTGGTCTGCATTTTTTTCTGTTTCTGGTTTTTATTTTCGTTTTTCGCTTTCTCATCTTCACTTGATTTCGTTGGCTTTATTTTACCTCTCTCTCCTTTCCCCCCAAAAACTTCCTTTTTCTCCGAATGTTTGCACAAAGGATATGACGAAAAAAAAATTTTTGTCAGGCACAAAAAATGCGCCTCTGCTACGTCTCGTTCTTAAGTGAAAATGATTTTGAAATTCGTCTAATGAACTTCAAAAACATGCTAGATGTCTTGTCGCTTGTCATCTTTTGTCTGCAGAAGAATGTTGACTCTAACTGCAGTAGACAGTTGAAAGCACTCATCCAGGAAGTCAACGAGGAGCAGCAACACAAAAAAAAAAGGAACAGGATATAAAAGGACTTCGTGTCCTTTGTTCATATGCATTTATAATAGACTCAAAAAAAAAAGCAGCGAATGTTCTTTGCCGAAATTTTTTCTTTTTTTTTCGGAATTTTTTGGTATGACTTTCTCATGAGCGACAGTTGCAACCTGCAGCTACTTATTAACACAGGGTAAAAAAAGTACAGTAAATCTTCTGTGAAATGCATTTTTTTAAAAACCTAAGAGTGTGATGTTTCGGATATACATACATTAGTATATTTTACATATATAGCTCGTTATGTTATATGGCAACCCCCTCCTCTGGTTTCTGACTTTCATGTTTCATTTTTAAGTGGTCATAACTTTTTAAAGAAAAATCACACATAACAATTTCTAAACAATACTAAATGTTGCATTAAATATTATAAGAGCAAGACAAAATTTCATGCGTCTTCTATTTATAATAGTGTTTTTGAACATTTTTGAATATTTAGGATAAGATATCTCGAAAACCACACGAGGCATTGCAATTCTGATGGCAGATTCGGATTCTGATTCAGAAAACTATCACGGTCTTTTCGAGAAAAATACCAACAGTAAAAAAATAATTAGAGTCACTGAATATGTTAACCATATGGGGAGTACTGATTTTATGCAAAATGTGAAACCAACACTACACGGGGAAAAATGAGTGTCATCATTTTAACACCACTCGAGTATTAAAAAAATTAAAATTAATTTGAATCATAAATAAACATACGTATGAACTATTTGATGGTTCCGTAGAGTAATATTTACAAATAAAATATAGTTAAATATTGAAGTAATATTTACATACTCTAAATTGAATACATTTTCCTATACGTAGAGTAAATTATCCTGTCCGCCAGAAAATGTGTAATCAGTTTTACATTATAATTCTAGTAAAAATATTTTTGTTTGTTCATATAAGTCAGTGGTGTAGAGGTCTAACAGGTTTATAATTGTCATTAAAAATAAAGTTTTTCTATCTATCACACAGACGGACCTCGGTTCGAATCCTAGTGGTTTTTATACCCTACACCCAGGGTATATTCACTTTGTCCTTTCGTTTGTAACGCAGAGAAGGAGACGTGGTAGATATAGAAAAGTATATATATTTTTGATCAGCGTCACCTCTTGAGTCGATATAGCCATGTCCGTCTGTCTGGCTGGGTGGCTGGCTGGGTGGCTGGCTGTGTGTGGAAATACATTTTTTGGAAAAATCGAGCAAGATAATTCAATGAAAGCTTGTACTTTGCCTTTGTCATCACAGTTAGCTCGTGGGATTGAAAATGAGTGAAATCGGTCAACGGACACGCCTACCGCCCATACAAAAAATATTTTCAAAATGAAACTTTAGGAGTAAAAAAACTGGGCAAATTCAGAAAAGAGGGCGTGCCACCTCCCATATAAGCAAAAGCTTCAAAACGCTATATTAAAAACTTTTTTGAGATAATCGAACCAAATTTGACTCAGACACTAAGAATTATAAATGCAAGCTCTCAACAAAAAATTGGGTGAAATCTGACAAGAGGACGTGGCACCTCCCATATTAGCAAAAGTTTCAAAATGCTATACTGAAAGAGTTTTGAGGTAAACTAGCTACCAACAAATCACGTGTCAAGTGGTTTTTGAGTTTTGAGATAATCCAACAAAATTTCACTAATATACTGAAGACTATAAAAGCTAAAACCAGACAAACTCGGACAAGAGGGTGTGGTACCTCCTTATCTAAGCAAAAGCTTCAAAACGCTATGCTGAAAACGCTTTTTGATATAATTTAACCAAATTTCACTGAGACACTAAGAACTATAAATGCAAGCTCTGAGCAAAAAAAAAATTAAACTAAATTAAAATCCGACAAGAGGGCGTGGCACCTCCCATGTAAGCAAAATTTTGAAAATACTGCAGTGTAGGGTAGTTATTTTTAAGGTTGTACCCTTACTATTTTTTTTTTTTTTTTCTTTGTTTGAACTTTACAGTAAGGTAAATATCCTTGGCCCTATGCTCCTTCTAGGAGTTAAAGGAGAATACATACATACATACAAATATCACTTAAATTACTATACTGTACGGTCATTCTAAAATTCTGAATTTACTAAGCCAGTAAGGTAAAATATATATATCCGTATTGGAGAGTTGTCACTATTTTAATTTGAAATTCTAGTAAAATTTACTAAAAATAAAGTACGAAATATTTTTTTCTCCGTGTATATTTCAATGAATAACAATTCAAATTTAAATATAATAAGATCTCGATAACTTTTTAAGAGTAATTTTGGGTCGCAGATTCCGAATATGATATCCCTTATTCTCCTTCAAAACTGAGATCGCTGCAAATGGGATGCCTCACACCTTTTATGGAGTGAAATTGATTTGCAAATTGATTCTACATTCTTGATGCTTGAGAAAAAGTTTCGCACATTGAACAGACAAATTATTTTACTCAAATATTAATTTCTCCTTATCTCCCTTAAAAATAATCCTTTTGGAGCATTTTTTAAAACCCTTTTTGAGAACTTAGCCATAGCATGTAAACGGTCCAGAAAACTATCAAGTCCTATTCAAGCGAAAAATGTCTCCTATAGAAAATATGCATTGGTCACTGAGCGCGTGAACCGATTTTAAGATATATGATTTCAAATTTAAAACATTTCTTGTCTTTTCATAGTTTTGCATTTGGAATCCCTTATCTTAAAATCGGTACACTCTATATCAAGGGTGTCAGCGTTGAACAAAAGTGAGCCATTTTTGGCTCGCCTACAACAAACACAATAATTTGATGACTTGCAAAGTTTTCGGAACTACAACAATAACAAAAAATATTTTTTGTTGTTTATCGGCTTGTCTACAACAAACACAATACTTTGCAAATTTCTCGGAACTACAACAATCACAAAAAATTGTTTTTGTTGTTTTTTGTTTTAATGAAATATTATGTTTTTTTCTAGACGTTTTTTTGTGATTGTTGTAATTCTGAGAAATTTGCAAATATTAAAATATTTTGGTTGTTGTAGGCGAGCCAAAATTCTGCGCTGCCTAAACTTGCTCTATATGGTTAATGACTTCAGTGACCTTTACTATTTTTCTATGGGTGACAGCCATTCTGACACGAGGTCTTCTCGAAATTTGCGATTCAAATACTATGAAAAGTATTTTATCTTATTCTTTACGTATGGTCTTAAACAATTGATATGCGTTTGAACTGCATAATACCTCAAAGTGTTGCTATATCGGATATGTGTACTAAGTTTGAAAAGTTAGAAAACTAGCGGAATTTGAAACATCTATTCAGGTAGAAAGAAAAATAAGAAAATATGAAAACTGTTTACAATCAACAAGTATTTTTTACAACTTTAAATTGAAAAGAGCAATTTTTGCGTTAAGAAGACATAATTTAAGAGCACAAGACAGACAAAATGACAAAGACAAACTTTGAGAATTGCAAGATATAAATAAAAATTTCAATTATTTTTATTGAGGTCACTTGTATTGATTTTTAGATTAGTTTATCAAAACCGCTCTAAATGGCAAAATATGAAAAGAAAGAAACAGATGAATAAATAAAATGTTGACAAAATGAAAATTGCAATAAAAAAAGTAAAAACTGTAAACAATAACACACAATAAACACGTATTTAGAAAAACTATTTAAAAACATATAGCCAGCTTTTTGTCTCTATATTACGAGTAACTTAAAAATAAATATTTATTTTGAAACACAACAGTTTCATGTGGGTTGACTTTCTGTATGTTATGAAATCGTTTTTATAAATAAAAAAAAAAACAACAATAAAAAACTCACACATTAATGCTTTCCGCTTATCAAAGTCATGTCAAAATGTGTGACGAAAATCATAAAAAAAAATGGCACAATGAACCAACATTGCGACCATCACTGACGTTGCCTCGATTCATCATCAACATTAAAATGTTGTTGTTATCAGTCAATTCGCAAGCGAAAAAAAAGAAGAAAAATCGCATGCAACTCATAAATTACAATCAAAATTTAAGCAATGCCATCCATGATTGAGTCAACTCAATTTTGATAGCTGATTAATCCCCTTTTGAGTTCTTTTTTCTTTTCGTTTTCTTTTTGTTCGATACGGATAACACCACCACGAGGCAAAGTTGCAAAAAAGAAATAAGTGTGATGAAAGTTCATATTCGTAAAAATTTCAATGCGGTTTACGCATTACAACAGCAACAAAAAAGTTAATAAACTGATTAATTTTTGTTGTGTTCTTTTTTTTTGTTTAAGTTTTCGCACTTATCAGCAGCTGTATGGGCAAGTAAGATTTTGAGGTTTAATTTTTGTTTTTTTTTTTTTAACGGGGGCTTTCTTTTTTAGGAACAATAATTTTTTTTTGGCATATGAATATATGTTTTTAATATTATTGTGAATCATTTGTAGTATTGCGGTTGGGTAATTTTATTTTTGATTTATAGCTGCTGTGTTTTATGTATGATTTACTAGTGTTTTTCTATAACAAGCTTAATATGTACCTTTCCATAGAAAGCTCCACCGTGAGCCAAAAAATGAAATCATCATATCTCTGAAATTATTTAACGTATATGAATGAAATTTGGTACATATGTAAACACTACCAAGACAAATAATGTGTACTTGGATAAATGGGGGTATCACGCCCCCACAAAAATCACTTCATCATATTTCTGAAAATATTGTATAATGTTCATTGGGAAATAGGCGATGCCACGCCCCTAAAAAAAAATAAATAATCAGATTTAGTACACATGTAAAATCGATAGGGTCAAATAAAATCCTTTGGAAAAATTGGTGATGCGACGTCAACTTAACAAGATAAGTTAAAGCATCGTTCACCGGAACCATGATTAAAACTAAACTAGTAAGGGTGTAACCTTTGGCCTGGTCAAACATTAAATACCCTACACAACAGTATTTTGAAAACTTTGCTTATATGGGAGGTGCCACGCCCTCTTGTCCGAATTCACCCAGTTTTTTCTCAGAGTTAGAATTTATAGTTCTTAGTATTTGAGTGAAATTTGGTTGTATCATTTCGAAAAGTGTTTCAGTATAGCGTTTTGAACTTTTTGCTTATGTGGGAGGTGCCACGCCGTCTTGACCGATTTTGTCCAGTTTTTGCTTAAAGCTTGCATTAATAATTCTTGGTGTCTGAGTAAAATTTAGTTCGATTATCTCGAAAAACGCTTTCAGTATAGCGTTTTGAAGCTTTTATTTATAAGAGAGGTGCTACGCCCTCTTGTCCAAACTCGCCAAGTTTTTGCTCAGAGCTTGCGCTTAGAATTCGTAGTGTTTATGTGTATTTTGGTTGCATTACCGTGAAAAATACTCCTAAATTTGCATTTTAAATATATTTTTTGTATGGGCGGTAGGCGTGTCCGTTGACCAATTTCGCCCGTTTTTAATTCCCCGAGCTAATTTTGATGAACCTTTTTCGAAATTGTATAAAAACTTTCAGTGTTCCATAAGATTTTTTTTTAGTAAGTTTTGCGAAAACCATGTATGGAATAAAGTTACGAAGCTGCTAGAGGTGATAGAATAGGCCTCTTCTATCACCTCCAAATGTACCCTTGAAGAGTTTAAGGGTTAAAACTGTTTTTCTTACTTGTTTTAGAAAACAAAATTTCATGGGCCACCCTTGTGTTTTAAAGAAAACTTTTTTGAATAACTATTTTAGCTGCTTTCCGCAAAGTTCTGGTCCTTTAAGGTTGATATTTAAAATTTTTTAAAATTTTTGACTTTAGCGGCCATTTTATTCGAAAAAGGTTCTACACGTATTCACATACATTTTTATAATTTTTTTTGGAACTATCTTTAAATTTTCTTTTATTCGGTAGTACATTTGTTATACCAATTTTTTTAATTGAGGTCAGAAAAATAGACTTTTAAAGAACAACCCGTTTGAAGGATCCAGGAGATATAGGAAAACGTATGCGAGGAAAGAATTCTTTTCCGACATCAAATTAAAAATTTGGTATGACAAATATACCACCAAATTAAAGGAAATTTAAAAAAAATTTAAAAAAAATATAAAATGGTATGTTAATGAGACCTTTCTCATACTAAAATGGCCGCCTAAGTCAAAAATTAGGGAAAAAAAATTAAAATATCAACTTTAAAGGTCCAGAACTTTGCGAAATACTTTTAAGGCCTATGAACCAAATACACACTTTGTTGTTCCTCTATCACCCCCAGAAGCTGTGTAACCTTATGCGATACACCATGTTCATATATAAAAAAATAAAAATTAAATTTTAGTCTTAAAACGCTTTGATAAACTGTAAAAATTTTAAAACTTTTTAAAAATTCAACATACGTCTTTAGGGTTGCCACCTGGTTGTTTTCCAAAATTTTGTTAGATCCTACTTTTTTGAAATTTTTGGTTTCAGAAACCGTAATATATGGTTTAAACCAATTTTACAAAACAAAACCGGGTGGCAACCCTGAAAATTTTTGTACAATTTAAAAAAAAAAAGATCTAAGCGTTTTGAAACCAAAAATTTCAATTCAGTCAAAAATATTGAGACAAAGATAAGATTTTCGAAAATAACCAAATGGCAACCCTAAAAATTTTTGTTGGATTTTTACAAAGTTTAATGTTTAAGTTTTAAAGGACAACCCTTGTTTAAAGCCATTTAAGTAAAAATAATCGGCATTTGTACCGTCATAGAACCCCCCCCCCCCCCTCCTTAAGGGCTTCCAATAAGTTGTACAATGTACATAGTGTCAAATGATATAACTAAAAAAAAAAGTTAAATATTAACTATAAATGCTCTATTAATATACATATCTGCAGCAGTTTTTCTTATATTCAATTCTTAAACTGCGAATGGAAAAAAATATGCCATAATCAAAATACTTTAACCAGATCGGAGCCATAGCTGCAAAGATAACTACAGTGTCGTCAAGTCAGCAATTTTTCAAACGTTGTCTATCGCATTTTGGCACATGGCGCCCAATGGGTGACAATTCAAAAATTAAAAGAAAATCACACAAGGATACATTAAAGTAAACATATGGTTAGGAAAAAATTGCCAACAAAGTTACAAAGACGCATACTTATATTACGAACGTACGTACGTCCTTCATATGGACCATCCATCAGCAGCAGCACATTAACCCCCTACGCCCTGCCAACCAAAAATATAACTACTCAGCCTCACTTGAGGTAACCCCTAATGTGGTTTCCAAAAAAAAAATATATAAAAAAAATTCAAGCGTTGGGTAAGAGAAGCAACACAAAAACTGCAGGAGGATGAATCAAGGAAGAAGATATGTCAAGAGTGGTTAGGTGGTGGATGGCGAGTACAAACTAGACAACACTACTACTTACTTGCATAGCAGAATAACAGCAGCCTGTTGCATGCTGCAGTATAAAGTGCGCTTGCGTTTTAAAACTTTTTTATGACAATTTTTTTTTTTTCTTTTTTATTTTATTTTCTTTACTTTTTTCTTTAAGAATATTCTGATTTTTATGTACCATAAAAACTATAAAAAAAAACAAAAATAAAACCCTTGTCCTTGCACCCAACGTCTTGTCTCGCAAGTTGACAAGAAAAATGAATGATGATAGCGCCCGACTTGTGCAGAAAACGAAAAAAAAGATGGTGTCCCCTAAAACTAGAGTACCAAGCATTTACCAGTAGAAGTTAAAAAGTAACGGGAGTAGAGAGTAATGTCTACTGGCAAAAATGCTGGGAGAAACAATGCGACATCCTTGCCATTACATATTATGAAATAATCAAGCTCTATGCTCTTAGAGCTCCCCTTCCGGATGAGTATGTGTGCGTTAGTCTGAAAAAAATGTATAAATTGGGAACAACATAAGGAGCTTTAGCTTCAGTCTGGTGTTTTGTGAAAATTTCTACTTTAATGGGTTTTCAGAATGGCACATGTGCCTTTCTTTTTGTCAGAAAATGTAATTAATTGCTTGTAAATTTAAAAGTTTTCTGTGTTATTTAGTTCTTAACAGATGAATACCGTATTTTTTGGAATAGAACATGTCTGAATAATACATATCTCAAGATCTTTTACTCAATTTTCATTTAATGTTAACTGGAACTTCACATTCAAGAAAATTTTCGATCTACCCCGACTAAAAATTGTTTAAATACTTAATCTTCACATCGTACAGTGCTGTCACCCCATAAAACAGAACGGCATTTCTACAGATTTGAATCGAATTCAATAAAATTCATCGTACCTACTGATAAATATTTTCATGCTATGAAAAGAAAGATATTTCAGAAAATATAGAGTAACGAAATTATGCGGGAAAAAATTGTTGTGCATACTTTTAAGCTGTTTGAAAATCTTGCATTCGATTATTTAACAGCATTAAAATTCTTATTTTCTGATACATATAAAAGTATGCTACAAAAAAGCACAAAAAAAATACGCTTCACTTGGTATATTTTTGATTTTTTATTTGCTACTTTTCCGAAAAAAACAGTATTTTTTAAACATCCCAGTGTCAAAATATCTTCGGGTGTACCAGGAAATATTCAATTAAGTAATGTCCATCAAGTATATCTAGATGTTCTTCTTTGTATGAATCCTTTGGCTGTCCTTCGGAAACCTTCGGATATCCCAGGAAACATTCAATTAAATTTTTGACACACATATAACTGTGGTAAAATGATATTCCGAAATTTCGAAAATTTCCAAGATCGCGGCCATAGGAAGTTCGATTCAACCTTTGGATACTCAAATATTTGAAAATTCATAGCTCCTCGGCTTTTTATCCGATTTTAACGAAATTTTCAGTGTTTCTTTAAAAAAATATATATATGTATTTATATATACACTGAAAAAAAAGTTTATTTTTGGTGGAAAAAAAGCTTTTTTCCTTTTTCAAAGCCATTTTGGGGCTTGGAGCACCCTTTTCATTTGACTTGAAATATTTTTTTTTAAAAGTAAATTTTATTGTAATTATTTCCGGCCCTCGAAATTGTGGTATGTTTGATGGTTATCAAGTTATGAATTTTTGAAGTTGTATGAAATTGTGTTGATCATGAGTCGTTAGTGTGCGTACGCTACCATACAGGGCTGCTACCCTCCGGACTGTATTATTTAGTGAACCTTAGTGAAATTTTTTATAGAATTTTTCTGTGGTATATTTTAACCCATTATACCAAAGTTTTTGGATGAAGGGGTTAAAAGACCAATAAAAACTGGATATAATGGGTTAGTAAGGTTAAGGTTTGAGTTGACTTCGTCTCTTTGTAATTGTCGGTAGTGCGGTGTTTGCGTATTTAATTTTTTCGTGTTTTTTATTTGATTGTTGTGTATTTAATAACAAAAATTACTAAAGTGTTTTGAAACTAGAAACAATAGTTAATTTAATTAACTTAATTTTTAGTTATCGGTGTTAGTGTAATATTTAGAAATTTTTATAACAAAATCAATCTGTGCATGTATGTTTGTGTGTATGTAATTTTTCTAAATAATTTATTTTTATTTTTTGTAAGCAGTGCTGTTGCACTGTTTTTTGATTCTTCTTTCTGCTTTATCCGCAAGCATTAGCTTGAGTCAGTTCTGTCTGTGTTAAATTGTTGTTGCTCATTAACGGCTATCCTTCGATTAAAATTAACCTTTTTTTCACTTCGGTGACAAGTTAGTCCCTTTGTTACACATTTTTAAATTTTTTGCTTTTTTTGAATAATGGATTACTTTTCTTCAGACAATCTTGTCGCGTGTTCTCTTGGCGATAGTTGCAAATGCCGAAATATTTTAAATTCAATGTTTTCTTGCTCTGGTCCGTGTGAACAGATGTTTCATGCACAGTGTGCTAAACTCTCAAATTCTGTTACAGAGCTCTTATGCTCTAAACGATCAGGCTTGGAATGGTATTGCCCTTCTTGTAGGGTCCTCTTTCCGTTGAGTTTTTTCAACAAAATTAAAGAATTTGGGGAAAATTTAAACAATCTGAATATTAATTTCAAAGATATTCTTAATAACTTTTGTGACTTTTCTCCCCAAATTGAAAAAAGTCTTAATGAGACTGTGATTAATGAGACTGTGACAAACGTGACTGTGATTAATGAGACTTTACTTCGTAATGACATTATTACTGCAGCCTCTGTGGTTGCTGCATCCACCCCACCGATACCTAAATCTTTAAAGAAAAAAAGGAAACCGAGACGAAAGCTAAATAGGAATTTAAGTAACAACAACGTTGCCGGGGTTGCGGCTAATTCTTCTATCAATCCTACAGCTTCGTCCAATCCGCCAAATAGTGTTCATCCAACCGCTTCATCATCAACCAATCCACAAGCTATTGATACTGTTGTTATCCCTGTTCCTTTGCGTGCATTGCCTAAATCGAAATCAATTTTCATTTCGCGGCTGCACCCTGATACAACTTCCGATAGTATTAAAGAGTTTTTAAAGCAAAATAATATCATTCCTCTTGACGCATATGTTTCATGTAGGAAGCTTGGCAACAAACCAACTCATGCTTCTTTTAAATTATCGGTGGCTTCTTGTCATTTCGCTGCCGTCTGCAATCCAAAAGCATGGGTTGATAATGTCTTCATTTCTGAGTTCAAGGAAACAAAGAAGGCCACTCGAAATTATAATAGACTCAATTCAAAAAACTAAATCGGCTATCCCTTTACTACCAAAATGTAAGGGGTTTACGTTCAAAGACGCATAATATATTTTTAGCAACTCAGAATTTTTCTGACGATGTTATCGCTTTTACCGAGACTTGGCTTAATTCCAATATACTTAACTCGGAGTTATTTGACAATAGTTTTAACATTTTTAGAAGAGACAGATACACAAACGATCTTTCTCCAGTCGGTGGAGGCGTCTTAATAGCCATAAAAAATCACTTGACGAGTTCTTTGTTCGACATTCCCTGTGCATCTGACATTGAACTAATATGCGTTGAAGTTATTATCCGTAAGTCAAGTTTTTATATTCTTAACGCTTATATTCCCCCTAATAGTAGCACAGAAGTCTACGATAGTCTTGCACAGGCTGTAGAATATGTTACTCAAAAACTTGACGTTAATGACGACATTTTATTGCTAGGTGATTTTAACTTGCCTGACTTAAAATGGACATTGTCGGACGATGACACATATTATTATGCGTCTTGTCCTAAAACCCGACAACAACAAATATTTGTTGACGATATTTTAACGGATTTACAACAAGTTAGTTGTATAATGAATTCTCACGGACGACAACTTGACTTAGTTTTGGCTACAGATAGTAGTAAGGTTGTTGTAAATAACGCCTCCAATGCCCTTAGTGTGGTTGATACTTATCATCCACCTTTAAATATTTTGTTTCAGTCAGATAATAGTAATTTAAATGACAAGTGCTCTTTTATGAAAACTTATGAATTTAATTTCAAAAAAGCTGACTTTTTGAAATTGAATAACATTTTGGAGAACAATATTAATAATTTTTTAAACTTTTTTGAAAATAATTCTTTAGATAATAGTATTAAATTTTTCTATAAAGAACTTTTTAAAGCTATAGCTTTGGCAGTGCCATATAATTTTAAATACATTAATATTTCTTCATACCCTTGGTATACAAGAGACTTAAAGACAATTCGTAACAGTCGCAACAGGGCCTGGAAAAAATACATCTGTAGCCAAAACCGAAATGATTTGGTTAATTATAATAACCTGTTTCAGGAATTTAAGTTAAAATCTGCTTCTGTTTATTCTGAATATTTGAATAAAATGAAGCTGAACATTCTTCAAGACCCCAAGAATTTTTGGGGGTTTATTAATTCAAAAAAAAAGTCGGATGGTTTTCCATCTGAGTTCAAGACTGGTGACGGGCTTACCAGCAACCCTGAAATAATCGCGGGGTTGTTTGCTAATTTATTTAAAAAATCCTTTTCAACTAATTTATTCAGCCCTGATGTCCCCTATTTTGAATACATGGAAAATGACCCGAAAGTTTCGTTCAATGCAATATCTTTCTCTCCTGAACTCGTGGAAAAATATATCGCATCTATTGATGACGACCTGGGAAGTGGACCTGATGGCATTCCAGCAACATTATTAATTAATTGTAGTTCTAACTTGAGTCATCCACTCAGCTTTTTATTTAATAAATCTATTAACGATAATTATTTTCCTCAATTTTGGAAGGAATCATTCATAGGTCCAATCTTTAAGAAAGGATGTAAAAATGATGTTTCAAATTACAGGCCTATAGCCAAGCTATCATCAATACCGAAACTTTTTGGAAAAATTATATATGATCAAGTCAAGGTGTGCTGTGGTGAAGTCATTACAACACGTCAGCATGGTTTTGTTAATGGCAGATCTACAGTATCTAACCTTCTTGATTTCACTTCTTTTACATTAAACTCTTTGGACTCTGGTGGACAAGTTGACTGTATCTACACAGATTTCAGTAAAGCATTTGACAAACTACCACATAACTTAATTTTGTTTAAATTAAAAAAGCTTGGATTTCCTTTAAATTTTGTCAGTTGGATCGAATCTTATTTGTCTGATCGTTCATATCAAATAAGATTTCGGAAGGTGTTGTCACCTCCATTTACTGCGTCTTCAGGTGTTCCGCAAGGAAGCCACTTGGGACCTCTCCTGTTTATTTTAGCCATAAATGATGTTACTCACATTATTAAAAACTCTCATTTGCTAATATATGCAGATGATATGAAGATATACAGGATCGTGAAGGGAGATGAAGACAGTTTCCTACTTCAGTCTGACTTGAAATCTTTTGAAGTTTGGTGTTGTAAAAATAGCTTAAATCTTAATTCTGATAAATGCCAAACAATAACTTTTTCTAGAAAAAATAATACTGTAGAGTGTAATTATAAATTTAATGATAAACAAATTAGTCGTGTCGATTCAGTCAAAGACCTTGGTATACATTTTGATGTTAAACTAACTTTCAATGAACATATTAATCAAATTTGTAAAAAATCTTCATCGCTGCTTGGCTTTATTAAACGATGGGCAAAAGAATTTAATAGCCCTTTAGTAACGGTAACTTTATATAACACAATTGTGCGTCCTCACTTAGAGTACGCTAGCCAAGTTTGGTCACCATTTTATAATATACATATTGATAGAATTGAAAGAATTCAAAAAAATTTTGTTCGTTTTGCTCTTAAAGGCTTTAATTGGACGGATTCTTCAAACCTTCCTCCTTATGAGGATCGTTTGATGTTGTTACGTATGCAGTCTTTGAGTACGCGTAGAAATATAGCAGATATACTTTATCTGCATCAGCTTATTACAGGGTCTCTTGCCGCACCAGAGCTTTTTAAATATATTTATTTTAATGCTAACCGAAGAAGTAATCGTAATTCTAATCAATTATTTTATCAACCGGTTAGTAGAACCAATTATATGGCTTCAGCCCCTTTTAACCGCATGACAACTCTTATTAATCATTGCGAAGTATATAGTATTAGCTTGTCAAAAGGTCAACTCAAACTTAGATTGAAAAATTATTATAATTAAATTTGTTGGTTATTGGTTGTTTTTTATTTATGTTTGTGCTGTCCGAGCCCCACAGCATGCAGGGTTAATTTTTTCTAACATTCATTCCTTGGATCATGTTATTACATACATACAACTGCATTTATGCATTTGTAGATATGTATAAACGTGATCTGAGTGGGTATGTTGAGAAAGTGCGAAAAAGCTAAGAAAAAATTATAAAAAAATAACACATTAAAACTCATAATTTTTTCATTTCCACAATATTTAATAAGCTTTACTTGATTTAAAGCTTGAAGCTAAATAGTCAAGAAGGCTAATAGCTGTAGTAGCTAAACTCTATTATTAGGAAAAACATGAAATCAAGCAAGAAACAATTTTCTGGAACATCTTAACCCATTATATCCAGTTTTTATGGGTCCTTTTGACACATTTATCCAAAAACTTGGTTATAATGGGTTAAAATATTCCGCAAAAAAATTCTAAAAAAAAATTCACCAAGGTTCACTTAAAAAAAAATACCGTCTGGACTGTGGCAGTCCTGCATGGTAAAATAAAATTGTTCTGAACTCATTATTAAAGTTGTTTATTACATACGGGTAGTTAAACAAAAATAAAAAAAAAATAAATTTAATTCAAAACATCCTCATTTCCTTATTTGCAGATCAAAGACATCACGATCGACACCCGTCCTCCCAGCGGTCGGTCGTCGCACCTATACTGACGATGATTTAAACAGCGCTCTGCAGGACATTATCAGCGGTAAGCTGGGTACTCGCAAAGCATCCGTTTGCTACAATATACCACGTTCCACGCTACGTAACAAAGTTTACAAACTGACTACGGATGCAAAAAGAGCCAATGCCACCGCTCCAGCCGAACTGTTGCAATTGCAGCAAGCACTTGAACTGGAAAAAGATCTCTCTGGTGATGAGGGTGAGGGTGAAAGCAACGCTTCTACACCACAACCAGCTGAGGCATATGATGATCTTGCCACTGCAACATTACGTAAGCTTTGTGAAAACAATACCCGTTCGGAAGACGTAGGTGTAGGGGAACACAATGCCACCGCATCACCAAAAATTGCAGCATCATCTCTTGTATCTGCGCTTAGTGAACAGCTTAAGCGAAAATCTAGCACACCATCATCTGGTGGTGGTGCACAACCACCGCAGCCTACACCATCACCGCAGCCACAAATACCCCCGATTTTAATTGATCCAAATGTTTTTCTGCAGACGCTGTTACTCTCAACTGGTGCTTTGCAGAATCCTGCCGCCTTGCAACCAAAACTCGATGAAACGGTGACGCTAAGAGATCTTTTTGGTGCGATTCTTCTTAATTCGGGCATAAATTTGAAGGACATTTTGGCTAGTGCTAATGCTGCCAATTCTGCCTCCAATGCAGGTGATACTCTTAATAATGGTAGTGGCAAGTCAAATAGCCTAAGTGATCAGCGCTTGTTATTGCAACAACTACACCATCAACAACAGCAACAACAACATCCCATAAGTGGTCAACACCAACAGTCACCTCCTTCAACATCAGCTCACTACTCACGCCGTTTGCCAAAGTCTGACACGCCTGAAACTACTTCATCATTGGACCTAAACGAAATTAGTGATGATCCTTCGGTGATCTTAAAAATTCCGTCCTACAAACCAGTAGCTGGATCTTCGACATCCGCCGCTGCTGCGCACTTAGGCCATGGGACAACATCAACTGCGGGGGCAATTTCACCATCGATGCATTGCAGTAACAACTCCAACTCAAATCGCAACGGTGATAGTCCGCACTCACAGCATTCGGCGCAGTCTCCGCGTATCGCCACTTCCATGTTAGCAGCTGCTGTAGCGGCAGCCAGTGGGAACAAAAACAGCACTGCACTGCACCATCAGAACAACAGCATCTCTGTTATCTCGCCACCGCTGGGAATGGGAACGGACTCACAGTCACCACCCTCTCTTTCACTACGAGAAGTGTTCGCCAACAGCATTCAGCGAACCATGAACGAACAGGCCAACAAAGATGCGCATGCGTCCATGCTGGGCCTAGGTGTTGACTCAGAGCGTAATTCCAGCGACTACAAAAAGCCCAGCATATCCGTTGTGAAAAACATCGGTGGCACTGATACGTCTCGTTTTGGTGAAGCGCCCAATCTGCTTACCGGCGTTGGTGGCGTTCACAATTCTCATCATCTCCACCATCACCCGCATTTGCAACATCCAGGGCACCATCACCATCATTCATCGCATCATCTGAGTCGTCAAGAAGCCGCCGCGCTAGCCGCTGGCAAGGGCACACGACCGAAACGCGGCAAGTACCGCAACTACGATCGCGATAGTCTCGTTGAAGCGGTCAAAGCTGTGCAACGTGGTGAAATGTCGGTGCATCGTGCGGGCAGTTACTATGGTGTACCGCATTCCACATTAGAGTACAAAGTCAAAGAACGCCATCTAATGCGGCCACGGAAACGTGAGCCGAAACCCCAACCACCCGATGGCAGTGGTACATCAACGTCTGCGTCGAAAACTAACTCAAACATTCCAGGTCTTGACCGAACCGCCGCAAATAATCTAGACAAACTGTCAAAGGCAAACCCAAGTGCGGGCGCTTCCAAAATTAGCGGAGCGCTCAAAAATAACGCCAATCCTGCAGCGTTTCCAAGCAACTCACCGAACGGCATGAAGCTCTCAATGTTTGATCAGAGCGTTACGGCGGCGCAACTGCAATATGCACCACATCTCTTTTGGCAACATTCCGCCTTCGGTCCACTGCAAATGGACTTTAATCGAGCGGCTGTAGCACAACAAAGCAGTGCCGGCGGTGTCAATGCAAGTGCCAATGTTGCATCGGCGAGTGCTGCCAGCTCGGCACTGCCCTACGTCAGTGCGGAAATACTTAAGTCACATATGCAACGCTACCAAGAGAAATCAATGCGAAGTACGCCTGGTGCGTCTGGTAGCTCAATTAAGCCCGGCAGACCCAGCCCTATTGCTAGTCCAATGTCCGGACAGAATCATCATGCGTTAAGCTATAAAAGTCCGCACGATTTAGCCGCAGAAAATGGTGGGGGCTTTCTCGAAGGCATCATACGTCAAAGGCTCGATCGCAAAAGTAACGATGCGGCGCCACCGCCCGTGAGTGATGCACTGCTGGGACAGTTGCTAACAAAAAAGACACCGCTACCATTCACTAATAACCGAGGCAGTACAGACTATATAACGACGCCTGGCAACTCGGCAGCAACATCGTCCGGTGTTTCGCAATTAAAGCGAACTGGTAGTCCATTACCAGCATATGGCAGCGTTGATATCAAACGGGAACGTGGCAGTCCAATGCATAGTGATATGGATGGTGATGGTGATGCATCCGTCAGTGAGACCGATGAACACAGCGAACACAATAACAACAACAACAAGACACTTATGAACAGTGACAAACTGGAAAGGAGAGGAGGAGGAGAACGCCACGCTTTGGAGCGAAGTCGCATGACTTCACGTGATTCTGATACAGACGGCGGTGGCAGCAGTAATGGTGGTAGCTTAAAAAGCGGCGGCATTAGCTTGACCAATGAGCAGCTTTCTAGTCAATACTACAATAACAATAGTAATGACATTAATGGCGGCGGCGGCGGCAGTGGCGGTCCTCTGACTCTGAAAGCTGAATTAAGTGGGGCAACAACGTCAATATTACAAGAGAAACTTGGACAGATAAAATCCGAACAAGAAAGTGAAGAGAATTTATAGAGACAAATGAGAGTGCAGCACACAATGGAATGGAGAGAAAGAGAACAAATGTATTGGTCGGGCGGCGGCGGCAGCAGCAGCAGCAGTGGCATAGCTTTAATAAGGCAGCCAACGTTGTATAATTGTCAAGGCAGTCATTTTGTATTGGACAATTTTGGCGGAATGTTACACAATCTGAGTTATTGATAAAGCAGATAACACATAAATAAGATACATTTTTTAAAAAGGGAAATATATACAGTGTAAGTGTTGTTCTAGAGTAAACAAGTTTTTTGAGATATTTGAATTTTGAAAAAATGCCTTCGTAAACATTTTAGAAGCATAGTATCTCGAAAACTTTGAATAGTATTTTGAGTATATGTTCTCAACTTGGCATTCTCGAAAACTTTCGTTAAAACATGCAAAAATTTTCTAGTCATCCATATGTATAATATTTCCCCAGTGTTATTGATACAATGGTACACTCATGCAAAATGTTAGTATACATGTTTGAAAGTAAAAAAAAAGAAAGGTATCGATTGTGTTGTTATACGTGGGCCCTGCCACATAAGCAGTTAGTGAAAATTTACATAAAAATTGAAAGCGATAAATATAAACTAAAAGAAAATTAAAAAAAAATAAAACATAAAAATCAAAAGTAATATGAAAATTTGTAAAAAGAAATTTATAAAAAAATTCAAATGAAACAGATATCTGATTTATAACACGAGTATACAAAACAAAAACCATTTCATCAAATGCTATCTAATTCGTAAGAGAAAATTCACGTTAATACATACATACATAGCAAAATGCAAAAAGAAAAAATTATTTTTATCTAGTACTAGCATGCTGAGAACGGATCTTCTGTACATAATAAATAAAACAAAGAAAAAACAAAATTTATATACCATTACATACACAATACATAAATATATATATATATATATATTCATAAATATATTTATGTGTAAAGCTAAAGGTAAACAAACAAACAAAATTTCAGCAAAAATGTAAACATAAACTGTATTCATAAACATTTCATTTCATTTACATATATACAAATATACAAAAAACATATGTATATGTATGTAGTATATATAATAGTCTGAAAAGATACAAACTTATAACAAAAGTATTTTTGTTTCGTTTTTTGACAATCGACAAATAGGCACTTGTACAAAAACAATAAATACAACAACACAACAACAACAACAAAAACAACCTTTATAAATGTATAGAATAGTCTACAAAGTACAGGGTCATATATGTACAAACTTTTAAAACATGTATGTTTTGGATAAACCATATCGTGATATTTTCTATTCGTGCATCAAAAAAGTTTAAGTCTAGTCTTTTTGGAATCGATCTTTTTAGCAAAAATTCTCAAAATTAAAAAAAGACACTACCTTCTTGAAAGTGTATTTTGCCTCCATACCGAATTTCATAAAAATTGATTCAGCGACTTAGCCGTGAGAGTGTTTTTAAGAACATTATGGTCATATTATCGTTCCTTTGTGTCAACCCTATCTCTATACAAAATTTCATAATAATCGATGCAGCGGTTTCGCTGTTTGGACGGTTTTTTTTTTTATATTGGGGCGTGGCAATGCCCACTTCCAAACATAAATGTCATATTATCGTTCCTTAGTGTTAACCCTATTTGCATACTAATTTTCATAAAAATCGGTGCAGTGGCTTAGCAGTGTGGGCGTTTTTTCCATTTAGAGGCGTGGCACCGCCCACTTTTAAAAGAATCAACCTCTTATGCACTGCTCCTCCTCACAGCCTTCAAAAAAAAATAAAAATCAAGCAAATAAATGAGAAACAAAGACTCAAACGATTTCGTTTGCCTTTTTATATAATGATTTGGATGGTCAAGGGAAAAAACTATGTAAGTCCCACCTCCAAGTGAGGAAAAAGTGAGCACATCTTCACCTCAACAATAAGAGGATTAAATTAATGTGCATTTTTGGGTAAATGTTGGACTTTGCTGAGTTTTGAAGATCTTACAATCATTAAAATTGCTTCCTGTAAAATAAGAAAATTTACAACTGATTCAGTTTTTCCACGTGATCATCGATTTGGATGTGCCCAGAAGCTGTGTTCACCAATTTTTTATCACTATTATCCGCTACGGTTTTTAAAAGCCGATTATGGGAGTTTGTCATCTTCTATTTACGACGTAAAGAAAGGCGGTAAGTTTTGGGGTCTTACCATGTAATCATTCCATTCCATACCATTGCTATATGTTTGTTAGATCTTGTCAGTTATACAAAAAGTTTTGTAAAAAAAATTTGAAATGGGTATGTGACTTAGAAACTGCTTTTCACAACATAGGAATCGCATTTGCATTGAATATTAAAGATTAATTGTTGATCCTCTAATTCTAAAACTGTTCTACAGATTTTGTTCTAAAGGCCGAAATGTCTGAAATTAATTTTGAAACATAAATTTTTACCGAATAATTCTGTTACATTCAGCGATATCAAATTCGGACAAAAGTTCAGTTCAATATAGAAAAAAACAAAATCAGAACTTCGGATATCGTTTATCTTAAAACAGTGTTTTGTTCTAAATCTAATACAGATCTATCAAAAGCATAATTTCTTTCCATATCGCATATCACATTATGCAATATTTGTTTATTTCCTATCTGGACGAAGAAACAACTTGTACTAAGAATTTCCCGAGATGTTTGCAAGACAAATTTTTATCCAGGAAGGCTAAACTACGCTAGAATATCAAAAATTTCAAAATTGTTCACATTGTACATATATGACTGTTGTGCAAGTAGACCATACCTACCAACAACAACAATAATTTAAAAACACAAAAAAAAAAATAAAATACTAAATAAATCTAATCTAAAGTCATAACAGCAAAATTATATGTTGTTAAATAACAGCATAGAAAAAACTTTACACAAAAAGAAAAAAAATAGAAACTAAATTAAAAAATTTTTTTTTTATTTTGAAAATTGTTTTTTTTTTTTTTTTTATTAAAACCAAGAATTCTTTTTTGTAAATTTAATTTTAACATTGAATTAATCATACTCATGAAAAAAATGATTTAACCGCAATAATACAGTAAATACTTTATAATAGCCGCCGCAATACAGTCAGTCAGTTGTTATAGCAACAGCATAATCAACAACGACAACAACACCAGCAACAACAATAGTTACAACAAGAGTATAATTTGTATTACAACTCTCAATAGTTACAACAACAAAACAATAGCAACAACAGCCGCAACAACAACAACAATAAACTTACCAATATCCGATCAAAATATAAAACAACAAGAAAACAGTAAAAAAAAAACAATAAAACATCTATAACTACAATAACCAGGAAAATGCAAATAAATATGTTTTTTTTTTTTTTTTCTTCAAAATTCTTTAAATATAAAAATAAATTTACTTTTCTTAAATAAAAATTTAAAGCAAAAATAAAAACAGCAACATACATACAAAAATATATAAATTTAATAATTGAACAAAGCTGCCTTCATATTTAAGTGAAAACTAAAACAATTGATAACAAAAAATAAAACATAAATTTATTTAACAAAAAAATAAAAAAAAAACAAAAATTACATTTTCAGAAATTAAAGAAAAACCAGGAAAAAGAAATTTGCACACAAAATTTTATAACATTTTTATTTAATTTAATTCACATTTATTTATTTTATGAAAAAAAAAAAACTACTTTGAAAATATTCTTATAAATTGTTGGTAGCATCTGGAGTATTCTAAAAATATTTTCGAGAAAGCCACTAGATTTAAATAAGTCTCATAAACATAGTCGTCTGTTTGCATTAGTTGTAATATATGGCGGTTTTTTTTTTAAGAAAATGCTGCATAGTTTTAGGTTTTATTTTGATTTTTTACTTAAATTTAGAGTAAGGTGAGGTAGATTCGTACAGTTTTGACTTTTTAGTTAAAAGAATAAAACAAACTAACGCCTTATTCATCCTCCTCTCCTATCGAAAATGCCCCTACTCGTAATTTGGAGCATTCCGAAGTTCAGAAATTGTGCGACGCAACTGCCAACTCGCTGCAATTACACAAGCTTCATCAAAAGTTATTGTACGCAAAGTAAATTTCATCAGTGAAACAACTCCAAGATTCCCGTAGTAAAGCAATCGGTGGAAGTATGCGCCCATTTGAATAGCCAAAATTGCGTCTACGAGGAAATGTGTAGAATAATTGGATACATTCTAGAATTTCTTTGCTCAACAGCTTCCTCTGAAAGAGTTTTTGCTGCAATGAATAAGTAGGACGTTGGCCATTCTGACCATTAAAGTGAACTGGAATTTGTTATGCCTAGTTCTATTCGTTTATCAAATCGTAGCCGGATATACTCGTTATGCGTTCACTTGCGACCAGATAGTTGCTGAAGATGAAAAATTTGGGGAAATGGAATTAAAATAAGGAATAAGAGATAAGAAGCAATGTATCTCATTCATATTAAAACGTTTCTCATTTAATATAATGATCCTGATTTCACAATCCTTACACTCTCTTTTTGAAAAAAAAAACCTCCATTAAAGTAAAATTGGGAAGGAGAAATCCCACTTTTTGAAAAAATTTAGATGAAATGGCTAGGAATGGAGGCGATGAAATCAGTTATGGATCTGATGGAAGAGTATGCTTTTGAAACAATGTTTACATGAAGATCTGCTATAAAACTAACTTGGCTATTAAATTTTAGAAAAAAATCACCATTGGTAATCGAAGTTGAAATCACATAAAACATTTACTTGCGCATTGAAAAATACATAAAAATTTTTTTCGGCTTAGTCAACAATCGTACAACCGCCACATTTTACAAGCTAACTGAATGCAAAAGCACCAGTATTATACAGGGTGTATTGCATAAGATTATGAAGCTTCTGGGCGGTGAAAGAGGAGGCCTAGACTAACAAAAAATTGTACCTTAAGGGGGGGTCTAAAATGTACCCCTGAAGGTTAAAACTGATTTTTTGACTTGATTCAGAAAAAAATGTTCTTGGATCACCCTAACGTTTTAGAGAAAACATTTTAATGGTATAGTTTTAGCTAATTGTATGAGCTTTCAGGTAGGTGTATGTGGTTTATAGGATTTAAAAGGATATCGCAAAGTTCTGGACCTTTGAAGTTGATATTTTAATTTTGTTTTCCCATTTTTTGACTTTGGTGGCCATTTTAGTATGAAAAAGGTCCTGTTAATATAGCCTATTATAATTTTTTTTAATAACCTCGTTCAATTTTCTTTAATTTGGTGGTACATTTATTTTACCAATTTGTTAGTTTGAGGTCAGAAAAAAATACTTTTCAAGAAGAAACCGTTTTAAGGCTCCACTAGATAAAGAGCAGCAAATGTAGCGCGCACATCATATGCAGCGCAACGTATGCGAGTAACCCATGTGTTACATTGAGAAGTATTTTTTTTCGACCTCAAATTAAAAAATTGGCATTTTAAATGTGCTACCAAATTAGAGCAAATTTAACGAGGTTTTCAAAAAAAATTATAAATGGGCATGTTAATAGGACCTTTTTCATACTAAAATTGCCGCCAAAGTAAAAAAAATGGGGAAAAAAATTAAAATATCAACTTTAATGGTCCAGAACTTTGCAAAACCTTTTAAACCCTACAAACCATATACACTGTCTGAAGGCTCTTACAATTAGCTAAATCTTCGCCATAGAAATATTTTCTCTAAAACGTTAGTGTGATCCAAGAAAATTATTTTTCTGAAACAAGTCACAAAATCAGTTTTAACCGTCAGGAGTACATTTTAGACCCCCTCCGAGTGCAATTTTTTGTTAGTCTAGGCCTCCTCTGTCACCTCCCAGAAGCTTCATAACCTTATGCAATACACCCTGTAACGTTTATAGCTTTCTTAAAAAAAAGCTACTATATGACTGTGCCCCTTGTACGAATATACCCCACCTTACCCTATATATTCGGCGTTATGGAATTCCAAAATAAATAATAAATCGAGCTCCTAAAATTACGCAACATATTTTTTACGAAAATTACAGTCTGTTAAATAAGAGCGTGGTCATTGTTGTGAGAAAATGAAAATACCCATTGCGAAAATTCTTTTTAATATTGATTTATTTGATCGAAAACTTCAATGCAAATACATTAATAGCAGGTCCAATCACCCCCAGCATCAATTATAGCTTGACATCTTCGCGACATACTTTGAACAAGATTTTGCGCATACTCTTCTGAAAACGACCTCCAAATTTTGTGAATGCGTCGAACCAGCTGTTTCAAGTTGCAGGGTCGGTTTTTCTGAAGCTTCATCTTCATTTGCGCCCAAACGTTTTCAATTGGATTGGCATCGGGCGACTGAGACGGCCAATCCAAAGTCACGACACCATTTTGTCTTTGGCCCATTCAAGACGTTTTTGGACATGTTTTTCACTGAGCATCGGTTTTTGCAAAGTACTTCGGTATTTCACACTATTTGCAATCAAATGATTACGAATAGTTCCGTGGGAGATATTCAAACCTTTTTGGGACAATTTCGAAGCACCTTCACGCAAAGTTAATGTTAGATTTTTCGAAAATAGAGCACAGATCAGTTTTTCCTGTTTTTCCGTCACTACACCGACAGACCCGCGATTTGGAAAGTCATCGACATTTTTTTCTTCTTTGAAGCGATTCACCCACTTACTCACAAACTGTTTCGACTTTTGCATATACTTCGCAGCCGCCGCTTGGGTCATTTTGGGACCTTTGGGGTGCAAACACAAAAAAACGGCTTCAAAGCGCGACGCGTACGCGGTACTCATTTTGGAAAAATGCTGAGAACGCATTGAAAAGAGTGGTCAGCTGATTCACTTTCACGAAGCATGAAGGACAATACTACCCTCTGTGTGAGAAAAAAAAATTACAGCATTATACTTTACCGATCGCGAGTAATCGTGACCACGCTCTTATTTAACAGACTGTATGTTGCAAGATCAAGTTTTGAAATTCAGTCTTGAGTGAGCATGGAAAAGAAAAATTTGAAATGTCGGTGAAGTAAACTTGCGCACCCATTATATGTAATGGTTTTTTTGAATTCAAAATCAAATTCAACTTATGTTTGTCATAATGTTGCTCTTCACAAAAAATTTGAATTTTTTCAGAACTTTCAGAGTTTTTCAAAGTAGTTACGCCATTTCTTATCGTCTATATTGAGTTTTATTTAGAAAAAAATTTACATAAAATTTAGACATAAAAAAAAACTTCATATAAATTTAAATGTATAAATTCTAATACTTTTGTTAAAAAAAAAAAAAACAATACATACATATAATTGATGTTCAAAAATATTTAAATAAAAAAAAAGTAAATTATGAAAAAACAACTTGTGACCATACCAATTTAGACTAAAATAATAATTTAGCAAGAAAAATATACACTTACATATATATATATATATTTTACTCAAAATTATATAAAATACATAAATGTTTTGATGTTTAACAAAAAAAAATAAATTTAAATCTCTAAAGCAAAATTAAATGTTTGGCAAAATTATTATATGAACACATTTTTTAGATAAACTTAATTCTTGGACAAAAACAAAACACTTTTTATATTGTAAAGTAAACTGTATACTTATACATTAATTAATCTATTTATGTATGTATGTGTGTGTCTTCACGTCGCGTATACCTCAAGAAAAGAAATACAATATCATCAAGAATAGAATCAGCATAAATAAAGAAATCAAAAAAAAAAATCTTTCGATTTATACAAAATTATACAAAAAAAAAATTTTAAATTAAAAAAAATATTTTCCACTTATTATATACACATAAGTGCTTATTGCAATAATGAGCGCCCTAAAACTATACATTTAAAAATACTTGAAATTGCCGCTTGCCAAAAAGCAACAAGTAGAGAAAACTTTAGTGCATGTTTTTAGGCTGTGCTTATGTGTATTAGAACAATTGATACAAGTGTGAACAAAAATTTGTAAATGATTTAAAAAAAAAAAATACTGTTTTAGTTAATGATTTTTGTTTTTCTGTTTTCAAAACATTCTTTTAATTGAATTAAAAAAATACGTTTAAGCAACCCTTTAAAGCCATTTTGCATATTTAATAAATTATAAATTTAAATAAATGTACCTAAAAATAAAATATTTTGTGTGCGAATAAGTGTCAAAAATAATGTTGGTCTTAAATTTAGTAAGATGTCAAAATTATGTACAATACGCGTAAAAAATATGTGTCATTTTTCGTTTACATCACAAAAAAAATTTAAAAAAACAACCAAAAAATTATATAACAATCTAAAACTAATTTACAAAAAAAAAAAAATAATCAAAAAATTGTAGCATTCACTGGAAAATCAAAAAATAATTTATAAATTATATTTTAGCCAGTTGGATTTGACACATTTGGATGTTTTTAAATTATACCAAAAAAATACACTTTCTGTTTTGTTCATTTCGAGAAATGCATACAAATGGTGCATGAGAGTATGCAACGCCAACTGTTGCAAATTTTTCAAAGCATAAACAACGCCTTACAACATCTGTGTACGTTGCATACTTTTAGTCGCTTGTTTTTGTATTTGCTACTTATTTTAATTATTTATTCGATTCGATTTTCCAAAATATAATATATATATATAAATTGGTAAATTAGAATTTAAACCATTCCTAAATTATGTAACAAAATTACATGACACATATAAAACAACAAACAAAAAAAAACATCATTTTGGAAAAATTTAAAACTTTTAAATTATATACATACTTATAATAATTTTACATTATTAACATAATACAAAAAATTTAATTTAACAAAAAAATATAATAAGCAAAATCAAAAACACAAAAAACATATTTATTATATATATTAAACACTATCTGTGATTTATAATCCAAAATTTTGATGTATATTTTCTGAAAACAAAAAGAAAAAAATTTAAATAATATTAAAAACAAAAACAAAAAATTATTAAATATTTAGTAAAAATATTTAAAACAAAAAACGACTGGAAATTTATTTAGTATAGAATTTAATAATAAAATAAAAAAAAAAAAAACAAGTTATGATCGGATAGCAAAATGCTTGGTAAAAAAATTATTAAGTAACTTAAATATTAAAAAAATACATACAATACATGTGTATTCAATATAATTTAAACAATGCTAAAGAAAATTGATTATAATTATAAAAATATATATGTATCTATGAAAGAAAAATCAAGTGCAAAACATTATGCTGCGTACGCCCATTGAAAGATTTAATTTACTGGAGTTTAAAATTTTTCAGAACATTTTCTTATAATATACATTATAATATATATTATGTACATTCGAAACTTATGAACAAGATTGTTGAAAAGGCTTAAATTGTTGTTTCAAATGTAATTTGCTGTTGATTTGCTCGTGTCATAAAAACATACATTTAATATAGAAACATCTGTTTTCAGTACATGTATACAGCATATACAGTGTTGGACAAAATAATAGGGACAAGCAATTTTCTTAGGTTTTCAACCATAACTTTTAATTAATTAGTAACTTTGGAAAATATATTATGCAATTTGAGGTAATTTTAGTATAGTTTAAAGAAACTGACTTCAAGTCCTTAGATGAAAAAAATACGTGACATTCTTGGTTTCCATACTGGAAAAAATAATAGGGACAAACGTCATTTATAATTTAGCTATGGATTAACTCTTATTTTTGTTCATACATGAGTTTTAAAACTTCACCAATTCAATATTTGGTCGATGCTCCCTCCATTTTAATTATCTTTAAGCCTTTACGAGGCATAGATTCCATAAAACTTGCACAAATTTTAAACAGCGTCGTGTACCATTCTTCTTGTATTTGTTGCAATAAATCGTTTTTATATTTTGATTTATGAAAACTTATGAATTCTTAAGCGCTGCCCAGACGTGCTTAATGCGGTTGAGATCCGGTGATGGCAGTGATGGCCAATCCATAATCGTGATCTTTTTTTTGATTCATTCATGACTTCACTAGCTTTGATGAATGATTAGGATCATTATCATGCATAACATCTCAGATCAAAAGAATTTTCTGTCTCACATAAGGCCACCTAACTGTATAGAGGATATCAACATAGTCTGTGGCACAAATTGGGTCTTTATTCTATAATACTGCCGCAACTTTAGACGCAGAAAATTAACCCCATATCTGGTTTCGAATCTACCACCAGAATCAAACAAATTAATTTGAGTTTTGTCATACCACAGCAGATTTTGACAGTCTTGATGAAACTTGAGCATGGTGGCAAAATTAAATATCTGGGATATATTCTTTTGGCTTAAAAGTGGTACTTTTCTAACACTTCTGCCGCACAACCCTGCTTCTCGAAGCTTATTTCTTACAATGCGGCTTGTAACTGGAACTCTTGGAGCTTAAGGTTAGTGGACAAAAGAAATGCATTTTTTTCGAATGCCTTACAAGAATGTTATCAAAATATCTTGACGTTTAGCGCTTTTTTGTCTTTTTCTGGAACTGATCGTTAAAGATCATGGCATTTCATTATGACCATAGTTTACTTTATGGTTTTACGCGTTACTCTTAGATTCTTTATCATTTTCTCCTGTTCTTCGGAACAATAGAATCCTCGACCCATTTTGCATAAATTTCTCTTTAATCTATCAAATTGCACTGGCAAATAATTAACATTTTTTCAATACAATTAATAATACACTACATACCACTTTTAAATCAGCAATCTATAACAGGTACCAAACACACAAAATCATGTTTTGTCCCTATTATTTTTCTAGTCCCAAAACGTAGATTTTTTTTTCCAAATGGCAATATTTGCAAATAAAACGGGATTGTCGTTTTGAAGTCCCGTTGTAAATCGAAACTTTACTGTCTGCAGAGAAAAATATTATTTCCGCATGCGTTCTAATGAGATGTGTGTCTCTAGTATTTCTTCCAACACTGTATTTTTAACAATTTCCAAGTTTCTATGACTCTGTTAAATAGTGCAGATCCCAGCAAATCCTGTAACCGTTACCAACCTTGTTACATAAGAGTTACAAATCTCGTATTATACCAGTTACATTTCTTCTAGCATCGGGAAAAAAATAACCAATTTTGCCCTATCCATGTGATCGTGCATCCTTGTCTTATTAATGCGACTTTCTCATAAACAAAAATAATAAAAAACTATAGCTGTCTCTTTCATTTTTTTCAATTCCTTTTGTAGACATTCTCTCAATTTTTGTTAATAAATAATAATCGAACTGAAGTTTTGGAAAAATTATTTTATTGTCAAAATAAATTACAATTTTGTAGAATTGATGATGGGTTTAGCTGCATTCAATTATGAATCTTCTTTATGCTATCGAGCTGCAGGTTTGCCTACGGTTGACGTCTTTTTGGATAACTCGGCAGTTGTTTGTGAAATATGAAATGATATAAAAGAAGTAAAGATTTGTTGATTTTTTTTTTTGGGTTTTCAGCTTTATTAACTTTTATTTACCTTATCGTTGCTGATGTTGGGTTTTTGAATTGGTATTTGAAAGGACTTTGATCGACGATAAATTACGATTCAATTTTATTCTCTGTCAACTTGATATTTTTTGAGTAAGGAAGCAAGGAATCTATTTGTTTATATCTTACCCTTTTTAAATTTCTTTGTGGTAGTAAATTTAGAAAAATGTATCATAGTATGTGTTAAACGGGTCAGTCCATAATTCAATATGGTTATGTAGGATTTGCTGGGATTGTTTCACAAAAGATCTTTAGGCATAGAAGATTTTTTTCAACAAAGTTATTTTTCATTTTTTGCTTCAGTTTAATTTTTCCTTTTCGTCTTCATCGATTGCGACGATTTATGGTTAATAGATTTCCATTTCAACAAAATTTCTTTTGATCTAACACGTTCTTCAGTGCCTTGTAAGTTCCACTCAAGAACTTTAGAACAAACTTCCTCGAACAATTTCGAAAAGACCGGTTTAAATAGTTTTAGATTGATTATAGCCCGATAATTCTGTAAATCGAAACTAGCGAGTTAGTGATTTTCAACTGCTTTTACTTAAAATTTTGAGACATAAATGGAAAGTTTTGCCTAAAAACTTTGCTAAACGCTAAAGTCGAAGCAAGTTCTTGATTAAAAGCTTCAAGCACTCGTTTTGAGACACAGATTAAGTCAGAGTCGTGGGATTAATTGTTTATTTTCTTTAATAACAAGATTCTAGCATAATATTCAAGAAAGTTTCAAAGTTTTCAAGAAAACATAAAATGAAATAAGCTTAGCACGATTTCGAAAATATTTTCTCAGTTTCAGATCAACGCTCGACGATTAATTTTTCAACCAAACAATAGTTTATTCTCTATGAAATTTAAAAAAAAAAAACATCTTTCAAAAATATTTCAAGGCGACATAAAACGTAATAGAAGTCATGATACTGATTATATATGATGTTTGCACAATGATTAACTTTAAAACAACAACAAAAAATTTAAAAAGCAACATTACAAATTGGCATGCAATAAAAAACAAAATAAGAAAACTAACAGAGATACTGTATCAGTCAACTTTGCGGATAACAAAAAAGAAAAAACACTTATTTTTTAATACCAATAAAAACTTAAAAAGAAAAATTTAAAAATTATTATAATTAAAAAAAAAAGCAACAAAATTAAAAGTGCAATTATGTGGAAAAAATGGTGAAACATGTTCGTTAAATAAACACACAAAAAAAAAACATTCAAATAGGGAAAATTTAAAAATATTAACAATTTAAATAAAACAAAATTACAAATAAAAAAAAAAATCTGAATTAAAAACAAGAAAAGAACTTAAACAAAATTTAAATCAAGACACATTTATAACAAAAACTATATAAAATTTATATTAAATTCAAAATAATATAATATAAAAGGAATTATAGCGCAAAAATATTAAAATATTTTCGTTTTATATTTAATTATTTGCTTTTAAATTACATACATTCATAATTCAGTTTTCACTTTCAAGCAGAGTACTCTTATTTCGAAGAAATATAATAATACAATTGAAATAAAAATAACAAAAACCAAAATATAAAACTAAAAACAATTAAGTCCAAGGTTACAAAAAAGACAACAATAGCAACAACAATAGCAACAACAACAGCAACTATTACTATACTTAAGAAAAGAGAGAGGGTAACTGGGAAATTCTAAAGCTGGAACACAAACAAATTTTGTTGGCAAAAAGTTGAATTTCAAAGTTGTCAATTTAAAAACAAAATGCTTAAGCTATATACGTATAATTCAAAGAAACAATAATTTTCAAAGCCCTTAGTTTCGGGGCTTCCAGTTGAAATCTTTATTTGGTATCTTACAAGACATATTGTCATATTTTCAAGAGAAAATACAAGAAAGTTCCTTTTTGGCCAATTTCAATCTAATTTTTGAAAATAAGACCTTTAGAAGAGAAGATTTTATAATTTGAAGGATCACATAAAATTATGAATACCTATAACAGCGATTTAAATAGCAGGATATTCTACACAGTTTGGAATCTTCTTAATCAAAAAAATGGATTTATTTCAATTTTCCAAAAAAAAATATAGCACTTTTGGGAAGATCCATATCAAACCAACCAAGGAGTCAACCCTCACCATCTCCGAACTTAATGAAAATCAAGGATTTCAATGTCCAATATCAGACTAAGAATTGAGCAAAATTTTGGGGTCCCATTTTTTTCTATCGTACCATTTTGGGTAATGTAGTGTATTTATTATGAAGTAAAAGAGAAAAAATGCCTACTGAAGGAGAGAACAGTTTTAAACTAGAAATAGACGAAGAGTAAGCACTGTTTTCCCTTCCTTCATAATAAATACACTACAGTACCCAAATAGTAATACGATAGAAAAAAATCCTTGGAAAAGGATTTTCTAACTTAAAAACTATTTGTGGGACTCAAAAATTCTAGAGCTTTAGCGTTGTTGGAAAAACACGCTTAAAGTCAAGGCCTACTCAGCGTCTGATGAATTTTTTATTGAAGAAATCTATAAATAAAGCAAGAGCTTCACCACCAAATTTACAGTAAGTGTAGATGATAGACTGGTCTTTAATATATGTGACTTGGTCTATGAAAAGGGAGCTTACGTGTCAAAAAAAAAATTTTCCAATTTTTGCCGATTCACATAAATTGACCTTTAAAAGTAGCTTTCCAGTTGTTTTTACAAACATTTTTTTTCGCACGTAAGCCCCTTTTTCATAGACCTGGTCACATATATATTTTTTTTTTTAAATTTTAAAATGTTGTTTTTTAAGATATTCGATTTAAAACTTCTTGATGCAGAAAATATAACCTTTGACCTTGACAAAAATACAATTTTTTCAAAGATTTGGAAGCCTATACAATTGCCTTTGATGCGGTTTTTGTTTTTAAGAAATATGTTAATTGGTTGCCAAGTTACAGCCTTTTCATTTTAGTCAGTTTAGCAGTTTTTTTATACTTTTATCGAACTTTAGGACCCTGTATTTTGAGAACCACTTCGGTTTGGAATCCAAAATCTTACACGAGCATTAGTTTGATGATACTCAACAGCTATACCAACTTTCGGAGATGATAAGGGTTGAATTGATATGGATGAGAATGCGAGAATGTTTTTGAAAATAATCAATAAAACTCGAATACGTAAAAATTTACCCATTTCTGCGAGCTGTATCTTCTTTAGTCGGGCATCGTTCAAAGTTAATTTTTGAACTTTTTGAATATTTTTCGGAGTGATCACATCGATCGGCTCCCTTGGCCGTGGGTTGTCTTCAAGAGCTTTAAAAATTTTTCTCACTTGTAAACCATAGTTTAACTCGGACAAGAATAAATGGAATATATATCTTCCAGTATGGTTTGAACCGATTTTCCTTGCTTGATAGGGAAATCTATAACAGCGCCGTACTTGATTTGCTCCATATTTGAGATTTTATTCAGGATTGACTTGTTTGGTCGACGATAGTTCAAAGACTACTGACATGAAAAATGAAATGAAAAAAGCATTAGTGTAGTAGAATACTATATTGATAAGGAAAAATAAATTTGTATTTTAAGTTCCACTCTTTACCCCCCATTTCATGGACTTAAAAACTTTCCCTTGTATTTACTTCAGCATGCCATGCTTGGAAAACTGAACTCCAAGATCAGCACTTCAATTATAGGTGAATCAAAAAGTTTTGTAAAATACCTTTATGCAATAATATACATAAGTATGTCGAGTTTTGGGTACTTTTCACCGTTTTGAGTTTGACCACATTTTAGGATATTCTTAATTTTTAATTTTTTTGTTTTTGATCTTTTGAAATTATTTTTACTGTTTTGGGATCTTCTTAAAATTTCCTATTTTAATCTCTGACCTTTACCATGGAGGTTAATAAATTATTTCCATGCTTAATCTCATAAAAATTTTTTTAAAAGCCAGAAAATAACCGTAATTTATTGTAAGGGATTGCCTTTCTTGCAGTGCTTTCTCTTTTACATACATTTCTAATTTGACTCAATATGATGTGTTTGTCGGTAATATGTACCTAAAGCATTAAGGTTTAACAATTTTTCTGCGGAAAGTGATAACTTTGTAAATTCGATAAAAATTGTTAAGCTTTTTATATATTTATGAGAAATTTTTGTATTTTATGCTGTGCTTAACTGTAGAAAATACATTGCTTTTGCAAAATATTTAAAAATATTACAATAAGATGTCAAAAAATTCGTTTAATTGTGTTCCACTTGTGATTCAGCGAGGAGGGAGTTGAAGAGAAAAAATTGTTTTGCTAACAATAATTAAAAGGACAATAACATTGTGAATAAAACAACGATCCTATTCACAATGGTGTGCCTATGTAAAAGAAAGAAAACATGCCGCAGCATAGAAAATATGTTCGTTCGCTATCAAAAGGATATGGAAAATGTAATGTAAGACAGATGGTTGACAGACATTGACAAATTTCAAAAGTCAGAGAGATGATGTTAAGAGCCAACAGATATATAGAGATGTATAGAGTGTATAATCCCTCAGGTATGTGTTTTATTTTCGGAGAGAAAAAAGATTGACTACAAATACAAATATTGTAATAATAATGATAATGATGATGAAAGCGATAGAAAATAACTACAAATACGCGTATGTATGTAATAATATTAACAGAAATAATGCAAGTACATACATAATAAAAGGAAAATTAATATAAATATAAATATACATATAATACAAATGATGAAAACGTAAAAAAATGTAAAACGGATTTGTAATTTTTTTCTATATTTTGAATGTAACAATATTTTCTTGTAAAATATAGCAGTTATTCTGCTAAGTTAAAGCGTAACCTTAGATTATTACTTGTAGTAGCTGTAATGCAACATTTAAGGGGGGTCATCGTAAATAAATATTAACGGGGAATTTTCCTCAGAATGCCATTCATTATCTATTGCAGCCTGAGAAAAGTAACCCGGGAATATTTATTCACAATAACCCACATAATGTATGTGCAAAATATAGCAGATAAAATAAATTTTTGAATGCTCATTGGTATCATTGTGTTGGGAAAGTGCGCAAAAACTGCTTTTCCGTTATAGTCATTTGTATGTAAAATTTTTCTTGAGGTGCATATTCTGACTGAATTTTATAGCCGAAATTTTAAGATTTTAAACTGAAAATTCAGTTTAACGTATTTTTGCACAATACCTTAGAATAATCCAGATTCTAAAATAGAAATTAGGTTTTGAGTTGAATTTTTCACTGAAAAAAAATTCTACATATAAATCACTCTGACGGGTTTCAAACCATACCAATCATTTAACTATTTTGTTTTTTGTCAACATAGTTTGGATTTATTTAGCAATACGTGTCTGCTGCAATATTCGCTACTGCTTTGTATATATAGTTCCAATTGAATGAATAGTGCAATTATTTGAAAGTAAAAGTATCATAAATTTTTTTGTTTATTATACTCTATTGAAATGTTGCTTGATTTTTAATTTTATGTTGAAAGATAAAAAAAATAAACATTTTTTATATAAAGTTTTGTTGAAGGATATCAAAATTAGCAAAGAACGCAATTTTCTATTTTAAAAAAAAAGTTTATTTTCGAAAAAACATTTTTTTCAATAATGATCTTTCTCTTCATTTCAAAAAAAATATAAAAAAAAACCTAATTTTCTTGCAAAAAAAAAACAGCTCGATGATTTAATATCCTAACAAAACTTTTATCACAATATGTTTACTTTATAAATGATAAAATTAATAATAATAATAATAAAACTAAAAAAAACTTTTAAAAAACAACAAGTGCATAAAATGTTCAAATGAAATCAAAACAAATCAACAAAAAATAAAATTAAAACATAATTTAAAAAAAATATATACTAAAAGTATACTTTTTTATATACATTCACCCAGATACCTTCTACAATATTATATTACATTATATTTTATACACAAAACATTTTTCTATTCTATGTCTTCTAAGAAATCCTTACAAAACTAAAACTAAACTTAACAAAAAAAAAATCGTTGCAATGACCTCTGGTACCAAATCTAGTAATTATTATCATTTATAGAACATTATCATATTATACAAGTAAATACGATGTTTTTATTTTATTATTTAATAAAAACTTTTTTTTTTTTGATTTTAATATCAATAAAACCGTGGTAAAATGAAAATTTCTATCTGTATATTGTATTTTAAAAAAAAAAAAAAAACACAAAAAAATGTTAGTTATACCTTATTTTTAAAGCGAAAAAAAACAATAAATTCAAAAAACACCTTATTAATTTTAAAATAAAATATGATTTTGTTATATTTTTAAATAACAAAGGATTTAGAAACAAAATCAATACATAAATTAATACCTAAAAGACGAGAAACAAAACTTTTACAAGCTATTGCCGATAATAGACATTTAAAAAATTATTTGTTTATTTACTTACATATATAAAACTCAAACAATTGAAATGGCATGGCCAAGTGTTCACCAGTATTGGCCATAATACACTTACATATGAAATGCTAAGCAAAGCTTGATGTGTAAAACAAAAATGCATTGTCGAGAAAATTTAAAAATATGTTATAATTTTAAAAAGTGCTATAACTTGGAAATAATTTTTTCAATATTAAGCAATCATTTGAAAACATTAATGACACTGGCACAAAAAAAAAATGGCATGAACTTTTTGTATCACATCACATGCAGTCTTATGTACTTTTTGACGCTGATTCCGAATCCGTCATCACAATTGTCAATATACCTGCAAGATTTCGAGTTATCCTTGCATAAAGTTGAAGGAAACGCTGTTTTCAGGCTTGAGGCGTAGCTACAGGAAAAGCTGATACTCTTTTGTTTTTCTTAATGGCATCAAATAGCTACGCTCTTCTATATCAAAATATAACTTCTTACTTTTCCGAACTCTTACTTTTCGAGTTGTGATTCTTTAAAGAGAAGGTATTTCAGCCTGCATTAGAGCTGGATACGGGCCTCAAAAATTACACTTTCAAGAAATTGTAACTTATTGATGATGAAGCTAAATCAATGATTTTCATATGAGGAAAAAACAAACATTCTAATCTAATAAGATGATTTGTTTGGCATGACTTACTCCATTGTCATTATCAGCCTCATATTTATACAAAATTTTACATATGTATTTTTATGTAAGAACAAAATTTTTTCGAAAATTATCCTTCCAATCCTCTCGTGATTTACGGGCCTCTGATTTTCGAGACTTTGGGCTTAAACCCAGGCCTGCATGTAGCCCGCACATAGCCCATAGCTGAAGAGTAAAGGCCCGCGGGCCATGAAAAAAAACACTGGCCGTGCCCAGCACTAGCCTGCATACAAAGAACGTAAATATAGATTGATTCCGGATTAAACTGATCAAGATTTCTTGTACTGAATCCGATTTGACTATAAATTGGCATAAATAATAGTGGCATAGTGGAAAACATTAGTACCAAATAATTTTTTTTTTTAAAACTTGATAGAAATGACGGAGACATGGGAATGTAAAATTTAAAGGTTCGTTTCCTTTTATCCAATTTTTAAACTTAAGATGTCAAATAATTTGTCATAAAATAGACTTTAAAATAAAAAGAAGCAAAAATTTAAACAAAAAAATTAATAAAGCTTACATTTAAAAAAATTTTTTTGGAACTAAATTTCTGTAAATATGTCATCTTCGAATTTTTTAATTTTTTGTGTTAAAAAGCTGCAAGTGTGACTTACAATTTCTCCAATTTTTAGAGTGGAATCCCCAATCCTCCAAAAAAACAGTAAAACATTACAACTTTACTGAAAAAGTGTGAAAAATTTCACACGTTATTGTTTTTTTCGAGAACCACTCTTAAAATTGGAGTCTTATAAGTTACACTTATACACTTTTTTACACGAAAAATTGAAGAAGACACATTTTCGGAAATTGAATTCAAAAAGTTTTACAAAGTACATCTAAAGGCCGCTTTACACTTCCCCAAAAAGTATAAAGACATGTCCAAATTGACATGTTGCAAGCAATGTGTGATAGTTTATAGTTTAAACTTTAAACTAGAAAAAACAATCTAATGAAAAAGCGTTTTGATTTTTTTGACAGTCTATACATGAAATTTGACATTTCTCCCCACATTAATACAAAATTGACAGTATAATGAAATTCTATCACACTTTTTTTCTGACATGTTGTAATACTTTGTGGGATAGTATAAAGCGGCCTTAAGTAAACTATATATAAAATTTTTATTTTTGTCAATTTTTATTTTAAAATCTATTTTAGGCAATTTATTAGACACCTTAATTTATAACCTCACAAATATAACTACCCTGCAGGCAAATGGACTAGTTTAAGAGTCCATTAACTAGTCAACTAACAACCAGTACTACTATAGTCTGACTTCAATCTCTTTTGCATATAAGCAACTGTTCCTTTTTATGTGTTGATGTCCTACAAAATTTCAATTGGCCCCTCATGCATTACTTTTAAACCAGTCGTGGGCTAGTTGTGGTATGAAGCAGTCCTATAGTAATATTTTTTTTTTTTTTTTATTTGAATTTATATGAGGAGTAATCGAACAAAAAGTAACATTTCCATGTTTCCTTTTTTTTCAGAAATCAATAAAATGTGATTAAAAAAGGCAGCATATTTTTTTTTAAAAATATGTTTATGCATAATTATACACTAAAAAAACTGCCTTACAATCGCGTTTTTACACATTCAAAAACTTTCATATTAATGGAGATAACTGAGTTTGAAATTTGGAAATGTTACCCTTTGTCAAGAAATGTTGGAAATTATACTTTTTGATAATCATTAAACTAAAATGATGCCTTGTGGGAGCAATAAAAGCAACCGAAAATGTTCGACGAAGACCATGATTAGTGATTAGTATTAAATAGGTAAATGTAATTTTTCGTCAAAACTACAAAAAAATTGTAAGTGGAGTTGAAATGTTACTTTTTGTTCGGAAATCGACGAAAAAAGCAGTTTTCTTGGGAACTGTTATTCTTTGAACCGCCAAATTCAACTGGAATGTGTAGTTCATAGATTTACATACGATTCTTCAGAGAAAAGCAAAAAGATAAAAACTGGAAGTGTTACCTTTTGTTCAACTACTCCTCATATTTCTTTAAAACAAATTAAATAAAGATTAATTTGCCCCGACAAACTAAAAACTTTGTTATTGGCCCTCTATGCATCCCTTCTTCACTAGTTTCGGTCTAACAGCGAACTAGTACTAGACTGTCTCATGTTTTCAATGCAGGGTAACTTTAAAATTTCAAAGTCCCATATGTCCGTAGTTAAATTTTGAAAATATAATTGTTAGTAAATATTACTCCGCTATGCTACTATTGTTTATTCCAATTTATAGCCAAAGCGGATTCCATCGAAAAAATCTTGAACAGTTTGACAACGAATCAATCTATGTATGTATATAATAAACGGAAAACTGATATACTTATGAGGGGTATAGAAGCAAAGGCGACAATCTCCATTTTTTTTCTGAACGTATCTCTTAGTGTTTGATCACAAGCTACCATCAAATGCAACTAGATTTCACTATCAAACATGTTCATGATCAAAGAAGAAAGTGTCGTCTTTGATTCTGTACCTCTTTGATCGTACCATCTTCTTGCATTTGATGATGCTTTGAGGTCAAACACTAAGAGATACGCTCAGAAAAAAAATGGAGATTGTCGCCTTTGCTTCTATACCCCTCATATGATCTAGAAATGCCTGTGCTATTAACATTCAAATGCATGTTCAAAAATTATTATGAAATGATTAGCTTCCGAGTTATATTGATTTAACATATCTTTAAAACGGAATTTTCGCGAGAACGCCTAATTATGTTAGCCTATAATTATAAGTATATTTTTTTGCACAGCATTGAAAAAGCTAGCGTATATGTCATAAACAATAAAATCTTTGAAATACAATAATTGCAAAAAAAAAAAAAACAAAAATGTTTGGTATATTTTCTTAAATTTATTTTGCGAAAATCATAAATTATTATTTTTTTTTTTTTTAACTTATTCGTTAAATAAATAAAACGAAAATGATATATTAATAATAACATACATACCAAGAATAATGAATAAAATACATAAAAACAATAGTCAAAACAACAACAACAACAACAATGGCCGAAAATAAAACCAAACCAAAACCCAGCAACATCGAAGAACAACATACATAAGTACTTACAATAGCAAAAGCCAGAAAATATCTTATATATATATATTTGCAAAACACAAAACATAACAAAGAAATATGCAAAACCATAAATGAATATTTTGTATATTCATATTTGTAAAATATATAAAAATATTTTCCAATCCCTCAAACCCTTAAAATGAATCCACAACAACAACAAAAATCTAAACTTTAATAGACATTTAAAGGAACAAAACCGAAATCCAAACACAAATCCTTTCCTAAGAAACCAATCAAAGCCGACAGTCGATTGTTTTTTTCTTTTCAATATAATTAATATTACAAATATATTTAAATATTTCATAATATATAAAATTATATTGTATATTGTAAAAGAAATTAATCAATCAATCAATCAGTCATTCATTCATACATACATGCAAACATACATACTACATGTATTCAATAGAAAACTACTACATACTACTTTTTTCTACTACAACTTTTTCTCACAGTTTGCAGTCAGTCACAGTACTCAGAAAATAAATAATAATAATTAAAAATAAAAAACAAATACAGCAAAAAACAATAGTCTACAACAATAGAAATGGATAAAAAAAACAACAACATTTAATTCATAAAACTACATTTACAATAGCAATCTACACAACAACAATAACAAAAGATAAAATTTTCCAAAAAAAAAATGATGTTTTTTATTCATATTCTAAGGTATTGTAATAACAATTAATATTAAAAAAGAAAAAAACCGTGAAAAAATATCAAGAACTTAGCAATAGTATTTAATTTATAAAAACAAAAATAAAATTTAAAAGAAAATAAATTAAATTTTCACAGATGATTGACAAAAAAGAAGTTGAGTTTCTTAAATTCAGTGTGTGTTTTGAAATTTCAATGTAAAGTCATTAAAAAGTTTGCATTAAACATTTTTTCTGTGCTTGGCTCCTCGAGATTTTTAAGCTTTTCAGCGCTACATTACTAACAATGCTGTCTTCAGAAGATTTCCATATCTGTTAGAGTTGTTGCTGAATCATATGAAAGCTAACTTCCCGCTCCAATTGGTATTGGTAAAGCAGTCAAGAGTTTTACTTAAATATATAACAATATGCCTTCAATAACGGTGCTTCATGGGCAATGGATTAGTCAGAAATGGTCACTGTCTGTGCGCTTAGATAGAGAAATCCTACCCGAAGAAAAACCCACCGTACAACGTTCATTTCTGGTTGCACTAATCAACGCCCCCTCGGGGCTTATAATACCCCTCCGTTACCAGATGAAAGTTGCATACCTGCATACAACTTTCGTCTCTGGTTTGAGGTTGCTTGCAACTCCACATTCGAGCCTTGTATAAAACAAGTGTTCCAACGGGCAAATGTTTCAATTAGAAAAAATGCCTAGTCGGCCAAGCGCTCTAACAACACTCTCCGAGCATTGGTATAGTTAAAAGTTTTTCCACACTTTTCTTGAGTACTGAATTGCCGACTTATTCCCTTTCTTGTAGTGGCTTTCTCAATTAATTTCCAGCAAATAATACAATATTTTATATTGGAAAAATCATTTTTATCACTTTTTTGTTAATCATCTGGCATTATCATAGCCATGTAAACACATTGAATACACGTTTTCGTGTTTGTTTGCTTTACTAAGGAAATTATAAAATTTTGTTAATACTTCCAATTTTTTTTTTTATATAAACTGTTACAAAAAAAATATTTTACTTTTTTTTAACTATTAACATTATTATTATATTTAAAATTTCCTTAAATATTTGTGGTTAATTTTCTAAAAATTAAGTGAAAAATATTAAATAAAAACATAAATAGCAATAGAACCAAACTAATTAAAAAAAAAAACACAAAAAAAACAAAATAGTTTTAAATTTAAGAGAATTTAAACTAAAACAAATACAACAACTACAACTAAAACAATAGCAATTAAGTCAATAAAACAAAAATTAATAACTGTCAAAGCAAAAAATACTACTTTTTCAAAAATAAAAACAAAAACAAAACTACAACAATAAAATATTCTCTATATTTAACAATTTTTAAGTTTTTAGTTTTAATTTTTTTTTCTTTTTTTTTTTTTATTTTCAATTACTTTTTTAACAAACTGAAATTAAGTTTCTCGTTTATTGAAATATTTTTTAAAAACAATACATCACAAATAAAAAATCTAAAAAAAAAATTAATTTACAATAAAATTATGCATAATAATTTGGTAATAAAATAATAACTATAATTTAAAGAAAATTACTTAAAATAATTATTTTTTTCTCAAAAAGAATATGATATATTTTAGAAAGTACCAAAAATTACCTTATTTCAAATAGTAAACGCAAAAAAGTGCATTTCTTTAAGAAACCTTGTATTCTCCTTTAACTCCTAGGAGGAGCATAGGGCGAAAGAAACCTTAAGACAGTTGAAAATATTTTTCTTCATAAAAATAAAAATGCTAAAATATATTCAGCGCAGAAAAGAAAGAATGACGGTATATACAATTTAGACCTTTTAGAAAATATTTGCTAAAATTTTATAAAAACTTGTTTTTAATGATTTATTTTAAATGAAATGGTTTATAAAAAAAATCTTTTTTCTCTATTTTTAAAAGTTGTGTATGAAAAGAGCGATTTTTGTTTTGGAATTTAGTTTTTGCAATGCAAATTTATTTAAGTAATTTTTAAAAATTTTATTGTTTTGTCCTTTTCGTTTGTTATATACACACATACATAAATGCATACACTTTAAGAAAGAAATTTTATATGTTAGCTTATTTTAATTTTTATTATAATGTTATTGTTAAGTTTAAAATAAACAACTTTTAAGTGAATTTAATCTTATATATTTTATATTAATCTTAATATTTTTATTTAACATATTAATTTTGTATTTACCAATACAATTACTTTTAATAAACATAATTGTATTTTATATAAAAGTAAAAAAGAAAAAAATTTTAGCAAAAAAAATTTTTTTCAATATTTTAAATGATTTTATTATCTATATTTTATTCTAAATTGTTGGTTAAATTCGTTTTACTTTTTTAATTAATAAATTAGTTCATAATTTATATACATACATATAAAAATCTATATATACATTAAAATAATTACAAGCATTAACATTTTACTATAAATAAAAGTTTCAATTAAAAAATATAACTCATTTTTGTTTGTGTTTTTATTTATTTTTTTTTTTTTCTATAAATTTTTATTTTTTTTTTTTTTTTCATTTTATTGCATAGTTTTAGCTATCGTTATGTCAATGAGACTCTAAGTATAGAGAGTAGAGTACGCCTTGTAGCCAAAATTGGTTTTAATTTGACTTTACATAAAGAGACCAGCTTAACTGGGCTGGCATGAAATTCATGTGATTTCAATTACTTTTCATTTAGTTGACTTTTTGATGAAAACGTTGAGGACAAAGATAAAAAGTATAAAAATCTCTTGTGGAAAATTACAGGTTCTACAAATAATATTGATTTGCATTAACCAAAAAGTAACCGGAAAAAGGTCGAAAAATTTGATATAAGGAATATTACGTAAATACAAATCATTATTATTTGTAGAACCTGCAATTCTCCACAAAAAAGATTCTAATCTATATATAAATAGGCAAACGAAATCGATCCAGTCCCTTTTTCTATAGCTAAATCTCAACCGATTTGATTGATTTTTTTTTTTTTTGTTGGAAAGGTTGTAAAAAGGAGCAGTGCATAGGTTTTTATCTTTTTTAAAAGTGAGCGTTGCCACGCCCCTAAACTACTGCATCGATTTTTATGAAATTTGGTATGGAGATATGGTAACCTCTAAGAAACAATAACATAAGCATTATGTTTTTCAGTGGGTGGTGCCACGCCCCTTAATGGAAAAAACGCTCTCACGGCTAAGCCACTGCAGCGATTTTCACGAAATTTGGTATAGAGAGAGGATTAACGCTAAGGAATAATAACATGAACATTATGATTTTCAGTAGGTGGTACCATGCCCCTAAATGGAAAACACTATCACTGCTAAACCACTACATTGACTTTTTTAAAATTGAGTGTACACCAAGGAATGAGAATATGACCTTTATGTTTTTAAGTGGCCGGAGCCACACGCTAACGGCATTGATTTTGGTGAATTTTGGTATGGGGACAGAACGAGCAGGACGGAAAGATATCAAAAATTTTTTGCTCTTTAGTAGGAATAACATGGCTCTAAATGACAAGCACGCTATTGCAACTAAGCTGTTGCACCGATTTTTATGAATGCAGATAACCAGAACCCTAAGGAAGAATATTAAAAGCTTTTTGTGTTTTATCGACCAAGGCTTTATAGTCAGATAGAAATGGTCGAATTTTGGCTACAAGGCGAACTCTAGTACTTTTTATCGTGTGACTCACCATTTTCAGCAAAAAGTCTCCTATATGAAAAGTAATTGAAAGTACACGCATTTGAGAGCAAGACTGTAAGTAGACAAACTCGTAACTAAAAATTATACCAGTTTTATAAACTTTAGTTTGCAAGAATCGAAAATTCCATGCATTTTTCAACTTAGAAAATTATGACTAAAGTTCATAAAATTAGTATAATTTTCATATAGCCAATATAAGCCATTTTAAGTTACTACAAATTTTCATCAATTGAGGGGGCAGTAAATAAAGGGCTGCTGAATTTTTCAAAGGTTTCAGGAAAATATAAGGTCATAGCAAAATGGCAATGATATACCAAGCAAACTATCTCCTGGTAATTGTTTAAATGTGGTCTTATTTCAGATCGTGTATAAAATCAGATTTTAGATATAAAATCGGATATGTATGTATTCTCTTTTAACTCCTAGGAGGAGCATAGGGCCAAAAACATCGTATATAACTTCGGATAAAAATTGGCAGTTTTTCGGACAGAAAAAAAGGAATAATAAATCGCTATAACGATATTTCCTAACGCCTTATTTTGTTATTGACAACAGCCGCAGCTCAGGATTTAAAGCTCCCAAAAGGGTTATTGGAATTTTCCTGAAAAGTTTGGGGTTTTCCGGATAACACTTTTCCTTTTTGATGAGGTCGAAACTAGCTCGAAATTCGTGTGTCAAATGTTATGATCGCCAAATATTCTCATGGGTTCGTCTCGCTGAGAAAATAAAGCAAGCCCTTAAAAATTTTTTTTGGGATTTTCCTGGGAAATTTTAGATTTTCCAGAAAACATTTCATTCAAGGTCACCTCGAAACTAGCTAGAAATTTCTGCGTTAAAAGATTTCATCGCTTACTTTTAACGCGGATTCGTCTGGCTGAAAAAATAAAGTTAGTCATAAAAAAAATGTTTGCGATTTTCCGGGAAAATCGGGAGTTTTCCGGAAAATGCTTTGTCTAAAAAAATAAACTAAGCTATGCAAAACAGTTTTTTCCGGAAAAATGGAAAATTTCCCAGACAACTCGAAATTACTGTTGAAAAGCTCGAAAATAGCTCGAAACTTCCAACCAAAAAACATCAAAATTCATCACATCTGTATGGCTCACTTTATGGACTACTTTTAGAAAGCTTGAAACTTGCTTTATTACGGATCTTCTAAACATGCTGTTGTACTTTCATATTCGAAGCGATCGTAGAGGGTCTACAATGATGTTTTCTTTGTGGAAGCATTCATGTGAGACTTTAGAAAGAAAGAAAGAAGGAGTGGCAGCATGCCCGTTTCTGTGCAACAGAAAACTGTAAAACCGAACGCCTGCATTGCTGCCTTCTTTGCTTATCATGCCTTGGTGCCCAATGACATCATGTGTAAAAAAAAGTGGAGAAAGAAGGGAAGATGGCAAGGTTATTGGCACACAAACAGGGCCTAATTTTATGGCTATTCGACCGCACTTCTCCTACTGCGTCTTGAAAATAATTTGATTTTTTAATTCCATAATACTGCATCAAAGATTTCTAGTGACAAAACGCAGAAATTTTCTAACATAAACCGTCACTGCAGTAGTCTCTCTTCTTTTTCAAAGACATATAGACATATGATCAGGTGGTACATCACGCCGAGGAATAATATCGGACAATTGTCGATCGAAGCCAATTAGTTATTAATTTTTGGAGTTACTGATTTTAAAAAAACTATATGAAATAAGGGTAGACAACATTCTTGAAACTTTTTAAAATATTCTTATATTCTCATATTCTGCTATAAATAAAAAGTATTTATTTAAAAAAAAATTTATTTAACAAACTGAAATATTATATATCAAATCAACAATTCGCAAGGAATGCAAAAACAGTGAAAATTTAAAATAAAATATTAATGTATTTAATTTTTAATCCACAACAGCAAGTAAAGTATTTAATCATCACTTAAATCAATAAAATAATCTACAACAAAAACAATAGCAACAATAGCAAGAATTATTATTAAAAGCAATATATAAAAATTTTTTTCTCTGCAATAGACCAAAGTAAACGTTGTACGTGTTAGGAACAATACATGCGTATGTTAAGATGCTTTTAAATGATAAAAAAAAATTCACGAAAAAGTAAAGTGAATATTTTCCAAGAACATACTATAATAGGTAAAGGTATTTCTGGACTGAAAAAAAAACCCATAATGGCAGTTTATCATGCATTCTATTCAAATTGAATATGCATTTGTATTTGCGAATTCCTAACAACGTCAAAATTTGCTCCATTTTCACATAAATAATAAAAACAAAAAATTGGCTTCATTACAAAAACAAAAAAAAAATATAACAACAACTACAGACAGCAACAACATTAGAAAAAAGTAATGGTTTAAAAAATTTAAAAATTATCCATATTTTTTTTTTTTTTTTCAATAAATTAATTTTGTTGGATTTTTCAAAATTTAAATGAAAATCCAAAAAAAAAATAGAAAACAATTTTTTGCATTCTAAGACTTGGAACTAAAACCCACTTAAAAATGAAACTGCGACGGTATTTCAAAGTTAAATATCTCAACATTTTGAAAATAAAACGCTATTTTAAAGTAAATTCAGGGACCAAATTTAAACCAAGAAAAACCAATATGAGTAAAACAAAAATGTTAAAAATAAAAAGAATTCTTCTGAGAAATGAATAAAAATTCAGTTAAAAATATCTAGGAATTAATTCATATCTAAATATTTCAACGTATGACTTTTACTTTAAAAGGAGAAATCCAAAAAAATTCTTAAATATATTATTTACACAAGGGTATTCACAGCTATTGCATATAAGGAGTTTGTATTTTTCAAAGGCGTTTATAAAATATTATATATTACGAGCAAATGTTTTATTCAATGAAATAAAACAAAATAAAAAAAAAGTTGCGCAAAGTATACATGTAAGAAACCTACTTATTGTATAGGCATAACCATTAATTTAATTGTGAATACCCTGTTTAATTATATACGTATAATTTAATACAAGCTTACATTGGTTATAGATAAGAAAAGTTCTATAATTACATGTTGCTTTAAACAAGAAAATATTCGTTAAATGATAAATTTGATACAAGAATTATTAAGCTTTTAATACAGATACAGAGGTAATTAAAATGTTTAAAAAAATAATTTTAAAAGCTCATACCTATAGAGTCTTGCATTCATATTCGCTATCTTTATAAAATCATTTACAGTCATATATTGTATCCTCAAGGCATTATTAAATAGCTATTACCTTGCTTATCAAAACCAAAACAAGCTAAACTAAAGCGCAGAGGCCAGCGTTCACACTGGCTCACAATACCATTTTACTTATATTTTTGTATTACCTTTTTTATATTTTTAGAAGTCACTGAAATTTTTGCATTAATTAAGATCCGACAATATTTTTAAAATAGTATCACAATGGCTTAGACTGGTCTTTTCCGGGCTTTTTCTTAACTTTTCGTCGACGGGCTTGGACCTTGAATTTCGTGCGGGGCCGAGTCTGACCACAAAAGCGCTAAATACAACCTCGTCAGTCACACAAACGTTGAGAAGCTCAAATTCTGTTCTTACATATGAATATGTTAAATAATGTATAGATCTGGTGCTTAGAATGACAAAAAGTTTCATTAGATTCGACCAAAAAACTCAAATAAACTTAATCAATATGTTATGATATATTAGTATCGGGCCGGGTCTGGACTTTTTCTCAAGCGCTTGTTTCCTCTCCGTTCCGTTGAAAAACTTTTAATACAGTAAAACCAAACCCTTGAACTACCATAACTCCGAAATTAAAAGAAATTTTTAAAGAAACTAAGCAGGAATTTATTCTTTAATTAGTTTAAATATTTTTCTATTTATTATTTTTTTTTTTTTTTTTTCATTTTAAAAAAAATGCTAGAAAGTATCAAATTCTGAGTCTATGGCAACATATCATTGGTGATTTGGTACCCTAGGTGACTTTAAAGTTATTATTGCTACATGTTTCCTGTGACCACATAATGGTTTGTGCATAGTCTTCTCCACATCCAACGCACCCATTAGATTCATCACTCAAAACCATTTCTGCGGCTTGTCACTGTTATTCAAAGTTTTCACAGGATTTTCTAAAATATTAGAGAAAACCTCAAATTAATCAGGTAAAAATTAACTGTAGATCCCCGGAACCCGGGAGTCATTTCTCCTTTTCGGTATACTATATACCGAATAAAAGTGCCATCAAACGAATAAACATGTTCACTCGCGCTCGTGTTCATCCGGAATCAAAATCACATTCAATGCTGTTTAGGGGTCTGCACAAGACATCTTGAAATAAAGTGTACGTTTTTTACACCCACATTTTACACTGAATTGATGCATTTGATCCAAAAAATTCAAGATTCAAATCATCGTGTACACTGATTTCACTGACACTATTTACATTGTCATGTTTTATCAGTGTGAAAAATAAACTTGGTTCTAAAAAATACACCAGTGAACTCTATTTTATAAAAACAAATACTTCAGGTCACTGTAAAACGTGCGAGTAGAGAAACCACAATAAAATTTATGATATGGTAACACTTGCAGAATTGTAGTAGCTTTCATACATTTTCGCGAGAGAGAGAGAGAGAGCGTAAACAAAAAAGAGGAACATAGCGAGAGCGATAAACTACTCTTATCACAACATTAGCATTTAGTAGTGTACACTACTACTACAGTATGCAGCTAAAATAACTGAAACAAATCAAACAAGACAAATTAGCGCAGTATTTGTTTATTTTCTTTCAAATTCTAGTTCTGTCAAGACATTTACACACGACACTGAACTAGAGCATTTGATGAATAAAAAACGGGTACAAAATATAAGTATCTTGAAACGAAATGTCTTAAAACGCAAACAAGACGTCTTGTGCAGACCCCTAGTAAGTAATTATATGCACCGTATGACTGCTTCAAATACTCACCGCTCTCTTGCCTCTGGAAACGTATGTAAAAAAATGTTTGCCGTTTACATTTTAAAATTTTTTTTTTTAACCCAATTTTTTTTTTAACTCTGACCTCCAAACAGTCTCTTGCCAACTACCGCTCATGATTTCTGAATGAAACGAAACCAGAAACGGGTTTGTTTCTTTACCAACATCGCATTGGTACCTACGGGGCCTGGAGATGCCCAGCTGTTAAATATATGTAGAATAATGACCTGAATAATTGTATATGGGCCTCGCGAGTCCTAGCAGGGTACAGTACGACTATTCAGTTAGTTCCCCATCGTAGGGTTAATTTGCACACACAAGTAACTATAGCAACTACAGCCGAACAAATTGATACTACGAAGTCCCTCGCGTAACTGAATTAAACTGTGTCCGTATTTGAATGCTACGAAGCTGCAAGTATTACAATTGAAAGGGGTGCCATATCAAATGGGGGTGCCACGTGTCCCGGGCTAACCCTATGACAAAACAAATTGATTTTTGCGGAACCAAGCATAAACCTAAAAGCAAGTGGAGAACGGGCAATTTATCTCTCTTCAGCTTTTCCCACTTCTCGTATGTTCTGCTCTAGAGATCGCCTTAGCGACTTTTTCGGTCGACCATGCCTTCGATTGCCTTGTGGGTTTCAGTCTAAGTTGTGCCGAGCATTGTCGACGGATGGTTTACGCAAAGTATGGCCGAGTCTTACGAAAACAACTGCTACGAGTTTTCTATAAAAACTTTTCAGTACCAACATTTTTTCGTAGAAGTAAGCAATCGTAAGCGAGATATTTACAAAAAAAAAAATGATTTTCGTGACCTTTGAGTTTGAATGACTTTTAGTGCAGTGACATCAATGTCGATTTTTATACGCTACACCCAGGGTACCTATATTCACTTTGTCCTTCCGTATGTAACGCAGAGAAGGAGGTGTGACACGTATAGAAAAGTATATATATTCTTGATCAGCGTCACCTCCTGAGTCGATATAGCTATGTCCGTCTGTCTGGCTTGCTGGCTGGCTGTGTGTAGAAATATTTTTTACGAGAAAACTAACCAAGATAATTCAATGAAATTTGGTACGTTGGTTTTGTCGTAAAAGTTAGCTCGGGGGATTGAAATGAGCGAAAAATATACTCAAAACGCAATAAACAGAGCATTGTTGGCAATAACACAAGCAAAATACATAAAAATTCGAAAAATAGTAAATACAAGCGCTAAACAAAAACTAGGCAAATTAAAACTAGAGGACGTGGCACATCCCACATAAGCAAAAGTTTAAAAATGTTATACTGAAGTCGTTTTTAAAGGTAATCCAAGCAAATTTCACCCAAACACTAAAAACATTAATTGCAAGCTCTGAACAAAATCTGGACGAATTATAGCAAAAGATTCAAAATATTGTGCTCATGGCGGTTTTCCATATAACCCAACCAATTTCACTTAAACACTAAGAACATAAATCAGAAGCTCTGAGCAAAAACTATGTAAACTCAGACAAGAGGGCGTGGCACCTTCCGTATAAGCAAAAGTTTCAAAGAACTGTACTGAAAGCGTTTTTTAAGATAATGAAACCAAATATTGTGCAGATACTTGGAATAGTTAGAGTAAAATCTAAGCAAAAACTAAGTGAATTCAGTCAAAAAGGGTGGCACTTTCCATACAAGCAAAACTTTCAAAACACTGCAGTGTAGGGTATATTATTTTTTGGCCAGCCCAAGGGTAACACCCTTACTAAGTAGTGAACATTTGTTTTAAAACACCAAAATTAAGCCATTTTTGGAAAAAAAAATAAGGATTAAATTGTTTTTTTTTTGATCAAATGGTCTTATTGAACTGAAAAATTTTCATTACAAGTTATTCAAGTCAGTAAAAAGACCAAGCTATGTATATAGTAGGAACGCTGATCTTTGTGCTTTGATTTTCCTTAACTACGGTAATGGATGCAATGCATAAAAAGACTCTAAGGCAATGCATCAAGAACTTTATATCTAATTATTTTATAACTTATGATTTTATTGAATATGCGTATGTACATACATAACGTTTATAATTTCAAGAAGTTTCATTCAAACACATGCGATAACAGTAAGCTTAAAGCTTAAACTCTCAACTTCAATTGAGAGCTTTATTTGTGTAGCCCCTTGGAAAGGCAAGATCCAACACGAATATATGATTTAAAAGAAGAATAAAATTGGACTTAAGAAAATTACATATATAAATTTAAATAAATGTATTAATTATGTGCGTTAAAAAAAAAATAAGTATACGAATAAAACTACCAGAAAAGTACCAACAAAAAAAGGTATAATAACATTTAACATGCTTAAGAAATGCTTTTGATATTTCGATAAATAAAAATTAGCCAAATTAATTATGACTATAAATTTGAATGATTGCGTATAAATTAAAGAGAAAAAAACCAACAAAAATTACAAAAAAAAAAATTAAGTGGGTATCAAAAATATATACATATAAGAGTATATGAAACAAAAAATCAAATATTTTTAGCAAAATTTTTAAAATCTTATGCAAATCTTAAAATTATCTATGCTATGTGTTTTTTAATCTGTATATTTAATTTATTTTATTTATTGTTTGTTTTATTTCTATTACTATAAATATTTTTGAAATAAGTTTTAAAAAAAAGAAACTAAATAAAGAAAATTGCTGAAAACAATAAAAATTATGTGTAAAAATTTAAAAAAAAAATGGAATGCATAGAAGAAAAATTAAAAAAAAAAACAAACAAAAAAACTTTGTAAAATAAAAATAACACTTATTCTGTAATGAAATGTGAACATGGAGCATCAAACTCAGTATTTTTGTCAATACTGAAGAAAAATATTTAAAATATAAAAATGCAAAAACTAAATATATTATGAAAATAAAAATAAAATTTAAAATGAAATGTGCTTTACTCTCAAATTAATTATCCGTATGGGTTACTGTAAGTGCAAGACGTTTTCGCAGTGAATGTAATTTTCTTCGGCATGTGGTATGTCAACCTAGTTGAAACATTTTTAAAACAACTCTGGTGCACTTCTCACCAGCACCGTGCGCAGGATTCGGTCTTGGGGAGATTTTTCATATAAAAAAACGAGGGTACACTATACTAAACACTAAATTTGTACCATTATATATGGGTAAAGGATGTTCCTAGGGGGGGGGGGGTTGAACCCCCAAAACACCCCCGTGTGCACGGGCCTGCTTCCCACAAATCTGTAAATGCAAAAAGATCTTAGAATCGTTCAAGGAATACATGCATATAATGGTTTTTTGAAAGATTTTTCCATTTAAAATTTGCATGGTGGAGAAAATGTCACGTTCATATTGTCACGTATTGATTCAGATTATGATCAAAACAAAGAAAAGTACCAGAAGATATATGAATCAAACAAAATACATTATAAAGTAACATTATTGCATAAGATTCTTAGATTAGTCGCACTAAAAAATTCTGACTTGTTTCGCGGAATTCTGACTTTCTTAGAATAGGCATGAAAACTACTTCTATTTTTGTCACGTTCGTTCTGCGTCTTTTTTTTTGCTTGTATCTTAGAACCAGGACTTCGCCTACAATTTAAGTCGGCACTAATTATAGTGCTACCTAAGAGCTATAATGCAAAGTAAAAACTTTAAATGTGTATGACTGTCACGTTCGTCACCTGGGAAATGCCCATATGCCTTTTTGGGGACGTTTTATAATTTTTCAAAAATTTATCAAAAACCAAAAATATCAAAAAAGTTCCAATAAATTCTTAAAATTTCACACGTATTTCTTTGACAATTCTAAGCATTTTTTGCCATATACATTCGTTTTTCCGACCACATAAAAACAAATTTCCATTTTCGACTAGCTATATTTCGGTAAATTTTTACCCCAAAAAAGTTACAGGTAAAAGCTTAAAAAACCATAAAATTCAAAATTTTTGCTTTGTTTTGGTGTCAACATTTTAAGCCTTAGCAATTTCGTTTGGTAAATTTTTTAAATAAACTATTTCGATGGCAAATTTAATTCTCTACAAAAAGTTTCAAAAAAAATATCGAAATTTCGCTTTGTTCGCTAGATATATTGAAAAAACTGCAAAAGGTGCTTTTTACTCCCCTCCCCTCCATTTCCGCCCCCTAATTTAATAGCACTCCGGGATTTTTTCTTCTTAAATGATCCATTTACCGATTTCTTTAATAAGAACCCGTAAACGCCATAGTTCCTTTTTGGCATGTTTTTTTAGGACTATAAGGCCTGTTCCGAAATCTCTGTGTTTTCAATTACTTTTCATAAAAAGTATTAGAATCTTTTTTGTGGATTACCGAAAAATTAACCGTTTAAGAAATATTCTTAAAAAAACTGCAAGAAAAATCTCCTTAACGGTTACTTTTTTGTTTATACAAATCAAATTGATTTGCAGAACCCGTAATTCTCTAAGAAGAGATGATTATACTTTTTGTCGTATGACTCAACATTCCAATGAAAAAGCTTCTGAAATGAAAAGTAATTGAAACCACACGAATTACGGATTAGGCCTGAATTTGTTGAAAATACGATTATCTATTATAAGGATCCTAAAACTTTAATCCGTACGACAGTGGCTGACTCATCACTGAGCCGAGTCAGATTGGATAGCATATGGGATATTCTATCGATGACAACAGAGCCTATCTTAGAGTATCTTCAAGCTGATCAAAAAATGTTTATTTATTTTACATGCACTAACAGAGTTTATTTCGTTAAAAAATAATCTGCGCATAGAAAGTTATTCAAAGTCAAAGGTTGCGAAAATCAGTTTTTTGGCAAATATTTCGCTAACTGTTACTTCTATAGAAAAATGTAGTACCACAGTTTCGTAACTAGAAAAATTACCTGTCCAAAGATGTGAGAAGTATTTTTGTACTACTTACAGCTAAGGAAATATCCTAACTAAAGATTTATGCTGTGTACAAGTGTAAAGAGTAGTAGGAAAGTTGATTTTGAAAATATGTACTATAATTCAGGAACCGTAAGTCATACGATTTAAAATGTTACGACTTTTTAAAGGAAAAAAGCTGATTTTTTGCACCCTTTTCAAGCCGGTCACACACTTAGGCAACCGATTTAGCACGACAAACTGATGGACTCGAAATAAACATGTCCTAAGCTATCGATTCCCATATAAATTTCCACTACACCGAGTTTTTCCATTTTTTCGTGCTCAGCTCACCGTCTATATCTCATGTATGAGATGTGGTACGTATATAAATTGCATCGGGACAATTTAATTCTTTAGTCTAATTAAATTGGAGTTGCCCCGGCCTCTGTCTAAGAGACGGTGTAGCAAAGTACACCGGGAAATGGTAGTTAAAAATATAAGAGGAGACATCAAACATCAACCCTCTATTTGGTTGAGTTGGCACATTGCACAAGCTAAGAGAACAAAATTATTTTATAACGTTTTTGTAATATGGGGCCGAAATAAGAAAAAAATTGTTCAAGAGTGGGGATCCCAACGGGCCCGCGAAAGTTTAATAAATTTTTTTTTTTTTTCGAAGTTTGTTACACCTCAATGGTTATTTCGTTGACATTTGGTAGATATGTAATGAGCACCGGACAAACTAACATGCGCTTTAAAAATGATCTGTGCCACGGCCTCCATACATATAACAAATTACTTAGTTGTAGCGTATTAAGTTGTGTTTTCCGAGCTAATTGAGTAGTTGGTTTTTTTTTTTGTTTTTCCACATGAAACTTACAATTTCTTAACTTAAAATATTTATTCATTACAAAATTCATTAAACAAAACATTTTACTTCATTACATAAGCTTCTTTTGGTTTTGCCAACTCTATGATCCTTGGTGATGCTTTAGCTTTTAAGGCGGCTGGTGATATCAATTGTGGATTAGTACGTATATGAACATTTTCATATTCCTTAGCTGTAGCCATTTCTTTCCATTTATCCGAATCTTTATATCTAATAGCATTCCGTGATACTTTGAATGGATTCTCTCTAAGATCGGATTCCCCTTGTTGTTTCTTAACTACTTTTGCTAAGTTAAGTATACGTTCGTTAGCTATAAATATTCGAGAAGAAAAAAATTTAATAATTTAGATTTCTGTATAAAGCGCTAAGGAAAAATCTATAACCATGGACCTTTATTAATGAGATGCACAAATTTATATATGAACGAGAGTGACTTGGAAACTTTTCGGAAATTGGAAATTTTGGAAATTTGTTGTGATTTTTATTTTTTTAATGATAAAGGTTTGAGTGTAGGAATGTAGTCAATCAAAAAACAGTAGTTTGGCAGTTGATTTTTCTTCCATGCCTTAAAAATTTATTTGACGTTTTATTTTTACTGACGTTTATCATTCTCTGCTCGGAAAAAGCCCGAAAGTGAAGTAAAAGGCACTTCAGACTATCTGAGAAGTCATATGCGTTTTCTTATGTTTTTCTATTTGATTTTTTCTCTGACTGTCAAATTTTTATTGTTTTCAATTTATTTTGTTCAAATTGTTTTAATTTTTTATTTTTGTTTGCAACAATTAAAAATTTGAAAACTCCTATGACTTCTCTTTTCAAATAGATTCAAATCTAATGCCAAAATAACTCATACGAGTTTTCTTCTGATAAATCATTTGTGTAATAAATTTACATTCACACTATCAGAGTTGCCATATTTGACAACTCATAAGAGTTTCTGTATAACTTCTCAGATAGTCTGAAGCGGCTTTTAGTTTTTGCGTATCTCGTTTAAAATATACGCCTCTGTTATAGCTTTAAAATTTAAAATTTTTTTCAAAATAAAATTAAAACAAACCTTCCCAAAGCAATGCCTCCGGGTGAACCTTGAATGCATATTCATTTACAAATTCAAGACGTGCTATAGGCTTAGATATTTTTTTGATGTTTTCAGTTGGTGTGTAGTCTTTCACTAAATCGGTTAAAACCCAAGGAGCTTTTTCGAATTCAAGTCTTACTCTTGGCTTCGCTAATTTTATATAACGGCTCATTTTATTTAAAGGCATTTTTGGATTGGGCTTTAAGAAAATTAAAAAAATATTATTTACAATTTAAAAAAATTTTGTAATTTTTTTACCAGTTTTGGAACTGGAACCTCCTTTTTAGGCTTTGCCAATTTCTTAAAATATTTAGTATGAGTTTTCCATTCAGCAGCGTCCCATTTTTTAATTGGTATTCTGGAAAGAAAATCGGCATGATAAAGAAGTGGAACAATCTAAAGTGAACTTACGTTTTTAAAGGCGGATGAACATTTTGTAAGCGACTGTATAACGAAAACAAGCTATATCTGGCAAGACGATTTAGAATTTCCAAACGTTGCTGTGAAAGCAAATGCTTAAAGGCTTTTTTGAAAAGTAATATTCGTCTGTTGAAAAATTAAATCAAAATACATTAGTTAGGGATAATCTCATGAGCTTATCCATCTATGTATAAATACCTGATTGATGGATATGCTAACTGTTCTGTTCGTGTATGCGCTTGCCTTTCAAGATGCACCATTTCAATGTTCTTACCAAATTTGCACCCACATTTCGGAGTATAGCGCTCAACTCTATACCTCGGTTCAGCTAATTGCATTAATCTTTTACGCTTGACAAAAGCATATTTGTGCCTACATTTAAGCCGGTGTAACTCAGCATAGATGTCTGGAGCAAAGCAATTTACGTTCGTAGGCAGAACCTCATGCACATCACAACATCTAGCGAGGGTTGTATCCTTAAGTTTCGTTATATTTTCGGGCATTTTTAATAATTTCTCTTTTTTTCAAATTTAAACGTTTAATTTTTATTTGTATAATTTTTTTATTTTTTTAATTCACTAAAATTTGCTCATCACTTTTTATTAGATTATAATTTAAAACTAAAAATTAAATGATTGAAAACCCAATGAATAATATTTCATAATAATTAGAAAAGTTTTTTTTTTAACCAAATATGGGATTTTTCAAAACGGCGTATAACCACTTCCATCGCCATTACCATGCTAAAACACATCCTCTAGTTCAAAATTCATCACACAAAATGCATTTTTCCAAGATGTAATCATGATCAAAAATCGCATTTCGGAACAAAAGGGCTTATTTCCATATAATTATAATCATAGAAATTTTTAGAGTTTGATACACAAAGACGTATTTCGAATAGTCGCCGAAGAAAAATTTAATGTTTTTTATATGCCCCAGTCTATATAGGCGCATACATACCATGCCTACGGACATCAGTTTAAATTTCCAGATGATGAAATAAGAGTGATTTCGGAACAAAAGGGCTTATTTCCAAATGTTTTTTATATTTTGCAATTGCTACAAACATGTTAGAATAAAAATGTTAAGAGGATTATCTCTGGTCAACTCACTAAGACACTGGAGACATTAAAAAAAAATAAGTTACTGTAAACAGCGCCTAAGAGTTTTTTCTAATTACTGAAAATTTGTTTAACATGGTTTTACACCTTTTTGAAAAATCACTCCTCATATGTTCAAGCTATCGCCTCTGATGAACAAGTGTCGTGATTGCTCCCTTGATCCTAAATCTGTCTACATATACTGGGTGTAAACGATAAGGTTACGATGATGGTAGAGGAGGACCAGACTAACCTGTACCCCAGAAGAGTAATATGGATACCATTTTTTTATTTGATATCAGGAAAAAATATATATTATAATTGAATACATTTTATGCTTGCCCGGCTCAACAGCTTCCGCTGAAAGAGTTTTTGGTACAATGAATAAGATGTGGTCGACAGAGAAAACGCAGCAAGTCAGCACACTAAGCGCCATTCTGACCACTAAAGCGAACTGGAATATCGTCCCAAATTAACAATTCGCACAAATTAAAAAAAAACGTTTATTTCGCTATAAAACAAGCAAAATCATAATCTTTTGCTTTTATTGGATGTATATTTATGTTATTTATACGGACCCAACATTTTTTTTGGATCGAATAAGAACTTCGGCAGTTATGACCGTTTTTGTTACTTACGTGTTTTTGACTCAAATCTTTTGTAAAAAAAATAAGCCGATGCGAGGTTTTATCTTTTATTTCTAGCAAAATGTCGTGAGTAAAAGTACTAGAACTAGACACAAGGCCTTTCTCAGTTTGTAGATTATCATAAAAGCTATGGTAATGTTTTGGTATCAGTTTCTTTAAGCTCTGCAAATCGTTGTATTTTTTATATTTAGGTTGAGAGGACTATTATATAATGGTGTGGTAGTCATCCTTCGTAGATCCGTTTTTGCTTTCTATGATCATACCTCAAACACTTGAGATCAACCACTTGAGGGTCACCAGCTTTAATTCCTGGTCTAATTGACTTGTAAAAGTTTATGTTAGCGAAGTTTTTGAAAAATTTATGGTCAACATAGGTTACATTATTAAGATGCTGATGCATCTATTAGAGGTAATAGTTGGACAGCTTGCACATCTAACTTAAAGGCATTTATTTGATTCCTTAGAGCTCTTTCTTTGTCAGACCTTGGTCTGTTCTTATCAAAATAACTTGATATGAAAGCAGATACGTGTTTAACGTCGATAGATAAAAGTATGAAAGTAGATACGAGGAAAAGAATGAACCGTAACTTATTGCTATTACAACATTTTGACACCAGAGTGCCACCACAATGTGTTGAATGAATGCATTCAAATATATTGTTTAGATTCATTTTCTCACTATGTTATGATATACATACTTTGTATTTTTGTTTAAAGTTTTCAAGGATTTTATATAGTCAAACTTGAATTTTATCTGAACAAAAATTTTCATCACAACAAATTATTTTCTGAGGAAAGGATTCACAAAATTTACTGCGTCTAATTCAATACAATGTTCTGTAAGGGTTCCATAGTGTTACCCCATCAAAAATTAAAATTTGATAAAAATGTAGTTACGAGGTTAAGGCTGAAAGGGGACGAAATGTCGTGATATTCGTTTATCAAATCGCAGCCGGATATGATTCGCCAAATATCATCGACATCAAAATATACTCGTAATATATCCAGCGGCGATCAAACAGTTGCGAAGATGGAGGACAAATGGAATTAGAATAAAGAATAAACTATTGAATCTAAAGACAATGTATTTCATTAATTTAATCTATGTAGTTAATTTAAATTAAGTTAAAATAATAAAATGAAAAAATTCATTTACAAACATTTCTCGTTAAATATATTGATCTTCCTTTTACCCTCCGTTTGAAAAAAAATAACTTCCTTTTTGGTAAAATTTGGAAGGAAAATCTTCCTTTTTGGAATATTGAGATGGGATGGTTACTTATACCTCAAATCCTTCGAATCAAGGACTTAAAGCTGCATTCCAGAATGGAAAAGAAAACAAAAATGGCGGTTGTTATTGATCTAAAAGAAAGTCACTGCTTTGTCCTTATTTTTGTGCTTCAATCTATTTTCAGCTATGTGTAACCGCGTATTTTGTTGTTGTTAATATTGAAAAATTTGTATGTATTTAATATTTTCCGGATATTTTCCGCGATAACTGCTTTTTGCGTAATATTCGGTCGCTGATTCCGAATCTGGCATTTGATGGTTCTACTGTTACAGTACAGTAGATGTCTAAAAAATACAATTAAGTATAGTGCAGTTATATTTACTTATTGCAAAATCATAACCTTATTGGTTCTTGGTTTTATTTCTCTACATAATTTTTAGAATTTTCTTTTTCAACGACCATTTTTTGCTCTTAAACTGTTTAGAAATTTTGAAAAAAATACGAATTTATGAATAAAACTTAACAAGTCAGGTTTATTAAGCGTCATAATCTAAAAGTGCAAAAAACACGGCGATTCAGTAAGCCCTGACTCTATGGGGGTTATCGTGAGTCAAGATTCCCGGGGAATTTTCTTAAGCTGTAATAGAGAATGCACGGCAGTCCGTAAAAATTCCCCGGGAATCTTGATTCAAGATAACCCCCTATATAACCAGTTTACTACAAATTAACCTAAAAAACAATGCAATTTTTTGTTTTATCCGAATATTATTATTATAAAGCTTGCAACATTTGTAAAATAAATTTCGAAAGATAAACACAACGCATCATCTGGAAAAACATGATGATGACGCCTGAACACGACAAGTCAAGTTCAGGTCAGAAGTGTTATTGTTCGAAATTAATATTACAAAATTGACAATTTATTCTCAAAATTGACACTACATAATATTTTTAAAAAAAATTCACTTTAAATAACCATTTTCCCACAAATGTTTAACTTAATGAATGAGTAAATCCTGAACATTTATTACGTTGCGTATTGCTTAGGCTTAGACAACTCAAGGAGTCGCGGTGTCATCTTTGCTTTCAAGGCATTACGAGAAACAGCAAACGGATGACTACGAGTATGTATATCGTCATAGTCCTTGGGTTCTGCAAGTTGAAGTACTCGTTCTGATGCCTTTCCTTTTAGCGCTTTTGGACTGACTTTAAAGGGATCATCTTGTATTACATCCTTCTTATAGAATTTTCTCGGATATGCTAAAAGTTTGACCCGCCTGGTAGCTGTATGGATAATGAAAAAACCGAAAAATATTTTAGAAAAAAAAATTTGTATATAACAATAAACAATACTGTATATTAGGCTAGGTCGGTCACCATACAAAAAAAAGTTTGGAAAAACCGCCCCGTATTTGAAAGCTTCCTTTGAGCATATATAGAAAACAACAAAAAATTTTTTGGACCGCTCGAAATACAGCCAGAATGGTACCTTTCCATAACTTCAGCAGGTGATGTCCGATGTTCAAAAATTATATATGTATATCGTTGTAAAGAATTTAATTCGGCATACATTTTTCCTCAAGGTACTTTGACCTCTGAGGTCATATTCGGCTAGTGAGACCCAGTTTCTCTGGTTCGTATCCCCCTAAATGCAATTTTTCCTTATAAAATTAAAGTCTTTGAAAATATATTTACGCCAAAGACGATGAGGAAAAAAATTAGGCCTAATGAAGCTCATTATATTAACATATGAGGGGTATAGAAACAAAGGCGGCAGTCTCCATTTTTTTCATGAATGCATCTGAGAATGCCATCTAGTTGCCTTTGATGAATGTTTGGAATCAGTGAAATTTGCAATACCAAAAACAAAGGCAGCAATCTCCATTGCAGATTGTAACTTGCCGAAGTTTTAAAAAAAAATAAAAACATTTTGGCTGTTTTTAGAGTAGTCCAAAAAATAAATTTCGATACATCCAACGTATAAGTTGGAAACTCAAGTTATCAACATTTTACGGAACAGTCTTTTTCACAAAAATATACTTAGGCTGTATCAAAAATAGATCCCAGCCCTTAAGGTACCGAAGGTAAAGTTACCAAAATTTTGTCTCAACATGGAGTGTAATGCGCTGACTTCGAAAAACAGGACAGTGTTTTAAAAAGTTTATAGCTTGAGTTTGGAAAAAAAGTTATGAGCAAAAAACATGTTTTTTATGTTGGCCCTATTGTTGGGCCCCTATCTGTGGTACGATAGTCGCTACGAAATTTTGGGTTCCGAGAAACTTTTAAGAAATTATGAGAAAAAACGTTTGATTTGGTTAGAAACTGCGCACTCTGGTCATTTTTGAACCAAGAAATGTCATTTGTGACAATTGGGCATCGGCAAGCATGCCGAAAGACTGGATATCCCCTTTAATTCTTTCTATCAAAGTTGCATGGATGCTAACGAGAAAGAATCTCTCGAGCACTTTCTCTACAACTGTCCTGCTCTATCTAAAACCAGACTTATGGCTTTAGGAAAACACTTTCTATGATCTAAGTGAGTTCGCCGATAATGATATTGGCCAAACACTCAACTACCACGGTTCTCCGGATCGGGGTTTAATTGATAGTTGACGTAAAATCCAATACCTCATGGTGTTAGCAATAAAATTCAATAATTTTTAAAATTGCAATTAGTGCCGCACCGTCAAAGAGCTAAAATGTATTAATAATGATTAAAATTAAATTTTTCTACCTTTGTAAGTTAGTGCCTTTTCTAACAAATCACGATAATGCTTATCTGGATCAAATGTTTCATAATGCTTAGGTTTTGACATCATCAATATGCGCTTTGAAGGTTCATACCAACGCATTTGATTTGTTAAGTGCCATTCAGGAATGGATAAATCTGCATAGATTTTTGGCTTGCATAATTTTTTTAAACGTTTTAACTCAGCTGCAGAGGCTCCATTTCTCTAATAAGTAAATATGTATTAAAAGTTAGTGTTAAATTTAAACAATTTTTATTTTAGAACCGTGTCAAAATATAAATATTGAAATTTTTGTTTCGACTATTTTTTTAAAACCGGATACTGCGTTTTAAAAAAATAGTAGAAATTAGTTCAGATTTAGATCCGATTCGGATTTGGCTTGCTTAAAGTATGATCAGGAACGAATAAGACTTTCTGATCCGAAACTAACATATAAAAGTTACATTTCATATTCAAAAGGACCTGATCCGTTTGAGTCAATCAATTTCAATTACGGATAAAGTTATCGGATATGATATTTGCTCAGGTCCTGCTCAGAAAAATAAAATTATTTGTGTTGAGAATCGAGTAGAGTAGAATTGTCCATATTAATTAATTTTAGTTGTAAGATTGATTCATTTCGTTTTTTTTTTAAGTAAAATAAGAGTTTTCAATAATTTTTACCAAAATTTTGTACGCATTAATTATTAATAGTAATTATTACTAACTGATTGTATCAATTACATTTTGCACGGGGGTCGAGAAAAGGTTTAAGCCCCAATGTTGTATCATTTCAAAAAGTTTTATATAAGTTCATTCTTATATGTATTCTTCTTCAGAGAACTTCACTGATCATATTGAAAAAAAAATTCAGAAAAACTCATCATTTTTACATTTTTAACTGACTTTTTAATGCTGAATACAAATCTAGAAACAAAATTGCTACATAGTTTCAGAATTTCGAGATATCATAACCTAAAAGTGCCTTAAATGTAAGATATTCCTTGACTTTTTTGGTACTTTTTAAGTTATGTAACAAGACAGTGTAATATTTTGTTATAAAATCTAATATGTAAGTTAAAAGTACTAATGTTTATCTAATATCTGTAAGATGTATCGCATAAAGATACGAAGCTTCTGCGAGGTGATAGAGGAGGCCTAGACTAACAAAAAATTGCACTTGAGCGGGGTTCTAAAATGTACCACTAAAGAGTTATAGGGTTAAAATTGATATTCTAACTTATTTCAGAAAAAAATTTTCTTTAGTCACCCTAGCGTTTTAGAGAAAATTTTTTGCAAGAAAATTTTAGCTAATTGTATGAGCTTTATAAGTGTGTATCGGCTTTATAGGGTTTAAAAGGATTTTGCAAAGTTCTGGACCGTTACAAGTTGATATTTTAATTTTTTTTTTCCATTTTGAAAATAATTTTTGAATGGGCGGTAGGCGTGACCGTTGACTGATTTCGCTCCCACAAGCTAACTTTGACGACGGAGGCATTGTACCAAATTTCATTGAATTATCTTGGTCAATTTTCCCAGAAAATGTATTTCTACGCACACCCAGCAACCCAGCCAACCAGACAGACGGACATGGCTATATCGACTTAGGAGGTGACGCTGATCAAAAATATATAGCCTTTTCTATATCTGCCACGCCTCTTTCTCTGCGTTACAAACGGAAGGACAAAGTGAATATACTCTGGGCGTAAGGTATAAAAAAAATTAGTTACACCCAACCAAAAATCCAAAATGCAATTTTTTGGCTGAAGACCTTATAACCTAACGTCGAAGAATTGATTTTAGTTTTCGTAGATTTGGTTTGAGTTGTGTCAATTGAGCCAAAAACGGAAAATTCATTTAAAAAAAAGCGGAAGTCTCTGCTCCAAATTTGCTTTAACATACAATAACATTTTAAAATAATGATTTTGAAACAAAAAAAAATAATCGGTCAAAATTTTAATATATATATGTATGTATATCTTGAAAACCGTAAAACAGATTTGAATTTTTAGTGTAAACTGAACTTGTGCTAAAATTTCAATTAAAGAACATTTTTAAAAATGTACTTACCTCTCTTGGTGGTGGCTTAGGTTCCTTTTTAGGCTTCGATAAAAATTTATCGTACGCACTATGCGCGAGACGCTCTTCTTTAGTCCACGGTGTACGTTTTGGTCTAAGTATTAAAGGTTTAAAAGAAAAAATTTTTATATGTGAATATACTATAACTGTTTTTACTTGCAAATAAAACGATTTAGGTCTTACGGTTTTTGTGGAGGTTGTGTATTCGAAAGGCGACTATACAAGGAATGAAAACTCCGACGTAACAATCGATTAATGCTGACCTTACGTTGTGTATCGAATAGTTGAAACGATGGATGCGTTTTCAAACACATCAATTTACTAAATCAAATTGAAATAAAACTTAGTTTTAATTATTCTTTTTAAAATTTTCTACTAGTCTTTAATAGCTAAGGGTGGCTATATTTCCATTGACATTTAGATACTTAAATATGACAACTGACCTTGGTTGTGGGTATGCTAATTGTTCGGTGCGCGTATGCATCGGCCCTTCCATATGAATTATTTCAACCTTACGCGCTTCACCATCACGACATGGACAGAGCGGCTTAAATTTCGGTTCAACCATTCTCGGTTTTGGTTCTGCTAACCTATGAATTCGTGCCCGTTTAGTTACCATTTGACCGTGTCGATTATATAGCTTGACGAAATCTTTCTTAATATCAGGCAACATTTTGCATATGGTCTCCGGACAGATACATGGATCTGTTTCACAACACTCTGGGCTATACTGTGGCAAACGCATTTTTTCTTTTTCTTTTTTCTATTGATTGGAAATATATTGATATTGCGCACCGTTTCAAAAATATTTGTACAATCTATTTTTTTTTTAGTTTTTTTTTTTTTGTTCTTTTTGTACGACGCAAATGTAAAAGAACTCTTCCAATGCTCGTATCTTACACAAGACTTCGCTGCTATGGTTAGTATCGGAAAACGTTTTTTAATAATTTATTTGGATTTTTTTATTAATTAATACTTATAATTTTGTCAACCAAATTGTTATAAATTTAAAATTTTTAGATGTCAATTTGAAACTCGAAACTTTTTTAATAGCGCAATAAGCAGAGTTGCATAAATAAGTTGTTAAATAATACCGAAAATTTTGCTACATATTCAGTCCGATTCTGAAATCAGATATTGATGGGAATTAAGACGACCTTAGGTGTTTTGCAATTCGATAAATACCGATTGTCAAATTGTTTTATAAGAAAGGATACAATCCGATTGCATTTTATTAATCGAAGTTTGAATTATGATTTAATTCCGATTCTGAACAGAATCGGGTTTTAGAACGTAGCTGACTTTCTTTAAATGGATTTAGATTTGTTGTATTAACCTCAGAAGTCATTTGTATTTTATTAGGTTTTGACTTTGTAAATATTATTTATTTCTGAAAACATTGACCAAATGGCGTTTTCAATAGCTTAAAGTTACTTTCCACAGATTCCTATATATTGAATTGAAAACGAGGAGTTTCAAATAACACTCCAATTTAGGCATGGCTTTTAGAAAATGCTAAAATTTTCACTGAGTACTTGAAGAAAACCCCATCACAAATAAAACTGGACATATCACATTTTGCACTTTTTGCACAGAAAAGTGTCATCTGCAGTTTTCAGAACTTTAAAGTTTTTCATTGCAACTTATCGTTTAGGGTAAGCCCGGGAGATATGGCACCTTTTTCGTTAAGCTGCTATAAGTCCGAAAATAAGAAAGATTTTGAAGTAGTTCACTTCAAAAACAGCAAATTTTTTCTTAAATTAATTTAAAACAAAAAATTATTGGACATATGTTAGTGGCTTTTAATTTTTTGTTGCCCAAATTGTTACATGTTTTCGTATAAGTGTATGTATGTGTTCTATGTGACCACATACTGCGCATTTCCCAATCGATTCATTCATACACAGAAAAAAAAATATCGGTCAATCCAACCGATTTCAACGATAGAAATTGCACCAACCCGCAGTAAAGGTTAAATTGACTGTGCAGTCTAGTAAAATTACTGTAAAAATAGTACTGTACAGTTGCTGTTAAAATGTTTAGGTACTGTGAAAACAGTTAATTTAACCTAGATTTTCGATAGAAACTGCACCAACCCGGAGTTTTTGTATTTTGACCGTAGATTTCTGTAAATTTACAGTTCACTCGGTTTAGGAACTATCAAACGCAGTTACAGTAAAAATAACCTTTTTAAAAGGTCAGCTAACAATATAAACTGTTCCAAACAGTTAAAACTGTTTTGGAACGGTTTAATAGTTAGCACCCCAGAAGGGCTGTAACTAGCCGTTTCCAAAAACTCGTAGAAATTGTAGCAAACAACTTCTACGGCGACACCATTTCAAATGGCAAAATATCAGTACAACTCTAGCACACTTATGTTGATTTATTCTTAAACAATGTGAGAATTTTATGAACCTGTTAAAAACTCAATTCAAAATGTTATTCATATGAAAAAAAAAAAAATTATGGAATACAAAATGTACAGTTGAATTCAACTGTAGAAAAGTAAAGCTGATTCTGAAATTTTAAATTTTTGTTTTTGTTTCCTATAGAAAATTTAAAAAACTATAGAATACAAAATTTATAGTTAATTTTACCGTCAGTTTTTTTTTCTGTGTATGGTTTATTGGCTTGTGCAAAATAATCTTTTTCCACATTCAATATATGAACCATTAGATACGTTGAAGCGCTTCATATTTGTGCTTCCAAATATCTTATAAAATTCAAAGAGAGAAATGGCACTAGAACCAAATCACCCGCAGTAGTTTGGTGTAAACTGAACTGCGAAACCGAGCCTCTCAACAAAAACAGTACGCAAAGATAACTGGCGGTGGTCCATCCTGCTCGTCTCCGCCACCGCTATCCGACATAATGCTACAACTCGAAGAGGTGATTGCATTGTCAGCGCACGGTATGCCACCGCACAGTTATGACGAAGACTTCTTCGTAACTGACAATGCAATGGAAATTAACGAATGTGAAGAGACGCAAATACTAGAAGAATTCCTCGATTTTGAATGACGATGAAAGCATTTCGAACCTCAACCGAACGGAAATCGATATTTCTAATGATGGTTACTCTTCACAATGCGTTCGCACCTCGGTTATTGTTTCACCACAGCCGACCACATCAACCAATATCGCTTCAAAAAGTTCGACCAACGTCGAAAATCAAACGAAGTCAAACGGAGTTGACAATGTTGTAAACTTGTCTTCGTCCACAAAAATGAATCTACCTGCATTGAAGAGAGTTCGCCACCGTGCATTGGCGCGAAAAGCGCCGGCTGCTAATGTAGATCAAGGCCCACGCCAAATTGCTATGGATACAATCTGCGAGGTTGAGAAAGTTCGACTCGAAATCGAAAAGCACCGGTGCATTCATGAAAGAGAAATACATCTAGCCCGAATGGCGCGCGAAGAAGAACTACATACATCGCATTAAAGTTGCCCAAAATGAAGAACGACATTCCATACGCAAAAAAATTTTGCAAGCACGATTAGATTGCATGTTACCAAGTGAAGAAAACGACTTGGAATATTCTTCGATATCAAACAACATTTAAATGATATTTCATTTATTTTAGCTATACATTCTGCAACTGGAAAAATTTTGTGAAAATAAAAAGTAAATATTGATAATATAAAAACAAAAAAGCCATTTACATGTCTACAAAATTCCAGCTAATACTCTTGGGAAATAATGACGTACAAAGTTCATTCGCACATTTCTCTCATTTCTCCCTAGTTGCTCTAGTGCTTCTTCAAAGTTCACTTCGGCTGTCCGCTGTAGCATTTCCTCGAAGCCAGTCATTTCCACTCTTGGTAAAAAATCCTGTTCGTCTATAGCAATATTATGCTGAACACAACACGCCGCTATTGCCCAAAGTAGGTAAATTTGAGTTTGTACAAGAGCCATTATCGGCAGTAGTTGTTGAACTTACTATTTACCCAAATAGTTAAATTTGAGTTTGTACAAGAACCATTATCGGCAATAATTGTTCAACATTTACCCAAAATAGGTAAATTTGAGTTTGTACAAGAACCATTATCGGCAATAGTTGTTGAACTTGCTATTTACCCAAAGTAGGTAAATTTGAGGTTGTACAAGAACCATTATCGGCAGTAGTTGTTCAACATTTACCCAAAGTAGGTAAATTTGAGTTTGTACAAGAACCATTATCGGCAATAGTGTTGAACTTGTTATTTACCCAAAGTAGGTAAATTTGAGGTTGTACAAGAACCATTATCGGTAATAGTTGTTGAATTTGTATATCGATACCTTAGAGCGCTATAGTCCTATCTCCACTTTTTGCGATTTTGAGATTTTTGCAGTTATGGCATCATTGTGAGCTTCTTTACCGTGTGGAAAACTGTGTGATGTCAAAATACCACTAAAATACTAAAATATTCGATAATTAAGAAAAATCCTATCTCCAAACTGTAATTTTTTGAATAACGCTTCTGTCCTATCTGCACTGAATGTTCAAATAAGTCAGATTTTTAAAAAAAATTCTTTCGTTTTTTCGTGTTCTCTACGTGTTTCATGCCTTTTTGCAACATTTAAGTGAACAAATTTCGTTACACCCAAGGGTCCCCTCTTGTATGTCGGAACCAAAAATTAAAAAAAAAAAAAAGAATTTCGTTTTTTTCGTGTTTTCTACGCGTTTAATGACTTTTTACGACATTTTTAGTGGAAAAAATTCAAAAAATTTAGAAAATGTGTAATTTATTTTTAAAGAAGTGCAATTTCATATAAGGGCAAAAGTAATGACATACTATAAAATGGCTGGGATTTCGTTAGAAATTAATTAAAAACATTAAATTATGTTAAAACATACTATAGGTAAAATTATTGCATGTATCGTTGTATCAAAATAGCTGCCAATTCTTAATAACCACTGTTTGAAATTTTCGTTTTGCATTTCCCAACAATTGAAAAAATGGAGATAGGACTTAAGCGATCTAAGGTATCGATATGAGGTTTACAGGAACCATTATCGGCAATAGTTGTTGAACTTACCGTTTCCAATTTAAGTCGTATGCCATAGGCCAGCACAGGGAAACGGCGCATAGTACTGTCACTCCATACAACGAAACGGCATTTCCACAGTTTTGGTTCGATTTCAATAAGATTTTTTTAAGCTGTTTTCAGAAATGCAATTAATTTTCAAATGCAATGAATGAATGTAGAAAAAAAGATATTCAAATAAATAAAACCACGAAAGTTAACTGGAAAAAATGTTCATGCATGCTTTTAGGCTGTAAAAACCATATTAAAATTTTAATAGTTCAAAGTGTTTTTGACATATAAAAGCATGCTGTAAAAAAAAAATCAAATTTAAAAAAATTCAAAAGCATTTGAAAAAAATGTTGTGGTGTAAATTTTATAAAATCATTAGAGGTATTCACGATCTAGAGTAACGTCCTGAGTAACAGAGTAACAGGGTAACAGTGCAAAACCACAACAACAAAATATACGTAAGTTACTCTGTTACTATTTTACCCCTTTAGTCAAGCTATTTTCTTGTGTAAAATAATCTTACACTTTTGCCTTTTTTTTACTATTTCTATTTCTATAGAAACGTTTGAATTTGTTTATGATTGAGAGGCAATTTTCGTTCATCAAAAATAAAAATTTGAATGAGAGAAAAAAAAAAAAAATATTCATTTAAAAACTTTTTTTTTTTTTGTTGTCAGCTAAAATTATTTTGAGAAACAAAAAGCAAATATACGTGCAAAGTATTGAGTATGCTCACAATTCAGAGTAACTGAGTGCACTTTTACCCTGTTACTCAGCTCGTTACTCTAGATCGTGAATAACTCTATTAAATCATTAAGGGGATACCTTTAATCTCGTAAACTCGTAAACCATGAAAAACTCGAAAGTTTACGAGCTTGTTTTCAGGAACACACATTTCTAAAAACGTGTAAACAACATAACAGCTGTCATATAATTTGAATAATATTCAATTCAAATTCAATTTTCAAAACAAAAATTTATTTTCTATACATTTATTTGACAACAATCGTTATCGTACTTTTTCGAGGCTATTTACGCATCGAATTTGCCTCGTAAGTTTTCGAGGCCTGGTAAACTTTTTTTTCATACAAATTTTAAAATTTTGTTTACGAGACTCGAAATTTTTCGAGGTTTACGTGCTTTTCGAGGCTTTTACGAGTTTAAAGGAATCCCCTTATTAAAAACGTGTAAAAGCCTCGGAAACCTCGTAAACTCGTAAAACTGTCAAATATTGTATTGATTTTGACAAATTTTACGAGATTATGAGGTTTTCGAGGCTTTTACGAGTTTAAAGGAATCCCCCAATTGATTTTTACGTAAATACGGGATATTTAGATAAATATTTAAAGTAAACGGGGGAAAACGGGGTTGTGAAATTTTCCTATCTTAAAATATGGAATCTGTACTATCTGTACGTTTTAGAACAATGCCCGCAAGTCCAGTCTTTTTTTTTCCTGCTCTAAAGAAAATTAGCATTTTCCGGTTTTTAATATTTGAAAATTTTAATTTTTTTTTTTTTTTTTAATTTGTCAAAGGCTGCATTTACAGTGCTGAATGGAATTGATCTTTGAATGAAAAGAATTTAAACATACTTAATCTAATAAAAAGAAAACAATACTCAACAGGTATGAACTAAAAGTATTCATAATAAAAACAAAACAAACATCATATTTTAAAAGATTAACACTTCAGATGGCACGCACATTGTTCTAGTCCACATCAAAATTTGGCTGTTTTAAATGATTTTCTGGTTTTTTAAAACAAAATTGAAAAGAATGTTGCTTTATATTGCCTTAAAACATTGCTGTTGTACTGATGCTTAATGAATATTGGCGATAATTGCTCGTGTAAAGTCTTGCGTTGTCGATTTTCCTCCAACATCAACAGTTCTTACTTTTCCATCTCTTAAAACTTTATCTATAGCACTTAATATCATTTCACTATAAGTTAATAAATTTACGTGGCGTAACATTTTAGTGCCACAAAGCAGTATTGCGGTTGGATTGGCAACATTTTTCCCAACTGCTGTAACAAAGGCATGGCGTGCACCCTAAATGCATAAAAAAACATTAAAGTAAATTTTAAAATTTCAAACCAAATTAGTCCAAAAAGAAAACTCAGTGAAAATACAATTGTGGCTTGGAGATTGTTGTTCATGCAATATTTAAATATTTTCAGGTTGGATTCACTTTAAATGCAATACTACAGTTTATTATTTAATTCGTATTTTTACATATTTTTGTAAATGTAATGCACAACTTTTGCTGTTAGATAAAGTTATTTTAAATTTTAGATAAAAAAAAGGGTTTTCAAGATGGTATTTCTCATATCGAGAATTATATTATATGTCTGTTTGGTATGTGATAGTAAGAATTTGTACAAAATGTTACTGAAACGCATTTGGTGAACCCAAAAGTCCAGTAACGAGAGAAAGTGTGAGCGTAAAGTGACAGTTTGTTACGAGCTTGCAAGATTTTACTGGATAAAGCTTTACTAGCAAAAATTGTCCAGTAGGAAAACATATGATTTTGACAATTGACAATATTTTTCATACATGAGACGTTTACTATGAAAGTGTGGCAAGTCCAAAACGAGTAATGTCATACATATTATTTGCCATAATGATGGGTTATTTGACCAATATCATTTTTTAACTAAATGCCATCAATTCCACATTATCAAGTATACTTTTCGTGAAAACAGAGATCAATTTTAATCATTTCTAACAAAATTTTAGACGTAGAAAGAGTTTTGGTCATTTCAATTTGGGATCGCTTACTCACTATCTGTAGTGTGTCTTAAATCAATATGGAAGTATATACATATCGATACCTTAGAGCGCTATAGTCCTGTCTCCATTTTTCCAATTGTTGGGAAATGCAAAAAAGAAGATTTCAAACAGTGGTTATATAGAATTGGCTGCTATTTTGATATAACGATATATGCAATAATTTTACCTATAATATATTTTAGCATAATTTAATATTTTTAACCAATTTTATTAATTTCTAACGAAATCCCAGCTTATTTATAGTATGTCATTACTTTTGCCCTTATATAGAATTCCACTACTGTTAAAATAAACGACACATTTAGTACATTTTTTTAAATTTTTCCACTTAAATGTCGTAAAAAGTCATGAAACGAGTAGAAAACACGAAAAAAACAATTTTTTTTTTTTTTTTTTTTTTAATTTTTGGTTCCGACAAGCAAGAGTGGACCCATGGGTGTAACCAAATTTGTTTACTAAAATGTCGCAAAAAGTCATGAAACGCGAAGAAAACGCGAAAAAAACAAAAAATTTTTTTAAAAATGTGACTTATTTGAATATTCAGTGGAGATAGGACAGTAGCGCTCTTCAAAAAATTACAGTTTGGAGATAAGATTTTTCTTAATTATCAAATATTTTGGTATTTTGACATTACAGTTTTCCACACGGTAAAGAAGCCCACAATGATGCCATAACTGCAAAATCGAAAAAAGTGGAGATAGAACTATAGCGCTCTAAGGTATCCATATGTACATCCAAGTTGTTTTCTTAGACTTCCTTTACTGAAGCTCTTAGTATCGGGTATACAATGGGCCCATTCTCGAGGCCTAAGTTAATGATGACGTTCATCAAACGATTTTATAAACAAACATTGCAGCTTAGTTTTCCTCATAATAGACTAATTTGGCCAAATAATAACTTCCAAAAGTTTATAATTTACTTAACAACTTACCGGCTCAAAGACGACAGATTCGGCGGAGTATGATGAACCAGCAACTACACCAGCACCACCCACTAAGCCTGAGACCAAGTTATCTATAATACTCCCATATAAATTTGGTGTAACCAATACATCAAACTAAAAATAAAATTTGAATTGTTGTAAACAAATCAATTAATAATTAGGGTATTCCTTAAAACGTGTAAATGACTTGAAAACCTCGTAAGCTCGAATACGAATTGTGACAGTTTTACGAGTTACGACGTTTTCGAGGCCATAACACTGTGCTCGAATCGGAAGCATTTTTTGCTGTGTAGTAAATACAATTCGATTTTACTGATTTTAGTGACATTTGTCATTTTAACGGTTTAGCTGTGGTTTTCAAAATATTCGGGTTTTAAAATATTACATCAAAAGCTTCAAAGACCAGGAATTTGTTTGTAGTTAATAACCGGAACAGAACGGCGATACTAACAACTGAACTACCCAAATAAGTGACGATTTTTATGTTAACTAAGTATTGCTTTACCTGATTTGGATTAGACACCATTTGCATTGTAGTGTTATCAACAATCATTTTTTCAAATTTAATACGTGGATATAGTACAGCCATATCTTCACAGCATTTAAGAAAAAGACCATCACCCAATTTCATTATGTTAGCTTTGTGGACTGCGGTCACCTTCTTACGTTGATTTTTTGTTGCATAGTCAAAGGCAAATTTTGCAATACGCATAGATTTTTTGGCAGTGATAATTTTCAGACATTCTACAACGCCAGGAACTGATTCGTGTTCGAGTGCAGAATATTCGCCCTCGGTTTGTTCACGAATAATGACCGTGTCGATACCAGTATGGCGTGTCTTTATGCCAGGCAAACTGCGTACGTGCACAACGTTAGCGTATAAATCGAGCCCAATACGCAGTTTCATATTTAGTGTTTGTAATTCGCCGGTTTTACTAAAATCTGGTGTAGCCATGATGCCCTGAAAACAAAATTAAAGAATATAATCAATCGTAGTATTAGGTTCATTATTCTTTTTGTATTATTTTTCCACATAAAATGGCCGAAAATAGGTCCAAAAAATTTAATATTTTTTGATCACTCGCTCCATTTTTAAGATATCAAGGCTTAAAGGATATCTCAAAAACAAAGTAAGATATCGAAAAATTCTTTTTCAAGTTTTTCAACTCATTTTAGGTCCTTTTATGAGAAAACATCGTCAAATCGCGGGGTCACGGAAATCGTAGCATTCGCGTTTATTTCCATAGCTGTTTTTTACAATTTTTCTGAATTTCAAAATGTAAATTAAAAGTAACTGCAAACCCTGCAGACAGTTGAAAGATTTCCATACGATTTGTACTAAAACATTTTTTAACTATTCCATGGGCACTACTTTATTATGAGTAAGAAAAGTTAATCTGAGGATTAACTTTAATCTGCATAGTAGCTAATGTGTGATTGGGGAATGATTAAGCTCTCTTTATGAATATGGCTGTGACACAATCATCAATTAAAAAGAAAATTCAGTATATACAATTTCACCCAGGATGGTAGGATGTCAAAGAAATCACAGATTTTTTTTACAATATGAATTTATTATACGTTTATCAACTTTATACATATACTAATGCATCGGTAGTAAACTTTTTAACTGTTTATAATTATCATTTCTTGGCTGTTAAATAAAATAATTTAATTTTGTTTATCTTATATGCACGTTATTATGTGTGTTCTTTCTTTGTTTAAGGATGATAAGAATTAATTGAACTAATTTAAATTGTAAATCAAAAGAAATAAATTAATAAAAAATACATAGACTGAAAAGCGTTTAAATTAGCATGCATTTGACAAAAATAAACTTTTTAAGTTAATATGTAATTAAATACAGTTTTTAACTTATTGATTAAAATACAAGATTACAAAATCTTTGAGACGGATAGCGGTTATCTCATTTTGAATTATTCAATTACTAAACTTAATAACAAAAAATATTCGGCAAACGTAATACTCAAAAGGAAGGAAGTAAAAATATAAAATAATAACAGAAAAAAAATATATTTTTAAACACTGAGGACAGTAGTTTGTTGCTGTTGTGACTTCATTTAATTAGCACTGATGTTGGCTGCATACGTATGTATATCACTTGCTGGGTTTTTATTTTTTTAATTAAATAGAATTTTGCTAATCTTAAGCAACAGCATATAACTTTGTTGTTGTGTTGCTTTTTCAACACTTTATGCTTAATGAATATTAGCGATAACGGCCCGTGTAAAATCTTGTGTGGTCGATTGTCCTCCCACATCTTTGGTTTTAACTTTTCCGTCTCTTAAAACTTTATTTATGGCATTTGAAATCACTTCACTGTAGCCGGGTAAATTAATATGACGCAACATTTTAGTGCCACATAACAGCATAGCGGTTGGATTAGCTACATTTTTACCAACAGCTTCAGAGAAGGTATGACGTGCACCCTTAATACAAAAATAAAAATTAAATTAAATTGTAAAATAACAAAATAATGACAGCTTACCGGCTCAAAGACAACCGTTTCGGCAGAGTATGATGCACCAGCAACAACACCAGCACCGCCAACTAAACCTGAGGCCAAGTTATCTAAGATGTTGCCATACAAATTTGGTGTGACCATGACATCGAACTGAAAATAGGGAATAAGCACAAAATTACTACATGATTTTCATGTTAATTTAAATTTCAAGTTTACCTGATTTGGGTTAGACACCATTTGCATTGTAGTGTTGTCAACAATCATTTTTTCAAATTGTATACGTGGATAAAGTCTAGCCATTTCTTCGCACGATTTAAGGAAAAGGCCATCACCTAATTTCATGATATTTGCTTTGTGGACAGCGGTTACCTTCTTACGTTGATTCTTTGTTGCATAGTCAAAGGCAAATTTCGCAATACGTATAGATTTCTTGGCAGTGATAATTTTTAGGCATTCCACAATGCCAGGTACCGATTCGTGTTCGAGTGCAGAGTATTCACCTTCGGTTTGTTCACGAATGATGACAGTATCGATGTCAGTATGGCGTGTATTCACGCCAGGTAAACTGCGCACGTGCACAACGTTAGCGTATAAATCGAGTTCGTTACGAAGTTTCATATTGAGCGTTTGCAAATCGCCGACAACGCTGTAATCCGGCGTGGCCAGAATACCCTGAAAGCAAAATATAAATTGGAACTTAACCTACAAAATGTGCATAAAACTATTTCAAACAATTAAATTACTATAAGTATTTCAATTTCATTCCTTTTCGGATATGGAACAGAGCGTTAACTTGTTAATAAGTCAACGGTGAAGGAATTTCGATGTTAATATGGAAATAATTGAATATAAGTTCGATGAAATTACGCACAAATATTCTGTATAATGAATGAAAGAATAAATTAAAGAATAAAGAGATATATGAAAAACATTCAAACATTTTAACAGACAAGACATGAAATAGTGCAGGCAAATTAGGTAAAATTATGTAATTTTGATGAACATTCATCGATTTGGATCCGATATACATAGCTCATTTTGTTTAGTAATTGAACTTTGAAAAAAACCAACACTTTATATTTATGCAAAATTGTTTTGCTCTTTTCTGTTAAATGCACTATGTAGCACTGTTCTTTGTCTTAAAAATGAGCTGAAAACTGGCCTCGTGTAATTTTTCTTTAAAAAGTTATGACCACTATAAAATGATACATGAAAGTTAAAATTCGTGTGTGGATTCTCATATGATTCTCTCCCTCCATGGCATCATTTTCAAATGGTCATAGCTTAAAAAAAAAAAATACATAAGACTAATTGATAGCTCATTTTGAATATGAAGAATAGTACTAAATGATCCATTTGAGCAAAACAATTTTGTGCTTCTTCTATACAACATCAAAAATCGTGTTTTTGAACATTTGGGGTAGAATATCTCGGAAACCATACAAGATTTAGCAACGTTGATACCAGATTCGGATTTGTTAGTTCAATTACTAACAAAATGAGCCATATAGGATCAAAATCGGTGGTTGCTCAACAAAATTATATATTAAAGCCTTTTTTGACCGAATTTGCCTGCACTAAAGCAAAATATTTTTGTATTGAGAAATTATAAAACATACAACAGATATCTGAGGGGTTTTCAATGACAAAAAAACAAAACGATAACCGATTTGATATTGAAACGGTGGGAAGGTATGGGTTAAAAAATACAATTTTAAAAAAATGTATAAGAAATGTCAGATTAAAAAAGCACAACAAAATTTAAAAAAATTGATGGCAGTTTTCGGGAGATGCAACGTTGGATAACTGTTAAGCATCAGTTTAGCATTAACAAGTTCTTAAAGCAAATTAACCCTATGCTTAGGGTTAATTTTTGAATAAAAAGTAACGATTCGGAAATTGAATTAATGTTTGGTGTTTTGATTTCAGTTCATGCTGCATTTTCCGAAAGCCATCATTATAACAATTCATACATACATGAAATATGAACCATGTCTATATTTTGATGCAAGTTAGTTCTTAAATTTTTGATGACTGCACCTAAAACACACTCTTTACTTTCACACACACATTTATAAGAAGTTTTTGCAAAATCAATCACACACTTCAGACAATACTTTTGCACAAAAGCACATAACGCTACTTTCTGTACCTGTCTCCGAGAATGTTTCAATTATTTACAAATTCAGCAACGAGTGACTAATTGAAACGTTGCGGAAATGCGCGAAAAAAAAATCAAATCATTTAAGATTTGTAATCGCCGAAAAATGTTAAATTTTCCGAAAATTTTACTACTCATAGCTCTTTAAATTTATTTGATTTCTTAGTTTTATTTAGTGTAATAATTGTTTATTAAAATATGGTAATTTCAAACTATGTAAACTTTAAGATTTGTCTACAGGTTTAAGCAAATTGGAAGAAAAGCTATCATTTTCATTTTTAATGCCAAGTTGATTTAACTTTAACTTTGTGAGAATGCAAAGCGGTAGTAGAGTGATATACTCGATACAAAAAAATAAACGTAAATCACAGGCAAAACAAATAAGTCCCTGCGGCTTAACAGTTTGTTTGATTTTTAGATTTGAGTCTACTTTAGTAGACTAATATACGTCAATTAACGGCAATTTCAAAGTTCAATACGTCGCAAACGACATTTGACTTTCATGTTTTTTTCATTTTTCTTAATTCATATTTTGAACGGCAATTATAAAAAATAAATAGAGGTAAGGCACAAAATTATTGTATATGGAATATTTGAGGAGGTCCATAACAAAACGCAATGAGTCCATCTTAACATTTTTTTGGATAAATGCACAAAACTAATTAAAGTCAAAAGGATATATAATTTTTTAAAAACAGTTGTTGTGGTATGGAAGGGTTCTAGGGACAGTACAAATCATAAATAAATGATTCTATCTGGCAATTAATTTTTAAGTTATTTAGATTACAAATTTGGAAATGTTGCGTTTTGGTCCGCCACATAGTAATTTTTACTTTTGGTATTGAATAACGATGAAATCATTGACCCTTGTTATGTTTTATGATAATATTTACATAGATTTTAAAATAAAAAATTGAATTCGGTCTAAAAATTTAATAACTTAAAAAGTGGAATTATTGCATTTTGTTCTGGACCCTCTTAGGTCTTGCAGAGTTATCGTAACAAAAAAATTTATTTTTGTTGTAAAATTAGGATAACAATAAAATAAATTTTTATAATTGACTTTTCACTACAATATCGAAGTTGTTTATTGCATAAATTTGGAAATGTTATATTTTGGTCTGAACCATTATTTTTGGTATTGAATAACAGTAAAATTATTGATGCCTGATGTGTTTTATAACAATGGTTACATAGATTTTAATATGTAGAATTGAATTCAGTTGTAAAATGCAAAAAATCCAAAAATGGAATTATTGCGTTTTGTTATAAACCTCCTCATTTAATATCTCAAAATGATGACATTCATAAACTATTCACTTTACCTTAATGCAAACTTTGTTCTTTTGAATCGAAGCAACAACATCTTCTAATTTGGCACTCAATACTGGATTTACTTCGGAAAGAAAATAAGCTTCGAAGTCAACAGGAACGTTAGCTGCCTACATTGAAACAATTGTAAAATATTCAAGTTACATAAATTGTCAAAACTTTAATGAACACACTCACCTTAAATACTTCTTGAAGTGCATAGACCAACTCGGGCCCAACACCATCGCCTGGAATTAAAGTACAAGTCGTTCTATTACCACCATGGGCACCAGCATCCTAATCATATCAGATATGAAAGTAAACAAATGATAGCAACCAATATTTTTACGTCTTTAATATACTCACGGGTCCAACTGCTGGTATGGTGTGAATGGAGCGTACAGCTGTTGCCTGTAATGGAAGTAATAGAAAACTAATTGGAATTTCTTCTCCCAGGATTTTAACCTCAAAATTCTTGATCACGCAAAATTTTTTTCAATTTTTTACTTCTGCTCGGTGTTTATGTAAGCATCATGCAAATTTATTTTTTTCTTTTTTCATCACTCACCTGCATCAACGTGCGACCAATGGTTCTAGCAAACATCGCCATTAGTTATTGTATCTATTAACTTCAAATGCCTTTTAAATTCCTTGACAAAATTTAATTTAAATTATAATTTTAAATTATTGCAAAATTGATTTTTTCGCATTACCTACCGAACCAATACGCTGAACTGACAGATGTTAGAAGTTGGTGCGTTCGAATATTTATGTATTTCAAAATGTCGACTTGAGATTGGGAATAGTTGTGCGATTTGGACACGATTCCCATAATATCCCAGTAGGCATTTTTGATTTAATCATGTCATATATATGTAGTGTTCTGTAACACTATTTTTAAAAGTAAGGCCTTATGAATTTGTCCTTAAATAGGTTTTAAAGACGTTTATAAAACCTTTTTAACCCTTAATAGCCCACTGCTACCGCTGTAACTTCAAAAATGTTCGTTGATACAAGAGACACCGTTTGCGCCGATAGCCGCTTTAAGCCATATTCATTTGATAGCTGCATATTCAATAGGGAAAAAAGACTTGTAAAATTGGTACTTTGAAAATATAATTTTTGTGATAAATTCGATAGAATCAATGATGGAAAAAATTTGTCCTTGACCGATAAATAAGGTTCTACTTTGGTGGAGTTTTTTTGAATTGATGGTTGGTCCCTTGCGGAACCATCAGGCAACCGGAGTTCAAAATTCATATTGCAAATATCACATATAAGTTATCTGGTGCTATGGGAGTTATAGCTAATATATGCATTTTTATATTTTATGTATAAAATATGTTTATTTTCCTCTTATTTTATTGTCTACAGTATTATTTTATTTTTCATTTGTCTTATTATATTAACGTACACTACTAATAACATATACATATTAAAAAAGACCGATCCGGAAAGCAGTGCAAATACAAGTGACCAAATTGACTTTCAGTTTAGGCCACTCCTTACATAGAGATCAAATGCTATTTGTAGCAGCTCACTCTGAGTGTAGACGCTACTGGTGTGGTTTATTATTTGGCAGCCATCTGGAACGGACGCTGTCTGGAGAATTGCCAACTCTGGGCCAGACGCAACAGGATTTTATTTGATCGAGGTTTATGGACAGCCGAGATTTATTTTAAATCAGTGAATAAATCTCAGCAGCGCTACTGTTTTTGGCTATTTTCGACCAATTAACGCCTCTTGACTTTGGCAATTGGGATTAAAAGTCGTTAAAACAAATCAAATGGAATATAAATATTAAGAAGAAAAGGAAAAGCAACTTTAAATTTGTCCGCTTATGACATTTTTAGCCTGTCTCCTGTAATTGCAAATCCGGATAAACCATAATATATGTAAACTTTTGACAAAACAACGTAATACTACGTTTCCACCGGAGATTTAGCTGTGATGAGATCTGTCAATCTCTTTCGAAACCATCAGCCGAAAGAGATTTCGACTGGAGATTTATGAGGTGATTGAACCGTAACTCACTTCATTTACCGTGTATTAAACGTCAAATAAATCTGAAAATAGCCGTAAATCATATCATAAATCTCGGGTGGAAGCGTACAGTTTCAACCAACGACGTATATGAATAAGATATTCAAATTTTATTCGTTTGACTTACTCGCCGGTCTGTGCAATTCGGTTAGACACAAATAAAGCTACTGAAAGAGGAATAAAATGTTGCTATGCCAACGTTGCGTTTGATTTACTGAAAATTTTATATTAAACAGATGCAAAATTCGAAAAACAAACGTATTTAGACATTCGTTTGTCCGCTTTCAGCAACATTTTATCAATTTCAACAAATTCCACAGATCACAGTAACGAACTGTGTATCTTGATAAAAATATACGTCGTTGATTTCAACTGCTATGACAAAATAACGGTCACTACTGTATTATTTGGAAGGTTATAAAAATACATCTAACAACAATTTCCTACTGTTCCAGCTCCTTGATGACGTAAAAAAAAGAGAAACATTTTTGACTGTTGTAAAGTTTACATTAACGGGATAAGGAAATGTCAAACGCGTGAGAGCAAGAAAACTATGCTCTTTTTTGGGAAAAAATGTAAAAAATTCTTTTAATTATTAAAAAATCTTATTTCCACGCTTGGTGTATTTTATTTATTTTTTATATGAAACTACCGTCACATAGGGGTTCAATACAGCGAATTTTAGCGTCACGGAGTTTATGGACAGATCCTTATCGTGAATAAATATTCCCGGGAAGTTTTCTCAAACTGCCGTGCATTCTCTATTGCACAATAATCTATCGCACAATTGTATCTTGGGTTTCAAGCTTAAGCACAGAAATTAATATGTGTTAAATGTCTTAAATGTGTTAGATGTCAGTTTACCAAATTTTCCTTCATATGATATTCTTGAAAAACCTCTTTTGAATACTGATTGGAAAATTTTTTATATTAATTTGCATTAACCGAAAAAAAAATCGTAAGAAAATCTCTAAAAAATAAAGAAAAATTCAGATCTGGGAACTCGGGCAAAATGACAATTAAATATATAATTTATAGTGATGTCGTTTGTACTCCTATAGGAGTATTTTACTCCTATTTGAGCAAGCGTACTCCTATACTCTCCTGAACCATTTTTGTACTCCTTTTCAATACTTGGTACTTCACGGCAAGTTTTCAATCAAAAACATAGTGTGATGCAAACTAAAATTTTCAATGTTGCTTAGAGCTGGTTCACACGACAGACAATTTAGTGTGTCTTAATGTATGTTCAGCTTAATATTTTTGAAGTAAACATACTGCACAAAGATTTTAATGTTGTCTGGCAGTACCCACTTTCAAATCAGTTTTTAATATTTGAAAAATTCGCAGTAAGTCAATGGCGATAATTTGGAAAAGCGTTGAAAACAAGTTATTTTACAGAAATATGAACAAATAAGTGAAAAAGTTTGAATATTTCAGCAATTAAATTTACGAATTCTATATATTACACTAATTTTACGAACTTTAGTCATTATTTGCAAGAATCTAAAATTCTATGCATTTTTCAACTTAGGAAATCATGACAATTAGGATTAGAGAAAAAAACTACTAAGCATGGCTATGGTGACATATGTTTCGGTTACCGCCACGTAACCATCATCAGACCAATTTATGTTTTATTTAATTTATTTTAAATTAAATGAAATAACAATTGAAAAATGTTTGAACTTTTTGTCTGAGGCCGGGATTGAAGTATGAACCTCGGAGTCAATGTCTCTACATAGCGCATTTATCATGCTTAGTAGTTTTTTTCTCTAATCCTAATTGTCATGATTTCCTAAGTTGAAAAATGCATAGAATTTTAGATTCTTGCAAATAATGACTAAAGTTCGTAAAATTAGTATAATTTTCATATAGTCAACATAAACCATTTTAATTCTATATATTTATAACAGGTTTATAGTTAAAGCAAAAAAAAAGTAGCTGCAAACTCCACTGATGCTAGCAAATCACCAGAAACAAGGAGGTAAACGATATCAGACGTGCTAAAGTATCCAGCAACAAAAGAGAACAAAAATTTCGAACTGCTTGGTTGGAAAGTTGTAGTTTGCTCGAATCAAGCATGGATCCAAAGAATGAAGTCGTTTTGCCAAGTTTCGATTCCAACCAAAGTAAGGCAACTGACAAGACATGAAAGTTCAAAATTTCATTCCAAGGTTGTGCTGAGCTTGTGATATTGCAATATTGTCAGTTAAAAGCTTCTACAATAAACAACTTGTAATTGATACCGTCAATAAAATCATTTTATTCTGTGAGACGGTTAAAAAGCGAACATGTTAGCATAGTACTCCCCATTAGCCCAAAATACTCCCAAAAAATCTAAAAATGAGTACCGAGATTTTTTTTGAAACGACATCACTGTATATAAATTATAAACGTCAAAAAATTGTGTACGTGTGTTGCAAAAATTAAAGAGAAACGGAACAGGAATAAACAGCCGAAGAAAATTTTTTAATTCGGTTTTTAGTTTTTTGGAAATTTTTCATTATATTTTTTATTTCTTTACATATATACAAAATATTCCAAAAGAATATATTACCGCAAAAAAAAAAATAGCAACATTTTGTAAGTGATGTAAAAATTATTGAAACAATTTCATTAGAAAAACAAATAGAAAAATTTTTAATTTATGTACTTTGCAATGCTTGCTTTTCACTTCAAATGCATGAATTCATATTAAGACTATAAATTTATCCGGAAAAAGCCAAAAGTGAAAGTGCACGAATATGTTGTTTGCATCTCAGTACTGATCTCAGTACTGCATGCAATAAGTGCTTATATTTTGAAATACGCATTTCTTAAGATTAGAAAAATAATTATTGTTTGTTCGTTATCAGTTATCATTGTTAGTCAACATTTAAATTCATTATCAACTTTCAAGGAATTGATTTTGTTTTCTTTCAGTGTTTCGCAGTTACTTATTACACAACGAGATCCCCAGAGTGTCTCCAACAATTGAAAAGACAACAGCTTTGATTTTTGTTTTTGACAAATAGACTTGCAATCGAATCTTCCAAGTTTTCTAAAATGAGCTCAATATCAAGAACCAACTTCGAAACCACTACCACTCCGTCTTCTGAGGCTTCACCATCATCGGCGAGATCGAATTCATCGCCGTTAAACGAAACAACACAAAGCAGCAGTAGTTTATATAACAGCGCATTGGAGAATCTAACAACACCATTCACTTCTTTCAATGGTATGTCGTACGAAAATTGGTATTCCGACAGTAAAATTAATAGCAATTTAGGGATTGAATAGTCTCATAGCCGAAATGAAAATTGTCTAGTTACTTTTTCGGTTCCCACTGGTAGCTAATTAATGACTCAAAAAAAAATTCGGTGTTTTTGACGTAGATATATATAACACAGGGCGACTTTAGTTCTTCTTATTTGAAATTGCAATAAATGGCAGTGAACATCTTAATTTATATTCCTAATAACATCAAATAGCCATAATCTTCCTCAATAAATTTTACCTTTTAATTTTTTCAACTGGAATCATACATTTCGAGTTATCATTCATTAAAATATTAATATTTAAGATCAATAAAAAGGACTGAATAATATTTGAATGCAGTTGAGAAGATAATTTGAAAACAGGGCTGGCATATTTTGCCCAGCCCACACTAGTCGGAAAATCAAAAAAGCTGGTCAAAATTCGAAAAATAAAGTTGTTGTTTTTGGTCTTTTTATTGTTGGTAATAGTAGAATATTATCCACTTTGCTCGTTTCAGTGGTCAGAAATACCTCTGGGCCTAAAAAACTCTTCTCGTTTGAGTTTGAAGTTGACCTATTCTTGCATAATTTTTTTTTTTTGGTTTAATATAAAGCGTCTCAGTAAACAAGTGGAAGAAATAACTTCTGTTCATCTTTTTGTAATGTAACGAAATGGAGTCTCTCAGTGAAGGTTTATTTAATACGTTTCTCAAATCGAAAGCGTTTTATCTCGTTCACAGTTTATTTAAATAGGCAACTGTTCCATGAAAATATATACACAAAAAAAAATTGTTGGAGTGGTTTTTAATATGAGAAATGTTACAGCATCCACGGCCATCCGTCTAGTTTTCACATGCATCTTATTCAGAGTACATTTTTCTACAAACCTGTACAAAAATTAGCTGCCCGGAGGTGCCCGCGAGAAACTTATTAAGACTTTTGCAAAGTATTTCATTTTAGTAATAATTGATCCCAGAAACAACACTTTTGTAGATAAAGAAGTTTAGCATATTTTGACCGAAATTTTGGATGTGCCATTTTGTGTTACAAAAATTAATTTCATATTTCCAATCAGCTACCTCTAAAACCCCAATAACTCACTTCTTATTGATTAATATAGTTTTGCACTAAACGGTTCGTCATTGTGGATCGGCCATTTTGTTTTTCGTAAACTAGATTTCAGATTCGTTATAAGCAACATCTGAAACTCCCATGTACCGTTTTTGGTGGTAATGAATGCAGCTTAGCAGTATTTAGTCCACCATTTTGGATCCACCATTTTGGTTTTTTGAAAATAGATTTCAGATTCGCAATCAGCATCATTACAAATCTCAAATTATCGACTTTCGTTAGTTAAGCATTATTTGTGCACCAAACAAAAAGTTTTTCCATACTGAAACAAACTGCATAAATAAATAACATAATAACATAAAAAACCCACCCGGGTTTAATTGAGTTTTACCCACCCAAAATTTTCGGGTTTGTTTGGGTTTTTGTGGTTTTATTGGGTTTTTTAAAAAAAATCCTTCAGTTGGCTTTTTTACAATAACAAATTACTTTATATCAGGAGTATTCAAAAACGAAACGAGTGGAAATAGTTTTCAGAAAAAAGTGTATAAGTGACGTTGCTAACGTTGTTTTTTTTTTTATCTAAGTTTCTTCAGGCTCTAGAAACTTAGATAAAAAAATTTAAAGTCATAAGGTCGAACAAAATATCACCATAGTTTTTTTTTTTTTTTGTACGCAATTTTCGAGGTCAGTGCACATTTTCTGAAAAGTCTACGAATCTAGTAATGTATTTTCCCGAGCACCTTCTATAACTTGAAGATAAAGGATCAAAGTTACTATTGAATTTAAAATTGCACTGAAAAATTATTTTAGGTGGATTTATAGACGTTAAAGCAACGTTGGTAACGTTTTGCAAAAGCGTTGGTAACGTTATGCATATGAATTTCCATAAATAAATTGAGGGCAAATACAGCCAAACAGTCCAAACATAGATAAAGATGAAAAATATGTGAAAATTTCATTCCTTGGAAGGTTCCTGTTTGCACTACATTACATTATCTATACTAAATTCCATGCATCTAGCTGAATCCGTCTGGCCGCCAGTCTAAGTTCAACAAAAAAATTTAAATCGAAAAAAAATTTTCCCTGGTTTTTTCAGATTTTTATGTTGAGCCCTGACTGGCGGCCGAACGGATTAAGCTAGATGCATGAAACTTGGTACATGCAACAACAATATTACTAGGCTGTCTGGGATGCTTCAAAAAGCCTGTAAGGAACGAAATATTTTTGATATCCTTAGCACTTGGATAGATCTCAAAATAGCAATAAGCGTATTCGTAACTTCCTTTTCAATCCCCCAGTTGTTATTGATTGATTTAAATTGTTGTAAGGAACTTCTCCCCCTTTCAACACAGCTCATCGCGTAGATACAAAAGAAATTTTAGTAGAAAACTATAACTTATGATTTTTGATTAAAAAATGTTGGTAACGTTATACATATGTAGTGGCTATGTTCACCATGGTAGATGCTTTATTTAGATCATTTTAAAATGGATTCAGAAACTAGACTGAAAATACTCGAAAAAAGTGAATGCATTTCAAACTTTACCCACTAACTTCCGCTACAAGAAACTTCTTAATATATTTCGTTGGTAACGTTATGTTTTTTTTTGCGGTACATTTCATCGCCAACAAAAATGCATAAGAAACTGGCTTTCCTTCAAAATATCAATGTTAATCTTTAATATCAAATATATTCTCTCTGAGGGAGTCAAAATTTCTTTGATACAATAAAAATAAAGCAAATTTTTACCTTTTTTCGGGACTTGTTTTTTTTGCCTTTTTTTTTCACAAGCAAGAGTAAGTTTTTATGAAAAAAACACCCTTGATATCAACTTATATACTTGAAAATGGTATTTTGTGACAGCATTAGATGTAAACGTATGAAATATGGGGAAATGAGTGGGCAATTTAAAGAAAAAAAAAAAATTTTTTAGCTTCGTCTTACGTGGCCGTGCCTATAATGTAATACCCTTTACTGAGAAGATCGCCATGGCGAATTTTGGGTTAAATGTGTAATCTAACGTTCTTGGAGTCATGAAGAATGTGCCGGATGACGTTTATATATGCAACTTCTGTACCAAATAAACATGTGGGGACTTTATAGTCCAAATAACACTAAATTTTTTTTGATCTTCATTTTGAGTATTTTCAGTTAATTTTTTTCTTTATCCTGATAAAATATTTATTTAAAAGTGAATCAGAATAAAGGTGAATTGTTTCCTTTAATGAATGGCATAAAAATAATCGTTTTATGTTTTTAGAGTTTTATTTAAAAAAGAAAGATTGGTGGTCCATATTTCCCTCCCTTGCCCTACTTTTTAACAAATACGAATTCTTTTGCTTATGGCCTGATTTAATACCTTTTCAAAAATGGTCTGAACATGAAAGTCGGTTAAGAAATGTCCAAGTTGTTGACAATTATTAGTATTAACTACGTTTTCACCAGAGATTTAGTTGCGCTGAGATTTGTAAATCAGATCGTTAAATCCTACTCGTTTCCACCGGCCGAAAGAGATTTATTTTTGACAGTCAATGTCATAAGCTGGAAAGTAAAGTTTTTTTTCTCTCTTGTTCTTTGTATTTATCTTCCATTTACTTTGTGTTTAATGACATTCAACCCCAAAATCAGTAGTCCTGCTGTGGTTTATACATAGATTTAAAATAAATCTCGGCAGAAATAGATATTTTTTCTTATGGTAAATCGCACGATTTACTGTCAGATTTAATGCTAAATCTCGAAACAGCCTTAAATCACCTCATAAATCTCCGGTGGAAACGTAGTTTGAGGAGCGTTTGTCACAATTTAACGATTTTTCCAATCTTATGGAAATAATGTGGGCGTTATTGTGAATGAATTGCTATTCTCACATTATAATTAAGCACATCCATTTGTATTTTTAGAAAGTGCCAACAACAACACTCCTTCAACTACCAGTTTAAATAACCAACACAATAATACATCCACCGATTTTGATGTTACACTGAACAAAAGCATCGAATTTAATTTAAACGATTCTGAATCATTTAATAAACGTGATTTTAATACCAACATCAATTCGAGCATGCTTTTAATTCAATCCGAGAGTACAGACACTAATAATTCGCAAGAAGAAGTTGATCCAAAATCCCAACTGGCGAATAAGACAATATTTAAGACGGATAATCCAAATTTGTCAATTATAGAAATAAGTGATAATTCAAGCAAAGAAAATGAAAATGAAAACTCTGTTATTTTAATTGAAACATCATCTGATGACGAAAATACATTTAAAAATGTTGTCGCTCAAGAGAAAAAGCAGCAACAGCCAAAATCACCTGGTAAAAGTCTATCGCAAACAGCACCCGCAGTAGCAAGCTCAACACCAACAGTAGCTTTGACTGCAACTAATGACAGCGCTGCTAGCGAAAAACGTAGAAAAAAAGCTGAAACATTGATTAATTGCAGTAAACAAAAATTGAATATCGCTATTGCGGAGGCATCATGCGCAAGTGGTGGTGGTGATACATCTAAAAATGAACCAAACGGAAATGTTAAATTCACTTCGAATTCGATAGAACAACCTCAAACAAAGAGAGAGATAAAAATTTACGATTCTCTTGATGAGTTTGAACAAAATTTACCATCGACTGTGACTATATTAGATACACCATTTGGCAGCAAAGTATATCTAGTGGGTACCGCACATTTCAGCGAAGATTCGCAGGATGATGTGTCATATGTAAGTCATGACTACAAATTACAAATACAAATTTGCTTATAACTTATGAAACGCTCGCAATAATTTTCTTTTTTTTTACAGGTCATACGTAATGTCCGTCCAGATGTAGTTATGGTAGAATTATGTCCATCGCGTATACATATTTTAAAATTAGACGAGAAAACTCTACTTGAAGAAGCTAAAAATTTTAATCTTGCTAAAGTATTTATCCTATTGAAATGAAATTTTCATTGCTCATTGACTTTAAACATTTCTTATTTTTAATTCTTATTAGATTCGGAGTATCATTCAAGCCAATGGTTATATCAACGGTATATTCTTTATACTACTTCTTCAAATGAGTGCACAAATTGCTAAAGATCTTGGCATGGCTCCAGGTGGCGAATTCCGAAGGGCTTTTGAAGAAATTCACAAGCTTCCGGGATGTATGCTGCATTTAGGTGATCGGCCAATACGCATAACATTGCAACGTGCGCTACGGGCACTTTCACTATGGCAAACAGTTAAATTGGTATGGAGACTTACATCTTCAGATACCATTAGTATTGAAGAGGTTGAGGAGTGCAAACAACGTGATTTACTTGAAAAGTTAATGCAAGAAATGGCTGGAGAATTTCCAGCTTTTTCAGATGTTTTTGTAAAAGAGCGTGATTTATTCCTCTGTCATTCATTACAATTGGCTGCATTGCCTCAGGCACCGACTGATGGTTCCAGTGTCGCACGGCCAGTGCGTGTTGTCGGTGTTGTTGGTATTGGACATGCAAATGGTATTGCGCAGAATTGGGGACGTGTTGATCCACAAAAGATACCAGCTATTTTGGAAATTCCACCGGCCAGTACAAGTACTCGCGTATGCAAGTATACCATCAAGTATGGTTTGATTGGTCTGACACTGTTTGGAGCTTTCAAGGTGTTGCGACCGCGTCTTACGCGTTTCTTTTGATTATTTAAATTTTTTATTTGGAAGCACTTTAAAAATACATAACTATTTCATAGAGACTAATGAGAAATTTATTTAAATTAAAAGTAAGCCTTTTTTTTCAAAGAAAAAACCGATTCAATGTAGGGGAGATGTGTGTACCTTGGTCCGCTTTTCAGTTTTATCAATGTGCTGGATTTTCCAAAAAAGTTACTTTAGTTTTTTGATTAAGTTATATTTCTACAATGCTTGCAGCATCAAATGACGTGACAATGATATTTCTATGTCTTACCATTGAGTAGGAATATTACTTTTTCCGTTGTAATCTCAAACGGTCCAAGGTACACCATGCAAGTGTACCTTGGACTATTAAAAATAAAAGAGAATACATTGTATTTTGGTAATAAATTATGAAAGAACCATTTATTATGTAATCAAAAGTAGCATTTTTTTCAATAAAAAAAAAAAAATTAATCATTAACAAAAATTATAACACAAAAAAGTGCATTTAGTAAAAAACAATTAATTAAACAAAAATGGTGGCAAATAAATACATTAATCGCGTAAATAATAATAATAATTTTATATTGAGAGGCGATTATGGCTTCCCGGTAACCCGCCGAAAAAGGCTCGCTGGTCAATAAGCTAGGTCCAAGGTACACACAGACAGCATGTTTTAAAAAATGTCAACACCCATAACATGTATTAATGAAAATACATCTCAAACGCACTAAAAGCTTAAAACAATAACTAAACTTCCTTCCTGATGTTGTAAAGCTGAAATATTTCAAGTAAGTTTCTTGCAAAACGTTTCGTAGTTTACTCCAAAAACTAATTTTTACACATCAAAAACACGTTTTCCGTCACTTTGTACACACGCATGCAGCTTGACGGTCTGAAGTCTACTTATATGAGTCACCGGTATGAGTGGAAAATTCCATAGAAGAACATTATCGTACACGTGCAACTGTTCAGTGGCAACCGACACTTGGACCGAGGTACACTCGGACCAAGGTACACACATCTCCCCTATATGCTTATTTTTTTATAAGATGTGTAATAATATACCGATTCTATTCCATAATATTGGGGTGTTTCATTTTGATTTTTTGTGATCTTTGTCATTCCTTTTAATAAACGTAGAAAGTAGCAATTATGAGAAAAACAAGAAGAAATCAAAAATTTTACATTAAATCAATGAATAAATTCATGAATTTCTTTGTTACAAAGTTGGCATCCTTTGATATTCGTACATATATTATTTTTTTAGATGATCCGAAAATAGTGATATATTACATGAGTGTAAAAAATTTACCTACATATATATAAGTGCTGAAACTTTAAATGTTAATGAACAAAAGAATTGATGTCTATAAAAAGTTGATAATACAAAAAAAAAAAAAATTATTTCCTTTCATACATTAACATAGTTACTTGTATGAAATATCATCATAAGATATTTAAATAGTAAGGTATTTTGAAGTCAATATTTATGTATTTATATAACGTTAAGTTTAAAAGAATTTGAATAAAGCTTTGAGTTGGTTAAAGAAGAAAATTTCATTTGGTTTGAATTTTAAAGTATTGGGAAATTTGAACAAAAACACCTTTTACAACATATACTTCTAGGTTGTACAATAAGATGAATAGATCCAAAGGAGCATGAAACTACTGATAAATCTTTTGAATGGAATAAATCATTTAAATTTTGTGAAATTTGAAGGGCGCACAAAAGAATGACACAAAGATTTCGCGGTCGTAAGCGAGTATTCTTGTGAAGGATTTTAATATTCTCAGGATAACAGTCGAATTGCCCAGTTGCAAAGAATACCAGTTTTTAGAAAATTGCGATTTTAAAACACAAAACATCTTCAGCTACAATTTTTACTTTGTATCAAGGGTCAAACTCACTGGAAACCTTTAAAAAAATGTTGAAAGTACGTTGCTGTGTCATATCAAGTTAATCAACAGTTCAATTGCAAAAGCAGTTCAAAATCATGTAGAAAACCATAGTACACCGAGCTCCGAAACATTTCCACAAGACAACAGTTAAAATGTTACATTTTGGAAATCATATGTTCTAAATTTAAATTTACTAAACACGAAAATCGTAGTCGATTCCTCCATGAACATTTTGAAGATGCTCTGGACAATTTTTCATCCTCCTTTGTAGAAGAACGTTACGGATCATGAAAGACTTGTAGAAAAAATTTGAATTTAAAAAAAAAAAAATCTAAATTCACTAAGCCCTTAATATAGCCGATTTTGCTCATCATTGGCTCAAAATGTTTGCAATTTAATGTGCTTTTAAATAAAAATATAAAACAAATATATTTGTATAAATTTATGGCCAATATAAAGATGTTTTTGACTTTGATATGAAAAATTGTAAAAATTACTGCAAAATCAAATTTTTTCCTGCTATAACTCAGTAATTTTGTTTATGATTCATGATTATAAATTAGTTAACTTGTTAGAAGCATTTAGCTTCTCTTTAAGATTGTGGAAAAATAAGTTCGATCGGACATGGGGTTCTTCAAATACATATTCATGAAGCCATAACCTCAAAAAACATAATTTTCGATTACCTCAGGAACGGCCCACTGAAAAAAAAAATTATTGCGATTTTCGTGTTCAGCGTTGCAAACACTTACTAATTTTTGTAGTTTGGTAACTGCATACAATTTGCAAATGGCAATTAGTCTCTAAAAGCAGGTACCTTAATACCTGTTTCAGGTTTAAAACGTCTCCACTTGTGCCGGTAGCGGGGAGTAAAAAAAAATGCGCAAAGCGTGATGTTTGCCCAAACCTCCCTCGAAGTGTCAAAACGTTTATATATTTGTGGCAGGAAGGAAAAACTGCTTAAGTCGATATTCGATAAAAAACCAAAGCAACATAAATTCTATACATATCAAACAAAATTGAAACTGATTTCCTTTTTAATCAAAAATCGATTCAAGCAGTTTTTCCTTCGTGCCACAGATATAATTATGTATATATAGTACAATGTAGTAAAATGCTTTGAAAATATAGTTCATCACAAAACCCAAAACATCTCTTGATTTTAAAAATAAAATCCATTTACACTTTTTTATATTTATTTGAAGAAATTTGAATTTTATAGAGTTTATGGCATTATCTGATTCTTTTCGAGCTGCTGCACTCCACTTTTCCCGAAAATCTTTAGAATCCTTAGCTACTGTCCAAATCTATATTTTTATCTGGACAGTTTTGCGGATTTGCTTCTCAGAGCACGAAAAGAACATTATTCCTTAAGTACGCCTTCAAGGCCATTCTACTGCAATGACAAGAGGTTTGGTCAGACCAAAAGAAAGTGTTCACCTCGTGTTGTCTTTGGAAAGGCATATGGCTTTTTCGAAGCATCCTTATCGTATATTTCTAAGTTTATTGCTTTCGTGGTTACAAAAGGCATGCTCTTTTTGCCACAACTGCAAATCACTTGGCAAACCTGAAATTTACGAGGAAGTTTTGAATCCATTTTTACTTGCGTTTTCATCACATTCATTCGCAAATCTGCAGTGTAAAATTCTTGCTCCGGAAGCTACGCAAAGTCGGCTAAAACATATGTCGTCGTCTACAATGCAGCAATGAAATTTTTCAAAAAACTTTATTTTAATTCTTTATCTCGCTCTTTTGACTCAGTGTTATTCACAGTTTTCCTTTGAAGAACTTTTAGCACCTTAAACGTCTTCAGAACAACCTCCTTTTTGGACTTGGAAACAAAAAAGTCGGAATACTCCGCCTTCTGTGCCAATTTTTGACCGAAATATTTAGGTTCTGTTGCAAAGTGGTGCCGAAATGAGCTGTGACTTCACACCAAAAAAAATTTTGTAAGAGAAATCGATTCGAATAAGTATAAATAAAGAACTTGGATCAGACAAAGAAACACGGTTGTCTTCAAGGGTCGATAAGTGTGATGAAAATGTGGAAAAATCGGCTTTCGGGTATCGGGTATTCCTAGTAAAAAAATCTGAAAAAAAAAAACAAAAAAATAGTGATTTTCGATGTGTTTTGCGATAATGAATTCGAATCCAGACTTAGAATTGCTCTTTCTCGTATGGTTTTTGAGTTATTCTAGGTTATGAAAGCAAAAAATAACTTTTTTGTTATGTTCTAAAGCTATATACATAGCTAAACGATAAAGTAGTTGAAAGCTCTTAGCTCTTTTTTAAAACAAAATTCAAATTAAGTCTTTAACCTAAAAATTTAAAAAAGTGCAAAGAACCAGTTTTTATACCCTATACCCAGGGTATATTCACCTTGTCCTTCCGTTTGTTACGCGGAGAGGGAGGCGTGGCAGGTATGGTAAAGTATATGTATTCTTGATCAGCGTCAACTCCTGAGTCGATATAGCCAAGTCCGTCTTTCCGTTGAAATCATAATATTTTTTGGGAGCTAGATAATTCAATGAAATTTGGTACACTGCCTCCGTCTTCCGTGACTTCCGTTACAAACCTGCTAGGAATGATCAGCGCAAGCTCTGAACTAGGCTAACTCGGACTAGAGGGCGTGACACCTCCGATGTAAGCAAACATTTTAAAATGAGTTTTTTTGAGATAATCCAACTTAATTTCACTCTGCCATGAAGAACTATAAATGCAAGCTCTGAGGTCGTGGTACTGTCCATATAAGCAAAAGCTTCAAAGTGCTATACTGAAAACGGTTTTTGAGATAGTCCAATTAAATTTCACTCAGGCTCTAAGAACAGTGAATGCAAGATCTGTGCAAAAACTATGTGAATTCGGACAAGGGTCATGGCACCTCACGTACAAAAAAAAATTTCAAAATACTGCGCATTTTTATCACACCTATCGACTCTTCAAGATAACCGTGAAAAGATCTGTACCCATAAATAAAGATGTAACATAATTTTTTTCAAAATGACCTAAAATTTTCCGTTAAGATATCGCTTTATTAAAAGTTAATAAGTGATTTTTGATGAAAAAAACCCTTTTCAAACATTCATTTGAAATTTTTGTATGGAATTACGTACGAATCCAGCAAAAGAGTTAATGCCACTGAAATCATTCTCATACCCGATCCTTCCGTTTGTAACGCAGAGAAGGAGGCGTGGCAGGTATGGAAAAGTATATATATTCTTGATCAGCGTCACCTCCTGAGTCGATATAGTCATGTCCGTCTGTCTGGCTGGATGGGTAACGGCTGTGTGTGGTAATACATTTTTTGGGAAAACTGATCAAGATAATTTAATGAAATTTGGTACACTGCCTTCGTCGTCAAAGTTAGTTCGGGGGATTGAAAATGAGCAAAATCAGTCAACGGACACGCCTACCGCCCATACAAAAAATATATTCAAAATGTGATAATAAGAGCATTATATGCAATAACAGAAGCAAAATACACATAAGTACTAGAGATAGTAAGTACAAGTTCTGAGCAAAAACTAGGCAAATTCGGACTAGAGGGCGTGGCACCTCCTACATAAACAAAAGTTTCAAAATGTTATACTAAAAGCGTTTTTTGAGATAATCCAACTTAATTTCACTCAAATACTAAGAGCATTAATTGCATACTCTGAGCAGAAAGTAGGACTAGGACTAGAGGGCGTGGCACCTCCCATATGAACGAAAGTTTGAAAATGCTGTACTGAAAAATTTTTTTAAGAAACATTATCCGAACTTTACTCTAACACTCAGAACAATAAATACAAGCTCTACGCAAAATCTAGGTAAGCTCGGAGAGGGCGTGGCACTCCCCATATAAGCAATTTGTTCTTATGCTCTCCTAGAGGTTACGGAAGAACTCAACAATTTATTTTATTAAAACTTGTATGTACAAGAATACGTGTATTGGATAGCATTTATCAACTAAATGTTTAATAATATCCGAGTACTTGAAATGCAGTGCAGGGTATTTAGTTTTTGGCCAGGCCAAAGATACCACCCTTACTAGTTTTAATTTTGTTTTCTACAAAGAATTTAGAAATTACGTTCAACTGAAAAGCGATTGTAATAAAAAACATTTTGCTGCATTGCATTTTTGTTATATATTTATAGTATTGTTTATATATCTTAAAATCTACAGAATAAAATCTGAGTCAAAATTTATAATTTTAAATTTAATGTAGAATGGTATGAATTATTATTGAGCTCACATTTTAGCACAAAGCATTTTCATATATAAGAAAAAAAAAAAATAAAAATACTTACAAGTTTGAATCCGAATATGAATGAAAATCAGTAGATTGATTTTTTACAGTTATTGAAATATTAAAATTAAAGCAAATAAAAAAACAACATATGTTCTCCGTTGGGCTTAATCAAAAAAAATAAATAAAGCAAATTGAAAATAAAAAAAATAACATTTGCAAGAACAAGGATATTGTATTAGAGTATGGTATCATGTTTGATAAAAACTGCAACTCAAAACGATTTATGTACTTATGACTTGTTAAGGAAATTATTATTATGTACTACAAATTTGATGCAACATGTTTTTAGAAGTTATATTTTTATAGTATAGTTTTATTCACATATTTTGTGTATCTACTATATACTACGTAATATTTTTATTTTAAATTTCTTTATTATTTTCAAAAACGTCGGCGCGCCTGAAGAATAACTTTATTTTTTTAATACAGCGCAACTATCATGAGCGACAAAAAACCTTTAAAATTAATGTAATTTTGAACATGTACCAAAACTATTTTTTTCTATTTATATCAAAAATATAAGCCTCTCAATATCGAAAGAAAAAATTATTTTTTTGTAAGCAAAATGAAAATGAATTGAATTAAACTTTACTTTTTTGTTAATGTCGCTTGCAATAAAAAATTAAATTTGATTAGAATTGAAAATTTGAAAATAAGATAGCTTGTTTTTCAGTTACACCGACTATAGTTTGTATTTATATTTCGTCTAATATTAAAATTGTTGTTTCGTTTTACGACAAATGTCCATATTCATTACTTAGCATATGTATTTTACACATCAGTGGCAATATATTGATTATGGTAAACATTTAAATATATTTGTATTTATAATAATTGCAAAGTATTATTGAACAGTAGTATAAATTTACACAAAAATCAATGAAAAAATAAAAATAAAACAATTTAGTTAACTTGACAATATATTTAGTATTTATATGTTATTTCTATATAATGTATGTATTTGGAGAATTCCGCGTCTAGTTGTGAGAGAGAACATAAGAAAATTTAGTTTCCATTTGATAAAGAATCAGATAAAGCAGCTGTATCTAGTACTTGTAGTTTGAGTGCAATATTACCAAATCACGATTTGGGTTATTTATTTAAAAAGCAGCATCATATACTTTAAAACTTCATTTAAATTAAAATTTTAAACTTTTATTTTTATTTGTTTCTTATGTTATTCTGTAATTTAATTTAGGGAGGCGTGTAAAATTCGTTTAGTCAATTTGCAATATTTCTTGTTGTTGTTTTAATTGTTGTAGATGTTGTTGTGCTGGTAAGTAGCAGTTGTCGTTTTAATGTTTCTACTTCCTCTTCTTATAGATGGCTTCTTTTTTGTCGACTTTTGTTTAATTAATGTTTTTGAACTATTGGACCTCCGAAGGCTCGGGCTTAGTAGACGAATGGTGGTTATTAGGGTCTGGCGCACTCAGGGGCTAAAATTAAAAAAAAAAAAAAAATATAAGAAAAACAAAATATAAATTATTTAAAAAAAGGACACAGTAAAAAGTTTATTAACTGAACTAAATCTATGTAAATTGCAAGAAAAAACAATGCATACATTTAGTTTTATATTATATACTATATTATATGTACATAGAAAAACATACGAGTAGTTTGTTGAGATAGTTAGTACCACAGTGCAAAAATTGAGGGTACACCAATCTGAATTTGATCTCGATAACTTTTTTGACTAATTCAGGGTCGCTTATTCCGAATCTGGCAACCGTTCCGAGTTATCCTTAATTTAAAGTTCAGAAAATGCTATTTTCAGACATATGGCGTACATCCAGAAAGTAGTGTTAGTAGTTCACTGTTATCAGCGGCATTCAATAGTTCTGATCTTTCTCTTTCAACCAAAATTTTAATTTTTCCAATAGGATCATTATTTTTCGAGATATCATCAATTGAAGTAAATATCGCGATGTTAAATTTGTATACCTTTACTTCAGTGAGTGATGTCTCGGAAAGTAATGATCCAAAAGGAAAAGTTAAAGTTATGATTTAATCAAGAAGATCAAGTACAATATTTCCTGGATGTACGCCATGTGTCTGAAAAAAATCGTTTTCTGCTCTTTAAATCAAAGATAACTCGGATCTCAGACGTTATAGGAAAAAACAGTAGCCCGATTCAGAATCTGCGACCCGAAATTAGTCAAAAAAAAAGTTATCCAAATCAAATTTGGTTTTTTGTGTTGCACATGGCAATAATTTTTAACATTTACAGTTTTGCAAACAAGTGACAAGTAAGCGCAAAATTCCTATTTGTAGCACACTTACAAGCCGTCAAATTATTTTTGTCTAAAACCTGGATGCATACGTTACTGCCAAAATCTTTAAATTTGTATGTTTCGAGAACCATTGAAGCTATTGCAAAGAAATTTAGATTCTGACTATTACTAGCTTATGTTACCACGCCCTTTTGTCCGAGTTCACCAAGTTTTTGGTTGCATTCCCGCAACGTTATGCTCTATATATAGCGTTTTTTGTTTTTTTTTTTTATGGGCGTGTCTGTTGACCGATTTTGCTAATTTTCAATCTCACTGCTTTGGAATCAGCGCACAGAATTTCATCGAATTATCTTGCTTCTCAAAAAATATTAATGATTTCAACGGATAGACAGACAGACGGACATGGTTATATCGACTCAGGAGGCGACGCTGATCAAGTAGATATCGATACGTCCAAAGTATAAGTTGGTAACTCGAAAATCCTAGTTTTTAGTTATGATCCATTTTTGTGTTGTTTTCGTTAAAACAAGAAAACCAAAAACTAAAATTCAACTTACGTTGCCAAGTTTTTTTGTTGTAATTTGAAAAATTACTCCATCAATCAAACTAACTAACCAATTAGGCTGAAAAAGTGGGTGGTTCCACGCTACTTTCGCGTTCTTCCAATTCCCCAAGCAAAAGTCTAGCCAAAGAATATTCATTTTTGCTAGTTTCGATTTCGCAATGCAGCCAGAAGTCAACTGATGGCAATATATTTATGAATAAACCAAGACCGTAACGGTATAAATATATCGGTTTCGACTCGGTTGTTTCGAAAAGATAATATATGTAGGTTAACGGTTATTGGTTTTTGATAAATTCATTATTTCGGTTACGACAATCGTCGAAGAAACTAATCGAATATTTTGGAATACGGTCACGGCTACGATTATAGCCTCTGCTTAGAGCGAAAAAAAAACATTAAAGTTTGATAAAAAAAATACCAAAATACAGTTTTTAATGGTTAAGAAATGGTTTACTGAGTTTCGTTGGGGTCGTACCAGCACAAGTAACGTCGAACGTTTATTTCGTCCAAAAGAAGTCGTCACGCCAGAAATCTTCGATAAAATCCATGGAATGATGTTTGACGATCGGTGAATGAAATTGCGTATGGTGGCTGAGGCTGTAGTCATCTCAACTGAGCGGGTACATCACTTTTGGATAAACATTTGGATATGAAACAGCACGATGGCTGCTGCGATTGCTCACACTCGACCATAGAAGCAACAGTATGACTACTTCAAAGGGGAGTTTGGCGCAATCTGAAGGAGTTTTTGCTCAGTTTTGTTACCGTGAACGAAACATGGATCCATCACAAGATACCAAGAAACAATAAAAATAGTGGGTTTCTTTTTGTGAACGTGCACCAAAGAAGGCCAAGGTGGGTCTGTCAGCCAACAAGATCATGGACACTGTTTTGTGCATTCTTGCGGTGTTATTCACATCAATTACCTTAACAATGGTAAAACGATCACCGGCGAATATCATTCAGAGCCTTTTATTGATTTGAAGCAGAAACGAAGAAAAAATAACTGTTCAATCAAGACAATTCACGGATATACACATATCATGGCTAAAATCTATAAATAGCGCTAACTGCTACCCCATCCAGGATGTTCTTCAGCTATAGCGCCCTACGGTTATTGCCTGTTTCCAAACCTGAAGAAATGGCTTGTAGGTAAAAGATTTTGGCCGAATGAAAAGGTTATTACTGAAACAAATGCCTATTTGAGGCTGTCAGCTTTCAATGGCTGTAGGACACAAACTAAATGACGCAGCTTACTGTGTGGGAAATGCAAAAAGACTCGAGCTTATCAAACGACCCTTGTATTTCAGAAATATTCAGGTATTTTTCAAATATACCACAGAATGAAGAGAAGAGAATAAGAAGGAAGATTTATTCACCCTCGTCATCTCATTCGATTTCGATTGGAACTAAATCGAATCTAGATTTTAACTATCATATATTTTGATTTCCAGAATCGAAATCGAAATCGAAAATTTCAAAATCGAATGAGATGATAAGGCATCTAATTCGATTTTGTTTGAAAAAATTTTCGACTTCGATTCTGGAAATCAAAATATATGATAGCAAAATCTAGATTCGATTTAATTCCAATCGAAATCGAATTTGATAAGGGTGATTGTTATATCTATTATGTTCTGTATGAAAATTATTATTATCTATTATTACCCTATTGAAAATGTCCAACGTATGTGCGTTTATAAGTAGTATATAATATACATAAAAATAAATAAACAAACAGAATAGCTAAATATTGTAAATAAATTAAGAATGCAATTTTAAACGCAACTAATAAAAATCACAATATGTTCTTATATACTTTTAATATACTCAAAAGTGAAGAATTATGGGTTATTTCACATTTTGAGACACTGGTCCGAACTTAGCACTCAGCCAAGTTAAGATTTCGGATTAAAAATGACTATGCATAGGAAACATACATAAACTCTTAGAAAGATACATTGCATAATTTGTATTAGGCTAAGAAGATTGTAGATATTTAATAGATAATCTAAACAGAATGTTTATATTTTTTTGTACGTGAAAAAAAAATCATTAAAGCTTATTACACCATATTATGCCCAAGAAAAATAATTTGCAAACTTAGCTTTCTTACTCCAAAAATTGGTAACACTCGTATTACTTTATGCTTTTTTTATTAATTATGCATTAAATTATATTATTCCATGGTAATGACAACAGGTAGCCAAAATATTCGAAATATACAATAAATAAATTGGCAATGGTGGCATCTCCTTGGAGCCCTGCTATATATTGTTACATGTTCTAGCATGTGGTAAATACATACATAAAATTGAACTCAATTTCAAAAATAATACAACTTCTAATATGAGACAATTCAACATTCAACCAACAGCAACAACAAGAACACAAGTAGTACCTACCGATTTACTACTCACAATTCCAAGCTGTAATCCAACCTGTGGTGGCACACATTGTACTGACGGTACTGAAGGAACTGGCGAGGGATTAACTGTTGAAGAAGGTGGAGGTGGAGCAAGAGCGCTTCCTGCACTATGCGGTACATCATGTGCTGCTGTTGTACTGTGAGCCTGTTGCAGTGAGCCTGTATAATATCCGCCATTTAATCCTGTTTATACATACGAGTATTTTATAGCATTTTGGAATGTATTTCAAAATTTTATTTTAAATTTCGCTTTTAACTGCGTAAAGTTATAAGAATGAAATGCTATCAGCAAAAAGTGAAAAAACACTGAAATTAGCTATCCCAAAACAGAAATTTTTTATTTGTATTGCTTGGGTAAAGTTTCTTATGCGTCTATAGGAATATATGCATGTAATATATATAAAATGCTTCATAAGATAACAATTTCACTTTTGGAATAACTTATTTCATGATGGTGAATGTTTAGAAACATGTAAGTAGAAGGACCATTTGTAAAATTCAAAGACTGCATTGTAATTTTATTTAGTGTGTTTTAATAAACCAATTGCATTATTTTTAGCAAACAACGAACGTTTTTTTAAATTTATTTTAGGATTGATCGGACTGCCATTTCGAAATTTAAAACTTTAATAAAATGCAAAAAAATAAAAAAAACTTTCTGCTAAATACGATTAGTTATCAAAGATGCCAGAAAATTAGTCAATTGAGGTGTGGCCGTACCAAAGGTCCTAAGTACCAGTACGAAAAGCAATGACATAATATGATTTGGGTGACATTTTGTTAGAAATGATTAAAATTGTTTTGTTTTCATGAAAAATTTACTTGGTGTGGAATTGATGGCATTATATTGAAAAAATTATACCGGTCAAATAACCGATTATTATGGCACATAATATATGTATGACATTACTTTTACCAGGTAATGGTACTTAGGCCCTTTAGTACGGCCACTCCTCAATTAAAAAAACGAGCTGTAGCTCTAGAATCAAAAATGAGGTTTCATAAGCATATCAGGTTCTTGTATGTTGAAATCAAACTTTATAAATAATAAATAAGTTTGTTCTTTATCATATGATTTTGTAGCTTATAAAATTTCCTATAAAAATGACTTTCGAATTGCGTCAAAGCTTGGTAACGTATACATAAGGCCGTTTCGATGAAAAAATAATTTTAAAATTTACAGAAAAAATACAATTTTGGCTGTTTTTCTTTCCTAGATATGTACTTTCAAATAAGGGGCAGTTTTTCCATTTTTTTTTTTGGTATGGAGACCGACCCGGCGTATCGAGTTTTAAATTGGCATAACTCATAAACGATGAGTCGCAAAAACAAAACTATCTGTTAATAGGGTATTGCATGCTCAATTTATGTACACAGACAATTTACCGTTTAGGAGTTATTCCATAAAAACAGATTTTTTACATTTTCTGTAATTTTATGGAAAATGTTTGAGGGTGGGCAGATAATATCATAGCATTGTTCATGTACATTAGACTGGTTCAAAAGTAAAAGTTGCTCGGAATTTCGTTCCCCGTGCAACAAAATTTTGGTTATGGTTTAAGTAAATTTCGATTCATTTCAGAGAATGACCAAATAGCAAATACCCTACACTGCAGCACTTGAAAAATTTGCTTGTATAAGAGGTGGACCGCCCATTTGTCCGATTTCACCTAGTATTTTCTCAGAGCTCGCACTGACCATCCAAAGTGTCTTTACGAAATTTTGTTGCATTATGTCTAATTACACTTGCACTACATCGTTTTGAAAATTTTCCTTGTACACTATAACGAAACTTTTATTGCCTGGGGATCGAAATTCTGAGCAACTTAATTTTTTCCATACAAATCTGAACCAGTCTAATTAATGTTCATTATGAAGCAAAAAAAAAAATCATCCCGAAACCGTAAAAAAATTGTTTTTGGGACGCGAATATATATAAATATACCCCAAAAAAATTATAATTTTTAATTTTTAAATTTTTATAAGAACATATTCTTTATTTTGAAAGCCCCCTTGGGTATCCATTTTGTAATGAAAAAAAGTTGTGACCAGAAACATTTTTTTTTTTTTCAACCAATAGGTATATGGATGGGCCTTCAGTAGAATCAAAAGTGGTCCATTGGTTTTTCTCGGAACGAAACACTTTTTAAAAATTGTATTATGAAAAAACTATTATGTATATATATTGACAAAATTTCTTTTGGAGATTGTTAAATATTGTCTAAAAAATATGAAAAATTTTTTTTTTTATTTTTAGTTTCCCTTGGCTGCTGTAGAGGGCGTCATCCAAAAGTTACTTTTTAAACGGTAGGACATGTTGTAGACCTCCTGTAACAGATTTTTGAAAATTTCAAAATGGATTTTATTCTTGAGACTCAAAGCTATACATACAATAAGCCTCTAAAATTCATACTTTTTTATATTTTGAAGTTTTTGTATGAATATTTATGAAAAATGCGAAAAAAATGCCCCGTAAAAAAAAGGGGAAGTATTTTTTAAAACTTTCAGAGGCTTATTGTTTAATATTTTTTATGAGTAATCGAACGATCTTTGGTTTTTTTAAATCGGTCGAGTAGGTTTGGAGAAAAATGTCCTACCAGTTTGAAAAGTAAGTTTTGGATGACGCCCTCTACAGCAACCAAGGGAAACTAAAAATAAAAAAAAATAAAGACTGTACAAGCTCGTATTAATGGAATAAAAAATATTCCACAAAAAATTAACTTGATGGTGTAGAACTGATGGCATTATGCTAAAAAATGATACTGGTCAAATAACCGATTATTATGGCACCTAATATGTATGATATTACTTTTGCCTCGTTATAATAACAGGCCCTTTGTTACGGCCACTCCTCAAATGTAGATTTTATGCAAAAGAAAAAGTTCAATAGTTCAAAAAACTTAATTTTTTTGTTGTTAAAACATCAAAAATGTAGAAGTCTAGTTTAAACCCGACGATATGTTAACACAGAAATTGTGGATATATTGAAATAGTGCTGATATCATCGACTCGTTTTTAAACTACTATCAAAGTTTTGACTTAAAAAATTAAAACTTTAGTTCAAGTGTTGTAGTTATTATAAACTATTTTTTGGGCAGGGAGCCAGCCACGTCGTTCTTATAATTTTTCACGCGCCATTACAGCAAAACGGCAAGTACCACTGAATTCCTCGTGCCCGAATGAGTACAACCCGTCTCCCTTCTATTAAAATTCCAACAATAGTGTTCTCGATATGCATAGTATGTAGTATGTATATTAAAAAAGGAATGATGGAATTGTGATGAGAAATAATTACATGAAAACGACTTATGAAAACTGAGATTTTTGTTTTGACTACAATAAAATAACACACTAAACATAGTGAATACACACATGTTTATAAAACATACCGACTTTCTTTGTAATAATCGTTTCACCATTAATATATTAATTAGAAAAACACATAACACTTGTTAATTTCATTTCATTAAAAAAAAAAAAAAGAAATATTCGTTTTAGAAATACTTTTAGTATGTTAATTGATAGTGCTCTTGTTTAAATGATTCCATCATCCCATTTAAATAAACATGAAACTAGATTTTTTTTTGGTACGACATTAATGTTTTATTCTAACGAAAACTATTAAGAGGCTAGCACCTATAATTAATTGGAAATTTAATATTAAAATGACACCAGCTGAACATAAGGAAAAAAAATAATCGCGTTTGTGTTTTAATTTTTATTTATTTGTTCATTTTTCTGGAAAAAAATTGAATTTTTATTTAGCTTTCACAGTTATTAAAAATATTTTATACAATATAAAATAACAGATTTGTTTTTTACTTTTACTTTATTTTTACTTATCTCTTAAAACTTAAGTGTGTTTTAGTATACTATTTTTATTTTATAATTATTAAGTAATTATGAAAACAATTTATTTTTTAATTGCTGTTGAACTGCTTTAAGTGTGTTAAATATGTATTTAAGGGAATTTAAAATTTTACTGGTAAATTATTTCTATTCATATTTTTGAATAAGGACAAAAAAGCTTTAAACAAAAATCATACGAAATGGTACATTATTATTAATTTGAGTTTTAAAGAATTATGTAAAACGTAAAAACAAAAATCGAAAATATGAGAAAATTCATTGTGCATTAATATTTTGTTGTTATTATTGTGTTACTCGTTTTTTCTTTTTTCCTTAATATGTTTTTTGTACGCATATTTTATAAAAAATAAAATCGACGTACATTCAAATTGAAATTTCAATTTCAAACTACGTACTAAAAATTTTCAGTTACTTTTGAATTGTTTTTAATTTTTATGTATATTTTATCAACGTATTTCTAAAATTATATTTATTTATATATTTATATATATATATTTTTTTTTTCATATATAATGTACATAATCTAAACGAATTACTCTTAATTTCATTTCCTTGTTTCAAAATTTTAACTTTCTGCAAATATCTTTTTCAAAAATTTAACTTCACACTGTATGTTAAGAAAAAATCATTTGTTTTTTATTTGTTTCATTTCATTAATCTTTTTGAAGGCGAAAATAAACGTGGATGATGAGATCATTTAGAGCAATATTTTATCTAAGTTTCTTACAATTGTTACTTTTTGTTTTTATATGTAGTTATTTAGTGTTTGCATTTATATATATATATATATATATATGTATATTTATGTATATATATTTCCTTTTTCTTACGGTTATTATTCCGTACCGTACGTAAGAATGAAAGTCAGTAGTTTTATTTGCTTTCATATAACATACCTCATTACCTCATGTTTTTTCTAGCATTGCAGTTTTGTCATAAAAATTATAATTTCAATGAGAACGTAAGGGCGAATTTATAAAGATTTTTTAGCTGAAGCAATGCTACAATGCAGTAAGTACAGTTTGACATATCGCATATTGATTGCCAGAGTAACACAACTCAAAAACAAATCAGTTTAAGTTTACGTATTTCTACTTTTTTTTAACGCACTGCTTCACCGCTAACTGTTGTTGGTATTTCTAGATATTTAAATGTAATTTCCAGCACATACATAGCTTCTCGCAGTGCTGCACAGATGGCGGTAAACATGGAAATCAATTGTATATCTTTTTTGAGTTGTGACAACTTTGTAATGAATTAGCAACATTCATTGATATAAGTTATAACATTGCGCGGCATCTTTGGAACAAAGCTATGTCAAATTTTACAAATCATTAGACTTGGGGGGTAATACACAAAATTTTAAGTTCATTAAGCTTTTCACTACCACAAAATAAATAAAATAAATTTTTTGATATTTTTCAACTACCACTAAATTTAATTAGATTGTTATAAATTTCATTCACTAAATTTAGTGGTATGCAAATTTTTTCATTATCAAATAATGCATTTAATGATAATGAAAATTTTTTTTACCATCAAGCAAACATTTAATGATACTGCAAAGTTTTTCACAATCATTAAATTGATTTGATGATAATGAGAAGTTTACCATTATCACTAAGTCTATTGGATGAGAAAATGAATGAATATTTTCAATAAATTCAGTGAGACAAATTTTAACTTACATTGAATTTAATGAAACTTTAATGGAAATTTAAAGTGAAGTTTAATCATTAAATTCAATGCAACAAATTTTCACTTTCATTGAATTTAATGAAACTTGTAAGGAAAATTTTCAAAAAAGTTTCATTAAATTCAATGAAAATGAAAATTTGTTGCATTAAATTTAATGAAACTTCAATGAAAATTTCCATTTTAGTTTCATTAAATTAAATGAAAGTAAAAAATTTGTTAATGAAAATTTCTGTAGTTTTATTATTCAATGAAATAAATTTACCCTTTCTATAGATTTTGTGATAATGGTAAATTTTCATTTACCATCAAATGCGTTTTTTATAGTGGGAGAAGTTTCATTATCACTTAATTTAGTGGAATCTTTATTGAAAATTGTTAACTGATGAAAAACTGTTCCACTACCACTAAATTTTTCTGATAGTGATAGATTTTTCACTAACACTCAATAAATTTATTGATATTTAACATTTTTTCACTAGCACTAAATTTAGTGCAAAATAAAATTTAATGTAAAACCCTCAAGTCTGCAAATCATAGACATACAAGGCAGCTAACTTTTTTTATACCACGCCCACAATTTTAATTAATGAAATTGTAAAGTAATTTCAGACTGCTATGTTATACAAATTAGTACGGAGACAGACATACAACACAAATACGAAAAACAAACACGAATATAAATATATGAGAACATTTGTATATTGATAATTGTTTAAAAGCACTGATCAAGAAATGCATTACTAGGCGGGTCCTCTGCATATTATAATTTAAAATATTCATTTTTAAAAATAATAATGCAATTTCTGTTTAATAGCTCCCGTTCGGAAGGTGTACCAGAAAAAAACTGTCAAATTAAAACGTAAATATAATCGATTGCTATGGACCTCATGTGAAATGTGAACTATTGTATTCGCGTATAGATTAAGAAAAGTATCACTTGGCTTGCCTTCAGAAGGCGTTAACGCAAAACTGCTGTATTACCTTTATGCAACGTATCACCTTCTGAACGCGACCAATTTGATAAAAGTGAAGAACCGCTAATAATAAATTTTTAACTTTTCACGGACAATGAAAATTGGATTATAATGAAAAACTAACGCCAGTACATCCACATATATCTAGATCTGAAATTTTCTTTGTTCAAACAATTTAAAAAAGTTAATTCAGTTAATGAAGCATCGATATTTTGTAAATGCTTTTTTTTTAAATTACACAAATTTTTAAACATTTTGAAAATATATCGGAATAATCCAGTCATCAATATGGTTTACTTTCACCTTTAGTTATTTTGTTGCTGCTATATATAAGCAAATTCTAATAAAGTGCAATATTTAATTTGTTGCAATTTATAATTTTTATGACAACGAAAAATGCTTTTATGTACTCAAAAGCGAATGCGTTATTTTGCTATATATTCATTGTTTTTTTTTTTTTTTTTTTTTTGATGAATTTCTATTCGTTTTTACAAATTAATAATCAGCACTTAAATTGCTTGCTAAGAACATATTTATGATTTGAATATGCGATTTCAAATTGCTGTGTGAATTCAAAATTAAAAAATTTCGTACAATCAACATTTGTTGCTTGGTATCAAAACTAAAAGAAAGTGTACAACAAAATTTAAAATGTGGGTTTATGTAATTATAATCGCTTAAGCATTATTCGTCCTTTGACCTACAAAAATAAAAATAATTTAGTCAAATTTTTATTTGTATTTGCAATTTCCACTTAAAAACTCAGTAAAACAATCAATATTATGTAAAGTTTCAAACTTTACAAATCTAACGAATATTCCAATCAGAAATCTTTCACTCTTTGTACATTAATTACTGGAAAAATTTGAATTTCAAAAAAAATCTGTAAAACAAAAAAAACAAAAAATACCTGAATTAATTGGATAGAAACAAATAAAACGCACATTTTTCTTCTTTTTTTTTTTTTTTGATTGGATTGTTTAGCATTATTCTCAATGGTCTCATAGATACCTAAACACTTTTAATATGGCAATTGATTCAGTTGTAATAGAATTATGTAAATGAATGCCAAAATTAGTGAAAAAGTTACAGGACGAGATAAATGTAAGCGTCTAATTGAGTGTGAGAACAAATATATGCATTAGCCACCTATACTCGTAAGTACTTCTTTTCCTTGTGTCAAAATATTGCATGAGAAAATTTTGTTTTCTTTTAATTTTTATGCGTGTTAGTGAATATTTTTTATTTTATTTTTCTTGTCATAAACTAAACTAAATTTTTGTTTTGTATGCTTAAGGGATTATACTTAATTTGAATTGTTTTTTTTTTTTTTTTTTTTTTCTTTGTGTTTATATTATTGTTATGGTATATTTTTTATTATTTTTTAAACTTTAGATTAGGTTTTCTTTCCATTTTCACTTTTCTGGATTTGATAATATTTGTAGTTTACCTTCTGAGTACACTGCTGCAGCAGCTGCAGCGACAGCTGATGCAGGTGTTCGCATGAAATATTCCTTATTAACACAATTCCTCAAAACATCTGGAATATTGCCGACAATTGCTCGCCGTATTTCAGTTGCTGCCATTTCGCGCAATTCGGTTGCAGATGCATCGCTGAAGAAGGCTGCATGTGGTGTACATATAAGGTTTGGTGCATCCTTCAAGGCTCCCTTAAAAAAACCAAAAAAAATATATATTAGTTTCAAGTTATTGGTAAGAAACTAATTTTAAAATATTAAAATCAAAATATTAAAAAAGGCAAGAAATTACCATTTAGCAATTAAGTGTTGAAAATTTAAAATTATTTAATTACACTGTTCAATGAATTTCAGACTTTTGATTATATCTGAGTTCGGACTATGTAATTATTATTCCTTGCTATTGATATGGTAGGACTGCATTTACAAAATTTTTCCATCACGTCTCAGTTTTCAGATAAAATGAAAAATCCAAAGTCACGATTAACATCCGCGCAAAAAATAATTAAAAAATTTTTAGCCATCAGAATTTCAAAAAGAAAATGCCGAACGATGCAAAAAATAGCAAGAATTTCAAGTCTGAAAAACATTTTTAAATCGGTCGGTAGGTGGTTTTTTCAGTACATTTTCTCAATAAAACGGGCATAAAAAGAAGTCTGTCGGACCGATCTAAAAATTTTTTTCGGCTTTGAGATTCTTGCTATTTCTTGCATCGTTCGACATTTTCTTTTTGAAATTCTGACGGCATAAAATTTTTTAATTAGTTTTTGTGCGGATGAAATCGTGTTTTTGGATGTCATTTTATCTGAAAACTGAGACGTGATGAAAAAATTTTGTAAATGCGGTCCTATTACATCAATAGCAAGGTATAATAATTACATAGTCCGAACTCAGATATTTTTTTGCCGTTGAACAGTGTTATTTTCGAATACCTAGGATTTTTATGCCAATTTCATTTTGTTACTTTCGAAGTCATCTTTATGCTTGAGTCCAAAATTAGTTGCTAAATGAGAGTCGGTTCTAAAACAATGGTGTCAGCGTAGAACAAAAGTGAGCTAATTTTGGCTCGCCTACAACAACCACAATATTTCAATATTTTCCAATTTCTTGGAACAACAACACCCACGAAAAATTGTTTTTGTTGTTCTTTTTTTCATACACACAAGAATCGAATTTAAAGTTGATGCAAAGTAATGGAACATAAGTCGTTGTTGTTTTCTGTGGGTGCGTAGAAAAAAAAAACAACAAAAACAATTTTTCATGGGTGTTGTAATCCGAGAAATTTTGAAAATTCTACGCTGACTGCGCTTGTCTCAGTGTTTTTGAAACGCTGACACGGTTTGTCTAACCCAGACTGAATATGAATAATTATTTTTCTATAAAATAAAATAAATATTTGCAATAAAATTATTTTGAACAGGCCAACATACAGACGAACGCGCGTTATTTCAACTCAATTTCTTGTTACCCTTTTTAGTATTTTATTTCATCTAATGTTATGGAATAAAAAGATTGCGTAAAATTTTTCTTTTACTACAATCTTACTTGGAATACATTATAGGGCTCGTTTTCATGAACGTCTAAAGCTGCAGCTCTTATTCTTCCTTGTTTCAATGCAAGCGCTAATGTTTCGTCATCAACAAGACCACCTCGTGCCGTATTTACTAAGAATGCACCAGGTCTCATCTTAAAAATATAAAGATAACGTTTAGTTAGGTTATATAAAACAAGAAAAAAACTCTTATAAATTACCTGTTTAATTGTGAATTCATTGATAAGGTGATGATTGTGTTCATTTAGTGTACAATGCAACGAAACACAATCCGATTGAAATAGCAAATCCTGTAATGTGTAAACGCGCGTCAATCCTAGAGATTTATCAATACCATCCGGAAGATAGGGGTCGTAAAATATTACGTTAAAACCAAATGCTTTAGCTCTAAGTGCAACAGCACTACCAATTCTACCAAGTCCAACCAAACCTAATGTATCGCCGCGAATTCTAGCACATCCCTTTAATAGAAAATCGAAAATATTATATTAAGAAATACGAGTATTTATTAATTTGAACCCTTTATTTTGCAAAATTACTCAAACTTTATTAAAAAAAACGTTTTTGAAATTGAAATTAAATTAATTGAATCTTTTCTTTTAGACGCTTTATTAGCAATTTGAGATATGATTGGTCACATTTTTAAGATGTGTAAATTTTTGGATTTTAAGCTTTACATATCTAAAGGTATTTATGTATTTCAAAAGTTACGGTTTTTACTTTTTAAAATAATGTATGTCCTTGCTATTTTTCATATTAACTTTTGAACATTGCTTAAAGTCAAAAAGAAAATTTAAAAAAAATTATTAAGTTAAATAATTTTCTAAGTAAAAGGTTCAGATTTAGTTATTTTTGTTTGATTTATTACGTACATGAGCTGCTTCTCGTACTTGTTCGGGCCCAGTAAACTTTTTGCCTTCTCGCACCATGTTTGCTAACCAAAAAGTCCTGCGATATAAATTCAGTATGAGACACATTGTTGTGTCAGCAACTTCTTCAACACCATAACCGGGAACATTACACACGGCAATGCCAAGTTCACCAGCTGCCTTCACGTCAATATTGTCAGTGCCGCTGCCAATGCGTACAATAATACGTAGTGCCTTAAATTTTTCTAAATCTTCTTTCGTCAAAATAATTGTATGCCACATTAATGCACCAACAGCTTCATTTAAGACCTAGCGAAAAAAAAAAGTTTAAGTTTTAAAGTTAGTGAATTAAAAAACTATACATAAGAAGGTACATTAAGTTTTTTTTTAAGTAGTACATATTAATTAATTAATGAGAATTTGCGATATTGCTATTGTATATTCATTTAGAAATGTGTCGCAAGGCACATCAACATTTGTGTTTTAAGTTTCAACAAAACTTCTACTCCGCAACACTAAACTTAACCAATACTAGATGAAATAAAACCTGATTTCACCAGATGTCAATCAGCTCTATTTCTCTATATGGGACAATAGACACTTAAGGTCCTCACAAAGGTTTAAATAAAATTTATCTTAATCAGACCACCCACCCAAAATTATAGTTAAACTTCTGAGGGATCTAAAAGATCCAGATGGAGAAATTGCTTCCAAAACGGAACTTGATGGAAATTCATGGAAAGTAGCATGAGATACATACAAACAGTTCAAGGTAAAAAATATACGATAAACTTGTTCGAGGTAAGAATCGCGATTAGATTAATAAAACATAGTTTAAATCATACTCGTAATGGTTGCCAAAATCAATACGAATTTGACAACTATTAAGAGTTGAGATGTTTTCGAGGCATGTACAAGTTTTAAGGAATACCCTAAGTGTGCTCGCGATAATATGAACAGTTTATTATTTACGAAAGGCGAAACTTTTAAAAAAAATAAATATTTTTTGCTTAAAAACTCAAAATAAACTTTTTTCTTCATTTTGTTCGTTACACAGATCCCACTTAAACAAAAAGATTTAGGGCCGTTTTCACAATGTTCAGTTAAGTGTTAACTGGCACTTTTACATTTAATTTCACACAAAATTTCTATTTATCTGAAGGTTAAATTTTAACTAGATATTGTGAAAAGGCCCTTAGAAATAAATTCGTATTCTGATTCAAGTTTAAGAAAAATTATGTTCATATTTTATAGCTTTTGCACAAAGTTTATATTTTGGAGTAGCCAATGGTAGGGAGAAAGTGTTCATATTTTGGGGTGTTCAAATGATAGGAAGTTAATATAATCGCAAATTCGCTGTATTTTTATTTTGTAATTGAATACTTTTAGAAAAGTATTTTTAACATCTCCATAAATATGTATTCGAGTTTAAAATGCTTGTTTTTGCACTCTTCGAACAAGAATTTTATTCCGCCGATTTACGTTCTTTTTTACACCAGAAAAATTATGGAAAAACGAATGACTCTTAAGGGATTCTCACTATAAACTTTTCTATACTTAGTATCGCCGCCGCTGTTTGCCTTTTAAATAAAAACCATGTCTTTTTGTCGCCCTCTGGGAAATGCTTTTTAATAATAAGAAAAGTACATGCATAATAGATAGAGATTGCAGAAAACTGTTTATCTTTTTTATCTCCAAAAAAAAAGCTAAGCCTTTTTTGTTTTTCTTTTTTTTATTGCAAAATCAAAGAGGTACGATGTGCAAAAAATGTTTATGATGAAATTAAAAAATTCTGTTTTTTTTATTAATTTCCAAAAATAGTAGATCGAAAAAAGTGAAGTGTGAAGCAGTCTAATATAAGCATACAACTAAAAATAGATATTAAAAATAATTAGATTCAACTATGTATATTCACCTTTTCATGAATCTCCGATGTACTCTGGGCATCACAAAAAGCAACTGTGGCAACATCCTTAAGTATTGGCATCTCTATTGAACAATCGCGACCATCAAGTAAAGCCACTAATGGGCGGGCCTGCAATGGGCCATTAGCAAATGCTCCTTTAACATCCAAACGCGTACGCTTCGGTAACATCATATTTTTATCCATCTTGTCAGCACCGTTTGATGTTCTCCAATCTAGATATTATAAATTAATTGAATCCTTTCGGTTGTCCTCTCTTTGATCAGGTCAATTTTTAAATTATTTAATTTATTTTTCTTATGTTGCTGATAGTTATTTGTTGTTTATTAAATACTTTTATTCTTAAAGGTAAATGTGATGATTATTTTAGTTTGGTTTTAATTCAATAGAATACAAATTTAATGAAGCTTGCACGTTTTTCAATTCAGTTGTTCAGCAATTGAATATCTATAGATTTGGCGTTTAAATTCCGTCATATTGATTTGTCCATATCTGCAAAAAAAAAAAAAAAATCAAAAGCAGAAAAAAATTATTAGAAATTTGTTAAAAATATTTGAGTAAAAAAAAATACGAACAAATTTGGAAATTTGATAACACGCGGCGATCGGTCTATGTGCTTAATCAGCAACAATACACGACAAGAATATGTTTCATTTTCATTTACAATAGAATTTTAACAACTTGACAGACAGCGCCAAAGACATTTGAGCGGAACTACAATCAAAAGTGTTTCACAATAAAGAGCTTAGCTTGCCATTGCATTTTCCCCTCCCTTATCACCTCGCCATCATAAAACCAATAGCAAGCAAACAGTTCAAAGAGTACACTCAAATGACTTTTAACAAACTTCACAAACAGAAGCGCACTTGTTCGTTGTTTATTTTTGGTTTTTTTTTTTGCTTTTTATCAAGTATACGTGGGATTAGACTACGAATCTTATCAAATGTGCCAATGGTGTGTTCCTTTCATTCCCCCTTAATGCTACGAATTCAAACCAACACACATGCATTATGCTAGATTTTTTATGATGTCGCATTTTTTCATATTCGTAAGTTTTGATTACGAAAAAAAAAAAAAAACACAAATATATAAATAAATAAAATAGAAAATGTGATATTGTTGAACATTAGTTAAACGTAATCATTGAGCAAATCATTTTTCAAATTACTATTTATCAGTACGTAGTTAGTTCGAGAGATAACGTTGAAATGCGCGCAATTATGAAACTTAACTTTTATCTGGACTTTTCTCAATTTTAGCGAACGCTGTCAAATTAAAAAGCAAAGGAAAATTGGATGGTCTTAGTTATATATACATAGAAAAAGAAATTTCATGACCGGTCAATTGGAGGCGCGTTATTAAAAGAAAGCTATTACTTTCGATAGTCGGAATTAAACCAAACTTGAGATGTTCCGAATTTCGATAAACAAGATGGAAACGGAATTGTATTCCAACAACGTTTCCAATCCCTTTTACTGCAAATTGATTTAGATTTCCGATTCCGATTATATTGTTTCCAACCTCTCAATAACCTCTGGGCAATTATGTGGATTTGCACCGTTTGAAACAAAATTTGCATTTTTGCTATTGTACTACTATAGCGGCTTTTGAGTAATAAGAGGTTGCTCAATCAGGCCAGAACACAACAGTACCATCGTGGCCAACGAATAAATTTTAAAAGTACGTTTTTCAAAGCACTCGACAATAAAAATCTTCATCGTCTTTAAAAAAAACTGCTTCCTTAGTTCGCATTTGGCCTGTGATTTTCTTGTCCTTAAATTTTCTCTGTACCGGCCGTTTCTCTGTACAGGAATAAAAAAATTCCTGTTCCGATGGTTACTTCCCATAACGCAATAGTGAAATTGAGTCAGGTACCCTTCATTGGTCTCGCCGTTCTTACGAACGATCTGTTATTTTTATAACTCTACTGGTCTTCAGCTTATTTTTCTTCCCCTTTCTTTGTATAGTAGATTTTCAGGTAACAGCACTGCTTTAACGGCAATATCTCGTGCTTTGTGTCTTAACCAGGTTTTCTACCTGAACCTTTTGACACAATTTTAAACCATTTTTTTCGATGGACCCGTTTTTTAATTATAACTATATTTTTAAGATTCAAGAACTTTTTCTCGATTGCAAGAAGTGTTGTCCCCAAGTGTTATCTACAGGGTGGTTGGTTATCGGTAGACCACCAGAAAATGTAAGATTCCTGGGACTTTTATGAACAACTTTTCTTAGTTCCGTTTTTCGAAATTCGCAAAACTGACGGAGATATAACCAATGGAAGATCGGGATATCCCTTTAAGAAAACCGGAACTGGAAAATCGGAACCCTTAATGGATTTTAATAATATTGGTGTCATATGAAAGGTATTTGAATTGGCTACAAAATTGCTGCAAAAATGTTTTGAATCCCAGTTCGAGCACCAAAAATTCGCCATATCTAGGAAATCATGACTCGGATATACAATTTTAGTAAACCAATTAAAATTGTACCTTTCATATGACACCAATATTATTAAAATCCATCAAGGGGTTCCGAACTTATTCCGGTTTTCAAAATAAACGTGCATAGCGAAGCGGGCAGAAAAGTCTACTGATATATTTTTAAACGACATGTTATATAGAAAAAATATAATCAAAATCTTAAGAACCGGCAATACTAAAAGTGCCGTCATCTTTTCTCTAGAGCTTGTTTCGCTAAGCAGTTAAATTGGGGAGTCAATTCAAATGCTTGAGAGTAGTCTTCCTTTGTAGGTTTTCAAATTCCACCGTCTGATTTGGTCGGAGATAGGATCTTGTCGGCATCGGCAGAAGAACATTCGACTTAAAGATTTTAAGTTTCCTTGTAATTTGCATACACGGTATCTTTCTGATGCTCGTTGAGGATTATTTGACTGACTGCCACGATGTGTAAGTTAAAGGATCTGCTGAAAACATCGTCTAGGACAGCCATGTCAAAGTCAATTTCCAACTGCGCCAAACAATAGGGGTTTTTGTTTAACAATAATAAAATTGTAACAAAATATACTTTAATTATGTAGTTTCTAATGATTTCTTCCTGATAACTGATCCCTCTTATCTTAAGTTAAAGCTTCAATATCGGAGGAAATTGTATTCGCTGATATTACTTTCAACACTGACCCGAGATGAGAATCTTTAAGTCCCGTCCTACCAGGAAACTTATTTCCTTTCATAAGTGAAAATAATTGCTTACATTCATGTATCAAACATAAGGCGAGGAGCCGGCAATACTAAAATTGCCGTCATCGCGGATTCTGAAATTTTTAATGCAAAATGGTAGTTTACACTAAGACGAATAAGAAAAGCTTGGTCAACATGGCTATAGCCTGGCAGAAATATTTTTAAATGATTTTTGAATTATTTAAAGAGTCTGTCTATACGGGGCGTTCCGTGTACGCGAAAACTCCTCTCTCTCTCTCAATTTACTCAATTAGCGTACGCGAAATCCAGTGAAGTTTTTTCCCCCGGGACGCATCTTCGTTACAACAGTAATTTTACATAAAAGTAGGGGTAAGTGGGCGGCCTGCGGCCGCAGCTCAGGATTTAAACCCGTCAGACATCCAACACCGGCTTCGCGGCGGCCTTCGGCCGCGGATCAGTACATAAATTAATCAAGTTCCCCGGGGGAAAAAACTTCACTGGATTTCGCGTACGCTAATTGAGTTTCGCGTACGCTAATTGAGTAAATAGAGAGAGCGAGAGGAGTTTTCGCGTACGCGGAACGCCCCGTATAGACATTTCCTTATTTAAATTTCGGAATGTTTTGCCGTCATCGCGGATTTTGATCAATTACATTATGAATGATCTCCGGAAGTAAAAGTTATTAAACAAAGACTTACACCATAAGTCCGGTATGAGACCCTTATCATTCTATAGCAAATTGGAAAGCGTACGCATTTCAATAAAGCATAAAAATTATAAAAATATTTAAGAGTTTTCGGAAATGCAGCAAAATTTAGTTGTACTGCGCAATACTAATTTTATTACTTCACTTTTTGGTAAAATATTCCGCAACTGGTGCAAGATGCATGTTTGACTACTTGACTAGAATAGTGTTCCCAGAAGTTATATCTTAAATATTAAAGTTGCAACTGGTACTAAGTATTGTATATCCGAAAACACCTTTTTATCTTCTAGCGATTTTAATAAGCAACCATATTCGAAAACATCGATCGCACCATTTTTGGAAGCGCTTATTTAAGTAGCCAGCTTTTCTTTATTAACATCATTTACAATTACGCAATATCAGCTTTGCGGAAGGACAATATGATTGTCGACGATAGATTTTGAGCCTCTGATCATTAATTATAGTAAATGGTTTCATTCCCATTAGATTCACAACCCCGATAAATGCCATTCAAATTGTTTACACTATTCTTGGTTTGTTAATAAAATAAAAAACCGCCCAAAAACGGTCACTGTACCACGATCATATATCATATATGTTAACGATATATTGACATGCGGGTGAGAAGCGGATTAAAAAAAAAAACTCGAATCAGTGAAAGCACCGAAAGGTGGAGGACAAAAATCAATCGTTCTTCACTACTCGTTGCATTTCTTTCTTCTAATGCCTACTTTTACCACACAAATAGCATATTTTTATAAAACCTATGATTTTATTTTGCACACAATGAATGTTTTTATTTACTTTTAAATTACTATTATTAAAAATACATTTTTAACTTTAACCAAGTTTATTTATTTGCTCGTTACTTTTGCCACACTTTTTAACTCGTTATTAAATTTGTGATGTGATACCGAGTGCCTTGCGCGAAATGTCTGCCAACGAAAAAAATCTATTATAATCTATGGAAAAAAAACATCCACAAAATAAACTCCAATTTTTACATATAATCATAATTTATTTTTATATACACACAATTCTATGCATGCAAAACAAACACTGTCTCAGGTCAATATATTTTAATCTTACTCACCAGCGATTTTCAAGAAAACCATTTTAATTTCTACCGAAGTTATATATAAAAAAAAAAGTTTAAAATGTTTTTTTGTTCTTGCAATATAACATACGACAGACGACGACAACAGAGACGACTACGACGGAGCACCACTTGAAATTTTGCAACTACTATGGCGGGCAACGGGAAGTTTTAATAAAAAAAAATTTATAGGAAATGGTAACGATGCCTTTTCTTGCAAATATTTTTTATATTTTTTCTCATGGATCGTGTGGTTAGGTCGGTCAGTCGTTCGGTCGGTCTGGAGTCTCTTGTGCGCTATGTGATGTGCTTCTTCTAATTCTGCTGCTGCTGCTATTCAAAATGTTTCCCCTGGCCAATCACAGTATGTGAACTTTTTTGTAATTTCACAAAATCAATTTTTACCACACGCAAACACTTGAAAACACTTTAAAAATATACACTGGCACTTGCGAACATGTTTTGCAATATTTTTATCACAAATTTTCGAGTTTATTTTATGTAAAAATCCGATTTTTTACTTAATTTTCACGAGCAACGCGTCTCATTGACGAACATAAAATTTCCAACTCGTAGCTTTCAAAATGGCGGAAAATGACGGAGAAGACGGCGACAAATTTAGTACAGAAGTGACGCGATTTGTGCATTCCGCAATTTGAAAGCACCCAACGAGTGAATAATCAACGAAATAAGTCGAGTGCGTGGTGCTAGATGATGTCTGCCGAATTCATTTTTATGTTATGTATATGGTTAATACTTCATTCAAATACAGCAATTGCTTCCAAATAAACACTTCAAACAATTGATGTACATTTAGGGAAACACAAAAATTACCAAACTGTAGAAAAGTAAATAAAAACAGCACAAAATCAATTAAGCATTGACGAATGCTTTTAGTACTAGTTGTGTTGACTTGCGGCAAAAATTTTGACGAGTGTTGCACGTAGTTGCGTTCCACTACTTTATTTTCGGTATACAATTCATGTGATATATTAGCTGTGTTATGGACGATAGTTTTCAGTGTTTAATTAAGCACTTTCTGAGAAACGTATGAGAAAGCAACAACTAAATTGCTTAATTTAACACAAGGTGAGGACAAACTCGTTTTAGAAGAACAGTGATAACTACGTGTTAACACGCTGCCGTCTAAAAACAGCTATTGTTTGCGTGCGTGGCCGCTATTTTTCGTCAGCCATCAACAACAAAATGGTTTGTGATTGAGAGACAGTCAGCGACCATATTTGACTGAAGATCAAAATCGCTAGTGTATACCACCTATTAGAGCTGGCTTACACAACAGGCAGGATAGTTGCAAACTATCCCGCCTGAATCGTGTTTGTAAAACGAATACACAGGCGATAGCAACTAACAAACACGATTCAGACAAGATAGTTTTGCAAATATTTTATCTACCGTGTGTCCAGGGTCTAAATACTGGTATTCACTTCACTGTTTAAATTTTCAAAGTTTTGAAGTGAAATCATTTGTAGTATTTTTGTGGACATTTTATCCGGGCTCGTGATTAGCGTATGGGAAGCAACAAAAAATGTGCTTAACTTAAGCTAAATAAATAAATGAGCTTAGGGCAAGCACAGATGAAAAAGTTCATATTTACAAACTGCATCAACGTCTTCAGTTAAATTAACAAAGGGGACAATAAGTCACATAGATAACAATTTTCGTTCATTAAAAAAATATTCAAATATAACTGTTAATCACAAAATGTCGAAAAAATAGAAGTCCTCGAATCCAAGTCACCAGAACGCAGCAGTTCTTTCTTTTTTTTTATAAAAAAAGGACTTGAATTTGAACAAAAGACATTACTCATAAGTACGCAACTTGCATTTTATATCGGAAAAAATTACACTGTACGTTACTACCGACTGACTCTCCATATTTAGCAAGCTGCTGTGGTTGTTTTCATCCTTAATTTTGAATTAATTAAATATATGGAAATATCAAGTATACAGTTGATGAAATTTAATGAAATTTAATAAGCCCAAACAAACAATTGTACTGACATTTTTGTAAATTTCGGGTTTCTGAAATTTTAGCAGCGTTCAGCGTTCTTTAACACGCTCACCTAGTAAAGTGCGTTAGTAAGTAAATATCTGTTATAAAAAACATAGCAAAATTTTGGTTATTTACTTAAAAATTTTTAAAAATTCAGGTATCTGAATATTTAGGAATCCGTTGTAATCATAGTGAACAGTAAGAAGAGTTTGACTACGCTGATGCCATTCTCTTTCGTCATTAATTGTTGCTATTTAACTCTATTCTTTTATATTAACATATAAACGGCGAACAAATGTTCGTTTTCTATTAAAAGCCGCTTCAGACTATCTGAGAAGTCATACAGAAACTCTTATGAGTTGTCAAATATGGCAACTCTGATAGTGTGAATGTAAATTTATTACACAAATGATTTATCAGAAGGAAACTCATATGAGTTATTTTGGCATTAGATTTGAATCTATTTGAAAAGAGAAGTCATATGAGTTTTCCAATTTTTAAATGTTATTTGAAAAATATAAAATTAAAACAATTTGAACAAAATAAATTAAAAACAATAAACATTTGACAGTCAGAGAAAAAATCAAATAGAAAAACGTAAGAAAACGCATATGACTTCTCAGATAGTCTGAAGTGCCTTTAAGGAAAAATATCAATCTTTTTTGGTCTGGATCAAAATTTGTTACATTCCAAGATGCGGTCTTGTTACCTCAATTAATTTTTTTTTTTAAATCTATTGTCGTTTTCCATTGGGAAATCTAGATTTTGCTCTTAGATCAAATGTTTTTCTTGCTGAATGGAACATAGAAACGGAGCAAGTTTTTTGATTTTGCTGGGGCGGATGACGGGTGGAAATGTTTTGACATTTGTAGTAACAAACAAAGTTGTAGTAGTGTAGTTTATCGTCAAATTATTTGACGTTTAAGTTTTTAAAAACAAACACAATTATAAAAGAGGAAATTAAAAAACAAAAACGATACTTTTCTATGCTTTTTTTTAATAGGACAATCAAGAATTATAAATTTATAAATATGAAGCATGCAAAACTTCCAATGTCTTTGTACTTGCAAGCAGCAGCTTAAGCCCAACTCCACAGAATTGGATAGCAGCTTTTCCACACGACTTTTGTCTGCTTCCATTCGCCATTCACAGCCCGCTCCGAAGTTTCCACGTTAGCTTACGTCGTCTGCACAGCTTTACGTAACGTAAGCTATCCGTATTTTCTATTACAACGAATGATTTGTTGCATTTATTCGAAAATTAGTTCTGCTGTTTTTTTAAAATATTAAAAATATTTTCTTGTTGCCAAATAATGCTGCCACTTTGACACTTGTCCTACATGCTTGTAATAGTGTGAGTGCGAGCAAATGAAATCTGAGAAAAAATCTAGATTTGAAAAAATTGATCTGAGATCAAAAAAATTTGCTCTAGATTTCCCAATGGAACGCAAAATGTAATAGATTTTGATCTAGATCAAAAAAAGATTGCTTTTTTTTGCCCAATGGAAAACGACATATGTATATATGTGTTTTTGACGACAGCTTATCTGTGCTTGTGTAAGCATATTCTGAGAAACATATGGGAAACAACAACAAATGTGCTTAATTTAGCACAGATAAATAATTGCGCTTAATTCAAGCACAGACAAACTGTCGTTAAAACAAAGCTATTAATTACAATGTTGCTTATGTAACTTCCACACTTATTTGTCAGTAGCAATGTTAACAAATTCGTATCTCGTCATCTGCAACAGCAAAAGTATAGGCTTCCATTCCTTTCAGCAAGCAAAATTTTTAAACTGAGATCAAGCCCCAAAATTCCGAATCTAAGTCATATACAGTTTATGGAGTAATTTGATCGTAGTTTTTTAAAAGGACCGTTCGCACTTTTAAATTTTATAGTTTTAAATGTGATGTATGTTTGACATCACTAATTTTGAGCTCTGAGTGTAAACACCTTCAAATCACTCTTCAAATTATGGTTTTGCATTGTACACCGATGAGGTAACATCGCAATAGCGGATAAATTCTGTGTATGAGAATTGATGCGTCGATGAAAAACAAGGAAACTAATTATTAAAATGCAGTGGAAATACCATAAATTAAATTTTATTTGCAGAAATAAATTTTTCCATAAATTGAGAAGACAACTAAAAATTATTTTATTACAATTTTAAAAAAAAATTTACTTTTGCATATAAAATACTTCAGTAGCTGCATCTAAAATTACAAATGTATGTGCAAATTGGCTAAGAAGATATTTCATTATTGAATTCAAATATTTAAGCTTTCTTTCAACCACAACCTAACTTAAAATAATGAAAACCTTATGCTAGCTACACACGAGGCAACCACATAAAAATCTTCTGATATTTCTGGCAACAGTTGCTGCAACGGTTGCCTTGTGTGTAGCTAGCATTATAGTATAAAAAACAAACATATTGCTCTTAAATTTCATCATCGGATCGATGTGCACTCGTTGAAATCTTTTTTTGAAATGAAAAACCGCATAAAGAAAAATGTATTTCCGTTCACACTTTCAAATAACTCACCAAATCACTCGTCAAATCAGCGAAAAGTCGAAATTTTTGTTTTTCTTCAAAGTTTTTGACAAATCATTTGAAGAACCGTTCTCACCATCAAAAACTCCATAAATCCACACAAATTTTTTTGACGGCAAAATTAGTGATGCCAAGCAAATTCGAAATCATCAAATAAATTTTTGTAATTTGATAGTCTGTACACCCAAACAAGCTTGATCGTCAGCTCCATAATAATTTGAAGATTTGAACGCGCCTGATGTAGGGTAGCACTTTGCTTTGTTTCTTTGTATATAGTTTTCATAATCGTGCATATTTTTTGCTAGCAAAGTATTTCAAACTTAGAAATCCGATAATAATATTTACGCATAATTGTTATTTCTATTTTAAGAAAAAATGTCGATTAGAAGTGCATCTCACGCTGGAAGTTGGTATTCGGATTCAGGTCAGTATGTGTCTTATTATTTTTTTCTGTTGGAAAAAATAATCTAAAATAACATGGTTAATTCATATATTAATCATTGAACATTGAACTCAACTTAAAAAAAGAAAATCAACTAAATTGTGTCAGTATCCCGTTCAGAAGATTTAAATCGTGTCAAACTTTTTTTTTCGGATGTCACAATAATGCAATAAATTTCGCGATGCTATTAAATGTTGAGGGTCCTCATTCAACACGAAAACAAAAAATACGTAAGTCGTACTTAGCACAAACTACAACCATTAGATCTGACAATCCTGGTTTCCACACTAAAATATTTATTTTTGTCGATCAAGTTTGCGTTCTGAGATAATTGGCCTTATCAATAAATATTCTGGAGAATTTTTTCTCAGGCTACCTTCTAGTCTCTTAACCTATGTAAGTATGTTGTATAAATCGAGAATTTAAACTTACTTTTCCTTTCTTTTAAATAAAAATAATGAGATTTTAACTTGATTAACTTCCACCCCACAACGTACTTAAAAAACCGCAAATTAGAATTTCTTTTGTGAAAAATTACAGGTTCTACAAATAAAATTGGTTTGCATCAACGAAAAAGTAACCGTTTAGGAAATATTCTTAAAATACTGCAAAGCTCGAATTTTCCTAAACGCTTGCGTACTTTTTTATCGTTCGACTCACCGTTTTCATCAAAAAGCCTCCTAAATGAAAAGTAATTGAAACCACACGGATTACGGAACAGGCTTGTTTGATTAATTTCTTTTCCACAATACATACTAATCTACATAAAGAAAATAATAAATATAACACTACTTGGCTTAAAAATTGTTATCATTAATTGAAATTGTTTTACTATTTTGTAAAAACTTTTATAAACTTATAAATGGACACTGTTATGCAATAACGAGTCAACCCTCAAACCAATTTTTTTCGACTTATGAATACAGTTCGATTCTAAATATGAAGAAGCACCTATTTTTAAAAAACCGAACCTAAATATTGTTAGTAAAAGGTTGAAAACAACAAAATTTGTAAATATCTCAAAACTAATTTCGAGTGGGTTGACTCATTATTGCATAACACTGTCCAAATATGATGAATATGAATAAAAATGAATTTTGAAGGAAAGGAGCGTATAAACGCGAAAGAACTCTTTCCATCAAAAAACCAAAATTGAAAATCTTGACTTTTTGGCGGTTAGAGCTCGATATGCAGTCGAACTTCCCTAACTCGAATCACCATAAAGCACAAAAAAAATTCGAGTTATGGAGACTTCGAGTTATGGAATTTTTTTTTATCAGAAAATTTTTTGAAAGAAAGTATAGCATACACATACTTTTTTTTATTTTCTTCAAGGATTTTAAATACAGTTGAAATATTTAGAAATTTGTGATTGAATATTAATTTTTTTTTTGTTGGTTGCATCATAAAGAGTTTCTAATTTTCTTAGTGCTTTGAAAAGATCATCATTTGTATTATTATTTGTTTGTAAAAATGAATTTAAAATTGCCAATGAATGTTCTACATCATTCTTGGAAGGCTGTTGTATGAATTCTTCCTCCGAACTGTCGTCGTCTTCTTCCATAGCACTTGCATTCGGATTCGCTGCTTCTGAGCTGCTCGTGTAATGCTCAATTATGTCTTCGTCTGTAAGCACGCCGGTTGTGGAAATATCATTGTCCACTTCAATAAATTTCTCAAAAGGGACATCGACTTTTGTATTATTATTTAATCTCTCCCATTCTTCGTAATCGGCTTCCACCAAGTTTCGATCGCTATCCATATTTTCCAAGAAAATTAAAGGTATGTCGTCTTCGTTGCCCCATGTAGGATATTGACCAAATCCTGCTTTTTTGAAGCAATTTGCTACACTGAGAAAACAGTATGATTATATACATCAAAATTTGGTAATAATTAACAAATAATATATTTGATATAGGCGAATCGAATATTTGATATCATTTAATGAGTGGCATATTTGAGCAATTTTATTGGTTCAATCGTATATTTGTTAATAATTACCAAATATATGTTTGCATATAAAGACATATATTGTTTTGAATTTAGACCTTTATTATTATTAATCTTTTTATTAATTAGAAACTAATATCACAATATTTGCTAGGATCACGGCGACATCATAAAATATAATATTTGTTATAAATTAAAAATAAAACTCCTCTCTGAAATTTGAATGCACTCGCCAAGTTGCAAAAAAAAAAACAAAAAAATAAAAACAAAAAAAAAAAAAAACACAAAAAAAAATCATATCTGGGTGGGGATTGAACTCATACCCCCGGGGCATTTTTTGTTCTTTGTTAGATGCTACCATATATTTACCAGCTACATTTGTAACCTTGGTTCATTGCAATCGTAAGAGGGAATTCATGTATAGCGAATTGGAACTATGCCGCGCGTATTGAATTCTTTAAACCTCAGGACGCAATGACCGAATGTAAATTACTGAATCTTACAGCTTAACAATCAGAACTATATTATAACTATAGATGTTCTACATATACAAATTGAAATACGAGAAAGTTATATCAAATCAAAAAGTCAATCAAAGTGAAGTAAAAAAATAAAATAATTAATTTAAAAAAAAAAAAATTTCTTGTCTGGGATTCGAACATAGACCCACAGAATATGAGTCAAACGTCTTATACATTGAGCTAACTCTATCTACGTTTGTAGTGATTGTTATTTTGAATTTATTTTAAACAAAAAGTCAAACACAAAATTTAACAAGTATTGATTGTTTATTGTAATTTTTGAAAATAATGTTTTGAAAATAATGTCAGTATGTTTTTGAAATTTTTCAATACTTGTTGAATTTTTTGTATGACTTTTTGATAGATAGAATTAGCTCAATGAATAAGATGTTTGAGTTATAACCTGGGGGCGTAGGTTCAAATCCCAGACAAGAAAGAATTTTTTTTAATTATTTTTTTTTTTTTAGAGTGCGTTCGAATCCCAGACAAGGTTTTTTTTTAAGTTAAAGCAAATATTTGACATTCCATCAAACAGATATCAGTTTTGGCCCAATCGACAATATTTCAAGGTCCAATTAAAGGCATATTAATATTTACCGAAATTTGTTAATTATTAACAAATATTTTCTAAAATGTTCAATCAAATATAATTCTTTGATCGAAACATACTCTTTTCTCAGTGTATAGTTTGATTTTTGGCGTCAATATCCCATGCTTTTGTTACATGATTGATGCAGTCAATAAGAGAAATATCCTGTTTTTTGTTCGATTCCATGCGATTTAATGACTATCAAAGTCAACAGACAGCTGCGGTGATATTTACGCAGCAGCGACGCAACGAGAAGACAAAAAAATGTTTTTATAATTTGGGATTTCCCCGAAAAGTTCGACTTACGAATGCAAAAGCAAAATTTTTTGTTCGGGTTGTGGAGATATTCGAGTTATGGAAGTTCGAGTTATGGAAAACAAATTGTATGAAATTTTTACCCCAAACGCAAAAGCAACTGGAAATTGTTCGAGTTATAGAAATTTCGAGTTAGAGAAGTTTGAGTTAGGGAAGTTTGACTGTATTTTGATTTAAGACTTACTCTTTAAGTTAAAGAGTAAAAACCCTTCATATTTTATTGAACTTCAATAGCAATACTTAGGTATTTATTGCAAGCTAGACATGCAAAGATCAGTCTGTTTCAAGTTATTTTCACTTAATCTGTTTATATAGGATATTAAATACACATAGCTTGTTTTTTAACAATTTAAAATCCAAAAGATATATTTTCAATTTACCTACATATACTTATAATAAAATTTCTTACATAAAATTTTCAAAAACATATTATATACGGTTATCTAAACAAATATATAATTATAAAAAAATAAATTGAGTATTATTTTTCTTTAGCATTTTCCGTTTTGGTTTTTTCGTCTAAAGTACGCTTTATTTCTTCAATTCGATCATACGAAGCCTCTGAAGCTATGCTAATACGTTTGCCCAGCTCAGTCACATCATTGCGTTGACGTTTAAGTTTTTCCAAACCATTTTGCAATTGAGTGCAAGCTGTAAAAAATGCACTAACTTCTGGTATGTCTCCAAACTCACCAGGATGCTTTCGAAATTGTTCACCCATATCTGACGTTAACTTGTCCAAACGATTGTTGACATAATTATTTTCAAATAAATTTTGCAACTCATTTTTGGATGCCTTCCCAGCATCATTTGCATTTACTTTGCTAAGGCTCAAATCTTTGATGCGATTTTTAAGGCAACCAAAATTGATTGCTTCGAATTTTTCACCAATTGACTGAAATAGTTCATAGCTCTGTTTCAAATCCAATTGCATTCTCTGAAGTTCTATATCAATATTTTGAGAAGGTACAGTGGGAATTGTTTCTGTTGGCTTAATTTGTGTTATATCAGCATTATCTAAAGATGTTTTCCTGTTGTTTTGGTTGTCATGTCTTTTAGTTGGACGGCCTCGTGAGTTTGGAAATTGCGGTTTTCTAGAATTGGCGTCATCTTTTTTCTTTTTAGAAATATCCACATCGTCCGTTAGTGCTGTATCAGATGAAGTTCTATAATTTTAAAGGAAATGTAAAAAGAAATCTTGTAACATCAATAAGTGAAATATGCTTTAAATTTTTGGGGCATTAACATCCTACTTAATTTTTAAAAATTGCTTATAAAGGGTAGAGGCCCAGGAATAATAGAAAATAGTGTATTTGTCTTCTTGCTATGCTAACTTACCTGACATTTATAATTTCATTTAATTCTTTACGTATCGCATCAAAAAGTTGATTGGTAGTATCGTCTGATTCTATAACACTCATTGTACAAATATTGTAAATCAACAAAAAAAATCTTATCTATTGTTTCAAATTACAAGAATGTGCAGTTTATCAGACTCAATTTGTAATTGACTGAAAAAAATGATGATATAAAATTGACAAAACAAAAATGTTAATAATGAATGCTATAGCAAAGCTCCTAGTAACCGATTGTTTGTTAGCTTGCGTCAGAGTAGTAAAATAGTTCTTTCGAATCGCAAAAAAAAAATCCTATGATACCTAAAATTAATGTTAATGTTATCGGAATTATCGAAAAAACATGTTAGGTATCAGAAAATATAGAAAAAGTCTTAAATACGGAATGTCAAAAAGTGTAGAATGGTTTCGAAAACACCCAATCGAAAAAAAAAGTATTTTCTGTGCCAAAATGTGAAAAATTATTTGAAAAAATCGAAAGTTTTGAACTGCATTAAAAAAGACGATAGAAACATGTATGTAAATGTATGTTATTAAAAAGTAGGCGTGGCACTATTTGAATACCGCCAATACCAAATTTCATCAAAATACCTTATACAGTTTGTGAGATATAACACTTAACGTATTTTACTTGTGGCACACGCCCACTTATATCTCGCCCACTTTTAATCCAGATATATTTGTCAGAATTTTGTCAGACTGCCGTGCATTCTCTATTGCAGTTTAAGAAAATTCCCCGGGAATCTTGATTCACGATAACCCCCATTGACGTACCTCGTATTGAGGCTTATCGATAGAAATAATCTTTCCCAAGTTTTTCACAAAATTGTACAAACCATTTACGAGCAATATTAAATCAAATAGCTGCTTAAAAGTGGGCGTGGTTTTTGCCGAATACTGCCCACTTTTCGTAATGTTTATGATACTCATAATCTGAATCCGAGTACCAAATTTCATCAAAATAATAAACATTAAACGTATTTCGCTTGTATGAGAGGTGCCACGCTCACCGGTTATATTATGCCCACTTTTAGCTCAAAAGTACCTAATAGGAAGTCGACTCCCTACGGTAAATTTAAAAGGATTGCTTTGCGAGCTTTCTTTTTATAGTGAATTAAATTTTTGTTGGCGGTGCCAAGCCCTTCTACAAGTTTTCCCAATATAATGACATATCACATAGTAATCCTTGTTTTCTGAAGTAACATCTCCCAAATTTTTATCAAAATTCTTTATGAAACATCTATTTAAATACTTTATTTTAGCTTCTGAACTATCTAGACAACTTGATCGTTGGCTTGGAACAGCCGAGTTATCGCATGGACCTGCTCGAGCTATCATTGCACCGTAAGATTTTTTTAATAAGACATATGCCAAGATATTCATTGTATTTTTTGGTGTCTTTAGGCACGCAGGATATACTTACTGTGGAGCGTGCGGGGCATATGCTTATCGTCAAGTTAGTCCTGCCGTCGTGTAAGCAATACTTGTATATTTTTTTTTTTTTGTTTTTAATTTTTCATTGCATTAGGAAACGCATATTTATATTGGGTCCATCTCATCATGTGCGACTGCGTGGTTGTGCTCTATCCGTGGCGAAAAAGTATAAAACACCCTTGTATGATCTCAAAATTGATACCCAAAGTAAGAATTTTATTAAGTATAAATATTACATACATTATATTTATGTACATATTATTAATTGCAGTTAATGCAGAATTGGAAAAAACGGGACATTTTTCTTGGATGGACATGAAGACAGATGAAGATGAACACAGTATTGAAATGCATTTGCCATACATTGCTAAAGTTATGGAAGAGTAAGATGCTGTGCATTACAATCTAATTACTTACTTTAATTTTGTTTTTTTTTGCGTATAGCTATAAAGACCAATTTACTATTGTGCCGATACTTGTTGGTTCTTTAAATCCTGAACAGGAGGATTTGTATGGTGGATTGTTAGCTAATTATTTTACCGATCCACAAAATTTATTTGTGATATCCTCCGATTTTTGCCATTGGGGCCAACGTTTTAGTTATACATATTATGATCGTTCTTGCGGCCAAATACATAAATCTATTGAAAAACTAGATAAGCAAGTATGTAGTACAACATACAATCTAAATTTAGTTATATTTTGGTAACCTATGAAATTTTTACTTATAGGGAATGGATATCATAGAAACTTTAAACCACAGCTCATTTACCGAATATTTACGTAAATACAATAATACGATATGTGGGCGTCATCCAATTGGTGTTATGCTTAGTGCTGTCAAAATATTACAAAAACAAGGCTATACAATTAGTTTTAAATTTTTAAAATATGCTCAAAGTAGTCAGTGCAAGGATATGGCCGATTCTAGCGTTAGTTATGCATCAGGCTCACTACTTTTTGAATGTTAGTTAGATCATGTGTACATATATTAAAATTTGCAATACTTAATTAAATAGTTTTGCGTTTTGAAAGTAAAATCTGTTTTGTACAATATTATCTTGGAACTAAAAAATAAGTACTGTTTACAGACCGTAACTGTAATTTCAGATTTTAGCGAACTTTATATAAGTGGTTGAGTTTGCATAAATATGAATACCCAGACTTCGGAATTAGCAAACAATAAGACACACATATTAGGAGTCCTGAGGAAAGCTGATTTTTATCGATTCAATTGATTTTATTTTGATGCAAGAACGCACAACAAAAGGTTCAAAAACAATTTTTAATTATGAAACAGCTGTTAACTACACAATCTGATTTATGGGGCGCCATTCATTTGTGGAAAAGTACAAAATGCAGAATTTTCCGCGGTTATTCTACAAAAGAGCAGCTTAACAATAATTACCAATTGAAACGATGAACGTTTAAACCCCACATTATACAATGGGTGCTATTATTGATTCCGTTCGATAAGGAAATTTTCGCGGAAAGAAATATCGTTCGATATGAAAACTACTATTATTGATTCCGACGGTAGAGGAATATCGAACGAGAATATTGGAAACCCTGAAATAAGAACATTTTGACAGATGACAAAGGATAAAAAAAATTAGAAGTGTCAACAAAGGAAAATTATGAATCTTTGATAATTTTTTGTAAATATCATGTGAATAAAATAGCTTTTTTAGTGCGATTTAAGAATTAATTATCTATACATTTTAGAGTTCAGTGAAGACGCGTGTTTCTCCAAAGTTGTTTTTTGTAAAAAAGTGTTGATCATTTTTTTTTTTCCAAGTGATTACATTTCATCGTTTGATCACCGCAGCGAGGGTTGGATGTGAAAGTGACTTATTCTATATGAGATGTATATCTAATCAAAATAAAGGTGGATTGTTTTCTTTTTTTAATAAAATAAAATTAAATGTGTTTTATGAATTTTGAGTTTTATTTTAAAAATAAATTTTGTAATTTTTAATTAAACCGACTATTGTGTAGTAGTAAAGTGTTTAAAATTGATATTTAATATTTAGCTTAATTTCCTTATCAATAAAAAGAGCAAAATTATCAAAAAAGCATACATTTTTAACTTTTTATAGTCTTTCCGACACAAAAATTTCGCGGAAGGAAAATACTAAAATATATCTTTCCGTCGGAATCAAGAATACACAAAAATGAACGTCACTTCTATGTCAGGGTTGTTAAATTTGTCAAATTATTTGCGGAAACAAGAATGCCAAATTTATCTGTTTTGCGGAACAGTGATGACAGATGTATCTACTTTTCGGAATCAAGAATAGCAAAATTTGTTTCCGCGCGGAAAATGCTTTCCGACGGAATCAATAATAGCACCCAATATACATATTTTTCAGGAAACAAAAAAAAAAGTATTTAGAAAAAATGATCAAAAAGGGTATTGTCATTAGGAGAAATTTGCAAAATATTTAAATATTGTGGTTGTTGTAGGCGAGTCAGAATTGATTCACTTTTGTTCTACGCTGCACGCTTGGCCTATAATGAACTTATGAGGGGTATAGACCCACGTTTTTCATGAATGTACCTGATAATGCCATCTAGTTGCATTTGATGAAAGCTTGTGATCTGATCAGTCAAAATAGTAATACCAAACACTTCCATATCCAATATATCAGGCCTGTGCATTAACGAAAAAGTAACCGTTCGACAAATATTCTTAAAAAATATTCGCAAAAAGTCGAAAAATTCAATTTTATCGAATATTTCTTAAATGGTTACTTTTTCGTAAATACAAATCAATATTATTTGTAGAATCTGTTATTCTCCACATAAAAGATTCTAATACTTTTTATCGTGTGACACACCATTTTCATTAAAAAGCTTCCGTAATGAAAAGTAATTGAAACCACATGGATGGCGGAACAGGCCTGTATGTATATCTATGGTCAAAATCTGCGAATCAAGACAAAGACAGTAATGTCCGTTGGAGATTATTACTTTTGTTTTGACTACTAAATCCCTTGAGCAAAATTTAATGCCCCAGTTTTTTTCTTTACCCTTTTCCTATCCATGATTGCAGTAATATTTTATTGAACAATGAACCAAAACTGCTAAGGGTCAGAGGCACGAATTTTGATTAATCATTATAACTAAAAGTTATTGCAAATACCAGGTTGGAACACATACAACCCCTTTTGAAAAACTATACCTACTAAAATACATTTCAAATGGAGTAAAACTTTCTATATCTTCTTATATATAAATAGGCAAACTAAATTGGTTTAGTCCCTGTTTCTATACCTACATCTCAACCGATTTACTTGCTTTTTTTTTTGTGCGAGAGGTTGTGAGAAGGAGCAGTGCATAGGATTATATTCTTTTTCAAATGGAAGAACTGCTCTCACGGCTAAACCACTGCATCGATTTTTACGAAATTTGGTATGGAGATAGGGTTAGCACTGAGGAACGATAAAAAGACGTCGGCGCTCCGCACTGATAGCTCCTATCAGTGCTAAGCTGCTGCACCGATTTTTATAGAATTCGGTACTGAGATAGGCTTAACACTAAGGAAGGTTAATTAATAGTTGATGATTTTAAGATAGGAGTGCCACACACGTAAATTGAATACACGGTTTCACGGCAAAACTGCTGTATTAGTTTTTATGTCACCTGGAACTAGTAATGGTGTAATTTTTGGCCTGGCCAAACATTAAACACCCTATACTGCAGTATTTGAAACTTTTGCTTATATGGGAGGTGCCACGCCCTCATGTTTGATTTCACCCAGTTTTTGTTGAGAGCTTGCATTTATAGTTCTTTCAGTATACCGTGTTGAAGATTTTGCTTATATGGGAGGTGCCATGCCCTCTTGTCCGATTTCACCAAGAGCTTGCGCTGATGATTCGTAGTATTTGTGTGTATTTTGGTTGAATTGTCGTGAAAAATACTCCTAAAGTTGCATTTTGAATATATTTTTTGTATAGGCGGTAGGCGTGTTCGTTGACCGATTTCGCTCATTTTCAATCCCACAAGCTAACTTTGACGACGGAGGCAGTGTATCAAATTTCATTGAATTATCCAGCTCTGTTTTCCCAAAAAATGTATGTCCACGCGCAGCCAGCTACCCAGCCAGCCAGATAGACGGACATGGCTATATCGACTTAGGAGGCGACGCTGATCAAGAATATCTGTGGCAATAAGCGATAACAGCTAAAGTCGACTTAAGAAAAATGGGTTTGAGCTTAATTTTCCAGTACCAGGAGACCGATCCCTACTTAGTCAACAATCTGATCTTATTATTTTAGTCGATGTTTTTATTCATAGCTATTTTTTGTTATGAAACTCGTACCTTTTGACCTCCAATGCTTTCAAAATGATAAATTAACCGATAAGAAAAATAATAAGAAAAAACTCGGAAAATATCGAATGGTATAGAAAAATATCAAGAACTCCAAATTTTTTAAGAGAAATAGAATGACCTAAAATAAATAAATGGGATACGCCACGCACCCAAAATATTTCGTCTCTTGTATGGGGGCTGAAATATCGTATCATCATGCCTCGGATAGTTCATTCCATTTTTTTTTGTGCATGAGTTATTAACTAAAATTTTTATTTTGGTAAAAAGTGGGCGTGACAATTATTGAACAAAGCCCACTTTTCGTTATGCTTTAGATACTCGTGATCCAGATCCGCATACCAAATTTTATCAAAATATGTTGTACCATTTGCGAGAAATAGCATTTAATTTGTTTTACTTGTATGGGAGGTTCCACGCCCACCTGCGATATTTTGCACACCTTCAGCTCGTAGGTGCCTCATAAAAAGAAGATTCCCTACATAGTGCAGGCAAATTAGGTATTCATTTCTAATTTTGTTGAACATGCACCGATGAAGATGAAGATTCCCTACATAGTGCAGGCAAATTAGGTATTCATTTCTAATTTTGTTGAACATGCACCGATTTTGATCCGACAGGGCTCAGTTTGTTCGTAATAAAATTTTGAACAAAACCAACACATTAGTTTTTTCCGGCCTTCCCCCAAAATTTCTTTAGTCCCCCGTGAACCCTCAAAATCGGATAAATTCAATAAAACTGTTCTAAAATGCTTAAAAATGGAAAGTTATGCTATTCACGTGGTTCTCTAGATTGCTGAATCCAAATATGATGTTGGAAAATTAAAAAACTCAAAATGGCGCCCGGAAAACTGCGTACAAACCCATTTTAAGCACCAAAAATGGGAAAAAATCGTTACAGGGGGTTTTAGCCTAGAAGTCTTGTTACATTGAATGAATTTATACGGTCGGTGTGGGATATTGTTTTTTGTACTATAAAAAGTAAAGTTTATCAAAAATTTTTTTGTGTTTTGGATTTGTTTATTATTTAAGCAATAACTATAAAAAGTTAATACAACTCAAAATTAAAAATATTTGTAACATTTTGCAAACCATTTTTTCTAAACTAATTTGAGGTCGCTGAATACGAAAAACCCAATTATTTTTTTTTCCTTGCGGCCGTTCCCGAGTTATTCGTTAATTTATATTTTCGAGGTTATAGCTTCATATACATCAATATATTTCTATGACGCCAAGTCCGATCAATTTTATTTTTCCACGTTTACAAAGAGTGATTAATGGCGCTTCTAACAAGTATACCAATGATTATGCATCGAACAAAATTGACTGAGTTATAGCAGGAAAGTTTTAAATTTCACAAATTTTTTAAATTTTTCACATCAACTTCAAATGAAACATTTGGTTTTTGGCATATAGTTTTTTTAAATACTTGTTTTTTAGTAAATTTTTTAAATGGCGCATATAATTGCAAAATCGAATGAAATTTCCAAAAGATATTAGGGTTTTAGTGCAATAGGGAAATTTCGATTTCTTTCAAAAATTAATATTTTTGATATAATCCGCAATGTTATTCTACAGAGAATGATTAGAAGTTACTTAAAACATCTTTAAAGTGTTCAATAAATGTAGGGTGTCCTATCTGGAGGCTGAAAATTGGATCTGTTGACTCAGGCCGAACATTTCGAAAATTCTCACATCTTCCTTATTGCACTAAAACCTTAATACCTTTTGGAAATTTCATTCGATTTTGCTCAACATAGGCTTAAAATGTTTGGAATTATATGCGCCATTTAATAAAATTACTAAAAAAAGAAGTATTTAGAAAAATTATAAGGCAAAAACCAAATGTTTCATTTGAAGTTGATGTGAAAAATTTCAAAAATTTGTGAAATTTAAAACTTTTTCCTGCTATAACTCAGTCAATTTTGTTCGAAGCATAATCATTGGTATACTTGTTAGAAGCGCTATTAATCACTCTTTGTAAACGTGGAAAAATAAAATTGATCGGACTTGGCGTCATAGAAATATATTGATGTATATGAAGCTATAACCTCGAAAATATAAATTAACGAATAACTCGGGAACGGCCGCAAGGAAAAAAAAATAATTGGGTTTTTCGTATTCAGCGACCTCAAATTAGTTTAGAAAAAATGGTTTGCAAAATGCTACAAATATTTTTAATTTTGAGTTGTATTAACTTTTTATAGTTATTGCTTAAATAATAAACAAATCAAAACCACAAAAAAATTTTTGATAAACTTTACTTTTTATAGTACAAAAAACAATATCCCACACCGACCGTATAAATTCATTCAATGTAACAAGACTTCTAGGCTTAAACCCCCTGCAACGATTTTTTCCCATTTTTGGCGCTTAAAATGGGTATGTACGCAGTTTTCCGGGCGCCATTTTGAGTTTTTTAATTTTCCAACATCATATTTGGATTCAGCAATCTAAAAAACCACGTGAGTAGCATAACTTTACATTTTTAAGCATTTTAGAACAGTTTAATTGAATTTATCCGATTTTGAGGGTTCACGGGGGACTAAAGAAATTTTGGGGGAAGGCCGGAAAAAACTAATATGTTGGTTTTGTTCTAAATTTTATTACGAACAAACTGAGCCCTGTCGGATCAAAATCGGTGCATGTTCAATAAAATTAGAAATGAATACCTGTTTTTACCTAATTTGCCTGCACTAACAGTAAAATTCAGAAAGATTGCTTTAGTAGTTTTCTTTTTATATCGTATTAAATTTTTGTGGGCGGTGCCACACCCTCCAACGAGTTTTTCTAATATAACGGCATATCACATATTAATACTTGTTTTCAGGGGAAAAATATTTAAAATTTTCATTAAAATTGTTGAAGTCGTTTTCGAGAAATATTGAATTAAAATTTTCAATGGTTAAAAAAGGGGCGTGGCACTTCTTCGATACCGCCCACTTTTCGGTTATTACAAGGCATTGATATGTAGTACCTACGTACCAAATTTCATTAAAATATCTTGTAACATTTGCGAGAAATCGCATTTAACGTATTTTGCTTGTATGGGAGGTTCCACGCGCAATGGCGACATTTCGCCCACTTTCAAATCAGAGATGCCCTATTGCAATTAGGCTCCTCACAGTTAATTTCAGAATGTTTGCTTTATTAGTTTTCTTTTTATACCGTTTTATATTTTTGTGGGCGGTGCCACGCCCTTCAACGAGTTTTCCCAATATAACGGCGTATCACATATGAATCCTTGTTTTCAGAGGTAATATCTCCTAAATTTTCATAAAAATTGTTGGAGTCGTTTTCGAGTAATATTGGATCAAAATTTTCAAGGGCTGAAAAGTGGGCGTGGCACTTCTTCGATCCCGCCCACTTTTTGTCTGTTACAAGACCAAATTTCATCCAAATACCTTGTATAGTTTACGAGTTATGACTAAATCAAATATAAAATTTAGTGCAGTGCCACGCCCTCTGGTGAGCATTTACAAAGTTTAAACCGTGTTTGTTAATATCTAACACTATTCCAAGTTTCATTAAAATCGCTGTAGCCGTTTTCGAGAAAAAAAATTGGCACAGAAATAAGTGCAAACAAAAAAACAAACAAACATACAATTTTAGCTCGTATAAGAAGAGAAGATTAGTTCTGGATAAAATTAATCATCAATTTTTTGGGCATAATTAAGACCTAAATAAGCACTAAATAAACGCGTACAAATAAAAGTGTAATTTTAACCAGAACTTATCGAAAATTGAGCTCAAACCCATTTTTCTTAAGTTGACTTAAGCTGTTATAGCTTATTACCACAGATATATACACTTTTCTATATCAGCCTTGCCTACTTCTCTGCCTTACAAACGGAAGGACAAAGTGAATATACCCTAGGTGTAGGGTATAATAGCGGTAGGTTTAATGCTAAGGATAGAAATTAAAATTTAAAAAGGATATTTAAAGTATTTGCTTCATAGTGAGCAGTTTTATGCTTCTAAAAAGAAAATATACAGTTATGAAATTAGCCCAAAAAGAGCCAACCAGTTATTGGAACGTTTCTTCTTAAGCTTGTAAGAGGTTAATTGATGATAAAAAATTTTTTAAATTTTTTTTAAGCATGCACATGGAATTCAGTGGAACATTTTGGGTCTTCGGTCTAGTTTTAATATAAATGGAAGCAATGTAAGTATCTACTAATATATCGTTTTCCTACCTTGTCAGTGTTCTCTTTTAGCAATTTGGCTGCTTGGGACTATTTGTAATCGCAAACTATATTTGGCTTCCAACCAAACTCCTATTTCCATTGAGATTATGAAAAGACGCTGGGAATAGAGCTATGGATTCAAATCGTTTTTAAACTTTTGTTCAGGCCCTGGTTTATCAACTCAATTTAACTCTTTTATAGAAACTCCGTTGTCCTTTTCACCATATTTTCTTAGGTTTTTTGACAAACTTTAAATACATAGGATCAAAATACATATGAATATTTATTTATAGGGATGGACGGGACATTTCGTAGAGATATAATGATAAAAAGGGATTTAGAGGTATGAACCTCGATATTGATTTTTCTTTTAAAGCATTAAATTTTTAGAATAAGAAACCTATAATGAAGTCTGGTTTCCAAAGAATTGGTTCAAAAAGTTTGGGATTGTTTTTTGGACAAAATTTCGGTTAAATATTTTTACGAAATGACTTAAATAGGGTTAACAAAATAAATGTATATTCTTTGGAAAATTTCATTAGAGGCGAGAAATGTTTAAAACTTAAGAATATTACTTAAAATACCTAATAAAATGCAATAAAAAAAGTTGCTTTGAACCTGTCTATCATTATCTCTTTTACTGCAGACAGATAGTAGGTCTGACGTTGTCTTCCCCCTTATGTTTTATACTTATCTCACACTAAATGCCATCTTTATATTATTTAAATGATGTCTTGAGCTTAACATTTCCAACCATTCCCCAGTTTCATCGCAATCGGATGAGCGGTTTAGGCAAGCATAGGAGATAGACAGAAAACATAGCAACAATAGGAAACGGGGAAACACACCAATTCAATCAAGCACAGGAGTATATATGTCTTCTAAATCATGCACCTATTTTTGGACATAGATCGACCCAATTAAAACAGAAAAACAAGAACTCAAATCATTTAAAGTATGTACAACAATTTTTGTATTTTACATGAGCAAGTTCATACATATAAAAAATTACATTCGTAACTAAATAAAATTTTAATCTACGATTAAAAACTGATTAAATAAATGCTTACAAAAATGGAGCAATACATATTTAATAACTTGTGACATCTTGCTGGATATTATTGTGTTACCTTGATAAAAAATTATAGGAAGACCGATGAAAATTTGATAAATGCAGCATTTTTGGTAAGTTCGCATAATAAAAATAACCGTGCTACTATGCTAAAAGTAAAAGTACTGTCAATCAAATATATCGTTCTTAATTTTTTTCCATTTTTTCGAAGTGTTTGAACTTTCGCTGGTTTTGCGTTTTTTGCTTTTCTTCTTTTTAGTCTTGTTTTGGTTTACTAATTGATTATCACTTTTGGGACCACTATTTATTTCAATAGCTTCGATCATAGCATTTGGTCTTACATTTTTCGTCTGTGAAGCTTTAAAGGAGCGGAAAAGAGTATCCGATAATATGCGTGCAGACTGTTTATCAGCCTTTTTCAACCGTTCAGAAATTTCCTGGTTCATATTTGACTTTTCCTCAAATTGTACTCCTAACAAAGGATGCCGAACCTTTATGCCGCTTGGCATAAGCACACGGCCAATCCCCGGGGAAATTGATTCAATGTCGTTCTCAGTTACAGGCTCAGTTGCTTTCAATCGATGACGAAGTACTATGCTACCTTTTATCGTTAGCAAACGTAATGCATACTTCCCCTGGGGATTACAGTAACCAAATGCTTGGGATATAGGATCGTTGAATTCCATAGCAATAGCTTCCAGATCATCCACATGGGAACGACCGGGTAGTTTTAATTTTTGCTTCTGCAATCCAGTTACATCGGAACCTTTAGGGCACTGCATTAACCAAATGTCGTCGTCCAATTCATCAATATCTTGAAAATCTCCAATAGTGGTCAACTCATGTGTGGATTTAATTTCCGTAAACTCACGGTTTTCTTCAAAGAATTTTTCTTTGTTTCTAACAGTTTGATCCTCCGCCATATCGCGATAATACAACAAATATTGCTTTTAAAAAATTAAATAAATTTTATATTTGTTGATTTACCTCGTTCGCTCAAAAATATTAAAAAGAACGGTGTCATTCAGAAGCTACAACCATTGCTTTAACATTCAATTTACTATGTTAAAATAAATGCAAAAATCAATTTATAAAATCAAATTAATAAATAATGATTTTTTTTTTTTCGTTTAATTCTGTCTCCGATTCTTCCAATTTCTGGTGCAAAGAATACAAAAACATGTATTTTTATCTGGCTTATGAATTTTCGTGGTTTCGATTTGTTGCTATTTTCTTATTTTGCTTTGCTTTTCGTTTCACTATGTCAAAATCCGATTAATGTTCAGTGTAAAACGGCAACATTCACAGATTTACTTCGTGCTTAAATTAAACACTTTTGTAGTTGCTTTCCCATGTGTTTCTCAGAAAAACTGTCGTCGAAAAAAAAAGCTAATCTACAAACTCATAAAAATAAAATTTATGTGGCGCATGGTTCGACGTTTTCACACAAGTTGTTAATTTGATTCAGAAGATGTGAATATAAAACCGGTAAAAGTTTATCTAGCAATACAATCCTTCTGAACTACAGGAACGGCACGTGTTCCATTTTCGCTTCGTAGTCACTTCCATTTTCGTAAGTCCCTATTTAGATTATGAAACCTTTCCATGTAGTGGAGTCAATGAAGCCAAAAAACAGGCAAAATGAGAAGTCCTCATAGCCTAGGAAAATAAGAATATTTCTGCGAAAAAATTCCAAGTGAATTTTTTTCACCGGAACTATATTTATTTATGCATGGTAAATAATGTGTAAAAAGTCCATTAAAGTCCATTGTGCACATAAAAAGTTATTCAGGCTCAAAGGTCGCTAAAATCAGCTTTTTGCAAATATCTCGCTAACGCAAACTTTTACAGAAAAATTTTTCGCCACAATTTTGTAACACAAGAAATTTAACTTTAACGCGTTTTTTTCATTTTCATTTGTTTTCTGGCGTAAAATAACATGGAAAAACTCTATTTTGAATAAGAATGAAGATTTTTTAAGACATTTCACTCAATTTTACGCACAAATGCAGCTAAACACGGTCAGTTACCTGGTTTTTCCGCAAAAATGGAGTTACCTGGTTTTTCCAAAAAGATGTTCTATTTTCAATATATGAGAATGTTACAACCCAACGAAGTGCTTCGTGCCAATGACCTGCCTATATTAATTTCTGCGCTATTGGATACAACAGAGATGCGCTTCACTGCTGCATTAGAGCGCTTCGGAAGCACTATTGATGTCTGTTCCCCATTGTTAATCATCGATCGAATGATGAAAGCTTAATTGTGAGGAAATCGGCAAGGTTGCGACAGAAGAAAATGTAGTTGTATTTCATCAAAGCAGCCATTTGAAATTAATCAAACATGAAATTTTTTATTTCCATGATATGAATGTGCAATTTCAAAAAGGTCACATCTCCTAAACGAGGCAAAAGGAATGTCATAATATTGATTGGCTGACATTTTGCTAGGAATGAATAAAATTTATCTCTGTCTTCACGAAAGATTTACTTGATGATGTAGAACTAAGCTGAAAAAATGGTATCGATCAAATAACCGATTATTATGGCACATAATTTATATGACATTACTTTTGTCTCGTTTTGGAGATGTTATCTTTTCGAAATTGCACATTCATATCATGGAAATAAAAAACGAAATGCTTCAATAGCAAGTTTGCAGAAACCTTACCGGGGCCAAAAAACTGATGCTAAGGCACTTTTTCAATGAACAAATAGTGAAAAGTCCGACATAATTTATCGTTATTGTGCAATTGGGCAATATGAACTCTCCAACGCTTTTCAATATGTAAAAGCCATACCAGGGACCCAGAAATTTCATAGTTTTGTTCCCTTACCATAACCGTATTGCAGCACGGCGTATTTTATTTTCAAAATCCTTCGAGGAATTTAAAATGATGTAAATTACAAAAAAAACTTACATAACACGAAATATTGCATGCACTGAAATCACTTCTCCTGTACCATTAAAGATACCATCTTAATTTTAAATTCATGTGAAAGGTAGTTTTGTCTTCTATTCCAGAAAAATATTTTGGAAGGTCGAAAAATAGGTACTATAGCGATTTTTATCGCTTAGTACTAAAACAGTAGTTAATTTAGTACTTTTTCCCAATACAAAAATTACTTTGGGCGCATAGCGTAAATTGATACCTTTCTAAAAATGGTCCAAACATGAAAATGTGTTAAGAAATGTTTCAGTTATGGGCCATTTTGTGGTCGAACCATTTTTTTAAGTTTTCTAAAAATCATTGCTTCTAAGCCTCGAGACATACCAACTTTCTCTATTTTTCATATGAAAGATTATGTTTTTGTCTTTCCAAAAATATATTTTGAAATGCAAAAAAGGTGTAGCTGGGCACGTTTCTTGTAGTTTAGTAGTAAATTAAGTACTTTTATCAACTACGAAAAATTTATTTAAAGCTTATAGCCTGATTCAATACCTTCCCAAAACAGGTCTAAACATGAAATTCGGTTAAGAAATGACCAAGGTATTGACAATTATTTGAGGAGAGTTCGTCACATTTTACGGATTTTTCCATTTTTTGCACTCCACAAGCCATAAAAAAAATCGCAAAATTTTTTTTCCCATTTTTCAAAGACTACGCATGAAACGAAACCATGTACTAAATTTCAGCAAAATCGAAATCGGTAATTGTATTTGGATTTCTGTTGAATTTTCTAGTTAAATTAAAAAATTTGTGGAGTTGCCTGGTTTTTCCGCAAACGGTATGGAGTTACCTTGTTATTTCCCAAAATGTATCATTTACGCAATTTTTTGTTTCTTCATAACTTGGAAATGGTATGCATTATTCAAATTTCGCTCTGATAGAATGATTGTAAATCAAAAAATATTCCATTTTTCATGGTTTTTTCATTTTTCAAAAAAAATTGAGTTACCTGGTTTTTCCGCGCGACCACAGATATAAAAATTGTTGTCATGTTTTTCTCAAGAACGGCTTAAGCGATTTTAATGAAACTTTGGAAAATGATAAGCATTAGCATATACTAAAGAATGCAATAGATTTTGACTTAGTATATACTAGTGAAGAGGCGTGGCACCGCCCCAAACTTTTAATTTGATTCGGTCATATCTTTTGAACCATATAACATTTTTTGATGAAAATTAGTATACGGCTTTTGACTATCAATGCCTTACAATGGGTAAAAATTGGGCGAAATCGGAAAAGTGCCATGCACACTTTTTAACCATTGAAAATTTTGATATTTTGATTTTAATATTAATCGAATACAGATTTTGATGAAAATCAAAATTTTCAATGGTTAAAAAGTGGCGTGGCACTTTTCCGGTTTCGCCCAATTTTCGCGCATTAAAATGCATTAATAGTCAGTAGCTGTGTACTAATTTTCATCAAAATATTTTATACGGTTCAAAAGATATGACCAAATCAAATTAAAAGTTTGGAGAACAATATCTCGGCACTTTTCCCCGAGAGACTCACGGTTCATAAGTTATCGCAATTTGAAAATACAAGCGGCTACATTTTTATAGGCAACCCGGTAAAAATATGTTTCCCCCCCATTCCTAAATATATGTAAAAATTTCGTTTTAACTAAAAACTCGATCAATACGTTTTTCTACTGCCGGATCTCGTACTATATTATGCTACTATGCAAGTCTAAATGCTCCAAACTGTGAACACAGCTTACAATTTTAAACACCTATCATATTTTTCATATCAATAAAAATTTATTTCATTGAAAATTCAGTCAAAAAAAAAAAAAATTAATTATAAAATTTACTGCAAAATTAAATGTTTGTAACATAAAAAACATAAAATTATTACACAAAATTTAAACTGCAAATGGGGTTTCATCCACGAAATTGTTCAAAATTTTCATGGCATTATTAAAATCGAGATTGCGTTATTTAAAATTTTTCAGTGATTGTTATTTTTGTCAAAGGAATAAGTCATATTTTCATATCTTAAGGTAAGTAATGATCAGTATAGTTTGGAATAAAGAAGTTATTGTTTCATAGTATAACTGCAATACAAATTTATGTACATACTTATGTATATGTATATGTACATCCATATGTATTAGGAAGCCGTGAAATAGCTTTTTTCGAATTATAATGACGGATGGTGGTAAAGTGGCTTTAAATTAAAAAAAAAAAATACCTATAAAACGGACTCACTGACTTCCACGAATTTTTATGTTAAGACCTGATTGGGCTTTTTAAGCTCTGATTGAAACATTGTTAAATTAGTCCACCTGTTGAAATTACGATTAAAGCCAGAAAATTTGGTACAGATAAAAGGGTTGTTTTAAAATGCCTATATGGGAAGAAGGAATGAATATTAACCGATTACGCCCATTTTTAGTCCCAATTAGACTACGATATTAACTATAATCTGTACCAAATTTTGTGTACATTGATTTATCCGTTTGGCCTTAATCTAACTTCAGCAAACAGACGGACAAATTTGCCATAGAGCCGGCCAATCAGGGCTCTACAAGGCCAGTAGGAACTAAAAAAGTCTGATAAAAACAAGGACATTTTTTTTGACCTTTCCATATTATTTATCTGATACACATTCCAAAAATTTTTCTATGACTATTATTATCCAAGGAATGTCCACTTTTTACCGCCCTTAATTCTTCTGTGTCTATCCTTAGTTTAAAAATTGTTAAAAAATTAAATTTGATCAATCTTGACAATGAAATGCTCATGTTTGTCCACCTTTTATTTTCGTGAGATTTATGGACAGCGGCTCTCATTAATGTTGGTTTTTATCTATCTACTTAATTTATCTGTCATGTCCGATGTACGGAAGTTAAAATAAACATCCATTACAAAATCGTGCTGCACCAAGTAACAAGAAACTGAATGTTGCTAAGATCTGCTGTGGTCCACTTTCAGCCCTGTTTTTATAGCTGTTAATGGTGTACTGGAGTTCTCTAACGGCTTGGTGTATTTTGCCTGGTTCATTTAGAGTTCGGACATTCCAAGAGCCGATGCGTGTTCGAGTTTTCATCGAAAGGATTTTAAAATTTTGAGAAACCATATTGGTTCCAGTTATAGGAGAATCATTCCTAATTGTGCATGTTTCTTGCACAATTCCTCCAAATCCGATGTGCATGCTGCCGAGGCAGGTGGATTAACCACACTCTGGTGGGTACCACTTGGAGAGTTATTTTCCATCGTTTTTCGATCCATGCTTCATAAGTATAATCTTCTCTGCAAGTATTCGTCAACAAATGCTTAAGGCGTATACTAAAGGTTTGGTGGCCTCGCACTATATCAAATGCCGAGCTACATCAAAAATGCAAACAGAAGGCTATAGCAAACGAGATCAAGCTGCACAAATGGGGATGGATTGGTCACACTCTCCGGAAACCACACAGCGAAGTTTGTCGCCAGGCCCAGACCCAAAACCAACTGGAAAAGGTCGTTGGAAAAAGAAATCCAAGAATCGGGAAAATCATGGCAAGAGATCAAAGTCATCGCAGGGGATCGTGACAAATGGAGAGATTTCATATTGGCCCTACGCTCCTCCTAGGAGTTAAAGGAGAATACATACATACAATGGTGTACTGGGAACTAATTACCTATTAATTTTTTATCACATGTATATCTCGTGTTATCCTTGCTATATCTCGCAAAAAGTGCAAGCTATTTTGATGAAATTTGGTGGTGAGATGCCGAACATATTTAAATGTCGTACACTGCTCAACAAAAATGCTTAATCGAATCAGTGTTGGATTCGAAATTGAGAGGTCCCAATCCAAAATCAACGGCTATAAAAACCAGGGATGGAGCATCATGGTATGACTACTCAGGGGGAGGGGGATTAAAAATAAATTTACCACCTCAGACCTTAGCAACATCCAGTTTCTTATTACTTGGAGTCTTAGATGTAAGAATCTGTGCTAATTTTTTGGCACCCATATTTTGCATATTCAAGTCCTTTCGCTATAATTAAAATAATCACTTAGAATAACATCCAATAATTTTGTAAAATTTTATTTATTTGAAGGGTTATGTCATGTCGACGTGTAGAACATTTAATGATAAATGTGTTCACTGCACTTCTATTAATAACTTGATTAATCAATATGAACTAACATTCCTTTTTAACCAATTTCAGCGCTATTTTAAACAAAAATACTGGAGATTTAGATAAAGGACAGAAGGGCTTGGATGCGGAAACATCATGTCCAGACCCAAATATACAAAAATCAGATCTAAAAACACAAGATACAAGCAAGCAAAAAATTGATCCGGACCAGAAGGCACTGAGCTTGCGACCGAAAACAATGTGTACTGATCTGAAAACGACTAAAGCCGAGTCGAAACCGTTATCTGATGTAGCAGAGGCATACTCATATTATATTTCTACAGTTTGCTCAAAGGACAAGAAAAATATAGACACAAAAAAATGTAATTTGCGACAGAAAAAACGGAATACGAGCCTTAAAAAACCGAAATTAGATTTGAAAACAAATGACAAGAAATCAGAATCAAATACAACAACAAACAATTCGGCGCTGATTCCAACTGCGTCATGTTCAAATTTGAATAGTAAAGAAACATCGTGTTTAAGACTTCAGAAGCTTAATCCTGTTTCAGAAAAATCACAGTTGAGTCCAAACCTTCAAGAAACGAAATTAGCTGAAGAAGTAAAAAAACCAACTCCACAAAAGAAAAGTTCCATTCCGAAAAATGCGATGTCGGGATTAAAAGCAATATGTATAAATTTAAGTAAACCGGTTTCCAATAAAAAACAAAAAAAGTCAAGTTTTAAAAAAGTTAAAGGTAAGAAAAACAAGCAAAAATTTTAGAATCAAAATTGATTTCTAATTTGTACGTACACAGCGGATCCAATACAGAAACTGGTTCCAAAAACAGATCAAAAAGTTGAAATGCCCAGCATAAAGATAGAAGAAATTGTGAATCCAAGCACCCCAACTCTGCGATTTATACAGTTCCTTCGTAAGAATGATGATCGCAAACGTCTAGGTGTAGTATCCGAAGATGGTACTTCGCTTCTTGAAGTATCGGGAAGTTCTTGTGTGTCTACCAACATGTGTTGCTTTTTACGGCAAAACATATCGATGTTTGAAATGAAAAACAAATTAACCAAATTGAAAAAAGAAAAGGTGTCGGATGATCATAAGTTGTTACCCCCGCTTCGAAATCCAGGAAAAATTATTTGCGTTGATATCAATAAAGAAAAAGAGCCAGTATTTTTTTGCAAGCTTTCATCAAGTTTAATTGGAGCTAGAGATCAGATTTTTTCCCATAAATCTGTTAAGGTATGTACCTATAGATATAAACAAAAGTTTGTCCTCAATGCATGCCTATAACGTCCTTCCGATTACGAAGAAACTCGTTGCCACGCCCCTACATAAACAAACATTCCTTTTTCAAGGCTAAACGGCTCGACTGATTTGGCGAATTTATTTTCTGTTGTATTTGCAACTTTAAGGACAAGGTTTGTATGAAAGGATCTTTTATTTAGGATGCATATTTAGAGTGGCCCTCATACAAAAATATTTCAAATATTGCATTTTCTTGAAGCTATATAAATAACATGTATTTAGGGTGCATATTTGGAGTGATCTTTATACAAAGATATTTTTAAAATCGCATTTTCTTGAAGATCGCTTCATAAATTCACATGGGAACTACACCACGTGGCGTTTATATTAAGAGGCACAATTTAGGCTTAAAAACTTTTACAGGATGGGAAGGGGAAAGTAATTTGTTTGCATATCTTCCTTATGGACTCGGAAACTAGCCAACCGATTTTATTGACACAGTGTTTTAGTATCGGCAAGAAATCTGGGCACGCCCTCCAAGAAATTAAAGAATTGTACCTTAAACAACATATCAAAATGGGTCCTCCAAATTTTTCCGGGAAATTATGTAAATCGGGGTTTTCCGCGTGAAGTATTAGGTAAAAAATTTTGATGTTTCCGATTTTAGTAACATTTGATTATGTTATACATATATATGTCCTCGACCCAGATACAAAATATTTTTCAAATATAAAGTGTGGTTAACGATCTAGTGGTCTTTGGTCTGGTTAACGAGCTAGTGGACTTTAAAAATTTGACTAATCGGCAGGAATGCGTTACTTTGAATAACATTTTTTTCACTCAAACTCGTAAACCAGACTTCAAATGTAAAAATATTTTGTATCTGGATCGAGGACATATATAGGTATATCATAACCAAATATTACTAAAATCGGAAACATCAAAATATTTTACTTGGTACTTCACGAGGAAAGTCCCAATTAACATAATTTCCTGAAAAAATTGGTAGGATATGGTGTTCAGGGCGAAATTCTATATCAATTGGTATAGGTTTTGTGAAGTTTGGAATTAGAGCAAGACTCACATATGAACCGTTCACAGCACAAAGTGACTAACTCTACTTTTCCAAAAATTTTAAATTAAGGCGTCAAAGCAGTTGGCTTAGTCATAGCTTATTGCATTTTTAATAAACTTTTCAAAATGATAGAGATTACCATAATAAATCGACAAAAATTGTTTGGCCATTGACTAATAAAAATGTTATTTTGGAAGCCATGATGATTAAATCCGTTTTAAAATTCATTCCTGATGTTAACCATGGTTTCTATAAATATTTGAGAACTAGCTGTTTTACCCGGCGTTGCACGGGTTTTAATAAAAAGTCAGATTGCACTAAAAAGTTAATAACGAAAACTTTTTTTTTTTATTTTTTAAAACAATGCGCCACAAACAGATGCTCCGATATATTTATTTTATCGGTAAAATTCCAAAAGTATCGCAAAATATTAAAATATACATTGAAGAAATCGGTAAGAGTCCAAGTTTATGGAAAAACGTCCAAAATATCGATAAAAGTCCAAAAATGTCGACAAACATCCCAAAATCGGTAAAAGTCCAATAGTATTGGAAAACATCGAAGAAATCATAAAAGTAATATATACTTGATTGTTATTATTATGAATAAGTGGCATGTTAAAGACTAAGTTCTTCTATGCGAACGATTCAAATCAATAAATACTACATATAAAAAATCAGTTAAAGTCCAATTAAAGCGAAAAAGGTCCAAAAGTTTCGAAAAACATTGAAACACTCGAAGAAATCGGATAAAGTCCAAGTTTATTAAAAAATATCCTATATATCGGTAACAGTTCAAATGCATATATCGAAATACATCCAATACATATATCGAAAGAAGTTCAAAAGTTTCGAAAAATAGTGAAATAAAAAACAAATTTTTCGAAAAACTTACAAAATATCGGTAAAAGTCCAAAAATGTCGAAAAACATCATACATTTCGGTATAAGCCCAAAATTATTGGAAAACATTGAAGAAATTGGTGAAATGTCCAAAAAAGTCGAAAAACATCTTATATATCGGAAAAAGTCCGAAAGGTTTGAAAAATATTGAAACACATCGAAGAAATCGGCAAAAGTCTAAAAACAAAACATCCAATATATCGAAACAAAATCAAAAGTTTCGAAAAATAGTGAAACATGTACATCGAAGAAATCGGTCAAAGTCCAAAAACATCCAAAATATCGAAAAAAGTCAAAAAGAATTCAAAAAATTGAAAAACATGTAAAACATCGTTAAAAGTTCAAAAATATTGAAAATATTGAGTTGGCATCACTGACGAAATCACTCTCATTTTTGCTCTCATCAACAACACAACATCAAGAAAAAAAAAGACAATAAACGAAAGAGACGGAAAAGACAACAACAACACAACTCATGGCGCAGTACGCTATAGCGACTGAAATGCAAACGATCATTTTTATGCAAGCATTGAATATTTTTTTTTCAACAACTTCATACTAAAAAAAAAAAGGTTTATCTTATAAAAACCAAAAAAATAAGTATACAATCCTGTTCCTTATCACACGTAGAACGTTTTAAAAAAAAATTATTAAAATCGGTTCGGTATATTTTGCACCAAATCGTTACATAGGGTTTTCATATAAGCAATTTTATATAAATAGTATAGATAAGTCGAAACGACGAGACCTTACACATAGCCGAATAAGAAGACTTTATTTAAAAAACGAAGTTTACTATTTATCGTTTTTCTTCACATAATAATTGATGGAGTTAATCGAATTGTGCAGTGAGCGGCTCATAAATGAGTCGCTCAGAAGCCCATGAGGCTAAGTCCAAAAAACATTAATTGACAAACTTTGTGTTTTGGAATACAAATATTTATAAATTTCTTCTGAAATTATATTAAAAAATATTCGGAAGCTTTAGGAAAAGGGCTTTTAAAACCAGAAAAAATGAAGAAACCAGTAAATTCTTAAAAACCAAGAAGAATAATATTTATTCTACTAAAATTTGCAAAAATCAGAAAATATAAAAAAATGGACTTAACTGAATTGGCTTCTGTGCGATTCATATAGCCAGTATCTAACTTGACTGGTACAAAAGCCCCCTGTACAAGACAAGGTGAAGCAATGTACACCGGGAAATGCCAGTATGCATATAAAAAAACTAGCCACTACGTCTAGTTGTATTATTTTCTATCGAAAATATGATACATTATTCCTATTTGAATTATGCCCTCGTTAAAAAAATGTGCAGATTGCCAGTGGCGTATCTAGGAAACAAAGAGCATTCTCTAGTGGGCCTGACAATAAGTTCGTGAAATCGAACTTAAACTAGATGACTACATACTACATTGCACAGCGAGCCTTAACCAAAATAAAGTTTTATATCAACCACGTCGAATTCGGCGTATGCAGCATTATTCTACTTAAAAACACTAATTAATAACTGTAAATAAAAGTTTCGTACCTGATCGTCTGAAAAAGATATTGCATTTTTACTAATTTTTTTTCTTTGAGTGCATTTATTTTCATATTGTTTTAAGTTTTAAGAAAAAGATAAAAAACTGAGTATGCACAAAATTTTCTGTATGTTTTTAAATTTAAAAACTGCAAACCAAAAAATCGTGACTGATGCCATTCAGGAGATATTAAATTTTAAACTATTTTTTATGCTTTTTTTAAAAAAACAGGTTTTTTCGTATTTAAGACAAACACAAACAAAAACCAGATATACCAATAGTCACTCCAGATGTGATTTTTGATGCTTAATCCGAATCCGGTCTTAGAATTGTTATATTACATCTCGGTTTTGAGATATCCTCACATAAAAGTTTAAAAAACACAATTTTTTCCTATTTTTGAAGTTATATAACAAGACAAGGTCATTTTAAGCCGAAAAATCTGGTATGACAACTAATAGTCCTAGTTTTTTTCTTCAAAACACAATTGGATTGATATCGAAATCTTTTTTTTTTGTCGGAGATATCTTAACCTAAAATGCTAAAAAAGTGCAAAATCACGTTTTTTGACTATATTGGATGTCATATGCAGGACGCACAAAATTTTTTTTGTGAATTTCTATCACCAAAATCATTTGGTACTCTTTTTTGGCTTCAAATTGAGCTATCAAATTGGTATTTATAATATTTCTCTGCAAAGTTATGATCATTTTCAAATCACATCATGAAACTCAAAGTGATAAATCTCGGTTTTTGGATATATTTGAGGTTGTATACAGTACGGTCGAAATTCGCCTGCCTTTTTTTAGTGACCGGATCATGTAATACCATATTTTATCTCCAAAATGAGCTATAAAGTGGTGTTCTATGATTATTTTCTACAAAGTTATGACCATTTCAAAATTACATTATGGAGTGCAAAACTCACAGGGGAGTCACTCAAATAGAGTGTACGAGTATTTATTATATTGCTGCAGCATGGAATCTTAAAATAGTCATAACTTTTAAGAAAACTATTACAAGAGACCACTTGTTAGCTCATTTTGGAGATAAAGAATGGTATTACATGATTCGGCCAGTAAAAGAAGGCAGGCGAATTTCGTCCGTATTGTATACAACCTCAAATATAGCCAAAAACCGAGATTTTTCACTTTGAGTTTCATGATGGGATTTTAAAATTATCATAACTTTGCAGAGAAATATTATAAATTAATATTTGATAGCTCAATTTGTAGCCAAAGAAGAGTACCAAATGATTCTGGCAATAAAAATTCACAGAAAAATTTTGTGCGTCCTGGATATGACATCCAATATAGCCAAAAATCGTGTTTTTGCACTTTTTTAGCACTTTAGGTTAAGATATCTCCGAGAAAAAAAAGATATCGATATTGGTCTGATTGTGTCTTGAAGAAAAAAACAAGGACTATTAGTTGTCATACCAGATTTTTCGGCTTAAAATGACCTTGTCTTGTTATATAACTTCAAAAATTGGAAAAAATAGTGTCCTTTAAACTTTTATGTAAGGATATCTCAAAACTCAGACGTAATATAGCAATTCTAAGACCGGATTCAGATTAAGCATCAAAAATCACATCTGGAATAACTATTAGTTTTTCTGGTTTTTGTTTGTGTTTGTCTTAAATACGAAAAAACCGATTTTTTTAAAAAAAGCATAAAAAATAGTTTAAAATTCAATATCTCCTGAATGGAATCAGTCAGGATTTTTTGTTTTGCAGTTTATAAGTTTAAAGACATGCAAAAAATTTTCTGCACACCCAGTTTTTTATCTTTTTCTTCAAACTTAAAACAATATGAAAATAAATGCACTCAAAGAAAAAAAATTAGTAAAAATGCAATATCTTTTTCAGACGATCAGGTACGAAACTTTTATTTACAGTTATTAATTAGTGTTTTTAAGTAGAATAATGCTGCATACGCCGAATTCGACGTGGTTGATATAAAACTTTATTTTGGTTAAGGCTCGCTGTGATTGGTAACTTTTGTTTGTCATAGAATTTCTTAGAGCTAGAACTTTACGCAACGTCACTATACTATACAAGGAATTTTATATATTTTTTATTTTATTTAGGAACTCGACTGCGATGTGGAACTAGCAGTGGTTTTAGGTAAACGAGGAAAATGTGTGCGTCCAAATGATGCTATGGACTATGTGTTTGGTTATTCCATTGTTCAAGACATTACAGCGCGTGATTGGCAAAAGGGTCAATTTATATTTTGCAGATCTATGGATAGTTTTTGTCCATTGGGGCCTGCAATTGTACATAAAAGCCTTATAAAAGATCCTTACGCTTTAAACATGAGAACATTCGTTAATGGAGAAGAAAGGCATGCTGCCTCTACGAAAAACATGTCAATGAGAATTGATGAAATTATTTGCAGGATTTCAGCGTAAGTTATTTTTAAGACTTTTTTTATGAAAATTTGTTAAATGAGTCTTTCTTTGTGTAACCGACCAAGATTCGACTTAAGAAAATTGGTAAAAAGTGAGTATTTGCAGTAGAATGATTTTCCGAAATTCCGAAAATTTTCAAGATGGCGTCCATACGAAGTTCGATTCAACCTTTGGATACTCACATATTTGAAATTTCATAGCTCCTCGGCTTTTCATCCGATTTTAATGAAATTTTCAGGGCTTCTGTAGAAAATTATGAGCTTTTGAAAAAAAATTATACTATAAAAAAAATATATTTTTGGAGAAAAAAAACTTTTTTTCTTTTTTAAAGCCATTTTAGGGTTTGGTGCACACTTTTTATTTTTTTTTTAAATATTTTTATTTAAAAGTAAATTTTAAAACAATTATTTCCCGGCCCTCGAAATTATGGTATCTTTTACAGTTATCAAGTGAGTTTTTGAAGTTGTACATTTGATGTAGTGTTTATCATAAGTCGTTGGTGCGCATGCGGTACCATACAGGTCTACCACCGTCCGGACGGTATTTTTTTTTAAGTGAACCCTTGTGAAATTTTTCATAGATTTTTCTGTGGAATATTTTAACCCATTATGACCAAATTTTTGGGTAAAGGGGTCAAAAATAAAAACAGGATATAATGGGTTGAGACCTTCAAGAAAATTGTTCCTTGCTTGATTTCATGTTAAGCCTCTAGAACATACTAACCCATTATATCTTTGTTCAAAAACTTGGTTATAATGGGTTAAAATACTCTACAAAAATCATATGTATTCATTATTTAAGTATAAAACAGGCAAAATGAGGAAGTCCTCAAAACAGTTTCGATTTTGATGAATTTAAAAAAAAAAAAATTTGTTTTTTTTTATTTAAAATCAGAAACATTTTGGAGCTGGGACGGAATTATTTATATTTTTAAAAAAATAAAAAAATATACAACATACAAAAAACAAAATAGTTATTTTCGATGCATTTTGCGATGCTGAATCTGGATCTGGCATCAGAATTGTTATATCTTGTATGTTTTTTGAGATATCTTCTCTCCTTTTATTTACGACCTAAAATTGTACTTTTCTCAAGAACTTCTGAAGCGATTTTAGTGAAATTTTGGGAAATGACACTCATTAGTATAGAATGAAGAAAGAGCTAGGCTATAAGTTTGTGGATAGTCATGAGGAGGTGTGGCACTTCCCTAAACAAAATCAGATCTGTTCTTGAGAACTTCCGATGAAAAGGCTTTATTGTCTCCACTATCGGGTTTAATGTGGACACTAGTATTCTTATTAAAATATTTGCTGTTTTTAGGCTTTTTAACCACTTAAATCAACATTGGTTTCATTTTTCAGAATTATTACAATCGAACCTGGCGACATCATTATAACAAATACTCCAAAGATTGTTGCTGGTAAACAAAAAAATGTGCAATATCTTAAACCTGGCGACTGTGTCCAAAGTGAAATTAGTTGCTTAGGAAAACTTTTAAACAAAGTGGTTATCGGATAGTGGTGTCGAATAATATTAAATAATGTTTAAAAAAATTAAAAAGAATTGTTAAGTGTACTTTTCGAAATGTAATTAATTTGTAACATAAAAAATATCAAAAAATTATTATTGTGTGTTTTTCATAAGTGGGATTTTTTTTTTATATATTTTTTATTTCAAAGTTGATACTGATATGTGTATGTTATGGAATAAATGAAAAAATAAATATTTTCCATTTTTTTTCGATATTTTTTTGAGAATAAAAAATACATACATTATTTTCAAAAGAAATCGGCCATATCTAATTTACAAAAAATCATTTAAAGAAAAATTATTAAAAAAAAAAATCATTGAATGTGAAAAAATACATCAAAACAAGACAAACTGGTTTCCATTTATAATGGTTTTCCATTCTGGTATTTTATAACAAAGTATGATAATTCAACTTTTCCACTTGGATGATTGTTTTCCGACCTATCGTGTCTCTGAAGTTAAAGTTTATCAACTCCATTCAAAGGACTAAGTTTCATTTTGCTGATACTTGTACTTCAATAATGGATGACAACTCGGAAAGTAATCCAATTGGGAAAGTAAACAAGATAAAGTTTTATCAAGAAGTTCATGGCTATCCGATGAAAAAAAAAAAAAAAACAAAATCAAACCCAAAATTGTGATTCGATTTATTTACCATTAAGTACATGATAGAAGAGGTGAGTTATAAATCACAAGTGAAAACAGGCCATAACCTACAAACTGAAAAAAAAAAAGAATAAATAGCCTGTTTCCATATCTAGTTCTGCTGAGTATTTATAGCCTGTTTCCACCGAAGATTTATGCACTTCATAAATTTTTTTTTCCCGTAACTCACCTCATTCATCATGTCAAAAAAAAAAAAAAAAAAAAAAAAAAAATAGATGAAAAAAAAAAAAAATTTTTTTTTGAAAGAAAAAAAAAAATAATTCTAATCATAAAATGGAAAAAAAATTTAAAAAAAGGCAAAAAACCCTAAATTATATTTCATTTCTATTCAATTTAAAAAATTGTTATTTTTATCATAAATAGCGAATATTTTCACTAAAAAGAATATAGATATATATTTTTATTATTTTTTGGCACAAACAAAAACCTTAATTTTCCCGCTTATGACATTTGCTATCAAATTTTACTGTCAAAAATAATTAAAATGTTTTTATTAAAAATTATTAAACTTGTTTTTTAGTCTGTACAGTTATTTCTCTAGTGAAATAGAATTCAGTGCTTTTTCTGAAAAAAAAAAAACGCGTTTTTTTCCGGTTTTGGTGCGTTTTCAAGTTTAAAAGTTGGCAGCATTGCTCAAACAAAAGTTGTTTGTGCAAATGACTGTGTAGTGCATAGCAAATTAAAAAACTGGTGTTTGCACAAAAGTTTGTGAAGTGTACTTAGTCCTTAATAAATAAAAGATAAAGAATCAGCTGTTTCGTTGTTGTTTGCAAAATTGAAGAAACAAATGATTACGCAGCGTTTTAAATTTTGTTGGCTGTCAAAATTACATATCCAACACTTGTTCATTTCTTTGGATTTGTTTTTTATCATTTTCTCCTCTAAAACGGACTATCCACAGATAAGCTGATAAGAACGATTATCAGAAACGGCGTACTTTGCTGATGTAAATCAATAGTTATCGCAAGAATTCATCCGATAGTGTTAGAATCGGAATCAAACTGAACAAGTGAACCTTAAAGGTGAACCGGTGAATTCACATCTGTAATCATGTGATATACTTGTCATGGCTCTATTAAAATAAAATTTATTTTTTAATCAGATTTCAAATTGGCTACGTTTGCAAGTAAAATTTTCTGTCGCACCATGAAAGACACTACAGAAATCCTGGCAAAGCTACGTCGATTGATGCAACAGTCTCCGGCGTTATCTTCCGGCTGCAATGATCCAGTAGCCGCATACATAGTGCCAACCGGGGATGCTCATCAGGTTGCAACATAAACTAAATTTTATTTATTATTCTGGAGATGTAGCGATTGGAAGATCCGGAAGAAAATTGGGCTTAATGTTACATCAGCGACTGTTGTTGTTTTTTTTTATTTTTTTTGCCCAAATAGGGCTCTGGGAATTAATTACAACAACAACAACAACAACCTCTGAGCGCATCTACTTTCGGAGATATAGCCATCGGAAGATCGGGATATATCTTTTATAAAAATCGGTATAAGTTGGGAACCCCTGGATGGATTTCAAAAATATTGGTGTCATATGAAAGGTATTTTATCAGGCTATATAATTGCCCTACAAAGTTTTTCAATTTAAGTGATTGTTTTCGAGATATGACAATTTTTCAAAATTTAACCCCATTTTTTTTCGCAAAAAACCGTTATTTTTCCCAAAAAATGTGTTATTAACCTATAATTTTAATAACTAAATTAGGAAGCCTAATTTATTTCCTTTCATTTGATATACAACATGTATCTGAAATTATATCATTAATAACTTTTTATAGAAAAAAACAAAAATAGACCAAATCAATTTTCTTGAAATTAGGAACTTTAAACAACAACAATGCCAGAACAAACAACTACAACAACACCAACTACAACAACAACAACTACAACAACAAAAACAACAACAACTACTACAACAACAACAACTTGGATACTACTACAACAACAACAACAACAACAACAAAGAGGATCAGCTACTTATTATATTAAAAAATTTAAAATTTTTATTAAAAATTGCGCGCGCAATTTGGCTAGCAAACTATGTGTTGGATATATTATAGACTGATCCGCGGCCGAAGGCCGCCGCGAAGCCGGTGTCGGATTTTTGGGAGTTTTAAATACTGAGCTGCGGCCGCAGGCCGCCCAATTACCCCTACTCTTATGTAAAATTACTGTTGTTGTAGTAGTAGTAAAGTTGTTGTTGTCTGTTTTAGCATTGTTGTTGTTTAAAGTTCCAAATTTGAAGAAAATTGATTTGGTCCATTTTTGTTTTTTTCTATAAAAATTTATTAATGATGCAATTTGAGACACATGTCGTATATCAAATGAAAGGAAATAAATTAGGCTTCCTAATTTAGTTATTAAAATTATAGGTTAATAACACATTTTTTTGGAAAAATTACGGTTTTTTGCGAAAAAAATGGGGTTAAATTTTGAAAAATTGTCATATCTCGAAAACTATCACTCAAATTGAAAAGCTTCGCAGGGCAATTATATAGCCCAGTAAAATACCTTTCATATGACACCAATATTTTTGAAATCCATCCAGGGGTTCCCAACTTATATCGATTTTTATAAAAGATATATCCCGATCTTCCGATGGCTATATCTCCGAAAGTAGATGCGCTCAGAGGTTGTTGTTGTTGTTGTTGTAATTAATTCCCAGAGCCCTATTTGGGCAAAAAAAATAAAAAAAAAACAACAACAGTCGGTGATGTAAAATTGTTCCATTTGTTTGAAATCCATCTAGGTGTTACTCGCTTATAGCATTTTTTTAAAAAATATATATCCTAATCTTGAGATGTTTATATCTCCGAAACTATGTCCGAGCGACACTTTGTTATTATTAATTTGTTAGGTTTCTTTACAAAAAAAAAAAAAAAAAAAAAAAAAAACAATTTACAATTACCTGTAAACTTTGCCCTAAATCTAAACAGACAATCTCAAATGTTTCCATTTCCTAGAGTGAATACATATGTGAACACGACATGCGTCGCGGTTTTTTAAGCGGCTTTGATGGTTCTGCAGGTACCGCTGTCGTAACAATGGACAAGGCATTGCTCTGGACCGATGGACGCTATTATCAACAAGCTACAAAGCAGCTGGACGCAAATTGGACGTTAATGAAAGATCGTTTACCCACCACACCTTCAATTGAAGCGTGGCTTGCCAAGAATTTACCCAGTGGTAGCACTGTAGGCGTGGATCCGAAACTCATTTCGTATGGCCAGTGGCAACCCATGCAAAAGGAGCTTAATGCTAATGGTGAGTTCTTGTTTTTAAGATGTGGCGATGTTAATAAAATGTTTACTCGAAGTATATGTATTAAAAAATTAGAATGAGTATTTAAAACTAATTTTAAATGATGAATCCCAAATACATAGAAAATTATCAATTTACAAATGAGTTATTTGTTTTTAAATTGAAATAAAATATCACAACACTAAGTGCTTGTCCTAGACATACAGTGCCGCATTAGCCTTTAAGCCAAATCAGCAATTGCTTAGGATAGCAGGTCTCGGGAGACGTACCTTCTCTGGTCATTACAATGGTATGCACCAAAACATTCTAGAAGTGAATCCGCTTGCAATATATGCTTCATATGCAGCTCATTCTCTAAATCTGGATGGTCGAAGTGCCCTCGATGGCTGTCTATCAGATGTGTATTTTGCTCATTAATCCAAACAATTTATAACTTTGTTTCGGTTTCGACGAATATGGTAGATAACATAATTTAAAAACTCATTTGCAGAATGAAAATGTGTTGCAATGTCTATCAGATACAAGTTGGAAAGCACACGCCAAAGCATGCAGCTATTTCAGTAGCATATGATAAAATTTTTATTACGTTAGAAACTATATTTATGAATGACAAAAGGACAAATCTGAGAAGAAGCGAGTAAATTATCGAATAAACTACAAGAATAAGAGTTCGTATTTTTGTTAGCCATGACATGTGGGACGAAATTTTGAAAAACTTTGAAAAAGTTAGTAAGATATTGCAAAAACTGGATTTACTAATACATTTCCAAGAAAAATTGTGGAATGATTTCGAAAATTTAAAATCCCGCGCGAAAAAAGATACCAGATACAGATTTCAAAGTTAACCGCCAAAGGCGAAGTTAAAAAATATGACTAACGATGGCCCAGCCCTGGAAATAAATCTTTTTTTTTTTTTGGTTTTAAAATTAAATGGTAGAAAATTATCTCATGTTACTAATTTTTAAGTTAATTTGACCAATTTATTTAGTTGAAATTATATGTGTTTTTTGCATCAATTTGTTGCATTGAGCTTGATGGTCACAAGATTTTAAAAACGCTAAATAAAATTAAAACAATTTCATTCCGCTATGTCCCAACGTTTCGCCTATTGGTTTTAGGCTTCCTCAGGGGTATATTTATTGGAACAAAATTTACATAGAAATGAATTAATTTAATGAAAAATTTTTAATAAAAACATTAAACATTGAAACATTTATGACCGTTACAAGATCACACTATAACACTGACTCTGACAATTACTTTTCATAACCTTAAAAAAGGCACATGAAAAGGCTCTGAGGCTAAGGCACACGCGAACGACTACACCCGAAAACACATCTGCACTCGGGTACGGAAAAAACGAAAGGGAAATAAATCTTAGATCAGTTTTGAGCTACCGGTTTTTACAGCGAAATTGTTAGATTAAATGTAGAGATACAAAAAAGAGGAAAACATACGAAGAAAGCGTTTTATTCATATGTCATTCAAAAAATAGGATGCAGTGAATTGCTTTTCACAAATTTATCCCAATCTCAAGCAAAATTATAGAAAAATAAATTTTTTGTTTGTTTGAAAAACGATTTAAATTTTGTCAAGGAAATTGAATATTATAAGGAATGAGTTTGCGCATCAAAAAAGGTCAACAAAATTGTAATTTGGTTCCTTGATAGGGATCTGTGGGCACCATAAGAAAAGAATAGCTAATTGCATGAATGAGCCTTAATCCGGCACTGACGATATACATTAGGCCGGTTAAAATTTTTTTGCGGCAAAGAGTAAAGCAACAACAAAAATTCTAAAAAACTTTGCCCCATAAACCATGGGTCAAAAATCAATATCGAGCTGCAGTTAATTACGTTAAAGTTTTGATGTAGTACTTTGTGTGCACTTAATTGCAATTTTCAATTCTGATCACAAAATGTGGTAGAAAAATATTTATATGACTGTTTAACTGTTTCTTTAATTTTAGTTATTATTGTTATTTATGCACAATAATAACTCAAATTAAAATTTGTTTTCTTAATTATTGAAGCAAAGTTTTTATATTTTTTTTTTTCATTTATTTATTGAAATAAAGTATTATACCATAAGTCATATGGATTTATCTTAGAACGCCCTTAGTATCTTATGTTATTTATGAGATAATTTTGTGAATATGAATAAGTAGGGGAGATGTGTGTACCTTGGATCAGATTTCAGTTTTTTAATGCGGTGAATTTTCCAAAAAAGTTTCTAAAATTTTTTGATTAAAAATTAATTTTTAATTGAACTTTTAGTCATTGCAAAGATCGATTTGCATATAAATCTATCAATGCATTTTAATTGATTAAGTTATATCTCTGCATTGCTTGCAATATCAAAAGACGAGAGAACGATATTTCTGTCTTACCAATGAGTAGAAATAATACCTTTTCCGTGCCAATCTTAAACGGTCTAAGGTTCACCATGCAAGTGTACCTTGGACCGTTAATAATCAAATAGAATACTTTTTATATAGCTAAGAAATTATGAAAGAACCATTTATTATACAATCAAATATAACATTTTTTCTCATACAATTAAAAAATAAATCAAATAAAAGTTCTTACATAAAAAAATCCATTTTTCATAAGCTCACAATGAAGGGTCCAATTTCGATTATGAAACAATTTAAAATCAACAATTTCCAAACATTGGCAAATTAATTTCCAAAAAAAATGTTTGCTAGAATAAGCTTATAGTAAGTTATTTGCCAAACGTTTTTGTTTGTTGGGTAGAATCTCTCCGCATAATATTTTTATAAAATTAGTTTAATATAACTAAATTTGTTATATTCATGAGTATCAGTATTTAGTCAAAGAGAAACAAACATAAAACGAACACAGAAGTATCGTTAAGTGCACCATAAATTTATAATTATTGTAAAATTCTAAAATACGGATTATGTGTATTTTTGTAAATTATTTTATATTTCTCAAAATAGAATGTCTGCTGGTACCTATGGAAAAGAACCTGGTGGATGTGGTTTGGGGTGATAGCCAGCCAGAACGTACGTCGAATGAAGTTTTGTCATTAGATCTAAAATTTGCTGGACTAAGCGTAGCTGAGAAATGGGATGCTGTTAAGAAGCAAATGGTTGATAAAAAGACCACTGCTTTAGTAGTAAGCGCATTGGACGAAATTGCATGTAAGTTCTTAAAAATTATGTATGCAACTTGTGTATGTACTAAAAACGTTTGTTTCTTTAGGGTTTCTTAATTTACGCGGATCTGATATTGAGTATAATCCAGTATTTTTTGCATATCTTATCGTTACGCTGGATAAATTAATGCTCTTTACTGATTCGAAAAAGTTACCAAAAAATTTCAGCGACCATTTGGGGCAAAATAAAATTGATATATCAGTTTGCGGCTACGACGAAATTGGACCAAATATTGCAACACTTGTAAGTAACTATTGCATATTACGCACTTAATTTATTAAAAAAATTTTATTGTACAATAAAACTTTATCTTGCTTCGAAATAAAATAACAAAAGAAGAATCTATCATCTAAAGAAAGAGAAAGAAAAAAAGAAAATAAAAAACTGGAGTTTAGAAAAATCCATTAAAATAATGGTTGTCAGTTGCTTCTTTAAAGCCGAGAAAGTCTAGAGACTAACTGCTTTATATTAAGAGACAAAGAATTGTATAGTCCAATGGTACTAATGAAAAAGAGTCGGCTAGAGTTTGGATAATTATACCTAGGCATAACAAGCTTAAGTGATCTATATGATTGGCCAAATTTAAATTTATCAAATAAATAACTGGGGCTACGAGAGTAAAAGAGTTTAGGTACATAAGAATATTAACTCACTTTTGTTGAGGAAAGCTTCTAAACTGAGACCCAGAATACAGAGATATGGTCAAACGGACAAACACCTAACCTAGACATATCTAGTCACATGATTGAATAAATTGAATTTGAATTGAAAGGAATTAAAAGCTTATAGAGTGTTTGTGAGTCAAGATTACAGTAGACAAGATTAAAGTAGGAAATGTGAGGAACGATCAACTGTAGAATAAAGCAACTAGAATGTGTTAGGAACGGCGTTAGGAAATAACGCCCAAAAAATCAATTGACGTAATGACGCCCAAAACAAAAGCGAAATAACGCCCAAAAAATATAAAATAACGCCCAAAAACGAAATAACGCCTAAAATATTTTCATATAAATTTGGGCGATAATCATTTTGGAAATAACGCCCAAAATTTGGGCTTGATTTCTTTTTTCTTGGCGTTATTTCGTTTAAAATAAAAAAAACAAAATAACGACCAAAAACAAAAAACGAAATAACACCCAAATAATTTTCATACAAATATATTTTGGACGTTATTTCCAAAATGATTATCGCGTTATTTCGTTTTTATTTTGGGCGTTATTACATCAGTTTATTTTTTGGGCGTTATTTCGTTTTGTTTTTGGGCGTTATTTCATTTTTTAAAAATAAAACGAAATAATGCCCAAAAAAAATTGGAAATACAAATTTTTGGGCGTTACTTCTAAAATGATTATCGCCCAAATTCATATGAAAATAATTTGGCCGTATTTTGTTTTTGTTTTTGGGCGTTATTTCATTGGATGTTATTTCCTAATGCCGTTAGGAACCTTAAGATTACATATATCTTTCTTATCACATTGTGATCACTTGAACTTAGCTTTAAATATAAAAAGCATTTACCGGTGTGCGTTGCTACACCCTGTCTTGTACTGGCCCGATGCAATTTATATATGTATCAAATCTCATCTATGTGCGTTAATTAGTTTCGGATACATGACGACATTTTTTTTAAGGGTGTGGCACCTCCCATTTTTCCAATAGACATTATTTGTCCCGATACTCTTATACCAAATCTCATCCACGTCCGTTCAATATTGTCTGAGATATGATGAATTAACTTCTTTGAGGGCATGGCACAGACCACTTTTTCACTGAAAATTATTTTTCCTAATGCACTTTATACATTAATCAAATTTCAATTATCTGCGTCAAGTAGTTTCAGAGATATTATGAATTAATTTTTAAAGGGTGTGGCACCGCCCACTTTTTTAGCTTATGAACTAGCTTTTTTGAATACTATGATATTGTGAAAATTTCATTCAAATCGGTTTTCAAAAATAGTTTTCAAGTCCATAAATAACAAACATATAAATAAAATCTCTCATGTTTTGCCACCTGGGAGGAGTTTCTTCAACTAAATCATCACGGGGATGGCGCTTGAAATAACCACTTCCTTATTATGTATAACTTAAATTTGGTCTTTTCGATTTTCTAGCATTGTATGTGAAGATGTGTAAACGTTTTTTTGCATCTCAGTCTGCGCATTACTAAACTTAAATCATTGTGGAACACTAAACCCAATCAAGTGCTTTGTAATTAGTTTTGTCAAAAGTTCAGGTGACAGATATAAGTTGTGGTTGCGGTCGTTAAAAAGGCCTTCTTTGTTGCATGATATACAAAAGTACAAGTAAAGTAAGTAAAATAATTTTTGAAAAATTTTATTTCAGGCATGTGAAACTAGTTGGAAAATATGGATAGCTGCCAGTTCTAGTTATTTCCTGACTGCTCTTATACCGAAAAATAAACGTCACCAAGAGGTACTTCCACTTGCTGTTATATTTTTTCATAAAATATCTAAAATGTTAAATTTCATTATAGATAACACCTATACAACTAATGAAAGCTATAAAAAACAAAACAGAAGCTGAAGGTTTCATCAATAGCCACATTCGAGATGGTGTTGCACTGTGCCAGTATTTTGCATGGTTGGAGAAAGCTCTTCAGAATAATGAACAGGTAGATGAAATATCGGGCGCAACAAAATTGGAAGAGTTTCGATCGTGAGTGCATTTTTTTATTTCAGCTTATTTTCCAAACTAAAATATGAAAACATTTTTTATTCAAGGACTAAAGAGTACTTTAAGGGTTTGAGTTTTGCTACAATAAGTTCATCCGGCCCAAATGGTTCCGTCATTCATTATCATCCGAAGCAGGAAACAAATCGTCAAATAAATGACAAAGAAGTTTATTTATGTGACTCAGGCGCACAATATTTGTAAGAATTTGCATAGGAAATACAAGTTATAAAATTTTGTAAATAAATTTTTTTACAGAGATGGTACAACTGATGTTACACGCACCATGCATTTTGGGGAACCAACCGATTTTCAAAAAGAAACATATACACGCGTTGCCAAGGGACAACTTGCATTGGGTGCTACCATTTTTCCAAATAAAACAAAGGTAAATGATTCGCTTAAAACTCTTTCTATTATAACATTCTAAAAGCAGATATTAGGGTCAACTTTTAGATACGATTGCTCGTAAAGCACTATGGGATATAGGACTGGATTACGGTCATGGTACTGGTCATGGAGTTGGCCACTTTTTAAATGTGCATGAAGGACCCATGGGTGTTAGTATTCGTGTGATGCCTGATGATCCTGGTTTACAGGAAAACATGTTCATATCAAATGGTATTTTTTTTTTAATTTTTACAGCATACGACATTAAACTTATGTTTACTAATAATTTTTTTTAAAGAACCGGGTTTTTATCAAGATGGCGAATTCGGAATGCGGATTGAGGATATTGTGCAAATTGTGCCAGCAAATAGTAAACATGATTTTGCTGGTCGCGGCGCATTAACATTTAAAACAATTACAATGTGTCCTAAACAAACTAAAATGATAAAAAAAGAATTGCTGTCCGAAGAAGAGGTGAGGTGACAATACAATTGTAGGAATAAATAGTGTTGTAGGTTATTTTTGAATTTTAAAACACAACTCTGAACTCTTGGTCTTTTTGAAACTGCGCAAGTCAAATTATAAAAGCGTTATATCTAATTGAGTAAAAAAGAGGTGTATGTATATGTATGTATGTATTCTCCTTTAACTCCTAGGAGGAGCATAGGGCCAATATGAAATCTCTCCATTTGTCACGATCCCTTGCGATGACTTTGATCTCTTGCCACGATTTTCCCGATTCTTGGATTTCCTTTTCCAACGACCTTTTCCAGTTGGTTTTGGGTCTACCACGTCCTCTACTGCCTTGTGGATTCCACTCAAGGGCCTGGCGACAAACTTCGCTGTGTGGTTTCCGGAGAGTGTGACCAATCCATCCCCATTTGCGCAGCTTGATCTCGTTTGCTATAGCCTTCTGTTTGCATTTTTGATGTAGCTCGGCATTTGATATAGTGCGAGGCCACCAAACCTTTAATATACGCCTTAAGCATTTGTTGACGAATACTTGCAGCTTGTTTGTTAGTTGTTCAGTAACAAGCCATGTTTCGCACCCATATAACAAAACCGATTTCACATTCGAATCAAAAATGCGCACTCTCGTTTTGGTGGATATAACGGATGAAGACCATATTTTGTTCAGTTGAGCAAACGCGCCTTTTGCTTTTGCTATTCTTGAGTTGATATCCTCTTTTGCTCCACCATCCATGGAGATAATGCTGCCTAGATACGTGAAGCTATCGACGTTTCCGATGTCATCACTGCCAGCTTTAAACGTCATGTCATTGCTTGCGTTTAGCTTCATGCTTTTAGTCTTGGATACGTTGATTTTTAGGCCGGCCTTTTGTGATTCCAAGACAAGGTCTTCAATTTTGCTTTGCATATCTGAATGTTTGGACGATAAGAGGCAGATGTCGTCAGCGTAGTCGAGATCTTCCAGATGTTCGGTAAAGTTCCATTGAATACCCCTTTTGGCCTTATTAAGAGCTTTATCTAGGATATCATCAAGAACGATAAGGAAGAGTGATGGTGATAGTAAACACCCCTGCCGTACGCCTGAATTAGTGGTGAATGTCGGTGACAACAACCCGTTGTGTAACACACTGCATTTAAAGCCTTCATATTGTGCACGTACTAAGTTTATGGCCTTTGCGGCAATACCTCTTCGTTGCAGTGACGCCCAGATGTTTTCTCGGGAGACACTGTCAAAGGCAGTGCTATAGTCAACGAAGACAAGTTGAAGTGCAGCACGCCACTCGCATGATTGTTCGACAATTATTCTGAGCGTGTTGATTTGATCCACGCATGATCTGTTTCGCCGGAATCCTGCTTGCTGCTTTCGAATGGCTGAATCAAGTTTTTCAAGAGGTGTAAGTACTTATATATACCTTACGGTTAACTAGTAAGGATGTTACTATGTACCCTAAACTACAACATATTGGAAATGTTACTTGCATGGAAGGTGCCACGCTCTTTTGTCTGAATTCATTTAGTTTTTGCTCAGAGCTTGTGCTAACTGTTGCAAGAATCTCCACGGCATTACCTCAAATAAATCTAGCACAACAGCATTTTGAAAATTTTTGTGTTTGGTTGGTGCCACGCCTCTTTTGTCCGGAAATTCTTCTTACACCGCAATGGAGAATGCACGGCAGTCTAAGAAAAATTTCCCGGGAATATTTATCGACGATAATCCCCATAGTTTACATAAATGCATTAAAATTACAATACTCTTCTTTTTTTTTCAGTTAAAACAGCTCAACGATTATCATCAACTTGTTTGGCAAACTCTTTCTCCTATTTTGGAGAAAGAAAACGATGGCCTTACTCTAGCATGGCTCAAAAAGGAGACACAACCACTTTAAGGCCTTTTGAAGTTTTTATTAACTAACATACTTTTCTACTATTCAAAATTACGTGAATAAAATAAATATAGTATTCTTATGATTTCATATTTTTTAATTATATTTCCAATAAAATATATGTGTATTACTATAGTAAATATGAGAATCAGTCACCAGTCGAAATTATCACGTGCTTCAGAAAATGGTTTACTATTGTCTGAGTAAAATTGTGAAAACCAATTGCGAAAAGATTTTATTGTAGCATCCTCCTTTACTAAATGTGGTTTGCTTCGGAACATTTTATGATTCCACATGTTGACATCACGTTCAAACTGTAATTTGGACAAAAAATTACTTAAATATGCACAAGACTTTCTTAAATAACTACAACTTTACCATAATGCTTTCTCCAAAAATTGCAAATTTCATAAATGGTGCTAATATCCGTGGACCATAAAATCGATGCACTACTTTTTGTACCAGCGGTTCAATCGGTGTGACTGTTTGTAAGACTTCAAAGCGTCCAACAGTCGGAGAATTCATATGTAGTTGCACGTATGAAGGCCCAATCTGAGAAAGTAACCAAGTTTGAGTAAATAAATTTTTTAAATATTAAAAACAATTATACCTGCTCCGCTTTTACGTCCATTTTAAATAGATGTAATTTCGGAATAATTTCCAGTGAATGTGTGAGAGTAATTTCGGCTATGTGCTTGCTTTGAAATTCTGAAGGCTGCCACCTAAAATAAAGTAAAAAACTTACTGTAAATCATTTCTATTTTTGGAATAAATATATACTTTACATTGCTTGCCAACGATGAACGCCCGCATTCACTAGGTGACTGTTCAATGGGTCACTGCCTCCAGCCAGTACGCTTGCATTGTGTATAGCGGTAAAGTGTGCCAAATCCGCACCGTTTTCTGGTATTTCTTGAATATGACAATTAACGTAGTACTCATTGCGACCAAGATAGACAAATTCTTTATTTTGGATTTCGGGTACAGCAGGTAATTCCCACGGGACCTGATCTGCCTCGGCGTGATACCAAACAAAAATATTGCCATCAATTTCTTTAGAGATCCATTTGCGAAGTTTAGACCCATTTGGTGCTGTTTAAATATGGATTTTTTTTTTTTTTAAATATTTGCAAAGTTACATAAATAAGTACTTATATCTTATAGCATAAAAAAAATAAATCCCATAAGTTATGTGTATCCCGGGGGCCTGTAGATAATTTATCGAATTTTTTCACCCCCAAGGGAATTTCCAAATTCGTATTTTTAGAGGACGAAAAAAATTACCTCTCATCAATGAGTTAAGAAATTAGTTGCTTCTACATTCGCCAAATATAGCCCAAATTTTCCGAATTTAAAAAAAAAAAGTTCTAAAATAAACGCCTATTGGAAAAGCTCCATGAAAGTTAAAAATCGTTTGTGGATTCTCACTTGATTTTTCACTCTAGAGGCTTATTTTCAATTGGTCGTAATTTTTTAAGGAGAAATCATATAAGACCAATTCATATCATAAAAGGCAAAACAATTTCGAGCGTCCTCTATATAACCACAAAAATTGTGCTTTTAAACTTTTAGGTAAGATTATCTCAAAAATCATACTTGATAGAGCAATTTTAAGGCTCCCGGAAATAACGCCATAGGAAATAACGCCAGAAAATTTTTTGGAAATAACGCCAGAAATTTTCTGCCATTAATTCTTGGAAATAAAGCCAAAAACTGATTAGGAAACAACGCCAGAATTTTTGGAAATAATGCCAAAGGAAATAACGCCATAGGAAATAACGCCAGTAAATTGTTTGGAAATAACGCCAGAAAAATCTGCATACAAAATTCCATTTTGTTTTGGAAATAAAACCAAAAATTAACTAGGAAATAACGCCAGAGTAGTTTTTGGCTTTATTTCCAAAACAAAATGGAAATAACGCCAGAATTTTGTATGCCGATTTTTTTGGCGTTATTTCCAAACAATTTTCTGGCGTTGTTTCCTATGGCGTTATTTCCTTTTTCTAAACTACATTATTTTTGGAAATAACGCCATAATTTTTAGAAATAACGCCAGAAAAGTTTTTGGCTTTATTTCCAAAACAAAATGGAAATAACGCCAGAATTTTGTATGAAGATTTTTCTGGCGTTATTTCCAAAAAATTGTCTGGCGTTATTTCAGGGAGCCCAATTTTAACACTAGATTCGGATTCAGCATTCAGGTTGTGGTTTGTTTTTTTTTTTTTTCCAAATGTACCGCTGTTCGACGTCATTTTAAAAAACGATCAGCCAAGATTTCATTCGGAACAGATTTCGAAACAAGCTGGAATAAAATGCCATGAACCATTTCATAAGGCATTTTCATGAAACTTATTTTGATTGAGGGTAGGTGTGTCTAAGTATATATGATAAGGCCCAATTTGAAATCAATATTAACTTAATCAAAAATAAAGTATGTATCTATTTATATATGTACTAACCACATGTGCTATATGGAACATTTACACATTTTCCATCACTACCACGAAAACTCCAAAGATGAAATGGGCACACAATGTTGTCACCAATGACGCGTCCTCCAACACCTAAATTTGCACCCAAATGAGGACAATAGGCATCCAAAACGTTGACTTGATTTGTTTCCGTACGGTAAACGACAAAATTTTCACCAAGGCAAGACACACTTTTTGCTTCTTTCTTTTCTAATGCTGATGATTCCAATAGACAGTACCATCCATTTGGATAAGGAGGTGGTAATTCTTGTATACCAATTTTTCGTGACCGTCGTATACGATTGATTACATTTCTCTTATGAGTGGAATTTCCTTTTTTATCAGATCCTAGCGCTAAGTCATAGCCAACATCCTCTAAATGCTAAATAAAATAAGAAAACATAAAAGGAGTGGTTTAGTATTAAGCGATACAATTAGTGCAGAAATATTAGAAAAAATAATTGCCGTATTCACGATCTTGTTGCATCGTATCAAATGTAAAATTATTTGAAAATTTTTTTGAAAAATCCATAGAATTTGTTTTTGTAATTTAAAATTTTTTGCATTTGCTACGACGCAACAATATAGTGAATACGGTTAATATACAGGGTGTATTGCATAAGGTTACGAAGCTTCTGGAAGATGGTAGAGGAGGCCTAGACTAAAAAATTGCACCTGGAGGGGGGTCTAAAATGTACCCTTGAGGAGTTACACAGGCCTGTTCCGTAACCCGCGTGGTTTCAATTACTTTTCACTTAGGAGGCTTTTTGATGAATATGGGGAGTCGCACGATAAAAAGTATTAGAATCTTTTTTGTGGAGAATTACAGGTTCTACAAATGAGGAGTAGTTGAACAAAAGGTAACATTTCCAGTTTTTGTTTTTTTGCTTTTTTTTTGAAGAATCGTATGTAAATCTATGAACTACACATTCCAGTTGAATTTGGCGGTTCAAAGAATAACAGTACCCAAGAAAACCGCATTTTTCGTCGATTTCCGAACAAAAAGTAACATTTCCACTCCACTTACAATTTTTTTGTAGTTCTGACGAAAAATGACATTTACCTATTTAATACTAATCACTGATCATAGTCTTCGTCGAACATTTTCAGTTGCTTTGATTGCTCCCACAAGGCATCATTTCAGTTAAATGATTATCAAAAAGTAAAATTTCCAACATTTCTTGACAAAAGGTAACATTTTCAAATTTCAAGCTCAGTTATCTCCATTAATATGAAAGTTTTTAAATGTGTAAAAAGGCGATTGTAAGGCAGTTTTTTAGTGTATATTTATGCATAAACATATTCAAAAAAAAAAAAAAAAAAAAAATATATGCTACCTTTTTTAATCACATTTTATTGATTTCTGAAAAAAAAGGAAACATGGAAATGTTACTTTTTGTTCGATTACTTCTCAAATAGTATACATTTGTATTACCGAAAATGAAACTGATTCGGAAATATTCGATAAAGTTGAATTTTTCGACTTTTTGCGGTTATTTAATAATATTTCCTAAACGGTTACTTTTTCGTTAATGCCAATCAATGTTATTTGTAGAACCTGTAATTCCCCACAAAAAGATGCACATACTTACTTTTAATCGTGTGACTCACCATTTTCATGTAAAAGCCTCTTAAATGAAAAGTAATTGAAACCACACGGATGACGGAAGAGGCCTGATAGGGTTAAAACTAATTTTCTGACTTGTTTCAAAAAAAAAAAAAAAATTTCTTGGATCACCCTAACGTTTCAGGGAAAACATTTTTCTGACGAAGTTTTAGCTAATTGTAAGAGCTTTCAGATAGTGTATATGGTTTATAGGCTTTAAAAGGATTTCGCAAAGTTCTGGACCTTTAAAATTGATATTTTAATTTTTATTCCTTATTTTTTGACTTTGGCGGCCATTTGAGTATGAAAAAGGTCCTATTAACATATCTTTTTATAATTTTTATTAAAATTCTCTTTAAGTTTTCTTTAATTCGGTAGTACATTTGTTATACCAATTTTTTAATTAAAGGTCGGAAAAAAATACTTTTCTATGCAATACACGGGTTAGTTGCATGCGTTGCACTGCATATGATTCCCTTTATCTAGCGGAGCCTTCAAACGGATTGTTCTTAAAAAGTATTTTTTTCTTAGTTATTTCAAATTAAAAAATTTAATGCGACAAATGTACTTCGAAATCAACGGAAATTCTAAAAAAAATATGGAAAGGTACGCTAATATCACCTTTTTTATACTGCATCTACTTCTACGCCTTCGAACGGATTGTTCTTGAAAAGTATTTTTTTCTGACCTCAAATTAAAAAATTGGTATGACAAATGCACTACCGAATTAAATGAAATTTAACGAGAATTCAAAAAAAAAAAAATATAAAAGGATATTTTAATAGGAACTTTTTCATACTAAAATGGCCGCCAAAGTCAAAAAATGGGGGAAAAAAAATTAAAATATCAACTTTAAAGGTCCAGAACTTTGCGAAATCCTTTTAAACCCTATAAACCATATACACTATATGAAAGCTCTTACAATTAGCTAGAACTTCGCCATAGAAATGTTTTCCCTAAAACGTTAAGGTGATCCAAGAAAATTTTTTTCTAAAACAAGTCAGAAAATCAGTTTTAACCCTATAACTCCTCAGGGGTACTTTTTAGACGACCCCTCCATGTGCAATTTTATGTTAGTCTAGGCCTCCTCTATCACCTCCCAGAAACTTCGTAACCTTATGCAATACACCCTGCATAGGTATGTAAGAAAAATACATTTAGAAAGTGATCCAAGTTTTGGTCATCGGGTAGAATTTATTTAAAACATTTTTAAATAAGTGCAAAATTATACTGACTGGATACGGATTCAACATCGAAAAGTAAATCGGAAATGATTTTTTTTGTTTTTACTTTTATTCTTTAATACGCAAAATTTAAATTTTTAACAAGGTCAAAAGTCTTGCTTTAAAGTGTTGGCGATAGCAAACGTAGCTTATGTTATAATTAAGGATAAAAGCCAGTGCTGTCCATCACAGATAAATTTATCGATTAATTTTAAACAAGAATTTAAAAAAAAATCACACGAAACGTCAAAAAAATTGATTCTAAAAATGGCAGAGCCAGATAAAAGGTAAATAACAATTTTAAATTTATTTAACGAAAATTTAGAATGAAATCCTAATTCTTATTTGTAGCAAGCGCAGGAGTGGAACGAGGAAGAAATTTTGGTGTTTCAGTGTTGCCAAACTTTCGACTGTTATATTTAATTGTAGATGCGTGTCAAAAGAAACACGCCTAATGGCAGACACGATGTTAAGACATATGGTAGCATTTTTTTTCCAATTTCAAAATTCGATTAAAAAAAAATCGAAACGATTACTTTTTCTTAATCATGAGGATGGGAACAATATTACACAATAATGTGAATGACGTCACATATCGAAATTGCCAACAGCTTCCTAACTTATACATGTGTATACATACGTACCCTTTTCCAATTACATGGCACATAAAATAGCCAGTATATAATTAGCACAAGTATGGCAGTGCTAATACTCAAAATATTCACTGGCGAGTTCTCGCCTAACCATTCTCCCACGTTCGATGATGCAACTGAGTTAAAGCTATGAAGCACTTGGGTCGCATTAACCTTGAAAAACATCATTTCCTGTTAAGTTTCCGAGCTTCCTGCAAGCAAATACAAAAGTGCGCATTAAAATGTTATCTACGAATACAAGTGTTTTATTTGAATTGAAACAAGTTTTCGAAATGCAGATACTGTTCCAAAAAAAAAGAGGAAGAAAGAAATAACAAAAACTTTAAGTAGTTACCGCTTAAAATTCATCAATAACTGTGAATAAATCAACATGGGCATGGATCGATTTCAATTTATACACTCCTTTAGTGTATTTGAATGCTCTAAAAATAAAAGCATCGACAACAAAGAAGAAACACATGAAATCTAGCGGAATCTAAAGGAAAAAAAGTCGATATTTTAAATTAAAATTCATCTTATTTTATTTTAGATCAGGTCGTTTTGGGAAGTAGGGTTGACGTATATATATATATGTATATAAATGAATCGTAAATCAACTTGTAGTGATTGTGTTTTGCAAATTCAGTTAACAACAACAATAAACATGGATTGAGATAAAGATATTTTTTGTATCGATCGATCCCAATGCAAATCAATGATAACGCTTATCCGGTGGTAGCGGAATTTGCTTAAAAATTAATCACGAAGACTGAGACTGAGGTAGCTAGTGCGCCAGAACTTGATTCGTTGTAGGAAAATTTGCACATACATGTGTATTTGGTGGACAATATTTCAATGATAAAATTAAAATTTTAACGGAAATGTATTAGCATCCAGGCGGGCTGCTTGTGCTCTATGCATACGATATAGTCGATATGTATATCGGCATATAGATTTTAGAGAAATCAACATACATATGCACAGTATGTACTTGTATCCCTGAAAAGAGAACTCCGCAGTAGCACTTTTGCGTCATTCAAAATACAATACAACGGACGTCGTCGTATGCATACATAATTTTCAGTTTTACAAATTGTTGTTAATGGAGTCTGCCTGGTACCTGAACCTGGTATTGCTGCTGGTGCCGTTACAGTTTTGATCGCAGTGTAAGGTGTGTAAGTTTGTTGGTAGTGCTACGCTGCCTTACTTTGTAATTCAAATGAAACTTTCTGCTTTTCTTTAAATTTTGACTGATGTTTGCAGATTGATACAGTTAGAAGGTACATATCTGTAAGTTATTGGTACTTACGTTTTGTTTTTTTTAGAAGAAGTTTGCAGCAATGTAGTATTTATGCAAATTAAAAAATAAATACATTTATTGGTAAAGTGCCTTCTACGGTGAACTACACTTTTAGGCAATAAGAATAGAAACGCTTCTTTGAACTAGATAAGTAAGTACTTACTATATAAAATATGGTTGCAGTGGCTGAGCTGCAAACTTCCTACACACACACAATTAGCACACAATCTTTGCAAGTTCATATGAATTAACTTTTGGCTAACTAACTGAGCCATCTTATCGAGTATAAGTATTTTATTACATTCATTAAACTAAGCATACAGCAATCAGCGGTATTGTCAAGAAAGCATTTCTCTAGAGACTTGTTTCTTCTGCTTGTCATGGAAGGGCGGAGTTAGGAAATAATGCGCAATGAAATAACGCCCAGTGAAATAACGCCCAGTGAAATAACGCCCAAAAAAAAAAAAAAAAACTATTTATGTGAAAATGTTTTGGGCGGCATGCCGCGGCAATCATTTAAAAAAAAAAAACGTCTAAAATTTGATCTTATTTCGTTTTTTTTTTTTCAATAATATAATTATTTTCATATGAATAAATTTTCCAAAATGATTATACTGTGCTAGTTGAAAATTTGGTCTGACGGGAAATAGGACATTCTTACCTAATTCAGGCATGGGGAACTCAGTGGTGCTAACCATTTTGCTAGATTGGTTCATCGCCCCATTCGAAAAGTTCAAATCAAAATTTCGTCTTGAAAGTGGTGTGTTCATAAAAAACCTCTTAATAACTTCAGATAAATCAGTAATTTCACATTTAGTAAGAGGGGTTTTGTTACAATCTAACTATCAAAAAATATTTCAATGCTACATCTTTAAATTGTATGCAGTCGGCTTGTCTGACTGACTTGTCGACTTTGACCTGAAAAACTATGGCAACTTAAGGTAGACGCAAGCGCCCAGCAGTCTTTTTTTGAGTCTTCTGTGATTGATTGAATATCATACTCTGTTTGAAAATGTTCCACTTCCCATTCAGCCCTTGTTGGGAATTTGACCTTGAAATTATTACAAAAATATAGCTAAAGTGCTATGTTATCTTTGGAATTACAGCTTTGAGCTGTCTCTAGTATTGAATCGTTTCAAATTTAAGCGATCGCAAAGATATAGCAGTGTACGGCTGCAATGTTCATTAATCAAATTCATTCTAGTGTAACAATGGCCTAAGTGGCGTTGTTATCGAGAAAAACAAAATTAAAAATTTAAAACTTTGTTCCTAAGGCTTCCTGAAATTAGCTTTTATGTATAGGTATTTATATATACTAGAGTTCGCCTTGTGGCCGAAATTCGACCATTTCGATTTGACCATAAAATAAAGGAAAAAGTTTTTATACCCTTCCTTGGTCGATAAAACACATAAAGCTTTTAATATTCTTCCTTCGGGTTCGGGTTATCTGCATCGGTGCAGCAGCTAAGTTGCAATATAGAACTTTCCATTTAGAGGCGTGTAACTCCTACTAAAGAGCAAACAGTTTTTTGATATCTTTCTATACCAAAATTCATAAAAATCAATCATGCTATCGTGCTATATAGTGCTTACTCTATATCTATATCAAATTTCATAAAAATCGTATGCAGCATTTTCGCCATGACAGCGTTTTTTCCATTTAGGGGCGTGGCACCGCCCACTGAAAAACATAATGCTCATATTATCGTTCCTTAGTGGTAATATTGTCGTTTCTTAGTGCAAACCCTATCTCCATACAAAATTTCGTTAAAATCGATGCAGCGGTTTATCTGTGAGAGCGTTTTTTCCATTCAGGGGCGTGGCACCGACCACTATAAAATATAATGGTCATATAATCGTTCCTTAATGCTAACCCTATCTGCATACCAAATTTCGTTAAAATCGATGCAACGGTTTAGCTGTGAGAGCTTTTTTCCATTTAGGGGCGTGGCACCGCCCACTTTAAAAAAAAATGTAGTCCTATGCACTGCTCCTCCTCACAACCTTTCCAACAAAAAAAAAATCAAGCAAATCGGTTGAGATTAAGGTATAGAAACGGACTGAACCGATTTCGTTTGCCTATTTATATATACATAGATGTACATATATTAGGGTGGGCCAAATTGTATGGACGAAATTTTATCGACCTCGGCTACCCCCCTATGTGAAAGTTCATTCAATTCTATGAATATAGGAACTATACCTCTGCGTTCAACTTTAGTTCGGCGCGTTTTTGATCGAAAATTTCACCTTTTACTAATTTTTTTTTTATTTTCATACAAAATTTTTAAAATTTTTATAAAATCAAAAGTAATGTCATTACATGATTTGGCTGGTATTCTGTCAGTCATCAATTAAATTGGGTTCTGTTTGCATGAAAAGTTTACTTGATGGTGTGGAATTGATGCTATGTATTTAAAAACGTGATATGGGTCAAATAGCCGATTATTTTGACCGACATTCAAAATAAACGATTCATATTTTTGGATGCATTTTTTCAAACAAAATACCAACCTAGGCTAAAAGTTCATTCAATTCCATGAACATTTGCCCAAGGAACCGTACCTCTACGTTCAACTTTAGTTCGGCGCATTTTCGATTGAAAATTTTACCTTGCGTTTAATATTCATTTTTATGCTTAATTTTCAAAATTCTTATAGAGCCAAAAGTAATATCATAATATGTTTTGGCTAGTATTCTGTCAGTAATCAATAAAGTTTGGTTTTGTTTTTACGAAAAGTTTACTTGATAGCGTGGAATCGATTATATTTATTTAAAAAATTAAATCGGTCAAATAACCGATTTCAAAATAAACGAGTTATATTTTTACATGGATTTTTTCGATCAATTTTTAAATATTTTCATGGATTTATTTAAATAAAACAGCAATCCAAGTGCTGTGTGACATTTATTGTTTGAAATATAAATAAATATAACCGATTTATTATAAACGATTCATATTTTTACATGGATTTTTTCCATCGAAACATCAACCCAAGTGTTTTTGGATGCTAGGATGCCAAATCTGACACTCATTTTTTCCAGGGCAACATGTAGTGGCAGTTTTAGGAAATAAATTAGCCGCTTTTTTTAATTTAACAGAACAATATACCAAAAATCCATGTAAAAATATGAATGTTTACATAATTTGACCGATATAATTTTTTGGAATAAATATAATCAATTTCACGCTATCAAGTAAACTTATCGTAGAAACAGAACCCAATTTAATTGATTACTGACAGAATACCTGCCAAAACATATTGTGATATTACTTTTGTCTCTATGAGAATTTTGAAAATTATGCATAAAAATAAATATTGAACGCAAGGTAAAATTTTCAATCGAAAATGCGCCGAACTAAAGTTGAACGTAGAGGTACGGTTTCTTGGGCAAATGTTCATGGAATTGAATGAACTTTTAGCCTAGGTTGGTATTTTGTTTGAAAAAATGCATCCAAAAATATGAATCGTTTATTTTGAATGTCGGTCAAAATAATCGGCTATTTGACCCATATCACGTTTTTAAATATATAGCATCAATTCCACACCATCAAGTGAACTTTTTATGTAAACAGAACCCAATTTAATTGATTACTGACAGAATACCAGCCAAATCATGTAATGACATTACTTTTGATTTTATAAAAATTTTAAAAATTTTGTATGAAAATAAAAAAAAAATTTGTAAAAAGTGAAATTTTTGATTAAAAATGCGCCGAACTAAAGTTGAACGCAGAGGTATAGTTCCTTGGGCAAATATTCATAGAATCAAATGAACTTTCACATAGGTGGGTAGCCGAGATCAGTTTTCAAATCGGCCCACTCTAATGTACTTATATCCATATGTATATCCATACGTTTCTCCATTAACGTGGCTTTAATGCCAAGAGTTGCAAATATTTGCAGCCAGACCCTTTTTTTGCATCAAAGGATTAAGTTAATATTCTCGAGATCAAAAATTTAACCAGTTTAAAAAATATTGGGTAAAAATTTATATTAAAATAAAAAACACTGACCTAATAGCCAAAATGAAGAATAGTTTCTGTTAATTACACTGCACAACAAATAATGGGTTTTTGATTGTTGCATGGAAGTTTTTTGTGAATTCCGAAAGGACTTTCTGCGTAGAATCTGAGTCTGACTTCAGAATTTTCCCATCAGCTCAAGATTTTGAGATATTTTAGGTTCAAAACCCGAATACGATTAGTAACACAGGTTTACAAAAAAAAAAAAAAAAAAATGTCATGGCGTTTTGACCAGACTATGTGTTTCTTAGGGACTTTGACGTCCTGAATCCAAATCCGAGGTCCGTTTTTTTCCAGAACGTCTGAGAAAAAATATTTCAAGGTCATATGGAGGTCATGTGTCGTTTAGTGATAAATTCGCTAAAATTCTGAAACTAATTTTTTATCGTTGAGTTCTTAGTCCTTAAAAAGATTATGTGATCAAAAAGGGTATCGCGGACTTAGCTTCAGAGATATAGCCATCGGAATATCCGGATATACCTTCTATGAAAACCGATATGAGTTGGGAACCCCTGGATGGATTTGTAAAATATTGGTGCCATATGAAAGGTATTTTGACAACCTATAAAAATGTTCTGATCAGATTTTCAATTGGATTCATAGTTTTCGAGATATGACCTTTTTGTAAATTTTGTGAAATTTTTCAATTACAACAACAAATAAATCAACAACACCAACAATAACAAAAAACAATAACAACAAAATACCTTTCTTGTGACACCAATATTTTCCAAATCCAAACAGGGGTTCCCATCTTATATCGGTTTTCATAGAAGATATATCCGGATCTTCCGATGGCTATATCTCCGAAACTAGGTCCTTTGATCACATATTCTTTTTAAGCACTAAGAACTCAATGATAAAAAATTAGTTTCAGAATTTTAGCGCCCCCTATCATTAAAAAAACGGACTCGAGATTCGGATTCAGGACGTCAAAGTCCCTAGGAAACACATAGTCTGGTCAAAACGCCATGACATTTTTTTTTTGTAAGCCTGTGTAATTGAGGTTATATGCTGACTCCACAAATATTTTTTTTATTTTTTTACGTTATTCATACTCTTTCTTTTAAAAATGAGCTCTCAAAAAATATCGTACGATGTTTCCTTCAAAAGTTATGGCCGAATTAAGATGATATCATGAAATCCTATGTAACGACTAACCCGAAACAATCTATGAATATTGTCTTGCCATCTTAAATCTACCATAGCTTTTGAAGAAAACAGCGCACGACCATTTTTAAGTGCTCATTTTGAAAAGAAAGAGTAGTACTACGTGATGAACTAAGTAAAAAAAAAGTAAAAAAACAATTTGTGCAATCTGCATCGAACCTCATAAATGATCGTGTTCGTGGCTTGAACCTCAAATATCTAGAGCTGATGGTCGTAGTCTGACCTCGGATTTAGATTCTACGCCAAAAGTTCCTTCAGAAATTACCTTGTGCTTTGTTATAAATCAAAAAGTTCGAATGAAATGAACAAATTTATAAACCAATATTGTTTTAAATGAAAGATAAAATCATAATCCTTTAACCGTTTGTCAAATTATTTCGTAACTACAAAATTTACTGAACTTGCAGAGACTGCAGAAACCAAACCACTGTCTAGCTTCTAACATTTCTCTTTACGATGCAAAAACCAGATTCGCTTAAGAGACCCACATAAAAATAATCCATTGTGCGTCGTCTCGGGAAAATAAATGTATGGTATGACTTCAATCGTTTAGAAATTACACGATCACAGGAATCATGGCATGTAATTAAGTATGTCGGAATTCATTCTTTGGGAGATTCTTTGAATTCATTTATAAAGTTTCAGAGATTCTTGTATAAATTCTATTTATTTAAAGGTCATATTTAGCGATAATTGCCAGTTGTAGTTGAAACACCCACCATCTGCTATTATTTGGAGCTGCATAACGTCTGAACGACCAGGTTTAATATATTTTGGTATCTTGCGCTTCGAAAAATATAAAAATATTTAAAAGAAATATTCTGGTTGAACATTATGAAGATTAGCCGCACACAATTCGCTGGACTTTACCCAATTGGTTTTATCTAAAATGACTAGTGTTTAAACGAAAAAACAACACCGTAGCTCAATTGAAAGAAAACATTAGCGACATATGAAATAATGACCGGTCTTAAGAACAAATGACAATAAAGCGTATGTACTCCAACTATACAGAGTCGAATTAATAAACCACAATATATGGAGTTATTGTATATATTACTATTCGAAAATATACAGAATATATATTTTAGAAATTTTTTTTAAAAACCACCGTGTTCGAGACAAAACAGAAAATTCCTTGTATTTTGCATTTGATCACAAGTTAATGAATAAAGTAGCTATTTATTTATGTATGTATATGTATGTATGCATATATATATATGACATCGATCCACCAAATGTTTTTCACATTCTCGGCGTTCCGCAGCTGTTAAAAATTGGGAAACACTAAACTGAAGGATGTCAAACCGGTGGTATTTTTTAATACAAGTGTATATTTATGTGTTTTTTTTAAACTTACAAATATTAAAACTTTTGCTGAAAGCTTAACAACTTATACACCACAATGAGAATGACTTTTAATATTAATTTAAAATTTTAGTGTTTATTTATATCCTTTGGTAGAAGGTTGAACCTTGTTCTTCACAGGTGAAAGCTAATTTAATACTGAGCGAACCTATCGTGGAAACAGTTCTTTAAAGCATAAGTTTCCTAACGATTATCGCAATTTCTATATTCATTACTATAGATATTTTTTGTAGTTACTACGTGATATCCTATCATTTGATTTTGGGTTGAGCCTTTATTATGCTTGATAAAACATTTGTTTTGCGAAAGTTCTAACGCACCTGCGACAAGTGTGCATGCAACTCCTAACATCACATGGGAATTGAAAATGCTATATAATTGAAAAAATTTTACAACTTTTATTTCTATTTCTTATAAAAATTGATAGCATATCACATTTCTATAAAACATGATAACATGTCAAGTTTCGGCTAAAAAATATCGTTAATTCCATAAATAATTGCAAAAATTTGAGTTATAGTTTTTATTTCAAATGTTTTGGAAATGGAAAAAGGGCAATATTTTTATCTTTTTCAAATAAACACTACCAGGTCTGGCTGATGCAGATGCAGATGCAGGTCAATTTAAAAAAAAAAAATTGAGATAATTATATTTTAGATAATACTAAATATGATCCTTTTATGTGTAACAAAATTATGGTCAAAAAATTTCGGGCATTTATGGGCATATCCGAAAATAATCTTCTCATGTATCGTCCCCTTTCAGCCTTAACCTCATAACTACATTTTTTATCAAGTTTCAGTTTTTGATGGGGCAAAACTAGGAACTCTTACAGAACATTGTGGTGGCACTCTAATGTCAAAATGTTGTAATGGTAATAAGTTACGGTTCATTCTTTTTCCTCGTATCTATTTTTATACTTTTATCTATCAAGTTATTTTGAAATCGATGAAACTTATACCAACTAATAGCTTATGGTTCCTTGCTATTCATACTAATTTGTTTAAGCTCAACTATGACCGGCTAAGGAGTTGTTTAGGCTCAAAGGCCTCAACAATCAGTTTTTTGCAAATGACTCGCTGATTATCCACAGTTGCCTCAGGAAATTTTCCATTGCTTAGGTTAAGGAGATATAGTCCATTGAAATGGGACTTCTAAATTCAACAAATTAGATGCAGAATTTTATTTATTTTATAGTTTTGAAGTAGATACTAAAATTCGAGAAAGAGATCACTGCCGTACAAAAAGTTAATTGTGGCATGTTCTAAAAATTGAACTATGACCACTCTAAACCTAAATACAAAAAAATGCAACGATTTGCAGAGCTTAAAGAAACTTATACCAAAAGATTACCATAGCTTTTATGATAATTTACAAACTTAGAAAGGCCTAGTGCCTAGTTCTAGTGCTTTTGCTTGAAATAAAAGATAAAAGCTCGTATCTGCCTATTTTTTTTTACAAAATATTTGAGTCAAAAACACGTAAGTAACAAAAACGGTCATAACTGCCAAAGTTCTTATCCGATCCAAAAAAATGTTGGATCCGTATAAATACATCCAATAAAAGCATAAGATTATTACTTTGTTTTTTTTTTTATAGCGAAATAAACGTTTTTTTAATTTGTGAGAAACTATCATTTTGTAGTTACGAGGTTAAGGCTGAAAGGGGACGATATGACCTAGGTTTTAAAAAATTTTTTTTTTCATATTCTATAATCAAATGTTATTATTCCTAGACGTGTAAAATGAAACACCCAATAGGTGTCCAAAAAAAATTTCGACATGAGGGGTTGACGGGAGGTCGTTTTATCTGAAAATTGCGGGGAAATCAAGATTCCCGGTAATATACTTACTAGAGAGCACACCTTTCAGAAGTAGTAGATATGTAACGGGGTACCTTTCCGAATATTCCCAAGTTAAATTCACAAAAATCATATGTGGGACATAGCGACAAAGTGGATTAAAAAGTCTAGATCGCTCATTACGGCCACATAACCGGTCCTAAAGTTCTGAAAAAATTCAAGCAAATTTTTGATGAAAAATAAATCGGCTTTGCTTAAGACGTATTTCGAGTAAGAAACGAGAAGTTTTGGGTAAAAAATGCTATTTTTGGCTAAGTATATGCGATCGAGTACACCTTAGCGACACATAAGGAAAGATAGCGGGATATCTAATAAATATTCTGGAGAAAAATTCAGAAAAATCGTGTGTGGGACATGACGACAGAATGGGTTAAAAGGTCTAAATCGTTCATTACGGCCACATACCAGATCCTGAAATTCTGAAAAAATTCAAGCAAATTTCTTGATGAAAATAAATCGACTTCGTTCATGATGTTTTTTTAAATTAAAGAGCCCGCTGTCGAGTAAAAAACGAATAACGCTAAATTTCGCATATTGCCAAAAACCGCTTTTTTTACCCAAAATTAAGCGTGATTCGTTTTTTGCTTGGCATGGGAGGAGGCTTGGGAAGATCGTTAGCTTATGAAGAGTTTTTCTGAGTATGCAGTATTTTTCAAAACTCTTTTTATTGTTTGAACTTTGAGGTTATGATTTACTAAAAACCATACGTAATAAAGCAATTCTAAGACCGGACTTCAGATCAACATTGCCAAATACATTCAAAAACTACTATTTTTGTTAAAATCGGTTTTAGAATGATCAGAATATGTCTTAGCAGTGACTGTTAACGTGACTGTAAACTACTGTAAAATTTTATCATGGAAAATAAGGGACCTTATGGAGCATCACATATTGCAAATTTGAATTTTAAGATTCTTTGGAAAAGCTTTGTCAAGTTTTCAAATTGTGTTCCTCTTTGTGCTAAGAAAAAAAAAAAAAAAATTGCTATTAGGGTTAAGTGCGTCTGTACTCAAATTATTAATAGAAGGTATGTTAAACGTGTGATTTTCTTATCAATAGTGATTTGGTAAATTTTATTCATAAAAGACATCAGAACGGTGCGAAAACTAAATAAACATTATATAACATTGCTAATAATTTCGATAATGATTTTTTTTTATTGATAATAGAATTTCTGTTAGGGGACTGCTATGCTTAACAGTCATCGTATTAGTCATAGCCATCCACCTGCCAGACAATAATTAGTCATAGGGGTTTTTAAGACGAGTAATACTTGAGCAAATTTTATATCTAAAATATCTACATAAGTGCGTCAAAAATTTGCTTTGAACAAAGTCCAAACGAAAGCGAAAAATGTACAAATAGGGTGGGTCAATAGCGGTATTTTTAAAGGCGACAAATATTGGGTATAAGTAGTTGGTATTTATTTGTGCAATTGGAGTTTCTTTTTAGCTTACTGCATCGTTGCGAATATACACATGTTGGGTGTTTAAAAACTTGGAACCACCAAATGCGTAAACTCTGTTTTAATGGATTAATGAGATATTGTATTTTTTAGAAAATTTTTGGAATTTTTTATTAAAAAAACTAATTTTCATGTATGTTTAGAAAGGAAAGAGTTCCAAGATAATTCCATTTCTATGTAATTTTAGATGGAATCCAAATTCTGGAATCGTTCCATTGCTTCTGGATTTCGAGAAATTATAATCTAATAGTGTGAATTTTTAAAACCCAGCTAAAATTATATCTACACTTTTTTTCTTCTTCGGAATATTCTAACCTGAAAAAGTGAAACGTATAGAAATCAAAAGCAAGGCATTAGGAAACTAGCAAATGTTCGGCATTATTTCAAAAAATATTATCGCCCAAATTTATATGAAAATAATTTGAATATGAATTTTTTTTATTTATTCAAAAAGAGCACCTTCAAATTTTGCCAATTTTTCCTCCACATACTAAAAAAAGACGATCAGAACAGAATCGCATTAAAAGAGAATAAAATAAATTTGGTCTTATGTAATCCAAAACTTGAAAGACGCAAAACGATGCAGAACAAGTTACATAATTACGGTGGTAAAACAGTGTAGCGCAACAAGAGTTCCGCGAGGATGAATGCGGCAGCCTTCGCGCAATGATGCGCTATGGTGTAGCATTCTCTATCAGATCACAGAAGTCAATATAAGTATGTAGGTTAACGTCAACCTTTAGAACTAAAGAGATGACTTGAATTATCTCAACAGGACCACATTTTAAAAGATTGATTAGCTAAATGTCGTTATGGTATATATGTAGGTTATAGTCGTAGTCATAGAAACCATATGTAATTATGCATATTGATGAATTGATTTTATCCTGTATTTTAGCATTTAGCGTTACATTTACTATGATAACAAGTCAATTATAAACGCATTAAGTTATGTGACATTTGCTGAAATGATTGCTGGTATAGTGAGTCATTCAGATGAAGACTAACTAAATTTTTTTGTTTTTGAAAAAAAAAAAAAAAAAATATAGTACTCCAAAAAATTCTCAAACATAAATTGTTCAGCAAAAGTACTAATGAGCTCACATTTGATTGTGGAGAACTATTTATATGAACTTTTTCCAGTTAATATCAGCTTCAGGATGAGTTTTCAGCGTTAAACTGAACTGGAAATTAATTTATTTATGATCCTCATCTACTGTTCTGCCTTTAGTCTTCTAAGGAAAAATACCTATAAATTTATTACAAGAATTTTGTCTATGTAATATATCAACTATTGTGTATATAGGGTTTAAACGTTAAGGTTCCGAATCTTCAGCGAGGTGATAAAGGAGGTTAGACCAGCAAAAAATTGTAGGAGTTCAAGAGAGAAACCTAACTTTCTGACTTGTTTTACATTAAAAAGTTTTCTTGCTTCACCGTAATGTTTTAGAGAAAACTTTTCTATGGGAAATCTTTTGGTTTTTAGGGTTAAAAAAGATTTTGCAAAGTTGTGGGCCTTTGAAGATGAAATTTTAAATTTTTTTCCAATTTTTTGACTTCGGCATCCATTTTAATATGAAAAAAGTCCTATTAACATTAAATTTTCGTTAAATTTCCTTGTCTTAACAGTTTTTTGATTTCAGGGCAGAAAAAATACCCTACACTGCAATATTTTGAAAATTTTACTTACACGGGAGGTGCCACGCCTTTTTGATTTAATTCACTTAGTTTTTGCTTAGATCTTGCACTAACTACTCTAAGCATCTGTAGCACAAATTCATTTTTTTTTAAATTTTTTTTTTATTATCGCTAAAAACGCTTTCAGCTTCAACTTTTTAAAATATATGGGAGGTACCACGCCCTCTTCCCCGAGCTTACCTAGTTTTTGCGTAGAGCTTGCATTTTGCTTGTATGGGAGGTGCCACGCTCTCTAGTCCAAATTCGAATAGTTTTTGCTCAGAGCGTGCAATTAATCTTCTTAGTGTTTGGTGAATTTTGGTTGGGTTATCTCAAAAAATGCTTTCAGCACAGCTTTTTGAAACTTTTGTTTATATGGGAGGTGCCACGCCCTCTTATACGACTTCGCCTCCTTTTTGCTCAGAGCTTTCATTTGCTATTCTACGAATTCGAGTGAAATTCGGTTGGGTTATCTTTCAAAACGCCACGCCCTCTAGTCCTAACTCTACTAGATGTACACAAAGAGAACATCATTGCCAAAAGTGACAGAAGCTTAGTTATTTTAACAACGTTGCGACCCAAATTTCGTGTATGGCTCGTTCGTAGCAGTTTTAATGAGTTTCAACTACGTTCGTGAGTGATTTAACAAAAAAAATATTGTTTTTATTATTTTTTTAATTCTTATTTTTTCCAGTCAACAACAATGAACTGATATTTTTTTATTTTTAATTTTTGATTTAAATAAATATTTTCTTGTTTGGTATTGGGGATATTTGAACCTGGAACCTGCCGTGTGATAGATGCGGACATTAATGAACTCAGCAACTACCATCATTATTGTGAGGTTAACTGAATGTTTTGACTGCGTTTCGTAGCTGATTTGGATTTAACTACGTTTCGTGGTGTTTTGACTACGTTTCGTTGCTGATTTGGATTTAACAACTCTTGGCATCCAGCGTTGCTAAATAAGTTTCAACCACGTTTGTGAGGGATTTAGCAACACACCATATAAATATGATCTTGGAGAGTTGTCAAATCCAAATCAGCAACGAAATGTAGTTGAAACACCCACGAACGTGATAGAAACTCATTTAGTAACGGAAGTTGTGCTTTTTTCTTCGCTCTATGTAGGCGTGTGCGTTGACCGATTTCTCTCATTTTCAATCACACGAGCTAACTTTTGCGATGAAGCCAATGTACGAAATTTTATCGAATTATTTTGGTTAGTTTTCCCGTGACGGACATGGCTATTTCGACTCAGGAGGTGACGATCATCAAGAATATGCATATTTTTCTATAACTGATTTGCGTTGCAAATGGAAGGATAAAGTGAATATACCCTGGGTGTAGAGTATAAAAAAAAAAAACATCAGTGATTTTGTTACATAAAATATCCACCAAAATTATTGAAATAAAAAAAAAAATATATTAAATTTAAACTTTATAAACTTCCTTTTTAGAGGGCTCATACAATTGGCTAAAAGTTTCCAATGGAAAAGATTTCTTTCAAATGTTAGAGTGAAGTAAGACATTTTTATTTAAAACGTGTCACAAAATTAAGTTTTTCTGTTAGTATTGGCCTCCTATAGCACCTTCCAGAAGCTTCGTGACCTTTGTGTTAATAGTATTAACTTAATACCCTATATAATAAAAAACTTCCCGTTCAAAATTTTTCTAGAAAACTAAGGCTTTTCTTTAAAAAAAGTTCATACTTTCTTATATTTTTGGTCTTTTGGCCATAAACATGTTGTATGAGCTGTTATTGAAAGTGTACATCCCAAAAATTGATGGCAAAAGATTTGCAATGGACATATTAATACAAAATTTTTGATAACAATATGAAAGGAAGGGTTAACTGACCTCTCTACGAGTTTGCTCCATACAACTTTTTTTCCAAACAGGAAGCTTAAATTTTGTTCAACCCAAAAAAGCACGCAGAACAGGATTGTCATGTTTGTTTCTTTGATTTTTGGTAGGTAGTACACACTTACATATGTAGGTACGTTTCTTTCTTTTTGGATCTTACATTATGTAATTAGGACTACGTGCATATACGCATGTAGGTACGCAACAGGTTCTTTTTTATTCATCCATCCTTTTGATGGCAATGTGTGCCACAATGGAATGGCATCTTTGTTTTTATCGTTCTTGTGTTACGCTATTGCGCGCATTGCTCCAAACTGTTGTTCAATCTTCTGTGCACCAAACAAAGAATCAAAAAGTGAATCGCGATATTTTGGTCCTCATAATGCCAAAAAGGAAAAGTGAAAACCGGTCACAATAATGATGTTGTGTAAGATTGGAACGTTATTATACCATACTTGTTACATAAATAATACGAGTACAAGAATGTGCAATGTGATTAAGAATTTCTTGCTAAAAAAACTTGCATCAGGAACAGAACATGTCCTCAATTCAACAAACTCATGGACTTTTAGTTTCGCATTTTTTTATTTGGGGCGTAATCGAAATTTTAAAAGATTTTTGAAATTTGATGAATTACAGAATTGAAGCTGATGCGTAGCAAAAAGATCGCTGCGGAAATGGATGTTGTTATTTTTGTCCCAAAATTACAATCTAATCATAATTACTAGTTTTTCCGGTGGCCAAATTTCGGCCATTAACCTAAAGATAGATACGCCTTTTCCGTGCCGTTTTGTATATAAGAAAACCAGAATATTGATTATAGATAGAATTCAAAGCTCACATGTACCGGTTTTGATTTTGAAGGAAAAAAAAATTTTTTTTTTTCGACCTCTAAATAACTCGTTGCATATTTGATTTTTTCCTATTGCTCCGCCATTTGACGTCCGATCATCAAGTATAGTATATCGTTGTAAATATCTGTGGGCTATATTTCATTCATGGAAGTAATTTATCTCAATTGTTTTTTTCGACTAGTTGTACTCATTATCTCAGTTTCTACCACTCTAAGGTGCCAAGAACACTTCACAGAATTAAAGGCCATAAAAAGTCATAAAATTCATCTCTACAAAGTTTCCTCAAATTATTGATCACCCCCTAATATTTACTATGCAATATTCTTCTTTTTTATTTAATTGAATATTGCGATTTTCGTTTTTGAAACATCCTGTTTTCATATTTTGTGCTGATGTTTTACTTAGATTCGCTATAACTTCTTCAATTTCAACAATTTGAGGAAACTTTGTAAGGATAAATTTTATGATTTTTTATGGGCTTCAATTCTATAAAGTGCCCTTCGCACCTTAGGGTGGTAGGAACTGAGATAATGAGTACAACTAGTCGAAAAAAACATTTGATATAAATTACTTACATGAATGAAATATATATAGCCCACATTGAGACAATTACAACAATATACCATACTTGATGATCGGACGTGAAATGGCGGAGCAATAGGATAAAATCAAATAGCGTATTACTTAGAGGTCGATAAAAAAATTTTTTTTTTCCTTAAAAATCAAAACCGATAAGCTTACAAATTCGAACTTTCCTCTAAAATATCTCCACATATTTCCATTGGGGCTTGAGCTTTAGTATATATTTTTAGAATAGCCATAAATTCTTTTTTCTAAATCATTGAAAAAATGTAGAATCTGCACAAAGTCACCCAAAAATAGTTTTTTAAGGATAACTTAAGATTTTGAGGGTGTATTACAATTTTTAAGTATAAGCAGGGTTTCTTTAAAAGTGTACAAAATTTTTGGGATTGTGTATCACCTTATTCGCGATTGTCGTTTCTATTTCATTTTAAAAGCGTTTTACTTTTAATCGTCCTCTCGTTTCTAAATTTGGATTCTGGAAATATATTGACATGAAGATGAGTGTTTAACGAGGGGTTAGAAAAACGAAGTATTTGCAATTATCATCATTTTCGTGACTCCCGATAAACAATCCTTGTCGTTCCAATATATCATACTTCAATATATTTCAATATATGCTTAGGAAAGACGAGGAGTTTTTATCGAGGGGTTTGCAAAACGAAGCAATCACACTTATGTTTTGTTTCCCTGACACCTTGTTAAACATTCCTAGTCGTTTCAATATATTTCCTGACTCCAAATTTAGAAACGAGACGACGAAAAAAACTAAAACGCCCTAAAATTGAAAAAGAAACGACAATTGGGAATAGGAGTGAATTTTTTTTTTTTTTTTTAATACCTCATTTATTTATTGAATCTTCTCTTCTTAGGAGACTAACAATAAGTTTAAAAATCTTAATCCTAAATAACATTATTATTGTAATGTATAAAAATATATATAATATATAATTTCATATTAAATGTGTCTCCAGAGTTTATAGGGACTTGTACATCCTATGAGTTCAGAAAGCATACAAATTTGCGCCAGTAGTTCCGGCTGCATATGTAGCAGGAACAACCACAAGGTAGAGAGTATGCGCCAGTGGCTGCATATACCAATTTCAAGTCCCACCGAAGAGAATGCGCCAGTTACCGGCTGCATAGAAAGAGTGTGCGCCAGAAACCGGCTGCATAGGAAATGTGTGCGCCAGATACCGGCTGCATAGAAAGAGTGTGCACCAGATACCGGCTGCATATACAATTTTAGAACCCAGCCACCTTAACATGACTCATTGCTAACAATATTTATAGCAGGGCGATCCTTTCTTTTTAGTCTGGAGAAATTTTCTAAATTCTTCAAACTCCGTGCCAATGGATTAGGATGATACATCAATCTTTCACTATAATTTTGCTTGTATTTGTTGATTTCGTCTTTAACCAAGGGGATGCATAGGTCCCGATGTATGTGTTCGTTCCATATATACCATGGAACACCGTTGTAATAGTTCAATGTTCGAGGAGCTGGCGTTATCCCATAACTGTATACCATATAACCAAATTGGCTTTGTGATGGATTTATATAAAAGGATTTTATATTCAAGTTTCAGACGAGACCGATTGTTTATGAGCCAATGCAAACTGGAGGCTTTTAGTTTAACATGCGTTTTTTTTTGGCTTCAATATGCTTATCGGAGTGATTACTAAAATTATTAGATTGTCAACCGAGCAGAGGTCGGTCTACAGGTAGTATGTACAAAAAAGAAATCCACCTACAATGCAGTTCACTTACTCGAATATGTAGAAGTCGAATATATAGAAGTTTACGTAATGAACTGTATTTTATAGACCATAGCGCGTCAAAGTGAGTCGCCTCCATCTACGACTTTCACGATTCTTAAATTTTTTTCTTTTTGCAACGACTTTCTCCAAGTAACTTTTGGCCTACCAGGTTCTCTTCATATCGTTCAGAGGTTTGGCGGTAAATTTTATTGGACGTCATCTTGTTTACTAAAAATGTCTGTTAATTTGGCTTCAATCTCACTGAATTTCATCACTTTAATACTTCTGGCAATGTTTGTTTGATGCAATTAGTTGTCAAGATACTGTACTTTTGGTTGTTTGCTGTTTTTGTATGTTCTTAATAATACAATTTCTATTTTTTTCTAGTGAAAGTATTAAAGTTGCTTAAATAAAAAAGTAAATCGTTAAAAAAATAACTGTTATATAAATTGTGTTCAGGTCTAAGACCAAACAATAAACAATCTTGTTTTCCGGAAGCCATGACAGTATGGTTTCTAATGTTTACATACCCAATTAACTTGCCAAAATTCCTAGATTTAATAACAGTACTATAACAATGCATAATCAGCAAAGAGACGTACTCGCAGATATGAAATTAGCAAAAATAAACTACGAAATACGAGAAATAAGTGACTGACCGCTCATCAAAAAAAAAAAAAAAACAAAAATCGAACGTTTTATTAACACAAATACAACAAACAATCGATGATCAAAGTTTCTACTTGTACAAAATTCAATTATTTTGCCACTGGACCATATTCTTTAGCGGTACATCACCATTTTATATTGCTACTAATTTCGGTTAACAGATAAAATTAAGTTTCCAATAAATCGGATTATGAGTTTATGAATGGGAACACAAAACGAAATCGATAACTGTCGCAGTTGTTGTGACGGACTCAAGAATTGAAATGATTACTTTTTATTTTTTAGTTAATTGTATTCGCAATAATAAAAATTTGACTTTTAGTCTTTTACCGTTTTTGAACCATACTCAAAAAGTAATGGTTCGTGCAGGCTCTGAACGATATTTGGGCAAATTCGTAAGACAGCGTATGGCTTTTCGAATACGAACAAAAACACGGTTAAAACCGATGCTACCAAATTTCACACAAATATCAGAAGTGACTTGTCCAAGCCCGACATAATAAATTGCCAAATCTGAAAAAGAGAGCGTGGAACGTCTTCAAGTACTATATATACTTCATTCTGATATCCAGGCTTTCCTGCAAGTGAAGGCAGGTTTTTTCAAATGGATCCACCCAAATTTAACGTTGAGTATTTCGAAATTGCCTCCAGATTTCAGATCTGCAATTCAGAAAATCTTACCTGTTGTGCTTTTTAAAAAAACCAATATATCGTACATATCTGTGGACTTTTGACAAAACAACCTCAATCGAAATAAGACAATTTTCCAGGATTTTAATTTTAAACAAAATTTAAATACGCTGCTTATCCCAGGATTTTTGCGACTATATTTAAGGGACGTTCCCATGTTCCCAATCAAGCATATTTAGTTTAACTTTTATACCCTTCACCCAGGGTATATTCACTTTGTCTTTCCATTTGTAACTAAGAGAAGGAGGCGTGGTAGGTATGATCAGCATCACCTCCTGAGTCGATATAGCTATGTCCGTGTCTGTCTGGTTGCCTGTGGAAATATTTTTTTACTAAGCAAGATAATTCAATGAAATTTGATACATCACCTTCGTTGTCAAAGTTAGCTTGACTTATTGAAAATGAACGAAATCGATCAATGGAAACGCCTACCGCCCATACAAAAACTATATTCAAAATGGAACTTAAGGAGTATTTTCACAGCAATGCAACCATAATACCCACAAATACTAAGAACGGTTAGCATAAGCTCTGAGCAAAAACTAGACGAAATCGGATTAGTGGGCGTGGCAACTCCCATACAAGCAAAAGCTTCAAATGATGTACAGAAACCATTTTTTTTTTTACAATCCAACTAAATTTCACTCAGACATTGAGAACAGTAAGTCCAAGATCTGAGCAAAAGCTATGTGAATTCAGAAAAGAGCTCGTGGCATCTCCCATATAGCAAAATTTTTAAAATTCTGCAGTGTAGGGTATTTAATGTTTGGCCAGGCCAAAGGTAGCACCCTTACTAGTTTTTATTACTACCAATTTTATGAACTTGCAATAATCGAAATTCCATGAAATTTTTCAAAAATTATGACAATTTGGGAAAAAGAGAAAACTACTTAACACGGCAATGGTGAAATATCCCAAGAGGAAAAATTTCTAGCGCTTCTGATCCAAGCACTTCAAAAGTGCTTGTCCCCATAGAAATTTAGAAGCACTATCACAATGATTTTTTATAAGGCTGCAGTAAGAACAACGTGAGTTCGAACCCAGCCCGGGAGATTTTTTTTTTACTTTTTTATACTTTTTTTTGCTATATTTTTTTTTTAATTAAATATTTTTTATTCAACATCTTTTATTTCACTTTTCTATTTTCCTTTCTCTTATTAATTTACTTTTGTTTAACCGAATTGAAATTGATTACATAATGATTCCATATAAGGCTGCAATAAGAACAACGTGAGTTCGAACCCAGCCCGGGTGATATTTTTTTCCGTTTTTTTATTTGTTTTTGCTTTATTTTTTTTTTTTTTTATTAAAATATTTTTTATTCAACCTTTTTTATTTCACTTTTCTATTTTAATTTCTCATTTTTATTTACTTTTGCTTACTTGAATTGAAACTGATTGCACAATGATTCTATGTAATGCTGCAGGACAACATTTGCTTAATATACAAATTTAATACCTCTTTGTATCATCGGGCGTTGGTGGAGCAGTCTAAAGGGTTGGTAAATGTAAGAAAAAAATATCTAGCACGCGGAGGGTCGTGGATTCAAATCCTGGCGCGGCCAGTTTTTTTTTTTTGGAAGCTAATGCTTCCTTATCGGACGTTTTGAGAGGCAGAGTCTGAACAGCGAAAACATGCAACGAAAAAGTGTAACGGATGTTTGCAACGAAAATGCGTCACACATATAAAAATAGAGACGTACTGTATACAAAGTACAGTATACAGTATATATGTATGTATACATATATATATGTTTATAAACATTGCGCGCACCAGCTCATGCTCTCTCTCTCTCTCTCTCTCTCTCACTTATTTTTCGAACGTAAGAGGGGCGCTCATATATACAGGGTGGCTGATTCGAACTGTTACCAACTTCAGATAGACTTATCTGACAGATGGAACATGACAGCTGTCTAAAAATTGGCATGATGTTAGTTCATTCTATTGTCAACAAGTAACCAAAAGCATTTGCGCGTCAATTTATTGAAAATAAAAAATTTTCGAAATGGAATTCAAACGTAATAGTGTGATTGCTCTTTATTTGGCTGGAAAATCGCAACCAGCAATTGTTCGTGAGCTGAAACATTTAAAAGTGAATAAAATGTTTGTGTATCGGACCATAACACGTTACAATGGTACCAGCAGCGTTGCCAAACGACATGGTGGTGGTCGGAAAATAACTGCAACATCACCAGAAATGGTTCGAAAGGTGAAGGCCAGAATTGAGCGAAATCCGAGACGCAGTGGCAGACAAATGGCTGCCGAGCTGAAAATATCGCGTGAACGAATGCAACACATATTGTCAAACAAGCTCGGACTAAAGGCCCTCAAGTTCCAAAAGGCGCATGATCTCACTCTTGCTCAAAAAAAAGTTAGGCTCGATAGAGCCAAGGAGTTGTTGCGCTTGCACGCCGCCGGAAATCTGTCACAAATTGTCTTCTCTGATGAGAAAAATTACTGTATCCAGCAATATGTAAACAAACAAAATGATCGAGTTTACTTGACAGAGAGGTCCTACGAAAATTTGAATGTTCGTTTGGCCACCAGGACGCAGGCACCACCGCATGTGATGGTTTGGGCTGCAGTGACTGCTGATGGGCGCTCACCACTCGTTTTTGTGGCCGCTGGCGTCAAAGTAAACGCCCAGGTGTATCGTGAATCAGTTTTGGAGGGTGCTTTACTACCGTGGGCACGCAAACATTTCGGTCGCAAGCCATGGACATTCCAACAAGACTCGGCACCGTCACACAAAGCTCGTGTGAATCAAGAATGGTTAGAAAAAAACGTTCCTAGCTTCATTTCTGCTCAACAATGGCTCTCAAATTCGCCTGATGCGAATCCGCTGGATTTCTCAATCTGGGGTATGTTGGACAGGAAGGTCTTGACTAAAAAATACCAGAGCGTTAATGCGCTAAAAGTGGCCCTTCAACGAGAATGGCGCAAACTTCCACAAAATCAAATTCGTGCAGCATGCGACTCGTTCGACCGTCTACGGGCAATAGTTAAGGCCAAAGGTGGCCATATCAAAAATCTTAAGTAGATTCTTAAAATTTGAACATTTCCCAACAATTATAGCGTTTGATCAATAAAATCTATGCATGGGAACTAAAAATATAGTCTTTTGAATTGGTAACACTTCGAATCAGCCACCCTGTATAGATATACACATTTCACATATGGAAAATTCTACTGTAATTACTGAAGTTTCGGAAGAATAATCATATATTATAAATAATAATGTAAAATAATGCAATAAAAATATTTTTGTATTTAAGCTCGCTTTTTTAATACTCCAGTTCAACATTTTACCTCTTACTTAATAATAAACAAATTTTAAAATATCAATTTATTATAAGTTTTAACTATAATAAGTTTTAGCTTATTATATTAGCTTATAATAAGCATTAGCTTCCAATATCATCGGCCACTCCCCGAGTGCCACCTGCCGTTTTTTTCTTTTTTTTCTTTTTTTTAATTTTATTGAAAAAACGCTTACCGCAGAATTACAAATAAGCGCTTTAAAAACTTTTTTTTGGTAAGGCTGCGGTAAGCTTTTGCTCGCTTACATCCTATGACATGCAATGTTAAAAAGAAAGAATTGTTCTTACGGAGCGGAAGCGCTTATTGGTGAAAAGGATGCACTTCAGAAGGGTTTTTGAAGCACTTCTTTTCCCCTTGGGATGTTTCGGTTGCCTCCACGTAACCATCTTTAGACCAATTTATGTTTTATTTAATTTATTTTAAATTAAATACAGCCAAAGGCTGAGTCTTACCTACACGCCATAGAAATTTCTGTTTTTTGTCTGGAAAGGAATTTGTATGCACTTTTTATGAATAAGCCTACAAGCACTTCTCCTTCTATGCATGTATTAAAGGAAGAAATTTTTAGAAGATTCTTAAATGCTGAAAATAACTTCCAAAGCAAGATATCGGATGTAATATTTAATAGAACGATATAAAATCAGGGAAATCGGATTAAAATATTGCTTATAGTTTTTAAAACTCTTTGATGGATTCTTTATGGATCCTAATCTTCAACTTTTCTAAAGAACACTTCGAAAGTTCCTCTAAAATATAATCCATGCATTGCTTTTTTCTCAATAATACTGGAAAACTCTCTGTAGAATTATCATTCAACCATAGTTCAACCGCTGACCTTATATTCCAGTTTTTCAAGCTTTGCGTCTTGAAGTTAATGTATAAGACAGATTCTATGATTTTTTTCTCGGTTTCGGTCAAAATAAAAAGTTCGTGTCTAGTCAAATCGAGTAAAGTTTCAACGCTATCGGTGATGGTCAACCTGAAAGCAGGTTCGTTCTCATTTAGATTCTGTCATAAATATTTTACTTCAATTTCAAGCAATATTTGAAGATCCCAAAATGTGTGGAAGATCCCTCTATTTTATTCCCTGATTTTGTATTTGATTTGATTTGTAAGTGAAAGAACAGAGTGAATATGCCCTGTGTATTGAACTGATTGAAACAAATTTTTTTAAGAAGTTCTGTAGCTACCCCAAAAAAAAAAAAAAATTAAGTAAAATTAGAAATTTTTTTAGATTTTTCGAAATTTGTTCCTACTATAAAATTATAAATCTACATTTTTAATAAATCTCATCTGTAACATCAAATATTGTCATAGTAGCTCTTATTTTTACTGGTTTTTTGACCTTTTTTTACAAAAACTAGATTTTGAATAAGTAAAAGTGATCCATAAATATTTTCCAATGAAATTTTACTAAGGATCACTTAAGGCAATAAAAGTCTATAGTTTAAGAATAATGCGAGAAAATACAAAAAATAAGGAAATATTTATTTTGATTAATGATGTAAACTTATCGTCCAAGTAGTCCTTATTGTAGTTCCGTAAATAGGGAAATAGTCCCGACTTGGCTGCTATGTATTTACTATTAAAATTTATATTTTCAATGAATTTTCACAAGAATACATTTATATGATCTTGAACATGGCTCATGCCACCCAAAATATTTCACTTAAAATCGGAAGCACACATTAAATAAAATGAGAAAATGAAAGAAAAATGTATGGCCTTCTAGTTTTTGTATGGGCTAAGGATAATATCCTTAGTTACGTTTTTCTTTCAAATAAGTTATTGAGCAATGTACAATGTAAGAGATGTTTTTTTTCAATGATTTGAGTTGGAATGATTTTTAAATGTACAAATTGGTGGCTTTGAGGATACAACTAAGATGTATGGTATTTTGCTGCAATTTTCATTTGCTTATCTAAGCAGAAACTTTATATCAGAAAGTAAAAAAAAAATTCAACTCAAACTGCATGATATTTGCTTAGACATCACTTATTGCACAAATCTCATTGTACAGAGTAAATCCGGTGGGACCATGCTCTCAAAGTTTTCAAAAATGGAAAATGTCAAAAAGATATAGCATACATACATACAGTGGGAAGCAAAACTTTTAACATGTTTGCTATTTTCTCCAAAATAAATAACCAAAAAGAAGTATAAGCCAATTGGATGCTTAATCTTACATCTTCTTAAATATGTGAAAAATTTCATCTTACTTAGCACCACAAAAAAAAAAACCAATCATTCACATAACACTGACATGAAACATATACTTGTCTAAGCTTAGAATAGCGATTCTTATAGATTTTAGTGTGCTTAATACCAATCTGATGGCACTATTTCTCTAACACGTCAGGATTTCGAGATTATCTTACCTAAAAATCCAAAAACACGGGTTTTCGTAATTTTTAAACTTTTTTTAATATCTTCCAGGACGTAAAGATTTTTTCTGATTTGTTCTCTATACTGCACTTCACTACACTACTCTTTCCCTTTCAAATAAGAGTTTGAGTAGTCATCTACGGGTTTTCCTTGCGAAGTTATAGTCCCTCTAAGATGACATAATGAAAAACCCAAAAATCATGTAAAATTCAAAAAAAGTCGGACGAAAAAATTTCATGTTCTACAAAATGCATAAGAAATTTTTTTATGTTGTACATCATTTCGGAGATATTTTGCAAAAAACTGTTTTCTTTTCTAAATTTTAGGATTGTTAAAAGATGCCTTTATTTTAGCTGCGACTCTCCGTTTGTGAGTTATCACAATTTAAAAATCAACACATGATTATGAACACTCATACGCCAAATACACACTTGACTAGTTTTTGCCACATTTTAATTAGGATATCTCCTAAAAAACCGTAAGTAGTACGAAAGCAATTTGAACGCCATTTTTATAGAAAATTTTATAAGTTACAAAATTGTCGACAATAATTTTTCTATAGAAGTAGCTCTTGAGCCGTTCAAAATTGGAACCTTAAATGACGTAATTTTGGATAAAAATATCATATTTTTATATAAAAACTTCTTTTTTAGATTTTGATATTTTCCAAACATAACTTTATCCACGATATAACTTTTTTGCAAGCACCTACATACATACTTACAATTCAGTAAAATTTGACTCATTAGTCGATGGGCCTATTGCTAGAACTCTTATAATAATTACACTGGTCTACAAATTTCGAAAAAAATTTCGACTGGAGAAGAGGAAAATGTTTCTTAAGTAATCTGGCGCCAGAAATGCGCCATCAGGTCTAGTTCTCTTTATATAAGGTTATTTTCGTTCGTTTTACTACTCATTAATAAATAAAAAAACAAAAAATTCGTTACGTATTTTCCTAAGGATTTTGGGACAAAAGCATGCTGGGAGACTATTGCTGGACTCTTATACGTAAAACGAACCCAACAAAATACAAACGATGTTCAAACACTGTCATAAACTTTTGAATTGTTAAACATTTTCAAATAAATTAATGATTTTTCTTGAAAAAAAAAAATATGTTATTGTGTTTCGAAAAACTGACCTGATAAAGAAAAACCGTTTGCAGATTCGAAATCAGCGCACCAAATACCCTGAGGAACACTACTTGTTTGCTCCAGGCGAAAATCGTGTAGACCAGTGTTGTTATGTTGTAATTTATTACTGTACGATGGGCACTACTTATATTTCGGGAACTGGCAACACTAATGTCAATAGTAAAAATCTGGCAACACCATAATAAAGTTTGAAATTTTTTAGCATAAACGTACTCACACCGTTTTGATGTATGGCGATAAAGCACCATCAAAAACCACAGTATATGGTTGGTATAGTGAATTCAATTGTGGTCGGAGTTCGGTCACCGACGAATTCTGTGAAGGTCGTCCAAAATCGGTTGTTGTGCCTCAAAACATCGATGCAGTGCATAAACTGATAATGACAGATCGTCATGTGGCATATTGTGAGATAGAAGCATCCTTGCACATTAGTTCCACTCCAATACATTCGATTTTGTTTGAACACTTAGTTGTAAAAAACGTTTGTTCTCGTTGGAAATCCCACAATTTATCAATCGCTAAAAAAAAGGCTTGCATCGTTTGGTGTAAGGAAATGATTAAAAAATGCGACCATGGTGCTACAAAAGACGTGCATAAGATTGTGACAGGTGGCGAATCATGCATATATGCGTATGAGCCGGAAACAAAACAGCAATCGACCGTGTGGTCATTCCAAGACGAGCTAAATCCAAAAAACTCCGGGCTTGAGGGATGCCCTATCCTATCACGTCAAGCCTGACCATATAAAGAGAAGAAATTGTATAAAATTATAGAAAAGTAGCTATACTTTCGGTTGGCCGTTGTCTAAGAAAAATACACAATTTTAAGATTTTTACGTTTAGCTCTGAGTGGTTCTTTGACTAATTTGACCGATTCAGAGGAGATTAGCAAAGATTACACGCAAAATCGTAAAGCGTTCAAAACTCCAAAAAAAAAAAACTAGTAAGGGTGTTACCTTTGGTCTGGCCAAACATTAAATACCCTACACTGCAGTGTTTTTAAAATTTTGCTTGAACGGGAGGTGCCACGACCTCTTGTCCAAATTCACATAGCTTTTGCTCAGATCTTGCACTTACTGTTTTCATTGTCTGACTGAAATTGGATTATCTCAAGAAACGCTTTCAGCACAGCATTTTGGATCTTAAATGGGAAGTGCCACGCCCTCCTGTCCGAGTTCGCCTAGTTTTTGCTTAGAGCTTTCACTTACTATTCCTAGTGTTTATTTCTATTTTGGTTGCGTTATTGCGTTATTGTATGGGCGATGGGCGTGCACGTTTCTTCTGAAAAATATTTTCACAGACGATATGTGGGACGTTTCACGTTAACCTTGTATACCCCAAATTTTGGATCTTGACGTTTGAGGTATCAAAATGTTCGTCGGGAAAAGAGCTTTGAAAAAATTGCCGGCGGAATTAAAAATTCAAAATGGTGGCTTTAATATGGCGGTATATATGAATACTTTTCCATACCTGCTACGCCTCTTCTCTGCGTAGCAAATAGAAGTACAATGTGAATATAGCCTGGGCGTAGGGTATAAAAAACAAAAATAAAAATGAGTGTGATCGGTTAATGTTCACGCTTACTTTCTATAAAAGTATTTTATAACGTTGTTTGGGAGGTAGGCAATTTATACTGAGGCCTCTGGTGGACCACCTTCTGCTAAGACATCCCAGCGAGGACTCCAGTACCTCACTAAGCAAATTAAGATATTTAGCTAGTGCATCTCCAGAAGAAATTTTTTCAACATTTTCTTTTACACCATTGCCTTTTACACTGTATTTGTTTCGATTAGTCCCACAGTGCTTCAGTGCTTAGTTTTTGAAAATATCGGTTATTTAAAGTATCTGGAGAGAGGCTCTTTAAGTTTGCAAAATATAGATATATTTGGTAAAAAAAAGTGAAGCATTATTTTTACTTACTTTATTCGTATTACACAATCAGTTAACAAAATAACAAACACCTTTTTAGTTCTGTTTAACTTTCACTACAAAGTGAATGAAGATTTACTTGAAGATTCTTTTTATACTTGTAACTAACACAAACACTATCACATATTTTTAGCACAAACACACAGTTATATCGTCCCCTGTGTCTTCTCTACGTGGGTAATACCAGGGAATTAAGAATAAAAAGTTTCTAAGCTTATTAATGGGCGAGCGATACGTTGTACAAAAAAAAAAAAAAAAAAACAATTGTATTTTATTAAAGTTTTAGTCGCGTGTTGGACAATAAAAAAAATCGTACTTCTCAAATCGATTTCGCTGCACGACTAAAAGAACAAACATCTCAAGACTTTTTCAAAAATTGCTCTACCCGAACGGAAGATCATCAGCAGTATGGATGGTTGACACTCATCGCAAATGTTGTGCTCCAACGCAAAGCCAGGCAGGCAACAAAACACTTAACTTTTACTCACCGGCGCGCCAGTGACTGCTTAAGGTGATGAGTTGGTGTGCGTTTGGGTAATGCTGCTTGCTTGTATGGGGTAGTACGGGTATCTATGATAACAAAAGTCTATGGTTTTTTTACTTTTTCGTTTTATTTATCATATTCACATTTCGTTGTGGCAAATTTTTCTACATTTTCGTAAAATCTCAGATTTAATTTAGGGGATATCAACAGATGATATGGTTTGCTGACCATCCGCCCAACAACAAAAAGAATAAAAAAGGAGAAAAAGCAGACAAGTGATATAAAATCCGATCTTAGAGAAGATATTAAGGAACGTGGGTAATACTTAAATTGTACAAACATACGTCCATACACATGTGTATGAGTATGTTATTAGACGACATGCAAGGAAATAAATTTTCTTTTCACAGCTTTTTCGTAATAATGTTAAGAGGTCGCTAAATCTAAATTTAGAGTAATTTTTACCCGTCATCAGGTTTTTTTTTTGATATGAGAAAAACGTGTAAAAAACGCCAAGTGTAATGAGATCTGCGTTAATTAACTGATTTTCTAAGTTCAAGAGTTAAAAAGCCAGCATTAGGGTGGTTTATTTTTTTAAATTTTCTCAGTGCAGTCCACATGATTACTGTTTCGTTGTTTATATACAGGGTGTATAGCATAAGGTTATAAAGCTTCTGGCAGGTGATAGAGTAGGCCTAGACTAACAAAAAATTGCATCTAGGGGGTCTGAAATATACTCCTGAGGAGTTATACGGCTAAAACTGATTTTCTGTCTTGTTTTGCAAAAAAAAAAAAATTATTGGGTCACCCTAACGTTATAGGGAAAACATTTTTATAGGACAGTTTTAGCTTATAATTTGGGCTTTCTAAAAATGTATTTGTTGTTTAGCCCTGCAGGACCACAGACTATTCCAAAACTAGTTTGCAAACTACTCCATTGGAGCAACCGGCTAGTTCAAATTCTGGTCCCATCACATATAAAATTTTATTGAGTTTTACATTGTTTGTCATTAGGCGTAACCAATTGTCTCCTTATGCATTACATTGAGACCAGAAAAGGGTCAATTTATTTTTTATTTTATATATAAAATTTTAAGAATTGTTTTTTATATACAAATATTACACAAAAACGTAAAAAAGTTTCATAGACGAATGTGCTAAAGAGTTTTTTATACTATATATTGGGTGTACAACCTAAAAACCGGAATTTGACGGTGGATGTCCGTACTAACAAATATCGTGAAAGCTCGAACTTTATATATATGTCATTTTGAAGGTACATTTGACAGCTGTCAAAATCAGTCAACAAAACAATTTTATCTTGTGTGCACCATTATTATTTTTCACGATGAATAACTTCGAAAATTGGAGAAAAAGACAGCATTTGCGGGAGGTTCTGTTGGGTCATTTTTTTGCAAAGAAAACTGCAGCAGAAAGTTATAGTTTGCTTGTAGAAGTTTATGGGGATTATGCTCCAGCTGAATCAAGCTGTCGTGAGTGGTTCCGGGTTCAAATTCCTATGCGGATGAAACTTTTTTTTTATTAATTTTTTATTATTTTATATCTCGGCTATGTTTACATTTAACCCGGGTCTCTCCACACAGTTCAAGTCATTAGACCGATACACTATCGTTTGCTCTTCTTTACAGTCGACGAACTGCCAAACATTACGTATCCGTAGTCAGTAACGTTATTTTTTCCAATGACACAATCGACACACAATTGGACCTCTTTTGCTACTAATGAAGGATTATGCATTACATTCGGACCATTTTTGATACAAATGACCGACTTTGCATTACATTTGGACCATTTTTGTTACAATTGATAACACAGTTCGATACAAAAACAAAAAAAAAACACATGAGAAAATCTAAAAAATTCTTAAAGTAGACGTTTAAAAAAAATATCCGTGTCTCATGGTTTTTCTCCAGCACGTCACATTTTTTTTTTTAATCGATTTTTTAAGTTTTTTGTATCCACTGTATATGAAAAAACAAAAATACTACAGAAATATTTGCTATACAATTTCACTACTAGTTGCTGAACATTAAAAAAGCAAAATTTTATCCCGAAAGCAAAAAAAATCGTTAAAATCAATATTTTCCAAATTTCACCCCACTGTAAAACTCTAAAACTACATTTTGGACAAAACTCGTTCTCACAAGATCATAAGGAAATCACACAAGGATCATTTTCCTGGAATACATTAACCTATTATATCCAGTTTTTATGGGTCTTTTTGACCCATTTTTCTAAAACTGAGCTTACCAAAGAGTTACTAAGATTTACCAAAGGCGAAAAATTCTTAAAACTTAAGGTTAGCGCGTTAGGAATGTAATTAATATGCAATGTGAAAAGTCCTTATTGATTTTAACGATTTTTTTTTGGTATCGGACTCAAATTTCGACCTTTACGTGTTTAAGAACTAGTAGTGAAATTTTATAGCGAATATTTCTGTAGTACATACTGACTCAATATTTCCCTGTTTTGGGTGTCATTTTTGTGCCTTTTTAAGAAAAGGGCAAAAATTACCCCCATGTGGGGATTAAACAGGGTTAAAATTTTATACAAAAATATTCCCCGCAATTTCCTGCATAAGTTTGCTGAGCACATGATACACCACAGATGTAAGGATCATATAGTTAAATTCATCGACTTAACACAAGAATGCGGTATTTTTGGTTTTTTCACGTACAGTGGATAAAAAAACTTCAAAAATCGATTAACAAAAAATGTGACGTGCTGGAGAAAAACCACGAGAAACGGGTATTTTTTTTAAACGTCTACGTTAAGAGTTTTTTGGATTTTCTAATGTGTTTTAAAAAAAGTTCGAAATTGTCGAACAGTGTAATTAAAGTGAATTTATTTTAGTTTTAGGTATAGTTCGTTTTGTCTTCTTACAAAATAACTAGACCAAAGATTGGACAACTGAGACGATTGTCTCCGCCGGTCCCACAGGGAGGATTTCGCAAAGTATAAATTCAATTTGTTTTCCTATTTTTTGACTTTGGCGGCCATTTTAGTTTAAAAAGTTCTATTAACATACAGTTTTATAAGTTTTTTTGTAACTCTTGTTAAATTTTCTTTAATTCGGTCGTGCATTTATTATAACAAGTTTTAAATTTGAGTTTGGAAAAAAATACTTTTCTATGTAACACACAGGTTACTACCAAATTAAAGAAAATAAAATAAATTCATAAATTTTTATTTTATTTAAAAAAAAAAAAAAAAATGTTTGAATTTCGTTCTTATATTTTATGAAATGATTCATATAGTCAATGAATGCTGTTCTCGGCTCAAAATCAATGAATTTTTCATTGATATTACATTATGTTTTTCTAGAAGTTTTCACGATATTGAATGAAATTGGTCGACTGTATCGCTCCTGTTTTACTGCTCCATCAATTGAGGACTGGTCGTACCAGAGGTGCTAAGGTGCAATACGAAGTAAAGGAAGTTTCATAATATGAAGGAGTTAACATTTTGTTAGAAATGATTTAAATTGTTTCTTGTTTTCACGAAAAGCTTACATGATGGAATTATGTTGAAAAAATTATATCAGCGAAATAACCGATTATTATGGCACATAATATGTATGACATTAGTTTTACCTCGTATTGTTACTTAGCACCTTTGGTGCGGCTACTTCTCAATTGTATTTCAGCTACATGAATTTTGTTACCTCTCAAAGCTGCATTTCTGCACAAATTTGATAGAACGCAGCACAATTAGTCTACTTTCCTATTAGAACTCCGCTTAAAATTTGCTATTTAGTAAATAAACTAAGCCGCTCAAAAAACTGAATAAAATAACACTCATGATTGAATAAATCACCGCTCATATAAATACAAGACAAACTATTAAATATATACGTATTGTGGAACAACACTGATGACGTTCTTACCTAATATTTGTTCTTCTTTTACTTCATCAATTTATCGGTTCCAATCTGATATAATGCTAAATTATTTACATATAAATTAGGTCGCATAAGGCGAAAATAATAACGTGTACTCTGAACGCTTTTCAAACATTCTAAACAAAGTTTCTTCTTCTAAGACACTTAGATAATCAAAAATATTCCGCCACTTCTGAAAGAAATCGTCTATTGCACAAATTTGCACACAAGCAATTTGGACATTATTCAAATGGGTTCGTTTAATAAAACATTTTAAGAAGTTTTGAAATTAGAACTTTGAATTGTAAAATATAAAGAGTCGTCCGTCGTATATATACATGAGTTACATGTTCCGGGATTGACGTTGATTGGCGTTGAGTTTTGTTCGGCGCTATTTCATCACAGAATTTTTGTCGATGAGAAACGCTTAATGGGACAAATTCAATTCATCAATTGCGAAAACACATGATTGCAAAATTAAAAATAAAGTCATCAGTTTTTGTTCCATTTACAAAAATAATATTTCGAAATTTATTTGGAAACTTTTCCACTCTTAATGGGCTTTTCATTGTGGTTTTTTTTTTTTGGTAACACTTAGAGCCGTTTTCTCAATGTCTGGTTAAGAACTAATCAGAACTTTAACCTAGACTTTTCTACTGAAAACTGTTGGTTAAAGTTCTAATTTATGCCTAACCAGACATTAAGAAAACGGCCTTTAGCCTTTCAAATATTCAATATTCTATTGAAGAAGTGTAATTTTCAAATAAAGTGGACTTGTGTGGTCTGTTCATCCCGACTCATTTCGGATGATAAGTATGTTATTATTCGACAATTCAAATTCTCCTAGCCACCAAGTTGCTAAAGCCAGCATGTATTTCGCAAACTTCAAAATATGCTTTTTCGCCTTAAATCCTAATTTTCTATCAAGAATGCCTCCTACTCGTAAATTGAAGCATTCCGAAATTCAAAAATGTTCGCCACAATTATGCAAGGAATTTGGCGCAAAACAAACTTCAATAGTGGAAAAATGGCAAAATTCCAGTAGTGAAGCAATGCATACTAGGGCAGGAGACCCTCATAACTTCCATCAGATAAACTAATAGTTTTAGAACATGTTTTGTGCATTTAATATGTTCTATAATATGTGTACTATTATATAAAATACGTTTTTGGTACAGAACATTATTTTTAACTTATGAACATACAGGGTGTATGGAAAATCCCAGAACGGTCAAATTTTTTGGAAGCACGTCAAATCGAAAAGCATAAAACACATGTCCAATAATTTAAAGAGATCTATTCAACGACACCAAACTTGACCTCCTCATCATACCTCGCGGGGTATGGTGGCGTTAGCTCTAAAATTTTAAACGGAAGAAACCTGAAACTGTTTTTATACCCTATATATATTGTATATTCACTTTGTCCTTCCGTTTATAACGCAGAGAAAGAGGGGTGGCAGATATAGAAAAGTATATATCGCCGGTGCTTACGAAGACTATCTCTTCTTTAAATGCGGACAAGAAAATCCTTTTTTTCAAACTGCGGCGAAAAATATCTTTTCTGTGCAAATGCGGAGAAGAAAATCACTTTTTATAAAATGCGGCGAAGAAAATCACTTTTAACAAAATGCGGCGAAGAAAATCTCTTTCGATTAGTAATGCAAATTTTTTCGAAAAAAGGAATAGGAAAAATTTCTCTGAAAAAATTATTTAAAGTGATTTTTTTCGCCGCATTTTGTAAATAGTGATTTCCTTCGCCGCATTTTATAAAAAGTGATTTTCTTGTCCGCTTATTACAAAAAAGATTTTTTTCGCCGCAATTTCAAAAAAAAGATTTTCTTCGCTGCAACTTTCGGTTGGAAGATTTTCTTCGTAAGCACCGGCGATATATGCTTGATCAACGTCATCTCCTGAGTCGATATAGCCATGTCCGTCCGTCTGGTTGGCTGGCTGGCTGGGGGTGCGTGGAAATATGTTTCTGTGAAACTGATCATGATAATTCAATAAAATTTGGTACACTGCATCCGTCGTTAAAGTTAGCTCATGGGATTGAACATGAGCAACATCGGTCACCTGACACGCCTACCACCCATACAAAAAATATACTCAAAATGCAACTTCAGGTGTATTTTTCACGACAATGCAATCAAAATACACACAAAATCTACGAAGTGTAAGCGCAACCCAACAAACAAAAACATTTCGTGAAATCGGACAAGAGGGCGTGGCACCTCCCATAAACAAAAGCTTCAAGACGCTATACTGAAAGCGTTTTTTGAGATAATCGACCTTAATTTTGCTCAGACACAAATAACTATAAACTCAACAAAAACTGGATGAAATCAGACAAGTGGTCGTGGTACCTCCCATATAAGCAAAATTTTAAAAATAATGCACTGTAGGGCATCGTGATAAGCGAAAAAGATGTTTCGAGCCGTTTATTCGATTTTTTAAACTTTTCTTTCGTTCTACACGCTTTTAAGCATTTCAACCTACATTGGGAGTTGAAATGAGATAATTTCTTACTTAAATCTTCCTGACGACCACTTGCTTTCTTTTCCAGTTCTTTTAACAAAAAAGCGAGTTGGTACTCAAAATTATTATGCCCAGAACTATATATAATGTTTATTAGTTATTGTCTCGTGATAAATAATAAGCTAGATGCCATTTCTATAGCAATATAAGAACTTTTGAATAATGGGGACAATGCGGGATAAAATATTTTCTTTTAGGTTAAGTACCAAAAATCGATATAAATTTTAAAGTAGCAAAATAAACTTGTCGTTTCTACATAACAGAATATTTTTACATGACAACTAATGCTTCGAAACGCTTGGAACCTAAACAAAGTATCTATAATTTATTTAATTTCATAAAATTTTACGTCTCCTTTTTATTTGACTTACCTACCTTAATCTGTTTACATTTTCAAAGACCGAAATATGTTAAACTACGGTTACATATCTAGAGATGAAGGTTCCATGGTCAAATAACACTAGTAGCTAACCGTCAAAAAAACTCCTTTGGAAAATACTCATAAGAATTTTACAGTCTACAAAGTTAAAGTTTAGTGGGCTGTAGTGATGAAATGGATTAGTTGCAAGTCTTATGAAAAATGTCAAAAAGTACCTTGGTTACCATTGTACTTAACCAATATAAGGGGCTACCCTGAAATAACATTTAATTTTTTAATTCTCGGCAGTTTTTGAGACTATCTGCCCCAGTGTGCGATGGGGTGAAGTATTTGTCCATGTAAATAGCCAAAATTGCGACTACGAGGAAACAGTTTAAATAATTGAATACATTCTGTGCCTACCCGACTCCACGGCTTCCGCTGAAATAGATTTTGCTGCACTGAATAAGACGTGGACGACAGAGAAAACGCAGCTACAATTCAGCACATTAACGGCGATTCTTCCCATGTAAATGAACTGGAATATGTCGTGCCCAGGATTCTATTCGTTTATCAAATCACAGCAGGATATGCTTTGCCAAATAGCATCGACAACAAAATATACTTGTAATAAAGAATTTGGAGAAATGAATTAGAATACAAAATTTGAGATAAAAGTCAATGTACTTTTGACTTTTGACAAAAGAACCAACCGAGATAAGACAATTTTTCAGGATTTTTGTCACAAAAATATAACTTGGTTAATCCCTAACAAAATCTAAAAAAAATTATTTTTGACAAAATGGCGGAACTTAGAAAAAAAAAATGCATCGTTTTTTCGCAAAAACATTTCTCTGAAGTTCCATGCCCATAACTTGCAAAAAAAATTTTTTTCGCATAACTAATAATGAGAGGGATCCATACTGAGAACAGCTCTGTGAATTTTTATAAAAATCTGAGGACCCAACTGCAAATGTCGAAAAATTTGAGCTGGAAAGCGTCATAAATAATTTTGTTCTGTTTGAAAAAAAGGGCAGAAAAATATTATGGATACCTATTCTCATACATATACGTACCACACAAAATAAATTTTTTGAAAAATATTTTTGTATGAAGGCCACCCTAAATAAATCTTTTTTTTTCAGCAAGCTTCCCTTTAATCCTCCTCTAAACTTAATTCTATTGTATGAAAATCAGCAGCAATATGGTCTTAAAAAATATTTTTGTATGAGAGCCACCCGGAATATAGATGCTAAATTAAAGTTTCATAATCTGAGTTATGCCCGTGTATATAGAGGCCATGTGACTGAATTTCGCGGTCTTATCCTTATACCTACCAAATATACACAAAAAATTTCATAAAAATCGGTTAAGCCATTCCGAAGGAGTTCGACCACAAACACCGTGACACGAGACTTTTATATATAAGACAAATTTTATCTCTAAAATGGTGAAAAAATTTTCAATTTATTATAATATATGTTTTTTCCAACAGTTATGGACATTAAAAACTATTTCCTATTTTATTTTAATTTCAACATGTCGTATGGGCAACATTAATTACATTTATTACATGGTACAAACCACGTGTAAACGATCAAGAAATTTGTTCATGGAATCCGATTTGGCTGAAAATTGGCATAAGTAATAGTAGCATAGTGGGAAAAATTACTACCAAATATATTTTCAAAATTAAAAAAATGGCGGAGATATAGGACTTTGAAATTTTTAGGTTAGTTTTTTTGATGGTGTCAAATAATTTGGCTTGAAACAGGCTTAAAAATAAAATGTAGCAAAAGTTTTTTTTAATTTTTTTTATATTGTTTACACTGAAAAAAAACATTTAAATTGAGTTTTCCAAAATATATAATTTTTGATAATTTTTATTTTTCTTACAAAAAAGCTACAGGTGTAACTTACCAGTCCTCCAAAAATTGGAGTGGGCCTGCCAGTGGTTCTTCAGAAAAACAATAAAATGTAGTATCTTCCCCAATTTTTCAGTACATTTTTTTAACCTAAAATTTTTATTAAATAAAATTTTCAAATGCTGAAGTTAGTTTATTTACTGTTTTTTTGCTTGTATAGTACTAATGAAAGTACCAACGCACTTTTTTCAAATTCAAATTAACGTTTAATTAAAAATTTCAAATTCAAAAAAATTGTACTGAAAAATTGCGGTAGAAGCCACATTTTATTGTTTTTCTGGAGAACCACTGGGAGGCCCACTCCAATTTTTGGAGGACTGGTAAGTTACACCAGTAGCTTTTTTTGTAAGAAAAATAAAAAATATCAAAAATGACATATTTTGGGAAACTCAATTTAAATTTTTTTTTTTAGTGTAAGCAATATAAAAAAAATTTTTGCTAGATTTTATTTTAAAGCCTGTTTCAAGCCAAATTATTTGACACCATCAAATTGAGAATTGGATAAATGCAACTAAAGTTATAGCTTCCCAAAAAAAACTAACCTAAAAATATCAAAGTCCCATATCCATGCCATTTTTTAAATTTTGAAAAAATATTTGGTAGTAATTTTTCTCACTATGCTACTATTACTTATGCCAATTTTCAGCTAAATCGGATGCCATAAAAAAAATTTTGATCGTTTTGAAATGGTTTACACCTCATTCATTTTTAAAGCTATATTCAGTATTTTTTGTATACCCTACACCCAGGGTATATTCACTTTGTCCTTCCGTTTTTAACGGAGAGAAGAAGGCGTGGCAGATATAGAAAAGTATATATAATCTTGATTAGCGTCACCTCCTGAGTCGATATAGCCTTGTCCGTCTGTCTGGCTGGCTGGCTGAGCAAGATAATTCAATGAAATTTAGTACACTGCCTCCGTCGTTAAAGTTAACTCGTGGGATTGAAAATGCGTGAAATCGGTGAACGGACACGCCTACCGCCCATACAAAAAATATATTTAAAATGCAACCTTAGGAGTATTTTTCACGGCAATGCAACCGACATAAACATAAATACTACGAATTGTAAGCGCAAGCTCTGAAAAAAAAAACCTGAACGAATTCGGACGTTGAAGGCGTGGCACCTCCCATTCAAGCCAAAGCTTCAAAACGCTATACCGAAAGCGTTTTTCGAGATAAACGAACTAAATTTTACTAAGACACTATGAACTATAAATGCAAGCTCTGAGCAAAAGCTGGGTGAAATCGGAAAAGAGGGCGTGGCGCCTCCCATATAAAACATATAGGTCACATTATCGTACCTTAGTGGTAACCCAATACCCATACCAAATGTCATGAAAATCTATGAAGCGGTTCAGCACTGAGAGTGAATTTCACATTTAGGGGCGTGGCACCGCACACTTTTACGAAAAGAAAATTTTGTGCGCTGCCTTCACAACCTTTCTAACAAAAAAAAAGTCAAGCAAATATGTTTTGAATAAGGCATCTTAACCGATTTCGTTTGCCTATTTGTGTATAGTTGCCCACTGAGCCGTCCCTGAGCAAGGCTTAGCAAATTTTGTTTTCACAATTATAGTTTGAGTTCTGGAGGCTACGTCCTGAAAATTTCAACCTTCTGTCTACCGTGGTTCCCGCTGGGCACCAATGGTTAAAGATAGGCGGCTGGTTTCTGGTTTTTTCAGTACATTTTCTTCATAAAAAGGACATAAAATAAATCTGCCTGAAACTTTTCTATCCGTGTATAACATTTATATAAGCGAATACTTATTTATGTGCAATTAAGTCATCCTTAATTCGATTTTTACTAAAAATGTTAATCATATCTGCAGTATGAATCTTCTATGAAGTGAGACTTTGTTGCAGTTTTAATAATTTAATTTACTGTTTATTTTTGTGCCGACGATATGAAAAACTTTAATTCAAGAAAATTTTAAAAAAATGTTCCTGGACTTCCTTTAAAAGGGGGAATAGTGGAATTCGGATGAAGTCCTACAACCAAATGGTCAAAGATTTCTTTAATGGACAACTCCTTGACATATCTATCCGGTATTTAAATTTGACTTGTCGCATCTTTTACTATTTTAGAAATGAGAAATATGGCAACGCAACTATTTCCGGAACACTTTATTAACCTGTGCGTGTATGGATGTGTGTGTGTGTATGTGTTTGCTAACGTTTATGCTAACATTCGGCTGTTTGTGTCAGGTGTATGCAAATTTTTTTTTTTTGTTTTGCCAACTGACGTCCGGCCGCATCATCAATTATGTATAAATTCAGAAAAATTCTGTTGTATCGCGATCGTGTGTGTGTGTGTGTGTGTGTGTGAGTATGATTATTCGTATGTATGATTTAAGTAATTCATTGCAAATCAAAACAACAACAAAAAAGCACAAAAGTGTATAAACTTAAGCATGGAAAAGTATCAACAATGAAAGTTCCTAACGTGACGCGCGATAACTTTACGGTCCATCCCAAGTCGTGAGATTTTGAAAGCCAAAAAAATCGAGAAAATTACATACAATAAAGTCTGACGACGACGTCGGTAAAAGCGGCATGCCAAGAGAATCGAAGCCGAGCAAAATTTGGCTGTTTCATGCGTGCGCGCACTTCCTCCTACAAAACGACCAATATGAAAGTGAACTGAAATTACGTTGTAGGCTTTAAACGAGAGCGCCATACGTTCGCTGACTTTTGGGCCCGAGCGAATTTTCGCTGTGTCGTTTTCGTCGCTGTTATTATTGGCCGCGCCGTTGTGCGCGCTCTGTTGCGATGGTGGCTTCTTAAATTGATGTTTGCGCAAAGTCAGCCAGTGAGTTAGTGAGTCAGGGAGATATCCGGTGTGAGCCGGGGTTGCTTCACAAGCGTTTAATTGCAAAAAGAAGAAGGAATTCAATCAAAACGACGAATACAGAATCGCGATAGATAGTGTAAAAAAAACTGGTCAATCTGTGTACCTACACTCTATCCGAACGCTGTCGTTGTCACTACATATAAAAGCCAAAGCAAAGAACCAAAAGTGCTCAGTTAAGAATTTTTGGTAACTTGAAAAGGCACACGGATTAGCTCAAAGTCGGCAGTTTAAGTTTAAGCACGGAGCACAAGCAGCACACGCCAATAGTAATTTTAAATTTTCCACAATTTGTTGAAAAATTCCAGTACTGTGTTCTAACTAGAAACTATTGACCAACGACTTTGATAACTAGTCCAAGTAAAAGTTTTGACCAAGAAAAAAAAAAAAAACGTGTGCCGGTCAAATTCAAATTCAAATTCTCAGAAATTCCTAACAAAGTCCCATAAACGGTTTCTCTTCAGCTCCTGTCTTTCTTTTTTTGTTGTTGTGAATAATTACGAAATTACAAACGAAAAAATGGTGTTCTCAGCATGGACTGTTTTAGCAGTAGTCGCTGTTTTGCTCCTATTAGTTTCCTACATGCGTGTTCTTTACGCATGCGTACGCAAAGCAAATGTGATGCAAACAGTCATATCAACAAATACTAGCTTGAAAAATCCTGTGAGAGTTGAAAAATCGTACAAGCAAGCACCAGGTCCAATGCCATGGCCAATTATTGGAAATCTGGACAAGCTGGGTCGCTATAAAGTACCATTCGAGGGCTTCACCGAACTAGCAAAGGACTATGGTGATGCATACACCCTCACATTGGGCACAACACGTTGTCTTATTGTCAACAATTTAGAACTAATCAGAGAAGTACTCAATCAAAATGGGAAATTTTTTGGAGGACGTCCAGATTTTTTACGCTACCACAAACTATTCGGAGGCGATCGAAATAACTGTAAGTTAACACGCACTTCCTGATAAGAAAAAGTCTTTAAGTCTTAAATGTTAGACAAAAGCCCCAATACAATAGAATGAAAGAAACAGAAAATAGAAAAAAAAATTGTTATTCAGTGGCCTAAAATATGAAGTAGATACATAGATATCGTAGATGCAACCAATCAATAATGGGCAGAGCTATTTATTTTAAATACGTTATGGTGCGTATATGTTTAAAATCATATTGACACATGTTTTAAGTTCTATTGTTCATATAATTGGCTTACCTTGCAATTTTTTTCGTTTTTTCCGAAGGTTGCCCATACGATATCAACCAACTAGTTCTTTAAAATAAAATTTTGCTTGTATCGTAGCTCTTTAAATGTATCTACTAGTAATAAACTGGGCTTGAGTTTTACCATAATCACAATAATAGTATTTTATAGTACTCGTACCTACGATTATTAAGTTTCTCACATTAATTTTTTTCGCTATTTTTGTTTTTCTCTTCTACAGCTCTTGCGCTCTGCGATTGGTCGCAATTGCAACAGAAACGTCGAAATCTTGCACGTCGCCACTGTTCTCCACGAGATTCATCATCTTTTTTTACAAAAATGTCAAGTGTTGGTGGTTTGGAAGCCGACGAGTTTATGCGCAGACTACAAGAGCAGATTATACCCGGAGAATCATTCCAAATTAAACCGCTTATACAACAGGCCTGCGCAAATATGTTCAGTCAGTATATGTGCTCGGTACGATTTGATTATGAAGATACCGAGTTTCAGAATATCGTGCAAAATTTCGACGAAATCTTTTGGGAGATTAATCAGGGATATGCTGTTGATTTTTTGCCATGGCTTGCACCGTTCTATAAAAATCACATCAAAAAAATAATAACCTGGTCGGCTACTATACGGAAATTCATTTTGGAGCGAATCATCAACGATAGAGAACAAAATGTTGATATTGATGAACCAGAAAAGGATTTCACAGATGCTTTACTAAAAAGTCTGGCCGAAGACGAAAATGTATCACGCGACATGATTATCTATATGTTAGAAGATTTTATTGGTGGACACTCTGCCGTCGGCAATTTGGTAATGCTTGCGCTAGCATACATTGCCAAAAATCCCGAAGTTGGTCGGAAAATACAGCAGGAAGCTGAATGCGTTACTAACGTTGGCGAAAGAACAGTAAATCTCTATGACATGGATGCGATGCCTTACACGCTTGCAACAATTTTCGAAGTGTTGCGCTACTCTTCGTCACCGATTGTGCCACATGTAGCGACAGAGGATGCACTAATATCTGGTTATGGTGTAACTACCGGTACTATTGTTTTCATCAATAACTATAAACTTAATACGAGCGAACAATATTGGGAAAATCCTGCAGCATTTGAACCTGCTAGATTTTTGGAAACTGTCCCAACTACTAGTACAATATCAGAAAAAATTTTACCGAAGCGACGTTGCTCCGAGGGTTCAGATTCCGGTATTGAGTTTGAAAAAGAGATTTCACTTAATACCTGTGCTTCAGAGGGACACATATCATCATCCAGCCGTGTATCGTTTCTGGAAAATCTAAACCCTAATAATAACGCAGAAATGAAAAACGAAAAAAAGTCTGAAACTCTTCGTTTAAAAAAGAATATCGCACACTTTTTGCCATTCAGCATAGGCAAAAGAACTTGCATTGGACAAAATTTAGTTCGTGGCTTCGGATTTATACTGCTTGCGAATATTCTACAGAAATACGATGTCAGCTGCAAGGATTTGTCAACATTACAAATAACACCAGCATGCGTTGCTCTTCCGGCAAAAACTTTCCCATTAGTATTAACGCAACGAGTCCTGAGGAAATAGATTTTTGTGACTTGTTATCATTGATCATCAATGTCAGTAGCAGTGATAGCAGGATAATGCTAATGAACTTCTATTTTATACTTAAACAACTAACCGGAAGCGCTTTAAATCGACATGGTAGTAGATTAGGCCAATGGATTAACATGGGATCTTCACTTGGAATGCATTCATTAGTTAGAAATGTCTTCACTCTTTAAAGCGAAAAATAATTAAGTGATGGTAGGGTGGAAGTGATAAAATACTATTACATACATATAACGTCAGTTCTAAAGCGAAATAAATATATAAAAAATATTGGAATTTAATTGTCACAACCTCTCAATTACTCATACATACGTACAGAAGAGGTATCTATAATTTTTTGGTTCCAGTTGAAGAAGTTATAGCTATTGTCACAGCTGGGAGAAGTAACTATTACGTAATATTTTATCCTATTTTATTTATAAAATATTTATTGAATATTCTTAACTTTTATCAGAACATAATTTAAAAAAAAGAAGATAAAATGACTCTGATTACATCTGTGTATATATAAGACTGAATAAATGTAGCTCTACTTAAATACTGAAAATACAATGCATACAAACAACTTGCTTTAATTTCTCTTATGTTGGGGCGTGGTAACGACCTAAGTAGGTAGTCTTGAGTATACATAATGTGAGGTCCGGCAATTGAGCTTAGATTCTTATAACATAGACCACAAACAACGAAAAATTCCATGTTGACAAGGGCTGCGTTAATAAATTTTTTTTATACTCCTCTTCCAGCCGTCCTTCCATGGTTTCCCGAATTTTGGATTTTGATAGCCGATCATAGAGGTTAATATTTACGAATCCAAGGTTGATTTTTTTCTATCACGTCCTTGATTAACATGAAATTGAAATCACTTGTCAGATTGAAACTGATAGCCAATTTGGTTTATTGGAATAAAAATCTAATTCCATCTTATTTATCGAAATCCGGAACACCTTAAATTTTATTTAAGTAATTCCGATTCTGAAAAAAATTGGATTTCTGAACGTTTTAAATGCAATTCAAAACTTAAAAATCATCAATATAAGAAGATCAAGATTAAATTAGATTAGATAAATTATACCTTGACTAAGAAACTAGTAAATGTAAAAACTTTGGCCTGGCCAAAAATTAAATACCCTACACTGCAGCATTTTGAAAATTTTGCTTGTATGGGAGGGGCCCCGTCTTCTTGTCCGAACTAACTTAGTATTTGCTCAGAGCTTGCGCTAACTATTTCTAGTAGTTTTACGAAATTTTGCTGCATTATCTCAAATAACGCTTGCACTACAGTAATTCAAAAACTTTGAATGTATGGGAGGTGCCACGCCTTCTTGCCCGCATCAATAAAGTTTCTGATCACAGCTTGCATTTCCTATCTTTAGAGTGTGAGTGTTGTGGTAAGATGACCTGAAAAAACGCATTCAGTAAAAAATTTTTTAACTTCTGGTTATAAGGGAGGTTCCACGTCCTCTCGTCCGAATTTACCAAGTTCTGAATCAGAATAGCACGCTTAGTATAGCGCTCTTTTTCAATCCCACGAAATTACTTTAACAACAGAGGCAGTACACCAAATTTCATTATCTTGTTCGCAAAATATTTTAAAATAATTTCCACGGACAGCCAGCCATATGGACAGAAGGCATGGCTATATCGACTCAGGAGGTGATGCTGATCAATAACACAGATTTTGCGGCGTAGGGTTTCCGTGTCGATTTCGTGTTATTTTATTTTATGTATTCAATCATAGCAATGGACCATTCTATACATTTCTAAATCGTAGCAAGCTTAAAAAAGTCTAGAAGTATGATACCACATGAATTAGGCGAACAGTTAGTGTTAACACCTACTTCCCATGCAAGCACTTAAAGCATTGTATAGGAAGTAGTCATTAGGATAATTCGATCACGCCCAGTTTAAATGCCAGGCAGACTGTGACTCTTATTATTATCTGTACCAAATTTCACGTATTTTACTTTACACTTTTTGGTCGCAATCATTATTTTAGCAGACAAATGGACTAAATAAATCAGAGCTAAACATGCAAATCTGAAAAAATGCTTTAAATGTTCTCATTCATGGTGATGCCCATTGCCTTCTCAAAGCGCAGCCAGAATGCGCATCAAAAATAGCGCTATAAGTAGTACGGGAAAGTTGCGCTTCGTATTTGTACATAGTGGGTGCACATTCAATTTGACGATTGGGTTTGCCGATAACATTTTCTTTGTAGAAGTAAGAACAAAGCAAAAATAACTGGGTGTAAACAAAAGACGATTATCCATAAACTACACTTAACACCAAACACGTTTTTTTATAAATTTATTTCTTTATATGACCACAGTGCGTAGTAATTTTCATTAGTCTGGCAGCATTTTAATTTGCAGTGGCGTTTCAGCCCTGGCTTTTGACGTTAACGGAACAAAACTGAAAAGTAAACAGCAATTGGTTGAATTTTTTTCAGTAAATTTTGTAAAACTGTGTTAAAGTTTGCAAATAAACTCCAATTTTTTTTAAATTTATAAATTAAAAAAGAAAATTACAGTCTTAAAACTTCTATCAAGAATTTTGCTCGAAAAGATTGTGAAAATCTACATAAAATAAAGATTCAGTGCAGTTAGCGCAGCTTTCTTTTTCTGCTTTTTCGTTTAGTGAAAACATTTGTGTATCTGGTGTACGACTACAACAAAAGAACAACTTAAACAATTGGTACACAAGCCATTCAAGGCGTTCCGCAAAACACAGTTTCAGGCGATTAGTCAACAACGCCTGCAGAGAAAAGTTTGTGAAAATCTTTTTTGTCTTCAGAACAATCAAAATAAAAAGATCTACTCAATTCACAACTGAAGAAAAGGACTAAAATTCTTGTGCAATGGGAACTCTTTCTGATTTTGGCCAAATCGCCATGAAATGGGATCCAAAAAATCTTGAAATTCGGACTATGTCTGTGGAGAAAACCCTGGAGCCATTAGTTTTGCAAGTAACAACACTGGTAAACACTAAGGGCCCCAGCAAAAAGAAAAAAGGTAAAACATTAATTTTTAAACGAATTTTTTTCTATACACATACCCCCATCCAAAAAAAGAAATTTTGTATGTTTGGCAAACACCTGCAAAAAGTCGGGCGATTAGAGAGGAGGAATTGTAGTCCCATACAAAAAAACACTTCTAGCAGTTATCATTATAAGACTTTATACTTGGTTGAATACTGTAGATTTCGTTTTTGAAATTTTTAAGTGTTTTGAGTTTATTGCGTTTTTAAATTATTTTTTAGTTATGTGCTGAAGATATCTACACACGTGAACCTAGCTCTCTGTTTGACAAATTACGTTTTTCAAGATCTGAGCGCAACATTAACCTAAGGAAATGTCTATACGGGGCGTTCCGCGTACGCGAAAGCTCCTCTCTCTCTCTCAATTTACTCAATTAGCGTACGCGAAACTCAATTAGCGTACGCGAAATCCAGTGAAGTTTTTTCCCCCGGGGAACTTGATTAATTTATGTACTGATCCGCGGCCGAAGGCCGCCGCGAAGCCGGTGTCGGATTTTTGGGAGTTTTAAATCCTGAGCTGCGGCCGCAGGCCGCCCACTTACCCCTACTTTTATGTAAAATTACTGTTGTAACGAAAATGCGTCCCGGGGGAAAAAACTTCACTGGATTTCGCGTACGCTAATTGAGTAAATTGAGAGAGAGAGAGGAGCTTTCGCGTACGCGGAACGCCCCGTATAGACAGACTCTTAACCTAATACCTGTGAGACACCTAACTTTAACCTCAGAAAGGCAGTTGTTCATGTAGTACGTCTCTGAAATACTGTCCCCAACGATAAAGTAATAATAATTGAAACGTATAGTTAATTCAGCAAAAAAATTTAAAAAAAAAAAAACAATTTGAAAACATAATTTAATTAGCTTCATGCATATTTGTAACTATATTATTACTTATTATAAAACCATGTGTTCCAAACACACAAAATTTTAAAATTTAATGCTTTTTCTTAGCCTTAAGGCATTGCGATATGCAAAATTAAATCTATAGTCTTATTCACGATCTTGTTGCATCGCAGCAAATGCAAAATTATTTGAAAAGTTTTTTAAAAAATCAATGGAATTTGTTTTTGTAATTTGAAAAAATTTTGCATTTGCTACGACGCAAAGTTATGCTAAAGGGAGATTGGGTGAGGTTGTAACCCCCATACAAAAAAAAAATGCTATATCTCTGCAGGTATAGCAGATTTTGTTATAAAACTTGGTACGTGGACAGATGTTTTTATTTCGAATCAACGTGCAAAAAGTAGAGTGGATTGCGAAAGAGGATATTGCATCCGTCATACAATAAAATGGCTTAATACTATATCTCTGTAAGAATAGCAGCTTTTGCTATAAAACTTGTAACATAGATGCAAATAGTGTCGACCATTAATCTTGCAAAAAATTGCAGGAATCGGACATGAGGTTGTTGCGCACACTATACAAAAAGATTAGTTTAAATGATAAATTTCTGCACGTATAACAGCTTTCGTTCAAATCGAACTCATCGCGCCACCTATAGAAAAAGGGCAGAACAACGTTTGCCAGGACCGCTAGTAAATAAATAAATTCCAATCGAGTTATCCCAACAAACCAAACGTTTCGATTTTTTCTGAATTCAGACTTTCGGAACAAATTCGAAACTGTCTTCGTTACAAATTCATAACAATTTCGTAAAGATTTATCTTTACTATTTTTAAAATTTTTTCTTTCGACTTTTTGGAACAAATTCGGAACTCTTACGATATTTCGTTACGAACTCGTGTCAACCATCTCATGTTTGCTGGAATATTTTATAATCGAACATAAAAATTTTATTTTGTATGAGAAATACAGGCATGTTCCGGAATCAGTGCGATTTCAATTACTTTTCGTTTCGAAACCTTTTTTATGAAAACGATAAGTTGCATTGTGGAAAATTACATGCTCTACGAATTATATGTTGACAAAATATTCTTAAACCGCAAAACGGTTAAAAATTCATTGTTATCGAATATCTCCTAAAACATAATTTTTTGGTTTACAAACATGATTATAGTATTATTTGTAGAGCATAGATTTCCAACAAAAAAGATGAAAATGATTTTCATCGTACCGTTTTCATCAAAAAGCTTTCGAAACGAAAAGTAAGTGAAATCTCACGGATTCCGGAAGAAGCCTGATAGTTTTTACATCAAAATTAATTATTACAATATCTTTTATTGGGGTTTATCGGGAATAAATTTTCACAGGTAATTTTTCCTCAGACTGCCGTGCATTCTCCACTCGCTTTTTGATAAAAAGGCAAATCTGTCTAAATTGGTTTTATGATAATAACTTTGTAACTAAACTAATAACTTGATTTTTCATTAATTATTTTTTTTTTTTTTCAGGCAAATCAAAACGCGCTAGCGCATTGGTAGCAGCTGTTGAAAAAGCTACTGAAAATTTCATTCAAAAAGGAGAACAGATTGCCTATGAAAATCCAGATATTACTCAAGAGATGTTGGCTGCTGTAGACGAGGTGAAAAAAACTGGCGATGCCATGAGCATTGCAGCGCGTGAGTTTTCTGAAGATCCTTGTAGCTCTTTAAAGCGTGGAAATATGGTACGCGCAGCTAGAAATCTTTTGTCTGCCGTTACTCGGCTACTTATACTTGCCGACATGGTAGATGTTCATTTATTGTTGAAGTCTTTACATGTCGTTGAAGACGACTTAAATAAGTTGAAAAATGCTTCAAGTCAAGATGAGCTTATGGATAATATGAGAGTAAGTTTCATACAGTAAATTATAGTGCTATATTCTTATATTCATTCATAAGTATAGTAGCTGCTTTTACGGGGATTATTCAGAAAAGAAAAGAAAAACAAATTAAAATTGCTATTAGAGATAGCATTTCATAATGAAATTTTCTTATTAGTATTTATTTTTCAATGTTTATCTCTTAAGAATAAAAAATAAGTATGTCAGGATCCTCTTTAGCGCAAAAATATTGCTAAAAATGTTTTATTAAAATTTATTTAACATTTAAAGCAATTTGGAAAAAATGCTGGTGAACTAATTAAGCAAGCAGCAAAGAGACAACAAGAACTAAAAGATCCTCAATTAAGGGATGATTTAGCTGCTGCACGTGCAATGTTGAAAAAGCATTCAACAATGCTATTAACTGCATCTAAAGTTTATGTTCGTCATCCAGAATTGGATTTAGCAAAAGTCAATCGAGACTTTATCTTAAAGCAAGTGTGTGATGCAGTTAACACTATAAGTGATGTAGCTCAGGGCAAGTCATCCCAACCAGCTGATATATATAGTGGTGCCGGTGAATTGGCTGCAGCACTTGATGATTTTGATGTAAGGATAGATATATGTGACAAGATATTCAATTTATTCATTTGATCATACTTTGCAGGAAGGAATCGTTATGGATCCAATGACATACAGTGAAAAACGTTCCCGTCAGTTGTTGGAAGAACGTTTAGAAAGCATAATAAGTGCTGCTGCATTGATGGCTGATGCTGATTGTACTCGTGATGAGCGTCGCGAACGCATAGTTGCTGAATGTAATGCAGTTCGTCAAGCACTACAAGATTTGCTCTCGGAATACATGTCAAATGTGAGTTATAAATATTTTGAAAGTTTGTTTTTTATAACTGCTGGTGAAATGACTGGTTCTTATTGGTCTGAGCCTAAGATATTCCGCCAAAACTATAGAAATTACTGTTAAAGAGTTCCCAACCTTCAGTTAGTTTTTAATTATTAATTTTTAGATGGGACAAAAAGATCACAGTGCGGGGCTTGATCGTGCTATTGATCAAATGTGCCGCAAAACACGCGACCTTCGTCGTCAATTGCGTAAGGCTGTCGTTGATCATGTATCAGATTCATTTTTAGAAACAACTACTCCGCTCATTGATTTAATCGAAGCAGCAAAAACTGGCAATGAAAAGAAAGTACGCGAAAAAGCTGATATATTTACCAAGCATGCGGAGAAATTAGTTGAGGTTGCGAACCTTGTGTGCAGTATGTCGAATAACGAAGATGGCGTAAAAATGGTACGTTACGCAGCTGCTCAGATTGAAAGCCTTTGTCCCCAAGTTATAAATGCAGCTTCGATTTTAACTGTGCGGCCTAATTCAAAAGTAGCTCAAGAAAACATGACAGCATATCGTCAAGCATGGGAAGTGCAAGTTCGAATTTTAACAGAAGCAGTCGATGACATCACAACAATCGATGATTTCTTGGCTGTTTCTGAAAATCACATATTAGAGGATGTCAATAAATGTGTAATGGCATTGCAAGTAGGTGACGCACAGGACTTGCGTGCCACAGCCGGCGCAATACAAGGACGTTCTGCACGTGTTTGCAATGTTGTTGAAGCCGAAATGGACAATTATGAACCATGTATTTATACCAAACGGGTATTAGAGGCTGTCAAAGTATTAAGAGAACAAGGTGAAGAAACAAAATCATGTGTTTCTTGTCTACGCATTTTTAACATCTTTTTTTTTCAATCATATTGGAATTTTCAGTTATGTCGAAGTTTGATCAACGTGTAGATGCTGCTGTTGAAGCACTTTCCTCGAATATAAACAAAGAAGTTGACGAAAATGACTTCATTGATGCTTCTCGTTTGGTTTACGATGGTGTTCGTGAAATTCGACGAGCAGTTTTGATGAACAGGGTTTGTAAAGGGTTTTTCATTTATATTTTATTACTTTTTTCTTCATGAAAGTACATAAATAAAAATACATATGTATGAATATAAGTATATATTTTGATTAAGAAATAAATTTTTGAAATAACATTCTCAAGGATGTAGATGAGCTAGATCCCGAAGATGTGGAGTTCGACGATCCTTATAATGCAGAGACAAGAAGCAAATGTAAGATAAAAGCAATATATGAAATCGGATAAATATCATCGCCATATATCATCCTCACAAAAGCATTCATCTCAATTAAATGGCAACAATTAAAAAGGATTTTGAAAAGCTACCTGACTGACCCGTCATTATTTTATAATTTAATTTTTTTTTCGTGAACTGCTTTTTTCAATCCGGTATATATATATTATATACGTCATTTTTCTTTTCAGAGCTCTGAAGATTTAGATACTGATACTGAATTTGAGCCTGTTGAAGATATGACTCTGGAAACTCGTAGTAGATGTAATTTTTCATTCATAAATTCATATTTTTTTTTTTTTTATGTTGCTTAAAATATCTACACTACTTGATATATTTCAATAATTTTTTTTTTCTGATGAACCAACTACATAATTTTTTTCATTTTATAAAGACGTTAGTAATATCTCCACAAAGCCTCTGTTTCAAAATAATTTATAATCTGTTCATGGAGCGTATTTATAAATAATAATGTTTGCTATAAATTATAATGAAAAAGGCTGTTGGGTTGTTATAAAATCTAATTTTTTTTTAACATTTTTTTTTTGTTTTTTGCTATTTAGAATTTTTTTATAATCATAGAAATGTACGCGACTTAACATTCAAAAAATTCATTCTTCAGAAAAATCAAATTTGCATTTAACTCAGCGTAATGAGGAAACTTCGAAATTTAACCAGATTTTTCCTCGGAATGCATATTTTTTCCTTGAAAAAATAATCGAAAATTGCGTTACATAAAATGTGAATTGTGTATCCCTGTCAATATAAAACAAAATATTTAAATAAAACAATGGTGCTCAAAATTTCGCTTAAAGAATGCAAAAAATTTAACAGTTACCACATGAATTATTTAAATGAAAATATAGCAGTTTTTACTGAGAGTTTTTGAAACAATTTAAATAATTATTGTTTTTATTATTCATAATCCTTAAAATCTGAAAACTTAAAATAACAAAAAGTAAAAAGTATATTGACGGCTTATTTTCAATACCCTCTATCTGCAAAAACAAAATTTTTTCAGGAGGACCAAGAGAACCACTGCCATCCCAATTTACTGTATTAATCATTCCAAGTACTGCAATATTGATTGAAAAGGCCGATTGGGAAATGATTTTTTCGTTTGTAACTAATTCCATACATGGCATTTGGTTTAATGGAGAGTTTGCTATCAACAACTTATTTTTGTAAAAATCTATATTAGGGTGGTAAATTTTTAAAGAAGTTTGAAATTGATATTCTTTATACCTTGCTCCGATCATGATAATATCTTTCCCAAATTTCAGCCGACTTGGACCAGCATCTATTCATGCTATTTCTGTACAAATCAAGAATCATATTTTTGTATGGTGAACACGATGGCGTTTTCAGTTTTTCTCTGTGATGACACAATTTTGAGAAAGCCTTATTTCAAAATGCAAAAAAGGATTTTTTTTATCACAATCAGGCCTTAATACTCGACGGCAAAATAAAATTGAGTGGATCGGAAAAGGCCATAGTGTTCATTATACAAAAATCTTCTTGAATCTTGGTTTGTACAAAACTAGCGTGACTATAGATTTTATTTAGCCGCTTTTCTTTTTCATACAAATCCTATGTAAATCAGAGCGATCTCTAAATATGGTGCAATTCGGCTGAAATTTGGGAAAAGCTCTACAGTCGATGTGCTTAAGAGTTTGTTATGTGTTTCTGTGCATTGTGTTTCGGATTCGAATCCAATTGCTGGTGTTAATTTTTTTTTACCGTCATACAATACGTGGGATATACTCACTTGAAACGCAGCTCACTTCTTAAATCAAAAGCTTTCTTTTAAAGTTGAATAGCTCAATTTAGCTTGTCGGCTTAGCAATTAACAGAATCTTAACTCAACGACTGTAATCTAACGACTGACTTTTATTTTTCATTCCATTAGAGAAAAGTCGTTATGGCTGGGTTCTTGGTTACACAGCAGTCATACAATTTTTCATAAAAATTATCTGCTATAAAAGTACTTTCCGAAACGTTGTAGCATTGTTCGAAAAAATTATAAAGCAATAACTGAAACAATTCATAAAATTTAGGCACAATGAGTAGAAAATAAGGCACTCACTTGTTTGCAGTATATATCTTTTTAATGAGAATGTCTTACTGGGTCTAAAAAAACTGTTTTTTTATAATTTTATATATGAAAAAGTAGGGAAAATTCGGCCTAACCCATTAAAAATAATTAATTAAACTAATGAGAGGAAGTAAAATTTTAAAGGCATAATTTACGGCTATTTTGTATGTTCGCTTATGTATATGTATAAAAAATAGGTAAATTTTAAAAAAATATAGTAGCTAAAATTTCTGCTTCATTCGACTTCATTAACTGCACGCATTTTCAATACATTAATCTTATAACTGTGACGAAAAGGAAAACAATTACAAAACTTCAATGGAATTAAAGCAAATATTTCATTAGCGGTTGATCAATTTTAAGTTATGTTTTTGGGCATTAGTAAAGCGTAGATAATGTACTTGTATTAAAAAATTGCCCATCGCGAAAGTGAAATTTTACTCAGAACTAACTGAAAATTGACATTTCCTTTTTACCACAGATATTTACTTTAAAACAATACATCACAAATGGAGTTAACTTATTTGAAAATACAATACAAAAATATGCAAACAATAGCACAAGAAAATAAGACGAAAAAACAGCCGTAATTTCTCCGGTGAAAAAACGCTCACTCGGAATCCTTATTTTCTTGCACAATGTTCACATCTACAATGAATTTTTTTCCATTGAGATGTTTAAAAAAATAATCATTATACATAGCGACAGGTTTTCCAATCCAAGTTAAAACTTTTTCACATCATATTAATCGTTTTTCAAAACAAATTTAATTTTTTTTTTAAATCAAATTCAAGTTTTTTCAACAATTTACCTTTTTACAATAAAATTAACATTTTTACAAATCAAATTAAACTTTGCAAAAAATACGATTAAAATGTTCCTACAGCAATTATCGTTATGAAACTGGATATATGTCAATATAGTTTCTACCAAACAGTTTCGAAAATGTGGATGGGGTTGGCTAAGTGATTTGGAAAAAGGTTAGTTTGATTGGAAGAAATTAATTTTCATCAGGGAAAAGTTTTAATTAATTTGAAGAGAGATCAATATGATGTGGAAAAGGTTTAACTTTTGTAGTGGAGAACTTGTACTAATTGTTTGCCAAAGTAAATTTTAATTTCTTGAAGAAGTAAGTAAATAAGACTCCAAAGTATTATTTTAAAGTAAAAAAAAAATATAATTTTTCATGTTTACAAGAAAATTTTATATGCAAAATCGTTATTACAGCAAGTGCACATACTGGAGATCAAACCGTTGATGAATATCCTGATATAAGTGGAATTTGCACTGCAAGGGTAAGTCAATTACAATATTACTGTTATTTTCTTATTTCTTACTTTTTCAAATATTTTGCGTATTTCAGGAAGCAATGCGTAAAATGACAGAAGAGGACAAACAGAAAATTGCTCAGCAGGTGGAACTGTTTCGTCGTGAGAAGCTCACTTTTGATTCTGAAGTAGCCAAGTGGGATGATACTGGAAATGATATTATATTCTTAGCAAAACATATGTGTATGATTATGATGGAGATGACAGATTTCACGCGGTAAAATACTATATCCTTCTTTTTCGTAAAATGTTTATTTTTTTGTCAAATGCTTTCCTGAGTTTTTTTTTCCTTTTGGGACGTTTTAAAGTAAAACTCGCCATAATAATCTTTGTGAAAACACCGGCAACTTTTACAATTAGTACTGTGGAAACTAAATTTTTTATCGTTAAAATTAATCGGCTTACTAAGCGGTTTTCAAATTACTCTATGGTTGGCGCATGAAATTAAAGTACAAGGCGAGTTTTGCAATTACATGCCTGATCTACATATAACATAAGAACCCAAGGGATAAAGCACAGCTTCAAAAGGCTTTCTGATGTGCTTCGTTTTCAGCCATAACCGCTTCCGCTTCGTAAGACGCATTATTTCTTTTTAAAATTGTATGTCCTAAAATATAAGCGTTCTGAAGCTTACTGCAGCCTTGCGGAAAAAGGCCTTCTGAAGCTTACACTACAATTACAAACTTGTTAGACCTCTAGACCACTGACCTATATGATGAAGAGGTATCAAATTTGTTTATTAACAAAATTTTTTAGCTAAAATTTCCAAACACAATTTGATATTCGAGTGCTTCCAACAGCCGTACAAAAAATCCTTTAGGGTATTCCTTAAAACGTTTGAATGCGTAAAACTATCAAAATTCGTATTGATTTTGACAACTATTACGAATTTTTAAGACATTTACATGTTTTGAGAAATACCCTCATTGTGTATTCAATATTCGATTTCAATTCAATTTAACAAAAATAAAAAACAAAAAAAAAAATGTTTGCCTGGATGCATTTATAAACTTTTGAAGAAACGTGTGTGCTAAATTTGTAATTAAACACGTTTAAAAAAAAAAAAAAAAATACTACTCAAATGTTAAAACAAACATGTGTCTACAAACATTACCTCGTAGCTTAAGCTGACTTTCATAACTCTTTCATCTATGACTCATCAGTGGCTTTGAGCCTCACTAATCATTTTGGGCAACATAATATCGACATATTGTAGATATAGTCACTGACAAGACATTGTCACGCATATGTCCGCCAACACATGCTAAATGCAAGCGTCAGCCTCATAGAAATCCTCCCTTGTTTTTTCACTACTTTCGGCACGTCATTGTCATTGACCTAACATTGATGACATAAAGACATTGTGTCACCCATGTCCCCTGCATGAAAATGTCATCCACTACGCATCATGTCTTCTACATGACGATGTCATCTACAAGGCATCATTGTCATGAAAGACTTATATGGGAACGTCCCTATATGTCATCAACGCCAAAGCATTGTCGTTAGTGACTCATAATGATTCTTTAATGACATTCACTACGGGGTATTTGATATTTAAATGCTTACTTCATTGTGTAAGTGCTCCTAAAATTCTATACGAACAAGCGCTTTAGAAGTACTTTCTTAAGAAGCGCTTGATAATATTCCCCTTGGGTATGTACTGAATGCAAAGTGATTGTGGGTGTGTCTGCCGTTTAGTGCCACGCCCCAAAAATACAATTCATCATATCTTTGAAACTATTTGACGCAGCTGGATGAGATTTGATACATACATATATTAAAAAGTGGGTGGTAACACGCCGCCAAAAAAAATTTTTTCATATCTCTGAAACTTGTTAACGCGTATGAAAAACGAAGAACTCACACTCAGTAAAATTTAAAAACGTAAACACGAGCTTATTGCAAAAACTTTTTTACATTTGAATGTTTTTTAATATGATAATAAAACTTTATTTTATAATTATTTTAGCGGAAGGGGACCGCTGAAAACTACAATGGACGTTATTAACGCTGCCAAGAAAATTTCTGAAGCTGGAACTAAACTGGATAAATTAACTCGCGAAATTGCAGAACAATGCCCTGAAAGTAGCACTAAAAAGGATCTACTGGCCTACTTACAAAGGATTGCATTGTATTGTCATCAAATTCAAATAACTTCCAAAGTTAAAGCTGATGTTCAAAATATAAGTGGCGAGTTAATTGTATCTGGGGTATGCAGTTTTTAATTGGGATTTAAATTTGTTTTTAAATTTGAGTTTTCCTTTCATGTACATTTTTAGTTGGACAGTGCTACTTCTTTGATTCAGGCTGCTAAAAATCTTATGAATGCAGTCGTGCTTACAGTAAAATATTCATATGTTGCATCTACAAAATACACTCGACAAGGAACAGTAGCGGTAAGTTTTTATTGAGTTATTTGACACTTTTGAAATAAGCAATATAGTCGTTATCGATATTGTTTTGTGTTAACGAAAATTAAATTGGCATTTTTGATTATTCCTTTCATTTCCGGACCAGCAATTTCGATTAAAATTTAATATCTTTGCTTTTCCTTATTCAGCACATACAATCTTGTAACTCCACTCCAAGCATTGGTTTATATTCAATTAAATTTATCGTCACCATTGACACAACTATTTCCTGGGTTGGAATAAAACATCAAGTTCTTGAAAAAGCTATTGAATAAGCAATTTATTTTGTCTAAGTACACGAACTTTAAAATTGTACGATACTTTTTTAAAAAAAATTTTACGTGCTACATATCTGTATATTATTACGAACTACAAAAATTTGTCCTACCTTTTTTACTATGTTAAAAATGGCGCACGACTTTGAATTATATACCATTACAAAGGTATTTGTTTGTAAATTTGCACAAAGTTAAATTTATTTTAATATTTTGCCATTAAGCCAGGTAAAATTAAAGGTACATTTTTCAATACAGCACAAAAAAAAAAAAAGACGAAAAGCTGACTGACACTGACTTCATATTTTTTGTGTTCTTTTCGTTTCACATTTGTCATTGTACCAGGGAAGATAATTGAGCTCTTCTATGTTGTACCAAATAGCAAAAAAAGAACTAAAACTGTCCAAAAACAACCAACATTTTTTAATACGTTTGTAGTCAAATTTTGACCATTCTGGTTTTGATTCTAGTTTTCATAAAACCATAAGAAAAAACGATCCCCTGAGTCAGTTTTCTCGTTTAAAATTGGATCTCCTCACGAGGTTTAATTTGACATTCAGTTCCCACAGAGACTTGAAACGAGGCTAAATTAAAAACTTTTTATTATAAGTTTAAGCTAAAAAATCAATCAATAACAAATATACTTATTTTTTCTTGCTACCTTTAGTCTCCAATAGTTGTATGGAAAATGAAAGCACCCGAAAAGAAACCATTAGTGCGGCCTGAAAAACCAGAGGAGGTGCGAGCAAAGGTCCGCAAAGGATCGCAGAAGAAAGTGCAAAATCCAATACATGCACTCTCTGAATTCCAAAGTCCTGCTGATGCAGTTTAATTAAAGTTTTTAATCAATGCTAACATACTTATATATGCATAATAAACAGATTATATAATTACAATATAAAATATCAAGTTATAAAATATGTTTATCACATACGATTTACTGCACGTGAATATGTTGAAACGATTAATTTCAATATTACCTATTAAAAGACAAAAATAAAATAACTAATCCAAATTTATTGTTTGCCTTGTTATTGTAATTTGTGTTGGGAATCTATAAAATTGTTACAGCTTAAAGTTTAATCCTGTTCCGAAATCCATGTGTTTTCAATTACATTTCATATAGAAAGCTTTTTAATGAAAATGATGAGACGAACGATAAAAGTTTTGGAATCTAATTACAAGTTCTACAAATAATATTAAGGGTATTCCTTAAAACGTGTAAGTGCCTCGAAAACATCGTAAACTCGTAATAGTTGTCAAAATCAATACCTATTTTGACAGTTTTACGAGCTTACGAGGTTTTCGAGGCATTTACACGTTTTAAGGAATACCCTAATTGATTTGCATTAACCAAGAAGTAACCAATTAAGAAAATTTCTCAGAAAACGGCAATAACGGTTACGGTTAACGGTTACTTTTTCGTAAAAACAAATCAATTTTATTTGTAGAACTTCAGGTCCTCCACAAAAAAGATTCTAATACTTTTAATCGTGTGCTGGGTTTTTACATTTTCGCATTTATGTAAAAATTTGTGAATTACATGTAAAATGTAGAAAACTATCAAAACTAAATGTACCTAATGAGAGAAGTATGTACCAAATAAAAAATAAATGTACCAGTTTTGTTGCAACTGTAGCAAAGTGTCATGGAGAGTAGTCAGCGGGGTAGCTAGACACAGCTAGCGATGTATATTAAAAAGATGGAACGTATCTGACCTTCTCTTCAATTTCTCGAATCAGTAGAGAAATTGCTTGGAATGCTCAAACCGGTTGCCAAACAAACAAACTGCTGATGCCGCCGAAAAATTATTGCATTTATTTTTTGATTTTCCTGACCTGCGTGATTTATTGGTGAAATACCTGGCGATGACAATATCGACAATATGGTATCGAAAATGAGCACTGAAAACAAATCTTCAACAATAAAATAATCTACATAATTTACATTAGTTTTTATCTGTCTTAATCATTAGAATTCAAAACTAAGAAATAAATTCCATTTTCTTAAAAACAATTTAACTTGCATTTATATTTAGTATTCTACGTTTTCTACAAAATTCATGTAGAGAACTCAAGACCATGATCACCTAAACGAAATGTAGATTTCGTAAATGAGTTTTCTACATGCCAACCCAGATCGTGTGACTCATCATTTTCATCAAAAAGCTTCCGAAATGAAAAGTAATTGAAACCACACGGATTACGGAACAGACATTTATCATGAATAAATAATGATAGTTCCGGTGAAAAAAATTCATTAGAAATTATTATTTCGCACAGCAGTTCTTTTTTCGTCAAATTTTCATGGGCTACATATATTTTCGATAGTTATGATAAACTTTCACTTTTTTTTTTTTAAATACGATATCAAATACAGCTCTTGTTACGGATTTCAAGACTGTCGTCGATGTAAGAGTCGTAGTATACAAAACAACATTAAAAAAGTATAATAAAAAACAAAAAAAAATATAAATATGGGAATTACATTCACATTCTCTTCAGTATAACAATTTCAGAGATACTTAGTTCTATCAACCATGTTAAGAACTGATGAAATATTTTTTGGGAGTAAGATATTTCGATGAAATGTTTTACGCTGCCTCCGTCATCAAAGTTACGTCATGGGATTGAAAAAAAAAAAAAATAAATATTCACAACGTAATATAAAAAGCATTATTCGTGATAATGAATACACGTAAATATTAGGGACAAGAAGGCGTGGTGCCTCCCATTGACACAAAAGATTCAAAATGCTTTATTGAAACCTTTTTTTTTTTTTGATATAACACTGAGTAATTAATGCAAGTCCTGATCAGCAACTTGGTGAATTCGGAAAAGGGGGCACGGCTCCTCCCATACACTAAAGTTTTCAAAAGAATTTAATAGCCCTTAAGTAACGGTGACTTTATATAACACAATTGTGCGTCCTCACTTAGAGTACGCTAGCCAAGTTTGGTCACCATTTTATAATATACACATTGATAGAATTGAAATAATTCAAAAAAATTTTGTTCGTTTTGCTCTTAACCCTTTCGACCCGGCTGGGACAATATATATATGCAAATTGGGATATATTGTCCCAGCCGGGTCGAAAGGGTTAAAGGCTTTAATTGGACGGATTCTTCAAACATTCCTCCTTATGAGGATCGTTTGATGTTGTTACGTATGCAGTCTTTAAGTACGCGTAGAAATATAGCGGATATACTTTATCTGCATCAGCTTATTACAGGGTCTCTTGCCGCACCAGAGCTTCTTAAATATATTTATTTTAATACTAACTGAAGAAGTAATCGTAACTCTAATCAATTATTTTATCAACCGGTTAGTAGAACTAATTATATGGCTTCAGCCCCTTTTAATCGCATGACAACTCTTATAAATCATTGCGAAGTATATAGTATTAGCTTGTCAAAAGGTCAACTCAAACTTAGATTGAAAAATTATTATAATTAAATTCGTTGGTTATTGGTTGTTTTTTATTTAATGTTTGTGTTGTCCGAGCCCCACAGCATGCAGTGTTAATTTTTTCTAACATTCAATCCTTGGATCATGTTATTACATACATTCAACTGCATTTATGCATTTGTAGTTATGTATACAAGTGATCTGAGTGGGTATGTTGAGAAAGTGCGAAAAAGCTAAGAAAAAATTATAAAAAAATAACACATTAAAACTCATAATTTTTTCATTTTCCTAATTTATTTTAAGCTTTACTTGATTTAAAGCTTGAAGCTAAATAGTCAAGAAGGCTAATAGCTGTAGTAGCTAAACTCTATTATTATAAAAAAAAATGCTGTAGCGCAACCTTTATTTGAGGTAATGTAATAAAATTTCGCCCAGATGGTAAGAACAGTTTGTGGAAGTCTTGGATAAAAACTATGCGAACTCAGACAACATGGAGTGGCACCTACCATACAAGCATACATTTTCATAACGCTGTAGTGCACACCAGAGGCGTATTTGTGGCGCGAGCACAGGGGGCTCCAACCCTTCCTAAAATTTTGTAACTATTGTACTTTTGGAAAAAGGTTTATAAGTAACATAACACTCCGAAATAAAATCATATTTACGCAAGCGCGCAAGCGTTATTTGCAATCAAATTTCAAACAGAAACTTAGAATAAGCTAGCGAGCTCTGAGTAAGAGTTAAGTGAACTCTGACAAGAAGGCGTGGCACCACCCATACAAGCAAAATTTTGAAAATGCTGCATTGTATGGTATTTATTTTTTGGACAGGACGAAAATAACACTCTTACGAGTTCAATAATGAAACAGGTTTTCCACATACGGTTAAACCACAACAAATTTTTCGTTTAAATTAAACTCTTTCCAAATCAAAATAAACCATTTCTTAGTCAAATTAACATTTTTCCAAAATTTAACTTTTTTTCCAATGAAATGATCAGTTTTCCTTATCAAATTAAACTTCGCAAAAAATGCGCTTAAAATGATAAACGAGTATCAATTTGGTTTATAGATGAATATTGTCTCTACCAAACGCTTTTCATAATGTGGAGGGGATTGAAAAGGGGGCGTAGCATCCATTTACAAAACTAATGGTATTTACTAATTAAAATATTATAAACAAATATTTATACATTATGCATAAAATTTTAAGCAAATCTTTTCATATGTGACCCCTACTGAAATTTTTCGTAAAATGTTATTGTAAAACACTTAGACGCATTATAACTCATTTCTTGGAAAAAAAAAACCCATACAAGCAGAAGATAATGGGTTAATATGCTCTAAAAAATGTTCGCTAACTACTTATATCAAAGATAATTTTTAATTGTCTTTTGAAACAGATTATGGTTTACATTATGTATTTTCTAGCAACAAGCTTGGATCAGATGACACTGTTGGAACAGTAAGCTCAAACCAACAATGTCATCTGAACCATGCTCGTTGGTAACAAATAATATATCAAAGGTTCAAGAATCTCGGCAGCTGGGAGATACCGGCAGCACATATATGGGGCGTTTTAAAGTTGATTGGAATTTCGTTCGCAGTATACCAAAATTTTCCTTTTGAAGTAAAATTTGATCCATTTCAGAGAAAATAAGTCAGCTCCAACTTAATTGCTTTTTACAGAATTCAACTTTCACCGTAGTATAGGATATTTGTCCAGACCAAAGCTAACATCATTAAGTTGCACACATATACTGGAATTTGAATACCAACTACATATTATGAATGCATTTATATTTCAATGGCTAAATATGTATGTATGTCTCAATTGTTTATGTCATCTAATAAATGCAACACTGACCTGTTTTTAGACTCTAGCCACTTTCATACAAAACTTGGCATCTGCGTCCATACTTGAATGTGCCATTAGATAATAATCTTCTCTATCCTCGTTTTGTACATGTACGTACTATGTTTTACAATATGCAAGTGCTTACAACTTTTCCACAGTAGGTACTCGCAGAAGTTGAAATATGTAATGGTGGAAAATTTCAAGTTTGGTTAGAAATTGCTTGCTTTGACTATCTATGAAAGAAAGAAAGAAAAAAAAAAGAATTTAATATCGCCCAGATTTGCTATTAGAAACTACGAGTACTCATACTGAAGCAACTTTTTCAAGTTGCTTTGAGAGCAGACGAAATTTTCTTTTCTATAGCATTCTTAATTGCTTAGCTGACATTGCAATGCGGAAGAAAAACTAGATTTTTCTTTTTTAAATAGACATTAGAAAATTAGTATCTATGCTAAAACTTGATAGAAAATTTGTGACCGCACTAACTGAATTATATAACCAATAACACTGCTCTACAAAGTTTGATATAACATTTTTCCCGTGTGCACTTTATAATACTAAATACAAGATATAGATATGGTTTGAAAGGACTATTTAGGAATGACAACATTGATGGATTCTGAGTAAGTAGTAAATACAATTCAGGTATGCTAAGTTAAATCGTTTTTTCAACAGATACCAATTCTGTTCGGTAAAATTTATTCGCTTTATTAAATATTTTTCACTTTTTCCAACTTATTGAGGGTTCACAACCGCAGGAAGTGAAGAAGAGTGTTATTAAAAGACTTTGTTTTTCCCCATGTAAATTCAATGTCACGCATACGACATGTTGTGCATGATTAAAGGAGAAATAGGCCGACTTCCTAAACGTTAGTTGCTTTGTATTGCAACAGCATTTTCATGCAAAAAATGTTGCATAATTTTAGGACTATTTGTTACTATTTACTTATTAAGAGCAAAGTTTACAAAAAGCATCAACTTTGTTACTGATGCGCTGAGGCGTTATGAAATGCAAGAATGATGCAGTAAAAAAATAAGCTCCTAAAATTATGCGACATTTTTTTTACGAAAATGCAGTTTCAACACAAAGCAACGGACGTTTAGGAAGTCGCCCATAATTTCGAAATGGCTATTAAAACTTATACCAAATTGTCTATTTTTTCACAATTTTATGCTAGAAAACACATTTTACATATGGATGGCCAAAAATTGCTCAATTGAACCAACTAAAAATCGAAGGCTTTCAAAAAAGACAAATTACAACCAGGAAAGATATTACGAATTTCTTTTTTCCTTCGGGTAATTGGTAGGCGGTCCAGGATTATCTACAATTTCGAATTAATCTTCAGATGCCCACATTTTCATACAAAGTAGATGGCGAAAATTAAAATGGATAGGACACACGTTGAGCAAATACGCTAAGGAGTAATGTTGAACGCAGTCGCTAATCACCGCACACGTTGACATACATAAATAACAAGAACCGGGATTGATTAGAATTAACAAAAATGTAGAATTCTTCAAAAATAAATAATTCCAGAAAGATCACTTCAAAACGCAAGCACTCAACGTGAAGTATATAAATACATGCGCCATTCCGCTAGTTTGTTGTAAACAAATAACCATAAATAACAATTCTTCTTTATTTCACTTATTTTTTTTTTTTTTTTTTTTTGTTTTTGTAAATGTAACGACTCTTAAATATTTATGGTTTTTGCAAATTTATTCGATAATATACCAATCTACAAATTATGCAGATACTCATAGTGTTATTTAAAATGAAAGTCACATCGTAAAACTTCCGAGAATCGCTGTGAAAGCGCAAGCAAGAAATTTTGTTTTTGAAAACGAAATTTGGAAATGAAAACAATCAGGCAATAAGGGCACAAATAGCAATTCAAATTCATACATACATATGTACATAACGTAATTTGACATATTTTGTATTCCAGGAAAAAAGTTACTAGAAATGATATGCGAAAAAGAAGTTGAGCAGGGTTCTTGAAACTTTGAAAAATAAAAACAATTATAATTTTCGGTTTTTAGAGGATTTAATTTGTATGGGAGGCAACACGACTTCAGGAACAGATAGGCTATATCGACTGAGGAAGCAGTGTTGATCAACAATGTATGCTGGCATGCTACCTCCTTATAAACAGGAAGACAAAACTAATCGACCCTTGATAAAAGATATAGAAAAATAGAGAAGAATTGGGAATACTTTAAAACCTATTCTTTAGAAAATGAAAGTTTCAAGTTTTTCTTGACTTGTATTTTAAAAAGTTTAAGAAAACTTAAACTTTTAGAAATAACAGCAATAAAAAATTTTTTGCTAAAACCTCAATTATTTAGTTTTTTTTTTCTTAAGTAGTAGCAGACTTTATGGCTATTTAATAATAATCATGGTTGGCAGCTGCAGAGGAAAATGTTGCTTTTTCGATTCCTTCCGCTTGCCTACAAAATCAACGAATTTGTTCGAAAAATTTTCTAGTGTTAACTGGTACTTAGTACTTTTATTCTGAAACGTTTTTTTCTTCTGCTTTCATTGAGGTTTTTGGATAAAATTTTTAGAAAAACTTTTTAAAAAAAGCCAAAAAAGTTTATGGGTGATTCTCAGATAACTGTACTTTTTGTGTCCTCTGGCGATTTCACCTATACAGCAGGCTTTTTTTTCACAAAAAATTACGCTATAAGTTAGAAACTATGTTTTTCTAATAGAGCGGATCAATTTTACCACCAAATAGTTATTGGTCTACTGTGAAAGTTTGGAAATACACCCCAAATGTCACAAACGTGGCATGTCCTACCCCTACTTTTTATACACAAAACGATGAAAAACGACCTAAAAACGGAAATAGAACAGAAAACAAGTTACTACACATATTAAGAAAATACTTAAGGCTACAATATTCTGAGCTCATCTGCAGTTTTAAATAAATTTTAGAGGGCACAATTTCGAATTGAAAACTGTCCCCTAGTTTTGGAAAAAAAAAAATTTCTTGAAAGCATTATGCTACCACTGCATGGTACTACTGTTTCAGTCAATAGATTGCGATACATATTCATTAATTCTGATCACTATCCATCACCCAAAGGTCATCATGTCCAGATGCGTCCAAAAAGAAATCCGTTTGCGTTTTATAGGGCAATTTATAAACAAAAACAGTTTTTTTTAAAAATTGTGGTCACAAACGTGGCACTCGGCACTCCCAGGTAGTACATTCTATTTAATGCATGAAACAATTTTTTTGTAGGATTTGCAGACATGACCCCAAATTCTTTCGGAAAAATCTTGTACTCAAAGGCGTGCTTTACAATGAGCGATAAACTACAAAAATGTCACAAACGTGGCGCATCAAAAATGTCACAAACGTGGCACTTTTTATCTGTCTGCAAAAAACATATTTCGATATAAAGTTTGAGTATACAGATGTTTAGTTGAAGGCTATTAATTATGTTTTTAATACAAAAATTTTTCTACACCATCAGAATCCTGAGTTATCCTTGCTCAAAAGTGAAAAAATCACTGTTTTGACATCTACTTAAAGCTATAGAACAAAAACAACAAGTAAAATTAATTTTTGTCAATGGATTCAGACAGCCAAATTTATTGTCAACAAGACATAGTTTACTGTTTTTCAATTGGATTCCCAGCTTCCGAGTTATAAGCGATTAAAGTAAGGATATCTTTCGATAACATACAAAGGATTTTTCGCGACCGAAAAGTTACAAAAAATCAAGTTTTATTATTTTTATCAATAACATATTTAATTACAAAAATTTCGAGACCTTGCAGACCATAATCGCATGAAAAATTACAGTTCTATGCTAGATTTAGTGAAAGGCCCTACTAAACTACTGCTTTGCAAATTAACAGAATCAAAATTTTATCTGTTCATTCACTAAATCTACAATAGAGCCTTATTTTTTTCATCCGCTTTTAGTCTGCAAGGGCTTAAAATTTTTGTGATAAAATATATTTTTGATACAATAATAAAACTTACCATTTTTGTTAATTTTTCGGTCCAGAAAATCCTTTTTGTGTTATTGAGAGGTATCCTTTTTTTAAAGGCTTATAGCTCGGAAACTGGGAATCCAATTGAAAAACGGTAAATTATGTCTTGTTGATAATAAATTCGGCTGTCAGAATCCATTGACAAAAATTAATTTAACTTGTTGTTGTTTTTGTTAAGTAGATGTCAAAACTGTGATTTTTTCACTTTTGAGCAAGGATATCTAAGGATATTGATGTAAAAAAAAAAAATCAAGATCATATTCGTAATAAGGAGATTCTAATCCACCATAAACGGCTATAAAAACAGAGAACAGGAAAGCTTAGTTGATCTTTAGGGCGGTAGGGTATAAAAAAATGGACCACTGGAGACATGACACCATCGCAAAATTAGTCTTGAAGTGTAAATTTGTAATTATATGCAATATAAATCTCATCAAAACACTTCAAAACCATCATTTTTCCATACAATGGCTAAAATGTCACAATTGTGGCAATTTGGTCACAAACGTGGCAGCAAAATTTCTTAATTTCGACCTCAAAGCCGTAAATTCGCACTTGTAGTTGATCTACTTAAAAGGTGAGTTTTAAGAGTGTGGTTACACAAGATAGCATGAAGAAACTTGCAAAAATCCAAAAAAATTATCTGCCAATTTTACAACTCGAACTGTGCTTTACAGTTATCTAAGAATCACCCTTATAACAACTTTTATTTCAAAACTTTTTGAACAAAAGTACAAAAAATTGCGCTGACGGATTTAAAAAAAGTTGGTATCAAATCCGTGCTCAGATGGCAAAACCTGCTATCGATCATGAATTGTGAAAAAGAGTTATTTATTCCAGGGAATTGTTTTCGGTGAGATCTACAAGCTGACAACGTGATGTGTTGTAAGGATCCTTATAAATGTCAATTTAAATTAAAATATTTCAGAGATTGGAATTCTTTGTGATTTTGACTGCATCACAATCCAAAGTTGTTGAAGGTAAAACATTAAAAAAATACGCTTAACCGTGAACGGCGCCCACAAGTGAACATACGAGTATGTATTATTAGATTTGGAAAGATGTTTTGGACGAAGAGCAGAAAAGGGTTTCTTTATTTTTTGGGGACTAGAGTACAAAAGACTCAAAGTTTTGATATACTCCCATTCAGATTTTGGAGTTTTAATCCAAACCAAGTATGGATTCTGATCAACAAAACCCTAATCTACAATAATCATAGCTGCACTCATTTTTTTTTCTAATGTTTGCATTTGTTAATGCAAATACATATTTAGGATTTGCTTAGTCAACTCAGTAGGTGACGCTAATCAAATTTCTTTCCAGTCATGAACACATACATAGGTACCCGTGTGTATGTATGTAACTATCAGAAATTCAAAATCTGGGGTATGAAAAGTGTTGTCATTTATGCATACATTACACACATAATTATGTGCATTAGACTGCTTCAGTTTTATTTTTTGCTTTCTTTTAGCTTTCAAATGGGGGAAGTAGTATACATATAATAATTTTAGTGCAAGGAGAGTCCATAATATTAATATTTTTGTGATAACAAGCGTAAACAGCTTAAGTCGACTTAAGAAAAATGGGTTTGAGCTCAATTTTCCATTAGTTCATTATTAAAATTGAAAAAAGAGTACTTTTCTAAATACCTTGCAGGCAAACGGAATAGTTTAAGAGTAGTCCATTAACAAGTCCTCTACCAACCAGTATTAGTCCGACTTCAATCCCTTTTGCATACAAGCAACTGTTCTTTTTTGTGTATTGGTGTCCTATGAAATTTCAATTGGCCTCTTTTGCATTACTTTTACACCAGTACGGGACTAGTTGTGGTATAAAGTAGTCCTGTAGTAATATTTATTTTTTTTTTTTGATTTAGATTTATATTTATTTAAAACAAATTAAGTAAAGTTAAATTACATTCATAACAGCATTAATTTTTTTGCAGAATTTATTTTGACACACAATTCAAGTGACACAAAACAGAAAATACTTCAAGAGCAATAAACGAAAATTGTAATTTGTTTTTGTCACGATTTAAATTTATTTGCCCCTACAAACTACAAACTTATATCAAACTGGCCCCTACTGCATCCTTTTTTCACTAGTTTCGGGATAACCGTGAACTAGTATTTTTTGTAGACTGTATCATATTTTTACTGCAGGGTAGTTTTATGTATGTCTCGTGAAAGAGAAAACTTAGACGAATGGGACACAAAATTTTTCATAAGTTAATAGACTGGACTTGGATTCAAAACCTACAACTACATCAAAAATGACTGTTTTTGTTTTGTTTTGTGGTGTTTGTTTTTTTTTTTTTTCAAATGCACCATTTTTCGACCTCTTTTCAAAAATGGTAAGTAAACAATTTAAAAAATAGTTTTATTTCATAGTTTTTTCTCAAAAGGAAACATGCATACATGCAATAAAAAATGATGTTGCATAAAAATTGATTAAAATTGAGTTTTCGACACCGAAATTGACCAAAGGACACGCCCACCTCCAAAATCCTAACCTAAAAATAATGTTGATAATAACTCTCACATTTTTTATCAAAAATTGTTTATATGTATATTAGGGTGGGCCAAATTGTATGGACGAATTTTCATCGACCTCGGCTACCCCCCTATGTGAAAGTCCATTCAATTCTATGAATATTTGCCCAAGGAACCATTCCTCTACGTTCAACTTTAGTTCGGCGCATTTTCGATTGAAAATTTTACCTTGCGTTTAATATTTATTTTTATGGTTGATTTTTAAAATTCTTATAGAGACAAAAGTAATATCGTAATATGTTTTGGCTGGTATTCTGTCAGTAATCAATAAAATTGACAAAGGCGACCTTCTCCATTTTTTTTTTTTTTTTTTTTCATGAATGCATCTGAGAATGCCATCTAGCTGCATTTGATGAAAGTTTGTGATCACTGAAATTTGCAATACCAAATACATATAGTAAGTTCGGGTAATGTGATATAGGCATTTTTGTTTTCTAAATTACACGTAGTTTTTAAAGCACAGCTGCTACCACTTTATGTATTATGTTTTATTGATGTATTGTGCAGTATATTATGATTTTGGAGTTCTTTAGCGTGGACCAATCTTAAGCTATTTCAATAAAATTGAAAAAAGGCAAAAAAAGTTAAGAAATAAAATTGGCGGGTAATGTGATATACTATATCGCATAGACCAACAAATTGTATTTTCGGCAAAAGGGTCATCGTGTTATAAAGACACTTTAGTTGTGGAACTTTTACTTCAAGTAAGGAGTGATAAACATAACTTTAATCGCTTTTACAAACCTTAAGCTAATTTTTCTAGAAAACTGTGCCCTATATATAAAAATGTTGGACCAACAAATTGTTAATAAGGAAAAACGTTTTAGATTTGGGCCAAAAGACCATCGTGCCAAACATTTTGCATTGCAAGTGTAACATCATATATTTTCGGTGCCAGAAGTGCACTATATCACATTACCCGAATTTCAGTTTTAAAACAATCAGATTATTTTTAAAAAACACACTCCAGCAAATAAAAAATTCAATTGCTTTATGGTTAGGTATATTCACCCACTAGCAGAATTTAATATTTCGACTATGATACCAATTTAAGTTTAGGCTAGATCCTTACATAAAGCACACGCAAATAAAGTTTTTATTCACTGCCAAATCGATTTTACCACACTGAAGGCAGAATTAATAATTGTGGGCGCTCAAAAACTTGTAGCACGTTTTTGTTTCAGTTACTGTGGTGTTGACGAAGAAATCATTATCGAGAGTTGTTTATTTAAGGAGATATGCTGGTATATCACATAACCCGCCTATATCACATTAAAGGAAGTTACTCTACGTCTCCATCCAACATATATCTATGGTCAAAAACTGTCAATCAAAACAATGGCAGCATGTTTTGAAATGTTCAAAAACTCATTACTCCATAAATCATACCATCTTTATTTTTGGTTCATCTGAAAGGTTTTTTCCAAAAAATATATTCTAGAAGGTCAAAAAAGTAGGTATTGGAGCTTTTTTTTGTAATTTTAGTAGGGTAAAGGAGGGAAATATGAACTACGTGGGTAATATGGACCACACGGTTATTTCCCACTGCATACATAGGATTTACCGTTATTCATGTTCAAACTTAACGCTAATACCTAAAGCTTATAATAGGGCGATTTTAGCGTTCGGTGAAGTCGCATGTTTCTGTAAAGTTGATTTTTCTAATAAAAAAGATCAGTGATAATTTTTTTCTAGTGAATATATTTCATTATTTCACTTTAAAGACATCGCGTTTTTAAATAAATGGTTAATTATATAAAGTCAGTGAATACCATTTATAATTTTTTAGCACAAATAAGTTCATTAACCAAAAGAGTTTTTGATAAAAAAACCATTTATTTCACCAACACGTGCTGTGGGTAATATGGACCACCAAAGAAAAAAGCCTCAAAAACAAATGTATTTATCATCTTTTTCAGATGGGGAATCTAGTTGCAGTTTTCATGACGAGTCTGATGGTCATTATATGTAATTCGTTAACTACAAAGAAAAAAAATGATAAAAAATGCATATAATGTTATACCCTTTACTCAGAAGTTCGACGTGGCGAATTTTGGGTTACATGTGTAATCTGACGTTCTTGGAGTCATGAAAAATGTGCCGAATGTGGAAGTGACATTTTTATATGCAACTTCTGTACCAAATGGACCATATGGTCAATATTACACTACACTTTTTTTTATCTTCATTTTGAGTATTTTCAGTTTTTAAATTTTTTTTTTCATTATCCTGATGAGATATTTATCTAAAAGTGAATCAGAATAAAGGTAAATTGTTTCCTTTACTGAATGACATAAAATTAATTGTTTTGTTTTATGTATTTTGGGTTTTATTTAAAAAAAGAAAGATGGGTGGTCCATATTTCCCTCCCTTACCCTACTAAAATAGTACTAAATTTTTTTTACCATTTTTATCGATTTTGGCAATTAACGAAGCCATGTACCTAATTTCAGCGATATTCCATGGGGTGCGGCAGTTCGATTATTGCAAACCCAGCAATTTCCACTTGATTGAAACAAACACGACAATCTCCTTATTTCTTATCGAATTTGGCCATAAACCCTCTTTAAGGACTTGGTTGAAACTTGGTTCATATCCTCATTTAACCCTATTCTACTTAGGGCCGATTTCACAATGTTCAGTTAAGCTTTAACTGGAACTTTGACTGGCACTTTGACATTTAAAATCATACAAAATATTTATTTATCTGGAAGTTAAATTTCTGAAGATTGAGAAAATCGCCCTTAATAGCAAAACATACAGTATAATAAATGCGTGATCTTCAGAGGTATACGTTTTTGTTAGTTTTTACAAAAATCAAAAAAGTGGAGATTGTCGCCTTTGTTTTTATACCCCTCAACTAAAAATATTACAAAAAATGAGCGTGGTCAAAAATCAAGTCCGCCCTCCTCCCATATAACTTAAAATGAATGATAACTCTTACATTTTTCATCAGATATTGTTAAAATTTAGTGAAATAAGAGTTTAAAATAAATAAAGATTATTTATTCAGGCTCTAGGTCGATTCCAAATAAAACTCTTTTTTGTTTTAATGAAGCAAATTTTTCTTTAATTTTTCAATATTTCGAACTCCTTCGGTGTTCGTTTTCAGGAAAAAATTTTTTTTAAGCTAAAAATATAATTTAAATTTTTTTTTAAAAAAACAATAAAAAACACAAATTTATATTTTTAGATGAAAAATTTTTAAATTATAAGGTCGAAAATAATATCACCATAATTATACAATAAGTTATGATTTTCAAAAAAAATTGGCAGTTTATCATGTACACAAACCAATTTTTATACAAAAAAAAAAAGTAATTTATTTTCAAATGGCAAAAATTTTCCTTACAGAAGTAGCAATATATTATTACTAGCTGTTTTACCCGGCGTTGCACGGGTTTTCATAAAAAGCCAGGCACTAAAAAGCTAATTACGAAAACTTTTTTATTTTTTAAAACAATGTGCCACAAACAGATTGTCCGATATTTATTTTATCGGCAAAATTCCAAAAGTATGGCAAAATATTAAAATATACGTTGAAGAAATCGGTAAAAGTCCAAGTTTATGAAAAAATGTCCAAAATATCGGTAAATGTCCAAAAGTATCGGAATACACCGAAGAAATCGGTAAAAGCCCAAATGTATCGAAAAACATTTAAAATATCGGCAAAAGTCAAAAAGCATAGAAGAACATCTAAAGTATAGGTAAAAGTCCAAATATAACGAAAACATCCAAAATATAGGTAAAAGTCCAAAAGTTTCGAAAAATATTGAAAAACATTTAAAATATCGGTAAAGGTCCAAAAATGTCGAAAAAAATCCTACATATCGGTAAAAGCCCAAAATTATTGGAAAACATTGAAGAAATCGGTGAAAGTTCAAATACATACATATATCGAAAAATATTCAATGTATCGAAAAGGGTCCAAAAGTTTCGGAAAATATTGAAACACAACTAAGAAATTGGTAAAGTCCAAGTTTATAGAAAAACACCCAAAATATCGCAAAAAATTCCAAAAATGTCGAAAAACATCCTATATATCGGTAAAAGTTCGAAAGTTTTGAAAAATATTGAAACACATAGAAGAAATCGGCAAAAGTCTAAGTTTAAAAACATCCAAAATATCGGTAAAATTACAAAAAAGAAATCGAAAAACATCCTATATATCGGTAAAAGCCCAAAAGTTTTGAAAAATATTGAAACACATTGAAGAAATCGGTGAAAGTCTAAAAACAAAACATCCAATCCCAGTGTGCCAGACGGTTCAAATCTTCGCTTTTTTATCCGTTACGGATCCGTTACTGATCCGTTGGCGGGAGAGATTCCCAAAAAAAAAGCGAATCGTTTTTTTTTTTGGAATTTCTCCCGCAAACGGATCAGTAACGGATCCGTAACGGGTAAAAAAGCGAAGATATGAACCGTCTGGCACACTGGGATATATCGAAACAAAATCAAAACTTTCGAAAAATAGTGAAATATGTACATCGAAGAAATCGGTCAAAGTCCAAGTGTTTCGAAAAACATCCAAAATATCGAAAAAAGTCAAAAAGAATTGAAAAATATTGAAAAACATGTAAAACATAGTTAAAAGTCCAAAAATATTGAATATATTGAGTTGGCATCACTGACGAAATCACTCTCATTTTTGCTCTCATCAACAACACAACATCAAGAATAAAAAAAAAACAATAAATGAAAGAGACGGAAAAGACAACAACAGCACATAGCTCATGGCGCAGCAAGCTATAGCGACTGAAATGCAAACGATCATTTTTATGCAAGCATTGAATTTTTTTTTTCAACAACTTCATACTAAAACAAAAAAGGTTTATCTTATAAAAACCAAAAAAATAAGTATACATTCCCGTTCCTTTTTACCCGTAGAACATTTAAAAAAAAAAAAATTATTAAAATCGGTTCGGTATATTTTGCACCAAATCGTTACATAGGGTTTTCATATAAGCAATTTTATATAAATAGTATAGAAGTGTAAATAATTGCCGTGTTTTTTTTTTAACGCGTATATACAATTGTGGATACCTTCAAATTGCGATAACTTATGAACGGTGAGTCGCACGATAAAAAGTTCAAGAGTCTTTTTCAAGGAGAACCACATGCTCTACAAATAATTTTAATCTTTTGTAAAAAAAAAAATAATTATTTAGAAGTTATTTAAAAAAAAGTGATTTTTTGCTATTTATCGGCGCTAACCAGTTTTTATAAAATACCTCCTTAAAAATAAATTTTTTTAAATATAAAATGAAAGAAAACGTGATTCTCCATAAAAAAGTTTCTTAGAGTTCTATTGTGTGACTTACTGCTCATGAGTTATCGCAATTTGAAGGTATCCACAATTGTATATACGCGTCAAAAAAAAAACACGGCTAATGTTATGGGCAAAACTGCTGGCTGCAACTTGGAAAGAAGATAAACAATACTTCAAACTATCAAATCAAGTAGAACTTTTTTATGGTGCTTTAACTTAAAACATACTTTATAGAAATTTTGGGTTACTTAGGAAAAAGGAACCAAAAAAAAAAAAAAATTAAGCAGTCTAATAAACATACGTTCCAAAAAAATAAAAGTATTCACCACTCATATTTAAATAGAGTTTGTTATCATTGATATGACAGAACCGGATATTTGCTGCCGTGTGATATTCAATTTTATATCTTCAATTTGTGATAAGAGTTTTAATGCAATTTTTTTTTCTTTTTCTTTTTAAATACGTCATACACAACCTGACACCAAAAGGTGCTTGAGTAAGTATTGCGTCGAGCAGTGTCAAATGCATCCGATGAATACACACATATTTTTTAACATTATTCGGTATTCAAATTTGAATATAATTTGGGCTTTAAGTGCTAATATCTGTTAGTATTAGTTGTGGTGTGCCACAGGAGAAGGGTTCATATCTTCTCCAAGACAACATTATGTAGGAGAGCTAAAAATAAGAGAAATGGTATTATCAGTTTTCATGTTAAGGACATGAATGACTCGACAGTGCAAATATAAATTTGGATCTGGATAGAGATTTAACCATCTTACGATTTTATACCAAGTAGTATAACTAAGGCATACTTTTTAAATATATATGTATATATAACACATTATTAAATATGTACGTACAAATGTACGGTTATTAATGTTGGCACACTTTGCATGGTTAATTGTTTCTATGAAATAGGATCGCTCGTGCTCCGTTAGCAATTTTTGTAAAACTTCAAAATTGCTGATATTTTTTTTAGTCGCTCGTACGATTCACGGATTTTTTTATTTTTATTTAAAATAAAATGCATTCTATTGTAAGTTGCCCGTTTTTCTTTCATTTTTTCCTTCTTTTAACATAATTTGCAAAATTGGTAAATAAGCAACAGCATTTTTTTTTTTTGTTTTTTTTTTTTTTTTTTTTTTTTTTTGAATTATTCCGCTTGACATTAAAGAACAGAATTTAAAAATAAATCGTTGATTTGATATTAAACTTAATGGATACATATTTAGCACTCCCTGTCTCGAACCGAATTGAAAATGCACCCCATTTATTTAAATTGGGTCAAAATGCACATGAGTTTAATATAAGTCTGTTGTTTTGTTTTTCATTTAACAAAATAACATTTTTGAGAAAATAAGTTATTAAGGAGTGAGGGTGAGGAAATTTTACCACTTACGACATTTTACTTGCAGAAATGATTAAAAAGTTTTTTGAGAGTTACTATGATACTAACTAGTTTTCTAAGCTAATTCCTCGCCATCTTGGAAAACGTTCAATATTCGAGCCGAGTCATTAAGTTGGAAGTTACTTCAAACATCAGCGACTCTTAAATATTTAACGGTATACTCAAAGCTAGGCTGAGGTACTGTGAACTTCTCCAAGCCCCTTTCAAGAAGAATGATGTGACTATGATCTGGATACCAGAACATAAAAGGAGTGAAAGGACAGTTTGCATAGCCTAGAGAATCTCACGAATACACGACATACGTGTCAACAAAACAGCATTTGCGGGAAAGTTTTTTATTTAAAAAAAAGGCAACATAAGCTCATCAATTGTTTACGGAAACTTATGCTGAATATGCTCCAGAGGTTAGAATGTGTCAAAAGTGATTCGCACGATTTTGACATCGAAGACAAAAAACGTCTAGGGCAGCCAAAAAAATTTGAAGACGAAGAAACGGAAACATTACTCGATCTTTCGATGGACAATACTTTGAATGGTGTATTAAATAATTTTTTTATCGAAACAAATGCATATTTACAGCAAAAAAACAAACTTTTTAAGTTGTAGACCCAATAACTTAACCAACTAATGACGTCTACTGGTGAAAATATAATAAAATCTACACTGAAATAATGACGGGGCACTGTAGAGTCAATTGTTGCTTAAAAGAAGTGGATCACACGAAGGGCATGGGAACGTAGAGCACGTCAAATTTGTAGGCAAGCGGCGGGAAGTGGTGCTTTTCATTTCCCTCCGTTTGCCTACAAACCCGAAGTGGCTTACGTGCCCGTGCCCTTCGAGTGACACCCCACTTAGAAGGCAATTCCTCTCCGTCAAGAATGTCTCGAAAGAGAAGAGCATGAAATATGCGCTTCGCTTACCACGAAGATACCTAGGTGTCGGTGTTTCTAGAACCTAGTTACAACGATAGAATGGTGGGGTCGATCAAACTATTTCTAATTATGAGTAAAATCAGTCTAGATTTTTGGAAATTTATAGAAACCAAGTCATATACTAAGGCCAAGGCTTAGGGTATAGTATATTTTATTTTCTAGGCTATCTTTTTTTCTAAGGTCAAGGCCAATACTAAGCCTTGAATCATGATCAAAACTCTCAACCCAAAAGTAAGATTCAATATAAGAACATGACTGAATAGCCAAGACCAATGTGGAATAGTAGTGGAGTCCTACTACCTTTGACTACTAATGTATATTATAGTGTACAACTTTTTTGGTGGTTAAGAGCAGGTAGAATTTTTTTTTTTTTTTAAATCCGCTGTTTTAAGGGTTCGAAATATAAATCAAAGTCAAAAAATTGGGGAGTGAAAGGATTCAAATCTTATTGAAATAATCACTGACGCACTGGAAACTTAATTAACGTCTAAAGAAGATCTGTCCTGTTGACGACCATTCCTGAAAACTCTGTCAAGAATATCTGAAAGTAGCAAACTTTTTTTTTTGTAATTTTAGATGACGGAATTCTTAACTTCAGTGACTTAGAAAAAATTGACCCCACGGTTTATTTGTATATAGGTGTCTAAAAATTAATGTGTGATATTTAGGAAAACAATATTCCATACCATAATGCACTCGTATACACTAAGGTAAGCAAAGACTCTACGATTTAATAAGAGAAAACGGCTAGATGAATAACAATCTGTGCAAATGGTATATGTATGTATATATGTATCATATTTATGTTAGAGTGCCCATATGTGCAAAATGTAAATTTTTTTTGCTCCCCACCCATTTTTGGAAAATAAAGTTCAAAAAAATAAGAAAAAAAAAATTTTTGAATCTGTAGTGGAAAAAACTCAGCCGGTATTTGATCGAAGTTTCAAAAATGATCTTTGACAGGGCAAATCGCTTTTCTGTCCATAACTTTTAAGCTATTGATTTTTTCGCTAATGATATCTAAGCATTTTTACTAGAGAATAACTAGACAAACAAATGAAGTTTAATACTGTTTTGGTACAAAAATATTTTTTTTTTTTTGCACCAAAAAGCTTGAATCAGATGACATTGTTGGTTTGATCTTACTGTGAAGTGTGTTTTAATTACAAAAACAATGCAAAATGGATAACGCAAAACAAAAAAAAAAAAATGTTGGTAGGCTGGTTTTCGTGACTTTCCAATGATCACCACAATCATATCATCAGACGAATTTGTCGACATCCAGATGAACTTACAAGTACATTTATTAAATCTTTAGCTTTTTATTCGTGGATCAAGAAGAGAATGATTTTCTATTTATTCTCTATAGAAAATGTTTTAAGGTCATAAGCGAAAAAATCAATTATTTAAAAGTTACAGACAGTAAGTGCGACTTGCTCTTTTAAAGTCCATTTATGAAACTTCAGTCGAAATCTGTAGGGTTTTTTCCACTACCTACTTATTGGCAATTTTTTTATTTTTTAAATCTTATTTTTTCGACCTCTATTTTTCGAAAATTGAAGGGTTGCTTAAAAAAAATTAAAACTTTTCACATATGGGCACTTTAAAGTATATCTTAAGCAAAGCTAAATCTATCCATTTATATTTACTGCTTACATGTTTGCATGTACGAATATGTGTTGTAGCTGAAGTTGAATTCTTGATCCTAAATATTAAAAATATTTCAGATTTTGTTTTCTTCTTTATTTTTTAGTAATTATATTCAATAGTTCTCCACTGGTGTGTTTTCATGTATCATGCAATTCAAAGTCATTCTTCCAAGCTACTGATCATAATATTACTATGAAAATTCATAGTTAGAATAAATTATATGGATCGAAAATTTTATAAAAGAAAAAATATGCAATAATTTTCAGGAAAATGAATACTGAAACCAATATTTGCGCTGATGACTATGGAGTGGATTAAGTTGAATATTTTCAATAACACTGATATGCTTCAATTTCTTAAGTTGAGCAAAAATTTTTTCATACCCTACCCAATAAAACTGGTATTAAGCAATACTAGCCAAAACTGACTTTAAAAACTAAAATATTTGGAGTTTTAAGATGTTTTTTGCAACACCTTTGAAAGGATTCAAAACGATTTTACTGCTTCTTGCATTTCAGGAGGTCAACATTGCCAACCTTAAAAGCAATGTCTTGCATCATACTTTTAGCCATAAATGAATTGATCCTTTAGGCAGCCTTTTGCTATTCCAAGGCACCGTCTTGAAGTTTCTCTACACCCACTAAATTGGCAGCATCATGCTACCCTATGAGTGAAAAATCGAAATTCGTTTCATCTCTAAAGCCTCTTATTGAACGTAAATGGATGACATTTGGTACAACTTCCGCCACACAATTTTAAAAAAATAAAAATTGAATAGCAAAGTGAGTGGGGGGATCTAAATCAAGTTTATTTCAGAAAGTCTTAGTAGCTTCAATACCTCACTTATGTACGAGTATATGAAAAGTATATACTTTGTAAGACTGATTGAATTGGAAATTCAAATGAAAGTGGTTTCCAGCTGAACTTAATCTACTTATCTATATATATCCACAAATTATATTTAGAATGTAAATTGTAGTTTGCATCTTTAAATTTTCTATTTGAGTGAAATTTCAAAGTACATATGTAAAAATAAGTTTTGCTTCACTTACACCAACACTGCCCCAAGTGTAGATGATTGCATCTTAATGATATTGTCAATATTATCATGCACTTTGGAAAAGAAGCATCCAGGGGTCCAATAATCAAGAGAATTCTGTTAATGTTTTTGTTGGTTTCCTTAACTCATTTTCCTAAAAATACATTTTCATTCTCATACGGATAATTCAGGAACATACATAAATATACTCGTATTTACATATGTGCTCATTATCCATGCATATATAGTTCTTTTAAAATTTAAACTTAGTTTGTGCTAAATGGAACATTCATATAAGACCCAGTTGGAATTTCAAAATAAGGAATGTTTTATATTTATGGCAAAGATGATGTTTAACAAACTAATAAGCAAAGATCACCATTCAAACTTTGCAGCCTGGTCCATCCTCTGACAATTCACTGACAATTACTTTGTTTTTAACCAAATCACAACACGATTCTCACTTTTTCAAAAATATTTTTGAATAATATATTAGTGGTATTCACGAAGTAGGGCAGCTGGGAGGGCAGATTAGCTAAAAATCACAGTCTGAACTAAGTTAGCGAACGGCTGTGTAGCATTATTGCTAAAGAGCTACAAAATCAGCTGGATTTTGTTTACTTTTAAAAAATAAAAAAAATTTAGTATCAACATTGAATCAAAACTTATGAAAATACCTACCAAGGGTGTTTTTAGTGTCTTTATTGCTTTATGCTTTTCCTTTTGCCGGTTCATTTTGTTATAATTTGCAAAAAAAAAAATTTTATTTAAAAACAAATGTCAACATAATTCTGACACATTTTGCTGTAGTAGAAAAGCTATTCAAATTTACTCAAGGGTTTTGTGTAGCAAAAGAGCTAACTTGTAGCTAAATTTCTTTAATGTATTTTGTTGTTGTTTAGAGCAGATTTGCTCTTCTACCCTTTTGCCACACTGGCTGCCCTACTTCGTGAATACCGTTATTATTTATTTTTTTTAAAGTAATTGAAATTGTTACATTTTTATATCCGTCACCCATGGTGTATTCACTTTGTCCTTCTGTTTGTAACGCAAAGAATGAGGTATGGGAAGTAAGAAAAAGTATATATTCATGATCAGTGTCACCTCTTGAGTCTTGCTGCTGTCGCTACAGATAGCTCGTGGTATTAGAAATGAGTGAAATCAGTGAAAGTTAGGCCACGCCTACCGCCCATAATAAATAAATCATTCGAAACACTATTTTTAGAGCTATTTAGGGATATTTTTCAAAATGCTGCAGTCTATGCGTCCTGCAACCACATTTTGCACAGACACTAGAAATAGTCAAAACAAGCTCAGAGCAAAAACTATGTAAACTCGGAAAAGAAAGCGTGGCGCTTCCCTTTCAAGCAAAATATTTAAAACGATTGGGTGTAGGGTATTTCGTTTTTGGTCACGCCAAATATATAACTTAACCGTCTTAAGCAGGCAAGTGAGAATGGGCTAATAACGCAAAAAAGATGTAACTAACATTTTCATTATATCGAGAAAACTAAAATTTCATTTTTTTATATTTCTTATTTAACCCTTTTTCGGCCACGCGAACAGAAAAATTGACCATTTTCAATAATTTTTTAAACTATGAAAGTAAATGATAACAAAAAGATTTTTAGTGTCTTATATTATTTTGATCTTTTGGCTGTTCGAAAATTTTGTTTTCCACTTCCGCAACACCCTCCATTCGTTTGAGAGGGTGTGGTTGAAAATGCCTTGTAGATGGACCTTTTTTTAAAAAATTATTATTAAAAATATGAAATAATAAAAAATAATAATAAAAAAAATTAATGATGAGGTTTAATAGCCAAAAGACCAAGCTATGATTTGCAATCTAAAAATTAACACCTGTCAAAAATTTCCCAAAAAAAAATATCATAAAAATTTTTTGATGACGGATTTGGAATCAGTGGGTGCTTATTACACTAAAAATGTACTTTACATCAAAAAATAAAATAGTTCTAATTTCTTGGCCGAAAATGGGTTAAATACATGTTAAATGCGCCTTCAAATCCTTTTCTATGAGAATGTTTGGGATTGTTAGCAGTGGCGGATCCAAGGTGGGCGATGGGGGCGATCGACCCCCAAACCAAGTGATTACATTATGTAAATTATGTGATTACGTATGTAAAGATTTTAAAAACATTCTGTTATTATCTAGAAATGTAGTCAATCGGCCCCCCCTCTTGGCAATGCTTGATCCGCCACTGATTGTTAGACTGATAACTGTAGTATTAAACTACTTTTCTAGTTCTTCCTATGTGAGAAATGGGCTTATTCTTTGTGTGGCGAGTCAATAATTGGTAAATTTTTTCAGATGTTGCTTACTTTCCGCCTCATCTTTCCCCATAGTTCGAAAAAAATAGAAGAATGCACTTTATTTTTGGAGCATTTCATCAACTTCACCATTTCACACATTGTTTTACCTTCATATTTTAGTTCCAGCATGACCAAAGACCAATATATCTACTTTTCAGTCCACGGCTCATCATACTACTATATAAAATGTAACCTCTGTCTGTGTCTCCATAACTCGAGAACCATTCGTCCGGTTTCCATGATTTTTTCTTTCTTTAATAGATATTTTGCATGGCAAGATTTTCAAATACTTTTTTTCGAAATACCATCGACTTCATCCGGGTTCTTGGAAATCCCATAATACAAAAATTATTTATCCGATTTGCATGTTTTTTTACTTCCGAAGACAAGCTATCAGATTAGATTTCAGCACAAACTCTTATTTGAAACACCCTCGGCATCGCCCGGAACACTAAAAAATTCTGGCACCGGGACAAATAACATCCGCTGGAAAAATGTCCAATGCAGTGAAATACAAAAAGCCTTCTGATACTGTTTGACATATATGGATGAGATTAGGTACATACATTTTTAAAGGGTATCGGGAACGGGCGACCGAAGTCGCTCCCGGGCAACTAGTTCTGACTACAATAGCAGTACTAAAATAGCAACAATAGAAGAATTGTTACTTTCTTTCTTCATAACTGTTTCTAAATGGTATCTGAATAATATTACTTTGATGGTCTATATTTAGATAGCGTTTCACACCGGATATTTTTTCCAAAATTTGCGGAAAAGTATGTGCATCATAAAGTACCGTTATCAAGCTATCTTATACAGTGGGTTGCGTTTGTGTTGTTTGCTTTAGTAAGTTTTTCTATCGTTTGAAATTGTAAAGTTATTTCTATTATTTTTTCCATCACTGTATATAAATCCTTAAATAATTAAATTTTTAAATCTTATTCGATGAAGTGATAACTTTGATTAAGAATCAGGCCAAACTTTTGAATTGATTTCTTTTTTTTTAATCTGTATTGCCGCTGTGGCGCAATTTCTAATTAATTTCTTCTCCTCTCTTTGGTTTTTTGGAGATTTTTTTAGAACAATATATGTATATATTCAAAATTATTCGATTTAGTTGAAGCAAACAACGAAGCATATTAAGTGAGAAATATCTAATTCTATCTTAACAATTCATATTAACTGACAGGATGACTTCAATGCATGTGTGACGTCAATGTAAACAAAATAAATGCAGAGGACGTCATAATTTTAAAACTATGTACATATTTTGTTGTTGGCAGTCAGTAACGGCCTAAACTATTAAATCCCATACGCAAGAGATTTCCATATGAAAGCAAGCTATCAGAAAAATAAGGCCAAACCATAGAATAGAATTCCTTTCTTCAAATTGATTGACGTCATTTGGTTATTTACCCTTTGTTACATCAAATTTGAGTCATAAAACAGGTATAATTATTTTTTTTTTACATATCACTAACCATTTTAGAAGTCGCCCAAAGCAGAAGAAACTTTTTCATATTAAATATATGGGAGCTTTTCATTTTGGCTTAAAATGCGAATATTAGGTGGCATTTCGTATTCAATTTAATGTTCATCATTTTGACCTTAAGGTCCTTCCAGAAGTTACTGAAAAATAAGAAAAAAAAAAAACAAAAAGTTAACTTCTAAGGGATTGTTACATTGATTTGAATTTTGAACATTTTTTTTTTCTGTCGAAAGTAATCACATTAACTCAATAGTTCTGGCTCATTTTTATGCAAAAGTATTCACAGGATTTCAAATAAATATTTTTTTTAAGCGGACAACGGACTGGGCCAGATTTCAAAAATAAAATAAAACAAAATAAAGAGTTTCACAAAATGAAATAAAAAACAGAGTATGGAGTATCCCAACGGGAAGAAATGAAGCTGCTTCCAAAAAGATCGCAATAGAAGCACATCTCTGGCAACATACAAAACTTTTCAAATTCTATATTTTTTTTATTGCTAATAAAAGTTAATAAATCTACCAAAAGGTTCAGGAAAAAAGTAATTTTTGTGAAATGGAACTTAAAATTTTGAAAAACTTCAACGGAAGCTTATTTCATATGCTTCCACGGAAGCGTATTTCATGTGCTTCTGAAAATGTGTATATCCGCTAGGATATGCTGTGTAAAAAAAGATAAGCAGTGAGAACAGCACTGGAAGCAGCTTCTTGCTTGCCTAGCCTAAAAGCGCAACTGAAGTCGTTTCAATGCGCTTCCGTTTCCCGTTGGGATAGTACTGCAATGCAAGCTGACAATAAAGGAGTTAGTGGCAACTTATAACTAACTCTTTCAAACAAATATCAATCGGAAGTAAATTACAGGAGAAGACTACAGGCAAAAATTACAAGAAATTACTGTGGCGAAACATGCCCAATTTCATAGTCAAAGGTCACAAAAGTCAGTTTTTTTTAATAACTCGCTAACTGTTACTTTCACAGCAGAATTTCCCACAACGATGAAACGATGTAAAAGCCATTTTCATACGAGTTACAATTTAGGAGACAGCTTCTCTTAAAAATGCATATTTCTATAACTGTGCCAAGGTTACGGATGGAAGCTTTTTAATGAAACTAGACAACGATGCTCATTAGCATGAAATGCAGATTGGACTAAGTTCAATTTTGAAGTTACAGAAAGGAAAGCGTCGCACCGCCCTAAATTTGAAATTTAATCTGGTCACATCTCAATTATTATACAACCAAATTATTGGCCACTAAAACAAGCCTTTTTATTTCTAATACAAATCTAAAAAGTGACCACAACAATTTGCAAAAATTGAAAAAATATTATACACGATATTTTAATAAAACTTGGTACACAACTACCGACTATCAATGCCTTATAATGAACAAAAACTGGGCGGGATTGAGTTGAGCTCCATGTCCGCTTTTTAGCAATTGAAAGTTTTGATATTCATATTATTCAATATTACTCGAAAACGGCTTTTGATGTAAATTTAAGAGATGTTACCCCTGAAAACATAAAACCTGATATACTAGTTGAAAGCACTAGTCTTTTTCATTAAAACATAATTTAAATCATTTCGATATCTTTTCGATATCTTTTTTTCTCTGAGGTTTCCTAACCTAAAGTTTTTGATTATTATTGAGAAAAAATTTTCAATAGCTAAAAACTGAACTATTTCGATTCCTCCCACTTTTTGTTACATAATTATTTTATTTCTGCTAATTTTTTAATATCAAGAAATAATTAATTAACAGGTCATTCATTAAGTCCGTGGGATAAGTAGGAGAAAAACAAAATTTTGACCAAACTCGATTTAATTATTCAACATAGTTGTCTTCGAGGGCGATACAACGAGTATAGCGATTTTCCAACATTTCGATTCCACTTTTATAGTACGATTTCTCTTTTTCGGCAAAATATGCCTCAGTTGACTGTCTTTTGGATTCTGGTGTGTAATAGTGAAGCCATGTTTCATCCATTGTCACATATCGACGATAGAATTCGATTTTATTGCGGTTTAACAGCGCCAAACACTACTCTGAAGCATCAATTCGTTGTTGTTTTTGGTCGACTGTGAGCTCACGCGGCACCCACTTTGCACAGAGCTTTTGCACACCCAAATGTTAGTGTAAAATGGTAAAAATACTACCATCTGATATCTTTACAATGTCAGCTAGACCCTGCACCTTCAATTTGCAATCGTTCATAACCAATTTGTGGATTTTTTTTGTTTTCTGGAATAACAGCCTCATTTGTGCGTCCACTGCGCTCTGCATCATTTGTGCTGGTACGACAATGTTGAAATTCAGCAATTCATTTGTATCGATGGAGGAGAGTTCGGATATTGTTTATCAATCCGTTGTTTGGTTTCCACTGTACTTTTTTTTCATCAAAAAGCAATGCTTTATCAAAACTCGAAATTCACTTTTTTCCATTTTTTTTTTACTAACAAAAGTTGCTTCACACAAAATGCTATAACTCACGAATCAATAGTCCGATTGCTATCTAATTTATACACGTATCGTTTGAAGGTTAGTACTAAATAAAAATCATATGGAAAAAATTCTAGTAATGCCATCTATGTGTCATCCTACGGACTTATTGAATGACCTGTTATGTTTTCATACTAAAATTTCCCTTCGTTCTCAAATTTTAGTCCAGTGTTAACGCGAATAATTCCTAGAGGGACGTCAAAAATACAGCAGCGATTGCAACTACAAACGTGTGCATGTAAACATTTCTATTTGTACGATTCGAGCACATACGAGTCTGCATTAGATATTTCTTTAAATATGTCGCCGAAGATACTCGCACTCATTACCCATCTTCCATGCATCGTTACTAATGTGATCATAAATTCCGTACGCTAGTGCAATCCAAACCAATTGTGTGTGTGCAACAAGTAAGCAAGTACCCTATGCTTACTCGCTCTCTTAAAAGTTCGGAGAGTTGCATATTGCATCCGAACTTGCTTGCATTAACGTATCCATCCATCCGTACGATACAAATAAATATCAATGGGATTGACGACAAGACAAAAACAAAAGCAAAAAAGAAAACTTCCAGGCGCGTAAAATTTTTATTTGGTTTCATTCTTAAACCACTTTATGCTCAATTCACTTCCCTGCAGCAACTTGCGCTATGAAAACTCGAAAACACTCGTCCAGTTAATTAAGAAAAACCAAACAAACAAACCATGCTTAAGCTCATCATGTTCGTGGTTGTACTCGTAGTGGTGCCGTCGCACGATGATTAACACGAGCCAACTGTATTTCAAGTACGGATCCCAAAACTCGTATGCATGTGTTCAGACGAAGACAGACGGACAGACGACGGTGAGTCGTTTGGGGCGAACACAGTTTTGGTCTCTTCTTTTGCGACTGACGGCTCACGGCTCAGTTAACTCAGAAGACAAACGAAAGAAAGGCAAACCAAACACCAGACACTCTGCGGCGCTCGAAAATATAAAAGCAATAACACCACTCGGTCACAGCTCAGTTTATCTTATAATCCCATTGCGTGCGTGTTCGGAAAAGTGAAGGATATTCGAAAGAAAAAACGAAAAAAAAAGATAAATAAATTGAAAATTATATACCTTTGAACAAATAAAGTTAATTAAAGACAAATTTTAATGCAATTCTGGAATTTATACTGTGTACACTGTGCCGGACTACGGAAATAGAACATTATATCTTAGGAGTGCGGTCGGTAATCGATCGATTGTGATTTTAAGTTAGAAATCATAATGGGACTCATTTTGGGATGTTTGTTGGGAATTGTTGGCATAATATCCCTGTTAGCATATTTACGAGTGGTTTACGAGTGTGTGCGAAAAGTTCGAATAGTGAGGATTAAAAGTCGATCAACAAAAAAACACGCTGGCAAACAACCGAATGCTGCTTCTTCTATAACCGTATCTGATACGGTGACAACGAATGATGATGAGCACCTCATACATATTGAGAAATTTAAGCAGGCACCCGGGCCTTTGCCATGGCCAGTTTTGGGAAATTTGGCATTATTGGGTCGCTATGCTGTACCATTTCAAGGATTTACTGAATTGGCAAAACAATTTGGTGATGTTTACTCCCTTACACTTGGCACTACACGTTGTTTGATTGTTAATAATTTGGATTTGATACGCGAGGTATTGAATCAAAACGGAAAATATTTTGGTGGTCGTCCAGATTTCATTAGATTTCATGTACTCTTTGGAGGTGATAGAAATAACTGTAAGTATTATGTGTGTATAGAACATATGTACGAGTATGTGTGAGCAAACAAAAAAATAATTATTGCGGTTTACTTAAAATGAGTTATAATGACAAAGTGAACATTCGTTTATAAAAAAGAAACATAATTTTTTTAAAAAAAAACTCCTAAAATAGATTTTTCAGAAGACACAACATGACCTGTTCGGTATTTAATTTTTTGCTTATTTTATAATAATTTGTTGATCGTTCAGTGCTTTCGATTTATGTATATATGTATATTTGCTGACCTCAAAATAAATCATTTTTGTGATCGATTCTTACATTAAATTTAATGAAAACTGTTAATGGAATATACTTGGGAAAATATTTGTACATGACCAAAAAATATAAATACTTTAAAAAGGTAATTTATGCATTTTTACTTCTGAAAACTTGTTGGGCCAATGCACATAAGTATTTACTGGCGGTTATGCAGGGGTAATGAAAGTAAATTCATGCTAAAGTCTATTAACTGCAATAGATAGATTACAACTAAATCAGAAAATAAGGCCTTTTTTGCTCACAAAATGTATTTTGAGACCGATAAGAAAATTGAAATGTTTTTTCGTCACTCAAAACAAATTTTAAAATTTTTCAAATAGGCGAGGAGCCGGCAATACTAAAAGTGCCGTCATCGCGGATTCTGAAATTTTTAATGCAAAATGGTAGTTTACACTAAGACGAATAAGAAAAGCTTGGTCAGCATGGTTGTATCCTGGCAGAAATATTTTTAAATGGTTTTTGAATTATTAAATTTTCGGAATGTTTTGCCGTCATCGCGGATTTTGATCAATCTTAATATTAATCGATGGTAAATATCATAACCATTCAGAAAAAATCCGGCCAACCAATTTTTTTTTGCCGAAAATGACCGGCAGACCTATTTTAATGGTGCGACAGTGGGTATAATCCGGCAGTTCCTAGGCTCGCATAATTTGACATTAAAACACGTAAAATAAAAAAAAATAAAAACAAATTTCCGTGATAACAGAGAAATTGTACCCACCATTAAAATAAGTCTGCCGGTCATTTTCGGCAAAAAAAATTGGTCGGCCTAATTTTTTCTGAAATTTACCATCGATTAATATTAAGATTCATCGAAATCCGCGATGACGGCAAAACATTCCGAAAATTTAATAATTCAAAAACCATTTAAAAATATTTCTGCCAGGATACAACCATGCTGACCAAGCTTTTCTTATTCGTCTTAGTGTAAACTACCATTTTGCATTAAAAATTTCAGAATCCGCGATGACGGCACTTTTAGTATTGCCGGCTCCCGAACTAAAATTTGAATGTACCTAGATTTTTTTCTTGCTTGACTAAAAATTTTAAATATTCGTTTAGTTTTCGAACCTATGTATGCTCATACTACACGCTCAGCTCACTTAGTGAGCCATTTTCACTTTTTGTCGAGTTTTTCAATATATATTGTTATTGTTACAAACATGTTGCCTTTTTGAATTTTTTCCTATAACGTAGCCTAAGCTTCAGTGAACTATTTAGTTTCGTTTTCTCGTAATCGAAATTTTCACAGGCGACATAAAACCATACTAAAGCAAATGGGTTGAATTTTTTAGAGTTTATTCCTTATTTATCGAACATCAGATGATATTTAAGTGTTGAAAGTTATCAGGCCAAATTTTTGTTGATAAAAAACAAGATTTTTTTCGAATTTAAAAACTCTTATATATAGTTGCGACTTTACACAGTGAGAAATATTACAAATATTCTACGTCTAGTAGATTTAAATTTAAAATTTTTATAATTTTGTCTTACGTAAGATTTTATCGACCACTCCCCCCCCCCCCCCCCCTCTTAACTTGCTTACGTAATAATTGAACGGCCGCTCTTTAAACCTTTTTTATTTCCTGCTAGAATTATTTTTTGTATATATATAAACGTGTAATTGCAAAACCCGAAGTCTACATTGACAACCCGACATCGATCTCGAAATTTCAAATTAAAAAATAAAAAAAACTATTAGTTAGATGATTACGGAAACTTTTCAAGTCAAATTAGACGATTTTAAACATTCATATATTTTTATAGCCGTTTATGTTGGACTGGGATCTCTTAATTACGAATCTGAACTTGGTTTTTTATCACGTCAGGATCCTGAGCTATCCTTGCTTTAAAAAGCAAAAATCACGGTTTTGAGGGGTACTTAAAGCTACATAACACTTCAAAGCATCAAATGGTAAAATTAATTTTTGTAAATGGACTTGGAAAGCCAAAGTTATTTTCAACAAGCCGCACTTTTTCGGTTGGATTACTATTTTACGAATCACAAGCCATTACAAAAAATGGTAATACTATCATACTGTGTAAATTTCATTGAAATCGGTCGATCCATTTTCGCTTTATTAATTTTCAGAAGCTCATGTGCTGTTTTGTACCAGTGCGCCATGGCGAAATCGTGAAGCGTTCCACATTAAAAAAAAACAGGTAAGAGTGTTAACTTTGGGATGTCCAAAAATTAAATACTCTACACTGTAATCTATATATAAATAGGCAAACGAAATCGGTTCAGTCCCTGTTTCTATACCTAAATCTCAACCGATTTGCTTGATTTTTGTTCTGTTGGAAAGGAGGAGCAGTGCATAGGACTATATTTATTTTTAAAGTGGGCGGTGCCACGCCCCTAATTGGAAAAAACGCTCTCACGGCTAAGCCGCTGCATCGATTTTAACGAAATTTGGGTTAGCACTAACGAACGATAATATGACCATTATGTTTTTCAGTGGGCGGTACCACGCCCCTAAGTGGAAAAAACGATCTCACGGCTACACCACTGCTTACGATTTTGATGAAATTTAGTATAGATATAGGGTTAGCACTAAGGAACGATATCATGATTGATTTTTATGAATTTTGGTATGGGCATAAAATGAACGGGACAGAGAGATATCAAAAACTGTTTGCTCTTTAGAAGGAGTTACACGCCTCTTAATGGAAAGCATGATATTGCAACTTAGCTGCTGCACCGATGCAGATAACCTTAACCCTAAGGAAGAATATTAAAAACTTTTGCTTTATTTTATGGTCAAATCAAAATGGTCGAATTTCGGCCACAAGGCGAACTCTAGTAATTTTAAAAATTTTACTTGCATGGTAGGTGCCATGCATTCTTTTTCGAATTCACTTAGTTTTTACTCCAACACTGCTAACTATTACTAAACTTCTGCGCTAAGTGTGTGAGAGAAATTTGGTTGAAATATTTCTAAAAACGCTTGCAGTACAAAGAATTAATGATTCCATGGTTTAAGATTTTATTTTAATGTATATCTCACAAACTTTACAAGCTATTTTGATGAAAATTGGTGAACAGACGGCGAATATAAATAACAAACTTTGGTTGAAATCAAAAGCGCGATGCCCACTTTTTACGTGCTAAATTAACCAATCTCAAAAAAGTGGGCGTGGCGTTATGTCACACACATAATGCACCATAATAATCGGTTACATGACCAATATCATTTTTTCAACATAATGTCATCAATTCTACACCATCGAGTTAACTTTTCCTGAAGACAGACCGCAGTTTAATTATTTTTAATAAAATGTCGGTCAATTTATATTATGACATTACTTTGGACTTACATCACTATTGAAATGACTAATAAATTTACAAAAGCCTTTAAACAAAATTTCTCTTCGAAACTAACTTTTCGGCCTTGAGTGTCATATTTTTATATCCGCAATGTCTGCTTTTCAATCCATAATTTTTTGGAAAACATTTTTTTTTGCTTTTGTAGAAACATAATTCCTGACCACCAACAGCGGCACTACATTTTATTTCTGATTTAATAAAACAGGCGATTGCAAAATAAAACCATGCAATTTTGTTTTGTATTAATTATACTTCTGACGCTTAAATCCGTTACACAATAATCGCCACTATAAAATTCAAGCGCAAATAATTTTTTAAATGTTTGCTCTGCAAAAATGCAAAATCGGGCATTGTAGGCAAAATTTTTTAGAGAAAAAAACTTATGAAATATTATTTTTTTGACGAAAACATTTAAGGTACAAGCAAATTTTTTTTTTTTAGTTATTATTATTCTGATCTGGTAATTAAATATTTATTACTTTTAACTAGAAATTAGCAGTCACTAATGCCATGCATATAAAAATAAATTTGTTTTTTTTTTATTTCAATGAATACAAAAAAGTAACATTTATTTGGTTATTATTTTGCCAAATGCCAAATTCCCAAATGGTAGAGTAAAATTAAATATCTAAAAGGAATAAGTTGCTGCGGACTTGAAACCTGTCACAGTTGTTTTTCAGGCTATAATAACTTTAAAAAAAAGTCCACAGCTCAACGGTGGCAACTCTGTTATTGATGAACAACTCAAAATTTATGCCTCAAACAAAAAAGAGTTCTGAGTAAAAATTGTAGCTTATGTAATTCTGCAGATTTTTCGTATCTTATAATTTTTCTGTTTCTTCATCGATCGGAAAATAGAAAAAAGTATTTTAAAGTTTAAGACTTAATCTTCTTAATTGTATAAATTTCAAATTGAATACCTTAAAATAAATATTAAAAAAATTAATGCAAATGAAAAGACAAAAAAAAAACCAATTATGAATTTGGAATATTTAATACTTTAATGTACTATACTACTTATTGTGCAATGTAATTTTTTATAAATTAAAATTAACTTAAATTAAATTATCATATCGTCTTTATACCTTTAACAATTAATTTTCATTATTTCAAGATAACAATTACTATTTATATTTTATATAACTTTTACTTTATTACTTTACTTTTTTATGAAAAACAACAGTAATTTTTTTCGAAAAAAGCATTTTTATTTTTTTTTTTTTTCAACAATGTTTTAGCTAGTTTTACTATTCTAAAAAGTTCAACCAAGCCATTGCTTCATATTTTTTAAAAAAAACTAGGTCGAACTAGTCGAATATGACCTTGGAGGTATAATCAACATGTAGGCCTAATTAAGGCCTTTTACAAGGATATATAATTTTTAAATATCGAATACCACCTGCCGAAGTTAGACCATTTTGGCTGTTTTTAGGGAATACCAAAAAAAAATGTGTTTTTATTTCTTAGATACTCAAGGTAAGCTCTCAAGTAAGGGGTGGTTCTTCCAAAAGTTTTTCTTATTGTATTGGGACCGACCCGGCCTAATATCCATTCTTTTACAAACCATACAGTTTTTGTGAAAATGTTTACTATTTTTTGATGGAAACAAGGTTTTTTTTTGACACTTTTTCATTGGTTTAAGTTTTTGAAACATATGTATATTACCGGAATTATATCGGAAAAAGCTAATGAGTTTGCAAAAAAACTCAAAAACGTACAGAAAAGCATTAGAAAAATCGAAAGAATTTGATATTAACCCATTTTCGGCCAAGAAAATAGAACTATTTTATTTTTTTGATATAAAGTATATTTTTAGTGTAATTAGCACCCCCTGATGCCAAATCCGTCATCAAAAAATTTTTATTGTTTTTTTTTTTGGGAATTTTTTTTTCGTTTTCCCTACCCCCCGCCCCCTAAGTGATGGAATTATTTTTTTACCTCAAACTACACTACATTACAAATAATTAATATGTGTGTGTAACATTTTGCAGACCATATTTTCTAAACTTATTTGAGGTCGCTGAGTCCGAAAATCGCATTTATTTTTTTTTTTTCCTAGGGGCCGTTCTCGAGATAATCGACCTTTTCAATTTTTGTGGTTATAGCTCCATTTTTTCGAACATATTTTGAGAAACCCAATTTATATCGAATATGATTTTACATTTTTATAGAGAAAAATTCTTAAACTTCCAACAAATGTATTAATATTTAAGATCCGATTCAAATTGGCTGAGTTATAGCAACGAAAAGTTCATTTTTATAGTAGTTTTTTACACTTTTTCGTGTTTAAGCCATATTAAACACAATTTTTTTGCCAGTAGCTTATACAAATATATATTTTTTATGTTTTAGTTCAATAGTGTATTTAATTGCAAATATTAGGAGTTAAATTTTAGCGAAATCGGATAATTTTTTAAAAAGTTATTAAGGTTTTAGTAAAATAAGACCATTTCAATTTTCATAGTTAACACAAATTATTTTTTAAATTTTTGTTGAAAAAATTAATTTTTTCTATGAAAATCGAAATGGTCTTATTTTACTAAAACCTTAATAACTTTTTAAAAATGAACCGATTTTGCTAAAATTGAGCTTTAAATATTTGCAATTAAATACACTATTGAATTAAAATATAAAAAATTTATATTTGTATAAGCTACTGGCAAAAAAACCGTGTTTAATTTGGCTTAAACACGAAAAAGTGTAAAAAACTACTATAAAAATGAACTTTTCGTTGCTATAACTCAGCCAATTTGAATCGGATCTTAAATATTGATACATTTGTTGGAAGTTTAAGAGTTTTTCTCTATAAAAGTGTAAAAACATATTGATCGAAATTGGGTTTCTCAAAATATGTTCGAAAAAATGGAGCTATAACCTCAAAAATCGAAAAGGTCGATTATTTCGAGAACGGCCCCTAGGAAAAAAAAATAAATGCGATTTTCGGACTCAGCGACCTCAAATTAGTTTAGAAAATATGGTCTGCATAATGTTACATTTTGGCTGTTGTCTAGTGCTATCGTCACATAGGTGGGAGCGGTGGTAATGGAAAAGCTTTTTGCGAATTTTAGCGTAGCGAGGATTATTGGCAGCCCCTTTTCACCGAAAACGTTCGATTAATCGAACACTAACTTTGACTCATACCGGCCTCTATCAGGCAATGACAGGTGTTGGTTTTTGGATTGCAAGTCATAGCTTGGTCCTTTGGCTATAAAACCTCATCATTATTTTTATAGACGGAGAGCCAGCGCTTGGCTGACCCTCCTCATAGTATCAAAGCTGAATTTTTTTGTGAGTGTTCTTCCAATAGTAGGTATGAACTTCTGTTCTAGTGAATTCCTGAGAAGTGGTGCCTACGTGAGATATCGGGCGCAAAAGGTCGAGAAAAACAGTTTTTTGCAAATATCTCGCTAACAGTTATATCTTCAAAAAAATTAACTTCCACAATTTTGTAGCTCATTAAATTTCATATCGAAAAGTGGTGCAAATTGTTTTCGCACGACCTATAGTTTAGGAGATATGGTCCAGTGAAATTGGACTTTCCAACCCAACATATAAAATCCATAATTTTTTTTCTTCTAGTCGGCCTTTATTTAGTTTCAAATTATGCACCAAAATTCGAGACCGATTTCACTGTCGTACAAAAAGTTATTCAGGCACAAAGGTCGAGAAAATTAGTGGTGCTCCACAATTTTGTAGCTCAGAAAATTTCATATCAAAAAGTGGTGCAAATTATTTTCGTACGACCCACAGTTTAGGAGATATCCTATTTTAAGGTATTTTCCGCATGCAAGTGTTCATAGTAATATGAATGTTGATTTTCAAAGTACTCTAACTACGCCTACGTCATAGAATCATGGCTGAATTTTTTTGTGGGTATTCTTCTAATAAGGAATTCTAACTTTTATTTTAGATAAATCGTGAGAGGTGGTGCCTTCGCGAAATATCGGGTGCAAAAGGTAGAGAAAATCAGTCTTTTGAAAGTTGATTTTGAAATTACTGTAACTATGCCTACGTCATGGTATCATGGCTGCATTTTTTGTGGGTATTCTTCCAATAGTGGGTACTGACTTTTGTTTCAGTCAAACCGTGAGAGGTGGTGCCTTCCTGAGATATCGGGTGCAAAAGTCGAGAAAATCAGTTTTTTTAATGTTGATTTTGAAATTACTGTAACTATGCCTACGTCATAGTATCATGGCTGCATTTTTTTGTGGGTATTTTTCCAATAGTGGGTACTAACTTTTGTTTTAGTCAAACCATGAGCGGTGGTGCCTTCGTGAGATATCGAGTGCGAAAGGTAGAGAAAATCAGTTTTTTGAAAGTTGATTTTCAAATTACTATAACTATGATCGATATCCCGCGAAGGCACCACCTCTCACGGTTTGACTAAAACAAAAGTTGGTACCCACTGCTGGAAAAATACCCACAAAAAAATTCAACCATGATACTATGACGTAGGCGTAGTTATAGTACTTTGAAAATAAGCACTCATATTACTATGTACACTTGTATGCGGTAAATACTTTAAAATAGGATATCTCCTAAACTGTGGATCGTACGAAAACAACTTGCACCACTTTTTGGTATGAAATTTTCTGAACTACAAAATTGTGGAGCACCATTTTTTTGTAGAAATAAGCGTAATCGAGATACTAATTTTCTCGACCTTTGTGCCTGAATAACTTTTTGAACGACAGTGAAATTGGTCTCGAATTTTGGTGCATACTTTGAAACTATAAAATAGACCGACTAAAGGAAAAAAAATTATGGATTTTATATGTTGGATCGGAAGGTCCAATTTCACTGGACCATATCTCCTAAACTATAGGTCGTGCGAAAACAATTTGCACCACTTTTCGATATGAAATTTAATGAGCTACAAAACTGTGGAAGTTATTTTTTTGTGGATATAACCTTTAGCGAAATATTTACAAAAAAAACTGTTTTTGTCGACCTTTTGCGCCCGATATCTCACGTAGGCACCACCTCTCAGGGATTCACTAGAACAGAAGTTCATACCTACCATTGGAAGAACACTCACAAAAAAATTCAGCTTTGATACTATGAGGAGGGTCAGCCAAGCGCTGGCTCTTAGTCTATTATTATTGTGATTATTTTATATTTTTAATAATTTTTAAAAAAAAGTTCCGTCGACAAGGCATTTTTCAACCACCCCTCTGAAACAAATGGAGGGGGGGTGGGGAAGTAGAAAATAATATTTTCGAACAACCAAAAGATCAAAGTAATATAAGGCATTAAAAGTCTTTCTGATATCATTTAATTTCATTGTTTAAAAAATTATTGAAAATTGTCAATTTTACTGTTCGCGTACGCGGCCGAAAATGGGTTAAGCGTGTTTGTTTTTGTCTCGTAAATTGAGTTAACTCTCATATTGCGAATGGTGTGTTGCTTGATAAAAAGTGCAAGGATTTCTCTTATGCAGAATCACATGCTTTATAAATACGTTCCATATTATGTAAAAAAAGGAGTTATTCAGGCCTGTTCCGAAATCCGTGTGATTTCAATTTCTTTTCATTCAGGAGGCTTTTTGATGAAAACGGTGAGTCGAACGATAAAAACTATCAGAATCTCTTTTGGGGATAAGTGCAGGTTCTATTAATAACATTGATTTGCATTAACGAAAAAGTATCCATATAGGAAGTATATATAAAAACCGCAAAAAGTCGAAAAATTCTATTTAATAGAATATATCATAAACTGTTTCTTTTTCGTACATACAAATCAAAATTATTTGTCGATCATGTTATTCTCCGCGAAAAAGATTCCAATACTTTTTTTCGTGTGACTTACCATTTTCATCAAAAAGCCTCCTTAGTGAAAAGTTTTTAAGCCACACGGATTATGGAACAGGCCTAATTAAATTTTTGGCGTATATCGCCATGTAAATGATTTTTATTGAATAGCTCATAAACAGTAAATTGTTTTTACATAAAATGAAAATTATAGCATAGAGCAAAGAATCCTCGTGCAACTCAACGCGTCAAAAGAAACACGCATAAACTTTCTTTAATTTGTATTTTAAGTTCAGCGATTCCTTATAGCAAGTAGTCCTTCGTTATTAAATTTCATAACGATTAATTATTTTGCTCAAAGGTTATTGTATTCATAAGTGACCGTATGAGAATAATTGCTTTATTCATTAAAATTTTTTTGAATCCTCAATAAAACAACATTTCGACATGCAAATTGCATATTGGAATTCAATGAAGTATGAGAATCTCATATTAAGGACTTTACTGAACTACTGTGTTATTGGGTCAACAGGTATACTAACTAGTACGGATATTTATTGCTTTATTTTTACGTTTTTTTTTGTATTCTTCCGATTACTTTTTGTTAGGTATATATTGCTATTTTTAGCATGATCGCTCGTTAGTGCACATTTATACGGATACTTTACATTCATTACGTTACTTTGGGTTAATGTCTCATATGTTGCACACGAGTTGTTTTGAAGTTCATTGTCACATATAAGCGCGCGATCAGATCAAGTGTGGCATGATGGGCAGGCAGACCAACTGACTGACTGACTTGTCGTTGTAATCTGGTTTTGTTATTGTTATTGTTGTTCTTTGTGCACTGTCAGTGTAAAAAATCGTTATCCTTAAGGTCAATTTATACAACTGGTTTGAAAATTTATTTCTGGTTTGCTGGTTGTAATCGAAATCATAAACTGTTGCCAAAATTTCGTTTATTGAACTAAATGCAATAAAAAAAAGTGTATTAAAAATATCTTTAGCATGTTGGGGATTTTTTCAAGAATATATTGTTTATTGTATCCACATTGACATTGGCATTACTTGAATGAATCAGGGCCATTCAGATTTTTGGATCATTCTGATCCTCAATTTTTAAATGTGTTAATATTGAAATATTTATATACTTGCATGTGTATAATATACAAGCAGCCTTCTTTACCTCAACTAACGATTATTTTAGGTACCAACTTTATTACTTTATCACCCGATTGTTGATTGGGCTTGGTTCTTGTGCCTAAAATTTTATAAAAACCCAATGATCTCATTTTTGTAATCTTAATTTTTACAACAATGGGGCCTAGAGCAAAAATATAGAAAATTAATTGATTAATCTTAGCTCATTACATAAGATACAATTTAAGATAAAAAATCAAATTACTTTGGTACACCGCTTAACTAATAAATTCATTCTTTTCTTTATAGCTTTGGCGCTCTGTGACTGGTCTCAGCTGCAACAAAAAAGAAGAAATCTCGCTCGAAAACATTGCTCCCCACGTGATGCTTCATCATTTTTTCAAAAGATGTCCGATGTGGGTTGTTTTGAAATGCAAGAGTTTATAGATCGTTTAAGTGCCACAGTAGTTGCTGGTGAAGAATTTCAATTAAAGCCCATTATACAACAGACCTGTGCCAATATGTTCAGTCAGTACATGTGCTCTGTGCGCTTTGACTACGATGATAAACAATTCCAAAGTATAGTTCGCTGTTTCGATGAGATCTTTTGGGAAATCAATCAAGGATATGCTGTTGACTTTTTGCCCTGGTTAGCGCCATTTTATTCCAAGCATATGAAAAGAATAATGTATTGGTCAGAGACCATAAGAGATTTCATTTTGGAAAGAATTATAAATGATAGAGAACATCGCGTTGATGTAGATGAACCGGAAAAAGATTTCACAGATGCACTTTTAAAAAGCCTGGCCGAAGATGAGGATGTTTCGCGAGACACAATCATTTATATGTTGGAAGATTTTATTGGAGGACACTCGGCAATTGGTAATCTTGTTATGCTGGCTTTGGCATACATTGTACGTTGCCCTAGCACCGGTAAAAAAATACAAGAAGAACTTGATGCAGTCATTGGCAATACAAATAGAAGTATCACACTAATGGACACAGACAATATGCCATACACTGTAGCTACAATTTACGAAGTTTTACGTTACTCCTCATCACCAATAGTTCCGCATGTAGCTACTGAGGACGTCGCCATTGCTGGTTATGGCGTCACAAAAGGAACAATAGTTTTTATCAATAACTATGAACTGAATACAAACAGCAAGTATTGGGACAATCCCGATATATTTAATCCAGATCGATTTTTAGAAAAACGAAATATTTATGACAAATCCGCATCAAGCAACAACATTTACCAATTAAGAAAAAATATTCCGCATTTTTTACCGTTTAGCATTGGAAAACGGACCTGCATAGGGCAAAATCTGGTTAAAGGTTTTGGTTTCATCATATTGGCCAATATAATGCACAAATACGATGTCAGCTGTAGAGATCCAAGCCAAATTAAAACTTATCCGGCTTGTGTGGCTGTCCCACCAGACACATTCTCTCTTGCCTTTTCGCCCAGAAAGTCCAAACCATAAAAATCATATTTGCTAATTAGCAGCGTAGTTTAAGTTTTGTTTAAAAGATCGTATCTCAACGATTTAGACTGGAAACTTTATAATTAGACTGCATAAATCTACAATAACATTACACGTTTATCTGAAACTACTTTTAGGTTATTAGGGATAGAAGATTAAAAATTACCCAATGTAATAATTTATTTAATTTAATTTATTTTTATGAGAAAACTTGCATTTTGTTTCTAATGTTTACTTAGTGACATAATTACCATTTCTATATGTTGTACATATATGATATACGTAATGTATTACGTGCGTTATTTTAACTTTTATAATTTATATTTAGAGTGTATAACTGATTCTGACCAAAAACTTATAAATTATGTATCTAACTTCAATTTTATTTTATTCATTGCATTATATTTATTTTGTACTTAATAAAGTTTTATTTCAGTTGTGCACAAGTTTAAACTTTTATTGAACATAAGAGACAAAAAAGAAAAATTTTAGAGATATGAAGAATTTGTTTTCAGCGGGCATGGTAGAGTAAGTTGGGTAATGTGGTATAGGCATTCTTGTTTTCTAAACTAAACGTTTTTTTTTTTTTTTTTTTTTGTAGCATAGGTGCTACCGCTTCATTTATTATATTTTTGTATCGTGCAGCATGTATATTATGATTTTGGAGATCTTTAGCGTGAGCCAATCTTAAGCTATTTTAACAAAAAGGGAAAAATGCAAAATACAACCCTTTATAAAATTGGCGGGTAATGTGATATACTGTATCGCATAAAGAAATTTTGGACCAACAAACTGTATTTTTGGCAAAAAGACCATCGTGTTGTAAAGTTAATTTAGTTGTGGAGCTTTTACTCCAGGTTAGGAGGGATAAATATTGATAAAATCACTTTTTCAAAGCTTTAGCTCATTTTTCTCTTTTTTTTTCTTGTGGAAAAATATTTTAGCTTATAAAATTTTCTATAAAAATAACCACTTGCACTACAATATACATATGATTTTTTTTTTTTCAGATGACCTATAATTTAGGAGATATTTTTTATAAAAAACCTAGAAAAAAAACTGTTTTTCAAAGTATCTCCAAAACTGTTCGTCCTATCCGTTAAAGAGATATTTGTAAAAAACTGATTTTGATCGCCATTTCTCCAATATGGCGGCGCGAGCGAACACGATTCGAGGTAGCAAAGTTGAAATTCTGAAAGAGTACATCGAAATCTATAAAATAACTCATTTGCAAAAATTTTCCAGGTAACATCATTTTTTTCTCCCAAATGATTGTACTATATACCCCAATTGAATACCTTTCCAAAAGTGGTCTGAGCATGAAAATCGCTTAAGAAATGTCTAAGTTATTGACAATTATTTGAGGAGAATTTGTCACAATTTATCGATTTTTCCACTCTTTGCATCCCTTTACAAGCCACAAAAAAATCGCAAATTTATTTTTTTTTTGCCATTTCTAAAAGATTAAGCATGAAACGAAACCATGTACCAAATTTCAGCGAAATCGGAAAGGGTGTGACAGATCTTCTTACGCGAGGCATGGAATGTCTGTATAAGGACTTCGCATTACCTTCTGGAACCTTTGGGTGTTCCAGAATATGAATCAAATAAATTTTGTTAATAGTCCACCATAGGTGTTTTCATCTAGTATGTCTAGATATTCTTGGTTTTGACTATGAATCCTTCGGATGACCTTCTTAAACCTTCGAGTGCGCCAGTAAACATTCAATTAAGGCTTGTTGATAGCTCGCCATAGATGTTTTCTGTATAGTGTACCTAGATATTCGTCGTTTTTACTATGACGCCTTCGAGTGATCATCCGCAACCTTCGGATGTCCCAGAAAACTATCAGTTAAGGCTAGTTGACCTAGTATACCTTTTATACCGTTTTAGCTACGAAGGCTTCGGGAACCTTCGGTTGTCTTGGAGAACTATCAAGATGGTATTCACGTTACTATGCCCTAGCGACACTTTTTGTTGTTGTAATTAGTTTTTATAGCACTTTTAACCGGTAAAAATATGTATTTCAAAAACTCATACCTTTCTAGTCCATAGTCGGGTTACTTTGCCATAAAATTTGGCACAAAAAAAATATCTAGAAACAACAATCTCATGTGTAAACGCGCTCTTCGGTCAACCGGCTTATGAAACCGGCTTCTGAACGATAACATAATGCAGTTGAGAAATGTCAAAATTGCATTTGTGAATCAAATTAGTAAACTCTGTTGTTTTCTTTAATCTCGCTGAAATTTTTAATTTTAAAACAATTGTAAAACATCATACATAATTGAAAAACAGAAACAAAACTTATTACTACCATTTCAAAGAAGTGTAGCTATCAAACCACAAGGAAATTCGATTTAAAATGCCTATGAGCATTTTTTAATTTATTGATTTATTCAAAGAATAACAATGAATCTTTTTAATGGAGAACGTTCATATTTTCTACAGCAAGGTTCCCGAAAAGAAAAAAATCTTAACATTTTCGATACAGGTAAGTTGGCTTCGTGTCAATAAAAAATGCAGGTTCCAAAGATCAATATTTTTTGACCTTGCAACGGAACTAATTGAAACTGAACCAGAGCACTCACTTTCTTTACCTGATAAATTAGACGAGTTGTCTACTACGTATGAATGTAGATTTTTAAATTTTTTCTGTTTTCATCAAGTAAATAAAACTCGGAAAACCATTATTTTTACCAATATTAGCCTTTTTTGGTTAAAATGCCTTCAAAATGTGTTGCTCCGGTCTACATAGTTTTTGAAATATATTATTTGTTTCAGTCAACGGATTATACACAGTGGGCTCCTACGTGTTTTGAGTTTGACTTTATTGACGAAAAAATCGTGGTATGGGGATGTATTTGTACTCATTTCAGGATTATAAAACTGTTTCAAGTAAAATCGGAGTTGATCGGTTTCGAAAGTTACAGCCAATTACATGGGTTTTTATTTTCTACTGTACAGTAACAAAAAAAATTAAATCAAAATGTCATGGATTCAACATGAAATCACGTAAAATTATTCGTGAGGACTAATGGAATCTAAAAAACAGGTTTCTGAAATCAAACCATTGGTAGTTCTTTGCAATTTTGTAAAGAAAAGGGGTTTTTGCAAATTGGCCCAAAACCTTTAAAAATAACAAGAAATTAAGACAAAAATTATCATTTATAATGGATTTGCCAAATCTTAATCTGAATCCGGTCACAAAATTGCTCCATCGCATATAGTTTTTGGGATATCCTAACATATATTAAAAATTAATGACGATTTTTCGCAGTTTTTGATGTTATATTATAAGACCAGCTAATTGTAAGTCATAAAACCTGATACAGAAATTGAAAGATCCATTTTTTTTCTTTAAAACTCATTTTGCATTTTGAATTACATCAGTATCTTTTGTTTTTTCCAAAATATCTTAACCTTTAAAGTTGAAAAAGGGCTAAAATCGGTTTTTTTGGCTATATTTGGGGTTAAATGTAGGACGAATGAAATAGTTAAGCTATTTTATATTAATTGCATTATTTAGTACTATTTTTAGTCTTCACAATGAGTTACAAAGTGAGCTCGTATTATTTTCCATAACAAAGCTATGATCATTTTACATTTTTAGGTAAATTTGTATGAGAGCCCCCCTAGGAGGTTGAGATAAGGGACGGACATTTTAGAAACAAATGTTGAGGAGAGGAAAATGTAAATAGTTGCTTGTCAGTTTTTCCTTCATAGGGAACTAATTCATTATTTACTGCACAGTATAAAAGAAAAAACATGTAATTGGTTGTAATTTACGAAACCGATCAGCTGCGATTTTACTTGAAGCAGTTCTATAATCCTGAAATGTGTGCAAACACATCCCCATACCCCGATTTTGTCGTCAACAAAGTCAAACTCAAAACACGTAGGAGCCCACTGTGTATATGATCTAACAGACTATTTACAGTAGTTAATTAAAATAAATATAAAACTATTTAAATAAAATATAAAGATTCGATTTAAATTTGTGTTCATTTAAATTAAAATTAGATAGTTTAATACATCGTGATATTGGTTCATTGAGAGCATAATTTGGTCTATGAAAATCTTCAACAAACAAACGATTATTTCTCAAATTCCTAGGAGGATGATATTTCTGTATTGTAATATTTTTTTAAGCTTTTTGTTTAGTGTAAAATTTTTAATACCTAATGTAAAAATTTTTTAAACAAATTAAAAGTTTAAAAAAAAAGTCCATGGAAATGAAGGAATTTGATGCTTCTTAAGAAAAATGATTTAAAATTTATTTTAATCGTCCAAAAATGCTTAATACTTAAAAAAAAAAATTTAATATTAACATATAAGACTAATTTAATTTATACACTACACTCAAAACTAGCTTTCTGAGCTACAGAACCTATTATACTTTGTTATCTATATAAGGAACACACAATATTTAAACTGTCTTATATATGATGGTTCAAAAATAAATATTCAATTCAATTTAATAGGTATATGCTAATTCAATAGGTAGCGGAATGTATGCTGCTTTGAGACACCTCCGGGTATGAGACAGTCGATTTTTTCTATGATGCAAAATCAACATTGCCAATCTGACTACTCTCGAACTATCCTCTTACTATGACCAAGTTTTTAAGCCAACACCGTAGTGAAAAGATCTGTTGCATGTTTAGTTATACACCTCAGGTCGCAACTCGACTGTAAAAAGTTTTTTATGATCTGTTTCAAAGTGTTATATTTTGGATTTAATCAACTGGAAATAGGAAGTGTCATGCGTAAGCATTTAGAGTTTTATATCTACTTTGTGATACGATTTGTATGTTTGTATGTATTCTCCTTTAACTCCTAGGAGGAGCATAGGGCCAATATGAAATCTCTCCATTTGTCACGATCCCTTGCGATGACTTTAATCTCTTGCCACGACTTTCCCGATTCTTGGATTTCCTTTTCCAGCGACCTCTTTCAGTTGGTTTTGGGTCTACCACGTCCTCTACTACCTTGTGGATTCCACTCAAGAGCCTGGCGACAAACTTCGCTGTGTGGTTTTAGGAGAGTGACCAATCCATCTCCATTTGCGCAGCTTGACCTCGATTGCTATAGCCCTCTGATTGCATTTTTGATGTAGCTCGGCATTTGATATAGGGCGAGGCCACCAAACCTTTAGTATTCGCCTTAAGCATTTGTTGACGAATACTTGCAGCTTGTTCGTTAGTTGTTCAGTAACAAGCCACGTTTCGCACCCATATAACAAAACCGATTTCACATTCGAATCAAAAATGCGCACTCTCGTTTTGGTGGATATAACGGATGAAGACCATATTTTGTTCAGTTGAGCAAATGCGCCTTTTGCTTTTGCTATTCTTGAGTTGATATCCTCTTTTGCTCCACCATCCATGGAGATAATGCTGCCTAAATACGTGAAGCTATCGACGTTTCCGATGTCATCACTGCCAGCTTTGATACGATTTGGGTTTGTGCAAATATTAATGGTTAAAACATTACTTTTAACCTTTTCTTAAAAAGTGTCATGTATTCGGGTATGAGACACATCATGTATCCGAGTATGAGACACTTTTTTTTCGAACCCAAATCGTGTGCAACTGTCAAATATCGACATGTCTGTAATGATACATGTGTTTACGTACAGTTATGGTGTTTTTATTTCGTATTTTCTAATTAAAATTGCATTTTTAAAGGTGTCTCATACCCGGTTACAAATTTTGTAACGATATGGACATTTTTTCTTTCGAACCCAAATCTAGTGCAGCTATCAAATATCAATATTAATGTAACGAAAAATGAATAAAAATTTGTGCTAATACACAGTCATGGGGTTTTTATTTTATATTTTCCGATTTTCATTGCATTTTTCTAGGTGTCTCATACCCGGATACAAAATTTAAATTGGTTAAAAAAAGTACTTAGAAAATTTACCACAACTTTTGAATTTGATGAAATAACTTTCTGCGTCCTTCAGAAGAAAGTTGTGTGCATTTCTTACCTTTTGAACGATACAGAAAACACTTGAAACGGTTTGACCAGTAAAAAGTTATGGCTCTTAAACAAAACCCGTCTCATACCCGGATACATTCCCTTACATATATGCTTTCTAGCCAGTTTCCAAAAAAAAAAAATGGAGGATAATCATATTTTCCTCTTACTCTACAGTTTAGAATTTGATCAGATTAATAAATTTTTTTTTTTTAGTTTACACAAAACGCAGTGTTCACAATGTTCCCGAGATTTTTAGTTTTATTACTGTCGCCGCTGTTATTCTATTAAGTCTTCTTACAAGATATAACTTGCGTGAAAACTTGCCGAAAGCACTGGATAATTCCGACTTGCTTCATAATCCAAGTGCTTTTATAGCTGAACGTGCCTGGAAAGACTTAAAAATACTAACTAATTTTGGTCCACGACCAACGGGCTCTTACAGTAATGAAGTTCTTGCTGTGGACTTCCTCAAACGAGAAATTTCTTACATAAAGCAAATGGCACATAGAAATCAAAAAATTGAAATGGATGTTCAGGTAATAAAAATTCAAAATATTTTATATACATACATATATTTAAGAAAAATCATAAAACTCAAATCAGTGCTGATTTAAAATTCCGATTTAGATGACCTTTCGTGTAATTCTTTCGCTTCATATTTGAAGCTGAAGCTAAAATAAATTTCGACTATGGGGACATTGTATACAGCCACGTAGAAAAATGCATTGTTAATTTTATATGAATATCAATTTTTACAAAAATAACTCCAATGTTCAAATCAGAGCTATGCCTAAGCGTAATTATGAGTTCAATTTAAGTGAGAATTCTATTGTGCTAGATTGGGAAATATAATATAAGTAAAGATATATTAAATTATCTTTGATTTGTATGTATATTTTAGGTTGCAAGTGGTTCTTTTTGGACTGGCTTTAAACCACATGGAATGACAAGTGTATACCGTAGTGTACAAAATATTGTTGTTAAATTACACGGTTTTGAGGCTTCCAGTGAGAATAATACATTGTTGATCAATTGCCATTTTGATACAGTCCCAGGAAGCCCAGGAGCAAGTGATGATGCTGCCAACTGTGTTTTAATGCTTGAGGTCTTGCGAGTATTATCGCGCAGCAGTGAGCTGAACAGACACGCTATTATTTTTCTTTTCAATGGTGCCGAAGAAACTGGATTGCAAGCTTCGCATGGATTTATAACACAGCATAAATGGGCAAAAGAAATAAAAGGTAATTTATTGAATCTAACATATCCCACAATAAGTCTGCTTAAAAATAGAAATTTTTTTTTAGCTTTTCTTAATCTTGAATCTGTAGGATCTGGCGGCAAAGAGCTTCTGTTCCAAGGTGCTAAAAATAGTCCATGGCTAATTGAAGTACTTCATAAATTACGTTAACTCTTTATATATTACATACATTCTTAATGTTATAGATGTACGCTAAAGCAGTTCCGTATCCAAGCGCTCAAGTTGCTGCCGAAGAAGTTTTTGAGTCTGGTTTAATTCCATCTGATACAGACTTTAGAATATTTCGTGATTTTGGTAAAATACCTGGTTTGGATTTTGCACATACTGCAAATGGCTACAGATATCATACCAAATTCGATCATTTAGACTACATACCAAGAAATTCATTGCAGCACACTGGCGATAATATTCTTAGCCTCGCAAAATTTATAGCAAACTATGAAAATTTGAAAAACATACAGGTTTGAAAAAATTAAACTTAAATAACTTTATATTTAGTTTTGCAATTGATTTAATTGTTTCTGTTTAATGCAATTTTTATATTTATTTAACTTTATTTAAAGAACTCAAATAATGGACCGCTTGTATTTTTTGATATATTTGGAATACTCTTTATATCATATTCCGTGGACTTTGCTGTGATATTTAATTATGTTATTGTTTCTTGTGCTGTTGTTATTCCTTATTTATTTTTATCGAAAGCTACAAAAGGTACATTTTTGGATATATTTTACTTTAATATGAAATAATTAATAAAATTCTTTTCATATATTTAGGTATTAATAAAAAACATCTACGTTATGAAATTTTTTTAGGTTTCTTAATAAACATGATAAGTTTGGTGGCATCGAGTGCGCTCTGCTACGCAATAGCTTATGATTTAGATCTGATGGGTAAATCAATGACATGGTAATTATTTTAAACATCGTACATTATATAATGTCGCTTATAAGAACCATTTTATCTAAATAAGAACTTTACTACAAAGGCCATGTCCTTTGTCGGCAGTTTTTTTAGTAGTACTTAACAATTATTACTTTGTTCCTTTATACAAGGTGTCTCAAAAGAAAGTTTATATTTAGTGTAACAATTAAAAAAAGTAAGCCATCTATCTAAAATGTGTTTACTATTTATTGTTTATTAAAACACAAAATTTCGGAATTTATTTCTGTCCTAGGGCCACTCCTCTTCTCCATATACATTAACGATCTGCCCAATATTCTAAAAAGTTGTAACATCCACATGTACGCTGATGATGTGCAATTGTATGGTTGCTGTGATCGTGATCGAGTGCCAAATTACGTGACACTTATGAACAATGACCTGAATCGTATAGCTGACTGGGCGCAAGAAAATGGTCTGTCTATTAACCCTAAAAAGTCCAAGAGTATAGTCATATCCAAAAAAGTAATTAACACCGATTGTTTTCCTCCCATCATGCTAAATGGCTGTCCTATTCCCTATGTAGACACTGCTAAAAACCTAGGCGTAACCTTCAATAGAACCCTGTCATGGAACACGCATATTCAACACACCACCGGCAAAGTGTATGGAATGCTGCGCGTGTTGTGGATCACGCAATTTTTCACACCATTAGGGATACGATTACTCCTTGCTAAAGCCTATCTGCTGCCTACGCTCCTTTATGGCTGTGAAATATTTGGAAATTGTGATGTTGCAAGTAAAGCCAAACTCAATGTATTATTTAATAACATTGCTAGATATGTTTTTGGGCTGAAACGTAACGACCATGTATCACAGTTTGCTATAAGAATTTGTAACATGACATTTGAAAATATTCTCCGATTCCGAACTCTGTTGCTGTTGCATAAGGTCATTAATTCCTGTGAACCTAAATATCTGTATGATAGATTGCTCTTTTCACGATCCAATCGTGCTAAAATCTTAATTCAAGTCCGACATTTCTGTTTAACTTCTGAAAGGCAATTTTATATTTATGCTATTCGCCTCTGGAACACTTTACCCCCCGAACTCCGATCTAACCTAACCTTTGTGCAATTTAAAAACAAACTCTCGCTATATTTTCGTTGTTGAACCGATTCGTATCTTCATACCATGTACTTATATGTAATCTCCTATTTTATTAATAGATATAATTATATTTATTTTATTGTATTTGTAATTTGTAAGTTCGAATTTTAATGTTTGATGTAAACTAAATTGTTATGAATAACCTTAATTGTAATTTATTTAAGAAATAATACACTATATTTTTAACAACTTAAGCTTTATCGTACTAACTATGTGATATATTTCTCCTAATCCATGAAGCTGTACTATAATTTATAAGATTATATTAAGAATCTTGTTGTATCAGTTTGACATTACTTTAATAAATCAAAATCAAATCAAATCAATGGTTCCATTGCAATTCGGGCACGTAGAAGTTGTCCTTCATCTCCACGTATCGATCCGTATTGACTGTAACTGCACGTCCTCTTGTAAAACTCTTGCACACACAACGCGCGGTCCACTCCAGAGAAACGCTCGACTAAATTCCCAAGAGCTAGGCTACGGATTGATATGCCCCTGTGCACCTCGAATTCGTTGCTTCACGCAGGAATGTAAACAATCACCGCTATAACCAATTGTCGTTTCTAATTCGTTTTAGAGGCGTTTTAGTTCTTATCGTCGTCCCGTTTCCAAATTTGGAGTCTTGAAATTTATTGGATCAAAAAGGAGTGTTTATAGAGGGTTAGGGAAACGAACTTATATACACTTATAATCGTTTTCCTGACCCTTCAATATCCACCCCTTGTCGTTTTAATAAATTTCAATATTTTTCAATATATAGGATCGACGTGGAGATTTTATGGAGAGGTTAGAAAAACAAAGCAATCAAGCATATGCTTCGCGTTCCTAATCCCTCTATTAACACTCCTCGGTGTTTCAATATATTTCCAAACTCAAAATTTAGAAACGAGAAGACGATAAAAACTAAAAGGCCTCAAAATCGACACTTTGGGACACCTTGTATTTTGATATTGGATCTCAGTGTTCTTGCATGGAATTGATGGAAGTACGCAAATCACAAAATTTTCCTCACCATCACTAGCATTACACTTAAAAACAAAAGCGCTCTTCACCGAATAAATCTATTTTCCTATAAGTAAATGTTAAAATTTGGTTTCTCATTGTAATTTTTCAGGTATTCCAATACATTTATGTGTCTTCCAACATATTGCCTTGCTACCGTATTTGTGCAAAGCATTAGTCATTTGGTTTTTAATCGCAATCCAAAGGTAAACATTATTTGCTATTCTCTAATTTCAATAATTATTAATTTATTTAAAGGCTCCGATTAGCATTGCACTGCAAACTCAAGCACGCCTTATTGGAACTTGCTTCTTTTGGGGTATTCTAGCTGCAGCGCTTACTGGGGCTGGTATTCGTACTGCTTATGCAATTGTGATACCTTTACTGATAACACTTCTTTCAAATTTGTTCATTGGAATTATGAAATATCAAAACTCAAGTAAGTGCATTTATAAAAGTGATGGCGGCTCAAGTGACTCCGATAGTATCTCTTTTTTTTGTAAGGCTTTCTTATCAGCAAATTAAGACAAGGCCCTCAGTCTTCCCCTATTTGGTAGTTACCTTATGAAGTTACCAACAAAGTTCAATAATTTTTAATATTGCAAAATAAGTCGAAAAAGGGTATTTTTGAAAAAAAAAAAAATAATAATAGTCATTTTCCATGTATTTGTCGGTGCTGAAACCGAATCCATTTTCGGAATTGCTCTATAACGTATGGTTTTTGAGATATTCTAACCTACAAGTTCACTAACACGATTTTTGAGGTTATATAGAAAGCACACAAAATTGTTTTGCTCTTTTTTTGATAAATGCATCGCTTAGTACTATTCTTCGTCTTCAAAATAAGCTTTCAATTGATATTGCATGATTTTTCCTTAAAAACTAATGATTACTTTAAAATGATGTATGAAAGTTTAAAATTGTATGTAAATTCTCATATGATTTTCCACTCCATGATGTCATTTTCAAATGGTCATAACTTTTTATAGAAAAATCAAAGAGACAAGCACTGCATTTAAAAGAAAAAAACAAAACAGTTTCGTACGTCCTCTATATAACCTCAAAAATTTTGTTCTTGCACATTTAGGTTAAAATATCTCAAAAATCGTACGTGATAGCGCAATTCCGAGAATTGATTCGAATTCAATACCAACATATACATCGAAAATTATTGCTTTTGTTTTAGTTTGTTGTTTTTTTTTTTTCAAACATTCCGCTTTTCTACCTATTTTGAGGGCGATTTTAAAAATTATTGAATTCTGTTGCTAACACCATAAGATGTTATATAAAAAAAGAAAATCAAGGTTTTCGAAAACTATCAATTAAACCCTGTTCCGGAGAACCGTGTGTTGCATTTAAATTTTTGTAAGTTTCCGATACCATAAAATTCAATACGAAGTAACATCAAAACATTACATTGGGGGCTGTCGTAAATCAATATTCCCGGGGAATTTTTCTCGGATTGCAATGGAGAATGCATGGCATATTGATTCACGATAACCCCCATTAAAAAAAACTACATTAAAAGTTAAATGAAAAATCTATATTAAGTATGACGAGCCCTACGTTAACAAAATATTGGAGACTTATAGTGTATGCTAATTTGATGATTTATTACAGATATTCCTAAACTTTTATTTCTATAAAAGTTTTTTTCCAATCCAAAAAATTTTTTATCCATGCGAATAGCGCCACTATTTTAAATACTTACATATATAAAAGACTGGATGCTTCAGTTATTAAAATTGGGGTTATCGTGAAATATTGCCGGGGAGTTTTTCTCAGACCGGAATGAAGAATGCACAGCGGTCTGTAAAAAATTCCTCGGGAATATTTATTCACGATAACCCCCAACAAATACAAATAGAAATTACCACTGTTGTTATGAAGAAAGTTAAATCTCGAATCAGAAGAATCCGTCGTGGATTTTTATAAACTGAGTTACTTTGTTGAATTAAGCCGCCTCCCCTCTCCTACCTATCAAATAAAACAAAAAAAATTTTATTGTTTGCTTTCATTTCTTTTAGTACGACTTTGGCTTTATGCGCACATATTTGGACAAATTTTTGTTGTCTTGTGGGCGAGTAATTTTTATCACATGGTTGTAGACGTTTTTATTCCAACCGCCGGACGTTCTGGAGCAAATAAGAATCCGGACATTATGATAGCTATAATATGCAGTTCACTGACATTTTTTATTACAAGCTACTTGTCACCACTTGTTATTTTATTGAAGAAGAGCAAAAACTTTTTGATCTCATTGTTCGCTATTTATGTTGTAACTAGATTTTATTTTATTGCCTTCACAAATTATGGATTTCCATACCAAGATGAGACATCTGGAGTGCCGAAAGTGCAGCGCCATTATATAACAGTAAGTATTTGTGAAATAATTTTTAAGATTATCAATACCGCAATTTTATGTTAGGCTACAGAACCAATGTTCTAGACATTTTTGTTGAATTTAATTGTTTTCAACGCACATTCTCTTTAAACTATATATGTTAATCAGCAGGTCTTCACATTGAAAATTAACTTCATTACAAGGAATACACTTTAGCGCCATCGATATTGAAGGGGCATTCAATAATATTTCAAATGAATCGCCAATAAAGGGATTTCAGTTGATAGGAGTCAACGAATTCTTATAGGGTGGATCAACACTCCACTCAGTTGTCTAATGACAACAATGAGGAGTTTGGGATTCACACAGAAACTGGCCATTTGTGGCACTCCACAAGGTGGGGTACTTATACCACTTCTTTGGATAAACGCCTGAAATCCCTTATCAACAAAAGTACAGCATTACAGCTGTTGTCCACGCTGATATTCTGGTTTTAGTGCTAAATTTCTTAATGTACTGAGTGAGTTTCTAGAGTCCGAAACAAGAAACAGGAGTTGGAGTTTTCATTCCCAACTATAATGAAAGCAAAGTCTAAATTGCCACGAGACTGTAGCATCTTCCAAGCTGAGTTATAGGCAATTAGTACGGGCCACTTACACAATACGTGCAATCGAAGTTAAATAACTAGTACGGTACTATATTAAATATTTTTTTTTTTTTTTTTTGCAGCATGCCGTTCGAACATTATACGACAAAGAAGCCAACATAAGATACACGGATTCCGGTTTTTGGATGCGTGAACTTGATCGTAACGCTCATAAAACAATTGACAGTCTATCTATGCCAGAAGAGCCGATTCCTCAAGACAGCAATATCCTCTGTAAAAATGAAGTTTTTTGCGGTCTTCCACTTTATTCATCACGGCAGTTATTAACAGGGTAAATTATTTTAAATTAATAAAAAAATATTTGAGTATAAAATGGACATCAACTTGTAAGTATAGGCAACTAGGTAGTCCATAAAGATCGTCCGCAGCTGCGGGCGAAGTGGTTCTTTAATCAGGCAATAGTGGATAAAAAAGAGGGAGGGTCAAAGTCATTTCGGACATCTACTTTTTTACAAATGCTTAAAAAATTACAAAATACAGAAAATAGGGACGTGGCAAATTATTTGGTAGTTGTCCTTTTTTAGTCAAAGTCAAAGGAGATCTGAAATTCCAAAATATCTTGCGAATTAAAATACTCGAAATAAAGTCAAATAACCGACAGCAGAGTATGCCATGTATAATGGAAAATGCAAAGCAGTCTGAGAAAAAATTCTCGACAATATTTATTCATAAAAAGGTCTATAGTTCTTTGCTAATAGTCTTAAAGGAAGCTCACAGTTTAATACTTGTAGTCAGTTTGCACTTACTATTCCTAGTCCTAAGTTAGAATAAATTACATAATTAGTTTTAATTTAAATATTTCGATTCTTTTATATATATATTTAGAGGATTTTGGATTCCTGGACCTGCACCACTTATCCGAGAAAATGGACAGCTCAGATTAGTCGAACATCAAAAAGTCTCTTCAAAATTACATCGCTTGCATCTAATTTTATCAGGAAATTTTTTTATGTCATTACAAATCCGGCCAAAGGAGACTGTCAAATTAATTCATTGGAATCTTTCGCCATCTGTTCCGCCACAAACGATATACAATAAGCAAAAATCATACTTCGTTATGATTACAAATGGACTTGAGGCAGAACCCATGAATATAACTTTGGAGTTGATGGTATAAGCTCATAGTTTAATCTGAATTTTTTATAGCACTTGTAAAAGTTTACCTTTTTAGACAACTGGAGAAAATCACAAGAGATCTCTTGTGGACATCACATTGGTTACGACGCATTGGGAATATCATAAAGATCACACATCCACGTTTGCCAATTTACTTGCAAAAATTCCACGCTGGGCATTTGCCGTGCCATCCGTAGCTGCGTTGAAATCTTGGACTTTTTAGGCAGACAACGCTACGTTTATAATTCTGCAGCAGTATTTTCAGACTTAATAAGCAATTTTTATCTTATTATAACTGCTATCGCAGTTTCTTAATAAATTCTATTGTTACCTTAAAGACTCGTCAATATAAGAAATTTGGATAAAAAAAAAGTGAAAAGCAATTATTTTATTGTATAATCTGCATATTTTCTTATTTGCTTTAATTCTTAAAGGGAGCACAGGAACTAAATGTGAAGTTTTTACATCATGATGATTTTCGCTTGAAGGATGAATTTTCGTTTTTTCATCAATACTTTATTAAAAATAAAAAAAGTGAATTGTATTTGCTTTTCTTAATTTTTAATTAATAAAACCCAAAAACAAATAAACTTTTGTATATAAATTTTATACACACGTATGCATTTACTTTGGTCATAATTGTTTTATTTAATTCAGCTCATCAACAAATGTCGCCTCGATTTCGGCAAGTAAATCATCTTCCAAATTACTGCTCACTACTGAAGCAAAATTAAGATCTTCTATTTTTTGTTTTTTAGTGGCTGGTTCCGATGAAGTTATATCGGAATGTTTAGCCAACGTTTGGTCCTCTATTATATCGACGCTATTGTCGTCTTCGTCTATTAGAATAATTTCTGGTGCTTTAGTGTCAGTTGAAGGACATTCAACGGTTTTAAATGAATCCGTATTAGATTTTTGACATGTGATCATATTTTCTGTAGAAGTTAAATCAATTACCGGTTCTGTATTATGCACAATGTCATTTGTTTTGTTACTTGTTACAAAATTTTCTTCTTCTGCCTCCGAAAATATCGGGCTATCTGGCGTCACGGTGTCTTTTAATAATTCTTCTCTATCTTCACTTTTATTTCTCTCTTCACTTGTTATATGCAGCTCTTCATCTCTGATGTTGAGATCCATTGGATCTTTTAAAAGATGTTCTTGTCCGAATTTAATAAAAGTGTTACGAATATCTCGGGAATCGGTAGGGAATAAAAGTCCGTTTTTATTAGGATGTATAATCTTTTCCAACACTGCTAACATCTCTGAACATTGTCTTCGAACATAAAAATTCCCATCGCTCACTCGTGCAGTTTGGAAAATATGAATTGTTATTTGCGTTGGTGGAGGACATAAACGATGAGTTTGTTCAATAAAAATATGCATCAGTTTATATAGCGCCAAGCGGCATTCCCAGTTTTGTTGGTAGAGATGCTGTCGATTAACAGATGATGTGTAAAAACTGCCACAGATTTGGATGATTTTAATGTGAATCATCTTAAAAAAAATGAATAATTGTTATTTAAATTTAGAGTAATTTCTTGACAATTTAGATAAATTTAAAAATGCTGATAATCAACAAAGAAATCTACCTCAAGGCCCCTATTGCGAAATTTCTTTTCTAAATTGGTTTCTATAAGTACAGCACACATTTGAAATTATTTGCACGAAATGATGTTGTTATAAGCGTGGAAAGAATAGAAAGAGTTAGGTGATGGGCATTTTGGGGTTAAAGTATAAAGTATTTTTATTTATTGTTGAAGGCCTAATTTGTTATCTCCTAGTTTTTAATGTTTATTTATCTCATTAAACTATATAAATTATTTATTGTTATTATTTATTATTAAATTTAATTTTAAATCTATTTAATTTTTATACCTAAATAAAAAAAAATAAAAAACAAAAAAATTTACTATTGTATTTTTCATAATGGGGTTGTGAATCATATGGATAGTTTGCTATGAGTCGCTAGCACACTGACGACTTAATGACATTGTCAGCATAAGTCATCAGTAAATTAAGCGACATTTGTTCGAAAAGATCATACATGAAGTCGAAAAAATGTCTCCTATTATTTAAAATTGTCACTATTGGTCATCGTGAGATTCACCACCGGACAGATATAAAGGAGGGTTATCGTGAATCAATATTCCCGGGGAATATTTCTCAGACTGCAGTGCATTCTCTGTTGCAGAGGGTTATCGTGAATCAATATTCCCGGGTAATTTTTCTCAAACTGCAACAGAGAATGCACTGCAGTCTGAGAAATATTCCCCGGGAATATTGATTCACGATAACTGCAACAGAGAATGCACTGCAGTCTGAGAAATATTCTCCGGGAATATTGATTCACGATAACCCCCAATATCTTGATGCCTATTGTTAAATCTTGAATAAATACAATCCAATTCACGTAACAAGTACATATTATGCGATCTAATTCAATAAAATTTCGGAATTATTTCTTAAAAGGGTAATTGCACTTGAAGTTATTATAGGAATATTCTTAAGGTTTAACCTTTTAGAACTACCACCACCGAAATCCAACGCTTATTTTAAAAATTAATAACACTTACCTTAATTAAAGTTGGTTTAAGCAAATTGGTCGCAGCAATAAATATATTTTGAAGACATTCTAAGGCAGCTATGCATACTTCTTTATTTCCTTCTTCAAGAAATGGATCTTTTTTGTTCGAGTTTTTATGTGCATGTAACTGTGACAGATTTGATTGTTCATTTTGAGTTTTATGTAATTGACGCCGAGCTTTTTTCGACATGTGTTTTTTTGATCCACTCAAAACCTGAAATAAAAAAAAAAAATTTTTTTCGATAGTTAATGAATTTCATACCTACCCCGATGAACTTAAGTTGTGCTGTATTAAGTCAACTCAAAAGAAAATTTTTTCTTGTATCTAATCATACGTATTTCAAGATTTCAAGCTTAATTAAGAACAACTCATGAAAAGATTTGCCATCAACATTAAAAATTTAAATTATTTTGGCACTTTATAACAAACTTTTGATTTCAGTTATTTAATATAGTTTTTTGTGCATCTTATAATTGTTAAAATTTGAATTAAATGTTACAGCTGAATTATCAGCCAATTCGCTTACCTGTAATGTGAATTCATTTTGGGGAGGTAGAATGTCAAACATAATATCTTTTATAAGTGCCTCAGAGATTATTTCAACTCGACTTCCATGTCCCATTATTGTGCACCACAATGTTAAAACCTCATAGGCTTTACACCGCAAAGGACTAAAAGTTCAAAGTAAAAGTTAAATGTAAAAATAAATGTTTTTATAATATTTATAATAGAAACTACATAAAAACAAGACTTCTTAATGCACAGAATCGCATCTTGATTGCGAAACTATGTGCGTCATGCGTTACAAATAACATTAATTAACGCGTACAAACATTTGCTTAAAATATATTTAAAACTTACATCAATGCCAAATTTATAGAATCGTTTTTTCTTGGAGAAGTCCATTGTAATGTATCAGCTACAAAACCCAATATAGCATGATGATGCAACTTTAAATTCATCTTTAATCTAAAATAATTTACAGGTAAAAAAAATTATTGTAAAAGTTGTAACCTCCATGTGCATACATACGTCAAAATAAGTGTTTTCACAAGGTTCATTAGAGAACAGTGCATTTTTGGAAGCAACAACTCAAGCGTCAAATTGTCCGATATTGGATTATTTTGAAGTATAAGACATGTTACGCTCAATCCACGAGATATAAGAGTTAGAATTTTCTTTGGCAACACAGGCTTAGCAACTGGAAATGGCTCTCTAACATATACATATGTAAATAATATATAATTAAAATTATTTCAATCAAATTTGAATATAAACTCACTGTAAAGCAATTGTTAAGTAATTAACCAAGTTACGAAACCGTATAAACAATTGCATTGCACGATTTGCAGGCTCGTCACTGAGCTCTAAAGCTGGGCATTCGAGTTTTTCATTTTCACCATGTTTATCATATAATTCAGTACAATTTGCGTATGCAAAATCGAGAACATCATGTAAGCTACCTAGTAGCTTTTTTTGATAATTCATCCATGCGGACTTATGACTTATGCCCTGAACTCCACCACCACGAACCTGTTAAATCAATTAAAAAATTAGTGACTTAAAATATTAGGATCGAATTCCAAATAGTACGTCTGTATTTAAAACATTTACTTAAAAGTAAATAATGTGAGATGAATGTCATAATCGCAACGTTTAAAATTTTATAATTTCTAATATTTTCAAGTATTTCGTTTATTTTTCAAAAAGAGAAATAAGTGAATTTACCTGTTGTAGCAAATGAATGCACTTTCCACTCCAAATATTTAATCCCTCATCTGGAATGTCAATAAATTTCACTAAAAACTTTTCCAATATTCCTCGATAGGGTCCGCTTGGCCCAGGGTATATGCGCAAACAAGTTTCTGTACACTTTAAAGCGGCCAAGTAACCTAACGGAGAAATCTTGCCCAACGATTCGTAAAGTTTAGGCAAGTGATTAGAAGCAAATGATTTCGATATTTCAGGCAACCGATTGCAATTTACAGCAAGTGCAGCTGTAATTAAAAATCAATTAATAAATATTTCGAGTTTATGAACTCAACGAATTAATCCTAACGTACATAAAGCTGAGTATATTAGAGTAACTATGGAATCAGAATCTTTAAAATTAAAAGTTTTCATAGTTAAGTTGGACCACAATAACGCCTTTGCCTCAACAACATCCAAAGTGGCATGCTTCATGTAGCATTTAAGTAAAATAAGACCAACACGACAATTATCACTTTTGCTTAGAGCTGAGCTTATATACTGCACCACCTTTTCCGTTCCAGCTGAAGACTTTAAAAATATATTTTGAAAATTATGTACTTCAATAAATAAAATTGTTTTCTTACTTTTGTGTGAAAACTATCATGCTCTTCTAATGCATTGAGATAAGTTTCCAAATAGTCATCTTCTGTTCCGAGGATGCTTTGCAGAACACCAATCACACCTTCCATGGCTAGTTGATATCGCGATTCGCACAAGTCCAAAATAAATATTTGTAGCTCGTGGTACTAACCTCAATGTTTCTTTGAAATGTTTATATTTTTTATGACAGTAAAAATCAGGGATGGTAGTATTTGCTACAAATGTACCTTTTATACCTTTCAAGCTAGTACCAGCTTTTAGTTGCTTTTCAGGACCAAACAAAATGTTAGTTACAGAATAGGTTTTGTGGAATGCCCTTACTGTTGCCTGATTTTTTTTACATTACCCATGTGCCATTTGTACCTGATTTTGCAATACTTACACAATTTTTGGTAAAAACAACCAAATAAGTGTACCTTGGGCAATTCACAAGGTGTCGTATAGTCAAAAATCTTAACTTAAAATTATACAGAAATACGACGGAACATGCCTTTATTCTTGTATGTGCTAATTCTATTCTAAAGCAGCTTATTGCAAAAGGAAAAGAATTGAGGAAAGGACTTAAGGCTTAAAAATGAGTGGAAAATATAAATAAAGATCTGCTTTGTGTGAAAAACAAGTATTGGATTCAAGTAACAAAATTTCATTTTTGTTTTTCTGAGATTCATATACAGCTTTTTTCCAGATGACGCAAGCGAAAAAGAAGAAACTATTGACCTTTTTATGATGAACTTGCTCTATTTGTTGAAAAACCGCAAAAGTACTCACTTACGGGTTCCAAAATCTACCGATTGGCAGTTGAATGTGCTAAATAACTTTGACGATGGTAGATTCAACTAAATAGTTCGCGTTAAGCTAGAGTTACCGTATATATTTGACCTAATAAAAAACGACTTTGTCTTTAAGACAAGTGCAGCACAGCTTCCAATCAGCTTCCACAACTTGCAGCTCGAAGTATTATTTTATCGATTAGGCTCTTCTGGCGATGGACTATCAATATGTAAAATCAATTAGCGCCTTTTCCTCCACCACTGACAACTTTTTTGTTGGATTGCGTCGCACAAGCTTCGTCTTTGGCTAAAACGCATGAAAAAAACGATAACTTTCACTGTTGATTCAATAGATATCAGTAACGGTTTAGAGCCAATGGCGAAATTACTTGAATTGACTGTGAAAAACTATAGATTTTTTTGACAATGATCAGCATTCAAATCAACATTTACTTCTTATTTTTTGACAGTGATTACCATTCAAATCAAGTAATAATTACTTTTGATTTTGTATTTATTTTGGTTTCCTTCTGAAATAATTGTTACACTATTACTTTTAAAAATTTTATTTAAAGCTCATAAGTTGACAAATTTTTTACATACATATTTATATACAAATATTTTTAAGATCTACAGAATAAAAAATACAACATGAAGACAAACCGACTAGGCTATCAAGTTGTTGATGCTCTATGAATTTGTGTGTGTATGATTATTTCACAAATTACAAATGTACCTACATTCCAATGTGGCAAACAAATTTTCCTATTTAAAAACTTTTAAAATTTCCAGAAGTTCATCATCCGGATCGATTTCTTCTTCAATGGTTAGGCCAGCGTCCTTGTACTCTTCGGGTATTATCCATTTTACTTCTTTTCGGCATCACACGCACACGTTTTCTTTGAACTTTGCAAGAATTGCGACACTTGTGACGTGCTACATGCTTAGAATGCATATGAAAAGAAGAACAAGATCTAACCATGTACGTCACAATGTCGTATTTACAGTGAACTTACCAAATTAATGGGTACAGTGTATCGATAGTAAAGCAATTGATTTTACAACCACTTTTTTCCCTGAGTGTATTGTCCAGAGAATCCATATATTTGAAATTTTGCTTAAAATAAACTATTTTTTGCGCTTAACTTGATTGCAAACTTTTTCCGAATAAATTCAGCACAAAGGAAAAATTGGCTGGTGCGTTACGACAAACCATGAGCATAGAATGATTTTTATGAAGGCCAATAACAACATTTTTAAACCAGTTTAAAAACTTAAAACAATTCAAATATACAACATATTACAACACCTTGTGAATTGCCCAAATGTATTTTTGATATTTCAATACATCAGTACGGCAAGCCATTTCCTTTGTTGACATGTGTAGGTATCTTTTTGACAGTTGCATTACTCATCGTTCTTCTTTGTTCGTGGTGGGGCAAAAAGACGCCATATTTTAACCGTTATTTGTAATTTCTAGTCGTATTGCATTTTTGTTTTATACCAAGTCGTACTTTCGGAAATTAAATAATGGAAGATTTTAATTATCAAATGGCTGGGTATATAAATAAATATGATATGACTTTATTTTGGAATATGTTTCTGATGATAAACTTATATTGAATTCTATAGCCGCAACGAAAATGACGCCTTGGATCCGCTCGAATTTAATTGTGAAAATAATTTTATTAATAGAAGCGAATTTACCAGTACTGACGTAGAGCGCGTGCTGATGGAGGCTCAAGAGAGTATACTCAATTCAATTGAGCCCATGGGGTAAGGTTATGAGGATAATTGCCTTACTCCGTAATATTTTCTTTCTTTTTCCCTTGTAGAAACTGCCAGGACACGAATTCTTATCTAAATCCAATAAATGATATACTAGGCGATATCTGCGAATTTAGTAAGTCCTTTGGAGTCAACAATCACATCGGAGTATGTCCACCTCAAGCTTCACAATCGATTGCAACACCGCTTAACTCGCTTAATTGCAACTGGCCTATGACGGAACCACAATCAAACTCTTCGTATATTGGTGTACCATCAACGAACACAACAGCAGTCTCATCAGAAAATACAACACACGATAGTGGCTTCTTCAGCATCAGCAACGCAAGTGAAGGAGGACAATTACAACTAGCAGCCGAGTATCCAACTCCGGATACTTCTTTGTTAAGTTGTGATTATGTTTCATCATTCAATCAATTGTTTCAAAGCTTCGAGCAACAACAGTTGTTAATGTCCACGCCCCTTGCCGCCATTTCTCATCCCTCTTCGCAGGTAGCGCACAACTTTTCGGACGCATTTCTTAGTACAATCGGTTCACTTCCTGCTTCCACTACCATAACACCAATAACTGGGGAAGAGCGACAAACAGGACATCACTCCCTATCCCCTATTCAGCAACAGGAAGTTACAATTGAAGCTCGTTATGTGTCTGACCGAGTGGCCAAAGGCAACCAGATGGAGAATGAAGAATTTTCCCCTTCTTGCGAAAATGTATCTACACCGGTAGTTCCCTACCACCAGTTTGCTCCACAACAATACGATGAAAGTAATCGATTTCAAAATTGCGTTTTAAAAAGAAACTCTATGTTTAACTTAGAAACTGTTCCTCCTATGGTAAGTCGAAATAAATAATTTGTCTCAGTTTGTTAGTTTTTTGAGTGTATTTAAAACGGAATTTTATTTTTAGTAAATCGGAAGAGATATCTTTATTCAAGCCTAATTACAGTTTCAATCGTGTTGAAAAAAACGATAGTTAGCTAAGCGTACGTTAACTTCCCACTGAATACGCGATTTTTTACTGGAATTGTAGGCATGGCTACATAATTTATTATTTTTATGTTTTGCCTATCTATTCATCTTTAATTCATTCAATAATACTGCGTAAATGCTTATTTTGTTATGCTCCAAATCTTATATACCTATACATGTTTGGTTTCTAATTTATATTTTACTCCGAAACTTTTAGGCGCAATCGACATCACAACAGCAGCACAAGGTTATAGCTGTTCTTAATCAAAATCAATACCCACAAATGGTTGCCCCTATGCCCATGTCAAACCAGGCTATGTGCTTACTTCAACAAAAAACTCAATCACCTCCTGGAGTTAGTGCTGGTGGTGTATCATCAAAATTTTTGCAGACAGTTCCACATAATCGTTTCAATTGGTCAGCAGTTTTTCCACGCAAACATTTTATTCATCCCCCAGAAATGATTATTATGCACCCATTGAGGACAAGGAAATTAATGACCACACGTAGAGCAACTTCAACTGGCACAACAATAGATTTATCTGAATACTTTGACACTAGTTCAATAAATATACCCATGATACGCGAACGACCACGTTCAGAAATAAAAAATGAAAACAGGCGGAAACAAAAACTAAATATAATTCCAGGTACGTTTGGTCTTACTTTGCAGGATTACATCTTAATATTAAGTATGCAATAAACAAACTCAAACTTCTTTCCTATAATTACGAGGTCTCTGAAATTACGCTTTGAAAAAAAAAATCTTTATTTCGTTTAAAATTTGGGTGTTATTTCGTTTTTATTTTGGGTGTTATTTCATTAAAAAAAAAATTAAATAAAGCTCTAAAACAAAAAACGAAATAACGCCCAAATTATTTTCATATAAAAAATAAATTTTTGGCGTTTTTCCAAAATGATTATCGCCCAAATTTATATGAAAATATTTTGGGCGTTATTTCATATAATATGAAAATAATTTGGGCGGCAATCATTTTGGAAATAACCAAAAAATTTATTTGTATGAAAATTATTTGGGCGTTATTTCGAAATAAAGCTCAAATTTGGGCTCACAACAGGATATACCCACTTCTTCAATATGAACGGTGGCCGTTCTTTTTTTTTTTTGGGTTGTGATTTAGAATGGCCAAATGCGATCCATTCATTTCAATTCGTTCTTAAAAAGTTTCTCATGTTTTTTTTTTTAATATCACGGTTTCTACTTTTTCGATGCGTTAAAATTTGTGGCCAACAAACGAAATACAATACAGTTCGCACATATTCTTATCTTTCAGGAGCTGAAAATCTAGTTTTTGAAATACAAAGAAATGAAGAACATGAATCATCGGCTGCTCTATCCTCTCTGAGCAGCGACCATCCAAAGTTAGAAAAAGATCCCTATCCTGAAACTGAACTTCCCGAACTTGAAGAAATATTCAAACGCAAGAAGAAAACAACTTTATCAACTACTAGTGGAAAAAGAACAAATGTTGCTCCACCAACAGTTGCAGTTCCGCAACAAAAGAAACAATGCATTATTAATGTTACAACCAATCAGCAGTCAAATGTTCAAGAATCGTCTACTTCATTTGAGGAAAAAATCTCATTATCAATCGCAATACGTCAAGGACGATCAAAAATATCTATTGACAGAATTGATACTAGTTCTGAGTCTGACTCTGTAGAAAGCGATATTGGTTCGGCGCAGGGCGCCAAATCACTAAAATGCTCAAAATGTATGAAACTTTTTAAAACTACAAGATCTTTAGCAATACATACTAAGCGTTGCGAAGCTGTAGCTAAAGATTCTTTTTTAATTCATGAAACAAATGTCGAAATTGGAAATAGTGATCATTCAACTGATGAAGCCAAAATTTCTTTCAAAATGCAGCAGGGCCAAATGGATGAAAAAAATTTGGATATCGATTTAGCTAACTGCGAAGAAGATGAAGGTATAAAAAAGTTTAAGACAACTATAAGCTCAGACGAAATGAAGGTCAGGCCTATTACTCGTTCGCAAACCAGACGCACCACTGGACGTATGATAAAGCGATCTAAATAGACATTATATAGTTAATTCACAATTCTGTGGCAAGAAGGAAAAACTGTTTCAGTCGACTTAAGCTCAAATCAAAATACACCATGCATATTGTATAAAAGCACAAAATTATGTCGTTTTGTTTTCTGATCGAATTCGACTTAAGCTGTTTTTCCTTCCTGCCACGGAATTTAGTCCTCTATGTGCTGAAAATAACACCTTAATTCTTTATATGAATGTTTAAAAAAGACATTCGCTTAAATTGAATTTACAAGGAGAAAAAATAGAATTAAAAAGGTTTATTTCTTGCGGGTAGATAATTATTCATTTCAATTTCGAATCAATTTTATATTATCTAATAATTTGTGAAGTATTAATAACATTTGAGGATTTTCATGACCATTTGGGTATTACTATTTTAAATAGTAATATGCTTCTGTTTTGAATAATGCTCTAGTATTTGTCACTATGGTTCAAAGAAATAATATTTAAAAACGAAGTTATGAGTACACATTATAAACATAGTTAAATAATTTTCATTTTCTGTTAAAAAATATGTTCACAACGAAAATTCACTTGTTTTCGTGATATTCTTAAAATAAAATCTTAGGAACATAAACATTAAAGTGGATCATAAAATTTTTTCCGATTTATAAAGTTATTGGAACCGAACGGTTTACGAAGCAGGTCTGATAAATCCAGTAATTTACTATAATCCTTTATTTTTTTTTTTTGGATATTTGGAGGAAATGGGGGTTATCGTGAATCAATATCCCCGGGGAATTTTTCTCAGACTACAATGGAGAATGCACGGCAGTCTGAGTAAAACTCTCCGGGAATAATGATTTATGATAACCCCCAATGTGAATTTTTTATATACTCTAGAATAAGATATGGGGTATACTTACTCATGTTTAAAAAATATTTCTAAAAAACCAAAAGGTTAACCCACATGTGCCCTATTTGCACAAAAAGGTTAAAATATTTCCTTAATATTTTAGCATAGCAACTTGAAAATTTAACCTGCTCGTTTCAATTTTGATTTGAATACTTCAATAAATCGTAGACTTAAAAATTCGAATTCCCAAAACATTAAAATAGGAGTATACAAAACTCAGCCGACGATAAGCATTTAACTTGGTGTTTCTGAATCGCACGTTTCATTCAAACATCTAGTTTGTTGGAATGGTGATGAACAAATATTTTTATTAGCTTTTGTAAGAAATCAAAAATATGGGATTTATCCCAGGCTTACAAGTTTGTTAAATGTTCTTATCATACTTTACAACAGATAAAAGTGAAATCGATGCAACAGGAAACAAGTGTATCATTTTAACGAACTAAATCTTCAGGATTAAACATACCCTGAGAAGAAAAAAAAAAGATACCTTTGTTAGTTATTTGAAAAAAAAAACACGTGTTTGCAATTCTTACCCTGGCACGCCTTAGGATCGAATCCTTGCTAGCATCGTAGGGATGATCCTTTGAGGGAATTTCCAATACAGCTGGGACTGGCGAAGTGTGAGCGTCGATCACGTGACGGATCAGCTCTGCGTAATTTTGGTTGATAAGAATGATGTCAATATCATCGCGTTTCAAAAAACGCTTAAAGCAGTCCTCGATTTCACTTACCGCGGTATCTGTTAAACATAAAATACGCTTAAATACCCTATTTAAAAAAATAAAATTTGATCTTACTCTTATCCACGACCATAAAATTTGGATGACGATTTTTGTTGATTTCGCCAACACCTCCCAAAAGAAATCCTACGCAAGTATCCTTTAAATATCATAAAACCAAGAATTATAAATAATTGTCTCATTAGCTTCTACTATACCTACTTCATCTCCAATTACTGAGATTAGTTTTCCTTTTATTGCTGAATGCAAAGCCATTTTAAAAAGTGAAAATTCCTGTTTTTCTTTTCACCTGCAATCGATTTAGTTAAATGGTCAGCTGACTTGACAACTAATAATATAAATGTATGCGTTGAATTAAAAGACATTTTCTTTCATTCAATTGTTTTGAAGTTCATCACCACACCACCTGTGGTGAACTATGGCTGTCAATTTTACGGTTCTGATAAAGTGTCAAAATCATAATAGGGAGAAACATTAAACCGCAGAAAATTTCCACACTTCGTACTTTTCAGCTTTTACCTGTTTTCGATGTATATGTTTTTTTTATTACACAAATCAACGCTCAGGGGACAGCTCCTATAAATGAAATGGACCATGTTGACTTAAAAGAGGAAATAGGTTGGAGGGATGGGGGTAAATAGGAGTAATATCGAACTATTGTCTTAAATATACCGATTTCACACCTGTCTGAAAAAACTCTCACAGGGAGATTGCTCCATACCTATCGTGCGACCGATGAACGAATTATCCCGATAGTTCTACTAAACACCAATACAACGCAATAGGGATGGGCCCATGAATTCTCTAAAACCCATCTCATTACAATATCCAAAAAAACATATCCAACGCTACGGCGGTGTTCGGAAGAGTCAACAGAGGATACAACATCCGCATACCCAATTAACTTCATCGCACGATGTTGAACTCTTTCTAGCAACTCCAAAGTAGTTTTTGGAGCCCCGGCCCAGATGTGCGAATTGTACTCAAGCTTATAGTGTGTTTCCACCTGAGCTTTATGAGGTGCTAAACGGTAGTTTCCGGATTTATTTGACGTTTAATAGATGATGAATGAGGTGAGCTACAGCTAAATCACTTCATAAACGCCCTATATTTTTGTATATCAAAACAAATAAGTGACTGACATTCATTTGCTTCTATCTTAAAAATTTCGCTATTTAAGTTGGAATCAACGCTAAACTGGAAGCCTGTTTTTGATTAAAAGTTTTACTCGGCTGTAAGTGATTTTCAGTCATTCACTAATTACGTGATACGGAATAAGGGGGTTTAATTTATTCTTGCGTTGCGAATGTGTGTTAATAAAGTTTGACAGTTGTCGTTATGTCGCTGCGTTGAGCTGTTTATGCTATTACGGTACTTCGAGACTTCTGAAACCTTCAATACTTTTCGTGAATATGGTATCACTATTAGAAACAGAATTTGTGACGTACGTGGAGAGTTTTTGACGTACCTGGAGAATTTAATTAGGCCTTTTTACATTAACAATCTAGCCATCAATATGCCAATGATGCCAAGTTCACTTTTTTTCATCAATCTGAGAATGTATGAGAAACTGTTAATGTAAACACTCATCAATCTGTATTGACAATCTTTTTTTGACTTTCTGCTGTATTGATGACTTTTTTGATGGGTAGGTTGACTGTGTAAACGCAATGAAAATTTTTCAGTACAGAAGAGATTTCAACGGGTGAACATCGTGCGGAAATGAAAATGGCTTGTAAATTTTATTTGTTTTTACTCAAAAACGGATAGTTTAATGATTTTGGTTTTTGCTGAAGCTTAATGGGAGCTTGAATAGAACCTTTTAATTTTGTGACTGTGACAAAATCAATTTACTGAAACGTGATTGTTATTATTTTTATCAAAGACTCTTATTTTTAATTTAAAAAATAGATTTCATTAAAAAAATTTTAATAAATGGGCAAAGCCTATTTTTTTGGTGATAAAGTGGGTTTGGAAATGACAAATTGTTGCTGTGGACCCATTTAAATAAATTTATGGTGTAAATTTTGATATTTCCACTATTTTTAATTAATTTATTTCTGTTATTTCCATCAGCATATTAATTTCTATCATAAAAATTGTATCCGCTGTTGCTTTGTTTCCTCTTTGGCGTACAAAGCAACACTAAATATTGACAGTTTATTAAACATGTAAACACAAACTCGATATGACATATTGATGGCCAGTTTGATGGCTACACTGATAATGTAAAAGGGGCTATTAATAAAACAGCTGTTACTGAGCAAAACATCTGTGGACTTTTGACAAAACAACAGTTAAATTCTTTTCCACAAAACCTTCAAATTGAAAGACGCGAGTAGTTTTCCTTCAAAATGAATCCTCTAACGTAATAAATATTTTGATTTTATTTGTTATTTTTACAAATTTTACAATTTCAAATCATTTTACTGGCAACACTGCTGTTTTCCAGTTTTTGCAGGTTCCGATTCTCGCAGGTTCCGAACCTGCAAGATTTTTGCAGGTTCCGAACCTGCGAGGAGGTTCGTCAGTTTGACGTCACTTGTTTCCTGAAGGTTCTGAAAATTAAATTTCAGAAAATTTCTTTGCACTTTCGACTGTTAATTGTTAATTTCGATTGTTAATCTAACAGATTAACCATCTGTAATCTAATATCTGTAAGCTCTCAATATAGAAAAACAATAAGATTACCACAATTATAATAAGGATCCGGATCATCACCCAATGGGTAACCAACATATTGTCAAATCGGCTGTTGGATTTAATAATTATTATTATTAATAAATTATTAAAATTATTATAATTATTATTATTAATAAATTATTAAAATTATTTTCTAGCAACATGAAAAATGTTCACTGAGCCAGTGAACATGAGCTGAAAAGTGGCGCAAAAAGTTCTTGGCACGGCCAGTATCGGGGTTCTGCTTGGATTTTTGTTGGAGGATTTCCATATACACTTTCTGAAGGCGATATCATCTGTGTTTTCTCACAATACGGCGAAATCGTAAACATTAATTTAATACGTGATAGAGGAACTGGAAAATCAAAAGGATTTTGTTTCATTTGCTATGAGGATCAACGTTCCACTATTTTAGCTGTTGATAATCTTAATGGCATAAAGGTATGTATCCTCCTCCTAGCGTTCATTAAACTATATATATACATATGTCCTTTGTTGGAGCCAATGTTGAATTTGCTTCATTAATATGGAATCCTTACTACGATATTCATATTGTTCGGTTGAAACGGATTCAGAAAAACTACATTTTTGCACTGCGTTTAATTCCTTTTACTGAGCCTGTTCCCTCAGACAAAGCTCGCTGTTAATCAATTTAAATTCTCTTAAAACTCGACGTATTCTTCATAGAACTTTGATAATTTATGATTTGATTAATGGCTATATTGAATGTTCGGATTTGCTAGGGCACATAACTTTTAATCTACCATATAGAACCTTCCGGAATTCTGATTATTTTAATATTAAATGTCATAGATCCAATTCTGCTATTAATGAATCTATTAATAGAGCCCTCAATGCTTTAAATAAATTATATAGAAGTAGCTCACTTTATTTTGCATTGCCTAAGGAGAGTTTTAAATCAATTGTGATTAAATTATTAAATTAATATTAGATTAAATTATTTCTTATTATTCTGTATAGTAACATTGATATGTTTTAATTGTTAGTCTGTAAGGTTTGTTACCATAGACAATAAATAAATAATAATAATAAAATGAAATACACTTTGAAAATTGTTCCACAAAGAAGCTTCATATGAAATAAGTTCAGTTGGCCGACGATCAAAATGATTTATATGATAAAAACATGTAGCGTATTATTTCTGTTGTAAAATCTAATTTACATATTAAGAACGAACAACTAAGTTATGTTATCTAAAAAAATGCTCTTATATTGACTTCTAACTTTCATGGTTGCAGATTCTTGATAGGACATTGCGGGTGGACCACGTGGCTGACTATAAACCTCCAAAGGAGCATGAGAAACAGGATGAAGAAACTCTTAATTTATATATGGAAGGATGTGCGCCTAAGCCCCAAATATCCGCAGAAAATATTAAGACTGAAAACGCAAGCATAGACAAAGTACATCGATCTAAGAAGTCAAAAAAAGAGAAATCAAAGAAAACAAAAAAGAAATCAAGCAAAAAAAAGAAGCATAAGAAAAAAAGTGAAAGCGAAAACAGTTCTCAAAACTCAGAAACAGATTCGAATTGATTGTATCTTTTATTCGAAAGATTAAAAACCAATATAAGCTATTTTGCAACAATTCTTATTTATTAATAAATACGTACATATGTAATTTTTGTTCTCGAGCAGCTTGGTTCTACATAAATATTCTCTGATTTGAGGTCTTCTTCAGAGATACTTTCACAGGTAGTTGATGGCTTTTACTCGAACGAATAGTTGAACTAGAAAAGCTTGAATTTATTGCATCTTTATGCTGCGCACTACTAGGCAACTGCTTCTACACTAAAAACTCTTTAAGTGGTAAATTTTTATCCGGATTGGATTTTTTTCTTGGTAGTTCTAAAATTAGAGGCAACGGTTTCACCGAACGATTTATTAAATGAGAAAGTTTTGAGTAAAAATTTGATCCTATGAGTATAAATTTAATATCATTGCGGTTGTAAAGAGTAGTAAAATACTTTTCGAGATCAGATGTTGAGATTCCTGAAAAGAAAAATGTTGAAACAATGCAATGCAATAATCTATTGAAGTACCTTCGCAAACGATGAAACAATCTGTATCAAATTTTCCAAGCCCACTTTCTTCTCCAACGCCTGCCATTAAAAACGCTAACGTAGTTTCCTGTTGAAGTTTTAAAAAAATGTATTATTTTATATTTCAGGTATAGTGAAGTACATACCTCATCAGCAATAAGTCCAATTGACATTTTTACTTCAAGGTCGAAGTCCAAGGGCATCTTGGGAAATAAAGTGGACTTGGACATAGTAATTTTTAGTATCAAGTTAAAAAAAAAAAAGTATATATTACTTCACTAAATCAATTTTGAAATTAACAACTTTTGACAAAAAAACAAAGAAGATTGAATGATTAATTTTGAAAATGACAACATATTTTCTGGTAAAACGATTAAAAAGATTTTTTTTTAAAGCAAGCTTTGTGCTCTAACTAATGTGAAGTTGCTGAACACGAAGTTATCTTTTAAGAATACAAATTGGCGTTGATAAGACACCAACTTTCGGAAACTAGTTTCAAATTTGCTCCGTTGCCATACGCAATAGCGGCCTTAATTTCATTACAACTCGAAAAATCTGGAAAATCGATTCTAAATAACAAGAAGCACCTATTTTAAAAAAACCGAACCAATATTTTGTTAATAAGAGGTCGAAATAACAAAATTTGTTTGACACTTTCATATCATTTGTTCTACGACATCTACACAAAAACGTTAATATTTCAAAACTAGTTTCGAGTGGGTTGACACATTATTGCATAACACTGTCCAAATATAAATTTATGTAAAAATTATTAAATACTTAAAATGTTGAAGAATTTTGAAGTTTCGGATGAAGTAAAAAAAAAAATTTTTAAAATCTGAAAAGTTTTGGAAAAATCGTATAACCAACCTTATCATCTAATTCGATTTCGATTGTAACTAAATCGAATCGAGATTTTGCTATCATGTATTTTTAATTCTACAATCGAAATCGAAAATTTTTCCAATCAAAATCGAATTATGTACATAGAATCTACTTTGTAGATGATAAGGTTGATTCGGTTTTGATTGTAAAAATTTTCGAATTCGATTCTGGAATTCAAAATATATGAAAGCAAACTCTCGATTCAATTTAGTTCGAATCGAAATCGAATTAGATGATAAGGGTGAATATAATAAAGTTATGACAATTTATGACAAAATTTTTTAACTCCTTAAATGTATAAGGAATATGCATATGTGTAGTTATTTATTATGTGTTTACAGTCAATAAGAAAGCGTATATAAAACATTTTGCTGTGATTTTGACAATCCTTTTTGGTGTTTTAACCTACACATCGAATATGGAGGACACTCCTCAAAAAGAGGTTTCGCACTGCACTAGAGTATGAAGGTTCCATAACTGTTGTAAGTTAAACGTCCTGATAGATTTTTCGGCGCTTCTCCACCTCCTTGTGGTGTTAGCGATGTCCATAAGCATTCTTTTAAATTAAATTCGCGGTTTTCATCATCATCTTTATATTTTTCGCGATTATTTTGATAACTGTAGGGACTCCAACGATCGAAGATCCACATTAGAAAACTTGTAAAGAAATATGCTGCTAATGTACGGTCAAAAATTTGAACAGAGAACTTGGTGTGCTTGGACGTCTCTGAACGTCTGGAGGTTCACTTTTTAATCTTTTTGGAAATTCTGAATCGTTGAATTCATGGTATTCATCGGCTTCAATCAAGTCAATTTGCTCTTCAAATTCACTTAACTTTCTTTTCCCACTCTTGTTTTCATATGAACTTGTTGTAGTAAGAACTTCGGATGATGATGAAGCATCTGTGACGTTGGAGAGCTCTGGTGGATATTTTTCTTTCAATTGTCCAATAATATTATTAAGCTTGCTAAATAAATTACTATACTCCTTTTGGCTGTTGCTAATACGTTGTTGAAATTTTTAATTTTTATTATTAAATTTGCTCAAATTCAAAATCAGCTGATTAAAATAAAAAATTCTCCATGTACGTCAAAAATTCTCAATAATAGCTATACGCATTTTCGCTTGGAATTTCATGGTCCAGAGAATACATTGCGAGTGCGCAAAATTAATTACATTGAATGGTATGGATGATCCCATTTCCAGAGAATTCAATTACACTTAGCAACGTAAAAAAAGCAAAATTGTGTTTATCAACAAACTTAGAAATTCAGAACGATCCAAATAGTAATAGAGAAATTGTACAAAATATTGGAATCCTTTAAAAAATAAAATGTTTTGGGGCATAAGTGAAAGTTTGGACCAGAAAAAGGAAATGACGAGGAAATGAAAATGGTCCAAAAGGAAGCGAATATAACGATGTAAAAAACGGAGATAAAGAAAAGAAGAATGATGAAATTGAAACAGCAGAAGAAAAGTATATTTATAAAAGTAATGAAAATGAAAATTTAGAAAATGACGTAGAGAAAAACGAGTTAGAAAATATGGAAAACGAAAACAAAGAAAATGTAAACGAGACCATAAATCAACCTACCTTTTGCTCCGAGCTTATTCGATCCAAGGCATCTGATAAAAACCATTGCCAAACTTTACAAGCACCATACCGATATTAAACGTTTACATCTTGGAAAATCCCGAAAAATTTAGTCTACGTAATAAGGTACATCATATATATGGCAATTATATCGTCATTATTTGGTGGGCAAGGTGAAAACACTCATGATGAGAAACTAGAGAATATAGCACCATTTCTCAATATAGTATCGTGTATATATCGTGTATATATCGTGTATATATCGTGTATATATCGTGTATATATACTATATATAGTATATATACTAGTATATATACTAACGTGATGGACTTGAGAATGCTTTTAATTTTTGGCTGCCAAAGGAAGGTCATATCTTCAATATGCCAGATAGCACGTTTGCGAAAACATTTGGGTGTACGTTATGATTTTTGTGATGGCGCCTTTGATTGGGATTTAAATATGACGCTTAAGTATCGTGAGGCGATGCAAATTATGCTCACAGGTTTGTATGATTTGAATCATACTTAAAAAATGTTACGTATTTCACTTTAACCCTTAGGAATATCGCTATTGGCAATTCCCTGAATACGAGCAATGTAAACCAAATAAAACTTTATCAGCTGGTCTGGTGCGTAATGGCGAAAAGTATATACATCGTGGCTATGTAGGCGATATCGAAGTTGGTCCATTTTGCACGTGATGAACGCTTAGCCAAATCAGCGCATGGTGAAAATGATTATCGCTCTACAGACGTTACGGAGCGTAATCTGTTGGCGGTGGAAACTAATGAACAATTAATGAACACTCAAATGTTATACTTAAAGTAAATAAAATCATACGTCTTTAAAATTAAACTAAACATTTTTGTTGTATGGGTGTATGTAAGTATGTTTCTATGCATGTGTGTAGAGAAACAGATTATAAGAAGAATCTCCTTGACAATAAAGGATATAAGTGTATTCATATGTATGTAGGTAGGTAGGTTGGCACAATAAACATGAAAAACGTTTGTCTTATTTTCTTTTAAGCTTTTTTGTATTTGTTTGGAAACTTTAGTTAGCGACAAAAGAATAAAAGAGAAAATCATTATAATATTTATATACGAGCACGAGTATATTAATAACAATAAAGTACTTGTGCCACATTTAAGTTTGCGGTGTTTAAATTTATGCAAAACCTGTGTGCTTTGATTATTTAATAAAATTGCTTTTTTTTCTTTTTTTGAGAAACCAACAATATCAGCCCTGTTTCGTAATCCGTGTGGTTTCAATTACTTTTCATTTAGAAGGCTTTTTGATGAAAATGGTGAGTCAAACGTTGAAAAGTATTAGAATCTTTTTTGTGTAGAATTATATCGCCGGTGATTTTCTTCGCCGCATTTTGTAAAAAGTGATTTTCTTCCCCGCATTTTGTAAAAAGTGATTTTCTTCGTCGCATTTTATAAAAAGTGATTTTCTTGTCCGCATATTACAAAAAAGATATTTTTCGCCGCAGTTTGAAAAAAAGGATTTTCTTGTCCGCATTTAAAGAAGAGATAGTCTTCGTAAGCACCGGCGATATGTTCTACAAATAACATTGATTAGTTACACATTTTGTACACATTTATCAAATCTCATTCATGTGCGTTAAGTATTTTCAAAGATGTGATGAAGTGTTTTTGCGGGGGCGTGGTACCGCCATTTTTCACTTACACTGATTCAAAGTAAAGAATTCCTGCCGATTAGTCAAATTTTTAAACTCTTCTATCTCGCAAACCTGACTACGGTAAAAAATATTTTGTATCTGGATCGAGGACATATATAGGTATAACATAATCAAATATTACTAAAATCGGAAACATTTACATGATTTCCCGGAAAAATTGGTAGTACCCATTTTGATATGTTGGTCATGGTAAAATTCTCTATCGATTGGTATAGGTTTTACGAGTATGAACTTTAGTATTTGTGCAAGACTCAAATCTAATTTGATTGGTCTAATGTACGTTAAATTGTTTCAGTGATATGATGACTTAATTAATCGAAATATCTGTATATTTTCTTACATGCATTTTTTTAAATTATTTTTTTTAAATTTTGAATTCGAAAGTATATGGTTTAAAAGCCCGAATCTTTGCCTTTAAAACGTTTTTAAATTTTTTTTCAAGAAACGAAAAAGTTACAGCTGTTTTGTAATTTAAAGTATATTGTATTGTATTCTCCTGTAACTCCTAAGAGGAGCATAGGGCCAATAGGGATTTCCTTATCAGGTCTACCACGTTCTCTACTTTTGGGGACACGCGCATTTTTAAAACAGAAAAAAAAAAATAGTCTTACTTAAAAGTTACATAAATCGGTCAATTTTTATGCTGGAAAAAAGTTAATAAATAAAAAGACTTTTGAAACACTGGAAACACTTTTTGTTTTTAATCGGTGGACTTTTTCATAAATAGCTTAAGTCTAATAAGCATCTGTTCAAGTCCGCAGCAATTTTTTCTTTTAGATATTTTGATTTCACTATCCAAGTTTCCTGTCTTTGAACGGATAGAGATTGAGAAGAATAACTTTTATCGATATTTCTAGTTAAATAATCGACATCAAATCGATTGTAGGATGTTTGGACCATGTTTGAGCAGTGAATTTAACTTTAACTTGATAAAATACACCTATAAAATATACTCTACTCGTATTTTAGCTTTCTCGTAAAATTCTGTCATAGAAGATAAGGTACCCTATAGTGTGGAGCATCACTTCACTGTGTATATTCAATGTCTTCGAACTACATAAAAATGCCGCACTTCACTTTACAAATGCGAAACCATAGACATCTTATTATAGTTACAATCTTTACCTGAAGTGTTCGTCCTTTTTCGACTTCGAATGTCATTTTTTATGTGCTTTCAGATTGCAGCATCCAAAGCTTTTACCAATACATTTAGTTCGAATATGAAACTCGTCCTAAATGGTAGTAAGCGACCAGATGAAAGATATATGTATATTTTATTTAATAATACATACATATAATTTTCATTAAGAAAAATAAATGTTAATTAAAGTGGAAAGAATTTGAAAAAATAATTGTATGTGCTACAAAAAAGAAATGTGAGTTTGTTGATTAAATAATTGTTCTATTCAAACCTGGCCTTAAGTGAGATAACAAGAAAAATGTGAAATATCAAATAATGGGCGTTTCATCAAGGTGCCTGATGTAATAGGTCACGCCATTGGTTGAATTTGATCCATAGTACATATAACAATTGAAAACCACCAAAAAAGTTTTCATGCGAATAATGTGAAAATTAATAAAAATATGATTTCAAAAACTGTGCATAAAATCAACTTAATATAAAAAAAAAGTTTAATAAAAAAAAGGTATATGTACATTTGAGTGTGTATGTGTTGATAAAATATGTACATATCCTATGTAAAATATTTGTGTTACATAAAGTTATTATGTGCACGTATAAATGCATTTGAGTGACATTGAAGTTGCTAATTTCTCTAAAAAAAAATTTATGAAAAAAAGTAATAAATCGGGTTTTGGATAAATTTCCCATTTCTACTAAGAAATCTTTTCGTATACATATACTCACTCGTATTTTAATTTAAGATGATAAATAAGTAAAAAAGTATAATAAAAAGCATAAATTTTCGAAGTATTTCGAATTTGAAAGTTTAACCGAGAGTGCGCGTTTTTCGAAAGTCCTGAGCTTTAATTTGAAAAAAAGAGACATGCGAGTGAAAAGAGAAATTTGAGCATGTGGAGAATCAACTTTTTTTGAGAGTGAAAATAATTGCAAAAAAAAGCATTTGTTTTGTTTGATTACAAATGTATGTAAATAAAAACTATGATAATATCATTTGAAGTTCAAAATTTTTTGAAGTTCAAAAGATATGTAGATACAACCACATCGCTGGACAGTGCAAAACTACAAAAAAACAAGAATTACACAAATTAACAAAGCAAAAGAATTCACAAATAAGTAAAAAGTTTTACATTTGTACAGACTTTGCAATTAAAAATACCAAATCAATTTTTCTAAAAACAATCACAGTTTGCACGTGTAACTAAATTTTTCTTAAGTCTTTGAAAAAAATATATTCTTAAGAGCGGTCTGCAATACTTTTAAGAAAGTTTTTTTATTTTCAATTTTAAATACATTCTACTTATTTAAATAATGGTTTGTAACACTGTTATTCTAAGGGTAAATTTTCGGAACTATCAGAATATTAAAAATGTTCAAAAAGGTGTCATTATGCATAAATGTTTTTAACAACGAAATAGTAACAATTTTATTCATAAACTTTGGCAAATTTAAGATCGATACAATCATTCCAGCGTTTCTCTAACATTTCAATACCTTTCTTGTAGAAACATTTCGCCAAATGTTTTTCCATAGAGGATTTTTTTTAGGTCTGCAAACAGGAACAAAAATAACAAAAGATGTTTCCTGAAACCTGTAACTTTTGAAAAAACAAACTTCGAATAATCATCAAAGTCTTACAGCTTTCTTTTGAAAGTTAGTACTTACTAAAAAAGATATTAGTTTTGTATTTGTCGCACTATCTGTGTGTTAGACTACGGTTTTATCAACCGATGTTAGGTTTCCCACATTATTTATATCTGAAATGTGCCCCGGTTCATTTTCGAAGTATAGAAGTCAAAAAAATAAGATTTAAAAAAAAAATTATGAACCAATCCGTAACTTCTAAACTATTAATTTTTTCTGTGATGTCCTTAAGTCAACTTTTGTATTTTCTTCATCATAATAGCGTTTGTTTTAAAGTCTTCAGTTGTAGTTTGGCTGTAATTCCGCCATGACAAAAAGTTTAATCGAAATGTAGTTCTGGATACTTACAGTAACAAAAGCAGTTTATGGTAAATGCTAAACTATAATTATAATTACGAAAAATCTTATTTTCCGAAAGTCATAATGAAATTAAACAACAAACTTATTTTATGATATTTGAACCCATTATGTCCTGCTTTTATGGGTACTTTTGACCTCTTTTTCCAAAAACTGGGCTAAAATGAGTTAAATATTCTACGAAAAATTTTACTAGTGGTCACCAAAGACGAGAAATACTTTAATTTATTCATATATCACTCCTGCGTTTAATGCGACTAACATTTTTAAACAGAAAAGCCGTTTTTTTCAAAATCTATGAGATTTTGACCTCTGTCCCTAATTTGTGGATCAAATGCTAGAAAAAGCGGGCATCTTTTCAGATAGCTCAATGTATAACCTTTAATTTTGCATTCGATTTTTTTTAAAAAAAGGGTCCTTGTAGTGAATTATTTTTGTGTGCACGTTTTAGTCCAAAAAAAACCATAGTGAGACGTCTTTTGGAGCACCGCGATCGAATTTTTTCAACATTTCTTTGCACCAATCGACACAAGCCTTTTTTTGAGCGATTGGCAAATTGTGCGGGATTCAACGAGAACAAACCTTTTTTTACGGGCAGGTGTACATGAAATATCGAATGTATTGGAGTGGAACTAATGCCCAAGGATGCTTCTATCTCACGGTATGTCACATGACGATCTTGCATTATCAGTTCACGCATGGCATTAATGTTCTCTGGCACAACGGCCGTTTTTGGACGACCTTCACGGAATCCGTCTTTGAGCGAGCGTCGGCCACGATTGAATTCTTTAAACAATTTTTCACAGTGCTATAAGATGGTGCTTCATCGCCATACAAAGATTAAAGTTCATCGATGCACTCTCGTCGTGATAATCCACGTCGAAAGTTGTGAAAAATGATCGCACGAAAATGTTCACGAGTTAATTCCATTTTTTTGCCAAATTGATTTTTTCAAGTCACTGTAAACAACACAAATGATAGTCGTACGTCGAAACGTTTTGAGTACTTTTATGCTAAAAAATATCAAACTTTCCAATAGAAATCAGCCTACGTATTTTTTTTAACACTTAACGAAAACCTACCCTATACTACTCTATTTTACCTGATTTATTGTAACATAATAAGTAATATCACCGGCGTCCTAATTACTTCTAATCCGGTTTTACGGAAAATCTGATCTGATGCGAAAAATGGTTTAGCAAAATTCGTGCTTAGGAGACCAAAATACACCAAAAACACTTTTTAAAACTCTTAGGGTTTTCAAATGCGTCAAAACTCAATTTTTTTTGTTGTTTTTTTTTTTTTGAAATAACCACAAATCACAAGGCACCAGATCTGGAAAATATGGTGCTGATGTAATAATGAGCTATGTATGCAGCTAAATTTTTTGCTTTGGTTAGTTAAGTAAATATCTGTGGGCTTTTGATAAAACAACCTAAGTCGAGATAAGACAATTCTCCAGGATTTTAGTCCTAAATACGAAATGTTAATACGCTTCTATTAATATGATCGCCATGTCTCTATGATTTCTCGTTCCAGAGATATAAGGGTGTCCGATAGTTCACGCAAGATTTGAATTTAGCGCCATTCGTGCGGTGAAGTGTTATGAACCAAAAGAAAAAAATAATTTGACAACTGACACTTTAAAATTATCAAAAATGTATGAAAAGAGGAGTTTCAACGCTGCATCAACGAAATTGAGCCACATTATTCATAAGTAGTTAACCAGTTTTTAGACTCTCTTGAAAAATTGCCCATTTCGAGTCCATTTGTCAAAAGTCCACAGATATATTTTGTTGCTGATTTTTACGGGTAGTACTTATAAAATCAAGCTTTATTTCCTTGTTACAATTTAATTTTATTCCATTTTCGAATTTGTTTTGGAAATAATATGCGAAATGTACTTGAGTTTTTTTTTTTTTTTGGACTTCATTTAAAATTCATAGTACTCATCGAGCAGATTTCTTCTTGTAAAGCAGATCATTATCCAATATAAGCGACATAGCCATATCCTTTAGCCCCAAATCATGAGCAATTATTTCTTGTGTCAATCGAGGATCTTCGTCAACTAAAGCCTAGATCATGGCCAAATTACTATCATCGGTCGAAGATTTTCTTTGACCTTTTAAAACTTTTGCTTATATGGGAGGCGCCACGCTCTCTTGTGAGATTTCACCCTATTTCTTCTGGAAGCCTGTATTTACTGTTATTAGTATCTGAGTGAAATTTGTTTGAATTGTCTCAAGTAACGCCTTCAGTATAGCATTTTTAACCTTCCACTTATATGGGAGGTGCCACGCCCTCTAGTCCAAATTCGCCCAGTTTTTGCTCAGAGCTTTTATTTACTATCCCTAGTAATTATGTGTATTTTGGTTGCGTTTTAACATATTCTTTGTATGGGCGGTAGGCTTGTATGTTGACCGATTGACCCGAGCTAACTTTGACGGCGGAGACAGACTACCAAATTTCATTCAATTATCTTGCTCAATTTTCCCAAAAAATGTATTTCCACGCACAACTAGCCAGCCAGCCACCCAGCCAGATAGACGGACATTTCTATATCGACTCAAGAGCTGATGCTGATCAAGAATATATATAATTTTCCATACCTGCCACGCCTTCTTCTCAGCGTTACAAATGGAAGGACAAAGTGTATGGGTCTAGGGTATAAATATTAATACACTAAAAATATTCATTTGAGGAAAAAAAAGTGCAGTGTAATATGGACCATATAGTCCATATTGCTTCCTATATTTATTTGGTGTAGAAGTTGCTTATAAAAATGTCACATGCACATTTGTTGCATTCTTCCTGACTCCAAGAACGCCAGATTACACATTCAACCCAAACCTCGCCACGGCTTTCTTCTATGTAAAGGGTATTACAGCGTATGCATTTTTCATCTTCTTTTCCTTTGAGGTTTACGAATTCCAAATCATCACCATGAGACTCATCATGAAAACTGCAACTAGATTCTCCATCTGAAAAAGATGATGAATAAATTTCTTTTTGAGGCTTTTCCTTTGTTGGGTTATATTACTTCACTGAAGGCTAAAACCGCTTTAAGTATTGTAGTAAAATTTGAACATGAACAAGAGATTTTGTTTGTTTGTGTACATATACCGGGAAAACCTAGATCATAGGCTAGAAAAGTGGACGAAAGTCACGCCTCAAAAAATTGCTTCATCATATCTCTGAAACTATTGATGAACTTTAGTGCGCATGTAAAGAGCACCGGGATCAATAATGTTCACTGAAAAATAGGGCGGTGACACAACCTTATGAAAAAAACTCGTCATGTATCTGAAACTATTTAACGCACATAAGTATATAAATGAGATTTGGTACACATGAAAAATTCAACAATTCGTCGGCACAAATAACATCTTTTTGAAAAATTGATGAAGCCACGCCTTCTGTAAAAGTTAAGGTAAAACAACGCTTACCGGGAAATGCTAGTAGAAAAATAAAAAACTAAAAATTGGATTTTTAAGAAACTTTCTAAAAAACTCAAACTTTTTAAATTTGATTTATCATTTTAAATTCATATAATTATAATTAAGATTAATTTAATATAATTTTCAGAACTTTTATTTATATGTACTTAATTTCCATGGATGCACACAATGTTAAATTTAATTTTCAGGATCGTGATGTATAATACTTTTATTATTTTAGTTATTTTTTTCAGAAAAATGGCACAATAACTAATAGTAAATATAAAAACTATTAAGGCATATCATCACACCAATACTTAGATTTTAACCATTTAATTTGGAATAATTCATCGGAAGATTTTATTATGAGAATGTCACCAACTACGGGAGAAACAATCAGGGCATGGCTACTATCAGCGCTCATGGTTCATGGGGCGGTCGCAGGAAATCCCGACGCCAAAAGGCTTTACGATGATCTTCTTAGCAATTACAATAAACTTGTTCGTCCAGTAGTTAATACTACGGATGTTCTTAAAGTTTGCATCAAGCTAAAATTGTCGCAGTTGATTGATGTGGTAAGCATATAATAAGTATGGAATGCAAGAAATAAACACCTTGTGCACATATGTATGACTAAAGCAGAAACTTAAGATTTTTAACCGTTTCAGAACCATAAGCAAATGGGAGCTTACGCAATCATTTCAGTTATTTAGAAAGGTCGAAAGGGCGTTTAAAAAACATATTGTAAAATAAAAATTAGAAAATGTTTACCTTTTTACTGAAATTTTCTGAAGCATTCATATATCTCCCTATGGTCGTTAAGTTAAACTTTTTCCCCATACATTTATATATGGGGGAGACTTTTTCCCCATACATTTATATATGGGGGTTGAGATACCCTTATTTGGAAAAGTTTGAAGGCATAGTTTGATAAATAAGATTTGGGCTATTCGAAGCCATTAAACATATGAAATTACATCACCTCCTAGAACTACACCTGTTATACGCTTGCAAAGTCATGTTTGGTCGCACTTGGGGCTCAGAACCTAAGGTGACACACTGGATATACTGCTCTGTCATTAGGCCTATATTGTTATATGGAGTATTTGTCTGGTGGAACGCACTCGAAATAAGTCTCTCTTAAAACCATTAGAAAGAATTCAACGACTTATGTGCTTGAGCATTGCGGGTGCTCTAAAAACTACATCAGCAGAATCATTAAATGTAATACTTAACTTGTTTCTTATTGACTTCCATGCGAAAGGAGTAGTCTTTAAAAATGCGCTCCGACTGAAAGAAGTTGAGGGTTTTAGCTTCAGAGAATTCGGACACAGCAAACTAAGCTCTGTTTGTAAAAAGTCGACTGACTACTGTAAACACTGCATCTTGATAGGACTGCATCTTGATAGGAAGTTCTCTGTTAACATAGAATCGAGAAATTTCTGGGTTAACCGACCTTCAGACTCATCGAATTCTATTAATATTCACACGGACGGCTCTAAACAAGAAGCAGGGGTGGGGGCTGGGGTTTTTATTCCCACCTGTAATACAACATTAAAGTATAAATTGCCACAATACTGCAGCATCTTTCAAGCTGAGTTGGAGGCGATTAGTCTGGAGACGGAACATGTAATGGCGAGCAGTGGCGTCGATCGGTTAAATTTTTATGTTGACAGCCAAGCTGCACTTAAGTCCCTTACAAACTATATAATTAAATCCAAGTCAGTCCTTCGATGCTACAATCTGCTTCAAATCCTCAGCAGTAAGTTTGAAACATGCCTGAACTGGGTACCTGGTCACCAAGGTATAGAGGGCAACGAAGTTACTGATGAGCAGGCAAAAGCAGGTGTGCTACTCGATGGTAACTGTTAAGCGTATCACAATGTTATACATCAAAAATCGCTTTACTGTGAGGCTAACCTAAAATGGATCAACTCAAAAACTAGCAAAATAACCAAAAAATTTTGCCCAACTTTCTGTAATGATAAAACCGACTACCTTCTCTCTTTATCTCGTAAAACATGTAGAACTGTTGTAGGAGCCATCACTGGACACTGTCTTATTGGTTATCATGCTCATAGTACGGGCATTCTAGCGGATAGTAGGTGTCGGTGGTGTGTTGAAGACGAAGAAGAGAATTTGGAACATCTACTGTGTTTTTGTCCAGCGCTTTTCATAACCAGATTTAAAACCCTTTTACAAATGTTTTTTAACAATCTTGAAGAATTTTAGATACGGGTCTAAAACCAATAAAAAACTTCGCAATGGCTTCTAAAGCCTTCACGCTCAAGCCTGAAGAGGGCTGAAACCGCATTATTACATCTAATTAATTACATCTACGTGACTCAACGTCCGGGATGATGTGGTATCACTATGGACCTTTTTGGTCTATGTGTGGCTAATTTGCCGTCACATAAACCTAACCTAACCTAACCTAGAACTACACCGTAAGATTGAAAACAGCGCTTTCTGCAACTTCAAGCAAAGATATTTCGAAATTTCGCAGTATTTGAGCAATTCTGGTCGCGGACTCGAATTCAGTTTGAAAAAGTGCATTAAAGCACATGTGTATTATGTCTACTAAAAGGTTCATTAAATTTTTTATTCTGAGTTCCAGTCAAATTGATTATTTTACACTGTAAGAGAGACCATAGGCACTTAACGGTTCTATTTATGGTTTTTCCAGAAAAAAATATAAATTAAATATAAGTGCTCTTCAAAACTAATTAATATCAAAATGACTTGCATCGGTTGCTTAGTTACATAAATATTCTTAATTTTTGGCTTGGGAAACATATGTCCCCATGGTCGTCAAAAGGTCAATCTGGTCTCCTGATTGAATCCACTACTGAACAATCTCCTGATTTTCGGCCAATGTCTGAATTTCAGGAAAAATACGACTTTAAAAGACCAATGTTAGTACAAAAAAGTCCAGAAGCAATTTCGAAGCAATTAAGTTATGTATTTCTTAACACCGTATTTACAAATATATACCTATTTACATAATTAAAAATATTTTGAATAGATTTAAAATCGGAAACTGGAATTTTTGGTATATATGTATTGATTATTATATCAAACTTCCAATCTCCTGACTTTCACTTAAAAAAATAATTTTTAATTATATAGGGCATTCCATATAAAACCAGCCACCCCCTTCTGTTCTAAAATAAAGCAGTCGTCTTTTAATGGAACATTTAAACTTATGATGTCTAACATTTTTTAACCGTAGAATTAGGAAAAAATTAAAATTAAAATCGTATTTAATAGAGCTCCTTTGGAATATCACAATAAATTTATATATGCAACAGTCACAAAAATAAAACCAACTGAGATCGGTTGGAATTGATTTTTATTTATATAAACTTATAATTAAAAATTAGTATTTGATCCTTTTTTTTTTGTATATATAAAAAATGATTCTTATGATATCATGTATGTAACATATATGTTTTTTTTTCTTTTAGAACCTCAAAAACCAAATTATGACAACGAATCTTTGGGTTGAGCAGGTATGCATTTCAATTCAATTTCTCTCCAACTATATCTACAAATTCTCTAATTTAGTCATGGTACGACTATAAACTACGTTGGGAGCCGAAAGAATATGGTGGAGTTCATATGCTTCATGTGCCATCAGATCATATTTGGCGCCCTGATATTGTACTATATAATAAGTAAGTAAATATACTATATATATGCGTATATGACATTCATTTAAAACACAATATTCAAAAGTATCGTAAATTTAATAACGTTTTTCGTGAAAAAATTATAAAACAAAGAAAAACAACTCTTTTTGTATATACTTTAAATTCAAATAAACGTACGTATGTATATAAATGTTAAAATAGAACGCAATAAATTTAAAAATATATATTAAAAAAGAAACATACCATACACAATAGTACACTCTAAATGACATTATATTTACATATAAGAAAATTTTAATGCTTAATTCCAATTCCAAATGATGATAATAAAATATTTGTTTAAGTCATTGGGTAGTTATATTCCTTGTTTTGGAGAAATTACTCTTACGTACTTGTACTCTGTTAGTTTTTGTCTTAACAAATACATAATTTACTAATTAGATCAGCGTCAGGTAGTATCCATATCCGTATTATTTGCTTATGCTTGATTATAAAATATATATTGTATATAAGATCTACATATATAAGTTAAGTATTGTGAAAAAATGTGTAAGACTAAAACATTATATTTAAATAATGAAATATACCTACTATAAATCAATAAAACCAAATACATTAGTGCCGATGGCAACTTCGAGGTGACGCTTGCCACAAAGGCCACAATTTACTCGGAAGGATTAGTTGAATGGAAGCCTCCAGCTATTTACAAATCATCGTGTGAAATAGATGTAGAGTACTTTCCCTTTGATGAACAGACATGTGTACTCAAGTTTGGCAGTTGGACGTATGATGGGTTTAAGGTATGTTTCATCAAAGTGTATAGTATGACTATCCAGAAAGGTTTTTATTTTTGTTTTTTTAATTTTTGTCACTTATTTAAATATATGAGTAATTGTTCGTTTTTTATTTTTTTTTTTTTTTGATTTAAATCCCACGAGTCTAAATTTTAAACATTTTTTTTAGAAATTTATCAGAGATAATAATCTATCCAGAACATATACATACTTATATATTATACATTTTGTTACAAATCCAAAAAATACATATATATTTTCCTTATTGTACCGGGCAAAAGCTTTTGAATGCGTTTAAAAATGACAAAAACCGCATGCTTACAATATACTATAGTATATACAGACTTATTTATTAAATTAAGAAATGAATATATCTATCGCGCATTCTTCGAAACGATCAATATACAGATATTTGTGGCTTTCAGCGTTCAATGAAGGAAAGCAAATGTTTTAACAATCTAACTAGACGTTAAGGACTTTATTTTGAACAAAAAAAAAAACATAAAAATTTAAAGAACTGTTAAGACACATTTTAAATTTACTTCATAACTTACAGTTCTTTTATTGAATTAACAAAATACAAAATGTTTTTTCTTTTTTAATTTTGAGGAGAATAGTTTTTTTTTTTTTAAATATTTATATAAATTTTTCTTTCAATAAGAATACATTTTTTGTACATAATAATACTTCTTTAGTTTGATAAATTATTATATAAACAATAACTTTTTTATAATTAATACTTCAATGCGTAGACTTTGTTTTATTTTATGTTTGAGAGTGAATGTGAAGATTAACCCTTTTTCCTTTTTTGATAATGTACAAAATATGTAACTCGTATTATAATTTATACTATTTTGTTTTATAAACTCCACAAAGTTCAGATATTTGCTAATATATATCCTTTGAAAATATGACAGTACATACTTCTATTCGATATATTATTTTATTATCTGCCAACTCTCAGGTACTACAGCTGTGTATGTATATTAATTTGTAGGCAAAATGGTACATTTAGTGACTAACACTTGTATAACAATATACATAATATCTTATGACTCTCAAACAAACAAATGGGCTTTTTATGAGGAACGCAATAAACCGTTTTATAACTATATTATGACTTAGCAATAAGAATATATCTTTTTTTTGTGTCAATCAATGTATATATATACAAACATAGGTATTGTATTAAAAGTTTTCGCCTTGAATTCTATCCGAGATATGGATTCCACACACCAATTCTTTAATATATCTAAGTAGAAAAAGAAAACTCGTAAGTGAAATATTACAATAACAAAAAGAAAAACTAAAAAAACACCGTTTAGAATGAATGCATTAACAACACACATCATTAATTCTGGAGAATTGTTCAACATATTTTTCAGTGCTGATGGTCATTATGAAGTCACACTTATGACAAAAGCAACAGTCCATAGTAATGGATTAGTTATATGGCAACCACCTGCCGTCTATAAATCATCCTGTTCAATTGATGTTGAATATTTCCCATATGATGTACAGACGTGTATCTTAAAATTAGGAAGTTGGACATATGATGGTTTTAAGGTGCAAACACAATATTTATTTATTAATATATTATCATATCTAAATTTAAAAAAAAAAAAAATCCTTACAAATTGCAATTCGTTCAAATAACATATACATATATTTACTCGTATTGTACTTGTTTTTTTTTTTACAAAAAAAAAAGCGGAATGTTCCTTTAAACTAGCGTTTATATATATTTTTGATTTATATAGAACTCAAGAAAAACTTTGTGGATGTAAAAGGAAAAAAAAAAAAAGTTTAAAACATCGGAAAAGTCGAAAATTATAAAATTATCATTTAAATTGTCAAACCAAAAAAACTATAAAGTCGAAACCTATTGACAACTAATTAAAACCATCAAAAAATTTTATAGCTTAATATAAAATTTCAATAAAACGTAGCTGGAAATCGATTCCGATTCGTCCTGTAGTTTAGAATTCAAATTTAGCAATTGGTAAAAAGTAGGCGAGGCTTTGTATATATACCAACCACTTTTCGTGCAATTCATGATATTGATGATGATACCGTGTGTAACAAATTTCATCGAACTATCTCTTAAAAATTGCGATATATAACGCTTAACTTGTTTAACTTATATGTGAGGTGCCACTCCCACTGGTGATATCTAGCTCACTAGCTCACTTTTAGTTCAGAGGTATCTCATAGCAAATAGACTCCCTATAACACTGTTCGACACAAAAAAAAAAAACACATGAGAAAATCCAAAAAATTCTTAGAGTAGACGTTAAAAAAAATTCTCGTGGTTTCTTCCAGCACGTCACATTTTTTTTGAATTGATTTTATCCACTGTACATGAAAAAAACAAAAATACCGCACTCTTGTGTTAAATCGATGAATTTAACTATATGATCCTTACATTTGAGGTGTATCATGTGTTCAGCAAACTTATGCAGGATATTGCGGGGAGTATTTTTGTAGAAAATTTTAACCCTGTACAACCCCCACATGTGGGTTATTTTTGCCCTTTTCTTGAAAAGGTACAAAAATTACACCTAAACAAGGGAGTATTGAGTCAGTATGTACTACAGAAATATTTGCTATACAATTTCACTACTAGTTCCTTAACACTAAAAAAGCAAAATTTTATCCCGAACGAAAAAAAAAAACGTTTAAATCAGTAAGCACTTCTAACAATGAATATTTTCCAAATTTCACCCCACTGGACAAAACTCGTTCTCACAAGATCATAACGAAATCACACAAGGATCATTTTCCAAGAATACATTAACCTAATATATCCGGTTTTTATGGGTCTTTTTGACCCCTTTTTCTAAAACTGAGCCACAATGGGTTGAAAAGTTTTGCAAAAATATCCTACAAAAACTTTCACTAAGAATTATCAGAGACGAAAAATTCTTAAAACTTAAGGTAAGCGCGTCAGGGATGTAATTAATATGCAATGTGGAAGTCCTAATTGACTTTAACGATTTTTTGGTTTCGGGCTCAAATTTCGACCTTCACGTGTTTAGAAACTAGTAGTGAAATTTTATAGCGAATATTTCTGATTCAATATTTCCCTGTTTTGGGTGCCATTTTTGTAACTTTTTAAGAAAAGGCAAACGGGTATATTTTTTTAACGTCTACTTTAAAAATTTTTTGGATTTTCTAATGTGTTTTAAAAAAAGTTGGAAATTGTCGAACAGTGTAATTAATTTCAGAAAGATTGCTTTGTTCATTTTCTTTTTACAGCGCATTAAAATTTTATAGGCGGTTCCACGCCCTTTTTTCAAATATTCCAATATCATAGCATACCACATATTATTCATTGCTATCAGGGTTAAGTCCTTCTGGACTTTCGCCGTTTTTAAGGTATATCAAATTGAAATTTTAAGTTGTCGAAAATTGGGCATGGCGCTCTTTTAAACCCGTTTGCGATAAAAAATTTAGCCATATAAATTTATAAACAATTTTTTTACAATAAAAGAAGATAGCGATATACTTAGAAAGTAGGATTTGAAGAAAAAAAAACAGTCTTTTCAACTCCCGAATATTAGATTTTATTGCTTAAAATTACCTTTTCTTGACTTAGAACCTCAAAAATAGCCCTGTTTGAATAGTGTAACTCATGTGATCCGAAAATCAGACAGTGTTTGATATTTAATTTTTCAATGCTATATCCCGGAGTTAGGATAAAACTTAGATTTGGCTAGCATTTTTCATGGTCGGAAATTAACACCAAAAATAATAAAAAATTACAACGGAATAATGTACTAGTAGTTTAATTCTTAATAAAAAACGATTAATAATTCTTAAATATAAATCTGTATTAATAGCAAAAATCCACAAAGTTTTTAAGGAATGGAAATGCCATGTTAATAGTTAATTTGAATATTCAATGAAGTTAAATTAATGTTCTTTGCATGGCGTCTTTTGCAGTCTTTTTGCATGAAATTCCTGGTATATCGTTAAAGCATACTATACGTATCTTGTAATATTTCAATATGTTTTTATACATGAAGGATATTCCATTAAATATGTAAAAACCTTGAAAACCACGTAAGCCTTGAAAACTTTCGAGCAACAAACTCTAAAAATTAGCATGTTAAAGGCATAGAATATTTTCGAACTAAATTTGATGCTTCGATCTTGTCCAATAAATAAATTACAAAATAAAACCTTTCTTTTACAAATTGATGTTAAATCAAATACTTTTTAAATTATGCCAGTATTTAACACATTTTCTGAAAGATTTGTTCCTGGAAACTAGCTCGAAAACTCTCCAAATTCATATGGTTACATGTTTGCGTGATTAAAGGAATCTCCTTGTTAATATTTTATTTCATATTTGGTATCAGAAAAAAAAAAAAAATAATAAAAAAAGGTTTATTCAAACATGTAAAGCTCCACATCTTAAAGTTTAATTGAAAATTACGAAACTCTTTGGCACGTGAAGCGACTAAGAAAAGTTTTATTAGAAAATTTGAAGTGTATGAAGAAGTTTATCGGGGATTGAGAGATGTAAGCGATTGCCCTTGTTATCGTTATTGTACTTTGACTAAAACGTCTGTCGTTTTTTTATTCATTTTGCATTTTTACTTTGATACGCACATCTATCCCCAATCAAAAAGAACTTTGATGAAAATGCCTAATGAAGCGGTTGACGGCATCTTATTCCAGCTATTTCATAGTTTCGAAAGACATACATATGTTTCGAATGATATCCAGATCGGTTTGGTGATAATATATTAAACCAATTCCACGTTCATAGATCCCAATTTTTTTTTTCTGATATCAGAGTAAGTTATATGCAATTAATTTACAGTTTCAAGAATATTATGTAAGGTTCAGTTTGTGGAATGTATTTTAAATTAGTATTTTATGCATGTGTATCGACGCGAAAATCTTTATTTATCCTCTTCACTACGGAAAAAGCAAGGATGCAGGACAAATATCAGCTCATGTGACAATATCTCATTTGAAGAATATATTTCTACCTCTAATATACACAAAGTTGATTCATATATTGTTATCTCGTTATGTAAAAATATAATTTGAATTGAGATCAATTGTCTGATAATTTGTAGCTGATACTTATGTGCATGTTATACTGTATACTTTTAACATTGTTATTATTTATATTCTATTATTATTTAGTACTGTTATTCATTATTTTTGTAATAGTGATATAATCTTGTATTTAGACCTTTATTTTGTGTAAGTATTTTAACTAACCTCTAGTAAAACCAAGTATTTAAATAAAAAAATTTATAAATTAAATAGATTTCTTTTACTGAGGAAACAAGTAAAAGGTCGAAAAATATCAAAGAAGCATATTTCAAAATTTCATTCAGGAAATTTTTATTTAAGAGCTAACAATATGCACTGCGTTTGAAAAGAATATACGCGGTTTGAAAAATATGTCAAAATTATTGGGTGTACAACTTAAAAACCGGAATTTTTTAGCGAAATTTGATGCTTTATTGTGGAAAAATGTTACAATATATTTTAGTCAAAGTATTGTCCATTGGAAGCTACAACATTTCCCCATCTTTTAGGCAGTTTGTGAATTCCATCCCAAAAAAATTGCGCCGGCTTGGCGGCCAAAAATTAATCTATCCAATTTCGGATGCCTTGCTCTGATGTGAAGCGTATTCCGGTGAGGGCGTTTTGCATCGAGCGAAATAAATGAAAGTCAGACGGAGCAAGGTCCGGACTATAAGGCGGGTGAGCCAAAACTTCCCATCCACTATTTTCCAAATAGTTTTTCACGGGTCTTGCAACATGCGGCCGAGCGTTGTCATGATGAAAAATTATTGCTTCGTGTCTGGTCGCATTTTCCGGGCGTTTTTCAATGATGGCACGCTTCAAACGTATTAATTGTGTTCGGTACAGGTCACCTGTGATTGTCAGGCCCGATTTCAACAACTCATAATATAACGGCCCCTTCTGATCCCACCAAATACACAGCATAACCTTGGCGCCATGGATATTTGGCTTCGAGGTTGATTTGGCTGGTTGGCCGGGTTTCACGTATGACTTTTTGCGCTTGGGATTCTCATAATGGATGCATTTTTCATCCCCAGTCACAATCCGATGCAAAAATGATTTGTTTTTATGGCGCTCAAGCAGCATTTCAGACATACAGAAGCGCCGTTCAACGTCTCTCGGCTTCAACTCATAGGGGACCCAATTACCTTGCTTCTTAATGTATCCGGCGGCTTTCAAACGTTTCGAAATGGCTTGCTGAGTCACTCCCAACGATTTGGCAAGCTCGTCTTGTGTTTGACACGAATCCTCATCGAGTAGCTTCTCTAATTCTTCGTCTTCATACTTTTTTGGCTGTCCTGGGCGTTCTTTGTCTTTGATGTCAAAATCGGCACTTTTGAAGCGTTTAAACCATTCAAAACACTGTGTTTTTCCTAAAGCATCATCGCCATAAACTTCTACAAGCAAACTATGACTTTCCGCAGCAGTTTTCTTTGCAAAAAAGTGACCCAACAGAACCTCCCGCAAATGCTGTCTTTTTCTCGAATTTTCGATGTTGTTCATCGTGAAAAATAATAATGATGCACACAAGATAAAATTGTTTTGTTGACTGATTTTGACAGCTGTCAAATGTACCTTCAAAATGACATATATGTATATAAAGTTCGAGCTTTCACGATATTTGTTAGTACGGACATCCACCGTCAAATTCCGGTTTTTAAGTTGTACACCCAATATTAAAAACTTAAATTGGCGTAAGTCAAAATTTGGTTCAAGATATGATCAAAAAATTGCTATATTTTCACAAAAAAAAAAATGGTATTGGTCAAGTAACCGATTATTACGACATTACCTTTGCTCCGAAATAGACTTACACCACTACTAATATGAACGGCACATGTATAGATAGCTCTGGTAAAATATATTGGGTATCTTTTTTCTATTAAATTAAATGAAAATTTTAATTTAAATTTTGATATCTTTAAGGTATCAGCTATCTCACACAATTTCACTTTAAGGTCTTTCAAAAAAATTTTGTGGACTTTTTTTACATTGTCTGGAACATCTGCCGATTCTGGGCGAACAGAGAGTTTAGCATTATCAGTGTTTGCAGTTAAATTAATTGTACCAGTCAATAATGGTCGGTTTTCCTTGTGCAGAGTCCGGACCACACTTATCAAGCCAAGCTAAAAAAAAAAAAAAAAAAATGTTTTGTCAACACACGAAATTCTCTTTTTTTTCATTATTTTAAAAGTAGAAAAAGTTGTTTTACCAAAACCTCTAAAACTTTTTAAACAGACGTAAGATAAGCATAAAATTTATACAGCTATTTTTTGAAAGTTACTGCTTGCTGAAAAAAATTCTGTTGCGCCATCTGTGTCTCAGACCGGGGACTTATCAGCCGATGTAATTATTGAATAATGATTTGACCGAATATAATACAGGAAACTAGTTACGTAAAAATTAGTATTGTTATATAGCTACATATCGTCTTTTTTCAATGATAACCTCGTAACTACAAACTTTTTTTAATTTTTATTTTTTATTGGAAAATTGTCAGAGGCCTTTACATAACGTATTGACAAATTTTTTTCGAAGATTTAAAAAAATTGCAGTTATTGCAAGTTAAAAGTAGTATGTTTTATTCAAAATTTAGAGGCAAAAAGGGTGCTTAAAGCCGATTTTTGCGCAAGAAGAAGTTGTTTTGATTCATTTTTTCACCTTATCCCACTCAAGCAAACTTATTGAACAAATCCTCATCAAAAATTTTCACTGCCAGTATTTCGAGGTCGATTTAATATTAATATTTTAAACATACAAAGAAAAATGGCGCTATAGCTCGGCTTATTCGCAATAAGCAACTATTCCGATTTCATTTCCTTATTTTCCGACTCTGAGAAAATAAACGAACAAAACCTCATCAAAAAAATTTCACTTCCAAGACTTCGAGGTCACTATAATACGAGTATTAGTAATTCAAACTTGCCTCGTAAAAAAGGACTTAAACTTAGTTTAATTGCAAGACGGACGAGTCGGGATTTTCCTTTTCACAGTTACCAACTCAGGAGAGTTAAACGAACAAAACCTCATCAAAAAATCTTCAGTGACTCCAAGTCGAGGTTGTCCCTACCTTCCCGGGAGGTGTGCCGTACCAAAAAATTTAAAAGTAAAAAATTATTTCTTTAACCTTTGGCCCGAGGACTTTTCTTGCTTTTTTTTTTCAATATGATCAGTGAAGTTTCCCAAATAAGAACACACACAATTTTTTTAAATTTTTTCGACCTTTGAGCTCAATAATATGTTTATAAACTTCATAATTCAATACGCCATAACTTCTTTAATACTTAGCGTTTATTAAAATCTGAGATTTATTCCCTTGGTTTGTATTAAGGTCTAATATGAATTGGAAAAGGTTTAATTTGAATTTGTGAAAATTTTGTTTTGATTTTCAAATGATTTAAGATGAATTAAGATAACGTTAATTTGCATTGGAAAAGATTTAACTTGGAGTTAAGACCCTGTATATCAGAATGATACCATTAAAAGTTTACTTGGATAGATTTATGCGCGGTGTTGAAGCCTTACACAATAGGGTGGATCGAAAAAAAAAAATAAATTTTCGAAATCTATATGGACTAAGTGCGTAAAAGTTGTCATTCGGATTTTTTAATTTCCATGCAAAGTTGTATTAAATAAAAAACATTATCTTTCGGTGGCGTTCAAACCTTAAATTTTGCGAATTTGAACCATAACACATTAAAAGTACAAAATTGTGAATGAGATTTCGAAAACAGTACTTGGTAATCGCATGTTTTATTTTTCACTCAAATAGACTTTTGAACAAAAATATTTATTAAGAAATCAAAGAAGAAGAAAATGAGTTTGCGCATGAAAAAATTTAATATTCCTTACTCTGAGATCACAAACTAAACTTCGTTTTGCATGCATGAGTATTTAAGCATGTTCTCTATAAATCAAAGGACACTATTTTTAAAATAAAAAAGTCATTGAATATTCAAATTTTACATAAATATTGTCTAATGATTATACTTTTTATTTATTTTTTATGTATTTGTTATTGTTGTTATTTTGTTAGGCTTAAATAAAAAATAATTAACTATAAAAATAGATAAATCCATCATAATAAAAACTTCATGCTACAATGGCGGCTATTCAAACACTCTCTCCTAAAATAAGGATAATTTACATAAACAAGTATTAAAATTGCTTAACATCGTCCAGAGTAACCCACATAGCGTGTAATCAAAATATTACACATGATGCGGCAACTCATCACACTCAATTTGACATGCGTATGGGTGTTTCTCTGAAAAATATACCAAAACATGTTTTTTTTTTGTCCTCACCAACATATTTTTTATGTGTTTTTATTAATTGAAGATATACAAAATGACGCACAGTGGAATAAAAGAGAGTTTTTTATATCAAAATGTTTTGCCCGCTTGGGGTCATATTCTCAAAAATTTTCAATGATGGGGGACTATAGATAATTGAACAAGAAAGAAATAAGTCACCGCTTTTTTTTTTTAAATAAAAAACTTGGTTTTTTTTTACTTCAGTTCTGAGATCTCAAACTCGAAAAATCGTAGGGGAAAAATTTACAAAACTCCATAACTCGAGAAAAATCCACCAGATTTTTATGATTTTTTTTTAATGGCTAGAAAGGTTCTGTAAAATTTATTTTTTCTCTTGGTGTCGTCCGAAATATTAAAAACCTTAATAAAAGAATACATAGGGGAAGACGGGGTAGATTCGTACACGGGGCACCTTCGTACAGTGGCTTTATTTCGAAAACTATAGAAGTTAGCATGTCCGCTTCTTCACATGTAATATTGGTGCTTTTGCAGCCATTTAGCTTGTGAAATGTGGCGGTGGTACGATTGTTGACTTGGCCGAAAAAAGACTTTGTGTGTTTTTCCAGTGCAAAAGTAATTTTCTTATCTGACTTTAACTTCGGTTAATGGTTATAACTTTATGCTAAAATTTTAAAATACTTCTGCTGGTTCAAAAACAGATATGCTATTTTACTGTGTGTTTACTAATTTTGCGATTTTGCTAATAGTTTTAATGGAAATAACAACTATCTATATTGATCAGTTTGGGGCACATTCGTGCTTATAGTTACGGGGTACATTCGTACATACAAATTTACCCTTATGAAGTGTAATTTCAATTTATTTAGTATAACAAAATTAAGAGCCGATGTATAATTACCACTTAATTCATAGAATTACTGAAACACGTCTAAAAGCAAACGCAATACTCCAAAGATAACCTTAATATACCGCTAGTCGACAGCTATGAAAGTCATTTCTCAATAGATGCAGTTAATTATGCTTGGGGCAACGTGATAGTTTATTCCTTACTCCTTTCACACTTTTCACACCGTCTCTAACCAATAGAGGCTTGATTGGGCCTTTAAATTGAAAACCGAGAACTGCATCCAGCAATTGGAATATCAATAACCATGGAAAAGCTCCTACTATGTACAATATTCCAAGTCTGGATAAAGTTTTCAATTGTGTCATGGTAAAAATATTACAAGTGCATTTGAAATAACAAGAATATGGCCATTTAACAAACTTTTGTGCAGCGACGAAGATTTTGCATCTGTTGGGAATAACCAGTCAAGTTCTATGGCAGATCTGCATGCGAAAGATGTTCTATACTTTCATGAGGATACTCTTTCATTCGATCCACATACGATTTCAATGCCTTAATTGTTGCATCCACCGTTGCACGTATACCCCACGTTATGTACGAAAGTACCCCGCATATGGGGCACATTCGTACGTTTGGAGTATCTTCAGAAAATCTGTCATTGCTTTTAAATGATAAAATGGACCGTCTTTAGCTTACACTACATTAAAAGCTTAATATTGAACTTATTTTACTGCATACTAGTTATTTTGAAAAAGCTGGTAGCTTGCTTTATTTTTAGCCATAAAGTAGAAACTGTACGAATCTACCCCATCTTCCCTTACAGTAATATAAAAAATTATCCAGAGAATGTCACACACTCGAGTTCTTTATCAAATTTCTTAACTAAAAAAGAATAACACTCACTGACTGAGCTGAAAAAGAACTGAATGTCCTTATTATTTCTGTCAGTTGTATTTTTTCTCAATATTTAAAAACTTTACAGTTAGAATAAAGAAAACTTAAAAAATTCTTTAAATTTATAACTTTATTCTTCATCTGTTTGTATTTTAACGTTATCGCCATTTATTTTGATACATTTTTGAAGTCGATAAATCCATCTTGAAAAACCGTCTTCAAAATCGGCTTTTTGCAGTTTTACAGTTTCATTATTAACCGCATTTATTATCTTCTCATAGCTGTTGAAGACTCACCCTCTCAAATTTTTTTTTTATTTTTGGAAACAACCAGAAGTCCCAAGGTGCTATATCTGGGGAATAAGGTGCTGGACGAATTTCTTCGATGCCTGACAGCGCAATTAAATCGGTCGTTTTTTCAGCAGTGTGCGCTGGCACATTATTGTGATGTAGAAAGTAGCGGCGTATCTCCTTTTTTGGCGTTTTTCAAATAAACTTTGAAAAACTTTTGCTAAGCAGGTATCAGTATACCACTTGGCAGTAACCGTCTGACCTTTTTCCAAAGGAATAGTCAGCTACTGCTGACTTTTGTTGCTTTGCTTTAATAGGTGAATCTGCACCTTCTGGGCTCTATATCATAGATTATGGTTGGTTTCAGGGTCGTACTTGTAAAACCATTCTTCATCACCTGCTACAATTTTCTTGAAAGTGTTAGACTCTCTCCGTTTTTGGATTTTTCAAAAAAATACTTAGCAAAACACACTTGTGCCTCTTTTTGAGCATCACTTAAAATTCTAGGAACCCATTGTGCAGATTTCTTCGTGTATCCAAGATCATTTTTTAATATTCGCAATACAGCCATGGTATTCAAGTCCAGTTCCTCAACATTGATTTCCTGGGTCAGTCTTAGATCTTCGTCACTTGCACTTGCATAATCAGTCTAAGATTTTGGGAGGCCTTCTCGAGGTTCGTATTCCACAGAAAAATTACCTGTCTGGAATCTTCGGAACCACTTTGAAATAGTCACGAGGTATGGCGCTTAACTTCAAATACTATTTGGCGTTCACTAAATATTTCCACAGACTTGTACGGAGAAAAATTCGCATCATAATGTTTACTCCACTCGGGCAGTCAAAAAATTAAAGTAATCAACACTAAATTACCTCCGTAAAGTCATATTTAAAAAATGTAGTTAAATAATAAAGGAATATTTACTCCGAATTGCCTACATTTGACTTTATGTAGAGTAATTTATATTTTCAAAAAAAAAAAAAAATGTGTGACCATTTGGAATTTATAATTCTAGTCAAAATAACTTAATTTTTTCACGTACAAAAATGAGTGTCATAATTTTCACTCCACTCGAGTAAGGTAAATATCATAAAAATATAGAATCATTTTGACTTTAAAAATTTTAGTAACAATTTCTATTTTTAAACAGACATTTACTTTATATACAAATTTTATGCCTCTTAATCATATGAGTAAGTAGCGCAGAGAATATGTATTTGCTTATCACACGGAAGGGCCAGGGTTCGTATCCTAGCGCGGTCAATTTTTTTTTTTTTCTTTTGTTTTTTGAACTTTAAAGAAAGGTAGCAAACCGAATCTCTTGCTGCGTACTATAACAAATAGTACGCAATTTTTTAACTTACTAAAAATTTAAACCAGGCGACCTTTTGTTAGGCCCTCCGTATAAAATGAATGACCTTCTTCTGTGTATGTCAATTTTATGCAAATATATTTTTACGTAGGGTTTTCACTGAAAAGCAGTACCTAACTTAATGATAGGTTAGGTAAGGGGTGGCGGTAATTGCGTACAGCAAAAACCTCACATAGATCGACTAGGTCCATAGCGATACCACAAACTTACTTAGGTTAGGAGGATAGTAGTGTTCTGTCTTCATGATTTGCATCTACTACATATTGAAGGTTCCAGTTTAAAAGGCGAAATTCATTAGTTTCGATAATGCTATTCCAGCTATCTCATTTATGGAGCTGAACATAGCTTGTAACTGAATGATACATTGAAACAATATCATGCCCGTTTTTAGCAAAACAGGTTGGAGAATGAGTTTCTGACACTTGCTATAATTTCATAGAACAAAATTAAAAATTATGAAGTTAGTTTATTGACTGTTTTTTTGCTTGTATAGTACTAATGAAAGTACCAACGCGCTTTTTTTCTAAATTGAAGTATGATAATTTTATATTGAACTAATTAAACAGTCATTTTTGCAGTTTTTCAACAACAGACGAAAGCAAGTGTTAACATGGAAATTGATTACATATGTTTCGGCTACTTCCACATACATATTTATATATTTTTCATATATAAACATGTATATAGCCTCATCAGATCAGTTTTAGTTAAATCTTGCCAGAAACCGTGCTCGAACCCGTGACTCCGGTTTCTAATGAAAGAAACGCGATGCTTAAGCGAATGCGCTATAGGTCACGAGTAAACTCTCTGAACAGGATCGCCATTATGAGTAAATCATAAGGCTCACTAGCGCCGTCTGTTGTGAAAAATTGCCAAATTGTTAGTTGGTAACACACTCTGGTTTTGAGACATGCTACGCTAGCTACAATTAAAACCTACAAGGGCGGATTTGTTTTCCACATACAATGCAGGCTCTCGAAATTACGAGAATTTTAATGATAGATAGGCAGGTTCCCCTAGATAAATTATGAAGTTAGTTTATTGACTGTTTTTTTGCTTGTATAGTACTAATGAAAGTACCAACGCGCTTTTTTTTCTAAATTGAAGTATGATAATTTTATATTGAACTAATTAAACAGTCATATTTTTCATATATAAACATGTATATAGCCTAGGGCGTTTCACGAAAACAACTTTTTTGAATTTTTTCAAACCTTAAAGCGGATTTGGGTGTATTATGGGATAAAAATAACCCATGAATTTTTTCAGATTTTTTATTGGTCATTTAGAGGTCGCGATATCAACTTTTTAAAAAAATGTTTCCAAACTGTAAAAATAAATTGTTTAGTACCTGTTTTATTGTTTTTAAATAACTCTGACTAACTAAATCACTCACTTTTGAGTCGCTTGGACCCGTAGAATACGAAAAAAGTCATGAAGATGAAAAAACTAGCAACGCCCTACTGGATAGACCCGTGTATTCAACATAATATCATTGATTTTTTGATATTTTTGTCAATTACTTGCCTAATTTTGGTAAAAAAACGTGTTTATTAATTGTGAAAAAGAAACGTCAAAACATATTTGAGAACATATGAAAAGGTAAGTAAATTAAATGAGTCATATTCTAAAACAGACAGGGTAATTTGCCTGGCACAGTGATGTCTTAAGCTTAAAATTACGATAACTCATGAACGGTGAGTCACGCGTTTAAAGTAAAAATACTTGTTTATAGGGAATTACTTGCACTACAATCTACATATGACTTTTTTCAGATGACTTATAGTTTAGCAGATATTTTTATAACAAACCAGAAATTTCGAAACAAACCGTTTTTTCAAAAAATATCCAAAACGGTTAGTCCTAGAAAAAAAACATTTTCTCGCATTTTATAGAACGTTTAATTCCCTATAAAGATTTCTCCGAACTGTTTTTCGTCCGACTTACCGTTCATGAGATATCGAGTCTTGAAATCATTCAAAATTGAACATTATACAGTACAATGCATAGTTTCTTTTTCACAATTAATAAACACGTTTTTTTACCAAAATTAGGCAATTAATTGACAAAAATATCAAAAAATCAGTGATATTATGTTGAATACACGGGTCTATCCAGTAGGGCGTTGCTAGTTTTTTCATCTTCATGACTTTTTTCGTATTCTACGGGTCCAAGCGACTCAAAAGTGAGTGATTTAGTTAGTCAGAGTTATTTAAAAACAATAAAACAGGTATTAAACAATTTATTTTTACAGTTTGGAAACATTTTTTTAAAAAGTTGATATCGCGACCTCCAAATGACCAATAAAAAATCTGAAAAAATTCATGGGTTATTTTTATCCCATAATACACCCAAATCCTCTTTAAGGTTTGAAAAAATTCAAAAAAGTTGTTTTCGTGAAACGCCCTAATATAGCCTCATCAGATCAGATGAAAAATATATAAATATGTATGTGGAAGTAGCCGAAACATATGTAATCAATTTCCATGTTAACACTTGCTTTCGTCTGTTGTTGAAAAATTGCAAAAATGACTGTTTAATTAGTTCAATATAAAATTATCATACTTCAAAAATTAAAAATTATTTTTTTATTTTAAGCTATTTATGTAGAAGCTTTTGATAAGTATCTGTATTAAATAGTTAAAATATAAAATCTGAACTTTAAACATGGTTTTGACATTAGACGTTCTTCTTTTTTTGTTCGGAGCAGAGCCTGAGTAGTCAAAAAATAATTTGTATTTCTTTTTTAGTTCAGAACAATCAGAGCACAAAATTTGTGTTTCTTTTGGCTTTCAATCAAAAAGTGTTTCATTTATAAATCAGAGCGCTCCGAGCTTGCTCTATTCTGATATACTCGACGTGTTCACGCTTTGTTCAGAGCTCTACTCTGAACAAAAAAAGAAAAACGCATATTGAATGGTACTATTTCAGAGAATCACCCGTACTTATATTGTGTATATAATAATTTTTGGAACCTTTTCAAAAGCCATTTCACTAACATTTGTAAAGGAAAAATGTACGGAAACTGTAAACTTTTAGTGGAAAAGGTAAAGATATAACTGCATGTGTGAAGTAAAATATGAAAACCGTCCTGAAAACACACATATTTGACAGTCAGATCGAACTCAGTCATACTTTTAAAATGACATGTCGTAACACATTGCGGGCCATGTGAACAGTTTGGAAGGGGTTTTAATATTTCAAGATGCTAAAAAAATAAAAATAAAAAATTAAGCACAATGTACATTAAACATAGTGTATGTATGTATGTATTCTCCTTTAACTCCTAGGAGGAGCATAGGGCCAATAAAATTTTGACGAACCATATTGGTTCCGATTATAGGAGAATCATTCCTAATTGTGCATGTTTCTTGCACCTCCAAATCCGATGTGCATGCTGCCGAGGCAGGTGGATTAACCACATTCTGGTGGGTACCACTTGGAGAGATATTTTCCATCGTTTTTCGATCCATGCTTCATAAGTATAATCTTCTCGGCAACGCCCCACGCAGTAAGTTATAAGCTTAAGGCTAGAAACATTAAACATAGTAATAAAGTTAAATTTTGTTTAATTTGGAACTAAGTTCGTCACTTCAAGTACTAGAAATTGTAGTAATTGCTTAAGGTTTTCTGAGGTTTAAATTTGCTGTTTTCTTTTGGCTGTGTGAAAAGCAGAAAAAGTAATTGTCATAATTAAAAAACTTTGCATAAAATTTTTCCTAAATATTTTGTACAAAGCTGTGGACACCCTTATATCTCTGGAACAAGAAATCAGAGACATGGCGATTATACCAATAGAAGCGTATTTAAATTTTATTTTTAGGACTGAAATCCTGGTGAATTGTCTTATCTCGACTTAGGTTGTTTTGTCAAAAGTCTACAGATATCTGTGTTGATAATCCTTTGGAGGCCCTCGATAAAAATTTAAATCATATATTGCAGTGATTTATAAGACAGCGTGACTGTAACCCGTGACTTCCGAAATCTACTATTAATTGGTCGCCTTAGACTGTTAAGAAAGTGGGTGTAGTTTTTTTCTTGTAATGTAACTTATTCTATTAACCAGCGACTTTTGAGCGCTGTTACAAGTGTCAGTGAGGTTTTTTTTTTTTTTTTGTGACCTATTTATCTCAGTGACCATGAAATCACGCTTACACTCTATTTTAGCTTAAAATAATATTTTATTTTTTTATTTTAGTAAAAAGTATTTTTTTTTTAAATTGGGTTTTTATTTTTTTTTTAACACTAATAAGACAAAATTCATTATGGGAGCGCTTCCCTAAATCATTACGTTTGCAAGAATTGAAAACCTTTTGGCAAAAAGAACCATTCAGGTTCATCCCGTAATCCGTGTGGTTTCAATTACTATTCATTTCTAAATCGTTTGATGAAAACAACGAGTTGCACGGTAAAAAGCATTAAAATCTCTTTTGTGGAGAATCATAGGCCAAAAAATTCGTTTTTATTTTTGAGATCGTAATAAAATAAAAACCGCATCAATACGGGATGTTGCGCCACCTCTAAATGTTCTTCAAAAAAATTTTAAAAAATCTCAGTTAATTTTTTGACCCCCTCTTTCAGATTTTTGGCCGTAATCGTAGGAATTCCAAAATTATTTTTTTTTTTTAATCAGTCTAATACATAAGTAGTTATTTTGTTAAAAGGTCTACAAACGCTTGCAATATTTCAAACAAATATCGCTCCCAAATTCAAATTTTTTTCGAGTATTTTGGAGAAGCAAAATTCATGGTGAAAAAATAATATATGTATGTATGAGTCTTTGTCTCGTAATGGTACTTAGGCCCTTTGGTACGGCCACTCCTCAATTGTAAACTATCCTATCTAGTTTTTTTGTAATTTTTTGGAGAGCTTTAAAACAGCTAAGAACTCCATAACTACTGACTTTTGGAAAAATGTTTTTCTTCTATGTTATAGATTGTTATTCTCTTTATTCAATAGAAAACAAAAATTTCTGCAAACTTTAATACAAATGGAGTTCTAAGCTGTTTCCAAACTCTCCAAAAAATTATAAAAACAAAATATTAAGCTTACAATTGACACGACGATATCTCAAAAAAACCTTAAATGATTCACACGTATACTTCAGATGACTTTTGTAGTAAGTTGCCAATGGAGCGCTTTTTGCCACGCTCACTTCTCCGAGTTGACCTAATTTTTGCTCAGAACTTCCCTAGTATTTAAGTGTGTTTTCGTTGCATTGTCTCAAAAACTACTTCTAAATTTGCATTTTGAACATATTTTTTGTATGGGCGGTGGGCGTGTCCTTTGACAAACTAACTTTTACAACAAGACCACTGTACCAAAGGACAAAATGAACATACCCTGGGTATAGGGTATACAAATAAAAAATGATGCAAACTAAAAGAAGCGGTGATATTGCAACACGAAAAAAATGTTTAAGCCTCTACCATATCGTCACCTCAATACTACTACTAGGTAACTCATAAATTATCATTCTTGGTATGAGTAGCCAATGATATTCTTCATGGCTTGGTGCACAATCCTGTTTAATCGAAAATCTCGAAATTCAAATTTTCTAAAATCTTAAAATTTAATTATCTTAAAACTAGAAAATTGGAGTAGTAGTATTGAGGTGACGATATGATACACGTTTGGTTATGAAACTACAAATCGCATTTAAAACTTTAATACTAAGTAGTTTTTCAGCGAAACAGAATTTATTTTATTTCGAAAAAAAAAAAACTTCTTTGGTGGGAAAGGAAACTAGTGGCTAGTGAAATACAATAATTAAAAATTAAATAAATTGTTAGCATTCGAGTCCTTAAATCCGTCCCTTTTTGCGGTAATCAAACGGAAAGGTTAAATGAAAATTCGGTAAAATATTTCTTGGATTGTATTTGAAACATAGCAAAAGAAGATAGTGGCATATAAAAAAAATATTAAATTTATATTTCTAGCTTCAAATATGACACAAAAAATGTCTAAAGCACCATATGGAAACATTTTTCTAAACAAAAAGTTGAAAGGATTTCAGTTTTTGGCATTTTTCTTTATAATACAGACTTAAACTTGTTTTTTGTTGGATTTTTCAAAAGAAGCGCCAACTATATATACTACTCAAACTTAACAAATCTTAACGATGTCATGTTTTCTAAAAACTTTAAAAAAAAAAAAAAAGTTTCATTTAACTTATCCATTTGACCAATGTACGACGATAATCGCTTGTAGTCCGGATTTTAAGATATTATCAAAAATCGCTCACTAATAAATATTTAAACTTTTTTTATAGTATATAAAAAAGACATTCCTCAGTTATTTTTAAAAACAATTAGTCGACAATCCAAATAAAACACAACACTCCATCAAATCACAACTTAACAATAACACAATTTAAATAATTAAAATAAAATAAAAAATTAAACGACATTAGTAGATATTCTAAATTTGATATATTTTTGATTTTTGCTTCAAAGGCATGGTATTTGCGTGTTGATCTAAAATTATATTCATAAATATATACCAGCATGTAGCGAATGCTTTTATATTGATGCTTTTAAAATGTTTGTTTTATCCAATTCTGTTTATAAGTACATATGTGTTTAATATATAAATGTTTATAGTTTATGTATATTAGTTTAATTTTGTTGTACACAATATACTATAAAAAGAAGACATTGGAACTTCTTAATCAATGTATGCATACAAAAATATATATCGAATAGCTATTAAGATCTTAGCCATAGTGCTCGTAAGAGTAGGTAAAAAGTATAAAAATTTGCACGGTGCTACTGAGCTAATTTAGATAAAATTTTGAGGTAGTTCCAATCTGTCACTTAGAAATTAATATATAGGCCCCACAGAAGCTAAAAACATAAAAATTAAAAAAATCCACTAGGATTATAAAAAAAAAAAAATCTGAAAAAAAATTCTACAAACAAAAATAGTCATTTTCGACGTATTTTGCGATGCTGATTTCGAATCCAACATCAGAACCCTGTTTTTTTTCTATATATAACAAAGCAACGTAATTTCTTAACATAAAACTTGATATAAAAATCAAAAACACTAGTATTTTCTTTAAAACCTTATTTAAATTATTTCGATATCTAAATTTTTCTCCGAAATAATTTTTCTTTGAAATATTGAAAAACGTGTCTTTTGACATTTTAGCTTAGGATATCTCTTAAAAAAAAGATATCGAAATAATTTAAATAAGGTTTTAAAGAAAAACACTACAGTACCTGTCCATTGAATTGCGAACGATACAAAGAAATTCAAACTTTTTGTCAGAAATACAGCAATATTATTAAATCAAAAAGAATAAAAAATTAGGGTTTACTAATTCAAATTAATTTTATTTTATTATATCGGCTTTAAATTAATAATTGAATAAGTATTTGATTGCTCCACCCTAATTTTTTGAAACTGCCTCACTACCATACCTAAATTATAGCGTTAGACTAGCGTCAGGAGTATTTTACCATCTCTGTCTGTTTCATGCCCATACAATTTATATGGAGCATAAATAAACAGAGACGGTTAAATTACGTTGACGCTCGTCTAACGTTCCAATTTAGGAATGGCTGTTAATTCTTTCTGGCATGATTCAAATACAATTTTCTATCAATTTTTTTATTTACATAATTTTTCCTGATATCTTTTATGTAATCTTTTAGTGCGGCTACCATTGGGTTTTTATATTGATAGCACTTTATTTTCAGATAGTTCCAACAGTTTTCTATTGGGTTTTGGTCAGGTGCCCCATCTTGCATGAATGTGTTTTGAGGAGGAGGATGCTTTAAATTGTTGATGTGTGGCTGTAATATGTTTCGAAGTACCTTTATGTACTGACCAGAGAGCATAGTTCCTTCAACAAAGTGTATGGGAACTGGTCCTTCAGCAGAAATGCAGCTCCAAATCATTACTCCAGGTGGGTGTTTGACTGTTGGAACTGTGCAATTATTGGAATACCATTCTCCCGTTCTCCTCCGAACATATTTTGCAGATTCTGTCACGGCTTCTAGACGGGACTCGTAGCTAAAAATGACCTTCGAAAAAAATTAAAATACGGAAATTTTAAGAATTTCTTTTAACCAATCAAACTGAATAAAAAATCTTAGTTTGGAAACATACTTTATTCAACTGCGCCCACAAAAATCGGCGTCGGCGCATTTGTTCAGTCAATTTTGGCATTTATGCTGGCCTAATGCATACAGAATAATTCTCATGAAATCGTCTTCGTCTGTCTGACACCAGCGCTTTTTAAGTCGTTCCAAACACGCCGAGATGTTGCGGTTCGGTTCTCCAAGGCTTTCTGCATAGTTAATCTATCTTGTCTTATAATGGTTATCCGCTTTTCTCTGTAATTTGCTCGATATTAGAAAAATTTATTGTCTTAGTAGGTGAATTCTTATATTCCTTTGCAGTTTTGACTACTGATGCCTTAATTTTTTGCTATATCTGAATAGCTTGAACCTCCATCGTTTGAAAGAGCTACGACATGCATATGCTTTTCCGCTTAGATGCCACCTTTAGAACCCACTTCTAAATTACAGGACATTAATTAGAATTTGAGAAGGTTTTTCATTCCGGTAACCATTTTAATACATTTTTTTACATGCATTTATTTTTTAATCCTCTATCCTTTGTCGCTGTTAGGAAATTTAACTACTTATTAACTTTTTCTTCAACAACTTGCATTAATTTTCCAAGTAAAACGAAATCTGAATAACTGAAATTACTTCCATCGAGAGTTTTTTCCATTATTTTCACAAACGGGTGTCAAATTTGATTTCTGAGAAGTTGTCTACGGAGCTTAAATACAGTGCAATGCAACTGACCCTTCTTTTGATTTTTTTAATGCAACACTCTAGGCGTTATACTTGATTTTACGAAAAAATTCTATCGTTCGCAATTCAATGGACAGGTATGTATGTATGTATTCTCCTTTAACTCCTAGGAGGAGCATAGGGCCAATATGAAATCTCTCCATTTGTCACGATCCCTTGCGATGACTTTGATCTCTTGCCACGATTTTCCCGATTCTTGGATTTCCTTTTCCAACGACCTTTTCCAGTTGGTTTTGGGTCTACCAATGGACAGGTACTGTTGTGCTATCTTGTAAAGAAATGTTTTATGTAAAGAAATTACACTGTCTTGTTATATAACCTCAAACATAGCAAAAAACAGTGTTTTTTTGACTTTTAGGTAAGTATATCTCAAAAACCATAAGAGATATAGTGATTCTGATGTTGGATTCGAAATCAGCATCACAAAATACATCGAAAATGACTATTTTTATTTTTGTTTGTAGTATTTTTTTTTTTTTTTTTTTTCAGTTTTTAGCTATTTTATGGCCTATACATTAATTTCTAAGTCGCAGATTGGAACTACCTCCAAATGTCATTTAAAACGGCTCAGTAGCACCGTGTTTGGTATGTAGGGTACGAGTATTTTATTCTATACTTAGGCAAATTTAAAATTTTCTTCCCTCTTACATGGTAATCTTTTAGTTTCAGCTGAATGTGATATTCTTCAAAAATCGGTCTTTAAACTTAGATTTAGGAAGTCCATAATCGCAAAATAAGTTTGATCATATACTTTACATAGGGCGATGGTGTTTGCTGTCGCTATATATAATTTTGGAGATATTGTTTCTATGGAAGGTACCTCGTCCTCTTTTCAAAATCGTCTAGTTTTTGCTATCAATATAAGTAGTATTTTAAACGTTTTTGTTTTATGGGCGGTTAATCGAGCTAACTTTCCGTAATAGTGATTTCTGCAGACTGACAAATGAACATGGCTGGCTATACCGACTCAAGAGGTTAAGGCTAACTAAGAATATCTACACTTTCCTACACCTGCCACGCCTATTTATATGCGTTACAAACGGAAAGACAAATTATGTCCAGAGCTTAGGGAATAATGGGAAGCCGTGTAAAATTTAATTTTTCAGATTCAGGTTTTTTTTAAATTTAATACTATCAACATTCAACATTACAAGATTTTAATGTGAGAGCGATGAAAATAAATTCATGCCTAAAATTAATTGAATATATGTAAGATATGTAAATGTATGTATATTAATATATTTATTTCCATAGAATGTTACCCTTTGAATGTTACTTAAAAAAATACCATATCAAGTTTTAAAGCAATTCGGTGGAAAGATTCGGACTCGTTGCTTGTAACAACAAAAGAAAATTGTTTATATTTTGTAATAAGTAATTGAAAAACAGCTTTATGTTATTAAAATCGAAAATTCATTATATCTCGTAAATCCTCTGAGTTGTGATACTATTTACAGCAGTTCTTGAACCCTAAAATGTTCTATGAAAACAAACAAGTCATCGGCATTTTCATAAAACTAAATGGTGGTTGAGGATAAAAGGAATCTTTTGGTAAAACTGTTTTATTTATTTATTTTTATTTTTATTTATTTATAGCCTTATCATGTATGACGAACGAATAAAGTGACTGATTTTCACTCATTAATATCAACTTATTAAAACTCTTTATTAAGAACTTACTATAACCTAAGCGTTCATTTTAGTTCAAAGAATAAGGTTTGTAAGCATAAATTTCAAATCATCTGTTAACTTGGAGGATATAAGCATTTGAAAATCAGTAAAACGATTCGTTCGTCATACATGATAAGGCCATTATTTGCGCAAAATTAGTACAATAAGATAAATCTTTTGGAGTACAACATTCCATCAAAATTTCTATTGAGGAATATTGAAAGTGGTTGCAAGTAGATCCGAAAATTTCATATACTTTTGGACACCCTTAATGGACATATTAATTTAACACTACCCAAAATTTAATTTCGAGAGATTATATTTATATAGGGTGTATCGCATAAGGTTACTTAGCTTCTAGAAGGTGCTAGAGGAGGTCTAGACTAACAAAAAATTGCACGTGGGGGGATCTAAAATGTACCCCTGATGAGTTATAGGGCTAAATCTGGTTTTCTGACTTGTTTAAAAAAAAAAAAAAAATTTTTCTTGGATCACCCTAACGTTTTAGAGAAAATATTTCTCTGGCAAAGTTTTAGCTAGCTGTATGAGCTTTCAGTCCTCCCAGGTGCAATATTTTGTTAGTCTAGGCCTCCAATATCACCTCCCTTCGTAACCTTGTGCGATACACACCCTATATATTAATAAGAAACTTCGAAGGATGAACGTTTAATGAGTTTATTTTTTTTAACTTCAAATATGTATCTATGTATAAATGATATGTTTATGAATTTTTTGCTTATTGTAGAAATTATCTAAGTGTGATATACGAAACATTTGTCAAAAAGCCACAAACATTTAATATTTTCATTTTACGAATTTAGTCTGATAAGTTTACACTTAATACTTTACCTCCTAAAATAATAACTGCTGTAATAAGCGAATGATATCGATGTCTACAAAACGAAGCAGTGTTGTGAATCACAACTAATCAAGGCAATACATACTATGATTGATGATAAATCGGTGCTGGACAAAAAACTTATTTGTGATAACTCTTGCTTATCAAAACGAGTAAAATATTAATTTAGATATGTAAATATTTCGGCATGACATGTAACAGAAGGAATAAAATAATAAGAAGAATGTATTTTTCATGTTTCATAATCAAATTTTAAGACATTTACATTCAAACAATTAATTTTTTGATATACATATACGTATAAAGAACCGTTTTTATTCACGGCGGTGAAGAAGTTTTCCCAAACCAAACATGTGATCAGTTAAAATTCCTACAGATAGTCGTTTTTTTGGATATTCTGAGTACTTAGAAAAGAAATATTTAAATAATCCGTAGGGCAATTTTTGAGAAATCCCATTTTGAAAATTTTAATGAAATTTCCATATTAAACGAAAAAACCTAAAAAACTAAGTCCAACAAACCAGTTTGTGTTATATAAAAATGCATTTTTAAAACAAAACATTTTCATTATTAGAAAATAGAAATTTAAAAATCTGTAATTCAACTAAATTTTTATGTGAACAATATTTTCATCTTTGAGTTGGTAATAGCCTGTTTCCACCGAAGATTTAGCACTGCTGAGATTAGTAAATCATTCTATTAAATTCTACCCGCTTTGCCGCTTGTCAGTAAATGTCCGAAGTAGTAAAATTATACTTGTCTTTAATTTTCTTCTTAATATTCCATTTGCTTTGTGTTTAATGACAATTGTCAATTTTTGTATGGTAAATCATGTGATCAACGCCCGGATTAAGAGCTATATCCAGAAACTGCCTTAAATCACCTTTTAAATCTGCGGTGAAAATAGGCTACAACTCTAGGTTTGAAACGAAATGTTTGAAACAACTGTTCCATATTGTGTATCCTTAAAAAGGTGTTTATAGGGATAATTTTGATATTTTATGTACATGTAGGAGTACTTAATGCGAGTAGAAATACTTAATTAATAATTAATTTTTTAATGCAACATTTTAAATTTTAAAAATCTGAAATTTTGCTGAAAAGTTTGGTCTTTACCAGCACAGCTTTGATATTTTTTTTTTTTTGTTTTTTTGTGCTCAAAATTACAAGTGGTTTTCGGATCAGCTTGGAATGAAATTTTTTTTATTATACAGCAGTAATCTAATTCCAAGGCAAAACGAGCAACTTTAAGTCTTTTTAATGATTCATCGAGTTTTTCAGTCAAATAAGTCTCAAACGTGGTTTGATTGGATTGATTTTTTTTTTAGCCCATACCACAAGATTCATACAAAAAATACCAAACGTGGTTGATCAACACCTAAAAATCTGCCAACCGGAAGTTAAATATCGTCAATGCCAGTTGAAAGGGGAATGACGGAATTTTTTTAATCCCCGGGAGCGGGTGAGGCAGTCAATTTTTGCGAATTTTAGCATCATGAGGCTTATGGGTAGCCCTTTTTAACTAGCATTGACGAATTTACCTTCCGGCTGACTTATTACAAGATGCTCACCAACCACGTTTGATAGTATTTGTATGGGATCTTGTGGCATGGGATAATGTCCAACGTTCGATTAATCGAACACTAACTTTGACTCATATGTGAGCCTATTAGGTACTGACACGTGTTGATTTTTGGATTGCAAATGATATTTTGAACCTTTGGCTATAAAACGTCATCATTATTTTTTTAATTGTCATTATTTTATATTTTAAACAATTTTAAAAAAGGTCTATTGACGTGTATTTTTTCGCTTCCCGCCTCAAACTACTGTAGGGGGGTGGGGAAGAGGTAAATAGTATTTTTGAACAGCCAAAAGATCAAAATAATACAAGGCACTAACTATGTATCTTTATGATATCATTTACTTTCATAGTTTAAAAAATTTTTGGCCGAAAATGGGTTTAAACGTGTTAAAGTCTCGAAAACCTCGTAAACTCGTAATAGTTATCAGAATCAATGCGGACATTGACCGTTTTACGAGTTTTCGAGACTTTTACACGTTTTAAGGAGTGCCCTGATTATATTTTGCTTTTGAGACAGATGTTCACAATTTTACGGCTTTGAGAATATGATACTCGTGTTCAAAATGTATCATGACACAATAAAAGTGAAAACGTACAATAAATTGAATGATTGTGGGTGAATAAGTATTATATGTACTATAGTATATGGCACAATTAATAAATTTATACTATCAAATACGTTTAGTTTTTCATTAATGCCTCATGAAAATACATATATTAAATATAAACAATATAAAAAAGAAAACATTTTGATTCCTACAATGCAAGAACATTACCATAATGCATGCAACGCATCCTTTGAGCAAACAAAACTCTGTCTGATTGATGCAACCAAATCATGCATGTAGTCCTTTATATAGTAGTGTTTGATTTCTCAGGGTACTTAGATATTTTGATTTATTTTATTCAGAATTGGATGAAAAACAGCAAAGGCATGATATAATTAATGTTGCATGAAACAAAAACGATCGCATGACACATGACATGGCATGGGATGTAAGCATGATCTTTTGATTTAGGAACATTTCAACATAAGTATTTTTTTTTTTTTTTTTAACCGGCCTTGTCCATATATATGCATATATTTATGAACACTCAAATCTATATGCATAAATATGTGTGCTAAAGCCAAAAATTTACGACTTTTTCATTAATTTGTAGTTGATAGCAATTTAACATGGCCATTCTAATACATACACAAGGCATGGACAATTTATAAGTTTTCAGTTTCTCATATTGCATGTAGCGAATGAAGCATTAAATTTTGATTTGAAGAAAAATTTTGGCACAGCATAAGCATGTTTTATTGTTCAGTTTTCAAATATGGAAGGAATTCAAACAATGATATTGTAAGTGCGCCTCATACTGAATATCAGCAAACTGACGTTGCAGTATGTTGCGTACGGCAAATACAATAATGATTTTGTGTGATTACCCTTAAATGTACACATATTTAAATTAAAAAAAAAAATTTCGGTTTTGTTTTATCAGCTTTAGCCTCTGCTTTTATTAGAAAACTTCTTTTTTTTTTTTGTAACTAAAATATATATTTGAGTCTTGTCTTTATTTCAACATCAGCCTTTCCTCAGATAATTCGGATTCATAAACTTAAATTGACTTAATTTATTAATTCAGTTTTTTTACATTCGTCAAATCTCGTTAAATTAAAGAAAAAAAAATTAATTGTTTGTTAAGAAAAGAATCTTGTAACGTTATGAGGCAAATTTTTTTCAAATTCTCTAGACACATTAAATATTCAAAATTTTAATTTTGATATATAAAAAGAGATTATTACTTAATTGCTTCAATTAAATTTAACCTACATATTTTGTCTTATGTTTGTTTTTTAGTAATTTTTATAAAAAATACGACCATTTATATATACTCGTATATATTTTTTTTTAAATTTGCATGTCTTATTGCTTACAAACATATATACAGATGTTAAATTGAAATACCTGGCAAAATTCGATTATTAAAAAAGTTCCTTAGCTTTATTAATAAATTTGCTTTAGAATGAAAATATTTGTTGGAAATTTCTAATTAAATCCCTTATTAATATGCTTTTTGTTGCGATTTTGCATAATCGCTATACTCATTTATAGGTGGACTTGAGGCATATGGACGAGCAGCAGGGCAGCAATGTTGTGGACGTTGGCGTCGATTTATCCGAATTTTACATGTCTGTTGAATGGGATATCTTAGAAGTTCCAGCAGTTAGGTAATTAATTAATTTATGATTTGAAATTATTCAATAATTATGATGTACCCAATCAGACATTTCTCAATATATACATGTCATTTAAAGAAATTATTTTAACAGATGGAGCAAAACTAGTTGTCCATAATATATGGTCTATGATCTGTCCCTTTATGGTCTTTGGTTCATAATCTATAGCATAGGATCTGTCCTTTATGTTTTATGGATCATAATATATGGTCTATGATCTGTCATTTATGATCTATAGTCCATTATATATGGTTGATAATCTGTACTTTATGGTCTCTATGATCTGTCTTAAATGGACTATGGTTCATAATCTATAGCATATGATCTGGCCTTTATAGTGTGTGGTCCATAATCTATTTGAGCAGTGATCTGTTCTTTATGGTCTATGGTTCATAATATATGGTGGATGTTCTGTCCTTAATGGTCTATGGTCCATAATATATGGTCTATGATCCATAATTTTTGATCTTTGATCTGTCTTAAATGAACTATGGTCTATAATCTATAGCCTATGATCTGTCCTTTATAGTCTATGGTCCATAATCTATAGATCATGGTCTGTCCTTTATAGTCTATGGTCCATATACTAAAATTATTGTAGAAAAATAAAATTAAAAAAATTACTCAATACAATATGAGTCCATCTTAAGTCCGGGACGATTCCGAGGCATGCATGAAAACCCGGGACATTACTAAAACATTTTTGAATCCGGAACGAGAGGGAAAAATCCAGGACTGCTCCGTAAAATCCAGGACGGTTGGTCACGCCATCTTAAACACAAATTCATTTTATTTGTACAGCACGTAATTCTCAACAAAAGAGATCCTAATACTTGACATAAAAATTTAATTTTTAAAGGAAAAATTGTCGAAATTAATTATTTTTTTTTTTTTCGTATTACAGAAATGAAAAATTCTATACTTGTTGTGATGAGCCATACTTGGATATAACATTCAACATCACTATGCGAAGGAAGACGCTATTTTATACAGTCAATATCATTATTCCGTGCATGGGAATTTCCTTTTTAACTGTATTAACATTCTATCTACCATCTGATAGTGGAGAAAAGGTATTTTAATGAACGTGACATCAATGTATATGTCACATTCTCCTTTTACTTAATATTAATCATAAACTTGGCACTTTTCTCTATCCAGGTTACCCTCTCGATTTCCATTCTTATTAGTCTTCACGTGTTCTTCTTACTGGTAGTGGAAATCATTCCACCAACATCACTAGTAGTTCCATTATTAGGAAAATATTTAATTTTTGCAATGATTTTGGTATCAATTAGGTAAATTTTTTCAACATAATTCTATAAATATTTGATAAAATGTATTATAATAAAAATGTCTTTATTTTAATTCTGAAGTATATGCGTTACTGTCGTAGTATTAAATGTTCACTTTCGATCTCCTCAAACTCATCGTATGGCACCATGGGTTAAAAGAGTATTTATAGATTTTTTACCAAAATTTTTGTTTATTAAACGTCCTATATACAACTTTGAGACAAGGTAAAGTCGAAAAAAAAAAATTTAAATTTGAAAAAATAATACAATTTTTTGTTTCGTTTTTAGTAAGCTTCTTCTCAAAGACACGCACGCCTGTTTTTATCCATATTTTTCGTCAACAAATCTTGAACATAGCCCAACGGGATATTGTCGAACATCATCGAAAGAGGAATTATCACCATCAAGGTAAAAACCAAAAAAAATTTAAACTAATTGTACCTACATCAGTGAATCTGCATATAGAGAACGCTCAAGGTAGATATAGATTATTCATGTAAAGATGTATGAAATCATTCTAAGTTTAATTTGAATTGTGAACACTAATGTTGAATTTGTCAATGAGTCTTAATGGAGTCATTGAACCATTTTTATTTCGGAAATTTCTCTATCAAAAATTAGGACTAATTGATAAAAGATTGATTTAATCGGCAGTATTCCTTCATGCATTTTTATATGAAAAAGCCTTCCGATCTTGAGTATGGTACTGTAAATACAAAAATGAGCGTATGAATTTATAAAAAAATATATGAAAAATAACACTAGTTTACAGCCAAAATTCCCAGAGAATGCCGTTACTCATTTTATATGGAAAATGGGCTGCTGATTCCGAAAATAGCATTTTTTTTGTTTTATTTCGTGTCGTTTTCGAGATATCGGTCATTTTCGGTTTTTGGACCAAAAAAAAAAAGATAGTTCCATTAAAATACAAATATCTGAAGAACTAATGTTTGTATTTAAACAAATAATATGTCATACTAAAGGTAATTAAATTACCTACAAATGATATCCACATCACTTTTTGGTTGGTTCGTTAGTTTCGGTGAAATAAATTGATTTCTAAAAAAAAAATTTTTTTTTTCGAAAAAATTAAGAAAAAATCAAATTCAACTTCAAATTTATACAAGAAGACATAACTTTTTTATAATATTTTTTTTTTTTGTATCATAGACTATATATTTGTGAAGAAAATAAGATATCATTTAAGAAAATCGATGGAAGAATGCAAAAGTTGTATACAATTCATTGATAAGTTACCAAAATGCGTTTTTCCCTATTTTTCCGTTTTTTTGTAATAAACTGTTCGAAAATTTGAAACTTTTTGTAAAAGAAATTAGAAAATCCAAAAAATTCTTAAAGAAGGCATTAAAAGGAAATACCCGTGCCTCGCCGTTTTTCTCTAGCACGTCAGATTTTTTTTTAATCGATTTTTGAAGTTTTTTAATCCACTGTACATGAAAAAACAGAAATAACGCATTCTTGTGTTAAATCGATGAATTTAACTATATGATCCTTACATCTGAGGTGTATTATGTGTTCAGTAAACTTATGCAGGATACTGCGCGGAATATTTTTGTAGAAAATTTTAACCCTCTAAAACCCTCACATGTGGGTCATTTTGACCCCCACATGAAGGTCATTTTGACCTACATGTGGGGGTTTGAGAGGGTTAAAATTGTCTACAAAAATATTCCGCGTAGTATCCTGCATAAGTTTGCTCAAGACATGATACACCTCAGATGTAAGGATCATATAGTTAAATTCATCGATTTAACACAAGAATGCGTTATTTCTGTTTTTTCATGTACAGTGGATTAAAAAACTTCAAAAATCGATTAAAAAAAAATCTGACGTGCTAGAGAAAAACGGAGAGGCACGGTTATTTCCTTTTAATGCCTTCTTTAAGAATTTTTTGGATTTTCTAATTTCTTTTACAAAAAGTTTCAAATTTTCGAACAGTTTATTACAAAAAAACGGAAAAATAGGGAAAAACGCATTTTGGTAACTTATCAATGAATTGTATACAACTTTTGCATTTTTCCATCGATTTTCTTAAATAGTATTTTATTTGCCTAACAAATTTATAGACTATGATATAAAAATACAAAATGATTTTTAAAATTTTTTTTTCTAGTAAAAATCTGCAGTTGATTTAGACATTTTTGTAATTTTTTCGGGAAAATATACTCTTTTTTTCAGAAATCAATTTATTTCATCGAAACTAACAAACCAGCCAAAAAGTAACGTGAGTATCATTTGTAGGTAATTTAATTACCTTTAATATGACATATTATTTGTTTAAATACAAACATTGGTTCTTGAGATATTTGTATTTAAGTGGAACTATCTTTTTTTTTTGGTCCAAAAACCGAAAATGACCGATATCTCGAAAACGACACGAAATAAAAAAAAAAAAATGCGATTTTCGGAATCAGCAGCCCATTTTCCATACAAAATGAGTAACGGCATTCGCTGGGAAAAAAAATTTTAATCATTTGTAAACTAGTGTAATTAAAAAAAAAACACAACTAATGAACAAGTTGAAATTTTAGAGTTCTTAATTTTGGTTTTTTTTATTTTTTGACATTTTAAGTTTGACCGGTACTGGACCATTTGGTGGTAGCTGCCAAATACACGGCCCTATACCGCCAATAACACAATCAGCCTCAGATGATCTCACTGCCGTCCCAGATTTAGATGTGGGCCCTTCTGGAATTAAAAGTCCAATATTAAATAATCCAGCATTTTCACATTCGAAATGCCCGCCAAGAGTTCATCGCAGCTGTTTTTGTGTACGATTTATTGCAGAGCATACAAAAATGCAAGAGGATTCTACAAAAGTATGTGACTATTGACTAATATATACTCGTTTTTTCGATTAAAATTTAACTTTAATATATTTCTTCTTAGGTCAAAGAAGATTGGAAATATGTTGCTATGGTATTGGATCGGCTTTTTCTTTGGATTTTCACATTAGCTGTCTTAGCCGGCACGGCAGGTATTATTTTGCAGGCTCCAACACTCTATGACGACAGAATTCCTATTATTGAGCAGAAAGATTTAGATTTCTCTGGGACATCTGCTGGACGTTGCCGACCTCCGCAATAGCACTTTAATAGCTCATTTGAAATTCGCAAGTTTTTGCAGTCTTCATTTATCGTTTAATGAGAATGAGTGCCTGTTTTGAGCTAATGTTGCAACTATTTTTGAATATTCAAAAAAAAAAAAAAAAAAAAAAAAACCTACAAATGTTTACGAATTCTACGTCTTGAAAAAAAAAAAAATAAAATACATACTTGGTTTGCTTATGGTGCAGTCGAAAAACATTATAAAACAGCTCAAAACGATTAATACTGTTTGAAGTTAATAATAGGGCTAGGTCATTCAACTAACAAAAAAAAAACATTGCAGAATTTGCTATGAAAAACCCTCGAGAACCAACGGTAGTATTTATACTAATTTATTTTACGAGCATATAAGACCATAACTGACTGGATTTCTGTAAAGCTATTCGTTAACTACTAGTATCAAAGTCGGAAAATACTCCAAAAAACGAATGCACTTGTTTTCAAAAATACCTTTATTTTTAAAATGAAATCAAACTGAATTGAAACTTTATTAAGTATAAAGCAAGCATGTATAAGATGACATTGACGGTTGGAAAAACAAAAAAATTTTACTGGACGCTTGGGTTTCGTTGCGTTTTTCAATGATCACTGCAATCATATTATCAGACGAATTTGCCGACATCCAGAAGAACTTGACAAGTATACTTCATTTAACCTTTTGCATAGATTTGTTGAGAATCACAGCTAAACTAAATATTGCACATGCAAAGGTTACATTTTTTTTATTTTTCCCTTGTTTTCCTTGATTTTCAAGTCGGATATTTTTTAATAATGTTGCTAAATTTTATCAGTCGCAATTGTGAAGACTGGCCCTATTATGACATGCCCTTAAAAAAGTCAAAGTATTATTGCTATCATTTGTTTTAAACTTTAACTACCCAAATCCTAATAAAAAATTAATTAAACGAAAAGATAACAACAACTGCCAAAAAACAATACATGGAATCATAAAATGCTCGTACAAGATATTTGAGGATTAAAATTTGCTTAACTCTGATAGTTTCAAGTTTTTATTACCATTTGAGAGATGAATCGAATACTACTTGGGTGAAATATTGTCCTCAGAGCAAAAAAAAAAGAATAATGCTTAACATAACTACATAGATATAGAGGCCTGCTCCGAAGTCCGTGTGATTTCAATAAGTTTTCATTTACAAGGCTTTTTGATGAAAACGGTGAATCGAACGATAAAAATTATTAGAATCTCTTTTGTGGAGAATTATAAGTTCTACAATTAATATTGATTTGCATTAACGAAAAAGTATCCATGTACGAAATATTCTTAAAAAACCGCGAAAAGTCGAAAAATTCTATTTAATCGAATATATCATAAACGGTTACTTTTTCGTACATATAAATCAATATTATTTGTAGAACCCTCTTATTCTCCACAAAAAAGATACTGATAGTTTTTAACGTTCGACTCACCCTTTTCATTAAAAAGCCTCCTAAATGAAAAGTAATTGAAACCACACAGATTACGGAACAGGCCTGATTTAATAGTTATACATATTTGAATCTATAGGTTTTTTTTTTCAAAGAAGAATAAGTCCATAAAGGGGCAAAAGTAATGTCATAAACATAATATTTTTTTCAACTCAATACTATCAAATTCTACATCATGTTAACTTTCCCCGAAAACAGAGCAAAATTTGATTAATTTTCAAAATGTCAGCCAATTCATATCATGCCATTACTTTTGTCTCTTTAACCACTTATTCCACTTAAAAAAAAAAACCCATTCATTTGTTTCAATATGGGAAACATAAAAGGATGAGAATTTCATGGGCGAAGCCCTAATAGATATTAGAGTACTTTCAGGTCTTATAAAAATAATCAGAAATTTCTGTATTGGCGGAATGAATTTTTTACGTACTTTTCTAAGATGTGATTTCATATTTTTAATGACATCAAATAGCCATAATCTCCCATATCAAACTATATCTTAAAACTTTTCCGATTGGACTCTTAATTTGCGATCTATAACACCGTTCGACACAAAAAAAAACACATTAGAAAATCCAAAAAATTCTTAAAGTAGACGTTAAAAAAAAATACCCGTTTCTTGTGGTTTTTCTGCAGCACGTCACATTTTTTTTTTATCGATTTTTTTTTTCCTCTGTATATAAAAAAAACTAAAAATACCGCATTCTTGTGTTAAATCGATGAATTTAACTATGTATATGATCCTTACATCTGAGGTATATCATGTGTTCAGCAAACTTATGCAGGATATTGCGGGAAATATTTTTATAGAAAATTTTAACCCTGCACAACCCCCACATGTGGGTCATTTTTGCCCTTTTCTTAAAAAAGAACAAAAAAGCAAAACTTTATCTCGAAAGCAAAAAAATCGTTAAAATCAGTAAGCAGTTCTAACAATAAATATTTTCCAAATTTCACAAAATTTTCCGAATTGGACAAAACTCGTTCACACAAGATCATAATGATCATAACACAAGGATCATTTTCCTAGAAAACATTAACCTATTATTTCCTGTTTTTATGGGCCTTTTTGACCCCTTTTTCTAAAACTGAGCCACAATGGGTTAAAAAATTTTGCAAAATTATCCTACAAAAAATTTCACTAAGAGTTGCCAAAGACGAAAAATTCTTAAAACTTAAGGTAAGCGCGTCAGGGATGTATTTAATATGCAATGTGAAAAGTCCTAATTGATTTGAACGATTTTTTTGGTTTCGGGCTCAAATTTCGACCTTTACGTGTCTAAAGACTAGTAGTGAAATTTTATAGCGAATATTTTTGTAGTACATACTGAGTCAATGTTTCCCTGTTTTGGGTTACATTTTTGTACCTTTTTAAGAAAAGGGCAAAAATGACCCACATGTCGGGGTCAAACAGGGTTAAAATTTTCCACAAAAATATTCCCCGCAATATCCTGCATAAGTTCGCTAAACACATAATACACCTCAGATGTAAGGATCATATAGTTAAGTTCATCGATTTAAAACAAGAATGCGGTATTTTTGGTTTTTTCATATACAGTGGGTAAAAAAACTTCAAAAATCGATTAAAAAAAAAACGTGACGTGCTGGAAAAAAACCACGAGAAACGGGTATTTTTTTTTAACGTCTACTTTAAGAATTTTTTGGATTTTCTAATGTGTTTTAAAAAAAGTTTGAAATTGTTCCACAGTGTAATCCATTGCATTGCATAATATTTTTAAGTGTTTTTTGGTCATAAATCGATTTTCCGCTACAAATATAATTTAGGTAATCCTTTGTATGGGGGTCGAGGTGCGCTAACTACAAATTGATATGCCTCAAGGTATGGTTTAATAATGAAGATTATGACTTGAATTACATCTTTTCCTGAAACTGCGCAATAAGCCTGACAAAGGGCGCTTTCTCTAACTTCAAACATGGTTAATTGTATAAACATTTCTGACCTCGACTTCGGATTTAGATTCAGCGTCGCAAAGTACCAATGTCTAGGCAAAAGTTTATGCCATTTTTTATTTCTTATTAATTTTATTTTTCTCGCTGAATAGAACCAGAAAACTTTATCAAATTATCAACTTTTGATTTTTGCATTTATGCCTCAGAATTTTGAATCTTTAAATTGCTTATCCTATATTCAGGACACTAAAATCATTAAGAAAAATTAGTTTTTATTTAAAGTACAATATAATTTCCATGTGAATCAGTGTAGTTAATTTGATTACTTGTACCATTTGATGTTTCTGAAAACTGCATTTCCCAAACATCTTATTCTCAGAATTAGCGACCCAAGATCATTTAGGTAAGTGAACTAAAAACTCCACAACTTTTTATTTTACAGAACAGTGTTATATGAAAAATAAAAAATTCTTTCTAAACTCTTAGCTTCCACAGAAGTTGTGTTTTCAGGTTTTTCTTTTTGGAAATTTTCGAGACGTAGGTATTTTGGAGTATTTCCATTTACTTTTCACCTACACATTTTCAGTATTTGCTGTTCTAGAATAGATATCAGCCGATTTTTTATTCAAGTTTATTCGATTTGTTTTTCATGTGGTAATTCATGTCAAAGTGTACGATTTCTTCAGAAAATTTAATTGAAACAAGCAAAGTGTATAGACACACAACATAAAGTTAAACAAAAATAACATTTAAGATTTAAATCTGCTACTTTTGACTGAGCAGAATTACGAGTAAAGGTGCATAGCGGTGCGGTTATAAAAAAAGTAGATTGGATAAAAATTGTGAAATAGAAAGTTAACATTTTAGAATGTAAGTTGCATTGCATATTTGTTAAAGTTGATATGAATCTAAAAAAAAAATAAACTAAACATAAATTAATTAATTGAAATTAAACAACAACAAGAAATAAATAAAAAACTATATATACACATATATATGAAAACACATACTCCATTAGATTAGTAGAGAAACATTTAGTAGTAAATTATTTTAAAGAAACAACAACAAGAAGCCAACTATTTAACGCAATGAGATAAATGTTTAAACGAATTAAAGAAAAAATAAATAATAAATTAAATTAATAACATGTAAATAACATTCATTAATTACGATAATAAAACAAACAAACAAACAATTGAATTAATGAATCAAATAATGCCAAACTTACAATATTTGTAGCTGCAATGTAAACAATTAATTAAATTAAAGGAAAACATTTTTAAAATGACAAAAACCAAAAGCAAAACAATATCCTCACGAGAGTAAAATGAAGTGTCACAAGCAAACAAACAAAACAAGAAAACAAACAATTTTAGTTTTTATATGATGTTTCATTAGCCACTAACAATAAGTTGAAGGAAAGTATACAAAAAATGTAACACAGCTTGTTTCGAAAATGTGTATTTTTATTTAAATATCGAGAAAAAATGAAACAATTTATGTACTGCAATTATTTTATATATTTATTGAATAGACTAAGTTTACAAGCGATATTTCCCGAAATTCGTTGATATTACGAAATGACATTTGTAAAAGCCAACAACCAACGTTAAATATTGTTATTGAACAAATGGTAAAATATTTAAATAAAGTGTTATAACTTGATAAAAATCGATGAATGTGTTCTTTTTTGGGATATTGAAATTTCTTGGTTTTCCTTCTTTAAGGGTATTTACTCTATCAAGCTTCCTACTCCCTTGCAGCTTAAGAGAAGAGCAGAGAAGAGAACGCAGAAAAAATCGCTCGAATTATTTAAAATTGAAATATTGCTGATTAGGCCAAAAATCGATGAAATAGTGAAAGCTATCCAAAGCATGAAAAACAACAAGGCCGCCAGTATAGATCAAATAACAACTGAACTGCTAAAGGCATGCCCCATAACATCAGCTAAAATTTTCCATCCTCTGCTCACCAAAATCTGGAGCGAAGAACGTTTGCCAGAAGATTGGCTACATGGCATGCTAGTCAAACTGCCGAAAAAAGGTGACCCAAGCGAGTGCTGACACTATAGAGGCATTACCTTGCTCTCAGTACCATCAAAAGTATTGACGAAAGTGCTTCTGAACAGAGTAAACGAAAAACTTGATTCGGCCATTCGAAAGCAGCAAGCAGGATTCCGGCGAAACCAAACATGCGTGGATCAAATCAACACCCTCAGAATAATTGTCGAACAATCATGCGAGTGGCGTCCTGCACTTCAACTTGTCTTCGTAGACTATAGCACTGCCTTCGACAGTGTCTCCCGAGAAAACATCTGGGTTTCACTGCAACGAAGAGGTATTGCTGCAAAGGCCATAAACTTAGTACGTGCACAATATGAAGGCTTTAAATGCAGTGTGTTACACAACGGGTTGTTGTCACCGACATTCACTACTAATTCAGGCGACGGCAGGGGTGTATGCTATCACCATCACCCTTCCTTATCGTTATTGATGATATCCTTTATAAAGCTCTTAATAAGGCCCAAAAGGGTATCCACTGGAACTTTACTGAACATCTGGAAGATCTCGACTACGCTGACGACATCTGCCTCTTATCGTCCATACATTCAGATATGCAAAGCAAAATTGAAGACCTTGTATTGGAATCACAAAAGGCCGGCCTAAAAATCAACGTATCCAAGACTAAAAGCATGAAGTTAAACGCAAACAGGAATGACATCACGATTAGAGCTGGCAGTGATAACATCGAAAACGTCGATAGCTTCACGTATTTAGGCAGCATTATCCTCATGGATGGTGGAGCAAAAGAGGATATCAACTCAAGAATAGCAAAAGCAAAAGGCGCGTTTGACAACTGAACAAAATATGGTTTTCATCCGTTATATCCACTAAAACGAGAGTGCGCATTTTTGATTCGAATGTGAAATCGGTTTTGCTATATGGGTGCGAAACATGGCTTGTTACTGAACAACTAACGAACAAGCTGCAAGTATTCCTCAACAAATGCTTAAGGCGTATACTAAAAATTTGGTGGCCTCGCACTATATCAAATGCCGAGTTACATCAAAAATGCAATCAGAGGGCTATAGCAAACGAGGTCAAGCTGCGCAAATAGGGATGGATTGGTCACACTCTCCGGAAACCACACAGCGAAGTTTGTCGCCAGGCTCTTGAGTGGAATCCACAAGGCAGTAGAGGACGTGGTAGACCCAAAATCAACTGGAAAAGGTCGCTGGAAAAGGAAATCCAAGGAACGGGAAAGTCGTGGCAAGAGATCAAAGTCATCGCAAGGAATCGCGACGAATGGAGATGTTTCATATTGACCCTATGCTCCTCCTAGGAGTTAAAGGAGAATACAGTGGCTCACAGCTTATTTCGTGCAGTAATATTTTTTAACTTTAAAACACTGTATCTTTAAAACTAATACAAATATCATCAAATTTTGAATGCAGTCTAAGACGGGCATGCCTATTGTTCATAATAAGTAAAAGAAAATCCATAAAATTTGATTCCGAAACGCTCAAGGCTGAAAAAACCGATAGAGCAGGAGAAATTCAAGTCACAGCTTATTTCGTGCAGATGCTTATTTTCCCTTTGAAGCATGTGTTTCGCGTTATTTAACGGAAATTTCTTTTTAAATGTTCTCTGTGTGATATTCGCAACCAGGTGCAGCCAATTTTCAGTTTGATCTTGAACATGTGAGGGTAAAAAAGTGCATTTTGCAGAAATGGGTCGTCCAGCAGCAAAATCGGTGATAACTCATTTTAAGAACGGCCAATCCATGCGCAAAGCTGTTTAATATGTTAGTTTAAGTCCCGCCTACAATGAAAAGCAAAATTGAAAGCTTCGTTCATGCAAATTGGGTCCAAAATAAGGTTAAACCCCATTTTTAATCCCGCTGACGATTCATTTATTGTCCATAAAATCAATACTAACCCACATTACTGGCTCCAAAAACCGTCAAATTTAAACGTCGAGAACTAAGTAACTCGTACAGTGTGAAAACTGCCGGCGACGTGTCCCGAGACCACAGCTTCAAAGCCCAAGTAGTCCTTCATAAGCAAAAAAAAATCCAAAAAAGTTTACTTGCTTTTGCGATTCGGCTTAGTATTACGTTTCCGCCATAAATATGATATGTCATCAGGTTCAAATATGTTAAATTTAGACTCGTCCATGATTATGACGCTGTTTTAAATATCCTAATTTTTGTGAGCGTGCTAATACTGAGCTCGATATCGAAAAGAATGTTGGCTATGCTGGCTTTTTTTGCTTATAAACGGGTACTTAGGCTTTAAAATTGTGGTCTCGGTGCACGAAGTGGACGGTTTTCGCACTTTGCGGCTTGCTTAGTTAGCGCTGCATGTTTGTAACTATTTTTGGAGCTGATGATGTGAGTAGTCTTCATTTTATGGATAAAAAAATTCACGTCAGCGGGACTAAAAATGGGGTTTGACGAGCTTTTAACCTTATTTTGGACCCGATTTGCATGAACGAAGCTTTCAATTCTGCTTTTTATTGTAGGGGGGACTCAAACTAACATATTGAGCAGCTTAGCGCATGGATTGGCCGTTCTTAAAATGAGTTATCACCGATTTTCGCTGCTGGACGACCCATTTCTGCAAAATGCACTTTTTTACACTTAGATCTTCAAGATCAAACTGAAAATTGGCTGCATCTGGTTGCGAATATCACACAGAGAACATATAAAAAGAAATTTCCGTTAAGTAACGCGAAACACAGGCTTCAAAGGGAAAATAAGCATCTGCACGAAATAAGCTGTGACTTGAATTTCTCCTGCTCTATCGGTTTTTTCCGCCTTGAGCGTTTCGGTAACAAATTTTATGGATTTTCTTTTACTTATTATGAACAATAGGCATGCCGGTCTTAGACTGCATTAAAAATTTGATGATATTTGTATTAGTTTTAAAGATACAGTGTTTTAAAGTTGAAAAATATTACTGCACGAAATAAGCTGTGAGCCACTGTATATGCATACAGGCCAAAAATGATATCTGTTTGATGCAATGTGAATGTGGCTCGGTTGATCGACTTCTGTAATAAAAACACTTAAACGCCTTTGTTCCTTTTTGATCTGTTTTTTAAGACATAATCCATACGCTTTGTCACGACGCGCCACATTTTTATTATTTTTTCTGGAGAACCATAGTTGGCTTCAAGCTGAAACTTGAAGTATTTATAGACTACACTTACCGGTTTTTTTAACAAAAAGTTAAAAATAATAAAAATGAATTATTTTCAAGAATGCATTATAAAAAAATTTTTCAGTGCTAAATTTCAGAAAACAATTTTTTTTTTTTGTTAAGTTTTAGCACTTACAAAACTGTTCATAAAAAAAATCGAACTTGTTTAAAACTTCAAATGAAAATAGTTGGCGTATTAACGATCAGAGTATGAAAAAAAGTTCTTAAACTTCCACATCCTATCATTACCTGAAAGTTTTAATGAACAGTTTTGTTTATTGCAATTTTTGTCCCGATTAAATCAGATAGTTTTAAAGGAATGTGAAGAATTTATGTCCTAGTGAAACAAATTATTGTAGAAAAAAAAAATACCGAAAATAATCGATGCCATAACTCATGATGTTCTTGAAGTGCAAGATGGAAAATCTGTGCGCTAAGCCTCAAAGAAATATAACGTTTCTAACGTTAGAAATTCTTGTGATATTCCAGCTAGTAAGAGAAAAGATGGACGCCTACGAAAAGGATCCCAATACGAAGAGAATGATCAAGTCTGGAGCTGTTGACAATGGCATACAAGCCCATAAGGAGGTAACTGAAGGTTACAGCATATCTGAGTATAACAATTTTTTCATAATATTTGAAGCTACCTATAACCTAAACGTGATCACTCTATCTCTTCTTTTTGTCATCTCTTTGCTACGTTCATAAAAAAGTACTTATTATTTGTTAATTTTCGTTACACACAATATATAAAAAGTATTTTAGGTTTTTTTTGTACCCCTACATTGATAATAATGTAGACTAATCAAAAAATAATAAAAGATAACTGGATATGTCATTTTTGATAACGGTTTTGGAAGTCACTGTATGTAATTTACTTTCTTTACATCTCATGACTTCCGCCATTTTAACAAAATATCCACATTTCAAGAGGCTGCAGAAACAAGGTAAAATCTTTTTCAGGCTCTCTTATAACACAAGACGATAGAGCTATCCTCTTGCATAAGGAATTTGCAAAAATACAATATAGAGATGAGCAAACCAGTACCAAGACCACAGTTGTCTTGGTCTTGATCTTGGAAATTGAGTCTTACAGCCCTGTAACGTAATCCGTGTAGTTTCAATTATGTACTTTTCATTTAGAACGCTTTTTGATAAAAAGATTGAGTCCTACGATAAAAAGTATGAGGTCCTTTTTTGTGGAGAATTGCATGTTCTACAAATAATATTGATTAGTATTTGCGAGAAAGTAACTGTTTCGGGGATATTCGATAAAGTAGAATTTTTCGACTTTTTTGCAATTTTTTGAGAATATTTCCTAAACGGTTACTTTTTTGTCAATGCAAATTTAACTTATTTGTAGAGCCTATAATTCTCCGCAATAAAGATTCCCATACTTTTTATCGTGTGACTCACCATTTTCATCAATGAAATGTAATTGAAATTGAGATTGCAGAACAGGCCAGTTAGTCTGGGTCTTGGTTTTGATATTGAGTCTTGGTCTTGATCTTGGGCATTAAGTCTTGGTCTCGATCTTGGTCTTGGCCTTGAAAAAATTTCTTGAGATTTTTTTAGTAAATAAAACTCAAAATACATAATACATAAAGCAATTAATTTTATTTCATTCATTAAAGGAAACAATTCACTTTCATTCTGATTCACTTTTAGATGCATATCTCATCAGGATAAAGAAAAAAATATTAAAAAACTGAAAATACTCAAAATGAAGATTTAAAAAAAGTGTAGTGTTATATGGACTATATGGCCCATATTGCCCCACATATTTATTTGGTACAGAAGTTGCATATAAAAATGTCACTTCCACATCCAGCGCATTCTCCATGACTCCAAGAACGCCAGATTACACATTCAACCCAAACCTCTCCACGGCGATCTTCTAAGTAAAGCGTATTACAGTATATGCATTTTTCATATTCCTTTCCTTAGGGGTTTGCGAATTCCGAATCATCACCATCAGACTCGTCATGAAAACTGCAACTAGATTCTCCATCTGAAGAAAATGATAAATACATTTGTTTTTGAGACTTTTTTCCTTGGTGGTCCAAATTGCCCGCAGCACGTGTTGGCGGATTAAATGGTTTTTAATCAAAAACTCTTGTGGCTACTGAACTAATTTGTGCTAATATCTTATAAATTGTATTCAGTGACTTTATATAATTAACCATTTATTTAAAAACACGATGTCTTTGAAGTGAAATAATGAAATTTACTCACCAGAAAAAAATTATGACTGAACTTTTTTTTACAAAAAACAACTTTAAGGAAACATGCGACTTCAACGAACGCTAAAATCGCATTGACTTAAGCTTTAGGTATTGGCGTAAAGTTTGAACATGAATAATGATAAATCTTATGAACGCAATCGAAAATATCCGTGTGGTCCATATTACCCGCGTAGTCCATATTTTCCTCCCTTACCCTATTCAAAATTTTCAAACCTTATTTATACAAAGCAGTTGGGTTTTAAGATGCCAAATTTCGAATTGTGAGATGATTTTATGTTTGAAAGGGGCGTAACCCACCTATTAACTATAAATTACGAAGACTGAACCGGCAAATATAAAAAGGGCGGAAGTCATGAATTTCGACATATTGTTATAGTCATGAGCAAAATTAGTCTTGGTCTTGGTAAATTTTCTGATGTTGATATAATTTCAAGACCGAGATCAAGACTGATATTGTCTTGGTCTTCAAGATCATCGTGAACATCTTGGTCTCGAAAATTTACCAAGACCAGGACAAATTTTGCTCATCACTATAACAATATGTCGAACTTCATGACTTTCGCCCTTTTAACATTTGCCGGTACAAATATGTATATTCATTGTTTCTAATATGAAAGCTCTTAATTCTCAATTTTATGACAATTTGAAACTTTCGTTCAAAATAATAATATTTTTCTGTCAGTTGTTCTTCTGATTAGCAACTGACCGGCACAGAAAACGCTTTTCTTGCTTGCTAAATGTTGGTTAAAGTTCTAATTAGTGCTTAATTGGATAGTGAGGAAACGGCCCTTATGGCCGTAGTCTGCTTGGGATAAATGGGTTTCCCATATAAGCGTTTTAAAACATTGGATTAGAGGAAGGCGTGAACATTAAAAATTCACGCCAACTTTTAATCCAACAAATCCTAGTAATATTAAAGATATAAGTACCAAATTTCATTTTACACAGTAAAAGGATGAGTTTTTTTTTTTTTTTTGATTCCCTTTAGTATTGACTTTAAACTGTTCTGGTATGAAATTCAAAATAATGAGGATATTCCTTAAAACGTGTAAATGCCTCGAAAACCTCGTAAACTCGTAAGACTGTCAAAGTTTGTATTGATTTTGACAACTATTACGAGTTCACGAGGTTTTCGAGGCATTTACATGCTTTAAGAAATACCTTCAATATAAATATGTTTTTGGTATTAAAATTAAACTAAAATTTTTAGTGTGTAGCTTTATCCGTTTGGTTTTCATCGTTGTTTCAACAGACATACGAACAAATGGAACAAACGGCCAAACAGGGCAGTTTTATCATCTTCCATTGTTGAAATTCGAAACAAAAAGATACTTAATTTAAGTTAAGGTAGGCATTTTAAAATTAATCAAGTCCTAATTCTTTTGCCAAGATTTTTATTTTCAAAATTTTTTTTGTCAAAATTTCCATTTGATATATTTTTCTTAACGCATTACACATTTATTTTTTTACAAACCCACAATCATCATGAAAAGTTTTCATGCTCACCGCTCAACTCAAAGTATAAGACCTGAACCAAAAATTTTAATGGGCATTATTGCTGATGAAGTAAATTTTCACTAGTTTTGAATTCTTATTCTATTTCTAAAAAATTTCAACCGCAGGAAACAACAGTGGGTTTTTTACTTGCAGGATTGGGTGAAGAAAACCGCGAAAAGAAGGAAAAGCCTGTTAAAAATTTTTACGTGGTAAACGAAGGTAGGATATATGAGCATAATAACATATTTGTGTGCTTCACTAACTAATGTAGTTTATTAAAAAATAAATTTTGTAATCCAGAAACTCCAATACATGAACTTGAAAAAGACTTTAATGAGCTATATAATCGCAAAAATATTGGAGTAATTCTTATTGGATCTGATGTTTACCCAAAATTATCTAATGCGTTAAAAAGAACATCAAAACTATTACCAGTAGTTATAGCAGTACCAACGAAAAGCGCAGTTATACAATATATATCAACCAAGGCTTTTGACGAAAACTTAAAATGAATGGCAAATCAATATCAAATTTAATAAAAATAATCCTTATCATATATTGCCCAAAAAGAAAAAAATGAGAAAAATTCAATTATTGGATTAAATCACAAAAAAATCAACAATACTACAGTCGTTAACTGAAAGCTTTCCGGAGGATTCAAATGATCAGCTTGAAGAATAATGTCGAAAGAATTTCAATTCAACAACAATTCCTAAAGCAATAGTAGTCGAAAAGAGATACACTACTTTTAAGATATTTCTGACTATACTGTGTCTAATGCTACTAGAGAAATAAGAAGAAATAAGAAATGAAGCTGTGTTTATTATGCTTATTATTATTTTAATGTTGATGATATAAATTATTATATTCTCGAAATATAGTTAACCCCCCCCCCCCCCCCCCGATATTTACAAAAAACTTTGTACTTTTACTTGTTTTAATTGGCAAATATCTCGCTAACAGTTAATTCGGCCACAATTTCGTTACTCGGAAAATTATCTGTCAAATGATGTGAGAAGTGTTTTCTAACTGCTTATAGTTAAGGAGATATCCCAAATAAAGATAAATGCTGCGTACAAGTATGCAGTGTAATATGAATGTTTATTTACAAAACACTATAATTCAAGAACTGTAAGTCGTTCGAATGCAACTCTTACGACTTTCTACAATTTTTTTCTATAGAATAAATCGTTAGCGAGATATGGGCAAAAATTTTATTTTTCCAACCTTTTCAGGCTGGTCACACACTAAGACAACCGATTCAGCGCGGCAGACTGATGGCCTCATAATAAACATATCCTAAGCTATCGATTCCAGTAAAAATTTCCACTACACCTATTTTTTTCAGCTTTCCGTCTATAATTACACTATGCTAGTGGATATTTCTAACATTGTCGGGTGCTGGGTAGTTAAGATAATTCGAATCCGCGGAATTCAATGACCATAGTCTTTTTTACTATTTGGCTCTGTTTTCGAGATATTCGGGTTTAAAAATTAATTACATGCAAATTTGACCCACTTTGCAAAAAACATCCGAAATGTAAATTATGTAAATTTTTCTAAAATTATAAGTTTTATATTAAAAATGAGGGAAAAAACTCATCGATGTTAGAAAAAAATGTGTCCGTGCTATTAATGCGTCGGAAAATCATTTAAAATATTTAGTTTCAACTAGGTTAGTTCAAGTTAGCACGTGAGATGACAGGCGCCATCATAAGTTGGACCCATTGCATACCCGATTTATAACTTCATTGTCAACCTATAAGAACCATTTCGAAATTTTTATAAACTCCAAAATGAAATTGGGACTTTTATGAGCTATATCTTTCAGAGAGTCGATGAAGCGTTCACAAAGTAAATGAAAAAGGGACCTTCCTTTATTTTTTCATATATTTCCTCGAGGATCACAGTGTCTCATTTAAGTGAGTTAGACGTGATAAATTCAAAATCTAATAAATTCAAAAAAATAAAAATCCTGTGGGTCTGAAAAGCATTTAGCGCAAACGATTTCAAGGTGCATAAAGTGAGCTATGCAGGTGTGACGAATTTTGACGTTTTTTGGTTGGGAGTTTCGAGCTATTTTCGAGCTTTTCAACAGTAATTTAGAGCTGTCTGGGAAATTTTCCATTTTCCGGAAAAGCGGAAAAATTGTTCTGCATAGCTAAGTTTATTTTTTCAGCCAGACGAATCCGCGGGAATAGTAAGCGACGCAAGAGTTTCGAGCTACATTCGAGCTGACCTTGAATGAAGTGTTTTCCTTAAATTTCCCCGGAAAATCCCAAAAAATTTGAAAAATTTTTTTTTCCCTATGTTATGTCCGCAAATTATTCGGATTATGTCCGAAAGTTTTTCGCGGATCAGCCTATAATACATATATCCAACACCTAGTTTGCTAGCCACAGTAATTTTAACACCGGCTTCGCGGCGGCCGGTGAAATATCCAATAATTTGCGGACATAACACTCATTTACGAAATGAGGATTATTAAAACACTTTTCGTTTTAGATGAGCTCGAAACTAGCTCCAAATTCGTGTGTCAAATCATATGATTGCCAAATATTCTCATGGGTTCGTTTGGCTGAAAAAATAAAGCAAGCCCTTAAAAAATTTTTTTTGGGATTTTCCGGGGAAATTTAAGGAAAACACTACATTCAAGGTCAGCTCGAAATTCCTGTGTTAAAAGATTTCATCGCTTACTCTTCCCGCGGATTCGTCTGGCTGAAAAAAGGAGCTCAGCTATGCAGAACAATTTTTCCGCTTTTCCGGAAAATGGAAAATCTCCCAGACAAACAAATTTCCCAACCAAAAAACATCGAAATTCGTCACACCGGCATAGCTCACTTTATGGACCTACGATTTCACCTATCCTCAAAAAAATTTTAAGAAAAAAAAGTTTTTAAGAAAATTTTTTTTGGAGATTTTTGAAAAAATGCCCGCCATTTTGTCAATTTCCGAATGAAATCCTAGCTGATCGTTTTTTTAGAATGTGGTCGAAAAATGGTACTTTTGAAAAAAACACAACCACCAAAGTCAAAATAGTCATTTTCAATGAGAACAGAATTGTTCTATTCCGTATGGTTTTTGAGATATTCTAACATAAAGTTTCAAAAACAAGGTTTTTGAGGTAATATAGAGGACGCACGAAATCGTTTTCCTCCTTTCTTTCAAATGCATCGCTTAAACTTTCTTAAAAAGTTATGAACACTTTAAAATGATACACGAATGTTAAAAAACGTATGTAGATTCTCATTTCGATACTTCCAACGTAAAAGTTAGTAACTCAAGATACCAACTCAAGTTAACAATTTTTAACCGGACAGCGTTTTTCTAAATCTGCGTAATCGGTTCCATCTTGTGTCAAATTTTGGTACATCTAGCTGGAAATTTGAAGGGCTGGGAGTCTTTTTTTGTAGTCACAACCTAAATTTATTTTATATGGGTTTTCATATAAAAAAAAAATTAACAAAATATAAAAATGATCATAACTAAAAACTACGATTTCCTAGTTACAAACTTTTACGTTGGACTTATCGATATGATTTTCACTCCATGGTGTAATTTTCAAATGGTCATAATTTTTAAAGGAAAAACCATACAAGAATAATTCATTGCTTACTTTGAAGACGAAGAATAGCAACAGTCATAAATTCAGTAGAAAAGAGCCGTTCAGTTTCGTGCGTCCTCTATACCCTAACTAACTTTTAGGTTAGAATATCTCAAAAACCATACGTGACAGAGCAACTCGGAGAATAGATTCTGATTCAGTACCGACAAGCTTATTAAAAATTACTATTTTGATCTTGGTTTGTTGTTTTTGTTTTCAAATGTACCTTTTTCGACCACATTTTAAATCAACGATCAGCTAGGATATCATTCGGAACTGTTTTCGAAACTATGAAATAACTAGAATAAGATGCCGTAAATTGTTTCTTTAGGCATTTTCATGAAACTTATTTGTGATTGAGAATAGGTGTGTGCATCAGCGTCTTTTCATTGCTTAACTTAGTCCAGCAATTTTAACATCGGATATCGAAATATCATGATACTATTATCCTTTCGCAACATGACACAATTGCTGATAGTGTTTATAGTTTCCAGTTTCATGGAAACTTATGCTTTGGTACAGGGGAACAAAACTACAGCTCTGGGCCAATATATGTTGATAGGGGCGCACTTAAATACTCTGGACGTGGCGGCCACCCATTATTCCATGTTACTGTGTAAAATATTTTCAGAGCTACGGCGAATAATGATTTTCCCAATGCCTTCTGCATATGGGGCATTACATACCGTTCCGGATAGCATTTTGCTTTTGCATATCCGATTTTTTTGTCTTATAGTACTAGTTGAGATTAGCATCAATGATTTTTTCAATTTGTTTCATCCAGCCGATTCAGAGATATAAATTTTCAAAAAAGGAAAAAGCTACAAAAACATTTTGTAGTTTTTTGAAATGTGCATAACTCCGATAACCCCTAAACCAAATCATGAAATTTTTTTTTAAAGTTTTGTTTTTTTTTTTTTTTTGGCATTAGATTTGAATCTATTTGAAAATTCAATTCAATTCAAATTTATTGAGTCTTTTAGTACAACTTAAAAAGATCATTATGTTCATACAATACATTTGAAAAAACTGAGAGCTATAATGTAAGGCACTCTTACTATTAATGGAAAATACAACATAGTGACAAATTAGATTAAGTAGAACTCATGCTCAGGGAGTTATAAAACGCTTGATATGACGAAATGTCTAAAACTTAAAACTAAAAATAACGACTATAACTTAAAATTAAACTAGAACTTAAAAACTAAAAACAACAAATTATAGTTCAGAAAAGAAAAATCTTAGGAATAAGATAATACGTCTTAAAGCAAACAGTCCATAGGATGAAAATTAAAGCGTTTATTAAAAACCAATCAACCACGGTTAAAGCCATGTCCAGAATGCTGATAAAAAGGCGGTAGAGCACACACTGAGTCAGTCAGAGGGCTCATCATTTCAATTCCCAATGGGGAAAGGTAATACGAATCGATCCAGGAGATGTTATTTTGAGAGTCATATATATCTTTTATGACATCGTTATCAGAATAAGACATTTTCGTGCAAACTTTTTTGGTTAAGTTAAAGGCGTAAGACATTAATGGCACAATTTTCGCATCACTATATATAATTTGATTAGAGAACCTCTTTGTTCTAGATTGGAAATTTTTGTTGATGCACCATCTCAGAACCTTTCTCTCAAGAATTTCCAACTCTTTTGCAACAGAAGAAGAAATCGAAAACCAACATGGAAAAGCGTAGAGTAAAATGGGCCTTATCAAGGTTTTATAGAAAAGTAATTTAGTTTTCATCTGTAAATTTGGATGGCACATATATGGTGAAAGCATATTCGAAATTTTCACAGCTTTATTTTTGATCAGTCTTGCATGAGTATTAAATTTAAAAAGATTTGAGAATTGTACTCCAAGGTATTTGATATTGGTTTTAATTGGGATATTAAACCCATTAATTGAAAGTGAAATTATTTTACTATTTGAAAAAAGAAGTCATAGGAGTTTTCAAATTTTTAGTTGTTGTTTGAAAAATAAAAAATTGAAACAATTTGAACGAAATAAAATGAAAACAATAAAAATTTGACAGTCAGAGAAAAAATCAAATAGAAAAACATAAGAAAACGCATATGACTTCTCAGATAGTCTGAAGTGCCTTTTATTTACTGTTACGCGAAGCAATAAAAGCAACAAAATATTAAGCTTGTGATAATAGCTGTGTTCCAATGTGATGTGATCAGGATTTTTCTTAACAGGCTAAGACGCGTCCATAGGGCAAAAAACAATCATATTTTTTAAATGTTTACTTCCTTCGCTTTGCAAAACGTTAAACGTAATTTTTTCAAAACTTACTTTTTCATTTGAAAATTTCAAATTGCTGAAACTTCGCCAATTTTTTAAATTTTAACATGAGCTTGATGTCATTCAATTCAGAATTTCGTCCTTTTTTCAAAACGTCTGACCGCGCCATATGTGCATGCACAATTAAGATTTAGAAATTGTAGTTCCACATCTATTTATATTATTTTTTATTAATATAAAAGTATGTAGTATGTAATAGAAAACATTTTAAATATTATGTTTATTGGCATTATTTATTTATCGCAATTTTTTATTTGTTACACTTTGCCTATATTATCGCATCAATTACTTTTTTTTATATTGTATTGTATATTAAAAATGTTAATTCTTAGATTTGTTTACTTCCTTTTTTCTGTGGCTGTTAAAATCTATATTTATGTACCTAATAATGTAAATTCAACTGAATATGAGAGTACATTTTATTTATTTAACCTTTTTAGTTATTATTATTAATATTTACGTGTGTCATCAGATATAGTTTTTATGTATTTTAATGAAAAAAACGCCTAATTTAGCGTTACTTTTTGCTGTAATTAGCATCGATGTTGTTTTAAAATGAATCTAATTTCATTTAACTAAAAATGTAATTAAACAAACAGCGTGTTCTATGTATGATGTGATACCTCCTGTGTGGTGTGAACAAAGTTTTATGCAATTTACATATTGGGTATGAATATAAAATTTCAATAATTACGATTAACTTTATTTTGATATTATTTTTACTACAAAAACTTTTAACAAAATCTTTAGAAAATATAACGTTCTCCAGCTTGTTTTATATCTAATTCTAATATTACGGGTTTACTTCAATTTTTTTATCTTTTTTTTTTTGTTTTTCATTTACTTTTTGTGGAATATTTTTGGTGGTAGGAAGAAACACAAAAGGGGTCTCAAGTTTATATTTCATATAATTTTTTATAGTTTAACAAGTTTTACTTCATTTAGCATTCATTTTATTATTATTTTAACATTTTATGTTTAAGTTATGTTTATACCGACTTGTTTTATTGTAATTTTAAGTGTTTTTTTTAGAGATTTTTAATTAAAGAAAATCGATTCTACATTACCCTTACCGCTCTTCTTTTTTTTTATTTCTTGTGAAATAGAATTGAATTTCAATTGCATTTTCAGCAGCAAAATTAAGAAGAATTTCCATTAATTCACTGCGAATTGGTAAGTTTCGAACAAGTAATTATTAGTGTGGATGCCTGAGAGGAAATGAGGAAAAAAAATTAACATAATACTTAGAACACATAGCGAGAGGTGTAAATTGAAACGACTCAAAGAATTTAATTTAATAATTAAATGAAAATATGTATAATTTTTTAATTAATGTTAAATTTTATCAAAGAAAAGAAAACAATTTATTGTAAATATATAGCTCTATGTATACATTCATTGAATATTATGTGTATAATTATGCATTTTTTTGTTATGTTGCTCTATTTGTATTTTTTTTTTTTAATTAATATTTATATTATCTTTATTGTTTTTCGAAAAGCCAAAGGAATTAACAAAATACAATTTTGAAAACTCTTAGAATCTATTTAAATGAATGTCTCTGTACGTGTGTGTGGATGTGTGTGGTTGGTTTTAATGTATGTGTAATAGCCGCAGAAATATTTATTATTTTTTAATCATATATTTAAATCTGGTAAATTTTTACTTTTTTTCTTCCTTTATATTTTGCACATGCACATGCTAATGAATGTTGTTGCTATTTCATGTTGTTGTTGTTTTAGTTTTTGCTGTTGTTGTTGTTGGTTGGGGTTGTTGATCTTTGCACTCGTATAAATTAATCCTTCACCGCTTGCTGCTCATTTTCATTTGTTACTTGAAATAACGCCTTCATCTCTTTTATATCTTTATCAGTATCATCATCACCATCCCGCAACTAATCCTATTGCTGATTACTTGACTTCATCTGTCCATTGACGATTGGCAAAAAGTATGGATGTGCCATTGCTTCGCGTGCTGTAAGCCGTTCAACATGATCGTAGCGCAACAGTTTATCAAGGAAATCAAGTGCTTCGGGTGACACCAAGTGTTGGTTGTCAGAATGCACGAAACGCTCCCATCTTTTGCGTGAGTGTCTCTGCAATATATCGTGGAATCGTGGATCCAACTCTATATTGTATTTATCTAAATAGGCGTATAGCTCCTCGGTACCCAGCACCTTGGCAATGCGCACTAATTGATCGTAGTTATCATGACCGTGGAAGAAAGGTTCCTTACGGAAAATCATCGAGGCCAACATGCAACCTAGTGACCACATATCCAAGGAATAGTCATACATCTGATAATCTACTAGCAATTCGGGCCCCTTGAAGTATCGCGAAGCAACACGCACATTATATTCTTGGCCAGGATGATAAAATTCAGCAAGGCCCCAATCGATAAGACGCAACTTGCGGTTCTCATGATCGATCATAACATTGTGAGGCTTTACATCGCGGTGCATTATGCCCATACTGTGGCAATAATCGAGTGCCTTGAGCAGCTCAAACAAGTAGTAACGTATTTCATAATCAGTGAGGGTTTGGTACAGCTGCTTGAAGTCTGTATTATTCACATGCTCAAAAATAAGTGCTGGTGTACGTGACACTGGATCCTTAACGACAGCAAGCAACGTAATGATGTTGGTGCCACCACGCAGATTCTCAAGAATTTTAATCTCACGCTTGATTTTCTTCTTTTTGACTGGCTTCAAAATTTTAACAACACACTTTTCAGTTGTTGTAATATTTATTGCCTCAAATACTTCCGAGTATTTGCCGCGACCTAATTTGCGCACCAACTGGTAATCATCTTGGTTTGCCCAGTCGACAACATAGTTCTCATAATCCCAATACTCGTCCGGTTTATGTGCGTTCACATCAGTGTAGACGCGTGCAGCACTCGGTAGGGTCATTTTAGTACTTCGCGATGTTATAGTATCTGCAGCAGTGCCGTTATCTGAGAAGAGTTTGTCTGAGAAGTAACTTTCTGAAGAATCTGAAGTAGTTGAATGTTTCCAAAATGATAAGTCTTCTAAATAGAAACTCCTTAAAAAAAGAGAGATAAGAATAATAAGATGTACTAATGATAATGTGCTAGTGTTATCAAATAATTGTTAAATAGTAGGTATTTTGTATTTCAATGTCGATTTTAATTTGCATTCAGATTGTCAAAGCTTAGCTGTTGAACATACAAAGGTAGCTTGACAGCGAAGAATAGGGTTCATTATCGACGAATAAATTGTGATTCAGGCTGTCAGCAATTTTTTTACTACGGTAACTTAGCCCATTTTTCTCTCATTTGCAAGTTTAGTAAACAGGATCGTAGTAAAAAAGTACAATTCCTTTTGTCTAAATATAAGTTTTTTAGCTTTTTTATAAAGAATACTCATCTTAACTTGCATTTCAAAAAGAATAGAAGCATCATTCATCCATTTGAAACCATTTTCCCGCTACGGCATAAGCACCATGTATGCGCTTTGTCCGATATCGAGTTCTACCCATTTTTGTAGGCTATATCATGGTGTCAGCGTTTCAAAATCAGTGAGTTAAGCGCAGTCAGCGTAGAATTGTAGCTCGTCTACAACAAACACAATATTTCATAATTTTCCAAATTTCTCGGAACAACAACACCCATGTTTCTGTTGTTTTTTTTTTTTTCACACACAAAAATCGAAGTCAAAGTTGATGAAACGAAGTGAATAATCACTCGTTGTTGTTGTTTTATGATGGTTACGTAGAAAAAAAAAGCAACAATAACAATTTTTCATAACTGTTGTAATTCCGAGAAATTTTTAAAATTATTCAAATATTGTTTGTTGTAGAGAAGCCAATTTTATTCTACGTCAATGGTCGCAAAATTAACAGAGAAATTTTGTTTTTGAGAAAGATAGATATGAGGTGGAAAAAGATATGCAATTTTTGGAAAAGGTTGTTTTGAAAAAAAAAAAAAATAAAAATTTTGAAACAATTCAAAACAAAAATGGTTATGTACTTGTCGATGCTGAATCCAAATCTGGCCTCAGAATCGCTATATCTGGTTCATTAAAACGATTTTTGATATTGTATAGAAGACGCACGAAACTGTTTTGATCTTTTTCTATCAAATGCATCATTTGATTCTGTTCTTTGTCTTCAAAATGAGCTATGAAATGCTCGAGTGTCATATCATACAAGACTATTTCATAACTCATTTTGAAGACGAAGGACAGAACTAAATGATGCATTTAATAGAAAAAGAGCAAAGCAGTTTCAAGGGTCTTCTATACAACCTCAAAGATCGTTTTTTTGAACATTTTTAAACATTTGTGGAAGGATATCTCGGAAACCATACAAGAGATAGCGACTTTGATGCCAGATTCGGATTAAGCATGAACAAGTTCATCGAAAATTACTATTTTTGGTTGGAATTGTTTCAACTTTAATTTTTCGAAAGCGGTTTTTCGACCTTTTTCCAAAAAAATGTGTAAATATAAAATGTTGGTTTTTTTTCAATGCTCAATTACCAACAAAATGAGCTATGTCGTATCAAAATCGGTACTTCTTCAACAAAATAAGATAATTTTATTTAATTTGGTACAGATAATAATTTATAGAGTCTGTCTATACGGGGGGACTCGCGTACGCGAAAACTCAATTAGCGTACGCGAAATCCAGTGAAGTTTTTTCCCCCGGGACGCAGCTTCGTTACAACAGTAATTTTACATAAAAGTAGGGGTAAGTGGGCGGCCTGCGGCCGCAGCTCAGGATTTAAACCCGTCAGACATCCAACACCGGCTTCGCGGCGGCCTTCGGCCGCGGATCAGTACATAAATTAATCAAGTTCCCCGGGGGAAAAAACTTCACTGGATTTCGCGTACGCTAATTGAGTAAATTGAGAGAGAGAGAGAGCTAATTGAGAGTTTTCGCGTACGCGAGTCCCCCCGTATAGACATTTCCTAATTTATATTATTAGCTACCAAACAAGCATGCATCATATGATATTGTTACCTTTGGCCTGGCTAAAAAATAAATACCCTACATTGCGCAATTTTGAAAATTTTTCTTGTATTGGAGGTGCCACGCCTTCTTAGCCGAGTTTTTGCTCAGAGCTTCAACTAACTTTTCCAAGAATCTTTTTGTTACATTACCTCAAATAATGCTTGTACTATAGGATTTGAGTGTATGGGAGGTGCCACGTTCTCTTGTCTGAAACAACAAAGTTTTTGACAACTTATTATCCTTAGTGTCTGAGTGAAGTTGGGTTGGATTATCTCAAAAGACGCTTTCGCTATAGCATTTTGAAAATTTTTATTATATGGGAGGTACCACGCCCTCTTACCCGGATCCATATAGTTTTTGCTCAGAGCTTGAACCTACCATCCCTAATATTTGTGTGAACACGCGGTATTTTCATGAAGGCTTCTATTACCAAAAAATCTCACCGAACGAAAATTCATTACAAAAAATACCTTTTGTGAATTCACAATGTAAATTTTGTTTTGCATTTACATAACTTGCTTTCATTTATTGGCTTCGAAAGAAATTCAAAGACCCTTTAAATACTACGGAATCGAATCTCGTTTCCCATCGAGCATTAAAAATATATAGTCAATTTCGTAGGTGTAGCTATAGAATTGATTTTTTTATATGTATATTCAGCTCCAACTTACTTACCTTAGCTTAATGTAATTTAATTTTCTTTTTCTTGAACTGCAATGAGTCTTCTGATGCCGAATAGATTCCCTGAATATTGGTAATCTTTTATAATTGTTGCTGTAGTTAATGTGGCTTGCCCTAGTCACTTGCAGTTGCTCGCCGCTATAGTAACACGGATGGAATAGACACTGATGGTAGTGCCCAATACTGGTTCCATAAATTCCACCAACTCCACTTAGGAACGACGTTGGACACAAGCCACAAGTGAGAAGCCACTTCTTCGTCCTCCACCAACAATAGTTTGGATTCACAATATTTTTAAAATTTCAAAGAATATTTGAAAAAAAGGAATTTCGTCGGCAAGCGTGGTCGTCGTTAGTGTAAAAAAAGTGTGCTCTTAAAACTCTTCTTGGCCGAAGGCAACGATTTCAATAACGCAAGGCTATGGGCGATGTCGTTGTCGTCTTGTATTTTTTTTCATCGACCGTCAAATTTTGGCTTTTCTAGGCGATATTTTTTTGTATCTTTTTTTCCGAAAATCCTATCGATGTGGAAATATTTGTTAGAATTTCTTTGAAATTTAGTTAATAAAAATTAATTTTTTTTTTTCACCGTGCAATAAATCCCAATTGACTTTTTCAGCTTGCGATGTTACTTATTTTTGCCGCAATCGAAAAAAAGAAGTGAACAAATGAGACCGCATACCAGTTTTAAATTCTGATAGCTATCGGTTTCACTCTAACGACGGCGATTCACAGCGAAATCAATGCAATGAAGAAGAAAACACAAACTCTTGTTTTGTCAGCGTACTCACAACCGGCGGTTAAAGCGAGATATACATACTTCGACACTGACTTTTTGAACTGCTGAAATTCGCGTAATCTATTTTTTCACTCGTTAAAATTGGTGAAATGTTTCACAATTTGTAACTTTATTCACTTTCAGTGTGTTGTTGTATAAAATAAATAATCGCCAACAGACATTGAGCACCATAAATTCACAGAAAAAAATGAACTCCAATTACGACAACGTCGGCATGTGAAAAGCTGTGAAAAAACGAAGGTGACAAATTTTCATGGCTGCCTGCTACAGCAATGCCAGGCATAATATTTCATATTTCCTCCAGTGTTACCAAGCTCAAAAGCTGTGCTTTAGACGATAGTTTTGAGTGTTTACTTAAGCACTTTCTGGGAAACGTATGGGAAAGCAACAACTAAAGTGCTTAATTTAACACAGATAAATGTGCGTGTTTAATTATTAAGCACAAAGTAGACTGTTAATGTTGCCATACTGCACAGAATATAAGCTGTGTTTAATAGGATTTTAACATTGCACCACATTTTTACCGATTGTCTTGGTAATCGGAGGAATTTGTGCTGAAACGAAATGCAGAATACAGTGAAACAAGAAAAAGGAAATAGCACACAAACAGTGATAACTACGTGTTAACACTCAGCCGTCTAAAACACAGCTAATATGAAACGCAATCTCCCAAGGGGAAAAGAAGTGCTTCAAAAACACTTCTGAAGTGCATCTTTTCACCAATAATCAGTAAGGGCTAGTTAACATAGACATTCATAATCAAAATAATCATATATTTGGTGATTATTTTAATCATGAAATGAATGAGCAAACGATGCCACTTCACGAAATCAAACAGAGTTGTGTCGTAAAATATTTCACAAAAACAGAGTTGTGTTGAAAAATGTTTCACAATTTGTTCATGTTGGGAGTAAAATTATACATTTTTCGTGAATAAATCTACGAGATGGATGAAATAAGTGGTTAGTAGCAACCTTTGAATCAGTACCAACAAAATTTGAGAGAACAAACAAAATTGACTCACAGCGGACACAAATTTGTCGCATGATAAAAATAATACAAGAAAGTATTAAAGTAAATAGCATAAAAAGTAGTAAAATAGTACTAGTAATCTAAAATCACACGAATGTGAACTAAATATAGTTTTAATCATGAAGCCAAAAATTATTGATTATTTTGACTAGCTAGCCCTTAAGCTTACCGCAGCCTTACTTCAAAATTCCTTTTGAAGCGCTTATTTGCAATGCTGCGGTAATCGTTTTTTCAGTAGAATGAAAAAAAAAAAAAAAAAAAAAAATGGCAGCACTAGGATTTGAATCCACGACCGTCCGTGTGATGGATAGACACATATTGTTTTTACTTACATTTACCAACCGGTTAGACCGCTACACCATCGCCCGATACAATGAAGAGGTATTTAATTTGTATATTAAGCAAATGTTGTCCAAACAGAATTTGACATTCGAATGATTCCTACAGCCTTACATAAAATCATTGTGTAATCATTTTCATTTGAATTAAATAAAAGTAAATGAATAAGAGAAAGGAAAATAGAAAAGTGAAATAAAAAAATGTTGAATAAAAAATATTTTAATAAAAATAAAGCAAAAAAAGAAAAAGTCACCCTGGCTGGGTTCGAGCCCATGTTGTTCTTACTCGTTACAAAACTAACGAAAAATGTACTTTTTGAACATGATACAATTATGATATTGATTAGTATGAAATTATTGTAATTAAATCATGACCCAAAAAGTACATTTTTCGTTAGTTTTGTAACGAGTAAACAACTGACTTTTCAGCTCGTTACAAAACTAACGAAAAATGTACTTTTTTGGACATGATACAATTATGATATTGATTTGTATGAAATTATTGTAATTAAATCATGACCCAAAAAGTACATTTTTCGTTAGTTTTGTAACGAGTAAACAACTGACTTTTCCGCTCGTTACAAAACTAACGAAAAATGTACTTTTTTGGACATGATACAATTATGATATTGATTTGTATGAAATTATTGTAATTAAATCATGACCCAAAAAGTACATTTTTCGTTAGTTTTGTAACGAGTAAACAACTGACTTTTCAGCTCGTTAAAAAACTAACGAAAAATATACTTTTTTGGACATGATACAATTATGATATTGATTTGTATGAAATTATTGTAATTAAATCATGACCCAAAAAGTACATTTTTCGTTAGTTTTGTAACGAGTAAACAACTGACTTTTCAGCTCGTTACAAAACTAACGAAAAATTTACCTTTTTGGACATGATACAATTATTTATGATATTGTTTACGTTTAATAAGCAAATTAAAAATTTATTGTAATTGAATCATGACCCGTTAGTTTTGTAACGAGTAAACAACTGTTTAACATATAAGCAAATTAAAAAATTGGGAATTGAGTAAATAGGCGTTTTTCTTTTTTTGTTCAGAGTAGAGCTCTGAACAGAGTGTGAGCAAGTCGAGTATAACCTGAACAGAGCACGCTCAGAGCGCCCTAATTTATTTATGAAACACACTTGAACATTTTTCCATTGAAAGCCGGTCAAACTGCCAAAAAATTCAAATTAATTATTAAATTTATTTTATTTTGCTTCAAAATAACCAGCACAATCTAAACTCAAGTTTGTTTTTATTTTATTTTGTTTATTTTTCTACATTCAAATGTCTATTTTGATGTGCTCCGTCTTTTACTCTAAACGCTCTGTTGTTTCATTCTGAGCTCATAGAGCGCGCTCTGATTTCACTCTGAACAAAAAAAGAAACACAAATTTTATGCTCTGATGTCTCTGAACAAAAAAAGAAACAAATTATTTTTTGACAACTCAGACACTGCTCCGAACGAAAAAAGAAAAACGCCTAATAATAGGCGAAGACGAAAAATACCAAAAAATATATGCTGCTTAACATCACAATGTACCATGTAATCGTAGTTTTGCGCAATCCAATGATTTAAACAATCACCTAAGGCGACACACTGGTGAAAAACGGCAGTTGAAAGCCGACATACTGGTGAGAAAACCAAGTCTTCAAGTGTGACTTTTGTGAAATGGCGTTTCCACGTTCATCTGATTTACAGTGCCATCGTCGTACTCATACAGGCGAAAAACCGGCACAAGTGTACCGTTTGCTATCGTTCAAATCATCAAATTGGGACCGAAATTCAAGTATAACGCATCAATGGATTGGCCGTGAAGTAGCAGGAAATTCAGCAGGCTAAAGAAGCTAAAACATTTTCACTGGTAGTTCTACCAAAACTTTAACTTTAACCATGGTTAATGAATGATTTAACCATGATTATGTTCATGAACCATATAAGGTCCACTATGCATTTAAGGGTTAATTCTAAGACTCGGCGTACAATATAAAATTTAAAAATACGTACGTACGTATAGATTTCGTATTACTGCTAATCCGCAACGTTCGACGGATATACAATGACTAGTTTTTGGTATTAAATTTTTAAAGCCATCATGTTGCTAAACCCTCCACACTGACGTCAGGTGTGTTGAAATCCATAACACGAACGAACAGCTGTATGACACGCAAACAGACAAAGAATTACACAGGAATGATACAAACAAACAAACAAACAAAAAACTACATACTTCGTTCATGCGGAGTGAGAATGTTGTATCTCTGAAACCAAGACTTGAGTACAACATTAAGCTTTGGGCTAAGCTATGAGTAATGTGTTGAAATTGAAAAAGCATGCTTAACCTATTTTATTTGTATCTTCAAATTAAAGTAATGTAGATGAAATAACAAAAATGCATAATTTTTATCGCCTCCACTGCGTTAATAGCTTATGCAAAACTGAAAGCTTACAAAAAATCATTGTGTACGTGCTTCTAAATTTCTATGGGGACAAGTGCTTGGATCAGAAGCGCTAGAAATTTTTCCTCTTGGGCTCAATCAAAAATTGACCTATGTGTGCGTAAACATCGATTCGGGAGTGGGGGATAATGTTGGAATAAGCAAAGAAGTAGCGTTTCGTAATGTAACGTCACGGTTGCTTGTCAACGTAGCATCGATTAGTGAAAACGGTAGGCAACGTTCGAAATGTCACCTTACAACTAAAAAATTACTTGAAAAATTCCAGTTTTTGTAAAAAAGCATCCATTGTCATACTTATTTTAATCAATTTGTTCAAAAAATTCCATTTATAACATCCTAATTTAATTTATTTTATCTAACAACAGGTCTCAACTTGCGTACCGCTACTTTACGATTTCACTAATCGCTTACACTCTTCTGCCATTTGATAGATTTTGACAGACGTCACGTTACGAAACGCTACTTCCTGGCTAATTCCACTATTATTCATATACATCATTGGTAGCACGTCGAGCTCAAAATTGGCGCGAATTCCATATATTTCTACAAAAAAATTTAATCCACATACTTGTTAATGTTTGAACATTATGAGCGCGGGCCAATATTCACAAAAAATTATTACTATTTTGAGTAATTACAACTTACACTTTTGACATATATAGGTTAAAGGTTCCTGAGAATTGCCCATATACTGCCAAACAAAATCTATTTCGGCCAGTAAAAACGGGTAAAATTTACTAATCTCGGCAGAGCCAAATCTCCGGTGGAAACAGGTTATAATGGAACTTATTCAACCGCGGAAAATTCCGCATTTCGTACAGAATGACTGCTCCATAAATCAGATGGTATAAGAGCTGGTTCATACACACGACTAAACTTTCGAGCAATAGTGCTATTTGTAGGCAAGCGTAGGGACCGCTTCCCGTGAACCAGCTATAAAAGTGTGCAAAAAGCAGATAATTTATGATTTAAAATTGTTTTTAAATCTTGCTGAGTTCTAAATGCTTGTGCATTCTATAAGTTTTACCTTATTATAACTTGCATCAAAATCCAATCAAATATGCATCAAAAATCGATAAAAATTAGCTATTCGTATATAGGAAATTTCCGCACATATTTCATACTACTCAATCGATGCGGAAACTGCAGAAATAATTCTCCATACAAAGTTATGTCTCTTCAACTTCAATTGCGGAAAAGTGCGAAGTGAGGAATTTCCCGTGGCTTGAATGAGTCCTCCTAGTGTGCTGGAATTGTTACTGCGTAAAATGTACCAAATAACAAAAGTATCAAAAGGAAAAAATGTACCATTGTACCAGTGCAATTGTACAAAAACACTGGATAGAACACAATACATATTACAGAGTTCGCATAATTTTTGTGATGTAATTGGTTCCCACGGTTGCAGTTGTTAGTTTTAATACAAACTGAGTTCATTTGTTTTTGACACAAAGTTCTTGAAAAGTGCCATTAAAATGGCATAACGCTTGCAAGAAAGGTCTTAAAAAACTCCTAATAATTGTAATCAAAAATTTAAATGAAATGTGGTAAGAAGCTGTTCATTGGCCTAGTGAGACTAAAATAATCAAAAATCGACCATTGGATTTGAAAGTGGCTTTTAAATTTATTAAAAAAACCCTTTGTTGTTAACAACTGCGAAGTAGGTACATATGTCATTTTTTTATAATTAATGTTTTAACAAATAATAATGAGAAAATCGGCCCGCAAGAAACCATAGCTAAACTTCTATTATAAGTAAATACGTTATTTATCGAATAGCAGTACATTCCTGTCCATAATGTGTTTCACAATTTCCATTGCCAAAACCTGTTAAAGCTGCCTTCAAACTTTTTGATATGGAAGCGTAATTATAGACGTCACTCAGATCATAAGATGACAGTCGAGAGCCGAGCCAACTCATTCCTAAGCTGAAAATAAAGAGATCGTTAATATATTTTATTCAAGCAGTTGAACATTAACCGAATGCGCTCGTAATCGTAACTGCAACAGACAGATGGACAAATTTACCATAGGTAAAACTAGGCTCAACAGGGCCATTCAGGTTTCATCATAAAAGTTTGAAAAAGTCAGGGTGTAAGTTTTTGAAAGTTTACAAGCGTACATAATATAAGTAATGTGTTAATGCAACGGAAATATCGAATAAGAGATAAAAGATATGAATCACAAAAATGAGCGTTGCTGGATTGCTTATCGTTGCGTCTCTCTCACAGACACAAAGCTTAACGTAACAAAATGTGTCACGACCTTGAAATTATTACAAATGAGTTTTAAGTACAAAACTCTTGTAAACGAAAGCTATCAAAGACTTTGCAATATTTAATTTACCTCCATATGGGAATCCAGAGCTTCTGGCCATTTGACTGTTTCCTGGCAAACTTGTTATGTTCACAAATGGAATAAAAATGGCATGATCCATTAGTTTTAGGAATCTTTAGGACTGCATCAAGTGAATGTAAAACTTTGCGTGATATATCGTTCATCTGAAATTAAATATGAAGCATTTTGAAATCAAAAATCATCGCAAATGATCGGAAACCACATAAACATAGATGTTGCAGATGCCTTTATAATTTCATGTTCCATTTTAATGCCAACTTACCATAATTAGTTGATTTTTTTTAAGAGTTGAACGTTTTTTTCTGCGACGTATTTCCTCGGTGCCATCATTTGGAATATCAGCAGCATTTTCAACCGCTTCCATTGGTAGCATCATCATACTGGATGCATCATCTTTTCCCTAAAACAAAAAGTGTAGTGTGTAATGCTAATTTTAGGCTCCCGGAAATAACGCCATAGGAAATAACACCAGGCATTTTTTTGGAAATAAAGCCAGAAATTTGCTGGCATTCATTTTTGGAAAAAATAAACTTGGAAATAACGCCACAATTTTTGGAAATAAAGTCAGAAACTCTCTGGCATAACTTTTAACTGGGTATTAAATTTTTAGCTGCCAGAATTTTGAATGGAATTTTTTCTGGGCTTATTTCCAATATATTTTTTGGCGTTAATTTCTATGGCAGTATTTCCGAAATTCTGGCGTTATTTCCTTTTTAGTTTTTGGCTTTATTCCCATAAATTTCTGGCTTTGTTTCTTGCTCAGTTTTCCCAAAAAATGTATTTTCACACACAGCCAGCCACCCATCCAGCCAGACAGACGGACATGGCTATATCGACGCAGGAGGTGACGCTGATCAAGAATATATATACTTTTCTATATCTACAAAGCCTCTTTCTCTGCGTTACAAACGGAAAGACAAAGTGAATGTACCCTGGGAGTAGGGTATAAAAACGATGTTAAGTTGGAAGTTTATGCTTAAAAGAAAAAACTATTTTTGGGAATTCCACGATAGCCTCGAAAATCTGAAAAATGGTGTCAAAAAGTGGGGTTAAAATTTTTTTAAGTTTTTTTGATGGTCATTCAGAGGTCGCTCAAAGCAGTTTTATGCAAAAACTCTGCTTGATCCAGTTTCAATTTTATTTCGATCTCAAAAGTGAAATATTTCAAATTTTTCGTCTTAAATCAAAGAAATGAAAATCATATCTCAAACACAACACCAACCATATACTGTTTTTTTTAGTTAAAAGACCCACAAGTTTCACCATACTGTAAAACCTGAATAAAACTTGGCCTAAGGTCGTAATGATCATTTTTCTAGAACATTTTACCCATTATATCCTGTTTTCTGGGTATTTTGACCTCTTTTTGCAAAAACTTGATAAAATTGTCAACTAATTTTTTAACTTTATCTTTCGGATTTTCGGTGAAATTTCTAAAAGTCGATTTTTCAATCAGTCTAAAGGAACGAAAGCTTTCAACGTACTTTTGACCCTCAGAAACAGTTTAAGTAAATATATTCAGCCACTATATTATCGGAATAACTGATTTCAGAGATACGAAATGGCTACCGCTTTTGAAAAAAGTAAACCACATACAACTTAGTACACGTAGAATACTTAAAATAAACTTATATTTGAATTTTGGGAGTGGTACTCATTTGCTTACGCCCACTTTTCGAGAGTTGTATGGTATGTATATGCGACACGTACATAAATATAAAATTTCATCGAAATAGCCTGTATAGTTTCCGAAATGTAACGGAATTCAATGGAATCTGTCGTCTCGGCAAATATCAGTAACGCTAAAAATGTGATGCAATCTTGAAACTTTACGCACAACGCATTAAAAGAAAATTTCATAAGAGACTTTATATCGACCCAGTATCTAATAAATATCTTCATCATATTTAGAAAACTAAACAAGCAAGCTATTTATTGAAAAGAAACTACTGAGCCAATCACGTCCAGACTCGTAATCATGAATCAATGCACAAAAAAGCTGGGTCGCATCAATAGCTGTGGTACATTTTATATATTAGCAAACTACCTGCAATCCACCCATATTTGCTACCATGATTGCAACTGCAATCCTCTTTCTAAATTTCAATAAAAATGGAAAATAAATATTTTACCATGGTAATGCACATTAATACTTGTAGGATAAACATTCCAAACGATAGAAACGCTAAAGTTGTCAAGGCAATGTCGGTTATATCTTTAAGACTGATTTCTTTATTTTGTATTGTTATCGATGAAGCAGGTGCTGAGTGATGTACTGGATGATGGTGTGAAGGTGGATGTGGCGGTGCGTAACTGTCATATGGTGCATCGTAACCTTTATTAAAAATCAAAAAGTAAAAGTTCAAAACCGATTAAATATTTGAAAGTATGCATGTCTGATTTGGGTGTTTGTATAGTGTAAGTATATTGTATCCATACATCAACGTATTGAAAAATATAAACTTTTTTTTATTTAAAACAATATAATATGTAGTTAAATCAAAACAATTTGCCAATTTTTCACAACAGACGGCGCTAGTGAGCCTTATGATTTATACATATGGCAATTGTAGCATCTTCAATTTACTTTGTTATATACATGCTTTGTTTTTATTAAGACTCAAATTATGTATTCAAAATAATTTATGTTTATTTGAGTTTTCAAAATATTTTTATATTCATTCAATTTTGAATTTTATATGTGTTTACTTCATGTTTAATTATAAATAAAATATTAATTAATTTTATAAAAAATAGTAACCACAGCAATCTTGTACAGAGAAATTTATCCTTGGCAATAGCTGAATTGGTAAAGCACCGCGTTTTCTTTCATTAGAAAACCGGAGTCAAGGGTTCGAGTGTGGCTTCTGACAAGAATTAACTAAAACTGATCTGATGAGGCTATATACATGTTTATATTTGAAAATATATAAATATGTATGTATGAGGAAATTGCCGAAACATACAGTGGCGGATCCAAGGGGGGGGGGGGGGGGGTGATGGGGCCGATCGACCCCCCTCTCAAGCCAAGTGATTACATTTTTTTAAAAATTATATGTAAAGCTTTTAAAAACTTTCTGTTATTATCTAGAAATGTAGTCAATCGGCCCCCCCTCTAGACAATGCTGGAGCCGCCACTGGAAACATATGCAATCAATTTCCATGTTACCACTTATTTGCGTCTGTTGTTGAAAAATTGCAAAAATGACTGTTTAATTAGTTTAATATAAATTTATCAAAATCAAAACTACTTCATAAAATAAAAAATGGTGTCGCAGAATCCAAAAGACTTATAGATCATTCTCTTTCTTGTTCTCATTCCATTGTACTGCCGTCCTAAGAAAGAATGCCGTAACTCCAATTAATTTTTATTTTTGTAAAATGGGTTTTTGTGTTTATGTTTATGTGTACGGCTGAGAGAAACGACAAAAGTCGTAGTTGTTTTTATAGGGAAAATTAAGGAATAATGCAACCTGTTCTTGTGGGTTGATGGACTGAATCGAGATGACCCAAAAAACGTCGTAAATTCATTTTTTTGGAAAACTGGAGTTACGGCATTCTTGCTTAGGACGGCACTGTACATAATAGCTCTGCAAAATTGAGTCTGATCCAAGTGGAATCAGAATTTTTTTTCGCTCACTCAGAACGTAATTAGTTTTTTAGCATACGCCACATAAACAGGTTTTCCACTCAAATTTAAATCTGTTCCCATATTATTGATCTTTTTCCAAATCAAATTGAACTTTTCTAAATCATATTAAACTTTTTCAAATGAAAATAAACTTTTTTTGAATTAAATCAACCTTTTTCAAATTGCGTGGTCAACCCCATCCACAATTTGTCATAATATTCATCCATAAACTTAGTTTCTTAACGATAGCTGCTGTAGGTATGAAGATATATGTATAATTTTAAGTGTATTTTTGTAAAGCTTAATTTAATTTGGAAAAATTTAGTTTGTTTTGGAAAAAGGTCAATATGATGTGGAAAAGTTTTAACTTGGAGTGGAATACCTGTAGTGCATTTAAATTAAAAGTTAAAGTACTTGCCATTTTTATTAACGATAGGTGTGTAAATATCATTTTGTTGAATACTCATAAAAGCAGCATCATTGGGGGCATACAAATGATTCAAAGATGTTAAGCGAGATTGCGGCTATGAAAATAAAAAATTCATAAAAAATCAAGCGTTGTAATTAAATTGATGGTTGGTGACTTTTTCCTCAAAAAAAATTTAATCTACTTTGTACGCTGCTCGTGGCACGCGACATTATTTGTCTTGGTGCTCTTAAAATACGAGTACATATGTACCGAATTTCATCTATATGTTTAAAAAGGTTTCAGAGATATGACGAATTTTCTTCTTTGGGCGAGGTTCAGCACCGCTCTCATTTCCAATAGAAGTTATTTGTGCGCTTCACATGTGTACCATCATCAATGTCCGTCAAATAAGTAGTAACAGAGATATGTCGAATTATGCGGGTGTATGGCACCTACCATTTTTCACGCACATGAGTCCGATCTATACTATTCTATCACATTGTGGAAGTTTCATCAAGCTCAGTCAGATATTTTCAGAGTCTATAAAAAATACAGTATCTTCTATTCATTTTTATATCAGATCAAGTATTTCCATACAAGGTGGGTAAAAATCGATAGAATACCGAAAACAGTAAGATTCTTGGAACTATTTTGCACAACTTTTCCTGTTGCTATTTTTCGAAATTCACAAAACCAACGGAGTTATTTGAGCCGTTAATTTTATAAGTGGAGTAATGTCGTAATATGAATTGGCTAACATTTTGTTAGTAGTAAATAAAGTTAGGCTTTGTTTTCACAAAAACTTTTTTGTTTGGCTACATAAAGCGAAAAAAAGTCTCAAAAATAGTGTATGAAAAATGTTAAGGTTCTTCATCAAAAGTTTTTGGAGAGTTGTTCTCTGTATCAGGACATTGATGGTCTAAATCTCAAATTTCAAACGTGTTAACGTAAATCTTTAAATGACGCTATGTTTTTGTGAAGTTTCTAACAACGTAGAGCAAGAAAGCATGCTATGTTTTTGTGACATTTGTGTGACAAAACATATCGCATGATATTGAGTAAAGCATGAAAGTATGCAAGTATTTTGAAAGGCAACTTGATTCAATTATACAAAAACGTAGCATGTTTATTTTAAACGGGTGACATGTTTAAAATTTCTCACTTCTTCTAAAATCAATATTCTGAAGTAGGGAGCAACTTTCCAAAAACTTTTGAATCGGAGTCTAAGTGTTATGCACTATTTCTTAAATTTTTTGCTCGTTATGTAACCAAACAAAAAAATTTTAGATACAAATATGGTCTTTTTGAGCCAAAAAAAAAAAAAAAAATTCAAGCTCAATTAAAGTTTTCACCAGAATCAAAAGATTTTGTGTAAAGTTTAACAACAAGCCAAGGAACATATTTCAGTGGTTAACTAAAAACCATTTTTTTTTTGTATAGTGGTCGACCCACTTTAATGTATGTACTTTTCTATAGCAGTTTTTTTTTTTTCTATAGTCGGTTTGACAATATAAATATACCATGCAAGTAGGGTAACAATAAATCGTTAATGAATTAATCAAAGTATTACCATCTCTGGCGAAATATTGCTCGTTGCATATCCCGTAATATCTCCATCTTCAAACTCCTCATCTTCATCTTCAACATTGTCAGTCGGCTCTGAACTGTCTTGCGAAGATCGTCTATGATTTTGATGAAGCCTATGAATCTTTGGAATTCCATGTGCATGCGGCAGAGGTTTGTTTGAAATGTTTTGCATTTGAAATTGACGGTGTATGTCTTGCAATAAAGTCGATCTGAAAGTAAAATCGGGAAAATATACATATTTGTCCTGCTCCACAAGAAAAGCGACCTTATCTTCACAAAATTAAAATTTTTTTTTTTTACATTTTCTCGATCACCGGTAAATTCTTAAACTGACTTACTTAGTTATAGCAGTTTGTAAAAATAAGTTGAAATCTCAAGTTTGTAGGTATCTAAGTTCAAAGTTTCTAAATTTTTACAGAGCTTTTCTGAAATAAGAGAAAGGAGTTAGGAAATGAAAAGCTTATTTTCTAAAAGGATTTTTTGTGAAGTTTTCAAATCTCTAAAGAAAATTTATCTTAAGAAATCTAGTCATGAAAAAGTAGGCACTTATTCAACAACGCCCACTTTTCGACTAGAGTATGGTATTTATATTCGGTACCTCCATAATAACTTTCATCAAATTAGCTTGTACAGCTAAAAAGTGGGCGTGGCACTCACATCATAACGTTGAATTTTCGACCTGTTTATAGTATTTATGTCCGATACCTACCAAAGTAATGGTGAAGGTTAAGGTCCTATTATGGTAGGGGTTGTGACAGACTACTTTTATTAGTTTAAAAACCGTTTATAAATTGTTCAGAAAATAGATAAGCACTGCATCCCAACTTAAACTAAAAACGGATAACTTTATTATTAGTTCTCCTGTAAAATTTTGTCAGTGAAAGAAATGTCCCCTTTCTTGTGGAGCAACACAATTTTTCTTTTAATTGCTTGTCATTTGACCTTAATTCTAAATCTTCTCTTCTTATACGAGATAAAATTGTATGTACTTATGTACTTATGAATGTTTGTTTGGAACGGGCAAAACTTTTTCTCGAAAACGGGTATAGCGATTTTAATGAAACTTGGAACAGTGTTAGATATTAGCATACAATGAAGAATGAGCTAGGTTTGAACTTTGTAAATGCTCACCAGGGGGCGTGGCACCGCCCTCAATTTTAAATTTGATTTAGTCATAACTCGCAAGCCATACAAGGTATTTAAATGAAATTTGGTAGGCGGGTACTGCTTAATAATCACTTGTGACGGACAAAAAGTGGGCGGGATCGAAGAAGTGCCACGCCCACTTTTTAACGCTTGAAAATTTTGATTCAATATTACTCGAAAACGACTCCAACGATTTTAATGAAAATTTAGGAGATTTTACCTCTGCAAACAAGAATTAATATGTAATATGCCATTATATTAAGAAAACTCGTTGAAGGGCGTGGCACCTCCCACAAAAATATAATACGGTATAAAAAGAAAACTAATAAAGTAATCATTCTAAAATTAACTGTGGGGAGCATACTTGCTATAAGGCATCTCTGATCTGAAAGCGGGCAAAATATCGCCGTTGCGCGTGGAACCTCCCATACAAGCAAAATACGTTAATTGCTATTTCTCGCAAATGTTACAAGGTATTTTAATGAAATTTGGTGTGTAGGTACTGCTTAATAATATCTTGTAACAAACGAAAAGTGGGCGGGATCGAATAAGTGTCACGCCCACTTTTTAACCCTTGAAAATTTTGATTCAATATTACTCGAAAACGACTCCGACAATTTTGATGAAAATTTAGGATCTGTTACCTCTTCAAACAAGTATTAATATGTCATATGCCATTATATTGGGAAAACTCATTAAAGGGCGTGGCACCGCCCACAAAAATATAATGCGTTATAGAAAGAAAACTACTAAAGCAATCTTTCTGAATTTAACTGTAGGAAGTTTACTTGCTATTAGGCACCTACAACCTGAAAGTAGGCAAAATATCAAAAGTGCGCGTGGAACCTCCCATACAAGTAAAACACATTAAATGCTGTTTCTCGCAAATGATACAACATATTTTGATGAAATTTGGTACGCGAATCTGGATCAGGAGTATCTAAAGCATAACAAAAAGAAGGCTTTGTTTAATAATTGCCACGCCCACTTTTGGTTAGTAACAAAAAAAATGTAATGAACTGTTTAATTCTTATATGCAGTCTTATGTACTTTTTGACGTTTACTCCATCTTCATCAGCAGAACTGTCAGTATACCTGCAGGATTTTGAAATATCCTTGCTTGAAGTTGAAGAAAACGCTGTGTTCAGTCTTACAGCGTAGCTACAAGAAAAGGTGAAATTATTTTTTTTTAAAAGCATCGGATAGTTACACTCTTCCTTATCCAAATATCCTTTCAGATTTTTCCAATAGGATTCTTATTTTCCGAGTTATGATCCTTTGAAGATAAGATATATCAGCCGCCATACAAAAGACAAAATATTTTGGGTGCGTGGCATATCCCATTTATTTATTTTAGGGCATTCTATAACGCCAAAAAAATATTTGAGTTTTTGATATTTTTCTATACCATTCGATGCTTTCCGAGTTTTTTCTTATTATTATTCTCAACGGTTTATTTATCATTTTGAAAGCATGACCGTTAGAAGTGAAAAGATACAAGTTTCATAACAAAAAATAGCTATGAATAAAAACATCGACTAAAATAATAAGATTAGACTGTTGACCGAGCAGGGATCGGTCTCCAGGTACTCATTACTTAAACAGAATGTTACCGACACTTTTATTATATAAAAAAAAACCAGAAGTTGCTTATGTAGTAATTTCTGGACAGTACGACCCATCTTAAAAATTTGTTTACCATAAAGCAGCCTTCAGGTTATAGAAGCTTTATTTTATTTCAATAAAGTAAATCATCTACTGAGTGTGATATTAAAATCATTGTAACCAAGCTTGAGATGCGAAAGTTTGGTGATACAAACAAGTACTGAGCGGGCCATAGAAACGAAAAACTTTATGATTTTGCTTGTTAGTATGCATGTACAAGCAAAATAGCTTACATTCTTTAACTTTTGCAAAATCGATTGGGAAAAGTGTGCCACTTGCATCCCATATAAGGAAAAATTTTGCCGAAAATACAAAATTTTGCTTCATCATCTCGAAAATTCAGTATATACGTAGTTTCGTTTAAGGCTTAAAATGGCAAAAAAAGTTTGTGATTGGCAAAAGAGGCTATTTTTATTACTTTAGTACTAAAACTACAAAAGAAGCACCAACTTTTTTATCTTCCAAAATATTTTTGTCTAAAAAAAAAAAGAAAACCATATAACCTTGCATATAAACTGTTTTGGAGTTACGATAAACTTTCCTCCGATTGATACTAATACACTGTAAAAATTTTAACGATATCGGTCAACCACTTACACCTTATGCATGGGGAAAAAACCAGTTTGTCATTGATTTGTACATATTGTATGGTGCAGAGTATCCGCTTGACTTATCTCATAAAATATAAATTATCCCGAAAAGTACTTTAGTCCCATTTTTGAAATTTAGAACTGAGTTACCCAATTTATCAACAAAGTCTTTAATTAAAATATTGATTGCAGGTTTTTGGACTAATTTTGATTTGTTAACGTTCAAACTTTCTTTTACGATTTTCTCGAAATACAAAAGAACTGTGGCGACGATCTCTCAAAAATTATTGGGCCTTATCGTAAATAAATATTCTCGAGAATTTATTCCCTAACTCCCTGGTTTGCAATCGCAAAAAAAATTTCGTGGAAAGGGAAAATTCACTGGAAAAATTATGTAATCGGCAATAAGTTGGGAGCGAGTTTTTTCACTTTTATTTGTTAAATTTGCTCCTCAACTTTTTGCTAGGGAGTACTAATGTATAATTGAATAATTATAAATAACGTTTGACAGATTAAAAACTTTAGTACAACAATTTTAAAGGTTATTGAAATAGCTTTCATATGACACTAAAGTTTTTAATATCCATCCAAGCGCTTCCAACTTATAATGGTTCTGCTAAAACTACTTTTTGCTAAAATTTTTTTTTTAACTTTTTGATGCAAACTTTTGATTTTTAAAATCCACAAAAATGATTAAAAATAGATTTTTTACTTTAAAAAGCAAAGCATTAATTTAAATTTCACTGCTGCAATTGCTTCTTTTTCTTCTTTTGCAATTGCTGTTTCTTGTTTATCTTTTTTTTTAAGTCAGCTGTCAAAATCCAGTGGAAAATGGAAAAAATGTCAACGATTTATGGAAAAAAGCGTTGCCACGTGTTTTTTTTTTTGTGCAAAATGTCTACGAAATTGGAAAAAATCAGCGATCAGACTGGTTGTTTGCGCAAAATGTCAAAGATATGGGAAAGACACAGCGTTGCCAGATGTTGTTTTTGTGTAAAATGTCAACGCTCTTGGAAAAACGCAGCGTTGCAAACTGGTTATTTCTGAAAATGTCAACAATATTAAAATAAAAAAAGTATCCCTGCATGAAGGGGAGTTTCCATTAATGAAATATTCACTACTTCCACTGCTCCTTCCCCGGGAGGGAGAGAATGGAACTCCCTTCAGATTTACGATAAGGCCCATTATTTTTACTATTTTTTTAGTACTAAGATTAATAAGCACGCTTCATGGCCTACTTTTTAGACATTGTAAAATTTTTCTTGTGGAAAGAAGGCAAAATTACCTTTCACATAAATTCAATACCAAGATTGGTCTCTTTAACTGTTTCATTTTGAGTCGCAGCACAATAGTTGTTTATTGGAGTTCATTGAATATGACTTCCTTACATAAGATTTCCGAATTAATTGAAATTCCAAAACAGTTGAGAAAATTTTTGACTATATTTCACATGGAAAATGTTGTTCTGCGAAGAAATTCATGAATCCGGAATGGAAAATGGTTTATTTTCACCCTAGAATATCTACACATTTTTGATGGAGAGTAGGACATAAAATAACATATCGTCACTTTTATGCTAGATTCACGAAAGTCAAAATTATTGAATTGGAGCTATAGCTATTTGAAATGCTTAAATTACACTGTTCGATAATTTCGAACTTTTTGTAAAACACATGAGAAAATCCAAAAAATTCTTAAAGTAGACGTTAAAAAAAAAAATACCCGTGTCTCGTGGTTTTTCTCCAGCAAGTCACATTTTTTTTTTAATCGATTTTTGAAGTTTTTTTATCCACTGTACAAAAAAAAAACAAAATACCGCATTCTTGTGTTAAATCGATGAATTTCACTATATGATCCTCACATCTGAGGTGTATCATGTATTCAGCAAACTTATGCAAACTTATGTACTACAGAAATATTTGCTATAAAATTTCACTACTAATTTCTAAGCACGTAAAGGTTGAATTTTAAGCCCGAAACCAAAAAAATCGTTAAAATCAATTAGGACTTTTCACATTGCATATTAATTACATCTCTGACGCGTTTACCTTAAGTTTTAAGAATTTTAGAAAAAGGGGTCAAAAAGACCCATAAAAACAGGATATAATACTTAGTTTAATGTGTTCTGGGAAAATGATCCTTGTGTGATTTCGTTATGATCTTGTGAGAACGAGTTTTGTCCAAAATGTAGTTTTAGAGTTTTACAGTGGGTGAAATTTGGAAAATATTTATTGTTAGAATTGCTTTTTTAGTGTTCAGCAACTAGTTGTGAAATTGTATAGCAAATATTTCTGTAGTACATACTGACTCAATATTTCCCTGTTTTAGGTGTAATATTTGTACCTTATTAAGAAAAGGGCAAAAACTACCCACATGTGGGGGTGGTATAGGGTTAAAGTTTTCTACAAAAATATTCCCCGCAATATCCTGCAAAAGTTTGCTGAACACATGATACACCTCAGATGTAAGAATCATATAGTTAAATTCATCGATTTAACACATGAATGCGGTATTTTTTTTTTTTTTTTTTTTGTACAGTGGATAAAAAAACTTCAAAACTCGTTTAAAAAGAATGTGACGTGCTGGAGAAAAACCACGAAACACGGGTATTTTTTTTTTACGTCTACTTTAAGAATTTTTTGGATTTTCTCATGTTTTTTTTTTTTTTTTTTTTTGTGTCGAACTGTGTTATGTTATTAGATTCCACTCAAAAACATTCCAAAGAATAACATCCAAAAAATAAAATCGAATCAAAACAATGTTAAGAATAATGTTCAAAAATAAAAATATCCAATAAAAATTTAACCAAATGAAAAAAAAAAAAAAAAATAAACCAAAATAAAATCTCCAATGATTTTCAGATGACCAATGGTATGAATATCTTAGTTAGAATCGAAAATTCCACGCATTTTTCAACTTAGAAAATTATGACAATTCGGATAAGAGAAAAAAAATACTAAATAATGACTAAAGTTCATAAAATTAATATTATTATTATTCTTTTATAAAAACTAATTTAAAATTTTCGATGATTTTTTATTTGGATTTTTATTTTTGGATGATTGTATATTTGGATGTTTATATATCTGGAAGTTTTATTTTGGATCTTTATTTTTGGATATTTTATTTTTTTTTTTTTGATGTTTTTCACTGGATATTTTTCAATGGATTTTTTATTATTGGATATTTTTGATAATCATCATATTACTTATTACATATATTATGCTCTTGTGTGTTATTATTTGCTAGTTAAACCGCTTTAGATATCGCTTTCATACTTCTGGCATAACTTTACTGTACCATTTTGTAAAAGAAAACCACATTAGTGCAAAACTGTAAAATTTTTTCCTCTTGTTAATCTGGCTACAACATGTAATACGCTATGGTATTAAAGAAATTTTAAATTGTTTTTTTTTTTTTTTAAATTCATTCAAAACGGAGATATTGAACCTCTGTAGCAGGGGTTGAAATAAGAAAAATTTATTACTGTAGAATTTTTTTTTTTGTTTTTAATTGCAATTTTTACCAAAATTTTTTTAATGTCTTATTCAAGTGATGAATATTATATATTAATATTAAATAACAGATATCATGGCAATGGTTCAATTTAAAATTGAAAATTTATAGCGAAATTTTCTTCGAATGCATTTATAAAAATATGTGTAAAGTAGAGTTGCCGAGTATTTATTGTGGTTGCTGCATTTTAGCCCAAATTGGTGAGGTTAGACAGCTAAAACGGTTATAAACGAAATAAAATGAGTATTTAGTTTCAACGATTAACTCAAAACAAAGTAATATGAATTAAGGTGAAAATTATTATTACAATTTTTTACAATATTCTGAAGTTATTACTGCAAATTTGAAGTTATTACTGCAGAAATAGGGTATTATTACAGCTTATTTCAATGCCTGCTCTATAGTATATAAGTTCAAAAACGTTTCATATTGAATTTGTGAATAAATTTGTATGTAATATACCTAACTTAACATACCGTTCCAGCCAGTCCCTATAGTTAGTGGAACCTTCATCAGCCAAGAGTTTGCTGAGATGTTTTGCTTTACGTTGTAATGATCTTTCTTCAGTGTTGTTGTTGTTGTTTTTGGTCGTATTAATAGTATCCACAGCTCCATCAATCATTTGCACATTTCCGATGCGCCTTTCAACTACTTTAGACAAGCCCAAAATCTGTTTCGCAAGAAACTTTGATGCCAGATACTCATTCATCTTTTGTCTAAAAAAAAATTGGAAATCAAAAAAGAAAAGTGATATTGAAAAAATGCATGGAAAGCATGCACAAATCTATAAAAATTTTTCTCTGAAGGAAAAAAAATTCCAACATCATCATTACCTATGAAATTCCATCGTCGACAAAGCAGCACAAAAATCCGTACAATTGGACAGATTTTCACTCAAACTGGATTTCCAAGAATACTCTTGATTTTCATGTGGATACTTAAGTGATCTCCGAAAGGGTTGAGCAAATAAACGCACTGGCATTAGCTTCTCATCAAGAATGTCATTGATATTCATTTGAAAGCCACTGTAATGATGAGTTGTGAGGGACCAAATTAAAGCCAAGTTTACAGTAAACGTTATCAGCGAACCTTCGCGACTTATTAACATTTTAATGCTTCTTTATTGAAAGTTAAAATCAAACTAAAGTCTACAAATGAAATTATTGCTGTGACAATGGCAAAATTCTTAAAATTTCTTTATTTTTAAAACTAAAAAAAACAACTTCACACTTAATGAATGCACTAATTTGTTTGTTTGATAAAAAGACAAAATCTTTGCTATGCTCCAGTTAGTACCTTTAATTTTTCTAGAAATGTGATTTCGGTTTCTTTTTCAAGTGCATCTGGCAAGTTTAAGTTGCATGCAAGGGAACACTTTAATATCAATTAAGAAAAAGACTTATGGTTAGATATAAAAGTAAGTTTAATTTCATTTTTTTTTTTTTTTTTTTTGTACCTATATATCACTGATCATATAAGTATAAGAAAAGCTCCGGGCGCTTTACTTTTTTACTTAAATCAAATTTTCCGTGTTTGAATGAATTGAGTTTATTCAACACAAACACACGAAAACTAAAATAAATGAAGAGAAACCAAATATTAATTTTTGACTAACTTTTTCATGCTGAATCCAAATCCGGTAACAGAATCGGTCTACCACTTCAAAATTTTGAAATATCCTAATCTTAATACAGGGCTTTCCGTTACTTTTGAGATTAAGCGAGGTAAGTCATAAATGATTATGATAATTAAAAGTGCTAATTCAAAACCATTTTTAAATTATTTTAAAATCTTTTTTTCCCTCTGAAATAAAGGAGCAAAAACCCTGTTAGTAAATATTATTTTTTGTCTGTTGTCATCGAGTAATCATTTGCGATTTTTCTTTGCAAAGAAGTTATAAGCTCTTTAATGTGACATCAGGAAATTCAAATACGATATGGCAAAGTAAGTACTTTAGCAATGAAGTTAGTGTACTTAAAATAGATACAACTAGAGCTAATTAGAATATCTAAGAAAAACTTTCGAAATATGTATGGATATATGAACGAAAAGAAAAACGTACGAAATATGGATGGTAAATATATGTACCTATCTTTTCGATAAAAAATTTTATGGAATTCGTTTCTATAAATAATGACATGTTTTTGAATATTTTCATAGTAAATGATTGCCAAATCTTCGGGATTTCTTTTGTATGTGGAGATATATCGTTCCACATCGTAGAATGTCATAGGAGCAAATCTTAATGATTATAATTCCACCGGAAGTATCTTTTTCCTTAAAAATTTTCTTACAAAATTGAAAACAATTTTCGAAAGTGTTTCTAAATTACTTTTGTTTTTTGCAATATACGAGTACTCAAATATTTCTAAAAAAATTTTCTTTTTTCGGAATTGATTTCAAGTTTTTAACCGATTTCAATATTTAAATGAAGTCTCCAAGTCCAGCCCCATTTACTTCAAGGCGCTTGATGGTTTTTTACTGCTATAAGGGCTCTAAAAAATTTATGTAAATTTTCAAAAACATTAATTAAGGTGTGTTTATTGAAAACACTTAAAACATTGAAATATTCAAAATTATGGATAAAAAATATTGGAATTGTGCCAAAATACTTATAAACCTTATATTTTTGGAAAATTTTCGGTTAGTGTACTCTAAATTCTGAAGCGATGGAACAATTTTGCTACCGGATTTGAATTCAGCAGTTTGATAAAAATAACTACTCGAGTTTCTTTTTATTGATTTTAGTTTTTGCAGGCTAGTATTAACTGTGGATCGAATGGAAGAGTATCCTCTTTAACGTATGAAACATTTTTCGCATGCAGATCTACCACAGAATTTGACCGGTAAGTCACAACAGATGCATGGTTGCTTAACATAAGTTCATAAGTATAGTTTGTTATGGGAAGAGAGAGATAAACTATCCCGTTGCCGAAATCATAATTAACTGCATCTATTGAGACATGACTAATACTTATGTCGACAAACGATTAATTAAGGTTATCTTTGGAGCACAGCGTATGTTTTTGGAAGTGTTTGAGTAATTCAATGATCTAAGTGGTAATTACTCTTACTTTTTTTTATACTAAATTAAAATTACGCTTCACTGAAGAATTTGTGAAAATTTTCCAAATGATGCAACATTTGAATTGAATTGACTCCAGTGATAATTTAAAAATTAAAAAAAAAAAAAAAACATTAATATCAAATTTAGACTTGATTTAATATTACTGTGAAGATAAAATAAAATTGATTTATGTCTTTAAAAAAGTTATATACGAGCTGCATGAAAATAAGTTCGTAGGTAAGTAGGTAACACATGTTATATTTCTCTTGAATTTAAGCTTTTATTTATTTCTTTTATGAGAATTTTATCTGTATCTATGACTTGCTTCTTTGATAAGGCCCAACATAACGCATATCTACATGCAGCTGCTGGTCATATGAAATAAATGGTTTGTTCAATTAATTTAAGATACAAATGATGCTATAAAAGTATCTTGAAAAACAGCTCTTGGTGTTTAACACGCAAGCCGCCCATACAATAATTGCGTGTTAAATTGTCATGCAATATCAATGGATAAATTTCATTAAAATGAGAATCACTTCATTTCTGAGGATAACGTGAAAAACGCACTGATATAGATAAAGTTCCTAAGCGCCACAAACTACCATGAAGAAACAAATCATAAAAGAACTCTATGATGAAATCAAGCGTTTCGTTCACATTCTTTATAATCGCATACTGTCAAATAAATATGAACGAGTATATTTATATGTTGTCCATTTTTACCATATGCACTTTAAAGGGTAGGTAGTTAACGGATATCAGACGTTATAAGTACATGTATTTGGGCAGTAGCATTTTTTTTTTTTTCAATTCAAACATCATGCATAGTGTATATGCACATTGTCCTTCAGGTTGTTGTTCATAGAAAGAGGCGTGGCAGGTATAGAAAAGTGTACGTATCCTATATACAGTAATATTCATCTATCTGTTCGCCTATTATGAGATTTCGTACACTAGCTACTTTTTTACACACGCCACGTTAATGAAACGCTCCACTGAGATGCATAATTGAGGTTAGATCAAGTTACAATCAGATTTTAAGAATTTCGGGCAAAACTATGTTAATTTTGGCAAAAGAGCCTGGCGCCTTCACTACAAGAAAACAAATTTCGGAAAGATGCTTCAAATGGTTCGAACCGTGATATAATTATAATATAATAGAAATTTGGGCTGCTAGTTGCACTCTGGCTGCCTTTTTCACGGTACTTATGTGTCAAAATCATATTTTTTTGTTTCTCTTCAACAACTCGAGATATTAAGGCAAACGCTTTTTCTGGTATTTCTTGGATGTTTTTAAATATTTCAATATTAGGGATGCTCTTTTTAATGGTGCAATTTTCAAAAATCAAAAATAACCCTTTTTAAAATTTCGATGGACATAATCAAATATCTTGTGTATTAGTCGTTGAATTTATGAGAAGCGTACATGAAAAAAACGCATTATCTCCACAAAATTGGAGATAATCAAAATTTCTATGTATTTCTGGTATTTTTGGGCTAGACAAACACGAAAATTGGTGAATAATCAAGGTTATCTCAAAACCTATTTATATATAGTTTTTGCAGTTTTAAATAGAGAAGACGGTATAAAAAAACTCAATCTTCGAAAAAATGGAGATAATGCGGTTTTTCATATGTACGGCAGTACAGTGTTTACTGTTTTCTCCAAAATACTGCTATAACGTCTGTTCTTATCAAATGACCAAAAAGAAGTATGAAACAAACGGAAGCTCAATCTACCCTCTTTTTATATATGTGCAAAATTTCACCAAAAAAAAAATAATGAGCGAAAAACCATTAAAAAAATGTTCATAGTTTTTTTATACTTTTCTTAGATAAGAAGAACGGTTCCTATAGATATCAGTATGTTTAACCCCAATCTGAATTCGAATCCCTCTAATACGTCAGAATTTCAAGATATCCTAACCTAAAAGGGAAAAAAACACTTTTTCTCGTAGTTTTTAAATAATATTCCAGGACGATTGTTTCTGCTTGTTTTTATATACTGGTTTGCACTGTATACGTACTACTCTACATATCTCTTTCAAAATATGGCTATTTGACGAACACTTACATCTACAATTTTTTTTGCAAAGCTTAGGCCATTTTAATCCCTTACTAGTTTTTAGAATTTTTTTTTTCATTTTTTTTTTTTTTTGTTGTATTAAAATTTAATACAATTTTGGTGTGGTATGACTCTTTCCTGCTCAAATATTTCGAAATTTGCAATTGGATTTTCAGATTTTTATAAAAATTTGCAGAGCTGTCCTTAGTGCTCAGTATCGAGACCTCTCATTATTAGTTTTGCGGGAAAATTTTGTTTTGCAAGTTATGGGCATGGAACTTTAGATGCAGTTTTGTCAAAAGTTTTAAGTTTTGTTTTCGGATTCTTGTAGCATTTTTAATTTTATTTTGATTTCCATTTTTAAATTTTGAACATTTTGAAAATTTACAAAATAGCGGTCATTTTTTGAAAAATCTAAAAAGTTGATTTTCTCAAAATAATATTTTTTTTTTAATTTTCTTCTACAATAATACCAAAAAAATATGTAGAATATTGTAAATTTCTGGAAAGAATACAAACAAGGCTTTTTAAAAATAAATTATTTCATTGCATTTAATTGTTTATAAAGATACTAAACAATTGTTTATTTACTATTTAAATTGATTAACGATAGTTAACTCTGCCTCAACTGAAGAGTTCTCATTTTGACCATTTTACTCTTTCATATGCCCTACGTAGAGTCTCAGGTAACTAAGTGCTTTTTTAACATTTAAATTACGCATTGGTATTTTTTTTTAACACCAAATTGCTATGTTTTCTCAAAGTCACGCATGTTGGAACATTATTTACTCACCGTTCACGAATACATCGTTTAATTTAGTTGCTAACAACAACGACAACATCAATATCAACATTATCCTCATCATCTTCATCAGCAACACTTAGCACATAAATCATCTTTAAGCGTTTATATCTTTATATAATTGGAGTACATCATTGTTGTTGTCCAAATAAATTGGTTAACACTCCGAAAGCGTTAAGTAAACAATCAAATTGGTCATAAAAACAACTTAATTTGTTGTGATATTCCAGCGATTTCAAGTATACGTGTATACCCATAGCTGTTGTTGTTGGCTTAAAATCAGATTTATCCAATTGGTCAGTTAAGAAGAGCTCCTACTTAATTGTCTCTTTGGGGATGTCGTGTATGAAGCGAAAAACATTTGTTTGCTCGTTCGCCTTTGTATCATTTAACCCCCTTGAGTTAAGGGAAATACATACATGAGCTGAGATTGTAGGATGTTCTCGTTTTGTTAAGGGATGCTCTTGTTGATGTTGATAATTTAATTTTTTTCGTTCTTTACTCTCACGGGTGCCAGAGATGCGGAAGTGTTAATTTAAGGGGCGGAGTCATGTGTTTGGTTGGTATTTATGACAATTACGCCGCGTGTGTTGCTGACTTGTTTCTGTCAACGATGCTTCAGTTCAACTTTGAGAGTTTCGCAGTAAAAAACGATTAAATCGCATTATACCGTAAACAGATCGGTAGTTATAGAAGAAATATATTAACTGTTAAATTATGGATAAAAAGAAATTTGTCAAAACAGAATCGTATTGTTGTACTTCCGATGATGAAGTCGAGAGTACTTGTGACTCTGAAGTAATTTGTGATAATTCCAGTGAACATGTCTGTGAAAAGGATACTAATGATGATTCTATGGTGATATGTGATCGTCATCAAGATGTTTCGAGTTTTAGGTCTGAGCGGAATTGTTCTTTTAGTATTGATAGTATTTTGGGTACAACGACAAATATACTGCGAAATCGAGGTATTGATTTATCTCTTACCAGCTTACAAACAGAAAATCAACAACCTGTGAAACCAGTGCCATTGTCATCGATGGTGGCATGCAAAAATTGTGAGTTTGTGAGGAATTAAAGTTTTAAATATGAATAAGTTGAGAAAATGAATTAAGCAATATTTTCCAATGATTATGGGGTCTAAATAATCTAGACAAAATTTGTGTACCTTAAGATGGCCGTTATTTTTGTAAGTTTTGATATCATTCGGTACACACTTTATATATGAGTATATGATGGTTCACAAGGAAGTTCAACCTATCAAATTAAAAGCTTAGAGGTCCCGCCTTAAGCCAGAATTTTGAAAAATCTGAATATTTTTAGAAGTAAGTTCATATAATTTAAAAAAAGAAAAACAAGTGCTCTCCTGAATTATCATCTATTAACAGACCACTGTAAAATTTTGAGCACCCTAGGTCTTTTTGTTTGCTTTTGACAGCAATTGAAAGCAGACAATCTCAAAATAGGCGTTTGTTTCAGTAATGACCTCTACACTCGCCCAGCCATTACTTCAGGTTTAGAAACAGGAAATAGTCGCAGAGACCTAGATCTGTACAACATGCTGGGAGGGATTGTTGTTCGTACCCCAATTTAGAGGTTTTTGCTACAATAAGTACACACGTTTGTACCCGTTTATTGTCTTGATTGAACAGTACCTTTCTCTTCGCCAAAGGCCCGCGATTCTGCTTCAAATCGAAAAACGAATCTTTTCAAAAACTCCGAGTATTATTCACCGATGATTGTTTTACCTATTTCAAGGTAATCGATATTGTTGATACCACGTGCATCCCAAAAAGCAGTGGCCATAATCTTGTTGGCAGGCAGACCAAGTTTGGCCCTCTTTGGTGGACGTTCTCTCGAAGATTGTTTGTTCTTTGGTCTCTGGTGTATTGATATGATTTAATTTTTTTTTTTTTTTTTTTTAAGGTTAAGTTCAATAATTTTTGATAGCTCAGAAAATAAGTGGATGTCTTGCGTTTGAAAAAACCATATCCTTAAAGTGAATCTTTTAAAATTAAATTTTTTTGTAAAAAAAAAAAAATACTGTAGTCAATGAAAAGACTTTGAAGTAAGTACCTCCTTGAGCTGTTTAGTCTGCGGAACAATCTGAAAACCATTATACATATTCTTATCTTTTTTATAGAAAGGATTTAAGGCTTTTTTGGCATCGTTCTTCGGTCTTTTTCTTTTAGCCTTAGGACATCTCACCTAGTGCCCACAGGCTTAACTAGCTTTCACAAACCATTTCTAGTAACGGTTAATCCAATAGGAGCTTCCAACTTTGTTTTCTAAAAATACATAAATAAAAATACATAAAAATCAATATATTGATGCAAATCTTTATTTGGAATGATAGTTCGGTTCCTACAACTCAATTTTTTAAAAATTATTTCGTTCAAATGCTGCCCACGAATAGCTCTTAAATTTTCAACAACTCTTTTGAGCATATCGGCCGGTATTCCGTGAATAACACGAGTTATGCTGGTTTCCAAAGTGTCAATAGTTTCGAGTTTGTCGACATAAACAAGTGATTTAACATATCCCAAAAGAAAGTAATCCAATGGCATCAAATCACATGATCTTGGTGGCCAATTTACAAGAGCTTTTCTTGAGATGATGTTTTCATCGAACGTTTCTCTCAATAAAGCGATTGTTTCTCCAGCTGTATGACATGTTGCGCCATCCTGTTGAAACCAGAGGTCGGCTACACTAATATCTTGAATTTTTACCTCCTTCCCATAAACCATATCAAACAGTACAACTATCGGGATACATTGGAATCTCTGGGAATGCTTCTGGTTGTTCATCAGCCCAAATACGGCATAGCCGTTCAACCCGAAATGAGCTTCGTCGCTTAACACAATTTTTCGATAAAATAATAGATAATGACATCCATAAGGGGCTGTCCATAAACTCCGTGACGCTCCTAGGGGGAGGGGTGGTTCGAGCAAGCGTCACGCTTGGTGTATTTAATTTATTTTTTATATGAAGCTACCATCACATAGGGGGGGGTTCAATATAGCGAATTTTAGCGTCACGGAGTTTATGGACAGCCCCTAAGAGCTTTCAAGAATAGCTTTCAAAGTACAGACATTGATCCTTAGGTACTTTAAAGATTTGTCCTCATCCAAAAAACTAATGCTTATGTAAAGAGCTTTCATTTAATGTACAAAGTACATATATTAAACAAAAAGCTTTTGTAGACCATTACAATTGAAAAATTTTTTTTTTTTTTCCATGAAAATGAATTCGGCATAATTTTTTATATTATGAACGGAACTATTACACAATTAGCCTGTTTTAGGACTAAGTCAGATGGCAGACGAATATCTTATATGGTAGAAGGGGGAGGTTTCGACACGTGCGAGGCGTCACCAGTGCCAAATTTTGCGATTTCTATTCGCACTTACTCCCGCGTGTAAACCAAAAAGTCTTACTCCTAATGATACGCAGCTATCATAAAAATTTCTATGCGTTATTCGGCTAGGGTGCGTAGTTAGTCGTGATTTTGTATTTTTATAGCAAGTTGATGTAATATTTGCTTGTTGCTTTTTGTGTGACACTCGGTTAATAAACCATAAAATTTCCGTTTTTTTTAGCAGATTCTTAATTATATTATTACTGTTAATACTACATTTAAGGTTTGCAAAATAAATAAAAGATAACTGCGAAATTTTGGAAATTTGGAAACAAGTGTATAAGGGAAGATTCGTCAAGTGTAAATGGGAGGATTCGACAACTGAAATTTATACATATGATTCAATTATTTCCCATGAATCTGATTATTCACAAGATATGGAGTTCGGTACTAATGCCGATGCACAAATGGATATAGAATCAGCCTGAATCATGTCTCGAACTCGTTCAAGGCTCTGACCTTCCTGGTCCGAATGATTTGCTGGATATGGCCCCGATTGAAGACGACATTCCTGATTTTCGTTCTCCCATTGTATCACCGGAAGCAATTCGTCGTTTACCATCTACATTCAAAAGGTTGAAGGTTTCAAAAAATCAAGGGAATCAAGAATTTATATGACTGACGAAGCCTCCCCAAAAGTGGGAGGTTTCGTCATTTATTTTAACTTTGGTTTATTGGTCACATTTCCGAAAATAGCAAACATATCGATTTTTTGTAATTTATAAAGGAAGCACACATATTACTGCATAGTCTATGTGCATTCAAAATAACATGCACAATTGCATTTGGAAGATATAAGGACTTTTTTGTTAGGGTGTCGAAACCTCCCCCTTCTCCCATATACAAGTTTCTAGAACTATGAGTTCATCATTTCGTGTTACTTTTTCTTACTATGAGAGTATTCATGTGAAGTTAATAACATTAATAGAGTCCGACCGATTAATCGGCTTCGGCTACGGCTTCGGCCACGTTCGGCCAAAAAAACGCCTTCGGCCTCACATTCGGCCTTCGGCCAAAAATAAGCCGAATGTTTGTAACTTCAAGCATAAAGCAACTTGTTGATTAAAAAAAAACTTTTAAACAAAATGATATCCGTTTATAGTGGATTGGGACTTTCGAATTACGAATCTGAACTTTGTTTTTTCAATTATGTCAGAATCCTGCAAAAATCATTGTCTTGAGATATACTATGGGCTATGTAACAAAAACAGTAAATGGCAAAATTTAATTTTGTTATTGCATTTGGATAGGTAAGATCACTCTTAACGCTCTACATTTTTAATTCTATTCCTACTTTCCGAGTTATAAGGGTATCTCTCAATAACATACAAATAATTTTTCCGGACCGAAAAATTAAAGAGTTCTTTATTAATTATTTTTTGTCAGAACAAAGTCGGATGATAAATGGCCGCTTTATTTAAGAGAGGTGGTGCCTTCGTGAGATATCGGATACAAAAGGTCGAGTAAATCAGTTTTTTGGTCTTCCGATAGTAGGTTTGATCTTTTGTTCTAGTCATACCTTGAGAAGTTGCGCCTTCCTGAGAAATCGAGTGCTTAAGATCAAAAAAATACCTTTAAATAGATTATAATTTGTACGAAAACAACTTATGCAAATTTTCTGAGCTAAAAAATCGTGGATCAAATAAGGGAAAACATTTTGCAAAAACCTTTTGCACCTAATATCTCACAAAGGGACCACTTCTCAAGATCCATTCCCGTTAAGGCTTATCTGAACAATGCAAAATCGGCGCTTAGTGTGTTATATTTGGCATGATAATGCCTAAAATGCTACAAATTTAATATACCCTGAGAGTAGGGTGTAAAAATATAAAATAAATGAACCTTCGGCTTCGGCTACGGCCGAAGGTTATAAAAAAACCGATTAATCGGCTACGGCTTCGGCTTCGGCCAAAAAGTGACCTTCGGTCGGACACTAAACATTAATAAGGAACTTAAATGTTACCCATACGACATGTGGTGCTTGATTTCATAGGAAATAATCTTGAAATGGCTGTAGCTTTTGTAAATATTATCACGACGGCTATGCCGTATGTAATATTAATTTTTAAACTCGAATATCTCGAACACCAGAGCATAGCAGTAAAAATTACTATGTTCATTGAAATCAGCGTACTCGAATTTCGTTCACTACCCTAGATCCGTCCATGTCCTTTCAGTGAGATGATAATTGCCGAAGCATATTGCATCAATTTGTTCTTTCCTAATGGCTCCATGGTTCAAAAAATAATAATTTTATTCATAAATTCCTATCAATTAATAAGTAAACGCAATCATAATATATGGTTTAAGTAATATAAAATAACAACCACAAAACATCGTGGTAGAGACTACTAATCAAATCATGTTTTTTTTTTGTGTTGCTAGATATGCTGACTCAAATTCAAATTCTTAGATTTATTTCTTATGTATGTACGTATATTTTGGATGAAGCAGTAAATGTGATAAAACTAAAATTGCAAAACTTACCTGTCTTAAAAATTATGTAGAGGCTACAATTTAACAAACTTAACAAACAGGTGTAAATTTCTGAAAATTTGCATAAGATCGCACTTTTAAAATTGTCAACAAATTATTTTGCTTAATTGAATGTGTTATTTATTGTAAATGGACTGACACCATACCACGTTTGTCTTAAACTTTAAATGGCAACTGGTGGAAAGTGTCAAGACCTGTGTATTTGCTCACTTACGTAGACTGCGATTATTTTAAATACTTGGCTCTTTTAAAACACATTAAAGCCATATTATATTTTAACACACCTTATACAAAGCGTAAGTCCATAAATATTTAAACAGTTAAACAAGCAGTGTAACAAGTAACAGTTTGAGAGTAACTAAGTACGTATTGCTTACATTCGTGCATTAGAGAATTCAATTGCTAAATTATAGGATTTTGGATATTGATTTGATCTCGAAAATATTCGAAAACAAAATAAATCATCTCATTCATATGTGATAGTTTGTTTTTGATTTTCTTTACGGCTTTCGCAGTTCTGGAATTTTGTTTTAAATGACCGTTTTCAGATGGCTTTTGAAGCACTAAATTTTTTTAAGTCATGTGCTTAAAAACTTGCAGTTTATTCATTATCGGATTCATGCTGGTTCAAGATTTAAATCTAATAGTCCGAATTTTCGTTTCATAAATCATAGCATCGTCAATTTTCAGATTTTGTTCAGCTAAGCAAATACACCTTTCGCTTTTAAAATTCTGGAAAAAGTGTGCCCTAGCGCGCTGCACCTTTCAATAAAGTTATGGTTCCTGGATGAGTTTGGTTCTTCATGTTTTCAGTATCACATTTACCGATTTTAAAAGTAATATGACAAAAATCGGAATGATCTGCCACTGGATAAAACAACAAAAGATAGATCCTGCACTCTAAAAAAAAAAATTTGTGAAAATGTCACACATTCTGTGTAAAAAGGGAGCCACGCAGTACAATTTATACATTGGTGAGAGAGTTTTCCACATTGCTCAGCGTAATTTTATACACAGGACCTACTGCTTAGCTCCCTTTTAGATTTCTGAAAGAGATGCGCATGTGAGGAAGAGGAGGAAAGAATCAAGCAACTTCTCCGTTATTGTCTTATATTGAACCAACATTCGGGGTGGGTGACTTCTACAATACAACGGTTTAAAATTTTCTCTTATTTATCAAAAAGTCAAAGTGAGTAAGAAGATGCGGATATATCCATATCAAAATGTATCAAATAGGAATTTCAGTCCCGGGATCCCGGGATTAGTGCTACCAATCCCGGGATTTCTTTTATAAGTTTTTTTGTTTTAAATAACAGAAAATCGCATTAAGTAGAGATAAAACATATTCTCTCTAGATTTGAAACTGAAACTTCTTGCGAAATTGAGGACATTAACCAAGTAAACGCAGCAAAAAACTTGAAAGAAAAATTAAGTCTAGTTTTGAATAAAACTTCAAAAAATTTGTTTTCTAGAAAGTCTTACAATTTATCCGACGTTTTAATGAAAGAAATTGATATATTTTGTAATGGTGTTGATAGGGGTTATTTCCTCCAGAAATCTTTCGAATATCATTCTTCAATTCAACCAACAAATGTTGAATCAGAAAGATGCTTTTCGTGTGCTGGTTATATATCTGTGGACTTTTGACAAAACAACCTAACTCGAAATTGGAACTTTTCAGGAGAGCCTAAAAACTGATTAACTACTTTTCAATAATGTGGCTCAATTTCGTTGATGCAGCGTTGAATCTCCTTTTTCCATACATTTTTACTAATCTTAAAGTGTCAGCTGTCAAATTATTTTTTATTTTTTTTTGGTTCATAACACTTCACCGCACGAATGGCGCTAAGTTCAAATCTTGCGTGAACTATGGGCAGGGGCGTGGAGAGAAAATCCGGGCCCGGGGGTAATTATATACCGGGCCCCACTACTAGTTTTTTTTTTATTCGATTCTAACCCACAGGATGCCCAAGAGATATGTGAAATGTGAAAATTTGTGATTTGGTTTGCTTCCCGCTTATATTCATAAAATAAAAGTCAAAAATAAGATTTCGGCCAAATCATTTTAACTGCCCGAACTTCGAGACTATTGGTTTCTTTCGGAGATTTCATTAAATCAACTTTTGTAGAGTATAACTATGCTAAAATTATATCCTTAGGAGATTTCGGTCCAAATATTAAACTTGATGCTGTTTTGGAACAAAAATACAATTTTTTTAAGAAAATTTTCATGACTAGAAATTGATTTTTTGTAAATTTCAAGTGGCGAAATATTTGTTCTGGAAATCCTATGTTGTAATTAAAAAGAAAAACGCAATTAAAATTACATACTAGTTTTTGGGGTATGGATCTGTTCTCAAAGTACTGATTTTGTCTTCAAAATGAGCTATAAAATGATCTTGTATAATTTTCCTTTCAACAAATAATATTTTCCTGAAGGCAGGATTCTGTACCTTAAAATTTTTAAGTTATGTAGCGTGTAAAAGGTTATTAATTTTATAAGTTTTATTTTTTTTAGTTGAGAGCAAAGATGGGCATTGGTTCTAGTTTTAATCATGACCCGTAGGGCTCTACTTACCAGCGCACTATGGTTTTTTTTTTGGACTAAAAAGTGAACACAAAAATAATTCACTAAAAGGAACCTTTTTTTTTAAAAAAAATCAAATGCAAAATTAAAGGTTATACATTGAGCTATCTGACCAGATGCCCGCTTTTTCTAGTATTTGATCCACAAATTAGGAACAGAGGTCGAAATCTCATAAATTTTTAAAAAAAACGGTTTTTCTGTTTAAAAATGTTAGTCGCATTAAACGCAGGAGTGATACATGAATAAATTTATATGCATTCAATAAAATCAAGCAAGAAAAAATTAATTCATTATAAAAATGGGCGGTGCCACGCCCAAAAAACAAATTCCTGATATCTCCGAAACTATTAGACGCAGATAGATAAGACTCGGTATGTTTGTAAAAGGCACAGAGAGAAATTATATTTATTAGAAATCTTCGAAACTATTTGACCCATGTGGATGAAATGGAGATATGATAAGTTTTATATTTGTAGGGCGTGGCACCGCCCACTTTTTTAGTGGATATTATTTCTCTCTGTGCCTGTTACAAATATACCGAATCTTATCTATCTGCGTCCAATAGTTTCGGAGATATAACGAATTTATTTTTGGGGCGTGGCCGAACCCATTTTCACTTTGAGTTAATTTCATCTTAATTGAATTGATTGAATGCACATAAATTTATTCATATTTCACTCCTGCGTTTAATGCGACTAACATTTTTAAACAGAAAAACCGTTTTTTTCAAAATTTATGAGATTTCGACCTCTGTCCCTAATTTGTGGATCAAATGCTAGAAAAAGCGGGCATCTTTTCAGATAGCTCAATGTATACCCTTTAATTTTGCATTTGATTTTTTTTAAAAAAAGGGTCTTTGTAGTGAATTATTTTTGTGTGCACTTTTTAGTCCAAAAAAAAACCACAGTGCAGCGATGGGCTCGGGCTCTGAAATCGATTTCCATGCGAGCCCGTACCTAACCACAAAAGCCCTTAATTTAGAGGCCCGTGAGGACCCGTAAATCACACGAAGGTTTAGAAGCACGAACTTGGAAAGAATTCTGTTATTAAATAAAAATATGGAAAATTATGTCTATGTGAAGTGTTTAGAATGAAAATGGAGTAAGTTAAGTCAAACAAAAAAACTTATTAGATTTGTCCAAAAAGTTAGCAGGCAATGGTATCACCTTTGTTTTTTCTCGTTTGAAAAAAAAAAATAAATTTTGCGGGCCCGGGCTTTTTCACAAGTGCTTGTTTCGTATTCATTGGTTGGGCCCGTTTCCTCTATTTGAGCGTAAATATCATTTCGCAAGCTTGCAAAATACTACTATAAATTTTATTTATGAAGATTTTGTTTTTGCTTAAATCCGGGCCCTCCAAAAAACTCCGGGCCTGGGGGGAATCCCCCCTTACCCCCCCTCCCCTCTCGTCAGGCCTGACTATGGGACACCCTTATATCTCTGGATCAAGAAATCATAGAGACATGGCGATTATATCAATAGAAGCGTATTTAAATTTTATATTTAGGACTAAAATCCTGTAGAATTGTCTTATCTCGACTTAAGTTGTTTAGACAAAAGTCCACAGATATGTAATAAATTTAGATCTGAATTGGATGATAAAACAATAAATGCTTTAATTTTCCTTAACTCATATTTTAATAATAAGAAAAACTTTGATCTCACTATTGTATATAATTAAATATGTATGATATTTTAAATATGCATTTAACTAAGCATATAATGCTGCTATGTACCTTTATGTTTGTTTTTGAAGTAAATAAGTATTTATGAATTTTTGTTTTTTAAAAAAGGCGTGAATTGCTTAATAAAATGTACCTGTTTTAAGAAATTGTTCTTTAATATTTTCGACACTTTTTAAATAAAATATTTTTGTAGGGGTGTAGTAGGGGTATAGTATAAGACAAAATATTAGGAATTTTGAATACTAAATTCTGCTTTATTTAGAAAGAAAAAAAATTCATACAAATACCGAAAAATCCTGGGATTCAAATTTCGAAACACCAAAAGGAAAAAAACTTTAAAATCAAACGAGAATAAAACAGCGCAAAAAGTAAATACATTAAAAATATAAGTGTTTTTAAATCAAAATCTTTTGCTTTTAAATGAAACAAGTAAAATATATTTTTAAGACACACTTTTATTTTTATAATTTTAGTTAAGTTTTGTTCTTAATCAATCGCTACCATAAATTTACCAGTACTTGGATCCTTGGTTCATTGCGATCGTAGGCGGTAAAACTTATGTAAAGTGAATTGGTGCTATGCCGAGCGTACTGGATTTCTTAGGCTTGTGTATGTTAAGAATGAATGTAAACTACTGAACCTTACAACTAACGATCGAATAATCGTTCAAAGTGTTATTTTGTATAAAGACAGTTAACGCAGCAAAAAAAAAAAATTATTAGGAATCATAAAGTCCATTCAAATTTGGAAATTGAGAAACCAATGCAAATGCTTTTGATTTAAGTGCAAATTCATTTAAATCACATAAAAATCTTTTAAGTTCTATTGTACACATTATAGTAGACTGCTTTAAAATTTTATGTTCTTTCTAATGGTAGTAGCTCCATTCGTCTAAATTTTCTCTTTTCAAGATAAGTATATACAAAAATGTTTAGAAGAGTGTAAGAAATAAAATGCGCCACCAGTAAATATTAATATTATGGGCTCTCCTTGCACCAGAATTTTTAGTTTCTGTCCTTTTAACAAAATAACCTGCTTGAAAACAAAAAGGAAGCAAAAATAAAAAATAAAATTATGATGCAGTCTAGTGTACATTAGACCGTACCAGAAAAAAAAGTCCACACCAATGAATCCGAAGCATTTCTGCATGCCAATTTCGAAATTTTTTTTTTTTGACGGTACGTAGTAGTAGCGCATTAACATTTTTTGTCATATCTTCGGCATTTTCAGTCCGATCTAAAAGTATGATATCGATTATTCCATTAGAACTGTTTTATTATTTTTTTATACATTTTTTGCCGAATGTAGGTCTGCAAACCTTACCGGAGATAAGAAGTCCACCATCGAATTCAAAACAAGGCAATTTAAAAAAAAAATAAATGTTCTGTTTTGTCGAAGGTCATATCTTCGCTATTTACAATCCGATCTTAAAGTATGACATACATTTAAATAGTCATGTCGCGAGGAGTGCTTTCTTTTAGCTCCAGAGGTCATTGACATCAAGTACGCCGTTCTATTGCTTACCCACCAGATCTCAGTTCCTACCATCCTAATGTATCACCCTAATGTCGGAAACATCAGTAAACTTTTCTTCAGAAAGTATTTCGATTACTCTGTTAGATATACCTATTAAAAAAAATTTTTTTTGTTTTTTTTTCGAACATGGGTTTCTCCTTTTAAATCTTTCAACATATCTTCGGTATTTAGAGTCAGTACTACTAAAATTATCTCAAACCGAATAATAGCTGGCATAATACCGTTACTACTTTCTAACTCTGTTTTGCTATTGCTATTCATTTTACCGTTGAAATATCTGTAGGAAATGCATCTATATATTATTTGGTTCTAGTTATAATATTTAATTTAATATTTTTGTTTTAAAACAGTTTAAATTGAACAATCGAAAAACTTCCTAAAAAAGAGATTGATTTTGTGCAAGCTTTAATTTTCTGACGTTAGGGTGGTATATTAGGATGGTACACAGAAAAAAATAACTGGTTCTAAAATTAACTGGGAACGTATTCGATTTAAAAACATGACTGTTTTTAAAACAAGTGTTAAATGTTTTTGAGTTACACAGAAAAAAATAACTGGTTCTAAAATTAAGTGGGAACGTGTTCGATTTAAAAACAAGTGTTAAATGTTTTTGAATTAAAAGAAAATTTTATTAATTTAATAGCTTTGTATTTGATTTAAAAGTATTTGTTCTACAGTTAAAAACTACGACGTTTTTGGGTTTCTGATTTTAAAACTCTTGTTTATTGATTTAAATACAAACCTCTTTGGCACACTTTTGTATTGGAAAGTTTTTGATTTCAATACATTTTCATTTGATTTTACAACTTTTTTTTTGTGTGGCAACTGAAATCTGGGGGGTAAGTATTAGAACGGGGTACTTGATGTCAATAACTTTCGAAACAAAAAGATTTGTTCCTTCGAGATATTAATATGATATGACGAAAAAAGTTAGTGCGCGACTCCTACGTTAATTTTTTTTTTCCAAATTGCCTTGCAAAAATGCTGTTCGGTGGGTTTTTGTTTTGCCTGTAGGGTGGTACGGTCTTATGTCCATATTTAAACAAAATTTGTTTTACATGGCACAGTGCTATACAAAAATTAAAAAATTATTGCGAACTATGTACAATGTAAATTTTCTTTCTTTTAGCACCTTCAAAAAACATTGCAGAAATACTTCATAGAAGAGTGGCCCCTTATCAAAATGATATTGCAATGCCTTTTTTTAATGACCACCATCTTTATAGAGGAGTAGCTCTACCTGATCCATACGGTGCATGCACCACCGAGCAAATGGCTGCAATACAACATTCACCAATATTTTATACCGATTGGATTGGAATCTCAGCGAAACAATTTGGATCGAATAATTTCCACAATGGAAATTATCTGATAAGCGTGCCAGGTATTTTATTTGTTTTTTTAATAAAGTTTCCCATATGAAATTTCATAGCAGTTCCTAAACCCACAGGCAAACGTTTTCGCAAGCAGGGAATTGATCGAAAACCGCGTCAAGCATACAGTGCAAAACAGTTGGATCGTTTGGAAAACGAATTTAAGCACGATAAATACCTGAGTGTCAGCAAACGTATGGAATTGTCCAAAAGTTTAAACCTAACAGAAGTTCAGATCAAAACGTGGTTTCAAAATAGACGCACCAAATGGAAAAAACAGTTGACGTCGCGTTTGAAAATAGCACAGCGCCAGGGAATTTATGGAAATCATGTTTATCTTGCAGCAGCGGCAGTAGCAGCGTCACAACAACAAAACTCACTGCTTACACCATATTACAGTCCAACACCATTTTGTTTTCTCAATCCTCCAGCGAATAACAGTGACAGTCATGGTGCCAATCCAAATACCTAGTAATCGAATTATTCGCATTTATGTTAAGTTACCATAAGTCAGGAGAAAATGTACCCAATAGTTCAACCCGTTTATTTTAAGAATACTTGTAAATATAAAAAAGCATAGCTTTAGAATAAAAATTTAAGGAAAATGTTACCTACTCTCATATACTTTTCTGTACAATTCTGGTAAATTATTATAAACGAATATGTCGATTCTGTGATTGATGTAGAAAAGTAGACAAAAACCTGAGCATAAATCTGGGGCTTTTGCTTTATTTACTTTAAACAAGCGGTTAATTATGCTTTAATCATGCTTTATAGAATTTAATACCTCTCATGCGGCACTGCATTGGAAGGAACACTAAAAACACCTACTTATATCACTATACAAGGCAGGGGTTGAAATAAGAAAAAGTTATTACTGCAGAATTTTTTTTTTGTTTTTATTTGCAATTTTTAGCAAAATTTTTTTAATGTCTTATTCAAGTGATGAATATTATATATTAATATTAAATAACAGATATCATGGCAATGGTTCAATTTAAAATTGAAAATTTATAGCGAAATTTTCTTCGAATGCATTTATAAAAATATATTTAAAGTAGAGTTGCCGAGTACTTATTGTGGTTGCTACATTTTAGCCCGAATTGGTGAGGTTAGACAGCTAAAACAACGGTTATAAGCGAAATAAAATGAGTATTTAGTTTCAGCGATTTTTATTACAATTTATTTCAATATTCTGAAGTTATTCCGGCCTGTTCCGTAATCCGTGTAATTTCAACTACTTTTAATTTCGAAGACTTGTTGATTACTTTTTATTTTCGATGTGGATGTGAAGCCTATTCAACGACTGTTCAAGACGTTTAACTTTTCACAGTAGAAATGCAAACTTTTTCGCTGTCAGTTAAAAAATGCACACAAGTAAACAAGATTTATGAATAAAAATGCTTTTTTTAAATTTTGTTTGTCAAAATAATGTATTAGACGTGATGCCCAATTATGATTTGAGGAAATTTCAGAAAGTTTTTTTCATGCTCAGTGCATTTTATTGCGTTAATTAGATGTTTTATTGCAATTTAAGAAATAAAATCAGGTGGCATCCTGTTTTCGAACTATTCTTACTAACACCATGATATAATGAAATGTCAAATAATTCACACAAACACTGACTTCGAAAATGCCAATTTGCCGACTTTTTACTTGTCATTGGAAAAAATATTTTTTAGTTAGAGTTTTTTATTCCAGCAATATTTACAATATTACATTTGCAATAAAAATTAGAATTACTCGCTAAAAAAGGGAAAAACTCTGGAGCTTATACGTGTGTATTTTTTTTTAAATTTGATTGGTCAAATAGCTTTAAAAAAGCAAAATTAATTTAAAAGTCGTAGCATAATGCCGACTTTTGAAAAAGTTTTGCATTCCACTTTTTATCCACTTTCACGTGAAAGTGGAATTGGGAACAGGGCGGATTACTGCAAATTTGATGTTATTACTGCAGGAATAGGGTGGTATTGCTACAGCTTATTTCAATGCCTGATACAAGGTGTAAACGATAAGATTGCAAAGTGGGCGGTGGGGTGGGGAGTCTGAAATGTACCCGTGAGGAGTTTGGGGAAAATACTGATTGTTTTATAAAAAAAATTTCTTGGGTTACACTAACGCTTAAGAAAATTTTTTTTTTATTGTGAAACTTTAAGTTAATTGTATGAGCTTCCTAAGGGTGTATTTGACTTATAATGCTTAAAAGAATTTCGCAAAGTTCTGGACCTTCAAAGTTGATATTTTAAATTTTTTTTTCCTATTTGTTGTTTTTGGCGCACATTTTAGTATGAACAAATTCTATTAACATACACTTTTGTAATTTTTTTCAGAGTCCTCGTTAAATTTCCTTTAATTGGATAGTACATTTGTTATACCAATTTTTTGATTTAAGGTCAGAAAAAATACTTTTATATAACATGCGGTGCGCTGCATATCTGTGGACTTTTGACAAAACAACCTAAGTCGAAATAAGACAATTCTCCAGGATTATAGTCCTTAATATAGAATTTAAATACGCTTCTATTGGTATAACCGCCATGTCTCTATGATTTCTTGTTCCAGAGATGTAAGAGTGTCCCATAGTTCACGCAAGATTTGAACTTAGCGCCATTCGTGCGGTGAAGTGTTATGTACCAAAAAAAAAAAAATAATTTAACAACTGACACTTTAAGATTATTAAAAATTTATGAAAAGAGTAGATTCAACGCTGGATCAACGAAATTGAGACACATTATTGAAAAGTAGTTAATCAGTTTTTAGGCTCTCCTGAAAAGTTGCCAATTTCGAGTTAGGTTGTATTGTCAAAAGTCCACACATATGATGTACGTGCTGCCCTTAATCTACCGGAGCCTTCAGATAAATTGTTCTTGAAAAGTATTTTTTTCTGACCTTAAATCAAAAAATTGGTATAACAAATACATCACCGAATTAAAGGAAACTAGAAACGCCTAGTGGTCAAAATTCAACCACAAATGTATTAAATAATTTTGGTACTTTTTGGACACTTTTAGTAATTTTTTTTTGCTATTTGGTACGAAATACAAAAGCTCATTTATCATCCTTGGTATAATTTAAGCGAAATATAAGCAAAACAAAAACATGAAGTCAGTGGTTCTTTATTCTTTATTCAGCTCTGTGCGGTCGAGTATTTTGTTGTTGTTAATATTGAAAAATTTGTATGTAATTTTACCTGCCTTAAAGTCAAAATATAAACATAATTTTAACTTTGTGCACACCTACACACAAATACCTTTCTAATGGTGTATAATTTTAAGTCGTAATCCATTTCTAACAAAGTAAAAATAGATGGACAAATTTTTGTCTTGCGTATTAATATATAGATTTAATGAGAACTCCAAAAAAACTATAAAAATGTCTGCTAATAGGACTTTTTTCATACTAAAATGTCCGCCAAAGACAAAAAGTAGGAAAAAAATTTTAAAAATCAACTTAAAAGGTCCAGAACTTTGCGAAATCCTTATAAGCTCTATAAACCAAACACACTCTTAAAAAGATTATGCAATTCGTTAGGGGCACATTTTAGGCCCTCCTCACTAGTGCATTTTTTGTTAGTCTAGGACACTTCTATCATCTCTCAGAAGCTACGTAACCTAATGTCATTCATGTACATCGTGTAAGGTTTAGGAAATTTATTCATGTTGGACAGTGTGGTTTAATGTTTATTCCCAAAGCATACCCTCTAAAGCTTTGAAAAACTAAATTTGACAATAACTGTTGTTTATTTTTGCACTTTCCCTTTTTGCCGAATAGTGGACAATACAAAATAGAGAAAAAGAATTGGCACCTATTCACGCAGATGCTTCCCTTACACTCGCATATTGCATGTCAAGTGTCTGTCTATAAATCATGATCTTGATCTTGAAACTGTCCACCAGTGTCATCGTGTACTTACATACCGTGAAGAATCGGAAATAAAGCTCTCAGAACCAAATCAGTCTGGCGGTCGCTGTTAACATGTTGTGATTTGGGTTCTTAAAATCGGAAAGCTTCATTCGAAATGTAAATTTTCAAACAGAAAGAAATAGTAAAATTTTCTTGTAATTAGTAAAATTAATTATCCGTTTTAATGTGTACTTTGTGAATTTCGTGTGATTTTAAGTGAAAGTACAGTGCAGCAAGTAAAGAGAAACAAGATAAATGTACTAAAAAAAAAAATACCGACTACAAATGGCTGTCATGTAAAGAAAAAAATATTTACAGTTCGAATAATTAATTTGATAAAAAAAAAAGTAAAGTGGAAGAGTATCCCAAGTCTTGTGTAAGCATTTTGTTTTGTCACCAAATTATCTAAAGTTGTAAAACCTTTTCATTTATAAAAACTTAATGAAACGCTGCTTTATTCTTAAAGCCATAAATTAACAATTGCTGTGTCTAATTACATAAAATTATCAAAACTCCTTGAAAAAGTTTTCTGCTGAAAGACTCTGCAATTTGCATAGCAAGGAATGATACAACAAACGTAGACAAAGTGGAAATCTAATCAGCTGATCAAAACATCAAGATTGAAAATGCCTACCATAAGCGCTGTATAAAACTATTATAATTTGTTTGTGCATAAGGCCGTTTTTTATAAAATGTAAGTATAGATTTATAATACAGCAATATTCCAATTTTAAATTCCTCTCAAATGAATTCATGAAGTGAAATTCTAAATAATTTTTCATAAAAAAAATTCAACTCCTTCATTTTGTAATTTTATGCGGTTACTAAACATAAGAAACGAGCAACTGCCGCATAAAATGTTTTCAGCCTCAAAAGGCGCGAAATTCAGTTTTGGTCAGATTTAAGTGACTATGTTTCCTAAGCTTAAAATCGTACGAAAACAATTATCACGACTTTTTTATTATAAAGAGTGTGTTGAAAAAAATTATACACGCTTAAAGTCAAATAAAACTTAAACCGTTCAGTTTAAAAACTCTTAAAAATATGTGAATTTATTAATATATTATAGAAATTCATTGATCATTAAAATATTGGAATATTAATCGGAATTTATAAATCTATCCACCTTTTCCGGGAATCCTGTCATTAACGATTTTATAGTTGTTTCCTTTGCCTTTTTGGAGGAGCCAGTCCATTTACGCTTGAAGTCAGACATGTCCTGGGATAACTTTCCTGTGTTCTTCAATTCCCTTTTCATGAGCGCCCAATATCTCTCCACAGGCCGGAGTTCTGGGCAGTTGGGTGGATTTGCCTCCCGTGGTACAAAATTTACATTATTTTTTGCATACCACTCAAGGACATTTTTTCCATAGTGACTTGATGCTAAATCGGGCCAGAAATATGTAGGCACTCTGTGCTGTTTTCGGAGAGGCAAAAGCCGTTTTTGAAGACACTTTTTAATATACATTTCTGCATTTATCGGGCCTGATGTCACAACTGCTTGTCTTCTTTTGCCACAACTGCAAAGGGCTTGCCACACAAGAAACTTCTTAGGAAATTTTGTTTGCTTTTTTGTCCGGTGTTGTTCCTGAATAGAACATAGGTTTCATCATCCATAACACAGCACGTGAATTTTTTTTTATAAAATAAGACCTAAATTTTTAAGCACGTTTTTTTGCTTCTGCATTCTTTACCGCATTGCGATCTGGAACTTTCTGAAATCGTATCAGCCAGCCTTAGCTTTGGTTCTGCACACAAAAGAATCAGAGCATTTAACTACACGAGCTGCTTTTCTGACAGAATTGTTCGGAGCTCTTCGAAAGAGTTGTTCGACATCTTTTGAATTACCAATATTTGTTGGACCTTTTTTTTCTTCCTGATCTAGGTTTTCGTGCAATATTTAAGTCATCTTTATGGTTACCGGACATAGTCCAAACGGACATAATCCCCACTTCGTAAATGGGGATTATGTCCGAAAATTTTTCAGTCATATTCCCCATTTTGGTAGTGGGAATTATTTCCGCAAATTTTTCGGACATAATCCTGGATATTATAGACTGATCCGCGGCCAAAGGCCGCCGCGAAGCCGATGTTTGATTTTTTGGGAGTTTTATATCCTGAGCTGCGGCCACAGGCCGCCCACTTACCCCTACTCTTATGTAAAATTACTGTGGCTAGCAGCTATTTGTTGGATATATTATAGACTGATCCGCAGCTGAAGGCCGCCGTGGAAACTTGCGGACATAATCCCCATTTTAGAAATGGGGACTATGTCCGAACTATTGGCGGACATAATCCGCCAATAATGGGGGACTATGTCCGTGGGGACTATATCCGTGGGGACTATATCCATGGGGACTATGCCACGGCACCCTCCTTTATGCTGTTTTATGGCTTTTGAAACAGTGTGACGATGAACCTTGAGATCTGTTGCTATTTTTTTGAAAAGTTTTAATTATTTTTTCACGTACTTTTATTTCGCTGTCCATTTTGAAAGAAATAACAGTTAAAATGAATAATTTGATTAAATATAATATCTTATACAGTCTGTTAAATAAGAGCGTGGTCACGATTACTCGCGATCGGTAAAGTATAATGCTGTAATTTTTTTTTCTCACACAGAGGGCAGTATTGTCCTTCATGCTTCGTGAAAGTGAATCAGCTGACCACTCTTTTCAATGCGTTCTCAGCATTTTTCCAAAATGAGTACCGCGTACGCGTCGCGCTTTGAAGCCGTTTTTTTGTGTTTGCACCCCAAAGGTCCCAAAATGACCCAAGCGGCGGCTGCGAAGTATATGCAAAAGTCGAAACAGTTTGTGAGTAAGTGGGTGAATCGCTTCAAAGAAGAAAAAAATGTCGATGAATTCCAAATCGCGGGTCTGTCGGTGTAGTGACGGAAAAACAGGAAAAACTGATCTGTGCTCTATTTTCGAAAAATCCAACATTAACTTTGCGTGAAGGTGCTTCGAAATTGTCCCAAAAAGGTTTGAATATCTCCCACGGAACTATTCGTAATCATTTGATTGCAAATAGTGTGAAATACCGAAGTACTTTGCAAAAACCGATGCTCAGTGAAAACATGTCCAAAAACGTCTTGAATGGGCCAAAGACAAAATGGTGTCGTGACTTTGGATTGGCCGTCTCAGTCGCCCGATGCCAATCCAATTGAAAACGTTTGGGCGCAAATGAAGATGAAGCTTCAGAAAAACCGACCCTGCAACTTGAAACAGCTGGTTCGACGCATTCACAAAATTTGGAGGTCGTTTTCAGAAGAGTATGCGCAAAATCTTGTTCAAAGTATGTCGCGAAGATGTCAAGCTATAATTGATGCTGGGGGTGATTGGACCTGCTATTAATGTATTTGCATTGAAGTTTTCGATCAAATAAATCAATATTAAAAAGAATTTTCGCAATGGGTATTTTCATTTTCTCACAACAATGACCACGCTCTTATTTAACAGACTGTATATTTTTAAAAGCTAATGAGATTCAAAAAAAAAAAATATTCGTTGGAGTGAAGTGATGGCTGAAAAGTTTTTTTCGACACACTTTTTATATGAAGGACTTATTCAACTTTTTTTACTTCCTCCAGTAACTAAACTCTGAAAGCAATATAAAATAAGTTTAAATATCACGTTAAATGTTAAAAGGGCGGAAGCCAGCTGTAATAACTCCCACAAGAGGATGAAAAATAAATAAAAAACTATTTTGTTTGGGCTATAAGGATATTTTCTAAATTTTAAGACATAAAATTCTCCATTTAACACAAAAATATAGCAATAGGACCGTTTTTTTCAGTTTCTTGAAAGATTACTTGTATTGACTTCCGCCCTTTCAACATTTGACGATTCATATAGACTAAATGATACACATATAGGTCCCTCGAAAACCTCATTAGCTCATAAAAACTGTCAAAATCATTATACATAAGACACTTAAATGAAAGTTATTTCTTCCAAAGAATTATTTTACCATATGTGCAAGAATTCCAATCCTGTCACCTTAACACCTTAACGAAATTTTCGCTAATTACATACGTAGGCTGCTCGATATATTTCTGGCCTAGGCAACACTAAGTGTTGCCAGGTGCAATCTGACATTTCTGTTAGAAAGTTTGATATTTTTTAGCATAAACGTACTCAGAACGTTTTAACGTACGACCATCATTTGTGTTGTTTACAGTGACTTGAAAAAATCAATTTGGCAAAAAAATGGAATTAACTCGTGAACATTTTCGTGCGATCATTTTTCACAACTTTCGACGTGGATTATCACGAAAAGAGTGCATCAATGGACTTAAATCTTTGTATGGCGATGAAGCACCATTTTATGACTCTGTGAAAAACTGGCTTAATGAATTCAATCGTGGCCGACGCTCGCTCAAAGACGAATTCCGTGAAGGTCGTCCAAAAATGGCCGTTGTGCCAGAGAACATTGATGCCGTGCGTGAACTGATAATGCAAGATCGTCATTTGATATACCGTGAGGTAGAAGCATCCTTGCACATCAGTTCCACTTCAATACATTTGATTTTGCATAAACACCTGGCCGTTAAAAAGGTTTGTTCTCGTTGGATCCCGCACAATTTGACAATCGCTCAAAAAAAGGCTCGTGTCGATTGGTGCAAAGAAGTGTTGAAAAAATACGATCACGGTGCTTCAAAAGACGTATATAAAATCGTCACAGATGACGAATCATGGATCTATGCGTATGAGCCCGAAACAAAGCAGCAATCGACCGTGTGGGTCTTCGAAGACGAGCCAAATCCAACGAAATTTGTTCGTGAGAAAAGCACTTCGAAGCAAATGGTCGCCTGTTTCTTCGGCAAAACTGGTCATGTGGCAACTGTCCCGCTTGAGCATCATAGGACGGTCAATTTTGAGTAGTACTCCACAATTTGTTTGCCTGAAGTCTTCGGAGAAATTCGAAAAACGGACAAGAGAAGACGAATCATTGTTCAACATAAAAATGTGATTTCTCACATATCGGCTCAAACCAGCGCCTTTTTGACCGGCCAGAACGTCGAGTTGATGGATCATCCGCCGTACAGCCCTGACTTGACATCCAATGACTTCTTTCTATTCCCGCACATTAAAAATGCGTGGTCAATGATTTTCGTCGCCAGAAGATGCTGATGAAGCGTTCAAAAACCATGTTTTGGAGGTGTCTCAATCGGAGTGGAAAAAGTGCTTCGACAATTGGTTTGAGCGCATTCAAAAGTGTATAAATCATGCTGGAGAATACTTTGAAAAACAATAAAACCATTTTTGATGATAAATACTCGCATTTTCATTATTAGGCCAGAAATATATCGAGCAGCCCACGTACAGTGATGAAACATCAGATTTTTGCGTAGTTTGTGAATGCAATTATCTTTATATTTTTCATTTATTTTTATCTTTTTATCTTAATTAAAAGTATGCTATTGTTTTCAAAATTTCTAAGAATCTGGTATTTATGTATCTAAATAAAAAAGTTATCGCTCGAGGTTCAAAGACACATGCAACAGTCTGCATTTTATATAAAAGAAATGACGAAATACATGTTCGTATGAACGTTATTGCGAAATTCATTTCAAATTGTAAGGGGTCTACAAAATATCATGTCATTGTCGGCATTCTTAAAATAAAATATAATCAAATGTATGAAGACAATTTTATGGGACAAGCTGTATGCAACAGATTAAAATAATGAGCTTTTCAAGGTGTTGCTTTTGTTCGATTTACATCTACAGCATTTCCGCTTTCCTATTGCAAAATCAGTTCTCGCCAAACTTTTTACCAAAACGCACCATAAAATTACAATAAAAAAAGGGTTTTTTCGTCAAAGTGTTGCAAGAAGATAAAAAGAAAAAAAAAATAAATTTCATCAGCCTTAAGAAGGTTGCTACTGTTGCACGAAAATCTCTTCGGATTAAATTTGTTGATTTGAATTTCATTCAAATTTTCATGTAAATTACATAATAGACATTTTATTTCAGTTGGTACTAAAATCTTAAATTAATTTTTTTTTTTTAATTAAGTGATACGTAGATTGAAGAAAATAAATAATTTTTAATAAGAAATAGTGCCATACGTATAAAAATAAGTGATATTGATTTTGAAATGAAGATCTACACATCTACGCAAAATTAAAAAGTATCAATTCAAGCTTTAAGCAATTGATTGAGACGTTTAAGTGAACTAGAGAACGATTTCATGTAAGTTGCAATAATTTATATAAAGATAGTATTTCTGTTAGACAAAGAGTTAGTGACTGACATTTGACAGGCCATAGTAGCTAGAATGTTAGATTTAACGCAGAAACGAGTATTTCTGAAATAATAGAAAAAAATTCGCCTAGAAAAGAAAAAAAAATTTTTTTTTAAATCTTAATTTTTTACCTAATACTTATATACAATATCTCCAAAACTATAGAACTTACGGAGGAATAAATTGCAGATTTGGATTAAGTTGTACAAAATCCATATAGAGCGTGGAACAATTTTAATTTTAAAGAAAAACAATTTTTTCATTTCGAGGCGATTTTTTTTTTTTTGGAAATGATCGTTTCTGCGTGAGTTTTTTTTCGTAATCGAAAAATCATTGTTATATATAGGCTGCTTGTATCATTGTCCAAAATGTTTGCCATGGCAAATTTTATTTTTGAAAAAATTGTTATATGTCATACGCCTACTGTCCATAACTTGGATATTTCTAAAAGGATTTTCAATTTGAGACTATTTTGGGAAAGGTTCTGGATCAGACTATAAGCACATGGTAAACCTTTCGTATTTGGCAAAAAATATTAATATTATTCCTGAAAATGTTTTATGATTCCGGAGTTACAACTTTTTTAACATTTCAAATCATGAAATTGATATTAATGAAAACAAAAGCCACAATCTGCTGCCTTTGCTTTGATTGGCAGTTTTTGACCATAGATATTTATTGGATAAAGACGTATTTAGTATTGCTAATTTGACTGATTACAAGATTTCATCAAATTCAACTAGTCATGTAAAAAATGGAGATTGCTGCCTTTGTTCCTATGACACATTTGCAGTTACACACTTGAAACTTGTTACTAACGTTTTGGAAAAAAGCATATTGTCATTGGCATAACTATGTATTTTTTAATCGATTTGAATCGATTAAACGAAATATTTTTAGTTGAAATCGGACTAAACGTTCTCTCTACAGATCAGTTGAAGTGATGTCATTCCCTAAAGAAAAAACAGTTTTTTTACGAATAAGTGATGTCAAAATACTTATGCCACCGTACATTTTTACATTTGGAACATTCTTTTTTTTTTAATGAATAAATATTTGTTAATTTATGTTATTTACAAACCAAACCATAAATAACTTAAATATTATGCTACTTTCTTTGATATTTAAATGTATATCGCATAAGAATATAAAATATGTTGAAATTTTTTTTGTCAAAATACTTATACCTACTAGTGTAGAAATATCCTAAGCCAGAAAATCTTAATTTATCGGCTGGCATTTCAAAGTTTTTCAAAATCTTACATGTGCTCGTACTTCTATACATATCGATGAACAATACGACGAGTCGGTCTATATACAAAAAAAAAAGTTTGGGAAAAACGCCCCTTATTTGAAAGCTTACCTCGAGAGTATCTAGAAAACAAAAAAAAAATAAAAAAATTTTTGGACCACTCTAATAACAGCCAAAATGTTATTTTTGCCATAACTTCGGCATGTGATGTGTAAAAAGTAATATATCGTTGTAAAGGGCTTAATTAGGCCCACATTTTTTCACATGATCTTTAGACCTCCGACGTCATAAGCAAGTCCTGGCATATTTTCTTTATAAAATTTAAGTCTTTAAAAATATATTTACGTTTTACCCAAAAAATGCTATATAAGGCCCAATTAAGTCCTATACAATGATATATAGTTTTAAAATATCGGACATCACCTGCCAAAGTTGTTTAATTTATACGATTTTGGCTGTTTTTAGAGTAGTCCAAAAACATTTTTTTTTTTTTGGTTTCCTAGATACTCTCATAGTAAGCTTTTAAATATGGGGCGGTTTTCCAATAATTTTTTCATCGATCTAGCCTAATAAACATATCATATTAGATCTATTTGGCCATCAGATAGTAAAAATCGTACTAAATTTGTAATAGCAATGGAGAAACATAATGTACGGATCTTAATCGGTGCTATTACTGGACATTGTGTCATGGGAATCTATGCATCTCGTTTAGGTTTCTCAAGCATTGGCGACCTTTGTAGAAATTGTAAAAACCCCGATATGGAAGAAACAGTCTTTCATTTCTTTTGTGAATGTCCAGCGCTTGCGCTTAGACGTAGAAGGAATTTTGGTCATTTCAATTTGGAATTGCTTGACTCACTATTTGAGGTGTGTCTTAAATCCATATGGAAGTATAAGTATATGTATGTACATCCAAGTGGTTCTCTTAGACTATCTCTGCTAAAGATCTTAGTATCTGGTATACAATGGGCCCATTGTCGAGGCCTCAGTTAATGATGACAACATTTTCATCTCCCGGATCTAACCTAACCTAACCTAGCCTAATAAACAATGACGTTCGCAAAAAGAAAACTTCTGCGTATTAAGTTGGAATTTCCACTAAGTATAACTTGTTTGTTCTGATACAAAAAGCTAATTTTAATAATATTGCACTTAGACTAGTTCTGCATTAGGGTGTCTAGGGTGACAATATGGTTCAAAAATGATAACTGTTCTAACTAATATTTATATTAGGTATAGTACAATTGATAGAATAAGTGAATTTTTGGAATTTCTCAGCAATATTTGTTTCTGCCTTTTAATAAAAATGACATTTTTAAATTATTGTTTACATACATACATATTTCAACTGAAGTCACAAAGATGGAAATTTAATAAAAACTGATTAACACCTAAATTAAAGTGTATTCAAAGGCTTATTTTTTATGTGAATTTTTTAAATACATATTATAATTTAAAGCAGACCCGCTACGCGGACTAACAAAGCGGATTAAGAAATGGAAATCACTTGACTACGCGGGCCAATACAAAACAAACGGCAACGGTAAATGTGAGAATATTAATGGTTTCGAGCAGATACGGAGTCTTGACAGGTATGGAAAAGTGTACATATATCTATATTCTTGATCAGCATCGCGAGCCGATATAGCCATGAACGTCTGTATATTTTTTGAAAGAAAGATAATTCGATGAAATTTTTAGTGGGTCCCCTGTAAGCCAATTAGAGCCATAAGCCAAAAGAAAATCGTTTTATACCTAATTAAAATCCACTCTAATAGTAGGCACTAGAGATGGGCGCGTGTCGTGAATTTTACATGAACATCTCAGGAGTTTCTGAATAAAGATGTTTTATTTTGCTAGTGCAGATGTAAACAAAATAAGAGAAAGAAGTTAAAAATAAATTTTGAATCCTGATTTTTGAAAATCCTGATCAAAATAATCAAGTGTTGACTTTTTCAATGAAACTCTGATAAGAAATTTTGTCTACCAAAATTTTCCATTCAAAAAAAATATTCTACATGCAACATGCAATCATGTTGTGCAAGAACAAAACATTTGGTGAAAAAACTAAACTTGAGCGGAAATAATTATGTTATAAATTTAGAAAAAAAGTCGCCATTGAAATAAGTTGGCAATAGGATTTGTTTACAGACGCTAACGAATGCACGAGCACTGACTGGTCTAATTTGTTTTCAGATGACGTTGCCAAGATTTCTTAATGTCAGTTTACGGCGCATTCTGCTGAGTCCGTTTATTATTTCCCAATACAAAACTGTTATTGTGTTGTAAACAAGATCTTTCGTCTGCGAATGAAGTGTTGTTAAAACACATCGATCATTTTCAATAAAATTTATGTGCATTTTTTTTATCAAAGTGTAACACGTGCAGCAGTTTTGTACTATATATATGTATATTTTTATTGGCTCTCAATAAAAAATTCAAAGCAAAATGTTCATCTCATATCCCATTCTGATGCATCTAGATAGGATCCACGCTTACAAAATTGTTTGTTTGCTTATGAGTTATAATGAGCGACAGCAAAAACCAAACCTCACCAAACTGTTTTTTCTCAAAATATACCTATCCATAGAAAAACCCTAGCTGGATTTGTAAAAGATAGCTCTAATTTTTGTTTGTATGGCCGTCGGAATTCTTCCAGCAACTTTTAGTTGTAAAAGTTAATTAAGTTGAAATTCCACAATATATACATTTTTGTCACATTTTTCTAGATTATATGATTTTTTTTTAATATGGCGAAAATATTGGCAATTAATCATAATATAACATATTTGAAAAGTTATAGACCGATAAAAATTATCTGCCGTGTATTGATAATGGTTTTTATAAGATTTTTTATTTAAATTTTACGAACGCGTACAACATGTGATACGTAATAACACAGGATAATTTTGTGCGCTCTCACACAGTGGTCTGTGAGAGAGCGCCAGACGGTCATAATCCTGAAGATTTATGTATCCAAATAATAATTTGATTGCATGAATTTAAAGTAAAATATCTAGTTAACATATTACAAGTGCGAAAATACCAAAAAATATAATATTACCATTTCTGCGTTTTCGGATCTTGAACTTGATGAATTCGGAAAATATAAATTTCTTCCAAAAACTCTTAAAAAATATTAAAGTATAAATAAGTATAGGGGAGATGTGTGTACCTTGGTCCAAGTGTACCTCGGTCCGAGTGTCAATTGCCCTTCAACATTTGCACGTGTTCGATAATGTTCTTCTATGGAATTTTCCACTCATACCGTTGACTGATATTAGTAGACTTCAGACCGTCAAGCTGTATGCGTGTCTACAACGTGATGGAAAAAGTGTTTTTGGTGTGTAAAAATTAGTTTTTGGAGTAAACTACGAAACGTTTTGCGAGAAACTTATTAGGAATATTTCCTTTTACAACATCAGGAAGGAAGTTTAGTTATTGTTTTAAGCTTTTAGTTTGTTTTAGATGTATTTTCATTAATATATGTTATGGTAGTTGACGGTTTATAAAACATGCTGTCTGTGTGTACCTTGGACCTATGCATATTGACCAGCGAGCCTTTTTGACGGGCAACCAGGAAGCCATAATCGCCTTTCAATATAATATTATTATTATTATTTACGTGATTAATGTATTTATTTTCAACTTTTTTTGTTTAATTAAATGTTTTTTTCTAAATGGACTTATTTGTGTTATAATTTTTGTTTCCGATTAATTTTTTTTTTATTGAAAAAAATTTTACCTTTGATTACATAATAAATGGTTCTTTCATAATTTATTACATATATACAATGTAGGGGAGATGTGTGTACCTTGGTCCGCTTTTCAGTTTTTTCAATGTGCAGGAATTTCCAAAAAAGTTACTTTAGTTTTTTGATTAAGTTATAATTCTACAATGCTTGCAGCATCAAATGACGTGACAATGATATTTCTATGTCTTACCATTAAGTAGAAATATTACCTTTTCCGTTGCAATCTCAAACGGTCCAAGGTACACCATGCAAGTGTACCTTGGTCTATTAAAAATAAAAGAGAATACATTGTATTTTGGCAATAAATTATGAAATAACCATTTATTATGTAATCAAAAGTAACATGTTTTTCAATAAAAAAGAAAAATTAATCATAAACAAAAATTATAACACAAAAAAATGCATTTAGTAAAAAACAATTAAATAAACAAAAATGTTTGAAAATAAATACATTAATTGCGTAAATAATAATAATAATATTATATTGAGAGGCGATATGGCTTCCTGGTTGCCCGTCGAAAAAGGCTCGCTGGTCAATAAGCTAGGTCCAAGGTACACACAGACAGCATGTTTTAAAAACTGTCAACACCCATAACACATGTTAATGAAAATACATCTAAAACACACTAAAAGCTTAAAACAATAACTAAACTTGATTCCTGATGTTGTAAAACTGAAATATTTAAAGTAAGTTTCTCACAAAACGTTTCGTAGCTTACTCCAAAAACAAATTTTTACACACAAAAAACACTTTTTCCGTTGCTAGTTATACACGCATACAGCTTGACGGTCTGAAGTCTACTTATATGAGTCACCGGTATGAGTGGATAATTCCATAGAAGAACATTATCGTACACGTGCAACTGTTGAGTGGCAACCGGCACTCGGACCAAGGTACACACATCTCCCCTATCCTTTTTTATTTTTGAAAGTCCAAGGTACACTTGCATGGTGTACCTTGGACCGTTTGAGATTGCAACGGAAAAAGTAATATTTCTACTCAATGGTAAGACAGAAATACATATCATTGTTACGTCATTTGATAATGCAAGCATTGTAGAAATATAACTTAATCAAAAAACTAAAGAAACTTTTTTGGAAAATCCAGCACATTGAAAAAACTGAAAAGCTGTACACACATCTCCATTATCTTTTAAACTACATAAATACTATCTCCCAAAATTTATACTTAGTTTTATTTGGTGTCTCTACTGAAAATTTGCATACTTAAATATACAATGGCTCACAGCTTATTCCAACCAGCGATTTGATAAAATTTGAAATGAGTACACCTTTTAACCAAAATAAAATATCAAAAAAATTCAAATGTAGATTTGTACACAAAGAAGCCTTCATAAAATGTGCAAAAGAAAAATCACAAAAATACTCCTTCCCGTCCCACAACGCTAAAAAAAGAACTGAGCTACAAAAATTTATCTTACACCTTATTCTAAGCAGAAAGTTTTTAGTGTATTTAGGATCGCCCGCGGGACATGATGGTTCTTTTGTTTTTTAAACTTTCCTCCCAATGTTTGCAATATGTTTGAGCTGTTGGTAACTGTTATAAAATGAAATAGCGTAACACCTTAACTGCACTCTTTCTGCAGTCATAAAATGTAGAGGAAGAGTACCGGGTGTAGGCACCTTTTTGTTTTCGACTCATAAAAATTGGAAAAATTATATCAAAAAAATAGTGACGTGATAATTTTTGAAAAAAATTTTTTTGAGAAAATCGGCTAAAAATTAGAAAATATGAAGTAAAACGCCATCAAATAGAGAAGAGAGCAAAATTAATTTATTTTGGAAATATTGACTCACACAAATTCAACCAAAATCTGCTCAACGCCTTCAACAAGATCAGCGTCTGGATCGAATGGCATCATGCCTGTTTCCCTGAAACCAGACTTGATTGTGTTCGGCATCAATGCCGGAACAATTGTTTTGCAGACTAAGCCGGCTTGGTAACGTTATTTCTAACCCTTGTTGACATTGCTTTTTTGCCAAGCATGAATTTTTTGTACCAATCCATGCCTGCCATCTGCTCCTCGGTCCACTTGTCTGGAAACTCAATACCGAGATTTTTAGTGGTATGCTACCTTACCATCTATACTTAATGAAAACAACTTTTTTTCTACGCTATCTTTAAAGGGCCTTTTGGTTCTTTCCATTCCACCATTATAATTAGTAATATTGGCATCCATTTCAGTAAAGCATATGCTTTATATAAAAAAAGAGGGGTGCCCTCACCCGAACCAATTCAGGGCACACACTCGACTTTGACAGCCGCTTTGAAAAACAATAATCAAATTGTGTTGTGTGGACATTTTGGTTTTATTCGTTTTCGAATCACAAAATATAAAAAATTTACTGCATAAATATAAATTGCATTCAGCTTTTCGATTAATTCACTCCGATTTATCGCACTTACAAAATGATTGAAAAAAACTTTTGTGTTGACTTTCACTTATTCAAAAATTATTTTCTTCTCAGCACAAAGCAAACGCGTCTCTTTGATTCGTTAAATGCACAAAAACTTCATGCTGTCATAACACGCGCTTAACATTTGTCAGAATAGCCGCATTTTTTTTTCTGTCAAAAGTTGCGGGGGTGCTCACACCCGAACCATGCCCGCACACACTGCTCCTGAAGCATCATTAAGTTCATCTAAAATGGCAACGTATACTGAATGTCTCCGAGTGTTTGTAATGTTATTCTGATGAAATATCACTTTGAATCAAAATCGTAGCTGATTTCTTTTTGAAAATATCTCGGTTCTTCCAATTGGGGCATTTTCCCATACAAAAAGAAAAAAAAAAAATTGTTTTAACTACATTAAACAAAAATTAAAATAATCACAATCGATGTGTTTTGCGATGCTAAACGCGAATCCAACCTCAGAATTGCTCTATCGTGCATAGTTTATGAGATATTGTAATCTAAAGACCAAAAAAAGTAGTTTTTTGCCATTTTTTGAAGCTATATAACTATGTAACATATCATTTATTCGTCAAATGTGGCTTAAATACTTGAAAGCCCCAATCTTTTCTTTTAAAACCTAATTTAAATTATGTTGATATCTTTTTTTTCCTCAAAGATATCCTAACCTTAAAAGACACAAATGTGCAAAAAACCCGTTTTGACAATATTTCGGTCTACGATATCTCTTACAAGCATGAAGATATAAATATAACTTAAATTAGATTTTAAAGAAAAAGATTGGGGCTTTCAAGTATTTAAGCCACATTTTTTTGGTCTTTAGGTAACAATATCTCATAAACTATACACGATAGAGCAATTCTGAGGTTGGATTCGCGTTAAGCATCGCAAAACACATCGATTGTGATTATTTTAATTTTTGTTAATGTAGTTAAAAAAATTTTTTTTTTCTTTTTGTATGGGAAAATGCCCCAATTGGAAAAATCGAGATATTTTCAAAAATAAATCACTCGGAGACATTCAGTATACGTTGCCATTTTAAATGAACTTAATGATGCTTCAAGAGCAGTGTGCGCAGGCGGCACCCTTCCCCTACATACGTAAGATAAATAATATCCCTCAGTTCACTTTATCTGACGACACTTCTGTTCCATTTTTTCATGTTTTATGTGCAATGTCATATCTTCTTTTATGGTTTTAGTTTGACATCAACAATCAGCATAATGAGTTCTGAGCAAACAAAGTTAATTTTTAACCTTTCCGACCAGCAATCGATTTTGCTTTTATATGAAACTTTAAAACTTTTTAAGGTCAAAGTTGTTGTCCTTCACAAGTAGTTTAACAGAGAATGGTCATGGAAGTATACTCGTGTAAGTATATATATATGTATAACAGCATTTGCAGTTGCCTGTTATTAATATGTAAATTATAATTAGAAAAATAGATATTCTTGGATAGACGGCATTGCACGCTCAATTGCTTTTACACGTAACATCCCAAAAGTTATTGAACTACGCTTGCTGCACACACGAACCACCTGTTTGAAGCACCTGTACGCGCACTTTCAATTAAAGAAAATATTCTCATTAAAATTTCACAAAACTTTCATAAACAACCCACCAGAGCTTTCGACGACATCGACGGTCTGTTCATCTGTCATTATATTGAACTTGATAAAAAATTTGTGATTTTTCATAATTAATAACACGAAGCAAGGATATACGGAAGCACAAATAACACTGACAATAATAACAGGAATGACAGTCGTTTTCTTTTGGACGGTCTTTTCCATCCTTACATATAATATACATAGGTACATACATATGTACATATGAATGTTTAAAGGTACAAAAATTATACATTTAAGCCAGGGGTGACCATCAGCGTTAATCTGGAGAAATTTTTGAACAAGACAAAATAAAAAAACTTTTTCTCACATTTAGCTAAGAAAATTATTTTTACCATTAAGCTACTTTTTTAGTATCGCGACCCTCACTATGGCCATCCCTGATATAAACGTACAACACTATAGTATGAATGTATGTAGTATATAATACATGGTTGATTTTCTATTTGCTCAGCAACTGGACGAAAAGCATAAATACAAATATTGTTGGTACATATGGAGAATTCCATACCAAGCCAACCACCATTTGGCTTTTGCATCTTTGATTTTTTCTTGTAGTATAAGTTGGGGAAAACCTTCAAAATTTTATTAAATTTTTATTCAAGAAATACTTATAAATCTTTTTTAAAAAAAATATAGTACAATCATTTGGGAGAATAAAATGATGTTACCTGGAATTTTTGCAAATAAGTTATTTTATAGATTTCGATGTGCTCTTTCAGAATTTCAACTTTGCTACCTCGAATCGTGTTCGCTCGCGCCGCCATATTGGAAAAATGGCGTCCAAAATCAGTTTTTTACAAATATCTCTTTAACGGTTACACTTATAGAAAAATATTGCGGCGCAATATTGTAGCTCATAAAATTTTCTATAAAAATTACCTTTCAATTGTTTTCGTGCGACTTATAACTCAGGAGATATCATGATTCAAAATTTGAAAAAAATTTGTAAATTGTGCATGCCGCTTATGAATAGGCACAGTGATGTGTTGAGCTTAAAATTATAATAACTCATGAACGGTGAGTCACACGTTTAAAGTAAAAAAACATCTGCTTGTAGGGAATTACTTACACTACAATCTACATATGATTTTTCCGAGCCGCGGATCAGTCGATTTCAGGGATTAAAATAAAAAATTTTAAGAAGATTCCAAAATGGTGAAAATGAGTTTAAGAAGATCCCAAACAAATTAAGTGGATCCCAGAATGGGGTTAAAATTAAAAATTTTAAGAATATCTCAAAACAGTGATAAATTCTTCAAGAAAAACTAAGAGCATCCTAATATCGGATATTATATTTATTAAAGCGATATAAAATCATGACAATCGACAAATATTATTGTTTAAAGGTATTTTTAAAACTTTTTGATGCAACCTTCCGTGACATTACAATTATCATCAGTGGTCGCATCAAAAGTTCCTTTAAAATATCATGCATGTGCTGCTTTTTACTCAATAATATTTGAGCGGTTTTTGCGGTCTTAATCATTGACCTATACATAGTTTGATCGCTGATTTAAGATACCAGTTTTCCATGCTTTGAATATTGAAGTAAATAAGTTTATAAGTATTTTACTTCAACTTAAAGCAAAATTCTATTGCCGAGTGGATCTTTGATACTATCACTTTCGCAATGGCTTACAATATGTCGAATGCGGCGTACCTACTGTGAAAGGAAAAAAATCGAAAGTGGTAAATTTTTCTGATCGATTTTCTACGTTTTCTGACATGCTGCATTTTTGAATTTTATTGATAACTTAAAAAAAAAAATAAAAAAATTTCCCAAAAGTGAAATAATTTTGTCGAGAATTTGATTTTTAGGATCCCATTTTTTAATTAAGAGAGGCATTTTCATGTTAGGAAGGTCCCAACGTGTAAAGAAGATTCCTTTATTTTAATTCCTGCCCTGCATCCTGGGCATATTCACTTTGTTTTTCCGTTTGTATCGCTGAGAGGAGGCGTGGCATGTATGGAAAAGGATATGTGTATCGGCGTCACCTCCTGAGTCGATAAAGCCATGTTCGTCTGTCTGTCTGTCCATCTGGCAAGCTTCCTGTCCGTTGAAGCCATTTTTATATATTTTTTAAAAACAAGATAATTTAATGAAATTTTGTGCCCCCGTCATAAAAGTTAGCTCCTGGGATTGAGAATGAGCGAAATTGGTCAACGGCCACGCCAACCACACATCCAAAAACTTTTAAAGGGCAATTTTTTTTTTTTTTTTGATAATGCAACCAAAATAGAGATAGTAGTTAGTGGAAAAGGATCGGAAAAGAGGGCGTAGCACTTCCCATACAAGCAGCATTTTTAAAATGAAATGGACCGTTTTATTTTTTTATAAATTACTAAATTTTGTACTTTTTGTCAAATAATAAAAAAAATTATGTTCATAACCTGGTTCAACGCCTTTCTAAAAATGGTCTGAACATGAAAATATGTTCGGAAATGTATCGAATTTTTCATTTTCTGCAATTCACAAAAAAACTCGCAAATCGTTTATATCGGTTATGGGGTAAAGTGACCATCTTTTTATACCCTACACCCAGGGTATATTCACTTTGTCCTTCCGTTTGTAACGCAGAGAAGGAGGCGTGGCAGGTATAGAAAAGTATATATGTTCTTGATCAGCGTCACCTCCTGAGTCGATATAGCCATGTCCGTCTGTCTGGCTGGCTGGCTGGCTGGCTGGGTGGCTGGCTGGCTGGCTGGCTGGCTGGCTGGCTGGCTGGCTGGCTGGCTGTGTGTTGAAATACACTTTTTGGGAAAACTGAGCAAGATAATTCAATGAAATTTGGTACACTGCCTTCGTCGTCAAAGTTAGCTCGGGGGATTGAAAATGAGCAAAATCGGTCAACGGACACGCCTACCGCCCATATAAAAATTATATTCAAAATGCAATTTTAGAAGTATTTTTCACGACAATGCAACCACAATACATATAAACACTACGAATTGTAAGCGCAAGCTCTGATAAAAAACTGAGCGAATTCGGACAAGAGGGCGTGGCACCTCCCATATAAGCAAAAGCTTCAAAACGCTATACTGAAAGCGTTTTTTGAGATATTCGAACCAACTTTGACTCAGACACTAAGAGTCATAAATGAAAGCTCTCAGCAAAAATTGGTTGAAATCGTACAAGGGGGCGTGGCACCTCCCATATAAGCAAAAATTTCAAAATGATATACTGAAAAAGTTTTTTGAGATAATCTAACTAAATCTCACTCTGACACTAGAAACTATGAATGCAAGCTCTGAAAAAAAACTGGGTGTACTCGCACAAGAGGGCGTGGCACCTCCCATTTAAGCAAAAGCTTTAAAACGCTTTACTGAAAGCGTTTTTTGAGATATTCGAACCAAATTTGATTCAGACACTAAAAATTATAAATGAAAGCTCTCAGCAAAAATTGGGTGAAATCAGACAAGGGGGCGTGGCACCTCCCATATAAGCAAAAGATTCAAAATGCTATACTGAAAGAGTTTTTTGAGATAATCCAACTAAATTTCACTCTGACACTAAAAACTATAAATGCAAGCTCTGAACAAAAACTGGGTGTACTCGGACAAGAGGGAGTGGCACCTCCCATATAAGCAAAATTTTCAAAATACTGCAGTGTAGGGTATTTATTTTTTGGCCAGGCCAAAATTTACACCCTTACTAGTTTTTTGTTTAAAATGGGACGGACACCTTATATTTTTTCTTGCCCTTAAAAAGTAAACAGCAAAAAAAAAACTCATTTCAAAATTTTCTCTCAAATTATCAAGCAATCTCAAATCCGATTTCGATTGGGATCGGAATGAAATTAAACATAAGCTGCTCTGCAATACGAAGAATAAAATGCAAAAAATAAAATTGGCTACTGATTTTAATCCGATTTACTGAAACATAATTCCGATGTGTTATTCCATATCAAAACGCAGAGCACCTTAAGATTGATTCCATTCCGATAAAAATCGGAATTGAGATCATCCTATATATTAATAAAAATAATCTAATGTAAATTAACTTGGTTTACTTTTCATTAAATAAATTTCAATGAATAACGCTCGAAGTAGAATTCAAAAAAAAAATTTGTGAAAACGGGACATTTGTGCATTCTTGCGGGACAACGTGACAGAAAGCTTGAAAATGGGATTGTCCCGTTCAAAGCGGGACGTATGATAAGGTTAGTTATGGCATGAAACGATCCCCTGCACTAAATATCAGCAAATAGTCTAAGAGCCAGCGCTTCAAAACAACTTTGCGTTTCTAAAAGCTGGTTTGATACAGTTGGTTATAGTAATTGTGTACACCAATAAACTGCCGGTTAGTCAAGCGAACTGTAGAACAGGCGGCTGATATATGCACTGAGAAAAGAGTATGTTTCGATCAAAGAATTATATTTGATTGAACATTTTAGAAAATATTTGTTAATAATTAACAAATTTCGGTAAATATTGATATGCCTTTAATTAGACCTTGAAATATTGTCGATTGGGCCAAAACTGATATCTGTTTGATGGAATGTCAAATATTTGCTTTAAATTAAAAAAAACCTTGTCTGGGATTCGAACGCACTCTAAAAAAAAAAATAATTAAAAAAAAATCTTTCTTGTCTGGGATTTGAACCTACGCCCCCAGGTTATAACTCAAACATCTTATACATTGAGCTAACTCTATCTACTTTAATTCTAAACAAAAAGTCATACAAAAAATTCAACAAGTATTGAAAAATTTCAAAAACATACTGACATTATTTTCAAAACATTATTTTCAAAAGTTACAAAAAACAATCAATACTTGTTAAATTTTGTGTTTGACTTTTTGTTTAAAATAAATTCAAAATAACAATCACTACAAACGTAGATAGAGTTAGCTGAATGTATAAGACGTTTGACTCATATACTGTGGGTTATATGTTCGAATCCCAGACAAGAAAGTTTTTTTTTTTTAAATTAATTATTTTATTTTTTTACTTCACTTTGATTGACTTTTTGATTTGATATAACTTTTTCGTATTTCAATTTGTATATGTAGAACATCTATAGTTATAATATAGTTCTGATTGTTAAGCTGTAAGATTCAGTAATTTACATTCGGTCATTGCGTCCTGAGGTGTAAAGAATTCAATACGCGCGGCATAGTTCCAATTCGCTATACATGGATTCCCTCTTACGATTGCAATGAACCAAGGTTACAAATGTAGCTGGTAAATATATGGTAGCATCTAACAAAGAACAAAAAATGCCCCGGGGGTATGAGTTCAATCCCCACCCAGATATGATTTTTTTTTTGTGTTTTTTTTTTTGTTTTTTTTTTTGTTTTTTTTTTACAACTTGGCGAGTGCATTCAAATTTCAGAGAAGAGTTTTATTTTTAATTTATAACAAATATTATATATTATGATGTCGCCGTGATCCTAGCAAATATTGTCATATTAGTTTCTAATTAATAAAAAGATTAATAATAATAAAGGTCTAAATTCAAAACAATAAATGTCTTTATATGCAAACATATATTTGGTAATTATTAACAAATATACGATTGAACCAATAAAATTGCTCAAATATGCCACTCATTAAATGATATTAAATATTCGATTCGCCTATATCAAATATATTATTTGTTAATTATAACCAAATTTTGATGTATATAATCATATTGTTTTCTCAGTGTGGTCTCACACATGTCATAATTTCGATTTTGATCAAATTAATTTCTATAGGCTGAAAATTGTTATACAGATTGTATAATGCATATAAAAAACAATTTTGTCGGTCAGTCAGTTAAACGTTAGAACAAGGCTGGTCAGCGTGAAAGGCAAAACTTTTTTAACGTCATAAATTTTTAAAAAAAAAAAAAAAAATTCACACTTGTTCCTTGGATGATTCTAAATATTTAATGCCATGTGCACTTTTTTCGTAAGATGCCTCCCTCTTGAGTAAAAAACGTTATCTTTTAAAAAATTTTCAGAAAAAAAAAAAAAATTAAAAAATGTACACGTATTCCTTGAACGATTCTAAGCATTTTATGCTATGTACACTTTTTTTGTAAGATGCCTCCTTCGTGAGTAAAAAAAGCGTTTTGCCTTTCACGGGCTGCTGACCAGCCTTGTTCTAACGTTTAACTGACTGACCGACAAAATTTTTTTTTATATGCATTATACAATCTGTATAACAATTTTCAGCCTTTAGAAATTAATTTGATCAAAATCGAAACATGACATGTTTGAGACCATATATCAGCCACCTGTTCTACAGTTCGCTTGACTGACCGGCAGTTTATTGGTGTACACAATTACTATAACCAACTGTGACAAAACCAGCTTTTAGAAACGCAAAGTTGTTTTTGAGCGCTGGCTCTCCGGCTAAAAATCCGAGATGGGGAGATCAATTCTTGTTACGCTATACAGCCAAAGTTTTTTACAACTAAATTGCAAAAAAATCGGCCAGATAGTTGATAACAGATTTCTTTTAAAAAACTTGAAAATTTTATAAAAAAAAACTAGCTGGCCCGGAAGCGACTTTGTTCGCCCATTCCCGATGCCCTTTGCATATGTTCCAAGTCCCATCTATCTCCGTCATCCTTCTCTTCCAACCCTTTAGGTTTTTCAAGGTGAATAAAATATATATTAACGTACCAACTTTTATAATGGTAGCTACTATAGGCGTAGAAATATAGCAGTTTGAGTATATTTACTGTACGGGGGGTGCAAATCCCTTTCGTTCACTCCCTATTAAGCTTTGCATGCTGAATAGTAGACGCAATAAACATCCATGTACCAAGTTTCATAATGATAACTGATATAAGAACACTGATATAGCATTTTTTGTGTTTTTTTCATATGAGGGGTGCAACATCCCCTAGTTCAATCCCCCTCAAATTTTGCATTGTGAATGGTACATATATTATGCATAAGTTCACCAACTTTCATAATCATAGCTTGTATAACTGTAGAGATATAGCATTTCCTTCAGTGGCATCTCACCCCCATAAGATCCTTCTACAGACTACAACAAATAATTTAAAAAAAAAATTATTTAAATCGGCCGTGTAGTTTCCGCGTTCATAAGCTACATACGGACACCATTTCATTTTTATATATATAGGTTATTTATAAAAATTTTTTCATATATGTTTGTAAAAGTTAAAAATAAAAGTTAATCACTTTGGTGGATTTTTGATATATGGGTGATTCTTAGATAACTGTGCTTTTTCGAGTTGTAAAATTGGCAGATAATTTTTTTGGATTTTTGCAAGTTTCTTCATGCTATCTTATAAAAACACACTCTTAAAACTCACCTTTTAAGTAGATCAACTACAAGTGTGAATTTACGGCTTTGAGGTCGAAATTAAGAAATTTTGCTGCCAAATTTGTGACATTTTAGCCACTGCATGGAAAAATGATGGTTTTGAAGCGTTTTGATGAGAGATATATTGCATATAATGACAAATTTAAACTTCAAGACTAATTTTGCGACGGTGTCATGTCTCCAGTGGTCCATTTTTTTTATACCCTACCGCCCTAAAGATCAACTAAGGTTTCCTGTCCTCTGTTTTTATAGCCATTTATGGTGGATTAGAATCTCCTAATTACGAATCTGATCTTGATTTTTTTCTATTACATCAATATCCTTAGATATCCTTGCTCAAAAGTGAAAAAATCACAGTTTTGATATCTACTTAACAAAAACAACAACAAGTTAAATTAATTTTTGTCAATGGATTCTGACAGCCGAATTTATTATCAACAAGACATAATTTACCGTTTTTCAATTGGATTCCCAGTTTCCGAGTTATATGCCTTTAAAAAAAGGATACCTCTCAATAGCACAAAAAGGATTTTCTGGACCGAAAAATTAACAAAAATGGTAAGTTTTATTATTGTTATCAAAAATATATTTTATCACGAAAATTTTAAGCCCTTGCAGACTAAAATCGGATGAAAAAATAAGGCTCTATTGTAGATTTAGTGAATGAACAGATAAAATTTTGATTCTGTTAATTTGCAAAGCAGTAGTTTAGTAGGGCCTTTCACTAAATCTAGCATAGAACTGTCATTTTTCATGCGATTATGGTCTGCAAGGTCTCGAAGTAAAACTTGATTTTTTGTAACTTTTCGGTCTCAAAAAATCCTTTGTATGTTATCGAAAGAATCCTTACTTTAAAAGCTTATAACTCGGAAGCTGGGGATCCAATTGAAAAACGGTAAATTATGTCTTGTTGACAATAAATTTGGCTGCCTGAATCCATTGACAAAAACTAATTTTACTTGTTGTTGTTTTTGTTCTATAGCTTTAAGTAGATGTCAAAACAGTGATTTTTTCACTTTTGAGCAAGGATAACTCAGGACTCTGATGGTGTAGAAAAATTTTTGTATTAAAAACATAATTAATAGCCTTCAACTTAACATCTGTATACTCAAACTTTATATCGAAATATGTTTTTTGCAGACTGATAAAAAGTGCCACGTTTGTGACATTTTCGATGCGCCACGTTTCTGACATTTTTGTAGTTTATCGCTCATTGTAAAGCACGCCTTTGAGTTCAAGATTTTTCCGAAAGAATTTGGGGTCATGTCTGCAAATCCTACAAAAAAATTGTTTCATGCATAAAATAGAATGTACAACCTGGGAGTACCGAGTGCCACGTTTGTGACCATAATTTTAAAAAAAAACAGTTTTTGTTTATAAACTGCCCTATAAAACGCAACCGGATTTCTTTTTGAACGCGTCTAGACATGATGACCCTTGGATGATGGATAGTGATCAGAATTAATGCATATGTATCGCAATCTATTGACTGAGACAGTAGTACCATGCAGTAGTAGCATAATGCTTTCAAGAAATTTTTTTTTTCCAAAACTAGGGGACAGTTTTCAATTCGAAATTGTGCCCTCTAAAATTTATTTAAAACTGCAGATGAGCTCAGAATATTGTAGCCTTAAGTATTTTCTTAATATGTGTAGTAACTTGTTTTCTGTTCTATTTCCGTTTTTAGGTCGTTTTTCATCGTTTTGTGTGAAAAAAGTAGGGGTAGGACATGCCACGTTTGTGACATTTGGGGTGTATTTCCAATCTTTCACAGTAGACCAATAATTATTTGGTGGTAAAATTGATCCGCTCTATTAGAAAAACATAGTTTCTAACTTATAGCGTCATTTTTTGTGTATAGGTGAAATCGCCAGAGGACACAAAAAGTACAGTTATCTGAGAATCACCCATATGCAATTTTTTGAAAATTTTTTAGTTTTTGAAAGATTTTTATTTCTTAAACGAATTGATGAAAAAAAATTCAAAAAAAAAAATCATGGAGGCGAAAAAAACTTTAAGCAAAATTTGGAGATGAAAAAGTCAAATGGCGTACAGTTTGGCATGGAATATCCCATATACATATATACAAATAGCAACACTAGTGATTAAAAGTTTTGCAATAGGTTGATTGTTTCACACAGTTGTTCAATATATCTTGAATAGTTCCTGAAAGATGTTTTATTGAATAATGAAGGTTTTGACATTACAAGCTCCTCAGTGTTTTAACTCGCAGTCACTGGCATATCTGTTTATGGACGCCGCTTTTCACAGGATGTCACTGCCTTCCCAAGGCTTAACTTCAATTTTCTTTAAATGAAAAATACATAAAGGACTAAGGCCAAGATATTGCGAACATAGTGAATTTAATGAGCTTATACGCACACAAACACTTTTGCTAGTTTTTTTATACGCATACTTTTAAATCTTTATTTCAAAAGTTTTTTCGAATAAAAATTTCAATAAAATTACCTAGTCGAATGCCCAACTCAGAATACAACAAAAATGTACACTGCTTAGAAAGCTCTTATTTTTCTCATAAAGTTTTAGCTCAAAGTCTGTGTAGAAACTTTTATACGACAGTGTTAATCCAATGATGGACAGTTAGTTGTAGGATAACGTGGCCCAACCCACCTGCTGGATAGAACATAATAAAAACGCAGTTCAGTTGTCTGCGGTCATCGTTGGTTTTTATTTTAGTTTGGTCATATTACAGCTCGTGGACAGATGATACCACTACGCGTTTTTATTTTATTTTTTTAATGACGTTAGCTGATAAGGGAAATCAGCAGCAGGCCTTGCGCAAGGACACACATAGAAGGGTTGGAATCAGCAATACGAAAAATTCTTTTTTTACGTATGCATAATTTTTTTAAAAATTTATTATTTCCAATTATTTGTTTAACATGTCCTTGAAAAACAAAAAAAAAAATAAATAAATATTCGCTACAAAATTCATTAATTTTATACATTTCAATTTTTACTTTCAGATATTTTAATGTGTTGCTTCATTTAACTTGCCGATACTTATTTGTTCAGTATTTCATTAAGCCGTGGTGTGGTCATCATCTGGATATAGCCAAAATTGTTAATAAACAACATTTCATGTTTTGCAAATACGACGCATCCTCAAATACTTCTAAGGGTCTATTCGAACAACAAGAAATTATTTCGCTATCGGATACAGGATGAGTAAGAAAAAACAGCATTATTTATTTTAGCTTTAGCCCTTTTCTTAAGTCGAGTGCACTGCTTTTGTGCACTATTTACATAATGAAAGTTTTGGTACAAAATTTTCTTTTTCTAAGTAATTTCAATTGCGAAATCCGATGGGTTCAGGCTTTTTTTTTTTTTTAAATATTTGACTGGAGCCGATTTCCTATCCTAAAAAAAAGTAATTTAGGAAAATTTTGTTCCAACGCTATCATTGTACAAAACGAAATTGCAGTTGGCTTAAAAGCTATTTTTTAAATTTATTTTAAAAAAAGAAAAAAACTAGCGATCCTAAGTCTCTCTATCTTAAAGTTTGAAATTCGTTTCATACATAATACATACATTAAGGTGGTCTAAAATTTTAAAATTTTTGGAATTACGCTCCCACAGCACCGAAATGTTCTCTATGGTGTAAAATTTGGTCCATTTCACAGAACATTTTATGCATCCCAAATCATTTTAAAACCGAAAAGTGTTCCTGAATATAGAAAAATTTTTATTTTATTGGGTGTACAACTTAAAAACCGGAATTTGACGGTGGATGTCCGTACTAACAAATATCGTGAAAGCTCGAACTTTATATACATATATGTCATTTTGAAGGTACAAAAGTCAACAAAACAATTTTATCTTGTGTGCATCATTATTATTTTTCACGATGAATAACTTCGAAAATTGGAGAAAAAGACAGCATTTGCGGGAGGTTCTGTTGGGTCATTTTTTTGCAAAGAAAACTCCTGCGGAAAGTCATAGTTTGCTTGTAGAAGTTTATGGGGACTATGCTCCAGCTGAATCAAGCTGTCGTGAGTGGTTTCGACGGTTTAAAAGTGGTGATTTTGATGTCGAAGGCAAAGAACGTCCTGGTCAGCCGAAAAAGTTTGAGGATGAAGAATTGGAGGCATTACTCGATCAAGATTCATGTCAAACGCAAGAAGAACTTGCAGAACCATTGGAAGTTGATCGAGCAACAATTTGCAGTTGTTTGAAAGCCTTGGGAATTTTTCAAAAGATGGGAAATTGGGTGCCATACGAGTTGAAGCCAATGGACGTCGAACGCCGATTTTTGATGTCCACAATGCTGCTTGAACGCCACAAAAGGAAGGGTTTTTTGCATCGTTTTGTCACTGGCGATGAGAAGTGGATCCATTACGATAATCCCAAGCGCAAAACAGCATATGTCAAGAAAGGGGAGGCCGGCCCATCACAGCCGAAGCCAAATATTCACGCTTCGAAGGTAATGCTCTGTATTTGGTGGGACCAGCTAGGTGTGATCCATTATGAGCTGTTGCCAGGTGGCCAAACCATTAATGCTCAATTCAATCGTCAACAATTGATCCAATTGATGCAGAAAATCCAGGCAGAGCGGCCAACGTATGCGACCAGACATGAGTCAATAATTTTCCACGACGATAACGCTCGGCCACATATTGCTGCCCCAGTCAAAAATTACCTGGAAAACAACGAAAAACAACGGATGGGAAATTTTGCCTCACCCGCTTTATAGCCCAGACCTTGCACCATCTGACTACCATTTGTTTCGATCGATGCAGAATGCCCTATCAGGAATACGGTTCACTTAAGTTCAAGATATCGAAAATTGGCTCGATTCATTTTTGGCCGCCAAGCCGGCGCAATTTTTTTGGGATGGAATTCATAAATTGCCTGAAAGATGGGGAAATGTTGTAGCTTCCAATGGACAATACTTTGAATAAAATATATTGTAACATTTTTCCACAATAAAGCATCAAATTTCGCTAAAAAATTACGGTTTTTAAGTTGTACACCCAATAAAATATCAACTGTTCAACTTTTTATATGAATTTTGAGCCGCTAAATACGAATTTGCATTTTATTCCCCTGTAAGTTCTGTAGTTTTGAAGATATTGTGAATTCAAGGTGGAAAATAAAGTTACGAAATAGAATGGCCAATACCTCTAAAATTACAGAACTTATAGAGAAATATATTGCAGATTCAAATTTAGAGGCTAAAAATCCATATAGAAAGTTGAACAGTTTAAATTTTAAAACAAATTTTATTCATATTCAGGACCACCTTTCGGTTTTTAAACTTTTTTGGGATGCATCAAATATTCTATGAAATGGACCAAATTTTACATGGTTCTTATTTGCATCAAAGATAATATTTTAGTGCCATACGAGCGCAATTCCAAACAAATTTTCTTTTTTCATACATACATGTCATTTCAAATACCAAAATACAACCCCGATCATACGGACACCTTCGGTTTTTTTTTTTTTGTATCACCTTAAAAGGTATATGTATGCACATATATACATTGAAGTGGGTTGTCAAAAAAATGTTCTAATAACTATTGGCATATGTTCCTTGGCTTATCGCTAGACTTTTCATAAAATATTTTGACTTTGGTCAAAACTTTAGGTGAGATGGATTTTTTTTTTTTTTTGCTAAGAACACAATATCTGTGTGCAAAACATTGTGAATGAAAATGGCGTATATAAAAATATTTAAATGTTGCATCCCTATTTCAGGATATTGATAGTGGCAAATTTAAATTTCAAACGTGTTCAACTTTAAATAAAGCCTTAGAGTATGCTACATTTTTGCAAAATTTCAACCAGGCTGCCTTTAAAATACAAGCATAGGGCGACTTCCTAAACGTCCGTTGCTTTGTGTTGAAACCGCATTTTCGTAAAAAAAATGTCGCATAATTTTAGGAATTTTTTGACTTAAGAGCCAAGTTTACAAAAAGCATCAACTTTGTTACTGATGCGCTGATTGCTATGCATTGTCAACGATTTGTAGTTAGGCGATATGAAATGCAAGAATGATACAGTAAAAAAATAAGCTCCTAAAATTATGCGACATTTTTTTTACGAAAATGCTGTTTCAACACAAAGCAACGGACGTTTAGGAAGTCGCCCATACTTTCATGCTCTATTCAATATCAAGCGATATGTTTCATCGTATAATTTTCACAAAGGCATAGCATACTTTCATGCTCTACGTTGTTTTAAATTCACAAAAACGTAGCATTCTTTAAGACTCAATTTTAAACGGGTGACACGTCTAAAAAATTGATCTCTAAGTTAATGTTCTGAAGCAAGGTGCAACTTTTCATGCAAAACATTTTTTATGAACTATTTTTGTGAATTTTCGTTTCGTTTATTTGGCAACATAAAAGGATTTGTGTATACATATTGTGTTTTTGACCCAAAAAAAATTCTACAAAAAAGTTTTTCATATTTTGAGACTAGTTTTATACGTATGCCCCAGACAGACGACAGCTTAAATCTAGATGATAGACGTAATAATTTGAACCTTTTTAGTGCATGATTTTAGGCATTTTCTAAATGCATATTTCATGGACATTGACTAAAAGAAAATTCCCCAATTCAGGCTCCAAAAAATTCTAACTAGCTTTTCTGATGCTTAACTCACTATTTATCTTGTTTTAGATGTTTTAGAATTTTTTAGCCCCTGAATTGGGGAATTTTCTCTTAGTCAATATCTATGGAATATGTATTTAAAAAATGCCTAAAATCATGCAATAAAAAAATTCGCATTGTTACGTCTAAAATCTAGATTAAAGCTGTCGTCTGTTTGGGGCAATACAATAAACCAAGGAACACATTTCAGGGGTTAACAAAAATAATTTTTTTTCATGGTGGTCGACCCAAACTAATGTGCATATGCATATATAAAAAAACTATCAGGTTTTTAAACGAAACGCTAAAATTTCTCACAATATTAAAAGTAATTAATAAATATGGAAATAGCAGTCTATTTATAGACTGTTATGCACACTTCAATATTTTTTATAATGCCTGTGTGTGTCATATATTATTATGAGCATTGTAAGTAAATGTCTTTTAACGTGTCAGCTAAATATGTATATGTGTACATTCTATAAAGGATATAATATGGAATTCGTACACAATTCAATTACAGTACAAAGTGCAATCCATAGTAAAATTCTTTGATATGAATTTCTGAAATATCACAGCAATTATTATAATTAATATTAATGCTTAAATACTGTTGCATTATAATCTAAAGGACATTTTGTGCAACCTTCGCCCCAACCAATTCAGTTCTAAACTGCTAATTATATTAATAAAACTTGTCACTGCCATGGGATTAATTTTATCCTAGTCAGTGGAACCTGTAGTTGATGAGACTATTTTTCTCCCTAATTTGTTTTTGAAGGTATTGCTTATTTCGCTAAAGGGTTCTGGGCCTTTAAAAGTATTGACAGTGTCTCCCATGCCCAAGCAATCTGCCCTTTCATTGCCTTCATGTCCCGGTATCCAGGTTAGAGTCACATCATTCCACCTAGATAAGGCCTGACGAAATTCAAAACACTTACAGGCTAGCTTTGAGCATATTGAAAACAATACTAACGATTTCAGAGTCGCTTGACTGTTTGAGAAAATTAATATGTCGATACCGATACTCTCTCACACACAATTCTTATGCGTGGACCTATACTCGGCGCTTTCATGTGTGCATTAAAGTTGATTGCCAAAGTTAAATTTTCTGTTCTGTTCTGTTCTTAAACAAGTTTACAAAAAAAAAAAATGTCATGGCGTTTTGACCAGACTATGTGTTTCTTAGGGACTTTGACGTCCTGAATCCGAATTCGAATCCGGGGTCCGTTTTTTTTTTTTCAGAACGTCTGAGAAAAAAAATTTCAAGGTCATATGGAGGTCATGTGTCGTTAAGTGATAAATTCGCTAAAATTCTGAAACTAATTTTTTATCATTGAGTCCTCAGTCTTTTAAAAGAATATGTGATCAAAAAGGGTATTTCGGACCTAGTTTAGGAGATATAGCCATCGGAAGATCCGGATATATCTTCTATAAAAACCGCTATAAGTTTGGAACCCCTGGATAAATTTGTTAAATATTGATGTCATATGAAAGGTATTTTGACAGCCTATAAAAATGTTCTGAGCATATTTTCAATTGGATTCATAGTTTTCGAGATATGAGCTTTTTTGAAATTTTGTGAAATTTTTCAATTACAACAAATAAATCAACAACACCGACAACAACAACAACAACAACAACAAAACAACAACAATAAAAACAAAATACCTTTTATATGACACCAATATTTTCCAAATCCATTCAGGGGTTCCCAACTTATAGCGGTTTTCATAGAAGATATATTCTGATCTTCCGATGGCTATATCTCCGAAACTAGGTCCGATATACCCTTTTTGCTCACATATTCTTTTTAAGACCTAAAAGCTGAATGATTAAAAATTAGCTTCAGAATTTTATCGAATTTATCACTAAACGACACATGAACCCCAATGTGACCTCCATATGACCTTTTTTCTCAGACGTTCTGGAAACACATAGTCTGGTCGAAACGGAGATTCTTTTTTTTTTTTTTTTGTAAACCTGAGTTATTAGAGTTTTTACAAAATATTTTGATTTTAGTAAAAACTAGAATTTTTTTTTGGGGCTAAAAGCACAACATTTGTATGGACTAAATTCAAACGTTTCATCCATTAAACAAACAATTTCTAGTTGTTGACGTAGTTTTTAATCTCAGAATATATATTTTTTTTTAAGGCCTTGACCCTTTGGAAGACTTGGCAAGTGACTATGAGAACGCTTTACTTCAAGCTGGATTTGGAAAGTTTCATTTGCTATTGCTGGCAATATGTGGACTCATCTACTTGAATACGGCTATTGGTGTGACGATTATATCATTTGTTTTACCTTCGGCAACATGCGATTTTCAAATGACATCACAAGACAAAGGATGGCTATCGGCCTCTCCAATGCTGGGAATGCTGATTGGATCATATTTTTGGGGCTGTCTGGCAGATACAAAGGGGCGAAAAATCGTACTGATCGCAACGCTTCTAGTTGATGGATTTTGTGGTCTACTTTCATCATTTGCGCCATACTACCTTATGTTCCTGTGTGTACGTTTTTTCAATGGCTTTTGGTAAGGAAAAATAAGCATTTAATTTTATCCAAGAGCTTTATTTTAAAATTTTAATTCTTTAACCAACTATAAGAAATGACAGAATAATCGAGTTTTGAGTGAGAAAAATAACACAGGGTAGGGTCACAGCATATTTCGATGAGTTTTGAAATATTACAATTTTAGCATATGATAAAGAAAGACGAAGTGAAGAGTGAAACGATGCGATAAAAGTGTGTTATAAATTGAAATGAAAAATTATTATGGATAATATAAATCATAGTAAGTTCAAGTGGTTCTGGTGGAAATTGAATAAATTTTTGTGTTGTTAGGAGTGATAGTTTTGTTTTTCAAAATAATGTTTGCAAACTTTCTTAAGCTGAAATTAACATAGTTTGCGTAGGCTAGCCTTAATTCTTATACATTTAACAAGATCAGTGTTTTCTGAATGGAGTAGTACCAACCATTTTTGCAGGTTTTTGCAGTTTCTTAAGTTATAGTTGTTTTTGTAGATGTCTACCGCTTCAAAAACGCCAATTTTTATCAACGCATGGCGTATAAACGGTTGGGCTTTTGCCGCCATATTGGAACCGCCATTTTGAATTTAAAATTTTTATTATCAGATTCTTATCAGCGTCTGTCAATACTTTTAAAAATTTTTGCCACCATATTGGATTTTGAATTTAAAATTTTAACTATCAGATCATTAAGCAGCTTCTGTTAGAAGCCGTGAACACCGATTTTTCACTGACAAAATTTAACAGTACAGCTAAAAATAAAATATCTGCTTAAAGTAGAATTCAGTGCTTAGACATTTTACAATTGATTTGAGGTCGATTATCAAATTACAAATATCAATAAAAGCGGTCTTATGGAACCCTTACACACGTGGAGAAAAAATTGACTTTTGAACTATCTACAAACTTTAGTTTTTCATTTTACGATTTCTAAACGCCATAACTCAGTGAATTTTAAATTATTGTTTTAATAAGTTTAACTCACAGGACATGAAACGGAACGCTTAAGGAAGAATTTTAGCCTAACTAGTGTTGTTTTATGATTTCGTTTTTATGTTGCAATTGAAGAACTATGTGACTATAACTGAAAACTTTCAAAATAAGCTAGCTATTATGATGATAAAACATCTTGAGTTCGTGACTGACGGGACAAGTCTGAAACCAGTGAACATTTTTTTATATGTATGTACTATATAATAGAGTTTTTAATGCTTTGAGACAATAAGGAATAACTGCATAAGTCGATCTTTGTTACAAGGCAAAGCCGTATTAGACCAATTTGGTTTTTAAACAAAAATCGGCTAAAGCAGTTATTCCTTATTACCACAGACAGTAAGAAAAAATATCGTATTATGACATTAATTTTGCACCTTCAGCGGACTTATTAAACTTTCAAAAAAGTTGTACTTTTTTTAAAAAGCACATTTCAAAATGAATAGAATAAGTTACTTACAATTATCAATTTACAAAGTTCGATGCAAACTATGAATTTTTGAAAAAACAGTCATTTTAAGAAAATCACAAATATCGCCAACTTTAACACCCTGTATTTTAACAACAAATGATACTGGGACAAAATCATCAAGCATTATTTATGTATATCAAACATCGGTACAACAATATTGCCAAATTTGAGTTAAATCGGTGACAAAAACTTTTTCAACTAGTACACTTGGCATGTTTCCATGTAACGATTTGGTTAAAAAAAATTTATCAAACTACGTATTCCTTTTTAATTTTCAAAAATGGTGCAACGGTATTCATTGTCAAAAGTGTTCATTCATCACTTTAAATCATTGTGAAATAAAATGTTGGACATTAATAACGGTAAACTAATGAATGGCTCAGATTAATCATTTTTATCTTTACGTTTCTATTGTAGTGTCGCTGGTGCAATGGGAATTGTATTCCCCTACCTGGGAGAGTTTCAGCCTACAAAGTATAGAGAGAAAATACTCTGCTGGATGGAGTTATTTTGGACATTTGGAATAATAATTCTACCAGGTAGATGTTAATTTGAATGTTGCATTGTTATTGGTATGAGTTAATTTCGGCAGGTGCTAAAATAGGGTACTTGTGTACATAAAATGTGAAGAAAGTAAATAAAAACTTGTTGATGCCGTAGTATGAAACAGACAAGTTGATTAAAAGTAAACGTTAGTTATGTAATCCTATGTAAACATAACATAAATATGCATGAAAACTCCGAAACGCAAAATCAGTGGCGTAGCAAAGCGATGTAATGTGCCGGGGGCTAAATTGTTAAGGAGACACCTAACTGTTCAAAATTTGTCCATTATGAGCACTGATGTAGAACTGAAGAGCACTAATTTAGCGCACGCATTAATTGTGTCCTTTCCGCATACACCAATTTGACGGTTTGTTTTATTTTTCATTCCAGGAATTGCATGGTGTATTATACCATTAGATATTCATTTTCATTCTGGAGAGTTCTTTTATCACAGCTGGAATTTGTTTGTAGCCATGTGTGCTGTTCCCAGGTATTTGTATTTTATAAAATCTCAGCCAACATCCTTGCATATCTTAATTATAAATTTAATTTCAGTTTGCTTCTAGGATTCTGGTTGTTTTTCTTTCCAGAGAGTCCTAAATTTCTTTTAGAGCACGGCGAATCAGATAAGGCTTTAGATATTTTAACACAAATATTTATTAAAAATACTGGGAAATCTTGTGAAGAGTATCCGGTAAATAAAAGGTTCTTCCAATATTGCCTAATGTTTAACGATTATCGCTTGTTTTAGTGCAAAGGACTTCGAGCACCAAGTAGAAACTTTGAAAGGGCTGGAGAAAAAAGTGTAATAACCCTAAGGATACGAAAGCCGAATGAATTAAAACTGCTGATGTCAAATATTTGGAATCAAACCAAAACATTATGCAAAAAGCCATATCTCAGAAACACAATATTAACTTGTGGGATACAATTTTGTTTAACAACAAGGTAAAAAACTTTTTGTTTCTATGTATTACGAGGGGTACTATTTATATTTCGGGAATTGGCAGCACTAATGTCAATAGCTTAAATCTGACAACACCATATTAGGTAAAGCTTGGCATTTTTTAGCATAAACGTACTCATAACGTTTTGATGTACAAGCGCTATTTGTTTTGTTTACAGTGAGTTAAGAAAATCAATTTTTCCATTAATAATTTAAGCGATTGATAAATTATGGGGTTTCCAACGAGAACAAACTACAACTAAGTGTTCATGCAAAATCGAAAGTATTGAAGTGGAACTAATGTGCAAAGATGTCTCTATCTCACAATATGTCACATGACGATTTTGCATTATCAGTTTACGCATGGCATTAATGTTCTCTGGCACAACGGCCGTTTTTGGACGACCTTCACGGAATTCGTCGGTGACCGAACTCCGACCACAATTGAATTCACTATACCTACCATATGCTGTGGTTTTTGATGGTACTTTATCGCCATACATCAAAACGTTATGAGTATGTTTATGCTAAAAATGTCAAACTTTATTATGGTGTTGCCAGATTTTAGCTATTGACATGAGTGTTGCCAGTTCCCGAAATATAAATAGTACTCTACGTATTAATATTATTATTATAATATTGTGTTACAAAATTTATACAATTTCAGCTATTACACATTAATGATTTGGTTTCCTGAGTTATTTCAACGTTTTGATGACTATGAGAAAGAGAATCCGGGTGCGTCCGCCTCGGTTTGTGATGTTTCATCTATAGTCGTTTCTAACTCGTAAATTATTATTTTCTCAATTGCTTAAAATTGTCAAAAACAACATTAATTTCTTTATTGCAGAACGTCAACTCCCTGTGACCCCAACATTGAAGGAAAAGTATTTTTTCATACAATAATTATCGGATTAGCTTGCATACCAACTAGTTTCTGGCTTCCACTTTGTGTTCATCGTCTGGGGATCAAATTTTTTTTAGGTAAACAACTTTTTCTATACTGTATGGATTAATTGCCTTTCAATGGACGGTGGGGTTCTACTTTTCTTTCAAAAAAAGCATGCTCAAAATCCCGACTCAAAACGGACGATCTCGAAAAAAAGATTTATAAATAACTTGTATTCATCAAATATTTTTTCTTTTCAGTTTTTAGTCTAACAGCTGCAGGTATTGTTACATTTGGATTATATTTTGTCCGGAGTTCATTGGAAAATCTTGTATTATCATGCATTTTTGAAGCCCTAACATCGTTGAGCATCAGCACGGTTTATTGCGTTATGGTTGATCTTTTTCCAACTAATTTAAGGTTTAAATAATTTGTTGTTTTTTATTGAATCCGATGGTATTAATACATATATACGCTTTATATATAGAGTTATGGCAGCAGCCTTATCAATGACCTTCGGTCGCAGTGGAGCTCTTATCGGAAACTTAATATTTGGGTTCCTCATTGATCTCAACTGTATTGTTCCCATAGTAGTTTTTTCAACGATGCTCTTTAGTAAGTTTACAAATTTTATTTAACAATATACCTTTGTATGTATGTATTTTCCTGGAACTCCAAGAGTGTGGATATTCGATGCTATTTAAAAAAAAAGAATTTCATCTTTTCCTGTAGCTGCGAAATAAGCCTGAAAATAACATTTTTTCCAGGCACCTACCATTTAAGCAAAAGTTCCAAAATGTTATTCTGAAAGCGTTTTTTGAAATAATCGAGCCAAATTCACTCAGACATCAAGAACAATAAGTGCAAGATCTGAGCAAAAACTATACATATGTTATATTTTTTGAAACGGACAAAGTAAAAACTAACTTGCTCAACTCAAACTTTTTTTGATGGTTCTTTGAAGAATTTTTGACCAGGATTATTATTGCCTCATATTTTTTTCTTTCAAAAATTTTAATTTTTTTAAAAGTTATAAGCGTGAACGTTTTTTTAAAAATTGCGATTTCTCCGTAAATATTGAGCGAAAATTTATAAAATCTTGTGGCAGGACTAAAAATAATTCAAAATTTAGATGAAATAAACTTTTTATAAAAATTTTTAAAATTGCTTATAAGTAATGCACTTTTCAAAAACAAATAGATATATACAAACAAAATTTTTCTGCATAACTTAAAAACAAAGTCGCACGCACTTACATGCCGCTACATAGGCGCCTTGCCTATGCGATTCACACATTTACGCTCGCTGTGGGTTCTAAAGTGCATTCTCAATTTCTGCATAAATTATACTTTATTGTTTTGAAATTGCATGCAGCGGTGAAATGCGAAAATAACATAGGCAAGGCGCCTATGTAGCGGCATTTAAATTTGCGTAACTTTTTTTTTTAAGTATAATTCCAGAAAGAAAAATATTAACATGAAACATATGGCCCTATGCTCCTTCTAGGAGTAACAGGAGAATACGTACAACAAAATAGTCTATTTCCCAAAACCTAATTCTGGTAATATCTCCGGAACTAAAGCTCAAAAGAATGTACATAATATTATATTTGTTCTATGTTCTGCTTTTAACGAATAACCTTCTATAATTTGAACCAAATCATAAAAATTATTTCTAGAGCAGGCGCTAGACGGACTTGAGTTTGCAAAATATGAGTACCGAAAACCGAGCTCAGTTTCTTATAAATTAGACCTTTAGTAAAAAGAAAGTGTATGTTGCCAGGATCTGCGGTGGTCCATTTTTCAGGTGCATAAAGTGAACTATGCAGGTGTGACGAATTTCGATGTTTTCTGGTTGGGAATTTCGAGCTATTTTTGAGCTTTTCAACAGTAATTTCAAGCTGTCTGGGAAATTTTCCATTTTCTGGAAAAGCGGAAAAATTGTTCTGCATAGCTAAGTTTATTTTTTCAGTCAGTCGAATCTGCGGGAAAAGTTTGCGATGAAATCTTTTAACGCAGGAATTTCGAGCTACTTTTGAGATAATTATGAGCTAAAAGCATTTTCCGGAAAACTCCCAATTTTCCCGGAAAATCACAAAAAACTTTTTTTATGGCTAACTTTATTTTTTTCAGCCAGACGAATCCGGGGGAATAGTAAGCGATGAAATCTATTAATGCTTTTTGTTTTGTTTAAATTTCCCCGGAAAATCCCAAAATACTTAAAAAAAAATTGTTTTCCCTTTGTTATGTCCGCAAATTATTCGGATTATGTCGAAAGTTTTTCGCGGATCAGCCTATAATATATCCAACACCTAGTTTGTTAGCCACAGAAATTTTACATAAGAGTAGGGGTAAGTGGGTGGCCTGTGGCCGCAGCTCAGGATTTAAAACTCCCAAAAATACTTTCCTTGATGTTTTGGAAAAAATTTTTGGAGCAAATTACAGTTTTCTTAAAGAGAATTTATATTAAGCTGAAATGATTAATCAAAATTGAAATTTAATAATTAACATTCGTTTTCATAATTTCAGTTAGTGGATTCCTCTGTTGGCTGCTACCAAACACAGGAGGCGTGGCCTTAGATTAAATGAAGACTTATTTGATTTTATGTACATATATACTATAAATGTTAGTTTTAAAGTTGTTATTCTTGTAAACTATATAGTTTGGATCGTCTACGAGTACATGCTATATATGTTCACTCGTTCATGAGAATATACCATAAGTTATACATACGTATAGGTCAGAAAACTTATTTGTAAAATAAAAGTCAGTAGAATCTAAAACAAATTGTTAGTATGATGTACCTTAGTACCTAAAGTATCTAAATTAGGCTGAATTGTGTTAAAAGAAAACTCTATAAGATAAACGAACTAAAGTTCATACTAAAAGAATACAAAAATGTAGTAGTGTCAATCATTAGTAATTACACTTTAAGATTATTTACCAAAAATATTGTTATATAAAAGCTTTAAAAAAGAAATATATGTATGTTAACTATAAAAGGGGCTTAGAACACAGGCGTACAAAAAAAAAAATTGTTATGTCCGAAAAAGAAAATGGAGCTCCTTTCTTATGATTTTGTGTGCGCGGAAGATTTTGGGTATTTCATGCTTTTTCACAATCTAACTGAGATATGCCTTGTATGGTTTTGGGTGTGCTAAATGTAAATTTGATCACATCCATGCTCGTATGTTTTACATTCATAATTTCACTATCTTTTATGAATCTAAATCTATTCGCAGAATATCAAAACGATGAAATATTTCATCAATTAGTGCTAAGGAATATAAATTCAACATAAAAAGTTCATAAAAAATAATTTAAAAGTCATACATAAATATGGCTATTTCGACATTATTTGATTAAAGATCTTAAAATTCCGGCATGATAAGATAATTTTTGCGTTAGATTTAAATTCTACACACACATAATTCTAAGAAAAGCTTTTTTTTTGCCTGTGCCTGCGTAATTAAGGATTCTAATTTTTAAATTTTTTCTTGAAGTTTTATTTTTTGTAGATTTATATAAAAGTGTCTGTATGCGTTTTAAGGCTAATGATGATATTTATAGATCATATATAAATATTTTATACATTAAAAAATAATAATAAACATAAAAATATTTTAAAAATTTAATGTTGTTTTAGTACGAATCTTATGCAGTGACGTTGATTACATAGTTATTATTGACCTTTGGGTAGGTCATCTTTAAGTAAAGTCAGTCCGTACTTGGACACTTTTGACCACACATGCACTCTGAATGGTGCTTTTTCAGTCGATCGACTCATCCTTGTTTGGGTAAACCTTCTCGCGAAGCTTCAATCGGAGCTTTTTTTTTTGTTAATCGTTTGCAGATTTTTAATGTTTATATTGTTTGCAAAATATGTTTTCTAATGATTTATAGCGGCATATAAGAAACATATTCTATGCGTATTCCAACAATATTCCCAAAGAAATATTCCTTCTTATTACGAATATGATTTTTTGTTTTTTTCTATCACGTCAGGATCCTGAGTTATCATTGCACAAATGTCTAAAAATCACTGTTTTGAGGTCTACTTAAAGCTATACAACAAAAACAGTAAATAGTAAAATTAATTTTTATTCATGGATGTAGATAGCGAAAACTGTGCTGAACAAGCCGCAATTTAACCATTTTTCAATTGGATCGTTACTTCCCGAGTTATAAACCTTTGAAAAATGGATAGCTCACGGACCGAAAAAATTAAAGCTTGGATTTCATTATCTTACCAATAACAATATTTTATTACAAAAATTTCGAGCCTTTGCGGAGCAAGATAGTATAAAAAAAGACAGCTCTATTCTAGATTAAGTGAATAAAGCTACAAATGAATGAGAAAAAAAGATATATTTTAAAGAAAATTCAGTAGAAATCGATAAATTGACTAAAACGTTACCAGTTTGAATGACTATTAATACATCTTGAACAGGAAAATATAGTTTTGATGAGAAATCATTGAATTATTCAAAGTTAATAAGAAGTTCTTTATGAAAAACACCACTTTCTAGACAAAATTTCCATTTAAACTTTTTGTATGGGGCGATAAACCAATCCAGTGAAACAATTAGCACCACTAAATTCCCCGTACCCTAATTAGGTTAGAATGACTTATTTCCCATCAGACTAAAAAAACAAATTCCCTAAAACTATATCTGCAAAAAGTTGAAGTTTATCGGTGACTGATCTTACTTCTGCGATAGCTCTTGCATCGTTCTGATTAAGTTTCCAGATTACATTTTTAAACAATTTCATTTAAATCTTCTGCATAAAATAATGCCGCTTCCAGTCATGTTCGCCATCTAGTTCGTATTTGCTCAGGGAGTAAAGGAATACATTCGATCGTGGAAAGTCTAAAATTTACTGTAATATCCTATTACTTTAATTAGGTTTATCAACAAACCTTAGAAAGATCAAACAGTTCGAACATGTTCATGAACCAGAACTATTTCGACTATCGAGAATATGCGAAATATGCAAAATGAAATATACCTGAATCAACTCCAAATTTGATGAAACATATTGCTTTAAAATTCTCATTTAAAAACAATGAAAAACAAAAAATATGCATCCGCAGTCTAGTAATAAATGTTGAAGCTCCAGTCGACCCCTCTAAATCTTCTCCGCTTGCCTTAAAATGTAATATTAAGTAAATTTTTGGGAAATAATACATTTCTTGCGGAACACCCTACAAAAAAAAAAACCTGCGGCAACTTTCATTTATTTTACATAGGTTATATTACTCACGAAGGAAGAAATTTCATTAATTTTGGCACAACATACACCCAGGTTACTGAGATTTTTCCAATTTTCAGTCAATAAAACTTCAATACAACGATCGTTGCGCAAAATTATGAAGTTCTCTATTAAAATGTCAAGTATTTATTACCAACAAATGTAATTAACGAAAATAATAACCAGTTTACTGATAAGCTGGCTGACTGCGACACAATCTCATACGCAAAACTTGGCATATCGACTAAAATATTCACGATCTGAGACATATGCAAGCAATTCTAAGGCAACTCCGGTAATTCGAATCAATAAAACAGCAACCCACTAGATATGCTAATTCATCAATATTTTTAGATGTTTTGATGTGGCTGATATAAAAGTCGAGTGACAAAGTTCAATAACTTTTCATTTAAAAAATTACCCAAAATAAGGTGACCCGCATAATATTATATTACCTCCATCCACATACATACTCGTAATAGCTTGTGAGAAAAAACGGTAGTTCCGCAATTGAAGTGCGTTAACAACCACCTGTTGCCAAATTGCTCTTAACACGAGTACATTTATAATGACAACAACGTCAACCTTCAAAGCTAAAAGCAAAATTCCAATTGCATTGTCAGTGTAAAACAATGAATGGCTCATACTCCAATGTCAGATGTAGATGTATTTATGTATGTATGTACATTAGACTGATTCAAAGTAGTTGAACGGATAGAATATAATAATTCTGATGCAAGGAGATCCCATAATTTGAACATTTACTGGTGGCGCATTTTATTTCTTTGTTTTTAGTATGGTAAGAAGTACTTTTCTAAATGTTTTTTTATATATCTCGTGAAAGAGAAAACATAGTCGAATAGAAGCAATAACATTGGAAAGAGCATACAATTTTTCATAAAAAAAATTTATATCCGTTGATCCAATAAGAGCTCTCTACTTTGTTTTCTAAATAAAATACATTAAAATCAATGTTTTGATGCAAATCATTATTTGGAATGATAGTTCGGTTCCTACAACTCAATGTTTAAAAATTATTTTGTTCAAATGTTGCCCACGACTAGCTCTTAAATGGTTCATTCTGTGGGTCCAATTTTCGACAACTTTTTCGAGTATATCGGCCGGTATTCCTTGAATAACACGAGTTATGTTGGTTTCCAAAGCGTCAATAGTTTCGGGTTTGTCGACATAAACAAGCGATTTAATATATCCCCAAAGAAAGTAATCCAATGGCGTTAAATCACATGATCTTGGTGCCAAATTAACGAGAGCATTTCTTGAGATGACGTTTTCATCGAATTGTTTCTTCAGCTATATGGCATGTTGCGCCATCCTGTTAAAACCAGAGGTCGGCTACACTAATATCCTGAATTTTTGGCAACAAAAATTCATTGATCATTGCTCTGTAGCGAACATCATTGACCGTAACACGGGCTCCATCCTCATTTTTGAAGATGATGATGGCCCGATGATGGCTCCTGCCATTGGAAGCTCTTGCATTGCTTCTGGTTGTTCATCGGCCTTGAGTTTCGTCGCTAAACACAATATTTCGATAAAATAATGGATCAATTTGAAGTTGTTGTAAGGCCCACAAACCGAAATTAAAACGTAGAAACAGATCAGCCGGCTTCAATCCTTGTACGAGCTATATTTTGTAGGCCTTCAGACCAAGATAATGCCTTAAGATACGCAGCAATGATCCATAAGAGATGCTCAAGCCTGAGATCGGCGACGAGTGGATTGTTCAAGGTTTTCACGAACACTCTCTGCTACTGCAGCAATATTTTCTAAATTACGTGCTCTACGAGTATGCACTCTGGTTGAATGATGAATGTCCAATAGTGTAAAATCGATTCAAAATCTGGTGATGGTGTTATGAATAGTGCGATCAGTTGGACGCTCATAACGACCAAAATTATGTTGAAGAACTCTATAAAATTCTCTAACTAATGACTGATTTTGATAGTAAGTTTCCACAATTAATAAACGTTATTCAGGAGTAAGTCTATTCATGACTGAGTCGTATTGAATACTGAACACAAACGTCATATGGACAAGCCATTTGACACATAACAGCTGTCAAAGTTTTTTTTCCCTTTCGCGAGATATATACAAAACTGTTTAGAAAAGAACTTTTTACCTTACAAGTTATAAACCTATTTTGCTTGAGTCGACTGAAGCAGTTTTACTTCCTGCCACAGAAATATTAATATTATCACATCAAAAAGTTTGGAAGTAAAGTTCAAGCCCAATTAGAATGAATACAAATCCCCACCAAACTTGGTAAACAAAGCGTTTATGGTTGTTCCTATAAAATTTATACAAATAAATTATTATTTCAATTTCAATGAAAAAAACAAGAAACGACAGCAGGAGGATACGAACCTACGACCGACCATGTGATAATTAGAAACATTATTTTTACTTACAATTAAAACTCTTTAGATCTCTACACTATTGACCTATATGATGAAGTGTTATAAAATTTGTATATTAAGCAAATATTCTCCAAACAGAATTTGATATTAGAACTATATAATTTTGGTATGAAATTTATAGTTCATAAGAATATTGGTTTGGAAATTATACAATTTTGGTATGAAATTTATAATTATAAGAATTTTGATTTAAAATTTAAATGTTTTAGGTTTAGAATAACTTATAAAAAAAAATTTTATGAATTATATCAAAAAATTGGAGTACATAAGTTTATGAAAACAAATATTATAAATGGGTTTATACTTTATCCTCAAACTTTTTGCTGTGTTTACTCTCCTTCCACCAGAATTATTCTTTTAACTATTTAACCAGTTCGAAAGCAAAAAGTAAACAAAACCAAAAAATTGAAGCAGTCTAATGTACATGCAATGTTTGTATTGTTAAATGCCATAACCCATTCTTTCATTCCTTTCCATTAGCTTTTACTCAAAAAGTTCTGAATTCATTTCAAGTCAGATACAAAACAAAAATACATAAATACAAATATCGCCGTTGCCTATTGTTGAGTCCGTAATCATTTTTGTATTTACATTTCTTATGCTTTTATTCGTTAGTTTGGTGCTTCCATTGTTCAATTTCCAATAGAACACCCCATAACGCATGCTCCCAGTGTTGCTTTTATCAGAAAACTAATCCACCGCACACACAAAATCCATATTCCAGCTCAGTTCGAAATCATCGCACTGGCAAAAAGAAATTCATTGTGTGCCCGAACCTATTTGAATTTAGACGCAGAGTGAAAAATTCTCACCACATTTGTGCGGAACGAACTTTTGTCGTTTTGTTTGAAATTCGGATTATTTTAATTAAGTTTTGAAAGTTTGCCAGCATACACTGTAGAGTTAGTTTTGTTTTTTATTTATTGCAAAGAATTTGGATAAAGAAAATTCAATTACCCAATTTTGTGTGCAAAAAAAAATTGTCTCTGGCCAAATATTGCAATTCTGGTTTGGAAATGTGGGCTAATTGGCATTGCAGAAGAGCGCTAATTTAATTAAAACATTTTGTGTGATTTTTGTAGTGGTATCATTAGAAAATCGTTATAATTTTTACAAACGAAATGCTTTGAGAGTGAAAGTGTAGGGAAATAAAGTTCTCACCGGGGACGTACGTGTAGACAAACAAGAAATAAAGATCAATAAAAAAACAACACTTTGTTCGACGACAAAGTCATGGAGAAGCTACATGAATACCAAGGCTTTTCTGGGCGCTTTCATGAGTGGCGCGATAACATCAGGGAGCGTGTTACTACCTTCCGTGAACAGCATCCGGAAAATTTGGTGGAGTTAGCGAAAAATACGGCAAGTGACCAATTGAAAGGAAATGCCAGTGTTGACCAAGATTATTCCCACATATACAGGTAAGGCTTATTTGATACGTAATGTAAATTTTTAAAAATTATTCCATTTTGTTAAGTACGAGTATATGTACCTACTCATATGTAGGTAAAAGAGAGACGTAATAATTGAGATGTTATGTATAAAATATTGCCTTCAAGGAATTTTCATAGCTTGCGACAAATATAATCTAACTTTTTACAACGGTTGCTAGTGCAAAAATTTCGAGGTATGACCATTTTTCGAAATATCGTATATTGTTGTAGAATTTTGGCATTTTATCAAAGACTTATATGCAAATCCTGAAAAAGGGGAAAACTTTTAGTTAAAAACGATGCTTACATTATGATTGTCGCGAACTAATTCTATATTTTCATGTCAGACGTCTCCTTTTTTTAGGGTTTGGCCGTATCTGCTATGGCACCGCGATCTCATACTTGCATAGTTTTAAATGACAATATATAACAAAATTTGTTATAAAACTTCAGTAATAAAAGCTATTAAAATAGTGATCTTGACGATATGCCTGTATTTCTCTTCTTACTCCGAGAACGAGCAAAGGGACAAATTGAGACCTCTCCATCAAATACGGCCTTTTTCAATGATATCCCTCCACGATTTAATTTTTGGATTTCACTCTCCAATGACCTTTTCCAGGTGACTTTTGATCTCCCACATCGTCTACTGCCTTGTGAACTCAAGCATCTTGATGTATTTTAGAGTTTGTCATTTAACATCCCATTCCGTAAATGATACGGTAAATCATTTTGCTCAGTTTTTTAAAGATATTAACTCTGAAAATTTTTATCTACAAAATTCTCAAAAATCCAACGTCAATGGTATATGTACTTTAGCGGAGTCGTTGTGAATCCTTTTTTATAAATCACTGTCTATGGTTGTATTTATAGACGATTAGAAAATTGCTTCTATAAGTCCCATATTTAAGACGGGTGATAAAAACGACAAACTTAACTATAGGCCTAACTCAAAGTTATCCAATGTCTCAAAATTGTTTGAGAATATTGTCAAGAAAAAAATTGTTTTTGCTGTTAAATCCTCGAAAAATCCATCGTATTACGGGGTTTCTTGTAGTTCAATCAACCATAACAAATTTGGCAGTTCTCTAGGAGTTTGCAGGTGAACACAATTTACACTGACTTTTCGAAAGCGTTTAATAAAGATTCTTCTTGATGAGCTGTTCAAGCTTGGTTTTCATTCCAAGTTTTTAGATTTGATAAAATCTTATCTGGAAAAAGTTTGAAATTTTTTAGCATAAACGTACTCAGAACGTTTTGACGTGCGACCATCATTTGTGTTGTTTACAGTGACTTGAAAAAATCAATTTGGCAAAAAAATGGAATTAACTCGTGAACATTTTCGTGCGATCATTTTTCACAACTTTCGACGTGGATTATCACGACAAAAGTGCATTGATGAACTTAAATATTTGTATGGCGATGAAGCATCATCCTATAGCACTGTGAAAAACTGGTTTAATGAATTCCGTGAAGGTCGTCCAAAATCAGTTGTTGTGCCACAAAACATCGATACAGTGCATGAACTGATAATGCAAGATCGTCATGTGGCATATTGTGAGATAGAGGCATCTTTGCACACTAGTTCCACTCCAATACATTCGATTTTGCATTAACACTTAGTTGTAAAAAACGTTTGTTCTCGTTGGAAACCCCATAATTTATCAATCGCTTAAATTATCAATGGAAAAATTGATTTTCTGAACTCGCTGTAAACAAAACAAATAGCACTTGTACATCAAAACGTCGTGAGTACGTTTATGCTAAAAAATGTCAAACTTTCCAATGGAAATGTCAGATTGCACCTGGCAACACTTAGTGTTGCCTAGGCCAGAAATATATATTGCGGCCTACGTAACATATGTTCTGCTTTTATAAATGATATTTGCTTTTTTTAAGAGTTCAAGTTTTTTGCTTTATGCCGATGACCTAAACTTATTCCTCAAAATAGGACATTAATGCTAGAATACTCGTCCGTAATCTGGTTTCCATCGTTTTCAGTGTACTATAATAGGGACGCGAGAATCTTGAAAAAAATTCGTAAATTTCCAATTAGTAGTATTGGCTTTTCAGAACCTAAGCCTTTCTATAGGCCTACTTCATTCAAGGAAAATGAAAGAGACTTCAATGTTTGTATTTGATAATTTTGGTGGTCAAATCAACTGCTCCTATTTACTAGAGCGAATACATTTTAAAGTTCCTTTAAGATTTTTACGCCATTGCAATTGATTCTTTTTACCTGTTTGTCGAACAAACTATTCTTCCAATAATCCTATTGTAAGTGCTCCAACTGAAATGAATATCTGTTCAAATCGTGCAATAGAATTTTCTATACCAAAAATATGTATTTTATAAATATGAACGATATATAGTAAGTGGATAGTAGGATTCCTATGAAGTTTTACATAGATGAATGGTAACTGGTGTAAATGGATTTCCAATAAAATCAAATCTTGACAATGCTATGTTGGTCGCTTTTTCAGATCTTTTTCATGCGGTTGTAAATTTTTTAGCTGTAACTAGTTTGCATTTGATGTAAAAAAGCTCGAAAAAATATAGTACTTGAAACACGTTCAGTAAATTTGTAACATAATTCCGAGCTATTAAACTAATTGCAACGCACTAGTAAGTACCTGTTTATATTTCCAGAGTGCAGTTTTATTATTTTGTATAGACAGTTGAGTGAGTGAAAACCAGTATGCACTGTAAGTTTAAAATAAATATTCTTATCGAAAACGTGAGTAATACTTGTAAATTTTAATCTGTAGCGATATTAGACAGTAGTAAGTTTATTGTGCTGGCTAAAAAGAATGGACTGGCCAAAAATTAAACATCCAAACCACATAATTTTTAAAATTTTGCTTGTATTGCAGGTGCCACACATTCTTATCCGAATCCTCCAATGTTTTTTTTTTAGAACTTACTAAGTATTTTGATTTCTGGTATTTGTGTGTACTTTTTTTGCACTCTCGTAAATAATTCTATAATTGTAGGGCATAAACAATGTGGGATTTATTATAACCAAATGGCCTTGTCCCCATTTCAAAATTAATTGAACTTGTTAGGTAGATACCGAACACGAAAACAATATATTGGTGAAACAGTGGGCGTTATCAAAATGGACTTGTCCCTTTTTCAAAATTAATTTTAAGTTTTATGTTGGGAGAATTTGACATATGCTGTAATTGGATTTTATTGAATAACTCCTAAGCGGAAAACTTTTTTTTACATATTATGAAAACTACTTGTAGAACAGATGACTCTCCATAAAACATAACATAACAATAAAAACATAACATGGCGTTATTCCTCGTGTGACTCACGGTTTATAAGTTATCGCAATTTGAAAACGCTAGCGACCACATTTTGATAGGAAACCCGCCAAACATATATTCCCCCATTCATAAATATATGTAAAAATTAGATTTTAAGTAAAAACTCGATCACTTCGTTTTTTCATTGCCGGATCTCATTCTATTAGGAGATATTGAATTCTATACATCCAACGTATAAGTTGGTATCTCAACTTATCAACTTTTTATGGGACATTGTAAAATAAACCATTTCTAAAATTGCTCCCAGCCCTTAAAAATTTCAAGCTAGAGCTACCAAAATTTGATAAAAGATGGAGTATAAGGTGCAGTCTTCGAAAATACTGTCCCATAAAAAGTTAATAACTTGATGATATTTGGTATCTGGAGATCTTCAGGTACAATACCCCATTTTCCAAACTGCGCTACCTTGTCTGGTTTTTGAGATATCCTAATCTAAAAGTGTGAAGAATACGGTATTTTTTTGCACTTTTATGTTAAATTATCTTAAAACCCAGACAAGCTAGCGCAATTCTGGCACTGGATTCGGATTAAGCATTGAGAAATACCCAAAAAATTACTATTTTTTATTTTGTTTGTTGATTTTAGTTTTTTTGGTTTTTTCGTTTAATAAGTATGGGTTTTCTCAAAAACAGCCATACGTATGATTTGATGAAAAATATGGTATTGTATCTGAAGGTCCCTAGATTCCAATTCAGAAAAAACGCGTGGGTGGATAATATCCACCGTGTAGTTTCCGCGTCCTAAGCTTCATACAAGCACTCTTTCATTTTTATACATATACATACATATTTTCATACATATGAATTTGGGCGATAATCATTTTAGAAATAACGCCCAAAAATTTGGGGTTTGCTTCGTTTTCTTGGGCATTATTTCGTTTTATTTTGAAAAAATGAAACAACGCCCAAAAAAAACCAAGTAACGCCCAAAAAATAAAATGACGTTATAACACCCAAAATAAAAACGAAATAATGCGAAAATCATTTTGGAAAAAACGTCCAAAATACATTTGTATGAAAATTATTTAGGTGTTATTTCGTTTTTGGTCTTTATTTCATTTTTTTGTTATAAACTAAATAACGCCAAGAAACAAAAATGATTATCGCCCAAATTTATATGAAAATATTTTGGGCGTTATTTCGTTTTTGTTTTTCGGCGTTATTTTATATTTTTTTGGCGTTATTTCGTTTTTGTTTTGGGCGCTATTACGTCATTTTATTTTTTGGCGTTATATCCTAACGCCGTTCCTGACATATTCTAGTTGCTTTATTCCACTTGAATCTAAGCGCAGGATTGCCTTACAGTTGATCGTTCTTCACATGTCTAACTTTTGTCTACTGCAATCTTGACTCGCAAACACTCTATAAGCTTTTAATTCCTTTCAATTCAAATTCAATTTATTCAATAATGTGACTAGATATGTCTAGGTTAGGTGTTTGTCCGTATGACCATATCTCTGTATTCTGGGTCTCGGTTTAGAAGCTTTCCTCAACAAAATTTCTTTTGTAAATTCTTTTACTCTCGTAGCCCAGTTATTTATTTGATAAATTTTAATTTGGCCAATCATATAGATCACTTAAGCTTGTTATGCCTAGGTATAATTATCCAAATTCTCGCCAACTCTTTTTCATTGGTACCATTGGACTATACAATTCTTTGTCTCTTAATATAAAGCAGTTAGTCTCTAGACTCTCTTGGCTTTAAACAACCAAGGTGCACTTGCATGGTGAACCTTAGAACGTTTGAGATTGGCACGGAAAAGGTATTATTTCTACTCAATGGTAAGACATAGAAATATCGTTCTCTCGTCATTTGATGTTGCAAGCAATGCAGAGATATAACTTAATCAAAAAATTGAAGAAACTTTTTTGGAAAACACAGCGCATTATAAAACTGAAATCCGGTCCAAGGTACACATATCTCCCCTACTTATGCATATTAACAGAATTATCTCAGAAATAAAATATGATACTAAGGGCGTTCTAACATAAATCCATATGACTTATGGTATAATACTTAATTTCAGTAAATAAATGAAAAAATAAAAACTTTGGTTCAATAATTAAGAAAAACATATTTTAATTTGAGTTATTGCTGTGCATAAATAACAATAATAACTAAAATTACAGAAACAGTTAAATAGTCATATAAATATTTTTCAACACATTTTGCGATCAGAACTGAAAATTGCAATTAAGTGCACACATAGTTAAGGAAAGAAGCAATGAGCGCAAAAACACCCTAAGTATGCGTTATTGTACGCAACGCCTCAATTGTTGTTGGTGTCGTGGGCTATAAGGTGGATGTTATTTTAGTATGACCAAGCCTTAATCAAAGTGTGATATTTATATGCTTCAGACTATACAAAAATTCGACGTAAAATCATGTCGTATGACTTGTAAAAGATCACATTTATTTCATTGTGTATGTATTAAAATAGTTAAAATTATCTTGGGATTTATATTTACTTAAATTAGTTCTTTACATTAAAATTTATTAAAGTTAAGTAATTTTTTAAAAATTTTGAGTATATTTATAAAGAAGAATTTTGAAATAAAATTTAAATTTATTGATAGTTTTCTTAACCGATTTTTGAAAGTAATTTTAATAAATAAAAATTAGGGGATTTTTATTTAAAATTATATTAATTAATTAAATTTAATTAAATTTTCTTTCGGGAAATTGTAGGGAGGAATTTACTAATTTAAATTATTTAAATAAAAATAAAAATTAAAATAAATAGCAAGAAAATATATAAGGCCAATTTGTTCGGAAGGCAAAAAATTGGCAAAGTGTATAGCAACAAAAAAATCTACGAACAATTTTAAAAAATTTTGACCAAGAAACCATGGGTCTTAAATCAATATCGAGCCGCCGCAAATTGCGTTGAAGTTTTGATGTACTACTTTAAAATGCAATAAGAAAAAGAAAACTAGTAAGGGTGTTACGTTTGGCCTGGCCAAACATTAAATACCCTTCACCCAGTTTTTTCTCAGAGTTTGCATTTATAGTTCTAGTATTTGAGTGAAATTTGGTTGGATTATCTCATAAATTGCGTTTTGAAGCTTTTGTTTATATGAGAGGTGCCACGCCCTCTTGTCCGATTTTATCCAGTTTTTGCTCAAAGCTTGCATTTATAGTCTTTAGTGTCTGAGTAAAATTTAGTTCGATTATCTCAAAAAACGCTTTCAGTACAGCGTTTTGCTTATATGAGAGGTGCCACGCCCTATTGTCCGAATTTGCCCAGTTTTTGCTCAGCGCTTGCGCTTATAATTCTTAGTATTTATGTGTATTTTAGTTGCATTGTCGTAAAAAATACTTCAAAAGTTGCATTTTGAAGATATTTTTTGTATGGGCGGTAGGCGTGTCCATTGACCGATTTCACTCATTTTCAATCCCCCGAGCCAGCCAGCCAGACAGACGGACATGGCTATATCGACTCAGGAGGTGACGCTGATCAAGAATATATATACTTTTCTATATCTGCCACGCCTCCTTCTCTGCGTTACAAACGGAAGAACAAAGTGAATATACCCTGGGTGTAGGGTATAAAAATCAAATTTGTTTATTCTTGTTTCATATAAAATTATTAAAAGTATTTGAAGTTTTTCTTTTTTTATATTGTATTTTAAAGTAGTACATCAAAACTTCAACGCAATTTGCGGCGGCTCGATATTGATTTTAGCCCCATGGTTTCTAGGGCAAAGTTTTTTAAAATTGTTCGTAGATTTTTTTGTTTTAACCCGGCATAGTGGATATCCCTTAAAATTAAAATCGGTTCAACCTAGCCGTGTTGAGTTTCCAACTTAAATGTTGGATGTATCGAATTATAACCAACAGCTGATAACCCTAGCTATTTTCATCAGCAAACAATCCGATACCGATATACCAAAAAATCTAAAAAAACGCAAAAACACTGTTTTTGGCGATTTTGGATGTTTTATACAGGGCGCACGATATTTTTTCTGCAGCTTTCGAGCAGCAGAATCATTTCGTACTTTTTTTTGACTTCAAACTGAGCTCTTTATTAAATGTTTATCTACAATTTTTTACTGCAAAGTTATGATCATTTTAAAAGACACTCGGAAAACTTGGTTTTTGAGATTGTATACAGTACGGACGAAGTTTGTCCGCTCTTTTTTACTAGTTCTTTATCTTCAAAATTAGCTTCCAAGTGGTCTCCAACGAATGTTTTCTGCAAAGTAATGACCATTTGAAAATGACATCGATAGTAAAAAAATATATTGCATAGTTTTAGGACTACATTTCCGTCGTTTATTTTTTTTTTTTTTAATTTCCGCTTTTTCATATTTTGCACTGAAGCATAAGATTCGCTGTAGCTTATTCAATTTGAAAAATTTGAGGAAAGTTCGTAGAGATGAATTTTATGATGTCTCCTTGGCACTAAGGGTGGTAAAAACTGAGATAATGTGTGCATCTAGTCGAAAAAAACATTTCAGATTAATGACATCTATGAATAAAATAAAGCGTACATCGATATACTATACTAAATGATCGGGTGCTATAGGAAGCTGGTACAAACCATGTGTAAACGATCAAGAAATTTGTTCATGGCATCCGATTTGGCTATAAATTGGCATAAGCAATAGTTGCATAGTGGAAAAAATTACTACCAAATATTTTTTCAAAATTTAAAAAAATGGCGGAGATATGGGACTTTGAAATTTTTAGGTTAGTTTTTTTTGAGAAGCTATAACTTCGGTTGCATTTATCCAATTTTCAATTTTATGGTGTTAAATGATTTGTCTTAAAACAGGCTTTAAAATAAAAACTAGCAAACATTTTTTTTTTTTTTTTTATATAGTTTACACTGAAAAAAAAAAATTTAAATTGAGTTTCCCAAAATACGTCCTTTTTAATATTTTTTATTTTTCTTGTAAAAAAAGCTACAAGTGTAACTTACCAGTCCTCCAAAAATTGGAGTGGGCCTGCCAGTGGTTCTCCAGAAAAACAATAAAATGTAGCATCTTTCCCAATTTTTCAGTACATTTTTTTAATTTAAAATTTTTATTAAAAAAAATTTTTAAATGCTGAAAATAGTTTATTGACTGTTTTTTTGCTTGTATAGTACTAATATAAGTACCAACGCACTTTTTTCAAATTCAAATTAACGTTTAATTAAAAATTTCAAATTCAAAAAAATTGTACTGAAAAATTGCGGCAAAAGCTACATTTTACTGTTTTTCTGGAGAACCACTGGGAGGCCCACTCCAATTTTTGGAGGACTGGTAAGTGACACTTGTAGCTTTTTTTACAAGAAAAATAAAAAATATTAAAAAGGACGTATTTTGGGAAACTCAATTTAAATTTTTTTTTTCAGTGTAAGCTATATAAAAAAAAAAAAAAAAATGTTTGCTAGCTTGTATTTTAAAGCCTGTTTTAAGACAAATTATTTAACACTATAAAATTGAAAATTGGATAAATGCAACCGAAGTTATAGCTTCTCAAAAAAAACTAACCTAAAAATTTCAAAGTCCCATATCTCCGCCATTTTTTTAAATTTTGAAAAAATATTTGGTAGTAATCTTTTTCACTATGCAGCTATTGCTTATGCCAATTTATAGCCAAATCGGATGCCATAAAAAAAATCTTGATCGTTTTGAAATGGTTTGTACCAGCTATAGGAATAACTACAGGGTGGCTGATGAATATTGCTACAAGAAGAAAGTTGAATAACTTTTTTTTAAATTCATTTAGTTTATGTTTTCTTGTGTTGTTTGAAAGATAATAAATTTTATTTAGTTTAATGAAGTAGTTTTAAAAATTAAAGAGTTTAAATGGCCTCCAGGCTCGGTGACGTATGTGCGGCATCTTAGTAAAAAGTTGTTCATAACTGTGTGAAGATTTGTAGCAGGAATCGCCGCAATTATTGTTCGATTAGATTGCTTTAAGTCGTTCAAATTTGCTGGTTTTGTTTTATAAACTTCCTGTTTGCAATAACCCCATAAGAAAAAATCAGGTGCAGTAAGGTCAGGAGACCTGGGGGGCCAGCGTAAAAGGTAGTTTCTGGAAATCAGCTTAGTTGAAAATTTTCGCTGTAATTCTGTCAATCTGAGGAGTTGCACCATCTTGTTGAAACCATACAGAGTTGAGAGAGATTCTCTTTCGTCGTAATTCTGGGTAAAAAATTTCTTTAAACATTTTTAAGTAACGGTCTGCAGTGACCGTAACAGTAGCACCGTTCTGTTCAAAGAAGTAAGGCCCGACAATGCATTTTGATGAAACTGAACACCACACTGTGACGCGTAGTGGATGTAATTCCGTCTCATAGAGTATTTGGGGATTGTAATCACTCCATATTCGACAATTTTGTTTGTTAACATTGCCATTTAGGTCAAAATGAGCCTCGTCAGACATAAAAATACAGTTTAAAACGTTTTCGTCCTCTTTCACCGTTTGAAGGATCTTCTGGCAAAATTCCAAGCGAACCGGCAAGTCTGCTGCATTCAGTTTATTTGTCATTTGAGTTTTGTATGGAAACAAGTTCAAATCTTTGTGCATAATTGTCTGCAGTGACTGTCTGCTGATACTCATTTGGGCAGATAAGCTTCTTGTCAAAATTCTGGGATTGGCTTGTATGGCAGCAGCTACAGCAGCGACAGTTTCCTGCGTCCGAACTGAAGCGTTTCGATAATAAGGCCTTCTTTCAACTGTCCCGTGCTCGGCAAAATTGTTTACGAGCCTCATTATAGTCCATCTGCTCAGAGGAGTACCCTCAAACGTGCGCCTATATTCTCTTTGTACTGAAACTACGGACTCCAATGCGTGATAACGGCGAACAATCCAAATCCTTGTCTCAGTGTCCCAATCCTCCATCTTCGTTAAATCTAAAGATCAATCTGTAAAATAAAAGAAAAATGGAAAAGATTAATCGGTTAAAAAAAAAAGTTATAACATTTTTTTTTTGGCTTTCATCAGCCACCCTGTACTTATTTAGAGGTCGAAAAAAAATTTGTGTTTTCTTTAAAAATCATGTTACATTGCCCGACGCTGGTATAAAACAAAAGCAATGTTTAATTTTCTCTCTTTTACTTACAAATTGGAAAATTATTGCAAAATAAATGTCAGAATTTCGTCTACTCTACATGAAAGTGTTATAAAAGTAAAATCATGCTCTGCAAACAACATTGAATATTCGTACTCAAATCCTCTGTGATATGCAAATCATTTTGTATTTGGTTTATACATACGTACATATGTATGTGGAAGCAATAAAAGCTGCTTAAAGGACTTAAGATCAAATGATATTTATTGTATATCCCGCAGTTATTTTTAACTTAACAAACAAATAATTGAAATCTCCCTCCAGGCATAAGACTCGCATGGAGTTAGTTCGTGTTTCCGCTGCAGTGATGGGAATTGAATTTTCATATGCTGCTGAAACGGCGTTTGTTTCGCCAACACTTCTTAAAATTGGGGTAGAACATCAACATATGACGCTGGTTTGGGCGCTGTCTCCACTTGTGGGCTTCTTTCTATGTCCCATACTTGGCTCGATGAGTGACCGCTGTAAACTGAATATGGGTCGTCGTAGACCTTTCATCATATTACTATCTGTTGGAGTTTTTCTAGGTACATGATAATTTATTGCTCAATTGTTGTTGAATATTTTTGTTAATCTCGTTTGTTGTTTTTAAGGTCTACTTTTAGTTCCGAATGGTGAGAATTTGGGTTATTGGTTTGGGGATTTGGATCCGAAATTGCAAATTGCTGCAATGAATATCAGTCTAAATGGTACGCACAATAATATGAATGTATCACCACATAGAGCTACTGCATCTGATACAATACTGGATGCTGTGCCGAAAACATCACATCCATGGGGTATATTTTTTACGATATTAGGAACAGTTCTGTTGGATTTCGATGCGGATGCCTGTCAAAGTCCGTCGAGAGCATATCTTTTGGATGTCTGTGTTCCAGGTGAATAAATCGAAATGGGTCAAAAACATAGGGATAAAGATTTCTGTTGAAAACGTAAAACTTATACCACTGCACCCTTAGGTACTAGAAAAAATCATGGTGGTTTAAAAACCTCCTGTTTACGGCTTTGATCTTGATTTCATTCATCCACTTGATACACTTGCTTCAAAGTGCAGAGATTGCTGCTTCGAGACATATTTGTCACACTCGCAGTAATCAGCGCAACTTTTTATTATCAATGCCTTCGAAAAGCGAAAAACTTGTTCATTCAACTTCACATTTAAGCATTTCCAATTGAATCATTACTTTCCCAGTCACCTTTATATGGAATCGAAATACCTTTATTTAATGAAGAGAGAGTTAAATACGAGCAAATAAAAATACATTTTTAAAAAGAATGGGCGCAGTCCAGAAATAAATACGCCTTCCACCACTTCGTCATGCTGAGGTCTATTTGCCGAGTTGTAAAAATTTCATATGTGAAGAAACATACATACTTACATGTATCCTCTGAGAGAGAAAAAACTCGTCTCTTTGCTCATTTACATACTATATTCAACCATTGATCTTTGACCTACGTACATATAAATATGTCATTCGTCGTTATTTCGAGATATCATTCTGATGATGTTAATATCTTAGAATCCTATAATCTCTTGATTGAGAAAAAATCTCAGAATATTTCAAGGCAGTCTGTGTAAGATGTGACAAATCTATTAAAAATTGCAAGCCCTGAATTCGAGAAATAACAGGTAACACTGAAGAAGTAGTGATAGCACTGTTCCAGTGGGAAAATTTGACAAACATGAGACAAGCCATTCTTATATTGTTCGGGTCATAAGCATTCAGTGGTTTGGATGGTACCAATCCAGCGCTATATCCTAAAGTTTCATAGTAAAATCTATAATCTCTTGGCAAAATTTTATCAAATGTAAAAGAAGAACCATATCTTGACAGATAAAGCCGGTGTCGGGAGTGCTTCTGCAATAGAAATAAATATTGACACATATTTTCTGCATCAGAACTTTACCCTACGATGTTTTCGATCCACAGACTCATGAGTGAATAAGAACCATATATTGTATTGCATCTTTTTAGAGGATCATGCTAAAGGATTATCAACTTTTACGATTATGGCTGGCTTGGGAGGTTTCATGGGTTATTCAATGGGAGGCATAAATTGGGATGCCACTTCTATAGGTAAGATTTATAATGTTACAGTATCTATACTTTTCCATTTGTATTTATTTGTATTTTTATTTTTTCAATACAGGAAGGAGGCTAGGAGGTCACGTAAAAGCGGTCTTTACTATAATAACATTTATTTTTATCGCTTGTGTGTCATTTACTGTCACCAGTTTTAGAGAAATCCCTTTATGGGCCTTAGTAGCACCTAAAAGTAGTAAAGTTCCAGCATCAGAAACAGATCATTTGGATGAATGTGCTGCCTCATATGGTACATTAATGGATGAACAAAATATAGAGCAGGTAATTTTTAAAAACTGTAATTTTGAAATATTTCTCTAACAGTATTATCAGAGTATGTTCAAATATGTACTTAGATATCTTTCGGGCTCCATTCAACCAGAGAATAAATAATAAACTTCAGTTAAAATGAAACATCACATGAATTTTGCAGATTTTGCAGACAAACCAGAAATTGCTATTATTTCGTCGGCTGAGTATTATTTTTGCCGTAGAGACGAGCACAAGTTATCTGCTTTTGCTTTTTCAACGAAATGGCGACGATTTGATTGGCTACATTCCTAGACACAAACCATTTTCTCCCAAAAAATTAACATCATTTAGCAAAATTCCAAAACTTTCGAAAAGATATTAAGTGGCTCTCTTTTTCTGTGTGTGCATCTCCTTTACATATTATATGTGCGGCTCTGTATCTTCTTCAGAATATCAGTTTTTTACTCTTCATTTGAACGGTAACTTAATACGATAGAGCATTGCTTTAAGCCACACACTTTATTCATAACATTCTCAGCTATTCTCGCTGTTTCTTTTAACCACAAACTGTTTGGTTCGTGCAATTGCTGCGACTTAGCACATGCTATTGGGTGTACAACTTAAAAACCGGAATTTTTTAGCGAAATTTGATGCTTTATTGTGGAAAAATGTTACAATATATTTTATTCAAAGTATTGTCCATTGGAAGCTACAACATTTCCCCATCTTTCAGGCAATTTATGAATTCCATCCCAAAAAAATTGCGCCGGCTTGGCGGCCAAAAATGAATCTATCCAATTTTCGATATCTTGAACTTAAGTGAAGCGTATTCCTGATAGGGCATTCTGCATCAATCGGAACAAATGGTAGTCTGATGGTGCAAGGTCTGGGCTATAAAGCGGGTGAGGCTAAATTTCCCATCCGTTGTTTTCCAGGTAATTTTTGACTGGGGCAGCAATATGTGGCCGAGCGTTGTCATGATGAAAAATTATTGCTTCGTGTCTGGTCGCATTTTCCGGGCGTTTTTCGATGATGACACGATTCAAACGTATTAATTGTGTTCGATAGAGGTCACCTGTGAGCATTACGGAGCATTACCTTGGCACCATGGATATTTGCCTTTGGCTGGGAAGGTCCTGGTTGTCCGGCTTCATATATGAATGTTTGCGTTTCGGGTTGTCGTAATGGATCCATTTTTCATCCCCAGTCACGATCCGATGTAAAAATGACTTTTGGCAGCAGTTTTCTTTGCAAAAAAATGACCCAACAGAACCTCCCGCAAATGCTGTCTTTTTCTCCAATTTTCGAAATTATTCATCGTGAAAAATAATAATGATGCACACAAGATAAAATTGTTTTGTTGACTGATTTTGACAGCTGTCAAATGTACCTTCAAAATGACATATATATAAAGCTCGAGCTTTCACGATATTTGTTAGTACGGACATCCACCGTCAAATTCCGGTTTTTAAGTTGTACACCCAATATAATTTTTGCAGACATTTTCAGTACAATAATGGGCATAAGAATTATTCCTCCCGACTTTATTTTGCATTTATTACACACTATTTAAACTGCACTATCCGTTAATTTTTATGTTTATGTTTCAATTTATTTGAATTTTACGCCTATCCATATCTTAAATTATTCCTGCTAAAATAAGAAAACAATAAAATATTTTATCCTTTCCTTAGTTTAAATACAACAACACCAACGTATATACTTAGATTGTTTCGTGTTTTTTATTTTTCATGTTCTTATTTTAGCCTTCACAAAAGGACCAAACACAATCAGATTATTTCAATGTCCCTGGGGAAAATGTCTGTGAGACATCATTTCTTCAACAAAACAATGAACTTCCACCCACTACAGATATGGGGGCAAATGCAGAACTTCCGCGGGAGTCAGTGGAAACACTGTCACACTATTTATTATCGATTGTTTATATGCCGCATTCGCTACGGATGGTTTGCCTGACAAATCTCTTTTGCTGGATGGCTCATGTCTGCTACTCTTTATATTTTACGGATTTCGTTGGCGAAGCTGTTTTTAATGGCGATCCAAAAGCAACAGAAGGAAGCCTATCGCAAATTCGCTACGAGGAAGGAGTGCGCTTCGGATGTTGGGGAATGGCAATGTACTCGTTATCATGCGCTTGTTATTCTTTAGTAATTGAGAAACTGATTCAACGATTTAGGTAAGGTTTTATGTATTACATTAATAGGCTTACGCATTCTACTTTATGGGAAAATAAAATTAAGGCTCTTTTTTAAATTATTGAATATATACGAGTATGTAGGAGTGTGCTACAAAGAGAATTTCTTTTTTTTTAAGCCATTCAAGAATTTTTGTATATGATAGACGGGAACCGTTATATAAACGTTATAAGTCAAAAATAAAATTTGCTAATCACAGCAATGAGCTCTAGTCTACCCAAAATTGGAGGGTTAATTTCTTCATCCATTAGACCGCTGAAATTATTACTAGAGCTGTCTGTTTGTACACGAACTTCGTACTGTAAGTGAGTAAGAACTTCGTACTTTAAGGGAAAGAAATCAGGTTCCTTCAAATCAAGTGAATGGTAAAGTTCATACATTTGATACGAACTTTGTACCTCGTATTATTCGTTACTTGTACTTCGTACTATTCGTAACTTTTATGTGTTAATATACACAACCGCATGAAAGTTCAGAAGCGGCCAAAATATCAAACTGGTGCCACGCCCACCATTTAACGATTATCTATAAAAAAAACTTAACACGTTATGTCCCGCAACCAATGTACGCTGTTTCGATGAAATTTGGTAGGAAGGTGTCTGACATAAATATTATTTACTGGTCTAAAAGTGGGTGTAATGAGATTAGTGACAAGCTCACTTTTTAACAATTCAAAATTTGAAAACGTTATATCTCGCAAGTTATACTAGATATTTAGATTATTTACTGCCTCCGTCGTAAAATTTAAGGGATTTAAAATGAGCGAAATCAGTCTACGGACACGCCTACCGCCCATACAAAATAAAAATTTGATGAGTATGATTTCAACATCGCAATATTAATACATAGGTTAGGATGGCCGTTGTTGCGTGGAGCAAAATCCTCACATTGACCGCCTAATTAGGTCCTACATATAAATCAGACCTTGAAACTTTTATACTTTTATTCAAAAAGTTTTACAAATTAAAATTTTCTAAAAAAAGTTTATATAAATTTCGATCATAAAAAGTTTTTAAGAACTTTTACATTTAAAGATTTTTTAAGCTCTTGTTACATATAAGTTTTTTAAAAAAGTTTTTTTGGAAAAAGTTTCTACGAAATGGGCCCAAAAGGTCACTAGAGAGCTCGTAGATCCCAAACAGTCACATTTTATCTTCCAGCTCTATAGATAAGTATGCAATTTCTTATACCATTACTTCCGTCACTGGGTCTTTTTTTAGGACAAGTTTTTATTAAAAACTTTTATCCTTAAAAATTTTTATATAAAAGATTTTTCAAAAATTTTTAAAAATTTTAATCCTTAACTTTTATTAATAAACTTTTAAGGATAAAAGTATTTAAAATCTCAAAAAAATAATTTTTAAAACTTTTTTGGACTTTTATTTTTAAAAGTTTTTTTAAAAGGTTTTATTAAACTTTTATTTCAAAAAGTTTGAAGTTTTTTAAACTTTTATCTTAATGTCTTTTAAAATGTTTAAAATCTGACTTAACCTTGAAAAAACTGCATTTCAAGATCTGATATAAATACTAGAAATACCATGCAAAAAAATCATCAAAATGCTCTTTTAAAAGCTTTGTTTGAGATAATTCAACGACATTCCACTCGGACACTAAGGATAGTAAATAGAGACTATGATTAAAAACTTGGTGAATTCAGACAAGAAGGCGTAACCAAACAAATTTTAGCCAGATACGAGGAATAGTATCAGAGAAAAATAGCTCAGAGAAAAAATAAACGGAATTCGGACCAGAGGGCGTACATCGATAAACAATTGCAAAACCTGATATAGTTGGTTTGAATGGTGTGAATAATATGACCCTCTTGTACACTACGGTAGCAAAACCTGCTATTTATTTTCAATTATTTTAAAAATAGCTGCCAGTTTAATTTCAAAACCTGCTTAATTAGTCAGTGCGGTTGACTTTCAGTTGCAAAATCAAATTTCTCGAAATTTTAAATAAAAAAAAAAAAAATAATTACTAACTGGACGATTAAACAGACTTTTTTACTTTGAAAACTACGAGTTTTTGCCGGTTTACCAAAATTTATTTAACATCGAGGTGTAGGAATTTGCAACTAGAGTTCACATAATTCATGATTATCCAAGACTAGTCAACAATCTCAAGTTTGAGGTAAAACCTATGTTTTTATAAACGATCACAATTTATGTAATTTTATGAATTTATACTTACACATTGTTCCTGTATAGTTTACTCAAACTTAGTTTTTTTTTTTATTTGTAACATTTAAGGGCGAAACCCGTCTATGTTGGTGGTCTTCTCTTCTACTGTGTTGGCATGTCACTTATGGCTATGACAAGGGCAAAATCTAGTGTTATCATCTTCAGTTGGGCCGCAGGTGTTATGTACTCAACGCTTTTTACGATGCCATATCTTTTGGTTGCTCATTATCACTCAATGGGGACGGTGAGTGCTATAGAATTTTACATTTTGTATGGTATAATATATTTTTCATTTGATTAATAACATTTCAGTTTGAGCTGGATTCTGATGGTACTGCAAAGTTGGGATCAAATGTACGCGGATTAGGAACGGATGTTGCAATCGTCAGCAGCATGGTCTTCTTGGCGCAATTTATTTTATCCTTGTGTATGGGAACAATTGTATCAATATCAGGAACGACCACAGCAGTTGTTAGCACAGCTAGTTTTTTAAGCTTTTGTGGAGCTTTAGCAGCTACGCAGATAATGTATTTGGACTTGTAATTATGTAGTTATATAGATAAAAAGATATCCAAAAAGTTATTCGTCGAAACAACGTTTTTTTTTTTTTTTTTTTTTTGATTAAAATTTAATTGTAAATATCAATTTAAAACATATTCGCTTGTGAAATTTTAACTTCTAATTAAGTGTCCTGTAAAAGAAATACTATATGTAAATGTATATTATATAGTTAAACAAAAGATTACAAAAAGATAAAGGTAATTTAAATAATATATGCTTAAAATAAAAGGAATACCATTAAAACAAATAAATATTACGCAATTACCAAGGCGGCGAATCTACTTTACCAGGTCAATCAATTAATTCTTTTCATAAATTTAGCAAAACCCTTAGTTTATCGAATTAAACTAATTTTCACATGGAAATGGACAACACCCCCGTTGTTTTTATAATTAACAGTGGACACTATATTAAACATCATTTGCATCTGCTGGGTGCGAAACAACAGAAATATATTATTTTACAAGATTTTCTCATATGTATATTTCCAAAATATAAATAGGTTCGATCATTTATTTTAAATATGTTTTATTTGAAAATTCAAAAAGATTAAGTGCTTTGTCCTAAACTGTCCATAATATAAAACTCTTCAATGTTCCTTTGTGGTAAATATTGAAACTATTATTGACAGTTTTTGGTTATGTGATTCTTTTGTGCAACTACTTGTATTTGTAGATTGGATATCTTTCGTTTAAGATCTTAAATAATTACGACACTTGTCAAGTATGTCTTTTTTAATAACAGTGTAATCTGGGTGCAGTTTCATAACTTGTTGACAGGTATCAATTGCATCGGCATAACGTTTAATTTTCATATAATTGTAGGCTAGCTTGTAACCAATATGGGGTTTTGATTGACCGCCACAAATCCAAGCACTTTGATAACACTTAGCTGCATCCAAATACGATTGGCCTTTTTCCGCAACAAAACCGGCAAACTCATATGCTTTTGTACAGGACTTATTATGCTCCAAAACACGATCAACAAAAGTTTCGGCAACATCAAGTTTATTGGCCTGAATATATATATCTGCCAACATAAGCCAACTACGTTCCAAGTACTCTGCCTCTTCAAAGTTCCAAGTCAAACGTGAAATGCGTTTAAGTTGATTTTTTGCACGTTGTGCTTGTTTCAGTTGCACCAATGCTGATGCCATACCTAACACTGGTCCGACCAAGTTTTGATATTCCTCTTTAGAAGCCAAATCGGTAAAATCTTGAAGAGCTGATTCAATTTGAAATTTTTGTTTTGATGCCAATTGTAAGAAATTATGCAACAACCTATGGTTAAGAGCTTCATTGTCCATTCCTCCGGGCTGAGGTTTCAAATCTTTTAAGAGACGTTCAGCAGTTCGCAATGCAATCATCCGTGATTCACTAAAATCTCCACTGTCGGAGTATTCTACCGAATCGTTGGCTGTTGGCAAATCACCGTCAGGATTAATGCAAATGTTTATCATATTGAATATAGCTTGCTGACCCCACTCGTAGTCACGTCGAGCAGCATTAAATTGCCTGAGCGCACCATTTGGGTTGCCACAATACCACTCATACAGGCCCTTGCAATAATTGAGACCAGGAGATTGCGTTGGATTGGATGTTTCTTGCTCAGCACGTTGCAAGAATGGTAAAATCTCTGGTAACGTTCCGGAACGACGCATAACTTCAATAAGTCTTGCAAGTGCTGTCCAGTAACATGGCTGCGAAATAAGTAATTGCGAAAAATGATATGCAGCATTTTCAAACTCCATCTATAAAACGTAAGAGATGATAAATTTTGACTGAAGGTATTACTTTTTCATATTAAATGTTTACCTTTCTAAATGATAAATCTGCCATCATTACCGAAGCCGCTTCATTATTGCTATCGATGTGAAGAATTTGCATGCATACTTCTCGGCATAAATCCATGGAATTAATTTGCATATAAAGGCGAGCAAGTGCTGCTAAAGTTTCAATGTCATTTGGTGTATATTTAAGGCATTCCTTGAAGCAAGCTAAAGCCTGATTGTTGTCTCTCAAATGAATATTTTGTTGAGCCATAAGTAGACAGATCCTGTAAAATTTTATACAAATAAAATATTTTTCTTTCGGCACAAAAAAGTGGATCCTTTTTTGTATTAAGCGTTATAATGATGTAACCATTCAAAAGAAACTTAAAAAGATGATATCTTAAGTTTTGTATTTATTTGAATTTTTCTTCATGGAATTTCATTATCCTAATTTAATTATCTTCAGAACGGCGTTAGGCAATACGCCCAATGAATAAACGCCTAAAAACAATAACGAAATAACGGCCAAATTATTTTCATAAATATTTGGGTGTGAATTATTTTGGAAATAACGCCTGGAATTCGGTCTTGATTTGAGCCCAAAAAAAGAAAAAAACGAAATAACGTCCAAAAACAAAAAACGATATAACACCAAAATTATTTTTATTTAAATTTGGACGATAATCCTTTTGGGAATATCGCCCACAATTTATTTATATGAAAATAATGAGGGCGTTATTTTTGAAAATTTTAACTGATCGCGTTAACGAGATATCGTATTTTTAAAATTGTTTTTTTTTTAATTTGATTGTTGAAAAAAAATTAGCTTCTACGTTGTTCTAGAAAATTAGACGAAAACAAGGAAACTCATTTTCAATGTAAAATTCCGATGCTGATTCCAAATCTGGCCTCAAAATTGCTATATCTGATATAGTTTTCGAGAAATCCTAACCTACAGACAAATTTTCCATCCATTTTGTGATATGCAAACATAAAAGTTACGAAACAATTTTTATTTTTTTTGTTTCTAATTCTTTTGAGCTTATATAACAGAACAAGGAAATCCTTAGCCATAAAACCTTAAACGGCTTGAAGCCCTATTATTTAACTTCAAACCCTATCGCTATCTTGTTTCTTCTTCTAATTATTCTAAGCTGAAAAGGTGAAAAAAGGAAAAATCCAAATTTTTTCCGATATTTCAGCTTACGATATATCGAAGACAAAAAATCGATATAATCTAAACTGATTTTTAAAGTAAAAGACTGGGGTTTCAAGCTTCATTTTTAATCCTACGAGCTTACTTTTGAAGTAAAAGACTGGGGTTTCAAGCTTCATTTTCAATCCTACGACCTAACTTTAACAACGAACCCATGAACAAAATTTAGTCTTAGTTTTCGCGTCAAAAATATTTCCATAGACAAAAAAAAAAATCCAGACAGACAGACGGACATGACTATATCGACTAAGGAGATGACTCTGATGAAGAATATATATACTTTTCCATACCTGCCACGCCTCCTTCTCTGATTTTTGTCGTGCTCACGTTTTGTTTTGTTTTTGCGGTCAAGAGAAAACTAGTAAGGGTGTAACCTTTGGCCTGGCCAAACATAAATACCTTAGACTGCAGTATGAAAATTTTCTATAAATGGGAGTTGTCACGCCCGCTTGTCCGAGTTCACCCAGTTTTTGCTCAGAGCTTGTCTGAGTAAAATTTAGTTCGATTATCTCCAAAAACCCTTTTAGCACAGCGTTTTGAAGCTTTTGCTTGCATCGGAAGTCCGAATTTACCCAGTTTTTGCTCAGAGCTTGCGCTTACAATTCCTAGTATTTATGTGTATTTTGGTTGCATTGTCGTGAAAAATACTCCTAAAGTAGCATATTGAATATATTTTTTGTATGGGCGGTAGTCGTGTCCGTTGATCGATTTCTCTCATTTTCAATCTTTCGAGCAAACTTTTACGTCAAAGCCACTGTACCAAATTTCACCAAATTATCTTAGTTTTCCCGTAAAAAATATTTCCACAGACAGACAGTCTATATCGATTCAGGAGGTGACGCTGATCAAGAATAGATATACTTTTCTATACCTGTCACGCCTCCTCTGCGTTACAAACGGAAGGACAAAGTGAATATTTCCTGGGTGTAGAGTATATAAACACATGTTTTTCTTACGATATAATTGTTTGTTGCAGTTAGGACTCGATATAGTGAAAGAACCTACTAAACTACTGCCTTCTAAATAAACAGAACAAAAATTTCATTTGTTCTGACGACCGTTCTACATAGCAATGAGCGTGAGTCCGAAAATATTACGAGCTGCCAAAAATAATTCTTTGAATGGGCAAAATAAAAGCTGCAAAACCTTGTGTATTTGGCCGTAGAATTCCTCAAGTAAGCCCGAATTTTAGGGATATCCCAGCCTAAATATGTTTTGGGGGTCATGATATCACTAGGCGGTATTTCATATTTCCAAAATGAAATAAGACCTACTTTAAAAACAAAAACGCCCTTATTGGGTCGCAATTTTCAAATTGATAATCGCCCACATTTATAAGAAAATTCAAGGGTTATATGGTTTTCCTTCCCCAAGCCTCGTCCCGAATTTGATGGTAGTCTCGAAAAAAAAATTATTACGAGTTATTCCACAATCTGTTAAAAAAATATTTAAATATTAAAAGATTAGACCCCTATTAGGACTAGTATTTTTATTTTCTGAATTTTCTTTTCTTCACAAAACTTAAACTAAAACAATGTATATGAATATTTTTGCTATGTACCACCTTTATTCATCGATTTTTGAACGCAACGACGATACTTCTTTCCGAATTTGACATATTACTTCTGCTAGTGCTTGAGGATGGACGCCAGCCTCAATGAGTTTAATGCAGATGTCCAGGCTATCCGAGCTGAGACCAGTATTCAATAATTGGGAAATTCCTTGGATATTCGAGCGGATTAAATGAGATTGCTGTAGTTTCAAATAATTACTGCCATATATTTTATTTGGCGTGCCCCCACTTTCCGGCGTAGTATCATCACTTTTATTCGACATTTCTATTTTCATTTGGTGACCAAGAATATGTTAGTTAAAATATTAAAGTTTTAGTATTTATTGAATTTTTAAGAAAACAGAAATGCAACATCTGTTTTTCTTGCAATGTTTGAGGTGCCACCTTCTGCTTCAATAAATAGTTACCTTTTGTTGAGGCAAACACACACTAAATTCAGTCGGGTGACAGCTCAGTCGCAAGCGCAGCTTTTTAGTAAACAGACTTTTTAGTCGGGGGAAGGTCAATTCTTAGTCAAGCGATTGCTAGCAGATTTAAATTGTTGACGAGAAAGGTACGAATGTGATTCTATACATAATTTCTAAGCATATTTAGCAAATTAACTTTGCTAAATGGCTCCCGGAAATAACTCCATAGGAAAAAACAGCGTTATTTCGAATTTAATTTTCTGGCTTCATTTCTTTAATTTTGGCCTTAATAGTTAATTTTTGGTTCTACATATACCAAAACATTCCTGGCTTTATTTGTACAAAAGTTTTTTCTGAAATAAAGCCAAAATTTTTGGAAAAAACTCCAGAAAAATTTTACGTTTTATATCCAAAACAAAAAAGATACAAGCCCGGGTCGGGTAGAGACATTCCAAGATCATTAGCATTAGCGTCAATAATATCCTGCTAGATATACTGTTCAAATGCCGAGCTACATCAAAAATGCAATCAGAGGGCTATAGCAATCGAGGTCAAGCTGCGCAAATGGAGATGGATTGGTCACACTCTCCGGAAACCACACAGCGAAGTTTGTCGCCAGGCTCTTGAGTGGAATCCACAAGGCAGTAGAGGACGTGGTAGACCCAAAATCAACGGGAAGAGGTCGCTGGAAAAGGAAATCCAAGAATCGGGAAAGTCGTGGCAAGAGATTAAAGTCATCACAAGGGATCGTGACAAATGGAGAGATTTCATATTGGCCCTATGCTCCTCCTAGGAGTTAAAGGAGAATACATACATACATAGATATACTGTTCGGTGTGGAATTTTGGCCAATAGAAATATCAGGGGGTCGATTCTAGTTCAGTGAAAAGTCGAAGTGAAAAGATTTTTTATCACTTCACCGTAAAAGCGATTCTTGTTGCTTAATATTTTAAAAAATATGAAAAGTTTTTTTACACCTCAAGCAAAAGTTTTCACTGACAAATTCAACAGTGATAAAAATTTAATTTAATGAAAAACAAACATAAACAAATCAACAAAAATATTTCAAATGCGGTTTCCTATAAAACATTAACAATAAGTTGATGTAAATGGCCGGAAATTGAAAGTGCTCAATCAGATGGATAAATTTAAAATTGCAAAATATAAGGAATATTCACCCCACGACCCCGTTTGTATCTATATTCGTTTCGCTTCAATTTAACGTCGTTTATCCCATCGCAGTCCAGTTTTAGTTGGTTCAATTAAAAAACTAGAGTTCGTTTTAACCACCTAAAGCAAGTGGACAGCGTGATTTAGATCGGATCGCAAATCAGACAGTCTGTCCTTTGTAGACTCTAAAACTATCCGTCTGAATTTGAATCTCAATCACACTTCGACCCCAAGTATTATCTGTACCAAGTTTCATTCTCTTAGCTAGAACCGTGGGGCCGTAATCGTGGTTTATTTGTATTCTAAAAATCTATTTCGACCAAGGGGAAAAAAGCTTTTCATTAGCATTTATGTTTTTGTCAGCACCAAGCACGTATGTTCCATAAGAAGCATTGTTTCATTGTATGTCCTAGGGAGTAAGCGCTTACCTCGGCTTAACTTAAAAGAAAATAAGCGTTAAATATTAAAAAAAAAAAAAAAATTTAAAAAAAAAATAACTGTCCCCCATTAGGATTGAACTCCTAACACAATGCTCTGAAATATTAAAATAGCAAACCTTCTATCACATCAGCTACAGAATCTCATTACGTATGTGTATAAAATTTGTATTTTAAATCAAACTATTTCGATACCTTAGAGCGCTATAGTCCTATCTCCACTTTTTGCGATTTTGAGATTTTTGCAGTTATGGCAACATTATGGGCTTCTTTACCGTGTAGAAAACTGTGTGATGTCAAAATACCACTAAAACACCAAAATATTCGAAAATTTAAAAAAATCCTATCTCCAAACTGTAATTTTTTCAAGAGCGCTACTGTCCTATCTCCACTGAATATTCAAATAAGTCACATTTTAAAAAAAAATTCTTTGTTTTTTCGCGTTTTCTAAGCGTTTCATGACTTTTTGCGACATTTTAGTGAACAAATTTGGTTACACCCAAGGCTCCACTCTTGTTTGTCGGAACCAAAAATTCAAAAAAAATTCAAAAAAAATTCAAAAAAAAAAATTCGTTTTTTCGTGTTTTCTACGCGTTTTATGACTTTTTACGACATTTTAGTGGAAAAAGTTCAAAAAATTTACTATATACGTCGTTTTTTTTGAATAGTAGTGGAATTCTATATAGGGCCAAAAGTAATGTCATACTGTAAATTGGCTGGGATTTCGTTAGAAATTAATAAAATTGGTTAAAAACAATAAATTATGTTAAAATATACTACAGGTAAAAATATTGCATATATCGTTATACCAAAATAGCAGCCAATTCGAAATAACCACTGTTTGAAATCTTCTTTTTGCATTTCCCAACAATTGGAAAAATGGAGATAGGACTATAGCGCTCTAAGGTATCGATTTGTCAGCTAGAGTATGTCAGTTATTTTTCACACACCACATTGAAAATTTTATTCAACTCGCTTTTTTCACTTTGTAAACCAGAATCGCTTTAATCGATGAAGTGAAGTGAAAAGATTCGGTGAAAATGAAAGTGATAAATTTTTTTACACTTCACATTTTCACTGAACCAGAATCGACCCCCTGATCTCCTTTATTTAAAAACTCTTACAAAGAGGCATTATGCGCCAACGAGAAAATGGAGGTAATTCAAATATTATTTTCCACACTTAAATGAAAAAACTCCAAAAACAAATTATGCTTTCATTCCGAAAAAAAGTCAAATAAACTATTAAAAATACATGTTATATGTATTTTAAATCAGTCAGTATAAGTTGGCCCATTTTGTATTTTAGTGATAGAGTTTTCGGAGCAACAAAATTTCAATATTTATTCTTGGAATATTTATCTGCTTTTCCTTCGTTAAGGCTAACGTTACATTTGATGCGACTTTATACGAAAATTAAGTAGTACGGCCAAAACATGTTCCAATAAAAAAAAGTACACTAAGGGCCAGTTTTTCAGTGCAAGTTTAAACTTCGTTTAAACTAAGTTTTATTAAACTAGTTTAAATTGTTAAACTCGTTTAACAATGAAATGACTTTTTCAGTGCGAGTTTATCTCCAACTCGATAGTTTGATTTTTTGTAGGCATTACTGAAAAATGACATGAAAAATGACATTGACGAATTTGAAGTGAAGTTTGTTTATGTAATTTTTTTTTATTTTAAAACTTCAAGACAAATGAAATACGAAGATTTTCTGCGACTTTGGATTTAAGTGTGGTGCTGTGCGGTCGTGATTGTCCGTCGTGTGTTTTTTTATACTCTGCTGCTTTTCTTTTGCTGTGGAAAATTTATTTTAGACGCCATTTTGCGATGTGCAGAAATTTTTTGTGTAAGTCAACTATTTTAACGCATGCTGTTTTTTATAGTTGTGCATCACATTTGACAAATATATTAAATAAATATATTCTAATTTTTTCGGCGTTTTTAGATTTAGTAATTTAATTTTGTGCGGGTGCTTTGCTTTTGGGGTGGGTTTTTGCTTCCCCGCTCATATACGTTTCATTTTTTTTGTGCGGGTGATCTTGCATCTTGGTAGATTTCATTTTGTGAAAATTTTATAAAGGTGTACAGGCATTTTCTTTTTTCTTTTTTTCCGGCTTAGTGCTAAGGCACAAAATGGTGTATCCCGCAGACCTCGTGGTTCGCGCGGCTGATGCAGGTGGAAAGGGAGAAGTTAAGGTGCCTCGTCCGCGTTATTACGTAGACTCTATTTTCACCAAAACTTTTGAAATTTTAATTCAATCAAAAAATGACAATGCCATAAATGTGGTGGATGTTGGCAAACATCTCTATAGTAAATACCAAAAAATTGATATCTTTTATTTAACGAAGAAGAAGATGAAAGTGGTTTCTCAAAGTAGCAGCGTTGCTAATGAGATTGCTAAGGACGAGGTTCTTTTACTGAACTACAACACTTTTATTCCTTCTGAACTATGTGAGGTTAAGGGGGTTGTCCCCATACCGATTTCTTATACTGAGCAAGAGATCTATGATGGTGGATCTGGGAAAAATATGTCGCAATATGGTGCTTTGGCGCCAAATTGCAAAATTGTAGAAGTTAAGCGACTGCGCAGGAAGGATGTGTCCAGGCCTGGGGGGTTTTCAGATGCGGACACGGTATTGGTGTGTTTTTCAAGTAATGTTTTGCCGTCTCATCTTTCGTTGGGTGGCATTAACTTTCCAATAAACCCGTTTCGGGAGAATGTGCTTCAATGTAAAAAATGCTGGAGATTTAATCATACAGAAAGGGGGTGCAGGCGTGCACAGGGTCTTTGTGTGTGTTGTGGCTCGCATCATGCCGATGCTACCTGTTCCATACTGAAGTGTGTCAATTGTGGGGGCTCTCATAAGGCCTCTTCTACTGTTTGTCCGATTATTCAAAAGCGTGTTAACGAAAATATTGAGAAGGCCAACAAAATAAGGCCTAAAATTGTTACTTTTTCTGCCGCGACTTATGCGGATCCTGGTGCGCGGGTTCCAATTGGTCAAAACCAAGGCAAACTACCTTTTAATGGCCTAAGCGACCCTTTTGTGTTCGCTTCTGCGGATTTTCCAGACATTTCTGATTCTCGTCGGTCTCGTAATGTTAAGAAGTCTGTAGATTCTAACAAGAGGAAGCGGGTTGATGATTTTGTTGCAGTGCCTGCTGTGTTGAATTTGACTCCGGTGGTGGAGGATAGCGGTGTGTCTCCTAGCAAGCGTTTGTCTGAGGTTCATGATATTGAATCTGTTATAAACGTGCAGGTCAACAAGTCAAGTGTTGAGTTGGTCAATCAGATCAAGCCTTTCTTCGAGTCAATTGTTAGTCTGCTTGATTCAGGCAACAATGATTTGGAGATACCACGTAAGGACAGTCTTAAGCCATTGTTTAGTGCTATTCTAAAAAATATTAATCATTATGATGAAAATCGTACAGCTGAACTGCACAAGTATTCGAAACAAGAAAACTCTTCTTGAACAGTATTTTATAGACAATAAGATATCTATTGGCTGTTTGTCTGAAACGTTTCTTTTGCCTACCGACACTTTGTCTTTTAAAAACTTTGACGTCATAAGATCTGACCGTTCTCCACCCTCTAATCGCGGAGGTGGTGTGGCCATCATTTTCGACAGGGCTCTTAAAGTCAAAACACTCAGTATTGTCTCTCCTTCTGAGGCCATTGAAGTCTGTGGTTGTGAGATTCTCACTAATAAGGGCACTCTCACAATTCTATCTTTTTATATTCCACCTGTGTTTAATATTTCTGTTGCACATCTCAATAGAATCCTGACTGCTTTGTCTTTTTCATCAATTCTGATTTGTGGCGATTTTAACGCGCATAACGCTTGCTGGGGGAGCACCGCGACGGATGCCAGAGGCAGGAAAATATTAGATTTTATAGAAGAAAACAATTTTATGCTACTAAATAATGGTGAACCGACGCATTTCGGACAAACAGCTTCGTGCTTAGATTTGACCTTTTGTTCAGGGAATGTGGGTTTAGATTCTGACTGGAGAACTGTTCGAGAAACATTGGGTAGCACTCATTGTATTATCGAAATCTCTCTTGATTCAGCGCCTCTTCCAAAAAGCTTTGCAAAATACATTGTTCCCAAGGATATTGAAAAGAGTTTCCTTAATAAAAAATTGTGCGAGGTGTTTAGTTCACCGCTGTTTGACTGTCATTCCTCAGATAGCAGAATAGACACCTTCACACAGGTATTTCATGATACATTTAAAATTAAAGCTAAGAATAGAATGAGGCCTCCGAATCCTTGGTGGAATGAGGAATGCAAAAGAATCAGCGCTGTTCTACGGCTGGTCTTGGGTAGATTTAAATCTTGTCCTTCTAGAAGGAACTATAATAAGCTTCTTGAAACTAAGAAGGAATACAAATACATACTCAGAATTGAAAAGAGCAAAGGTTGGAAGAGGTTCTGTGAAAACATAAATAGTAGCATGACAGTGGCCGAATTGTGGAAAGCTGTTCGGTGCTTCAAAGGTAATTTTTCTAGCTGTATGTCTGGTTTTAGCGAGTGTTTGTCTGAATTCTGTGACGCTCTGGCTGGTCCTGTTGGACCCTTTCAATTTATCTCGCCCACTTCAGGTCACGGTGATCACTTTTTATTGCTTCCATTTTCATTTGCAGAATTAGACAGAGCAATCTCGTGCTCTAAAAACACTGCCCCGGGTATCGACGGTTTGCGAAATCAGCATCTTAAACTATTTAATGCTGAACACAGATATAAATTATTGGAAATGTTTAACGAAGTTCTTACCAGTGGCTTCATTCCTTACTGTTGGTATCAGTATAAGGTGATGCCGCTTAAGAAAAAAAATGGTGTGTCTACTGCGGCTTCATCCTATCGTTCTATTGCGCTGGCGGCGTCACTCAGGAAAGTTTTTGAGCGTATGCTGTGCACTAGGCTTGAGTGGTTTTTAGAGTCTCATGGGAAAATTAATAATCGACAGGCGGGTTTCAGAAAATGGAAATCGACATCTGATAATATTCTATCTTTGTGGTCTGCTGTTCAGTTGTCTTTTCTAAAGAAAGAAAGCGTAGTGGCTGTTTTCTTGGATATAAAGGGAGCGTTTGACAATGTCAACATTAGGCTATTATGGTCTAAGTTAAATTTGTTGGGTGTGCCCAATAGATTCTGTGATTTTGTCTACTGTCTCTTTCAGTTCAAGGATCTCTATATTCAATGCGATGATGGGTTTGTGAATAGACATTCCTTTACAGGGGTGCCGCAGGGCTGTGTGCTAAGTCCCATCTGTTTCAACCTTTATGTTGATGAGATTTTTGGCGTGGATCTGGAGGGTGTGTATATTCTGGGATATGCTGATGATGTGGTCATTTTCAGCTCGGATGCGGATGTGCTTCAGGCAAAGGAGAGGGTTCAGCTTGCGTTGTCCACAATTGAATTTCGGCTCAAGCAACTGCAGTTGGAGTTATCTGTTTCTAAAACAAAATCTATGATTTTCACTAAAAAACACTTGCTTGTTGCACCACCTTTGCGCATAGGCGCTGAAACACTGGAATATGTTGACTCTTTTAACTTTTTAGGTTTTACTTTTCATAAGAAGCTTATCTTAAGGCTTCAGGTGGATCGTGTTGTTAAGAGCTGCTTCCATTATACAAATGTTCTTCGGTCTTTATGTGGAGTTACTTGGGGTTCTGATCCTAAATGCCTGTTACGTTTGTACGTGGGACTTGTTAGACCAAAGTTAGAATACATGGCACCACTGCTTTTAGGTTGCTCGAAAAGAGATCTATTGAGGTTACAACGAGTTCAATGGAAGGCTCTACGCATTTCGCTTGGTGCTATGGTCTCAACTCATACACTTAGTTTGGAGCAGATGGGTAACGTCATGCCCCTGCTTGAGCGATATAGTTTTCTGTCTGAAGGCATCATAAATAAGATATTATCCATTATTGATCATCCAGCTAGGCCATTTATTTCTGAAATATTAAATTTTGCCAATCCACCTGTGTTTTTTAAAAATTTCCTAGAAAAATCGCAGAAATTTTCCTTTATTTCACACATTAGGCACCCAATTTTCACGACACCATACGAGGCCCTCTTCTTTAAGCCGGTGGTTAAGTTTCTACCAGTGGTCAGATCGCAAGCCACGCCTGAAGAAGTTAACAATAAATATTGTTCGTTTTTGTCTCACAGGGGGGACTTTAAAAGAGTATTTACAGATGGTTCGAAAACCGCTAGCTTTGTTGGTAGTGGGGTTTGGATGCCTGATATTGACATTGAAGCGTATTTTCCCTTACACTCAGCTTCATCTATTTTCTCAGCTGAAGCCTTGGCTATAATTGAGGCAATCAAATTAATCTCAGTTCAGGAGTCTAATAAATTTCTTATAGTCTCTGACAGCAGATCTGTTTTAGTTGCGATAGGCAGTGCTTTTAATAATAAAACTCACCCTTACATTTTTCAAATAAAAACACTTTTATACGAATCTAGGTGCAGAGGTAAACAGATTCACTTCCTATGGGTACCCAGTCACATGGGTATTGGGGGCAATGAGTTTGTAGACAGGGTTGCATCTGAACACCCGTCGGGTCTGGACACATCCAATCTGTGTGTAAGTTTTACTGATACTAGATCAGTTGATAAGTCAGTGGGGATTGCAAGTTGGCAATTGAGGTGGAATTTGTCCGAATTTGGACGTCATCTTTTTGGCATTGCGCCATTTGTCAATAAGCGCCCTTGGTTCTATAATGTTTGCCTAACACGGAAAATTATCACCACAATAAATAGATTAAAGTTTAACCACACCAGGTGCAAAGATCACTTGCACAAAATTAATATTATTGATAGTAATGTTTGCTCTTGTGGGGATGTTGAAACATCTCAGCACTTGCTTTTTCATTGCTCGAACATAAATCCGGCTCAGCGCATGATATTTCTAAATGTGATGCGCGACTGTGGAATCAGCAGCCATAATTTGGTTGACTTGCTTAAATCAAATAATATTGATATTTATATTTCTATCTCTCGTTTCTTTGCGAATGTCAGTATAGAAATCTGATCGTCGTGAACGTCGCGAATAGGCACGCATCGAGTCGCTTAAATCCATTGTCACTTAGGTTAAGATACTATTTTTCTATTATACAATATCTGTTTTATTATCAATTTAATTGATCTCGATTTATAACTCATTATATTTATATATTTTTTTATATATTTCATTGTTATAACGAATTTTCATATTCATACATTATTATAACGAATTTTGAAAAGAGGGAATAATCAAAAAACAATACAAAAAAACACATAAAAATTAAAAAAAAAATCGAAAAATATCCCCACAAAAAAAGAAAAGAATTTACATGTTTATATAACCTGTATTCAGTTAATTTACAGGACTTTGGTCTCATCACTTAACTTTTGACAACTAAAGGCACCGGCGGGTGTCTGCAACGTTGAGAGCTGCAAGAAAAACCCAGTGTTTGTGGCAGCCCTCGTTCAACGCACATATGTTACTCGTAATGGGTTTCATATTCTAAGAAGAAGAAGAAGATTTTCTGCTATAAATTTTGGAATTGTTTTCATTTATTTGTAATAATAAAGGCAAATGTTTATTGTATTAATTGAAATAATAAATGAACATAAATAAATATTCAAATAAAGAAATTTAATTTATTTTGGTTTTCTGCCACTACCACCGCCGCCAAATGTTCTAGCCTTCACGTGCAATTTTATAATTCAAATCCTCCGGTATTGTGTACTTTTTTTGACCAATGTTCTTTAAAATTGTTTCATTGTCACTGTAGGAGTTGATCAGCACAATAGCATGCTTTGGCCTGATACCTTTAAGAATGCAAAGGTCATTGAACTTATTGTTGGTCAACTCGATACCTTGTAAAAGTTCTTATTTCATGGATACGCATTTTACGTGCCTCACGAAAAGTCAAATGCCGTAAAACTAACTAGACCCAAAAGTTAATGCATCCATATCTTCTATTGCTGTGGCAAACACCTTTCCGGCTTTTACTAAAGCTGCACACGCAGCAGACCTTTTGCCTCATTTACATCCTTGTTACCCGGACTAATCGATCATTGAATTTCTCCAAATCTGCCTTATCACCTGCTCCTTTAGCTTTCTCAAGCGTTTTCTGAGTTTTTCATTTTTGGTTTTTTAAATTTATTTATTTTTTGTTTTGACAGCGATTTTTAAAATTAATTATTTTTTATTTACGACAGCAGTTGTCAAAATCATGAAGTATGTTAAACGAAGTTTAAAGCGAACGGTCCATTCAGTACGTCGAATACGTCACGTCGTTTTTTTCAACTGACTGCGACGCGTTTGACGGAGAAGACTGGCCCAATGAATACTTTCAAAACGGATTAAAACATCACAACTCTTTTTATAATATTAATTTTAAATTTTAATTTTACACTTGCACAGCTCCAATATTTTTTATTCCAATAGTATTCACAAAATAAAACAAAAACGACAAAGAAAAAAAAAAAACAACAAATGAAATTGAAAATAAATTTATTTTATGGTTGTCAAATCAAACGACGTACGTCGAAAGTTGGGAGTTGGGCAACTTTTGTACGTTGCGTTGACGGAGACGTACTGATTGGGTCGCACTTGATATAAACTCATATTTTTAACTTAGCTGTCAGTCGAAAAAAACGACGTGACGTACTCGACGTACTGAATGGACCGTTCCCTTAAATGGGCAATATCGTTCAGTTAAACTTAGTTTAAACTACGTTTAACATTCACTGAAAAACTCATTCCTGAGTTTAAACTTAATTTAAACCAGAAAATGAGTTAAATTTGCACTGAAAAACTGGCCCTTATTTTTCAATATTCATCTCATTGTATTTGTCGTACGACTTAATCTGATTCAGACAAGATAGTTGCGCAGCTATCCTATCTGTCGGGTAAGCCAGCTCTAATACAAAGAACTGAATACTGAAAAATTAATTTTACTTATTTTTAGGCGTTAGGAAATAACACCAAAAAAAAAGAAATAACGCCCAAAAATTAAAATGACATAATAACGTCAGAAATAAAAACGAAACGCTCAAAAATATGAAATAACGGCCAAAAAAGAAATGAAATAATGCCCAAATTATTTTCATTTCGATTTATTATTATTATTTTGGAAATAACGCCCAAAATTTGGGCTTGATTTTTTTTTTTTTTTTTTTTTTGCTTTATTTCGTTTTTTATTTTGGGCGGTCATTTTATTTTTTGGGCGTTATTTTATTTATTTTTATGGCGTTATTTTGTTTTATAAAAGCAAAATAACGCCGAAATTATTTTCACATAAATAAATTGGCGTTTGGAAATAACCCCAATGACATAACGCCCAAAAAAACCATATAACGCTAAAAAAGTATGAAACAACACCCAAAAACAAAATCAAAATACCGTCCAAATTATTTTCATATAAATAAATTATGGGCGTTATTTCCAAAATGATATCGCCGAAATTTATTTGAAAATAATTTAGGCGTTATTACGTAACTTTATTTTTTGGGCGTTATTTCATATTTTTTGGGCGTTTTTCGTTTTTATTTTAGACGTTATTTAGTCCTTACGAAATAAAGCTGAAATTTTATCGGGCATTATTTCCAAAATGATTATCGCCCAATTTTATATGAAAATGATTTTGGCGTTTTTCCTAACGACCTATTTACATTGAAACAAGTTTTTATGTGTGACTTAATTTCGCACGATTCGTATCCAATGTAACCTTTGCCTTACTCATTTTACTTATGTATAGTAGAAATAAAATTTCCGTTTTGACAACCCGAATAAAAGAGGAAATGCAATGTTGGTGACGAAGTGAAGCAAAGCAAGAAATAAAAACTGAGGGCAAAGGGAAAGACATCTGCTTGAGTAAATTGGACGAGAAATAAAGCGAGAAACACATAAAAAGTATGCATGCATCAAGAATTGTCAAATTGAAGTCAAATACATGGGCGACTTCCTAAACGTCCGTTGCTTTGTGTTGAAACAGCATTTTCGTAAAAAAAATGTCGCATAATTTTAGGAGCTTATTTTTTTTCTGCATCATTCTTGCAATTCATAACGCCTAACTACAAATCGTTGACAATGCATAGCAATCAGCGCATCAGTAACAAAGTTGATGCTTTTTGTAAACTTTGCTCTTAAGTCAAAAAATTCCTAAAATTATGCGACATTTTTTTTACGAAAATGTTGTTTCAACACAAAGCAACGGGCGTTTAGGAAGTCGCCCATGTATTTGATTTCAATTTGACAATTCTTGATGCATGCATACTTTTTATGTGTTTCTCGCTTAAGACCGTGTATGCCAACTTCCAAAAAAACGCACGCACCATCCCTCAAATATCATGACGTCTCTGTCTTTTCACCAATAAAAGCTGTTGACTTTTGACAGTGACAGTTTGACGGTTGGAGTTGTTAGTTTATTAAACCCGCCACCTTTTTCTCAATGACAGAAAAAATTATTGTTGTGCTGTTTATTGTTCCGCAAAAATAAATTTTACTTTTCGCATAAAACGGATTTTACAAAATGTCCGAAGAATTGCAGAATTATAAATTACAATTGCAACAGGTACAAAGAATTCAACTATTTGAAATTGGAAGTATACAATTTGTTTTTTTAGGTCGAAGCAGCTTTACTCACAGATCCCGATAATGAGGAATTATTAAAATTAAAAAAGGATCTCGAAGAAGTGATTGAGTTGACAAGAGATTTGATAAAAACACAATTGGAGGAGCAAAAGAAATCTTCATACGTAGAACCATCTGCTAGTGCAGCTACAACAGCCTATTATGACGAGATTGAAGCTGCGCTGCTTGAAGCGGAAAAACTAGTTTCCCCAACAAAAACTTGGAAAATTGGAGACAAATGTCAAGCAAGATGGACTGAAGATGGTCAATTTTACGATGCCACCATAGAAGGCATCACTGATGAGGGAGAAGTAAGTGTCATATTTGAGGCATATCAGAATCGCTCAACTACATCACTTAAGGAACTACGTGAGCGCACAACCCGCAATGAAGTTTTCCCTTCTACCAAGTAATATAACAAAATTGATTGTAGAAAATATATAAAAAAAAAATTTGTTTTCCAGACGCCATCATCCAAATCAGAAAGAATATCTGAAAAAACGTAAGCAGAAAAAATTGCAACGTTTCAAGGAGCTGGAGGAGGAGCGTGAGTCAGATAAAAATAAATGGCTTAACTTTACAACCAAAAATGTTAAAAAGCCAGGTATGAAAAACAAAAGCATTTTCGCTTCACCAGAAAACGTATCTGGTCGTGTTGGCATCGGTACTTGCGGAGTCTCTGGAAAGGGAATGACCGATTTTACTGTCGGTGAAAAGTATCGAAAAGGATTGTAAAAAAATTTCAAATCAATTTTATTTTATTTTTTTTTTTTGGTTTCTTATATAAGTAGTTAAGAATTAACGAATTAATAAAAAAACAAATTCTGCATCGAGAATGAGTTAAATTTTTAAATCTTTCTTTTCGTCAAAAGCTCAAAGTTAAATAGAATAAAAAATATAATATAAGGGAATGGGCGAAGGTCTTTCATGGAGCACACATTTCAAAAATGAAAAAATTCAAGTTTTGTATTGGTAAAACCGATTTCATCGCTGTTAGAATAACCACCATAATAAAGCAAATACAAATTTTGTAGAGCATTGGGAAATAACGCCCAAAAATAAAAACCAAATAACGCCCAAAAAATAAAATGACTTAATAGCGCCCAAAATAAAAACGAAATATTGAGCATTTAGAAATAACGCCCAAAATTTATTTATACGAAAATAATTTGGGCGATAATCATTTTGGAAACTACGCCCAAAATTTTGGCTTTATTTCGTTTTTTTGGGCGTTATTTCGTTAAAAAAAAAAAATAAAAAATAAAGTCCAAAAACGAAGTAACGCCCAAATTATTTTCATATAAATAAATTTTGAGCATTATTTCCAAAATGATTATTGCCGAAATTTATATGAAAATAATTTGGGCGTTGTTTCATTTTGTTTTGGGCGTTATTTGTTTTTATTATGGACGTTATTGCGTCATTTTATTTTTTGAGCGCTATTTCGTTTTTGAAATAAAAAACGAAATAATGTCCAAGAAACCGAATTAAAGCCCAGACTTTGGGCGTTATTTCCAATATGTTTTTTTTTGGGCGTTATTTCCTAAAGCCATTTTGTGGCGTGAAGAAATATCGCTGAAAAAAATAAAATAAAAACGAAATAATCATTTGGGAAATATTCATATAAATATTTGTTCCATAATATTAAATACCATTCGCTAAATATTTTCTTTTCGCTTGTTAAGCAAAAACTACTTTGACGAATTCTAAATAAAATCATACCGCATTTCAATATACATGAAGTCCTAAAGGACAACAACGCCAAAATTTTTAAAGCTTTGCACAAATTCTACAAGGACTCAAGCATAATTATATAAACCAAACTGATCAACAAAACGATGAAATTAAAACAAAACAAATCAACAAAACCCCACAAAGATGTCAACATATAACTAATGTCTCCAGTCACGTTTTAAAATCATCCACTCAGTGGATTTGACACAACATTGCTTGTGCTAATGGAAGAAGAATTCTAAAAATTTGGTGGCCAAGGATTATCTACGTGGGTGGGCGCAAGTTCTCCAGATTCAACGAGGGTATATTTGAGCATTACGAGAAAAAATTTTTGTATAGCACAACTACTTATATAGTTCAACTTCAGCAGCCATACGGTTGTTGTACCACTATATAGATATAAGTTTTGCGTGCGTATTGGTACCCACCGTTGATTATCCGTAATTTCACCATTGTGTGCTGATTAAAAAAAAAAACAATTTTCAGATGTCAAAATATTCTAAATCGTACCACAGCATTAATCCAATAAATGCATTAGAGGTATTCACGATCTAGAGTAACGTCCTGAGTAACAGAGTAACAGGGTAATAGTGCACAACCACAACAACAAAATATACGTAAGTTACTCTGTTACTCTTTTACCCTTTTAGTCAAGGTATTTTCTAGTGTAAAATAATCTTACACGTTTGCCTTTTTTTTACTAAAGGTATTCACGATCTAGAGTAACGTCCTGAGTAACAGAGTAACAGGGTAACAGTGCAAAACCACAACAACAAAATAGAGGTATTCACGATCTAGAGTAACGTCCTGAGTAACAGGGTAATAGTGCACAACCACAACAACAAAATATACGTAAGTTACTCTGTTACTCTTTTACCCTTTTAGTCAAGCTATTTTCTAGTGTAAAATAATCTTACACTTTTGCCTTTTTTTTTACTATTTCTATTTCTATAGAAACGTTTGAACTTGTTTATGATTGAGAGGCAATTTTCGTTCATCAAAAATAAAAATTTGAATGAGAGCAAAATATTCAATTAAAAAAATTTTTTTTTTGTTGGCAGCTAAAATTATTTTGAGAAACAAAAAGCAAATATAAGTGCAAAGTATTGAGTATGCTCACTATTCAGAGTAACTGAGTTCACTTTTACCCTGTTACTCAGCTTGTTACTCCAGATCGTGAATAACTCTAATATAAGTAAGTTACTCTGTTACACTTTTACCCTTTTAGTCAAGCTGTTTTCTAGTGTAAAATAATCTTACACTTTTGCCTTATTTTTACTATTTCTATTTCTATAGAAACTTTTGAACTTGTTTATCATTGAGAGACAATTCTCGCTCATCAAAAATAAAAATTAGAATGAGAGCAAAATATTCATTTGAAACATTTTTTTTTTTTTTGTTGTCAGCTAAAATTATTTTTAGAAACAAAAAGCAAATATACGTGCAAAGTATTGAGTATGCTCACTATTCAGAGTAACTGAGTGCACTTTTACCCTGTTACTCAGCTCGTTACTCCAGATCGTGAATAACTCTACTATTTCTATTTCTATAGAAACGTTTGAACTTGTATGATTGAGAGGCAATTTTCGTTCATCAATAATAAAAATTTGAATGAGAGCAAAATATTCAATTAAAAAAATTTTTTTTTTGTTGGCAGCTAAAATTATTTTGAGAAACAAAAAGCAAATATAAGTGCAAAGTATTGAGTATGCTCACTATTCAGAGTAACTGAGTTCACTTTTACCCTGTTACTCAGCTTGTTACTCCAGATCGTGAATAACTCTATTGTATTGATTGAAATGTAAATGATTACCCGTTCTTTTGTAAAATGTAAACCAAAACAAATTCCTTATTCTAACTTATTGACTCGCTCCACGGAAGCAAGATTGACAAGCCTCTAATATTCAGTCACTGGTACAACAATTTAAATAATGTACCATAGAATTGATATCTTTACTATCATTGATACACATATGCATATGTATACATAATATGTATATATTGATTATCGTATAAAGAGGAACTTACTTGGACAAAATTTTATTTTGTTCCTGGCTGTTTCCATTCTGATCTATGGAAATACGTTTTTGAACACGATACTGATTATCTCGTGCCTCTCTTAAAGTTCTCAATGATAAGTTTATATTTCCAGATTTTTCTCGGATGCGTGCCAAAAGTAGCAGTTGCTTAGTTCGCATCTGCATTTCCGTTATATCGTTGTCATTGCTGAAAGGAATAATATTGATTTACATTATCATAACACCCAGTACAGAAACATAATTGTATAAATTACATTTTCTTTGTATCATCATCGTCTCCCAATACATCTGCTGCATTCTGATATTGTTTCAGTTTTAAATATAATTCGGCAAGGTCCAATTTTAGACCAGAGTGATCGGGATTCTTTAGTGCTTCATGATAATATTTAATAGCCGCATTGTACTGATGTGTTTTAACGTAAGCTCTACCCAGTTTACTTGCCATTAAAGAATCATTTGGATTCATACTTAATGCCTTTTCAAAAGCGTCAACAGCTAAATCTGGTTCTAACGTAGGTAAAAAATCAACATTATTATTCAGTACACAATGAGTACATAAATTATTGAATTTTTACAAAATGAAACTATAAATATGAAATCCAAGCACTTCGTTATTTCTCTTGAATGTGGATTAAAAGCTACATTACCTAATTTTGTAGTTAAATAAGTACCAACCTTGAATCGACATATATGCTTCACCCAACATTAAATAGCTCTCAGTTTCAGGACATTTTTCAACTAGCTCTTTAAAACATTTCGCAAATGCAACACGATCTTTTTTATAATGTAGGTAAACATATGCTAATTGCGTTTTAGCCTAAGATAATAAGAAAAAATTATGTCAATTAAAAAACATAACCGTTAAACACATTTTACCTGTATGAAATAAGATTGGCCTGGCTGAATAGCTGAAAGTAAATCAATCGCTCTGGAAACGTTGCCTTTCTGTAGCATTAATTCTGCATTTGCTATAACTAATCTACCTTCCTGAGGCGTATTACTAAATTCGTCCATTGCAATTTGTAAAAGACGCTCACTTTCATATGCCTCATCCAACTCTCCTAATCGACTATATACGTTAATAACCTCCAAATAAAGCGTTAACTTATCCGACATTGTAAAACCACATAATGAAGAACTTAAAGTTTTAGCTTCTACTGATTTGTTTGTTAAATGTTTGCCCGCGTTATCTTCACCAAAAAATGGACTTCCTATAATTTGCATTGCACTAACAAAGTTCTTAAGTGCTTCCGAATACTGTTGCTGATTTTTCTGTACAATCCCAAGTAATAAGCGATAGAGAGGATTTTCACGAACTCCAAAATTATGTGAAAGGCAAATTTCCAAAGATTGCATTGCCATTGCAAACTGTTTTTGTTGTATTTGAACTTGAGCCATAAGTAAATATGCATCAGTGTAAGTAGCGTCAATGTTATTTAAAATGCGATTAAGTGTGATTGTTGATATAGTTAGTTCACCGCATAAAAATTCCAGCTTAGCTTTCATATAAATCGCTTGAACATGACCAGGACAAGCTTTTATAACAACATCTAAAATGTTCATACAATGTTTTAAGTAAACATGCAGCGAATCCTTGGATACAGATATTCCTAAATTTAATTGTATCTGCACTGGTGACAAACTAAGTAAATCAGCTGTTATCTGCAATAGAAAATCAGGATCCAACTGCAATATGTATTCGACACCAAAAGAATATGTCTTTAGTTTATTTAAGTGCGTTTCGGCAGCATCAACCAAAACACCAAACGCTTGATCAGAGCCCTCAGTAATTTTGGATATCAAAAATAGCAGCAATGGATTTTTTTCAATACCTTGAATATCGTTAAGAAACTCAATTTGCTGACGTACCTGATCCGTAATACCTTTGTCCATTATCTGGCAAAATGTTAGTCCACATAAGGCTAAAAAGAAATTATTATCCATTTTCGTAGCTGCTCGAAAATACTTGGCTGCATCTGAATTGTTCCCTAATAAAATATTTTGATATCCAAGTTCTGTTATATATTCAATATTGCTAGGACTAAGCCGTGCGATCTTCTCGATATGTTTATGCGTAATGTTCAAAACTTCTTTATTTCTGGAACATATGCGCGAAAACAATTGGCAAATTTGCATTATAATTCCGTAATTTCCTATTTCCACGCGTTCAACAGCTGCCAATAATTGCTGCAGTGTAGCTGCTCCAACCCTTACGTTTCCGTCACGGCATATGAGGATAAGTCCCTTTACACGCAGTGCCGATATATTTGTAGGCTCAAGATTAACTATTCTGAGAGCTGTTTCAAAGGCATGATCCCAATCCCAACAGGATAATTGAGTTTCCATCTTCTCAATCAGAGGAATATTCAATTCAGGATAACGAACGGAGAGTTTATTTAGCACGCCGATAGCATTGTCGAAATCATTTATAAGCTGAAAATATTTTACTTGGCCCAGTGAAGCATCAATATTTTTTTCCTTACTTAAAACCTTTTCCAACGCTATCAAAATATTGTTATTAATGGAATTGTTTTGTATAAGTTCAGTCCAAACTTTAAGCACAATCGCCTTATCCAGAGAATCATTTAATTTTAAGGCTTTATCGGCGTATTCACGTGCCTTTTCCATTTTATTTGTTAAAAATAAGAATATCCCTGCATAGTACGCCGCATTAGCATTAACATTACGACGTTCATCTTTAAGTTTTGATTCCAAGTTCGAAATAGCCTCTTTATCTATAACGTTACAACGCCTATGTGAGTATATTAACGCCAGAATTGCTGCCAAACCGAGTTCATGTTCATTTTTAAGTGGATTTAGCTCACGTATTGCTTCCTGCACACGATTGCCTAAAGCAAGCGCAATACCGTTAAAGAGGCGAAATTCTACTTGAGCTGGAAACTTTGCTAGTCCATCTAGAGCGGATTTTTGCATAGAATGAAAAAACTTTTCCCGCCCATAGTAAAAAATTAGACTGACAAAATCTTGCTTATCCATACTTTCCGACTAATTGTAAGTGTGAAGAGATTTTCAATTAAATAAATAAAACTGAAAACTTATTATTTAAATTTACTTTTCGTTTATATATTTGATATATTTCGGTTCGTACTTCTGTACATAATGACGTACATAATCGCAATGAATTTCTGCTCTTAAATCATTTCTTTCGATATACTGAAGTGCTGCCTGAAATTAAAAAAAAAGGATACACATTAGAGTACTTCATAAAACATGCCAACATTTCCTTTGCAGTTGAACTTGAACACAGAAAACAGCTCAATTGCAGGGCTATAACTGACGTTTGTCCATTCATATACATAGAAAAATATGGATTTAATAAGTCACAGTAACAGGCTGAAATAACTAACCAATTAGCGATCAGCATTCTTAATAAACAAATGAAATGTGGGCAAGGATGTCATACGATATGAATTACTTTAAATTAAATTAAAATTTATGAAAATTTTAAGGTAATCGAAATAAAACCGTGCCGAACTATTTTTTCCTGATAATATACACCTATCCAATAGCAAAGCTCTCAGTGGGTATGTGAAAGTAAGCTCGAATATTTTTTTTATTGGTTTTTTTCAAGAATCAGTTATTATAGGATTTTTTCTTAAAAAAAAAAATAGTTTGAAGCAGTTTAATTTTTTGATGGCACACAGTGTTATATGTAGTATGTATGTAACAAGCTAACAAGCTAAACTACATGCACTACAAAACGTATAGAAAAATCAAATTCTAGTGCTGCTGACCTGGGCCAAAACTTTTCCTAAGCCACGTCCTTCTAATTCTTCAGGAACTTTTGTGTGCCTGATCACCATTACATTGCCTTCTCTTTCATATTCCAAATATGCTCGACCAATGTCCGGTATGTCCACAAAGAAAAGGCCCAAATTGCTGTCATGTACAACTTTAACTGCATTACCCGATGTCCTCTGGGCGGAATAAAACAGATTTGAGTTTGCTGGCTGGGACGATGCCAGTAATCTGTTTGACCTTCTCACTCCGTTCTGCATTTGTACGTCTATCCAAATTGTTCTTCTTCCAAAATAGTTAATGAATATTTTGGGCCTTGCTTGTAAAAGTACTAAAGAAAAAGTGCGACTGATAACTGGTGAATTTAGAAGCATTCTACAGTGCGAGAAAGAAGTGAAAGATAGTTTTAATGTATACTCAAATCTTCTTACCTGACCTTTAACTGATCCCTAATATGGAATAATTTTTAAGTTCAATGATTATCATTAATTTCTGTACGAAAATTAGATGGTGCTGCTTTGGTAACAAATCAGTCAAAACAAAGATGTCAAAACATTGAAAAACACGACAAGGGTTGCCAACGCTTGACAGTGTAACACAAGTATAGGCTTAATGATGGGAACTATCGAATAAAAACTATCGAGTTATTTGATAGTTTGCAAAAATTCATTCATTCGATTGTTTTGAAAAAATCATTCATTAACGATTTTTAGTAATGAACGAAAACGACTGAATGAAAAAATCACTCATGAACGATTTTTAGTAATGAACGAAAACGACTGAATGAATAAATCATTCATGAACGATTTTTAGTACGTAGGGCCTAACAAAAGTTCGCTTAGTTGGTGTCATGTTATAAATTTTTAGTAAATCAAAAAATTGCGTATTATTTGTTATAGTCTTACGATATATCATTTTAATTTTCAGAAAGATCGGTCAAAATGGAGAGAAGAAAACGTAAAATTCGTGAAACAATGTCAGCAGATATTCCAATGCCAACGCAGCAAAAGATTCGGTTTGCTATTCTTTTTGGATTTCGAGGTAAGCTCAAGCGTATGGAAATATTTAATGAATGCCAAATAGCATTTGAAGTTAATGCGCCATCCCTCGTGACTATTTCAAAGTAGTTCCGAAGATCCCAGACAGGCCATTTTTTTGTGGAGGACGAACCTCGAGAAGGCCGCCCAAAATCTTCTACTGATTATGAATGTGTAGCGCTGGTTAAGTCTAAAATTGACGAAGATCCAAGATCGACCCAAGAAATCATTGCTGAGGAACTGGGCTTGAATGCCATGGCTGTATCGCAAATATTAAAAAATGATCTTTGATACGCGGAGAAATCTGCACGATGGGTTCCTAGAATTTTAAGTGATGCTCAAAAAGAGGAATGTGAGCGTTTTGCTAAGTATTTTCTTGAAAAATTCAAAAACGGAGGGTCTAACACCTTCAAGAAAATCGTAACAGGTGATGAAGCATGGTTTTAGAAGTACGACCCTGAAACCAAACAACAATCCATGGTATGGAGAAAGCAAAAAAAAGTCAGCAACAAAAGTAATGATGCCAGTTTACTTCACCAGAGAGAAAGTTGTAGCTGGTATTCCTTTGGAAAAAGGTCAGATGGTTACTGCTAAGTGGTATACTGAAACCTGTTTACCAGAAGTCTTCCAAAATTTAATTGGAAACGCCAAAAAAATGGAGCTACGCCGCTACTTTCTACATCACGATAATGCGCCAGCGCACACTGCTGAAAAAACGACCGATTTTGTTGCGCTTTCAGGCATCGAAGAAATTCGTCCCGCACCTTATTCCCCAGATCTAGCGCCTTGTGACTTCTGGTTGTTTCCAAAAATAAAAAAAAATTGAGAGGGAGAGTCTTCAACAGCAGTGAGGAGATAATAAATGCGGTTAATGATGAAATTGCAAAACTGAAAAAAGCCGATTTTGAGGACTGTTTTTCAAGATGGATTTATCGACTCCAAAAATGTTTCAAAATAAATGGCGATAACGTTGAAAAAATACAAATAGATGAAAAATAAAGTTATAAATTTAAAAAATTAAATTTAAAAGTTTTTTCAATTCAACTAAGCGAACTTTTGTTAGGCCCCTCGTAATGAACGATTTTTAATAATGAACGAAAACGACTGAATGAAAAAATCATTCATGAACGATTTTTAGTAATGAACGAAAATTATTGAATTCTTTTGTTTTTAGCTATGAATAAGTAATGAACGAAAACGATTGAATTGATTTTGTTTCACCCTATTGCTTTTCCAGAGCTTTGTCCAAGACTGGCCAAATCATTAACGACAGAAGAAAAAGGATAAAAGAGCAAAAGTTGGATCAAATAATTTTTTTAAACAGCAATCTTGGCTTTCAATAGTTTACTTCAGTTTTTTTAACTTTTTAAGAAAAATGTATTTGTTTTAGTCACTTACTGTTTTTTTCATTAAAAATTTGCATTCAATGTATTAAATATACTTAATCTCTTAGCTAAGTGAATTTAATAAATTTTGAATAAACTAATTCAACAAAAAAATTTAATACATTTTAGGTCATATTTTCTTTAGTTTTCGGCTATTCATTTTATACTAAATAAGTATATACAGTTTATTAAAATCCTTAGTACCTTATTTTAGTGAATGATATAAATTCTAAATGAGGGAATTCGCCAGAAAATTTCATTCAGTAAAATCGTTCATGAACAAAAAAAATCATTCGATAGTCAAATTCATTCAGTTACTATCTATCGATAGTCGAAATCATTCGATAGTTCCCATCACTAAGTATAGGGCATTTTGTTTTTTTATAATTTCGAAGAGATATATAATCAAGAGACGCAAAGAAATTTCAGAAATTCGAATCATCTCAAAAACGAAGTGGTTCTTATTTGTGAGCGTATACTATATTGCACGATCCGACACAAAAAAACATACTGTCAGCGTCAAAAGAAATTGTACACGTTAATATGTTATGTTTTTGTCTTTATTTTACTAGTTTGCTTTATCATTTTATTCAACATATTATGTTTTTTGAAAAATATATTGTATATTCTTTCATTTTATAAAAAAAAAAAAACAAAAATATAACAATAAAAAAAATTATAGAACAACAACTTAAAATACTTCAAATTCACAGCGTCAAAAGAAATTGTACAGTAAGTATAAAAAAATTATTTCAAAGAATTTTAAAGAGGTTAGTATTTTGTTTGCTTTCCATTTGCGTTGATTACAGCTTGCAATCTTCTGGGCATCGATTCCACTAGGTTTCGGGTTACATCGGAAGAGATTTTATGCCATTCCTCCATTATCACTGATTTTAGAGAGTCTTTGCTGGTAATCGTTCTTTTTCTAATCTGACGGTCCAGATGCTCCCACAAATGCTCGATAGCGTTAAGGTCGGGTGACTGGGCGGGATGATCCAGCTGTTTTGGGGTATGATATAGCAGCCATTCCTTTACTATTTTAGCAGTGTGCTTAGGATCATTGTCTTGTTGAAAGACCCAAGTTTGATCCAAGCCCAATTTGTCGACACTAGGTTGCAAATTATCTTTCAAAATGGTGAGGTAATCTGTTTTATTCATAGTGCTCTCTATGAAAACCAAGTAACCTACACCACTGGCTGCCATACACCCCCATACCATGACCGAACCACCACCATGCTTGACGGTAGATATTACATTTTGTTGGGCAAATGCTGAATTTTTGCATCTCCAAATTTTAGTTGGTGTTTTCTTACCAAAAATTTCAAATTTGCTCTCGTCAGTAAAGACCACATTATTCCAGAATGAATTTGGTTTATTTTGATACTTTTTAGCAAAATTCAGACGTCGCTGTTGATTGATTTTTTATATGAAAGGTTTGCTTCTGGGAACTCGTCCACGTAGTCCATTTGCATGTAGTGCTCTACGTATAGTACTGGAGCTAACGTTAACACCTGAGCGTTCTGAAATGTTCTCGGATATTTTAACAGCACTTTCAGTTGGATTTTGCTTCACTCGTCGCACAATGGATCGTATTTGAGTCGCATTTAGTTTACGGGGTCTTCCAGATTTGGGACGATTTTGTAAATTTTCGAACTTTTTGTAATTATCAATTATATGTTTTACAGTATTATGGCTTCTATCAATCATCAAACCAATTTCACGCAATGTTTTTCCTTTTTTATAATATTTTAGCACAAGTTCGCGAACATCCAGGGAGGTTTGTTTACCCATTTTGCAAATAAATTTCGTTACTCAAAAATCTTCAGATATGAACTGATCCTCACGACGTCAAGTCAATTAATAATTATTATAATTAGTTAATATTGCCTACAACATGATAAAAAGTCAAATCACTAAAAATAACGGGAATTTTTTACCGTTAAAATTCTTTAAAATATTTGGTGCACGTGTTGTACAATTTCTTTTGACGCAATTAATATGAAGATGTTTTTGTTTTTGTTCTATGAATTTTTGTTATTGTAATATTGTTGTTGTTTTTATTATGTACATTAAGAGAGGAGAAAATATATTATTAAAAAAACAAAAAATGTAATACAAAAGGGAATTGCAAAAGAGTATAATTTAACTGCAAACATAGAGGAACAACGTGTACAACTTCTTTTGACGCTGACAGTATGAGAAAATACAAAAAATTCTTAAAATAGACGTTAAAAAAAACACCAGTGTCTCGTCGTTTTTCTCATGCACGTCAGATTTTTTTTAATCGACTTTTGAAGTTTTTAAATCCACTTATAGTACATGAAAAAATCAAAAAATAACGCATTCTTGTGTTAAATCGATGAATTTAACTTAAATCTGAGGTGTATCATGTCTTTAGCAAACTTATGCTGGATATTGCGAGGAATACTTTTGTAGAAAATTTTTACCCTCTACATCACCCACATATGGGTCATTTTTACTCTTTTCTTAAAAAGATACAAAAATGACACCTAAAAAAGAGGAATATTGAGTCAGTATGTACTACAGTAGTATTTGCTATACAATTTCACTACCAAATAGTTGCAGAACACTAAAAAGTCGAATTTTTACCCAAAATCCAAAAAATCGTTAAAAAAAAAGTAAGTGAACGAGCACTAATATAAATTCTTATTGCCGGGGCAGGGGAAAAATTTCACCGACCCCCATTCATTTTTCCTCTCCAACATTTTTCTTAAAGTTACTAACTAATTTTTTCCACCCTCATTGCCGGGAAATGAAAAAAATGTTCTTAGCCCCCATTCATTTTCCTCCTCTTTATTTTTTTTTTTTTTTTATTCAGCATACTAGCCCCTTTTATCCACCCCTTAAGAGGTCTCCCATACAAAATTTATATTTCTATCTAAATTTTGTATGGGAGCCCCTTTAAGGGGTGAAAAAACGAGAATAGTATGTTCGAAAAAAAGTTAAGGAAGAAAAATTAATGGGGGTCTGTGAACATTTTTTTCCTCTCCCGGCAGTTTGGAATTTTTTGATATTTTTATCAAAACTTTGTATGGGGGCCCCACAGTGCACGGTTTGGCTGAAATGTGTGAATAAATCGTAGAACTTTCGAAAGGAGTACGCTAGAGACTTCTAGTAAACGACTTTGTAAAGCTTATTCGTCAACCTTTTAAGAAAAAATATGCAAATAAAAACAATTATTTTGACATAACCTCAAAAAAGTTGATCTAACATGGGAATTGTTTCAAAAAATCAACTAAATTAAGCGTCACGGCTAGACCACTGCTTGCTTTAAGCTCATATTTGGATGGTGTATTAACTGAAACATTTTAAAATGTAATTCGTGGCAAAAAAAATTCGGTCATTTTGAAGGGTCTCAGATAACCTCAAAAGTGACGGGATTCAATACAATTTTTTTATTTATTTCATGCTAAATTAAAAAAAGTGTGGCTAGTTTATTGTTTATCGTGAATCTATTGAAGCTTATCCTTGATAATATAGAGCACTAACCCCCAAATAGGCCTATAGCAAAAGGGAGAAAGACGCAAATTTCCCGTTGTACGAAGTAAATTTTTTCACCGGAATAGTCTTTATTTATACATGAAAAATAAAGTGTGCAAAGACCATTGTGAAATCGTATGCGCATAAAAAGTTATTCAATGTCAAAGGTCGGAAAAATCAATTTTTTTAATATATCTTTCAAACGGTTACTCCCAGAGAAAAATTTTGAAAATGTGTTTTGTAGCTCAGAAAATTACCTATAAAAATATGTAAGAATGGTTTTTTTTATTCAACTGTGAAAATATGATAGAAAATAATTTTAGTACATGGTATTTTTGTATACTTTCACAGTTGAATAAAATTTTTTAAATTAACATATCTCGTAAACTGCAAAAGGTACGAAAACAATTTTTGATTTTTGATTTTTCCGACCTTTGACATTGAATAACTTTTTATGCGCATACGATTTCACTATGGTCTTTGCACACATTATTTTTCATCTATACTATTTATATAAAATTGCTTATATGAAAACCCTATGTTGCGATTTGGTGCAAAATATACCGAACCAATTTTAATAATTTTTATTTTAAAACGTTCTACGTGTGGTAAGGAACAGGATTGTATACTTATTTTTTTGGTTTTTATAAGATAAACCTTTTTTTTTAGTATGAAGTTGTTGAAAAAAAAAAAAATTCAATGCTTGCATAAAAATGATCGTTTGCATTTCAGTCGTTATAGCTTGCTGCGCCATGAGTTGTTTTTTTTTATTCTTGATGTTGTATTGCTGATGAGAGCAAAACTGAGAGTGATTTCGTCTGTGATATTTTTGGACTTTTAACGATGTTTTACATGTTTTTCAATATTTTTCAATTCTTTTTGACTTTTTTCGATATTTTGGATGTTTTTCGAAACACTTGGACTTTGACCGATTTCTTCGATGTACATATTTCACTATTTTTCGAAACTTTTGATTTTGTTTCGATATATTGGATGTTTTGTTTTTAGACTTTTACCGATTTCTTCAATGTGGTTCAATATTTTTCAAAACTTTTGGGCTTTTACCGATATTTTGGACGTTTTTCGATAAAATTAGACTTTTGCCGATTTTTTCGATGTGTTTTAATATTTTTCAAAACTTTTGGACCCTTTTCGATGTATTGAATATTTTTCGATATATATATTTGGACTTTCACCGATTTCTTCAATGTTTTCCAATAATTTTGGGCTTTTACCGATATGTAGGATGTTTTTCGACATTTTTGACTTTTACCGATATTTTAGATGTTTTTCAATATTTTTCGAAACTTTTGGACTTTTACCGATATTTTGGATGTTTTTCGTTATATTTGGACTTTTACCTATACTTTATATGTTCTTCTATACTTTAATGTCAAATTATCTAAATTTTATTATCGATAATTCGTTTTTCTTTGAAAAACATCATCAGGAACAACTAAAAATACAAAAATAGAAAAACTTACTTTTAGTTGTTCCTGATGATGTTTTTCAAAGAAAAACGAAATGTCGACAATAAAATTTAGATAATTTGACATTAAATACTGACCTGTAGCTCGTTTTTTAATCAATAATTTATCAATAAAAAAAGGTAAAAACTTAAAAATATTAGTTCTTCTATACTTTTAGACTTTTGCCGATATTTTAGATGTTTTTCGATACATTTGGGCTTTTACCGATTTCTTCGGTGTATTTCGATACTTTTGGACATTTACCGATATTTTGGACGTTTTTCCATAAACTTGAACTCCTACCGATTTCGTTATTAGCTTTTGAGTGCAATCTGGCTTTTTATTCAAACCCGCGCAACGCCGGGTAAAACAGCTAGTGTATAAATAAAGACTATTCCGGTGAAAAAATTTACTTCGTACAACGTGAAATTTTGCGGCTTTCTCCCTTGTGCTATCAGTGGCGGATCCAAGGAGGGGCAGATGGGGCGATCGCCCCCTCTCTCAAACCTAAATTATATGTAAAGATTTTGAAAACATTTTGTTATTATCTAGAAATGTAGTCAATCGGGCCCCCCTCTTGACAATGCTGGATCCGCCACTGTGTGCTATAGGCCTATTTGGGGGTAAGTGTTCTATACTATCAAGGATAAGCTTCAATAGATTCATGATAAACAATAAACTAGCCAACTTTTTTTAATTTAGTATGAAATAAATAAATAAAATCTTTATCAAAATGTTGTATGGGAGCCGCCTTTAGGGGTGTATTAAAGAAGCTAGTATGTTGGAGAAAAATGTAACAGAAGAAAATGAATTTTTTTCCTTTCTCGGCAATGCGATTTTTTTTTTTTTTGATATTTTTATCAAAATTTTGTATGGGAGCCACCAAAAGTGTTGAAAAAAGGGGGTAGTATGATTGAAGTAAATGTTGGAGAGGAAAACTTAATGGGGGTCAGTGAACATTTTTACCCTATCGCGACAACGAGGATTTGTTTAGTGCTCTTTCACTCACTTTTTTGTTAAATTAAAAAAATAGATCCCGTCGTTTGCCCATTCTAAAAATAGCCTTAAAAAATAAAATAATCTAAACACGGATTTTACGACGTAAGGTTTTGGTGTCAATTTTGAGTAATCATGACCTACTGACTTTCAGTAAACAGTTTAATTAATTTTTGCTAATGACATCGAAAAGCCATAACATTTTTCGTTAAACTTTACCTTTCAACTTTTCCAATTAGATTCTTACTTGCCGAAAGTCTTAAACTCGTTCTCATCTTTAACCTTTAAATACATATTCTTCTCTTGAACTGGGCACCTTGTGAAATACGCAACTAATGTAAAAGAAGCAACTTAATTTAGAAGATCGTTCCTTAATTAAATAATTCAAAAGGCAATTGACTCATATTAAATTAACTTTCGAGTATCTGCATTAAAGTTTAAAAATTATATTCAGCGGAAAATATTGTCAGTGCGAATTATACTTTCGTTCGGTTAAGAAGTGATCAAATAAAAACAAAAACTTATCCTTAAATAATAAGGATAAGGACTTTTTATCTATAAAAAAAATAAACGAAGCAAAAGGTTTTTGTACATTTTTGCAAAATCTCAATCCTAGAAAAATACAAAAATATCAATATTATAATAAATAATACTTTTACTTTATTTTATATACATTATCGAATACGTTAAAGTGCATTTTAAGAAATTGATGGTTATTAATTTTAAGAAAATATGTTTCAATGTGTTTGTGTTGTCTCCTTCATACTTGTGGAGCTATCAAAATCCTTCGTTAGCCGTAAAGTGCGCCGGAAACATCCGCACCACATACGTCTCGTTACCGGATCCAAGACTATAAAATAAATAAATAGCACAAATCCTTGCAGTGTTGCCGTTAAGCAAAATAAATACGAAAATACTATTCCTGCCTTCATCAAGGTTAAAAGTCCAAATATCCAAGTAAATCCCAGAAGAAAGAATAATAACACTGTTAATCTTATTTGCGATAAAGCTAACCTCTTCTCAGTGTGCCGAATCGAACCATCTGGTCCACGTAGTACATTATATAAAATGATAAAGAATATGCCTAAGTTTGCAATAATGACAAATACTATCGGTAATACGAGTCCAAAATAAAATGAATATCCCGTTGGATAACAAATGGACTTTTCAACTGCGCTATCACTCGGTATATACGATTTTCGATCGAGTAGCAAAACGAAAATCACTGGAACAAGCGGTAGACCCCAACCTGCCAATGATGACTTCACGAAAAAGCGTTTAGGTCGTGTATTTCCAAACACTTGCACGTAACGCTTAAATTGTAGATATGCTATAACAGCCATCCAACAAAACTGCACAAGTACCGAATAATGTAGGCAGGCACCCAAAGCAATACAACTGGAAAATATTTCGTTTGAAATCAGATGAAGTGAGAATTCCTCAGTATTCACAAAACAAAACAGTACCATTTGCAAGGCAATGGCAGCTGATAGTTGTAGCAGAACCTTGGAAGATGCTTTTTGCCTCCAATTTTGAAATAATGCTGCTGTAATAAAGATGCCCAAAATTCCAAAAAGCGATAGTGAACAACCCAAAAGCGTTATTATGTCCAATGCTCTTTCGTGCACTTTCGTAATGACAACGATATCAGAATCAACTGAAAAATTAAAACTTCCACCAATTAAATATGCGAATGGGGTCAGATGAGTGCTGCCACATACAATCAAGTCTTTATAAACTTCTGATCGTCCTAAGAAGACTAAACCGTCACTCACCCAGGTTTTATAATTCCAGTAGCCACAACCTTGTGCAGTTTCATTGTCATCAGAGTCGTCATCGGTATTTGTGCGCATAATCAAAGGCAGCAATTCTGGTAGATCTTTATCGTGACCAGGAATGGAAATAGACATAATTTTGCCAAGCACTTTCTTTTCAATTATGTCTCGATCCTCCTGGAAGAGCACATCATTTGAATATATTTTGATAACAATTCTCTTTTCTGGTGGCTGTAATGCTTTAGTGCGATTTGCAAGAAGAGCAATTTCATCTAAACGATCCCAAAGTGTTTCCGGCACATACGTGGCCAATTGAATTCCAGGTTCATATAAAAGATCATCCACTGATTGATTTGCCAGTATAAACTTATAGAATTCGTTTTTAAATTCACCCTTGAGAAAACCTGTTTTAGCAAACTGTTCTGCATTGGATTCTTCTGCATTAAATATTGCAATGCCTGAGATATTGGCGATAATGGGATTTATTGAAAATATCACAAACTTTGTTGTGATTTTTACAATAACACCAACATCTTCGTAATCGATTGTATCAACATTTTTATCGTCGTAACTAAGCAGCTTACTATTGGAATTGTGCAGCGTGTCGAAATGTTCCAACAAAGAAGTTTTATCTATAAAGTTTTCAAATGCGTCAAGTAACACATTTGTGGAATTCAACTTAATTGAAAGCTTCATTATATTCTCATTGACTTTCATTAGGTAATTGAATATGCTAAAAATTCCCATAGTTGCTTGTGTCGCATTATCATCTATGGTTGTTGTTGTCGTATTTGTGCCGTCCGTGGAAATGTTTGCAAAATTTCGGCTATCCGCGAACATGCTTTTTGAAATACTCTGTATAATTCTGCCGATATAATAAAAGTCGGCTGGAATTAGATTTTCAATGTTTTCTTCAAGCAGCTCTTTTAAATTGTTTACTGCTTTTTCTGGTTCTTTCTTATATAATTTGGACGAGTCCAGTTCATAGAGATCTTTGGTAATAATGATTTCATTTGTATTAGTTATACAAGAAATTTGCTCCGTCTGCGTTTCTTCCCAAAAAACTCCGTGTAGAAAGTCTCCCACGCACTTGCGTATTACTGGTAATCCATTCTCCTTAAGACATAATTTTTGTGTAGTAACTGACTGGTCACGTTTTGCTGATGACCATTGATATATTTCACCGTTTGTGGTTTTAAACTGTTCTGGAAAGCAATATTCTGTGCTGTTCACCGTCTTTGCGAAATTTGGAAATTTTAACGATATTAAATGTTTTAGGGTCTCCAGCATTCGTATACGTACATCAGTGTCATGGCGAATACCAAATTTATTCTCTTCACTATCATCTTCGCTGGAATCTTCGGCGCTGTTATCAACGCCTGATGACTTTATTGATACTGTGATATGACATAGTACGCGCATTGTAGACGATTTATCATCAATCGATTCAATGTTCATTATACGTACATTGTGTATTTCGAGATCATCGAAAATGTCATTACCTTTCTTTAATTTTTCTAAAGTCTTTTTTATTTCTTTAGCAAAATCTTTGAGCGCAATAAAAGGTGAGGAACATTGTTTCATTTTACAATGTATATCAAACAGGGTGGCAAATGGATGTCCTTTATGCTCTTTTGTTGCAATAATCTTTTCCGATTTAACATGAAGGAAATTGAAAATAGTGTGAGCTTCACACCAGTAATAACCTGGGCCATCACCGTATAGTTTCAGTTCAAACATTGACTTGGTCTGTCTATAATTTTCCCAAATCATTTTTTTGATTTTAACACTCTTCCAGACATCATAATCAGAATTTGTGAAACATTTTATGCCATAGTTATCGTCTTCTTCGCCTATACGCCAGATATAAAAGCGATTATATACTGTCAAAATGAGGCCATCCATTTCAGGATCAATTGCTAATATCATTTCAACTTTCTTTCTGGAATGCAGCAATTCTACACTAAGAGCTGGTGGACTCCTATGAAACGGCACTATTCGAAACTTTTCTTCTATATTCATTTCCACATTCAATTTGGTGCCATTCATTTCAAACTCTCCTATCGAAAAGTATTGTTCGTCACCTACCTCAATATATTCGAAAATAATTTGAAACATATTGCGTTCTGCATAATACTCAGGCATTGCAACTGACTTAAGATCTTGCGGAAAGAGTTCCTTCGCCCAGTTAATACCATAGCATATGTTGGGTCTATAACTCAGTGCTTTGAACTTTTGTGGGCAACCAGAGTCTGCAACAAAATTTTCCGCATAAAAACAAACTGAATGAAATTCATTGGTGCAATGAGTCATTCGTAATTCTGTTATATTGTTATGTAGATCGACTACCAAACAATTTGTCTCTGCTGATAACGCGTGATATTTTGCTTCTGTTTCTAATATCTTATCTTCATCAAATAAATCTCCCCAATATTCTCCCGGTAATCTCCAAACGAATGGTTCGTATGTATGATTGTTTGTACGGGTTACTGGCATCCAAAAAGATTTTATATTTTTGGCTTGAAGATAAGGTTTTAAAGCTGATATTACTTTCATGTCCATACTAGACTCCAGCAATAATGGCACTGATCCATAACAGGTTGTTTCTTCCCATGCATGTGGCTTATTTGACAATTTGATGCAAAAATATTTTTTACTTTTACCAAGTAGTTCGATTTCAATTAAATCTTCTGGGCAAAATTTATTACGTTTTTTCCATGAAGCACATTTGATTTGTGCATTACCTGGAAACCATTGTCCAGTTTGTCGATCACATTTTCGTATCACAACTTTCTTTGTACTTTCGTCCCAACAGACAGGTTCTTGGGATGCAAAGAAATCAGTTGCCAGTATATTGGATTTCCATTGGAAAATTTCAGCATAATCATTTACCACAACATCCAAGGGACATACCGCCGTCTAATGAGATGGGTGTGGGGAAAAAATTTAAAAATGAATTATCTGAAGTACACTGTGTAGTGCTGTTTTATTTATGTAAGACTCACACCAATGTTGCGGTAATTTTGCTGTACAGTATATTTCCACGTATGGCTGTCGCATACAAGATTTGCGGCAACAATCACCCAGATGGTGAGATGGTGTTGCATTACTGTTACTGTCTTATCACGTTGTAGGTATTAATTCTTATCCAATTGAAGTAATACAATATTCAAGTAAGCGCGTAACAATTGTTAATTTAATTCACCGTTCGTGAAGACGTTCAAAAGCACTCTAAGTACTGGCGAAATATATGCATACTTTAAGGTATTCGTTCGTATCTCTGATCAAACTACCATTTTATCTTATTTTCAGATTGTTTCTTATATATTATATATTTATATGTATATAAAAGTATAGAAGATAGCATATGTACCACCTTCCCCAGTTGACTATCCATTGTTTTTTAAATAAATTATGCATTACAAATTGTGAACACTCTCCCCCAAAACAGTCGTCTTTTCGTTGAAAAGTTTAAAAACAGATTCTCTTGAATCGGCATCTCTGTTTACTATTAATGTAGGTATAGATATGTATGTAAGTACGTACGTACTTATATGTAAATATGTATAAACTGACTTTAAATTTTTGTTGTTTATTAACTGAAGTTCAGCATTTTTATCATTATTCCAACAAACGTATTTAATATGGAAGAGGGAATATCATTCTCTTCTTCACTTGGTATCTACTACTTATATCTACTATCTATTTTTTATACTTATGTATATACTGAAAACGTATGTATGTATAGTTATAAATATATTTAGCAATAATTAGTTAATTTGTCTTTTAGATTATGCATTAATTAAGCATCATGCATTTACCTGTGCTACTAAACCTGTCACCAACTCATGCATTTTTTTACTATTTCAGATATTTGGTCGTATGAAATGTGGGTTCTAAAAGTGTTAATGCTTTTATTCGGCGCTATTATATCGATGGGATATGGATACGATGTAAGAGTAAAAAGTTGCACATTGTTTTAGATTCTAACAGTATAAAGACAACCGGGTCTTAAACGCATCTGTAACAGTAAAAGTTCGATAACACGAATATCAATTATTCCCTAAAAATTTAAGTCATCGAATTGATGATATTAATGGATTATTTAATTGAAAAGAAAAATATATGAGTGTTAAAAATGGCAACAGAATTTTGTATATTTTTGAACTTTGATTAACGAGACATTCGGGTTTGAAAACTGTGCACGAAAAAACTCTAAAAAACGTACTCAACCGGTTTTTATTCAACAGTTCAAATTGGTAAAATTTCTTAGTTTCACTTTTTCTAAGTTATTAAGCGCATACGAACGCAAAAAGTGCAGAAAAGTGTTAATGAATACTTTGATTTTGTCATGTTAATTAAATGTTACTCATACGACATGTTGTGCGGGATTATACATATATGAAACTATTTTGAAATGGCTATAACTTTTGCACGTAGGGCCGTTTTCACAGCATTCAGTTAGAAGTTAACTTTCAGATAAATAAAAATTTTGTTTGAAATTTAATGTCAATGTGCCAGTTAAAGTTCCAGTTTAGGCTTAACTGAACATTGTGAAATCGGCCCTTAATATGATAAATTAATAATATTTTCAACGTTTTAGTGATAAATACTTTAAGAAAAAGTGACAAAAATAGTTTACATATGAGTCATTCTTTGTAGAATGATCGAATTTCCATGCAATTAATTTTCAAACTCGAATATCTTAAAAACAAAGTGAAACCATAAAAATGATACTGACTGTACTTGAATTGTGTTTATTAATCAATACCCGTTTATGTTAAAATCTATAAGTATCACAGTGTTATCATTATAAAATAAAAATAAAAAAAAATTTCCTACTTTCCTCAGCTACGGATCAAACGGAGCATAGATTTGTCAGCTTCGCATGTGCTTATTCCCGATGCAAGACTTTCTAAGGATGTTATACCAAGAAGCTATGAAATTAACCTACGACCAAATTTGGAGGAAAGTACTTTTCGTGGAAGTATTAAAATGAATCTCAGTTGGAATGAGGATACCAAAAAAATATCACTGCATGCCCATTTCGATTTAAATATTGATGAAATAAATATCAAACTTCGAAAAATTTTGAGAAACCCGTAAGTAATATAAAAATTATGATTTTTAAATAAAATCAATCAAATACAAATAGTTCTTATTAAACACAATAATATGGCGCCTCATTTAAGTGGCAAAAACCTATAATATTACGCGCTGCAGTCGCCGAATCGCCGTTTTTTAAAAACTCTCGCACGCACAATGCGAGGTCCACTCTCAAAAAACGCTCCTTAGCTACTAAATTTCGAAGGGATAGGCATAAACAAATATAATCTTTCTTTTGGGACCCCCAGTTCCAAAAAGTAAAGCCTCAGATTCCCCCAAAATACATCTTATTTCCTAGGTAAAGGATCAACCTATTCTGACAGATTTTTGGAGAAAAAAAATCACTTAAGAAAACTCAAATTAGAATTTTTTTTTACTAAATAGTAATTCAATTGAAATTTGATTTTTAGTTTTCAAAAATCCATGAAAATCACTCGCTTATGAGCTTTCGAAATCTAAATGCAGCCGGATGACTGAAATCTATTTTTAAGATTTTGCTAAAGATTGTTAAAAAAAAATTATATAGATCGACCTGAATAGGACGCCTGAGCTTACTCTTTTATATTTTAATCCATTTTTTGGCCTCTCGGTAACTCGGACTTCGAGGGCGTCCTTTTAGATTTCGGAGACAAAAAAATGGACCCCTCACCTTCTAAAAACCAAAACACGTTTAATGTTCTTAGGTTAAATCGATCGTAAAATTTTCAGTACATGTCTAAGCAGTGAATGCGTCCTTAACCGGGAAATGTAGCATATATCTTATTTTTAGATCTCCTGTAAATTTTTAGAATATAAAGTTCGTTTACCTGATGAACATCACATTTAATATTTGTTTATTGTTAATGACTGAAAATCTTTAAGTCCTGTTTAAGAAAATTAAACTCAGATATAAAGTAATTTTTTTACAAAAAACGTACACATTTAGCGAGACGACAATTGCATATGAGAATGTGCCTATACTGAGGGCAGATCGATTACCAAAGAAAACAGTGTATGTCATTTACTTGAAAGATCTTATGAAACATGGATCGGAATGTGAATTGGAAATGGAGTTTGATGGTCATATATGGGAAAACACAGAGGGTCTTTTCAAAGGAAGCTATCTTCAAGAGGGCGATACTGATAAGAAACAATATTTTGCAACATACATGAGACCACATAATGCTCGCAGATTATTTCCTTGTTTTGACGAACCTGGTTTTAAGGTAACTACACAAACTTATAATACATAAGTGTTAATGAAAACCCAATGATTTTTTTAGGTTCCTTTCACGGTAATTATTTCAAGGCCAAAAAATTATGTGACACTCTTTAATACGCCACTGTTGAAAACGGAACCGCTGTAAGTAAAAATAAAAACTATCAATGCCAAAATATTTTTGTAACATATGGTGGAAATTATTTAATTATAAACATTGATATTTTACCACAATAGCAAAATGTATGTACATTCATCTTAAATTTATATTTTATTAACATTCAGAGATAGTGGACCGAAGGACTATGTTTTAGATTATTTTGAAACTACACCTCCAATGTCCTCATTTACATTTGGATTTGTTATATCTCAATTGGAAAAGTTTAAAAATCCAGACGAAAGTGAAGAAATTAAATTGCCCCATATAAATATTTGGGCAAATGCAGGTGTTCATAAAAATCTTAAGGTTTGTACACCATACATCAGCAAGAAGCCATATATATTCAAAAATTTTTTTTTTATTTCAGAATATACATTTGAAACTGCGCACAGCATACAAATATCTGGAAAATTATTTTAATGTATCACTTCCCTTATCCAAAATCGATGTAATAGCTATACCAGGTTTGGCTTCAGTTCGACCTGCGGATAATTGGGGTATGCTGATGTTTAAGTAAGTATTTTTTAAAATGTTCTGTATTGTTTAAGAATAGGACCAACACTTCTTCTTCTTTTATTCAAATTACCCAAAGGAAAATTACATACCAAAAAAAAAAAAAAAAAAAAAAAAACTTGCCTCATGCGGCCTTTGTACCGGCTTAAATTTATTTTTAATTAGTCATTTGATCTATTAAGGGTATAATATTGTGCATGACAAAAAGTAAACACCCTACACCGTATACAACAAAACTTACGAATAACTCTGTCAGTATATTGTTTTCAAGAATACGTTGGCAAAGGACGTTTCAGACCCTCTGGTTCAGGTTTGGCATAATGTATTGCAGGCTTATGTCAAAAAATTGGTTGAATTTCCTTTATCCAACCTTTTACACATCTTTTTGAAGTTTTTGCTTGTAAGGACGTGTTAATAGACCAGTCGAATCGAAATGATTTTCTTAATAAATAGTTAAAAAATTCCCGATTTTTAGTTTTTAATGCGCAACAATTGAGGGCTGCAAACAATAACGCCCATCGCCTTTTTGAAAGGTTTGGGTCCTCAAACATATGTGTACTTTATTTCAACTTCCTATTCCGATCACAAAATGTGGTAGAGCAATATGTATATAGTGTTTGAAGAGTTGCGTGCAAGAAGTGCGTAGTGCGACTTGGGGCGTTATTGCATAAATCAGTTTTGCGGTAGGAAAAACGGTTTTTACTCAAAACCAAGGTGCTTAACGAAAAAAATGTATTTGGTAAAAAATGCTTAGAATTATCCAAAGAATACGTGTGAATTTTTTTTAGAATTTTTTGGAACATTTTATAACTTTTCAAAAAATTGTTAAAAAAAATATAAAAAAAATCTAAAAAAATGCACACGCATTCTTTTCTTGCCTTATACTTTTTTTTCGTCAGGCACCTTGGTCTTGAGTAAAAATTATTTACCAGATGTAAATTTAGAGGCTAATGTGTGCATGCATTTTATAAAATTAAAATTTTAAAGAAATAAAGAAAAACGCACATCTGTAAATAATTGAGGTTAAAGTATTTTTTATTCCCCGAATTTAAAAAAAAAAATCATTGATTTTGGAGCAGTTTTGCCGGTTTCCCAAACAAAATGATAACGTAACTACAGTGATAGTCAAATGGATTTATGCAATAACGCCCTATAATTTAAATTTTCCTTCTTCGAAAGTTTTGACAATATGCGTTAGTATAATGTGTTAGCGGCAATTATTTACTCATTTTGTTAGTGTTAATTGAATAAATTTGTTTTCCAAGGTTTAAATGATGGTTTGCACTCTGTACAGCATTTAGAAACTTTAAATTTAATTATCTCGAAATGCCATTCTTCGACTTAGGGCGTTATTGCACGCAACGGCTCAATTATTGCGCAAGGACAGAAAGCGTACTCGATCGCATAGACTTAACTTTAAGTAAAATATTACAGGACCCTACACCATTCATATATTGTTACAGACAAAGCGAATTAATGAAGAGAGGATATTATGGATTAACACAAGAGCTCATTTACCAATGGCTCGGATCATGGGTAACACCATATTGGTGGAGTGATGCACATGTTAATAAAGCCTTGGCAAGTTTTCTAGCGGCGAACGTCGTTATTGAAGTGAGTATTGAAGTAAATATGCTACTCTAGATCTAGACCAATGAAATTCTTTAAAATATCTACTAATACTTTACAACCATAGATTGATAATGGTATTGAATTTAATGGAAAATATCCTATGACCGTATTATACTCCTTATATTACGAATTCAGTAAAAGATATCCACATTCAAGAATTACTGGCATGAAACAGGAAACAACATCATTTAAGACTGAATTGGTTATGCGTATGTTAAACTTTACACTTGGTAATGAGACTTTCAAAGCAGGAATTCGAAAATTTATTGCTGATCGACATTTTAGTACATTTTTCGGAGATGATCTCTGGGATTCGCTAACCAAACAGGCTATTTTGGACAACACTATCGACAAAAAATATAGTATATCCGAAATAGCTGGATCGTGGATAACTAAAGATCGTTTACCTGTTATAAAAATTCAACGAGACTACAAGAAAAATACAGCTCAAGTTACACAAAAAGTTTATCTTAGAGAACGTCCACACGATGTACCCGAACAGGATAAAATGCTATGGTGGATACCTCTAGTTTTGATAACCCAGGATAAATTAGATTTCTCAAATTCCACACCACATGCTTGGATGGAAAAAACGCGTCAAATAACACTTACAGGTCTTCCTAGCGATCAAAAATTTATTATCGTTAATCCAGAAGAGATCGGTCCATTTCCAGTAAATTATGACGAAACCAATTGGAATTTACTTTCGAATTTCTTGCATACGGAAGCGGGTCGAAAAGCTATTCCAATATATACAAGGTAAATATTTTTATATGTTTATACAACACACATTTATTTAATTGTACTGCATTAGCATATCATATTCCCTCGGACATTAAGATTTTTTAAAATGTCTATAAATACATATGAGTATATACACAGATTCTACATGAATGCTTTTATGAAAAAGTTTTTTTGGAAAAACTTTTCCTTTTTCAAGTTTTTAAGGTTTTTATTAAGTCAAACTTTAAACTTTTAAAGGAAAATTTCACAATTATAAGATTCATTTATCTTAATGTTGTGAGCAGATATTGTTAAATAAATAAATAAATAAATGTTCAGTTAAGCTTTAACTGGAACTTTAACTGACATTTTGACATAAAATTTCTTACAAAATTTTTATTTATCTGAAAGTTACCTTCTAATTGGATATTGTGAAATTGGCCCCTAATCATATAGATAAAAGTTTAAAAAAACTTTAAAAAAAAAAAAATTTAAATAAAATTTAAAAAAAAATTCATAAAAAACTTTTGTTTTTAGTTGTTGAAACTACTTTTATACAAGGTCTGATTGCAACATTATTTTTTATTAAAAAATAGAGCTAAACTTTTACATGATGCCTGGAACTTAGCGTATGCTGGTGACTTAAGCTTTGCTACTGCTTTTAATATGACGCTCTTTATGCAGTATGAGCGAAATCACATAGTATGGAATCCAGTTTTCACTTTTATTGATCATATCGGGAGGCATATCGATATGTCCGAGGTTCATAAAAAGTTCGAGGTAAATTTGTTTCAGATCAGTAAATTTCACATTTTATTTATGAGTTTTTTCATACTTTTAGAGATACGTGAGAGTACTTCTAACACCACTCTATGAAGAACTAGGTCAACAGCAGGAAAGTGAAGAAAATTGGAAATCGGATTTGAGGTCACTGTCCAAAACATTCCTATGTCGTGCTGGATATAGGCCATGCATAGAAGAAGCTCAAAATGCATTCAAATTATGGATGGAAAGCAAAACACCAGACGATGGAAACCCGTAACTAGTTCTTATAATTAAATTCCTAACCAATAAAAAGTTTTATTTAAGAAAACTAATGCTCGACTTTGACAGAACTTGTGCTTTAAGTTGTGTCAACTACAGCCCTTAAATATACACATGAGGAGTGATTTTCCAAAAGTGTTTATTTGCATCTTAAACAAAATTACAGTAATGTGGAAAAACATTATAGAGCTGATCACATTTTAAGGGGAAATGTGTTGTTTTATAATTTCAACTAGACGACACATTTAAGCATGATAACGACTATGACAGTCTTAGGTTTTTTAAGGTCATAAATGGAAATAAGCTCTTTTGAAAAATCAATCCTACCATACACACTTAAATGGGTCAAACACTATATAAAAAAATTGTTTTCTGTTAACCACGGAAATATGTTGATTGGCTTATTGTAAGATTTTTCACAAAATATTTTAACTATGGTGGAAACTTTAATAAGGCTAGGTTTTTTTTTTTGGACCAAAAACATAATCAACCCTCTTCTGAAATCCGAGTTCGATCGGAATCAGAATTAAATCCGATTTTTAGAGTCCACATTTCGATAACTGTCACCAAATCAGAATTACTTTTCGGTAAATCGGATAAGAATTGATTTTAGAATTAAGGACAAATCTCAAATTTCAAGCGTGTCACCCGTTTATCGTAAAGCCGTGGAATGTGCTACGTTAATTATTCTAGCCTTATTAAAGTTTTCACCAGAGTCATAATACTTTGTGAAAAGTCTAACAATAGGATATACAAATACACAAATTAAATACCGCTTAATTGAGCTAGAAAAATTTTGCAATGAAAAAGTCTCGTTTGAAATATACAGTGATTTTTTCTGTTTAGTTGAGTTCTGCCTAACTACGTTATCTATATATAAATAGGCAAACGATATCGATTCAGTCCCTGTTTCTATACCTAAATCTCAACCGATTTGATTGATTTTTTTTTTGTTGGAAAGGTTGTAAGAAGGAGCAGTGCATAGGACTATGTCTTTTTTAAAAGTGGGCGGTGCTACGCCCCTAAATAGAAAAAACGCTCTCACGACTAAGCCACTGCATCGATTTTTACGAAACTTGATATGGAGATATGGTAAGCTCTAAGAAACGATAACATAAACATTATGTTTTTCAGTGGGCGGTGCCACGCCCCTAAATGAAAAAAGCGCTCTCACGGCTAAGCCACTGCAGCGATTTTCACGAAATTTGGTATAGAGAGAGGATTAACGCTAAGGAATAATAACATGAACATTATGATTTTCAGTAGGTGGCACCACGCTCCTAAATGGAAAAACACTTTCACGGCTAAACTTTTCTAAAATTCGGTATACCGAGGAATGAGAATATGATCTTTATGTTTTTAAGTGGCTGGTGCCACACGCTCACGGCATTGATTTTGGTGAATTTTGGTATGGGGACAGAATGAGAAGGACGGAAAGATATCAAAAACTTTATGCTCTTTAGTACGAATTACACGCTCTAAATGACAAGCACGCTATTGAACTAAGCTGCTGCACCGATTTTTATGAATGCAGATAACCAGAACCCTAAGGAAGAATATTAAAAGCTTTTGTGTTTTATCGACTAAAGCTTTATAGTCAGATCGATATGGTCGAATTTCGGCCACAAGGCGAACTCTAGTCTTATTAATTGCATAACTCTTTTAACAAGAAATTGGTGAAAATCCTCATTTACATAAGTACAGAAATATTAAACTCTCTAAATATTCTTCGAAAATTTATTGTTCGGAATAATATTTTTTCGCAGAATTTGGATAATATGAAGTCAAACAACTGATTTTATAGATAAGATTAAAATAGGTTTCTAGACAATAAACTGATCTAGTTAACAACGACATTATGACAAAAAGAAAACGAATTTACTTTTAAAGGACCGTCCACATGTTTTATCTCAAGACTCACCTGCGCAAACCGATTTGTACAAGTAGGTCTCTAATAGGGATATTCCGGCTAAGACAGCAGAAAATCTTTCGAAATACATTGCAGAAATATTTTCTAAGGCTTTTTAAGATTTTCTACTACTTTTGGTATTCCATCGCAAAAGTCTTATAGAAAAAGCTAATAAATTCCCCACACAAAGAGTTTTAGTGGTGAACTTGTCAAATTTCGCACAATAAGGTCTTCTTAGCTCTAAGACCTCCTAGGTAGCAGGTTTTTATAAAGACAGAAAAGAGCTGCTACCGGAACACCATATAATCTTAGTTACGACTTTTGTTTTAGTTAAGACTGTGGTGAGCTGTTTAACAGCTCTAAGACTGTTGCCGGAAAAGCCCTAAAGTGTGGATGGCGAAACTGAAGCTTATGCAGTCTAACTGTTTGGCCTTTGCTTTCCTTGAGTTTCCAAAGATTTTGATGCGCAAACTATTTTTTCACAGGACTTGCCTTCTATCTGTCAATTGATTTTTACAATTGATACGCATTTATGTGGCATTTTGGCGCCATTTTGGCCACCGGTATTTATTATTAATGATTTTATATATCTCTAATACGCAAAACAAATAATATTTCAGTAAAAAAAGTGTTCTCGTTAGACGACGTGTTTCTAAGGAAATGAAGTGGACTAAAAACTGCACAGACCTAACTGTGTCGTGTGGACGCAATAAAAAAAGTATGCGCAGACACTCTAGTTTGAGCAGGTAAGACTGTACATGTGGACGGCCCTTAATATTCATCTCTCTTTTAAATCTTTAAATTAAATGCATATCATATTTAATCTGTGAGAGACGACTTCGCTTAATTGAGAACCCTGCGCAATTAAACGTGTTTCTTTTGAATGCGTCAGTAGCACAATCAATCGAGCAACGGATAATTGAGTTTTTTGTTTAACGTATGCATTTTTTCCGACTCAATTAAGCGGGAATTATATAAAATTATAAACATATATTAATAATTTAAATTTCCCCAAATTTATTACAGAGTTCCTAATCAATATATTTGTCCAGTTTTCAAATGGGGGACAATGGAGGAATGGGAGTTTGGCTTGGAGCGTGTCATCAATTTCCCAAAAACACGTAGTGTTCAGAGTGAAAGAACTTATCTTTTAAAAACACTAGCCGGTTGTCCTGTTCAAAAAGAGAAAATTGAGCGACTCTTAAATATTGCAATAATTGAGGAAAATGGAAATTTTACAGAAAATGATAAATTCTTGATTTTTAGTATGTTGACCGGGGGCTCCAGTGGATATATGTGCTTATTCACATTTCTATCTGAAAACTGGACCGTATTAAGACAAAAGTAAATACATGTGTTTTATCAATAAATGTTTTTAATTTTTTTTTTATACATTGTTTTTAGATTTCAAAACAATACTAATCTATGGGACAGTCTTATTGGTTCCGCAACTGGTGTTTTTACCACGAAGGAGGGATATGATATGGTGAAACAATTACACGAGCAAAGACGTGGAGAGTTTGGAAGTGCAGAGCATATTATCGAGAAATCATTGCGAAATATTAAAGAGGAAGCTAAATGGAGTGATGAAAATCTACCAATTATTGAAAAATGGCTTGATAATTTCTTAAGCACTCTAACTCAAAATGAAGGCAAATTTATAGACGAGTAAAAAAAAACGATTTGTGCTTTTGTAAATTTAGAACTCGAATAAAGATATGATTGCTATAGAAAGTACATAATAAATACTCTAATGTCCGATTTTGCAATGTTCAGTTAAGTCTAAACTGGAGCATTAATTTTCAATTCGACATTAAGTTTTATTTAACTGAAAGTTAAACCTTAACTTAACATTGTGAAACCGACCCTGAATTGCTTGCTTATCCTTACGTATTGAAAACTTGATTATTAATAAAGGTTTGTTGTTATAATTTGGGACTGATTTTGAAACCAACGATGAAATATTAGATAGTGTATGAGCAAAAACTTTATGATAATAAAATATATCGAGCCCTAACCGCAATAGTAGCGTGTATGCGACAAAAAGCAAATTTTACAGGAGAGAGTTTTTTTCATTTTTTTTCGAACATGCATGGCGGATTTTTTTAAAACGTTAAATGTAGTCTATGTTAGACCTCATATAAATAACAGACTCGTTTTTAAATTGATTTTGTGCATATTTCACTCATTTATGGCGCATACGACATTTTCGCAGTCACTCTTGGCGAAGATTGAAATTAAAATGTGGCGCATACGTTTTTTGAAATTACATGGTTTTGCCTTTGAAGAATACATTTACTACATTTATTTAATACACAGAAAGAAACTTGTTACAAATTGAGAGGTTGAAATTGTACCAACCCACAAAAACGGTCAGATTGACTGTAATATTGTTAATTAACAGTACTATTTTGTATTAAAAACTTACAAAATATCACACATTGTTTGAACTTGGTTTTACTCCGATGTAGTCCCACTCCAGGTCTTTTTTTTGCGAAGTTGTTCATAGAGCTCCAAACATACAGAAAAAGTTTTTTTTATAAATCGGTCAACGAGCTAATCGATTTTCCGAGTCGAATTCAGGTTATGAAATGGTCTTCACATTGCTTCTGCATTACACAAAAAAGTGTGACAAAAACTCACTAAATATTGGGTGTGCAGTTAGTTCTCTGTTTATTTGTTGATTCAAAAATATTGTTTTTGAAAGTTTTAACTGATCGCGTTAACGAGATTTTGTATTTTTAAAAACTTTTTTTTGAAATTTTTTTGTTAAAAAAAATGAACTTTCGCGTTTTTTTAGAAAATTAGCAACGGCCGAAAACAAAAAAAAAATCATTTTCAATGTAAATTTTGATGTTAAATCCGAATCTGGTTTTAGAATTGCTGTATCTAAAATGGATTGAGAGAAATCCTAGCCTAAAGACTAATTTTCCATCCATTTTGTGAAAAGTTAAGATACAATTTTTTTTTTTTATTTATTTGAGGTTATATAATAGAACAAGAAAATCCTTAGCTATAAAACATTAAAAAATACCTTGAAGCCCTATTATTTTACTTCAAAACCCAGCTTAAATTATATCGATATATTTTTCTTCTTCGAATTATTCTAACCTGAAAAGGTGAAAAAAGGAAAAATCCACGTTTTTTGATATTTCAGCTTACGATATTTTGAAGACAAGAAAAGATATCGATATAATTCAAACTGATTTTCAAAGTAAAAGAGTGGGCACGGGCCCCCTCAAGGAGCGGCAGGTTTTGCTGACTTGAACCTCGGAAAACTCTATGTAGAGTTGTTCTTAATCGTCCCCAGATTTAAAATCTTCAAACCGGAAAATCGTACCTGCTTCTCTTCTCGAGATATATATATATATATATCTGGCTATATGTATATGTGGCTTTAATCGAAACAATTAATCCTATATTGGAAAATATTTGACATAGCTGAATGGAATTTGGTGCATACACGTAAAATACTTGAGGTAATTGCATTCAATAAAAATATGGGCGATGCCACGCCCCCTCGACCCTATATTCTTCGTATCTCTGGAACTATTTGACTCAGGTGAATGAGATTTGGTATTTATCTAATTGGCGGTGGGAAAACAATTTTCAATAAAAATAGGCAGGGCCACGCCTTCTCATTCTCAAAAAGTCAAATTTGTCATATCTTTGAAACTATTTGGCACAGGTGAATAAGATTTGATTTCAGATAAAGTGATGCGAACACCTGTGTCAAATAGTCTCAAAGATATGACAAATTTTTTATTTTTGGAATGAGGGGGCGTGGCCTTGCCCATTTTAGTTGAAAATGTTTTTCCCAGTGCCGATTAGATATGTACCAAATCTCATTTACCTAAGTCAAATATTTTCAGAGATATGACAAATTTTGGGTGGAGGGGGCGTGGCGCTGCCAATTTTTTTATTGGATACTATTTACTCAAGTATTATTTATATATGTACTAGATCTCATTCTCCTACGTTAAATAGTTTCAAAGATAGGGTTGATTGTTTCCTTATTTTCATATAAATAGCGTTTTTCCGACCTTTAAAGGCCTGCGGGTACGGTCAAATATGTTCCGATCCAGATCAAATTTTTTTTGCTTGGTATCTATAGTTGGGAGACTAAAATAAGAGCAGAAAAAAGTACTGCTTTTTGTCAACTAAGTACCTTAAATTGGTTTAACATTTTTACAGTGCCATATCCTGTTCGCTTCACTTTACCTGAAATCAAATCTTATACATATATGTCAAATAGTTTCAGAGATATGACAAATTTGGTTCTTTAAGATGGAGGGGGCGTGGCTCTGCCCATTTTTAGTTGAACATTTTTTCTCCAGTGCCAATTACATATGTACCAAATCTCATTCACCTGAGTTCCAGAGATACGACGAATATAGGGTTGAGGGGGCGTGGCACCACCCATATTTTTATTGAATGCTATTAACTCAAGTATTCTACGTATATGCACCAAATTTCATTCACCTATGTCAAATATTTTCCAATATAGGACTAATTGTTTCGATTAAAGCCACATATATGTACATATAGCCAGATATATATATATATATATCTCGAGAAGAGAAGCAGGTACGATTTTCCGGTTTGAAGATTTTAAATCTGGAGACGATTAAAAACAACTCTACATAGAGTTTTCCGAGGTTCAAGTCAGCAAAACCTGCCGCTCCTTGAGGGGGCCCGTGTGGGGCCTCAACCTTTATTTTCAATGCTTCGAGATAACTTTTACAACAAACCCTCTTTACAAAATTTCGTCGAATTATCTAAGTTTTCCCCTAAATAATATTTCCACGGACACACAAACATCCATCCAAACAGACGGACATGGCTATACCGACTTAAAAGGTGATTCTGACGAGGAATATATATACTTTTTCACACCTGCCACGCCTCCTTCTCTGGTTTTTGAGGTGCTTACGTTCTTTTTGCGGTCAACAAAAAAACATATGTGGCTCTTACGACATAATTGAAAGTGCGATATCTTTGTTAATACACAAAATTCAGTTTTAATATTTGGCATATAGATGTGAATGACATTTTAGAACATATTTGCATCAAAAAAAAAAATTTCGAAAAAATGTCGCATACGCTACTGTTGCAGGTTAGGGCTCGACATAAAATGAAATGAAAACAAAATTAAATAATTATTAAATATTTAAGACCTTACAATCAATATGTAGTCGAATGTATAAAAATACTATATATTAAAGAAACTTGAAAACGTCACTTGATCGCATCTTTTGGACGTAGTCGAATATATGTATGCATGTAGAAATGTTTAAAGATCTTTGTAAAATCTTAAGATTCTTAATATTAATACATACATACATATGATGAAAAATACCATGCGTGATAAAGATACCATATAAATATAGTAGGGGAGCTGATGCTATTGTGGTGTAGTTTTTCAATGTGGTATGGTCGCACATCTCCAATTTGTGAAAGAACCTGCGAACGTCACTGCTTTTATCCTGTCAAAAAACATGAAAAACCAGGGATGTGTTGCTCTCATGGACCAATTAAAATTTTTCCGATGTCAGTTGAACTAAACGTAAATCGCGTGTGGTCGATGTAATTTTGCGCATTTTTTGCAAAAAAATTTTGTAAAGAAAAAGTTGCTTTTTGGTGAAGTTCAATTTATATTCAATTAAGTTTCCAATTTAGTTTTTACAATTTTGTAATTTCTAAAAATTGGCCAGTGTGGTATAGTCGGGCTTCGCTAATGTGGTAATGATGGCTGTTTATTTTTGAATAAGAGCTATGAGCTTGAGAATTAATGTAAATGTTATTATGAACTTATTTCATACTTTTTAAATTTTATATTTGGTTATATGGTATAAGTATACCACATTACACGCCCACTTTGCAAGTACTGATCAGTATATATACCACATTGTGCCACCATATATACCATATTACCTGCCAACTTTTGAAAAACAGCTTTCTGACTTTTTTCAGATTTTGCTCAATAACTTGTTTTAATGAAATTGTACACATTTTATTCAAATATATTCTATAGCCAATACTTCAATGATTAGCATAAAAATTTGGCTAAAATTGATCTAACAGTTCTCTTTCAAATTCCACCTAAACATTAGGTATACCACAATAGCACCAGTTCCCCTATTCGTAAGTTGCAGAGAGTTCAACGTGATTCTTCCCAACGAGTTGAATAAAACCACTTATAAAATGTACACATTAAAATGCATATAAGAGTGCCCCATTTTACGAAACTTTGGATTTTGAAATATAAAAGAGCTTCTTGCTAATGGTCAATTGACAATAGTCAGAGGCGTAGTCTGACTTAAAATGGGCAATATCAGTTAATGTTGACCGTTTTCAGTCTTACTCTACACCCTGTATATCAAAACTTGTTGTCTTTGGTAGCAGCATTTACCCGTGGTTAGTAAATTAGCTTTATAAACATGATTTTCTGATTTTGAATTTTAAGCTGGGGGTCATTAGAGAAATCCCAAAATAGCCTTATTAAACAACACCCTATCAGACGTATGCTGTATGTTTGTATTCATATGCATAAGAATTTTCTTTGTTCTCACTGGAAGAATAACACAGGTTAACAAAAAAGTACAAGCTGACAGTACTGTGTTTAAATAAAGTAAAAATTTGGAGATCATCAGCATAGTGACAATATTTGCCGCTCAGAACGAACTTTTTTCACTGTATGGTAATTTTTTTAAATTTTATCCGAAACAAATTTGATGAACATAAAGGTCTAAAATCATGCGTATCTACGATTTTGCAATAACAATTCTATCACTTGTAGCACTGCAACTCAAGCTGAAAATAAAGGAGTTTGTGGCAACTAAAAACAAACTCTTTCAAACAAATATCAATCAAAAGTACATCATAGGAGAAGACTACTGGCAAAAATTACTAGAAATACTGTGGCTGAGCATGCCCATTTTCATGGTCAAAGGTCACGAAAATCTGTTTTTTTTTTAAATAACTTGCTAACGCTTAATTTCACAGAAAAGTTTCCGATAACAGTTTTGCAGTTAAAAAAATTTCCTATGAAACGATGTAAGAGCTATTTTCATTCAAGTTATAGTTTGGGAGATATTTTCTCATAAAAATATTTGATTCTATATCTGTGCCAAAGCTTTTTCTTAAAAACGGATTTAAGCAATTTAATGAAACTTAAGACAATAATGCAAATTAGCATGGAATGAAAAATGGACTAAAATTTGACTTTGTAGCTGTCCACTAGAAGGCGTGCACCGCCCTAAATTTTAAATTTAATCTGGTCATATATTTTGATTAAATTTGATACACAGATACTGACTATCAATGCCTTATAACGAACAAAAAGTGTGCGGATCGAAAGAGTGTCACGTCCACTTTTTACCAATTGAAAGATTTGATATTTTTTTTTTATTTATTTATTTGTTTAAAGTAGAGAAAATTATAATAAAACATATTGTTATTGCACAACTTACATAGAACCGGTTAATACCTTACACATGTAAAATCTAATAATTTATAATACAAAAATCACAATCTCATAGGAAACATAAATGACAAAGGCAAAAAACTACTAACAAAAAACCTTAAATTTAAATATTTGATATTTATACTTTCAATATTACTCGAAAACGGCTTTTGATGAAAATTAACGAGATGTTACCCTTGGAAACATCAAACCTGATATGGTAGTTGAAAGCACTAGTATTTTTCTTTAAAATATTATTTAAATTATTTTGATACCATTTTTTTCTCAGAGATTGCGTAACCTAAAAGTTTTTGTTTATTATTGAGTCAAAATTTTCAATTGCTTAAAACGGGGCGTGTCACTATTTTGATCCAACCACTTTTTGTTCATTACATATAAGGTATTGATAGTCAGTAGCTGTGTACCAAATTTCTTCAAAACATCATGAATAATGGTCGAGATATGACCAGATTAAATTAATAATTTAGGGCGGTGCCGCGCCTTCCAGTGGATAACCACAAAGTCGAAACTCAGTACACTCTTCATTTCATGCTAATGTGCATTATTGTCTACAGTTTCATTAAAATGCTTCCATGCATTTTTAAGAGGAGATATATTCTAAACTAAAACTCGAAGGAATTTCGTAGGAAACATTTTTAACTATAATACTGCTGTCGGAAATTTTTCTGTGAAAGTAAGCGTTAGCGAGTTATTTAAAAAAACTGATTTCCGTGATCTTTGACCATGAAATTGAGCATGTAATTTTTGCATGTAGTCTTCTCCGATGATGTACTTTCGATTTATATTTATTTGCAAGAGTTAGTTTTTATAATGGTTGCCGCTAACTCCTTTATATGACGATTTTTTTTTTTTTTTTTTTTTTCAATACCATTGAGGTTTTCTTATTTCGAAATTTCGAAAACCAAATAAAAACTAGTAATGGTGCTATCTTTAAACTAGCCATAAGTTATATTCCCTACACCTTAGAATGTTAAATATTTTGCTTGTATCGGAGGTGCCACGCCATCTTGGTTTTTGCATATAGATTTCATTTACTATTCTAAGTATTTGAGTGAATTTTGGTTGCATTATTTCAAACAAAGTTTTCAGTATCGAAATGTAAATATTTTGTTTATATGGCAGATTAGACGCCTTATTGTCCGAATCAACCGAGTTTTACTGTTTCTAATATATAATGTAGATATGGACATTATTTCCACCTTTATGGTAAGGCACTGATAGTAAAAAAAAATTTATATATTAACCATTAATACCTTCAATTATGGGGGGCCAAAAACATATTCATACATATGTGCGCTGTAGTTTATGACATCAGCATCTGAAAATCCATGTGAATGATAATGTATCGTGACATTTGCAACGCCCTTTTTTATTTTGTTAACCAGTGTAGTTCCTTAATTGTGGCTCAAAATCCAAACCTATGGCAAGAAGAGAATCTAAAGTGACGTCACTCAGAAAAATGTATGTCTACAGTGAAATAAAAATGTTTTCCTTCACCAACCAAACTAATAAATTTAGCTGTAGCTTCACTTAAGACGACGAATTGCTTAAATGTCAATGAATGTATAAAAGCCAGTATTCGGTATCGACTCGCTCAGTCGGTTTCCAGATTTGTTGCATTACAGACAAATTGGTGAAGCACTCTAGTTGGGTGGTAACAATTAAAAAATTTCCTAATTTTATTAAATTTTCAATTGATTAGGAAACTGTGAAGTAAACAGTGTTGCGTGCGTTGATAAATAAGTTTTCCTTTAATTAAATTGAAAAAAAAAATAAACTTTAAAAATGGTGAGTTAATAAAGTTCTGAATCAACGCAGAACATAAAATGTAAATACTCTTTTATTAAATCGTGCAAAAATTTTTCTATTAGTGTGACAAATTTCGACTATTACCCTGCCACATGAATATATCGATACCTATATCCCATGCAAAATTCAAGAAAAAAAAAGTTTTTTTAAATTTTCAAAGATTACACAGTGCAACTCAGCTCCATACAAATTAAATGTAGTCCTTTACATGGATTTTCGATACTTTTACTTCAATGCATGATATCTCGTAATAATCCAATTGAAAATGTAAAGATTATGATTTTAGGAGGAAGCTTAGCGCTATTCAATGCCGTTGACAAAAGTGAACTACACTACTTCCTGGATGTACGCCATATGTCTGAAAATAGCGTTTTCTGCACTTTAAATCAAGGATAACTCATATCCCTGACCTGATAGACAAAAACGGTTGCCAAATTCGGAATCACCGACCATGAATTTGTGAAATTATTAAGATCAAATTCAGATTGGCTTCCCCTCAATTTATGCTTAAAAAAGGATATTGGACATGCATATAAAAAAAGAGGATAGATCATATAATACGTGTAAAAGGAAGTAACTCAATTTTTATTATTCAGAGTTTTTTTATTTTTAGTTATAAAACGTTAACTTTTCTTGCTCATACAATCTCTTACATTTTTTTGCAATTCTCGTAGAGTTATTGCCTTTTATAACTGAAATAACGGAAAATAAATTTTATTTCCGGTTTTCAACGTTCACTATTTGTAATATGAAAGAGAAGAGTACGTTATCCACTCGAGTTATTTACTCACAAAAAAAAATATATTTATAAGAAGTTGGTTTATCCGATAAGAAATGAAACCGTTTTGCTTTATACGACTGAATGTCAGTAGTTGAAAGCCGATATCTTTTTGATATATCAGAGGTAGGGCTGTCAAGAATTAATAATATATCTGTATCCTTGAAGTCATAAGTATATTAAACAAATTTTTCTTCCAAATCAAAGTTAGTGCTAAGGGATATTTGTGATTTGAATTTCAAATAATTACACTGTAAACAATTTTGACCCTTTAGAAAATTCCAAGAGTTTCGAAAAGTGTTTTAATTGTAGTTTGGTCTCCTAAACAAAAATATGCTATTCGTTTTCTGTGTCAGGTTAGAATTTCTGTGAAACAGGCTTAGAAGTTATGAAAGCCGATGATGTTACTTCTAATGCAAAAATCAGCTAAAAATAGAAAAAGTTCTCCAATATTTTTGATCGTAAGCTTGTTAGAAAGGTATAACAGAGTACATTTTGCTAAAGTCTTAAAAAAAACTATTTCACTAGATGACGTTTTAAAAATTATTTAATGCCTAAAATTGGATTTTTAACTCATTTTAATTTGGTAGAATATTTTTGTAGAATACTTTAACCCATAATAGGACAGTTTTTTGGAAAAGGGTTAATATATCACTGAATATGTTGTAAGAGTAATTTTATTATGATCTTATGAAAATAAGATTTTGCCAATACATAGTTTTAGAATTTTACAGTATGCAAAAGCACGGCTTAATACGGTATATATTTTATTACGTCTTGATTCGAGGTATATAAAATAGCATCAACCATAAACTGTTTTTTTAGGCTAAAATCCTTAACATGTTTTTGAATGCCACCCGAAAACTTTTTGTCGCAAGGTCATAATAAAATCAGGCAAGGAATATTTTTTTGGAACACATTAACCCATTGTATCCTGTTTTATGGGTCTTTTTGACCTCTTTTTACGAAAGCTGTTCTATAATGGGTTAAAGTATTTGACAAAAATATTTTACAAAAAATTTCACTAGTTGTCACCAAAGACAAGAAATTTCTTAAAACTTAAGAAAATGCGTTAAAAGTTCAGTTTGAGCAATTAAATTAATTTTAACCCAGTGTGCCAGACGGTTCATATCTTCGCTTTTTTACCCGTTACGGATCCGTTACTGATCCGTTGGCGGGAGAGATTCCCAAAAAAAAAGCGAATCGTTTTTTTTTTTTTTGAATTTCTCCCGCAAACGGATCAGTAACGGATCCGTAACGGATCAAAAAGAGGAGATTTGAACCGTCTGGCACACTGGGAAGGCGCCATCTGGTGAAATATTTTTTTTTATTTTTTTTTAAACACTTTTACAAAATCAACTCCATAATACCTTTCTAACGAGCCCACGATGATAAAAATCGGAGCACTTTTTTTATTTATTTTCTTATTTTTAATATCACCGGTTTCCTAATAACATCTAAGCCGGGTTTACAGAAAATCTGACCTAACGCAACAAAAACGGTTAGCATATTCGTGTTAAGGAGAACAAAACACACTGAAACACTTTTCAAAACTTTTGGATTTTTTTGATTATTTCCACAGACTGGTTAGACAATTAGCTATATCGGTCAAACATATATACACTTTCATATACGTGACACACCTGATTCTTTGAATTACAAACATTAGGACAATGAAAATATACCCATGTTGTAGGCCCAACTGTAGGGTATAAAAAAAGGTTAAATTTTGGAGTTTTTAAACAACTCAAAACAATTTCCAGAAATTTCTCTAATGTTTAAGTTCCCAATGGGAAGAAATGAAGCTGCTTCCAAAAAGAGCGCAATAGAAGCACATCTCTGATAGCATACAAAATTTTTCAAATTCTATTTTTTTTTTTTTTTTTTTTTTTTTTTGTTTATAAAAGTTAATAAGTCCATCAAAAGTTATAGAAAAAAGTATTTTTTGTGAAATGGAACTTAAAATTTTGAAAAACTTTCACGGAAGCGTATTTCATATGTGTGCTTCCACGGAAGTGTATTTGAAGCGTATTTCATGTGCTTCTGAAGATGTGCATCTCCGCTAGGACTGTGTTAAAAAAGATAAGCAGTGAGAACAGCACTGGAAACAGCCTCTTTCTCCCCTAGAAGCGCAACTGAAGTCGTTTTAATGCGCTTCCGTTTCCCGTTGGGTTTTTAATTTATCCACATTTCTGGTTTGCCTAAAAGCTATTTAACATTTAAGCTTAAGTTTTCCTTGATGAATTTGTTTTTTGCTCCAATTTTTCAAAAATAACTGAACTAACAATAATCAATTTGTGTAATATTGAAGTCATCATTTTAGTTGCAGTTTCTTTTTGATGGTTGATTTTCAAAGAATCATTAATTTAATGTAGAGAATACACGCCTTATGTTTTGTTTTTTTATAGCTTAAAACAAATAAAATAAATGTGAGCTCAAGCGGAAAATTGCCTAATATGGTCTGCCGCAAATTAAGACTTTTTGTCTGTCTCCTACTGTCTGAATTACAAACGGAAACGAAATTTCCTTAAAAAGTAAATTAAAGATTTGCTATTAACAAATTGTCTTCACTGAATATTGAACCAATATACATGTATGTTATGTATGTTTTTGTTTTTTGTTTTTATTTTTATTAACGTAGCAGCATGATCTATAATAAAATTATGTACTTAAGGGAATATGCACATCCGACAGTTGGAAACAAATTAACATATCGTCGCTTGAATTCTTATTTGCCGTAAACGCCACTGCGTTCAAAAACTAAAAGCACATAACTTGTGTCGCAACATGCCCAAGAATTCGAGCGACGATATGTATCCACACAAATATATACAGAAGACCGTATCACAAAAAAAAAGTCCACCGTACCACCTCTTAAACGATGTATTTTTGAAAGAAAATTCGGAAATTTTTTTTTACCGAATGTGGGTCGCCCGTTAACATTTTTCATCATAACTTCGGCAATTACAGGCCGATTTTAAAGTTTGATAAATCAATATTCAGAGAGACCTTTTTTTTGCTTCAGAGGTCATTAAGGTAATTTTTTTTTTTTTTCGAACATAGGTGGCTAGACACCAGAAATAAAAGTCCGCCGTATATTGTCTAAAACGATGTATTTTTGCAAGAAAATTCGGAAAAAGATTTTTCTTTTTTTTACCGCGCGTGGGGATCGCCAAGTAGCGTTTTTCATCATATCTGCATTTACAGTTCGATCTTAAAGAATGATATATCAATATTAATGTCTCAAAGAGACCTACTTTTTTTCTCCAGAGGTCATTGACATCATATTTACCCATCAGATCTCAGTTCTTACCATGCTAATGTACCACCCTAATCTCAAAAAATGTGTAGGAGATACATACTATCGACCCAAATCACAACAGCTTGTCCAAATTTAGGACAACGTTATGCCTTCCTATCTTCAGTTCTTGAGTTTTTGCTGGCTTATTGAAGGCTGTTTTCCGAGATACTTGCTGTATCCCAGGAATTTTTCGAGTAATAAGATCACTGTTGAAATCACATACTGTTTGCCTCCATACTATTCACATTCTCCAGTATATCCTAAAATATGTTACGGCCAAAATTATCCGTCTCCATCGAATTCTATCCTTTACTACGACTTTCATAACTCTCCACGACTTTTATAAATCTTGAAAATTCAGTGACAATCTGTTAAAGAAGGCCTGAGAGGGTTAAAGCTTTTTTACTTTTAGTATAAATACATTCAAGGAAGAATTAAATTTTTTTAGTTGATTAGTTTAGTTGATGTTGTTCTAGTTGCACTAGTTCAGTTCAAATAAATTTCTCCCAAAATAAGATCAAATTGGTACTATACCCGAGGGTTAGTTCAAAAAATTGAGCATAAAATCGTTTGTTTTTTTTTAGAGGGAATGTATCTCAGTACACATTGGTCAAGCTGGAGTTCAAATTGGAAATGCATGTTGGGAACTATATTGCCTTGAACATGGTATACAGCCTGATGGACAAGTAAGTGTAATTTGATATGTATAAATGGTATACATAGAAATATTTTACTTTATTACAGATGCCATCTGATAAAACTGTTGGTGGAGCTGACGACTCATTTAGTACGTTCTTTAGCGAAACTGGAGCAGGAAAGCATGTTCCACGTGCAGTTTTTGTTGATTTGGAACCAACGGTTGTTGGTAAGAACTTATTAAATTACAAAACTCTTACAGAAAAGGTTGAAATCAGTCGCATAGTCATGATATTGTGATTAGTGTGAAATTTTTTTTTGTTGATTGATATCTTCTTTTCCGTTGAAAAAGAATTAAAAAAGAAAATTTATATATTGTCACCTGTAACTTAAATTTTCTAGATCATTTTCTAGACTATTTTCTAGATTAGAAAAAATTATCGCAATTTGTTTAGTTTTCTATCTAGCTAATTTAAAACTAACTGAAATGGTTCATAAATATCAAAAAGCTCTTAATGTAGTAAAAAAACTCTCATATAAGTACATATACGTAACATAACACAAACTAACTAAATCGCCTGGGAGTCTTAAAACACAAAAAACTTTTACAGCCCATCGCTTGCTTGAAAAGCATTTTTTGAATTTTTCCTTGTACTCGTACTCAAATGGAAGGCGAAACGCACTCTTGCCAAAATTCATCAACTTAAAGATATTGACCTTAATTTCATTTGCCACAAATATATTAACCCCTGATCTGAAATCCAATTTTAATCGGAATTGGTGTTCAGCATTTCGATAATTAACACCCAATCTGAATTACGTTTCAGTGAATCGGACTGAGTTCAACAGCAAAATACAGTTTCTTTTCGAAATGCACCTTAGGACTAAATAGTCATCCTTACGGATTCTAGAATCTAAATACTTATTTCAGTTATAATTTATATTTTTTCTAGATGAAGTACGTACCGGTACATATCGCCAGTTGTTTCATCCAGAGCAATTGATTACCGGAAAGGAAGATGCTGCTAACAACTATGCTCGTGGACATTATACAATTGGAAAGGAAATTGTTGATTTGGTACTGGATCGCATACGCAAGTTAGCTGATCAATGTACAGGTCTACAGGGATTCCTGGTATTCCACTCATTCGGTGGTGGTACTGGCAGTGGCTTTACCTCGTTGCTAATGGAGCGTCTGTCTGTAGATTATGGCAAGAAATCCAAGTTGGAGTTTTCCATCTATCCGGCACCACAGGTTTGATAATAATACATTCGCGTCCTCATTAAATATAATAGCTTTAAAAAGAAGACCTTAATCAAGTGGAATTAATAGCTGCTATGTGTATAATAGACTGATGCAAAAAAAAACATTTTTGGAAATTCCACGATTACACCCTAAAATTTGAAAGAGGGTGTCAAAAAAGTAAGCCGAGATTTGTTTGAATTTTTTGAAGGTCATTTCGAGGTCTACGTCGACTTATGCAAAATCTCGGCTTGATGCGGTTTTTATTTTATTACGCTTTCAAAAATGCTCGAAATGAGTCGTACGAGATCGTTATGAAATAAAAACCGCATCAAGCCGAGATTTCGCGTGAATCGACGTTAGGCGACCTCTAAATGACCTTCAAAAAAATTGCCAAACATCTCAACTCACTTTTTTGACACACAAATTTTTGGGTGTAATCGTAGATTCCAAAAATGTTTTATTTTTTTTTTTTTTTGCATCAGTCTAGTGTACTTACAAAAAGTTAAGATCAAGCGAATTGATCACACATTTAATCGTAATTGAAAACTATTATTAAATTAATGCAACTAATCAAAACCATTTATCTTCATAGGTATCGACAGCTGTAGTTGAACCATACAATTCAATTCTTACCACCCATACTACTCTTGAGCACTCTGATTGCGCTTTCATGGTAGACAACGAAGCCATTTACGATATTTGCCGCCGCAACTTGGACATTGAACGACCCACCTACACAAACCTGAATCGTTTAATTGGACAAATTGTCTCCTCTATAACGGCTTCGCTACGCTTCGATGGTGCTTTAAATGTTGACTTAACTGAGTTCCAAACAAATTTGGTGCCCTACCCACGCATACATTTCCCATTGGCAACTTATGCACCAGTTATATCTGCTGAAAAGGCATATCATGAGCAATTGACCGTTGCTGAAATCACTAATGCCTGTTTTGAGCCAGCAAATCAAATGGTGAAATGTGATCCACGTCATGGAAAATACATGGCATGTTGTATGTTATATCGTGGAGATGTTGTGCCCAAAGATGTGAACGCTGCAATTGCAACAATCAAGACAAAGCGGTCAATTCAATTTGTCGACTGGTGCCCCACTGGATTTAAGGTTGGCATTAACTATCAGCCACCAACTGTTGTACCCGGTGGTGATTTGGCTAAAGTGCAAAGAGCTGTCTGCATGTTATCGAACACAACTGCAATTGCTGAGGCTTGGGGTCGTTTGGATCATAAGTTTGATTTAATGTATGCAAAACGTGCATTTGTTCATTGGTATGTCGGTGAGGGTATGGAGGAAGGTGAATTTTCCGAAGCTCGTGAAGATTTGGCGGCTCTTGAAAAGGATTACGAAGAGGTTGGAATTGATTCAAATGAGGGAGAAGTAACAGAACATGATGAATATTAGGACATACTTAGTCCATATTTCTAACACTTTATTTCCGATTGCCGATTTTATCTTATCTAACTTAACTAACAGAACATATGTATCTTTAAAATAAATGTGAAAACTTTTAGTTTCTCATCGCTTTAAAAATGAAAAAAAAAAAATGTTTTTTTCACTTTGCAGGCCTTACTACAGTTCGTGAGTCGCTAGAAAAAATTGGGCATCTCCTTAAGGTTGGTATTACGGCTGGCGATAAGCTCTGTAGCATATGAAATTACATATGAATGGGTTTATTTGAAAGTGGAATAAGTTGTCTGAAAATTTTAATTTATAGTAGTTATACTTAGTTAGCTATATATGTTCTCTTTTTATATTTTAAATAATAGACTCGTTAGACCGCGATATCGTCATAAATTTCTCAAAACAGTTTTTCACGGAAAACATTTTTACAAATCCATTGCGAAATCGTGTTCGCATAAAAAATTTATTATTAAAGGGCAAAGGTCGCAAAAGTCAGTTTTCTTCAAACATCGCGCTAACGGTTAGTTTTTCAGAAAAAAAATATTATAAAATTTTGCACGACTTGTTTTCGTATGACATATTGGGGGTTATCGTGAATCAAGATTCCCGGGGAATTTTCGCAGACTGCCGTGCATTCTCTATTGCAGTTTAAGAAAATTCCCCGGGAATCTTGATTCACGATAACCCCCATTATTTAGGAGATATCGTAGTTAAAAAAAGTGGTAATGGTAATACATGGATGCGGCGCAAGAATAGATTGCGACGTCAGGCGCATGAAATTTGTTTTGTTCTGCGCATGTTCAACACTGACGTCATCTTAAACGTATTCCTATTGGCTGAAAATTGTAAACAGATAAAATTATAAAATCATGTTGAGAGCGCAACAGTGGACAAATTGGTTAATTTTTTTACATTAATCAACATTTTGTAATGATGATGTGACACGAGGAAATTTGTATCGATATATGAAACGATGTTTAAATAAAAATTAGGCAATATTTTTTTAATTTAAGTATCTTCCCTTTGGCCACATATTTACCCTTTATGGTATGTTAAATAAAAAAGTTTGCAGTTTTGTTTATATTTTATGTTGTGATTTTATTTAATTTTCTCTTTCGATTTGAGTGGTTTTCTTATATTTCCAAAATATATTTTTTTAACTTCGCTTTAAGCTTATGTTTCAAAATATAATAATTGGTTTTTTGCAAGCCATTATCATTAATTTTTTAAAAATGATGTTGCACAAAGCCATTGCCTCCATTAAACTTTCTGTCGGTTTTGATTATCCGCCCTCACTTAGATGGTTGACCCAAGTATATTTCTTTTTAAATTCGTGAGAAAAGATAAGAGGGGGGACTTCGTGCTTTAGCCTATGTCATATATAGCCTGCCATATTAAAGGTCCTTGTATTCATCTTCAGTTGCATTCTCGTGAGGTTCTTCAGCTCCTGCGTGAACGGACCTTAAAATAGTACCTAGGACATGATCAGAAGTGATGTAGTACTATTTTATTTGCAATTATGTTTATTATTGCACCACTATTAAAATGAACAACATATTTATATCTTACTTTTTTTCCCGACTGTCTTGCTTGCACTTGCCCACCGTACACTTCATTCTTATGAAATGTTTTTTTAAATTTTCGTTTGTTTTTCACTTTACGTATACTTTTTTGAGTTAATAGTTCCATGTTTTTTTATTTTTGGCAAAAATAGTATTTAACTAAAACTTCAAACAATGCTACTCCAAAAAACCGTTTTAGTGGAAAATTAAAAATATAAAATTGTCAAATTATTTTGACATAGCCTCTCTCAGAATACACAATTCAGAGTTGCCACAACTCAAAGTATTTATACTTTTTCTTAAAAATTTCTGTAAAGCCAACAAAGTTTGTTAAAATTTTCAGCTCAAATCGGCACGAAAAAGATATTACTTATAAATAAATTACAATATTTAGGTAAAAAACATAAACTTATAAAATGAATATCGGTTTTTGTGATACAAAAAGAAACGTACAAAGAATTAAAAAATAATAGATTTTATAGGGCATAAGTTGGCAACCTTGGATGTTCAACACTTACGTCATTTTACTCCTCAACCTGCGCATGGCGCAGTCTGTATTTTATAATTCTTGGATGCGGCGTACTTGTATAAATTGACTTTAATGTTAGGATCGAAATCCACACTTGGTAGAGCAATTCTAAAATGAAATGACAGTGAAACACAGATATTTTTTTATTCCAGTTTATCTTTATATAGCAATTTGATTAATTTAAGAAATATATTTTAATAATTAAATAGGAATGAGCGTAATATAATTTTTTTTATGAAATTCATTGTTAATTCTACAAAAAAAAACATGAACTAGTATGTAAAATGATAATCTTAAACTGAATCAAGTAGATATATAGTTCGTAATTTCTACTGTTCTTGAAAATTCCTTTAATAAAGCGCACAATCTTAAAAATTTACACAAAACCAAAATTTTTGGATTTTATAGCAAGAAGCAATTTGCTCCTTAGTATTGATTTACTCGAATACAAAGGTATATATAACCTTGAAATACAAGTATTTGCAGTTGGCAGATGTGAGTCGTCTGCAGGTCTGATTGTAACAGATGGTAGTGGTTGAAATCCTTCCTCTGAAGCAGGTAATGCGGGAGATCCAGTCCAAAAGTAAACCTAAAAGCAAGAAATGGTTTAACCAAATTTGAAAAGCTATTAAACTAATTAAAACAATATTAAAAAAAATTTTTCATCACTTCAGATTCAATATAGAGTTTTTCTAGTTCTGACGATAGCGTATACTTTCAGCATCAACATTTTACTTACTAGATCTTGACGTTCAAGTGTGTTCATTTTTTCAACTATGCTCCAAAACCATCTTTTGAATTTAAGTAATTTATCGGAACCTTCACTAGATTCATCATTAAAGGTTGTATATGATATTAGAGTAGATACATTGATGTCTCCCACACCATTTAATAATAGACGCAAGTCTTCTGAAGTCAAGCTGTCCATTGAACTATCTGGTAATACATCAAACACTCCGTCTTTTAACGCCTGTAAATTTTACAATATTAAAAAAAAATTTCTCTCAAAACTGAATGTAACTTAATTACCTCTAAGGCCTTGTCCTGCGATTTAATCAGTCTATATTCTGTATAGCGCCGAATATACTCAAAAATATTACAAGCCGTTACTTGAACTTCTCTACCTCCTGGTATTAATTCAATACTACCGCCACCTTCCTCTTTCATTAGATCAATGCTAAAACGATAATATTACATTAAGTTTATTTTGTAACTTCAAATCGAACTTACACAAAGAAAAGTTCCATTCTATTAATTATCTCTTCTCCCTCCTCAGTTTGTGCATTTTGTATCAACTGTCTGAAAGATTCGTATAGCGCTGGATCAAAGAAAGCAAGATCATGGAACTTTATTTTTCTACCGAGTATATACTTCAGCACATGCCTTTGTAAAAACAGAGGCAATAGTTCATTTTGTAAGAGACAAAGACCAATCAATCTTAAAGACAACAAAAAACGATAGCTTATGGAAATTAATTTATATCTTACAAGATTATCTCACCTTCCAATATTTCTAAAAGCATTGATACGTTCAAATGAACCATAGCCTTGTCTTGGTGTATAAAATCCTCTTTTGCCAGGAGAATAAAATAATGGGTCATTGTCTTCAACTTGGCATTGTTCTAGTAAAACAACTGGAATCATTTTCTTTGATTGGGAAGATGAACTTCCAGCTTCAGATTTTTGCTTATACATAATTAAGTCTAAAGCTTCATTGACCTTTTGACGTAATGTTTCCTCAGAAGATAAAATAGAAAGTAATTGTGGAGTTGAAATCTCTAAGAGCATCCCTGTTATTTTTGATGCATTTGCTGGATTAATTGAGTGAATCTAAAATCAAAGGATAAATTAAATAAAAGTAATTACGTATTATTGCATAGTGCAGACCTTAGGATGCAGTCTTTCTCCAAGTTGTTGTAAATGCTCCGATAAGTGATCATTAACATTATCCATTGAATTATCTATAAATTTAAGTTTCTGGTTTACTCTTTTTTCCTGCATATTTGACAATGTTACGTTACCTGCAATAGATGACTGTGGAATATACGGTCTGGCATCATAATTTAAAACTTTTCGTTCTCTAGATGTTCTCCAAAGTATTTTGCTACCAGTTCCTCTTCTTTGTAAAGATGGAGGCTCCCTAGTGGCTGCTCCTCTATTTCTCAATATACTTGAGAATGGTACACCGTACTTGCTATTGTTTCCCACTTGCACGGACTCTAAGTTCGGCATTTTACCGCTGGCTAAAAGCGCTTCTGATATTGATGTGTAAAAACTACGGGCCACTCCAGATCCTTCACCAGGTTCATCCTTAAATGTCACCTTTACTCTGTTGAATGTAATCGGAGGATGTACACGTCGATTTTGAGTACCAAACTGGGCATTTAACTCTTTAAATGTTTGAAGTATCAAACTATCACGATTTCGTTCCAATTTACACAAGATTAAATCTCTTTGCTGTCCATTTCTGAGTTTTTCCATATGTCGTCTAAAACGCATTTCCTTCACTGGAAATCCTCTTAATTCAGACAAAACGGAACCCTGTTCCATACCAACATCATCCATAAAAACTCTTCCAAACAAATCCAAAGTTAATTTCCAACGACCTAATAAAAAGTTCCATGATGGAGATTCAGTTGAGAAATTTTTGCAAAATAGATGACCTCTTGCAGGAAAAGCTGAAAAAGCTTTTGGTTTTTTTGAATATTCGTTATTCGAGCATTTCTGATTTTGAAGCATGTCTTCCTTTTTACCAGATGTTCCGGCTCGCACTATAACACTTCTTGACGCAGAAGTTGTGGCCGACTGAAAAGACAGATTTTCTGCTTCATTTGCTCCACGCGTCATTTTGTTGGGAGTTATAATGACTTCAGGTCTTGTAACTACGGTTTGTTTACTTGGGTTATTTCTATCCTCGTTTTCAGATACATCCACTTCCATTTTGGCATCAACGGCTGTTTTAGATTCAATGTCGCCTATAAGTTATTTGTTTTTATTGCAAGAAAAAAAAAATTATTGTTCAAAAATGTAGAAGGAAAATTAAATTTAATAGTTTTTACTTCACTTATTATTATTTCATGGTTTAATATACTTAGAGGAAGGGTGACGTATTTAAACTTTTCGTGAATTATTTTGGTGAAAAAACGGTTTTTGGTGTTTTAGACTAAACGGGTAATTATATTTCTCTGTGGACTGCTTTAATTATGGAACTGTAAATTTAGTCGTAGGCTACATGTCTCCGACCCCTATAAATGACCTTTTTGAGCCCTTTTTTTTTAAAAAAAAAAACTTAAAAATAAGATTTTTGTAAACATTTTTAAAAAAAAGTTTTAAGTTCTTTAAATGTAATAAAAATCTTTTCAAGTAAAAATTTTTAAAAACTTTGTAAAAAAATCTTTCAAACAAAAAGTTTTTTTTTTTTTTGTATAAAAGTTTCAAGGTCTGGTTAAGAGTACTAATGTTTGGGAAATATGACATTCATGAATCACATTTCGATACCCTTCTTTTGTTTTAATTATTGATATATACTAGTTAGTTTATATAAAATATTTTACCTTCTTTTTTTTGCTTTGCATCTTCCGAATATTGCTTCTTCTTCAGCTGAATGTACAAATTAGCATATGATTCATTTTCATATTTTTCTGAAGACGTGTCCATTGCTAAGGCCGACGCAGAAGTCGAAGGTTTCTGACTTGTAAGCAAAGAAGTTGCTTGCGTCGTATGGTTATATTCAGAAAATCCTAATTTTGAAGGAGGAAAGTCAAGAATATTAACAGGGTTTCCAGTAGTACAAGGGCTTCCAGCCGATATAGGCAAAGGTAAATTTGAAAACAAATCTTCTCGTTTTGAATTTGGCTGCAGTAGATGTGGTTTATCTGCAAGCGGTAACGAAACATCCAATGAAAGATCGAATCCATCTGGAGCCAAGCAGCCTAAGCTTAGAGTTGAATCTGATCTAGTAAAGAATGAATGTTTTTTTGTTGATGATACTGTTAGCGTTGCTGTTGCCGTTAAAGATGCAGTAGCTGATGATGATGATGTATGATCAACATAATTATCTTCGTTCGTAATGTTAGATAGTTCATCGTCAGTATCCTCATTTTCATTACTATTGTGAGCAGCATTATCGGCGCTTGTTGTTTCATTTCTTTCAAAAAACAAACAATCGTTACGCATATAATAAACAAACCCATCCAAAACATATGCAATATGTCGTAGAGCTGTAATATCCAGAACGGGAAGAGAGTCGCGATGCTCTGAAGTGTGTGAACGCATTAAAGAAAGACAATACGTAAAGAATTCTCTTCGCGATGAAGGTCCTATATACATTAATAAAATAAAATATTTATAATAAAATACACAAAGAATACACAACAAATTTTTCGAAATACCCAATAAATTCATTCCCACCGAAGAGGTAGACGATGATGGTTGATTAGTACTGCTTTGAGCGCTTAAATTAAGAGGATGTAATGGATGCGCCGGATCAGTATAATTGGTAAGGTAAGCACCAAATTTGAGTTGAGCCTCTGTACCATCCATTACTGAAAACATCCAATTCCATGTAGGTTTCAATCGATTTTCAACGTAATTCTGTTTTAATAAAAAAATTTATTGAACCAAATGATCAATGTTAAATTCGGTCATCAAAAAATATTCAAAACTTTAGTTTTGTATTTCAACATTACGAAACAAAAAGTGTGTGGAATTTGTTTTATTCATAAATTTATTTTTATAGCGAATAGTCCGGGTGCCCACACTTAAAAAAAATCTTATAGAATAACAGGCTGAAACTTTCATAATCGCTTAATTACATTGAGACCTACAAACTTTACCATTGTGACAAATACGTCGAGTGGGGCGTTTTGGCTGTGGCAGCTGTCAAACATGTCAAAGTTATGACCCCCCCTGGACTGATGAATAACTGGTTAATTTTTTGTGAATCCACAGTTTTTTATTATTATTAAATGATAAAACAGTCGACCTACAAAAAGAGGGGGTCGTTTGGCGGGGCCTACGCGCTCAACATATAATAGTTACACCTACCAACGAATTAATAAATAGCCAGCTAATTCTTTCAGAATTTGTTGTTTTTTCATAGTACTGTCACGCAATTATATTGACCTACAATTTGAAAGGGCCGTTTTCCTCAACCTACGCCCTAAACATGTATGACTTTTAGGGGTTTAGGGTGTAGGTTGAGGAAAACGGCCCTTTCAAATTGTAGGTCAATATAATTGCGTGACAGTACTATGAAAAAACAACAAATTCTGAAAGAATTAGCTGGCTATTTATTAATTCGTTGGTAGGTGTAACTATTATATGTTGAGCGCGTAGGCCCCGCCAAACGACCCCCTCTTTTTGTAGGTCGACTGTTTTATCATTTAATAATAATAAAAAACTGTGGATTCACAAAAAATTAACCAGTTATTCATCAGTCCAGGGGGGGTCATAACTTTGACATGTTTGACAGCTGCCACAGCCAAAACGCCCCACTCGACGAATTTGTCACAATGGTAAAGTTTGTAGGTCTCAATGTAATTAAGCGATTATGAAAGTTTCAGCCTGTTATTCTATAAGATTTTTTTTAAGTGTGGGCACCCGGACTAGAAGTATTTTGTATTTATGAACAAAAAGTTCAAAAATTTTTCAATTGTTATTTCATTTAATTTAAAATAAATTAAATAAAACATAAATTGGTCTGATGATGGTTACGTGGCGGTAACCGAAACATATGTCACCATAGCCATGTTCAGTAGTTTTTTCTCTTCTCCTAATTGTCATAATATTCTAAGTTGGAAAATGCATGGAATTTTCGATTCTTGCAAAAACATTGACTAAAGTTCATAAAATTAGTATAATTTTCATATAGTCAACATAAACCATTTTAATATAATAATTTTCCTGAATCATGTTAACTTTGAATGCATGATTATTTTATTTAAAAAAACTGTACAATTCTCGCAAAAACAAAACTCATTCCTTCGTTGGACCACGCACTCTTCTTAATAATATTATTACTTACACACTAAATAACTTACCTGTAACTCAATTGCTTCCTCAAATTGTATCTTAAGTGACGTTTCAATTTCATTGCTTACAGAATACGACAGATGGCTTAAGAGTTCTGATATCTGCCTTACAATTATTGCAAACGCTCGTGCTAAATTACTGGCTGTTGTAGCCATCGTGTGTTGTTCTTGCGAAGGTGTTGCAACTGCAGAACTGGGTGGTACAGTCGATCTTCGGAGTGCCATCGGATCAATAAAAACCAAACTAGATCCAGTCGGCACCCGCACGGAGGACCTGCCAGTTTCCCGACTTCGTATAGCCCATTGCATGGATTGCGGTGCCAAATCACTTCGCGCACTGGAGTTTGTGTTTCGTCTCTCAAGCTGGTGATCAGCGAAATTAAATTCATCTGAATGTTCATCTGTTTCACCATCTTCAGATCCCTCTTCTTCTTGCGGAGAAGAGTCTCCAGATTCATCTTCAAGAAATAATACACCAATATCTGAAATGTAAAAAGCTGTGACTCTTAACTACTAAAAGAAATGTGTTTTTTTTTCCTGCAACATTTATTTTTTTTGCAAATGGGGCTTATCGTGAATAAACATTCTCGAGAATTTCTCGGACTCCCTAGCATGCAATCGCAAAAAAAAAAAGTTTCCGAATTATTAATTAATTATTAAGTTACTCCGTCAGCTTCTGACAAAGTGTGAAGATTAGGAGATTTATTTGGTGGGTAATAAAAAAAATTCGGATGCATCACTTTATCAAAGTCAAACGGAAAATACCAGGAAAATCATTGGAAGAAAAATGTATCCCTGCTGGAAATGGAATTCCCATTCCAAAATTATTCACGATTGCAAATGCTCCCGAGAAAGGAATATAAATTCATACTAAGGCCCAATATCTCTGGAAATGTTAAAACCATTTTAATGAAATTGTTTGTGGAGTGTACTTTCGATGGTCTACCTTACTAATTGATACTTTTGCAAAATAATGGATGCACTTAGATTTTTTTCAGTTTTAGTAAATTGACAGTAAACTACACTTTTTGACCTTATTCGATATTTATCGTTCGTTTTATATTCGTATTTTTATGGTTTTATAAACTATTCAATATTTTCTTCGATAACATTAAAAAAGCTCTCAGCAAGTTTCTGGATATTTCTCTTCCCGACTTTCGAATTTTTAACTTCGACAATATACAAGTTTTCAAAGATTTTCGACATGGCTATATCCCTCAGGAAGTAGCACTAATCATGAATATGTTTGCATTTCCTATACCAGTCACGCCCACTTTTATTAATTACAGTCGGAATGAGAAAAATAATGTACCGTATGAACGGACTAAGAAATAAAAACATGCTACTCAACATTTTATAAATGAAATTAATAAAATAGATCACCTGTTTCAGAGCCAACGGTTGCACCTGTTTGTACACTACGCTGTGCATCTTGTGTACTTTGATTGTCATCCGAATCAGATTCAGTTTCAGCATCGTTAAATGTGAAATCATTATCACTTTCGTCATCTTGAATTCCTTCATCGTTTCGCGGATTGTCCGATACCTCTTCGTCATGAGCTTGTGAATTATTGTCCCTATGTGTTGGTTCATCTTGCTCGGAGCCATCTCTCAGTGCTACCAGTAAATAAAAAAAAATGTCAGTACAACTATGCATGATTTTTGAAGTACTTAAATAACTGACTTTCTAATTCGTTTCTTTCCAAGCCAAAGTTTGCTTGCATATTAAATCCAACTGTTTGTTCATGAGATGTTTCTTGTATTGTTGGTTCAATCAAAATCTCTAACGCAGTGGGGGCCAAAGGCTCAACATTGAACAAATCATCAGAGTTCTAATTAAAAAAAAAAAAAAACAAATCATTTCAAATCTATAATTAATAAACGGTACGGTACGTACATCTATATTTGATGAAGACATTGCAAATGGTGCTGTTGGACGTACTACACCTAAACGCACAGGTGCTATTAGAGCATCAGCCACTTCACATAGTTCTTGAATAGATATTTTGTGCAAAGTTTGAAATACTTTAATAGAGCTCTGTATATGCTTGTTTGGAGCCAAAGTCGTCTTGCGCTTCTCAGGATTCGGAAGTTTCTCCAAGTTAAATATCACAAAAACGCGAGCTACTGAGCGTACGAAGCGCCTCGCAACTTCCTCAGCTTCTGCTTTTCTACCATCAACGTAATCATTTTGCATTTCTCTTACTAAAGTCATTAGTAATGTATCTAAATGTTCACTGCTGCACTTTACAAACAAATTGTGGGTAAACTTATCAAGCAAAGTGGAACCATTCTGTGTCTGTAAATAAATATTATAGCTCTCTGCATTGTTCGGTACACTCTCATCAGATTTATTATCAGCGCCCGTCATAATCATTGCTTTTACAGCATGCCAATCAATTAAAAGTCGTTCTAGAGCTTTTCTCGCAAATTTTGGAGGTTCCAAGTCATGATCAGGCATATCAGTATCTATATCCATAGGTGCTTTTCGAGAAGCATTTCCTGATGCGCTTCCGCTTACGTTACGAACACGTGCATTTGATCGATATTGCCTTTGTTCTACCGTTTGACGACCAACAGTTTGTATAAGGAACAACAAAATAGATTCCCCTTTTGCATTGAACTTTGTCACTAGATCTGTGCAAGATGCTAGTTTGCACAAAAGGACAAAACGTTTATTTTGGTTTCCTGCTATTAAAGCTTTACATTTGCACTTTTCCCAACAATCACAATAAGCTGTTGGTGAAGTACGTTTTAATTTACAGTCATGCCCCTTATGACAAACACGAGCACATTCTGTGCAGCAACACAGTGATCCTGTTAATCCACATGTTTTACATTCGAAAATATTTTGATTTATATGATCAGCCCCAGTCCATGTAAATGAACAAGTGTCATTATAACAGATTACATGGAGAGGCGACTGATCAGGAGGGGAACCAGCCGGAAATATCATTGAGTCCTTTAATGACGGGTCTTTATCAGACAAGTTTAGTATTGTATTCAGTAGAATTATTCCAGCTTCATATGCTCGACTGTATACCGCCAACATAAATGGAGTTTGCCCTTGTGCATCTTTTGCACTCAACATTTGTTGTAGATAGGGACGAAGTGCTGTGCTTATACACATCTGTTGCAATATAAGAGCAGCATGCTCTCTCCGCTGGACCGGATCAAATGTATAAACAGGAGCAGACAATTTACTTGCGGAAGTTGCTGCAACTATTTTGGAAATATCATCCTCTGTTCCTGCCATTATAGTATCACCAACTCCTGACGAGTTCGTGCTCACATTTGAATCGCCCGACCATGGTGGTGCGTATAATTGTTCGTCTGCGCTGCCACCACTAGCACTAGAGTTAACTAAATTTGATCCAGAATGCTCAGCATCTGTATTTATTAGCCGATTCATCATTTCCCTTAAACTCACAGTACGGTTTTCACGGGCTGTATTTGAAGAAGACGCCATACTTGTCGAAACTGTCGCAAACGTAGATGTTGTAGGAATGGAAGATGCATTATCTAAATTGCTTGCGATTGAAGTTGGTGCATTGCTATTACTGCTAAAACCAGATGATGATGATGAAGATGCTGATCGTGAGGGAATTGTAGATAGAGTAACCTTTTTGTCATCATTCTCTCTGTTTGAGGTTGGAGAGCACATTACTGTACAAGCATGATATATATTACGCCCTCCATCACATCGTTCACTTATAATCGATAGAACATCATTTCGTTCATCTTTATCAAGGCGCCCTAATGCAGCAAATGCATTTTTTAAATCACATCGCAAAATTAAAGGCATCAACTTCTGCGATTCAAATAATAAACCTGTCATACACACTTTAGACTTCAAATTGTTCCCAATCGATGGCAATGAAATCGTTGTCATACATACCGCCTTTACAGGTGGTAAGTCAAACCATTGTGGGTCCTTAATAGATCCAACACAGTCCTTAGCAATTGGATATAGGGCGCGATTACCATCACGCAAAATAATTGTACTCGTATTTCCACTGCAATCATTGTTACAAAACATAGCAATGTTACTGAGAGACAGGCCCATGAAGGAAGTACTGTCTGTAGGAAATTGACAATTTTGTTCCTGCTTGCTATTATATAAGTTATAGAGACTGTAATGAAGCTTAGACGCTACTTTTTTAATGACATGTATTCCCTTTGTATCCACTGCAAGTGCGAGCAATTGAAATCCACTCGGATCATTACCATTGTTTATGTTGATTTTCTTTGGTAGTTTTTGCAACCAGTCAGGCCCTCTCGATGTCATTGCAGTCTTATAAATTTGCACATCTTCACGACGCAATAAACGACAATGTTGCCAGTCATCTTCCTTTACTTCATTTCCAGTTCCATTCGAAGCGCAATTTGTTGATAAGGGAAATCGCACAGCTACATAATCACCATCCACTTTAAGCACCTTACCAATTGGCCCCACTTTATCTTCAACGAATACGACATCTTTAAGTTGCCACAATTCTTCATCCTTTTTCCCATCGTTATCATCTTTAGTAGCCATACGTTTAGTTCGTTTGTGAGAAGTGACACTGCCGGTATCACTGCATGTACTAGATGCTGGAGAAGGCGGCGGCGGCATATCAATTCTGTCCGTAGTTTCTTTGTTTGTATTGACTGTAACAGTTTTATTTGCGCCAGTAGTTTGAATACTGGCAACAGATAATGTCGCTGATTTTATTTCCTTTTCGGTGACTGTCGAAGTGCTACTGGATTGTGATTTTTCATTAGATATTGAATGTACATTAATTAACTTGAATCTGCACACATTGTTGAAATCGTTGAAATCCCAAACCGAATTAAGTAGCTGACCAACTTTGGGTACTCCATTGACACAAGTAAAACCAATTGAGCCTGTCTGATAAATGGGACACTTCTTCATTACGACCTGCGTACCTACAGAAATATCGGAGGCGACTGGTTTTACTGGTTTTTTTGTTTTTGTCCTAAATTTGTCCCATAAGTAACGACGCTGATCGAATGGTAAGACGCCCCACCAGTAAACATTATTATTTTCAGTACGAACTGCAGTATACAATGAGCATGTATTTATTGATATTATTGGGTCCATAGCAAATTCCGTAAATGAAATAGATGGATGCTCCAATTTCGCACCCAAGTACCCCAAATGTTCATCCATCCACGTAGCTACACGATTAGTCTCAGTAACTACAGAGCAACGTATAAAATTCGCTGAAAACTGCTCTATCTTCTCAGTCAAATTGAGATTTATTGTTTTTGGATGGTAAACATTATCTACCTGCAACGTATTGGATTAACGTTTTAAAAAGTTTTCGATATTTAAATTTTAAAATAATTCACCTCAGATTTGAAAGGTTCTGCATCCATCCAACGCCATTGATGTAACTCTCCATTTTCAGAAAGACCAATGAGTTCCGAGTACAAAGCACCGATTTTTTTAAACCTAATAGAATTGTTCCTATCTGGCCATGGTTGAAGATCTTCCGATATCCAAATTGGGGAAGAAAGTGATGTTGGCTCTTTTTTCTTATTGTCTATATACACAAAATAGTTTCATGACCAAATTCTATTGATGTAACGAATTTACAAACCAGTATCTTTGTCCCAAACATAATCTTCCTTGTTAAGCCACCGCCTGGGGCCATAATACTGCCGATCTCTCCATCGACTAAAAGCCTCACGATCAGCACTAACCGATGAAATCTGGGCTGATGTTCCGCTGCTAGCTGCTCCCGATAAAACGTTTGAAGAAGTTGATGACGATCTTGCCTGATTACCCTCAGCACCTCCACCAGAACTTGATTGATTTCTTTCGCTACGTATACGATTAAATAACAAACTTGTTTCAGATGGAAACAAATTTATTTATTAAATAAATGTATTCTGATGAAATAACGTCAAAAGCTTACTTTCGAATACTTGAATAGTTATTAAAAATCTCCTCTGAGAACAATCCATCAGATGGGTCTATTATTACACTATTATTTTCCGCATGAAAGCCATTGTCTAAAAGTGAAATTAAATCTTCTGGAACATAGTTGTCACCACCCTCCTCAGTATCTTCAGCTTCTTCATCGTCACGTGATAACAAGTTATTGACTGCTAAGTTAACATCCAGATTCGTACGCTGTAAGAATTTTAAGAGTTATTCACGATCTGTATCTTGAGTCACGAGCTGAGTAACAAAATCAGCGAAACTTTTGCTTGTTGATCACTCAATAAAAAAACTTTCATTTAATTTGTGTTTTAATTTAGTCTCACGATGGGCTTTTCAACCGAGAATACAGCTATTGTAAGTTTACTAGGGTCCAGCACAAGACATCTTGAAATATAGAGTACTTTTTTTTACTCGCACATTTTACACTGAACTAAAAAAAAATTCTAGAATCAAATCTTCACTTCACAGGTTAACAAAATGAGGCACAAGAAAAGAGTGAGAAATTTCTTTAGTCCCTTAAGTAGCATTTTAAATTTACACTACAACACTTCGTTATATGCACGCAAATCAAACAAGACAGGTCTGTGCAGTATATGATTTTTCTTCTTTCATATAAAAGTACTGTCTAGACTGTCTGTTTCAAAACTATGACACTTTAGTTATGGTAAACTTCGTGAGTCTTTCAATATGTTTTATAACAACTTGGAAAATGTCGAAGTTATTGCACCACAAAAAGTAGATTCTGTTTCAAAACTAATACAAAACAATGCTAACTAAAACAAAATACAATTAATATCCCAATGTTTTATTTGAGGGCTAAGGCAAAGTTTTGAAAAGGAACTACTCAAATATCATATCAAATAACGGTTGAATTAAAAAAACCAAGTGAGAATAAAATTTTTTTAAAATTGATTAAAAAAATCCTTTGAAATTGTTGCAGTCTAAAAAACTCCTTTCAAAAAAAATTACATTTTGAGTTGTTTCTTTTTACGATGATACCAAGTGTTTTTTTTTTTTTTTTTTTTTTGTGTCGAGTGCGACTGCGATGATAAGAGTGAATACAAATAATAAAAATTTGAATTACTTGAAGTTCTCTTATTATGAGATTTCTGCTTTTTCCTTGCAACACGACTTCAGCTTGAGATATTAGTTCTTCTGGAACATATGTTGCCGGAACCGAAACTAAGGGACGACTTGATGATGTTCCACCTATAATAACACCCGAACTACGCGAACCAGAACCTTGTCCACTTGAACCAGACCTTCCAGTTGTTCTCATCAATCTTGCTCTAGATCTGGCCAATTGACGAGATGATGACGGTGCAGTTGCTTTCGCATTATTTGAAGAATTAGCGTTATTACTAGCAGAACTAAATTAAAAATTATTGAAATTGTACATGTAAGTTTGTAATATGGAAACAAATAATACTTTTTTGTAGAGTCCGATTTACTTAAGTCCAGCCGCTCCGAATTGATTGAAAAAGCAACTCGCAGTGCTTTACCATCTTCTAGTAAGACACCAATATGGTTTGGTCCAATAACAATATCTTTTACTGGAATTTTAAGCTGATCAAAAATTCGATGAGAACCAAATCCATATTTATTTACTTTATCCGAAACTTCACGCAGCCTAAAAAGATTAAAGTCACTTTCTTCATTAAAAACGTTCCAATTTGAGAAGCAATATCTGTTTTTCTATATTTGCTTTAAAATTTCCCCACTGGTCTATAATTGGTTAAAATATTCTACAAAAAAAAATACTACCGAAAATTTCACTAGGGGTCATTCATCAAAGGCGAGAAATTCTTAAAACTTAAGAAAATGCTTCAAAAAAGTAATAAATATGCAATGTGTGAAGTCTTCATTGATTTTGACTTTTTAGTGTTCTGAAACTAGTGGTGAAATTTTATTGCAAATGTTTCTGTAGTTCATACTGACTAAGTATTCCCCTGTTTAAGGTGTCATTTTAGTACTTTTTTAAGAAAAGGGGTAAAGTTAAAGTTTTCTACAAAAATATTCCACGTAATATCTTGCATAAATTTGCTGAACACATAATACACCTCAGATGTAAGGATCGTATGGTTAAATAAGTTGATTTAACACAAGAATGCGATATTTTGCTATTTTTAGTACATTGTAATAAATAACTTCAAAAAAAATTTAAAAAAAAGAGAAAAACGACGAAAAATGGGTGTTTTTTAACATCTATTATTAAATACGTTGGATATTGGAAAAGTTTGATTTTGTCGGACAGTGTTAGATTAACAAAAAAAAAGTCCAAAATTTTTTTGAATTCGTCATACCGAAAACCGTGCCATAAAATAAAATCTTCCGGGGACCATTATTAAAGTGTGTTAAAATATTTTTCATATGGCACCAATATTTTTCCAATCCATACATCTCACCTTCTTAATACCGGTTTTTAAAAAAGCTATATCCGGATATTCCAATAGTTATATCTCTGAAACTAGATCTGGGCGACACTTTTTCGTTACATATTTTTTCTTGCAACTTATAAAACCAGACAAAAATATTTGGTGCTGCTAAAAATACCTTACGGGGCCGTTCACATTACTCACTCAATTTTCGACCAATTTTGTCGCCACCCTCCCTGGTCGTAATGCAACGTAACAAAACATATAACCCCCGCCCCTCTGGTAACGTAACAAATCTTAATTTTGGCAATTTGAGATTGAATTTTTTTTCGCTTTAAATTTATAAAATCCACGTAACGTATTTAATATCCCTCCCACCCCCATATAACACTTCGTAACAAATCTTCCGACCCCTCTCCCCCTGGCACGTTACGTAATATGTGAACGGCCCCTTAATACCTTTGCTCCCAAAATATCTTTTGGAACACTGCAAATTTTATACCAATTCAATTTGCTAAAAATTTTTTAGCAGCACACCTGGGCAATTTCTACTGCGCAGTTGCTTAATCTGGCAACTATAATGGCAACTGAAAAAGCAACTAACATTTAGATGACAACCAATCTGGTAATCACGTTGCCATACGCAATAGGGGCCATGATACTATAACAAATATCAAACAAAAAAAAAAGCAAAATATGCCAACTTAAGAGTAGTATTCCTGGTTTAAATATTCATAGTTGATTTAGATTTGAAGCATATTTTCGAGAGTACATAATTAAAAATAAAATATGACCTTAGGCGACTTTAAATCTCCTCGAATGGCATTTTTGTAATAAATCAATTTTCTTGAAGATTTTTGTATATTGAACGCAATGGTGTTTTCCGTTTTACTTAATTTCTTTTCGTCATCGAACTATTAAGGCCTGGATATGGCCAAAATAGGGGGCTTTTGACGGTTTTTCAAAATTATAAATTACTTGTAAGCACTTATAGAATAAGAATAAAACTTTTTAAAATAAGTTCATTTCGACCAGTATACCGTTACCGCTTCAAAAAACCGAAGAAACCAAAACAAAATTAGTCATTTTCGTTGTATTTGTCGGTACTGAATCCGAATCCGGCTTCAGTATTGCTCTATCAGGTATGGTTTTTGATATATTTTATCGTCTTACTTCAAAAACACGAATTTTGGGGTTATATAGAAGACCGTTGAACAAATTTCTTGTGTGCCAAGAAATGAGCCAAAATGAAAAAAAAAAAGTGTTCATCTTTTTGTTTCAGACAAAAAAAGAAATATGCATGAAAATAAAAATCACAACACTTTGTATTGATCATAACTTATTTTATTGTAACAAGAAATAAACGAAAAATATCTCCATAACGATTAAAATAAAATAATAACTGATTACATTTTACTGACATTCACTAATTAAAATATTGGGCGGAGCCACGCCTCCTTAAAAATAAATATCTCCTTAAAAATCATATCTCAGAAACTTCTTGACGAAGATAGCTGAATTTGGTACATGCGAAAAGGGCACCGGGATATAGTATAAACAGAAAAAAATGCGGTGACACGTCCCCATACAAGACAAGGTGAAGCATCGTACACCGAGAAATGCTAGTTTTTTATTAGATTTAAGCAAAAAAAAATTCTCTCAGCAGCAGTTGAGCTATGTGAAAGGCTCATAAGGTTAAAAACAAAGACTGTCAGGCACTTAAAAGAACCTTCTTCCCCTACACTATTTTAAACAAGGCTAACTTTAAAACGAAATAACGCATTATTTTCATAATGATTATCGCCGAAATTTATATGAAACTAATTTGGGCGTTATTTAGTTTTTGTTGTAACATATATGAAAAAATATAAATATTTATGTGGAAATAGACGAAACATATGTAATCCATTTCCATGCTAATATTTTTTGCGTCTGTTATTATAAATTGTAAAACGGCTATTTAATTACTGACTTGGGGGTAATGCACTAAATTTTTTAGTTCATTGAGCTGTTCACTAATATTTAATGAATATTTTGATAGTGAAACTTTTTCCACTACCACTAAATCTAATTAGAGATAGTGAAAATTTTCTGCATTAAATTTAGTGATAGTGGAAATTTTTTCACTATGATTTTTTCACTTGATGGTAATGAAAAATATGAAACATTAATGAAGATTTTCATTAAAGTTTCATTAAATTTAGTGATAGTGAAAATTTGTTTCATTGGATTTAATGAAACATTAATGAAAATTTCCATTAAAGTTTCATTAAATTTAATGAAAGTGAAAATGTTTGATTAAATTTATTGCAACATTTATTGAAAATTTTCATTAAATTCAATGGAACAAATTTTCACTTTCAATAGATTTAGTGATAATGGAAAATTTGCCATTACCACTAAATCAATTTTTTGATAGTGAATGAATTTTCGCTATCACTAAATTTAGTGGAAATATTATTTAAAACTTTTAACTAAATTTAGTGATAGTGAAAATCTTTTTCATTACCACTTAATGAATTTTTTGATAGTGAAGGATTTTGCACTAACACTAAATAAATTCCTTGATAGTGAATATTTTTTCACTAGCACTAAGTTTAGTGAAAAATAAAATCTAATGCAAAACCCCCAAGTCTGTTTAATTAGTTCTAAATAAATTCATCAATTTCTATATTTTTAATTTGAAGTTTATTTTTTAATTTATATAGCAAATTATTTTGTCATATACATAATAATAAATAAATAATTTGGTTTATACATAAGATACTGTTCAACACTTTATTTCATTATAGCGAATAAAAGGGAGCAGTGTTAAATAACATGTGTAGGGCGATAGAATGTTGAGGGAATTAGGATATCTATAGGGCAAAAATGAAGTGAAAAGAGATGTGCTTTCTTTCATTTATAGATTGGAAAATAAGTTATTACCAGAATATTTGCATTGGAAAATAAGTTTTTACCAGAATATTTGCGTTGCTTGGTATGGATATTCATCAGTACTCATAGAGCTCAGTATTCATAATGAGTAAGTCCGGAACAGTAAAAGCTTAAAATCATTATTTCATAAAGGGGTCAACATGTATAAATGTATTGACACAAGAAATAAAGGAAGCAAGGCCACCTGGACAATTTAAACAAAATAACATACAAATATTATATTCTTTTGTTTAAACAATGCGCCTGCAATTCAAATCAATTCATTTATTCAAACTTTTTTTTTAAATTACATAATGAAACCTTGATTGATGATTTACTGTGTCACACAAATTTCATCCGAAGGCTTGAAGGTTTAATTGATAGTTTTCTGGAATACCCGAAACTTCCCGAAGGTCATCCGAAGGCTTCATAGTCATAACGAAGAATATCTTGACATACCAGAGGCAAAACATCTATGGCGAACTATCAAAAAGGCTTAATTGATAGTTTTTTGGGACCCCCAATGTTTTCCGAAGGTCACCCTAAGGCTTCATAGTGGCATGAACATGAACAAATCAACAAAACTCTTCGATTCCCCGCAATGTGGTAATGGTTTTGATGAACCTGGAGAGCAGTGCGATTGTGGATAACCCAGTTACTGTGAGAATTCTTGTTGTGATCCTTTCATGTTGCAATCTAATGCCTCTTGTGCCACCGGAGAATGCTGTCGTCCAAAAGTTGCAGGTATCGAATGTAGCATCATGGAATGTGATTTACCCGGTACTGGCGAATCTAATGTATTTAAACGCGATACAGTGATAAGTGATAAAGGGAATGCCTACTACCACGCCAAATTGAAGATATCGCATGCGGTATGTTACATTGTTAATATCTCAATGAGCGGCTTGAATTTGGCATGGAATCGGCTGCTGTATTGTCACAATCATTCATCAGTCATGATAACCAGATTGTGCCATGCCGTATGGTTGATTTGGGGTTGTAAAGCACAGATTCATGATTTAGAAGACATGAGACAACACTGTTGTACTCCTGTGCTTGATCTAATTGGAGTGTTTCCCGTTTCCTATTGTTGCTAAACGCCTTTTCTATTTGGATGCTCAACCTTGGCATTGTATATTTCTTACAACCAGGACTGGCAAAAACATGGGCGCACGTTTTTCCTTCTAAGCGCATCAAGCGGGGACTGCACAATTGCATTGTTGTTATAATGAATTGGGATTCTGGAGCACTATATGTGAAACCACCAGTACCAAGACCTTTTAGTCCCCATATTGTACGAAGCAAATTTTATAATAAATTCAGACCGAAACAAATTTTTGTACTTTTTGTTTACGAAGCAAATCTGTATGTCTGTCTGTCTCTTTTGACTGCCTAAACCGCTCATCCGATTGCGATGAAACTTTGGGGTGTGGTATGAGGCTTGCCCGCGAAGGTTTCAAATAAAAAAATTGTTAGGGTGCATATTAAGGGTAACCCTCATAGAAAAATTTGTTAAAAACCAAATTTTCTCAGACTGCTTAACAATTTGAACACCGGCGGCTATAATGTATGGCCTGCACTAACTACAACAAATATATGAATGCCACAAGACAAATAATGGAATTAAGATGACAATTTCTGCACTTGGTCATGGATCATTAAATGATATTCTTCTAACCTTAAATTACATTTAAAATTTAAAGCCAATATAAAATAATATTAAGGGAAAGTGATGATGTAAATAAAATACATGCAACCAGTCGTGTCAATTGTAAACTATCCAATCTTTTTTTTTTAAATTTTTAGTCGTGTCAATTGTAAACTATCCAATCTTTTTTTTTTTATTTTTAGGAGAGCTAAAAAACTGCTCAGATCAATCTATAAAATAGTAGAAACAAATTTTTACAAAATTTAATAGTAATGGAGTTCTAAGCTGTTTTAGCTCTCTTATAAATTAAGAAAAAAAGATAGGATAGTTAACAATTGGCACAACGATCACGACGATATATCAAATGGACCGCCATCAATACTTTCGAAACTTAAAGAATATGTAAAAACTGATTTAATTCTAGTCAAGAACACTCAAGTTAGAACAAAACATCAAACAAATCATTGACCATCGTGCACCAAGAGTCGACCACGCTGCTCTAATTGTCTCCATTGACAATTTCCGACATGGTTAAATTCTTCGCAACAAAGTCCAACAATTTTTTTCAGGAATGTACCTCTTTGGGTTTCTAAATTTATTTCTATCCAATTTTTGTCTGGACATAATTCTGATTATTAGACGAATCTAAACCATCTGGCAACTTCCAGATTAATGTGCTGGCAAAGTTGGTATACAAAAAAAAAGTCCTGCAATTTGCTTTAAAAAAATATGGTCACGATATATATGTACATCGTGGTAAATCGTACATATTGCAATTTTCAGATTTCACTATGGTAGATTCTGAAACATTACTTAAGATGGGCCATTAATAGCGGAATTACCACCGAAAACAAATTCTGCGATTTTGTGAAATATGATTCACTGTCCGGATACAATTATGAAAAATGTATGCATGAAAAAAGACTTGTATAAAATTCAAGACCTCATGTTCCCAATACAAAATTTAAGCACTCATACTGCACTCAAGACCTATTTCAACTATAAAACAGTAATTTCAGCAGATAAACATTACTTTTTACAAAAATTGTCATCTTAATATTAATATATGTTTTACCTTTCAATAAATTGATCATCTGTTGCCGGCAGCGGTTGAATAACAAATTGCATAGAAGTCATATTTATTTTTAGTTGGTTTCGAAATTTTATATTTATTTTATATTCATTTGACCTTTTTTAATTTTTGTTAAATTATTGCTGCTTCGAAATGAAAAATACCAGGAAATGTATGAAAGGAAAACACGAGAATATTTGTTAAGGCAAGTCAAACAATGCTGCCATATTGATAAATTAGATTTAAATTACTATGTTACCTAAGCACAGAACGATTGGTTTTAAAAAGGGAAAAGTTGGTCAATTGATCGTTTAATGCATTGGTCGGCTGAGCAATGTTTGCCGTAAAAGCCAAAACACGTTTATTTAAACCGGGAATACAAATTTATGCTTTTTTAGCTGTATTTTTGTGGCTCGTGTAAGCACATTCTAATAAAAGTTTGGGGAAGAAACAACAAATGTGCTTTACTAAACACGGATGAAAAAATTTGCTTAGGAAAATACAAATAAAGTGTTCACACAAATCACAACTTTTTTTATCTTGTATATATTTCATTCGAGTTCTGAGTTATACAATAATTTTTTTCTTTTTCGTTTTTAGTTTTTTTTATCAATTTTAAATTGTCTTTTTCCAAATCTAAGTTTTTTTTTTTCGTTTTTAGTTTTAAATTGTAATTTTAAATTGCCTTTTTCCAAATTTAAGTTATCCAGTATTCCTTTGCAATATTGTGATATTAAAAAAGGGATTTCCCAAGAATTTAGAACTGGCGTGTATGACAAAACAGTACCCAACAGACGATTTGTCAAGCAGTTGAAAAAAAAAACTGATTCAACCCGCAGAAAAATCAGTCCCATAAGCTAAATTGTTCTAAAGCGTGTAAATGAAGAACTTATTTCTAGTTTAAAATTTTTTTGAAGCCTTGTTAAGTTGTTGATTTTCGCTCGTTATATACTTTTGGCGTTCTTATTATAACTTGCATCACAATCAAATGCGAAAACTGCGGAAATTAATTAATACTCCACGCAAAGTAGTGTCACTTTGACACAATCTGCGGAAAAGTAAAAAGGGCGAAATTTTCTGCGGTTTGAATAAGTCCAAAATCGGATGTGAGTGATTTTTCTTTTCTCACTACAATACGGCCATATTCTAAAATAATCGATTCGTGTATGGGCGGCATTATAATTGCAATTACAGATGAAACATATGACTTTTCGGGGCGAAATGGTTCATAGCACACAAGAAAAATTGCTCAACTGCTACATAACACTTCATGTTTCTAAATACAACACGGAGCTGGTTTACACAATGGTCCATGTTATAGTCTTTCATATTCAAAATAATCATATGTTGTCATTGTTTTAAATGAAAAATTAAAAATTGTGAGAAAGAGGCAGGGGGTAAAATATAATTTTCTTATATAGAGTTCTTGTTGTATATTATTCTTGTTTGTGTAACTCACAATTTCAGAAAATTTTAAAAAAATGTTTGACTCAATATTTTTATGTATTTTAATAAAACCATAGTTGTTAAAATACCTGACAGAAATATTAAAATTCATCTAGTATAGTGCCTTCCAAAAATCAAACAGCCGTATTTATAATAAAAGCTAAGCCATGGAATAAGGCTATTCCGAAGTTTAATATGAACTTCTGATTTATAAACAATTTTATTCCCAGTTTAAATTTTAAACTGCCTTTGAGCCAAGCTAAGCACCGGTTTACATTTTTTGACGTGATGCGAATATTGTCAAAAAATTTATTTGTCAATTAACCTCAACAAAAATAATTTCATTTTCAATTCCAACTTCAAAAATTAAAAATATAATAATGTTTGAAAAAACAAAATTTGGCTGCATCGCACGTCCATGGAACCAATACATACATACGTACATAAGTCGAAAACGGCATTACTTGTGTTGGCCGCAGGGGCTGAAGGAATAGAAGCAGTCATTGCAGCGGAAATACAGCGACGAGGTGGTGTGAATGTTATTGTTGTGGGTCTTGTTTGAGGGATAGTTATCAAATGCTCCCGAGGTGTGCAAACCAGTCCTGAAGCCACCGTAGAAGCTGTAAAGTGCATCCAATATGATGCCCTTGTTTTACCCGGCGGATTGAAAGGCTCCCAAAGGTTGAGTGAATCTAACTGAGTTAGACGAAAAAATCCTACAGCAGCAATTTGAGCTGTCCCTGCAGCTCTTTTAAGACATTGCACTGAAAACGACGAGGGCAAAAACTTTATTTCCTATCCTGCTCTTAGATCGAAATTGGAAAATGCAAATACATACGTTGAATATGAAAATGTTGTGCGAATATTCACCCCTATTCCCAATTGTCGTTTCTATTTCATTTCTGAGGCGTTTTAGTTTTTAAATTTGGAGTCTGGAAACATTTTGGATCGATAAGAGTTTTTTATAGAGGAGTTAAGAAGATGAAGCAATCACACTTATAATCGTTTTCCTGACCCCTCGATAACCACTCCTTGGCGTTCCAATATATTTCAATATTTCTCAATATATAGGAACGACAAGTAATTAAACATATGCTTCGTGTTCCTAATCCCTCCATAAACTCTCCTCGTCGTTTCAATATATTTCCACACTGCAAATTTAGAAACAAGACGTCGATAAAAACTTAAACGCCTCAGAAACGAAATATAAACGACAATTGGGAATAGGGGTGATTGTGTCAATAAAATTAAAAACCTAAAATAAAATACAACTGTAACTTAGTTCTTTGTATGGAAGGAAGATTCTGGCTATTGAAAAAAAAAAAATAAATTGCACTATTTCCTGGAAGCATGTATGCCTGAAAACATAGTTTTCTGCGATTTGGAATTTTATTAAATTTTCGTTTGTTTTGATTTTCTCTATTTATTTTTTAAAAAGTCAAGAAAAGACGTTTGAAAATTGTAATAGAATCATTGATATTTGACATAAGGCTGGTTTAGTGAAAAATCTTTATAAATCAGCAGTGGCTTAGCTTCGATTTAAAATTTTATACCCGGTTCAACTAAACCGGAGAATAGCGACGGTTTAAAATTATCTAATAAATACGGCTGAAAAAGTACACACACGAGGAACAAAATAAACAATGCCTTAAGTCTGAACTTCTTGACGTTCGTTCTATTTTGAGCTCGTATATTCAGCAATGGATAAACTAGTATTATGTAGTCGGGTTCATTGTTCAATGATTCAACCGTGGTCGGGTTGGGATCGAGTTTCAATCTGCTATCAAAATCGCCCGATAGCAAATCGCATGTGTGAACGCTCGCATATACACTCTGAGAATGGAACTATCGCCCGACGGCTATCCGGCTTTGTGCTGCTCTTGCTGTCAAATTCAGATCCAACTACTGTCAAAGTCTTATGCTACGTTCGAATTTATAAAAAATTGTTCATGATGTGTTCGGTATAGGTTAGAAATTAAATTTTGTGGTATTTGTTCGACAGCCACCTCATCTTTTCGCCGTAGTTCTTTTAATTATTCATTTTGTTTGCGGTAGCTTGTCAAATTTTGTGTTGTAGCAAAATGGAGAAATGGATTTTAATTTTAACATTTCTTCTTGGAATAATATGTTACACGGACTGTGTTATGTTTCACTTAACACCTAACACGCAAAAATGTTTAAAAGAAGACATTCAAGCAAACCAATTGGTTATGGGCGAATACGAAGTATCTGATGTCCCCGGACAAATTATCGACTACATTGTAAATATAAATCCATATCACATATTATCTTTATAAATTTATATCAAATTCCACTAGGCACGTGACACGAAAGGACATATTTTATCACAGAAGGAGCACATTACCAAGGGGAAGTTCAGTTTTATGTCTGAAGTATACGACACCTACGAAATATGTTTTATATCGAAGGTGCCGCCACGTAAGACTTATGCAAAGTAAAAATTTTTTCATTTTTCATACAAAAATTTAATTTTAGATCAAAGGGGAATGGTGCAAGAAATTTCGTTAGTAACAAAGAAAGGCGTTGAGACTAAAAGCTATGAAGGCGTAAGTATTTATCGTAACAAAAATGGAAAAAAGTCAGTCAATGCTGGGACAAGATTCCCCTATTTCTTGTTACATACATAAACCTATGATTAGGAATAGCAAAGCTAAATCAATACTCTTACTGAGAATATGTCTAGGAGTACTCTCGAATGATTAGAAACGAAAAAATGAATTCCATATTACACAGTTTCGGAACAATTTTTTACAAAATTCTTTACGGTCCTTTGTCAAAATCAGTTTTTTTTTCCAAATTTAATGCAGTGTATCTTCCTTTAGCATTCACATTCATTAACCACACTTTCTAGTTCCATTTTTGTGGCATCTGCAGAACAAATAGGTTTTTCAGTCGTTTGAGGACAGATACTGTAATTCTACCAGTGCTTCATTAAAAGTTCTCAACTTGCTTTGTTGGGGTCGTTTGCAGATATTGTAAATTTTTCTCATGAGATACATATTGCGTTGCTCTTATACTCGCAATTTCCGTACACATTTCTGCTGCTGATCTGGATCATGTTAAGCAAACCTTAAAAGCTGACATCTGCGTTCGATAAAATTGTCCGATACAAAAATCAAAAAATCTCTAGAACTCGTAGTCCGATTGTAAAAGTTAGACTCATTCTTAAACCGCCATTTTATTATAATTTTTATAACGTATCTAGAATTTTAATAATATTTTTTTTACAAATTTTTTTTTAACTTTTCTGACACTCCTTCCATTAAGGATTTTATGGCATTATTTGATAACTTTCTAGCTGCTGAACACAACTTTTCTCGAAAATTTTTAGCATCCCTGGCAACTTTTTTTATTGCCTTTATCTCCTTTTTGACCAAAGCCCAGTATCTTTCAATTGGCCAGAGTTCTAGACAGTTTTGAGGATTTGCTTCACGAGGCACCAAAATCACATTATTTCTTGAGTATCCCTCCAAGGCCAATTTACTACAATATATTGACAAGATGCTAGATCTGGCCAAAAGAAAGTGGAAACTTCATGCTTTCGTAGGAAAGGCTTAAGTTTTTTTTTCAAGCATTCCTCAACATAGAATTCGGAGTTTACTGTTCCAGTGGTTACAAAAGAATTGCTCCTTTTGCCACAGCTGCAGATTGCTTGCCAAACCAAGAACTTACGAGGGAATTTTGACTGCTTTTTTGACTTAAGCTTTTCGTCCACATTCCCCCGCGAGTCTACAGTGTAAAATTTTTGGCCTGGAAACTGCGTAATATCGGCTAAAACATATGTTTCGTCGTTCATGATGCAGCATTCGAATTTTTGGAAAAAAATTAATTTTTAATTTTATGGCGTGCTGTTTTCTTTTCGTGTTCTTCATAGCATTTCTGTCAGAAACTTTTTGTACCTTAAACGTCTTCAAACAAACCTCCTTTTTGGCCTTGCGAACTAAAATCTCGGAACACTTTACCCTCTGTGCCAGTTTTCTGCATGAAATGTTGGGGTTCTTCTTTAAAATTGTGACGAAGTTCTTCTTTTTGTTTTGGTCACGGAAGCCTTTTTCTTTTGCGGAACCTGGCTTTCGAAAGACATTCAAGTCTTCCTTAAATTTTTTCAGAACTCTTGATACCAATTTCACATTAACATCGCTATTCCGAGCAATTCTATTTGTAGTCCACCGCGGGTGGTCTTCAAAAATGTTTATTATTGACTTTCGAACTTCTAGCTCGTTTGCCATTTTTAAGTAAATATGACTGACTATGGACAAAATTTGAAAACTATAGTTTTGGTGCATTCATTTCAAAGCCTACTGCGAAAAAAAATTTTAAATTGAGTAATTTGAAAACAAGTTATTAGATAAAATGTATCGGACAATTTTATCGTACGCAGTCCTTATGTTGATCTAAAGATACGTTCCACTATCAGCACTTGGACCCGATTGTCGTCGTCGTGCTCTACTTTCACAGAAACCTTAATTAAGCGGGGGAGCCATTTCAAGCCCGTATACAGTGGTGTGCGATGAAATACAGCCACACACTTGTTATAAAGTTCATTTATTTTAAATAAGTTTTGCATAAGAAGTGTGGCACAAACTAATTGTATTTTATTAATGACATATCAAACGAACATTGTACCGTTATTAGCGCAAAAATTTTCTCATTAGAATTTTGAATGTCAGTAATGGTGAGAGCGAGCTGCCCAGAGACGTGTGCGTTAAATGGAGCCAACCTGAAAAACGTTTGTATATAGAAATCAAAAGGTAATTTAAACAATATTTTAATTTTTAGTGTAGCTTAAGAAAATAAACTCTGAAAATTACATCTTTTGCAAAGAAGTCTAGTGCGTTATGTCAAAAAAGATCCTTTTTAAACATCTTCCGACTCTAAAAAACAGTATGGCTTAGATGTAGACACATCAATAATACGAAAAATGCTGTCTAAAGACAATTTGCTTGCAAGATCTCCCCTTTGAGGCGCCTGTGCTTTCCAAGACTTATATAAAGAAAAGACTACAATTCGCCAATGGGCGTGTTGAGTGGCCAATGAGCAAGAACTCGGTATTGGGAGGTCGTCGAACAGAACTGCTGCGATCGGAGTAAAATAAATTTACTTTTGCTTTCATTTGACCAGAGAATATTTCTCCACTTGCTCATTGCCCTCTTAACACTTTTTAACAAGTGTATGGCTCTCTTTCATCGCACCCCACTGTATATTCGCTGGTAGAAACATAGCCTGCTCAAACTTATAACAACACCTTGCCATGAGTTGGATTGTTTGATAAGATCTGATAAGCCGAGCCTGCATACAGTATTTCCACTAAAAATTAAATTATAAAATCTTTTTTTTTTTTTAATTGAACTTTTTTAGTCATATATTTGCAAAGATCGACTTACATATAAATCTATCAATGCATTTTTCTAACACATAATTATGACAAATCAAGGATCGGATGTTCCGTCTTTCGCCACAAAGACTCATCAGACTATTTTTGTTGTAATTATAATTATATTTATTTTACTAAATTAATTATAATTGAAAAATTGCGAGTTTGAAAACTGTTTGTGTTTTTGGCCTGGGCGTGAGTTGAACCAAGGAACTCGCGGTTGGTAGCAGAAGTCGTTACCACTGCACCAGCCTTGCCCGGCTGCGAAGCCGACTTTTGCCAGTTTTGTTTGTGTGTTAATACGTATTGATATATCATAATTGTTGTTTTGTGTTATTTATTGATATTTGGTATAGTTGTTCCTTTCGAACAAATTCAATACCGATTGCAGGTGGAAACCTTATCAGGGCGTGTTCTCCCAAATAACTTTTTTTTTTTTTTAATCTGTTCCTTGATTTGTCATAATTATGTTTTAGAAAAATGCATTGATAGATTTATATGTAAGTCGATCTTTGCAAATATATGACTAAAAAAGTTCAATTAAAAAATCAATTTTCTATATATAAATGTCATTAAGTAACACACTTAAAAATTCTTAAAATCTTTTTTTTTACATTAAAGATTGGAGAGGCCGCTAAACTAAAACCGCTTGAGGTAGATTTAAAGAGATTGGAAGATTTATCGGACTCTATCGTACGAGACTTTGCTTTGATGAGAAAGCGTGAAGAAGAAATGCGTGACACTAATGGTAATAAATACTCACAAGTCATTAGTTCGAATGAAACATTTTTTTTTATTTATTTATTTTTTTTTTTTTTTTTCAGAAAAAACAAACAGTCGTGTATTGTTCTTCAGCATTTTCAGCATGTGTTGTTTACTAGGTCTTGCTACATGGCAGGTCTTATATTTACGAAGATATTTCAAGGCTAAAAAACTTATTGAATAATTTAAAAATTAATTTAATTTGAACAAATAATTCTATTGTTCTTCATAAAATTAAAATATGTGTGCATATTATAAAACGGAATAATTAATAATATACACGTAAATATTAAAAAACTTTATTCTTTTTTTGCGACATTTATTAATTATATTAAATAAATTTATTTCTTGAAATTTATAAGTTTTAATCTTTTTTAAACATACTTAACATACATATATGAAGCTCTTTTTTTTGCAATAACGCATAATCTAAAAAATTTATGTAATATTTTTTACAAAATTAAATTTTAACTTTTTTTTTTTTAATCTAGTAAAACATGCTATGCTAACTTTACTATGAATTAAACGAGCTATTTTTTATAAATTGCTGAAAAAATAATCACGCTTTATTGAGCAAAAAAATTGTATCTGTAATTTGACCCATACATGCATACATATGTGTATGCCCTTTAAAAATGCTTTATTATAAATAGGTAATGATCGAAAAGCACCCCAATTAAAAAAGTGGGCGTGGTACGATTGCGCAGAAAATTACGTAAATTTACCAAACTTGTCACTACTGGTGCATTTAGTAAAACGAGAAAGCACGAAGAAACAATTGACAAGTTTGAACTAGTGGAAGTACGAACGCTTAAAAAATTCGTCTGAGGTGCTTCCAAAAACGTCTACAACATTTTTACAGTTGATGAATCTTGGATTTTTGCGAATGAACCAGAAAAGAAAAACCAATCGAATGTTTGGATCTTTCCATTCGAAGAAAATCCAGCAAAAGTAGTTCGGAGCGTTACGAAGCAAGTGGTGGCGTGTTTTTTCACGAAATCTGGTCATTTTATTCATGTCACTCTTTAAAACCAAAATACCGTTAGTTCAGTGTGGTACACGACCATTTGTTTGCCAGAAGTTTTCGATAAATTGAAAGAAACCAACCCAAAACGACAAATCATCTTGCACCACGAAAATGCAAGTTCTCACACATTGGCTTAAAAAAGGGAGTTTATGATATCCGCCTTGGAGTCCAGACTTGGCACCCAATGACTTCTTTTTGTGTTCAAGAATCAAAGTTCAGATGAGTGGACAACGATTTACATCATACGTAGAAGCGGTTAAGGCGTTTAAATCTCATGTTTTATCATCTTCGGACTAGTCAAAGTGCTGCAATAAACGGTTTGAGTACATGACGTCTGCAGAAACATGCTTTAAAAAATTTCCAACTATTCAACTGTCATAAAAATTTGCATCGAAAAACACTAGGGGTACTGTCAAAAAAAATTTTTAATTTTCATACATTATTTATTAGCGCTTCGAATTCTCGAGAATGTTTATTCATGATAAGGTCCAATATAGAGCTACGAAATCCAGCTATGGGGATACTTATAGAATAATTAAAAGATTTAAAAATAAATTATTTAGGAATATAATAATTTCCTCTGGCTTGACAGAAATGAGAATCTATACAAAGATAGTAGAATTTAGTTAACCGAATAAAAAGTCCAACACAAGAATTCTGAAGCTTCCATCTCAAACGTAAAATGCAATTAAATGCACGTAAAAAACGAAATCAAGCTATTTAATGGGAATGGATATGATTTGCAGCCAAACCCTTGTGTAGAACCTACAAGGAAGTAAAGTACATAGTAGAATTAGAGCCATTTGTAAAAAATAGCTGGAAATCCAAGAATTGGGAAAATCGTGGAAAGTTAAAAGTCTCAAGAAAATTTACATGATGTCTCTATACTTTTAAAATTAAGAACTAATATGGGTGATTCTTGAGGCAAAACGATAGGTACAGCAACGAGGAAATGTGAACACAAAACTAAAAAAAGAAAAGATTTTTTTCTAAGACCATATTCTAACGTCTAATTTAATGTGAAATTGCTGATGCAATTATTTATACATTTGACTAATAACAATTATTTAGCATAAGGTTATTTTTATAAAGGTACACATTTGATTTGGTTACTTGGAAGATACGTTCGTACCTCGCTATGCAACGATAACATTTAACTATGTATTTTTAAAAATTTGCTTTCAACTGTAATCAAACTGTTGTTTCTCGCAAAATGGGTGCATTTCTACATTCAAGCAATTTGTCAATTTGCAATCCATCGCCACTACGCGTATCATTGTCTTCATTATTGATAAAATCAGTTTCTTTTGGAATCGGATTAATTTTAATATAATGAGTTTTTGCGTTTAAAGTTGTTGTTGATAAATCTGACGTAGATTGCTCTTCCCATATTGTATTGCTGCCCAAGTTTTCAGCAACGATAGTGGCCAGTTTTTGTGGGACATCTGGTTTATTTACCATTAAATCTGTAATAAAAGAATTGTAAAATTCTTTGACCTCTGACTTCGTACTTTTGAACTAAAAGAATCAAAAACATTATTGTTAAAAGTCCTCGCATTGAAGCAGAAAACAATTTGCAAATGAAAAAAATAACAAAATAAAAAAAGCCGTTTTACAGTCATTATATATTTATATTTGCATTTAAAAAGTTTTATTAATTACAACAATATACATATGTATTATATAAAAAATGCCTACAAAATGATTTACTTGAAAATAAAAATTAGGTGTGTAATTTATACGCCTCTTATAATATTTTATATAACAATAAAAAGAGTTGTGGTATGAAAATTTTAAATAGTTTTTACTGTTTTTGGAAACATATTAAGCTACTCAAATACATACATATGGTAATAGCAATTTGGGTAAGGATATATTTAGGGTATACCTTAAAACGTGTAAATGCCTCAAAAATCGTAAAACTGTCAAAATTTGTAGTTGTTGTCACTCACGTGTATAGTGCTCGCACAGGCATAATTTCATGGCATTCAGTAAAAATTATTTGACGGAAACATAAAATTTGGTAATACATTTTTTCAAATCCGATAAATAGAGCTCCAAATATTAAAAAAAAAGATGACGATTTCTTAAAAGAGTAATCGATCGCCTTATTGCAAAATTGGAAAATATCTGTTCCGAGGTCGGTTTACCTAATTTATTCACCAAAAGACCGATAAACTCCGTGTGAAATTAAAAACTCATTAGTGACAAGCAAGTACATGTCAAAAACCAAGCCGAGTTCATCAAGTGTGCTGGGCACACCTTATACAATCACAAACTTTGGAACACAAGCAAATTCTACCAAACTTGGTGCGGTAACATGAAGTATATATTACTACTTTTGTCGAACCACGTAAAAAATGTAAATTATTTGTATGAAATTATGGCATGTTGCGGCATGAAAATAAATTGAAATAGTGAATACTTTTAAAGTTAAGTAAAAAAATTCAATTATTGGGGCATTGGGTATATGTATATTAAATCATTTTTTTTTTTTCGAAATCTGAAAATAAGCTTATTTGATAGCTGAACAAAAATAAAGAAAAAATCATTATTTGTCGGCCTAGTTCTAATACGACGTAAGTCAAAATTATCTACTGCCCAGGAGGCGAAAAAAACGAAATTCCTTAGAAAACAAAAAATTTCTGTTGTTAAGAAAGTTAACAAAGTGTGGTAAACGAACCCGTTTCGAAAACGTAACGGGCTCTCTTTCTCTTATATATTATCCGTTACTGACCCGAAACGAGTTTGAAATGGGTACGTCACCAAGGATTTACCCAAGTTTAAATTAGTGTTTAAAAAAAGGGTGAATCAAGCACAAAATCGTGAATCAAGATTTCATTTCATGAATCAAGAAATCCACTTTCGTGAATTGAGAATTTTCAATAAAAATATAAAAATAAATTATTGATTTAGCAAATAAGTATGCCGAGAATGAGTATCATGATGCGGAAGAAGAAAGCAATAACACTTTTGATACCTAAAATATCAAAACAAATGCATTTTTTTATAAATACATACCTACAAATAATAATAATAATATTATTCATGAAATGAGAATGAGTCATCTTTATAATTAAAAAAATCACTTTCGTGAATCGAGAATCCTACCATAGGCTTTATCTTTTTTCTTCTTGATTGTAAATAAGCGCTTTAAATGATTTTTCAGTATCAACATTGTTAAAAGAGAATGCGTTTTGAATTCGTATTTGATGTACGTTACGGGTTTGGAACGGGTCTGTCACTGCAAAACACGTTTTTTATATTTTTACCGGGCTCAAAACGGATCCGCATCCGTTTTTGGGCACTAGACCCATACATATTAGGAAAGCATATTAAATTCTGAAGGGTTTAAAACTAATTCGATACATCCAACGTATAAGTTGGTAACTCAAATCTGGGTATTTGTCTCCATCTTGTGTCAAAATTTGGTACCTCTAGCCTAAAATTTGAAGGTTTGGGAGCTATTTTTAAAGTTACAACCTAATTTTATTTTATATAAGTTTTCACACAAAAAAAAGAAAGCAAAATAATAAGAATAACCGTCGTTTTGACAAGTATGTCGTATAAGAACTAGGCCGACGATTTGTAAAAAAAAATTGCGGACATAAAAATATATTACGAAACATAAAATCACTTTTTAATATTAAAGAAATACAATAAGTACGTATTTTTGGAGATTCTGATTAAAAAATCGAATGGAAAGATAAAAAAATGTGCAAGTAGTACGTGGGACACAAAATTATTTATTTTACATACATAAAATTCTGTAAACAAAGTTTGTAAATGAAATTAAGTCAGTGTATTTGGATGGTTTCCTATAAAGCTTGAATCATAAATCACATGGAACATCACAATTACAATTGGAATTTAGATTTTGTAAAAAATAATACGGAAGCGTAGTAAAATTAACAAAAAAATGTGTTACCTAAATTGATATGTATTTTTGATTAGTACATATAATATGCAAAATAAAATTGTAGTTAATGTGTTCAAGTTAGCTAGCTACAACATCCAAGCAATAAAAAAATTATAATTAAATAAGTTAACTAATTTTACAACACCTAGACAAACAGCTAGATTTGTGCTTATTTGGCTGGCAACTTTTATCAACATTGTCAACATCACCATCATCAGCATCATCATTAATATTGTCTATATTTTGAACCGAAGATCTCTGCAAGTCCTCCAAACGAGACTTAAGTTGACCAGGTGTTACGAATCCACGCCGCTGTTTTTCGATTGTTTCGTGAAAATCTGCATTCTTCAACGCATGGCGGTATTCGTTGGAATGCTCTTTGGGCTGCAGTGGCGAAGTATCACATAACTTAATTTGATCTTCGCTCTCTGATTGTTTGTCAAAAGGACTACGACTTTTGCTGGAAGTAGTCGTTGTTGTGCTACTAAGTTCCGGACATGGTGAGTGAGATTCGGCGCTTTCCGGAGTATATGGATCTTGGCGCTGGCGATCATCAAAACTAGTGTTCAAGTAATGTGTATCAATTCGATTAACTATTATGTCATTTGCAAGCATTAATCGCTTGGAAATAAGTGTGCAGCGATGATTTAAGTGTTGTTTTTTTATTAAGTTATGACATCCAGCACATATTGGACTATCGGTGTTATCAATAGCATTTTCAGCTATTTGGGAACACATGCATACATTAATGTTGTCTGAGTCGAAAATGTTGATGCTCACTTGTGGGTGACTAGATTGCGTTGGAGGTAATTCGTTGTTTACTGGGAGGTTTTGTTTCTCACATAGGCACGTGGATTCACTGTATAGATTCGTATTGAGGCAGGTTTTTATGTGACTAAGCTTGTAACATTCAGTCAAAGCTTCGTTGTACGCTCTACTGTTATATGGGCAATAAGAAATTGAACAATTATTGTTTGCACTAGATGCTGGGCTGATATGTGATGTTGATTTGTTGTCATTTGCAAAGTTTCTATAACATTTACAGCATCTATATATACCTTGATTTGGCTTCAAATTTATATATAAGTATATAGGCTGAATTGGGGAAAAAAGAAAGAAAAAATTGGTTTGATAACAGATAATTTGGGAATATTATATTGCTATATACACAATAATCGTTATATACGTATGTATGTCTGGCTGAATTATTTGTTTACAGTCAGAAAAAGGATTTTTTTTTTATTTTTTTGAAATTGCAAAAATGCCTGATAGAGGAAAACAATTTTTTTTGGAAATTTTTGCGAAAAACATTGGAGGAAGACTATCTTTGGGAAATTAAGGGGAGAAAAAACAGTCTGCTAGTGTTAAACCACTTTGAACTTCCGCAGTTGCTCTTTTACACTCACTTAAGATTTGATTTTAAAGGAAAGTTAACAAGAATCGATAAAATGTAACATTTCGTTACACTCCCATCATTGATTTGTTTTTTGACCTTTAGACTTGCAAAGAAATAAATTTACTGATAAACTTTGATAAATTTTGGGTTTGATGCACAATATTTATATCTAAGTATAACTATAATAAGCTCAGATTTAATTCAAGGCCTAAGCGAGTCCATAGCTGTTGACAAAGGTTTTATAATCTACATAAGTTTGGCGAATATGGTCATAATATACATATCCTAGCGTCAATTATAAACTATCCAATATTTATTTGTTTAGGAGAGCTTAAAAAGAATTCAGAACTCAGATACTATTGGAGTTTGGAAAAATGTTTTTATTCTATTTTATAAATTGTTATTCTGTTTATTCAATAGAGGAAAAACTTCAATAGGAACTGAAAAAGATTGGACAGTTTACAATTGACGCCACGATACAAGGACCACCGAACAAAATTAAACTAGATATAATACATACCTTATGATCTCCCATACATACATTCCGGCCAATAACGCTGTATGGATTTTTGTTATTGACATTTTTAATATCTGAACTATTGTCAATGATTTCTTTTGCCATTAGGCTCATTAAAATGCGATCACACCAGGATGGACATCGGGTTGACATGTAATCTGTAGGCATTTCTGGATCTTCTTCATACGGATATGTTGGTGGAAACATAATTGGGTATTCTGCTAGAATTTCTTTAAGGTCATCTAATTCTCTATCATATTTTTTTAGCTTTTTAAAAAATGTTAAATATTAATAAATTTGTTGTACTACAAATTGTAAACACAGTACCCAAGGTTCTTTAAATTTTAATTGATGATCTGCATGGACAAACTCTTTTTTACCAATTGTAAGTACATTGTTGCCCTCAAGGTTTCGATAATGTACTTTTGTACTATCATGTTTAATATTATGAATACGATGAGCTGTTAAGTTTTCTCCTAATTCCTAAAAAGAAAAGAGTTGGTTGCATAATCCACAATTCGCAATTTATTTATAAGCAATAAATCACTTTAATGACTCCTTGTGTATCGCATCTGAAGTTGAAATCTCCAAAAATGAAGAATGGGACCAGCCCATTTTTGCTGTCTAAATGAAATCTATAAAAAATTTGACGTTTTATCATTTTATATCTCATTTTACATTTTGTATACCTTTCTAATGTATGAACCAACGCACGCCTTCTTGTTTTGCAGTATACCGATGGGAACTCCTCGCACGCTACTAAATTTGAAGCATCATGAAATAAGTGTATATTGACTAGATCTATTATAGTTCCTCTTATTTCCCATCGAGTACGCATGAATCCCTTACGTGACCACTTACACTGAAATTTTATAAAATACGATTTAAATGTTTTTAAGAAGTATGCTTCAGGGATATTTATGTTTCTTAAAACAAGCGGTTACAATATATGCGTGTGCCCTTGAGTACTATTCTAAAATTAGTAATAGAAAATAACGCCCAAAAACAAAAACGAAAATAAATTGGGCGATAGTCATTTTGGAAATAACGACCAAAAAATTTGCCAAACCAATTTTTTTTAATTTCCTATCTCTGACCAATTAGCCAAACCAACTGACTTTTTTTGACCATTTTGTGACCTTTCCAATGACATAAGTGATTTCTCAAAATTCCATAAATGGGGTACTTACACTACAGAATTATGTTAATTTTGTTTGTGTGGAATACGCCACACCCTCTTGTCCGAGTTCGTGTAATTTTTGCTAAGAGAAATTTGGTTCGACTATCTCAAAAAAAATTTTGCTTATATGGTAGGTGCCACGCCCTCTTGTCTGAGTTCGCCGTTACCGTTCTCAGTGTTTGAGTGAAATTTGTTTCGGTTATCTCAAAAATACTTTAAAAATATGTAGTATTTGGAAACTTTTGCTTATATGTGATATTCCACGCCCTTTTGATCGTTTTTGCTTAGTTTTTGATCACAGCTTGCACTTACTTTTCTTAGTATCTGTGCGAAATTTGGTTCGGTTATATCAAAAAACATTTTCAATACACCATTTCAAAACTTTTACTTATATGGTAATCATACGATTATAGTGACTATAGTGACAAATTTCTGGAGAATTCAATTGTAATCGTATTTCACTTGGTCTTGAGCCAGTAGGTGAATCTTTTTGCAAACAAGGACTCTTATAGGTACATGGTATCAAATTAGTGTCTTGACATGCATCATCCACTGCGACTTTTGAAGATATAGCGAGTTCATCGTGCAAAGAAATATTTTTGAAAGATTTTTCTATGGTTTCATCTGTTGTTGTAACGCGTTGTTGCTCAGCTTCTTCATCAACTACGTCATTTGTATTTTTACTTTGCTCCCGAAAACCTGAGGCAATAAAACAAGGACTTACATCACAGCTTTCTGATTTCGCTGGACTATTTAAAGTATCCATATTCTGATCAGCTTTATCTCTCTTTTTAGCAGTATTACTATGACCTTTCTTACTATTATTTTGTTTGCTTACTCGAGTTATTTTGGCATAATTTTCGCTTTAACAACAATAACTTCAAATCTATATATTAATACGCAAGACAAACACGTGTCCATCTTTTTTTACTATGTTAGAAATGGAGTACGACTTTAAATTATACACCATTAGAAAGGTCATTGCGTGTAGATGTGCACAAAGTTAAAATTATGTTAATATTTTAACTTTAAGGCAGATAAAATAGAATACAAATTTTTCAATATTAACAACAACAAAATTCACGGTTACACAGAGCTGAAAAGAGGATACAGCACATAGAGAAAGACAAAAAGCTGACTGACACTGTCTTCATGTTTTTTGTTTTCTTTTCGTTGACAAATGTTGTCGTTGTATCAGGGATGATAAATGAGCTTTTCTATTTAGTAGCGAATAGCGAAAAAAGTACTAAAACTGCCCAAAAACTACCAAAATTATTTAATACATTATTGGTCAAATTTTGACCATTGGGCAATTCTAGTTTGAATTAAAACATCCACAAAAACAATTTTTTGTTGTTTTTTCATGCCTCGTTTACAATAATATTTCAACAATTTTCAAAATTTCTAAGAACTAGGACACACACAAAAAGTAGGGGTATTCACGCGTTGATGCGCAATGCTCTTGTGTCGTTGCGGAAGTGCGGTTTGCGAAAGTTTGACATTTGTAAAACAACAAACACATTGCCGAAAATTTTGGACTACTTGACGAGAGTGAAAAAAAAAACAACAAAAATTATTTCTGTGTTGTTGTACAGAAATATTGATGTTGTTGGTCGAGCCAAAATTGGCTCACTTTGTTCTACGCTGACACCCTTGATCTAAAAGATTTTTTGTACAGCACTAATTGTACAATTGTATTAAGTGTTGGCAAAGTTCGAAGAAATAGAGACATTCAGAGAGATTAAAATTATAATTCAGTGGTCGAACTCTTAAAAAAAAGAGGACTTTAAGGTAAAACTTGCATATCAATATTAAACACATATATTGTCCCTAGTGATATTAAAGTTCAAAAGAAAGAAATTAAAAATTCTACGGTATTTAATGCATTAATCAAAATAACTAAGAATTATTGTTTTACCTAAATAAAAAATATACTGTCGAGATTTTGAAAATATGGATGCTCTTAATGGTAAAAATCGAAATGCTCAAAATTCAATGATTTTTTAGTATAACATGTAATAAATGGAGTAATAAGGGGAGTTTTTATATGAAGTGAAGTGAAGTCAAAATTTTGTCACAAAAAATAAATCGATCAGACGCTAAAAGCAATTTTCTCCACATCATCCATAATATCACTAGTGAGCTGGATTGTCAGAGATTCGGCGAGAGAGTGCGTAGTGCGCGTCCAATGTAATATATAAGCACTGAATAAATCATCTGGAGAATCATACGACAATAAATGATATAGCGCTGATACATTTCAATTCTAGAGTGGATTTCAAAGGTAAACTACGAGATTAGTCTAGTAACTTTCGGAGAATGTAATATGTAGGGGATATGTGTGTACCTTGGGCCGAGTGTACCTCGGACCGAGTGCCGGTTGCCACTCAACAGTTGCACGTGTACGATAATGTTCTATGGAATTTTACACTCATACTGCTGACTGATATTAGTAGACTTCAGACTGTCAAGCTGTATGCGTGTATAAAATGTGACGGAAAAAGTGTTTTCGGCTTATAAAAATTAGTTTTTGGAGTAAACTACGAAACGTTTTGTGAGAAACTTACTTGAAATATTTCAGTTTTACAACATCAGGAAGGAAGTTTAGTTATTGTTTTAAGCTTTTAGTGTGTTTTAGATGTATTTTCATTAATATATATTATGGGTGCTGACAGTTTTTAAAACATGCTGTCTGTGTGTACCTTGGACCTATGCTTATGTACCAGAGAGCTATTTTCCACGGGCAACCAGGAAGCCATAATCGCCTTTCAATATAATACTATTATTATTATTTACGTGATTAATGTATTTATTTGCAACCATTTTTGTTTAATTAATGATTTTTTTCTAAATGCACTTTTTTGTGTTATAATTTTAGTTTATGATTAATTTTTTTTTTTTTTTGTATTGAAAAAAATTTTACTTTTGATTACATAACAAATGGTTCTTTCATAATTTACTACCTATATACATTGTAATCTCTTTAATTTTTTATAGTCCAAGGTACACTTGCATGGTGTACCTTGGACCGTTTGAGATTGGAATGGAAAAAGTAATATTTCTACTCAATGGTAAAACATAGAAATATCATTGTCACGTCATTTGATCCTGAAAGCATTGTAGAAATATAACTTAATCGAAAAACTAAAGAAACTTTTTTGGAAAATCCAGCACATTGAAAAAACTGAAAAGCGGATCAAAGTACACACATCTCCCCTATAATTATTTTTAGAGTATATCAGCACATATATACAAACAAACAAAATTTGATTTGATTTTAAATTTTTCGCATAGAAGAACTTAATCTTTAATGTTCCAATTATTCATAACAATAACACTGCGTCAATACTATCTTATTAACTTACCTCAGGAAAAAAATGTTGAGGAAACTTAGATTTCTCTTTGGTGGCAATCGCTTCTATATTACCAGAATATATGCTTTTATCCTGTGCAATTTCCCAGTTATGCGTTAAAAAATTCCAAATTTTTACAGGCCTCAAAGTTGTGCGATTAAAATAAAGATTTCCAAGCGCCTGAGGAATATAGATGAAAAAGTTAAATATACATATCTCAAATCTTGGATAGTACAAAGAATTAAGTTTTTTTTTTAAGTTTCCGACAGGACTGCTTATACCGAATTTCATTCACCTTTTAGTATATTTCCTTAAGTTACCGAATTTCATAAAAAACGTTGTAATAGCGATTGATCGGTGGCAGCGTATTTCTCATTTAAAAAACATGTCATATTATCGTTCCTTAGCGTTAACCCAATCACTATACGGAATTTGATAAGAAACGAGGCAGCGGTATAGCTGTGCGAGATTTTTTTTCGTTTAGGGGCGTGGCACTTGAAAAAAATGGAAAATTGTGTGCACTTCTGATTAAGGGACTGAACCATTTTCTTTTGCCTATTTATTTATAGATATTTGTATAACGGGAAGCCAAATCTTTGTAAAAATTTGATTTTAAACCTTTTGCATAGCTTGTGCACGGTGTTTTTCATTCGATTCTCACATGAATGCAAAACTTGCAGTGAAATGCGTATTTGATTTTGCAAAAAAAAAAAAAATTTCAGCTAAAGGTTTTAACGAAGAGATTTGAAAGGATTATATTACAAATATGAAATAATGAAAACATGATATGGAAACATTCAACCTATTGGATTTCTGACAATAAAATAAATTTTCTCACAGTGAAATGTTCAGCTGATTTGAAGTCCTCGTCCATGAAAATCCGTATGCACGAATATTCGCATAATTCGTTTGCCTCGCAAAGTTGTTTAATAAACTCGTGCACATGTTCCAAGGATTTCTCATATGTCTTTCCACCCACCTCCTGTAAATGGAGTGCTATAAATTCGGGTTTCAACTGAGCCACTGTGAGGAGAAATTCACTAAGCCACGTCTTGAGAAGGCGCTCCGGCTAAATAAGATCGGAAAAATGAAATCAATTCAAAATGTTCCATTAAACATTTAAATGCAAATTTTAAGCTTACATCTTCAAAGAGGCTTCCAACGTTCGCTGTGATAAGAAGAACTTCGGTACCATTATTATGGTTGTCATTAGAGGCGACAATCTCTTCCTCTTGCTTGTTTTCGACGTTAAGCATATTATTACTACAATGTTTTCTACGTGATCGAAAATTAAATTCTCTAATTACCGCTCTATGGCGAAGAATAATTTTACAAATGCCCTGTGGCGGATTTCAGCGTTCTATTTGAAACTTTGGTCACATACTTCACTTTTGTGTCTTAAGAGTTTGCCTGTACATATTAGTGTGTGTATAAGCTTGTTATTGAAGATTATTTCATTCTAAAAGAAATAATTAAATTAGGAATCGCGATATTTTGTGTTGAATGAAAATTAGGTAGACAAAAAGTGCAATATGACAGTTGATGTCAGTGCTCCCAGATCGGAACTTTACAATTTTATTCGTTTAGTTGAACTATTAATTTTTTGTACCTCTCCGTTTTTGGTTATATCAGGCCTTTATAGAGTTCTATAAATTCCTGTTTGGAATTTATGGCAATTTTCAGATTTAGTTGACTTTTAACACATGATGAATGAGGTGAGTTACGGATAAATCACTTCATTAATCTTCGAAACAGGAAACAGGCTATTATAGTGCGTTCCAACGGAGATTAATGAGGTGATTTACGGCTAAGCGATGCATGATGAATGAGGTGAGTTACATCTAAATCAAATCATAAGTCTACGATAGAAACGCCTTATCATACTACGTTTGATAATTTAGTGATTTACAGCTGTTTCGAGATTTAACTCTGAATCCCGGAGTAAATCACATGATTTACCATACAAATATATATCTATTTCTTTTTTTGCTACCAACAGATGACATTGTTGTTGGTTTGGTGTGTTTTTACCGGAGATTTATAAGGTGATTTACGGCAGTTTCCAAATTTATTTGACGTTTATTACATGATGAATGGCTACATTTAACCGACTTCACTGTTCAGTGTGTTTTAGTAAAAACACCAACTAAATAACAAAAACAAGGCTAAATGCTTTTCATTTCCCTCGGTTTGCCTACAAATTCGAAGTGCCCGAGCTCTTCGTGTGACTTCACTTATTGAAAATTAGGCTTAAGCTCTTGTGGGAGGTACACACTATCGATCAAGTTCGTCAGTTTTGCACAAATTTTCTCTTGTTTGCGTGTGTGCCGCTATTTTTCGTCAGTCATTAGTCAACCACAAAATAGTTTGAGGTTGAGTGACAGTCAGCGGCCATTTTTGAGTGACGTACATGATCGTTAGTATGTACCCCATGTTAGTCGCTTTTTGGTCTAGAAATAAATGTTATAGCCTGTTTCCACCGGAGATTTATGAAGTGATTTAGCCGTAACTCACTTCATTCATTATGCATTAAAAGTCAAATCAATCTGGAAACAGCCGTAAACCACCTCATAAATCTCCGGTGGAAACAGGCTATTTATTCATTAAAAAATCTCGCAAACTACTTTGCCCGTGGTCAACACGAAATGTTTTACAGGTCAGAATTTTTCTTTAGAAACGAACGAAAAAAATTTGACATTCAGGAAGAGGGCAGAAAAATACAGAATTCTTTTTGAGAAAAGATAACACTATTAGAGCTAAACCTTGAGACAGCTGTAAATCACCTCATTATCATTGACAAGAGTGTATTTGAGCAAAAAGAACGAGATCGTGTTGTTAGCTATAATGCTAGCCACACACGAGGCAACCGTTGCAGCAACACAGCCATGTTGAAGCAACCGTTGCTTCGTGTGTATCATTGTTTACTACATTTACTCAAAAATATAAAATAATAAGATGGTCAGCTCGTTACTTGATTTTCGGAAGAACAAGGCCATTTGGAATTCAGAATATTTTATTGTGTTTATTATGAAACTTCAAAAAATTTAAACGCAGCAAAATTTTATTACGTTTTCTGCGACATTATTTGCAGCTGGCCCTCATTTCACGAAAAGACGAGTAGCTTACTCGTTGAAGTTTGACCATCTTATTATTTTATATTTTTGATTTACTTGGTCAGTTCGCTGGAAACAAGCGAATAAGAAGGTTCGGCTGGAGTAAAATTGAGTGAAAAAAGAGAAAAGAAACATGGCAATTGCATGGCTCATTTTTTTTTTAGTTCTTTCAGCATTATTTGGTTCGAAAATTCGTCTTTTATAAAAGCCAATTTTTTGACCAAATTTTTTATTTTTTTTTTGGTTGCATTTCCTCCTCTTCGCTTTCGTACAAAAGTTCGTCAATTATAATAATTGCAGTGAACTCACTTATTACGTCACTCATTTCAAAAATTCAATTTTACTTTCCTTCCGCTTGTGTCTTCCCTACGCCACAGCACATGCCCAAAATACATGCGCATTTTTCACGCGCGTGAACGCATTTTTTTTGTATGAAATTCATAGAACAATGTGGGAAATTGAAACACGCATGCCTTGCGTATCACGCAAGTAGCTATGAAATTGATTTTTACGCAATGCATGAAATTTCCCAATTTTGAAATTGGGAAATTTCACTTTGACAATCATTTGTTTTGAAAAATACAAAGGCACAGTGGAAGCAACATAATTGACAGTCAATAAAATTTTTCAAAATTAACAAATTTTCGTGTAATAAAATCGATTAATGTTTTAAAAACGCGTTTAAAAAAAAGCAAAAACTGAAGGAATTCACCCAGAAGCTGAAAGTGCTTGGTAAAGTAACTTTTTATTATTTATAGTGCGCTTCTTATAATTTTTTTTTTTCAGCCCATAGTCAAAAATCGGCATCAAATGTCAACTGAATAGATGCGCATGTATTTTAAGTGCAGAATCACGCACATAAACGCATGCGTAAAAAATGCTCATGTATTTTGAGCATATGAAATTGATTTTTACGCAATGCATGAAATTTCCCAATTTTGAAATTGGGAAATTTCACTTTGGCAATCACTTGTTTTGAAAAATACAAAGCCATAGTGGAAGCAACATAATACACAGTCAATAGAATTTTTCAAAATGAACAAATTTTCGTTTAATAAAAGCGATTGATGATTTAAAAACGCGTTTAAAAAAAAGCAAAAACTGGAGGAATTCACCCAGAAGCTGAAAGTGCTTGGTAAAGTAACTTTTTACTATTTATAGTGCGCTTCTTATAAATTTATTTTCAGCCCATAGTCAAAAATCGGCATCAAATGTCAACTGAATAGATGCGCATGTATTTCAAGTGCAGAATCACGATGTAAACGCATGCGTGAAAAATGCTCATGTATTTTGAGCAACACACAGTACTGAGGTTGCGCCAACAGTTGCCACGTGTGTAGTCAACAAACAAAATACGATGCTGTAACACGTTGCTGCAACGGTTGCCTCGTGTGTGGCTAGCATAATGGGAAAAAAACAACGTATTTTTATAACAAAAATGTATGACGACGACACCCGTTTATTTCGTCATATATTTGATTTCTTGTGTTGGCACCAGTGGGCAGATGATGAAATTCAGAATCGTCTACAAACGTTTTAATAAATGATAAAAAGATATTTTTTCGTACATATTTATGTTAAATTTTTCACATCAAAAGTAAGTAAATAGAAGGCCAAAAATCGCGTACAGATTAAACTTGAATATTTTTTATATTTTGTTCGACACGAAAAAATTCGATGGAGGAATACAATTTTTACATGCAAAAAATGTCATATGACGACTCAGATGACTCAGAATCTAGCATGGAATCGCATCAATCTAAAATACTAGACGATACTTTGTGCAAAACGGCTTCGGAAGCAGTGGAAAAGAATATGAAACGTAGTGGTGTTGAACGTCTTCCTACAAGACGCCCTGATCCAAAAGTATACAACCGAAATGCGTTATTGGCAAGGGAAAATCGCCGCAGAAAGAAAGTCCATTTAGAAACAATGGAAACTGCACTGCAGAAAATGAAAGGAATAAACCGTGGTCTCTTGAAGATGCTGAAGAAACAACTTAAAATTGTAAAAAAGTTGGAACACGAAAAATGTTACTACAAAAGTATCGTAACTAATCAACCTGAAATTCTTAGCTTGCTGACAGCATTGAATTCTCAGCTTCCACAAAAATCATCAAAAACTTTCGATTCTATGCATTTGTACGCATCAACCTCCACTAAATCTGCCAATTCATTGCGCCGTTCTTCATGCAGCAGCAGCACCGGTTACATGTACGATCAAGAATCGGCACTGGCAATTAATTTTGAAACAGCATCTGAAAATGGTAGTGTAGCCAAAAATGTTGTCTGGCAGGATGCGTTTCTCTCACCCTGCCCTTCAGCCTCCCCCGAAGCAGAAACCGAAACGTTTTTCAATAATTTGTTTAATGATACTTTCACAGATTATGAGCCTTCCTCATCTTACGATGGAAGTTGGAATGAAATTTTGGAGGAGTGTGCTCTCAAAGCTGACATTTCTTATGCACAAGGTGAAACCAATGATAAATCCATACAAGCACACAGCAATGGAATTTCTGAAGATCACAATTACGTTTGTAAAGAATCAAACGCGACCGATGGTGACATTGGTGTTTGTTTACATATTGGGCGCAACAAAGTTACACTTGAATTTTGTCCAACCTGCCATTGGAATGCATCTCATACGCCGCCTAGTGAGTTGTTGCAGACCGAAGATGCTAAGAATAAACTACTTGATGCGCAAAAGGTAGAAAATAAGTAGATCTAAGATTTTTTTTAAGTATCAGTCGTACTGGATCAATTAACTAGCCTACCCCTAAATGGCAGCATAAATTTAAAAAAAAATATGACTGTTTCATTTTAGTCTATTTCTATTTGGAAACTGGTAACAATAACGTGTCAACCTGCTCGAAACTTGTTTTGAATTAATCACATTTTTTGTTAACACGCAGAACAAATGCTTTGAAATTAACGGACTAATTTGCGTGTTTTTTCAACAAAATAATAGAATATAGTATCAACTTTGAGGGTTGGCATGTTATCGCTCATCAGTGTTCATTTATCTAATTATAATTCGCATTGCGGTTCAATTTATAATTTGTTAGTCAGCTTCGTAACGTATTGTTTTTTCAAGATTATCTTTTGTTACAAATTTAATTGTATTAATTGTAAATCGATATAATTCTTTCCAAATATTTACAAAATTTTAGCGTAGGAGAAATGATAGAAACTAGTTTAACAAAGATACTTAATAATTTTTTTCGATGTTGCAGGCGAGATCGATGCTGAATACTAAATGTATGCTTGGCATTTGTTTAAAGGTGGGTTTTCATCGCTGGAGAAAAGTTTTTCTTCATTTTTGCAAATGTAAATTTGAAGTATTACTCTTTTCTTTTGGCTTTCACTGAAAAAAAGTAAAAAAATATTTGTTCACTACTTACAGCTACTGTGAAGATTTGATGAATTGTGTTGAAGTCTTAACGACGGTTAAAAATGTATCGTTTCCTATTTGTTGAACGGTAATATGTGTAAACATATCGTTGGCATATCTTCTTCAGATAAGTTAACGACTTGTTTCCATAATCATATTTTGTATAACACAAAATTAGCAAAAAATTCAAGTAATCTTTTTTTATGATTTATTAAGTTTCAGGTAAAATAACGCTATTCAAACAACTCCCAAGTTTTTTTTTAACTTGGTACTAAGGATTAACAATCGGTACGTATTTCTATCCTTACTCCTACCTTTAAATAATTTTTTTTTATGGAAAGAATTATCGGTATTTAAAATAAATTATTTTTTTAAGAAAATACTGAATAATAAAGAATGTTTTTAATAATTAACATGAAGCTTATCTTTTAATATACATTAAGACACTAAACACCGAAGGGTCCTTCAGGAGCTACAACGTGAAAAAATGCAGTTTAACCGATCTGGTTTATATTGCCGACATCTACTCAGGGAAGCAGTTTAACGAAAATTTACAGGGAATAAAATCGCCTCATAATCATGCAAATTATCCAAAAATCCATGCTTCACAAGTCCAAATGCATTTAGACAATGGGCCAAAAACTAACCCAATTGCCGATATCTCGTCAGGGAACCATTTTAACGAAAATTTACAGAGTAAAACTGTCAAAATTATCCAAAATTCTGTTTCTCAAGTCCAAAATAATTACCGCCACGTAAGGTAATTGCTTTTATGAAAATTTTAAGCCGGGTTACGCCTTTTTATCTTGGGGTGGTTAAATTGACAAAGAATGTCTCATGTGTATATGGGCATATCCTAAAATAATTTTCCCTTATATGACCCAGGTTATCTATAACCGAATGTGGTGTTATATATTCCTAGATGTGTAAAACTAAATTCCCAATAGGTGAACAAGAAAATTTCGACATAAAGGGCTGTTAGGAGGTCGTTTTACCTGAAAATTTCGGGGAAATCGAGATTTGCGATAATATACTGGGGAACACACTTCAGAAGAAGTAGATATGTTACGGGACACCAATAAGCTTTCAAAATGGGGGGTTTACGGCGACCTTTTTTTGGGTTCATTAATATTAGTGAAGTCACACGAAAGGCACGGGCACATGAGGCACTTCGAGTTTGTTGAAATGAAAGCACCACTTCCCTCCGTTTGCCTAAAAATTTGACGTGCCCTACGTGTGAGTTTGCACTATCTAATGCACTCCGCCATATTGAGTCAAAAACCAATCAGATCATTTTTTAATTTTAAATGATTTTGATTGGCTGACGATGACATAACGTAAAGCTGTGCTACGAGATTACCGAATTTTTGCCAAAATCAAAATTAAAAATTCCAAAAAAATACAGAAAAAAACAATGCTAAGGTATTGTGTTTCGGATTAACTTACAGCGTTTTCTTTTCTAGAAAAAATTTTACCTGTTTGAAGTGTAACATTTTTTTTAGTTTTGCAGGTAATACTTCGGCAAAGTGGCTCCAGCCATATTTCAGTCCCAAAAAAACATGGTATTTTACATAAAAGTAGGGGTAAGTGGGCGGCCTGCGGCCGCAGCTCAGGATTTAAACCCGTCAGACATCCAACACCGGCTTCGCGGCGGCCTTCGGCCGCGGATCAGTAAGGGTAAGTTAAGAGTATTTTTGAAAAACTGTCATATCTCGAAAAATATTACTCAGAATTAAAAACTTTTTGGGACAATTATATAGCACGGTTAAATACCTTTCATATGCCACCAATATTATTAAAATCCATCTAGGGGTTCCCAACTTATAGCGGTTTACATAGAAGATATATCCGGATCTTCCGATGGCTATATCTCCGAAATCACGCAATTTTTTGATTCAAAAACCTTCTGCCCCTTGTAAGAGTGATGTGACATTATAAAAAAAACCGCTAATTCGATACCATCTTGTTTTGGGACGGAAATATGGCTGGAGCCACTTTGCCGAAGTATTACCGTTTTGCACTCTACCTTGATAAAAGGTTGCCTTTATGTAAATAAAAATAAAACAAAAAATTCCACAGAAATCACAAAATAAATTTTCTCTCACAATTGCGTCATTTGTTTATATTTAATTTGTTTGTAAAAAAAGACCATGTAAGAACTTTCAATATCATGTTTTTGAAAATTCAACGTTCAAAATTCTTACCCCGTTGATTGAAAAATTTGTACAAATGTTACACTTTTGCCTGCTCAGAGGGCAACAATTTGTAGAAAATTTTAGATAAGAACATACAATTTTGACAGCCTTCGCAAGGAGCAAAAAAAGTATAACATTTTTTGAGAAAAGAAAACGCTTTTAAACAAAAAAGAAAATCAAAAAAAAGTCTTCAAAATCAGCAAATGTCCCTAAATGTAAGCTTCAAGTCCCTAATCTGGCAACGGTAGAAACTATGACGTAATAATATATTTGATAGCATTTTTGGCTCTAACTTTCATGTAAGTAAATGTTTGCTATTTAACATAAGCTGTATTTTAGACCGAGTTAACTCCGTTAACACTGTTCTTCTAAAACGAGTTTGTGTGCTATCTCCTTATTTTGTTTTACTTTATTCTGCTTTTCGTTTCCGCACCACTTCCCTCCGCTTGCCAAGACAATCGGTAAAAATGTGGTGCCACTATTTTAAAATCCTATTAAACGCAGCTTAAACACAGCTAATATTGAGTTTAGTATGGCAACATCAACAGTCTACTTTGTGCTTGATAATGAAACACAAACATTTATCAGTGTTATACCCTTTTCACACTGGCATCGAAAACGGCTCGTTTTCGCGTCATTAGTTTTGAAAATGAGATACTTAAAAATTACAGTCACACTTGTACTTCTCGTTTTTGATGACAGCTGAACAGCTGATTTCAGCTTTACATTACAAAAACAATCTGAAAATTGTGAAAACAGTAAAAAAATCACAAAAAATGGATATTTTAGCTAAAGTTTTAGTTGCTTTATTTATAATATTATTATTTATTTATTTCAATTTCGATTTGTTTTTTTTTTTTTTTTTTTGGAAAAAAATAATGTTAAATATGACATGTGAAAATTCACAGTTTACTATATTCATTCACAATTTACTACATTTATTCACAATTGCAGCTGTTTTCAATGACAGTTTGGCTCGTTTTTGTAGAAAACAGCTTCTGAGATGTTTTCGTTCGACATTTAATTTGTATGGAAAACCAGCCGTTTTTGACTGGCTTTTGCCTCAAAACGAATGATATGAAAAACGAGCCGTTTTCGATGCCAGTGTGAAAAGGGTATTAAATTAAGCACCTTAGTTGTTGCTTTCACATACGTTTCTCAGAAACTGCTTAATTAAACACTGAAAACTGTCGTCCAAAACACATCTATTAATTTAAAACAAAAAAAAAAAAAATGTTTTTTTCTCAGAAATAGGAGACACTTATTTGCACTAAAAATGCAGCTCCAAAAATTTGTCATCACGTCAATTCAAAAAAAAAAAAAAAAAAAAAAAAATCGCTCATTGCGACTACAACAGGCCCAAAAATTCTGAAAAAATTCATTCATATTCCTTGATGAAAAATAAATCGACTTTGTCAAAAGTCAATTGCTTGAATTTTCTCAGAATTTTAGGAGCTGTTATGTGGCCGTAATGAGCGATTTTCACTTGTTTACCCATTTCGAAAGGTGCCCCGCAACATATCGATGCGTCCAACGTAAAAGTTGATAGCCCGAAAACGTTGTTTTTAATTATTTTTGTATTGTTTTCGTTAAAACATGATCGTCTTTAAAAAAATTGTTCTACGTTATAAAAAAATCCCATTCCTTGCAAATCATACTTCAGATTTTGAGTTTTGTTGCTAGTTAAAATGTGACCGTCCAGTGAAAAACGTGCCTTATCTTCACAAAATAAAAAACCGTTTTTTTTTTTACATTTTCTAAAAATACACACACGTACAATTTGGAATAAAATGACACCTCGAGGTGACTGAGTTATGGCATTTTGAAATCGTAAGTCCATTCCAGTCATAATATGAATTGGCTGGCATTCTGTTCAGAACGAATAAAATTGAATTCTGTTTTTACAGAAAGTTTACCACATTGTGTTAAATTGATGGCGTTATGTTTAAAAATATAGTATCGGGCAAAAAACCGATTATTACGGCCCATAATGTAAATGACATTACTTTTGCCCCGAAATGGACTTAGGTCACTTTCAAAATAATTTGCTCAGTTATCAATTTTTACACGGTAGAAGTTCAGTAAGATCGCTTTTATTGGTATTTGTAATTTGATAACCGACCTCAAATTAGATGTAAGTTGGTCAGTACATGTCTAAGCACTGAATTCCACCTTAAACTGGAAACCGGTAAAATTGACCCTATCTCTTATTTTTATCTATACTTCTAAATTTTGTGAGTGAAGAAGATAAGGTACTTTTCTACTGAACGGTCACAAACAGTTAGATTCCTATCAAACTTTTTAAGGCCCATCCAGTGTTTCCCAACTAACAAAAATAAATCGTATGTCCAGAAAGAGTTCTGAGCGACTTATTTTGATAAGGTTTTTATAAGCTTTCTCGTCAACATTTCAAATTATCTGAGAGAATCCTTTATGTTTGCACAAAAAGGACACGCCGACAAAAAAATTGCATGACAATTTAGTCGCAGGTGTAAACAGGCTCTAAGGCTCTTCAAATTTATTAAACAGTACTTTACATTATCCCACTATATCAAATGCCGAGCTACATCAAAAATGCAAACAGAAGGCTATAGCAAACGAGATCAAGCTGCGCAAATGGGGATGGATTGGTCACACTCTCCGAAAACCACACAGCGAAGTTTGTCGCCAGGCCCTTGAGTGGAATCCACAAGGCAGTAGAGGACGTGGTAGACCCAAAACCAACTGGAAAAGGTCGTTGGAAAAGGAAATCCAAGAATCGGGAAAAACGTGGCAAGAGATCAAAGTCATCGCAAGGGATCGTGACAAATGGAGAGATTTCATATTGGCCCTATGCTCCTCCTAGGAGTTAAAGGAGAATACATACATTACATTATCCCACTCAGGGTTGCCTTCGGTAAAATCAAGAAACAGATTCTAAATTCGAAAAAATAAGCAACAATTTACTTATTAGGGGCATTAATTTGTATGGGCACTATTTTAAAATCCGATCAATATTCAGTGTAAAATCGCAATATTCACAGATCTTCTTCGTACTTAAAAATTAAACACGCAAATTTATGTGTGTTAAATTAAGCACTTTTGTTGTTGCTTTCCCAAACGTTTTTCAAAAAGTGCTTTAAAACTGTTAAAAAACTAATAGCTGTGTCTTAAACAGCAGCGTGTTAACGCAGTTCTTATAAAAGGGGGTACAGACTATCGACGAAGTTCGTCAGTTTTGTTCAAATTTCTCTTGAATTTCTCTCGCATGTGTGACCGCCATGATTCAATAACAATGGTTATGACAAGTTGTCAAAATAAGCAAAAATGGAACCCTGTTCTTGCCTTGCTATCTGTCAAAGGACTAGAAAATTTTGACATTTTCGTAGTTTAAGAAAAAGCAGCATTTGTTATTGCAGCAACCATGTGTGGCCGCTATGTGCGAACTCACACGATGGGAATGGGCACGTAGGGCAAGTCAAGTTTCTAGGCAAGCGGAGGGATGTGGTGCTTTCATTTCCCTCCGTTTGCCAAATTTAACATGCCCTACGTGCACGTGCCCTTCGTGTGAATTCGCACTATGTGTGGTGTCACTCGATGGGCGTGGGCAGGTAGGGCACGGAGTGACATGAAAAGCACTACTTCCCTCCGCTTGCCTACAAATATGAAGTGTCCTACGTGACCGTGCCCTTCGTGTGACTTCTCTATATCAGTCAACCACAAAATGGTTTGTTACTCTTGCATTTCGCAAGTTTGTCATATCGCAGCATTTTGCAACGAAGGGTAATTGGCACAAAGTATAAAACTTATACACACTGGACTATTTCGATGTTGTATGGTTTTCGAACTGAATGAAATATGGAACATAGAACTTGGCCGTTGACATCTCATTAAACAGACCAAAGTAAATATGTATGTGTCACATACAAAGCAAAATGGTTATCGGCAAAATTAAACAGATTCCGCAGCCAGTGCGTCGAATCTCGCTCTCTGCGGTGCTCAACTCGGTATCTGTGTGTGTGTGAGTGTGGCTCTTTCTTTTTTCCCTTTATTTCTTATTAAAAATAAAAAAGAACGGTGTACAATTATTGATATATTTTCTAAAAAGTTTTATTTGTTGTGCTTAAATTTGTGTTTTTAATTATTTTAAGAGGTAAAAAGCTAAACCTTCCCGATATTAAGCAGCAGGGATACAAATTATTATTATTTTGCAGCAAAGTCCGCTGATATTTTACAGCAAATGTCATCAGGCGTGTCAGAGCAGGTAATTATGTATAAATCGTATAAATTGCCTATTTCCATCGCATAATCCATCCAAAACTAATATCGAAAATATATGTACATATATATATATATATAATATATGTAGTAAAAGAAGTGCTGCTGCACCGTTTGCTTGAAAAGAGCAAATCTTGTCAATTTATCAGATTCAGATTCTTAATTTGTTCCTGTTTCTTTGATTTTGTCATTTCAGATGAAAATTCCCGGAAATGCAGGTAATTCCGTAATTATATTACACAGAATTGAACGGCGGCTTTGGAGCACTAGAAATGTCGCTCAATGACTGCACAGCACTTAATACCCGCTGCATACTTATGACTTTTTTTTGTTTTTTTTTTTTTTTTTGATATGATTTTTATAAATTTTTTTGTTTATTTTAAATTATAAAAAATGCATTTATTAATTTTATTATTAATATTATTTGATATATCTGTATTGCATTTATTTATGTAAGCTTAAGATGAAATTTTACAATGCGTCATGTACATATACAAAAAAAAAAAAAAAAAAAAAAAAAACCACGAATATTAAATAAAATCATATAATTTAGCAAAGAATGGCGAAGAACGGAACATACCATGGAGCCAGCAAGTTGAAGAAGCGTCTTACGAGAATTTAGCTTCCCCAACTGATGATAACACTGGTAAAAATGCCCATCTTAAGCGAGAGCACTTAGATACATCACTAATCCATTACATGTTTTCCCTTTACTTTTCTTGTCCATTTTAGCTGCTAACACCAACTCAATGCAATTTCAATATCCTCCTTTTAATGTGAAGGAAAATCAAAGCTCTAATTGGGATAACAATAAAACACGTAAATCATCCAATAATTTTGGTAAGTATTCTCTACTTAATATATGCTTATCTTTTTTAAACGCAATCTATAAACGTCACCATTTTAAAATACGAGTACGTCGATATTTACACATGGTCATATCACAGTATTAAATCGAATTATGTAGTATTTGCAAATCAAGCTACTCGATACTGATAAGTTCGTTGACCTCTATTTTAACCCTAAGTTCTCTATTTTCAGTAATTTTCTGTATACAAAAAACAAAAAAAATTATTGCTGAAGTCTTTTAATCTCGATTAACTCAAAAATTCATTAGTAGAATTTTAGGCTTTCAAAGGTTCAAAAAATGTATGTCAGCGATTTAATAATAAAAGGCTGTCAATCTGAAAAGACTGCAACGGTTAAGCGATCAGACAACTTTATTGGTGAAAAAAAAAAAAAAAAAAACGATCCATCCCTCCGTCGAATACCATGAGTTATTAACTATGTTTAGTGGGGCTAAGGTTACATTAGATACGAATTTGTATGGAAACCAAGTCGTATGAAAAAAACACTGAAAATTCTCATTATGATTTTTCACTCCATCTCTGGCGGATCCAGGGGGTGGGAATCCTGGATCCGACACTACACTCCATGATGAGGAAAATCATGCAGGACCAATTCTTAGAATAGTACTAAGCGATGCATTTAGTAGAAAAGAGCAAAACAATAGTGATAGAGCGATTCCGAGAATGGATTCGGATTCAGCACCGACAATTAAATCTAAAATGACTAGTTTTGTTTTGGTTCGTTGTGTTATTTTTTTCTATTGTGTCAGAATCATGAGTTATCCTTGCTCAAAAGTGCAAAAATCGTTGATTTGAGATCTACTTAAAGCTATGTAACAAAAACAGTAAATAGTAAAATTTAATTTTGTTATGTTTTCGGATAAATAAGATCACCCTAAACGCTCTACTTTTAATGTAATTTTAATTTAATTTATTAATTCATGGTAACACACAATAAGAAAAACAATTAATGCATTACAGATTTTTTTTTTATGCTATATCTTAACGTAGCGGTTTCAATAATTAAACTTCAAATAAGTACTTAAAATAATAACAGATTAATATTATATTTAATAAAATAAAATAATGTGGTATTCCCTAACGGCTCCCCTAAAGATAAAAACAGTAATTCAGTAATCTCATAAGAGCGAGTTTTAATACAAACTCTAAATTCAAGTTAAAGAAAGGTCCAATCAATGACAATATACAATAAAGCTTTAAAGATTATGGTGGCGAGCGTACTCCAACAGTTTCTTTTTAAAAGTACCTTCAGAACAATTCATAGAGCGTAAATGAAAGGTAAATTATTCCAATCCGCGCAGACAATTTGAGTGTTTCTTGTAGACCGAGAAAATACGAACTTTTCAAACAAATAGTAAGGCAATCTATTTCTAATTATTCTAAAAAATAGTAATATTGATCGAGATTTAACATAATTAAGGAATAAACAGTTTAAGAAGTTCAAGTCATATGGTGAGACATGATCACGTATTCGAATATTATATACGAAAGGAACAACCTTATTAAGCAGCATCTCAAGTTTTCTTACTTTAGACATTTATACAGCCAGAAATAACAATACAATAATTAATTTGGGTTATTAGGAGCGCATGTGCAATTTGCAGTTTCATATTAACAGGTAAAAAAACTCCAAGACTGTACAGCTTTCTTAACGTTACTACAATTTTGGAATAAAGGGAGTCAATTTGGTAGTCAAATTTTAGTTTGTTGTCAATATAAATTTCTAAGCATTTAATTTTTTTCAACAAATTCAATTTGATCGTCAAGTATCCTTAAATTTAAGTTAATGTTGTCAAAAGTACTTCGTGAGCCCGGTGTAAATTGCAATGCTTTGGTTTTAGACGAGTTAATTTTCAAGAAGTTTTGAGACATCCAAGTGGAAACATTTGAAAGATTAAAGTTTATCGTAGCTTCCATGGCATCCATGAATTGCATTTCACTAGAGAATAATAACTGAAACTTTTTCAATTCAATTCCTACTTTCCGAGTTATAAGTCATTAAAATAAGGGTATCTCTCAATAATCTAGAAAGAATTTTTCCGGACCGAAAATTAGAGTTCATAATTTATTATTTTTTTTGTCAATAACATATTTCATTACAAAAATTTCGAGTCCAAGCAGAACAAAGTCGGATGATAAATGGCCACTCTATTTTAGAGAGCTGGTACCTTCGTGAGATATCGGATATAAAAGGTCGAGAAAATCAGTTTTTGGGTCTTCCAGTAGTAGGTATTAACTTTTGTTCTAGTCAAACCGTGAAAAGTTGTGCCTTTAGGAGAAATCGGGTTCTAAAGGTCAAGAAAATACCTTTGAATAGGATATAAATTGTACGAAAACAACTTATGAAACTTTTGTTTATGAAATTTTCTGAGCTAAAAAATCGTGGATCAAATTAGGGAAAAAATTTTGCAAAACATTGATTTTCTCGAACTTTTGCTGCACCCGATCTCAAAACTATTTCAGTTAAGGCTTATCCAAAATCGGCACTAAGTGTGTTATCTTTGGCCTGGACAAAACTAAATAGCCTATAGTGCTACAAATTGAATATACCCTGAGGATAGGGTATAAAAATATAAAATGAATGAACCTTCGGCCGAAGGTTTTAAAAAAAACCGATTAATCGGCTTCGGCCAAAAAGTAGCCTTCGGTCGGACACTATACAAGCTTAGGGGCTGTCCATAAACTCCGTGACGCTCCTAGGGGGGGGGGGGGGGGTTCGGGCAAGCGTCACACTTGGTGTATTTTATTTATTTTTTGTATGAAGCTACCGCCACATAGGGGGGGGGTTGAATATAGCGAATCTTAGCGTCACGGAGTTTATGGACATCCCCTTAACGAAGATTGCTAAAATCAACAACACATATTTAAAATATCCGAAGAAATCAGAAGAAAGCGAAATAACAATAACCACATATGATTTGGCAATCTCAGATGCCAGCAAAGAGGGACGTTTTAGAAGTGCGTTTACCTCTAATTATTGTATCATGGCCTCAGAGATATCGAATCGCATTCAATGTAGCGCTTTGTTCTACGCTCGAAGTAGAATTCGTAAAAAAATTGTGAAAACGGTAAAGAAAACTTGAAAACGGGACAGTCCCGTTCAAAACGTATGGTCAGCTTATATATACTGCTGAATTTTCCAAAAAAGTTTCTTTAGTTTTTTGGTCAAGTTATATTTCTACAATGCTTCAGCATCAAATGACGTAACAATGATATTTCTATGCCTGACCATTGAGTAGAAAAGAAATATTACTTTTTCCATTCCAATCTCAAACGGTCCAATGTACACCATGCAAGGCGAACTCAGCTATTTGGTAATATCCTTTTTTTGTTTTCGACAAGGAAACTATTTGCTATTGGAAACGTGGTTAACCATTAGCGTCACAACTTATAAGTGTTTACCAACAATTGCCTTTGATGAATTCTGAAAATTTGTTGACCCAAGACCATCTCCAATGTCAAACTGCTAAGCAAATGCCGACAAGATCTTATATCCGTTTAAATCAGACGACGGTAATGGAAATAAATTGGTTACATACTATACAAACCATGAACCAGGCAGCTCAATAAGGAAGTTGTATCCACTTTAGCCTACTTTCCATGCAGATAATGCAGCCTAAACACGTAAAACTGTCGACACTTTTAATGTCATCATTGCTATCTTTAAAAGTTATGTCATTTCTAAATGGGCTCAGCTATATCCTTTTAGTCTTGAATGCTTTATTTTTTAGGGCGATCTTTTGTTATTCCACGACAATGTCATCAATCTTCCTTTGCATATTTTTGAGTATCTAGAAGATAGAAGGCAGTTGTCATTAGCGTAGTCGAGATATTATTGTTCATTAAAGTTCCATTAGATTCCTCTTTCGACCTTATTAATAGCTAATTGTTTTTCACCTGTGATTTGATCAATGACGGCGGCTTTGTTGTTTTTCATGCCTTATATAGCTTTAGCTATTGCATCCATCGGTTGTAGGTGTTTGTGATTGTATTACAGTGCGCGTCTACGGCAGAAACGAAGTGATTCTAGTTGAAGGGATGTGATAGATATGGGATCCAGTATTTCACAAAAATACTCTTTCCATCGATTTAATTGATCTTAAGCGGATGTTAAGATTTTTAGGTTTTGGTCTTTGAGCACTGGTTTTCCATGTGTTCGAATTTAAAAATTAACTATGTGCATACAAATTTGACCCATTCCACAAAGAACATCTCACATGCAATTTATGTAATTTTTTTTTCTTAAAGTATATGGTTTAACTTTAAAATGGTGGAAAAATGGTAAATTTATCATAATATGTATTTGCTAAAGTTTTAAATAGCCATGTAAAATGTATTTCCAATTTAATCGTGTATCACATGTCGTATGAGTAACATATAATTAATAGGGAATAAGACTTTTTTGCTGTTGTTTTGGCTAAATGACTATGATCACCAAACTCAACATACTCGTATTGTATTTACTACTCAGGATCCAAACAAAATGTCTCTTTTTTGGTTATAATTCTATTTGATTCCCTGAGGGAATTTGTATGGTTAATTAATGGTTTCATTACATTTTCTTTTCAGATAATAAAAAATACGGTAAGCCAGCGTCTTATAACAATTCAAAAAGAGATGATTTTCAGTCGAATGCATGGGGCACAAATAATCCAAGAAGACCAGTTTCTGACAATCCTTCTGGAAACTTTAACAGAGTATAAACCTTAAAACTAGAATCAATCATTTATATGTTGTAACCATTTATTATCTTTAATTTGATTTGTAGTCGAATAGGGGTGATGACAGCTATTTGTCTGGTAAACTAGATAACAGACCAGCTGTTGCTACGACAGAAGAAAAGAAAGGTAACGTTCCACCTGTAGTCGCTGCACCCAAAAAAACAACATGGGCTTCAATTGCTTCACAGCCCGCAAAACTTACTTCAAGGGTGAGCACGTTAATGTTAACTCTTAAATTTAATCCAAAATAAAAAATTTGTGCTTATTTTTCTTTTTTTTATAGACTACTCTTACAACTTCCAGTCACAAAAAAAAGGGTCCCGGCATGCCACCACCACCCATGGTGCCTGGAAAGCATAACTTGGACGGTAATACATGGGACTTACCAAACAATAATCCACCATTAGTTCCGTCGCCTCCTCCCCCAATTGATATCGCACAGACAGATATAAATTCAGATTTTGCACCAAATTTTGCCTTCGAGCAAAATTCATCAGAAAACAGACCGGAAAAGCAACATTCAGTAGAATCTTTTAAAGACGAAAGTAAAACCAATTATAACAATGCAAATTTTGGACGAATACGTCACTCGCCTAATGGCCATTCACGCAAAAATTGGTCAACACAACACCCTCTACATCAAAACCGCCAGCCGCAGACTGGTGCTTTGCGCAGGGGTGATGGTAATACACCAGTCGTTCAAAATCGTTACGGTGAAAGAAAAAACTATCAAAGTAATAATCGCCAAGAAGAAGGTAATGTCACTCAAGATTTTAAAGATGAAAACAGTCCTCGAAGCTCCGATAATATATCAGCACTGGCCGAAGTAGCCACTGAGTCTCCACAAGCAGTTTTAGATGAATTGCGAGACAAAAACAATTACAATCCTCCAGAATTGGACTTAAAGAAAGCGGCCAAAGCAAGGTGAGCAAAATATTTGTCTTAATTCTTGAAAGAACATATTTGTTTGATTTTTTTATGCTTTTAGTTTTTACACATACAATTTTTTATATCGTTTAAGGTTCTTTGTCATAAAGTCATATTCTGAAGATGATATTCATCGCAGTATAAAATATGAAATTTGGTGCTCTACCGACCATGGCAATAAGCGTCTAGATGATGCGTTCAAAGAGCGCTATAAAGATGGTGGCAACGTTTTATTATTTTTTTCCGTAAATGGATCTGGACACTTTTGTGGCATGGCTCAAATGATGACAGCAGTTGACTACAACTCTAAGTCAAGTGTATGGTCACAGGACAAATGGAAAGGAAAGTTTAAAGTAAAATGGATATATGTTAAAGATGTCCCAAATCCAAATCTTCGGCACATTCGTCTGGAAAATAATGACAATAAATCGGTAACAAATTCTCGGGACGCCCAGGAAGTTCCCAATGCTAAAGGCATTGAAGTTCTACAAATATTACATTCATTCAAGCATTCAACTTCTCTCTTCGATGACTTTTACCATTATGAAAAGAAACAAGAGGAGGAAATTTCATCAAAGAAACCACTAGCGCCCGATAACACAAATGTTTTGCAAAATCAATCGCCAATTAGCCGCCAATATAATCGTCAAAATGATGATAGAGATCGAGAACGCGATATAAGAGGTGGGGGTGGGGGTGGACAGCAGAGATATTTTGGAAGTTCAAATTACCGTGATAGGAATACTTCGCATCGCGGTGGTTACCACAATAATTATAGTGAACATAGAAGATTCGAAAGTCATCGGACTAGAGATTATATCCACAAAGATAAGGATGATGGCGATTTATCACTTCCAAATAGAGAAAACAGCGAATTCAGCAGCAGACAAGTACAGAAATTTGATTATAATCGAAGGGATGACCGCGTATTGTCGAAACCAAACAACAGAGAACGCGATTTTCCCGATGACCAGAACAAAGGCGAATCACGATTTCGTGGAGGATCAAGAGATATTTATAAAGTGAGTGTGCCTTTTGTCAAAATATTTAGCATTACATTGACATCTTAAAATTTTTCTATTATAGGACAACGAGCACCCAATAGCTGATCGTAATCGAGATACTGACTATTGAGAAATCACAAATTAAATTATGGACATAAACAATTTATTAAGAATCCGATTGTATCGTTATATTTATGTCAAACATTGAAAAACGAAAAAACGTATAAAAACCTTACATGGTAATATTTTTACGTAATAAATTATTACAATACTATTGATTATTGAGATATCAAGGTTTTGCAAAAAGTCATTCCTTGTAGTTGCACTTGTAATAAATAGAATACTTATTTCCATCGTATAATTGTACACGTCTTAAATTATTATTTTGAAGTAAATTTTCATATTATACAATATAAAAAATATTTTATTTGTAATTATTTAACGAAGGGTGGACATGGGAAAAACAGATTTCATTGTTTTATCTAGGATTTTTTTTTTAAATTATGTACAATTAAATAAAATGTGTATTATTGATTTTACAAATATTCACTTGGAAAATACAATTTATTTAATCTCTATAGTATTGTGATATAAACCTTTGTTTCACTAAAAAAAAATGTGTTAACTGCTTCGTATCAATTTGTTGCAGAAATCGATTTTCAAGTGGACAAATTCAGTTAAGCCGTTCTATAAACCAGATTAACAACATTAAAATTGCATCCAAAGTCATTGTAAAGATTCTGATTTATAGCCTATAATTAGCCTATAATTATTGACTACTTCTGCACTTCAACTTGTCTTCGTTGACTATAACACTGCCTTCGACAGTGTCTCCCGAGAAAACATCTGGGCGTCACTGCAACGAAGAGGTATTGCTGCAAAGGCCATAAACTTAGTACGTGCACAATATGAAGGCTTTAAATGCAGTGTGTTACACAACGGGTTGTTGTCACCGACATTCACCACTAATTCAGGCGTATGGCAGGGGTGTTTACTATCACCATCACTCTTCCTTATCGTTCTTGATGACATCCTAGATAAAGCTCTTAATAAGGCCAAAAGGGGTATTCAATGGAACTTTACCGAACATCTGGAAGATCTCGACTACGCTGACGACATCTGCCTCTTATCGTCCAAACATTTAGTTATGCAAAGCAAAATTGAAGACCTTGTCTTGGAATCACAAAAGGCCGGCCTAAAAATCAACGTATCCAAGACTAAAAGCATGAAGCTAAACACAAGCAATGACATCACGTTTAAAGCTGGCAGTGATGACATCGGAAACGTCGATAGCTTCACGTATTTAGGCAGCATTATTATGGTGGAGCAAAAGAGGATATCAACTCAAGAATAGCAAAAGCAAAAGGCGCGTTTGCTCAACTGAACAAAACATGGTCTTCATCCGTTATATCCACCAAAACGAGAGTGCGCATTTTTGATTCGAATGTGAAATCGGTTTTGTTATATGGGTGCGAAACATGGCTTGTTACTGAACAACTAACGAACAAGCTGCAAGTATTCGTCAACAAATGCTTAAGGCGTATACTAAAGGTTTGGTGGCCTCGCACTATATCAAATGCCGAGCTACATCAAAAATGCAAACAGAAGGCTATAGCAAACGAGATCAAGCTGCGCAAATGGGGATGGATTGGTCACACTCTCCGGAAACCACACAGCGAAGTTTGTCGCCAGGCCCTTGAGTGGAATCCACAAGGCAGTAGAGGACGTGGTAGACCCAAAACCAACTGGAAAAGGTCGTTGGAAAAGGAAATCCAAGAATCGGGAAAATCGTGGCAAGAGATCAAAGTCATCGCAAGGGATCGTGACAAATGGAGAGATTTCATATTGGCCCTATGCTCCTCCTAGGAGTTAAAGGAGAATACATACATACATACTTTAGTTCAATATACGTCCAGTATGAGTTTTCTCGAAATAGCTCTGCTAGCGTAAACTTAAACTAGCAGAGCAAACTTTTTTTTTTTAAAATGATGAGCCTAAAATTCGGCGTTTGGGCCCAAAATTAGCTTATAATTAGCCAATAATTATGGCATTTTTTTTCAGTTCTGCCATTTTCTTTATGCTTGCTTAATGTACCTTTTATTTCGTATGATTTTCAAATCCAAAGCGTTCTGTCTCGTTCACAGTTTATATAAATAGGCAACTATTTCATGAAAATATATACACAAAAAAAATTGTTCAAGTGGTTTTTAATAAGATAAATGTTACAGCATCCACGGCTATCCATCTAAATTCCACATGCATCGTTTTAAGAGTACATTTTTCTACAATCCCCTGAAAAAATTAGCTGCCCCGAGGTGCCCGAAAAATGGTTATTAGGACTTTTGTAAAGTATTTCATATTCGTCATAAATGATCCCAGAAACCAAACTTTTGTAGAAAAAGATTCTGTTTGGCATGTTTTATCAGCCATTTTGCATGCGCCATTTTGTTTAATGAAAATTCAGTTCATATTCTTAATCTACGACCTCAAAAACTCCTATATTCTGACTTCTTGTCGATTAATGTAGTTATACATTAAGCCGTTCATCATTGTGGATCCGCCATATTGTATTTCGAAAAATGGATTTCAGATTCGTTATAAGCAACATTAGAAATGCTTATATACAGCTTTTGGTGGTAATAGATGCAGTTTAGCAGCATTTGTTCCACCATTTTTGATCCGTCATTTTAGTTTTTTTGAAACTGGATTTCAGATCAGCATCATCAAAAACCACAAATTACCGACTTTCGAGAGAAAAGATCCATATAAGCATTATTTGTCCACCATTGTAGATCCGCCATTTTGTTTTTCAAAAAACGGATTTCGGATTCGTAATCAGCATCATCAAAAACCCCTTATCACCAACTTTCAGAATTTTGGCCAGCTTTTTTGATTTTCCGACCACTATGCAGCGTACAACCGTCAGAATATGTATAGCAAAATGTTTGATATCGAAAATTGTACCAAATCCAAATCGTTGGATAAGTTTTGTTTTCAATTAGAAATATTTTTTGGTTACAAGCTCTTAACCCTGTTCTTTTCTGAATATTTCGATGTATCACTGACTTACATAAAAGAAAAAAATAACAGTAAAAGTGACATATCTCTAAGAAACCAAAAATGTCTATCAAGAAAGCTAAAGCAATGATTTGATAGCTTGAAGTATTGTTATTTTCCCATAGATATAATTGTGGGGTCTAACAAAATTTCGCTGAATTGGTTAGGTTAGATCCGGGAGATGAACATGTTGTCATCATTAACTTAGGCCTCGAGAAAGGGCCCGTTATAGTTTTCAGAAAGATCGATCACAATGGAGACGAGAAAACGAAAAATAACTGATGAAGAAAGAAAATCCGAAACCAACACATTAAGGAATTCGTTATGCGATTCTTTACAGCTTTCGGCTTTAATTTAAGCCAGTATAAATTACATTGGTTTATATGATTTTCGACTGGAGCAACCAAATAGTGTTCCTAGGGTTATTTGGTGCGCTGAATTCGAATCTGCAATCGGTTTTTCTCTATCATGTTAGGTTTTCGAAACACAATAACACATTTTTTTTTTTCAAGAAAAACCATTAATTTATTTGAAAATGTTTAACAATTCAAAAGTGAATGGCAGTGTTGGAACATCGTTTGTGTGTTGTTGGGTCCGTTTCACGTATAAGAGTCCAGCAATTTTTTGTAAATTTTGTTTTTATTAATGAGTAGAATAACGAACATAAATAACCTTATATAAAGAGAACTAGACCTGATGGCGCATTTCAGGCGCCAGATTTGAATTCAGCGGACCCAAATTACTTGAGAAACATCATCCTCTTCTCCAGTCGAAATTTTTTTCGAAATTTGTAGACAAGTGTTATTAAATAATGCCAAATTGTACGTAGTACGAAAGCAGCATCTTTTCAGACTGTTGCAAAGATTCCAGACTGCACACTTCTGCAGAGAACGAGCTATGAGGAGGTCGCTCAAAATCTTCGACCGATGAGAGATATGTGTAATGGCCTGGTCAAGGCTAAAGTTGCCAAGGATTCACGAGAAATGATTGCTGACGACTTAGGCTGAAAACCATAGCTGTGTCGCAAATTTTAGATAATGATCTGCTGTACACAAAGATAACTGCTCGATGGGTTCCATGATTATACCCTACACCCAGGGTATATTCACTTTGTCCTTCCGTTTGTAACGCAGAGAAGGAGGCATGGCAGATATAGAAAAGTATATATATTCTTGATCAGCGTCACCTCCTGAGTCGATATAGCCATGTGCGTCTGTCTGGCTGGCTGGCTGGCTGGCTGTGTGTTGAAATACACTTTTTGGGAAAACTGAGCAAGATAATTCAATGAAATTTGGTACATTGTCTTCGTCGCCAAAGTTAGCTCGGGGGATTGAAAATTAGCGAAATCGGTCAACGGACACGCCTACCGCCCATATAAAAAATATATTCAAAATGCAATTTTAGGAGTATTTTTCACGACAATGCAACCAAAATACGCATAAATACTAAAAATTGTAAGCGCAAGCTCTGAGAAAAAACTGAGCGAACTCAGACAAGAGGGCGTAGCACCTCCCATAAAAGCAAATGCTTAAAAACGCTATACTGAAAGGGTTTTTTGAGATATTCGAACCAAATCTGACTCAGACACTAAGAATCATAAATGAAAGCTCTCAACAAAAATTGAGTGAAATCAGACAAGAGGGCGTGGTACCTCCCACATAAGCAAAAATTTCAAAATGCTATACTGAAACAGCTTTTTGAGATAATCCAACCAAACTTCACTCAAATACTTAACACTATAAATGCACGCTCTAAGTTAAAACTTGACGAACTCGGACAAGAGGGCGTGGCACCTCATATATAAGCAAAAGCTTCAAAACGCTTTACTGAAGAAGTTTTTCACTCAGACACTAAAAACTATAAATGCAAGCTCTGAACAAAAACTGGGTGAACTCGGACAAGAGGGCGTAGCACCTCCCATATGAGCAAAATTTAAAAAATACTGCAGTGTAGGGTATTTAATGTTTGGCCAGAGCAAATTTTACACCCTTACTAGTTTTTGATTCAGATCCAAAAAAAAGCTGCCTACCAAGAGTTTTTGAAAATTTGTTGGAAAACAAAAAAAAAAAAAAGGAATCTAATGGACAGGTGCATTTCTGGCAGCACCTTGCGCATCATTTGCTTTTTGATGAAACGGAGTGTCGACAGATAAAAAGTATTAGAATCTCTTTTCTGGAGAATTACAGTTTCTACAAATAATATTGATTTGTGTTTACGAAAAAGTAACCGTTATGGAAATATTTGATTAAAACGAATTTTTCGACTTTTTACGGTTTTTTAAGAATATTTTCTTAACGATTACATTTTTGTTAATGCAAATCAATATTATTTTTAGAACCTGTAATTCCCCACAATAGAGATTCCAATAATTTTTATCGTTCGACTCACCGTTTTCTTCAAAAAGCCTTCTAAATGAAAAGTAATTGAAATCACACGGATTTCGGAACAGGGCTATTTATTTCAATATTTTCAATTCATATATCGACTCCTAACCGCCAAAGAGACTTAACCAACACGATTTCAAATTTTCGTTTTTTATAGAAATCGATAATTGGCGTCCATATGCGTCTTCAGATCTAATGTTGAAAGTACCATTACAAAGTTATAGTGAAAGCAATTTGTCTTTTGTACTACAATGTATGAAAAGAAAATTAAAAAAAAAGCTTCTACTGTAAAATTTGTTTTTTGTCGGTTGAATCTTTTTGGCGGTTAAGGCTCGATATAATTTGTATGTGAAAAAATTTTTTCTGGGAAAGGGGGTTAAAACTCCCCAAAACCCACAACGTTTCCACGGGACTGTTTTTATTAAAAAAAACAGTCCAGGCGCTAGTAGCATTTGCCGAAAAATTTGTTGATTAAACTTAAACTTTTACCTGAATTACCTGAATATATTTTGTATTGATCGCGATGGATCCCGGGATTTTAGAGATTTTTTAAAAGAATAAATTTTGCCAATTTTAAGCATTTTTAGTAGACTCAAAACAAGTTATCCATTTTGTCAAGCTCCGTGCCTTAATGTTATTTTGAATGGATTGGAAATTTCTTGTTCAGGTTATTAGAGGAAGGGTCTTACTCTGCATGAGACAAAAATGCCAACAATAAACAAGTTACAGAATAACCAAATAATTAAAAAGAAAAGTTGTAAAGAGCTTTTTCTTATGGAGGAGATCGATTCTATTATTTTTAAAAATCTTTTAATTTTTTTTCCACGATTTAACCTACGCGCGTTGAAGTTGAAAGATGCTTTTCTTCATTTGTAGAAAATTTCGATCAAGATTGGGAAACGAAATTTTGAGCGCGTTAATTTTTAAGAAAAAACTAAAATGATGAACAATAATTGTTTTAAAAATATTCGTTTTTATTACTTTTATTTTTATCTATTTAAAAAATGGACTGATCCTGGGATTGCGCTTTAAAATCCCGAAAATCCCGGGACCAGTAAAAGCTCGGAAATTGACATACCTAGTGCTCGTACATATGTACTTAAAGATTATTCTGAAGTCTTAGCTAAAACACCAAATAATGTACATACATACTTTGTCGATTTCATATTTTCATGAATCCCCCTTTTGACAGCAAATTTCTGCAGAAATGCGTTCGATCGGGAATCCCCATTCGTGAATAAAACACCATCATTGTATGTGCGCGTATATTGCACAAACTGATATATGTATTTATTACATTTGTAAGGTATATTAATTTTCTTTAATTTTTTCAGTTTAATTTAATCCTCAGTGCATGCACATTGGAAACAACCGTACACCGAGTTTTGTTTGTTTTCTAATCTTGTGTTGTTAAAATGAGCCTAGAAGAATACATTTCGATTGAAACTGAAGATTTAAGTAAAATTCCTTTCTTAAGGTATAAAACAGAACCACCTATTAATCATGATGTTGAAAAATATAAACTGTTTGAAGAGAATTTCGGCGATGAAAAAAATTGGATAATTGTAACCCCAATAAAAAATTGCCTCTACAAAAGGTAAAGTATTTCCTTAAACTATTTTAGGTAAAATTATTTCCAAAGCCTTTATCCAAAGCAACCGGAAGTGTGAAAAAAAATTTTTAAATTTTTTTAAAACAAAATCTAAAATCCATCCATGGACTAAAAATTCAACATTATTTGGTGAAAATAATTCTACGTCTTCACGGTGAATTTGAAGCTCGTTCACAAGTGCCAAATATTACAATCAAAACCGTGAATGCAGTCTTATTCTTCGTCAAAACCATATACTGATCGAAAAAAAAATTTCATGCGTTTAGAATTATAAAAAAACCGTAAACCGAAACAGAATAAGCCATTTTCGACCTATTTTCCGGTATTGAATCCCTTCAAGGAAATGGACCTTACGACCACGATGTATTTTATAAGCTAAAGTCAAGGTCCTTTTAACGTTTTTTTGTCTATAAACTGTTTTTTACAAAAAAGTAAAGTTCTCTTTCGTTTTTATACCCTACATCCAGGGTCCTTCCGTTTGTCAGCGTAACCTCCTGATTCATTATAGCCATGTCCGTCTGTCTGGCAGGCTGGCTGTCTATGCGTGAAATACATATTTTGGGAAAACTGAGCAAGATAATTCAATGAAATTTGATTTCTGCCTCGGTCGTCAAAGTTAGCTCCAGCGATTGAAAAAAAAAAAAAAAACGGGCACGCCGTTGCGATAACGCAAGCAAAACACACATAAATATTAGGGACCGTGCGCAAAAACTAGGCGCCGTTGGCTTTTCTCGGAGCGAAAAAAATGATGCAGATATCGTTCTTAAGAGTGCTTTTGAGTCGGTGTCGGGATGACTTTTCAAAAAATGGAACTAAGAAAAGTTATTCAGAATAGTCCCAGAAATCTTATATTTTCTGGTGTTCTACCGATTCCCAACAAGGTTATAATGGATGGTGCACCAAAAAAAAAAAACTTAATGTAATTCGTTACGGATCCGTAACGGATAAAAAAGCGGAGATATGAACCGTTTGGGATACTGGGATTCCAACAGTTTTTGCATATCGCTTTTTACATGCAAAAAGATGTTATCTTGACATGTCAAAAATGTTAGATTGAAATTTTACATGTTAAGCTAACATTTGCAGCATGTTACATCAACATTTTTAGCTTATCAATTAATAACATGCTAAAAATATTAAAAAAGCAATATAACAGCCACCCTAATATCCATACACATGTACATATAACATGAGGAATAATCATAACTAGTAAGGGTGTTAATTTTGGCCTGGCCAAAAAATAAATACCCTACACTGCAGTATTTTGAAAATTTTGCTTATATGGGAGGTGCCACTCCCTCTTGTCCGAGTACACCCAGTTTTTGTTCAGAGCTTGCATTTATAGTTTTTAGAGTCAGAGTGAAATTTTGTTGGATTATCTCAAAAAACTCTTTCAGTATAGCATTTTGAATCTTTTGCTTATATGGGAGGTGCCACGCCCACTTGTCTGATTTCACCTAATTTTTGCTGAGAGCTTATATTTATAATTTTTAGTGTCTGAATCAAATTTGGTTCGAATATCTCAAAAAACGCTTTCAGTAAAGCGTTTTGAAGCTTTTGCTTATATGGGAGGTGCCACGCCCTCTTGTGCGAGTACACCCAGTTTTTGTTCAGAGCTTGCATTTATAGTTTTTAGTGTCAGAGTGAAATTTAGTTGGATTATCTCAAAAAACTTTTTCAGTATATCATTTTGAAACTTTTGCTAATATGGGAGGTGCCACGCCCCCTTGTACGATTTCAATCAATTTTTGCTGAGAGCTTTAATTTATAATTTTTAGTGTCTGAGTCAAAGTTGGTTCGAATATCTCAAAAAACGCTTTCAGTATAGCGTTTTGAAGCTTTTGCTTATATGGGAGGTGCCACACCCTCTTGTCCGAATTCGCTCAGTTTTTTATCAGAGCTTGCGCTTACAATTCGTAGTACTTATATGTATTGTGGTTGCATTGTCGTGAAAAATACTCCTAAAATTGCATTTTGAATATAATTTTTGTATGGGCGGTAGGCGTGTCCGTTGACCGATTTTGCTCATTTTCAATCCCCCGAGCTAACTTTGACGACGGAGGCAGTGTACCAAATTTCATTGAATTATCTTGCTCAGTTTTCCCAAAAAGTGTATTTCAACACACAGCCAGCCACCCAGCCAGCCAGCCAGCCAGCCAGCCACCCAGCCAGCCAGCCAGCCAGCCAGACAGACGGACATGGCTATATCGACTCAGGAGGTGACGCTGATCAAGAATATATATACTTTTCTATACCTGCCACGCCTCCTTCTCTGCGTTACAAACGGAAGGACAAAGTAAATATACCCTGGGTGTAGGGTATAAAAACTGATTCACTTACTGAAAATGCATCCAACGACTTTCGAATAAAATGTATTCTACATATTTATGTAGTTTTAATTGATTCCTATATAATTTTGTTCTCGGAATAACAAAAAATGAACTGGCCCCACTTTCAAAATTAACAGCTCACATAAATAAATAAAATTGATTCGTAAAAAATCATAAGTTAATTGAATTTTGCTCAAAAAAATTGAATTAAAAAATCAAATTGAATTAAAAAATTAAATTGAATTAAAAAATTAAATTTTTTACTCAAAATTTGATGTCCCATAAAACTTTGCTAGTCTCTGTTTACACGGAAAGAAAAATCAGAAATAGGCAGCAACATATCGATTTTTATAATAAACTAGCATTTCCCGGTGTGCGCTGCTACACCTTGTCTTGTACTGGGGGCGGGGTGTCACCAATTTTTTATGGGATGTAAATTGTTCCGATGCAGTTTATATATTTACATATGCCCCAAATCTCATTTATATGCGTTAAATACTTTCAAAAATATGACGAAATTTTTTAAGAGCGTGTCACCACCCATTTTCTCAATGGACATTATTTGTCCCAGCACTCTTAATACATATACTAAATCTCATCAATTTCTGTTAAATATTTTTAGAATATGATGAATTAATTTCTTTGGAAGCGTGGCACCGCGCATTATTTCACTTAAAATTATTAATCCTAATGCACTTTACAGATGTACCAAATTTCAATTATCTGCGTCAAGTAGTTTCAGAGCTATTACAAATTAATTTTCAAAGAGGCGAGGCACCGCCCACTTTTTTAGTAAAAATTATTTGTCGTATTTTACTCTATACATGTACCGACTTTCAATTATCTGCATTAAGTAGTTTCAGAGCTATTAAGAATTAATTTTTAGGGGGGTGTGGCACTGCCTACTTTTTTAGTCTATGACCTAGCTTTTTGTAAAATTAAGGTATTGTGAAATTTCATTCAAATCGGTCTGTTAGTTTCCGAGTCCATAAATAACAAACATACAAACAAACAAAATCTCATTTTTATATATTAGTAGATACCCAACGGGAAACGGAAGCGCATTGAAACGACTTCAGTTGCTCTTCTAGGGAAGCAAGAAGCTGCATCCAGTGCTGTTTTCACTGCTTATCTTTTTTAACACAGCATGTCCTAGCGGAGATGCACATCTTCAGAAGCACATGAAATACGCTTCAAATGCGCTTACGTGGAAGCACACACTTTTTTTCTATAACTTTTGGTAGATTTATTAACTGTAATAAGCAATAAAAAAATAGAATTTGAAAAATTTTGTATGCTTCCAGAGATGTGCTTCTATTGCGCTCTTTTTGGATGCAGCTTCATTTCTTCCCGTTGGGTAGATAGATAGATGATGTACTTAAAAAAATGTTAAGAAAGTAGGTTAAAAATAATGTTTATGAGTCCCACAGGTAATATTCATAGCTGTTTGAGCTATAAACCAAATTTTTTTCTATAAAACTTTATTGAACATGATGGCAAATATTGTTTTATCGTTGATGATTTGGTAGAAGGTCATTTAAAAAAAAAGATTTTCAGTCAACTTTATAATAATAATGGCAGTGGTGCTGAGCGCATCTTTCACACCGCTTGTATCTATCACATGACGACAGGTTCTCCCGGTTCAAATCTCAATCCCAATGCTAAACACAAAAAAAAAAAAAATTTTTTTTATTTTAATTATTTTTTTTTTAATTTTAATTGTTTTTTATTTTATTTTAATTTTTTCTTTTTTTTTAATAAGTATTAATGGTTCAAAAAAAAAAAAAAAAAATAAAAAAATTGTATTCCAATTTATTAACACAGCCACCTAAAAAAATGTGGAATTAACTTTTTACTTCTTATATGCAGTACTTTGCGGTGCTGAATCCGAGGGTATCGTCAGAATTGTCAATATACCTGCAGGACTTCAGAATATCATTGCTTAAAATTGGAGAACACGCTGTTTTCAGCCTTATGGCGTAGCTACAGAAAAAGATGAAACTCTTTTTTTTAATGGAAGCGAAATGCCACACTTTTCCTTATTAAAACATACCTTCGAACTTTTCCAATAGGACTCTTTCCGAGTTATGATCCTTTGAATAGAGGGTATTTCAGCGCCATAAAAAGGACGAAATAACTTGGGGACGTGGAATCGCCCATTTTTTTTTCTCAGGGCCTTTCCCTTATTGGCATTAACCCATTTCATACCCTGCAGCAGATTTCACTCCTTTTGAGTGTTTTTTTGGCCATATGTCGGTTTTTTTGATACTAATATAATATCGTTCTATGTATGGGGGCTGAAATACCTTCTAGTCAAAGGATTACAACTCGAAAAGTAAGACCTATATTGAATAAGCCTGAAAAAAGCGTTTCTCCAACTTCAAGCAAGGATATCTAGAAATCCTGCAGGTATACGTATATTGACAACTCTGACGATGTAGTCGGACTCAGCGTGCATAAGACTGCATATAAGAAATAAAAAGTTCGTACCACTCGTTGTTTTTTTTTTTGGGTGTTTGTAATTTTTACTATTCTGTTTAATAATTTTTACTATGCTAATATCGAAATATTTTTTTCTTAGCAAAATTTTATATTTTTGTAATATTTTTAGGCAGTTTTTAATATATATGTGAAATGAACAAAGATTACGTGTAACAAAAGGTCAGTAATTTTTAAATGATTTCGCTATAAAAATTATAAATCTTTTCTCTCCGTGTAGCGTCTCGTTTTAAATATTTTCTTTTAAGATTTAGTCTAAATTTAATCTTATCTCCAAAAGCAGAATTACGTTTGATAAAAACTCATGGAAAGTAAAATTTCTATCTAATGCTTTAGTTTCGCATCCACTAATTAGACACTTTAGTTTTGAAAGAGAGAGAAAAACGAGAAGCAGATAATTACTTAATTCCCATATTATTGCTATGTATATGTAAGTAGGTAAAATTTATTATTTATTTTTATTTTAATTTTATAGCGAACATAGACGATCGTTTGTTTAACGTTGCAGCTTCTCAGGCCTGAAGAGATATGATGCGATATGTTAGAGACTTGCAAAGGCCCACTCATACCTTTTACGTGTTATTGTGATTCACATTGAAAAAGAGATGTTTCGCTATTTCCTCCCTATAAGAAGAAGCAGATACGAATTTTATAGTGTAAACAAAATATAATTTGTATATAGATTCGCACATACATATCGTTGTATATGAGTATAAAAACAAAATTATAATTTGCTATGACAAACGGCTGATGATTTACACGGTTCTCCACACAACAATGCTCTGATCTAAACTTTAGTTCTCAATCTCCGGCGAAGGCAGTTTGTTTGTTGGCGTTCCATGATTCAACAACTGATTCTACTCCACGCGTTCGTCGGTGTAAATCGTGTTTCCAAATTTGAGCACAAGTGGTTTTTTTGTGTGTCACTGTTAAGTTGGTGAAGTGAATTTTGAAGTTCTCGTTATTTGTGGTGTCATTTCGTCAATTTCGCAAACATGGATGAGGAACTTATGTGGAAAGGATTTTACGACAAATTGCAAGAAATTAATAAGAATCCACCAACAGAACATGAAGTCAGGTACTACATATATACAATGTAATTGCAATGTGGCGAGTAATTACACTAACAATTACACTATTCAAGTAGAACAACATTACATGGCAATTGTGAAGGCAATTGGTAGTTTTTTTGTCGCTAGTTTGGCAATTCAGTTACGTAGAATATTTGAGTAATGATTTTTGTACCATTTTTTCCGATACTGTGGATCCGGTTTTGGTTGTTGTTTTCTGGTTTTGTTTATATTGATGTTGTCGGCATTCAAACAGTGGGGACGGAGGCTGGATAAATGGAGTAAATACTCTACGAAAAAATAAAAAAATCTATAAAAATATTAGGACGTCATGTGAAAAGTTTTGTCCATAGAAAAGAGTTTGACCTGTGCTCGAATTGGAAACATTTTTTTTTCTTACATTGATAGTGAACACATTTCGCGTACACTGAGTTTGGGGATTATTGGAGTTCTTATAATTGACCTCTGGCTTATGAGATATTCTACTTTGAAAATTTAAGACAAAAATACCAAAAACATTTTACAGCCTTATCATGTATGACGAACGAATAAAGTGAATGATTTTCACTCATTAATATCAACTTATTAAAACTTTTTATTAAGAACTTACTATAACCTAAGCGTTTATTTTAGTTGAAAGAATAAATTTTGTAAGCATAAACTTCAAATCATCTTTTAATTTGGAGGATATAAGCAGTTGAAAATCTGTACAACGATTCGTTCGTCATACATGATTTATCCATCATTTATCGAACAAACACATGCCTAAGTCAGGTCAGAATTTTATATGTTATTAGGAAGCTGGTGTTAAAGTAATGTGATGTGCTGCAATATTTATGGTGGTAGGTTCGTTAGAAAGGTATTACAGAGTAAATTTTGCTTAAGTGTTAAAAAAAAAATAATATTTCACCAGATAGCGCTTAAAAAACATTTAATGATTGGAATCAGATTTTTAATGCATTTTCTTAAATTTTAAGCACTTCTCATTTTTGGTGAACTTTTTTGTAAAATATTTTTGTAGAATACTCTAAGCCATTAAAGTCCAGTTTTTGGAGAAAAGGATAGAATGAATTAAGATGTTTTAGGCTTACAGAAAACCTGACCTGACGCGAAAAAAAAAACGTATAGCATATTCATGTTTAGAAGATCAAATTAAATTAAAACGCTTTTGAAACCTCTTGAGTTTTTTTGACTGTGATACAGTGATATTTTGCAAATAAAAGATAAGGTAAATTTTACCGGTTTTCAGTTTAAGGTGGAATTCAGTGCAAAGACATGTACTGAACATTTTACAACTGATTTAAGGTCGATTATCAAATTACAAATACCAATAAAAGCGGTCTTACCGAACCTATACCCTGTAAAATTTGATAATTGACAAACTTTGAACTTCGACATCTGCAATCTTGAGTTTTTCATTTTACGATTTCGAAATGCCATATTTCAGTAAATTTTTGGAATTTTCACCTAGACCATTTTATTCAAAATTGTATGTATTTTTAGAAAATGCAATAAAACGGTTTTTTATTTTGTGAAGATAAGGTACCTTTTCCACTGGAAGGTTAAATGTTACTCATATGACATGTGGTACGTGATTACAAAATAAATTATTTTAAAATGGATATAACGTTTGCCCATAGCAAATAGCACATCACACTACACAAGTGGGGATGATTAGGTCATACTCTCCGGGAGACATATAGTGAAAAAAATCGAATAGTAATAGAAAAAAAGAAATTAGTGATTTTTAACTTTACAGGCTTTTATTATTTTATTCAATGCCACTACTCTCTATAAAAATGACTTACTGGTTAAGAAAATTACCACCACTTTATTTTTTCTAAACTTCTGGCAATTCATATTTTGGTATGAACTAGAACTCTGCAACAGTTTTTTATAAAGCAGTGTTATCAGTTAACAGTTCTTTCTCCGCTGGAAATGTATACTTGTACCTATGTATATAAGTAGGTATGCTTCAACCCAAAGTACACATGTTCTTCTTTTTTTTTTTTTTTTTTTGTATTCGCGTTATACCAGTATTCGGGAAAAATATATTTATAAGTAATATACATATTGATATGTACATATGTGACCGTCCATTTGAAAAGGCACCTTATCTTCCCTCACAAAATTTAGCAGTACAGCTAAAAATAAGAGATATGGTCAATTTTACCGGTTTTCAATTTAAGCTGAGATTCAGTGCTGAGACATGTTCTGAACATTTTACAACTGATTTTAGGTCGATTATCAAATAACAAATACCAATAAAAACGCTCTTGCCGAACCACTACCCTGTAAAAATTGATAATTGACAAACTCCGATATCTATAAACTTGAGTTTTTCATTTTCGATTTCAAAATGCCATTACTCCGTCAATTTTTGGAATTTTCCAGTGATCGAGGTGTCGTTATATTCAAAATTGAATGCATTTATAGAAAATGCAAGAAATTGTTTTTTTATTTTGTGAAGATAATGTACCTTTTCCACTGGACGGTCACATATATGCATTTGGGTAGTTCTATTGTACAAATGAAGAAAGAAATATAATCTAATTTCGGTACGATAATCCTGACCAGTGGCTTAAGTTAAAGTGATTTTGTAAACTGGTATGGTCACTGGTCGATAAAAAATATATTTTACGTATAAGAGACTGAAGACAGTTAATTAACATACCTACACAAAGAAAAATAAATAAAAAATTAATTATCAAAGTCTTATCAATTCCAAAGGTACAGAAAAAAATATACAGGGCTTATGGAAAGTTCCGGAACGGTCAATTATTTTGCAAGCTGGACGTTAAATAAAAATTCACGTATCCAATAATTGTAAGATAGCTATTCAACGATACCAATCTTGACGTCTGCGGTGGTGGTGGTGGAAGGAATTCGGATTCTACATTCAAAAATACGATACTTTTGTCTGTAACATTTTTTTTATGCCGCATGCATAGATGGCGCTGTAATTGATAAAAACAAAATCAGCTTTAGTACATGTGAATTTTTATTTATTTTTTTTTTTTCAATTTTTAGAAAAATTATAGGATGTTTCAAAAAGATCTGAAAAAATAACCACGTGTACTTTGGATCTAAGGTTTTCCACAGTTTCACAAGCTCGCGCCCCCTTCAAAAAGTAAAAAAAAAAATTATCATTTTTTTAAATTTACATAAAAATTTACTTCTTATTCAAAAATGATTAAGAATTAAGTAAGATTTTAAGTAAGATTTTTATAACATCCAATTTACTAACCATGTTCTGAAATTTAAGGAGTTCTAGAATCCAATGACAAGGAATTTTTTTGTTGATTTGCGGTTGCTGAATTCGAATCTGGCAACCATTTTTCTCTATCAGGCTCAAAAATGCAGAAAACGCTTTTTTCAGGCATATGGCGCTCATTCAGTGTACCTGATAACTTTTCCAATTGAATCATAACTTTCCGAGATAAAGCTGAGTCAATGTAAGCTATCCAAACTTTTTTTTTTATGTTTTTGGAGAGGTTAAAAAATATTTCAGAGCTCCATTTCTATGAAAGTTTGCAAAAATGTCTGTCCCATATTGAATAAACTGAATGACGAAGAAAAAGATAAAACATTTTTCCAAACTTCTGGCTTAATTAAATTTGTATGGAATTGAGATACTTTACCAATGGACGATATCTCGGAATGTTTGGAAAAGTTTAGAGGTAAGGTTTATTAAGGATATGCGCCATATGTCTGAAAATAATGTTTTTTAACTTTTAATTAAGGATTATTCGGATTACACCCCTGATAAACTGTATAATTATTATAAATTCGAAATTACTCTTCAGTAAAAGAACCGATGGCCAATTTGGTTTATTGGAATACAAATCTGGTTTCATCTTATTTATCGAAATACGCAACCACTTAAGTTTGATTTAATTCCGATATCGAAAAGAATTGAATTTCAGAACGTTGCAGTATTTGACTTTTTAAGGACCATTCAAAACCATCTATATAAGAAGATCGGGATAAAATATTGTTACAAAATTTCCTGTCTATTATGACGATAATTTCAGTCTCTTACAGTTTTCTGAGTTCGATCACTGGATTGTGTAGCAATCAAAAACACACATTTTATTTAGTTCTAAAATGGTTTATTTAAATTACAAACGTTGTATTTTATCACAGAGGAAAATGTGTTTTTGGTTAGAGTTTTGAAATTTTTACGATATCTTTTATTTTGAAAGAATTACAAAAGTTACATAAAAGAGGACCAAAAAAAAATAAATTTATTGGAACAAAAACTAACAAAAGTAAAAATTACATTCAACTAAAGGTTATTAATAATAAAAACTAATAACTAATGCGTTATGTTGAAACATTCCAGGCAAAAGGTGGATTATAATCCATAAGTACCTGGAGACCGATCCCTGCTCGGTCAACAATCTAATCTTATTATTTTAGTCGATGTTTTTATTCATAGCTATTTTTTGTTATGAAACTTGTATCTTTTCACTTCTAACCGTCATGCTTTCAAAATGATAAATAAACCGATGAGAATAATAATAAGAAAAAACTCGGAAAGCATCGAATGGTATAGAAAAATATCAAAAACTCAATTTTTTTTTTTTGGCGAAATAGAATGCCCTAAAATAAATAAATGGGATATGCCACGCACCCAAAATATTTTGTCTTTTGTATGGGGGCTGAAATATCTTATCTTCGAAGGATCATAACTCGGAAAATAAGAATCCTATTGGAAAAATCTGAAAGGATATTTGGATAAGGAAGAGTGTAACTATCCGATGCTATTAATAAAAAAGAATTTCGCCTTTTCTTGTAGCTACGCTGTAAGACTGAACACAGCGTTTTCTTCAACTTCAAGCAAGGATATTTCAAAATTCTGCAGGTATAGTGACAGTTCTGCTGTTGAAGACCGATTTAGCGTCAAAAAGTACACAAGACTGCATATAAGAATTAAACAGTTCATTCCATTTTTTTTTTTGTGCCTGAGTTATTAACAAAAATTTTTATTTTGATAAAAAAGTGGGTGTGGCAATTATTAAGCAAAGCCATCTTTTTGTTATGCTTTAGATACTCCTGATCCAGATTCGCATACCAAATTTCATCAAAATATGTTGTATCATTTGCGAGAAACAGCATTTAATGTGTTTTACTTGTATGGGAGGTTCCACGCGCACTTTCGATATTTTGCCTACTTTCAAGTCGCAGGTGCCTAATAGCAAGTAGACTCCCTACAATTAAATTCAGAAAGATTGCTTTAGAAGTTTTCTTTTTATAGCGCAATATATTTTTGTGGGCGGTGCCACGCCCTTGAACGAGTTTTCCCAATATAATGGCATAAGACACATTAATACTTGTTTGAAGAGGTTACAGATCCTAAATTTTCATCAAAATTGTCGGAGTCGTTTTCGAGTAATATTGAATCAAAATTTTCAAGGGTTAAAAAGTGGGCGTGGTAATTACTCGATCCCGCCCACTTTTCGTTTGTTACAAGATATTATTAAGCAGTACCTTCATACCAAATTTCATTAAAATACCTTGCAACATTTGCGAGAAATAGCATTTTACGTATTTTGCTTGTATGGGAGGTTCCACGCGCAACGGCGATATTTTGCCGGCTTTCAGATCAGAGATGCCTTATAGCAAGTATGCTCCCCACGGTTAATTTTAGAATGATTACTTTATTAGTTTTCTTTTTATACCGTATTATATTTTTGTGGGCGGTGCCACGCCCTTCATCGAGTTTTCCCAATATAACGGCATATCACATATTAATACTTGTTTGCAGAGGTAAAATCTCCTAAATTTTCATTAAAATCGTTGGAGTCGTTTTCGAGTAATATTGAATCAAAATTTTCAAGCGTTAAAAAGTGGGCGTGGCACTTCTTCAATCCCGCCCACTTTTTGTCTGTCACAAGGTATTATCAAGCAGTACCCGCCTACCAAATTTCATTTAAATACCTTGTATAGTTTGCGAGTTATGACAAATTCAAATTTAAAATTTAGGGCGGTGCCACGCCCCCTGGTGAGCATTTACAAAGTTCAAACCTAGCTCATTCTTCATTGTATGCTAATATCTAACACTGTTCCAAGTTTTATTAAAATCGCTGTACCCGTTTTCAAGAAAAAGTTTTGCCCGTTCCGAACAATCATACATAAGTACATAAGTACATAAGTACATAAGTACATAAGTACATAAGTACATACAATTTTATCTCGTATAAGAAGAGAAGATTATTATAATAACTAATTATACACTTATTTCAAAATGTTGCAAACTTTTTGGTTGTTTTTATTGCTTCTTCACCTCAAGAAGATGGCACTGTAGTCAAATATTTTCAATAAACTGCTAGTTTTGTTGAGCATGCTCTTTGTTATAGGAATATGTATAATGATTGACTGCTCACTTGCAATTAATAATTTTGATTTAGCTAAACTAAAAGCCAAAAACTTTGTACTTATTTTAGCCCAAGAAAATGTAAAATATCTTCTTTTTGATTTTTATATAAAATTGGATAGGGACTATATTTCAAAAAGCCGACTTAACTGGGGCGTAGAGCCGTTTTTTCTTCATGTTTCTGTATACTTAACTCAAAACATCAAAAATGTAGATGTCTAGTTGTAGTTTTAACCTGACGATATCATCTCTATGAGTCCTGTAGTTAATATTAAGCAGTTCGGTGCGGGTCTTCAAAATTATGGTTATTTCGGTGACAGAGAATTTTCCATTAAAGTAGTTATTTGGGGCTAATTAATAGTTTAATTGCCTATATGTAAGTATGATGTTGTAAGAACAAGCTGTATTGTACCATTCGTTAAATGGAGAATGACCGAAAGTGAGATAAGAATTGAGAATTATTTTTGTAGATTATTGCCCGGTCTTTGCGTTGATGATATTCGGTTTGAAAAACCGTTTTTTAAGTTTTTCAACTACGCGGTCGGAAAAAGGCATTTTTACTCAAAAACAAGGATCTTATGAAAAAAGTTTATTAGACATGGTTTTTGCCAAAATTGGCATAAGCAGAATCAAATGTGTTCCACTGGTTTTTCTCAGAACGAAAAAAAAAAAAATAATAAAATATTGCAGATATCGTGTTTAAGAATCCTTCTAACTCTTTAGACGGGAAAATGTTAATGCGATTCTAGGATAAAACACTAAAAAAGTGAGCGGAACTTTTTCAAGCCATGGCCAAAACAAAAGAGACCCCGAAGGCCAAATGTTGCCACATTTTCATCGCACCAATCGACTGTTTAAGACAACCGTGGAAGAACTACTTAACCAAATGTTGTACCAGTACATTTTGTAGTTAAATTCCATGCTACAAAATTCCAACGTTTGTAGAACTGCCCATGAAGATACATATATATTATATATAAGTGAGTAGCAAAATAAAAATTTAAAGGAAATGCTGTTTTGTTGTTTACGTCATAGCCATGATTCAGTCATATCTCGTACATTTGTTTATTTTTTAAAAAAGTTTCTTCCAAAAAAATTAGTCTTTACGCTCTCTTAGACATCGTGATGTGATGTTGACTCGATGAACACCGCAAAGTGAAAACCTTGGTTCACTCTCATTTCAACCACGATGTGCTGGCTGTGTTGCCATGTAGGCTCACCCAATTTCCCCCAAATTTCTGCATATTTTAAGAAATTACTCCAAGAATCCCATAAGACATTACCTAATAAATTTCTGACAACAAATGACATTGATATACATATGACTCTCTCTTTCCATACCTGTGGACTTGTTTTTGTAATATTCCATTTGCAACGATGCAAGACACTTTGTACCGGATCGTAAATACTATGCTAGAACTAGGCTTAGTTTGTAGTTTGTCTCAAAACGACTTCCGTTTCGTTAAATGTTCGAATGCACATAAAATATAAATATTTTTTACAAAATTTAAGTAGATTCAGAAATGATTGTAATACAACTGATACGTATATAAAAATTTTTAAAAGAGCCGTTCAATATGCATGGTTCGTTCATATGTACAATTTTCCTTTAAATATTATATTATGTAAAAAATATTATTTATCAATTCGATTTTCTTAACATTTATCAAATGTGTATTACAATTCAGACAAAGTGGTTCATCTACTTCAGCATTGTATATCGGCATTTCCACAGATAGGTAAACCGTGAGCCAAAAATTTGAATCATCATATCTCTGAAACTATTTAGCATACATGGATGACGTTTGGTACATATGTAAAAAGCACCAAGACAAATAATGTGTACTGGGAAAAATAGAGGTATCACGCCCCCACAAAAATCACTTTATCATATCTCTGAAAATATTTAACGCACATGAATGTGATTTGATACATGTGTACAGAGCGCCAGGTCAAATAATGTTCACTGAGAAAATGGGCGATGCCACGCCCCTAAAAAAAATTCATATTTTTTGAGATTTGGTACACATGTAAAATGGATAGGGACAAATGACATCCTTTGGAAAAATTGTTGAGGCCACGTCAACTTAACAAGATAAGGTGAACCAACATTCACTGGGAAATCCTGGTTTTTTGAAAGATTTTCATTTTAAAATTTGGATGGTGGAAAAAAATGTCTCGTGCGACTCTGATTAAAATTGAATCAACAAAAAAGTATAAATCATGTTTGGGTAAAATCAAAACAATTTTTAAGAGATATCAATGCACAACATTCTAAAATAAGCCACATTGAAATATTGCCCGAAATCGTCGTTTGAATTGTTGGCCACAAAAACCACACTGTTTTATCCCGTGCAACCACCTTGGTTTATGGTAACTATCTTGAATAGCCAATTATAGGGCTAATTAAGAGCTTTGAATTAAGCATATTGTCAAAATAAAAATCCGTTAAATTTTGACTTTTTTTTACATCAAATGAGTTTAATTAAATTCATTATTGAAAATTGTCTTTCCATACTATGTTTTAATAGTACCTACATACATATCAAATAAGCATGTGTCAAGTATTACGGATAATAAACATTTAGCATTCCGGTTCATTATCTTGAAATTGAATTCGATAACTTAAGAGATACTTAAATCTTATGAGCAAATTCCCTAAGTAAATGTATCCCGCATTGAGTCCTCTGGTCCTAATCAAACACATAAAATCTACGGGTAAATTGCTCAACTTGGCAACACTGCTGGGTGCAACACACACTGAGCAAGTGAGAAAAATGTGAAGAGTATTTCTAGTAAAGTTTATAATGTAACTCTAGTTTACAAGATAGGTCTTTAAAATCAGCTGTTAAAAATAATCATTAAATGTTTGCACGCAAAGTTGTGAGTATACGGTAGCTGAATGTTTTAGAGAACTAACAAATAAATCGATTAGAAAAAGTATGTGTCAGGGTGTTGCTAATAAATGATATCTTCTTACATACTTATGTACGAATGACGGTCATGAATTCACCCTACAATAGAAAACAAACAATTTTAAGCTTTATACCCAGGGTGAGCAAACTTCTAAGCCCTTATAATGGTTAAAAATTTGGCATCGGGCAATAATGCATTACCTTCCCAAACCAAATATTGTTGGACTAACTTAAATAACCGTGGCAATGTAGCTATTTAAATTTTTTTTCCTATTTAAAGTGGCATGGGCTTTAGGCGGTCGTTTTCAATCACAAGAGCTTACTTTGTCAATGCTTGATACCCTCTTCCCCCAGTGTAACATTCTCATAAAGCAAACAAAAACAATAGTAGTGAATGATGCATAAGTAAAAAAAGGGCAAAACAATTTCGTGAGTATTACATACTGGGCGTTAGAAAAGTCCCGGAACTGTCAAATATTTTGGAAACTAAATGTTAAATCAAAAAACAAAAAGTTTTAAGAGATCTATTCAACGATATCAATCTTTACCCCCGTCACCCCCCTACAACGGGGTGGGTGGGGCAACTTCAAAATTTTGAATGAAAACCCCGAATTTTTATGGTGGCAGAAATCAAAAACTGCTGTACCTTAAACTCCGTAAAAAATGTTTTAATCAAAAAAAAAAAAAAAACACTTATCCAATATGTTTGCGAGAGCTTTTAAACAGTATCAATCGTGACCCTACATTAGGTGGTGTAGGGCAACTCCAATTTATCCAATGAATTTATTTATTTATTGATTTAAATTGTTTGCAAAGAAGAACTTAGTCTTATTCATAGTAATAACAACCAAATATAATTATAACAACAATTGGAGGGTTGGACTGGATCTTATAACTTCCGTTTAAGATTTTATGGCTTACAATTATCTTTCTTTGTTTAACGCCCACTTTTTAACGATTGGGCAACTTAACACGTTATAATTCATTTAAAAAAGTAGGCGTGGCACTTATCTGATTGCTCTAATTTACGACTAGTGTATGGTATTCGTGTTCCATACCTATCTACGAAATAACTTGCATAGTTTCCAGATATAGCGAGCTAAAATTACTAATTTTTATGGTGTGCTTCCTAAGCTTAGCATTGTTTACTAAGCCACCACTTTAACATAACCTAACCTATGGTGTTAAGCCTTACTTTATTAGATGATAACTCGTAAAGTAAGGATCCAATTGAAAACCTTAAGACCATTTATTTATTGAAAATTATAATCAACGAGGTCATAAAATCATACAAAAAGAAAATTAGTTTCAGTAGAACTTGATGAAGCAAATTATGCCTATCTGAATCCATTGAAATATACAGCTTTAAGTATGCCTCAAAATAGCGATTTTTGAACATTTAAACAAAGATAACTTAGAATCTTGACATGATAGAAAAAAAAAAGTTCAGATTCGTAATAAGTAGGTCACAAGCCACAAAAAACCATGGTAGGACTGTGCGGCGGTTGGGTATAAAAAATTGGATCACCGAAAGTCCTAGCAGCATCCAGTATCTTGAATAATCCGGTACTCATATTTTGCATACTTTAGTACATTTAGCGCCAGCACTTTTAGGTTTGTTGTGATTTTCTTCTTAGATTATGCGTCAATTTATGCAAATTTATAACAAAATTTAACAATAAATGGGATATACAGCGAGTGTGGCACACTTCCATGGAAATGGCCTTCTTTCAGTAATAGCTTTCTTAATTTTCAAATACTGAATTAATTACGAATATACTTACAAGTATGCGCTTGAACTTATCGAACTATTTTATTGTTGTTTTAAAATTTGTGATATCGTATTCCATTGAACTCGCTGACTAACTGATGAAATTAAATCACGATTCTTGTTGGCCTTAAACATTTCCCCTCCGCTTCCGTGCATTTGTATTTGTATCACGGGTATAATGAGCACACTCATGCTACACTGTTCCAAATAAAATTATTGTTAAGTCGAGCCCTTTCGTGTAAAAAACAAGCGTTTTGTATTCTTATGTATTTTGATATGTTGCAGTTAGGGCTCTTGCTTAAAAACAAAATTACCAAGGAAATCCGCTTTCATTTTTCCCGGTATATGAAATACCCTCAAACAATGTAATGTTTTTTTTTTAATTATATACTTATGTTGCTGTTGTCCAGTTATGTTCACCTTTCCGATGGTCTTAAATTAAGGTATTTCATATGACCAGCAATGCACATCTATGCAGCACTCCACGCCAAGTGTACCAGCTCAACATTTTTTTTTCTCCAATTTCGCTCAAATATGGCAATATGGTAGATCCGCTGTGCAAGAACAACAATCCGTGAGGATTTGGTCCTAGTACCATTTGTTGTTAAAATACAGGGTGTTAAAGTTGGCGTTTTTAGTCATTTTCATAAAAAGGGTGTTTTTTCAAAAATTTATAGCATACACTACAATTTGTAAATTGATAAATCTAAGTTAATGGTCCAATTCATTTGAAGAGTTCTTTTTATAAAAAAATATTTCTTGGTGGAAAAAATTTTTTGCACTTAAAAATACTAAAGCATAATTTATAAGCTTTAAAATGATGTATGACTCAAGATGGAATGGGAGTTTTTGGCTTTTGAACGCCCGCGGAAGACAAAAATCTTTTTTTTTTTAATCAAGAGGAAAGCATCTTACGAAAAAAGTGTACTTAGCATAAAATGCTGAGAATCATCAAGGAAATAAGCGTGAAATTTTGTGGAAAGTTTTTTTTTTTGAGTAATTTTTGAAAAAATTTTGAAAAAAAAATTTTTCGAAAACTATTCAAAAAAAAAAGATTACAAAAAAATCCAAAAAATCACACGTATTGCTTGGACGATTCTAAGCATTTTTTGCTTTGCACACTTTTTTCGTATGATGCCTTCCTCTTGAGTAAAAAAAAGAATTTTGCCTTCCGCGGGCGTTCCAAAGCCGAAAATTCCCATTTAGCGTCCCATCTTGAGTCATACATCATTTTAAAGCTTATAAATTATACTTTAATTTGAAATACTTTTAAAAAAATCCAAGGGTGTTTTTTTAAAAAAAAATTCAAAAGTATTTTTAAGTGTAAAAAATTTTGGTGAAAGAAAATTTTTTTCATCAAGAAATATTTTTTTAGAAAAACACTTCAAAGTTTAGATTTATCAATTTACAAACTTTAGTGTTAGCTATAAATTTTTGAAGAAACACCCTTTCCATGAAAATGACTAAAAACGCCTACTTAACAACAAATGGTACTAGGACCAAATCCTCCCGGATTGTTGTTCTTGCACAGCGGATCTACCATATTGCCATGTTTTGAGCTGGTACACTTGGCGTGGATTACTAAGCAGACTAAGTATCTAGTTTTGAGCAGGTGGTTACCACTGTGATTTCGATCCAAAGCCTACGTATACAATAAAAATCTTGTAAAGTTTTTTATTTTTTTTGGAAAAGTTGTTCTTTAATTATATTTTTTAAAGTTTTTTTGAAAGTTTTTTTTTTGTTCCCTTATTCTTAATAGTTTTCTTCTTATTTTTTTTTTTACCTTTTTTTAATAAAAGTTTAGAAAACATTTTCAATAGAACTTTTTTTAGATTAAAGTTTTTATAAACTTGTTTACAAAAAAATTGCTTAAAAACTTTTATTTGTAAAACTTTTTGAATAAAAGTACATGTTTCAAGGTTTGGATAAATTATAAGAAAGAAATGCTGCTCGAAATGAAGTCTATAGAAAAATATGAAATTGGCCCCGAACTAATTCAAGATGATTCAGATGACGAAATGTCAGGAGTTGAATCTACTATTTGAAATAAAATTTTATATTCCGACTTTCAATAACAAAAAACTTATTCTGATATTAGAAAAAATATATATATATTTTTTGCTTGAGTGCATTCCTTCCTAAATGATTTTAAATTTGAAAAAAAAATACTAGTAAGGTTGTAACATTTGGCTTGGCCTATAGTACACTAAAGTATTATGCAAATTTTGATTGTATAGCGGTGCCTTCCTGTTCGAATCAGTTAAATTTTTGCTCAGAGCTTGCGTTGACTATTCCAAGTTTATATGCGAAATTTGGTTGCATTACTTCAAATAACGCTTGCACAACATTTTGAAAACGTTGCTAGTTCGCCTAGTTTTTGCTCAGAGCTTCCACTAATTATTTGTGTGTAATTTCATCACATTACCTCAAATAACGCTTGCATTACAGCATTTTGAAAATTTTTAGTGCATGGGCGGTGCCACGTCCTCTTGTCCGAATCATCCATGTTCCTGATTAGAGATTGCATTTACTATTCTTAGTATCTGTGTAAAAATTTATTGGATTATCTCAAAAAACGCTTTCAGAATAGCATTTTGAAACTTTTACTTATGTAGGTCAATCTTTGCGTAATCGATTAAGATTTGGGTTGACATCTCCTACTTTTTTGAAAATTGGTGAAAAGTTAGTATTTGACATACATAGTCAAATGTAGTAAAATAAATTTCCGAAATTCAAAAAAGTCCAAGATGGCGACCATAGGAAGTTCGATGCAACTTTTGGATTCTCACAAATTTGAAAATTTATAGCTCCTCGGCTTTTTATCTGATTTTGATGAATTTTACAGAGTTAGTGTAAAAAATGTGAGCTTTTGAAAAAAAACGTATTTTAGGTGTAAAAAAAGCTTTTTTTCTTTTTGAAAGCCAACTTGGGGCTTGGAGCACCTTTTTTATTTTTATTTTTTTGAATATTTTAATGTATAACTTAATTTAATTATAATTATTTTACGACCCCCGAAATCGTGGTATCCTTTACAGTTTGCAAGTTGTTTAATGTTGCGTTTATCATGAGCCTTTGGTGCACGTGCGTAACCATATAGGGTTGCCACCGGACGGAAGGTACTTTTTTTTTGGTGGGTCTTAGTAAAATTTTTTTAAGAATATTTTTGGAGAATATTTCAACCCATTTCAATCAAGTTTTTGGAAAAAGAGGTCAAAAAGAAACATAAAAACGCGATATAATGGGTTAAGATGTGCCTCGCGGTTAACGGATTAAAAATCCAACTGCTTTGGAAAAATAAGGTTTGGAAATTTTTAGTACTCAACAATCTTTAGAAATTCTTCTGCAGACCAAGACCGAAACCAAGACTTAAAGCTAAGACCAAGACTCAAAATCAAAACCAAGATCAAGACTCAACGTCCAAGATCAACCATGCTATGATCTTGGTCATGGTTTGCTCATCACTAGGTCAAGTGTTATGTGAAAGTTAATAGTTTTCGAACTATAAGCAGCATGATATTACTTCAAATATAATTTTTTGAACTTTAAAGCAAGGATATTGTAGAACATTGACGTGGTGCAATTACATAAATACGTGTATATCCATATGTTTTTCAAAATCTGCGCACTGTTTTTAAGCAAGTCACAGGTATACGAAAAAAATTAATTAAGTGCCTGTGTAATCAAGCTTTAAGATGAAATGACATTTCACCATTAACAAACCGAAATGCTTTCAACTACAAAGTTTCTATTCTTTAAAATGATATTGTTATTTCTGCTATTAACCCCTATACGCTGGTTTTATTATGTACTCGTACTAACGGATTTTAATAAGCTACAAGTTGTGAAACCCTAGAGTTGTAATGCCAGCGCTGTTGTTGTTTTGTGGGGAGCATAACATGGTGGAGTCAGTTGACTGTGAAGTTGCTGCCTGGTTTAGGGTCAAATAGTTCTTAATGTTGATTTAGTTGTTTACCGTCAGTGAGTGAAGGAATAGTGTTGTGACCACGTAAAAGTTTGGTAGCCATAGTGAAAGAGAGCGCAAAGTCTGCAGTCTCTTAACACTACGAATTTTAAGCAAAATTAACTAATTCTTACGAGTATTGCATTTGATGTAACATTTTTTTATACAATTTTCTTACAAGTGATTTAGTTAAATCAATAAAATTTATATTGAACTCTTCGTACATATATTAAATTACTTGCATCGTACATACGTAATTTGTTAAAGTTTTGTGTAAAAGTAAAAAACAACCAGTGTTATGCATCATCTCGGCAATAGTTCAACATGGGGTTTTTCGAGAGCAGTGGAGCATGAAGAAATTTAGTGCCCATGGTTTGTAACAATGAAGATACGACGCTGTTTAAAAGAAATTCAGGAAATATGTATTCAAAAAATGGTCTTCTGCGGTCGAAAAAGGTAAAAAAAAAGCTGGCACTTGGCACTAGAAAAACAAAATATGCAAATATGTGTAAATTATGAGTAAACTGAAATTTTAACGTAGGTTTAAATAGGTATCCATCAAAATTAAGAAGCAAAAATTCTGCTTCAAGCGCTGAACATACTTTGCTTGGAACTTAACGCACTTCAACGCACTCTCCAGGTGGGCGACCGATTCCTGCTCGGTATACAATATGACCTGATCATTTCAAGACCATATTTTTTACTCTTTACAATTCGAAAAAAATAAAAATGTATCGAACTCCAAAAATCCTTTCAAAATATTTCAAATAACGTAGAAAACCATAAATAAAATCAAAAAGCATTGAAAAAAAAAGCTTTTTGCAGGTATCCCTCCTTAACCCTTTAACGACTAAAGGCAAGTATGTTTGCCAGAACCCCATTTGCTTGAATGAAAGTTTTATTAACCCCCATTACTTCGATTTTGTCGTATTTTTATTTTGAAATTCTTTCGCGTATTTAGACCTGGTCGCAATTGTGTTACGAAATTTCATTAAAATTTAAATAGTCATTCTAGATATATTAGCAAACTTTTACCTAAAACGCCACCAATGATAACAATTTTGCAGTTTTTGTATGTGAGTCTTTCTTTGCGTAACCGACCAAGATTCTCCTTGACACCTCCGATTTTTATGAAAATTGGTGAAAAGTTAGTATCTGACTGAAACATTGGTCTACCAAATAAGCATAGTTTTAAAGTGATATGACAATCTTAAAAAAATTATGACTTGCTAACTATATCATAATAAGAATATATAATTTAATGATAACAAACATATGCATATCTTTTAGATTGCAGGATGCAGATGGTGGATTTTTTGAGAAATTCGGTTCTCTATTAAGACAAAAATCAGCTTTGGGGGAAACAAATTTAGAGATTGGACTAGCTCCTTTTGAAGAAGTTATCGAAGAAGAAAGTATAACCAAAACCGATGGTGAAGTATTACGTACCGAAGATGTACCTCATGATATCAGGGCATATGATGATGAAAGAGCGTTGGATATTAACGACACCACCAAAGAACGGAAAGAGGAAATTATTGAGAAAGCTTTTGGAATGAACGTAAGATACTTTATTGATTATGCTATTACTATACGATATTTCTGTTCTTCAATATTTAAATAATGTTCACTTAAGTTGTGCCCCACAATTTACTGGATATAATAAGGAAATTACGAAATTTGTCGAGTATGGGCTTTCGAGGCATAACTTTTTGAAATCTTTTATATGGGTCCGTATAACCGAGCATTTTTTAATATTAATATGAATGAAACTAAGCAAACATTTTTTAAAGCTTCTAAGGCCTAGTTGAAAATAAAATACCATAGACTGCATCAAGAGTAAAAATGTGTGCGAAAATTGTAATTTCCAAATAATAATGTCAAATATAACACAGGGCAAAACTGATTTTACAGCATAGGTTTTCGCAGTCGATTTCGAGTGATCATGACCTACTTAATACGAAAATAATATCAGATTTGCCGAATTGACTCTAGTTCTCCAAATATCCTTGTTTAAAAATGGAAAATTAGCTGTTTTGAGGCATATTTGAAGTAGTTTAACCCACACAATGAACAGTGTAATAAGTTTTTGCTAATGAAATCGCATAATCGTAGCCTTCCTCATTAAACCTTACCTTTCAACTTTTCCGAATAGATCCTTACTTTCCGAACAATCAACCATTGAATAAATTGTATGCCAACTCCATACTCCATACTCCTTTTTTTGTGCGGCCTTAGTTTTTTGAGTTAATCCAGATTCACTGAGGTTATTGAATACTTAGGGTGCGATTTGTTTGTCTGGATTGACTCTAGTTCTCCAGAAAATAGCTGTTTTGCTTGTATGTAGTTGAAATGGGTGATAACTCAGATAGTAAGGATCTAATTGGAAAAGTTAAAATGCATGATTTAATGAGGAAGGTTATGGTTTTTTGATGACGTTAACAAAAATTAATTACATTGTTTGCTGTGAGTGTTATACTTCTTCAAATATGCCTCAAAACAGCTATTTTTGCACTTTTAAGCAAGGATATCTGGAGAACTAGAGTCAATCCTGACAAATAATTTATACCCTAGGTATCGCATGATCTAGGTGAATCACAGAAATAAAAATTGTTTTTGTCGCTCTGTGTAATTTATATGTATGGAGTTGAGATTTCTTTACTTCAATGATAGAATTGGTCAAAAATGAATTATATAAACTATTTCACTGTTTTCTGCACATTGAAGCAAGGATAATAACTCATAATCCTGCTGTAAAAGAAAAAACACCATGGTCAGATTCTTAAATAGGAAGTCTTGAACGCCCATAATGGGTTATAAAATTTAATTCTTTTTATACTCGTAGTACGATATCTCGATCATATATCACCCCTTAATATTTGATTGTATTCTTTGAACCTCTTAATGCAAAATTTTGTTCTTCTATTTTTTAAGAAAATATGGTTGGCAATTAGAAAAAATAATATTTGCAAAATCCTCTTATCTTTTAAATTGGAAAATTTATTTATTAACTAACGCGAGAGAAGTTCGACCGACAAATTGAAAGAAATTAATGTTTGCGCGTACACTTTAAAAAGCTTCTGTACTCGTACTCTGAGAATCATATATTTTTCATTAACAATATGAGCTTTTTTTTCTAAAAAAAAAAAAAGAAAATCTAAATATAAATCTATACAAATGAACAAGTGATCTGAAGAACTCTTTGATATTCGCATACGTAAACGCAGGCAGAATTAAAATTACAAATCGGCTCACGGTCACTACTAACAATTGGGTAGATTGCCCTCGCCTTTATCGAATGGTTTTTCAATTCACTTTCATTCATAAACTGTGATATTAAAGACCACAAAATCACATCAAGCATTAACGGAAAATCGCAGTGATAAAAAATATGAGTTTACATCACAATGACAGGCCAGTGAAACGGGTATTGAAGTGATAGGATTTTTCATCCAGTTAAACGCGTCGGTTATTGCGGTAAACAAGCGGAAAATCTGCTTGTTGGACAAGATTAATTGGTGCGAAAAGTTGCGTCACTATCTGTAACACTTTTTTGTTGTTGTACGTTTGGTGCTTTTGTTTTAGTTTTATTACAACAAACAATATCACATCCTATGCAGCAATGAGTTACTTGTCGCTTCCTCGGTCATTGCCGAGCAACGATAGACCTAAAAGATCTAGCGAAGGAAATGTCAAATATCTAACTTTAAATGCTAGCAGTTCAAGAGTTGGACACTCAAAAAGTTTTGCGACATCTAGCTTGTCACTGTGTGATTCACCTAGAAAGAATATTCTAAATAGAAATGGAAGTATATCCCGCAATCATTTTCGTGGAGTACATAAGCATTTACTAGAAAAACATGCCAAGTCAGTATGCACTTCGATGACAGTGAGTAGTAGCCAATTAATTAATACATATATAGGTATTTTGTTAAAAGTAGAAGTTACAAAAAAATGCTTTTTTGAGTGTTTTTTCGAAATATGTAGATTTAAACAAGTTGTCAAAACATTATCAACAAAAATTTTTTTTATTTTTTTAACTTTTAGTTTTTTAAACCTTTGGGTGCTTCTATATTTTTAAGAACTGGCCATTTCGAAAAATTCTTTGTTTATTAAAAAAAACCCTGACTAAAAATAAATACATATAAAAAATAAAAATATGTTAAAAAAGGTAAATTAAAAAAAAAATAAAAATTTATTTTTTTTTCTACACCGTATTCTTAAAGGATCCTCAAAATGAATCACTCGATTGATGAATTTTCTCAACAAAAAAGTTCTCTAAATATTATAAAATTTTTTTACTTGCGCTGCATAGTTCAAGAATTGTTCTTTGATGCTAATATCATAAAAAATGTTTGATGGATTTTATAATTTACGTAATGTTTATATGGGCAAATCCAGCGTGTCGGTTCTTTTATAAATTTTGCATAGGTACATCATAAATATGTCATCAGTGACTATTTGAAGTAATTGTATTTTGTCAAAAAGCTATCTGTTGTATGAACACAAATTAAAATATTTCGTATTCAAATTGATTCTTGTAAAAAAGTTTATATATTAAATACTTACTATTATTAAAGTCATTTTCAAACACAAATTCTTATTGCTTGTATAACACGCTTCAACTCAAAATTTGGGTTGGGTTCTAGTATAGCACTTTTGATTGCCATTTACGAGCAGAAAAGGACTACCAAAGAATTTTTCGAAGTTAGGTCGCTAAGCGGCGCTATGGCTTTTAGAGGTTCACAGTTTGAAAAATCAAGTATTATATAGAAACATATTTTTGGGTAAAAACTCAAAATTTTATATGAAATCCTCATTTCTCGTTTATGATGTCTTTTTGACGTAACTTCAGCATACTCCAGTGATTGTTTTGCTGGCAGATAATAAAGGCATATCTTGTAGTTATCTAGTTGTAGCATTCAGATGACGATATGTCATATCTAAATTCAATATAAATTTAAAACTAATAGTCCTGGAAAGCTTTAATCTGTGCATTGTGGTAATATATGGGTGAATGTCACGAAATACTGTTATTTCGGGATATGAAAATTTGATTTTGAAAAGTTGTCGAAATGGTCCAGTAACCGGTACACGACGCCTCCCATACTCAATACTCCAATATGACGATCAAAAATTCAATATGGTGGACTTTATTTAAAAATAAACTAATGTGAACCAAAACTTCGTGTTTTTTGGGTCGCTAATCACGAATCCGGGGTCGGATTTACAAAATTCAAAATGGGGGATACAAGATCGTGGACAAAATTTTCAAAAATGAACAGATTTTTCTTAAATTTGGTATATGGGGGTGATTAGGGTCGCTGATCACGAACCCGTGGTCGAATTTAGAAAATTCAAGATGGCGGACCTAAGATGACCGACGGTTGATTTTTGTAAATTTTGTCCGCTATTTTGTATTCTACATCTTGAATTTTCATTTCATGAATAACACAGTCCTGCATGGGTTTTCCTCTCTAAGTTTAAAAAAGCGATTTCTATAGATTTAAGTGTGCTGATTACGAGAAAAATAGTGAAAAAATTCCAGCACGTCACAATTTTCAGTGATTTAAGTTTTACTTAAGTGCCTTTTTTGTATATACAAGACTACCACGCCTATACTACTGAACGTATCAAAACCATATTTGCATCAGATGTTTTTTGGTGCTCCAACACATTTTTAAGAAATATGGGAGCGATTGGACAAGGGGGTGTTGTACCCCTCATACAAAAAAAAAAAAACTCAAAATAATTGGAAATTTTATTTGAGTCGCTCCTACGCCTATACCAGTAAGTATATTGAAACCATATTAACAGCATATATCCACCTGATATTCCGACAGATTTGTCTTGACAATAGGGGTAATCGAATGAAAGTACGGTGCGCTCGGTATGCAAAGAAAACATACCAAAAACAAAAACAAAAAAAAACGCATATCTACTTACTTGACCTGCATTAAGAAACTTGATATCTGAATGAATATTATGCATAACATTTATCTTGATCGTACGGGGAGCACCAACAAAATATATGGTGCAAGAATGGTTTAAATATGTTGAGTATTTTAGGCGTGATATTGGAGAGTACGTAAGCACAAACGATTGAATTAATAAGGTTTCAAATGCTGCAGAGACGAACAAGGGTACCCCTCTAAAAATTACGAGAGTGCTTTTTAATGTATTTTTTAATGCTGAGCCCAAATCCATTTACAGAATTGCTCTATCACGTCTGAATTTTAAGAAAATTTAAAATAACAGTGAAAAACACACGATTTTCCATTATTTTTGAGGTTATGAAAACTGGAATATCTTAAAATTCTGACGTGATGGAAAGAATCCAAGTTCAGATTCGCGATAAGGAGGTCCCAAACCACAATGATTGGCTTCAAAAATCAAGGCAGAAAAAAAAGTGTCGAATTTGCAGGCCTGTATAATTGAGCATTACGCACACAAAGCAATTAGCCAACTCTTGCTACCGAGCTCAATCGAATAAGTTTGACAGACTCTTCATTCCACAATGATGATGCACCAAAAAAATTCCACTTCTCACCAATATTTTGACCATGACGAAGGGGATATCGACTTTTTTCCCGCACGGAGAGAAAAAAATGTTCTAAAATCTAGCTCAAATCGTTCATAAATTAAATATTCAGAATTAAGCCCAATATAGCATATAATCATCCCAAAATACGCCCAACTTGTTCGCAATTCAAGCTCAAATTTGGGCATAATATAAATTTTGATAATTAAGACCAATTGTACTCAATGCATGCCATTTTGTACTTGTTTATCAAAAAAAAAAAAAAAAAAAAAATAAGCCCATTTTTCGCTTAATTCAAGCCCTTTTGTGATTGTTTATCAAAAAATAAATTTTCATTTGTCTTTATTCTGTGTGTTTATGATTCTCAATATGACTATGTCATCTACTGCTTAAATAAATTCTGCTCGACAGTCGAATTGGGTATTTATAATAGAGTAAATACTCCTGACATCCCATAATGGGATGTTACGATGTACTGAGGTGCCTTTGGACATTTTGGTACATTGATTTTGGAAAATGAAAAGATATTTCTTGCATTTGGCAAAAATGTTCATATTCATATTTTGATATACTTATAAGAAATTATTAAGAAAAAATGGGAATATTTATTTTTTTTTATAAACAAGTACAAAAGGGCTGAAATTAAGCACAAATGCGTTTAATAAATTTTTGACGAACAATCCCAAATTGAATTGAATTGAGCTCAAATGGGCATATTCATTTTTTTGATAAACAAGCACATTATTACTTGATATCAAGAAAATTATGGACAAGCTGAAAATCACACCCAAAATTGATTGGTTTGGGATTGTTTTTAGCTCAAAATTCTCTCCGTTCGTACTTTTGTCATTTTGTTTCGACCGCAGCAAGTACATGGGAACATTTGGAGAGAATTCCTCTGTTGGGCATGATTTCTGTGCTGATGGATTTGAAAAAAACCTGGCGCGGAAGCCCACCAAGTCTAACGCGGCGGAATAACCGCGGTAATTTGGAATTACCTGCGGAATATAGAAAAAGTGTGGGACAGTAGTGATAATGCTAACAGCGAAAATCGGAAGAGCAGAATTCTGCTTGCTTCACGAAAAAAGCATCTGTTCTTTTAGAACTTAAATATGTCCACTCGTCGAAATTTTACTTCAATCGCGCGTATTGCGTGTATTACCGTGAGACAGGTGTTTTTCGGCATTTCATGACATTCACCCATATTCACTTCATATCAGACAATTTAGTACATATTCCAAAATTCATGATAAGACATCGAATACAATAAAAAAATTTCTCTTATTCTACACACCACGTTTGAGTAAAAACGTAATTTTCCCTATACAAATCATATAGAAATTAAGCATCCTCTTGATCTAAGAAACTAAAATTTCAGGAATTTTTCTCTAGATGGTGTACTAAAATGATTTGTACTACGTGTAGTGCTGAGCAAACCAAGACCAAGACCATAGCAGTCTTGGTCTTGATCTAGGACATTGAGTCTTGGTCTTTGTGTTAATATTGAGACTTGGTCTTGACCTTGGGCATTAAGTCTTGGTAATGAAAAAATTTTTAAAAAATGTTGCATATTCAAAATTTCCAACCCTTATTATTCCAAAGTAGTTGAGTTTTCCAGATGCCAAATTTCGAATTGAGAGAAGATTTTATGCTTAAAAGGGGGTGACTCACCTGTCAACTGACTGAAAAACAGTCTTGGTCTTTATGATCATCGTGACCATGACCAAGATCATAAGTAGCAGCGTTGGTTTTCAAATTATATCAGCGTCTTGATCTTGGTCTTGGTCTCAAAAAATTACCAAGACTAGTTTTGCTCATAAAGTGAAGTGTTTTTAATGTATTTGGATCTCTTAAACATGAATATGCTATCCGTTTTGTTTCGTCAGATCAAGTTCTGTGTAAAACCGGTTTAAAAGTTTTTATGAAACGGGTGATATTACTCGCAATGCATGAGCACATGAAGATTAAAAAGGTGCTCCAATTTTTATGGTTGTGGTCTTGTTCAAAAGGTATATAAAAAAAATAATATCTCTAGCTTACCGTCAACCATTATTTGTTTGTATAGCTAAAATCTCTAAATCTAAATCCGTAAACCTCTAAAACTACATTTTTGATAAAACTTGTTGTCCCAAGTTCATAATGAAATCAAGCAATGAATATTTTTCTAGAATTAATTAACCCATAATATACGGTTTTTGTGGGTCTTTTCGATTCCTTTTTCCAAAAACTGGGCTATAGCGGAATACAGTGTTCTACAAAAAATATTCTATTACAGAAATCCTGACCGGACTTCTCAAAGTGAAAATTATTTTCGTGTATAGGAGATCAAAATACACTAAAAACCACTTTTCAAACCTGTAAAGGTGTTTTGAGTATTGTACAGCGTAATTAAGGAGTTATCTTGTTGTAGCCTTCAGTTGACGATATGTATGTGAATGAGTTATTTGGACGACCCAAACTACGCCAAACTGAAAGATTAAAGTCATATAAAAAACAAAACTGAAAAAATGTTTATTTCGCCTTAAATTGGATCTTATGAACGCCCTTGATCCGTACACTTAATTTTTTATCTGTTATATATGTATGTATTTTGATGTTGAAAGATCTCATTACAAGTTTGTTTTTATACACTTTTCACGGCAACAGTTCGTCTAAATCAATAAATTTCCAAATTTCATGGTATATTAAGAACTTAAGTGAACTACATTCATATTTATCTTATTTTTTTATAAACAAAATTGTTTATGTTTACGTAAGAAAACAATTTCCATAAAATTGTCGGTAAGTGTTTTGAGGTTTATTTAAAAATTATTGTTGTATCAAAATGAAAGCCACGTGTTTCCAAAAAGTATTAACATCTATTTTTTATACTACATATATATTTTTTAATAGATTGAGGACCTATATGAGGAAATTATATTTGAAATATACAATAACATTGGTTGTGAATCAAATGACATTTGTACAGACACTCTGATCGATTTCATACAAGAAGCATTTAAAATTCCAAGTGATAAGCATGAAGAAATTGTAGAAATAGCTCAAAAGAAGGAACCCCCAAAAATAAGGCTTAATGTTGAGATTATAAAGGCTGAAAATTTATTACCTAAGGACTCAAATGGTTTATCTGATCCATTTGTAACACTTTATCTAGAATCAAATGGATCACATCGCTATAATTCTTCGGTGAAACCGGCAACATTAAACCCGATATGGGAGGAACATTTTTCACTGTAAGTACATGCAAATGAATTTGTAGTATATTATTTCGGTTCCATATGTCAGGGTGGGGCTGAGATTATATAAGGTTCGAAGTTTTGCATTGGAAAATTTTTAGCCAGCCTGCCCTTTTATGCGTAATAACATAATTCAAAACATACGGAATTTCTCTTCTTTAGTTGATATATGTATGTATTTAAACCAATAAAGTAACAAATTCGGTACTCTTTAATTATAGTATATAAGTATGTAACTCAGTCTCATTCAGTCGTACTTTGTTGATGACATTCGATGCAAGTAATGAGTCTTTATAAAAAAATATATAGGCACAAATTTTTTGTATCGCACAGATATCGGGTATATATATATAGCTCGGGTATATATTGCGCCGATTGCCGCTTGAAACCAATTTCATTTGATAGCTGCATATTCAGTAAATTATTGAAATTATTTAATATTCTTACAATTTATATTATAATTTTAGGCCTATAGTTGAGAGCCCAAGGAATGAAGTTTTAATCGTGGAAGTATGGTATGAGCAGTTCAAAATTCTTTTAAATATTTGATTACATATAAATTCAATTAATTCAGGGATTTCGATGCAGCTGAAACTGTAAAAGAAAAAGTGAACAAACTTTTTGAGGTTAAGGGCGTTAAAGGCCTTAGCAAATTAATGAAAGAGATCGCTATGACGGCTTCCACGGGAAAACACGACAACGAATTAATCGGCAGATCTGCAATAACCCTTAAAGTATGCAAATAAGTAGTACCTTGAAAGCTTCTAGTATCAAAATATTTTTATAATTAATCTTTCAGTCCATTCCAGTTTCTGGCATAACAGTTTGGTATAACCTTGAAAAGGGTTCAAAAACAAAAAGTCGTGGCTCTTTACTAGTTAATTTGGCACTAAGCGCTGAAAAAAATAAGCACGTTGCCATTCAAGAGCATAGGCATCTTTTAAAGTTACTTTTAATGCATGAGCTGGAAACATCGAAAGTAGCGAATTACTGGTGGAGTGGAAAATTTCACCCAAAAGCAGAAATCATACGTTCGCAGCATGCTGTACAAAGTGGTCTTACACAGTTTGAATGTGCACTTAGCCAATGGTCTGTCTATGCAACTATTCACGAAGATCATCCATTGAGTTTTGCACTCTTTAATTCGATTTTGGACATTATAATTCCGACATTGAAATGTTTACAAGAAAAATGTGAAGATTTGAAGACATTTTGGGATGGAGTGAAGCGACTTTTGCCATCTTGTTTCTCTGTATTACGAAAAGTAAGATCTAAAAACGTTAGCGATAGACATATTATCAAGACATTATGCGAAGTCTTGGACATTATATCGAAGATTACAGCTCTCGAAGAAACAAGTGATATTGATTTATTTCCGAAAAATGTTTATGGCTGGATATCAAGGGAAAATGACACGGATAAATACGACATTAGTAATGCAATTTCGGATGCTATAAATACTGGCACTAAAGAATGGTTGGAACACATTATCGAAGGCAATAAGCCAACTGGTAGTACTCAAACTGATGAGGATAACTTGCAATATTTGATTAAACTTATACAAATGGTACGATCCGATCTACAGAGGGCAATCGAATATTTCGATAAACATTTTTATCAGTAAGTCAAAGTGTTTAGAAATGAAATCATGATAATAATCTATAACTTCTTAATTTTGCACAGGAAAATTCGTATAAATTATTCATCGACATTATATAAATATTACGATACCAAATTAACAGAGATTTCTAAATCAGTTGTTGTGGAAACCTGTGCCAATATAAAGCGTCTTGATGTTCCTGACGATCAATGCGATCATTTGCCCAATATCGATGATGTTAACATGGGCACTACACTGTTTGAACTTTATTTAATCTTAAAGCGCTTCCTAATGCTGGGTGAGTTGTAACATTTTTATGTAAAACTAAGTATTATATTAGCTCGATCAAAAAATTATTTTGTTGCGAAATTGTTTAATACATCATAGTGATGTTGTATGTATCTGGAAAATAAGAGCTTGTGATATGCATATATGCAGGGGTTGAGATAAGAAAAAGTTATTACTGCAGAATTTTTTTATATCCTACACCCAGGGTATATTCACTTTGTCCTTCCGTTTGTAACGCAGAGAAGGAGGCGTGGAAGATATAGAAAAGTATATATATTCTTGATCAGCGTCACCTCCTGAGTCAATATAGCCATGTCCGTCTGTCTGGCTGGGTGGCTGGCTGTGCGTGGAAATATTTTTTACGGGAAAACTAACCATGATAATTCAATGAAATTTGGTATGTTGGCTTTGTCGTAAAAGATAGCTCGTGGGATTGAAAATGAGCAAAATCAGTCAACGGACACGCCTACCACCCATACAAAAAATATATTCAAAATGCAACTTTAGGAGTATTTTTCACGACAGTTCAACCGAAATATACTTAAATACTACGAATTATTAGTGCAAACTCTGAGAAAAATTTAGGTGAAATCGGAGAAGAGGGTATACTGAAAGAGTTTTTTGTGATAATCCAAATAAATTTCACTGAAATACTAAAGACTATAAATGCACGCTCTGAGCTAAAACTAGACGAACTCGGAAAAGAGGGCGTGGCACCTCCTTTATAAGAAAAAGCTTCCAAACACTATACTAAATCGTTTTTTGAGATAATCCAACCGAATTTCACTCAGGCACTAAGAACTATAAATTCACGCTCTGAGCAAAAACAGGGTGAACTCGGACAAAAAGGCATGGCACCTCCCATAAAAGCAAAATTTTCAAAATACTGCAGTGTAGGGTATTTAATGTTTGGCCAGGCCAAAGGTTACACCATTACTAGTTTTTTTTGTTTTTTTTTTTAATGTCTTATTCAAGTGATTAATATTAAATATTAATATTAAATAACAGATATCATGGCAATGGTTCAATTTAAAATTGAAAATTTATAGCGAAATTTTCTTCGAATGCATTTATAAAAATATATTTAAAGTAGAGTTGCCGAGTACTTATTGTGGTTGCTACATTTTAGCCCAAATTGGTGAGGTTAGACAACTAAAACAACGGTAATAAGCGAAATAAAATGAGTATTTAGTTTCAACGATTAACGCAAAACAAAGTAATATGAATTTGGGTGAAAATTATTATTACAATTTTTTACAATATTCTGAAGTTATTACTGCAAATTTGAAGTTATTAATGCAGAAATAGGGTATTATTACAGCTTATTTCAATGCCTGCATATACATATGTATAATAGTTTGTGTGATTTTGTATACACCATTGGTAGAAATTGCAACATTTTTGATTGTCGGCGATATGAAAATATTCATATAAGGTACTTATCGCACCATCAGAATTGTTTTATGAAAAGTGTCTAAAAACGCAACGCTTTTGAACAAATGATTTTTTACTATTTCCATACAAAGTAAATTTTATACAATTTGATGTTATTAGGGGCTGTGAATAAACTGCTTATAGAGCGGCAGCTACATGAACTTGAGTATGCAAAATATGAGTATACGTACCAAAAACTCACTTTGAATAACATATAATGAATTTTTTGGACCGAAAAATTAAAAAAAAATTCTTATATTATTATTTTTATCAGTTATGTATTTTATGACGAAAATTTCGAGCCCTTGTTGATCAAGATCGGATGAAAAATGACCGCTCTGTTTTAGATTTAGTGAATGAACAGATGAAATTTTTGTTCTGTTAATTTAGGATAGAGCTGTAATTTTTCATCCGATCTTATGATGGCCCAATCCATCATAAACAACTATAAAGACTGATGATGGAAAATCAAGGTGCGAATGTGCGGGTGTGGGGATAAAAAAATAAATGGACCACTACAAATACTGGCAACATCCAGATTCTTGCTCCTTAGGGTCTTGTCTATAAGAATCTTAGCACAGTTTTTGGCACTCATGTTTTGCATACTCAAATCCATGTATGTAGCTCTTGCTCTAGTAAGGGGGTTGGGGCCATCATTCTCTCACGCTTCCTTCAAAATGGGAAAAGGCTATGAGCCATTTCTTACATGGGGGTTCCAAATTTTTATAAAAATGCCTTACGTAATTCATAAGTTTGTGGATTTTTTAATGAGTCTAAATTTGACATCTATTTTCCTATACTGCGTGTTGTTTTTAAATTAATCATACAAAATATAATTTTCCAAGACAAAACTAAACTATTCTGTTTTAATTACTGGACTAAATGGATTTTTTTTTTTGTTTTTTTTCAGGCAAACAGCTTAGTCCTAATGATGAACTTAATATTGAGACTTTTTATTTATGGTTTATGCCTGGAGTAACACATTGGCTGGATATTTCTATAATTAAGGCGTTAACCAGAATACAAAAGGCTATCGAACTAGATCTGCTGAAAGCTGTGGATGACACAGTTAAATACAGTTCTTCAGCTGTGGACACTCTTGCAATTTTCTATCAAATTAAAATATTTTGGCAACAGTTAGACTGGCCCGATGCTGAAGGATCATATACATTTGTTGCTAAAATTGTTGATGTAAGATCTTATTATTGGAAATTTTGTCTATTTAAATATTTTATTACCTACACATAAAGTGTTCACAATCCCGGAAAGTGCAGAAAAGTGTCATTTTAATTAAATGTCACTCATATGTTTTGCACGAGATTATATAGGAAATAATTTTCAAATGGCTATAACTTTTGCAAATATCTTATACGACTATATAAATAGGCAAACGAAATCGGTTCTGTCTCATTTTCTATACCTAAATCTCAACCGAATTGCTTGCTTTTTTTTTTTTTTGTTGGCATTATATTTTTTTTAAGTGGATGGTGCCACTTCCCTAAATGGCAAAAAAGCTTACACGGCTAAGCCACTGCATCGATTTTTATGAAATTTTGTATGGAGCTAAGGTTAGCACTAAGGAACGATAACATGACCATTATGTTGCTTAGTGCTAAGCTGCTGCATCGATTTTTATGGAATTCGGTACTGAGATAGGCTTAACACTAAGGAAGGCTAATTAAAAGTTGATCATTTTTGGAGGGGGGTGCCACACCCGTAAATAGAATGCATGGTTTCACGGCGAAACTGCTGCATTAATTTTAATGTCACTTGGAATAACTACAGGCTTCACGCTAATGTAGAAATTAAAAATTAAAAATGATATTAAAAGTATTTGTTTCATAGTGAGCAGTTCCAAGCTTCTAAAAAGAAAATATGCAGTTATTGTTAGTAATTATAGTTCCATAGTTTCTTTAAAGTCAAATTGAAGTGGTCGAATTTGGAACGCACGGTGAACTCTAGTTATTATAAATTGTCCATTTTTCATCAGTTTTTAAGATATTGGTCAAATTTGCATGTTATTACTTACTTATATTTACATTATCCTGCCTTTTTTTTTTTTTTTTTTGTTTATTCTTCTGGCTGTCTGTCCGTGGAAGTATTTTTCAAGGGAAAACTAAGCAAAATAATTCGATGAAATTTTGTATATCAGCTTTGTTCCAAAACTAAGCTGCTCGTTGGATTAGAAAATAAGAGAAATCGGTCAATGGACACGCTCACTGCCCATACAAAAAAACATTTAATATGCAATCTTATGAGCATTATTTACGATATTGCAACCAAAAAACACGGACAAGAGGGTGTGGCACATCCCATAATTCAAAGATACGTGGAATAGTTATTGCAAGCTCTGAGTAAAAATTTTGTGAATTCGGATAAGAGGCTGTGGTACATTCTATATACAAGTTAAATTTTAAATTTTAGCCAAGCTAAAAAAACACTCTTACACGTTAAGTTGCAAGCCCGAATATCTCGAAACCCAGATCCAAACTGTAAAAATTACTATGATCATTGTATTCAGCGGACTTGAATTGTGTTTGCTACGCAGTATTAGTACAAGTACCAGTCACAAGTAAAACAAATCATAAATACTTAACAGCCCCTCATAAGCATTTTGAAAGTTTGTGGTAAAAAAACAATAAATAAGTAGCAGCAAGCAGAAATCAATCGTTTTCTCAAAATTATAAAAAAAAATGTATTTGACCTATTGTTACACTAAGCCTCTGTTTACGTACTTACGTATATATTTCTAAGCACTATTTATTTCATTGTCACTTAGGATATCTGTCGTTGTTGCGTTTTTTATGCTCAAAGGATGTCGCGGCGTGTGGAATCACTGACTGGAGATAGCAGCGAACCGTTTAATGTTACCACCGAATGGTGCTTAGCCATTAACAACATCGATTATATTCGACAGAGTTTACCAGCATTTATAAAGGTTAATTTCTTTCATATCAATTTGAACTTTAAATAGTTTTCAATCAATGACCGTATCTATAATTCTTCATAACAGGAACTCGGTGCTGATGATGTCATTCGCAAACTGAGCGAGTTTCGTTCAAGCTTAGAGGCGGAACGTTGTACAACCACAATTAAAAATGTCATTGAAAATGCATTGGATACGGAAAAAAATCAAATACTTGAACTCATTGAAATCGTTGCTCGTAAAATGGCTCCACCTATTAGACGATTTTTGGCTGAAGGAGCAGAAGTCCTACATGAAGATTCAAATTCAATGGAAAAACTAATGATGTACCTTGAGGCATCACTAGGAACCTTATATGAAGAATTAAATGAAGTAAACTTTGGTAGAATACTGGATGCCATATGGATCGAACTTTCTGTTATCATGTACGATCTAATACAGTCAAACTTGGACGTAAGTATAGTTACCTTTCAACATACAATCTCCCCATGGAATATATGCTTCCTTAAGATTTTGAGATTTTTTGATATGACATTTTATTATTTTCTTTAATTTAGAAACGTAGACCACCCGCTTTTTTCCAAAACTTAAGGCAAACGCTTCAAGTGATGATTTCGTGTTTCAAAGTGGGTAACATTGCAACTTCAGATATTGAAGTTCTAACTGAAATTGAAAGAATTTTGGATTTGCATGCATACGAAACAGCAGACTTAATTCATCAGTATTACTTAGAGCGACTAGGACATCAAAAGGATAGCGAAAAATCTGAATATGGCCTACTCACAATTAAAGCTAATTTTACGGAATCTAGGCTAGAGGTACAATACAAAAATTATTAATTAGCTAATCTGTATATTCCTTAATTTTTGTTTTGATTTTTCTTAAGCTTACTATAATGAATGCTAGAAATTTATTGCCAATGGATACAAATGGATCATGTGACTCCTTTGTTAAGGCACATTTTCTACCAACAAATCGATTCATTGGAGTTTCAGCAGTTAAAACTAGTGTTCAAAGTAAAACGCGGTATCCGCTGTATGATGAGTCTTTTAACATGTAAGTATGAAGCATTTAGAATCCGTCATTAAGCAATAATTTTGATCTAAGTTTTATAACTATTAGTAGATGTTTGAAAAATTTCTGACGATTTAAATTGTACGTTAATAATATCATTCCTATTATTGTACTTTAAAAATAATTTTATTATTTAAAAGCCACCAATATGAATTTAATTTGTTTTTTTCTTTTCTTTTTTTATTTTTTCAGAAATCTAACCGAAGAGCAGCGCTCAAAGCAAAATAATCTTATATTATTTAGTATCAAGGATACGGATTTATTTGGAATGTCAAAGCAGTATATTGCTGAATGTTATATAACATTTGCTGATATAATGGCATCTGAAGGTGAACAAATTCATATGGAACTTTCAAGACCAGAATACTCAGGTAAATTTTAGTTATCAGCAGAATAACCAAAAGTGAGCAGGTATAATAACAGATATAATATATGTATATTCTTACAGATTCGGATACAATACGGGCTTTGGAATATCGGCAAGGCGACAAGCAAGCTAAGGAATTTCTTAAAAAGCTTAAAAATAAATCATATTCATAAAACAAGTACTGACTGAAAGAAACTGCTTTAAAAATGAGAAACATACATAAGCAATAAATAGCTCCTTTAAGCCAGCCGCCTTGTACGAACTTAATTTTTAATATTTAAAATTAAAAAAAAAATAAATCCAAAAAATGTACCACTAAAAAAATAAGTGTTATTTTTATCAATGCTCCATACAAACTCCTTCGTCAGTATAATAAAGAATGCTTTTTCAAAGTGATGGTACTTTGTTTTGAAATAAATCAGAATTAAGGGGGTTAGAAGCAAACGGGTGCAAGTAACAAAAAGTTAATTTTGAGTAGCAACTAACACAGCAAAAGAAAAAACTAAGTACCATGACTTTAAGAATCCTTAGGAAGTTGTCTATTTAATGTATTTTTTAAAAAATGTATAGACCGCCCTGTTCTCAATTCCACTTTCACATGGAAGTGGAATCCAAAACTTTTTGAAAAGTCCGCAAAACTAATGAGTTTATCCGGCCAGTTCCGAAATCCGTTTTCGAAAACCTTTTGATTGCTTTTATTTTCGATGTGGAAGTGAATTTCTAATTTGAGGGAATTTCAGAAAGATTTTTTCATTCTATATGCGTTTTATTGGGTTTCTTGGATGTTTTTTACAATTTAAGAAATAAAATTAGGCGGCATCCTGTTTTCGAACAATCCTTACTAACACCATGATATAATGATATACCAAATGATTTACACAGACACTGAGTTCGAAAATGCCAAAAGTCGACTTTTTACTTGCAGTCGTTTTTGAGTAATATTGAATAAAAATTTGTTCATTGCTAAAGAGTAGGCGTGTAATTTTTTAGATCCTGCATTATTTTGTTTATTAAAAGGTATTGATGGTCCAGATGCATATACAAATTTTCATCAAAATATCTTATACAGTTTGTCAGCTACACCATTTTACGTGTTTTACTTGCAAGGTATGTGCCACGCCCACCAGTGATATTTCGCCCACTTTAAATTGAGCGTTGCCTAATAGCAAGTGACTCCCCACAATTAATTTCAGAAAAAAAGCTTTATTAGTTTTCTTTCTACAGCGAATTATATTTTTTTCGGCGATGCCACGCCCTTCTGCGAATTTTCCTGGTATAATGCCATATCATATATTAATCCTTGTTTTCAGGGGAAATATGTCTTAAATTTTTATCGAAATTGTTCAAGATGCACGATTAAAATTGAATCAAAATTTGCAATGTTTAATGGTTAAAAAGTGAGCGCGGCACTTCCTTGATGCCGCCCATATTTCGTTTATTACAAGACAGTAGCCGCCAACCAAATTTCATCATAATACCTTGTACCATTTGCGTGAAATAACATTAAACGTGTTTTACTTGTATGGATGGGAGGTTCTACTCGCACCGGCGATATTTCACCCACTTTCAGTTCATATATGCTAATAGCAAGTAGATTCCCTGCAGTTAAATTCAGAAAGATTGCTATAGTAATTTTCTTTTAATAGTGTATTATGTTTTTGGGGCGGTGCCACGCCCTTCAACGAGTTTTCCCTATATAATGGCCTATCACATAAATTTTCATTAAAATTGTTGGAGCCGTTTTCGAGTAATATTGTATCAAAAAAAAATATTGAATTAAAAACTGGGCGTTGCACTTCTTCGATACCGCCCACCTTTCGTTTATTATGAGGCATTGACAAGTGGTACCCGCCTACCAAATTTCAATAGCTTGAGTAGTGTGCGAGATATGAGCAGATTAAATTTAAAATTCAGGATGATGCCACAACCCCTGGTGAGTATTTACAAAGTCAAGGCTAATATCTATCATTATCCCAAGTTCCATTAAAATCGCTTTAGCCGTTTTCGAAAAAAAGTTTGGCCACAGATAAACAAACATAATATGTTCAGTGTTCCAACTTAGAGTTTTTCCTTATATTCCCAGGATGTGTTTAAGGTTTGATTGACTGGTGGCAGTACTAAAACTCAAAATTTTGAAAAAATATTAATAGACTTCTAAAAGGTGAAAAATCACCATAGAGCAGCGCTCCACCCTAATACATACATACGTTCATACATACATACGTACATACAAACATACTTCGATAAGTACATAAAATTTAAGCTCGAATAATCAGAGAAAATAAGGCTTATCTTTTCCTCATATAAATTACTAAGTGTATTGAATGATTAACGTAGTCCAGTGTTCCTATAATGAGCCCACAGTAATTTACAAGGGGTCGACGGCAACGAAAAGAAAATTGAATGTCCATGGGATATAAATATGGGTCCACGGTAAATATCGAAATGAGAACCTTTTTTGCTGAAGCTCCCAAACGTCAATGCTTAATAATAATATTTTCTCTGTAACCTATTGATAAATCTCTGAAATTTGAATTCACATTTGTTTATTTACTTTACCCCAACTATAAGCCATAACTTGTAATACTAGTGACTGAAAAAATTTGAATAAAATGAAGTGCTATAGCTGTGTTTTTGTCTTAAGCATATACATAATACGGTTATTGTTAATAATGTACTTACAAATAAAAAAAACAACACAAATTCTTAATTTCATATTTATTCGGATTCATAATTGTACTCATTTAAAAATATTTCTTGTGGTTTTTTTAAAATACTGCTTGCCACTTTTCCACAGTTCGACGCTGTTACAGTTTGTCCCTCTAGCGCTTCCGTGAGGGGCAGTAAGAAGTTACTGTAGGTATGACTTAGTAGTTGATAACTTTCAATAGCGTCATATACAGCACTAAACAGTGGTTGCTTGTTAGAATGAAAATACCCACGGTTTCCGTGCATAATTTTAATGCCTTTAGACGTGTTACACACATTCATATACATACAGTGGTCTGGACGATAATTGTATTCACATGAGAATATATAAAGTTTTTCTAAAAAAATAATTATATACATATGAATTTATTTTATATTGTTATTATAATATTTTATATGATAATTTTTGAGAGATGTTCGTGTATTCAATGTAAAAATCTAATCGCTTATCGAGCGCGTTTTCTATTTTGTGCCACCTATTTGTTTTCCATAGAAACCTAACTCTTAAATGAAGCTTTGCAACTGGCGTCAATTTCGGTTATGCCGGTATATTTTAAAAAGGAATTTAATAATAATCTATTAAAGTGAAAGACTGCTAGATACATAAGTGATAACCTTAAAAAAATAGTACTGTGTTACTCTGCAAAAACTTAGGTGGTGTATTGTATTATGACATCTTCGAAAATGAATGATGAATGGGATAACGCTATCTTTCTCTGAAACAAACTGGATTTTCAAAATAACTAATTCATTTGTTTCAAAAGTGTGTGCCAAAGTTCAGCTAGGATGTTAAAAGACGCTTCGAGAGTTTGACAGAAAATTGAAAATGCTCAATAACTTTTAACGAAAAAGAAAACGGCCTGCTAGAGTACGCTAGAGTGAGTTAGAACTGTCAAAAGTAATCGATGAAACTTTTTTCTCATCTAACTTGCTCTATCCTACTCTGAAATGTGTTTGAAGTGTCTGATCTAAACTCTCTTTTTGCTTTTTTCTGCTCTAGCTTTTTATGTAGAGCAAGTCTGTGCGAAGATGGCAAAACCAGGCATCAAAAATATTTTGTGAAAATGAGTTATGTAGTCCAGAGTATTGTTCTCGGTGAGATCTACAGGCTGGCAAAACCATATTTGCTCTAGTACTTGTAGTTCTTTAGAAAAACAACTTGGAAAACCGGATATTGTAATTTTTTAATATGAACTTAAAATTAAAATTTTTTTTCACCAAAATTTTTTACACTTAAAAATACTTTTGAATTTTTTAAAAAAACCCCTCTTAGATTTTCTTTAAAAGTACTTTAAATTAAAGCTTTAAAATGATGTATGACTCAAGATGGGATTCGAAGAGTTTTTGGCTTTTGAACGCCCGCGGAAGGAAAAAAATCTTTTTTTACTCAAGAAGAAAGCATCTTACGAAAAAATTGTATTAGGCAAAAAATGCTTAGAATCGTACAAGCAATAAGTGTGATTTTTTTTGGAAACTTTTTTTTTGAGTAATTTTGAAAATTTTTTTTTTAAATTTTTTCAAAACTTACTCAAAAAAAACCAATTTTTTTTTTAACTTTCCAAAAAATTTTACACTTATTTTCTTGATGATTTTAAGCATTTTATGCCTAGTACACTTTTTTCGTAAGATGCTTTTTAAAGCTTATAAATTATGCTTTAATTAAAAGCACTTTTTAAAAAAAATCTAAGGGGGTTTTTAAAAAATGTTGGTGAAAAAAAATTGTTTTCACCAACAAATATTTTTTTATAAAAAGAACACTTCAAAATAATGGAACCAATAACTTAGATTTATCGATTACAAACTTTAGTGCAAGCTATAAATTTTTGAAAAAACACCCTTTTCATGAAAATTACTAAAAACGCCAACTTCAACACCCTGTATTTTAACAACAAATGGTACTAGGACCAAATCCTCCCGGATCGTTGTTCTTGCTAACCGTATCTACCATATTGCCGAATTTGAACGAAATCGGAGAAAACAAAATTTTGAGCTGGTACACTTGGCGTGGATTGCTTCCTATATAATACTATGGGATATACATAGATAAAACACTCTAGCGATAATTTTCATTGGGTATATTATTAAAATTACACATGTGATTTTGAGCTCAGAAAAAATTCAATTCTTTTTTCCCTTTTAACACAATTTTTTAACGTGACGCCACTGTATACCACTGGATATACAAAAAAAAACCTATAAAATTTTGAATTGTGTTAAAAAGATCGATTTAGCTATAACCGCTTTTGGTCACATAATCTAGTCTTTGACATTGTAGGATAGGAAATTTATAAAATGTTTTATATTGACTATATGAAAATTATACTAATTTGATCAACTGTTGTCATTATTTGCAAGATAAATGCGCTAAGTAAAGAATTTGACATCAAATGATCCTGGTTCAAACACGACCGCAGACAAAAAGTTAAATTTTTCAATTGCTATTTCATTTAACTTAAAATAAATTAAATAAAACATAAATGCGTCTGAAGATGGTTACGTGGCAGTAACAGAAGCTACGTCACCTTAGCCGTGTTTAGTAGTTTTTTCTCTTATCTTAATTGTCATAATTTGCTAAGTTGAAAAATGCATGAAATTTTCGACTCTTGCATATAATAATAGTGCAATCAAATTAGGTAAAAACAGGTATTCATTTCTAATTTTGTTGAACATGCACCGATTCATTCACTGTAACAAAACTTTTAGGCTCAAACCCCCAGGCACTCCGCTATAACGATTTTTTTTCCATTTTTGGCGCTTAAAATGGGGATATACGCAGTTTTTCGGGCGCCATTTTGAGTTTTTCAATTTTCCAACATCATATTTGGATTCAGCGACCTCCACAACTTCCTGAATTGCATAATTATACATTTTTAAGCATTTTAAAACAGTTTTATTGAATTTATCGGATTTTGGGGGTTCACGGGGGATTTAAAAAGTTTTTGGGAAAACTGCAATAAACTAAAGTGTTGGCTTTGTTTTAAATTTTACGAAAAAAATTCCCATGTCGGATCAAAATCGGTGCGCTTTCAACAAAAATAGAAATAATCACCTAATTTGCCTGCACTCTAACTAAATTTCATAAAATTACAGTAGACCCCGCTTAATTGGCTTGATGAAAAATGCAAACTTTTCGGTTCAATTAACCGCGGAATCAATTAAGCGGGGCCCGCTTAATTGATCCGGCTGATCAATTAAAAGAATCCCGGATAATTGATCGAGTGACTCAATTAAGCATAGAAAAAATTAGCATTCAGCGATTTTTGTTTTAATTTAATGGTTTTTTTATGTGTTCAAAGCATTAAGAATTTCTTAAAGTTATAAGCTCCATAAGGAGATAACGAATACAAAAATATGTATGTATATTTAACACCTAAAAGTACATTAGGTACATAAAGGAAACTTCAATTCACCTTAAAATAAAATAAAGAGAATTAATACAAAATGCGGATATGTGCGTAGTAGACTTAGAAATGTACATATAAGGGAATCGATAGCTTAGGATATGTTTACTACGAGTCCATAAGTCTGACGTGCTGAATCGGATGCCTAAGCACATGACCGGCCTGAAAAGGTTGTGAAAATAAATTTTTTTTGCAAATATCTCGCTAACGGTTACTTCTATAGAAAAATGTTGGGACAATTTTGGTAGTATAAAAAGTTATTCAGGGTCAAATTTTTCAATTTTTTATGATTTCCAGTGGCATTAAAAATAAAAAAGCAACAGACGTGATTTTGACTATTTAAAACCTTTAAGGCCATCACCCTTTGGACATAAGTAAGTAGTTTGTAAAGCACAATCCAATTTCGTCGGCGTTAAAAGCATCAGCTTGATCAAAACCCTTAAATAGTCCGGAAAGAACTAAGTTATTGAAATCATTTGCACCTTCCTTTTCCATTTTCTGAGGATTTTTCTTCTTCTAAGATTAAAATCTTTATTGAGCTGTTTTCAAAAGCTGTTCAGATTTTCCCATCAGTAAAACTTTTAAAAGGGGTATTTTACATGTATTTTTCATTTGGAAACCATTTTCTTCCTATCAATTAACCGGGGAAACCAATTAAGCGGGAATCCATTAACAGGCGACTTGGATGCCTTTTTCAATGAGGACAGTTTCACTTGGCTTTTTTTAGCTCAATTGTCCGGGGAAGTCAATTAAAAGGGGGTCAATTAAGCGGGGTCTACTGTAGTATAATAGGATAAGAAATTGTTAAAAGTTTATCATGTATTTTTTTTTTTTTTTTTGCTGTTTATGTTCTTTTTTGTGAATACATATATTACCTGGATGATAGTAAAACAATATATTTATAATATCCTGGTCACCCCATGTGATTCTTAATTTGTATTCTTTGTAAATTGGCAGTACTCTGGCTTCCCAGTTGAATTGGCGCATTAGTGTGAGATTCATAAGCATTACTCCTGAATTGACGCCTAAATTTCCATAAAATGGATGTCGAGCAAAGCGATTATACCAACCAATATTTGGAACTTCATGTTCCGGTGATAGTCCCGCTATTTGTGAGGAATTAAAGGAACCAAAATGACTCCAAATATCTGAAACTGGTGATAAAAAAAGGATATCGGTATCCACATAGAGAACCGAATCAATGTCACTGAGCAGGGACTAAGAAAACACAAATAATTACTATAAATAGTTAAAACAATAAGCACATGCTTACAGGAAGGAATAATCGCTGCGCTGCACATGGTTTAAAGAGACTCTTCCACTCTTTTTCCTGATGTTCAGGGAATCTTAATGCTTTTAACTCAAATTGAAATTCCTGAGGCAGTAAATTATGCCAATCTGTGAGTTTTTCATTGAATTCACTCCTTAAATTCTGTTCGGTGAAGATTACAAATTTTAGCATTTCCTTTGAATGATTAAAAAGAAGTGCCGATTTTATCATCACCAATGTTTCCTGTAGCCTCTGTCCACAAGCAACTACAACTATGTAATAAACTGATTTTGGTTTCGAAATACTAGAAATGAGAGCGATAATTAATTTTGAGTTGTAACATTTAATGGAATTGAAAATATTATTTACTGAGTTGTTGATTTAATACTGGCTGCAGCATGATCTGGTTTTTTATGCAAATCATTAAATATATAATAGTTGATAGAGTATAAACAAATAATTATTCCTAAACCACACAACAAATACAATATTCTCTTAAAACGCATGTTTACGTTTGCAAAGTGTTGCCGTTGGACTTACCAAGGGATCCAAGGGATAAGAAGAACAAGATTTTATTTGCGCAGGTACGTCACGCGTGGTTTACGGTTGCATTTATTTTCTGAAGCATATAATGCTACCTTTACAACACGCGCGCAAGCGACGGTGAGACTAGATTGCATTAGTAGCGATGTCGCCTGCAAAATCAAATACACGCGATCTTATGGAAGTTTTTATGAGCAAGTGATAACGAGCGACGTGCTACAAGCGATAGTTGTGAAACCGCTCGTGTCATTAACACGCGATTTTGTTCGCAGCGACGTTGCTTTAAAAAAAATTTTTCGCGCGAGGAGAAATCGCTTGGGTCATAAACGTATCCTAATAGGAGCATACACCCAAATTGAAAAAAAAAAAAAACTTAAAAAACTGCCAGCACCAGGATATGATGCAAAAGTATATACAGTTGCTCACAAAAGTATTCGGAATTTGAATTTTTTTTAAAGAATCATTAAGTTTTTTAGTTACGAATTTTTTGAATCACTCTTGATAATTATAATTCGGTAAGTATCTAGTTTTATTTATTAAAATAAACTTTCCTAAAATGTAACTTAAAAATGTATAAAATAGCTTATAAGCAAAATCCTACTTAAGTTTAATAATTTAGGGTAATGTGGACTTTGCGGGTAATGTGGTGCACCCTTTTATTTCTCATATTAAAGACTGTACAACAATTCTGGTTATTTGTGCACATTAAAACGCGAAAAACATATTTTCAACGCACTTCGTCTTTTCTATTATTCTAATTATTCGTGTGCAATTTCATAGCATATGCTGTGAGGTCAAGTTGACTTATTTTTAGTACTCTGTGAATAACTAAATAACTTCCTCAGATCTCTGTTTTCTAAAATTCAAATAACGCTAATGCAATTGTGGAACTATTATTCAACGAAAAAATGCATAAGCAAGTCTAATTTTACATTTCTTTTATATAATGAATGATTATTTCAAAAAAGTGATGTATTCGGGTAATGTGGACTACCCCATATTATATACCGTACATCAACTTTGATTACTATTACACCTTAAAAAGCCAACTACATGTGTGAGACACCCGAGTTTGAGTAATGTGCAGTACTATTTTTGGTATGATTTGGTATTCCTTATTACTAATTCACTTCGGAGTAGGAATTTGGTTTATGTTACTTAAAAATATTCTTTAATAAGCCTTTACAGTTTCTTTATAGCAAATATAATCTAAAATAATACTACTCGACTTTTAGTCTACAAAAATTGCGAATGACGGTACTACTTTAGGAAATAGACAGGGTGATCCACAATACCCGACACTTTTATTTTTCAGCAATTTTTAGGTACTTTCAATTTAACTGGCCTCACGCTTGAAAATGTTAATATTTTAGTTTATGAATTATCAAATAGTGAAAACAATGGAATAACTAATATAAATAAATTTACCAAGCTAACCTACTACCATTACTTTGCTAGAAATTGGCAAAAAAGGAAAAAGGTAACCACATTACCCTAAGTTACTCTACACAAAAGTATTCGGAATTCCAAAAAATATGGCAATATCTTAAACACGAAATCAAAGAATAATCCAAAAGTATTGGCGACACTCTTAAAATTCAACTTGCAGTTAGAGCTGGCTCACACGACATACTAAACTGTCGGGCGATAGTACTTTTTGTAGGCAAACGGAGGGACCGCTTCCCACCGCTTGCCTAAAAATGGTACTATCGCCCGACAATTTAGTTTGTCGTGTGAACCAGCACTTAGTTTGGGGTAGCTCAGTTCTATTTTGTCAGTTTTTTTTTTTTAAGAGAAAGACTTCGTTTTTTAGAAAAGTAAGGTGGGAAGAAAATCAAAAGAAACCACTCTTGAATAAAAAAATTATAACGCGTGAGGACGGAAAAACATTCTCGGAGATTGCAAGATGCGTTGGAAGAAGTATTCAGACTATAAACAGCATTATAGAATAAAAAAAGTTTCATAATTCACAACGCTTTGGTAGATTGTCAAAACTAGGCATTCGGGACAGGTTGGATATCATACGAAAAACTAAATATCAACCACGAACGTTAGCAGTGGACATTAATAGAAGCCTCACTTAATATAACGGAGTAAACACAAGTGATGAAACTGATCGCAGGACACTTAGAAATGCTCGTTATAATGGAAGAACTTAACGTTTCAAATCATTTATAAGTAAGGCCAATACTTTTGGATTATTCTTTGATTTCGTGTTTAAGACATTGCCATATTTTTTGGAATTCCGAATACTTTTGTGTATTAAATTTAAGTCGGATTTTGCTTATAAGCTATTTTTTACATTTTTAAGTTACATTTTAGGAAAGTTTATTTTAATAAATAAAACTAGATTCTTACCGAATTATAATTATCAAGAGTGATTCAAAAAAAATTAATTCGTAACTAAAAAATTTTATGATTCTTTAAAAAAAATTTCAAATTCCGAATACTTTTGTGAGCAACTGTATATTCTTGATCAGCGTCACCTCCTGAGTCGATAGAGCCATGTCCGTCTGTCTAGCTGGCTGGGTGGCTGTGTGTGGAAATATTTTTTAAGGGAAATCCAGCCAAGATAATTCAATGAAATTTAGTACGTTGGCTTTGTAGTTAAAGTAGCTCGTGGGATTGAAAAAGAGCGAAATCGGTTACCGGACACGCCTACCGCCCATACAAAAAATATACTAAAAACCTAATAATAAGAGCCATTATTTGTAATAACGCAAGCAAAATGCACATAACTACTAGAAATAATAAACACCAGCTATGCGTGGCATCTCCCATATACGGAAAAAATTCAAAATGCTTTACTGAATGTAGTAATGAGCAAAACTAGTCTTCGTCTTGAGTCTTGGTAATTTTTCGAGACCAAGACGCTGATATCTTTTCAAGACGAAGACCAAGGCTCCCATGGTCTTGCTCACGATAATCCTCAACACCAAGACTGCTTTTCAATCTTGGTAATTTATAGTTAATATGGGTTTTACACCCCTTTCGAGGATAAAATCATCCCTCAATTGGAAATTTGGGATCTTAAAAATCAAACTGCTTTGGAAAAATAAGGTTTTGAAATTTTGAATGCTCAACAATCTTTAGAAATTTTTTCAAGACCAAGACCTAATGACCAAGATCAAGATCAATATGCAAAAACAAGACCAAGACTGCTATGGTCTTGGTCTTGGTTTGCTCATCACTAACTGTCGTTTTTTTATAAAATCCAACCAAATTTTACTTGCACAAGATCTGAACAAAAACTAAGTAAACTTGGACAAGAGAGCCTGGCACCCCATACAAGTATGTTTTCCACAAAATTAAAAATGGCTTCACTTAAATTAACATAAATTAGTTTTATTTTATTCATATTAGATCAACAAAAATAAATAAATAAATAAATATTAAGAATGATTATCACATTGTTTCAGTCCCTGTTTCATCCGTTTCTTGATACGATGCAAATGCTTTCAGAGCAAATTTGTAGAATTCATCGATTTGTTCTGCCAATATATCTAAATATATATGAAATGAGTACGAAGAATGAATTTTTAAGAGTGGTTTATAGATAAATAAAATATTAAGTACTGCTAAATTACCTCTATCAGTTCTTATCTGGTTTCTATCCAGACCATCGTCTTCCATAGTCATGTCATCCTTAAACATGTTCTTTAGTTTCGGTAAAAATAGCAACAGGCAAATAACACCAATGAACTTGATTATCTTTTTAAATATTAGCAATTTTAGAAGAATTTTTCCAATTGCAAATAGATTTATTTTTGTTTTTAACTTGTTCCAAAACCAATCATCTCGTGGATGAAGAGTTGGCTTGTAAAAGCCAATTGGAGGACCATAAATAGGAGCTGGTGGTCCATATACTGGAGCTGGGGGTCCATAAATAGGTTGCGGAGGGAGGTATTTATTGTTGCTAGGCTGCGGATAATCATATCCATTATTAGTTTCTGCATGGTATTTATTGTTGCTAGGCTGCGGATAATCATATCCATTATTAGTTTCTGCAAAAAAAAAAAAAATTTCAAATTTGTCAATCATTATTTTCAATTGATGCCAAAGAGTGTGATTACGCTATAAAGTAGACTTTTATTATGCAAAACACCTCAGCTTTGGTTCACAACTCAAATCACGATACAGCCATGTCCGTCTGTCTGTCTGTGGAAATAGTTTTAATAGTTTTGATGAAATTTTGTCCACTGACTTTGTCGTATTAGCTCGTGGGATTGTAAATTTTTTTTTGTAAACAGCCAAAATGTTTTTTTTACCATAACTTCGGCAAATGATTTCTGATGTTAAAAAATTATATATCGTTGTAAAGGGCTTAATAGACCTCCGAATTTATTTTCCAAAGCAGTTGGACTTTTAAAATGCCAAGTTTCGAATTGAGAGATGATTTTATGCTTGAAAGGGGTGTGACACACCTATTTACTATAAATTACAAAGACTGAAAAGCAGCTTGGTCTTGAAGATTATCGTGCCCAAGACCAAGACCATAGCAGTCTTGATCTTTGTCTTGAAATTACATTACCGTCTTGGTCTTAATCTCAAAATATTACCAAGACCAAGACTAATTTTGCTCATCACTATCATAGATGAACAAAAAGAAAGTGTTTTCTGTATTGAAAATGGAATGATTCCAACAACGAAAGGAATGTGCCTAGAAAAAAGCTATGCTTGGATGATCAGGTATTCTGCGAAGTAATAGAAAATGTCTCAGTGGAATAAAACTTTGATCTACGAATCTATCTCAAAAACTTCTTCCATAATTAAGTTCAGTCCAAAAAAGTTAACCAAGTGGCATATTATATATAAAAGTTTGTATGAATTATAGTAAGTCCCTTTCTGATATTTAGGCAAAATAAAATAAATTTCATTAAATTGATTTTAAATTATATTATTTTGTCTACACATCAGAGAGGGACTTAGGCAGTTTTGATATTTAACGACACATATCTAGTCGAATTAAATCGGGCTTTCTGATCTAAAATTCGATACATAATTCTTTTTTAAATTGGTTTATTTTTAGTTTTAAAGTAGCTTCTACAATTCGAGAAAGAGATCACTGCCCCACAAAAAGTTAATCAGTGTCAAAGATCGCAAAAATCAATATCACGCTAATGGTTATTTCTAAAATAATAACACATAGGTATCCATATATTTGTGGCTCAGAAAATTTTCTATAAAAAAGTCGTGAGAATTGTTGACTTTCGACTAATAAGAGATATCGTTATTAAAGATATGTGCTGCGTAGTGAAATTGGTGAATCTCAGGAACTGTATGTCATACGAAAACAACTTTTCTATAGGAAATTTTCTGAGCTAGAAAATTGTGGACAATGATTTTTCTGCTGAAGAAAAGCGAGATATTTTAAAAAAACCGATATTCGCGAACAAAGAGTCTAAATAACATTTTATGCAGCAGTGACCTCGATGTCCGTTTTTTGACATTTATTTTACAACACCAAAGTTAAGCAATTCCAGTTAAAAATTGCTGTCTCTTCATTTTTTTTTTTTTTTATTTTTTTTTTTGTCGGAAGTCTTACTTATCTGGCCCAGTAATTTAGATTTACGAATGACCTAAAGATCCATAATTCATCTACGAAATTGTATTTCGTTTCTTTCACTCGTACAACAAAATTTAATTTTGGAGAACAATGTAGAAAGCGTTTCAAGTATCCTTTTTGTTAGAACGGATATGGATTTAAATATTTACATTTATCAAAATTTCCGCGTATAATTTCAGCAGTTAACTGGCTTAATTAAATTGTCAATTTTATTATTTAAAGTAAATTTGAACTCCATATCCCATCCATTTCACTATTTTCACTATATTTTTATTTTATTTATTGACTGTCATGCATGATCTTATGATATTTATGTATAGTGAACGCACCGATATCCTGCGTGTGTGAACTACTTTGCAAAGCATTTAAATACGTATCTTGTGAAAACCCGGCTTCAGCGCAGCATGTTGTTATGAAGCACACAGCACACAGCGTGCTTGATAAAAGCAGCTTTAACATAGCGCACTTGTAATTAATCGAAAATGCACAGCTCAAAACCAAAACCGAACTAAGGTCTGAACAAGAAAGTTATCCTATATAAAACATTATGTTGTCGAAGTTAAAGTATTGATTTTGTTTTCGCATTGACGGCATTTGTAGTCTTATGCCAGTAGGAACTTTTAGGTAATGTTAAGTTTTGAATACTTAGTAGACGAGTTTAATGAATTTTTACTTAAGCTCTAAGATAGAAATCAGTAAAACAAAAAAAAAAAAAAACAAAAAAAAAAGAAGAAGGAAAACCTGCCTGACTAACTAGTCCTTTTTAACAGATGAATACTTAATTTAAAGAAAATAAAGCTGTAAGAATTTTTAAGTGTGTTACTTAATGACATTTTTTATATAGAAAATTGATTTTTTAATTGAACTTTTAGTCATATATTTGCAAAGATCGATTTACATATAAATCTATCAATGCATTTTTCTAACACATAATTATGACAAACCAAGGAACGGATTAAAAACACGGCTATAGTGACATATGTTTCGTCTTTCGCCACAAAGACTCATCAGACTATTTTTGTTGTAATTATAATTATATTTATTTTACTAAATTAATTATAATTGAAAAATTGAAAGTTTGAAACTTTTTGTGTTTTTTGGTCTGGGCGGGAGTCGAACCAAGGATCTCCAGGTTGGTAGCAGCAGTCGTTACCACTACACCAGCCTTGCCCGGCTGCGAAGCCGACTTTTGCCAGTTTTGTTTGTGTGTTAATACGTATTGATATATCATAATTGTTGTTTGTGTTATTTATTGATATTTGGTATAGTTGTTCCTTTGGAACAAATTCAATACCGATTGCAGGTGTTTCCACCTTATCAGGGCGTGTTCTCCTTGATTTGTCATAATTATGTGTTAGAAAAATGCATTGATAGATTTATATGTAAATCGATCTTTGCAAATATATGACTAAAAGTTCAATTAAAAAATCAATTTTGAAAATAAAGCTGGTTAAAATTCTTCATCGGTTTCTCTTCTGCTGGATTTCAATCTTTCTTCGACAGCGGCTCTCGATACAGCATATGGGCTTCATTATGTATGTATGTATCCTCCTGTAACCTCTAGGGGAGCATAGGGTCAAAATAAAACGTCTCCATCAAATACGATTCTTACGATGGCTTTTATTTCTCTTCACGATTTTTCAATCCTTGGATTTTCCTCTCAAAAAGCGTTCTTCTTTAGCTGTTTTTTGATCTGTCACGTCCCCTTTAGCCTTGTACTTACCACTCAAGGGCTTGGCGGGTGACCAACTATTCTGTTTTGCGCTTGGAGAGTATCCCAACTTGCGCAGTTTGCTGTGGGTATCTGGTTTCATTTTAGCTATATTTCTACATACGTTTATTAGCTGCTCGGTAGCGATAGCTCGCAAAACGGATTTTACATTCGTATTAAAAACGCGAACTTTCGTTTTTGGTGAAGATAACGGCAGATGAGCGAACTCACCTTTAGCTTTTGAGATTTTATAGTTGATATCTACTTTCGTCCCATCACCCATGAAGATAATTATGCGTACGTACGTGAAACAGTCGATGTTTTCAATGTCATCACTACCAACATAAAAGTGATGTAATTTCTGGATGGGTTCAGCTTCATGCATAAATCATGATTGCATTGATTTTAGGCCTCTCTTTTGTAAATTATAGTCAATCAATCTTGCTTTGCATATTCCTTTCCATATTCCTTTATCGATCTTCCAAAGAGCTTTATCTTCTAAGGATGACGTCAAGAACGATAATTCAGAGAGTTGGTGATAGTAAATAACCCTCCCGGATGCCTGAATTAGTGGTTAATGTCGGTGCAACAACCCTTTGTGTAATACACTGCTTTTAAATGCATTGTACTGCACAACGAATTTTTGTCAGCGATATTTGGTGCTAAGTCAGGCAGTCCGACGCTTTTTCTCACCAACCCCTTTACTTATTTCTGAGGATATATTAAATTATGCCCTAAAAAAGACATAATTATAAATAATCATGCCATCAAGTAATGATGACATTGAAAAAAGTCTATAGGTCGTACTTGTATGACCAGATAAATGCTAAAGATACATTCTACAAGTTTTGTGGCTTCACACCATCTTAAATGCTGAACCTAAACCTAAATGCAACCAATGTAAACGAGTTGACTGCTACTCAATTGGAGTAGGAAGCACACACTCTCCGGAATAGCCCAAGCCAAGAGTTATATTTTATGGAAATAGAAATACCAATATTATACACTACACATGTCGACATTGTTCCAATTAATATTTTAATGTTTATACTGATCTGCATCACTAATCACAGAAAAATTGCTGCACCTATTCCTATTGGGATAGATAAAGATAATACGTGTAGATATGTTTTGCTATTACCCATTCACACTCTTTAATAAATAAATGCAATGTGTGTGTGTGAATGTACCTTGCACACACAGTTCCCTTTTTTAATTCTAAATACAAATTTGTAAAACTGTCACGTGAGTAACCGCCAGTAACACACATAATTCCGCGTAAGCATTTTTGAGAATAAGAAAGTCTTTGTAATTCAGGCTCATTTTTTATCAAATTTTAAATTGATAAAAACAAAACATTATAAAAAAAAAAGGAGAAAGTTGATTTCATTGCCTCATATATCAATTTAATATGTATTTTACTCGTATATTGATTCCCAATTAAAAAAGATGCAAAGTATTTAAATTCAAGAAATGAGATACAACGGTCTTTTCATCTTTTGATTTCAGAAGCTATAAATTCGAAAAAATTGCTTATATTTCTTCATAAAGCGTATTCGTAAAATAACACGGGCACACAATATAAAAAAATTTAATAAACTTTTGACTAGATATACATATATGTATATCGGGGCTATAGTGATATCTCCATTTTTAAATTTTTTGGGAAATGCCAAAAAAAAACGATTTCAAACAGCGGTTATTTAGGACTGGCTGTTATTTTTATATAACGATATATGCAATAATTTTACCTATATTATGTTTTATCATGATTTTATATTTTACACCTAATTTCTATAGTTTCTTATTAGTTAGAGGTATTTGTTCTGAAATTGTGCGAACATTTTAAGATTTACCTGTTCAAATTGCGCAAGCTTACAAGCTATTTTGATAAAATTTGGTGGAGGGGTGCCACACCCACTTCTTCAACAATTAGAACAATTTGATTCAATATTACTGTAAAATGGCTCCAATGAATCGATCAACCAAACGCCATAAAAAAAATCAGAACGCAATATTAAGAGCATTATTCGCGATAAGGCAACCAAAGCACAGATTAATACTAAGGATAGTAAGTACAAGCTCAGAGCAAAAACTAATTGTATTCGGAAATGAGGGCGTGTTACCTCCCATATAAATAAAAGTATCAAAATGCTATACTAAACGCAATACTTTCAAAATGCTGCAATGTAGGGTATTTATTTTTTGACAACGCCTTACCAAAATGAGAAAAACCAAGGCTCAAAGTGTTATCAATGTGTCGTTTGGTTTTTTTCCTGATGGTTGGGGTTATTATTAACCACGATAGTATTCGCACTATTTCACTTTTATTTTTGAATGATGCATTTGATTGGTTAAGATAGAAAACGATTTACAGATTTATTAATAAATAAAGGAGCCATTTTTCTTTGGTGTGCTAAGAAAAAATTTTATTATATATGCATCCTTTTAGAATTAACGTTCTTCCGCTGCTCAAAAAGAAAATACCCTTCTTATTTTAAGAATCTTAGTAAACTGTTTTTTCAACGTAGCATTTTCACATTTACATGATATCCGTATACTTATAAGCTTATGCACTCGTATGTATAATGATTATAATCGTATGGCACAAATTGAATCACGTGTACGTGGTATTGAAATCACCATAGTTTTCATACGCTACTTGAATTAAATTATCTTTAATTTGGAAATGCAAAAAATTTCACTTCCACTACTTAATGGGACAGACGCTTAAACGTTTTTACTTATAAACGTAAATAACATTGTACCAGTATAAATAGTCCAATTGCGTAAGCCCGAAAAAAGTGTTGTACACATGGCTGTAAGATACACAACCTGTATCTTAAGCTCATACTTATTAGATAGCTTTTATATAATAGTCTTCAGTACTTAAGATTTTTTTTGACGAAACATTTGATTCATCTGTTTGTTCAATTCCAGTGCAGTGAAATTAGTCCGTTTTGGTTTCATTTCAGAGAATTGGAACTAGGAACCGGATATTTCTATTCTTTTTTATGTTGGATTTAAGGAATTGGAATATTCGATTGAAAATTTTAAGATTCCAATGAAACGAGAAAAGAAAATCGAAAACGGAAAAGTCAATCCCACCGACCGGGGTATGATGTTCAGAACTTATTTACAATCTTTTCGTCTTTGTTGTTAAATTTTTATTTTATTTTTTTTTTTTTGAGAAGATTACACTAACGAGGAGTTAATCAAAATACGAAAATGAACTTTCAAATTGGTACCCACCAGAATGGGGGGACTACTATGAACGGAGAGAAGCGATGACAAACTTTAAATTGTTATAACTCCTAAAATAGAAGAGCTAGTAAGGTCAAAGTTCACAAGTTTAAAAACGCTTTATCAAACTAGAAGAATGTGAATGCTGGCATCTAGGTAGCTTAAAGTATTACGAAAAAACTGGTATACTCTAATATGGGGCACGACTATTATGCACTAAGGTGCAGCAAAATTCAAAAAAAATTAGTGCATCAAAAATTATCATCGATTAAGATCTTTAAACAAAAACTGCATACTTGGGGCTTGAATGAAGGTCTAAACGACAAAAATCATTCTTTTTTCGCAGTTTTTTCATTTTATCTCAAAAACCACGAAACTATTGGTAGTAATTCTTCCTAAATCTTTGAAAGGGATTAATTTTCTACATTTTTTGTTTTTTTCTCATTGGTCTACAGTGAAGTTTGCCCTATGGAAGTCCCGGAAGAAGTAAACATTTTTTGATTCAAAAAACGGTTTTTTTCCTATAACTCAAGGCACAAGAGACACACAAAAACTTTAGAGCTCAATAAATGTAGGAAATCTGCTTTTCTATAGTTTTGCTTTGAAATCTTGATTCCAAAAGTTAACGGTTTTCCGCTAGAGGCCGAAATTTGTAAAAAATAATTGTGTATATTGTTTGGTTTTAAAATATACCCAAAAATTTGGTTAAAAACTAATGAAAAAACTAAAAGCTTATAAACATGGTCTTTAGAATGGAAATCGGATTGAAATTGCGCGAGATATGATAATTCTTACATACTTGGTATTTTTTGTAAAGTTCTAATTTTGGGTATTTTTGATTCACAGTGTGTTTTGCATCCACAACTTAAAATTTTTTTATGATTATTACGTTAAAGGACGATAAACAGTGCAACTTTCAGGACTAAGAATATCAAAAACGGTTTGTAGTTTCCTTGCGAATTTCAGCCTGAGAGTTTGGATTTTTTTCCATTTTTGTCAAATACGGCTTTTTTTGAGTATGAGCGATTGTATACCCTAAATACCGTAAAAAATGTGTACTATTATATCCCAAAAACTGTAAGAAATATATTTTGCTATATTTTGGCCCTGATAAACATCTTTCCACAGCTAACAGTTTGTACCCTAGAGGCCGATTTTTGGGATAAAAGAAATCGAATTTTTAGAAATTTTAATTTCGAAGCAATTTTTTGACGTTTTTGCTTGCAAATTTTCCCAAAATTTTTGTAAATTTTAAGATAAGCTTAAAAGCTTTCAAACGTAGTCCTTAGAATAGAAATCGGTTGAAATTTACGCGAGATATGACATTTTTTATATACTCTGTGATACAAAAAAATAACCAAAAATCATATCTGCACAATAAAAAAATACTCGTATGTCTCCCTCTTATAACTTTTATATCTTGCGTAAATTCCAACCGATCCTTTTTTAAAGACTACGTTTGAAAGCTTTTAACTTTTTCTTGAGTGCCCTTTTAAAGTTTTTGGAAAATTTGCAAGCAAAAACATCAAAAGGTCACTTCGAAATAAAAATTTCTAAAAATTCGATTTTTTTTATCACAAAAATCGGCCTCTAGGGCACTATTAGCTGTGGAAAGATGACTATCAGAAGCAGAATATAGCAAATTATATTTCTTACAGTTTTTGGAATATAATAGTAGACATTTTTTACGGTATTTAGAGTATACAGTCGCTCATACTCAAAAAAAAGCCGTATTTGACAAAAATGGAAAAAAATCCAAACTCTCAGGCCGAAATTCGCAAGGAAACTACAAACCGATTTTGACATTCTTGGTCCTGAAAGTTGCTCTGTTTATCGTCCTTCAACGTAAAGTAATAATCATAAAAAAATCTTAAGTTGTGGATGCAAAACACACTGTGAATCAAAAATACCCAAAATTAGAACTTTACAAAAAATACCAAGTATGTAAGAATTATCATATCTCGCGCAATTTCAATCCAATTTCCATTCTAAATACCATGCTTAGAAGCTTTTAGTTTTTTCATTAGTTTCCAATCAAATTTTTGGGTATATTTTAAAACCAATCAATAAAAGGTCGCTTTTCCATGATACACAATTATTTTTTACAAATTTCAGTCTCTAGCGGAAAACCGTTTACTTTTGGAATCAAGATTTCAAAGCAATACTATAGGAAAGCAGATTTCCTACATTTATTGAGCTCTAAAGTTTTTGTGTGTCTCTTGTATCTTGAGTTATAGGGAAAAAACCGTTTTTTGAATCAAAAAATGCTTACTTCTTTCGGGACTTCCATAGGGCAAACTTCACTGTAGACCAATGAGAAAAAAACAAAAAATGTAAAAAATTAATCCCTTTCAAAGATTTAGGAAGAATTACTACCAATAGTTTCGTGGTTTTTGAGATAAAATGAAAAAACTGCGAAAAAACAATGATTTTTGTCGTTTAGACCTTCATTCAAGCCCCGGGCGGGCCACTTTTCGGGGGTTTTGACCAAAATTAAGTATGCAGTCTTTGTAATAAGGCCTGCTCCTAAGATAATCTTTGATGCAACCTATAATTTTCCCATTATTTCGAAAAAGTGCTGCACCCTATTATGCACGAAGAAAGCATATGACAAACTTTAAATCTTTATAACTCCTAAAATAAAAAGTTAGAGGAGTCAAAGCTCACAGGTTATAAAACGCTTTTTCTCGCAATCTAGATGAGTTACAGCTGTGAAAGTTGACATTTAGGAGACTGCAATCTTACGATATATTTGGAATTCTTAGATATGGAGAATGATCACTATGAACGGAGAAAAGAGATGACAAAATTTTAAATCGTCGAGTTATGAAATAGAAAGGCTAGAGGGGTCAAAACTGGCAAGTTTTAAAACGCTTTATCTCGCAAACTGCAAGAGTAAGAGATGTAAAAGTTCATATTTAGGTAGTTAGCTTACAATCTAGGGTAAAATTTGGTATTCTCAGGTATAGGGCATGACAACTATGAACGGAGAAAGAGAGGACAAGCTTTTAATAGTTATAACTCCTAAAACAAAAGAGCTGGAGGCGTCAAATTTGATAAGTTTTATGACGCTTTATCCCTCCTCACCAATTTTCAGCCATATCGGTAAAGCCGTTCTTGAGTTATAAATAGTGTAACTAACACGACTTTCTTTTATATATGAGCCGTTTAAAATGACAATGGTGCAAGTCCACTTTTTGTTATTCCGAGATACTTAAAGGTTTGCATTTTAGTTAATTTAAAAATATTGGTAAGCATTAATGGAAATTTTTTTTAGATTACGTGTTGCTAGATAATGTTAGTTTATTTTCCATTAGCGTTTAAAGTGCTGGCTAAAAAGAAGGGCAAGAAATAAAGGTTTCATTTCACCAAAATGGACTTGCCTCACTTTCAAAATTAACAAATTTTTGTAATCGTTTATTATGAAGGGATAATATTTCAGTCGTATCAGACTTTTTGAAGTGAATTTTTTTGGCCACGCATGAAGTAAAATTTTGAGACTGCGCCACACATTTTTTCGTTATAATCCGCTATATCTCGCAAACTATGCAAGATATTGTGATGAAATTTATTTGAAGGTGCTGAACGTGATACACTGAACAAAAAATGAATGTCACACCTACTTTTCCATAAATATTTTATATCTCGCAAACTATACAAGCTTTTATGATGAAATGTAGTAGGAAATGCCGAACTTGATACACTGCTAAAAAATGGTCAAAATCGAATGAGTGCCACCCTTACTTTTTCACAAATAGACACTTTGAAATGTTATGTATCGCAAGCAATTCAATTTATTTTGATGAAATTTGGTAGGAACGCTCCAATTATGCGTAAAATAAGCTGGTTGGAAAACGGATTTAATCAGATAAGTGTCCCCCTCCTTTTTTTTAAATTCTAGAAAAAGTTCGTTTGCTTCTGGAAAAATATTTATTAAGACTGAATAAAATTTGTAAAGATGCAATTTATAGTGAAAAATATTTTCATCGCCTTCTGAGGAGTAGAATACTAAGTATTAAATTTCAAGGTACAAGATACATAGTTTAGGTTAGGTTAGGGTGGCGGTAATCGCGTAAGCAAAAACCTCTTATAGACCAACTAGGTCCATAGCGTTACCACATAACTCCCTTCAGTTAGGAGAATAGCAGTGTTCTGGCTTCATGATTTTCATCTATATCGAAGGTTCCAGTTTTTAAGGCGAAATTCATTAGTTTCGATAATGCTATTCCAGCTATCTCATTTATGGAGCCGAACATAGCCTGCCCAAGAGTTGCCATTCTGCGTCTGGTTAGCGCCGGGCAAAAGCACAAGACGTGCTCTACCGTTTCTTCCTCATCGGGTTCGGAACGGTTTCTGCACCAGTTATTTGATATTAATCCCATCCTGTATGCATGGTGTCCAATCAGGCAGTGTCCAGTTGTAACACCAATCAACAGTCTGCAATTAATTTTGCTAATAGAGAGTACATATCTAGTTTTGTTATTATTGTAAGAGGGCAAGATACATAGTATGAAACAATATTCTAGCACCTGTTTACAAACTGTAATCAAAATATCTTGCATCGTTCGCGAGACATGGCCCAACAAACTTATATATTAAGAGTGGTGCAACGATACTAAAACCTATTCCAATCGGAATTCTATGGGAAAATACATCACTGCACTACAATTTTTTTGACTCTCTGCATCCTTTTTTATAAAAAATGTGGTCATACTCAAATTCATATACAAAAAAAACGTATGTATTTTGTAAAACTAAAATTTAAATAAACCACCATATCCCGGTGTTACTTTATCTATACGTATTTTCTAAAACTCATCCATCTGTGGCAACATTTTTTTTAGAGGAATATGACTTTCTTTTAAACGCGAGTCATTATTTGCCATGGTACTTTGTTCATATGTATTTCAGCTATCAGCGTCAAGTAGTTTCGGAGATATGAGGAATTAGTTTTTTGTGGGCGTGTTACCGCTCACTTTTTTAGCCTTTGATGAAGCATTTTCTAACACTTAGTTATTGTAAAAGTTTCATTAAAATCGGTCCGCTAGTCTCTGCGTCTACAAGGACCAAATGTACAAGCAAACTCTTTTTTATATAAAATATAAACAAGATCACACATTTTTAAATTATGGACGTAAAACTTTTTTTATTTCTGCACATTTTAAAAAAAAGATTATCAAAATCGGTGCAGTTTTGCCTGACTTCGAAATAAAATGCTAACGTTACTCTACTATAATATGGACTTGCACCACTTTCAAAATTAACAAATTTATAAAAACGTTAATAGCAAAAACTTCCATATCATATATATCGGGTATCTGAACTTTTCTGACCAAATTTTTTTTACAGATAAAAAGATCATATTTAGTATTATCTAAAATATCATTATCTCAATTTTCCATTGTCATTTTGAACGGCTCATATATAGATTATGAAAAATATGAAAACAGGGTGTAATGTTTACATTTCTTTATTTGCAATTTGCAAGAGAAGTGGAAAACGTAAAAAATTGGCGATTGGACTAAAATATAGATAAAAAAATGCTTAATCCGATAGGGAAATAAACTTGGAAAGGCCGTAACTTAAGTTGCGACCTTATATTTTTTTACGGCAGACCAATCCATTTTATTCTATTTCAATCTAATGGATTGTATGGATTAAAATGGATTTGAAAAATAAAAAATTAACTTATTACACTGTGGAACAAAATTTGGTCGCCAAAAGTTTACTCGGATCTGACGCTGCGGGGTGAAAATATAGGCCAAAATAAAAGACCATTTGGCTCAGTTTGTTCAAGTTGGCCCTAGTTTTCGAGAAAATGCCGTTTGAATTTTGCACCTTGAATTATGTCGTTTTTTCCATATATCTCGTAAGTTAACTGAGTTTTATTGCATTTGGTGGTGGGATTTTGTTTGTCTCGTGCATATCTACTCTTTCACTACCAAATCAGTACTTTTGGATGCATTTTTTGGCAAGTTAGAGCACAAAATTCGCAAAAAAGTGATATTTTTCGCCTTTTATGACATTCGGCTCAATAGAAATTACTCGAATGGAGGGTTTGTGCACAGTTTTGCCTTTTGACCTATAGCCAAGATCCATACAAACACTTTGATATAATATATGTGGCATATGGGCAAAAATTTCTCAAGTGAGCCATCTAAGAAATTAAACGTAAAAAAGGCTTTTACAAAATGATGTTTTATAACAAAATGTTTTTTTTTTAAGATATTAAGCATAGGTCGGGAAATAAAATGGTGTTTTTGTTTTGTAAAAAAATGTTTAATTTATTGTTGAAAATCCCTATTTCATATTTGGTGGACATGTTGTAGACCTCCTTTAACAGAGTTTTGAAAAATTCAAAATGGATTTTATTCTTGAGACTCAAAACTATACAATAAGCCTCTAAAATTCATACTTTTTTATATTTTGAAGTTTTTGTACGAATATTTATGAAAAATGCGAAAAATTAAGGGACTTACTTTCAGAGGCTTATTGTTTAATATTTTTATGAGTAATCGAATGCTCTTTGGTTTTTTAAAATCGGTCGAGTAGATTCGGAGAAAAATGTCCTACCACTTTGAAAAGTAACTTTTGGATGACGCCCTCTACAGTAGCCAAGGGAAACTAAAAATAAAAAATAAAAATTTTTTCATATTTTTTGGACAATATTTAACAATGTCCAGAATTGTGTTAATAAATATAATAGTTTTTTCATAATAAAATTTTTAAAACATGTTTTTCTTTTTTCAATTACAAAAGCGAATGTCCCCTTAAATAAATAAATGCATTAGACTGGATTGACATTGATCGCGCTTTTTTTTTCTAAGTGCTTACTTGGATTGAAAAGGACTCAATTGGATTGGAGTCGGACTTTGATTCCTGTGAAAAATACCACAATCCCAGAAATCCACGCTTTGTTCATGCCCAAATATTCAGGCCTGTTCCGTAATCCGCGTGGTTTCAATTACTTTTCATTTTGGAGGCTTTTTGATGAAAACGGTAGTCACACGATTAAAAGTACAATAATCTTTTTTGTGGAGAATTACAGGTTCTACAAATAATATTGATTTGTATTTATTAAAAATAACAGTTTCGGAAGTGTTCGATACAGATTTTTCGACTTTTTTTTTTTTTTTTTTTTTGTTTTTTGCTTAAATCAATTACAGCAGATTCTTTTATTAATAACGAATTTCACATATTGTTTTAGTTTTACATTTTATAATAATAATTAAATATGTTTGTATAGTAGAAATAATAAATAGAAATTAAAGTCATCAGTCGTGTTCTTCACTATTTTCAGTGTTACTTTCAATGGGAGCCAGTAATGGTTGCAAAGTATTTGAGTTTGCATTTGCACCCTCGCCTGCTAACGCGGAGACATTCTGTCTAGATTGAGAAGGTTCAGATCTGTTTTCTTCTTCGGTATTATAAAATTCATCGTCAGATTCCTCGCTCGGGTCGCTTATGTCCTCTGCCATCATTGCGACGGTAGTACGTTGCTAATAAAGAAAAGTTGTTTTACAGAAAATAGTTTTAAACACAAAACATCACAAATTTATTTTAGGCGTAATTTTTTAGTTTTTCACGGTGACTAGAATAAAAATAAAAACATTGACTAAAGTGTTAGCTTGGATCTTGTTGTATAAATTAAATCTTTGCATTGATTTCAATGAAAATAATTTAAAAATACTCGTGATATAGTTTTTTCTAATTCAGCCAAAAATCTTTTAATTGTTTTTCTTTATATCTTTTAAATTGGTTTGAATACCACGACTATCAATTAAATAAGGCTATAACTACAGCTGTTTTTCTCAAATTTTTCGTCAGGGACATTTTAAAGTTGTTTCGAATTTTCGAGCCTTGCCTTACCTATCTTAACTATTAAAACTTTGCTTTTGCTACACAGAAGGCTATTTAAATAATTCGAATCGGTTAATCGGTGAAAAATTATTGATTGAATTTTAACATTTCTTTTCGCCTAGACATTTCAGTTTTCAAACCATTTTAGTAATATTTCATTTTTTGTTTTTAGATTTGGAAGTTTCTTATAACTTTTTAGCGGCAAGTCTGTAGAGTAGTAGTCAAGGAAGGTCGTCCACCCTTTTGGACGTCAACTTGTTTAAATGATTAAAAAAGGGGTTGGATTGATAAATGTCATTCAGAGTGGGAACTGTGGAATTCGGATAACTTAGCGGAGCAGGTTTGGAATTCCCGAATTAGCGATTCCTTAATTATAGTTTCAACTGGTAGCACTAAACATAAAAACTTTAAAATAAAAGTTTACCTCCGAAACAAAATATGTACGCATCGAACAGGAATCTTTGTTTTCAAGTAAAAATACTCTTAGTACCAAATTGCAGGTATAACATAATGGGGGTTATCGTGAATCAAGATTCCTTGAGAATTTTCTTAAACTGCAATAGAGAATGCACGGCAGTCTGATAAAATTCCGCGGAAATATTCATTCGCGATAACCCCCAATATAAACTTGATGTAGGATCATACAGAGTTGATAAACTTACTTACTCGAAACTTACAGAAACCAATTTTAAGCGCTTAACGTGACTAAGTTCATGAAAATTTTTTAGTTTTGCTAGAATATGCAGTTTGAGAAGAGGAATAAAACTGCATTATTCTAATTTTTTGGCGATGTGGACTTTCGATTATAAGCTCCTCACTTTATACCCATAAGCTTACCTTGTTAAGACGTAAAAATCTATCTTCCTTTATTCTGGATAACCTCATGAGAAGATCATAATGCTGCTCCACTCGCCGCAAACATGTTTCACAAATTGTCTTTGGAAGTGGATCAGTTGGCGAAATCTGCAAATGAACACAATTTAGTCTTATATCCTTCGCGTTTATAAAAAATAGAGAGATATCATACAGTTATGGGCAGGTACCCGTTTATTTTTTCGACAAGACAAAGTCTTTGGCCTTGGTCACCGTATAATTATATAGGGCAATTATATAGCCTGATAAAATACCTTTCATATGACACCAATATTTTTGAAATCCATCCAGGGGTTCCCAACTAATACCGATTTTTATAAAAGATATATCCCGATCTTCCGATGGCTATATCTCCGAAAGTAGATGCGCTCAGAGGTTGTTGTTGTTGTTGTAATTAATTCCCAGAGCCCTATTTGGGCAAAAAAAATAAAAAAAAAACAACAACAGTCGCTGATGTAACATTAAGCCCAATTTTCTTCCGGATCTTCCAATCGCTACATCTCCAGAATAATAAATAAAATTTAGTTTATGTTGCAACCTGATGAGCATCCCCGGTTGGCACTATGTATGCGGCTACTGGATCATTGCAGCCGGAAGATAACGCCGGAGACTGTTGCATCAATCGACGTAGCTTTGCCAGGATTTCTGTAGTGTCTTTCATGGTGCGACAGAAAATTTTACTTGCAAACGTAGCCAATTTGAAATCTGATTAAAAAATAAATTTTATTTTTAATTTTAATAGAGCCATGACAAGTATATCACATGATTACAGATGTGAATTCACCGGTTCACCTTTAAGGTTCACTTGTTCAGTTTGATTCCGATTCTAACACTATCGGATGAATTCTTGCGATAACTATTGATTTACATCAGCAAAGTACGCCGTTTCTGATAATCGTTCTTATCAGCTTATCTGTGGATAGTCCGTTTTAGAGGAGAAAATGATAAAAAACAAATCCAAAGAAATGAACAAGTGGCGGAGATGTCCACTTCCTTACTGCACCAAGATAGTTACCTAAATGAAGTGCACCAGTAGGCTGAATACCAGAGAAGACTTTTCGCGGAAATTGAGCCTTTGGGGAGAAAAAGATTAATCAATATAAATCCGTAGAAGTAAATAGTATGCTTTACTTACATTTTCTGCAATCAATTTTGGATCTTCCTTTGATTTATCTGTCGGTTTTTCTGGCATGCGTATTTTTATTTTCTCGCACGTGGAAAAATTGAAGAAAAACAACAACATATCGTGATTTTCGTTACCCTGGGTTTCGCCAATACGTTCCCAATCTTGATTTCCAACTGTGATCGACAAATAATTTTGCTTCTAAAAATTGCTGGTTATTGTTATGAGCTGTGTAATGCGACAAATGTCAAAATTTTAGCTGTTTAAAGGCTGCGGTACTGTATACTTTTTTTGATATTTAAGATGCTTTTTAAAATTTTTTATTTTTTTTAGTTTTCTTTTTTGAATTTTTTTTTAATTTTTTTTTTTTATAATTTTCTTTTTTGAATTTTTTTAAATTTTATTTTTTTTTTAATTTTTGAATGGATTGCAATCCTTTTTTAAATTCGATATTTTTTCCAAAAACGTTATAAATGGTTTCTCTTAAAATATAAAGTTTAGCATATATATTATATATAGATATACATAAATATAGTACTTAAAATATGCAAATTGGATGATGAAAATATATAAAGAAGCCGAAAAATACATTTATAGATATTTCAGTTTAAAGTTTATAAATGGTGTACTGCAGATTTTTGCAGATTTCAGTAGAATAAATAATCTTCATGGTTATTGAAGGATTTACTCATTTCATAATTTTTCAACGTCAATAATATAATATAATTTCAGAAGAATTTTAAAAAAAGTATAATAAAAAATACAAATTTTCTTAATTAATATTTATTGAACCTAACCGAATTTGATTCTTAACTACTCAATTAATAAGACAAACAGATTTTAATTTTTTACAATAATAATAACATAACAATCATGCCTGTTCCGTTATCCGTTTCAATAACTTTTCTTTTAGGAGGCTTAGCTTGAAAATGGTGAGTCACACGATAAAAAGTATAACAATCTCATTTACGAAAAAGTGATCGTTTAGGGAATATTTAAAAAAAAACAGCAAACAGTCCAAAAATTTTCTAATATATCCGAAACAGTTACTTTTTTGTAAATACCTGTAATTCTCAACAAAAAAGATTCTAATACATTTTATCGTGTGACTTACCATTTTCATCAAAAAACCTCCTAAATGAAAAGTTCTTGAAACCACACGAATAACTCAAATTAAATAATTTTTTAAATTTTGTCAAATGATTAATAACAAGGGATTTATGTAAGGACACTATTAGTCGCCGTACTATTCGCAAAACCTGGTATCGTTCTTTTGTGAAAAGACTTTTCAGCAAAACAAAGTTTGCTCAAAGAAATGGTAGTTCCTTAGAAAAAAAACTTGAACAAACCGGGTATTGTGATATTTTCATAACAAATATGACTTTTAAAAATTATGACAACATGCGATACCAGATTTTGGCATATGAGTACAAAAATAATTTTTTAAATTCTTTAAATCAAAAAAAATATATTTTTTTCAAATAGGCCTATCGTTAAATTCATTGATTTCACAAGATTAGTTAGTAACAAAGTACATACGTATTGTTTTAAGTTTTTAAACTGGTTTAAGAATGTCGTAGTTTGCTACCATACAAAAATCAGTTCAAAATTTAACAACTTTGCATACTATGTTTATGGTTTCCCGTAAGACTACCTGGTTTTTTCTTTGAGAACAACAAAATTTTTAAACCAATTTGAAAATTTAAAACAATACGTCTTTACAACAGTTACAACACCTCCTGTTATTTATTGATATTTGGTATAGCTTTCCCATTGGAATTATATTCAATACCGTTTGTTCGGTGGCAAATGTTACCAGCTTACCAGGGCGTGTTCTCCCAAATAACAATTACGACGGACACATATGATACGTTTATGGTAACAATTCCATTTCGTAGCAGGGCAACGATGGTGCAGATTTATATATAGGTATTTCCATGGATAAGCGAACTATCGCTTGAGTTCAAAAGTATCGAAAAACATCTAAAATATTTGTAAAAGTCCAAAGTATCGAAAAACATTCAAAATATTGGTAGAAGTCCAAAATATCGCAAAACATCTAAAGGCTGGAGCAACTTTTTATTTTCTCATAAGAAAATCATCCATAATATGGGAAAAATTTCAAAAAAATTTTAGCTTCATCAGCCATCACCGGGCTGGAGCAACTACTCATAGGAAAATCATCCATAATATGGGAAAAATTTCAAAAAGTTTTAGCTTCATCAGCCATCACCGGGCTGAAGCAACTACTCATAGGAAAATCATCCATAATATGGGAAAAATTTCAAAAAAGTTTTAGCTTCATCAGCCATCACCGGGCTGGAGCAACTACTCATAGGAAAATCATCCATAATATGGGAAAAATTTCAAAAAAGTTTTAGCTTCATCAGCCATCACCGGACTGGAGCATTATTTATTTCACATTTACGGATACTCCTAATTCCTTATTTTTTTTTTCAGCACCTATTAGCAATAAGATAGTTATAAAATGATCTATAATTTCTATCCGGTGCGGTCGGCATTCATTTGCCGGACTAAGCCATTCTGCATGGCTTTCTTCTTCAATACAAAGGTTACAAATTTTTGCCTTTACAGAACTTTTGTACCAAATTCCTTCATATTCGTTATGGAAAATTTCTAGGCAATGCGCTAAAATTTCGCACAGTTCTTGATTATTTTCATTGATTTCGCTATCACAACGGCCACAACTTTGTGTTCTTAGTGTACTGTAAACATTAAATTTACAAAATTGATTTACAATGTTATCATAATTATTCGAATTTGCGCATTCCATTTTTAAATTAACGCATCCATTTGCATAATTTTCAAATGCATAGGCTGTTGGATTGCGTAAAGTGGTAAAAAACATTTTTTTGGATTTTGAAAAATATTTCTCCAAGGGCAATAGATTCGAAGCCTCCAATTTGACATTGCTTCTGTCCCGAAGCAAATCATTTATAAACCGCATATATTCTCTCAATGAATTCGCAAGACCGAGAAAGGCTTTTGGTGTCTTCTTGATTTTATTACAAAAATTTATTATCCGCTTCATAATTATAAATTTTTCATCATTTATTGTAAATGTATTACTTTTAAACATGTTCTTTGCCTCAATACATTTCTTTAAAACAATTATTGTTCCTCTGTCTGTTTGATACATTTCTTGATATTTACATAAAAATCTGTTTGTAAAAATTTTATCTGTAAATATACAATCACAACTAATTCGACTCTTTTCTATCGGTAATGAAATACTTAGTGCATTGCAAACATCTATGAATTTAGTTGGAATGGTTTTCAAAGTACGTCTATTACCCTGAAAACTAATTTTTGTTGTCAATAATAAATTTGCAATTAAATTTAATATATGGAAAATATCAAACACCCAATAAATTCCATCAATGTCGTTATTGTCTTTGAGGGTTCTTATTAATTTGACGTTTATGCTGTGGTGATCTGATAAAAGCATCATTGGATTTAATCCGGAATCCTTCAAAGACTTTATTACACTTTTTGTGTATGGTATCACATCATCTGTTGTAAACCTTTTTTTAAGGAAAATGTAGCTATGCATTTCTTCCACGGGAGACGTAGTTCCCATTATATAGTAAACTAAAACATGTTCTGCTGGTTCAGGATCACGCATTTCGGGTCCTTTGTTTTGCATGCCAACATATTCTCCATTTACGTAGTAGTAGTGAAGTTGTATTGGCATTGAATCAATTAAAATTTTGCAAGTTGTATCCTGCTGATTTGAATATAGCTGAGTTTTAATTTTTTTAAGTTTTTCTGGTACTAATGTATCTATTCCGGGTTTTTGGAATTTCAATTGTGCTTTGTTTGATGTGCTTGCTTCCTCGGCAGCGACATCAACGACATTTATTTCTGCCAATCCATCGTCGTTGAGTGCTGGGATTTCTTCCTCAGCAGCGACATCAAAGACATTCATTTCTGCCAATCCATCGTCGTTGAGTGATGGGATTTCTTCATCAGCAGCGTCATCAACGACATTCATTCCTTCCAATCCATCGTTGTTGGGTGATGGGATTTCTTCATCAGCATGTGGTATTTCTTCACCGCCATATTGCAATTCCACCCCAACAACTAAATCCATGTTTTCCGGAAATAATGCCATGTTTCCCGAAACATTTTGTGGACTTACATTTTGTGGATTTCCGAGATTTAAGGTCGGGAGTTTTCCTCGCTTTCTCCGATTCATATAAATATCAGCGGGTGCGAAATGATTTTGGCATACACATGTGGTAGATACTACTTCTTCTTCTCTTAGACTTAAAACCCTGAGCCATTGTGTTCTTTCTTCTGCTTTTTCAGGAACTGCAAAGAAAACTAGATGACTATTTTCATCTTTTCTTAAACCGCAAATAATACACATGCGTGTCATTTTACAATTTATTTTACAATTACAATCACTTTTAAATTCTGAAATAAAATAATAAAAATAATCAAACATTTGTGGAAAAGTCCGATTTGGTTAATGGTTTAGGCCCCTATTGCGGTTATCGATTGGCAACAGATAAACACTCTTTTTGGATTAACGATTGTCTTTTCTATTGCGTTCAACGATTAGTAGAACGTTTGTCGACTGTGAATCGATGGTCAGCGATTTCATCGCCAATATATAACCGCAATAGGGGCCTTACTTAACTATTAGTTGAAAACATTTTTTTTTTCAACAGGAAAGGAAGAAAGCACTTAAAAAGCTAAAAATATTTTTGTTAATTAATGTCCCACAAACAGATGCTCCAATATATTTATTTTATTTATTTCAAAAACGTAATTACATCAAATATTTTGGTAAAAGTCTAATATTAAAATACACCGATTTCTCCGGTAAAAGTGCAAAAAAAAAAAAATACGTTATCTCATGAACTGTAAGTCGGACGAAAAAATAGTTCGGAGAGACCTTATAGGGGATTAAACGTTCTACAAAATGCATGAACAATTTTCTATAAAATAACTCATTTGCAAAAATCCCGCAAAACATTCCATGCAACATCTTTTTACTCTCCCTAATGATTGTACTATTAGGCTTAAAAAAAGAAAGATGAGGTGTCACTAAAGTAAACTTGACTCAAATTTATCAATGAGAATAGCTTTGTTATTTTTCATTTCGTCGCTTTGGAGATTTATTTGTAATATTAATTTGTTTTGATTATTTTTAATGAAATTTGGATTTTATGTTTTGTTGGTATTGAAACTATAAGATACATATAAATATTTTCATTAAACACTTTAGAAAACCATTGCTTTATTGATTGATGACTATATTATTATAATTAAATTAATATTTAACTTAGTTACATTAAATGTTATGCTCTGCCAGAATAATTTTTAAGTTCTTCCAATTTGGAAAGCGAAAAAAATAAATCACAGAAAAAATTTAATTTAACTTACCGAGTATTACTTTTGCTTAATTTTATATGGAGTTAATGGAGTGTAATACTGCACTTTTATATATATCAATAATTAATAAAACATATAATAAAACAACTATAACTTTGCATAAAAACTTGTAACTTTGCACTTTGTACTTGCTTTCGAAAAAACTTCGTTGAAGAAAAAAAAACTTCGTAGCAGCGTTGCATTTTAATTTGATGAATTCGAATTTGTTTGGCATCACAAACTTTGAGTTTGTACACACCATCAAATCACTCTTCAAATTGCAGTTACATACAATAATTTTGCAAATTAATGTATAGTATTTGCAATGAATTTTGCAGAATTTATGTGAACATACTCAAAATATAATATGCTTGGATATCATATTTTTTATTACGAACTGTTGTAACTTTCGATTGTTATATTTAATTGCACATATACAATTATATATACGCGTCAAAAGAAACACGCCTATTATTAAGAATTAAGTAACAGATACAGTTTAGCTCCCAACCAAAATCGATTATAAACCAAATATTTTCTTATGTGCTTTTGAAATAGCTTATAAACGGTGATTCGCACGATAAAAAGTATACGGACCTTTTTTATGGAGAATCACATGCTCTGAAAATAATTTCCGTTCTGGACATTACTGTATGAAATGATTTGACATCTCTGAAATTATGAATTTGTTGTTTTCGTTAAGTACGAATGAATGGTAATTTGGCATCACTTTCGAATTCAACCTCCAAAAAGTTTTCAATATGTTGTTTTTGTTATGAATCATCAATTCAAATTCAACTTGAATTGAAACCAAGCTGATAGTTGCGAGTTCAAAGTTGCGAAAGTTTTTAAATAGTAATAAATTTTAAATAAATCAACAAAAATGGACAATCACTAGTAAGTATTTGTTTTTTTTTGAAAGTGGAATAAGCCATAAAAGTAATGTCATACAGATTATGTGCCATAAAAATTGGTTATTTGACCGATATCATTTTTTAACTTAATGCCACCAATTCTTTACCATTGGGCAAACTTTCTTTGAAAACAAAGTCCAATTTTATTAGTTTTTGACGAAATGACAGGCATTTCATATTATGACACTACTTTTGCTTCGTTATGGCCTATTCCATTTTCAAAAAACCCATTCATATAAGTACTTAATTATATAAGTAATTTAATAAAATTTTCTTTGCAGCTACATTAACTTTGGTGGCGGTGAAGGTGGTGGTCGTGGTGGTCGTGGCGGTAGAGGAGGGAATCGTGGAGGAAACCACCATGGTTCACGACGCTCACAAAGAGACAACCGGTATTTTGCGCAGGAGTTGGCAGCTTTACGGAACGAAGTCGAACGTCTGCAAAACGAAGTAGAACGCCTGAGCAGCCTGGTGCGCGACATGGACTACGAGCTAGCATATATTAACCAGGTGTGCCCGGGCGTTCGACGGGAGAATGAACGCGATAATGCAGAAGAGTAAATGTTTTTAAAATTAAAAAAAAAAATATTCAAATATTATATAAGAATTCAAATAAATTAATAATTAAATAAATTAAAGAGTTTTTTTTCATTAGTGTTTGAGTGAAATTTAGTTGGATTATCACAAAAAAAAAATTCAGTATAGCATTTTGAAACTTTTGCTTATGTTTTTTTTATGTTATGTACCTTTTTGATGAAAATAGTTAGTCATACGATAAAAAAAGTATGAGAATCTAAAGATAACATTGATTTGGAAAAACTAAAATTTTAACAATTCATCTTCAAATTGCTACTGTTTCATTAGGTTTTATAAGCTCGACATAATTTTTGGTCAGCTCAAAATTCAACGTAATATTTATGATAGTACAGTGATAATTTAATAATTTCAGCCTTGATGTTCGGGACATGTTCGGTTATGCGTAGTGCAGCTGCAAACGGGACCAGCCAAAGCGGAAAGCTCTAAAGTCGAATAATTCGTTTTCTTCGATTTGCTTTACGCTCAAATTAAATGCAGTATTGTATAGCGAAGATAGATTTTGGCCAGAAAAATCAGCTTTTTGACCTATAAAGGAATGGTTGAAATAGAAAAAAAAACGTGTTTTTTTGGGTCTTTTTGTGCACAGTTTTCAAACACAAATATCTCGAAAACCGGAGCAAAACTGTTAAAATTGCTTATGTGCGCTCGAATTTTGTTTACTATCCACGACACATCAATGTTAGAAAGCAACTTTTTTTCGATCCGAGAACAGTATAATAATTATTTTTCATTGAATTGAAAATTTTACAGATTTAATAAAATAACATCGTTTTAGTCATGGCAAATTTCAATAAAATTGTTTATCTCATAACGATAACCATAACATTTAAGGAAAGGCATTTCAAACAAGTTCAATCAAATTTGCAATTTTTTTTTATTTCATTTGATCGTTTAAAAATTTTAATTTCTTCTTTGTTTATTTTTAGTGCTACTTTAACTTTATTAATATAAATTCTCTTGAATCCTGGAGAATGCTGGATATTGTTGAGATTACAGATTCCTCTCCTTTAAAATAATCAGCAGCTTGTTCATAATGCTGTATTGACTTAGCCTAGAAATAAAATAGAACAATAACAAAATGTATTACACAAGTATTTGGAAATATTTGCTGATATCGATAAACAACTTCGCCATAAAAACAACATGAAATACATAAGTACAAACGTGCATTCGTATAGAAGATTATATTGCCATTTAATTGAACTAAACAAATGCCGGTGGAAATTTAAATAGATTCCACGTTTATAAAAAATTCAATAATTGAACTTTGTATACTATACAGTTTTAACATGACCTTTGCCACTGATACAAATATTTATTGATTTTACTTACCAGCGTAGTTGGATCGCTTTCATACATTTCAGCAATGCTTTGATGATGTTTTGCCTTGATGTCAATGGCCTTCAAGAGACAAGAGACGGCACACTCAACATCCGACTAAAAAGGAATAGAAAATAAATTACTGCAACTTTTGCACAAAATAAAAGAATAAAGTCCATACCTTTTTATAACAATTTGATGCTCTAGCGTGCAAACTTGCGGCTTCGCAAAAGCATTCACCGGCTTTTGACCAATTTTTGGCCATTTTGAACATTCGATTTTGATAGCATTCGATGGCATCTTTGAGTTTATTTGAGCCACTGAATAGAATGCGTTTAAATGTCATTAACAACAATTCAAAGAGAAAATATAATAATAATATGTAATAAACAATAAATGTTTTAATAAATTGTCTCAAATTAATGTTTTGTTTTTTCTCGCACGTGGAAAAATTGAAGAAAAACTTCGCAACTGCCGCCAACTTCAACTTCTTCAACATATCGTGATTTTCGTTAAAAATTAGAAAACATATGGTGATTTTCGTTAAAAAGTAGAAAACATACCGTGATGTTGATCAACATCACGGTATGTTTTGTACTCGTTAATATCGTTACTCGTTACTCAAATTGACATTTAGCAGTTCAGAGTTGCATTTCACAAGGAGCACCATCACAGAACTAAGCGGATGGTAAGCAACGATTATTTATATTGGATGTGACTTCGTACGGAAATTAAGCAGTAAGGCCAAAACATGTTTCAATAAAAATAAGTATACAGTACCGTGTTGGATATGTAATTTTGACAGCCAACAAAATTTAATACGCTGCGTAATCATTTGTTTCTTCAATTTTGCAAACAACAACGAAACAGCTGATTCTTTATCTTTTATTTATTAAGGACTAAGTACACTTCACAAACTTTTGTGCAAACACCAGTTTTTTAATTTGCTATGCACTACACAGTCATTTGCACAAACAACTTTTGTTTGAGCAATGCTGCCAACTTTTAAACTTGAAAACGCACCAAAACCGGAAAAAAACGCGTTTTTTTTTTTCAGAAAAAGCACTGAATTCTATTTCACTAGAGAAATAACTGTACAGACTAAAAAACAAGTTTAATAATTTTTAATAAAAACATTTTAATTATTATTATTTATATATGTATAACAATCCGATGCATTTCTGAACAGAGGCGACACAAAAAGCCTGATATACAGGCTTTATCTATGCTGCCCATATTTCAATTTGTATTTAAAATAATAATAATCAGATTTGCTTTTTTTCTTTAATATTTAACTAACTTTCTTCCCTTCACTAAAAAAAAGTTTATAGACTTTTGTTTTTTCTTTCTTTCGTCTTGTCTTTCTGAAATTGCCAGGGACGGATCTATCCGTCAAAAGATGTTTCGTTTTGTTTTTACTTGTTCGGGAAATTGTTTTTGGAAGTTTTGTTTTGTCTGCCAATTTTTAATCATGATACAATTAATAAGGTAACGTCAGCACAGATGGCGCTTTCTGGTTCTTCTTTTTTGGATCGAGTACTGTCAAAATTAACTAGCGAAACAACAATTTTGCTAATTTTCTTTTATTCTCGTTGACAGAACTCGCTTCTTTTCTGTCTCAAGAAAGCGCCATCTGTTCTGGCGTTACCTTTTCAATTATATCATGGGCGCTACCTCTATAATAGTACCATGTTTTACTCATGCGAAGAGATATATGATCAAGAGAAGCAAAGAAGCACTGGAGCAATTTTTTGAGAATTGCAATGTTCACAGACGGTAGCGGTAATTCAACCAAAAAATCTATTTCTATCTCTTTGCTTCCGGATGAGAAGAGATGTATACAGATTTTTTGGTTAAATTACGCTGCCGTTTAACTTCTAAATTCGTCACATTTACCGTCTGTGCACAATACAAACATCAAAAAATTGCTCCAGTGCTTCTATGCGTCTCTTGATGTATGTCTCTTCGACTCATGATACAATTATCAAGGTAGCGCCAGCGTCAAAGGGCCTTTCTTGTTCTTCTTATATTGTAGCAAGTTCTGTCAAAACTAACGAGCAAAACAACAACAGTTTTGATGTTTCCATTATGTTCTCATTGACAGAACTTGCTAGCAATTTTGTCTCCGCTTTGTTCGTTTCGACAATTTGGCGCTACCTCATTAATTGTACCCATGTTAGTGTGGATTTACACCATGGTTGAATTACCCTGGTTGCAGCCATAACAAATGCTGCTTCTACTTAAGCAACGAAAATGTCAAAATTTTCTAGTCTTTTGACAGATAACAAGGCAAGATTAGGATTCAATTTTTGTTTATTTTGACAACCTGCCATAACCATTGTTATTGAATCATGGATTTACACCAGGAAATTTTTTTGAGAAATTCTTTCAGCTTGTTGGCAAGAGGGGAAATACGTAAAGAGACGAGTACACAGTTTACCGTACTCGGAAATTCTGTTTCGTTCTGTTCGTTATTTGAAATTTTTTGGCATTGCTTTTTATTTTTATTCGTGTCGTTTGACATAAATAACGAATAGTTATTTCAAAAAGAAAATTTTTTAAAATTTAAAATTGAATAATTAATAATAAAGCAAATTAAAGCATTCATTATTTATAATCTTCCAACAAAAACGCTTTCAATTTACGTTTATTTTGCTATGACATGTTGATGGTACTATATGGTGATGGGTTTTTTCCTTTATTTTATGACATTTGCAAGCACAAAGAAATTTTAATTTTTGTGTGTGAACGCAAAAGAAATTCACAAAAGAGAATAGACAAGAATTTCTTTCATAGAATTTCCTAGTAAAAATGCGGACTTACAATTGTACCTTTCGTTAAAACAGTCAATAAACAAACTTAATTTTAAAAATTTTGGATTAAGAATGTAAGAGTTCTGATCTAATTTAATTTTAGGTTATATGGGAACGAACACGCCGGTCAAATTCGTCCAAATTTACACATATAGTTAAGGTATATTTGTAGCTTAAGTAAACATATGTCTTTGTATAATAACATAAGCTGTGTTTTAGACGGCTGGGTGTAACACAGTTCTTCTAAAACGATTTTGTATGCTATCTTCTTATTTTGTTTTACTTTTTCACAAAAATTAGAAGTGCCAAGCTTCGTGAATCGATAAAAATGTGTGGCCACTATGATAAAATCCGATTAATATTCAGTGTAAAACGGCAACATTCACAGATCTATTTCGTGCTTAAAATTTAAACACACATTAATCTGAGAGTTATATTAAACACTTGTGTTGTTGCTATTCCATAAGTGCTTCTAAATACATGCACTGAAAAACTGTCATCTGAATGCTGCTATGTTGTTTTATTTGAAATAGAGTAAAAATACTTAAAATTTTTCCGTAAACTTGTTTTAATTTATTTTGATACCTTTTTTGGGATTTTGATACATTTTTTAATGATTAATTTTTTCTAAAGTACGCGGCAGCACTGTTCATTTTATTTAGATACCGGAAGTGTTCAGATAGAAGATTTCACATAGATTTTAATCAGGCCTGTCCCGTATACCGTGTGGTTTCAATTACTTTTCATTTAGGAGACTTTCATGAAAATAGTGAGTCACACGATAAAAAAAAACAGTATCTTTTTTTGTGGGGAATTTCAGGTTCTACAAATAACATTGATTGGCATTTACGAAAAAGTAACCGTTCAGGAAATATTATTAAAAAACCGCAAAAAGTCGAAAAATTCGACTTTATCGAATATTTCCGAAACAGTTACTTTTTCGTAAATACAAATGAATTTTATTTGTAGATTTTGTAATTCTCCACAAAAAAGATTCTTGTACTTTTTATCGTGTGACTCACCATTTTCATCAAAAAGCCTCCTAAGTAAAAAGTAATTGAAACCACATGGATTACGGAACAGGCCTTGATTAGCATTTTTTTGAAATTTTTTTGTATTATTCTTAATAATTCTGCAACAAAATGGCAAAAAATTATACATACATACGTATGTCCATATTTATGAATTTTTCAGGAATCGAAATTTTAATTTAATGGAAATAGTCATATCATATTCTGTCATGCCCCTTAATTCGGGAACCTGAAGGCGAAGAGATATACGAAAAATGATTTGACCTTTCTACCGCTAGCGATTTTGTTATACCCTATTTACTTTTTTTTATAAGTATCTTTATGTCATACATACTACATTGAAACACAAACGGCATCGAATACACAAAAAATATATGATCAATTAGTTGATTAATTACTTTCCATACTGATGAAATGGTTAATTTATTTACTGTTGACGGCGACGAGTAGTACGTTGTTTATCAAACCGCAATTCCATTTCCTCCAAAACCTTTGGTGTATAACGTACAACCAACTTGACTGAGCCGACAGCCTGCTTTAACAACTCTACTGCTTTTTCATGATTTTCACCTTCCACAGACTGAAAGAAAAAAAATCTTAACCTTTATCATCTAATTCGTTTTCGATTAGAATTAAATCAAATAATGTGAAAGATTTTGATATCATGTTTTTAACTTGAAAATTTTTCCAATCAAAATCGAATTATCCTATCATTTAATTCGATTTTAGGGAAAAATTTACAATTTCAATTCTGGAAATCAAAATACAGTAGGTCAAAGCCAAAGTTCACCAAACAAACTATTTTTCAATGCCCCAACTCATGGATCATGGATTCAATACAACTGTCCCAATGTATTCGTAACACTGGCGCAGGGTCCAGATATAAATGCTATTTAAATCTTGTGGAATTATCTGGACGCAAAAGTTCGCCAGCACAATATTTGTTCAAAAACTGAACTGAAAAGGGTATTCATGGAAAATGGGAAAAAATTTATCCGAGCTATTGTGAAAAACTAATTCAAAGGATGCCAAAAGGACTAAACATGACAAATAAAAACAAAATAATGTACACTAATTACTGAACTCATGTAAAAATTATAATTTTATTAAGGCGTACGACTTTGGCTTTGGTACTGAATATGCTTGATTTCTGTAACTTTTTATTTATTTTCAAAAATAACGGAAAATTTCAGGTTTGGTTTTTTGTTAAAATTGAAGGATTAAATAGGCTATTTAAAAATGTACTTCAAATTTCTTAAATTATTTTTGCGTAGTTAGTTTTGGGGCATTGAAAAATAGTTTGTTTGGTGTACGACTTTGGCATTGGCCTACTGTATATTATATAGCCCAGGAAAATTAGACGAAAAAAGAGCTGCTGTGCGAAATAATTGCAAGCGAATTTTTTTAAATTAAATTTATTTATGCATGGTTAATAATGTGTAAAAAGTCCATTGAAGTCCGTTGTGCGCATAAAAAGTTATTAAGGGTCAAAGGTCGCTAAAATCAGTTTTTTGCAAATATTGTATCTCGCTAACGCAAACCTTTACAGAAAAATTTTTCTCTGCAATTTTGTAACACAGGAAATTTCCTTTGTAAAGATGTAAAAAATGTTTTTGTGTAGCTTATAGATTAGGAGATAACCCAATTTAAAGAGTTGTGCGCTGTTTTTATATGTAAATGCTACGTATAAGTTCATATTAAAATATCTTACTTTTAAATTGCGAATACTCTTTAACGAGGAGTCGAAAAAAAAAAATTAAAAAACCATTCAAAAGATAATTGGATTCTGTATACACCGTATTAAATTTTTTTTTTTTTGGAGCGACTCAAACACCATTTTTTGACCTTGAATTGAAATAAGCATAAAGTGACATCCTAGTGTAAAAAAACAAAAACTTTAAATTCGTTTTTCTCGAAATCTTACTTTCACACGTTAGATATGTTTTCACAAAACAAGTGACATATATTCTTGATCAGTGTCACCTCCTGAGTTGAAATCATTTCAATATTTTTTGGAAGGAAGATAATTTGATGAAATTTTGTACACTACTTCTGTTGCAAGAGATAGCTTGAAGGATTGAAAATGACCGAAATCGGCCTACCCCCCACACAAAAAATAATTTGAAACGCTTTTTTTTTTAAATGGCGATCGACCCACCTTAATGGACACTTACTAAAAGCATATGAATTCTACAATCGACGATTTTTGTAAAAAAAATAATACAAGTTTTTTATTTTCTGAGCTTGAATTGAGTCGTTTACTGCACAAACCGACTAACTCCATATAACATAAAGTAGAGAAAAACAATAAAACAATATGCGTAGTTTTTTAAATAAAGTATTCTTATTCAGCTGCGTGTGAGATCTCGTCATTTTGACTTGGTATCAATTGAGGAGTGGCCGTACCAAAGGGCCTAAGTACCATTTCGAGGCAAAAGTAATGTTATATTTTTTATGTGCTTTATAGTCGGTTATTTGACTGTTATAATTTTTTCAACATAATGCCATGAATTTCAAACTATCAAGTAAATTTTTAGTGAAAACAGAATACAATTTTATTAATTTGTAACAAAATGTCACCCGTTTCATATAATGACATTATTTTCGCCTCGAAATGATACTTAGGCCCTTTGGTACGGCCACTCCTCAATTATTTATAGTAACCATGCTTAACATGAGGAATGAATTTTAGCACGAATTAAACCAAAGTGGCTTCTGAAATAACCTTTTTATTATCCAATAGCCAAACCAATTTTGTCAACCAATGATGGTAATTGCTATCATTTTGGAAAGTTCTTCAATATATAATAAGCTATGACTAAACCAAGTGTTTTGACATTTAAAATGAAAAGTTTTGGGAAAGTGGAGTTAATCACTTTATGCAGTGAGTGGCTCAATTGTCGAAATTTGTAAGTCATCGATAAGTCCTGTCTAAAGGGTGTTCTGATACCTGTTACGCATAAAATTTTACTGCTACAACAAAGGGGAAAAGGATGTTCCGGTCCAAATCAATATTTAAAAAAAAAAAAATTTAATTAAACATTACCACTCCATTGACAGAGAGCAACTGATCCCCTCTTTTTAAGCCACCATGTCTATCAGCTACACCGCCTGGTATAATTCTTGAAATATAGATAGGTGAATTTTGTTCCTTGCCACCCATTACATTAAACCCTAAGCCTATAATGAAACATAAGTCACATACATGCTTTTTCTTTCTTTTTTTTTAATAAAACAAGTTACCTTCTTCAGTTTTTGGCAGCTCTACAACCCTAGGATGAGCATGACCTTCGCTAGCAGCAAATGCAGCAACTGTAGCCTTGGCTGTGGCAGAAGCGCGCACGTCCTGAGACCCTTGGATTGGATAAAAGTAAAAATACATGAAAATGCGCTAATAAAAATACATGAAAATGCTCAAGTGCATCGTCTCAAATCGGGCATATTGCAGACTATTCAGATTTCACTATGGTACAAATTCTGATGGGATTTAAGATGGGACATTAATATGGGAACTACCACCGAAAACAAATTCTGCAATTTTGTGAAACGTGATTCACATTCCAGATACTAGGTACAAATATGAAAAATGTATGCACGAAAAGTTTTGTAAAATTCAAGACCTAATGTTCCAATACAAAATTCGAGCACATACCTTGGATATCTACAGTTTCGTAGACATGCTCGTACACTTCCCTTACAGCATTTAAGAAGTCGCTTTGCAAAACTTTTTGCAAAGCAGCTAATTTTGTTGTTGGAAAATCTCCACTAGCTTGTAATTTTTCCAATAATTCAATTGATCGTTTTACATCTAAAATCAGGCTATTATAACAAATCATTACATTTTTATTTATTTACCAACCTCGTGCTAATGTGAGAGGTTCACACAGCTCAGACATTTTAACTTTCTTTTTTTAATATTTATGCAGTACGTTTATAATCAATTTTTAAAACAATTCGATATTTTTCTTTCAGGCCAAGTTGTATTTAGCAAAAATTCTTTGGTATCAAGTGACATAAATACTTGATTTTAAAGGGTCCGGTACATAGAGGGCAGCGCGTGCAGCGCGCGCATCAGTCGCTTGACAACACACATAAGCTTGTGCTGTTACATAGAAACTTATCCCGCAATTTTTTGGTAAAATAAATTTTTTTTTTTTTTTTTTTGAGAATTTTTGGTGAAACAAAATTATGAGAAGAAGCTTGGGGAAAAATGTATACTGGAAAAAATTTGGAGACAAAAAATCATATCTTAGGGGCTGTCCATAAATTACGTCACACGTTTAGGGGAGGGAGGGGGTTCAGAAATTTGTGACAACCCTCCAAGAAAAATTTACGGTTCGTAAATTGCGTACCCAAAGCGAGTCGCTTACGAACTGTGATTTCACTAACACATGCAAACATGTATGTACATGTAAACGTTGTTATTTTTCTCAGTTTTCAATTTTCAAAAATATTGAAAATAAAAAAATTTGTCAACAAAAACAATTATTTTTTTGCAAGGATTTAATCGGACTGTGGATACGAGAAGTGCGTTTTGCTAATATTGTATTTTTTGGAGTTCGAGTTTTTTTTTTTTTTTCTTATATTTAGATTGATTTTTTGTTTTAATTTTCTTTCAACAGATTGAATTGAGACAATTCCCCAGGCGCGTTGGCGAAAAAACGTCAATCAGCACCAGTTGTACTGATACATACAAATTATAAAGTACGATTCCTGGGACCTGGAATGGAGATATAACCATCGGAGTGCCGAGATATAGCTTTATGAAAACCGATATTAGATCAGAACCTCTTGGATGGATATTATTAATATGTTTGTCATAGGAATGGTACTTTAATTGGCTACAAAATCGGATCACAAAAGTTTTAAATCCGAATCATGATTTTCGAGATATGCGAATTTTCTGTGTTATTGTAATGTTTTGCTAATTTTCATAAAAATTTCTTTGGTTTATTTTTTTGTTTTCCTATAAAAAAAACGTGCTAATGAAAGTAATCAGGTACAAATTGCATATCAAATGGAAGGAAATATATTAGGCTTCCATAAATTGGTACTAAAGTTATGGATTCGTAAGAAATTTTTTGGAAAAATAACTGGTCAAAATTTTCAAAAATTCGCTATATCTCAAAAATCATGACTCAGACTTAAAACTTTTGCGCATCAACTTTGTATCCAAGTATCTTTCATATGACACTAATACTATTAAAATTAGTTAAGGGGTTCCGAACTTATATCAGTTTTCATAAAGCCATATCCCGATCTTCTGATGGCTATATCTCCGTTCGTAATGCGAATTTCGAACTAGTAAGGGTGCTATCTTTGGCCTGGCCAAAAATTAAATACCTTACACTGCATTTCAAGTATATTATTAAACACTTATTTGATAAATACTACGCAATATTCTTGTACATACAAGTTTTTATTAAAATAAATGTTTTATCCTTCCGTAACTCCTAGGAGATTATAAGAACAAATTGTTTGTATGGGAAGTGCCTCGCCCACGATGATGCATTTACTGTTTTGAGTGTTTGAGTGAAATTCGGTTAGGTTTTCTTAAAAAAATCTTTCAGTATAGCATTTTGAAACTTTTGCTTATATGGCAGGTGCCACACCCTTAAGCCCTACTTCGCCTACTTTTTGCTCAGAGTTTGCAATTCATGTTTTTAGTGTTTGGGTGAAATTTGGTTGGATTATGTCATAAAACACTTTCAGTATCATTTTGAAACTTTTACTTATATGAGAGATGCTACGACTTATTGTTAAGTTCGCCTTGTTTTTTCTCAGAGCTAGCATTTATTGATCTGAGTATTTGAGTCCAATTTGGTTGGGTTACCTCAAAAACCGCTTTAAGTATATCATTTTAAAACTTTTGCTTATATGGGAGGTGCCACGCCCTCTTGTCCGAGTTCGCCTAGTTTTTTCTCAGAGCTTTTACTTACTATCCCTAGCATTTATGTGTATTTTGCTTCTGTTATTGCAAATAATGCTCTTATTATTGCATTTTGAGTATTTTTTTTATACGGGCGGTAGGCGTGTCCGTTGACCGATTTCGCTCATTTTCAATCCCCCGAGCTAACTTTAACGACGGAGGCAGTGTACTAAATTTCATTGAATTATGTTGCTCAGTTTTACCCAAAAAATGTATTTCCATGCACACACAGCCAGCCAGACAGACGGACATGGCTGTATCGCCATACCGAAATAAAGAGCGTTGCGTTGAAGTCATTTGTTTGTCAAAATCGTATTGTTGTTTCTTTTTTTACTTTTCTGCAGCTAACTTCACTCCATAACGCTTTTTCAAAATTGGAAATTCGAATAGCTGAGCGTTGAGCGTTGGCAATTTCGGTATGCGCCATACAAATTGTATGTACATGAGAAATTTTTGACAGTAAAATAACGCTGATGCTCCAATTTAGGTATGGCAGTAAGGTATAAAAATGGTACTAAGAAAAGGAGTTCAGAATAGTCTAAGGAGTCTTAAATTTTATGATGTTCTACTGGTTCCCGCCCACCCTGTATCTATATATATTTTTTTTCTTTAATAGGCTGTAACACTTAAGGGAACGGTCCATTCAGTACGTCGAGTACGTCACGTCGTTTTTTCTTTGTCGTTTTTGTTTTATATTTTAAATAATATTGGAATAAAAAAATATTGGAGCTGTGCAAGTGCAAAAATTAAAATTTGAAATTAAAAAAAAAATTGTGATGTTTTAATCCGGTTTGAAAGTATTCATTGGGCCACGCTTTTCCGTCAAATGCGTCGCAGTCAGTTGAAAAAAACGACGTGACGTATTCGACGTACTGAATGGACCGTTCGCTTTACTGCCATAGCTAAATTGGAGCGTCAGCATTATTTTACTGTCAAAAATTTCTCATGTACATACAATTTGTATGGCGCATACCGAAATTGCCAACGCTCAACGCTCAGCTATTCGAATTTCAAATTTTGACAAAGCGTTATGGAGTGAAGTTAGCTGCAGGTTAGTAAAAAAAGAAACAACATTTCGAATTTTACAAACAAATGACTTCAACGCATCGCTCTTTATTTCGGTATGGCCCTTGACGCTTTTGTGTAACGTTAAATAACGCAACGCCTGAAGCTCCAATTTAAGTATGGCAGTTACAATTCAAACTTGTTTTCAAAAATTTTCGGGGGATTTCTTAATTGGACTATTTTCTGTACAGTGGCATGAAAAAATTTTAAATTAAAAAAAAAAATGTTCATGCAAATGCCTAATCGCAGCACTGTGTGGCGTGTTGAAAACAAAATTTGTAAACCTAGTGCTGTGACTTTCTTTGGTTCTACATATAGCTGTACATAGTGGAAAACAAAGCACATCCAGTGCAGAAACGCAATCTTTCGATGAAGACGCATTATCAAAGATACCTGTATTTAAGAAATTTGTGAACAATATCGTGGGTTCCTGGAATTGTGGGGGGCGTGTCTATGAAAATTTGGCATGGGGAAGGATGGTCCAAAAATCGTGAAATTTGTGTGACGTAATTTATGGACAGCTCCTAAACAGTCTGAAAACGTTAATCCATTTCGGTTGTTAACAGAAATTAAATTGAACTATTTATCGATTCTAATCCCTTCATATTCATCAAACAGAATAAAGCTTCAAGGCACTTCGACATTTAAATTTACATTTAATATACATTAGCCGTGTTCACGATCCGGAGCATTGAGACTTGCAAAGTAGCAAAATAGCAATAATTTCCACTTGATTGTGAGCAATATTAAAATTATAAACATTGCAAGCTACGAAAAAATTTATTTCTCTGAGAAAATCGTATGAGCAAAGAGCACGAGAGCATAAAAAAAAAATTTTATTTGAAAAATGACATGATATTTTTATGCTATAGGTTTTTAGTATAGAAAATGTAAATGCAAATGTAAATTCAATTCTATATATTTTGTTGTTGTATAGCAAAATTTTTAACACCTATTTACAAATGCTATGATGCAAGACCTTTTGCACCGGATCGTGAACATGGCTATTGTTTATATGGACTGCATTCATAAACATTTTGATTTTAATGAAAGTATAACTGGAATTGATAAAAGGATATGAAAGCCATAAAGGAGCGGTGTTTTTTTGCGAAAACTTCACAAAATTTGACATTAGGTAAAGTTATTCACCTTTCGTTGCAAAATGTTGCGAAATGACAAATTTGCGGTGGCAATTTTTATATTTTTTTTTTTTTAAAGTGAGCAGTATTTTACGATTTTGTAAATATTTGCTGTGTTTTAGACGACAGTTTTCAGTGTTTATTTAAGCACTTTCTGAGAAACGTATGGGAAAGCAACAAATAAAGTGCTTAATTTAACACAGAAAATTTTTTTTTTTTTTTTGTAGTTTCGAAATTTTCATATGGAAGCCCTGGATTTTTCTCAGACAAATTTAAATGTTCTGTTCCCGCCAAATGCTTAAGATTTGTCCAATAAACACCTCTCTAATTTATTTATTGATTGCTTCGTATTAGCTTAGAGCTGCCAGACTGGAGAAACTTTTCCCCATTTTGAGAAAAATTAAAAGCTTTAACGAAATTTTGGGACATGAAATTATTGAAAAAAAAAAAAAAATTATTTCGTCACGGAGTATTTTTAGGAAAACGGGCCTTCAACATTTGCTCTTGAACTATTTCGATCCTTTCAGGATTTTCGGCTATTTTCAGATTTATGTAGTTGACGTTTAATGCATGATAACTGAGGTCAGTTGCGGTTTAATCTCATTTTAAATCTCCGACGAAAATAGGCTATTACATTTTTGCAGATTTGAAATGGGTTACTGTAGCTGAAAATGTTGACGCTGTTCTGAATCAATGAAGTAAGCTATTCTAATTCTCCTATTCCATTAAAAAATATTGAGATATTCATAAAAATATATAATTTTCATAACAAAAGCTTTCTGTGGAAAATTTTTAAGGATTGGTTTGTTTTAGGGGGAAAAAATTTTTTTTTGGATTAGATTCCAAATTTGCATCTGGTAACTCTGCATTGTTAACTATTTCACAAGACGCTGCTCCAGAATTTTTAAAAGAATTTTCTAAACTGTAATAAAACTTTGTGGGTAGTGATTTAAATAAACTAAATTAAAGAACTTCTATTTCAGGCTTATAATGGATATTGAACTACCTTTTAAAGTTGAATACGCAAAGACTGGTCGGGCTGGGTGCAAAGGTTGTAAGACAAACATCGGCCAAGGAACGCTGCGAATCGCCGCTATGGTCCAGGTTGGTAGATTTTCAGAATACATTCGTACTTATAATAATGCTTGTATTTTCATAGTCTGCATTCCATGACGCTAAACAACCCAACTGGTTTCATGAACCCTGTTTTTTTAAGAAGCAAAGGCCATCATCCGTCGGAGACATCGCAAATATTGAAAATCTGCGATTTGAAGATCAGGAAAAAATCAGGAAAGCGATTGGTAAGTCTTTCATATATTACGGTTTATACGGCTGATAATTTCCCGGTCTAGTGAAGAGAAATCTATTTTTTTGGTCAAATTCAATTTTATTCTAGAGCGCCTCTCTAACATTTCGGTACCTTGTAAAATCTGAAGTAATGTGATTGAAAGCCATAACCTTTTTCTTAAAACTATACTTTTCTCAGAAATATCTTGGACTGAAATAATGAAAAAACCTGGTTTTTGCACTTTTTAACATTTTGGTTAGAATTGAGCAATGTGTTGAAATAAGAAAAGTTTCACTATAACCACTTTTAACTTTTGAAACCAACGTCAGATAATCATCAAATTTTTACAATTACATTCTTTGCTTTTAAATCCACTGAAGTCTAAATGTTTGTTGTTGGCAAAAACATTACCAAGTTTAGATGAGCTTCCGCCAATCAATTGTGATGGTCGCACTATTGAATATTGTACTTCGGTTCGAAACTTGGGAATTGTAATGGATAGTAAACTTTCGCCGGTAGGTCATGTTCACTTTATCACTAACAGAGTATATGCTGGGTTACGGAAATTATGGGCAAGTGCATCTTACACTCCTTTTGGTATGCGCTTCAAACTGACTATGGCTTTATTGAAGCCTATTTTGCTTTTTGGTGAAAAAATTTACCCTAAACCGGCCTTCCTAACTTTTAGGAAGTTGGAACTTGCCCATAATGCTATACTTAGGTATATATTCAGACGTCGCAAATACGATCATATATCAGACGTACGGTTTGCTTTCCTTGGCTGTAGCCTAAGTGATTATATGGATATGCGTAATTTAATTTTTATAAAAAAGTTAATGTTAACAAAACAACCTAAGAAGTTACAACGAGAAGTTACATCACTTTCAAAGCACACGCACATTTAATTTAGTTGTTCCGCGGTTTAATTACCTCAACAGTAGGCGCTTATTTTTTGTGCACGCGGCTGTATTATGGAACTCACTCCCTACTACGGTTAAACAATTAAGCAATATTATCGAGTTGAAGCGGGCTTTGATGAATAAAAGATAATTAGTTGTAGTCAGACATTTGTTAAATAAAAATCTAGTCTCTGTATATCTGCATTATGCTTTATTGTGATCTAGTTTCGAGAATTACTTATCTTGCTTCTATTATTGTTAAATCAAAATTGTTTAATAAGTGTTCAAGACTTTTATTTATTAGGTTTAGTTATAGTGTACTATACAAGATATCTTGTCTTATTGTACTTTAGTTAAAATAAATAAATAAATTTTGATGAGGTACTTATTAAAAAATATTAACTCTGTATTTGTGGCGCCATCTGCGAACCAGACCGGGATCTTATCAGCCGATGTAATAACGTCATTGAGATAGAAATCCGGCAAAACTTCGGAACTTGAAAAGTTTTGGAAAGGATTTTTTTTTTTTAACTTTACCCTAATTGAAGTTCTGTGAAAATATATGGTAAAATGGGTTATTTTTCTTCATCTTCAGCCTTCTGCTTCGTGAAATAAAAGACCAGAGAATATGATAGGTTTTTTTTTTTTTTTCATTCAAATTAAAGTTCAATTCAATTCAATTCATTTATTGAGACTTTTTTTTCTTTTAAATTACATAAGGAACTTGTAACAATTTAAACATCGGCGGGTATAATGTATGGCCTGCAATTATTACAATATATACAATTATTACAATACATAAATCCACAAGCCAAATGATAGAATTAGATGACAATTTTTGCTATTGCTCATGGAGCATTGAAAGGTGTTCTTAAAACGCTAAGTTAGTGACGATGCAAATAGAATACATGCGACCAGCACTCATATACCAAATGCACCGCCACCAACCCTCTCAAAGACACATTGAAGTCTTTTGAATTATGTAAAAACTCACTTAATATGGAACATTAGTATAACCACTGTCACGAAACCAAACAGCAAAATTCAGCTCCGAATACAAGATAGATCAAATCATTGAACCATCTTGCAACCACAGTCGACCCTGCTACCCCAATCGCGCAACCTTGGTTAAAAATAGAAATTAAATTAAATGCAATAAGTAAATGCTATTTATATAAAATTAATAATATGAATACATTGTAAAAGTAAGTTTTACACTCCAATCAAAAGTAGTATCAACAACTTTTCATGTAAATTACCCGTGGTTATGACCAGACGTGGCCTTAAGATAATAAGAATGGGAGTTTCATTGGGAATGGAATAGAGATCTTCATAAATTACACCAACCGGAGACCAAGTAATGCCCTGTTGAGAGGTGTAAATGTTTTCTATGTCTTTATTATCATGGTTCATAAGCGAAGAGATGCACCTTTTCATGAGAAACACAGCATATTCAATGATAGGAGTAATATTAGAATCATTATATAATCAAGCATTTGAAAATCTTTTTGTTCTGGTTTCAAAATTTTTACTTATACACCACCTAAGAACTTTTCTTTCTAGCTGTTCCATTTCAGAAGCCACCACAGGGGAGATAAAAAAACCAACAGGGGAGGGCATATAATAACACGGGTCTAATGAGCGTTTTGTAAAGTAATAATTTCGTCCTTTTCATCATTTCTTTCTTGTTTTATAAAGGCGAGAGAATATTAGTGATTTTCCAGGCTTTAATATACTCTCGTCTCAAATTAAAGTTCAAGAGAATATGATTCAAATTAAAGTTAAAATTCCTTCTCCTGACCAAGGTGGGCAAGCGATATCGTGAGATTACACAATTGTGTTTGCTCACACTAACGTTTTCTCTTTCATTGGTCTTAAGTCTAATGTGTATTATTTAATTTATTTATAGAGCACTCGCTAAAAAAGATTGAGCAGGGGTTTTTACTCCTGTAGTAGAGATCAAAGCCTTCTGGCATTTAATTTGTTACTTTTACAATTGTTCTTGTACCTGAGGCCATACAATCACAGCCTCTATTTTTATAAAACTGAAATTGTTATAATTTTTATTTATAAAGTCTCAATCAAGAATTCAATTCAATATAATTCCTTCTTCTGAATAGACATCATATTTTGCCTTCTTCAGGTAAATTAAGAATAAAACATTCAGAGCTCCTGAGAGCTGTAACGTTCGCAACGCAGGATTAGCCCATATGTAAAAATTAGATTTTAACTAAAAACTCGATCAAAACGTTTTTTACTGCGGATCTTAGACTATAATAGATTCTGATACAAAACTGGCATGAATATTGAAAACAGTTTCACTAGATGCCGGTTAATTTTTTTCCGGGTCCCGAAGTCAAAGCCTATATTGACTACGAAATGTAAAACTTTAATATTTTTTTAGAGGGATTGGCTTCAGCTATTGTACCTGGAAAAAGTAATGGTAAAAAACGCTCAAAAGCAGAAAATGCCGCTCTCAAAGATTTTGGAATTGAGTATGCTAAGTCTGGAAGGGCTGCTTGTAGGGGCTGTGAACAAAAAATTACAAAAGATCAGATACGAATTCGAAAAACTGTATACGATACAGAAGTTGGAATGAAGTATGGTGGGCAGGCACTATGGCATCATGTTGAGTGTTTTGCCCAAATACGTGCTGATCTGGGATGGTTTGATAAAGGTTCAAATCTACCAGGATACGACAGTTTAAAAGCAGATGGAAAAGCAGAAGTCCAGAAGGCCTTACCGTGAGTTTTGTTTATTTCTAGTACATATTAAAACCACATTTAATTCATTCATACATATGTCCTATGGTTTCTACTACCCTACTTTTCAGTTTTCCGGATATTCTTTAAATCTATGTACCTTAATCATAGCTATAACTGTCATAAGAGCTAAGGTATAGAGTTTTTGTTGTTCCAATATCGCCCACACAACAATTTTTGCAAATGTATTCTGTTTTATTTTATGAGAGAGAGATGATCTAGAGAATCAATTATTATAATTTTTTTTCTTGGTTCCGCGTATTCTATTAAAATTTATGTTTTCAGTTTTTGGTGATTAGTTCGTGAGTTAAGGACTGTTTCGTAAAGAAACTGCACATTTTGAAATATATTTTTCACGAAGAGTACGCATTTATTTAAAACAAGGAATGTGCTTTAATCCTTTTTATGTTCTTCGGTATTGTTATAGTAGAAGTCGCGTATCGAATATAAAGTACGCAAGAAAAGTTGGCCAAACAAAATCAGTAACAATTGTGTAAAAATATAATTATTAAGTCTTTAAAAAAAAAGTGGAAGAAAACAAGTGACCCAATACAAGAAAAGAAGGTAGTGACTTTGTTGAACAAAAACTAAAGTATCTCAGTACGGGGTTCGGTGAAAAAAGCTGGAGGCAGTGACGATGATTCAACGAGTGAAGCATAGACACAACATACAAAAAACAAAAAGGACCAAAAAAAAAAAGTGAAATGGAAGTTGCAAGTTGGTAAAACAAGGCTTCGAAGATTGTTTGACCATTTACTAAAATATTTACTAAAATAAAATTGACAAAATTCTGTGTTTTTTAAAAGTTTTTCGAAAAAAATGAAGTTTATTATATTTCGTACCATTTTAGAACATATGGAAGGTGGACGTGTTCTTGATCCGTTCACGTCCATTTTCACTAAATAGCTTTATGCTACTAATTAAATTTCAGATATCAAATATTGTTGTACCTGAACTATTTTCAAAGTTATTGCTATTTCCAATTTTGGGCTATATGGGAGGTGAGCGTGTCCTTTGCCCAATCGCGCTCTATTTTAATGAGTATCTAGATGCTACTAATTTCATCTCAAAAATCAGAATATTATTGTTGTATTTCAAATATTCACGAAATTATGGCGATTTTAAATTTTGGACTATATGGGAGATTGACGTGCCCTTAACCTAATCATGCCCATTTTTAGCAAATGGCTAGATACTAACAATACTATTTCAGATATCGAATTTGATTGCTGTACCAAAAATAGTTTTGCTATTATTAGTTTTACGAAACTGGAGAGTTGCAAGAATACTGAAAAGTCGTTGAAGAAAAAACCCATTGCACTCCAAAATGTGGTGGGAACGGGGTGACTGATAATAGCACAGAAACTTGATCGAACCTTATATTAGCCATTTATATGATCAACTCCATAAAAATGTTAAGTTTTATTCCACAGAGTGCAAAATTCGTAAATTTGAAGAATTAAACTAGGGTTTTTTTATGTTATCGATTTAATATATTTATGTATATTTAAAAAAAAAACTAATATGTAAGCTTGCAAATCTTCAGTAAATAGGACAACTAAGGACTGCGATCGATAAAATTGTCCGATACATTTTATCTAATAACTTGTTTTTAAATTCCTCAATTTAAATTTTTTTTTTCGCAGTAGTCTTTAAAATGAATTTACCAAAACTATGGTTTTCAAATTTTGTCCCTAGTCGGTCATATTTACTTAAAAAAGGCAAACGAGCTAGAAGTTCGAAAGTCAATAATAAAAATTTTTGAAGATCACCCGCGCTGGACTACAAATAGAATTGCTCGGAATTGCAAAGTTAATGATGATCAAAACAAAAAGAAGAACTTCGTCACAATTTTAAAGAAGAACCCAAACATTTCATGCAGAAAACTGGCACAGAAGGTAAAATGTTCCGAGATTTTAGTTCGCAAGGCCAAAAAGAGGTTGGTTTGAAGACGTTTATGGTACAAAAAGTTTCTGAGAGAAATGCTATGAAGAACACGAAAGCAAAACAGCACGCCATAAAATTTAAAATTAATTTTTTTCCAAAAATTCGAATGCTGCATCATGGACGACGAAACGCATGTTTTAGCCGATTTTACGCAGCTTCCAGGCCAAAAATTTTACACTGTAGACTCGCGGGGGAATGTGGACGAAAAGCTTAAGTCAAAAAAGCAGTCAAAATTCCCTCGTAAGTTCTTGGTTTGGTAAGGAATCTGCAGTTGTGGCAAAAGGAGCAATTCTTTTGTAACCACTGGAACAGTAAACTCCGAATTCTACATTAAGGAATGCTTGGAAAAAAATGTAAGCGTTTCCTACGAAAGCATGAAGTTTCCACTTGTTTTGGCCAGAGCTAGCATCTTGTCATTATAGTAAAGTGGCCTTGGAAAGGTACTCAAGAAATAATGTGATTTTGGTGCCTAGTGAAGCGATTCCTCCAAACTGTCCAGAACTCTGGCCAATTGAAAGATGCTGGGCTTTGGTCAAAAAGGAGATAAAAACAACAAAAAAAGTTGCCAAGCAGGCTAAAAATTTTCGAGAAAAGTTGTGTTCAGCAGCTAGAAAGTTATCAAATAATACCAAAAAATCCTTAATGGAAGGAGCGCCAGAAAGTTACATAAAAATTTCTAAAAAAAATATTAATAAAATTCTAGATACGTTATTAAAATGGTTATAAAATGGCGGTTCAATAATGAGTCTAACTTTTAAAATCAGACTACTAGTTCCAGAGATTTTTTGAATTTTGTATCGGACAATTTTATCGATCGCAGTCCTTAAAACTTACCATTAGTTTAAGAAGGTAGAACCATATAGTTTCTAAGATACACTTATTTAATAGTAAACATATTGCGGCTTATGTAAATGGGCAGATTATAATATTTCCGTTATCCTTATTATTTCCTTCTAAATAAAAAAATATTTGACCGCGCTCGAGAATGTACAAAACTTCAATTTGAGTCATAGTTTTTGAGATATGAAAATTTTTCAAAAAATCACCCAATTTTTTTTCCAAAAAACTTATTTTTTCCAAAAAATGTATTTTTAACCTATAATTTTCATAACTAAATTAGGAAGCCCAATTTATTTCTTTTCATTTGATATGCGACGTGTATCTGAAATTGCTTTATTAAGAAATTTTTATGGAAAAAAAAAATTTAACAAAGCAATTTTCTTGAAGTTAGGAACTTTAAGCAACAACAATGCCGGAACAGACAACAACAACAACTTTATAACAACGACAACACCAATCAATACTACATTAATTTTAAAAACTCAAAAAGTGATGTGTGAAATGGAGCTGAGAAAGTACTTATTCTAATTGTTATACATGTAGCTTGTACTAAATGATAGAATAATATTATTGGACAAAGAGGGCCTAAAGTATATGAGAATAGGTGCTCAACAACAATACCCCCACAACCAACAACAACACCACCACCGACAGCAACAAAAATGGGCAATTGGACTTGATCCTCAAAAACTTTAAGTTTCGATATCACGAAAATGAAGCGAGATATCGAAAAAATGTAATTTAATTTTTTTTTAAATGTCTGGGGTCATGGAAATCGCGCCCAATTACCAATTCGCTTTTGCAGCAAGCACAATAATTATCCACACCACCCCCAAGAAACGACATCTAGGACTGGTATTACATTATAGCCTGTTTCCACCGAAGATTTATGAAGTGATTTAGCCGTAACTCACCTCATTCATCAAGTGTTTAACGTTAAATTAATTTTAAAATAGCCGTAATAGCCCGTTTCCACTGGTGATAAAGGCACGATATATGCCGAATTTTACAGAAAGGAGTGTCTGAAATTGCATTTTAAACTTTTTTATAAGAAACACAATGCATCAACAATATTTTGGACTGACTTTGCGAAAGAAGGGAACCCACCAGATGCTCCCGAATTTCGCCCAATAGAAAGGTATTGGGCCATTGTGAAACAAAACTTGAAGAAAGATGGTCTAGTTGCTGACTACATCAAAGAATTGGTATAGAACGGAATATTAAGAGAACAACTTTTTTTTATAAGTTTTAATGAAAAGTGAATTAAAATATTTATTATCTTAAAATATAAGCGGAAGATTAAGAAAATGAAATTACACGGCTCGCTTTTAACTTGCTTTTACCTCGATGTCGGCAGACTCCAGGTTTTTTGATGCAAAGTTATTCACTGCTATTCACGAGCTAATCGATTTTCAGGGTCGAATTTCAGTTACTAAATGGTCTTCACATTGTTTCTGTATCAAAAAATGGTTTGACAAAAATTAATTGACAAACTGAGTATGCAGTTATTTTTCCGTTTATTTGCAGATTCAAAAATGGTATTTTTGAATATTCTACCTGTTCGCATTAACGAGATATTGTATTTTAAACGATTTTTTTGAAATTTTTTTGTTGTAAAAAAATGAATTTTCGCGTTATTTTAAAAAATCAGGAACAAAAGAAAACAAGAAAAATTGTTTTCAATGTAAATTTTGATGTTGAATCCGAATCCGGCCTTAGAATTGCTATATCTTATATGATTTTTGAGAAATCTTAACCTAAAAGTTTATTTTTTTGAGATTTTTGAGGTTATTTAACCAAATAAACAAGTTCTTGGCCAAATTTTTGATAACGCAGCTGAAGGAGAAAAAAGATATCGATATAATTTAAGCTGGGTTTTGAAGTCAAAGAATAGGGCTTTAAGCTGTTTCGAGAATAGGCCATTTGAATTTTGCACCTTGAATTATGTGATTTTTTCAATATATCTCCTAAGTTAACTGAGTTTTATTGCATTTGGTGGTGGGATTTTGTTCGTCTCGTCCATATCTACTCTTTCACTCCCAAATCAGTGCTTTTGGATGCATTTTAAGCAAGTAAGGACACAAAATTTCCAAAAAAGTGATATTTTTCGCATTTTATGACACTAGGCTCAATAGAAATCACCCGAGTTGTGGATTTATGCCTTTTAACCTATAGCCGAGATCCATACGAACACTTTGATATAATATATGTTTCATATGCCAATATCCATACGTTTAACCTATAATATATGTGGCATATGAGCAAAAATATCTCAAGTGAGCCACCTAATAAATTAAACGTAAAAAAGGCTTTAACAAAATGATGTTTTATAACAACTAGTAAAGATTTTGTAAAAATGTTTTTTAGAGATATTTAGCATAGGTCGGGAAATAAAATGGTATTTTTTTTTGGCCCAAAATTTTTATTTTATTATTGAAAGTCATTACTTCAAATATGTACATAAAGCTAAAGCAACTTCTCCGCCTCTCAGAAAACTATTAAAAATATGTAGGCACTCTCCACTTGTCAAAAAACTATATCATAAAAAAAAAAAATGGGGTAATCGAATCTGGAATATAGTTTCTTGACAAGTGGAGAGTACCTACATATTTTTTATAGTTTCCTCAGAGGCGAAGAAGTTGCATTTTTTTTATGTACCTATTTGAAATAGGGATTTTCAACAATAAATTAAAAATTTTTTTACAAAACAAAAACACCATTTTATTTCCAGACCTATGCTTAGTATCTTAAAAAAAAAAACATTTTTACAAATCTTTACTAGTTGTTATAAAACATCATTTTGTTAAAGCCTTTTTTACGTTTAATTTCTTAGATGGCTCACTTGAGAAATTTTTGCTCATATGCCACATATATTATAATATAATTATAGGTTAAACGTATGGATCTCGGCTATAGGTTAAAAAGTAAAAACTGTACATAAATTCTCCATTCGGGTAACTTCTATTGAGCCGAATGTCATAAAAGGCGAAAATATCAATTTTTTGGGAATTTTGTGCTCTAACTTGCTAAAAAATGCATCCAAAAGGACTGATTTGGTAGTGAAAGAGTAGATATGGACGAGACGAACAACATCCCACCACCAAATGCAATAAAACTCAGTTAACTTACGAGATAATCCTCCATTCGGTTAATTTCTATTGAGCCGAATGTCATAAAAGGCGAAAAATATCACTTTTTTGGGAATTTTGTGCTCTAACTTGCCAAAAAATGTATCCAAAAGGACTGATTTTGTAGTGAAAGAGTAGAACAAAATCCCACCACCAACTCAGTTAATTTACGAGATATATTGAAAAAACCACATAATTCAAGGTGCAAAATTCAAACGGCCTTTTCTCGAAAACTAGAGCCAACTTGAACAAACTGAGCCAAATGGTCTTTTATTTTAGCCTATATTTTCACCCCGCAGCGTCAGATCCGAGTAAACTTTTGGCGACCAAATTTTGTTCCATAGTGTTATATAACCTCAAAAGTATCAAAAAAAAAATTATTTTCTGACTTTTATGGTTTATACCTAGATATATCGCAAAATGGATAGAAAAACTGTGCAACACAAAAATTTTAATTTGGCCTCGGCTAAATTTTTTTTGACTAATTAACGGTCGCTTATTCGGAATCTGGCAACCGTTTTTTTCTATCACGTCTGAGGTCCGAGTTATCTTTGGTTTGAAGTGCAGAAAGCGCTATTTTCAGACATATGGCGTGCATCCAGAAATTAGTGCAGTTCTTCCAGATCTTCCTCTTCAAACCATTTTTTAACTTTTCTAATTGGATCATTACTTTCCGAGGTATCAACCATTAAAGTAAAGGTATACAAATTTAATATAGTCCTTCACAGGGACTTGTGATACCTTTACTTTACTGGATGATACTTCAGAAAGTAATGATCCAATTGAAAATGTTAAAAATGGTTTGAAGAGGAAGATCAGGATTATTCAACGCCGCTAACAAAAGTGAACTTAACTACTTCCTAGATGCATGCCATATGTCTGAAAATAGCGTTTTCTTCACTTTAAACCAAGGATAACTCGGATCTCGGACGCGATAGAAAAACCGGTTGCCAGATTCCGAATCAGCGACCCTTAATTAGTCAAAAATCTCGAAAAACAAAACTTCTATTTGAAATTTCTCAAAAACCAAACAAGATATAGCAATTCTAAGGCCGGATTCGGATTCAACATCAAAATTTACATTGAAAATAATTTTTCTTGTATTCTTTCGTTCCTGATTTTCTAAAAAAACGCGAAAATTAATTTTTTTACAACAAAAAAATTAAAAAAAAAAATCGTTTAAAATACAATATCTCGTTAATGCGATCAGGTAGAATATTCAAAAATACCATTTTTGAATCTGCAAATAAACGGAAAAATAACTGCATACTCAGTTTGTCAATCAATTTTTGTCAAACCATTTTTTTGATACAGATTTGGTAACTGAAATTCGACCCTGAAAATCGATTAGCTCGATGAGCGATTTAAAAAAAACTTTTTCTGTCTATTTGGACCCCAATGAATAACTTTGCATCAAAAAACCTGGAGTCTGCCGACATCGAGGTAAAGCCAAGTTAAAACGAGCCGTGTAACTTCATTTTCATTTTAGGGTTTTCTCAAAAACCGCCCTTGCGCGAACACTAAACTTAATTTTTCCTAATTATCTATGACTTGAACTATAAAAGTCAATTGAGAAAACTCATTTGTACGACAACGAATCTCAATTTCGACTTCGAGACACCGTGAAAGTTGAAAGAAAAAATTAATAAAATCAGTAATGAAAGTGCAGTTTCTTTTCGGTACAGTCTTTATATCTTTAATACTGTTTTTTTTTTTTATTCAAAACTGAAATAAAGTTCAACAAATTGAGGAAAAACCAATCTAAATTTGATATCGATTTTTGATTAAATACGGGTTGCTACAAGGTCTGAGGAGCTATTTTTAAACATATGGCATACATCCAGGAAGTTGTGTAGGTCACTTTTGCCAACGGCATCGATTAGCCCTAAGCTCCCTCCTCAAAGTTTTTCAATTGGATCATTACTTTCCGAGATTTTATCGAATATTTTCTGGTTAAATTTTTGTAAATACAAATCAATTGTAAAATTATTTTTATTGTGTTTTTTTATTTCAGTCTTCGGATTGTACGAATCTTACAGACTAATTACAATATGTAATATAAATATAACTTATCATAAAATTAGTTAAAGAATTTAAACAGATTTGATTAAAATTTATATACACTTACATTAAAATTAATAAACGGAGGGAAGCGATATATATATGATACAGCGGTATATACTTAGGTTCGTTAAAGGCACAATTAGATCTATGAATTGAAAAGTAATTGAAACCACACGGATTACGGAACGAGCCTGTACCATGCATTTTGCTTCAGAAAGATTTTATTTGCTTCATTTTTAGTTTTTGAATTTATTATTGATAAGTTAGTATATAAGTACTTTGCCATTATATTAAGCAAAACAAAAACGTATCTTTTGGACATTTCATTAGCTTTTCAAAAATGTTCCCGAAATGACTATTATTAGTGGTGCTCTGATGAAAAGCAATGTAACAAAAAAAATTAATGAATTTTTGTATGAGGCCTACCTTAAAGTTATTTGGCTTATTAAGCCTCATCAAGAAAATCAGGTTTCAAAAATATCTTTTTATGATGACCACCCTAAATATCCACTCTAAATACAAGTTATGTAGCTTAGTAAGGGCCCATCAATTAAAAGCTAGGTGGTGTCAATTTCTTGTGAATCGATTAAGCGGCTTTCGAGAAATTGCTATTGATAATGGGGGTTATCGTGAATTAAGATTCCCGGGGAACTTTCTCAGACTGCAGTGCATTCTCTATTGCAGTTTAAGAAAATTCCCGGAGAATTTTGATTCACGATAACCCCCAATATATTTTGATGATGATGTGGTGTAAATTACAAGTAAATCAAATGCGATTTAAACCAAATTTTGCATGAGGTCCACAACACTCCTGGTCCAATCATAGATACATACATTCATATTTCAAGTATCATAACTGCTATAGGTTAGGTTAGATCCGGGAGATGAACATGTTGTCATCATTAATTTAGGCCTCGAGAAAGGGCCCATTGTATACTCGATACTAAGAGCTTTAGCAGAGAAAGTCTAAGAGAACCACTTGGATGTACATATATACTTCCATATGGATTTAAGACAAACCTCAGACAGTGAGTCAAGCGATTCCAAATTGAAATGACCAAAATTCTTTCTGCGTCTAAGCGCAAGCGCTGGACATTCACAAAAGAAATGAAAAACTGTTTCTTCCATATCAGGGTCTTTACAACTTTTACAAAGGTCGCCAATGTTTGAGAAACCTAAACGAGATGCATGGGTTCCCATCGCACAATGTCCAGTAATAGCACCGATTAAGATCCGTACATTGTTTCTCCATTGCTATTAAAAACTTAGTACGATTTATACTATATGATGGCCAAATAGATCTAATATGATTACAAGTTTGAAGATTTGACCATCTAGAATTAGCAAGCTGAATACATTTATTTTCGATTTTTCCCTTGATTACGCTAATGGGTTTTTTTATTGAATGGTCAGCCAAAAGGGCATTTTGGTTTGACCCTATTTTAGCCAGTTCATCTGCAATTTCGTTGCCCTCGAAATTACTATGACCTGGAACCCAGCAAAGTGTTAAATTATAGTCCTCGCTAATATCGCAAAGGATATTTTATAGCTTAACACAAGTTTTGACGTGATATAATTTGATGAGATTGCTTTGATAGCCGCCTGAAATTGGGACTTATGGGCTTTGAGGATTTCACAAGCTCTAAGAACAGCAAAACCTCTGCCTGAAGGACACTACAGTCGTTCGGCAGTCTTTGCTAAGTCTAAAGGCTTAGAATAAATGCCTGATCCAGTGCCTGTATCCAATTTTGACCCATCCGTGTATATTTCCAAAGATGCGTTTAAAGGAGCCCAGTTTTCTCTTTCAGGTATTAGCACCTTGAAGTTCGTTGGGAAGAGAAGGTGTGGTAAGAGGTAGTCAGTACCACCTATTACATCACAATCCATAAATTGGAGTAAAATACTATTATGACCAAAAGATTTCGACTTCCAGAAACCCAATTCTTTAAGTCTGATAGCACTTTTCGCGGCCATGCTTCTGGCAAAAATATCAAGTGGTTCTAGGTGAAGAAGAGTTTCCAGTGCAGCAGTGGCAGTAGTTTTAAAGGCCCCAGTAACACTGTGACACGCAACTCTTTTAACCCTGGACAGAATATCCAAATAACTTTGTTTATGTAAAGAGTTCCACCACAGCAAAATTCCGTACATGAGAATCGGCCTGATGATTGCCTTATACATCCAAAAAATTATTATTATATTATACTTACCAAACAAGCGTTTACAAGAATAGAAAGCAACGTATGTTTTCCTAATTCTATTTTCAACATTTAACTTCCATTTAAGTGTACGGTCAAGAACAATACCCAGGAAAGTCACGCTTTCCTTTATAGGAAGACTAATGCCATCCAAAATTGGATGCCTAAATTGAGGTATTTGATGTTTATTTGAAAAAACAACAACCTCAGTTTTTTCGGCATTAATACTTAAGCCTTTTGAGCTTGTCTAAAGTTTAATGGATTTAAGTGACAAAGACACTTAAATATCACTTAAGATATTCAAGTCCTTACCCACTACCATTATACAAATATCATCAGCGTATGCCACTACTCTTACACCCTGTTTGATTAAACTTTTTATCAAGTCGTCAACAACCAGATTCCAGAGTAGTGGTGAGATAACTCCACACTGTGGAGTTCCTCTTGAAACTGATTTGCTTAATGTATAGTTGTTAATTTCAGATTGTACAACAACTACATAATAAAACTTTTTCAATCAGAGCAGTAACACAAGGCTCTGTGCCTATGCGACGCAGACTAGCAGTTACCACACTTGGAAGGACGTTATTAAAAGCTCCTTCAATGTCCAAAAAAGATTCTAGATAGAGTGTATTCCTTTTCCTATAGAGATTTTTCAACAACGCCAACTACATCATGCAGTGCAGTTTCCTGTGACTCCTTTACAGTAAGCGTGCTGTTCATTAGCAAGACCATAAATTATGTTTTTTTCCCGCAAATGATAATCTAAAATTCTCTCATAACTGCTATAGGTGCAGAATTATTGAATGTTCAGAATTTTTTGTGTGGGGGTTGCAACGCCCCTCGCTGTAATCGGCTCTTTTTTTGTAGGGTTATTGATGAATATCACATATTTACATCCATGCATGAAGTTTCAAGCTTTGAACTAGATTCGGCGGGAAAAACGACAAATTTTAAGATCGAAAGTTTTATTGTTTATTTGTTAAGGGGTGTATTTGAAATTTAAGGGTTTCTCCAGCCGGACATGATTTTTAATAGTTTCCAAAATAAAACAATATTTTTCAATTTAACTTCTATATTAGATGCATGTGCTTACTTGGCTGTATATAGAAGCTGTAGTTATACGTTTATTGATTTTGACTCCAGTAATTATTTCGAGAAGTTTACTTAGCATTTATTTACATATTTGTAGTGCAATTAAACCTGAAGACGTTCCTCTAGCAAAGAAAGCCAAACTCGAACCCAAAGATGAAGTTGATGCTGCTCTGGATAAAAAACTTGAACAAACTTTGAAAAAGCAAATGAAACGCTTGTTTAATTTTCGAGATAAAGCACAAGGCGAAATGGCCAGAACAGATATAATATATTTGCTTCAAAACAACGATCAAGATCCAGTTGCTGGGGACACTCAAAAGCTGGCAGATCAGCTTGCAGATATGTTAACGTTTGGCGCCATCCAAAAATGTTCAGAATGCGGCGGTCATCAGTATCTCTTTAACAAGTCAGGGTACTTATGTAATGGACAACTAACCGAATGGACGAAATGTACCAATTTAGTTAAAGAGCCCAAACGCAATCCTTGCAAAATTTCCAGTGATTTAATGCAGAAATATGATTTCTTACAAGACGTCCAAAAAACTACAGAAGTTCGCGTAATTCGTTATGTTCCACCTAGCACGTCGACAATTGCTAAAAACGTCGCTTTGAAAAAGAATGATGAACCAGAAGAGTAAGTAGTTATCGATGCTACATTGTGTATTTGGTAACCAAATTGCGGTACATCCAAATATCAAATTTTAAAAGTAGTGCGACTTTATTTTTTGTGTTGAGATATTTCTTACGTACTTATTTTTTGCAGTCCAAGAGTTAAGCGTGAGCGTCCTCCACTATACGAACTTCAATTTGCGCATATTGGATTAAAAGACCAGGAGAATGATCTAAAAAATCGTATAGGCAAATTAGGTGGAAAAATTGATACTAAAATCAATGAGAAAGTTATTGCTATAATTTCCACTTCCGATGAGGTAAAAAAGATGAGCAGTCGCATGAATAAAGCTAAGGAACTTGGCTTACATGTTGTACCAATTGAATACCTAGACTCTGTGGAGTCTGATAAAGCCGGTGCCATTAACTACATAAGTAGTATGACCTTGTGCGATTGGGGCACTGATCCTTCTGCTCGTATCCCACAAGAAAGTGCCAAAAGCTCGAAATCCAAAAGCATTTATACCAAATCAGTGCCAAAATCAGTAACCCTTAAAGTTAAAGGTGGTTTAGCTGTAGATCCAGATAGTGGTCTAGAAGATGTTGCACATGTATATGTAAAAGGGAATAACAAATATAATGCAGTACTAGGATTGACAGACATACAACGTAATAAAAATTCGTACTACAAACTGCAATTGCTAGAAAGTGATACCAAAACTAGGTAATTGGGTTTTCAACTCACTTCCTTTAGTAGTTAAAATTGAATAAAATGGAAATGCTTTAGTATTTTGGAGTTAGAACTTATTTTTCTTACGATTATTTTCACTTCATTATTAGATATTGGGTATTTCGTTCATGGGGACGAATTGGCACTACTATTGGTGGTAATAAAGTGGATGATTGCACAACACTTAATGATGCTATACGATTATTTAAAGAACTTTATGGAGACAAAACTGGCAATGATTTCGAAAATAGAGAACATTTTCAAAAGGTAATATTGTATATAAGTTATGCCCCATCCACAATCAATGCGGGACTTGCAGGAAATTTTTAAAGCTTTTTGCTCCTTCTTGTTCCCGCACTGATAGCAAAAACACTTCATAACCAGTGCTTGCAGTAAGATTTGATTTTTATGCAGATCTCTGTTATTAAACATTTAAATCTATTAAAATGCAATTAAAATTTTATAATTTTATTTACGATTTTGTTGACGCCGAGAAATCTTGAAATTTTTGTGTTTATTTGTGCTTGTTTTCAATTATTTTTTCAAATATATTTGACATTCCCTGCAAGTGGAACAAGCAACTGCCTTGCATGAAATCAAAAAGCTTTTTTTTTTTACTCTCTTTACTATTTTTCTCAAATCCTGCAGCGGTAAAATAGAATTTTCTGCTCTGCTCTAACTCATGAAATTTCAACTAACTGTTTCACTTGCACCTGTTCCTGCATTGATTGTGGATAGGGCATTAGCAAAGTCTTTAAAAAAAATATATTATTTTAAATTTGTGTTTTCACTAGGTTCCTGGTAGAATGTATCCTATTGACATTGATTACGCAGGGGACACCAAAGTCGATTTAAACACAGAGCACAAGATTAAATCTGAGTTGGATCCAACTGTGCAAAACCTCGTTAAGCTTCTATTCGATATAGATAATATGAAGCGCACTATGATGGAATTTAATTTGGACATGGAAAAAATGCCACTTGGTAAATTGAGCCAAAAACAAATACAATCGGCATATACAGTGCTCACTGAACTATATGGTCTCATTCAAAATGGTGGAAGTAACTCTGCCTTTATCGATGCCACTAATAGATTTTACACTCTTATTCCACATAATTTTGGCGTTTTGAGCCCTCCACTTCTTGATACATCTGAGCAAATCGAAAAATTGAGGCAAATGGTAGACTCGCTTTTAGAAATAGAATGCGCTTACACTCTTCTCCAAACCGAAGATAAAAATGATGAGGTCAATCCACTAGACAAACATTATGAGCAACTTAAAACAAAACTGGAGCCTATAAAAAGAGAAAGTGATGAATTTGCCATCCTCAAAAAATACTGTAAAAATACCCATGCCGATACACACAAAATGTACGAATTGGAAATTATTGACATTTTTAAGGTCGTTCGTCAGGGTGAAGCGCGTCGTTTTAAGCCATTTAAGAAACTAAATAACCGAAAACTACTTTGGCATGGCTCACGACTTACTAATTTTGCTGGTATCTTATCACATGGTTTAAAGATAGCACCCAAGGAGGCTCCAGTCACTGGTTACATGTTCGGCAAAGGCATATACTTTGCTGACATGGTATCGAAGTCAGCAAACTACTGTTGCACTTCTAAACTAAATTCAACTGGACTAATGTTGTTATCAGAGGTTGCGCTGGGTGATATGATGGAATGCAGAGAGGCAAAATATGTTGAAAAGCTACCGAAAGATAAGCACAGTTGCTTTGGACGGGGACGTACAATGCCAAATCCGAAGGAGTCTCATTTTAGGGAAGATGGAGTTGAAATTCCGCTTGGAAAACCAGAAACCGATAACAAATTGAAGTCATCACTTTTGTATAATGAGTACATTGTTTATGATATTGCTCAAGTTAACATTCAATACTTATTCCGCATGGAATTTAAATACAAATATTAATATTAAAAGCAAATTCCAGATTTAATTAATTACTGTCACAACACTTGTAAACATTTGCTTGTGTTAATGAATTTTTTTGTTTTTGTTCAAGTTTACAATGTTCAATATGTTTTTTGTTTTTTTCCGTTTCTTAAAAATATAATATATTCTGCTATTAAAAGACCGATGATTTTTTATACACGTTTTTGTAGGCCTTTTTTTTGTATGTAGGTATATTTGGGCCTTATTTCATATTGTAGGGAGCGATATTTCATTACAATAAGTGGGCGTTATTTCATATTTCTAAAATGAAATATATAGCCCACAATAAAAACGAAATAACGCTCATATTGTCCGTTTTTGCTTGTGAGTGCTAGTGTGGAAAATAGGACTATGATTTGAATTCCCCTATACGATTGATATGAAAAAGTAAGTGCGTCTAAAATATTTTATAATTATGTTGCTATATGCCTCATACGAAAAATAGGATGATTCATTAGTCTTACGAAAACTATGTTTTTGTTGATTCTTGCGGCGAAAACGAGGACATTTTACCCTGTTTTTGAGGAAAACTAGGGTGTTTCACTAGGTATATGAATTTAACGAAAAGTAGGACTTTTCGAGGTTTTATGTCGGACGTTCCAGTTTTTATGTTGAAAAGTAGGATATCTTGCTATTTTTTGACGAAAACTAGGATATTTCGATGCCTCTTTCAAAAAGTGCGATGATTCGCTTTGTATTCATTCAATATAAAAAATCTTTCTTTTCGTTAAAAAATATAAACATCCAAATTTTTGACAGAGGCTTCTAAATCAACATCATACTTTTCGACAAAATTTTCAATTGTCCTACCATTCGCCAACATTTATTATGTCCTAGTTTTCGTAAGACAAATGAATCATCATACTCTTCGTAAAACGCATTGATTGAACGGGATATGAAGTGTAATGGACTTGCATGTAGGGCATTCATTGATCTCGACGTCATCATGTATTTTGACAAGTTTACCCAGTATTGATTTATGCATATATTTCTAGTGCAATTAAACCTGAAGACGTTCCTCTAGCAAAAAAAGCTTGTCTTGAACCAAAAGATGATGATGAAGCTCAGAATAAAAAACTGGAACAAACTTTGAAAAAGCAAATGAAGCGCTTGTTTAATTTCCGAAACAAAGCACAGTGCGAAATGGCCAGAACAGATATAATATATATGCTTCAAAACAACGATCAAGATCCAGTTGCTGGGGACACTCAAAAGCTGGCAGATCAGCTTGCAGATATGTTAACGTTTGGCGCCATCCAAAACTGCACAGAATGCGGTGGTCATCAATATCTCTTTAATAAGTCAGGATACTTATGTAATGGACAACTTACCGAATGGACAAAATGTGCCAATTTACTTAAAGAGCCCAAACGTAATCCTTGCAAAATTTCGAGTGCTTTAGTGCAGAAATATGATTTCTTACAAGACGTCCAAAAAAATACAGAAGTACGTGTAATTCGTTATATTCCACCTAGCACTACAGCAATAGCTAAAAACGTTGCTTTGAAAATGAAAGATGAACCAGAAGAGTAAGTTGTAATCCACGCTTCGCTCAGAAGCCAATGCGGTTAAGTCCAAAAAACGTAAATTAAGAAAATTTTAAAATTCTTCTGAAATTATTTAACAAATAGTTCTAAAAAAAGCTGTAGAAAAGTGGTTTTTAACCAAGAAGAATATTCTACTAAAAATTTGTAAAATCAGAAAATATCAAAAAATTGACCTAACCGCATTGGGCGACTTCAAATATCAAAACTTAAAAGTAATGGGTCTCTATTATTTGTTGTGAGATATCTTTTACGTACTTATTTTTTGCAGTCCAAGAGTTAAACGTGAACGTCCACCACTATACGAACTTCAATTTGCGCATGTTGGATTAAAAGGCCTGGAGAATGATCTAAAAAATCGTATAAGCAAATTAGGTGGAAAAATTGATACGAAAATCAATGAGAAAGTTATTGCTATAATTTCCACTTCCGATGAGGTAAAAAAGATGAGCAGTCGCATGAATAAAGCTAAAGAACTTGGCTTACATGTTGTACCAATTGAATACCTAGACTCTGTGGAGTCTGATAAAGCCGGTGCCATTAACTACATAAGTAGTATGACCTTGTGCGATTGGGGCACTGATCCTTCTGCTCGTATCCCACAAGAAAGTGCCAAAAGCTCGAAATCCAAAAGCATTTATACCAAATCAGTGCTAAAATCAGTAACCCTTAAAGTTAAAGTTGGTTTAGCTGTAGATCTAGATAGTGGTCTAGAAGATGATGCACATGTATATGCAAAAGGGAATAACAAATATAATGCAGTACTAGGATTGACAGACATACAACGTAACAAAAATTCGTTCTACAAACTTCAACTGCTAGAAAATTATGACAAAAATAGGTATTTAAATTTCAGACTCATTTGCTTTAGAACTTAAAACTTATTTTTCTTACGATTATTTTCACTTCATTATTAGATATTGGGTATTTCGTTCATGGGGACGAATTGGTACTACTATTGGTGGTAACAAATTGGATAATTGTACAACACTACATGATGCTATACAATTATTTAAAGAGATTTATGCAGAAAAAACCGGCAATGATTTCGACTATAGAGACAATTTTCAAAAGGTAATTATACAAGTTCACTAAGTTTTATAAAAAAAAACTGTTTTTTAATTTGTGTTTTTACTAGTTTCCTGGTAAAATGTATCCTATTGATATTGATTACGCAGGAGATTCCAAAGTCGACTTAAACACAGATCGCAACATTAAATCAGAATTGGATCCAACTGTCCAAAACCTCATTAAGCTTCTATTTGATATAGATAATATGAAACGCACTATGATGGAATTTAATTTGGACATGGAAAAAATGCCACTTGGTAAATTGAGCCAAAAACAAATACAATCGGCATATACCGTGCTTACTGAACTATATGGCCTCATTCAAAATGATGGAAGTAACTCGGGCTTTATCGATGCCACTAACAGATTTTACACTCTTATTCCACATAATTTTGGCGTTTCGAGCCCTCCACTTCTTGATACATCTGAGCAAATCGAAAAATTAAGGCAAATGGTAGACTCGCTTTTAGAAATAGAATGCGCTTACACTCTTCTTCAAACCGAAGATAAAAATGATGAGGTCAATCCACTAGACAAACATTATGATCAACTTAAAACAAAACTGGAGCCAATAAAAAGAGAAAGCGATGAATTTGCCATTCTCAAAAAATACTGTGAAAATACCCACGATACACACAAAATGTACGACATGGAAATTATTGACATTTTTAAGGTCGTTCGACAGGGTGAAGTGTGTCGTTTTAAGCCATTTAAAAAACTAAATAACCGAAAATTACTTTGGCATGGCTCACGACTTACGAATTTTGTTGGTATCTTATCACATGGTTTGAAGATAGCACCCCCGGAGGCTCCAGTCAGTGGTTACATGTTCGGTAAAGGCATATACTTTGCTGACATGGTATCGAAGTCAGCCAGCTTTTGTTTCACTTCCAACCAAAATTCAACTGGACTAATGTTGTTATCAGAGGTTGCGCTGGGTAATATGATGGAATGCAGAGACGCAAAATATGTTACGAAGCTTCCGAAAGATAAGCACAGTTGCCTTGGACGTGGGCGTACAATGCCGAATCCGAAGGAGTCTCATTTTAGGGAAGATGGAGTTGAAATTCCGCTTGGAAAACCAAAAAATGATAACAAAATTAAGTCATCACTTTTGTATAATGAGTACATTGTTTATGATATTGCTCAAGTTAACATTCAATATTTATTCCGCATGGAGTTTCAATACGGCGTTAGGAAATAACGCCCAAGGAAATAACGCCCAAAAAAAAAACGAAATAACGCCCATAAAATAAAATGACGTAATAACGCCCAAAATAAAAAACGAAATAACGCCCATAAAATAAAATGACGTAATAACGCCCAAAATAAAAAACGAAATAACGCCCAAAAAATATGAAATAACGCCCAAAATCAAAAACGAAATAACGCCCAACTTATTTTCACATAAATTTGGGCGATAATCATTTTGGAAATAACGCCCAAAAATTTGGGCTTTATTTCGTTTTTTTGGGCGTTATTTCGTTTTATTTTTAAAAAATGAAATAACGCCCAAAAACGAAAAACAAAATAACGCCCAAATTATTTTCATCCAAATAAATTTTGGGCGTTATTTCAAAAAGGATTATCGCCCAAATTTATGCGAAAATAATTTGGGCGTTATTTCGTTTTTGATTTGGGCGTTATTTCATATTTTTGGGCGTTATTTCGTTTTTTATTTTAGGCGTTATTACGTCATTTTATTTTTTTGGGCGTTATTTCATTTTTTTTTTTTTAAGGAAATAACGCCCAAAATAAAAACGAAATAAAGCCCAAATTTTTGGGCGTTATTTCCAAAATGATTATCTCCCAAATTTAATAACAAACGACACTTTTTCACATACATGTAAATAAATAAATATCTGGTATAATTTTAATCCACTATAAATTGCTAACAATATACATAGTAGATACTACTAGACAACAGCCAAAATGTTAATTTCGCAAACCATATTTTCTAAACTAATTTGAGGTCGCTAAGTCCGAAAATTGAATTTATTTTTTTTTTTTCTTAGGGGCCGTTCTCGAGATAATCAAAAATTTAGAATTTTAGTGTTTTCTCTCAATTTTTAAAAATATATTTCGAGAAACCCAATGTTCATCCAATGACTCCATTTTAAAGCAAAATTTGCAACATTTCCAACAATGAAACAATAATAAAGATCTGATTAAAATTGGCTAAGTTATAGCAGCGTAGTTTTTACAACTTTTCATATTAAAGCCAAATAAAACACGGTTTTTCGGGCAATAGTATATACAAATATACTTTTTTTATATCTTTACACAATAGTGTAGTTAATTGCAAACAACTTGAACCAAAGTTTAGCAAAATCGGCTAATATTTTAAAAAGTTATTAAGATTACACTGAAATAAGACCATTCAATTTTTCATCAAAAAAATAAACATGTACAAACATGTTTTTTGCTCATAACTTTTTTTCTTCACAGAACAGATGCTCAAAGTTACTTCAAAACTATGTTCTTGCAAAAATTTTGGCGTTAACAAATTTTACATTTTTTGTTTAGTATAACTAATATTCGATTCCAGAAATCGATTTTTTTACGTTTTTCAATTACGCGGTCAGAAAAACGCTCATTTACTCAAAAGGCAGGCATCTTAGGAAAAAAGTATATATGACATAAAATGCTTAGAATTGGTATACGTGAGAATTTTTTCAGAATTTTTTTTAGATCTTTTAAAACTTTTCAAAATGGGTCAAAAAATAAATATTCCAAAAATTTTGAAAAAATTCACACGCATACTTTGGGCGATTCTAAACACTTTATGCCTTATACAATTTTTTTACTTCATACAAATTGTTCTAGTTTATTGTACCTGTATATTCATTCGATAAAAAAAATCAAAGTGGTCTTACTTCACTGAAACCTTAATAACTTTTTAAAATATGATCCGATTTTGGATTTTTTTAAATTTGTATACACTAATGGGCCAAATACCGTGTTTAATTTGGCTGAAAGGTTGTAAAAAAACTAATAGAAAAACTTACCAATTTTAATCAGATTTTAATAATTGCTACATTTCTTGAAAGCGTTATAGATTTTCTTTAAAATTGTATAAAAATGTATTCGATCAAAACTGGGTTTCTCCATATATATTCTTAAAAATGGAGCTATAACCTCAAAAATCGAAATTTTCTATTATTTCAAGACGGGCCCCTAGAAAAAATAAATAAATTCGATTTTCGGACTCAGCGACCTCAAATTAGTTTAAAACATATGGTTTGCACAATGTTACAAACAAAATTTAATTATTTGTAATGTATAGCCCAGGAAAATAAGACGAAAAAAGAGCTGCTGTGCGAAATAATTCCAAGTGAATTTTTTTCACCGGAATTATCTTTATTAATGCATGATAAATAAAGTGTGAAAAGTCCATTGCAAAGCCGCGTGCGCATAAAAAGTTATTAAGGCTCAAAGGTCGCTAAAATCATTTTTTTGCAAATATCTCGCTAGTGCTAACTTTTACAGAAAAATATTGGTCTCCAATTTTGTAGCACAGGAAATTTCCTACAAAAGTACGTTAAAAATTTTTTGCTACGACTTCTAGTTTAGAAGATCACCCAATTTAAAAAGTTGTTAACAGTTATGATATGACATGCTACCTATGAGTTCATATTAAAATATTTTACTTCTTAAATTGTGATAACTCTTCAACGAAAAGTCGTACAAACAAAATTGAAATATCGTTTAAGAGATAATTTAGTTTTCTATATAGCGTACTTATTTTTTTTCGAACAACCCATGGCCTTAAAGATATTCGTGAAAAACCGTTAAGGCTTCGAAAATACTGGTTTTTTCGTTTCCGAAACGAAGGGTCAGATGATAAAAAGCACCAATTTTGTAAAAAATTGCAAGATCTACAAAAAGTAAGCAATATGTGTATACATAGAAGACACCGTTTAGAAGATATTCCAAAAAAATCTGAAAATGCCAAAAAACCTGTTTTTATCGAATATCTTCTTTACGGTTACTTCTATGTGTACACTTATCGCTTATTTTTTGTAGATTTTGTGATTCTCTACAAAGTTGGTCCTCTTACTTTTTATCGTAGTGCTTACCGATTCGGAGATATCCTTCAAAAATCAGAATTTTCGAAGTCTTAACCGTTTTTCACGAATATCTTTAAGGCCATGGGTTGTTCGAAAAAAAAGTACGCTATATAGAAAACTAAATTATCTCTTAAACGATATTTCAATTTTGTTTGTACGACTTCTCGTTGAAGAGTTAACAACTTTTTAAATCGGGTGATCTTCTAAACTAGAAGTCGTAGGAAAAAATTTTTAACGTACTTTTGTAGGAAATTTCCTGTGCTACAAAATTGGAGACCAATATTATTCTGTAAAAGTTAGCACTAGCGAGATATTTGCAAAAAACTGATTTTAGCGACCTTTGAGCCTTAATAACTTTTTATGCGCACACGACTTTGCAATGGACTTTTCACACTTTATTTATCATGCATTAATAAAGATAATTCCGGTGAAAAAAATTCACTTGGAATTATTTCGCAGAAAAATTCTTATTTTCCTGGGCTATGTAGTGTTATTCCTCTAATTTATTATGTTCAGTTTGTATTTATGTAAATATAAAAAGTAATACGAGCTTTTAAATTTTTAATAATTTCCAACCCACACCCTATACTTATTGTTTAAAAGATGAAATTAAAAAATACGAAGTCGCATTTTACACTATGTACTTTATGTTTCTTTAAGGTTGATATAATTAAAGAAATAAATAAAATATAAACAATGGAATCGATTAGTGTCAAACCCTCACAAAAGTTTTTGTGAGTGCGGAACTTGCAGTAATTAACAAATCGAAGTTGTATTTCCCAACATAAAATGGTTAATTTCCAAAATCATATCGACATTTAAAATTCTTCGGAATCAAGCAAGAAAATGCATCATTTCGAGTCGATGTTTTTTTACCAACAGCTTTTTTATGTAGTGTAATTCGTGCCTAAAACTTTTCAAATATGGGAAAGGCATCGGAAAAAATGAAAATATTTCAAAGTCCAATTGAGATACGATATTTCATTAAAATATAATAACTCGTTCCAGGGGTATTAGCAAATGAATAATTTTTGCCTCTACCTACGATAAAAATTGCATTTTTCTATGTCTGTGTTAATCCCTTTATAAATCGTATGACACTGCGTTTGTTCAGCAGTCTAGAATTCAAATTTTTCAGATGATAAAAAGTGTGCGTTAAACAGTTAGCGAGATAAATGTTCCCGGGGAATTTTCCTCAGACTTTAATGAAAATGTACGGCAGTCTGAGAAAACTTCCCCGGCAATATTTATTCACGATAACCCTCAATATGTACGGGAGACACCACGCTCATTGTTGATATTTTACCCACTTTTAATTCAGGTGTTCCTTATGGCGAGCTAGCTCCACGTGTGACCTGTTTTGTGAAAACATACCTTACGTGTGAAAAAATCGATTTTGCGATCATACAGTTTGCGAGATATACCATTTAACGTCTTTTACTTGTAAGCAGGTGCCACGCCCACCAGCGACATTTCGTCCACTTTCAGTTCAGAGGTGCCTAATAAGTAGACACCCCACAGTTAGTTTCAGAGATTGCTTTGTTAGTTTTCTTTTGATAGCGTATTATATTTTTGTGTGCGGTGCCACACCCTACAACGAGTTTTCCCAATTCAAAAGCATATCACATATTAATCCTTGTTTTTACGTGTAATATCTTAAATTTTCATCAAAATTGTTGGAGCCATTTTCGAGTAATATTGAATAAAAATTTTCAATGTTTAAAAAGTGGGCGTGGCTTTTCTTGCCGCCCACTTTTCGTGTAATACAAAGTGTTACTGTTGATCCAAGTTGATTGACCAAAAATGAATTCATGAATGAGTTCCTGTCCAAAAACTTCGAAATATTTGAGTCTTAACATTAATTACGATGCTTCTTTCAAGCGAAAATGTTAAATAAAAAATCTTAACTTGAATTGAAACAAATACAAAGTACTTGGCTTTTGAACAAAATATATAGGGCCTTATCATGAATATTCATCTAGAGAATTTTTTCTCAGAATCACTGGAGACTGTAAGGCCCATAAACAACTATCCCACATAAGCTTACCTACAAAATCAAGCTATGACTATGGAAATGTACAAATTGTATAAACAATAGGACAATTAAGAGATTATCAGGCCTGTTCCGTAATCCGTTTGGTTTCAATTACTTTTCATTTAAAGGATTCTGATACTTTGTACCGTACGACTCACCGTTTTCATCAAAGTCTCCTAAATGAAAAGTAATTGAAATCACACGGATTTCGGAACACGGCACGTCAACGATAAAACTTCCACTCTCCGACACTGCCACTATCGAAAAAAAGACTGAAGTGAAATCATCGGAACACAACCAACACTTTTTTAAGAAATTTTTAATTAACGATATAAGTATAACATATAAAATATATGTAATTAAAACAAGTTTTTCTTAAATTTTAGACACTAAAATTGGAACGGCATATTCTTAAAAATAACAATGAATAAGAAAAAACCACCTGTTAAACTGTTTAGAAATAGTTTTCGATTTTTTTACACATATATATTATTTTAAGCCCATAAGTGATGCATTTGAACCTCGTTTACTGCTTGGCACAATATAACAACAGCCTTAAACCTGTTCAAGTGTCATATCAGTAATGGAATAGTAAAAATTTATCAATACATGATTTTAAATAGCATTACTACATTAATCACTTTGTTCAACTTAAACATTACTGGTATTTTGTATTATATATTTTAAATTTTTAGGGAAAATACCATACTGAGAAACTGCTCGTAGTGAATAGTAATAACGCCGTCCATATCGGTATCGTGTTGTCGAAAAGCAGTAGTGAGTGTCTAATAAAAGTAAAAACAAAGATTGTGAAATAATTGATCGATTAAATTATGATTCATTAATATTTACTTACATAGAGCACAATGCAGCATTGTATAAAATCGTCAAACAGAATGGTGCCGCGACCAAATCTATCAAATTTTCGTAAAAGAACATCTACCAGGTTATCGGATAAACGATAACCAAAAGATGTAAGCGCTGTTTTAAGTTCTTCTTTGTCGATGTTTCCTGATCCATCACGGTCAAAAGAGCGAAAGCAGTTTTGCCAATCTGTCACATACTTCCACAAAGCACCAAAGTCTTGAAAAGAAACTGTTCCTCGATTCTCTCGATCGAACATACCAATCATTAAGCGAACTGTCTCTGGATTAAAAGGGCTCCATGTTCCGTTGGACAAAGCCACTTGTAGTTCATCTGCAGATATATGACCACTTCGATCCTTATCGACCCTGTAAATAAAATGACCAATGAGGGCGTTTTTCCAGTTTTACTGTCTACAGAACACACAAAACAAATATTGTTACTAAATAACCTTTGGAATATATTCCAGAGAAATTGTTGGTCGGGCATTTGAGCTTGTTGCTGATACGCCATTTTTGTGAAAATTTACTAAAAAATAACTCGCGCAAGAAAAAACTTTACTAATTGAGTCAGTTGAAGAGTTCAGAAGATACGGAAGTTTCGTATACTAGTGATGGGAACTATCGAATAAAAACTATCGAGTTAATCGATAGTTTGCAAAAATTCATTCATTCGATTGTTTTGAAAAAATCATTCATGAACGATTTATAGTAATGAACGAAAACGACTGAATGAAAAAATCACTCATGAACGATTTTTAGTAATGATCGAAAACGACTGAATGAATAAATCATTCATGAAGGATTTTTAGTAATGAACGAAAATGATTGAATTCTTTTGTTTTTAGCTATGAATAAGTAATGAACGAAAACGATTCAATTGATTTTGTTTCACCCTATGGTTTTTCCAGAGCTTTCTCCAAGGCTGGCCAAATCATTAACGACAGAAGAAAAAGGCTAAAAGGGCAAAAGTTGGATCAAATTATTTTTTTGAACAGCAATCTTGGCTTTCAATAATTTACTTTAGTATTTTTAACTTTTTAAGAAAAATGTATTTGTTTTAGTCACTAAGGGCCGGTTTCACAATGTCCAGTTAAGATATTTTTAAACTAAAGTTTACTAACGAAAGCTATTGGTATAAACTTTCAGTTAAATTATTTGGATTTCAATAAATTCCATTTTTTAACTTATGGTTAAATATATATTGTGAATAAATAACAAATTTCCCCTTAAAATGTTTTCAAAAAATGTAAACATTTCAAATTTTTTCATATGAATTTCAAAAAATATTTGAATTTATTTCAATCTGCCAGTTAAATTTTAACCGAAAAAATTGTGCCATTAACTGAACGTTAGAGTTTATTTTACGTCAGTTAATAAATAACTTCACATTGAGAAAACAATTTTATTCAAACTTACAGTTAAAGTTTCAGTTAAACGTTAACTGGACATTGTGAAAACGGCCCTTACTGTTTTTTATGAGGGAATTCGCCAGAAAATTTCATTCAGTAAAATCGTTCATGAACGAAAAAAATCATTCGATAGTCAAATTCATTCAGTTACTATCTATCGATAGTCGAAATCATTCGATAGTTCCCATCACTATCGTATACATTCCATAAATTTTCGTACATGCACCGCATAAGCGGTACACACTATCAAATTTAGTCGATTTTAATTTGGGGTGGTCAGACTACCAAATTGCAAAAATTTTTTTGATGTGTTCGAATTTGTTTGGCATCACCAAATTTGCCGTCAAAAAAAAAAATTGTATGGATTTGATGAGTTTTTGATAGTGAGAACGACGCTTCATCAAAAAATTTGTAAAAAACTTTGAAGAAAATCAGAAATTTTTGATTTTTCGCTGATTTGACGAGTGATTTGATGAGTTATTTGAAAATGTGAACGCATATACATTTTTCTGTATGCGTATTTTCATTTCAAAACAAGATTTCAACGAGTGCACGTCACTCGGATGATGAAAGTAAAGAGGAATATGATTTTTTTCTTATATTATAAGGTTTGTTTTCATTATTTTAATTAAGGTTGTGGTTGAAAGAAAGCTTAAATAATTTAATTTAACTATTAAATAACTTCCTAGCAGATTTGCTTGTACATGTGTAATTTTGGATGCAGCTACTGAAGGATTTAATGTAAAAAAGTATATTTATTTTGTAAAATAGTAACAAAATAATTTTAAATTGGTTTTTCAATGGATGGAATAATTTATTTCTGCAAATAAGATTTAATTTATGGTATTTCCATCCACTACATTTTAATAATTAGTTTCCTTGTTTTTCATCGACGCTTCAATTTTCATAGCCAGTATTCATCCGCTATTGCGATGTTACCTCATCGGCGTACAAAGCAAAGTGAAATTTGAAGAGTGATTTGATGGTTGTGTACACTCAAAACTCAAAATTAGGGATGCCAAACAAATTCGAATTCATCAAAATAAAATCGACAAATTTTGATAGTGTGTACATGTGTACACTGCTAATCAGGTTTGATTTTGACTGATAGTGTGATAACTCCAGTGAAAAAATACTTGGGTTTCGACCCTCGAACAAGAAGCACTGGATGAGCGAGGAAACGTGGGGTCTTGTCAAAAAAAGAAGAAGCGCGAAAAAACTGAGAGACGACGCTAAAACTAGAGCGCAAAAGAACGTCGCCGAAAAGGTCTTTAACTCTCTCAATAAAGAAGTCAGGCGATCGTGCAGACAAGACAAAAGAAGAATGTATAACGACCTCGCGAGCGAAGCCGAAAGCGCTGCAAATGCTCAAAATCTCAGGCAGCTTTACGATATCACCCGCAGATTATCAGGCTGAAAACTCCAACAGAGCCGCCCTATCAAAGACAAAAACGGAAATGTCTTAACATCTAGAGACGACCAACTAAACAGATGGAAAGAGTATTTTTGCGATATACTAAATCCCATGTCTACCACATCCCTGCAACCAGAATCACCAACTACAACTGCCGCAATGACTCGCAGTAGTAGTCGAATACAAACACCGCCGCCTACAATTGATGAAATTGTGAAAGCTATCCAAAGCATGAAAAACAACAAGGCCGCCGGTATAGATCAAATAACAGCTGAACTGCTAAAGGCAAGCCCCATAACATCAGCTAAAATTCTCCATCCTCTGCTCAACAAAATCTGGAGTGAAGAGCGTTTACCAGAAGATTGGCTACATGGCATGTTAGTCAAATTGCCGAAAAAAGGTGACCTAAGCGAGTGCCGAAACTATAGAGGCATCACCTTGCTCTCAGTACCATCAAAAGTACTGACGAAAGTGCTTCTGAGCAGGGTAAGCGAAAAACTTGATTCGGCCATTCGAAAGCAGCAAGCAGGATTCCGGCGAAACAGATCATGCGTGGATCAAATCAACACGCTCAGAATAATTGTCGAACAATCATGCGAGTGGCGTGCTGCACTTCAACTTGTCTTCGTTGACTATAGCACTGCCTTCGACAGTGTCTCCCGAGAAAACATCTGGGTGTCACTGCAACGAAGAGGTATTGCCACAAAGGCCATAAACTTAGTACGTGCACAATATGAAGGCTTTAAATGCAGTGTGTTACACAACGGGTTGTTGTCACCGACATTCACCACTAATTCAGGCGTACGGCAGGGGTGTTTACTATCACCATCACTCTTCCTTATCGTTCTTGATGATATCCTAGATAAAGCTCTTAATAAGGCCAAAAGGGGTATTCAATGGAACTTTACCGAACATCTGGAAGATCTCGATTACGCTGACGACATCTGCCTCTTATCGTCCAAACATTCAGATATGCAAAGCAAAATTGAAGACCTTGTCTTGGAATCACAAAAGGCCGGCCTAAAAATCAACGTATCCAAGACTAAAAGCATGAAGCTAAACACAAGCAATGACTCACGTTTAAAGCTGGCAGTGATGACATCGGAAACGTCGATAGCTTCACGTATCTAGGCAGCATTATCTCCATGGATGGTGGAGCAAAAGAGGATATCAACTCAAGAATAGCAAAAGCAAAAGGCGCGTTTGCTCAACTGAACAAAATATGGTCTTCATCCGTTATATCCACCAAAACGAGAGTGCGCATTTTTGATTCGAATGTGAAATCGGTTTTGTTATATGAGTGCGAAACATGGCTTGTTACTGAACAACTAACGAACAAGCTGCAAGTATTCGTCAACAAATGCTTAAGGCGTATACTAAAGGTTTGGTGGCCTCGCACTATATCAAATGACGAGCTACATCAAAAATGCAAACAGAAGGATTGGATTGGTCACACTCTCCGGAAACCACACAGCGACGTTTGTCGCCAGGCCCTTGAGTGGAATCCACAAGGCAGTAGAGGACGTGGTAGACCCAAAACCAACTGGAAAAGGTCGTTGGAAAAGGAAATCCAAGAATCGGGAAAATCGTGGCAAGAGATCAAAGTCATCGCAAGGGATCGTGACAAATGGAGAGATTTCATATTGGCCCTAAGCTCCTCCTAGGAGTTAAAGGAGAATACATACATACATAAAATCCTTCAGTAGTTGCATCTTAAATTACACATGTACAAGCAAATCGGCTAGGAAGTTATTTAATAATTAAATTAAATTATTTAAGCTATCTTTCAACCACAAGCTTACTAAAAATAATGAAAACAACCTTTATAATATAAGAAAAAAATCATATTCCTCTTTACTTTCATCATCCGAGCGACGCACAGTGGGGTCTTAGATACCAAAACACGCTATTAATTCATCCAGACTATTGAGGGTTATAATAACTTATTTTTTAATTATGCATAAAAAAGTAGAAAACTTATGCAGTTGCACATCATACAGTGAAATTTTTTTTTAATAGCAATAAAAAACGGAAATTGAAAATTGTCATCAAATTTTTTACGCATTATTCTGAAGTTTTCAGAATTTCTGTCTTTGGTGAATCCTAGTGAAATTTTTTGAAGAATATTTTTGTAGAACATTTTAACCCATTTTAACCAAGTTTTTGGAAAAAAAGGGTCAAGAAGATCCATAAAAACAGGATATAATGGGTTAAGATGCAATAGAAAATTGTTTCTTGTATGATTTTATGATAAACTTATGAAAAACATTTTTTCCAAGATGTATTTTAAGAGTTTTACAGCAGGCCGAAATATCGAAAATATGTTTTCTTTCGGTTTTTTATCTAAAATAATAATATATGAATGATTTTAAAACCGAGATATAATGTTTTTATATACCTTGACTCAAGACAAAAAATTCGATATATCGGATGACTCATTCCGAGCTTTACTTAAATCGTAATAAAATAAAAACTGTACTAAGCCGAGATTTTGACCTTCAAAAATTTTTAAAAACCTCAGCGTACTTTATTGACACCCTTTGCAGATTTTTGGGGGTAATTGTCTGTCTATTTGTCTGTATTTAATTTTTTATTTATTTTTTGCTCCACTTTCATACATATTGGACATGTCAGTTTGCCTTAAAAAAATGAAAATTTCTCACAGCCGCGCAAAAAACGCGCAACCTATTTTTCATAGACAGTAACTTAAATGTCTACAATTTAATAAAATATAATCATTATTGTTTGAGCTCACTTTTGGAACAACTATATGTGTACGGGTAAAGGGTAAAATTAGGCGGACACAAAAATCTAAATTCGGTTTAAAATAGAATTTATTATAATGTGTAAAATTCGGGATTGAAAATTCCAAAGTAAAATACAAAATATAATGTATACTTTACAATACAATATTGTTTTGCAGATGTGTACATAGATGTACTATATGGGTGCCAAAAGTGTCCAACGATGATCGTCTTTTGTCCACCGTTGTGCTGTCTTGTTAAATGTGGGTTATGTTTCTTTGATGTTGTCTCTGTAATCTCTGTTGATTGTTGTAGGATGTCTCCGGGTTGTGTTCTGTGGTTGATATTCTATGTGTTCTACGATTTTATGTGTTATTGGTTTAGTTTTAATTTATGTTTTAACTTCTCGTAGGGGTTTCGGGAGGGTTCGCTGACTTGCGTTAATTCGATTAGAATGGCGAATTTCAACCTGTCATTTTAACTTGTTGCTAGCACAACGAGTAAACGACAGCAGCGCTGTGCGGCGGGTTGCGAAGGCAGACAGATATGCGAGATGCACACTGTTTACGTTTGACGTAAACAATATGTTTATTTATGTATATGCCAAAATGCACTTAATTTTAGACTAACGAACAAAAAAAAAAAAAAAATAACAAAACACTTTTTCACAAAACAAAAACCAGTTTTGTATTACAAAAATACCCGAACTAAAAGGGTCCATCAAAATTTAAGAAGACAAACAAAACAAAAGGAAAAAAAATCATTGCATTGTTGGTGGCTGCACTTGCTTCTTATGATTATAGCGACTGGAGTTCTCTTACAAAAAGTTTAATTATTCCGAAGGAGCAAAACATGACACAACCAAATTTTTAACACTTATTACGGAAAGTCTACAGTTAAAGAAAATCATAACAAGATGGAAACCTTGCACAACCTAAAATACTTTAACTCCACTTGAATAATAAAAAACCTTAATTTTTTAACACATATTTAATATATATAAAACAAAATTTTTTAAACATTAACTCAAAAAAACTTTTATGTAGTAAGAACCACAATTACCATTAAAACTTTTTCCACAAAAAACGCGCGAACGAAAGCAAAAAAAGTTGATCTTCAACCGCATATAACTTTTTTACTAGTAATGTTAGGTCAACAATTTTTATTGTTTGTGACGCAATTTTATTATCTTAAAAACGGTATCAAAAAAAGCTGGTACTTCAAACATTTTTTTTTTTTCAATTAAATGCGTAAAAGCGCATACAATACCCCTTTGTGCGACGTGCACTCATTGAAATCTTGCTTTGAAATGAAAATACGCATACAGAAAAATGTATTTGCGTTCACACGTTCACATTTTCAAATAGCTCATCAAATCACTCGTCAAATCAGCGAAAAATCAAAAATTTCTGATTTCCTTCAAAGTTTTTTACAAATTTTTTGTTCTGTTCTCACTATCAACAACTCATCAAATCCCTACAAATTTTTTTTGACGGCAAAATTGGTGGTGCCAAACAAATTCGAGCTCATCAAAAAATTTTTGCAATTTGGTAGTCTGACTACCCTAATTAATAGTGTGTACTGGCTTTAAGAACGATGAGAAAAGTGTTGCCATGTTGCCACGAACAACAAAAATATATAAATAAACAAGATGGCCAAACTTCAACGAGTATGATACTCGTCTTTTCACAATATGAGGGCCAGCTGCTGCGTTCAAATTTTTTGAAGTTTCATAATAAACACAATACAAATATTCTGAATTACAAAAAAAAAAAAATCCAGCAATGCACTTATCGTCTTGTCGCTTTGCGTGACATTTTTCCGAATGGCCCTGTTCTTTCGAAAATCAAGTAAAGAGCTGACTATCTTATTATGAACAAATCAAAAGTAAAAATTTTAATATATATATTTTTAATGATTTAAATACCATAAGAAGGGTTTAACAGAAGTTGTCCATAAGCCTCGTGACGTTGAATATCATATCACCCTTCTTCTGACGTGACGCCGGACCATACCCCTTTCAAAATCCGATCAGGTTCGTCAGTTTTGCTCTTAATTGCGTGTGTGGCCGCTCTTTTCATAGGTCAGCGGCCATATTTGTTTTTGATTGATAGTATGACGTCACTACGTAAATGGGTGTTTAATAATCAAACATGAATGGTAGTTTAACCGCTCCGAGCAAAATTAAAATTGAATGCCGATATTTACTATCGATCAAGTTCGTCAGTTGTGCTCAAATTTCTCTTGTGTGCGTGTGTGGCCGCTATTTTTCGTGATATAGTCAACCACTAAATGGAGTGACAGTCAACGGCCATATTTGACTGTCGAACATGATCGGCAGAGTATACCCCCCTGAACTTCATAGTGCGAATTCACACGACGGGCACGGGCACTTAGGGTATGTCAAATTTCTAGGCAAGCGGAGAGAAGTAGTGCTTTCATTTCCCTCCGTTTGCCTAGAAATTTGACGTGCCCGTGCCCGTCGTGTGAATTCGCACATATGACCGGAACTGAAAGTCTCCTCGTGACCAGTATGTGCGAACTCATACGCCCTTCGTGTGAGTTCGCACTATGTGCTGACCCTTACGCACGTTAGTAAAGCGAGAAACACATAAAAAGTATGCATGCATCAAGAATTGTCAAATTGAAGTCAAATACATGTCTGCTTATGAGAGCGCCCAGATAGAAAGTATGCTCGAAGAATGCATACTTTTTATGTGTTTCTCGCTTCGAGCATACTTGCTATCTGGGCGCTCTCATAAGCAGACATGTATTTGACTTCAATTTGACAATTCTTGATGCATGCATACTTTTTATGTGTTTCTCGCTTTACACGATAATTTGAGAAGAAAGTATGTGAAATTGGTATTTCAGCGCACTGAATTTCTAATGATCGCACTTTTTGAGCTGCCCATGATTCACACACACACACTCCTATACCTATCAAAGCAACGTTGTTCTTCTTCCGTACGTTTGTAGAATTCATTCGTTCGTCTGTTTGTCTTTGTCCGTTTTCCTCGATTTCCTCATTCGTTAAATCGAGCCGAAAAAATCTTTCATCGTCTGCGGTATTTCTCAAAAACGAACTTAACAGAAGAAAAATCAATCAGCAAAATTTTTCGTTAAATAAATATAATTTTAGAAATAAATTAAAAAAAATGTCTGAACTTCAGTCATCATTGTTGCTGAAGAAGCAATTAGCTGGTAAGTTGCTTTTGTACAAATCGGAATGATTTTCATCTTTGGTTTTAGGTAGCCACATAAAAAATTAATAAAAAAGAAAAAAATTCTTTAAAAGGAAGAAATAAAAATTTATAAAGAGAAATAAACGTGAATTCATTCACAGCCAAAATCATTCCTGTGAAAGAAAGCCTGTAAAAATGGATGGCCGCTATGTCTGCTTTAAAACGCTGCAGACACCCTGAAGTCTCAAATGACCAGTCCATACATTATTTTCTTCATTACATACATATGTATGTATGTAGCCGTTTTCTCACATTTAGTATAAAAAATTCACGTTGTTACCTTTTCGATGATTATAAAGCGAGAAAGGGCATCTTCCGGTGTGTTTCTTTTGCGGATAAGTAAATTTTACCTAAAGCATGACGAGGGATTTTAATGCAATCGGTAAAAAAAATTGCAGCATACATACATACGCACAGACAATCTCGGACGGATAAATTTGGCCGTTCCTGCTGCGGTCAATGACCTGACTAAAAACTAACTGCCAGACTTACGTTATTTGGCATGAAAAGAATTTTTTTTATAAAAATAACTTTTCTTAAAAGCCAGTTCCATGATCCGTGTGTTTTCAATTACTTTTCGCTTATGAGGCTTTTTGATGAAAATGGTTAGTCGCACGATAAAAAGTTTTTTGTGGAGAATCACAGATCTACAAATAATATTGATTATGTTAACGAAAAAGTAACTGTTTTGGAAATATTCCAAAAAGTCGAATTTTTCGACTTTTTGCGGTTTTTTAAGAGTATTTCCTAAACGGCTATTTTTTCGATAATGCAAATCAATGTTATTTGTAGAACCTGTGATTCTCCACAAAAAATATCCTCATACTTTTTGTCGTGTGACTCACCATTTTCATCAAAAAGCCACCTAATTGAAAAGTAATTGAAAACACACGGATTACAGAACAGGCCTGTTAATCTTTTATTTTAAGAACAAATAAGAGTATGTAATCATATATTGCTATCGAATCTAATTTTGGTTATAGTTATCGGCAAATGTGGATTTATGAAATTTTTTTTTCTAAAATTGATATGAATTGAGATCGCTTCTAGCAATTTCATACGAAACATAGATTAATATTATAGGTGGGAAAGTTCAAATCCTGTTGTAAGTTTTCAGGATGCGTATTACAATTTTTCTTAAAACTAATCATTTCCTTTTTAGGGCCAATTTCACAATGTTCAGTTAAAATTTAACTGTCAGATAAATAAAAATTCTGTATGAAATTTTATGTCAAGTTGCCAGTTAAAGTTCCAGTTAAAGCTTAACTGAACATTGTGAAATTGGCCCTTAATGTTTTAAGTTTTTAAAGGCCTGTTCCGAAATCCGTATGATTCCCATAACTTTTCATTTAGCAGGCTTTTTGAAAAAACAGTGAGTCGGACGATAAAAAGTATTAGAATTTTTTTTGTGGAGAATCATAGATTCTCTAAATAACATTGATTTGTATTAACGAAAAAGAAACCGTTTAGAAAATGGTCTTAAAAAACAGCAAAATGTCAAAAATTTGATTTATCGAATATTTCCTAAACGATTACTTTTTCGTAAATACATGTCAATATTGTTTGTAGAACCTGTAATTTTCCACAAAAGAGATTCTAATACTTTTTATCGTGTGACTCACCATTTTTATCAAAAAGCTTCCGAAATGAAACGTAATCGAAACCACTCGGATTACGGAACAGGCCTGTTGATGGGATTTTTTTTTTCTTAAAACTTACCATTTCTTTTTTTTTTACCATAAATAAACTGTGGCGTCAATTGCTCCTTTGAATCTGTTTTTCTTAAGTTTTTGTGAGGTCTATAAAGCAACACAGATTTCTATCACTTTTAAAGTTTAAAAAACTTTGACTTCTATGGAAGAAAGAGAATCAAATTATTACGGGGGTTATCGTGAATCAACATTCCCGGGGAATTTTCTTAAACTGATATAGAAAATGCACGACAGTCTGAGAAAATTCCCATATGTATTAAATTTGGTAGAACGACCTCTTTGTGCTCTGTCTCTAGGGATTTAAAATAAAGTTATTTCAAATTAATTGATAAATTATAAAATAAGATTAACTATCTCTTGATCTTTTCAAAAATAAACGACTTGACAATACTGGGTGCAAAAAAAAAGTATTTTGTAAAATGGTACTGAAATTCATGTATTCATATGTTTAAATTTCCTGAGCCGAGAACAGCCCCAGGCACACCATCATGTAAAATTGTTTCGAACCCAATAAAAATTTTTTGGTTTTATCTAGTGGAAAGGTCAGAAAATACCGCATTTTAGCTCAAACCATTACTGCAAGAAAAATGGGACAAAACACCGACCGAAAATGTCGTAAAGGTATGGAATCCACTCATAGCTGTTTAGATGATGTCTCGTGAAGTAATCGCTACCATGGTTATTATTAAAAAGGTCTCTTTCTTGATAAATAATCTCCAAGTAAAAAAAAAATTACTTAAAAGCAAAATACTTTTGTGACCTTATAAAAAAAGATGTATCAAACATTTCTTTGCTTTAAAGTGGTTAGAACATATTATTTAAATTTTTGTTATGAAGCGTGATCATAGTTAACGTTTCATTGACTCGAAGCTTATAAAAAAAACACCACTTTTCTAAGAATGAAACGGCTAAAAGTTGAATTTTTGAATATTTTTTGTATGCAAAATACTTGTTCGCGGGTTATTGGCATAGATGTACTACTTAAGAAAACCCTGTAAGGAAAAGTCTTACGGAGAATATACATTTTGATAATAAAGTTTTATTATTTGCAATTGTTTCTAGACAATCTCATTTGCCATGGAGATTTGTCTTAACTATCTTAAAAATAAAAAAAAAATAAAATTAAAAACAGATAAAAAACTGTCAAAATCTACCCGTCCCTATTTGGAAACACTTAATATTTTTTCGTTAAAATATTCATATCCAATAGCAAAACCCTCGCTGGGTTTGTGAAAGTTCGCTCCAATTTTTTAATGGTCGGTGGGTTTTTTTTTGGGTACATTGTTATTTCATGTTAATCAAATTAAAATACCACTAGTCTAGTAAAATTAGCTTCCAAAGAGAATTCTGATAAAAATCATTTAGTGTTTTAAAGCAAATGTCAAAAATCGTCATTGTGTTGCTGCCGCATAAGCAGTAGTTCGAGCTTAAAGTTCGAAATAATCGGCTTAAGATTTTATCTTTTGAAAAATGGCACATCCAGAAGTTATAGCCATTTCAAAATGATTTCCTATATTATTTTTTTCATGTAGGTACCACATGTCGTATGAGTAACTTTAATGTAATATGGCGATAGTTTGCTTTCTTTGTCGCACATTGTATTAACTAAACAAAAATTATGTGCATATATAGGTTGACTTCCTAAACTAAAGTTGCAATGCAACCATGTTTTCACATGCGCAACATTTACACGGCAACATTGTTGCTTTGTCAAACTTTGACGTTGCATTTTTCAGTAATAAAGGAACACAAAAATTGCTCGAGGTGGTTGTTGTGTTGTTAAAATGAAATGTTAAAACATTATTTAAAAACATGCTTAAAATATTATAAAACTAACATAATTGTTAATTAAATTCATTTCTTACTTTATTTCATCCATATTGCTTCGCGCCAAATTTTAAGCAACAATATTATAATTGATGCGCTAGTTGCGCAGCTGTTGTGTAGTAAAAAGAGTTGGCGTTCAAAAAGGAACATATGACATTGTCAAAAATGTTGCTACTTTATTTAGGAACCGAATGCATTGCAGTGTTGCATTGCAACCTTAGTTTAGGAAGTCAGCCATACCTTATTTTATATGGTGCTACGCCCACTTGAGAAATGTCTAATTTAAGTTCAAAGGTACTAAGTATATAGCATATATTTATTAGTTTACTTATAACGTAAACACAATATTGAATAAAATTTTTCAATCGTTAAAATGTAGGCGTGGCACTATGCTATGGACTATCACACGTCTACTAAATTTCTATAAAATATCTTGCACAATTTTTTGAGAAATGCTGATATATAATAGCACTGTTTTAAGTTTCTCTTTAGAATCGCTACAGACGTTTTAGGTTTGAGTTCCATTTTCCATTAGTTTTTGAGCGTTTTGTTATTGACTATTTAGATCTTAATAATGACCAAAAACGAAAGAGTGATTTTACCCAGAACTATTAGAAAATTGAGCTCAAAACTTAAGTCGACTTAAGCAGTTTTTTTTCCAGCCACAGATACATAGAATTTATGTTGCACAGGTTATCAAATACAGATTGCCACAGATATGTACATTAAAGTGGTCCAAATACCAAAAGTGTTAAAATATGAAGGTGCGACTTTTCCGAATGCTTGGTTAAAGCTTTTTCTTTTTACATTACAGAACTAAACAAAAATCCAGTTGAAGGATTTTCAGCAGGTTTGATCGATGAGAATGATATACATCGATGGGAGGTATTGATTATTGGACCACCAGATACGCTTTAGTAAGTACAATATTAAAACATTAATTAACAATTTCAGCTCGCATTTGGAATTTATGAATATATTATCCTGTGCGTTCTTATTATGTCTGTTAAATGTTTCCATTGGTTCACGAGGTATAAGGCTGAACATCTGACTCAAAACATTTATATTTGTATTAGGACGGGCCGAATGTTTTTACCGATCTGGCTCAGTGAAAATCACAAAATTTGGATAATTTAGAGAAACTTTGCCGAAGTAGATATATATTTTCATTGCAGTTTACCCCCCCTCCCCCCCCCCCTATGTATAAAGTAGATTTGTCCTTATACATTTTTTTTAAGACTAGGAAAATAAGGAATTTTCGACGAAATAATTCGAAGTGAATTTTTGTACCGGAATCATCTTTATTAATGCATGAAAAGTCCATTGCAAAATTGTGTTTGCATAAAAAGTTATTTAACCGTTGTGTCAACAGCTGTTGGGTTTTATCCACATCGACAGTAGATGTACCCGGGTACTTCATACGTTTTGTATGGCAGATAGTTGCTTTTGATATACAAATATTAACTACTACCTGGATTCTTGTAATTTTCTGGTTTTTTTTTTTTATTTCTTGGAAATATTGTCTAGTTAACAAAACTTTTATCATAATTTGGGAAAAAAAAATTTTTGGTACCTAAATAATCCATTTTTACCAAAAATGGGAATTGCCAAAATCCATAAAAATTTAACAATTTCCAAATTCTTTTTTAATCCTTGTAATTTGATCCCTTTTTACCAAGAAAAATAATTAACATTGAATTTTCATTCGCAGAATTCCGTTATATTTGAATTTAAAATCAACCCCTCTTGCTCATAGTGCTATTTTTAGTACCTGCGCAGAATAATTATAACTCATAAAATATTTGTTCAATGTAAACATTTTTTTTTTTTGAATGTGTAGGAAAACACGTCTACTAACAGGAACAAAAGGGTATTTGGGAATATCTTGCCTACCTACCCTTGTACAACCAGTTTTGCAGGCAGAAACATGATTTTTTGCACAGGTTTATATTTTCCAAACGGTTGGTCCAATTGACCTGAAATTTCACACCAATATCAATTACATATTTCCAAGCTATGATACGAAGTTTCATCAAGACCAGCCGCTTGGAAGATATAGCAATATAAAGTGAACTTTGCCATTTATTTCTATATATTTGTATGAATTTTCATACAAGTACCCGGGTACATCAGCAGTCGACGCCATTCCACTAACTTGAATTTGGGCTGTATCGACTGAACTGCTGCTCCAATCTTGATGAAACTTTTCCACATGATGCAAAAGTGTATGGTTGAGGATATCATGAAATTTCAGGTCAATCGGACTAACCGTTTGGAAGATACAGCAAAATTAAAGTTGCAAATGTACCCGTGGGCTCTATGATCGACACAACGGTTAAGGTCAAAGGTTGCAAAAATCACTTTTTTGCAAATATCTCGCTAACGGTAACGTTTGCAGAAAAATATTGGCCCACAATAGCTCTAAAAATCGTAATACATACAATACAATATAAAGATCCCTCGCTAACACTGGAAAGAAGAATTTTTGTCAGAACTTTGGATGGAGTTGATAAAATCAAAATGCCTTTGTAGTTTTGACATACCGATAAGTCGCCTCTTTTGAAATTTTAACTAACGTTCCTATGAGAAAGTCTTTAGGTATTCGTTCTTCTTCCCAGATTAAATTTTAAGCAAGCATCTGTTGTAAAAACAAAACTCAGCATTGAATTCCAGGGATGCTTTCAAAATTGCACTAGCTATTTGATTAACGCCTAGTGATTCGTTGTTTCTAAGGCACTCTATGGCACTTGATACTTCAGTTAATGAAAGAGAGCGTGAGATTTTCTCTGCCAGAACGACTTATGGTGAATATTGAAATCAATAATTATGCAATGTTTTAGTGCTATGCATAAAACGCGGTTCGTTTGAACTCTGCTAAACCCGGAGGTCCTCCCAGTCCAAATTTTTTTATGCAAAGTTATTCACTGAGGTCCAAATATACAGAAAAAGTTTGTTCGGTCAACGAGCTAATAGATTTTCCGGGTCGAATTTCGGTTACCAAATGGTCACAACAAGCCAAAACAAAAATGGTAATTTTCGGTGTATTTGTCAAGGCTGAGTCCGAATCTGGCATTAAATTTGCTATGTCTCGTATGATTTCCAAGATATCCTGCACTAAATGTTCAAAAACACGATTTTCGAGGTTGTGTAAAAGACGCACGAAAATGTTTTGCTCTTTTCTATTAAATGCAACTGTTCTCAAAAATGACCTATGAAGTGGTCTCGTAAGATTTTTCTTTAAAAAGTTATTACCATTTCAAAATTGCAATGCCAAACAATTAGAAAATGACTATTTTTATTTTGGATTGTTCTGAAGACTGTTGCGAGAATCATCTCTTTTTTTTTCGATGATACACAATCCAACAGTAGAACAAATTATAACAGTAATTTTACACTACCAAACTTATTTACTGCCAAGCATTATTTTAATAAAATGGATCCAATACGTTGCAATATAAGCTCTAAAAATTTAAGCATTCCGTACATTATTTTGCGTTGCCCTATTTCAAAACTCGATGAGCCACTGGAAACCATTTTAAACATTAATAAAAAAGTAAAAGGATATTGAAATAATTAAAAATGTTACCATAAAACACAATCTTTTATATGAAATTTAATAAATTTAATTTAAAGTATTTAATATCAGTGTAATATGACTTGTTGCCCTTCTTCATAAACAAGTTAATATATAATTTTTTCTTAAAGTCATTGATTCAGCCTCTGTTATGATTTCATTTACAAATTTTACGATACAAAATGCTCTAATACTAAATTTTATTTATATAGTGAAGGCGGGTTCTTTAAAGCGCATTTGTTTTTTCCTAAAGAGTATCCATTACGACCACCTCGCATGAAGTTCGTTACAGAAATCTGGCATCCTAATATCGAAAAGAATGGCGATGTTTGCATTTCAATCTTGCATGAACCTGGAGATGATAAGTGGGGATACGAAAAAGCATCAGAACGTTGGTTGCCAGTTCATACAGTTGAGACAATTTTGATATCTGTGATATCAATGTTAGCTGATCCAAACGATGAATCACCAGCTAATGTCGATGCTGCCAAGGAATGGAGAGAATCGTATCCGGACTTTAAAAGAAAAGTAGCTCGTTGTGTCCGAAAAAGTCAAGAGGAATGCTCGTAGGAGTTGAGACGCCGTCTTTGTATATTTATATTAAAATTGATAAAATTAAAATAAATTTTATTTAATTTCCTTTTGTCATCTTACTATAAACTTATTGCATCATTGATTCAAAATTGTTACTCAAATTGGAAAATTTCCCGAAATCATAATTAATTCATGTAACTTGAAATAAAAAAAAAAAAAACACTGTTCGTTGGAATTGCAATCCTTACATCTTAAAACATGCTAAAAAATCGTTTGGAATGTCGAAATTATGTTAAAAGAAAACCCAAACTAATTACAAAAAAGAATTAAGAAGCATTTAATAAATTCTCTATCAATTCAGTATAAACAAATTCATTTTATATTCATTTATATAAAGATTTTCTTGTCTCGTAGATATTTATAATTAAATTGTTTTTTGTAAAAAGGCTGAAAGGATTAACTTATAATACTCATAAGGGGGTTTCACACAAAGTTCACATAAGAATGCAGCGTAATTCAGCTTTTCTACATTACTCGTATTCTAAAAAAATTTTAATGTAGTCAAACTTCGTCAAATTGTGTAAATTTTTAAAGTAAAAACTGGTTCTCAAACATTGTAACGTAAGATAAGAAAAACTTGTTCAATTAAACATCTTTATTTCGAATTCGCAAGTATTTTTTTGGTTTATTTATTTGTTCTATAAAAAAAAGAGTGTTTTTTTATTATATGAAAAATGTTTTTATATGGAACACTGAGTTCTATAATTAACAGGATCGCAGACAGATATTTGGACTTTATGGAGAGGAAAACATCATTCAGTATAAGTAATAACCTTTTTTCCAGACCAAACAAGTAAAAAATTCAAGTTATATGATTTTTTTCGATAGCATATTTCATTACAAAAATTTGGAGCCATGGTGGCCCTAGTTTGGATGAAAAATTACGGCTCTGTTCTTGTTTTTGTGAATAAACCTACTCATACAAATCACCCAAAGTCCAATGTGGATTTTTGAAATTCGACCCTAATGTACAATTTTAAATCTAAATTTCAAATTACTTCTTTTCAGCAGTATTTTGCTGTACGGGAGGTGCCACGACCAGAGTAAAATTTAGTTGGATTATCCCAAAAAATGTTTTCAGTATACCACTTTGAAGATTTTGCTTATATGGGAGGTGCCACGCCCTCTTGTCCGAATTCATCTAATTTTTGCTCAGAACTTAAAATTAAGTTGGATTATCTCGAAAAACGCTTTCTGTATAGCATTTGCTTATATGGGAGGTGCCACACCCACCTGTTCGATTTTGTCTAGTATTTGTGTGTATTATGCTTGCATTGCGATGAAAAGTATTCCTAAAGTTGCATTTTGATTAAACTTTTTGTATGGGCGGTAGGTTTGTCCGTTGACCGATTTCGTTCATTTTCAATAAGTCGAGCTAACTGACAACGGAGGCAGTGTTCCAAATTGCATCGAATTATCTTGCTTAGTTTTCCCGTGAAAAATATTTCCACAGAAAGCCATCGACTCAGGAGGTGACGCTGATCAAGAATATATATACTTTTCAATACCTACCACACCTCTTTCTCTGCGTTACAAACGGAAGGATAAAGTGAATATACCCTGGGTGCAGAATATAAAAATATAGGTGTTGATAAAGTAAAATTAAGCCAGGGGTTTTTCCACTTTTCAACTTTAACCCTAAAAACAATTTCTTTTAAGCTCTTTTGCAATATACTCTGAAGAAGATAAGGGTATTTTCCTGTGGATCATCACATTTCTGTGACATTATTAAGATTCAGAAGGTATGAAAGTTTTATAGACTTCTCATAAATTCTCTATTTTTGTCTGGTAAATGTCATTTTATGTAATCTAAATGACAGATTGAAATTGATAATAGACCTGTTCGCATATGCAAAATTGTTTATTTTTCTGTGGACTTTTGACAAAACAACCTAACTCGATTTTGCTAACTTTTCAGGAGAGCAAAAAAATTACTTTGATGCTTCTCAATTCTTTTTGTTTATGAATTGGAACAAATGTTAAAGTGTTTCATTATAAATGAATAGTAAACAAATATTTTCGATTAACTTTTTTTGGTCTAAGGTCAGTAGTATTTAATAAAATTGAAATAAGATAAGAAATTTTGTTTTTTTTTTTTTATTTAAAATCAGAAACATTTTGCAGCGCGGTCGGAATACATATAATTTTTTAAACAATAGGTACAAACCATTTCAAAACGATCAAGATTTTTTTTATGGCATCCGATTTGGCTATAAATTGGCATAAGCAATAGTTGCATAGTGAAAAAAATTACTACCAAATATTTTTTCAAAATTTAAAAAAATGGCAGAGATATGGGACTTTGAAATTTTTAGGTTCGTTTTTTTTTTGAGAAGCTATAACTTCGGTTGCATTTATCCAATTTTCAATTTTATAGTGTTAAATGATTTGTCTTAAAACAGGCTTTAAAATAAAAACTAGCAAACATTTTTTTTTTTTTATAGTCATTTTATATGAATTTCGCATTTCTAAATCCGAATCTGGTATTAAAATTGCTGTATCTTGTATGGTTTCTAAGATATCTTCGCTTATTATAGGGTCTAAATTTGTGTACATAAAAACTGTTGCTATGTTTTTCTCAAGAGCAGCTTAAGCAATTTTAATGAAACTTTGAAAAATGATACGGGCTAACAAATGCTAAAGAATGAAAGAGACTTTGTCTTAGTATATACTTATAAAGAGGCGTGGCACCGCCCGAAACTTTTAATTTGATTTGGTCATATCTTTTGAACCGTATAAAATTTTTTGATGAAAATTAGTACACAGCTATTGACTATCAATGCCTTATAATGGGTGGAAATTGAGCGAAATCGGAAAAGTGCCACGCCCACTTTTTAACTACTGAAAATTTTGATATTTTGATTTTAATATTACTCGAATACAGATTTTGATAAAAATCAAAATTTTTAATGGTTAAAAAGTGGGCGTGACACTTTTTCCATTATAAGGCACTGATAGTTAGTAGCTGTGCACTAATTTTCATCAAAAAACTTTATACGCTTCAAAAGATATTACCAAATCAAATTAAAAAATTGGGGCGGTGCTACGCCTATTAATAAGTATATACTAAGACAAAGTCTCGTTCATTCTTTAGCATTTGTTAGCGCGTATCATTTTCCAAAGTTTCATTAAAATCGCTATAGCCGTTCTTGAGAAAACCATAGCTACAGTTTTATATACACAAATTTAGACCCTATAAGAAGCGAAGATATCTCAGAAACCATATAAGATACAGCAATTTTCGCCAGATTCGGATTTAGAAATGCGAAATTCATATAAAATGACTATTTTGATTTTTGTTTGTGGCATTTCTTTTAACAATTTCTTTTTATAAAAATATTAATTTTTTAAATATTGTTTAAAAAATTATATAATTCGGACCGCGCTCCAAAATGTTTCTAATTTTAAATAAAAAAAAAACAAAATTTAAAAAAAAAATCATCAACATCGGAGCTGCTGTTGAGGACTTCCATCTAAAATGCTTCTTCATTGACTCACTATGTATCTTAGCTCGACTTAAGATGTTTTGTGAAGAAAAAACCATTTTCTTATGTCGATTTAAGTTGTTTTGTGAAATTCATTTGTAAAAGTTTTTTGTTATTGCAAATGTTTGAATTTTTTAGCCTATTTGAGATAAGATGTTTTGTCAAATGCAATTTAAAATAAAATATCGAGTCATAAGTCATAGAAAGTCATAGAGATATAGCGATTTAACCAAAAGTAGCGTATTTAAGTTTTATGTTTATGATTAAAATCTTGGAAAATTGTCTTATTTCGAGTTAGGCTTTTTTGTCAAAAGTCCACAGTATTGTTTAGAAGGTACGCTTCACAGCCGTAATCCACTCGTGATGTCATGCGCGTTGAATGGAGTTTTGGACGGCGTGTTTTTTTTTTTGTTTTCATTATATTGGATGTCAGTAATGTTATTTCGTTTGTTGAGTAGGTGTATGAATATTCGTGCTTTTGGGGTCGGAGCAAATTTGCTGATTTTATGTTTTTTGCTAATATCCGTGAAGAAAAACAAGTGAATGTAATAACGTACAGAATATAATTTTAAAACGTTTTGTAATTGCTTTGGGGCTACTATTGTTTAGTAAAAACGGATTTCATATTGAATGTGATCAAAATACAATTTTCTTTTTGTGTTGGAAACATACTGATGCTGATGGCAAAGGGCAACCGTCCAAAATAATTTGGTGCAAAAGGAATGTTTTTTTGAAAAAAAAAATCGCATCTTAAGAAATGTGAGTTATTGAAATGTTAGGAAAAGCCTTAAATTGTCACAATACTTATTTCAAAATTGATATGTATTTAACGGTCTTCGTAAAGTTCCAAAATTTATTTCTTCAAATACTGCAAATGAATCTTTATTTTTACTTTAATTTTACGTTGGACATTTGAAGAGTTTCATAGCCAAACGGTATCGGCTCAAGTTCAATTGAACCAAAATCGATTTTTTTAAATTAATTTTTCGGTTCATGAATCCTTACGGATAAATTCGCAAAAACTCTGAAACTAATTTTTTTTTATTACAAAATTAAAATTAAAAAATTCTAGTCAGATGTTGGTAGCTTAAAATCTAGTCTTAATTTGTATTTCAGCATTTTGCTTTATCTAGCGTTTAGAATTTTTTATCTAGCTATTATTCTTGTTAACTTATTTTTGTTATAAGTGTTCAACACATTAATTAATTTATTAGGTTTAGTTTTAGTGTAATTTAAAAGATTTCGTATCTTATTGTACTATACTTAAATAAATAAATAAATAAAATAAAAATTCTTAATACTTAGAAATAATATATAATTCAAAATTGTCGCCAAGAACTGGTTTCGTAGGTTAAGCCATTAGAAGATCCGGATATATCTTTTATGAAAACTGCTGTCGGGCTAAAACTACAATTAGACATCTACGTTTTTTGATGTTTTGATTTAAATATACAGAAAACTGACAAAAAACAGCTCAATTATCCCATCCAGTGGGTTATTTTGAAATGTAGTTCCATCCGATTTTATATTTTTGCATAAAATCGGATGGAACTAGATTGAAATCTTCAAAATCCCATACAATTGTCGTGTTTCTTTTGACGCGTATATACAATTGTGGATATTTTTAAATTGCGATAACTCATGAACAGTGAGTCGCACAATAAAACTCTGAGCAACTTTTTTATGGAGAGTGACGCTCTCTACAAAAACTTTTCATTTTATTTTTAAAAAAAATTATCTTTTAGGAGTTATTCTATAAAAACTGGTTAAGCGCCGATAAACGGCAAAAAATCACTTTATCACCTATAATAATAATATGTATGTATGTATGTATTCTCCTTTGACTCCTAGGAGGCCAATATGAAATCTCTCCATTTGTCACGATCCCTTGCGATGACTTTGATCTCTTGCCACGATTTTCCCGATTCTTGGATTTCCTTTTCCAACGACCTTTTCCAGTTGGTTTTGGGTCTACCACGTCCTCTACTGCCTTGTGGATTCCATTCAAGGGCCTGGCGACAAACTTCGCTGTGTGGTTTCCGGAGAGTGTGACCAATCCATCTCCATTTGCGCAGCTTGATCTCGTTTGCTATAGCCTTCTGTTTGCATTTTAATATAATCACCTATAAATAAGCTTTCAATCAAATGCATAGTTTTCGAGATCAAAAATTTCATGATATTTTGCAAATATGTATTACAATTACAAGCAAGAAAACAACAACAAAAACATGAACATTAATTTTCCGAAAAATCATCATATCTCGAAAACTATGCATCTGATAGAAATTTCATACAAAACATTTTATAACCTACTGAAATACCTTTCATTCATCCATTCAGGGGTTTCCAACTTATAGCGGTTTTCATAGAAGATACATGTTTCCGGATCTTCCGATGGCTGTAGTTCTTAGAATTTAAAAAAAAAATTTGTTTCACATTTTAGCGAATTTATATGTAAACGATTATCTTACTTAGAATTAAAAGCTTAATAAAACTAAATAGATTTTAAAAAAATGGTAACGTAGTTTGTGGCTAACATAAACTTAATTCAAGTTTGAAATCTTCTTCGAAAATATACATACATATGTATGTATATTAGATAGTATCGACCCCCATACAAAAAAAAAAAAAGTTTGAATGACCGCCCCCAGCTTGAAAGCTAATATTGAAAGAATTTTAAGGAAAAAACATTTTTTTTTCGGCCTCTAAATTCGATGCGGTTTTGTTTTTTTCATGTATCTCCTCCATTGGACGTCCGATCAACAAGTTTATCGTTGTAAATGTCTCAACATGGACTACATTTCATTCATAGAAGTCATTTATCTAAGATTTTTTTTCGACTAGTTGTACTCATTATCTCAGTTTCTACCCCCTAAGGTGCCAAGGACACCTTATAGAATTGAAGCCCACAAAAAATCATGACATTCATCTCTACGAAATTTCCTCAAATTGTTGAAATTGAAGAAGTTATAGCGAATCTAAAAGCTCAGTACAAAATTTACAGTACAACTCAGTACAACATTTGACATTTCAAACAGCATGCAAATAAATAAAAAAAAAAATATTGCATAGTCTTAGAGGGCGATAGTCGTTTTTGAAACATCCTGTTTTTCTTATTTTGTACTGAGCTTTTAGATTCGCTATAACTTCTTCAACTTTAACAATTTGAGGAAACTTTGTAGAGATGAATTTTATGATTTTTTGTGGGCTTCAATTTTATAGTCCTTGGTACTTTAGGGTGGTAGAAACTGAGATAATGAGTACAACAAGTCGAAAAAAAATCTTAGATGAATGAATGAAACATTTAGAGACATTTACAACGATATACTATACTTGTTGATCGGACGTCAAATGGCGGAGATATAAGAAAAAAAACCGGTCATTCGAACTTTTTTTTTGTGATACTATCTAATGTACATACATACTTCTAATATTTCAACCGATTTTCAATTTTAAAATTCATTCCGGGGTTCCAACTTATATTTATTATAAAAAAGCTGTATCCAAACAAAACGATGGCTATACCTCTGTAACTAGTAGTGGATTCAAAGAGAGATAAAGCTAAAATTCTAAAATCTTACAACACTATGCACGGTGCTCTTGAACAGTCGATAGGTTTTTTGAATATGTGGAGAAAATCTGTGAATGGGGTTTCATTTGTATTAGCTTAGTGGTCTGAAAAATGTAAACCCCGAAATCGTAGCTGATCATCCCCGCGAAATATCGCAAAAATACATATCCCATATAAAATAAAAAAATTCAGAAAAAAAAAACGCAACAAACAAATATAAAAATCGTTATTTTTAATGTATTTTGCAAAGCTAAATCCGAATCCGGCCTTAGAATTGCTGTATCTCATACGGTTTTTGAGATATAAGGAAAAAAAGCCGATGCTATGTTTTATTGCCGTGTTTTGGAGCTATATTGCAGGACGTACATCCGTAAATTCTGATGCAGAAATGGAAACCTCTAATCAATCTTCTAAACCTAATTCAAATAATGTCGATATCTTTATTTTTCTCGGAGATATCCTAACCTAAAAAGTTAAAAAAGTGCAAAAAACGTGTTTTTTCATTATTTCAGTCTACGATATTTTGGAGAAAAATTAAGCTTTTGACGTAATTTAAATGCGGTTTTAAAGAAAAAGATTGGATCTTTCAGATAATGTATCGAATTTTGCGTATAAATGTTCTATACTATAGATATATAGCTTCAAAATATAGCAAAAACGGTATTTTTCCTTGTTTATGCTCAGATATCTCAAAAACCGTATGAGACATAGCAATTTTAAGGCCGGATTCAGATTCAGCATTGCAAAATACATTACATATAACTATTTTTATATTTGTTTGTTGCGTTTTTTTTTCTGAATTTTTTTTATCTTATATGGGATATGTATTTTTGCGATATTTCGCGGGGATGATCAGCTACGATTTCGGGGTTTACATTTTTCAGACCACTAAACTAATACAAATGAAACCCCATTCACAGATTTTCTCCACATATTCAAAAAACCTATCGACTGTTCAAGAGCACCGTGTATGTAATTGTAAAATTTTTACCTTTTCTTACCCCTACATATTTCTTTTTTTGAATTTTCGATTTATATTTTGATGAAATGAATAATGTTACTGAACTTGTTAAGTTTTTCTTTGAACTTTATTTTACACTATTACCTGGTGCGCGTTGCCTCACCTTTATGCCTTTACAGATGTACCAAATCTTGTACATCTGTGTCAAATAGTTTCAAAGCTATGATGATATTTTGCTCAGTCCGTGATACCGCCATTTTTTTTGATTGATGTTTTTCGTTCCAGTGTCCTTTACATACTTAGGTACGTAACGAATCTCATCCATATACGTAAAATAGTTTCAGAGGCATGACGAATAACGTTATATAGAGGAGTAATACCGCGCATTTTTTCAGTAGGTTTAATTCTTCCCACTGCCACCTATATATTTGTCAAATCTATGTGCGTTAAATCGTTTCATATGTATGACAAATTATGGTTTTGAGGGTGGTGCCACCACCTACTTATTCGGAGAATGATCTTTATATCGGTGCCCTTTACATACACCCCAAAACTCGTCTCTATGCGTCAAGCAGTTTCAGAGATATGTTTAATTTTGTTTTGAAGGAACGCGATACCGCATATTTTTCTAGCCTATAAACTTCCTTTGATCTATATATACTAATATACTGTGAAAATTTCATCATAAAAGGTCAAGTGGTTTTCGAGTCTATAAAAGATGAACACAGAAACTAACTTCAATTTTTATAAGAGGCTATGTTATTTGCTTTTTTAACTAAGTAAGTGTTGTGCCACTGTTGCTCTGATAGCCTCATGAATATATTTGATAGGTAAATAAAGATTGAATAACACAATTATCTGAAAACAAGTTTCTCGAAAACAACTAATTGCTTAGTTTAGTCTTTGTATCACAATATTCTAGTACAGACATTTTTTATAATATTATTTGCGGATATTTTCTCCTACTTGCTAATTAAATGCATATTTAGGATTAGTAGAATGTTTGTTTATTTTTAAACGTTGTTTTTCTATTTTGTACGTTCTTTTCAAGTATAGTACCTCGTAATTTTTCTTTAGCACATTCAGTATATACTTTGGTAATAAGGTTTAGCATCTTTTAAACCCAAACTTCTAACAATAGCGCTAACTTACTAACAGAAAGCGCGTTAATATTTTTATATCAAAACTTGTCCACAAAAGATCTTAATCTGTTGCAGAAGCTTTGAAATCAATACAAATTTTGTCAGCTTTACGAGTTAAAGACGTTTTCGAGATACTTACACATATTGTAGAATACTTGCATTATGCCACATCATGTAGTTCAGATCTCATATTGTAGCACTAGTAAAGTCAAATAATTCAGTTCATATGAGGGGAAAAAGGGATCGTCAAGAAGTGAGAATAAATGATAAGTCATTTTAAGGACAAGCAATCCAGCGTAAAATTGCTCAATTTGAGTCCGTGATTTTTCAGATTTTTATGCTGAACCCTGATTGTGCCTGTTGAGCTCTAATTGCCCCTTTGGAAATTGATCCGTCTGTCTGATGAAACTTTGATAAGAAGTAAACGGCTAAAGCTAGATCCATTAAATTTGGTACAGATGATAACTAAGTTTTAGTCTGATTGGGATTAAAAATGTTCGTGATCGCTGGATGTTCATGCCTAATTCCCGTATAAACGTGAAACCTCAAGATTATGCCCATTTTTAATCAGACCAGGTATTGTCTGTATCAAATTTCATGCATCTAGGTATATGCGTTTGACCATAATAGTAATTTCAACAGACAGACGGATAAATTAGCCGATCAAAGCTTGACTTAAAAATCTGATAAAATCAGGGTTTCAGTTTTTCGAAATTTGGAGCCGATTCACGAGCATCCATCAATGAAATTCGAAAAAAGACTCTTAGTGGCCAACTTAATATATATGTTTATTTAAAGGTAGGATGTACGACGAAAAATGCTGGGGTCGAATCGACGCATCCGTGAACGTACAATTGGCGACGTAAAATCATGTGTTTCACATGCATTTCGCATTACTAAATACATGATTTTACGTCACGAATTGTACGTTCATTGATGCGGATATTTAGCCCCTGTTTTTTTGTCAGTTTAAACCACATTACAATGCTTAACTTATTTTCCATAGGAAAAAAATCACGTTCGTTGAATTTTAAGACCGTTTCTAGATATACATGTCAGTGCGTTATGAAATAATAAAAACAATGTTTTAAAATACTTCTTATTTATTTAATTAACAATATAATATACTTGTATGTATGTGTACATAGTTTTCAAATCACAGAGTTTGCTTCTAATATGCTGACTCTTGGCCTTAAAGATCTTCTTATCGGAATTGTGAGCAAAAAAAAAAAAGTATTTCGTTCACTCTCAAGTTATAAATATACATATAATCTGAATACATTTTAATCTGAGAAGATTTACATACATATGTATGTATATGTACATATATTTAAGAAACGACTCTGGTTTTAAAATGTCAGTGGTTATATTTTGTTTATTGTCTGTGAAGGTTGCCAAATTTTGAAATTCGTTCCCTTAAATTTTAAGTAGCAAACTGAAGTGAAATTATTATTTTTGTTTCCAATGTATATGGTAAGTAGTCAAATTGTTTGGAAAATTAAAAAATATTATAAGAACAATACATCATTAAATCTGACCATTTTTACACTCTAAAAAATGGAATAAGACTTTGAATTATGTATATACGAGTACCTTTCGAAAAGTTTTAACAAAGTTGAATTTAATGAATCTTTATAAACATTTTCTTTACAAGTATCATTGAAAGCTTCATTAAATTCAATGAAATAAATTGTTCCATTCATTGGATTTAGTGATTGATAATGGTAATATTTTCACTATCGCCAAATCGATTTAATGATGAAAAACTTTCCACTATCGTTAAAAGATTATTTTAATAATGAAAAAATTTGCACTTCCACTAAATTTAGTAGAGAAAATTTCACTATCTTTATGTGTATTTAGTGGTAGTTGAAAAATTTTCACTATTTTGTGGTAGTGAAAAGGTCAATGAACTAAAAATTTAATGTATGGCACCCAAGTCTGGTAACTATTAGCTCATGTAATTCAAACAGTTGTAATGATTTTGAAGTAAAAATGTGAAATTAGTTCACTATATTCAATTTAAATTACATTTAATTTTAAAAATTTTATTCAACTGATCGAAGTTTCTATAACGTTGTTTGTAAATACAAAAAGGTAACATTTAGAAGATACAGAAGATCATTCTGGAGTCGAAATGTACTTACATATATTTCTTTACACAAAAAGTGGTTTCATGCGTTCCCGTACATTTTTCATTATTTCTCCATAAAAGAGCAAACTTTTCTTGATCTCAGTTGACAGTTTTATAGGATTTAGTCCAAAAACTGCGCGAACATTAGTATGACCAGCAAACAAACAATCTTGCATGAACAGTTAGTGTTGCGGAAACTATGATTCCACATAATTATTAGATAAAAATAGAACATGAGTTTTGTAACTTATTTTGTATGAACTGAACCCATAGTACGATGCCTGGATTATATTTGAATTAATAACGGACACTGTTGTATATAAATTTAAATTACACGTATTTACATCTGTGCGTTCTCACTCATTTTGTATAATTTAATTAAAATAGACCCAATAAACTGATAACTAAAAATTGAGAAGAAATGCAATCATTGTTTATTCCCACAATGTAATTGATTTAGTAACGACTTGTTGTTTGTGCAAATGATACTTACATAATTGAATCGAACAAGTTGGAATTTCGGAAGAAATATGCTTCAACAAATAAAATCGATATATTACCTAATTACGTTATTCGTGTTAATTATTATGCCAATGGCTAATGCTAAAACATCGAAAGTTATCCTTATTAAAAATGTTCATAACAAATCGCTGGAAATGAAAAAAGTCTCAGATGAGCAGGCTTTCTCAATATCTTCACTTTTTTCTACGCTGCGGCAAACATTTGAGAATGTCAAGGAGATTATCCAAAGCATTATAAACAGCTTCACATTCCATGTGTCGCAAGTTACTGATGATATAAGGCAACTGCTGGATAAAATGGGAAGCACCATGACCAACGCACTTGAGGAATTAAGTAATAAAATGCTTGATGCTGGTGAATTGTTACTGCGTGAAATTATCAATAACATGTACGATCAGCTGTACCAGATGAAGGATGAGTTTCAGATGTTGGCTTTTATTGCGGATGATCAATTCAACCGTGTAGTTGATCATTTTAACAACACCCTAATGAATCAATCTGAGAATATAGATCTGTGGGCAGCCAATCTTAAGTACGAATTGCGCACTGTGAACAATACACGTCTTTACAAGGAAGGCTGTCAAGTTGTCGATGATTTTATTCAGCAAAGTACGGATCAGTTACGTGATTGCTGTGATATCGCAGTAAAACCAGTGCTCTCATTGTGTCGCAACGTACGTGAATTGGTTACTGAGGCATTTCGCGTTCTTGCCGACGCCATAGAGCGCATGCAAAATTGCTTGGAGGATAAAAATTCGTATCTTGAGTTTATGGTGCCTTGCATTAATCTGGTCTATGACGATGTAAATGCGTTGATATCACATGCTGTACAACTCAGACAAAATCTCACAACAATGTTGCCGGTTAAAATTATGTTTTCCAAGTTCTGTATATCGATTGTATCTGTTCAAATGGATCAACGACAGACCAAGGTGAAAGAAACAATTGATGCCAAAATAAAAGATAGTCAAAATATTGTTTATTAAAGTCAAACATGCTAAGAATATTAATTTGATGAAGTAAATACATATAACAAACATATTACTCTTAATTCACTGTTTTTTTTTTTACTTTATTTCTTTATGTTACCTGGAATTTGTATAATTTTTGTGCTCAGATGTGCTCAAAAAGAAATTATCCAATTGTTAAAGTTGTGGTTTAAAGAGGAAGATCACGGCTTTTCAATTCCGCTGACAAAAGTAAACTATAAGTATATCTGAAAATTGCGTTTAAATCAAGAATAACTCGGAACAGAGACATAATAGCAAAAAACCGGTTGCCAGATTCAGAATCAACGATCCTGAATTACTTACTGCCGTACCTAAATTGGAGCGTCAGGCGTTGCGTTATTTGGGGCCAATTTCACAGTGTAAGCTTAAGCTTTAGCTTAGCTAAACCGTTAGTGAAGCTTAAGCGGCCCTTAAATAATTTTCAATTTCACAGTGGACTAGCTCACTTCTGTCATTAGCATAGTTACAAACCGAAATTAAACGTAAACAAAACTGACATTTAACAAATTTGACGTTAAATATTGTTTACGATTTGAAGAAAATTCAATATTAAAAATTAAAAAAATTTCAGAATTTCACAAAGTCAAAGCTGAAAAGAAGATAATGCGCAATGCCGTTTCAGCTGTGCAAAGGAGAAAAGCAATTAAAGCTTAACAACGTACCCTGAAGGTACTTTCGAAGCCAATGCCAAAACATAAAGAATTTGTTTACTTACAGGAAAAAATAAATAAAGATTAATGTGTATAAAAATTGTCCTATTTTATTATGTATCCTCGCCAATAAACTTTTCTAATTAACACTTAGAAACTTTCTATAAATTTTGAAGTTGAAAATTAAGTACAATTTAATGTCCAGGGCATGAACGTTTCGACAATTCTTCTTTAACAGCGTATATTTTGCATCAATTCATCGGATTTTATATCAACGTGTCCAACTGCAACTAACAAGCACAATTCTTTCTTCATCTGGAATTTTATTGTAACCTTATTTCTCCAAATTCGTCCATCAATGTTCTTGAGCACCAATAATGCAGACCGTTAACTTGGGACGTAGCATGAGCTTCAATTTGACGGTGCCAAAGATACGATTGTCTCTAATCCTTTTTGTTCAGCGCTTTCCAAGAATCCACGTTGCTTCTTGGTGCAGAAATTAAAAAAGCCATCAATGTCTTCATAGAGCGCATCACGTGAAACTTATATGGTCACAAATTTGCTGATATTTGATTTTTGTCTAAAAAAGCAATATGCGGTCTTTTCAAAATATTTAAAAAATATTTTGTTTTCATTTATTTTAGTTTATGACAACGTCAATTGTGACATAAACGCCGCTTAAACCGCCCTAACTATTTGTAGTGTCGATTGACTGGCGCTTAAGCCGCCCTTAAATTAAAATGACTGTGAAATTGAAATTGGAAGTTAAACTATACTCAACAGATAAACTACGCTTAAGCTCACACTGTGAAATTGGGCATTAACGTTACACAAAAGCGTTAAGTGCCATACCGAAAAAAAGAGCGTTGCGTTGAAGTCATTTGCTTGTCAAATTCGTATTGTTGTTTCTTTTTTTACTTATCTGCAGCTAACTTCACTCCATAACGCTTTGTCAAAATTGGAAATTCGAATAACTGAGCGTTGAGCGTTGGCAATTTCAATATGCGCCATACAAAATAACGCTGACGCTCCAATTTAGGTATGGCAGTTAGTCAGAAAAAGTAGTCGAAATCAAATTCAGATTTTTGAGTTGCACAGTATTTTAAGCTAGACTTACACGGAAAAAACTAAACCGTAAAAATTCATTGAAAATCTCAGTATTTTTTACTGATTTTTTCAGTAACTGTGCGGGAGGCTTTTTGATGAAAACGGTGAGTCGAACGATAAAAAGTATAAGAATCCCTTTTTTCTTGAGAAAAACAGATTCTACAAAAAGTATTGATTTGCATTAACGAAAAAATAACCGTTTAGGAAATATTCTTAAAAAACCGCAAAAAGTCGAAAAATTTGATTTTATCGAATATTTTCTAAACGGCAATTTTTACGTTAATGCAAATCAATACTTTTTGTAGAACCTGTTTTTCTCCACAAAAGAGATTCTTATACTTTTTATCGTTCCCAAATGAAATCCGAGTGATTTCAATGCCTGATAAAAAAAATGGTGTCTAGGTTCGAAACCATCAACATAATTTTGTGTTTCTAGGCGACGCTCTAACCACTGTAGCACTTTAGTTTAAATTATTTTTCAATAAAATTTTTTTCAATCTCAATCAGTAATAATTGAAATGTATTCTAAGCAAATATTGCAGAGCTCACTGGCATTTTTTCATGCGACAAGTTTTTACTTCTCTATTCAATAGTTTTCACTGTTTATCTCTGTACTTTTTGAAGTTTAAATCTTACATTTTACTTTCGTGCCATTACTTTTTCATGAGAATTCAGTAAAGTAATTGAATTACTGGAACAAACCGTAATTTTTCATGAGATTATTATCACTTTGTGCTATTTGAAAATCAATTTTTCCGGATCATTTTTTTGCGTGTAAAGCTTTAAGCGTAATAGCTAAGAGATCTTGTTGTGGCCCTGTGTTATCTTAAATATGTTGGATTACTTTTACTTTAGATTATTCTTGTGTCTTGTGTTATGCCTTAAATTTTAAAATTAAACGTGGATATGGTGTTTTATATCAAATTTCATAGTTTATTTTCTTTAACTTTTGGTTGCTCATCAAGTACTTCAAAGCATTTCTTAAGGCTACTAGACATTTGACTCTCAGGAAATCCATATGGAATACATTTGTCCCCGGAAAATTGGTCGTGACCTTCTGTTACTTCTATGTAATGAGTCTGTAATTCATTACTACGTTTTCGCCGTCTAGAAATTGCCACTTTTCCATGTTTTATTTTGATGTCATAATAAATTTGCAGCTCTTCCAATTTCGAATGAAGTTTTTCAAAGTCTCTCTCGGGATGTTTTAAGAATCGGCAACGAATTTCATATTTTCCAAACAAATAACAATTGAATAGTTTTTGTATGCGAAACTCCAACTGCCGTAGAATATACGCACTGGTCACCTCGGTCATGGCGTAGACATCGTAGACTATTTCTAGTTTATGACCAGCCGCACACTGAAATACTTCTAGAGACCATTTTTGCAAAAAATCCATGTACTGATTATAGCACAAGTGTTCATTCCTCAGTCGCCAATTGTAAAACACCTCATGCTGTATGTCAGAGTAACGGCTAAATGAACGCTGCATAAAACGCAATGTATCCACAATATATTCTAAAGCTTGATCAATAATTTCTGAAAAGACAATGTGAAAAAATTCCATTTCTACAAAGTAATCAGTTAACACCGATTTAGCATCCATCGGAAGTCGTCCTTGGGCATTGGGGACTTGTCGTAGTTTAAGCAAAAGTGCACTGCTCTCATTTTTTGTGGCTTCGTATAAATTTGCCACATCTTTTGCTAAATCCGCAGCTGCTTCAGAAGATGCGTAAAAAAATGTTAGCAGATCATTTATTTTTTGCCTTTGTATATTGAAGGAGTTGTTGTCAATTCTATTCGCAATCGTATTTAAAATGACTGATGTCGTCAAATTCCTTTGAAGGTTCTCCACAAAGTTATACAGGGTGCTTTGAAGATGGCGTTTTGTTTTATCTGTGCATTCAACTGTTCTATAGAATTCAATTGAAATATGCTCGGCACTAATGGGTTGCGTAGGTGAACCCAGGTGGGTAGGTGGCAACGGCAACAGCAAGGTGTTTGTTCTCAAACTACTGCTGGTGTCTAAAATTTGTGCTCGCGCCTGTTCCAGCGTTGGGAAGCAGCAGATAAGAGAAAACACAAATATTTTATACAATTTTATAATGAAATCTAAAAGCATTTTGGTATGCAATAACGCAACAATCAAATTAAAAAAAAAAAAAAAAAAATATTAACTTTTTCCCGATTGACTAATGCAGAGTGTGAACTACTCGTATTCTATAGACTGAAAATGTGACTACATATGTGTATGAAGTCTATAACAAAACAACATTCAGTCCATTGGTATCAAAGATTATATTTAGAATACTTTGTTGTTCATACTAATTGTTGAATTTATATATAAACAAAAAATAAATATAAGGTATATGTAGCTAAAAATCTGAAAGAATTTTTATTTGGGTAGATAATTATTTAAACTACTCGTAAGGTAAACATTTTTTTCAACTAAATATTTTTTCATGATCGCAATAATTTTTAATAGTACACTATTTGAAGTCGAAATTTACGATTTACTTTCATTGACACAAAAATGAAATGGTATTTTTTAAATATTGTAAAATTCTTTTAATATTTCTTAAAAAAAAAAATATAATATTATCATTGCGCTACGTGATACCAAAGCATTAGACCAATTAATGTTACTTCGAAGGTATTTCGTTGCTTTAGGTGTAAGTACTTCGAGGTCGATCCCAGCTGGGTCGACAATCTGATCTGAACATTTAAAGTTTTTTTTTTTTTATTTACCGCATAAACACGTAACAAAAAACGTTTAAGTGGTAAGAGTTAGTACTTGCTATTGACATAATAGGAATATGTAAATAAAATGTACCTACCTTTTAGTTTAATGAAGAAAATTATGGCTATCCGATGACGTAGACAAAGATGAACTAAACTTACTTTCTGGACATGCGCCATGCGTCTGAAAATAGTGTTTTGTGCACTTAAAAGCAATCCAAACCTAGACCTGATAGAGAAAAACGGTTGCCAGATTCGGAATCAGCGACCGCAAATTAACCAAAAAATCTTAATCAATTTGTTGCACCCACCGATGCATTAACTGATTCAACAAAAGTTGAAAGAAATAATTTGCATACCTTGCCACAACTTGTTGTAAAAGTTTTTGCTCAAATATTGTTTCAGATAAAAAGCAACCCTTCTTTCAAAAATAGTACTATGAATCTGTGGAGCATGATCCGCAAATCAAGAAGTTTCGTTATGTGCGAAGCAATGATTAAATAAGAAATTTTAAGAGGATCCCAAAATGGTGAAAATGACTTTAAAAAGACCCCAAAAAATAAAAAATTAAGAAGATCCTAAAAAGTGTTCAAACTCAAAACGGTGAAAATTAATTTAAGGATAAAAAAAAATTAAAATTCAAGAGGATATAACATTGATAAAAGCGATATAGAATAAAGAAAATCGAAAAATATTGTTTAAAGGTATTTTTTCAAACTCTTTGTTGCAACCTTCCTTCTTTTCCAGTGGCCGCTTCAAAAGTTGCTTTATAATATAAAGCATGCGTTGCTAGGCATGCGCTTATTTTACGATTTTCTGATTTTCGTTGATGCCGCCCCCTGAAATCCTTCTAATGGTCATAAAAACAAATACTATGAAGTTTCACGGCGATCGGATAACGATAACCCGGCCCTCAAGAGAGGTCAAGGTCCAGTTGAGGTTTCAGGCAAAAAATAATGAAAATTTTTTTTAAACTTAATTAAATTAGTCAAAGCATAATTTTATCTTATAGCAAATTGAAATACCTTTCTAACGAGCTTTAATTATTTAAAATCGGGTAATAAATACGAATTCTATGAATTTTTCTTTTATCGACATTACCAAAATTGCCGCAAAATGGTATACTACTACATATGGTATTTTGCGGCAATTTTGCTAATGCCGTAAAAGAAAAATTCATAGAATTCGTATTAATTACCCGATGTTAAAAAATTATAGCTGGTTGGAAATGTATTTCAGTTTGCTATAAGATAAAATTATGCTTTGACTAATTTAATTAAGTTTAAAAAAATTTTCATTATTTTTTGCCTGAAACCTCAACTTGACCTTGACCTCTCTTGAGCGCCGGGTTATCGTTATCCGATCACCGTGAAACTTCATAGTATTTGTTTGTATGACCATCAGAAGGATTTCAGGGGGCGGCACCAACGAAAATCAGAAAATCGTAAAATAAGCGCATGCCTAATGCGTTGCCTTTTGCTAAATAATATTTGAGCTGTCTCTGCGGTTTTTGTCATTCACTCATAGTTGAACAGTGTTATGCAATAATGAGTCAACCCACTCAAAATTAGTTTTGAGATATTTACGTTTTTGTGAAGATGTCGTAGAACAAATGATATGAAAATGTCAAATTTTGTTGTTTTCAACCTCTTACTAACAATATTTAGGTTTGGTTTTTTAAAAACAGGTGCTTCTTCATATTTAGAAGCGAACTGTATTCATAAGTCGAAAAAAATTTGTTTGAGGGTTGACTCGTTATTGCATAACACTGTCCAGTTATATTGATGATACAGAAAGGGCTCAATTATTTTTATAATTTTTTCGTTCATATCGACTTTCTATGTATTCTGACATACTGCAAAGTTGAATTTTATTCATTTTCAACAAAAATTGCGCAAAAGTATAATGATTTTGTCGGAAAATTGAAATAAATACTGATTCTGAGGATCCCATATTTTGATTAAGAGCAGCACTTTTAGATTAAGAATGTAGAAGATCCTTCTATTTTAATCGCTGATGCAAAAGTTAAAACCATCATAAACAGCTGCTTTGCGCATTCCGGCTTGACTAGAACTATAATAAGGCGTTTCCATGACAAGACACAGCTCGTTTTAGCTCTCTTTCTTAAAATTAACAATTCTAAGTTCAACTCAGATATGAATTTTATAAAACATGATATTGGAGATAATTATATATTATATATTATACATATCGTCGTCCAAGATCTAATACTACGTAAGTCAAAATTATCTACTGTTCAGGAGGCGAAAAAATTGTATAATATGATGTGATTTATTGTTTTAAACGTTCTACCTCTTTTTTACATACAAACATCAAAAAACTAAAGCTGGAATTAGTCAAAACGTTCCGTTCCCTAACGTGACGTTCCGGTTGCTCGTTGACGTAGCACCGATTAGTGAAAACGGCAGGCAACGTACGAAATGTCACCTTACAACTTAAAAATTACTTGAAAAATTCCAGTTTTTGTAAACAAGCATCCATTGTCATCCTTATTTTAATTAATTTGTTCAAAAAATCCCACAAATGAATTGTCAACGTAGCGGGACGTTGGAAAATCTAATTTCAACAGGTCTCAACGATGCGTAGCGCTACGTCACGATTTCACTAATCGGTTACACGCTTCTGTCGTTTGATAGATTTTGACAGCCGTACGGAACGCTACGTGTTGACTAATTCCAGCTTAAAAAGGGCACAGACGTAGTATTGATTAATCTACCTAAATTGCTAATAACCGTTATTTTACCAAATTTTGAATTACGTCACATTAGAATCAGGCTGACGACATATTACAGTACATTTCAGCAATTAAGAACAAACAGTTACTATACAATTATAGCCCAGGAAAATTAGACGATAAAAGAGCTGCTGTGCGAAATAATTCCAAGTACATTTTTTTCACCGGAATTATCTTAATTAATGCATGATAAATAAAGTGTGAAAAGTCCATTGCAAAGTCGTGTGCGCATAAAAAGTTATTAAGGCTCAAAGGTCGCTAAAATCAGTTTTTTGCAAATATCTCGCTAATGCTAACTTTTACAGAAAAATGTTGGTCTCCAAAGACAGAGTTAACGCAATTTAAAAAGTAAGATATTTTAATATGAACTCACAGGTAGCATTTCGTATCATAACTGTTAACAACTTTTTAAATTGGGTGATCTTCTAAACTGTAAGTCGTACGAAAACATCTTTAACGTACTTTTGTAGGAAATTTTCTATGCTACAAAATTGGCGACCAACATTTTTCTGTAAAAGTTAGCATTAGCGAGATATTTGCAAAAAACTGATTTTAGCGACCTTTGAGCCTTAATAACTTTTTATGCGCACACGACTTTGCAATGGACTTTTCACACTTTATTTATCATGCATTAATTAAGATAATTCCGGTGAAAAAAATTCACTGGGAATTTTTTCGCAGAAAAATTTTAATTTTCCTGGGCTATTAATGTCTACCTGGAATCGTCCTAGTATTTATGTTTGGCTTTATTTTTTATTTTAGTTCTCTTAAATTGGCTTAATTTGCATGAAATGAAGAAGGCTGTTCAGTGAACATGATTGCGAAATATATCCGTAACAAAAACAAGCAGCAGCAAATACAATTTCCAACTCAAACATCACACACAACGCATTGTGATATTAAAAGCAAAAAGAAGCTTATGAGAAACAATAGAACAATATGCAGGACAAAACAAAAACAACATCTTCAACTGCAAACAATTGCAGAGAAAGTGTAAAATCCATACCAGACCAAAATGCAAAACATTTGCCCGCACAGTACAATAGCGAGGAGAATAGAGGCACGAGCAGCATTGTTGACATGAAAGCAACTGCTATTCAAATAAATGAAGACAGTTCTTGTGAGAAAGATACGATTTATAGCGATCAGATGGATTCGAGCCTTAAAATAGAAACTGTTGAACAAAGTTCAGGGGCGCCTCTAGACCAAAAAATAGAAACAAAGGAAACTGCCTTGTGTACAAACATAGAGGATGAATTAAATCAAATTAGCATTAACAATCAAATCTACAAAGAGATACAGCAATCCAACCAAGACATCAAAAGAAGTAAAGCAAATCAGACTGAGGCTAAAGCTTTACATACGCGAACATCTGGTCATAACGATGGTACTGCTAAAAATCTAGAAAATATAAACAAAGAAGGTAAGTAAACAACAAGAATAGACAAATTGATAGGTCATTTTTAGATTGCTTTCTTTTATGCTTATTTTGCTTTAGGTGACCAAACCGATATTTACCAAATTAATGCTTCTTTAAATGCTTATTCGCATTCGCCTAACAATCGCATCACATCCGCATGTTCCATTTTACTAACCAGTAGACAAGCTCAGTGCGAAACCAAAGTACCAAATTGCCATCACCAACCTTCCTTTCCGTCATCCATTAACTTGTCGAATGCACCCTTCACTGCTGAAGTAAAAGAGATCTCTGAAAATAAATACTTGCCCATTATGAAAGCTTTATCACTTGACCTTGATGACAACTCCAGTACAACCCATATACAATACCACAATACGTTTTTTCAAGTACCACAAATAAATTTACGTCCTACTTTAGATCAAAATCCAGAACACCAGTTAACTGAACAATCAGAACTCAATGCCGCCGCAGATAACGAAACTATATTCGAAAAATTCAAAGAACTTAAAAATGCTGACGTTTTAAATGAAAGCAGCGGAAATCAAGATAGTAACAAACCTATGCCTTTGGATTGCGATAGCAGCAAATGCACAACAAAAGGTCTTCTTGCCACAAGTTCAGATGCTTGCTTAGTGGATACAAAAGAAACAAAAAGGTCGAATAGTAGTGTTGAGTCTTGCTCACTAGCGGCAAAACTTCAGCCGCATGAGTCAAGACCTATATACCCTAACATACCATATAGTCCATACGCTAGTCCATTCGGCAGTCCTCATAGCAATAGACGACGTACGCCACTGCGTGAATCTAGACGTGTTTCTATTGAACAATCTGGCAGTTTTTTACAACTTAATCAATACAAGCTCATGGACCAAATTGGACAGGTAAGTTACAAAGAATTTGAATTATATTCTGTAAAATAAAATTGGGTTCGTTTTTAATGATAATAAAACCTTCTACAAACTTCTTAGCTATTTAGCTTAAGGCTGTGTTTACGATTGAATATATATTAGACATTAGAAATTCCACGATTACTGAGATTTTTTTCAATTTTGTTTATAAGGTCTTTTAGAGGTCGCTCAATGTCGATCTATGCAAAATATCGGGCTGATGCGGTTTTTATTTTATTGCGGTCTCAAGAATTCTCGGAATGAACCACATATCGTTATTACCCTATTACGCTAAAATACCCACAACAAACGTTATTTCGAATTTTCACTCTAAATATACATTTGGACAAAAATCACACAAGGAACAATTTTCTTGAACATCTTAACCCATAATATCCTTTTAATATGAGTCCTTTTGACCCCCTTTTCAATAAAACTGGGTTATAATAAATTAAAGTGTTCAACAAAAATATATTACGCAAAATTTCATTAGTGGTCACCAAAGAAATGTTTAAAACTTAAAAATAATGCGTAAAAAAATGGAACAAAATGCAATACATGAGTGACGGAAAAAAAAAAATGTCTTCATATCTTCATATTCATTGCATTTTTATTACTTTTTTATTCATTATTCTAAAGTTTTAAGCATTTCTCGCCCTTGGTGACCCCAAATGAAATTTTCCATATAAAAGTTTTGTTCGTCCCAAAAGAAAAGTAAATAAAACTCCTTTGTTTTAGCTTATGCAATTTAATTTTAAACTACTTGTTCTAAACTATTATATCTACCCCAATCTGATATTAAAGGGTTCATATGGTCTCGTGAAACTGGCCTATTCGGAAGAAGATTCAACACACTACGCTATGAAAATTCTTTCCAAAAGACGTCTACTTCGCAAAGCTGGATTTATTGCACGTGGCCCAAGAAAAACAACATCTCCTTTGGATCGTGTTTACAGAGAAATTGCAGTGCTGAAAAAATTGGATCATCCAAATGTGGTCAAACTTGTTGAAGTTCTTGATGATCCATTAGAAGACTCTTTGTACTTGGTCTTTGAGTTAGTACAGCAAGGTGAAGTTTTAAGCATTCCAACAGATAAGCCATTGAACGAAGAACGTGCCTGGAGTGTATTTCGAGATTCTATACAAGGATTGGAATATTGTAAGTTTTTTGCGATATCGCTTTTTATAATAAATGATTTCATTTCTATAAGAAAATATATTAAAAAATATTAAGAAAGTAAAGTAAAAATTCCGACTCAATAATTTTTATAGTTGTTTTAGTTATAAACCACATTTTTTCTATAAAACTTTATTGAACAGGAAGGCAAATTTTGTTTTTTGTTTGATAGTTTGGTAGAACGTAATTTGAAACAAATAGATTTTCAGTCAAGTTCATTATAAAGTTGGCAGTAATGCTGATGGCTATGCACACGTCTATGATACCAGCGCGTATTTAACGCAGGTCCTCCCGGTTAAAGCCCCCACACAAAAAATATATATTTTTTACAATAATTGTTTCTTTTGTTTTTTTTTAATTGTTAAAAAAAAAAAAAAAATTGTTTTCCTCTTTAATAATTTTTACTATTCTTTTTTGATAATTTTTATTTACTATGGTAATATTGAAATATTCTCTTCTAAGCAACTTTGAAATTTTTATAAAATTTGTACAGTTTTTAAAAGATATGTAAAATGAACTTAGTGTGAGCTTAGTCTACGCAAAAGATCTTCGAAGTGCAAGCTGCACAGTGGAAAACACAACTCGCATAAAGTAATCTGCATAGCTCTTTATAAATTTCGCAGGCTAAATAAGCTGGGACTGTTTTTTATTAAACAAACCTTAGTGTAAAAATAAAGCAATATTTAGAAATCCGTAAAAATCGAACGGTTGAATTTCTTTCTCTTTCAGTGCACTCAAACTCTATAAAGCCTTATAAAGAGTTTTGCTGCTAAAAATGCTTCGTCAGAACTTTAAAAATGTCCATGCCCATATACATATTTACACAATACCACCTATGGTCAGTAACATATTAATAGCATGTTTCCACTTCATTAACGCCAAAGCCAAAAGTAGGTTAGTTACTGACTGACTTTCATGTAAAATGTAATTCGATTCAATGTGATGGAAAATAATATTACAAGCATATTCGAAACATATAGGTAATGTTAAAATAAATATTTTGGCATAAGCCCTTGTCGCTGTAGGGTAATGATACCTTGTACTTTAAGGTGGTCTTTAAATGATTTCTTTTTTTTTAATTTCAGTGATGAATGGTAGTAAATCGACTCCAAATGTCAAACAAATTTTTCCGACTTATATGATAATCCCGGATTGCGCCTAGCTTTAAGTATCCACTTACATATCGTTGGGTTAAAACTACAACTAGACATCTACATTTTTCATGTTTTGAGAAAGAAGCGTTTTACGTTTTTGAAATTCGTTTTTTGTATGGGATTTTGTAGTTTTGTCTTTTATTTTTAATATAAAATTGGATGGGGACTTAATTTCAAAAAACTGACTAGACTAAGGCAAAGGTCTGTTTTTCTTCATGTTTCTGTATACTTAACTCAAAACATCAATATCACACCTGTCCCCATGTGTTTTAAATAAAAAGTGCTTGCATCCATAATGTTTTTTTTGGGGAAATATGCGGAATGCCTCTAGGATCAAACATATATAGCTCTTTTTTCAAAGTGAACGGCACTTTTTCAAACCAGGGCCAAAAAACCTATTTTTTAGCACTGTGCTCTATACTAAAACCAAAAAAAAAATGTTGACTAAAACGGATACAAAAAAAGAGTATGCAGAAAGTAACCTGCTTGTCGTTAGATTAAAAAACAGTTAACTGAAAAACCCTACAAAATATCGTTTACGAGATATTGCGTTTTTACTTAATTTTTTGTGTTTCTATTAAAAAATTTAATTTTTGCGTACAAAAACAATAATGATCAATATATAGAAACAAAAATAGTTAATTCTAATGTATTTCCTGATTCTAAATCCGAATCTGGTCTTAAAATCGCTCTATCATTTCTGATTTTTGAGATATCCTAACCTGAAATTTTGGCATGTACGGTTTTTTCACCACTTTTGAAGTTATATAACAGGAGCAGGTAATTGTTTATCATAAAACTCGATAAAGTTTTTAAAAGTACTATGTTTTTTCTTTAAAACTCACTTTGATTTTTATCGATATCTTTTTTTTCTCCGAAATATCGTAACCTAAAAAAAGTTCAAAAAATGCACGAAAGACGCCATTGGCAACATTGGTTGATTTATATAAAAAGTTATTAAAATGATTATGGTAAATTACAAGTGATAATAATTACTTTTTACAGAAACATTCTTAAACATCATAATCATTTTTAACAACTTTTTATTTAAATCAACCAATGTTGCCAATGGCGTCTTTCGTTCATTTTGTGAACTTTTTTTAGGTTACGATATTTCGGAGGAAAAAGAAGATATCGATATAAGTCAAAATGAGATTTGAAGAAAAAGAATAGTGCTTTTAAAAACTTTATCGAGTTTTATGATAAACAATTACCTGCTCCTGTTATATAACTTCAAAAGTGGTGAAAAACCGTACATGCCAAAATTTCAGGTTAGGATATCTCAAAAATCAGAAATGATAGAGCGATTTTAAGACCATATTCGGATTTAGAATCAAAAAATACATTAGAATTGACTATTTTTGTTTCTATATATTGATCATTATTGCTTTTGTACGCAAAAACTAAATTTTTTAATAGAAACACAAAAAATTAAGTAAAAACGCAATATCTCGTAAACGATATTTTGTAGGGTTTTTCAGTTTACTGTTTTTTAATCTACGGACAAGCAGGTTACTTTCTGCATACTTTTTTTTGTATCCGTTTTAGTCAACATTTTTTTTTGTTTTTAGTATAGAACACAGTGCTAAAAAATGGGTTTTTCGGCCCTGGTTTGAAAAAGTGCCGTTCACTTTGAAGAAAAAGCTACATATGTTTGATCCTAGAGGCATTCCGCATATTTTCCCAAAAAAACATTTTGGGTGCAAGCACTTTTTATTTAAAACACGTGGGGACAGGTGTGATATATGTCTACTTGTTGTTTTTCATTTAATTTTTTAATTTAAAGCTTTTAATTTGCCCTAATTTAATTAGTGCTAAGGTGATTTTGGACAATTTTTAATTTTCAGCATAATTGCAATAAACCAAGGCGTTCGCACGGGACAAAAACAGAAGTGGTTTTCACGGCCAACAATTCAAACATCGATTTCAGGGAAACTTAAATGTTCTGATGTTGATGTCTCTCAAAAATGGTTTTGATTTTAACCAAATATGATTCATACTTTTTTTTTAATTGAATTTTAATTACGGTCGCATTGGACATTTTTTTTCCCACTATACAAACTTTACATTGAAAATTTTACACATTACCAGGATTTTCCGGTGTGCGTTGCTTCACCTTATCTTGTGAAGTTGACGTTTCATCACCAATTTTTCCAAAGGATTTTAGTTGTCCCGATCCATTTTGCATGTGTACCAAAACTCATTAGTGATGAATTTTTTTTTTAAGTGCGTTGCGTCGCACTTTTCCCCGTTGATCATTATTTGTCCCGGCGCTCTGTACACATTTATCAAATCTCATTCATGTGAGTTAAATATTATCAGAGATATAATAAGTGATTTTTGTGGTGGCGAGGTACCTTCATTTTTAACAGTACACATTATTTGTCTTGGTGCTTTATACATATATACCAAATCTCGTCCATGATGATTTAATTTTTTGGCACACGGCTTACTTTTCTGTGGAAATACCCATATGTATGTATATCTTGAAATAGATGCATTTAATATTTTTGTGAGACTATTGTGTATCGTTTGTCTTATTAATTTAAAATACTATGTATGTAAATAAAATTATTGCTAATCATTTCTTTGTAAATTTAGTGCACTATCAACGAATTATTCATGGTGATATAAAACCGGGAAATCTGTTGCTTACTGAATGTGGACATGTCAAAATAGCTGATCTCGGTGTATGCAATGAATTTCTCGGTGAAGATGCAACCATAAATAATGGATCAACAGCAGGAACACCTGCATTCCGAGCGCCGGAGACATTAATACCAGGGCAGGTAAGAATAATTGGATGTGCTAAAAACTTAATTTTAAATTTAATTTTAATTGACCGATTACGAAAATATCAAATTTTGGCACAAATTTTCCCAAACTTTTCTGACGACTTTTCATTTAACCCCTTAAAAAAAAACGATAGGGTGTCACTAAAGTAGATTTGTTTCAGCAGTTGGTATATGTATGTATTTATGAAAAATTTGTTTTTTTTTGTGTTTTTAGCACTTGTATAGTGGCAAAGCAGTCGATATTTGGGCGCTGGGGGCCACACTTTATTCTCTTGTTTATGGAAATGTTCCTTTCGTTGCATCTTCGATTCCAGTTCTATATGAAAAAATAAAAAATGAGCCGCTTGTTTTTCCAGAATCTCCAATAATTAGTCCGGAACTTCGTGATTGTATAAAAAGCATGTTGACCAAAGAACCTTCCGAGAGGATAACATTGCCACAGCTAAAGGTAAAGTAGAAACAGAACTAAAAAGTTTAAAAAAATTTAATTTTTATTCTTGCATCAGAAAATAGCTGATATTAATTTAGCCACTTATGTATGGATCAGAAAGCATGATAGTGTGAGTTTTCTGTTTAGCGTTTTAAGTAAAAAATACAGAAAAAACGTTAAACGAGTTTCAAATACTCCAAATATTCATTTTGCCCTTACTAATTTTTTTGATGCTTTTGGCTTTGTAATTTTTTCCCTATTTCTCATATAAAACACTGAACCGAAAGTTCACAGCATCTGATCCATACATCATTTGGGTAAATTTCTTATACAGTCACATGTTTGCTTAACCTTTTTAGGGTCATATATTCCCTGGCAGTGTTAAAAACTCAAATATGAGTTTTTGTGACTTAAATCTTTATAGTTGAGACAATTTGTAAGTTTAAGTAGTTAACTCTTTTCTTAAACATACAATAATGAAGCAAGCTATGAATCCTCTAACATTTGCAATAACGTGATATTCAAATGAGTATTTTGATTTGTTTAGTTTTTTAAGATTAAATCAGTTGCTTTTGACCTGCAGTTCTTTAAAATGTATTTATAGCCCCTTTTTGTAATAACTAAAATTTTAAATTTTCTGTTCTGGTACATAACTTTCACATTCTTTTGTACTTTTTACTTTTATTCTCAATATTCCACTCTATAATTTAAGGTTTACCCTTAATTAACATTATCCATCGTAATAACGTTCGTACATATAATCAGCCTTAGACCTGAATTCTAATCCAATTTCCTAGCAAAATTAACTTCATTAGAGATTTTTCCTTAACACCTTTTATTTTATTTAGCATAGCTTTCTAGTAAGAGTTGTTGCTGATATGGTTTTGCTAATGCTGATGCGGCTTTCAAATTTAAAAAAGTGCCGATGCTAATACTGAGTTTTCATGGAATAAAAAATTAATATTTTCCACTTTTTCATTAATTTTTAGAGAATAAAACTTGTATTTAATCAGAGTTGGGCGTAATACATTACTTTTTCAATGCATTGAAGGAGCATAATTGTATTATTGCCAATGAATAAAAATAATGCAGAACATCCGTAAACAAAATTCTTTAAAATGCAAAGTAGACTTTAAAAATAATGTTTAAAACGTAATTTAAAACGTAAAATAAAAGGCCAATCAACAGGCCAATTGAATCCCGAATAAGAATGCCATCATCATTGCTTGAAGAAAAGCAATGGAAAAAAAAATTTTTTTTTGTCTTAAACCTATATTAATATATTGTAAATTTAATGCAAATGCATTTAAACTTCCATCTGAATTATTTTTGAAAAATTAATGCAATAGATTTTTGATTTGCATAATTTTTGAAAAATTACTGCAATAGATTTACATTAAATTTAAAAAATTAATGCAATAGATTTTCCATTTGCATTAAATTTCGAAAATCAATGCAATAGATTTTTTAATTGCATTAAATTTCAAAAATCTTTGGAAAAGTAATGCAATTTGCCCAACTCTGCATTTTATAAATAAAAGCTTTACGCTTTTTCTGAAATTATCAGAAATTTTTCCCTGATGCTGACGCTGATATTTATTTTATCCTGATAATCAGCTGGTGCGGAGCTATATAAGCAACAACTTTACTATCTTGATATTAATGTTTGCTTAAATTTAATTTGCAGGAACATCCCTGGGTAATAGCAGGTGGAGTTAACCCACTTCCAACAGAAGACGAAAATTGCTGTTTAATTCAAATCAGTGAGGAAGATATTAACTCGGTTGTGAAAAGCATTCCAAAGTTGGACACTTTAATCCTAATTAAAACCATGTTAAAAAATCATTCGTTTGGAAATCCTTTCTTAAGAAGTATCTCTGGAAGAGCTCCACAACGCGGTGGTTCGCGTATTGAAAAATTTACGCGTGCAGGTCGATCGAATTCTGCACCTGGTGCCTACCATTTAGCTATCGACAGGTAATCTTTATTTATGATAATAGGTATATATATCCTTTGTGAATGTGTGTGGTGTGTGTATGAGTAAAAGGTTCTTGCATCGCTAGATAAATTAAAAATATACACACATATCTTCTGAACAATAATTTTGGAAATAATTTATAAAATGTAGTGTATTTTGTTTAAAAAATCAAATTTTTTCCTTGTTTTAGGCACTGTATTATAAAGTTTTTTATTCTGATATGCATTAGAAAGTTCTAACTTTAAATTACTAAAAAGTGCCATTGACGGTTAATTTTAGTGAACTAACATTGAAATGAAAGTTTTAAAAAAAATAGAAAACTAACTCTCATATAAACTTTCGGTTTTTTTTTAGGCAACACTCGAGTGACTGTGTACTTCCTTCTCTCTCCGAAAATGGATCTAGTCCTCTCAATGAAAATGCTGAAGAAACATAAATTTTTACGACTACTACATATATACTAACAACAATCGCACACTAAAATTGTTGTGAAATTTAGCTTTTTATCTATTAATAGTTTATTTTTTATAAATATTGCAAAAGTAATTTAGATCTGTGAGTTAGTTACTAGCAAATACTTAAAATAATAATGTAACTTTATGCACAAAAATCCACACAACGTACATACATATGAATCGCAAATTGTTTAAAGGACGTATGTGGCTTTCATTACATTTTCCAGAAACAAGAAAAAACATTCCGTACATTATTCTGTATTTAATTTAATTAATTTGGTGAATGGTAAGTATTAAACAAGTGTTTCATGGTCAATCAGTTACATAAAGTTAAAAATTATTATTCATTATTGGGTTTGAAACTTAACTATTAAAATCATTAAAAAAACCATGAATTTTGAATGTATTTTGTTTTGAGCGTTTCAGCATTACTTCATATTTTGATTCGAATCTCTTTTCAATAAGCCATTTTTCATGTTTTCATTTATTCCAAAATACAAAAAAAAAAAAAAATAAAAAATCATGAAGAGCTAGATCCGAGGAGTATGGTGGGTGGATGAGGAAGCAGTTCGAAGTCCAATTCTTCAAATTATTGCTATATTTTTTCAAATGTGATCGTTTTTCCATGCTTCATCAATCGTTACAAATCAACGAAAAAATTAACAACAAAAAAACTGGACACACCCTTTTAACAATTTACGATCCATAAACAAGCTTGATATTAAGATTACAATTTTTTTTTTGTTTTGTTGGTTAAATAAAATATCCTACGAGCATAAAAATGATTACTATTCGATGAGATTGTTATACTATTAAGAGACTTGAAGTTTAAAAAAAAATGTGTTATTAGTAAGCATTCAAAACAAAAATATTACCTACAATACTTTATTCATAAATTTAATACATATTAATAATTCCATATATATACAAAAACAAGTAAATAGAATTGCTTTATCTTGCAAGGCATTAATTGCCACATATACAATCTAATGTTGTCAACCATTTACAAATATGTACATACATATGCTTATTTTAAAATATTTCGTACTAAGTACATAACAAATATTTTCAAAATTAATGCTTTCTATTTATACATTAGTGTTTCATTTCTTAAAGAATTTTAACTTTATTGTAAACACTTTTATCCGGTTGAGGCTTTTATGTATTGTATAAACTTGGACGAGAAACTAAATTGTTATGTAGACCAAGTTGCATCAAATTTTGTATTAAGAAAAGAAAACATTACCGACTTTGGTTTTTTTATGAGCATTAGCCTAGCGAAACATTATCCTATGTACAAAATAAGGGAACAAAAAAGCCACTCGTAAGATTTTCCCGTAAAAGTTTGGGAGGAGGACGGGAGTGCTGTGTATTCAAAAATGTTCGTTCCCTTATTTCATGAAATAATGTGGATTTTTTATAAAATTACAAAGCACCGCTCTAAAAAATGTTCTTAAGTTCATTTTTTGGGGTGGTTGGCTAACTTTTCTTTTAAAATTATTTTAAGGAGAGCTAAATAAATGCACGCAAAAAAAAAAAAAAAAAAATGGAAAAGCACAAATATCAATAGTACAGGCAAATTAGTTAAAAAAATTGCTGTAAAATTTAATTTTGTTGAACATGTACCGATTTTGATGGAACGCGGCTCATTTTTTTCATAATTGAATTTAGAAAAAAAGAAACAACACTTAGATTTATGCGGTTTTTAAAAAAAGGTTGAGAAACGATCTTTTGGATAAAAACCCATAAAAATAACAATTTTATACTTGTCAATGTTGAATCCAAATCCGACCTTAGAATCGCTCTATCACGTTTGGTTTTTAAAATATCCTAACCTAAAAGTTCAAAAATATGATTTTTGAGGTAGAGTTATAGAGGACGCACGGAACTGTTTTGGCCTTTTCTACTAAATGCATAGTTTAGTACTATTCTTTGTTTTTAAAATAAGCTTTGAGTGGGTTCTATGTGATTTTTCTTTAAGAAGTTATAATGACTTTAAAATATTATTTATGACTTTAAAATGATATTTAAAAATTATAAGTGGATTCTCAAATGATTTTTAACTTTCATGTCGTTTTAGAATTATCATAACTTTCTAAGGCGAAGAATAGCACTAAACGATGTATAAGTAGAAAAAAACAAAACAATTTCGTGCATCCTCTATACGTAGGCTGCTAGATATATTTCTGGCCTAGGCAACATAAAGTGTTGCTAGGTGCAATCTGACATTTCCATTGGAAAGTTTGACATTTTTTAGCATAAACGTACTCAGAACGTTTTGACGTACGACCATCATTTGTGTTGTTTACAGTGATTTGAAAAAATCAATTTGGCAAAAAAATGGAATTAACTCGTGAACATTTTCGTGCGATAATTTTTCACAACTTTCGACGTGGACTATCACGACAAAAGTGCATCGATGAACTTAAATCTTTGTATGGCGATGAAGCACTATTCTATAGCACTGTGAAAAACTGGTTTAATGAATTCAATCGTGGCCGACGCTCGCTCAAAGACGAATTCTGTGAAGGTCGTCCAAAAACGGCCGTTGTGCCAGAGAACATTGATGCCGTGCGTGAACTGATAATGCAAGATCGTCATGTGACATACCATGAGATAGAGGCATCTTTGGGCATTTGTTCCACTCCAATACACTCCATTTTGCATGAACACTTAGTTATAAAAAACGTTTGTTCTCGTTGGATCCCGCACAATTTGACAATCGCTCAAAAAAAGGCTCGTGTCGATTGGTGCAAAGAATGTTGAAAAAATACGGTCGCGGTGCTTCAAAAGACGTTAAAAGATCGTCACAGCTGACGAATCATAGATCTATGCGTATGAGCCCGAAACAAACCAGCAATCGACCGTGTGGGTCTTCGAAGACGAGCCAAATGCAACGAAAGTTGTTCGTGGAAGAAGCACTTCGAAGCAAATGGTCGCCTGTTTCTTCAGCAAAACTGGTCATGTGGCGACTGTTCCGCTTGAGCAACGTAGGACGGTCAATTCTGAGTGGAACACCACAATTTGTTTGCCTGAAGTCTTCGGAGAAATTCGAAAAACGAACAAGAGAAGACGAATCATTGTTCACCATGACAATGCGAGCTCTCACACATCGGCTCAAACCAGCGCCTTTTTTACCGGTCAAAACGTCGAATTGATGGGTTGTCCGCCGTACAGCCCTGACTTGGCACCCAATGACTTCTTTTTATTCCCGCACATAAAGAAAAAAATGCGTGGTCAACGATTTTCGTCGCCAGAAGATGCTGTTGAAGCGTTCAAAAACCATGTTTTGGAGGTGTCTCAATCGGAGTGGGAAAAGTGCTTCGACAATTGGTTTGAGCGCATGCAAAAGTGTATAAATCATGCTGGAGAATACTTTGAAAATCAATAAAACCATTTTTGATGAAAAATATTCGCATTTTCATTATTAGGCCAGAAATATATCTAGCAGCCCACGTATAACCGCAAAAACCATATTTTTTTAACTTTTAGGTTAGGATATCTCAAAAACCATGCGTGATAGAACAATTCTAAGACCGGATATGGGTTCAGCATATACAAATATATCGAAATTTTTTTTTTTGATTTGTTTTTCAAAAAACCGTTTTTCGATTTTTTTCAAAAACCGGATAAATCCAAAGTGTTTTTTTCTGAATTCAATTACGAACAAAATGAGCCGTGCCTGATCAACGAAATTAAATATGTTTACCTTATTTGCTTGTACTATTGTCGATTATCTTAAAATTAATCAATTTTAAAGACAATTATTAACTCATAACTCAATAATATGCTAACGTTTAAAAATATCGGTAGTATTTATTGGTTCATAAAAAAAACCAAATGTTTTATAAGCTTTTTCAACGTTTTTAGAAATTTTATTTGGACTTAAATAACGTTGGTCAGACCCAAAGCTGGTAAAAATGTAATCGAGGAGTTAAAAACGACGATGATAAGCGTAATTTCATTTCGACTGTCGTAGTTTCCTTTCAAACATTCGTCGTTTCAATATATATACTTCCAGAATCCAAATTTAAAAACGAAGCGATAAAAACTAAAACGACAGTTAAAACGCCAATGGGAATTGGGGTGATTACCTTCCATAAGATATAAATTTGAAAACCACTGCGCAATTCAAAAAAATTGAGTTTTATGCGGTTGCATTCGGGAAAAATGCAATAGAAGGAATCAATGTTGTTGATAAAACCTGACAAATAAAACTACATTGATAAAGAGTGATTATACGCTAATATAAGTAAAATGTGATGTGGTTTGTGAGAAGCTATTGTACCTTGCCAAAGAAAAATTTCAAGAGTGAAAATTATTTAAAATCTAAATTTTTGTTTGAGTTCGAAAATCACAGTCAAGGCTGGAAAATTCGACATAAGCAAGTTTCCATTTTTTTAAACCTTAAATTCTATCTTAAAAAAATATTAATCATCTCTTAAAATTTTTGTGTTTTTTTTGTCTAAACACTGAACTCATTTGAATCAAAATCATTATTACTAAGTATGTAAAGGCTTTCATATAGATAATAAAGGTGTTTCCAAACTTTTAAGTTATATCATATTACAGCATACACAATTTTTAAAGTTAATTACAAAATAAGATCATGAAATTTTTTTAACTTATCTTAAATAAATATTTTTTTGGGACCAGATAAAACTTTAATCATTAAGATATCATATTATTCTTCTTCTAGTAAATTTATTATAGCAAAAAAAGTTTTAAATATACCTATTGTTCGCTTAAATGCTAAATAAATTAATGTATTGTTGAAAATATTATCTAAAAGATATACAAATATCTTTATTTTTTTTTTTAAATTTGGGTGCTCTTCTCAACTATGTCAATATTCACTAATCGATAATACTCGTATGCCAATTATATTGATTGATACGACAGAAGCAATATCCATTACACATTAGACCAATTTGAATGTTACTTTTCTTGAGGTTACCGGTATTATCTAGTACTCAAATATTTACATCTTGCTGCAAGACACCCAATATGGCCATAGAAATATATTCATAAATACAACGAATAAATTAAAGAAAATTTTAATCTCAAAAATATTTCAAACATCTCTGTTTTTTTATTACAAAGATTTTAGTAAGCACAAGTACCATTTAGACGTTAAACAAAAGCTTTTAATGTTTAACACAGTTTTACAGTGTCATAACTTCGATACTAATGTTCGAAACCAAATGCTTTCAAAGTTTTAATTTCTAACTGCCATACCTAAATTGGAGCGTCAGCGTTATTTTATTGTCAAAAAATTCTCATGTACATACAATTTGTATGGCGCATACCGAAATTACCAACGCTCAACGCTGAGCTATTCGAATTTCCAATTTTGACAAGGCGTTATGGAGTGAAGTTAACTGCAGAACAGTAAAAATAGAAACAACAATGTGATTTTGACAAACAAATGACTTTACCGCAACGCTTTTTATTTCGGTATGGCGCTTGACACTTTTGCGTAACGTTAAATAACGCAACGCCTGACGCTCCAATTTAGGTATGGCAGTAAGTCATGCGAATTTACATGAACATTGTGAAGCACTTAGTGAGTTTTACCTCTTAACCGACGATATCGTCACCTGAAATCTAAAAAGGCGTAACATCATTTTGAATTTTTTCAAAGGCTTTGCAAAAAAGCGTCTGAAACCTCCAAATATTTTAAAATTTAAACCCAGTATTGGCTAATGTGGATTTTCTTTTAGGCAATAATTGCCAAAACTAGCTTTAAAATCTAAAATATTTTGAGTTTTAAGACGTTTTTTGCAACGCCGATGAAAAAATTCAAAATGATGTTACGCCTTTTTGCATTTCAGGCCACGATTGTATGCCCAGATTGGAGGTGAGGCCTATCTTAAACTCCTATCAGACGTGATAGCAGGAATAAGTTTTACTTCATTTTCATTCAACTTTGGAGTTATTGACTTAATGTCCATAAACAGTCATGTCGATACCATATCACATACATGAAGTACGTTCTACACATAATACATATTGGCTACTTATTTGCTCATCTAATCTACTCCAAAGACCACCCCATTTGATGCACATTGCCTTGGGCACAAAACCACTTCTACACATGTTAATAGTTTTGTTTAGTAACTCACATGCAACTAAGGGGCTGTTCATAAACTCCGTGACGCTCTTAGGGGGGGAGGGGGTTCGAGCAAGCGCCAAGGGACGGCGTTTAAAATAACCCATTTTTCAGAAGAAAAAAATTAAAATTTATTTAAGTTTAAATTTTTCGGCTATTCAGCATTGTACGTGAAGATCTGTAGACGTATTTGTATTTGTCAACTAAAACAACTTTTGCTCGGATGTATACATAAAAAAATATGGATAGGGGGCGGGGTTTTGGTTACCGTCACATGACCCTAGGGTGTCTGGTCCAGTGTAATTTTTTGTCGCATAGGGGGAGGGGGTTCATTTCATTTAAGCGAATTTTAGCGTCACAGAGTTTATGGACAGCTCCTAAGTTGCCACTAAAAACCAAATAATTTGCTTATAGTGAGTTTCCACCGGAGATCATGAGGTGATTTACGGCTGTTTTCAGATTTATTTGATATTTAATGCATGATGACTTGACGTTTAAATGTGAGTTCCGATGTGACTTAGGACTATTTCCAGATTTACTAGACGTTTAATACATGATTAATGAGGTGAGCTACGGCTAAATTACCTAATAAATCTCCGGTGGAAACGGCCTATTAAAAAAGAAAATACAATGTGTAAAATTTTAGGTGACTAATAGCCTATTTCCATCGAAGATTTATTTAGTGATTTACGGTAATTTTCAGATTTGTTTGACGTTAAATACATGATGATTGAGGTGAGTTACGTCTATATCACTTCATAAATATTCGGGGAAAACAGTCTATAAAATAACTTTATTAAATAATGTATATATAAAACGATAACCGCAAAGGATACATATTTTTGTTATTTCTTCGTTTAGTCATCGTCATCTCCAGGCTGCCAGTCTTCGTCGTCGTCATCATCGTCACCTAAATCCAAATCACCAATGTTTTGAAAAAGACTTTCATCAATTTTAACGTTTTCGATGGACTCGCCCACTTCCATCAAATATTTAATATCAGACTCATTAAGGGTATTGTCTCGGAGGAAGAGCTCTTTACCAGTTAACTTCTTGCAGTCACTTATTTTGTCACGTTTTGCTTGTATTCCCGTGCTTTCCTCAAACTCGAGTTTCCATTTCATAAATGTCTCAACGGTGACACGAGTACCTTCAAACCTTTTACGCTCAGCTTCTTCGATTTCAAGGACTTTCCGCTCCTGTTCATTTGCAATTTTTTGCTTGTATTCGTCCCAACGCACATTAAGCCACTCCTGGGCGCTGCTTACTAGCGAAAAAACCATTTCCATCCCAATGTTTTCTTCAATTGTGGTGTTCAAGTGCTCCAACAGTGTCCTTTCATATGTGTCTTCGAAGTTAACAGCGTCTTCAATTTCGACGCCAGGTGCTTCATCAGGATATTTGGCGGTATATGTAAACAACAGTTTGCAAGAAATACCGTTCTCTGGTTCATCAGCACTATACTCCTCTGTAGCGATCGGAATTTTGAATTTGTGAAGGGGCTCACTGGCGAGTACTAGTTTTTGTGGAAGTAACACATTGTGTAAAAATTGGATTCAATAATTTCAGGTACATACTTTCCATTTCACCGCAATATATTGAGTCTAACGCCTCCACTTCATTTGTCTGATCTTCTTTGTAGTTTCTACTCATTGTTTTACAAAATTAAACCTGAGCAAAGACTAAAACATAAACCGAAATAAGAAATTTATTAATTTGCCACACGAGTTTCAGCTGTTCAATAAATATATTTTACTTAGGGCTGCCGTGTAGTAAGAAAATACGCTCCTATTTTTATTTGGTCGAAGAGACGAACAGATATATAACCAAGAGACGCAAAGAAGCACTGGAACAATTTTTTGAGGTTTGTATTGTTCACAGACGGAAGCTTTGACGAATTTAGGGCCAGTTTTTCAGTGCAAGTTTAAACTTCGTTTAAACTAAGTTATATTAAACTCGTTTAAATTGTTAAACTCGTTTAACTATGAAATGACTTTTTCAGTGCGAGTTTAACTGAAACTCGTTACTTTGATTTTTAGTAGGCATTACTGAAAAATGACAAGCTGTTGACGTATAAATATTGAAATTTTTTGACAACTTGCAGCGAGAAATTTCATTTTCGAAAAGTTTACCTAAAATCCTTCTGATTCTTCTGGAAAGGTGGAAAAATGTCAGGAGCAGCATTAGCAACAATAAAGCAGCGGGTGGCTACACAAAGTTTTAATTGCACGTATTCCTGCGAAAAGTTCTTTTTGAGGCTTTCAATTATTGGCGTTTGGCCAGGCCACCACAACGGTTGGATTACATCAACGCTTAGCAAGTGCAACGTGATCAAGTCGAAGTGCGGTCCGCGAAAAATGTCATGTAAACTTTGTTCACCGCGGAACGTGATCGGGAATTACTAAAGCAATTGCGTCGCAATCGCGATGAAGAAGCTGATTGAATGACAAATGTACCCGGTTGGGAGGTTGGTGCCTGGTATACGAAGCCAGTGTCAAAGCTTTGCTCAAAGGCATCTTGGTTGCTCCAATGTGTAAGCAATTTTATGGTCAAAATGATTGGAAATCATATGTAGAACATGATTTCATTAAATAGTGGTCAAAAGTGAAGTTTGTGAATTTCTTATTTTCAAAATAAAATAATAAAAGACGAAGAATAAACTTCAAAACGACTGAAATAAATTCTTCTTTTTCAAATTATGAATTTTTTTTATTCATTTATTTATTTGTTTTTTTTTCGATTTTTTTATAAAATATGTCAGTTTTGATTTATTTATCAACAGCTGTCAAAATAAAATTATAGGTTAAACGGAATTTAAACGGCCAATATCTTTCAGTTAAACGAAGTTTAAACTACGTTTAACTTTCACTGAAAAACTCATTCCTGAGTTTAAATTTAGTTTAAACCAGAAAATGAGTTAAACTTGCACTGAAAAACTGGCCCTTAGAAGTTAAACGGCAGCGTAAAGCCAACGGTCCATTCAGTACGTCGAGTACGTCACGTCGTTTTTTTCGACTGACAGCTAAGTTAAAAATATGAGTATATCAAGTGCGACCCAATCAGTACGTCTCCGTCAACGCAACGTACAAAAGTTTCCCAACTCCCAACTTTCGACATACGTCGTGTGATTTGACAACCGTAAAATAAGTTCAAGTTCAATTTCAAATGATTTATTGAGACAAAAGGTACTTAAACATTTAACTCATATATACAAATATGGAACAATAACAATAAATGATATATTCAGGGCTGTAATAGGTATGGCCCTCGATAAAATTATATGAAACATGCTATGATGCAAAAATTAAATATATTAGCAAAATGCAAATTGATTGCAGGAATTAAGATTTAAAATTAAGCTCTTGCTCCCAGAGCTTATAAAAAGTTACTTAAAATTAATGAAGAAAACATTTAAAACTTAAAACTAATAACACAAAATCGAGCTTATTTTTTTAAGTAATAGATCATCTAAAACTTAGCTCGAGAAAATTGCTAGAAACAGTTACTCATACAAATTTCTTTTCACAAAAATTAAGAAAATGTTACCAACGACATATAATTTAATCTCAATGTGATGAAAAATTCATGAACGTTAACAGCGGTTATTACTAGTAAGTACCGTAAAATAAATTTATTTTCAATTTCATTTGTTGTTTTTTTTTCTTTGTCGTTTTTGTTGTATTTTTTGAATAATATTGGAATAAAAAAATATTGGAGCTATGCAAGTGAAAAATTAAAATTTGAAATTAATATTATAAAAAGAATTGTGATGTTTTAATCCGTTTTCAAAGTATTCATTGGGCTAGGCTTCTTCGTCATATGCGTCGCAGTCAGTTGAAAAAAAACGACGTGACGTATTCGACGTACTGAATGGACCGTTTGCTTAATTAAACCAAAAATCTATTTAAATCTCTTCGCTTCCGGATGAGAAGAGATGTATACAGATTTTTTGGTTAAATTACGCTGCCGTTTAACTTCTAAATTCGTCAAAGCTTCCGTCTGTGAACAATACAAACCTCAAAAAATTGCTCCAGTGCTTCTTTGCGTCTCTTGATAATATACCTTTTCGAAGAGACGAAGTATCAATAGTATCAAAACCCATGATATGCAACCGTAAGCCACATGTGACGTACGCAGAGAGAAAAGTACAATTTTGCACATCAAATGACGTTTATTCGTGACTTATAGGTTAGATTTTTTCCCACTGTCAGCTTGGTTTAGTTCGTGCTGTCTGTGAGGTTGTGGAATTGTGGTATTTTATTTTCTTTTTTGATAAATATTTTATTTAAAGTTAAAGTACGAGCTGTAAATAGTTTTATTGCTTTTTAATTGTTTGCTTAGATGAAAACTTAATAATTTTTTTACGTCTTTTGGTTTGTTTTTCAGGTTTTTGGTTGAACCATACAAATTACATAACTCAAAATCTTAAGTAGAAAAAAAGATGTCTCAGGCTCCGGTGCGTGTTTCTCCACTTATTAAATTTGGCAGATGGTCTTTGCTGCTCGTTGGCGTCGGCTATGGAGCATTCCATCAGAACAGACTTTCCAAGAAGGAAGAAAAAGTTCGCGCAATCGAAGCTCAACAGAAGGTTGTGCGCGATGCCAGGTTAGCTGAGGAGAAGAAGAGAGGTGCTGAAGCTGAGGCAAAGGCATTGGCTGAACTCTCAAACCCAGCGCCTAAGAAATAAGGTTTACGGCTTGTTAAAAGTAAAGTGTAGTTTTATTATTGTTGTAAAAGAATTAAAACCAAAATTAGTAAAATGTGAAAGTACTACATTTCTTCTTAGCCGTTGACACTGGAGCAGAAACTTACAATACCATCAATTGCTCTTTCTATTCTTTAAAAATACATTTCGGAATTGGAACTCCTATAAAACATTATTTGTTTCTATTTGTACGTATAAAATGTCTTTAAATATTGCTGGAATGGAACTCCTATAAAACATTATTTGTTTCTATTTGTACGTATAAAATGTCTTTAAATATTGCTGGAATGGGAACTGGAAAAACAAACCATACTCAATACAAATTCAAACATATTTAAAAGTTGAAAATTTTAACAGTGATCCGAATTTCATCAAATTGCCTAAAGCAGAAACTTACAATTCCACAAATGTTGCAGTTTTTAGAGTTACTAGAATAATTTTATTATGACTGAAAGCATAGGGGCTCCAATGTGCCAATTCATTCATCGAAGGCCAGGACGTCTTGAATTATCCAAATAAATTGAGTTGCCCACCTCTTTACCACAAAATTGTTGGAGTGACATGCTCTTTTTTTAACTATTTTATCTGACCATATTTTGTTTTTAATATTTAACTAGTCGGTTCACCTTGTCTTGTCTTGTAAGGGGGAGTGTTTTGAAAGGATGGTGTCTGTTACATACAAATTTTATCTAAGTGCCTTAAATAGTTTCGTAGGCAACAAACTTGGTCCTGATGCTATTTACATATGTAACAAATCTCATCTATCTACGTTAAACAGTTTCAGAGGTATGATGAGCTAACTTTTTGGAGGGCGTGGCCCCGACCACTTCTCTAACGGTGGGTTAGTTTTCGAGTCCATAAGAAACAAATATACAAACAAAATCTCATTTTAATATAGTGGAAAATATAGAAGGTGAAGAGTATTTTAAATGCAAAAGCATGTTTTTCTAATGTAGGGGAAGACGGGTGATTCGTGCACGGGGCACTTTCGTACAATGGCTTTATTTCGAAATCTATAGACGTTGGCATGTTCGCTTCTTGATATACAATATTGGTGCTCTTGCAACCATTTAGCTTGTGAAATGTGGCGGTGCACAGTGCTGTCACTCCATACAACGGAACGGCATTTCCACAGTTTTGGTTCGATTTAAATAAGATTTACCATACTGATACATTTTTTACGTTGTTTTCAGAAATGCAATTAATTTTCAAATGCAATGAATAGAAAAAGTGACATTCAAATAAATAAAACCACGAAAGTTAACTGGAAAAAATGTTTGTGCATGCTTTTAGGCTGAAAAAAACCATATTAAAATTTTAATAGTCCAAAGTGTTTTTGACATATAAAAGTATGCTGTAAAAAAAAAATCAAATTTATAAAAATTCAAAAGCATTTGAAAAAATTTTTGTGATGTAAATTTTATAAAATCATAGATTTTTACGTAGGTCTTTCGTTTTGTCCGCGATCGAGTACAGACGTACTCTCGTGTGTAATCGTCCGCGCGTGTCTTAAAGTCAGACCCATTACACGTGTTTTTTTTAAAAGGCGCGTATATCGTACATAACCTAATTATAGGTTAAAAGGAAAAAATCAATTTCGTTAATATAAAATAAATTTTATAATCGTATAATATAAAGCTATTCTATAAGTCTGTAAAGACGCTACGCTGAGAGCTGTGATAAAAACCTAGTGTTTACGGCAGCTCTCTTATTAGGGACCTATGTTACTCGTAATGAGTAACATATTCGAAGAAGAAGAAGATTTTTACATAAATACGGGATCTTCAGATAAATATTTAAAGTAAACGGGGAAAAACGGGGTTGTGAATTTTTCCTATCTTAAAATATGGAATCTGTACTATTTGTACGTTTTAGAACAATGCCCGCAAGTCCCGTCTTTTTTTTCCTGCTCTAAAGAAAATTAGCATTTTCCGGTTTTTAATATTTGAAAATTTTTTTTTATATCTTTTAAAATAACTTTAATTTGGCTAAAAAAATTTGCATACAAAAAATATGGAAAATAAATGGGTATGTAGGCTTTTGTATGCATTTTATTTTATAACAATTGCTTTTGAGGTTTAGGTGCAGCAATTATTTTTAGAAAGCTCTGCGATTAGAAAATTTTCTTAAATGTTTTTTTTTTTCGAAAAAAAGTTCGACTTTAACAAGCTGTAACACTTACAAATCACTCTAATTTTCAATAATTCTCAGGGGATTTCTTAATTGGACTATTTGCTGTAGAATGGCATAAAAAATATTTTAAATTTGAACAAAAATTTTTTACGCAAATGCCTTCTATCGCAGCACTGTGCGGTGGTGCGATTGTTATCTATGCTGAAAAGAGTCTTTATGTGTTTTTCCAGTGCAAAAGTAATTTTTCTTAAATGACTTCAACTTCGTTAAATGGTAGTGATTTTTGCTAAAATTTGATAATACTTCTGCTATGTTTATAAAGAAATATGCTATTTTACTAAGTGTTTACTATTTTTACGATTTTGTATAGTTTTTAATTAAAATATCAAAAACCTATGTTAATCAATTTGGGGTACATTCGTACACAAGTTACGGGGTACATTCGTACACACGAATTTACCCTTATGAAGAGTAATTTTAATTTATTTAGTATAACAAAAGGAAGGGTAGGTATATAATTATCAATTAATTCATTTAATTGCTGAAACACGTCCAAAAAGAAACGCAATGCTCAAAAGATAACCTTAACATACCGCTAGTCGACAGATATGACTGTCATTTCTCAATAGATGCAGGTAATTATGCTTGTGGCAACGGGATAGTTTATATCTTACTCCTACCACACTTTACACACCGTCTTCAACTAATATAGGCTTCATTGGGCCTTTTTATTGAAAACTGAGAACTGCATTCAGCGATAACCATGGAAAAGTTCCTACTATGTACAATATTCCAAGTCTGGCTAAAGTTTTCAATCATGTCATGGTAAAAATGTTACAAGTGCATTTGAAATAACAAGAATATGGCGATTTAACAAACTTTTGTGCAGCGACGAAGATTTTGCATCTGTTGGGATTTACCAGTCAAGTTCTATGGCAGATCTGCAAGCGAAAGATATTCTATACGTTCAAGAGGATACTCTTTCATTCGATTTACACACGATTTCATCGCCTTAATTGCTGCATCCATCGTTGCACATATACCCCACGTTATGCACGAATCTACCCCGCATATGGGGCACATTCGTACGTTTTGAGTATCTTCTGAAAATCTGTCATTACTCTTAATTGATAAATTGGACCGTCTTAAACTTACACTACATTAAAAGCTTAATATTGTACTTATTTAACTGCATACTAGTTATTTTGAAAAAGCTGGTAGCTTGCTTTATTTTTATCCATAAAGTCAAAACTGTACGAATCTATCCCATCTTCCCCATCAATTTTTCGAAGACAAATGCAATAACGAGTCAACCCTCAAACAAATTTTTTTCGACTTATGAATACAGTTCGATTCTAAATATGAAGAAGCACCTATTTTTAAAAAACCGAACCTAAATATTGTTAGTAAAAGGTTGAAAACAACAAAATTTGTTTGACATTTTCATATCGTTCGTTCTACGACATCTACACAGAAACGTAAATATCTCAAAACTAATTTCGAGTGGGTTGACTCGTTATTGCATAACACTGTCTAAATATAAATATGTAAAATACAACAACCTCCCTCAGTAATACAATTTTAAACAGCTTATATAATACTGTATGTTGTATATTTTAATTTGCATGTGCGATTTTCATGAATTGTAGTGGCGGATCAAGGAAGCGAACAATTTTCTAGGGTTTAAGTCATAAATATAAAATTGAATATGCTTCTTTTGGTGTAATACCCAGTGATAAAAGGGTGCTCGATAATTCTTGCAAGAAAAAACCAAATTGTTTTGACAACCTTTTCCCCGATAGTCGGCAATGCTGTTGAGTGATTATAGCTTCAGCTTTCGAAAACGGCCGTTTTATTAAAACGAAAGTGGAAACAATCTGCTAATTTGTCAAAGCAATTTTATAAATTCTGGGAAATATACTTTTTATGCCTTCCACGTATCTAATCCACGATTCGGATTAAGATTAAAATATCTTAATTTTCAAACGATACACGGCCAGATTTATCTGACGACAAGCAGGCTTATGATAAATTTATTCCTGATTTTTTGTAACCAAATTAAAGAATTTGTTTTGTTTGGCGTTATCATAATACAACAGTACAGTAAAAAGCAGCTGTAAAATGTGCCTCTATTGCTTTATTATTTTTCCTTCCCTAATAGGAACTATGTTTTCACCGGAGATTCAGCTGAGACGAGATTTATAAATCTCGTGACTAAATCCTACCCGGTTCCACCCACCAGCCAAAAGAGATTTATTTTTGACAGTAAATGTCCTAAGCGGGAAAATAAATTTTTGTCTCTATATATTTATCTACCACTTTCTTTTTTAATGATATTTAATCAGTAGCGCTGTTGAGATTTCATTTCATTCATACAAAGATTTAAAATAGATCTCGCCCGATATATTTGTAGGGTAGATCACGTGCTTTATGATGAGATTAGGAGCCAAATCTGGATACATCCGTAAATCACCTAATAAATCTTCGGTGGAAACGAAGTATGTACATATAATAAAGCATTTCCACCGAAGGCTTATGAGGTGATTTAGCCGTAACATCATGTATCAAATGTCAAATAAATCTAGAAACAGCCGTAAATCACCTCAGAAATCCCTGGTTTTATATATAGTTTTTTGCAACCATGCAAAATTATGAAGTGTGTCTTGTTTCTGATTTGCAAACAGTTAATACGCTTTTTCGTCAATTTAATATTTTCAATTTTTCATCTTTAACTTAGTTTATAATCTTAAATAAGTTAGTATTATTAACAAAATTAATAAAATTAGTGAAGAACTCTAAAAGTATTTAAGTTGTAAGAAGAAATGAAAAAGAAGAAATCTGCCCGTTCCCATAGCTACACTCAAAATCTGAGTTAAATAAAAAACCCGGTTTGCCTGCCATCCATATGCCCTATGTGTGATTTGGGCCATGAAAATGTGAATATACTTTTTCCTCGATACACCGAAAACATCGATATATCGTTTGCATCTCTATTTGTATTTCCGAACGCCACCAAAAGTAGGACAGAAATAAATATAAGCAATATTTTTCTTCGGACAGAAGTTTAGAACAATAAATCTGAAAATAAAAGTTAATGAACAAAATATGACTTCTTCTGGGTTCTCAACTTCAGAAACCAATGCATTGGAACGACAAAATGAATGCGCCGATGACGAAAATCTGAGTTTGAATCATGTGTGGAACGATACGCATAAAATGGTTAGCAGTGATTGGATCAAACAAAATGGATATAAAAATGTAAGTTATTATCTGTTCCAGAAAACAATTCAAAATAAATATTACTTTTCTTGGTTGAAAACCAAAAAGGTATGTCTGCAATTTCCTGATGACTACCTGGTGCATAGTGTTGCAGTAAGCGACAGCCTCAAATCTGTAGTTGGTGATGATGTAAAATTTTTTATTATGGCAGACACTTCTTATGGAAGCTGTTGCGTCGATGAGGTGAGCACTTTAGTTAATGATTATTCATAAAAGAATAATTGGAGTTTTCTCTCGCCTAGATTGCTGCCGCACATGTTGATGCAGACAGCATAATCCATTTTGGCAATGCATGTCGCAGTAAAGTTTCACGCTTGCCAGTGCTTTATATGTTTCCTGAGAAGGAGTTTTCACTACAAAAGTTCCTTGCACATTTACAAAAAATTGAGGAAGTGTGCAAAACTAAACAAACTTGTATATTTTTAGACATTGGTTATCATCACATCATTGGTCATCAAGACTGCGAAAACCTAGCTGAGGTTAAAGATAAGGCCCTTGATAGTAAGTATAACATATAGTACCTTTAACTGTAACCAAGTTAAAAAATTACAAGCAAAGACTAGACCAAAGTTGATTTCTTAAACTTTATAAATTTTTTTCTTATTTTCGGGAGCAATATGTCATATTTCCAAAACAAGACATGACCCATAATAAAAACGAAGTTCCATGCATATTCTGTACCGGAGATCTGCAGCAACTCGCGCCAAAAAATGAATACAAATTTTCCTATGTAAAACTTGTGAACTTTTAGTTTAGTATATATCATATTTCAAGGTATTTGCCGCATAAAAGTGTTCATAGTAATATGAGTATGAAGCAGGAGTAAGTGTAAAAAAACAATTTTTGCGAGTTTTTTGTAGAAAATTATCTGAGCTACAAAATTGTGGACCAGCATTTTTTTTTTAGAAATAATCCTTAGCAAGATATTTTCTCAACCTTTAGCACCCGATATCTATCGAAAGCACCACCTCTCTAGATTTACTATAAAGTTGTGATACCATGACGTAAATAATTGATTTTTTTATGTTTTCAACCGCATCGAACTTGAAAATACACTTATCCAATAGTAAAATTCTCGGTGATATTCTTCATGAGTACGTCGACGACAGAAATCTATTGAAAAGATAAAATTCATCTACTTAAAGAATTTTCTTAAGGACATGTTAACTCACCTCAAAATGTTAAGTCTGGGTCGAATTTATTATTAATTTAACAGTTATAAAACATATCTTTTTAAATAAAATTAATCACTTTTTTTGGGACACGAAATTTTTTATTTATTAATTTCAATTCGCTTGACAAACTGACAGCAAAAAAATAATAACAATCGCCTGTATCCATGATTTTTACTCTTTGATGGCGACATGTAACAGACAATGTCATGCAGCCATAAACTTGTTATCGACATTTAAATGAAATTGTCTGACAGAGAATACTAACTTCCTGACATCCCCATTATGAGTCATCGATGAAAAAATCATTTCGGAAAATTTCATGTAGAGCGCCCATGTTCGTATTATTTTCTTGTTGATTTATCGATGACATTTTCATAATAAATGATGTCGCTCAAAAACGCCACCCATATTATATACTAAAAATTGTTAAATGAGAGCGAAGGAAACACGGCAGACCATTCCAATTCTCAAAATTCTATGAGGCGAAAATTGTTTAAGCCTTACAAAAAAACTGAAAACTGCTGAAAACAGTCCCATAATCGTCTCCTTTGTCTTTACTGACGTATACTGCAATTTTTTCTTTCCTTTAAAAAGTAATTTTGTAAATGCTTTTATAGATAACATAAGTGGAGTACTGCCAACTAAAGAACTACATATCGAGCTGTATCCCTTGCCAAAAGACTTAAAGTGTAACTACGAACCATCAGATGATCGCATTTGCCTATTTATTGGTGGAGACAATGGACGTTTTGCTAATTTATCTTTAACATCAAAAGGTTTTTTAACTTTGTTGTGTTTAAGTTGAGTTGATATTATAATTGAAATTATTTTAGCTGATCGCTGGTTTATTTATGATCCTTCGAGTAACACTTTCATTGAAAAAAATCCACTAACCACCAATTACATACGACGACGTTACTTTTATATTGAAAAATGTAAAGATGCCCAAACGCTTGGCCTAATCGTTGCAACGCTCACATCTGAAGGTTACTTACAAATCATTGCGCGAATTCAAGAAATGGCAAAAAAACTTGGTATTAAGACACAAATAATTTCAGTGGGTCGTATAAATCCAGCTAAGCTAGCAAATTTTCTGGAAATTGATTGCTTTGTGTTAATCGGTTGCCCTTTCAACAATGTGTATACATCGAAAGAATTCTATAAACCAATTGTATCAGTATTCGAAGCTGAAATGGCACTAAATCCTGCTTGGCACATGAAGTATCCAGAATATTATGTGACTGACTTTAAAGAATTGTTGCCAGAAGGTCGCTGCTTTCACGAGTTTAAAGCAGAAAATATAAGAGATCCAGATGTTAGCTTGGTTAGTGGGCGAATGAGACAAGGTACTACAGAAGGTAATCAGGAAGCGGATAACACATCATTGAGTGATCAACAACGGGCCTTGGTAACCCAAGGGAAAATGGAGCTTATGACAACGAACATCGGACTGACTTTTGAGGATCGCACATGGAAAGGTCTAGATCAGGCTCTTGGATGCACTGACCCAGCAAAATTACAAAAAGGATTAAGTGGGATTCCAGTCAAATATATGCATGACTAATCCACATATTTGAATATTTGTATATTATAATTTTAATTTTTAAGATAAAAATATTTGTTTGTATGAAAAAATAAAAGATATTCACCGTTATCATCGTAGTATTTGACAGAATAAAAAAAAAAAAAAAAAACGAAATGACACAAGTGGATCGATCATACGAGACGTTTTACAAAATGACTGTCGAAAAACGACAAAATCTATTCCATACTTTTTTGCAATCATTGTAAAAAGAGTACTCAGAAAATATTTTATTTTCATATATATTTCCTTTCATTCTATTGGGCCCTACTTTTCATGTGACAACATCGTTGGACTGAACTCATGAACTTATTAAATACTCAATTCGTGTACAATTTCGTCTAACATCGATGAGTCGTAGACCGAAATTGTGTTGGCGGGCGCCAATGCGCCTTATATACGTAATATCGTGCCTCTTACAATTTTATGAGAGGTCGTTTATACTGGAAAACTTTTTAAACAAATTCGCCCATAAATAAAATTAGTCTCCAGCTATAGGGCTCTCCTTTTCCTTTATGCAATTCCAAACTAAAACAGATCCATCACCCTCAATCTTTATATGATGTCTATTATAAATCGGGCTGTAGTGCACTCTTAAATTCGGGTAGTAATGTACTTTAAGGTCGGTCTGTAGTGTACTCTAAACTCGGGCCGTAGTGTATTCTAAAATTGGGCTGTAGTGTACTCTAAAGGAACTTAAAGCAATACTTTCTTAATTAAGTTAGAGTAAAGTCTTTTCGAGTATGCCTTTTGTTAAACTTGCTTCTTTGCCATAGCTTACTTTTTATGAGGGAAAAGTGTTTAATGAACAAAACAGAAAAAAATAACTAAAAACTGCAACATGGTTATTCACGTTTTTAAAAATGATTCCTAGATTCTCTACTTTGTTGTCCTTTCTGGCCTTTTTCAAGGTGCGTGTCTTCGATACTGTAGGGTTCTACTAAAGATACAAATATTTTTTTTTCTTATTCGTTTTTATTGACCTTTGAAACAAGCATTAACTTGAAATTTACATTAAATTTTTCTTGTTTGTTTTCTTCAAAATCGAATTTTCTTTGTTTTAATTACATGTTTGTTATTAATGTGTATTTATTTAAATAAAACTACTCTCTTAGCCTTTATATCGCTTAGCGCTTAGACCCTCAACCAGTACATAGATGAACGAATTCTGTTATAATCGGGTAAATTTTCAACTGGACCAACAGCGGCAACAGCTGGACATCTGTCATAAATGTACTTCATAGCAACATCACGCACATTGTTAACAGAAACAGCTTCAATGCGCTGTTCTAATTCGTGAAGCGGGATGCGTCGGTTGTAGCAAAGCATTTGGCGACCAATATCTTCACAGATTGGAGTTGTACCATCTAACTGAAGAAGCATGTTGGTCTTCAACAAATTCTTAGCACGTTCAACTTCAGCCTCAGTCACCATAGTGCAGAGACGCATCCATTCGGTTTGAACGTTGTAAAGCATGTTCTACAAAAAAAAAAATTTTAAAACACAATATTATAGGTTGAACTGCAAAGGTATTACCTCGCATTGTAAAGGATCACAGACAAAGTATATTCCCCACAAACCGGTATCCTTGTAACAAGTGTTGAATGATTGGAAACTGTGACACAAATCTGTAAAAATGGTTATGTTTAATAACACTACGTACGAAATCACATTTTTGAGCTACCTAAAAAAAATTCGAAATACACATGAAACTAGAGAATTTATCGATACTTTAGTGCACAATAGTTCTTTTTCCACCTTTTTGAGGTTTTGATGTATATATATACATGTATGTCTTTAGAAAAAGATAGAACACATTTCTTGGAGAATTTCCAACAAACAAAAACGTTTGGAAAATAACTTATTATACGATTATTGTAGCAAACATTTTGTTTGGAAATTAACTTGCAAAATTTTTGGAAATTTACTTGCAAATGTTTGGAAATTCTTGAATTAAAATTGTTTAATAACCGAAATTGGACCCTTCACAGTAAGCTTGTGAAAATCATTTGAAAAAAACTTATTATAAATGTTTTTATACAATATTTTTTAATTGTTTTTAATAAACATTTTGTTATTATTTTTTAAGTTTATTAATCAACATTTTCCAAACAGTTTTATATTTAATTAAAAATAAAAGATATGAATCAAATGCCTTGTGTTTTACTTATCTGTCATTGAAAAAAAAAAAAAAAAAAATGTTTCGTCAGTATGGAAAACGATTACGAAAACATTTGGAAATAAAAATTTTCCAAGCAATAAATTGTAAAGGTTATTAAATTGTTTGTTGGGTTATAGAAGAGAAATCATTCAACCGTGTGGCTCTTATGATGTTAATGTATGTATCTAAAGAATACAAAGAAATCAGACAGTTATTTGAAGTAGATTATTTAGCTCTTCTTACTTTTGCAAATGACTTTTTTAAGCTGATTTTCCTAACACTATTTTTATTTCAGTATTTTTCGTTTTAAAAAGATATGACTGAGCGTTTTTCATTTGTTGCAATGCATTAAATGCTGTTAACGCGTATTTTGTGCTAACCATTATTTAGAATAACAAGGCTTCTGCCTTCTTTTTTTACATAAATTGTCCCACTTGGTCAAGTGGCAAGATATTTTGTGAGTTAAGTTCTCAAATTAAGGGATCGAGGTTATCGAGCCAAAAGACTAAAGATCATGAAATTGATTAGGTAAATACGAGTCTTATTATTTGTAGCCATCATGAACTTCAGATTAAATTTTAATTGTTATAGTATGTAATTTTTATAGTTTCACGTACATACCGAGTTATCTATAGTTATTAAATAAATAATTCTTACTGTCTTCAGCACTGGCGCGTGCTAAATTGGAAGCGTTGTTAACGCCACCACCCTGGGAACGATCCCAGGCACCAATCAAAGTATTTGCAACCATCAATGGGATGTTATCCTGATCGGTCCAGCCACATCCTTCAACGGCAATGGCGATATGAGCCAATGGAAGTGTGTCGTCCCGGACTCGCACTTCAGAGCCAGTAAAGCGGCAAGGTGATACTGTTGGTGGCTTACCATCATAGGTATTTTGCAATTTCCCTAGGTTCTGTTCAGCCAGCTTGACAAGGTTATCGTGATTAACACCACCGGCTCCAGCTAACACGATGCGTGATGCCTTGTAGTGATTATTAATATAATCGCTTAGATCGCTTTTACCAATAGATCTAGAAAAACAAAAATGTGCTGGAATAAATAATTTTTTTAAGTAAAAAACAGCGGGGATACACACTCTGTTGTTTTTATTGTCAGCGAGGAAATAAAAAAACAACTGGACATTAAATCCCTAAGATTTTGTGGAGAATGTTAGGCGATCGAGCAGATGACATAAAAAAAATGTACAAAGATCTCCCAAGTGAAGCAGAAGTAGCTAAAATGATTTTATCTAAATATCACTTTGCAGGGAGGATTATTATTACCTCTCTTCTGCTGATAAAGGATAAATACCTACCAAGTGCCGTTTGTAGATTAATCTACATAAGACATCTGTCATCTTCATCAGTAGAAAATATAAAATTCCTACCATGACACTTTCTACGCCTAAAGTTTTCAAATAATATCAAATTCTTCTTATTTTACTGCTGTTGAAAGGAAAAAAATTCAATAAATCTAATAAAGATCCAGAGGTTGGTATGTTCATGTGTACATTACAGGAGCACTTAGGTCTACTGCGTCTGCCGATTGATATTAATGGCGTGGAAGCGATAGCGAGTTCAGCCGCCAGACTAAAAGCATCTTATTTGTTATTGCCAGAGCTAAACTGGTCACGTCACAGCCGGATACTAAGCGATTTGGGAACTAATCTCACTTTAGTTGACTACTGTACGTCCAGCCTTGACTTTTATAAAAACGTCCACTATGCACTTGAGAATAATCTATATTCACATCAGTATCTCTCTTTTCGAGAAGTTTTCACTGATAGTTCAAAGAAAGAGGATTAAGTAGAAGGAGGTATCTTCTTTCAAAAACTCAATTTACAATGCTCTTTTAGGTTACACACCCATTAAGTGTAGCATTTCACAAACGAAAGTCATATAGCAATTCTTGGAGCATTGGAAAAACCGTTCTTGATGTATCAAGCTTTAACAAAATAATTTCTGTAAGGAGAGAAATACTTACTTGATATTTTTGGTAGGACCCAAGATAGTTTGACCCAATGGAGTGCCCTGATAGGCAGTAGCATGCAAATGATCAAATACTACCTCTTGCAAGTTGCTTTCAACTTCTTGCATTTCACGTAAAATTACAGAACGCTCTCGCTCAATTTCGCTCTCCCCAAGTTTGGAATTTTGAATGATGTCAGCCAAAATCTCAATTGCTTTTGGTACATCCTTTGACAAACATTTGGCATAGAATACAGTCTGCTCGCGAGAGGTGTATGCATTCAAGTGTGCACCCATATTCTCTACCTCCAATTCTAAGTCAGTTTGGGAGCGTTTGGCAGTACCCTAAAACAATACAAATATGAATAAGCATTTAAAGAAATAACGCAAAAATATATAGGAACATACTATACAGATCAGTTCCGGAATCCGTGCAATTTCGATTACTTTTCGTTCAACATACTTTCTATCGTCAGACTCCCGTTTTTATCAAAAAGATTTTGAAACGAAAAGTAATTGAAATTGCACGGATTCCGGTATATGTCTGAAAGTGGCTTAATGAATACGTAAATACTGAAGAAATTTCAAGAAAAGCGAGATTTGGGAATGTTTTCAAAAGACATGAAATTTTTCGATAAATCACTTCGTTTTGGAGATATTGAGGCCTAAAGAATACGAGAATACTGAAAAAATTTCAAAACAAAAATGCAAACAACAATAATACCACATCAACCAACAGCCCCACCACCACCAACAGCGATAAAAAGTCCCCTTTTATTCCTTAAAATAGAGAACAACTGGACTTGTTCCCTAAAAACTCTAAATCTCGATATCTAGAAAACGAAGCGATATATCCTTTCTTGGAAGTTCTTCAAGTTTTGTGCTGGCCAAAGCTGAAATAGCCTACACCGTAGCAGTTTAAAAACTTTGCTTTTAGGTACGTGCTACACCCTCATGACCGAATTCACCTTGTTTTTACTCAGAGCTTGCTTTAAATTTTGCTAGTGTATGTACCAAATTTGGTTGCATTTGCTTAAATAACTCTTGCAAGACTGCATTTTGAGGAATAGCTTGTATTGGAGATAGCACACCCACACTTCGTCAAGTTCGTTAAAGTTCACCCTTACTGTTTCTAGCATTGGTGTGTATTTTGGATGCCTTGCCGCAAATAATGCTCCAAATATAGCGTTTAAAATGTTTTTTTTCCATGGACGGTAGACGTGGCAGTTGACTAATTTTGCTTATTATCAATTCATGAGCTTACTTTTGTGATGGAAGCAGTGAACCAAATTTCATCGAATTATCTCGCTTCCAAAAATATTAACTGATTTCAACGGACGGACAGACATGAATATATCGACTCAGGTGGTGACGCTTGTATAGAATATACATATATACTTTTCTATACCTGCCACGCCTCCTTTTCTGCGTTACAAACGGAAGGACAAAGTGAATAAACCCTGGGTGTAGGGTGTAAAAATAAAAAAAAATTCTCCATACGCATATTTATATATTGATGTAAATACCTTAAATGCCATGTGTTCCAAAAAGTGAGCAACACCGTTATTTTGCTGAGTTTCAGAACGGGAGCCAGCATCGATCCATAGGCCAACAGTGGCAGTTGATGATCCAGAATCTTCACTCGCAACGCGAAGACCATTGTCTAGCTGAGTGACACAAGTAGCAGGGATGTTGACCAGTGTTTTCTTGAGGCTAGCTGCATCAGAAGCTTTGAAGCGCTGAAATGAGAAGCAAAAATTTCATTAGTTTGATTGTGCATTTTGAGGAGCACGAATCTAAAAACATAACCTAAAATCGTGTTAAATTTTGATTTTAAAGCCTTCAGGAACAACGTTTACTCACGAAAAAGGTAGGATTTATATCAATATTCTTGTTATAAGAGGGTTATAAGCTTTCAAATGTATTGATAACTTCTTTTTACACAATTTAAATTACGTAATTGCAAATCTTGTAGTGCAATTTCCGCTCGGCTACAATTAGGTACTGACAAATGTCACACTTACTTTTAGTAATTCAGTTCCTTTAGAGAACTTTTTCAAGTTATTCGAAATAGCGAGCACACGCAACGCCATCGTTTTTATTTTGCAAAATTTTATTTAGAAAAATTACTTTCGCAGACTAAGCCACTTGAGGTGGTCCAAAGAAAATTTTTCTCACAGAAAATTTAAGCTGAAGTTGGCTACGGTTTACAAATGGAAACGTCAAAATGGAACCGTCAAAAATTGTGTAATTTTGGCCCGATTGCATATGACAGCTTCAAAATCTACGATCACGGGAAAGGTGTCTTGTAAAGGTGTGGTTAAAATTGTAATTGAAATAAAAAAGACAAAACAAAATAAAGAAACGGCACGAAGAAATTTATGTTTATTTTTAACAATATTAAAATTGAAGCAAAAAAAAATCTGAGCAATTAACAGACATTTAAAGTATCTTTAAAGACCTATACGTTTTCCTCCTGAGAAGGTAAATAAATCCATGGCCGGAAATTTTTGGCAAAGTTCTCATTCACAACAATGGATCCTTGATCGTCAGGATTTGATGCGCGAACGACAGTACGACCTGCAAGTTTTGACCGAGGATGAGTATCAAAAAGTTTTTATATTTTTTGCCAACGTAATTCAGGTGCTTGGAGAACAACTTAAACTGCGTCAGCAAGTCATTGCCACGGCCACTGTTTATTTTAAGCGTTTTTATGCGCGAAACTCATTGAAAAATATAGACCCGCTGCTCCTTGCTCCAACATGTATACTGCTAGCATCAAAGGTCGAAGAGTTTGGCGTTATTTCCAACTCTCGTCTCATCTCAATTTGTCAATCGGCAATAAAAACTAAATTTAATTATGCTTACGCTCAGGAGTTTCCATACCGCACTAATCACATATTGGAGTGCGAGTTTTATTTACTAGAAAATCTCGATTGCTGCCTTATTGTATATCAGCCGTATCGACCGCTGCTGCAATTGGTTCAGGACATGGGACAGGAGGATCAGCTGCTAACGCTTAGTTGGCGCATTATAAATGATTCCCTACGAACCGATGTGTGCTTGTTGTATCCACCGTATCAGGTACGTTTGTATTATCACAGTAAATTAACTAAAAATAAATAAAACTATAATTTCTCGGTGTACGTTGCTCCACCTTGTCTTGTACACGGACCGATGTAAATTCTCTGAATGCACTTTATATATGTACCAAATTGTCCCCTTTCAGTCTTAACCATGTAACTAAAAAATGATAACTAGTTTCGCACAAACTAATTAATTGATTAAGGGGACATTCGCTTTTGTAATTGAAACAAAAAACACTTTTTAAAAATTTTATTATGAAAAAACTATTATAGTCCAGGAAAATAAGACGAAAAAAGAGCTTCTGTGCGAAAAAATTCCCAGTGGAAATTTTTCACCGGAATTGTCTTTATTTATGCATCATACACAAACTGTGAAAAGTCCATTGCAAAGTCGTGTGCGCATAAAAAGTTATTAAAGCTCAAAGGTCGCTAAAATCAGTTTTTTGCAAATATCTCGCTAATGCTAACTTTTACAGAAAAATGTTGGTCTCTAATTTTGTAGCACAAGAAATTTCCTACAAAAGTACGTTAAAAGTATTTGCGTACGACTTCTAGTTTAGGAGATCACCCAATTTAAAAAGTTGTTAACAGTTATGATATGAAATACTACCTATGAGTTCATATTAAAATATCTTACATTTTAAATTGCAATAACTCTTCAATGAGAAACTGTACAAACAAAATTAAAATGCCGTTTGAAAGATAATTTAATGTTCTATATACCGTACAAAATTTTTTTTTCGAACGGCTCATGACCTTAAAAATATTTTTGAATAACCGTTAAGGCTTCGAAATTACTGGTTTTTTAAGGATATGTGCGAATTGGTAAGTACTACGATAAAAAGTAATGGGACCAAATTTGTAGAGAATTACAAGATCTACAAAAAATAAGCGATATGTGTGCACATAAAAGTAACCGTATAGAAGATATTCAATAGAAACCGGTTTTTTGGCATTTTAAGGGTTTTTTTGGAATATCTTCTAAACGGTTACTTCTATGTGTACACATATCGCTTACTTTTTGTAGACCTTGTAATTTTCTATAAATTTGGTCCCATTACTTTTTATCGTAGTACTTACCAATTCGCAGATATCCTTAAAAAACCAGTAATTTCGAAGCCTTAACGGTTATTCAAGAATATTTTTAAGGTCATGAGCCGTTCGAAAAAAAAATTTTGTTCGGTATATAGAACATTAAATTATCTTTCAAACGGCATTTTAGTTTTGTTTGTACAGCTTCTCATTGAAGAGTTATTGCAATTTAAAATGTAAGATATTTTAAAATGAACTCATAGGTAGTATTTCATATCATAACTGTTAACAACTTTTTAAATTGGGTGATCTCCTAAACTAGAAGTCGTACGCAAATACTTTTAACGTACTTTTGTAGGAAATTTCCTGTGCTACAAAATTGGAGACCAACATTTTTCTGTAAAAGTTAGCATTAGCGAGATATTTGCAAAAAACTGATTTTAGCGACCTTTGAGCCTTAATAACTTTTTATGCGCACACGACTTTGCAATGGACTTTTCACAGTTTGTGTATCATGCATAAATAAAGACAATTCCGGTGAAAAATTTCCACTGGGAATTTTTTCGCAGAAACTGTCTTATTTTCCTGGGCTATTATATTTATTGACAAAATTTCTTTTGGAGATTGTTAAACATTGTCTAAAAAATACGAAAAATTTTGTTTTTTATTTTTAGTTTCCCTTGGCTGCTGTAGAGCAAGGGTGTCAGCGTTTTCAAATCACTGAGCCAAACGCATGCAGCGCAGTCAGCGTTGCTTTTACAACAACTTTAAATTCGAGTAACAACGAACAAAAAAATAATTTTTTGTTGTTTTTTCATGCCTCGTTTACAACAACAATAATACTTCAACAATTTTCAAAATTTCTAAGAACTAGGACACACAAAAATTAGGGGAACTCACGCGTTGATGCGCAATGCCCTTGCGTCGTTGCGAAAGTGCAATTTGCTAAAGTTTGATATTAGTAAAATAACAAAAATATTGCCAAAAATTTCGCACTACTTTTGCAATTTGTCAAGATGGAAATATTCACATTGATCGTTCAGGCGTTAGTGCGTAAAAGACTTGCATTTTCGCTACTGCGCATCAACGCATTAACACCCATATTGTTTGTTGTTTTTGATGCGACGTAGTCTTTGTTGTTGTTTTATGTTGGTTCGAGTTCGATTTTGTGTGTACGCAAAAAAAGCAACAAAAACGCGAAATTTTGACGAGCGTGAAAAAAAAAACAACAAAAATTATTTCTGTGAATGTTGTACAGAAATATTGATGTTGTTGGAATTGTTGTACAGAAATATTGATGTTGTTGGGTCGAGCCAAAATTGGCTCACTTTTCTTCTACGCTGTAGAGGGCGTCATCCAAAAGTTACTTTTTAAACGAAAGGACATGTTGTAGACCTCCTGTAACAGATTTTTGAAAAATTCAAAATGGATTTTATTCTTGAGACTCAAAACTATACAATAAGCCCCTAAAATTCATACTTTTTTATATTTTGAAGTTTTTGTATGAATATTTATGAAAAAACTGCCCCGTATTTTTTAAAACTTTCAGAGGCTTATTGTTTAATATTTTTTATGAGTAAACGAATGCTCTTTGGTTTTTTAAAATCGGTCGAGTAGGTTCGGAGAAAAATGTTCTACCAGTTTGAAAAGTATGACGCCCTCTACAGCAGCCAAGGGAAACTAAAAATAAAAATAAAAATTTTTTTTTCATATTTTTTAGACAATATTTAACAATGTCCAAAAGAAATTTTGTCAATAAATATACAATAATAGTTTTTTCATAATAAAATTTTACAAAAGCGAATGTCCCCTTAAAAATGTTTATTTCGTTATAAAAAATGCAAAGTCATAATTTTGTGCTTTATGGGATGCATTTTTATGATATACGGATTCAAAACTTTGCTTGGATCGGATAAGAACTTTGGCTCTTATGACCGTTTTTGTTACTTTCGTGGTTTTTAATCATATCTTTTGTAAAAAATAAGTACATACGAGGTTTTATCATTTATTTCAAACAAAATTTCTTGAGCAAAAGCATAAGAACTATATCTCCTTTGCCTAAGTCGTACGAAAACAAATGTCTCTAATTTTCAATGGGAAATTTTCTGAGACAACTGTGGACAATCATTTTTTCGAAGAAGTAATCATTAGCGAAGCATTTGCCGAAAAACTGATTTTTGCAACCTTTGAGCCTGAATAACTTCTTTGCCGGTCAGGTCATAGTTGAGCTTAAAAAAATTATTTTGTTTATCAAAAAATCATGAGCTATTAGTTGGTATAAGTTCCATCGATTTCAAAATAACTTGATATGAAAGCAGTTTTTATCGATACTCTTTATACATACACCATGCCCGTTAAACATCTTCAGAGATATGATAGATTCATTTTTGGGGGCGTGGCACCGCCCAATTTTTTAGCCTATGAGCAAGCTAGTTATTCGTTCCAACACAAATTTTCTATCAAAATAAAAGTTTACTCTTTTGTTTTGAAGTATAAACAATCTCTTACAGATTCATAAATAATTATAATTCATTGCTTTGTCCGCCCTTTATAAAAGCTTTAGAGATTGCTGCCTATGATTGAAGTACAATTCTTTATGCATTTACATTCTCAATGGTATAGAATAGTATTAGATCCATCAAGGCGTTTCGCTTCTTTATTTTAAATCTACATAAATCACAAATTTCCAATAAATGAACTCATTAATGATAATTTTATATTGAACTAATTAAACAGTCATTTTTGCAATTTTTCAACAACAGACGAAAGCAAGTGTTAACATGGAAATTGATTACATATGTTTCGGCTACTTCCACATACATATTTATATATTTTCATATATAAACATGTATATAGCCTCATTAGATCAGTTTTAGTTAAATCTTGCCAGAAACCGTACTCGAACCCGTGACTCCGGTTTTCTAATGAAAGAGAACGCGGTGCTTAAGCGATTGTGCTATAGGTCACGAGTAAACTCTCTGAGCAGGATCGCCATTATGCATAAATCATAAGGCTCACTAGCGCCGTCTGTTGTGAAAAATTGCCAAATTGTTAGTTGGTAACACACTCTGGTTTTGAGACATGCTACGCTAGCTACCGGAGTCACGGGTTCGAGTACGGTTTCTGGCAAGATTTAACTAAAACTGATCTAATGAGGCTATATACATGTTTATATATGAAAATATATAAATATGTATGTGGAAGTAGCCGAAACATATGTAATCAATTTCCATGTTAACACTTGCTTTCGTCTGTTGTTGAAAAATTGCAAAAATGACTGTTTAATTAGTTCAATATAAAATTATCATACTTCAATTTAGAAAAAGCGCGTTGGTACTTTCATTAGTACTATACAAGCAATAAAAAAAAAAAAAAAAAAACAGTCAATAAACTGAACTCATTAATATTAAGGAGTTTTGCGGAAGAATCTTTAGCAAAGTTATTAATATTGATATTCATCATGAATCGGTCTATAATTTTAAGGTAATTTTAGTTCCATCCACTGCAATTTGACATTATAGTTTATTATTACTATAAACGAAACAATATATCCTCAAATAGCCTAGCCATAATTTTGGTAAGGGATCTGCGCTAGATGTATTGTTGGAATGTTTTAAAATTCGTTTCAAGATACACACGTTATATCTTGTACCCGCTATTTATTTATAATATACATTAGTTCAGTGTCGCGTGTAAATGTCTTGACAGTACTTGGAAATGAAAGAAAAGATTAATAATGCACAGACCTGTCGTTTCTGATATGCTTCAGTTCAGTTCAGTGCATAAGGGAACGTACCCAAATTACGTGACCATTTTTGGGGGGGGAGGGGGTTTTCGAAAATACTACAGTTGGTCACGGAGGGGGGGAGGGGATTCAGAATTCATTCACGTAGCCGTTTTTTTTTAAGACAAAAAAAAAAAAAATCTGGCTACTTTTCTTAGCGTTGTATTGACATTGAAAATGTTGCAAAAAAATTGCAGTGTTTTAAAATTATTGCTGGCAACTTTGATATGCATATGCAAGAGATCAGCTGATGCAATTCTGACAGCTTATAATTTGCAAGTTTTTTATTGTTCAAGTTGCTCATTTGTTCAAGTTTTGGTGCCATTTTATATTAAATGAAAAAATTAACAAATGTATTTGTACGATCGGTTGTACACCGCATTTTTAAAGTGCTACAGTGATTCATTATCAAAGGGGAAAATTCAAAGTAAAGTGAACGAATTTTGGGTGCCTTTAAAAACTGAATTCAAGAAGGATCCAAAAGAGCTGGAGCGCAAGGTACAAGCGAAGATAGAAGAACTCTGTCAGCAAGGAACTAAAAAAAATGCACATTTTCTTAATTTCTTCGTAAAGGTGAATATTTTAATTAATTTAATTAATAAATAAACGTCAATTAGTAAAATTGCATGGCTAATCTTATTTCTGCTTTTATTTTCGACAATTAACCAAACAAACTTCTTTCTGCTTTGGCAATTGGGCACATAATTTTTATTTGATAAATGTAGCTACCTTCAAAAGGACCATCTACACCGCAAGATGATCCAAAATTGATCTCAGACACAGATGAAGTATGCGATTTAACTGCAGTAGTTTGTACTCCTATTTCATCGAGAGGTAAAACCAATTGCTATCTGCTCTACAAATGTCGGCGTCTATTTAGTATTAATTCTTTGTTGTTAGATATAAACAATACAATATATTTTTTTAAACAATAATTTTTAAATTGTATACTTAGACAACCGAAACAACGAATCCAGCATACAATCTTCTGATTTAATAACTTCATCTGCACAAAAAGCACTCCCAACACCAAAACAAGATGCTTTGAAATCAGAAATATCAATTCTGGAATCTGAAATCAATACGATGGTAAGAAAACGCGAGGCAGGGCTTGGAGAAAGGGGTATTGGATCAAAAATAAAAAAATTAAGACGTGAAACAGATAAAAAGAAAAAAGAACTAAAATCAAAAATTAATCATGCACAACACATGAAAAAATTTCGTGCCAAACAAAAATCGGAAATTTTGAGCCTTAAATCCGCTAACCCACACTTTCCGTCGTCATCTATAAGGACTGAGCCTGGACGACCTTCATTTGATGAAAAACAATCAGGTCTTCTACTAGCAATATGTGATATTGCTACTTATGGCAGCTCAGCTGCAGATCGTCGTCGATCTGAGATATTGAGAACATGTAAAACTCTTGATGAACTACATACGTGCCTTCTAGAAAACGGTTTTACAATTTCTCGAACCTCTACATACCGTAGACTTATACCAAAATTTTCTGGTTCTTTGGAGGGGAAACGGCATGTTAAAACAGTGCCTGTCAAGCTGTGTCGTGCCCAAACTGATAGACACCGAGAACATAGTGACCAATACTTCTGTAAAGCGACTGTATATAGCCTCGAAGAGCTTGCGTCTATTCTTGGGCCAGAACAAGTATTATTTATTTCGCAAGATGATAAGGCCAAAGTTCCTATAGGAAAAACTGCTGCGAAAGTACAAGCTCCTGTTTTGATGCACATGAATTATAGAGTAAGACTTGATGATCATGATTTTGCCGTTGGAGCACGCCATCAACTGACTCCGTCTGTGTACGCTGGAATTGTAATTAAAGAAAACTGCATGGGAAGAAAAGAAGCAGTAACATATTCAGGTCCAACATACATCGCAATACGTAGCGGAAAACATAGTAGCTCGACTGCGTCAACTCACGCAAATGACCTAATTAAATTGTTGAAATTATATGATTTCAAAAATCTAGCCATAGGAGAGGATGAAAAAGTAAAGCCAGTTGTTATTTTATCAGTGGATGGTGGGCCCGATGAAAATCCACGATATAAAAAGGTTATATCGCACTGTATATCACATTTCAAAGAGTTCGACTTAGACGGGCTCTTCGTATTTACGAATGCACCTGGGCGGTCAGCGTACAACAGAGTTGAGCGAAGAATGGCTCCGTTGAGCCGTGAGTTAGCCACAGTAGTCCTGCCATATGAACACTACGGGTCTCATCTCGATTCTCAAGGCAAAACCATCGACAATGATTTAGAATTGAAAAACTTTCAGCACGCAGGTATTATTAACTAAAGCCATAAAAGTTCTCTTCTTCTGTTGATATATTCAAACAAAAAATTCTATATATTTTCAGGAGAGGCATTAGCAGAAATTTGGTCCAAAATGGTTATTGACGGTCACAACGTCATTGCAGAATACATTCCTCCAGGAGAAGAATTGCCCGAAACAGAGAAGGCATCAGATGCTTGGTATGCCAAACACGTTCGAGAAAGTCAATATTTTCTACAAATTGTTAAATGTGCTGACAATACTTGCTGCCCTCCTTGCCGAAGCTCACTCAAAAATATTTTAAACCAAGGATTTTTCCCGGCACCTTTCCCGATGTCACAAAAGCCTTTCAAAATACCAATGCCAGATGAAGTCCAAATGGAAAGTTTTCCATCATTTCTTGTCCGTCAATCTGTGGGACTGCGCCCGAATGCAACACAAAGTACAGAACTAGCGTATGATTTATACTGTCCATCTATTAAAAATGATATTAGTAATAGGACGTGTTCTGTTTGCGGACTTTATTTTGCATCTAAAATTTCGATGAACAATCACCGTAAAAATTTACATGGGCGCTATTTGCATAACGTTTCTCGCGTGCGACCACTTCGGATTATTTCCCAAAGACCACAGGAAGTTTTGTGTGTCATGGAAGAGAGCGTGGAGTGGATTGACATAGAAGATGCTAATCAAGAAAACATACCTGTAGCTGAAAATGTCGAAACAGATGCCTCTGTAATTTGTAATATATCAGAATGGATAAGTGCAAGCAAGATATTCATTGATGAGGAGGAGTGAGTTTAAAAAAATACCTGATTTCGCTGTTGTAACGAAAAGTGCCTTATTAACTTTTAAATGAAATAAAATTATTTTTTTTTTATTTTTTTTTTTTCATATGAAAAAAACGCTACGTGATGTTTGGAAGGGGGGGGTGGGGTGTTTTGAAAATGCTACAGTTGGTCACGGAGGGGGGGGAGGGCGTGAAATATTTCAAAAAATGGGTCACGTAATTTGGGTACGTTCCCTAAACTGAAGTTGTAATGCCCTCTACAACATTCTACTTTTATGACAAAAGTAGTTTTTCGCTCTCTTCTTGTGCCTCTTTTTTGTTTACGTTCTCTATCTTTCTCCTCGCGAAAATGTATGAATGCGTCGCAAATTGGAAGTGTTACCATATCATATATCTTACGTTAGTTTTTCTACTCGCATGTTTTGCACTGACCTGAATTATTTGTTTGTATAAAAAACAGTACACTTATTTGTAATTAGTTTTTTTGACCACTGATAAAAAAGTCGGTGTAGTTCAGTGTTATAATGAAATCAGTGAACAGTTATGATTTGATTCTAGCATTTTTTGGATCGAATACTTCAGTTCAGTGTAAAATGTATGCGTAAAAAAAATTACACTATATTAAAGATATCTTGTTCAAATCTCTAATTCAGGTGCAGTCAGCAAATTAAATATAACCACAAAACTCTTAACTTTTGAAAAAGACCTATTGTCTACAAATAGTTCAAGACCATACAATTTTTAGACAAAAAAAAAACGTAATATTTAAAATTGTGACTAAAGGTTAAACTTAAACAAAGACTTACAGCATTAATTTTTAATTTTAGATTGCAATTGCTTGCCTACAGATAGCTTGCGTAATTTTACAAAGAGACTCGATGAGGCAATGGTTCGCGGAACTCAACGTCGACTTGGATAAGGTACAGGAAATTGTACGTGCTATAGTTAATCTTTTTGAACTTTGGAAAGATTGGAAAGAAAAAGACGAAATACAATTGTTGTTGGCGAAAATACCGAAACCTAAGCCTGCACCTCAACGTTAAGATTAAGTATTTCCTATTCACTATGTTTATTTAAAAAATAAAAGTATTCAACATTTTTATGAAACACAAACTCTTGTTTTCAATGGAATAGTAAATTGTTCGTGTATATTTTAATTCAAAGATATTTTGTGTGTCCACTAGAAAACTTAGTGTTTAAAATTTTAGCTTTGTCCACAATCGATTTGGTTTGGTTTTTGTCAATTTTATTTAATTTCAAGTCAACATCACGACTAAAAGGGCGCCTTTCTGGCTTCATACCAGCAGCTGCTAACTCCTTTTCCTTGTAAAGAAAGAAAATTCAGAAGTACATAATAATCTTTGAATTTATTCCCAATTATTTATATTATTTTAATAAAATACCTTTTGCTTCTGCTCCTTGCGTAATTTCTTTTGGTGCAGCTCAACAAGTGACTCATCACGTTTATGCTTCTTTTTGTGCTTTTTTGCAATCTGTTCTTGCTCTTTGTCACGTAATCGATCATAATTTGCCTGAGCATCTTCTTGCAAAATTTTAACGATATTTTTTGATGTTGAAGGCATTTGGGCATTGTTGTCACCTTGCGGTGTCTTTGTCCAAGCAGAGCTATGGAGATGTTTAATGTGTTAAAATTATAATCATAAATTAAACCAATTTCAAAAATTACCGATCAGTAAAATCAGGTTTTTCCTTGCCCTGATGAAACGTGCGTTTCAAGTTAGATAGAGCGGCTAGTCCACCCTTAAGACCTACATCTGGCAACTCTAGCATCCATTCTTCGCGAACTTTTTGATCGACAGTTTTTGTGGCATCACCCTCAATAGCAGCCAATTTCAACTCTAGTGCTCGCTGTTCAAGTTCTCGCTCAGCTGCACTCATTGGTATATCTGAAAGTGGCACGGGGCCGTACAACTCTGCGCTATTGTCTTCAATTTTATCCAAGTTTTGTGTATCTACAATATTTACATTAAGCAAATCGTGATTTTTTGTCTTTGAAACTACGTCAAAATTGCTCGGCAAAACTGGACCAATCATAGAGTTTGCGACCGTTGTTACACTTTGAAGCTTTAATAGATGTGGTGGCAACGCTGGTCCAAAGGAATCAGCCACAATAGGGGTGTCAGTTGATGATGTTAAAATTTTCGGTACTTTTCTTTTTATTATTCTAGTGTCTTCACTGGAATCTGTGCCACTTTTTGCGTGATTTCGATTCTTTTTTCGTTTTTCTTTTTTGTTCTTTTTATGTTTTCTTTCGGATTTATGTTTTCTTTTTTTACTGGATTTAATGTTCTTATGCGTTCCGGAAGAGTCAGAATCGGTACTTGCCATGTTAATGCGAATTAATTAGTAGCGAGGGTGCTGCAAAGAAGATAAAGAAATAAAACTGCATTAATTTTTCATTTGTATTTTAAAAGCAGTAGGCATTTATTAATTATTTTTTGTTTTTAATTTTACTATACAATAAATAACAATTATTCCTTATTGCTAAAAATAGGTTTTTTTCAAATAGTTCAACGAATTAACAAACTTAAAATATTTAAGAAATTCAAAAGAAATATAATTTTACATAGACAAATCTACGTTTAACATTTTAACGACCAAGCCCAAACGCGCGAAAAAATTTCAAAATAAAAATATGACAAAATCGAAGTAATGGGGAAAAATAAAACTTTCATCAAAGGAAATGGAAAGCTGGCAAACATACTTGCCCTTAGTCCTTAAAGGGTTAAAAGAATTTAGGCTTTTTTTACATACATATCTTAGTTTTCACACCATCTGTTTTTAATAAATGATAAAACAACAATATCCATAGAGATAAGCATATGTTAACATTTTTGTTTTGAGCTTAATTGGCTTTTCTTAATAACTGTGAATTCATGAATTCTTAATGAGGAAATTTGAATTGTACATTCATACGTTATACTATATAAGTTTCTAAACATATATCTTATCCTGAAAACATATCGTATTAAACATCCGTAATTTGAAACGAATAAACAACGTTTATTTTTAAAATGTATTATCATTTTTTCATTTCTCTTCTTTATAATTTACCAAATTACAAAATAATATTAAGTTGAGCAAAGTTTTAAATAGAGGTTGAAAAGTTTCAATTAATAATAATTGTTATAAATAGTTAATTAAGCATAATATGATATCGACGGGTTAAAACTACAACTAAACATCTACATTTTTCATGTTTTGAGAAAAAAGCGTTTTAAGTTTTTTGAAATTCCTTTTTTATATAGGATTTTGAAGTTTTCTGCTTTTTATTTTTTATATAAAATTGAATGAGGACTACATTTCAAAAACCCGAATAGACTGGAGCATACAGCCATTTTTCTTCATGTTTCTGTATACTTAACGCAAATCTTCAAAAAAATGTAGATGTCTAGTTGTAGTTTTAACCCGACGATATGAAAATAAAATTTTTGACGAAGGTATTTAAAATACCATAAAGCGAAGGTTTTAACTTAATTTTTTTTTAAAACCATTTTCAATTTGTTAAACTGAATAAGATCCACTAACATAAGGGAATTTAACAAAAAACTCGTAATCACTTAAATATATCAGAATCGATAGAAAAGTTGTCATGTAAATATAAACTAAAGTTCAGTCTACATTTAAGCTTAAAGTCGTCATGGAAATGACAGCTTTTATTCTACCTAAACAATTTTTTACTAAAATTTGTTATATCGTAAATACTTAAAAAATTAATTACATATATGGCGTTTTTATATCGTCGGGTTAAAACTACAACTAGCCATCTACATTTTTCATATGTTAAGGAAAAAGCGTTTTAAGTTTTTTGAAGTTCGTTTTTTCTATGAGATTTTGTATACTTACCTTAAAACATCAAAAAATGTAGATGTGTAGATGTAGTTTTAACCCGACGATATAAAAATGCAATTTTCAGTTAAAAAAAAAAAAACTGCCATATAGATCCGACAATAACACATTTTGTAATATTATCATGGGTCCTCATTCATAGCAAGGAAAATTATGGATTTCGAATTTTTCTGCACTTTTCGGATGTTCCCGCAACGACTAAGGAGTAGTGTAAATATGTATAAAACTACACAAAACAAGCATTCACTTGAACCAAATACACTTTAAGCGAACTAAGCCGACTACTAGTGCCATTACACCATTTGCAAAATATAATTTACTTCAGTTAAATAAAGTTATACAGAGGTTTTATTGGGTTTATTATGTCAAAACATTTCAACAACTAATAATTGATCATTGGTCGTTAAATTTAAAAAGATTGTCAATACTTTTCATTTCCTACTCGCTACTACTTGAACGCAACTTAAAATAAAACCTAATGCATAAATGCAACAAGAACACATTTTTATCTTAATTTTAGATTGAACTCAGTTCCATGATAAACATCGTTATATTTTTTTTGTTGGAGCATCGTTAACCCATTAAATTGGAGCATCGTTAACCCATTAAATTGATTTCATACGAAGCATTGAAATAAAAAAGCAAAAAAAATTTTACTTGGTAAAGGTCTTCATCGCTTTGCGATAGCTGTAAATCATCGATTTGACCATCCCGGCAGTTGGTATGTTTTTTAGAGATTGTGTTATGCTGCTCCACCACACTATATCATTGACAGACACCTGTATAATTTTACTCGAATTTGGATTTCCAGCAATGTGGTCTATAATTTCAGCATAACTTCCCCGAAAGGCAGCGTTCCTAGTTAATCGTGTGCGTAATTTTGTTGGCACATTACGCAAGTGAAACTCTGTAGCAGCAACAGACTTATCTTGTTCAAATTTTATTATTGTTCGATTTGCACCCAACTCTTTAGCGCAAAAATCTGCCGCAATGTACTGCGATAACTTCTGCATCGCTGGACGGTAGAGCTCGAAAAAATCTTTTTGTTGTGCCCGCACAATGTTGTTTACTTTATTTTTATTTTCTCCAAAGATCATTCGAAAGTCTCCTTTATAGCTTAGGGACGAAATTGTGTGAAATAATTCAAAATCCGAGAAGCGTTCTGGTAACAGAACCAATGCAATTTGAAATGCATTCAATAAATTTTGATCCAGAGCTTCGGTTATAGTTGGATTTGGAGGTACGATATGCATGACTGGTTTTTGTAGTCGGCCAGCTAGGTACAAGTAACGCCAATTAACCAAATCATCCAACAGTTTCTTTTTACTCACGACTCCGTATTTAATGGTTACTCCTATATCATTAAGTGGCACCAGAGTGTTAAAGTAAACTCCGGCTCCAAGATTCTCTTGATAAGCAGCGATGAATTTGCTACCTAATCTACGAATACCTGAGTAATGACTCGGGTGCTTTTCCAGATTTTGCTTATGCCATTCTTGTGCGTTTTCAACGCAAAAAATTAAGTCAATGATATTACTTTTCTGTTTTTCCACAGCATCGTAGCCAATTTGCTGCTTTACGCCAGATCCGTAAGCAAAACTGTAAGCAAGGCCTTTTCGAGGAAATCGGGAGATAATTTCTTTGTATAAGCTCATTTAGTCTTAAAATTAATTTACAAACACTTGAGTTATATTACCATTTATTTAAAAATACTTATTAAGATCAAATTTTACAACTTTCACAGGAAATATTTATATAAAAAACATACAACAAAAACGACCGAAAATTAATGCCCCCCGCTAATCGTCTCCTCACTCTATATAGTATTTCTGTCAGAACTCCTGCAGGGCTACCCATGAAGTTTCATTGAAAGTTGTATGACACACAAGCTAAGTGCTTCCAACCAGAATATACTTAAGGGGGTACACTCTAGCGGTCACGTTCGTCAGCACGGTTTAATTACCCTGGTTGCAGCAATTACTGTCATACCTTAATTGGAGCGTTAGTCGAGCGTCAGTATGGCAGTTAAAAATTATGCTTCAAAATGGTTTGTGGTTGAGTGATAGTCAGCGGCCATATATGACCGACGAACATGATCGCTAGTGTAAGTCCCGCTTAAGTGTGTAATGGCTTTAAATCACGTGATTCGCCACATAAAAATAAATGTATTTCTGCCGAGATTTATTTTGATTCTGTCTGTTTCCACCGTAGATTTAAAAGGTGATTTAAGGCAGTTTCTGGGTTTAGCTCTTACAGCCTATTTCCACCGAAGATTAAAAATGCATGATGAATGAGGTTAAATGCGGCTCAATCTCATTTTAAATCTCCGGTGGAAAAGTACTGTTAATCCCATGGTTGACCATACAAAAAAAAAAAAAAATCTGAGGTTTAAGTTAAATCTGTGTATTTATCACAGCAAGGCTACCGAGTTTGGCTATTTTCGACCAAATGACACCCCTGAACTTTGACAGTTGTTATTAAGCTAAGAGCTGCCACTTGATCGTAAATAGCTAAAATTGGTACCACATCTGAGGTTTATAGCCTATTTCCACCGACGATTTAGCTCTGCTGAGATTAGTAAATCACATTGCTAAATCCTACCCGTTTCCACCGGCCAAAATAGATTTGTTTTTGTCAGTGAATATCAGAAGCAGTAAAATTAAACTTGTATTTCATTTTCTTCTCAGTATTTATCTTTCATTTGCTTTGTGTTTATGCCAATTTTTCAAAGTTCTAGGGTCAAAAATTGCCAAAATCGGTAGCCTTGCTGAGGTTAAGGCGCAGATTTAACTTTAAATCTCAGATTTATTTTTGTATGGTAAATCCTGGGAACAACGCCCAGACTTAGCGCAAAATCCAGAAACTGCATTAAGTCCCATTTTGAATCTGCGGTGGAAACAGGCTATTAATCTCATTTTGAATCTCCGGTGAAAACAGGCTTTTACGAACACGATTCAATTATTTTATCATGCTTACGATATATCGCGTCGCTTGTAGCAGTCTTAAGTTGAGAAAATCAGCTGTTTGTTGCTTTCTTTTCTGTTTCTCAATCAGCACATTTTTATTCCAAACTTTGTTTAATTCATATTTTCTTCAGAAAGGACAAATTTCTTACCACGTTTTTTATACTAATTTCTTTGATAAAAATAATAACATTTAACTCATAAGAAACGAACGCACCTGTATTTGAATCGAAATAAAAAAATTTTTAAACATTCGATTACAATTTCCACGAACTTCACAAGTGTTTGTGTCCATGCTTCTGAATTAAAGATTTAGGAGGAAAAAGTTTTTGTGTTAAGAAGTGGCCGTATTAAACTAAGTAATGGTAAATGAAGTTGACAGTGTAGTAGCAGATAACGCTGACGCTGCAAACAATTTGAAACAAATTAAACCTGCTGAAAAGAAAACTCCTATTGCTAACTTTGCATCTATAGAGGACTTTACAAAGGTATTGTGAAATTCGACTGAAATTAATGGATTTTGTTTTCAAATTAAGTTTTTTCTTTGCAAGAACGGGTTGGTCGAAATTGTGGAAACAACAAAGTCTGTAAATGCTTTCCCCACTGGATCGTCACGTGATTTGTACTGTGCATATCCTTCATTTGGTAGAGTGATCGATGCGGAATCAGATCGCGTGCTTGAACTTATATCAAAAGTACTAAAAAGGCAAAATATAAAAGGAAATATACAAAGGTAGAGTATTATTTTGATTTGTTCAGGATCTAGCTCCTAAACGACTTCCACGCCCAATTTGAAACTTGGCCGGGACTATCTCTATATTATTAGCTATCTTTAGAAAAAATAAAAAAAATTTAAAATGGGTTGATTTTGAGAAGTTCTAGTTTCAAAAATATAGTTGAATATTTTTTTTCCAAAAAAAATTTCTGTCCTAATTATATGACCAAAAAGAAGTATGAACCAAACGGAAGCTTAAAATATGTAAAAAATTTCACCTAACTTTGCACCATAGAAAAATAATAAACAAAAAACTATTTCAAAAAAATGTTGACTTGTTTTGGAACGTATACTTTTCTTAGCTTAAAAAGGCGATTTCTATAGATTTCAGTTTACTTAATGCCAATCCGGCCGTAAATCCCTCTAACATGTCCGGATTTCGAGATATCCTAAACTAAAAGTGTAAAAACACGGTTTTTGAATTAGTTTCCAGGGCGTAAAGATTTTCTCTGTTTTGTTATGTTCAGGGTATAATGCATAAGGTTACGAAGCTTCTGATAGTTGATAAAAAGAGAGGGGGCTTACACTAACAAAAAATTGTGCCTGGGGGGTTATAAAATGTACTGATTTTCTGACTTGGTTTACAAATAAAAAAAAAAAAATTTTCTTAGGTCATCCTAGCGTTTTATTGAAATTTTTTACCTAATTGTATGAGTTTTCTAAGGGTGTATTTGGTTTATAGGGTCTAAAAGGACAACGTTCTGAGCCCTGTTCTATATATATTTTTTTATCGTTAAATTTCCTTTTATTCGGTAATATATTTGTCATACCAACTAAACTAATTTTTCGTTTTATATATAGACGGCAACAGGATGAGCAATTTGAAATGTTGCTGGAGTGCAATGATGCTATGCTGGAAAATATTGGCTCTAACCTAGACGAATTGGCAGGTATTAAAAAGAACCCGCAAACTATAGTTGTAGAAACCTGTATAAGTTCTAAGCCTGCCGGTGACAAAGCTGGAAGTTGGAATTTAAAGGGAAATGACACAAGTCCCATGGCAGCACGTTTGATAACAGCAAAGAATATAGCGCGACCACAAATAAAATTTAAAATTCCAGTTGATAACAGCGCTTTGTCACCTTTTGTGCCCAAATTGAAAGATAAACCAAATTCCCAGAAGCCATTAGCTATATTACCAGAATATGACGATGAAGGAACTATTATAAGGTTTGTTAGAACTAAAAAATCTGTTAACATTTATTTCATCACTTGTTTTTTATTTTTAGTTATTTACATCCATACGAATTTGAATTGACAAAATTTACAGTTCCGGAAACACAACTAAAGCCGAAGTCACCCAAAATTCCAGTTGAAGTTACTGACAACAACTTAATGTTTGTGGATACTGTGCCTAAACTAAAATCTGCCTTAGAGGAAATTCGTAACTTCACGGAAATCGCTATAGATGTGGAACATCATTCGTATCGTAGTTTTCAGGGCATAACATGTCTCGTTCAAGTGTCTACACGCATTAAAGATTATTTGTTTGATGCTTTGGAACTACGTGATGATATGCATATTTTAAATGAAATTTTCACAAACCCTAAAGTAGTAAAAATACTTCATGGTGCTGACTGCGACATCGATTGGTTGCAACGTGATCTTTCGCTCTATATTGTTAACATGTTTGATACGCATCAAGCGGCCAAAGCTTTAAATTATGCAAGGCTTTCTTTGTCCTATTTGCTTAAGCATTATTGTGACATAGAAGCAGACAAAACATTTCAACTGGCCGATTGGCGAATAAGACCACTTCCTCCACAACTGGTAGCCTACGCTCGTCAGGACACGCATTTTCTTATCTACATATATGAACGTTTAACAAATGATATTCTCGATGTGTCAAATGGTCAGACTAACGTTTTACGTACCATTTACCAGCGCAGTGCTGAAATCTGCAAGAGGCGTTATGTTAAACCAATTGTTGGACCTGAAACACATTTGGACTTATTTCGAAAGTCGAAACGAGTTTTCGATAATCGACAGTTGTTTGCATTGCGTGAAATTTTTAAATGGCGTGATTCTATTGCACGACAAGAGGATGAAAGCTATGGATACGTTTTGCCAAATCACATGATGCTGCAAATTTCTGAAAGTCTGCCAAGAGAAATGCAAGGTATTTTGGCTTGCTGTAATCCTATACCACCCTTGGTGCGTCAAAACTTGCATATATTACATCAGATAATTTTGCGTGCCAGAGAACAACCATTAGTTAAGGTGAGTCGGATGTAAACTGTATACATACGTAGCTGCAGTGAATTTTCAGTTTAATTTCATATACATATACATACAATTTGGATATGAGGAAACTATATGCAAATACGTGAACGGTTTCTTTGCCCCCTTTTACCAGCTATGAAAGGTACTGTAATGTATAATGCACGAAACCAAAAATTATCCTCATAAGATGCCATTAAGGCATTTAAAAACATGATCAAAGTTTCCCATACAAATACAACAACAGCACCCACAGTGTTATGCTGTATTGTTAAGAAACATTTTTCGATACTCTGGGTCTTTTACCGATATTTTAGATGTTTTTCGATACTTTGCACTTTTGCCCATATTTTAGATGTTTTTCGATACTTTTCAACTTTTACCGACATTTTAGATGTATTTCGTTCCTTTTTCTTCTTACTGGTATTTTGGATGTTTTTCGAAACTTTTGGGCTTTTACCGGTGCTTCAGATGTTTTTCGATACTTTTGAACTTTTACCGATATTTTGGATATTTTTCGACTTTTACCGATATATTGAATGTTCTTCGATACTTTGGATGTTTTAGATGTTTTTCGATAATTTTGGACATTTACTGATATTTTTTAAGTTTTTAGATTTATGAGCATTTTTTCGGTTTTGAAAATGGCTTTGGGGGTCCATCAAATTTATTTATTTATTATAAAACAATATCCTTAAGCTACAAGACACATCAGCATCTTAAATTTTATAAGCCTAAGTCACATTAATTAAAAGTTCATTTTACAAAATTAAAATAAAACTAGCGTTAATAATCATTGTGAAATTAAGTAAAATGCAATTAGGTAAATTTTATAGTAACTTATGTTAAAATAATAAAAATAAATTATCCTAAGCCAGTTGTCAAGGGAGACATAGGGAAAGGGACGATAAAAGCCTGTTGGGCGAACAAGCAAAAAGAATAGTAATGATGTTTAAATTATTGCAAGCTGCCGAAATACAGCTTGACATTAGTTTTAAATTGCACTGTGTTACGTAAACCAAGTAAATGAGATGGCAAAGCATTCCAGAGACGAATCGCGTAAATGTATGTCAATGTTGGGATAAGGTAACTTTTGGCTAGTGTTAGCCGTATTTTAAGCGGCGTGAAATATTGTGTAGTCCACAGAGCTCGTAACATCCCGTACACTTTCCCAATCGCTTTAGAAATGTGGTCGTTCCAAGTCAAAAAACCATTGAAAATTATAGCAAGATACTTAGCTGTTTTGACAATTTCAAGTTCACAGCTGTTTAAAAGTATTTTGGGTAGAGCTTTTTGGTCGAGTGGTTTTTTGTTAATCCATAGGCATTTCGATTTGCTAGGGCTTAGGCAGAGGTCGTTGGCTTCTGCCCAGGCTTGAATGCGCTCTTGGTCTTCATTGACTTTAAGAGGACATGAGCTGATTGAACTTATATTGTTAGTTGCATAAACTTAAACATCGTCCGCGTATATGTGGATTTGACAATTTTTTATGACACAATATACATTATGAAAATCAGAGGTCCTAGCACTGAACCTTGAGGAACACCTCTTTGTACTTTAAGTAGTTGAGAAGTAAAACCATTGGCACTTACAGCTTGAAATCTGTCTAACAAATATGATTTCATTAACTCAATTGCACTTTCCGAAAAACAAAAATAGTGTGCTAATTTTAAGAAAAGCGTATAATGATTAATTGAATCAAATGCTTTTGAATGATCCAAAAGTGCTAAAATACATGCTTGGTTTGAATCCAATGGGATCTTAGGTCTTCTAAGATCACTGAAATGGACAAAATTGTTCATGTTGTTTATTTAAACCAAAAAAAAAAAGTTTTTGTGTCGACGAACTCATTCAAGTCACGTAGTGTTTCGTTTATTTATTTATTTCCATTTCTCACCAAAATGCAGACAAACATAGTTCTAGTGCATGTTGCTTAGGTTTCAGTGATAAATATTATATTGATGACATAACGGCAGTCAAGAAAATTTGCTAGATTTATTTTCGCACCTTATTGCAGAAAATGCACATTTTGGATTTTGAAATGCCTACTGTAATACAGTTGCATCTACTTTTAGGCCAGCGAATCTTATGCATTCTGTTCTAGAAAAATTATTATATAGAGATCTTCCCGAAGTTGGGTTGTGAGATGCTAGGAAGGAGTTCGATGAATACTAGGATTGTTGATGATGCTCTGTTTGCTGAGTTTTAATGTGATTTGTTGCAATTGTACTCGTATCTTAGCATAGCACTTCTGTTATGATTGGTAGTCTGATTGCCTCCTTAGCAACTTTGTCAGAAAAATTATTTCCAGATATTTCTGCGTGACCTTTAAATTCATAAAAACTTTATTGGAAACGTTGACGGAATGAGCTGATGTTTAAAAATAACTTGTTCACTAATTTGACAATGTGAATAAGCAGTTCTTCATAATGGCGTATAGTTTGTTGGTTGCAGGATCAGTAGTTTCACTATTAAAGTCAATAACTTAAATATATCTACACATTTATAAAAACTTATTTCCTTTTAGCCAATCCTTGAAACTGATACAATCAATAGAGTAGCTATAAGCAGTACTAAAGATTACAATAGCAAATTGTATTGTCCGCATGATTTATCTCATTGTGAAGAGTTTCGCGATGATTTACCAACCTTACTGGATTTGAAAAATTCAAAAGTTAAGATTCAAACTCTTGAATGCACAGATTTACCTCCTTCATTGTTGGCCAAACCTGCTATGAATGTTTTTGAAACGTCGCATAAATTGGTAATTAGACTTCAACAAATCCTTTAAATTTTTAACTCACTACCTATTTCCTTTCTTAAAAGAATCCAGAAATCCACAAAAGAATAGAGAAAATAAAGTTTGTTAGTCCTTATGATCGCTACTTGGCTGTACTGCCGTTGGTTGAAAAGGAGAAAATTGAAGAAGCTGCTCGAATCGAGGAGGAAAACAAAAAGAAGCAACTTTGTCCTGCTGCGCCAACACTGGAGATTTTGGACATTAAGCAGGAAGTAATAATTTTAATATAATTTTCTTCTTTTAAGTTAATTAACAATTTTTTTTTTTTGATTTTAGACCAAAAACGCAAATCCTGATGATCCTGATAATATATACAGTTTGCCTGTCAAAGAGCTGCTTAAACGCAAATATGAGGAGTCTGTTCGAAACAAAGCTGTTAAAAACATTGAAGCACCATCACCAAAAAGGCTTAAGACGGTAACTCCAATTGATGACAAATTAAAATTTGTTAACTTGCCTGCTACTAAAAAAGAAATCCAAGCTGAACGAAGCAAAGGAAAGCGTGCTAGTATACAAGATTTGACACAAGATACAGATGATGATGAGCCACCTGAAGAAATGCCGTCCACATCTACTGTTCATAAGAATGTGCACCAGCAAAATAAAGGCGGAAAGGCTTTCCGAAGAAATAAAAACAAAAATAAGAAAAACGCTGGAGCAGTTTCCAATGAATCATGGCAGCAAAAAAATTTTGATTATCAGAATGTTGATTTTAAAAAGTTTCAAGGTGGTGCAAAGCGTGCAAAAGGCACAGAGCTTAAACCACAATTTCATGGAAAGGTAAATTTTGCTAAAAGATTATGAATTAAGAATTAAAATGATAAAATTTTTTCTCTTTTTTCAGGGTAACTCAAATAAGGCAAACAACAAGAAATTTAACAAACTTTTTACATTTAGTAATGTAAAAGGTAAAAAGTAGTTTAACTTACTACTTACCCAAAAAACCAACATTTTTTTTATAAGAACCAGTCATTTCAAAATAAAAGATTTTTATTAAAATGTAATTTTTTACAATACCAATACGTTGCACTAGAAGTTGTGGAGTATGACGCTTGAACTTTGCGAGACCTTTCTTTTATAAGCTTAAAAAGTAGGTATGTATGTTGATGTTTGTCTCTACAAGTACTAAAACAAATGCTCAATCGGAGGCAATTTTGGTGATCAAAGCCACGATCCTGTTGCCACATTCTTATGTCATAAGCAGTAAGCTTTCCACCAAACAGTCTTCTAAAATATGTAGTTGAGTACACCAAATTTGATGCATCATTTGGCCGTAATCGTAAACTCAAAAGACAAACAAAACCGACAAGTCGATCACTTCGTATCTTAATTTTATACAAATAAAAACTTATGGAGAAATAAATTACAGATTCGAGTTTAGCGGCTCAAAATCGATATAAGTTGTTGAACAGTTTAAATTTTAAAACAAAAGTGTTTTCTATATTTAGGAGCACTTTTTGGTTTTAAAAATGGTTAATTGGACCAAAATTTACATTGGGCTTATTCACATCAAAAGGAAACTTTTGGTGCCTTGGGAACGAACTTCCGAGCAACTTTAATTTTTAAACCCCCCTAACATATATAGGGGATTATCGTGAATAATTATTCCCGGGTAATTTTTCACATACTGTCGTGCATTCTCCATTGCAGTTTGAGAAAAATTCCCCGTGAATATTGATTCACGATAACCCCCTTAGACTAGTAATTCCACAAAATTATAAAATGCGCAAATTTGACGCAATTTATTATAAGACTTCTTTATAATGTTTTAAACATTCTATCATCTTCTTTATCCATACAATATTCTACTACAGCATAAACGATTAAAAGACGTCGTTCTAAGCCACGTTTGTGCTTGTCTGTAATAAGTGGGTAAAGTACATCATGTTTTGAGAGACGATCAATTATCTCAGTTAAAACACCACCAGAAAATACCTGTAACCGATCCCACGTTGATTTTCGCAGTCTGAAATCATATAAAACTTGTGAAAATCAATTGTACAAATAGTGAGCTTTAGTTATAACATACAAACAACACTGATATAACGGCGCTAATATATCTAAATGGTCCTTATTAGGATTTCCGAAAGCTTTACCATTATCTATTAAAACAACACGCTCTTCACGTGTTTCATAGTGATGTCGATCACCGTTTTGAATTAGGTAGTCAAATATGGCAACATCAATGAGATCCAGCAAACGTATAGTCTCCATTTTGGACTTCAGCGATCTGCAACACAAACAAAAAAAATTTACACTAATCACACAAAAAGAAAACATAAATTTTTGATCAATAATTGGTTCAGCTTGGCGGTAGGAAATAACACACAAAAACAAAAACGAAATAACGCCCAAATTATTTTCATATAAATTTGGGCGATTATCAGTTTGAAATTAAATCCAAAAATTTCGGCCATATTTCGTTAAATATTTGGGAGTTATTCCATTGTTAAAAAAACGAAATAACGTCCAAGAACAAAAAATGATATAACGCTCAATTCTTGAAATGAAATACTGCTCGAACGTAATGACTTAACGCCAATAAATAAAAACGTAATAGCCCCCAAAACAAAACAAAATAACGCCCAAATTATTTTCATACAAGTAAATTTTGGGCGTTATTTCCAAAATGATTATCACCCAAATTTATATGAAAATAATTTAAGCGTTATTTCGTTTTTATTTGTGGGCGTTATTTCCTAACGCCAATTTATTAATATGAAAATATTTAGGCGTTATTGCGTTTTTTTATGAAATAACGGTCAAGATATCGAAATAACACCCAAAATATCGAAATAACGCCCAAATTTTTAATGAAATTGTGAGCGTTAATTTCAAAATGACAATCGCCTAAATTATTTTGATAAAAATTTGGGCGGTATTTCGTTTTGATTTTTGTGCGATATTTCATTTCAATAATTGGGCGTTATTTCGCTTTTTGGGTGTTATTTGTTTTTTTTGTTTGAATACCTAGTGACAATATTAAAATGTGAAAAAATCGTTCCATTTTACACATATGTACACCTAGTCAAAATTCCTTGGAAAATTGGAATAGTGCACCACGTTATATTGGGTGAGCAGTCTGGCGAGTGAATGACAAGAATTTTGGTAACTCTAGCCATATGCCATATAATGTCATAACTTTACTGTAACTTACTTGCAATAGTTCATATCATCCTCCCAAGGTGCTCTTTTGTCATCCTTATAAGTTCGTTGCCATGGTGAACGACGCTTCGCCAAGCTACCGGGAATTAAATAAATCAACACACCTTCAATGTTATTCTCTTCATTTCCACATACTGTCTCTTCCTCATTACAATAATGACATTTACCAAAAAGGCAATACTGTTCAGTTCCATTTTCATTTTCTGTGATTGTCATTGTTTTCTGCAGCTCAGTATCGCCCTTTTCGTAGAGATCTGTTTTTAAATTTACAATACGACCTACTACTATCGGTGTCCAACGAAAATCAAGAACGGCTCCTAAATAAAATGCGTAGATTTCAGCGGTATGACGGTCTTTACCACCATAGACAGGACCATCTATAATCTCATCACGATCATACCATTGTGGTTTAAAGATCATCTTTTGTTGATTGCTCAATTTGACAAGTAATTTCAATTGTGTGCCTCTAGCTAAGTTAGTGACTTTGGTGAATGGTTCCAAACGCAATGTTTGTAATAGTTGGCCCATAGAACTATCGTATAATGGATAAATTTCATTTTCTTGCGGCCACTAAATAAAATTAAAATTACTTAAAGAAAACTAAACACCACAACCAAACGCAAATGTTACTCACCCAGTTGGCAATATCCCATAATACAGATGCATTTTCATACGCCGCTGGCTTATAGTTCTTCAGCAATTTGTTTCGGTACATAAAAAATCTGGGATTTCGATTGAGATAAGCTGGTTTCAAATGACGTATTTTATGCCGTATCATATTTTCAAGCGCACGGGTGCTTGATAGTTGACCTTCCTCTGCATTCAGATAATACATGAAGTAAAAGTTAGCACCGACTACTAGGCAAACGAGTATCACTAGAGCCACGATAATGAATGCAGTGCGTTTGTTTGTCATGTATTAAGTAGTACCAAGGCGTTGCAAAAGGAGGAAGCTGCTAATACGAATTCTTTAATACGCTTCAGCTGTTGCTGGCACACTGTTATTAGCCGTTTTTTTGTTAATAATTTAATTGTTATAAATTTCTTTCTCTTCATTTGAAAAAAAGTCTGTACAATTTGGGTAACAAATTGCAATTGGCAGAGAATTTGCTCTCTGTACAAGTGATTTGCCTTTCTTTTAGTCAGCGGCACAACGGAAGACGCATCAAACAATAGCAGCTGTTGCTGTTTTTTTATGCCTGTCGTTGCAATTATGGTTAGTTTTTGGGAACCACACTGTAACCCTTATTCTATTGTAAATTATTTTTGTTTTGTTTTGGTTTTTGTACAATTAATGTTTTAATTTTGCATAATTTAGATTGAAACAAAGTGCATGCATGCAAAGAGCGCTCACTTTATGTTTAGCAACAAGGTTCTTTTTTTCAGTTTTTCTATATCAAATCAACACTAAGAACGTGCGTATCGTGGTGCAGCCAAGGGCTGTTGAAATATTATTTGCTAATATTGCTTATTGTGTGAATATTTTTTGTTTGCAGTGTTTTTCAATTTTAATTATAGAATCTCTTATTTCACGTGCTTCAACCTTTTCTGTTTGTTACATTCCATGGCTTTATTAGTTATTTGCGTAAATTTATGAAGAAATTTTATTTTTATCCAGAATAATAAAGAAATACCTGAAAAAATAAGTATATGGGTGATTCTTAGATAACTGTGCTTTTTCGAGTTGTAAAATTGGCAGATAATTTTTTTGGATTTTTGCAAGTTTCTTCATGCTATCTTGTGTAAACACACTCTTAAAACTCACCTTTTAAGTAGATCAACTACAAGTGTGAATTTACGGCTTTGAGGTCGAAATTAAGAAGTTTTGTTGCCACGTTTGTGACCAAATTGCCACGTTTGTGACATTTTAGCCACAGTATGGAAAAATTATGGTTTTGAAGCGTTTTGATGAGAGATATATTGCATATAATGACAAATTTACACTTCAAGACTAATTTTGCAACAGTGTCATGTCTCCAGTGGTCCATTTTTTTTAAACCCTATCGCCCTAAAGATCAACAATGGTTTCCTGTTCTCTGTTTTTAAAGCTGTTTATGGTGGATTAGGATCTCCTAATTACGAATCTGATCTTGATTTTTTTCTATTACATCAGTATCCTTAGTTATCCTTGCTCAAAAGTGAAAAAATCACAGTTTTGACATCTACTTAATAAAAACAGCAACAAGTAAAATTAATTTTTGTCAATGGATTCAGACAGCCAAATTCATTAAAAACAAGACATAATTTACCGTTTTTCAATTGGATTCCTAGTTTCCGAGTTATAAGCCTTTAAAAAAAGGATACCTCTCAATAACACACAAAGGATTTTCTGGACCGAAAAATTAACAAAAATGGTAAGTTTTGTTATTTGTATCAAAAATATATTTTATCACGAAAATTTTAAGCCCTTGCAGACTAAAATCGGATGAAAAAATAAGGCTCTATTGTAGATTTAGTGAATGAACAGATGAAATTTTGATTCTGTTAATTTGCAAAGCAATAGTTTAGTAGGGTCATTCACTAAATCTAGCATAGAACTGTCATTTTTTATGCGATTATGGTCTGCAAGGTCACGAAATTTTTGTAATTAAATATGTTATTGATAAAGTTAATAAAACTTGATATTTTGTAACTTTTGGGTCTCGAAAAATCTTTTGTATGTTATCGAAAGATGTCCTTATTTTAAACGCTTATAACTCGAAAGCTGGGAATCCAATTGAAAAACGGTAAATTATGTCTTGTTGACAATAAATTTGTCTGTCTGAATTTATTGACAAAAATTAATTTTACTTGTTGTTGTTTTTGTTCTATAGCTTTATGTAGATGTCAAAACAGTGATTTTTTCACTTTTGAGCAAGGATAACTCAGGATTCTGATGGTGTAGAAAAATTTTTGCATTAAAACCATAATTAATAGCCTTCAACTTAACATCTGTATACTCAAACTTTATATCGAAATATGTTTTTTGCAGACTGATAAAAAGTGCCACGTTTGTGACATTTTTGATGCGCCACGTTTGTGACATTTTTGTAGTTTATCGCTCATTGTAAAGCACGCTTTTGAGTTAAAGATTTTTCCGAAAGAATTTGGGGTCATGTATGCAAGTCCTACAAAAAAATTGTTTCATGCATAAAATAAAATGTACTACCTGGGAGTGCCGAGTGCCACGTTTGTGACCATAATTTTTAAAAAAAAACTGCTTTTTTTTATAAACTGCCCTATAAAACGCAAACAGATTTCTTTTTGGACTCGTCTTGACATGATGACCTTCGGGTGATGGATAGTGATCAAAATTAATGCATATGTATTGCAATCTATGGACTGAAACAGTAGTACCATGCAGTAGTAGCATAATGCTTTCAAGAAATTTTTTTTTTCCAAAACTAGGGGACAGTTTTCAATTCAAAATTGTACCCTCTAAAAATTATTTAAAACTGCAGATGAGCTCAGAATATTGTAGCCTTAAGTATTTACTTAATATGTGTAGTAACTTGTTTTCTGTTCTATTTCCGTTTTTTGGTCGTTTTTCATCGTTTTGTGTATAAAAAATAGGGGTAGGACATGCCACGTTTGTGACATTTGGGGTATATTTGCAAACTTTCAAAGTAGACCAATAAATATTTGGTGGTAAAATTGATACGCTCTATTAGAAAAACATAGTTTCTAACTTATAGCGTAATTTTTTGTGAAAAAAAAGCCTACTGTATATGTGAAATCGCCAGAGGACACAAAAAGTACAGTTATCTGAGAATCACCCATATATCAAATAAATTATATTGAAAATGTACTCGGACATTGTTTTTTGTGGTAATACACTTTGGACACTAATGGACACTAATGACATCACGTTTAAAGCTGGCAGTGATGACATCGGAAACGTCGATAGCTTCACGTATCTAGGCAGCATTATCTCCATGGATGGTGGAGCAAAAGAGGATATCAACTCAAGAATAGCAAAAGCAAAAGGCGCGTTTGCTCAACTGAACAAAATATGGTCTTCATCCGTTATATCCACCAAAACGAGAGTGCGCATTTTTGATTCGAATGTGAAATCGGTTTTGTTATATGGGTGCGAAACATGGCTTGTTACTGAACAACTTACGAACAAGCTGCAAGTATTCGTCAACAAATGCTTAAGGCTTGGTGGCCTCGCACTATATCAAATGCCGAGCTACATCAAAAATGCAAACAGAAGGCTATAGCAAACGAGATCAAGCTGCGCAAATGGGGATGGATTGGTCACACTCTCCGGAAACCACACAGCGAAGTTTGTCGCCAGGCCCTTGAGTGGAATCCACAAGGCAGTAGAGGACGTGGTAGACCCAAAACCAACTGGAAAAGGTCGTTGGAAAAGGAAATCCAAGAATCGGGAAAATCGTGGCAAGAGATCAAAGTCATCGCAAGGGATCGTGACAAATGGAGAGATTTCATATTGGCCCTATGCTCCTCCTAGGAGTTAAAGGAGAATACATACATACATACACACTTTGGAAAAGTATATATGGGACATTCTGAAATGGCGTGCATTTTTTATTTGGACACTATTATGCAATAACGTTCTAAAGCTCCAAACATTTTTTTGGACTTCTTAATGCAGTTCGACTTAAAATAACTCAAAGTACCTATTCTTCAAAAGATCGAACTAATATTCTTCTAATGAGAGTGTGAAAACAAGCAAACTCGTTTGTCAATTTTAAATCATTTGTTCTACGACAATTACATAGGAATCTAAACTGCATAACAGCGCACATTTGGGATAGTGCGATACATTATATTTAATATAAAAAAAGTTTTGAGTTTGTTAAATATAAATATTACACAAGCAGACACATAAAAGTGTAATGAAATTTTTATTTCTTCAGGCCTGTTCCGTAATCCGCGTGGTTTCAAACACTTTTCACTTAGGAAGCTTTTTTGATGAAAATGGTGAGTCACACGATAAAAAGTATAAGGATCTTCTTTGTGGAGAATTACAGGCTCTACAAATAACATTAACTTGCATTAACGAAAAAGTAACCGTTAAGGAAACATTCTTAAAAAACTGCAAAAATTCGACTTTATCGAATATTTCCGAAACAGTTACTTTTTAATAAATACAAATGAATATTATTTGTAGAACCTGTAATCCTCCACGCGGATTACGGAACAGGCCTGCTTATGTACTTTCCGACACTGAATCCGACTGCATTCACAGAATTGTCAATATACCTGTAGGATTTCGAGATATCCTTGCTTGATGTTGGAGAAAACGCTGTTTTCAGGAAAAGGTGAAATTATTTTTTTTTATGGAGTCGAATAGCCACACTCTTTCTTATCAACATATACTTTCGTACTTTTCCAATAGGACTTTTACTTTCCGAGTTATGATCTTTTGAAGAGAATAAATTTTGATAATATAGAGTGCGGATATCCGATGTCATTAAAAAAAAACTAGTAAGATGTTACCTTTGGCCTGGCCAAACGTTAAATACCCTACATTGCAATATTTCGAAAATTTTGCTTATATGGAAGGTGCCAACGTCCTCTTTTCCGAGTCCACCCACTTTTTGTTCAGAGCTTACATTTATAGCCCTCAGTGTTTAGGTGAAATTTTGTTGAATTATCTCAAAAAACTCTTTCAGTACAGCATTTTATAACTTTTGTTTATATGGGAGGTGCCACGCCTTCTTGTCCGAGTTCTCTAGTTTTAGCTCAGAGCGTGCTAATATAGTCCTTAGTATTTGAGTAAAATTTAGTATGATCATCTCAAAAAACGCTTTCAGTATAGCGTTTTGAAGCTTTTGCTTATATGGGAGGAGCCACGCCCTCTTGTCCGAATTCGAGCAATTTTTTCTCAGAGCTTGCGCTAACTATTACTAGTAGTTATGTGTGTTTTGGTTGCATTGTCGTGAAAAATATTCTCAAAGTTGCATTTTGAATATATTTTTTATATGGGCGGTAGGCGTGGCCGTCGACCGATTTCGCTCATTTTCAATTCCTCGAGCTAACTTTAAAGACGGAGGCAGCCAGCCAGCCTTATATATCGACTCAGGAGGTGAAGCTGATCAAGAATATATATGTATACTTGTTCATCCCTGCCACGCCTGCTTCTCTGCGTTACAAACGGAAGGACAAAGTGAATATACCCTGGGTGTAAGGTAAAAAAAGAATTTCATACTTTCCTGTAGCTACGCCATAAGCTTGAAAACACTGTTTTTTCCAACTTCAAGCAAGGGTATCTCAAAATCCTGCATGCATATTGATAATTCTGAGGATGATTTCGAATTAAGTGTCGAAAAGTACATTCACTTCCATTCGATAGGATAAAAACACTTGTGTTACTGATGCAAATATCGATATTTTTATCGATTTATTATCGAAAAGAGAGAAGTATAAAATGGGGAATTTTAGTTTAAAGAAAAAAAATAAAAAAAATGAGCAAAAAGCTTTAAAAATGTTCTGCAAGTCCCGTATCGAATGTGGTTGGGGGATAAATTAATGATAACTACAATAAAACAGATTTTAAAACACTAGTTGAACTAAAATCTTAATTCTGGACTATTAAACGAACAATCTGCTTATGTTTCTCAAACCTATTTACCGTTAATTTTTATTTGATGCCAAAAACTCTCATTTACAAAGCATAAAACTGTAAAAAGAAGACAATTTTTTTTTTGCAGGAGATTAATATTCGTTGTGCATTAATGTTTTGTACTGCCTCCAATCTTTGAAATGACATTGACAATTCCATCTCCAAGCGATTCATATAATTTGTTCAGATAATCCAGTGAGATTTGAGTTCAGTCATCCTTGAGGGCTTGAATGAGAGATTCCTTATCTTCATATTGTTTTTCACCTTCAGTAACAATACGTGTAAGGCAATCCCAAAAGTTTTCCATAAAGTTCAGATTCGAGGAATAAGGTGGTCAGTTAAACAATTCATCATTTTAGCTTGTAATGAAGGCCTTTACGATCGATGCATTCTTAATAGGACCGTTGTCCTGTTGCAGAATCCTTTGAAGAGGTCAAAAAATTAGGAAAAATTTTAGAAAAACTGATTACACAATAGCACCCCAAGCTATTACACCGCCCTCTCCGCTATGATGTCGGCTCAAAAACAATTTTTCGCATCTCATAACGTGAAATTAATAAAAAAAAATGGTTTTTCTAACAGCGGGGAACGCCTTTTTTTGTTCAAGACAGGTGTAGTTGTTCAAGACAGGTAGTTTTCTCTAATTAGTTCGGAATGGTAGTTGAATAGTTGAAATAGATAAGATTTTATTTATTTTTATTTTATTTTGAAAAACGACTGAGTTTTCGGCTCTGATCTGCGACTGCCGTGCATTATCCATTGCAATATGAGAATAAATGGGAAAGTTATTACCGGAAACATAGACTCAAAGCCACAGAAGATTTCAAAGGTGCTCAACTCTTGGGTAACAACGAAATCTATACTTGTGAAGGAAGTTGGTATGCAGGATAAAATGGAAGCCGAGTTGACGAGAGCCATGGGTGTTTTACACATTGGTGAACAAAGTAGAAAATTTCCTACTAACGGCTAATTCTACTGATATGCACCGAGGAATGGTGAGGAGAAACCATGGTTTTGAGCTCATCCTCTGAAGGACTTAATAAACAAGATTTACTCACCAAGTTTTGGTGTGCTAAAGATTGTCCTGATTCAGCACGGATTTGATTTTGTTTTATAGATATTAACTGATATGTATGTTATTTAATAAAATACTGTTACATTTACATATGTATATTTTTGCTTAGTTTAAGCCTGCCACAAATTATTTTACAAACAAAACTTGTCAAAAAAGTAGACACAGCTGTTTTTAACATTCGTTCAAACAAAGTCAATTCCAACGTTCCACTTTGAAGTACAAAGTCAATTCCAAACGTTCTACTAAAAAAAAAAATAATAGTATTTCCAACCAGGGCATTGTTTTCGATAATACACACTAGAGGTAGGATGTGCGCGTGACTATTTTTTGATTCACGCACGCTCACTTTTTTTATGACCTTCCATAATAAAAGTAATGTCATAATGAAAATGTGACATAAATCAAATTAAATAAAAGTTTTAAATATTTCGTTTCATTTTCGAGATATCAAGGCTTAAAAAATAAGAGAATATTGAAGAAATTTCAAGAAAATTTAGATTTTTCAGGATTCTCCTGAACCTAAGCCTTACGTGTGATCGAGGTACACTCAAAATCTAAAAGAGAATAAAAAAACCGGTTTGCCCGCCATCCATATGCCATACGTGTGACTTTGGCCATAAATGATTTCCAATTAAACAAACCTATTACTGCCATACCTAAATTGGAGCGTCAGGCGTTGCGTTATTTAACGTTACACAAAAGCGTCAAGCGCCATACCGAAATAAGGAGCGTTGCGTTGAAGTCATTTGTTTGTCAAAATCATATTGTTGTTTCTTTTTTTATTTTTCTGCAGCTAACTTCACTCCATAACGCTTTGTCAAAATTGGAAATTCGAATAGCTGAGCGTTGAGCGATGGCAATTTCGGTATGCGCCATACAAATTGTATGTACATGAGAAATTTTTGACAGTAAAATAACGCTGACGCTCCAATTTAGGTATGGCAGTTAGTCAGGCAAAGGGGAATTTTTAATCGGACGAAAAAATTATTCTCGCGCAAAATTATTGCAAGATTGTGGAAAAAAATTTTTAATTTTAACAAGAAGTGGTTAGTGATTAAAAAGTTGGGTTATATAAGTATCGGAAGTTGCATATAAAACTGTGTAAGTTGAGAAAGTCTAGATGGATTTCAAAAGGAAGGACAACCAATTCAAGTCGAACATAAGAAATAAAATTTTTCGATATCTCGCTTCGTTTTCGAGATATTGAGGTTAAAAGAATACGATTATAGTGAAGAAATTTCAAGAGAAGTTAAATTTCATTTATTTATTTATGTTTATGTATAAAAATGAAAGGGTGCTTGTATGAAGCTTAGGACGCAGAAACTAAACAGATTTACATAATTTTTTTTTTTAAATTGTTTGCTGTAGTCTGTAGAAGGTTCTTAAGGGAGTAAGATGCTGCTGAGGGGGACGGGAGTAGCACCCCCATACCAAAAAAAAAAAAAAAAATACAAAAAATTCTATATCTCTGCACTTATTCAAGCTATGATTATGAAAATTGGTGAACTTATGCATAATGTATCTACCATCAACCATGCAATTTGAGAGGGATTCAACAAGGGGACGTTGCCCTCCTTATATAAAAAAACACATAAAATGCTATATCAGTGTTCCTATATCAGTTATCATTATGAAACTTGGTACCTTTCATAAGATACCAATATTATTAAAATTCATCATTGGGTTCCAAACTTATGGCGGTTTTCATTAATTTTTATCCCGATCTTACGATGGCTATATCTCTGTTCATTTTGCGAATTTCGATAATTGAAACTAAAAAAGGTTGCTCAGAATAGTCCCTCGAGTCTTGCATATCCCGGTATTCTACCGATTCGCTCCCACCGTGTAAAGCCAATCTCTAATTTAACTGGTCTACACTTTCAGGGAAAAATGCGGTTGTAAAATCAACTGCTTTACTGTCGATTCACTGTAACCATTAATTTGGTAAATTCACTGTAAATACGACAACGTGACGTACATGGTTAGGTCTTGTTCTTCTTTTCATATGCGTTCTAAACATGTAGCACGTCACAAGTGTCGCGCATTTCTTGCAAAGTTCAAAGAAAACGTGTGCGTGTGGTGCCGAAAAAAAAGTAAAGTGGATAATACCGAAGAGTACGAGGACGCTGAATACCTAACCATTCAAGAAGAAACTTTGTTTGCCACATTGGAATGTAGGTACATTTGTAATTTGTGAAATAATCATACAAACATACATTCATAGAGTATCAACAAATTGATAGCGTCGTCACTTTGTGTTCATGTTGCGATGACTTTGAGCTCTTGCCACGACTTTCTCGATTCTTGTATTTCCTTTCCCAGCGAGCTTTTCCAGTTGGTTTTAGGTCTACCACATCTCCTACTGCCTTGTGGATTCCACTCAAGAGCCTGGCGACAAACTTCGCTGTGTGGTTTCCGGAGGGTGTGACCAATCCATCTCCATTTGCGCAGCCTGATCTCGTTTGCTATAGCCCTTTGACCATAATATGATATTATGTATGTACCAAAATAAATACAAAATCAATAGTAAATATTACTTGATTTGAATGCTAATCACTGTCAAAAAATCAATAGTTTTTCACAGTTAATTCAAGTAATTTCGCCCTTGGTTCTAAATCTTTACTGATATCTATTGAATCAACAGTGAAAGTTATCGTTTTTTCCCTGAGTGTACATGTTATATTAAAAACTTCTAATTTTGAAATTATTGTTTCGTTCTAAATAAATATGTGTGATGATTTTTTGATGATTTATTTCCTTTAAAATGACGATTTCTCGAATAAAATTACGGGTTTTTTAAGCCTTTTGACGATTTTCTTCCAAAACCTTTTAGCAACGCTGTAAGAGGTATATGATTTTTCAAGTTGCTAGATCTTACTGAGAGCTGCCTAAATGAAGAAAAAAATGAATTAAAAAAAAAAAAAATTTTTAAAAAATCGTCCATCTTCCTTGTATGTATGTATGTATTCTGCTTCAACTCCTAGGAGGAGCATAGGGCCAATATGAAACGTCTCCATTTGTTGCGATCCCTTGCGATGACTTTGAGCTCTTGCCACGACTTTCTCGATTCTTGTATTTCCTTTCCCAGCGAGCTTTTCCAGTTGGTTTTAGGTCTACCACATCTCCTACTGCCTTGTGGATTCCACTCAAGAGCCTGGCGACAAACTTCGCTGTGTGGTTTCCGGAGGGTGTGACCAATCCATCTCCATTTGCGCAGCCTGATCTCGTTTGCTATAGCCCTTTGATTGCATTTTTGATGAAGATCGGCATTTGATATAGTGCGAGGCCACCAAACCTTTAGTATACGCCTTAAGCATTTGTTGACGAATACTTGCAGCTTGTTCGTTAGTTGTTCAGTAACAAGCCATGTTTCGCACCCATATAACACAACCGATTTCACAATCGAATCAAATATGCGAATTTTCGTTTTGGTGGATATAACGGATGAAGACCATATTTTGTTCAGTTGAGCAAACGCGCCTTTTGCTTCTGCTATTCTTGATTTGATCATCACTGCCAGCTCTAAACGTGATGTCATTCCTGTTTGCGTTTAGCTTCATGCTTTTAGTCTTAGATACGTTGATTTTTAGGCCAGCTTTTTGTGGTTCCAAGACAAGGTCTTCCATTTTGCATATCTGAGTGTTTGGACGATAAGAGGCAAATGCCGTCAGCGTAGTCGAGATCTTCTAGATGTTCGGTAAAGTTCCATTGGATACCTCTTTTGGCCTTATTAAGAGCTTTATCTAGGATATCGTCAAGAACGATAAAGAAGAGAGATGGTGATAGTAAACACCCCTGCCGTACTCTTGAATTAGTGGTGAATGTCGGTGACAACAACCTGTTGTGTAACACGCTGCATTTAAAGCCTTCATATTGTGCACGTGCTAAGTTTATGGCCTTTGCGGCAATACCTCTTCGTTGCAATGAAACCCAGATGTTTTCTCGGGAGACACAGTCGAAGGCAGCGCTATAGTCTACGAAGACAAGTTGAAGCGCAACACGCCACTCACATGATTGTTCGACTATTATTCTAAGGGTGTTGATTTGATCCACGCATGATCGATTTGGCCGGAATCCTGCTTGTTGCCTTCGGATGGCCGAATCAAATTTTTCGCGTACCCGGTTTAGAAGCACTTTTGTCAGTACTTTTGATGGTACTGAGAGCAAAGTTATTCCTCTATAATTTCGGCATTCGCTTGGTCACCTTTTTTCGGCAATTTGACTAGCATGCCATGTAGCCATGTAGAGATAACACCTTCATTGGTTTATATTCGATGAACCTTTTTGATCTGGCCATTCATTAGTTTTTATTTTATAAAAAATTTTTCAAAATTCCAGTTGGCATTCCTGACCAAAAAGGCAATACATTTAAAAGAGCATAAGAAATATACAGAAAAAGAGATATTGAGAGAGAGAGAGAATAGAGTGAGAGTTTCTGACGTGTTTGGCGCAACAGTTTTTTGTATAAGCCAACAAATACAATGAAATACAGGACGACCACCTGGGTTGCTGTGGGAGTTGGACCAGGACTATGGGAAAAACGTAATGATGATAAGCGCAACAGTAAAATGTGTTTACGATTTAAAAGGCAGCACGGGTGATACGTAAACTGACAGGAAATGGTTAATGTTGTCCTGATGGGTTGGGGGCGAAGTGGCAATGTGTTGCACGAGTGCTTTTTTTTTGTGGAGCTAACACGCGTAGAGAGCAGCCAGCAACCATCCAGGCAATCGTTTGTGTCGGTGGACTTTCGCCAGAATGTTTGAATTTTCAATTCAGTGCCTGGATTGTTGTCGTTTAGTTAAGGTCGTCGTCGGAAGTACCGAGTAATAATTCCGGGAAGCAAACATTTTTTTTTTGATACAAGAAGTAAAAGTTTGTTGTTTTTCCCCTAAAATAATAACCTAGTGTAAATGATATTTTTTGTTTTAATTGTTAGAAATTGAAATATTTAAGTGAATAACGAAAAACGTGGAAATTTTTTTTTTTTGCAGCAGCAAGGCTGTGATAATAGTGATTGCAGTTGTTCTTTTTTTGCTTAGTAAATAATGATCTAACTTGAAAATCCTTAAACAATTAATAATAAAAAAAAAAAAAAAATACTTTTAATACTTTAAATACGTTTTTTCTTGGCACTTACAACTTTTTGTTTTCTGACGTTATAGAATTTAAAATGAACAGTTTCAAAAATAAAATACCCACCACCCTCCCCACTAAAATGGCATACAAATTTAAATACAAGTAACTTTATTACTATACACACAATTGTATTGTAAGTTATATGGATGTGTGTATGTTTGTGCGTTTGTCTGACTAAGTAAGGGCTGCAGCCAGGTGAGGAACCTCTCATTTATTTATATTCTTTTGAGACAATTCCAGTTCTGTGGCAACTGAACGATTTTTTTCAAAAGACAGAATGGTTTTGTTCGGATCTACTTTCGAAACTGGCGGATAGATCAATTTTAAAAATATGGATATATACTAGGTAGTTTTATAAGTTAAAAAATTATTTTATTATAATAAAATTATATATGCATGTACGAAAGTTTAAATATTTCGCATGGTTTCAATGGTTTATAGATTTCTCAAATATTTTGAAACATTTTTTTTCCAAGAAAACCGATATTTTCTCTAAAAATGTTACATTAATATTCATATAACCAATTTGTTGTTTTAAGTGATTGAATAAGCTATAAATTAGCAAAACATGCACCTTAATACAATCATAAAAAGGGAAAAATGTTCAAAATTCTCTCCCCTATAGAGGAATATTATGGATTTCCAGCAAATTAACGTAATTTACATAAAATAATAATATATTTTTTATTTTGCTTTAAGGTGTCACATTTATGACATTAAGTTAAAAGTATGTATGATATCGATCAAATTCCCTCCCCCCTTACAATATTTTGAATTATTGTTTGCAAAACATCTAGCTTTGAATTGGTTGGTTTATTGTCAAGTAATTCTCTATCTGTCTGAAATATAATTGTCACAGAACAATAATATCTGTGTTGAACGGAGGAATTTGGAATTTTTGACGCGTATATTCAATTGTGGATACCTTCAAATTGCAATAACTCATGAACAGTAAGTCACACAATAGAACTCTAAGAAACTTTTTTATGGAGAATCACGTTCTCTTTTATTTTATATTTACAAAAAATTTATTTTAAGGAGGTATTTTATAAAAACTGGTTATCGCCGATAAATGGCAAAAAATCACTTTTTTTTAAATAACTTCTAAATAATTATTTTTTTTACAAAAGATTAAAATTATTTGTGGAGCATGTGGTTCTCCTTGAAAAAGACCCTTGGACTTTTTATCGTACGACTCACCGTTCATAAGTTATCGCAATTTGAAGGTATCCACAATTGTATATACGCGTCAAAAAAAACACGGCTATTTATTATATACGTACGATATTTTCAAACGATAGGTACATTTTGAAAATTCTTATAGTGATAAAAGTAATGTCATAATATGAATTGGCTGGTATTCTGTCAAAAATTAATAAAATTGGGTTTTGCTTGCACAAAAACTTAACTTGATAGTGTGAAATTGATGGCATTTATTTGAAAAGTGATATTGGTCAAAAAGCTGATCATTATGACCCACTTTCAATCCCACCACCACCAGAAGTGGAGTAGTCGTTGGATATTCAGAAAAGTAGTGAAAAAATGAACTACTCCTTTTCGGATTGATTAAGAAGCTCATAAATAATGTACACAATCTTTTCGTTTGATTTCGGGCTTATTTCAGTAACCGACTGCTCTCGTCTTTTTATTTTCATTTCATAATTTTTCCAATCGAAGGCATAAAATAATGTTTTATTGCAAAGAAATTCAAAGGCACACAACAACGAAATTAATGTGCCAAACAGCTATGTTTGGATGATCAAACTTTTTGCTGGGCAGTGCAACAAATTGAGAGAAAAATTTTTTTTAATAAGATCTCGATAACTGTTTTTGATTAATTTGCTGTCGTTTATTCCGAATCTGCCAACCATGTTTTTCAGCTCTGAGATCCGAGTACTCTTTTTTATAGACTGCAGAAAACAGCATATTCCGACAAATAGAGTACACCCAGAAAGTACTGTAAGTAGTTCACTTTTGCTAACGACATCGTATAGCCCTAACCTTCCTTATTAAGCCATATCTTAAACTTTTTCAATTGGATCATTACTTTCTCAGGTATTATCCGTTAAGTAAAGGTATCACAACTCCATACAAATTTAATGTAGTCTTTTACATGGAATTGAGATACCTTATAACTTTATACTGAAATTATTTAAAATTGGATATTATCAAAAGAAAAAGAGACGTGAGTTCTTACTTTATTCGGGTACAAGGTGTTCAGTGGTAGGTACTAAGTGCATTGGTAGACTATTCCATAAAGTTAAAAAGGTGAACGAAGAGGTTAATATCTAATAAATCGAAGTAATATATATTACGGCAAAGAATACATTAATTAGGTCTCAAAGCATTATTTATTAACAGGTTTTCGGTTTGTTTCAACGGGGCGTATGAGTAACATTTAATCAAATGTATGCACCAAGTATATCTCACATCAAAGAATTTTTAATTGATATCTCTCAAACTCAAAGCGCTTGAATTACCTACATATATAAAAAAAATACTTGTTGTTTTAATTGTAAATCCCATGTTAATGGAATTGAATGTGACATTTGATATAAAAATAGTCCGAAGCTCGTAAACTCCTAGGGGAAATATTAAAAGTTGAAAGATATCAGGACAAGCAATGAAACTTTTATTTTGCACAGTGGTTCTCGACTGGTGGGGCGCGCCCTCTTAGAGGGGCGTGAAGGCAATTTATGGAGGCGCGACACATTTCAGAAACCCTTTGAAAATAAAGAAACTATACAAGGGAAAACATTTTGTATCTTATTTTAATTTATGTTCTTAAAACATAAATTACTGCCACGTTCTGGAATCCAATTTTTTTCGGAATCGAGATTAAATCAAACTTCGATAAGTTAGATGGAATTGGATTTGTATTTTAGCAAATTAAATTGTAAATCGGTTTCAATCTGATAATAAAGGATAAGTCGGATCCTAGATCTGAGAGAGAATAATAGTTGCTAGATTTAGATTCAGCAATCACAAATCAACAAAAAAAAGTAATTGAGAACGCATTCAAAATGTCGTGTTATTGGATTCTGAAACACCTAAAATTTCAGATCATGGCTGCTAAACAGGATTTTAAAACAACCCAGTGACCTATTTTTTGTAATATTAATTTGCTATCATTTTTGAATAAGAAGTAAATTTTTATGTGAAAAATGGTATAACATTTTGTTTTTTGAACTGGGGCGCGAGCTTGTGAAGAACTTGTAAAGGAGGGCGTGACCAAAAACGGTTGAGAACCACTGATTTAACATATAAAAAAATATAATACTCTAAACAAGACGCCAATTTTCAAGACTCTCAAGATGTATGAGAAAACAAAGAGCATTCTAAGATGATAAAAGCTCAGAAAAAGCCAATGTGTGTAGGGCGAACTTAATAAATTTTCCTTGAACACGCTCTAAGCGAATAATATGGACTCCATAATAAGGACTCCAAATAAAAAAGCTTATTCCAAATTGGACCCTACAAATGAGGTATAGAGAAGTTTACTATCACTGAATTCCACCTTAAACCGAAAACTGGTAAAATTTACCTTATCACTTATTTTTAGCTGTACTGCTAAATTTTGTGAGTGAAGATAAGGTACTTTTTCCAATGGCAAGCACATATAGTGAAAATGTACCAAAAAAAAAAGAAGCAAGTTGAAACATCATTAATATATAGTATGAATAAGAGTAGACCAAGTATACTCCGGAAATTGTTAAAAATGTTTGCGATTTAACATCATCAAAGGCTACAATAGAGAATCTATTCGATAGGTAAGATTATAGACAAGATAGGAACGTGGAATGAAAACCTAGATTGGATAGTTTATAAATTAATAGACTCTGTTAAAAGCTTTCTAAATATTCGAATAGATAACGTTCACCTCTTTCAAATGAATTAAAACAATATATCTTGTTGAATTGCAGAGATTTGTAAGCGTACACGCAAAAAAATTAACTGCAAAAATTGATTTTCAAACAGCATAAAGTGATAATAATCTCATGACAAATTACGCTTTGTTTCAGTAATTCAATTATTTGACTGAATTCTCATGAAAAAGTAATGGTACGAAATTAAAATATACGGTTTAAACTTTAAAAAGTACAGGGACAAACAGTAAAAACTGTTGAGTGCAAAAGTAAAAAGTGCGCACATGAAAAAATACCAGTCAGCTCTGCAATATTTCAGCCGTTCAAAATGGCAATGGTGCAACTCCAAAACGAAACAAAAGTAATGTCATATAAATTATGTGCTATAATGATCGGTTATTTGGTCGATATCATTTTTTCAACTTAATCTCAATAATTACATATCATCAAGTAAATTTTTCGTAAAAACAGAAATCAATTTTATTCATCCCTCACAAAATGTCAGCCAATTAATATTATGACATTACTTTTTCGTTTTGGAGTAGCACCATTGTCATTTTGAACGGCTCATTTGTCTAGAATTATCACCAATTATTTCTGATTGACATTGTGAAAATTTTTTATTGAAATATAATTTAAATAAAATAATAAGCCATAGAAACGAAAGTGCTACAGTAGCTCAGTGGTTAAAGCGTCGCATACAAAGTAAAAGGTCTTAAGTTCGACACCATCAACATACAATTTATTTTATTTTTATATTTTTAAAAAAATTAACTGTGTGTAATCAGTAAAAATTAAGGTTTTTCTATATGGGCGCACTACTACTGAGATTTTCAATGATTTTTTAGGTTTAAGATTTTTTTCCTTCTAGATCTATCAAGCAATAAACAATGATAATAAGGACAGACTATATTTTTTACGGCAAAAGAACCTTATCCTTTACTATTATTGCGAAAAGTTTTGAGATACTAGTGAGCTTTAAAATTGGTCCATCATTGTCCAGATTTTGGTCTTAATACAGTTATTTAGTCCCATTTCGTTTTCTTGAGATAACGGGAAGCTTTGCTTGGGATATTTTTCGGCTACACAAAATTTTTATAAATCTTGCTCACAATGTTGGTTTCTATAAAATGTGTAGGTACATGTGTGTAACCCAGTTTAAAAGCAAACAAATGTCAAAACATGGACAACGCACATTTTCCATTTAATGTCTTTTTTATTTTCATTTTTTATCTCCGTGTTAAGCGCCCAACTTTTGTTTCGGTTTTTTCTTCAAACTCCCGTAAGCATGTAGTTGGGCGAAAAAAATCATTTGTTTAACCGTTAACATCTGTACGCAACTTTTGTGGCACTATAAGAGCATAAGCATGCAAACAGGAGCCAAGGCACACTTCTGAAGCTGGGGAGGGGGGTGAATTTTGCAAAAAGGGATTCGTGAGAAATCACGTAAATTGTTGCTTTCTCGCATGTGGAAAATGGGGTAGTGTGGGGGTATATTTTCACTCTCTTCGCGCTCAAAGTCTCTGGCTCTCTGGCACTGAGCTGTTGAGAGACAAATTTGATGGCTCCTTTTTTTGAGCACAGTCCTCTTATTCTATCTACTCTGTTGTTTGACTACATTTTCTACTACCTTTTTTCCTATTTTGGATGCCACAAGTTGTGGGAGTACCGTCCTTTAGAGCAGTTACAAATATTTGAAGGTAGAAACATGTGTACGTATGTATGGTATGTACGAGTACGTATATATGTTTATAGTAGGTACATGCATATGAACTCTTGAATGTATGTTATTTTGTATGCTCTTATGGGGGAGTGGGAAGGTGTGTGTGTGTGCCACAACATTGTCTGCGCCAATAAACAAGAAAAGAGCAACAGTTGCCTCAATTAAATAAAAACCAACTCTCTCCCCGCCTGAATTTGGAATCGGTTGCTTGTTTTTGCTTCATTGATATGCAAATTTACTCGTTGCACGCCATTCAAATGGCGTTCGTTACGAGCAAATGTACGGGAATTGAAAAAAGAAATAATGTGTGGCAAACGGGATAAAGTTTTTCTTTGTTAACTTGTGTACTCGTTGATCGGTAAACTTTTTAAATGAATATTCATGACGGTTGAGTGATCATATGAATTCGCAAGGGTAAAAACTGCTAAAAAAAGCTCACATGTGGACTATTTGTATGCTAACTTTCAAAGTGGTTTTTGAGGTAATTTCAGGCATTTTATAGTTTTTGTTCAATAATGTGGCGGAAAAATTGTTTTAGCAAAAACTTGCTCCATCGATAATGTACGTACGTATCTGTGCTTATATATTCGTGTGAAATTTAATGTATACCTTTCAAAACAATTTCACTTATTTTAAGTCACACATGCTATCCTTTACCATATATGTATGTTTGTTGGTTTAGGTACGAGTGCCAGATTATTAGTTTCACATAGAAAGATCATAGTGATACTATAGAATATTGAACGTTGAAAACAGGAATATGAGAGGAGGTTTTTAAGACGGCGGGATGGGGGGTAAGGAGTAGAAACAAAAACACAAAATTTAATTTAATTTAAGCATGGCAGGGACTTACTTGAAGACGACCCACGGGCAGGACGTCCAATCGAGGTGACCACTAGATATTATCGCTCATTTTGAAAGCATAGTATATCGTTGTAAATGTTTCGATGTGCGCTTCATTTCATTCATAGAAGTCATTTATCTAAACAGTTTTTTTTTTTCGACAAGTCGCACACATTATCTCAGTTTCTACCACACCAAGGACCCGTAAAACATCACAAAATCCATCTCTGCAAAGTTTTCTCAAGTTATTGAAATTGATGAAGCTTCACGATAACCTGGGTATAACTAAAGTCAGCGCAAGATATGTGCCAAGAATGCTCACGAAGCCTTAAAAAAAAAAAAAAAAAAAAAAAAAAAACCCGTGTAGTACTCTCCCGAGTTATGAACATACATATAAAATGAAGACAAAGATGGAGTATTGACTCGAATTGTTACTGGGGATGAAACTTAGGTTCGTCATTATAAGCCTGAGTCTTAACTGGAGTTTATGCAATGGCACAGAAAAGCACACAACCACTTAAGAAGTTTTAGGTGTCACATTCGGCTGGGAAAGTTATGACGACAGTCTTTGGGATTGTCCATAAACTCCGTGATACTAAAATTCGCTAAAATGAACCCCCCTCTTATAAGATGGGAGCTTCATATAAAAAATAAATAAAATACACCAAACGTGACGCTTGCTCAACCCCCCCCCCCCTAGGGGCATCACAGAGTTTATAGACAGCCCCTTTTGGGACTCTGAAAGGATCCTGTTAATCGATCGCAAATATAAGAGGGGTCAGGAAAGATTTGAAAGTCTTTAATAGACGGGGGGCTTAGAATTGAGGACAGAGTTGGACAAATGGGGAGGGGGGGTTAAATTTGCTGCAAAATTAACGGCCCCTTTGAAAAAAATTGGCCTAACATTTTTTGGTTGTTGTTAAGTCTGAGTTAGTTGAAAACCGGGTTTTTAAGACATTTGTAGAAATGGAACAGATCTGATGCAATAAATAGTAGTTATTTGCCAAAATCACCCAAGAAAGTTAAATATTTATTTATTCGTAATTCATAACATTTTCTTATTAAAAAGCATGAAATGTGTTATCATTAAAAGAACAAATATGATAAGTTTAAATTAAAAACAGACACTAACACATAAAAGTCTAAAAACTATTTTGAAACATATATATGTATGTCAACATTAATGTGTGCAAGTGCAATTTACATTTGTGTTAAATAAGCACCAAAGATTATACCACGCAAAAGCACGGTAGTTTTAAGTGAAAAACAACAACCCGCCGTTTGTTAAATAAACTCTCAAAACCAACTTGCAACCCACGAAAAATGAATAGATGGCTCCTAATGCTATGTATCCAATATGTGCTATGTACTTACGAGTACAACGATTACACATTTGAGTGGAAATGTTGTAAGCCAAGTTTTAATTAAAAATAACATTTTGACAAACTTTGTTTCTTTTTTTTATTATTTATGCTTTTGGGTATGATTGTAAAGTTTTTAACTAAGTGAGTGTTAATTTTTTGAATTTTTTAAATCATATCATTTTTAGAATGAATTCATATGAAATAAATGCAACCTTTTTCAAACTTCATGAGATTTCTTTTAAGTTAAATGAATCCTTTTCAAATTCAAATGAAACTTTTTTCGATTGAAATTAAAGTTTTTGCTACACAAAGAGATAGATAATCAAGAGGAATAATTACATTTTTGTGGTCTCTACTGTATTAAATTAAAGCCTAAAATTATGCAAAGAGTTTGTGTGTTATCATAGTGTGAAAGAACCTACATACTGGAATCATGCTGAAAATTCTATTGCTAAGCTACTTGCGTTCGTTATGATTTCATAACTGCTGCTTGTGCCCCAGACAGACGACAGCTCTAATCTAGATTATAGACGCAATAATGTGAAACTTTTTATTGCATGATTTTAGGCAATTTCAAAACACATATTTCATAGACTAAAAGAAAATTTCCCAATCAGGGTCCAAAAAATTCTAATTAGCTTTTCTGATGCTTAGCTCACTATTAATCTTGTATTGATATTTTAGAATTTTTTAGACCGTGAATTGGGAAATTTCTTTTAGTCAATGTCTATGAAATACGAGGGGAACTATTTATGTCTCGGGAACTGGCAACACTAATGTCAACAGCTAAAATCTGGCAACACCATAATAAAGTTTGACATTTTTTAGCATAAACTTACTCACAACGTTTTGATGTACAAGTGCGAGCAGTTTTTTAACGATTGATAAATTATGTTGTATCCAATGAGAACAAATTTTTTTTACAACTAATTGCTCATGCAAAATCGAATGTATTGAAGTGGAACTAATATGCAAGGATGCTTCTATCTCACAATATGTCACATGAAGATCTTGTATTATCAGTTCATGGACTGCATCGATGTTTTGTGGCACAACAACCGATTTTGAACGACCTTCACGGAATTTTTCGGCGACCAAACTACGACCACGATATACTGTAGTTTTTGATGGTGCTTTATCGCCATATAAAGAACAGAGTTCATCGACACATTCTTGTTGAGATAATCAAAAGTTGTGAGAAATAATCCAACGAAAACCTTCTCTTGAAATTTCCATTTTTTGGCCAAATGGATTTTCTTAACTCACTGTAAACAAAACAAATAGCACTTGTACTTCAAAACGTTGTGAATACGTTTATGCTAAAAAATGTCAGAGTTTATTATGGTTTTGTCAGATTTTAGCTATTGACATTAGTGTTGGCAGTTCCCGAAATATAAATAGCATCCTTTCACTTTGTCTTTCCGTTTGTAACGGGGAAAAGGAAGCGTGGCAATAATGGAAAAGTATATATTATATTCTTGATCAGAGTCACCTCCTTACTCGATAAAGCCATGTGCATCTGTCTGTCTGATGAAATCATTTAAATATTTTTTGAAAGCAAGATAATTCGATGAAATTTGGTACACTGCCACCGTCGACAAAGTTAGCACGACTTATTGAAAATGAGCGAAATTGGTCAACGGACAGGCCTACCGCCCATACAAAAAATATATTGAAAATACCACTTTAGGAGTATTTTTTACGACAATGCAACCAAAATACACATAAATACTAAAATCAGTAAGCGCAAGCACTGAGCGAAAACTATGCAAGCTCCAGCAAGAGGGCATGGTACCTCCTTCAAAATGCTGTACTGAAAGCGTTTTTTGAGATAATCCAATCAATCACTGAAAACAGTAAGTGCAAGATCTGAGAAAATGCTACGTGAATTTGGAAAAAAGGTCAAGGCACGTCCTGTACAAGCCAAATTTTCAAATTACTTCAGTGTAGGGTATTTAATGTTTGGCCAAGCCAAAGGTAACACACTTGCTTTGTCTACGACTTGGTCAATTGTTACAAGCAGAAGTAGAGAAAAAAATTTAAATATTTGTTTTAAGAATTTTTAAGTGTGTTACTTAATGACATTTTATATTGAAAATTGATTTTATTTAATTGAACTTTTAGTCATATATTTGCAAAGATCGATTTACATATAAATCTATCAATGCATTTTTCTAACACATAATTATGACCTGGAGATCCTTGGTTCGTCTCCCGCCCAGACCAAAAAACACAAAAAGTTTTCAAACTTGCAATTTTTCAATTGTAATTAATTTAGTAAAATAAATATAATTATAATTACAACAAAAAAAATATAGTCTGATGAGTCTTTGTGGCGAAAGACGAAACATATGTCACTATAGCCGTGTTTTTAATCCGTTCCTTGATTTGTCATAATTATGTGTTAGAAAAATGCATTGATAGATTTATATGTAAATCGATCATTGCAAATATATGACTAAAAGTTCAATTAAATAAAATCAATTTTAAATATTTGTTTTAAGCGAAGTTATAACTTGATTTCGTTTGAATTACAAGTTCCCAACTTATGTTTTACTTATTTAAAAAATTTCATATAAATAATTTGAAAGAGGTTGAAAATTATCTGAGAATGCTATAATTTTAAATAAATTATTAGAGAGTCATTTAACAAAATAAATAAATTTATCAGTCATACTGAGCTGCCTTCAGTAATAAAATTGTGTTGTGCTTAAATATATCATAAAAAAATATTAAACCAATAAAGAAATGAAATTTGAAAGCAAAAAAAAAAAAGTAAAATTTACCATATCATAAATTAATGCAATAATTTTTTGCTTATAAAAGTTAAATTAAAAAAAAAAAAAAAAACTACAAAGTAATGCATCACTTAAAATTTAATTTCAATTAAAATAAAGAACAGACTTCACAAGTTTACTACAAAAAATTGAAACAGGTAAGTTTTTTTTTTTCAGCCACTGTATTTAATCTTTTATATAGCGATATGATACCGATTATCCAACAATATTTGAAATATAAAACAATATTGACTGAAGCCACCGCTTTTTAAAAAACAAATCGTTATGACAACTTTTCTTGGGGCTCAAACCCGACAACGGAAAATTTATAAAACTCTGCAACTCGAGAAACATTCATCCATTTTTGTGATTATTTTTGTAATTGGTAGATACGAGGTATGGGTGGATAAATTAATATCCTGGACGACGCCGGGGGAACTTTGAAAAAATAAATGCTATGAAAACTCTCTGGCTTATCTACGCACTGAAAATCACTAACATTGGATCAATGGTTCCCGAGCTACTTACTTAGGTTTCCCCGACAAAGCCGAAGAAATTTCGAAAACATTAATTTCACAAAATCCCACCGGACAACATATTATATCTACTAAAAAAAAAAAAATCATTCAAACTGGTTCTCGAGTTATAAAGATTTTTCCCGGACAAAGCCGGGGGAATTAAAAAAAAAAAATTATTTTCACAGGACCTCAATGGGCAACGTAGGAATCTACCCATTCAGAAAAAAAATCATATGGTTCACATGGTTCTCGAGTTGTAAAGCCTTATAAATTTTCCGTTTTCGATTTTTCGGGGTTGAGCACCAAGAAGGGAAGCCAAAACAATTTGTATTTTTAAAAGCGGAAGATTATTTTTTTCCTGTTCAATTATTTATAAATCCCTATCATTGAAATCTTTTTACAATGCATCCCCAAGGGGGCAAAATTTTCGATATAAAAACACATTTTCGAACCACTGTGCGCCAGATGGACTTGAGTATGCAAAAAATGAGAACCGCACTCTGAGCTCAGATTCTTCTAGGTAGAACCCCACTATTTGAACTTGTTGAAGTTAATTTTGACTATACAAATCATTGGCAAAAATGAATTTAACCTTTTGCTGCTTTTATTATCTAACTTTAAGTAGACCTCGAACCAATGATTTTCGCACTTTTAACCCTGGATAACTAAGGATCCTGACGTGATAGAAAAAAAAAAAAAATGAGTTCAAATCATAAACGTCTAAAAAACGAGCACAGAAAACCATGGTAGGCCTGGACTGGGTAACTTGCGGTCCTATTCGAGGTCAGACACTGCAGTTCTCACATTTTGCATACTCAAGTCCATCTGGTCTGAACCGTCACTTGACGCTGTTGGTGCGAAAAAACTCCCTCTTAAATAATTGCCGATAGCCTCATTTTTCCAGCGAATTTTACCCTTCCAGAAAATCATTTTTTGCGATGAGTCCAGGCCTTATATAAAGCTGTTGCATCAAGAACGTGGCCAGGATTTCGTTTTGGGGGAGGGATGGTTTTTCGAGGGTTTTCGACTAACGCTGTTTTGAGATAAATTGCTTGGAGAAAATGTAAATAAAAAGATATTTCTATAATTTAAAGACTAAATTTCGTAACATATTCAATTCTGATTTGGAAAGTTGTATCACAAAAAAAAAAAAAAAAAAAAAAAAACCAAATGAAAGTACTACGTTTCCACCGGAGACTTATGAGGTGATTTATTTACGGCTGTTTCGAAAATTATGCATACAAAAATAAATCTTTTTCTGACGTGATTTATTCTTAATCTGCGTATAAATTTATTAAAAACAAAGCAATTGGAAAATAAATATTAAAAAAAAGGAAAAGCAAATTATATTTTCCCGCTTATGATATTTACTGTCAAAATAAATCTTTTACAGCCGGTGGAAATAGGAAGGATTTAACGACGAGATTTAAAGAGCTCATCACAGCTAAATCTCTTATGTAGTATTACTTTGCTTTGCATCTACTTAGGATATTCGTGCTTCAAAGCCTTTGAGCGAAATAATAATGCTTTAATATTTTACATACAAATAGATAAGAGTTAATGGATTGATTTTAAGACGAATTTTGGATAAAATACAAAACCACCCCTACTATTCAACAAATTTTTAAATTTGATTTTTTTTTATGTGTCACAAAACGTGTTTCCTTCCATCAATCGATTTGAGTGTTATTTGTCAATTTGTCTGTGGCTTGCACCACACCACCGTTAAACCTCCTTTTTACCCTATTGGAGAAAATTACTTCACGTTGTTTATTTTTGTTGCTGGTTTTTTTTTTTGCTTTGCTGCTGCTGTCTCATCCATTTTAGATCAATCACGCTCGTATGAACAATTTATCAGCCATCGGATTTCATTCAAACAACCGCATGTTACCATAGATTATCTATTGGCTACTACAGCAACCGTTGAATGTGGTGTTGACTAATGTTTTCACATAAAAGAGATCTGAATTTATTTGTGCAATTTTCCTTAAAATGATTATGACGTATTTTAAACTGATACGCTGCAAAAATGAAAAATAAATAAAAAAAAAAAGATTTAGGGATAAATATTTTAACAAAAGCTTATTTTCATAATCAGAATTTTAATTTGGGGATTGAGTAATTTGTGTAAAAACAGTTGAAAGTGATTGATTCTTCTTTTAAAGTTAAGATTAATGTGAAAAACGCCTTTCTCTTTTTTTCTACTTTTATACTTAGACACATTAAAAAAGGTTGCCTTAAAAATTCAACAACCGGAAATGGCAATCTACTCAATTAACCTAATTCCATCATACATTTCCTGTAACGCAGCATGATAAAATAGACAAAGCACGAAAAAAAATGAAGTAATGAAACCTAAATGGATTCCTAGACGAACTTAACATGACATTTCAAACAATCGACTACACACAAACGCAAAAAATCAGCACTAAGATGCAGCAATAAATAACAGAAAAATACATTTCGAAAATAAAAAACAAAAAAACAAATAAGAAAAAGAAGGAGAAGGTCATAACAGAAAAAGCTGTTCAAATGAAACAGTGCTTAACATGCCAGATTTAATTCGAATGGTTGGGATTTCGTTTAAAACGTCACTCAAGCACCGTCGCCCCACAGTGGAGTGTTCCTATGCTGATAAAATTTTTCATACCTGTTACAGCAATTTAAGAAAAATTCCAAAAATTAAAATTAATTCTAATTCCAATACAGAGTATAACTTCTTTTTTGAGGGTACTAGTGATGATCAAAATTAGTCTTGGCCTTGGTAATTTTCCGACACCAAGACGTTGATATAATTTCAAGACCAAGTCCTAGACTACTATAAGGTTTGGAAATTTTGAATACACAACAATCTTTAGACATTTTTTCAAGACCAATACCAAGACTACTATGATCTTGGTCTTAGTTTACTCATCACTAGAGAGTACAGATTTCACAAAACGTGTAAGTCTCTCCAAAACAAAAACATCGAAACCCGTAAAATTATCAAAATTCGTATAGAATGGCAGAGTTTAATTGCTGACGTGAAAATTTGACTAGCAACAGATGAATTCCTGTTTCTCACCAAAAACAGTTTTATACATTGCTATTTTGATGCAAAACTCTTATGTGTTATGCATAATATGAGAATCCCAGTACGATTTTTAACTTTCATGTATCATTTTACGGTGGTCATAAATTTTTAAGGAATAATCATACAAGACCAATTCATAACTTATTTCGAAGACGAAGAATAGTACTAATCGATGTATTCAGTAAAAAGAAGCAAAATAATTTTATGCGCCCTCTATATAACCTCGAAAATCGAGTTTTTGAAATTTTTTTTTTTTAACCATACGTGATAGTGCTAATCCGAGACTGGATTCGGATTCCGCACCGATAAGTAAGTACACTGAAAATTACTGTTTTGGTTTTAGTTTTTGTGTAGCTTAAAAATTAGAACACACCTTTAAAATATGATGTTCTCTTGTCAACATGATTTTTTTTTTCGGAATTTTTTGGCAATTTTTTTCTACCTGTTGTCCGCACCCGGTTTTATGAAGAATTGCAAAGTTTTTCCTCCTCTTCAAATTTGCAGTTCTAAGCAGAGGAACTTTACGAGCGATTCTATCAGGTAGATTTGCTATAACTAATTGTCGCCGAACGGTTCGTGATGATACAACACCCCCAATTTTACTTTCAAGTGCTCTGGATGATTGACCGGATCTCGTTAAGCTAATGTAACGATGCGATTGTCGGTTACTGTTGAAGTTTTTTTGGTGCTCCACGTGTTTCGATGGACTTGTCTAGTTTGAGAGCATTTGTTACGAAATTTTCGGACCGTCCCATTGACCTGGCAATGAATTTGTAAATTTTTCATTTTTCCATCACGCTTTCATTCTGATTCCGAAGTGAATTGGATTTCAGAACATGCCTGAATATTTTTTTAGTTTCATCTATTATTTTGTCCAGCTGTGTATTAAAAATGATTCATCGTTCTAAAAACATAATTAGAAGCACTGATTCAAAGAAAACGATTTTTTGTTTTCCTTAACCCTTTCGACGCGAAAAAAAACTGTGGAGTACACAATATTTGTGATAGGTTAACCTTAGAAACTTAATTTAAGTAAAATGTTTGACCGTCTCTAAATTTAAATTTTCACCGCCAGAGCGCTTCCGGTCTATACTCCCAATAGATGTTTTTGATTTGAATTTTTGGGATGTAATATCCTTGGAGTAGTTATGTGAAAAATAGTGGTTACTAAAAATTGCATTAATTTTAAGTGACGTCAAAAAAAAATTTGGGATATATTGTCCCAACCGGTTCGAAAGGGTTAATGAAATTTTAGGCACAATATTTTTGTCGAACTCTTTAGCCCATTAAAACTAATTTTTTTTCTAGAGAAAGGTTTCAAAAAGACCCATAAAACAGCATCTAATGGGTTAATTTATTAAAAAAAACTATTGCATGGAAAATTCTATTAAGGGTAACCAAAAATCGTTTCTTTGGATCAGTGCGTCTGAATATATTTTTGAAAGAAAAGATTGGGAAAGAATTTTCAATAGTTAAAAATTATAATTTCGAATAATATAAGATGTATAAAAAATTCGTTACATCTACAATTTTCAACGAATTTTATTGAATTATAGTTAATTTGAAATTGAACATACTTTATCAATAATATAAAATATATTGCTCATTTGCTTCAACGACGGTACAACTCAGAAAACGCGAATTTTGAGTTCATAATGCAGAATTATTTGTTATATCATGTTTGAAATTGCATGAAAATTTCATATTAATATCTTTTGCGGTCACCGTTTGAGAACGAAATAACTTTTTCAATTGAAAACTTTAAAGGTATTTTCTGCAAAATCGAGTTTTTTGACTTGTGCCGTTTTTGAAGCAATTGAGCGATATATAACTTACCTTTGGAAGTGTTGCATGAAATAGACGAAAAACTGTAAATTTTTTTTGTTTTTGTAAATTTCAACTTTTCTCTAAAATATCTATACAAATTCTATTTTTAGTCCCTGAAGATGACTTCCAAAGGAAGTCGAAATATTGGAATAATATAATAAAAATTAAAAACAAAAAATGTTTTTAATTTAATTTGACCTCGAGCCCGAAAAATTATTAAGAATTCTATTGAATTTAATTTGTTTTTCTACTTAGTCTGTGAGTTTAATTTCTTAGACTGAATAAATTGAAATAAATTAAATAAACGAATATATAAAATGACCGGAATCAGGAAGGCGGTCGCCAATTAACGCCAATATTTCTTTCTTGATTCATGAACGTCAAGGGACCTCACAAACACCGAACTTACTATCGGCGTATGGTACATACATATGTACATTTGATCATCATTAACTATTAAACAGAGCAGAACAGAGTTATTTACTTTGTAATTCTTTGCAAGTACAAGTAATGAGTATAATTTAAGGAGTTTCTATACCGTATAAGCCACTCGTCTATCTTGTGATGTTGGTGGTACGATTACAATCAAATGTTAACAAATAATCACCCTCTTGACTTTTCGCAACGGTGTGATTAATTAAGGCATTTTCTTATAAATTATTGTTGTAATTTATTTATTATTTTTTGTGCAATCAACGTTATCTACATTTGACACTCATACTCAGTCGAACTGTCAAAAAAGTAATTACGCCAACATCGTGTTCAATTATGCAGCTGCACACTTATTGCCCCCCGCTACCATAAATATGTACAGTAAACTGGTTCGATTTTTTATGAAGCAAAAAAAAAAAAGGTCTTCCCGAGTCATCTCAAAAGTTAGAAGGATCCTTAGAAACGATATCGGCATCAAGTTTTTCCGTTCAGAGAAAAACCAAAAAATGACAAAAGGTTTTGTGCTAACAACTCTTGTTTTCACAAAATGGATATTTGGGTTCAAAAATCGTTTTTTTTTTTATACTTTTTAATCAGAAAGAAATATTTACAAATAAAAGATAGTTAAATAATAAAGTAATATTAACTCCAAAATGCCTACATTTTACTATATGTAGAGTAAATTATACTATCAGTCAATAACTGCGTACCTGTTTTTAATTTATAATTCTACACAGAGCGAAAAATTACCCCTAAAAACAAGAAGATTGTCGTATTAACCTATTTTACTATGAATTCCGATTAAAAGTAGAAAACAATATGAATTTTCATACAGAAATCTCTTTGATTTTCGCACCATTTCTATATGGAATACATAGGGTATTATTTATATTTCGGGAACTGGCAACACCATAATAAAGTTTGACATTTTTTAGCTCACTGTAAACAAAACAAGTAGCACTTGTACATCAAAACGTTGTGAGTAGGTTTATGCTAAAAAATATCAAACTTTATTATGGTGTTCCCAAATTTTAGCTATTGACATTAGTGTTGCCAGTTCCCGAAATATAAATAGAACACCTCCCGTACAACAGAAAAGTAATGCAAGTAATGTGAAAAACCTATTAATTTCTAGTATTAAGGAGAAACTAGTACAAATTGTTTTTTTGATTTGACAGAACTTTATTTATTTATTTATTTGGCACGGAATGTGAATCATTTTTACCAATAATTTATTATTACAGAATAGAATAGATCGTCAACGAACATGTTGCAATTGTACATTAAAAAGATTTCAAGACGCATATGAACCACATAAAATAGAACAAAATTAAGAAGATATCTCTATGGTTTTCATCCAAAAAGAAAGTCACATCAAAACCATACAAAAATCTACTTAAAATATCAAATTCTTGTTTTTCACAATGATTTCTCATAAAATTAAGATGATTTACACATAATTTTCAATGGAAAGAAAACATTGTTTCAAGAACAAATCGTATTGAAAACGATAAGATTTTTAACTATTATGAGGTTTTCATATACAAATTTGAAGAAGATTTTCTTTGTGACTTCTTTTTAGATGAAAACCTTTGGCCTGACTAAACATTGAATACCCTAAGCTGCAGTATTTAGAAAATTTTGCTTGCACTGAAGATGCCACGACCAATCACCCGAATTCTCAAAACTTTTGTTCAGATCTTGCACTTACTGTTCTTAGTGTCTGAGTGAAATTTGGTTCGATTATCTCAAAAAACGCTTCCAGCATAACGTTTTGAAACTTTTGCTTATATGGGAGGTATAACGCCTTCTTGTCCGAGTTCGCCTAGTTTGCTCAAAGCTTGAGCTTACCGTCTTTAGTATTTATGAATATTTTGGTTGCATTGTCGTGAAAAATACTCATAAAGTAACATTTTTTGTATGGGCGGTAGGCGTGCCCGTTGGCCGATTTCGCTCATTTTTATCCCACGAGCTAACTTTTAAAACGAAGTAACTGTGCTGAGTTTCATCGAATTATCTTGGTTAGATTTTGTGTGAAAAATATTTCCACGCTCAAATAGACACCCAACCAGCCAGACGGACATGGCTCAGGAGATGACGCTGATCAAGAATATATATACTTTTCTATACCTGCCACACCTTCTTCTCTACGTTACAAACGGAAGGACAAAGTGAATATACCCTGGGTGTAGGGTATAATCACCTCTAGTGCAGATGATATGTTTGTATCTACCATACGGACGGATCACGGTTCGAATCCTAGTGCGGTCAGTTCGTATGAACTTTACAGTAAAGTAAATATGACTTAAATTTTTTCATAAAAATTATTAGACTGTAAGGTCATTCGAAAATTCTGAATTGACTAAAACAGTAAGGTAAAATTTACTTCAGTGGGGAGTTGGCACTATTTTGACTTGAAATTCTAGTAAAATATTTTAGAAAAAAGTAGTACGTACTATTTTTTTTTCCTCCGTATATATGTGGGGCTTTCTATTGTGACTCATTGGACATTTTACTATAGATTATGACAAAACTTTGGTCATAACTAAGTTATTTTAAGCCCTAAGGCTGTAAAAACAGTTTTGAAAAATAACTAAAGAACCCTTCTTTAACGAAGTATAAGGAAATTTTAAAAAGTTTATGTTTTCTGTCTTAAATTGTTGTTTAAATAAGTGTGACTCATAGGACATGAAACGGAACGCTCTTTTTCATTTATTAGATTAAGGAAGAATTTTAGCCAAACTACTCCTATTTTATGAATTTTTTTATTTTATGTTGCAATTGAAGAAATGTGTGACTACAATTGAAGACTTTAAAATAAAAGACAGCTATTTTGATGATGAAAATATAACATTTTGAATTTGTGACTCGACGGGACATTCTGTTCTGACTTGCAGCACAAGAATGAAATCAGTGCAATTTTTGTAGTGCATAATCGAATTTTTGATGTTTTGATGATGTCTATTATAATAAGCAATAACTGCTTAAGACAATCTTTGGTCACAAATCAAAGCCGCATAAGCCATGTGGTCATAAACCAAATTTGGACCAATTTGCTTTCTAACCAAAAATCGGCTCAAGCTGCTACTCCTTTTGTCACAGGCAATAAGAGAGGATATCGTAATGATAAGTTTTGAAGTAAAACATCATGTCTCATAAGAAATAAAAATTTGATGTTGGATTATGAAATATGAGCTGATTCGAATTGAGAAGAACATGCTAAAAAAAGATCTCTTTTATAATTTTTTAAAACTTCTTTTAGAGATGTTCTGGCCGCTGGCTATAAACCAGGAGCCAGAGAATTCCTTTTTTGGGGAAAATGTGGCAGAAATGACAAAGGTTACCTTAAACTTGCCCTTGACCAAAAATGTACTTATTGGGAGTTGCTGTGTATGCCTCTCTCCAGATTAACACCTTGCCGTTACGTCGATTGACATAAATAGCCTGCACGTCGCACACTGCGTTGGCTAATGGGAAAAAATCAAAATTTTTTGTGACTCGAAACCTAATAATATTGGTATCAATCGACAGGTAATTGCATCAATAAAATAAAAAAAAAATATTTAGGAGAAAGACTCAGTTTTGGCTACGCTGTGACACTTCAAAGTTGATATATTTTTCAAAAAAAATCATGTTTTATTCAATTCGTTTTGGGTTCTCTTAAACAAATAATTATCAAAAATTTGTCTTTTGATTAAACTAAGCGAAGTAAAGTTTTTTATTATAAATAATATTTGAGTAAATAAATAAAACTAAAAAATTTTGGAAAATATATAATTTGATATATATTGTAGTGATTTTAATACATGATATTATCAAATGAAAAACTTCAGAAATTGACAAATTTCGATGACAAAAAAAAAACAAATCTTATAAAAATAAGTGCCGTTTTTTTTTAAATCTACTGGTGCGGATTCTATATAATCAAGAACTGCAAATAACTTTTCCTACTTCGTCCTACAAATATTTTTTTCTTTTTTTAAAAAATGCTTAAAAGGAAAAATTTGCATGAAATATAAAATTTATGTTGAAAATTTATTTTTGTTTTTATTAACACAAATGGTCTCAAAAGTACAAAAAACATTATTTCTGCTACGTATATTTCATTTGTTAACATTAAACATTTCTTTTTCATCGTCTTTATATATGGAGCTTAAGAAAATCGTCCTAAATACCTGGTTTTTAGCAAAACTATAAAGTTCACAACAAATCTGACATCATTTTTGAGCTCAGCAACCCGAAATTACTTATAATACCAAATTTCATCGATATCTAACCACTCCTTCTATTTTTGACCATTTCTTGTATGGGCTCAACGCACTGTGCGTCGTACTAATTCCTCCACTGAGGATCGTTGGTGTTCCGAAGAGTTTGGCACTGCTTAGCCAAGTGATGTAAGACCTACAAATTTTATGATGAACTGTTTATTGAATATTAGATTTTAATTTAAATTTATTGGCGCACAATCATAGTCCCTCATAAAAGCCGGCTTCTGTTAGCAAAATACTAAAAAGATAGAGTATACTTTAATTCTGCAACTACCATAGTCAGTTTAGAGCATGCTTCTACGTAGATGCGACTATGTTGAACAGAAAACAATCCAATATGGTAACTCTTTGCAAAGATAGAGAGAAAAAAAGCAACTGAGCGAGTTTTTTTGTATTTTTATGTCAAATAAAAAAAAAAAAAAAATTATTGAAATTGAAAAAATTCAAATTTCGTTTGTTTGGCAAAAAGTAAGTAAATCAATAATTTAACTTCACAATTATTTACTTATATATTTACTAATGTGAGCAGAACTGGAGCGCGGCAGAAAAAGGTTGCTTCCAAAAAAATCACAAAGTAGAAAGGGCTTGTATTATTATCGGGACAGGAAAACCTTTTATATTATATGAAGTATTAATTAAACAATGCGCTGAAATTTTTTCAAGTCTTTACCGACTATGAAACATGAAATAAAACACAACAAAACCGAAATCTCTTGCAATTTGTCAAAAAGTAATAGTTTTGATATTTTTTTACACAAAATCATAAAATCAAAACACTCAAAATTTTCATAAAGTAACATTTTTCTCTGTTTTTGCCGATTGCTAACTGTTTTAGCAACAGCTTTTTCCTATTTTAAAGTTGAAGTATACTTTAAGCGATAGAGCATGCTTTAAATCATAGCTGCCCGTCTAGAGTAAAATTAAAAAAATTTGGCACTCGCATAAAAAGTCGTGGCCCCCATGTAAAATTAATAAAAAGAAAACATAAATTTTTTAAAATTATTGAAAACAACAACCAGCAAAGATTTTTAAACTAACAGTTACTTGTGCGAGTGTTTTTTTTTTCGCAAATCTAAAAAATCCTGAAAGTTCATAAAATGATCAAATTTGTTGTTGCCATTGTGTGTTGTTGTTTTTTTCTTTTCGATAGGAACCCTTGCGTTTTGTTGCAACAACCAAACACACAGTCCTGTGTGGACGAAAAAACAACAACAAAACACAGTCTTGTGCGGTCGAAAAAAACAACAACAAAATTTACGCATATGTTGTTGCTGGTGGTCGATCGCAATTCTTCAAAATTTCGCATATACCGTTACTTGTGTGTGCGGTTTTCATTTTCAATAATTAAATTTTGCTCTGGCACGTGAGATCAAGTGATTTTCAAATAATGGCACTTTGCGATGGCACGCGTGGGCGGCTATGCTTTAAATCGACTATGATTGACTTGAAGCACACTCTATTTAAAAACATATTTTACTGATCTTAAAGTATGCTTTATTTTGACTATGATTATGCGCCATTGATTTTACAATTAAACTTTATTCAGTCTGAGAATTAAACTTATAACTTTTTATGCACCCCAATGCTGTTTCAAAGGTAGTTAATAAACAAATGAAAAATTAAAGAGAAGAACAAAAGAATTTGACAGCTATGAGCAGTGGGGCATTGTTTGTTAAGCAATGAAATTACGTTGCCAACTACGGGGAATTTATCTCTAATTTTAGGGATAATGCGTGTTCGTGTAAACAATAAGTAAGCAATGGATATTTTACATCATGATATTCTTAAAATAGAGGTAATCGGATTAAATTAAATTTTTTTCTCATTTTCCGTTTTGATATAGAATGATCCATGTATAATTTTTTAAAATCAAAATTTTTGCAAGAACATAATTCATTTTTTTCAAGCAAAAACATGTGGTATTGGTTTTTCTTAGAACGCAAAAAAAAAACAAATGATGCAGATACTGTTTTTGAGAGTCCTTCTAACTTTTGAGACACAATCGGGATGAATCTAAATTTCGACCCTATCTAATGTACAGCATACACAACAAAAAACATTACTCTCTTCGTTAATACAATCAAACAATCATCATCCACATCCACATCAACATAATGACAAAAACAAAGACAACAAACGCTGTGAAATAACGGAATGTAAAGAAAATGAAAAAATAAAAAAAATGGTGAATTGTGAGGAGAGGGCGCGCATAAAAACGGAAATAGGAAATTAAAGCTACTCTAATGATTAAATCGATATCCTGTTTCGGTAAAACGGTACTTTGTGTGCCTGTGCCTTATATAAGTGTGACTGTTGTGTAGCTGCAGCTGTGGATGTGGCAAATGCCAAGTGGTATTTGTTTACAAATAAATTTCCACTGATAAATCGGGTTAATACCAATGGCAGCAGCATCCGGTCGCATCTTTACTACAACCGGATTTACTATTTTTGACCACAGTTGTGGCCAGCCAGCCAGCCAGCGTGTGCTTCAGCTACCACAATCTCTTGCCGCAGCCGTAGAAATAAAATGCTAATTGAGAGCAGAACTGCAAAAATGTGGCGCGCCATTTGTTCACCTGGAATTAATATGACTTTCACCGGGGGTTTTTTCATATCGATGCCAATCTGAAACTGATGCTGCTGACGTCGTGTATCTCCGTTTAACTCCGGTCTTACCGTGCCATCACTTTTGCATTAATTTTATCATAATTTGTAGTCAATGTGGCTGTGTGGCTGTGGCAAATTGTGTTGTCTGCCTTTAGGAGCATCCGCTGCTTTATGTTTTTTTTGTTGCTTTCCTTTATGCTGCAAATTGTTGTTAAATTAATTATAATTTGCCAAGCTGATTTTTATATTTCACTTTTGTTGTTGTTAAAGCATAATAGGAATTATAATTTCCGGCCAGATCCTTTAATTAACTAACCGGATGCGTTCGCATTATAAGTGATGATAATGTGTTGTGCTTGCCTATGTGTGAAACATTATTCTATTACATTATCCCATAAGTGAACCTGTATTAACGTATTTAAGTCAATTTTTTAGAATCAGCTCTGAAAATTGTTGAATTTTTGCAACTGCAGGTAAAAATAAAATAGTAATAAAGGGTATTTATGGCGCTACAACTTTTGTTCCCGCAGCATGTAACTGAACATGGAAAGCTCGAAAGAGTGCATAAATCTTGGAGGTGCCCTTCGCGGATGTAGTAACTTTACAGACATCATTTTGCTCTCGAAAACATCAAAAGTCTCTAAAGAGCAACTATCCAACTATTAAATTGATATTATTTTTCTTAACTGTGAAAATTTCAAGCTCTGGGATATTCCACAAAAATGGTTCGCACTAAATTTCAACCAATAAAAAATGTCAAATCTAGATTTCAAATGGTAAAGTAAATAAATAGCTAAAAAATTTGTTCCCATTGCTCCGCCATTTGACGTCCGATCATCAAGTGTAGTATATCATTGTAAATCTCTTGATGTGGGCTATATTTAATTCACTGCACTCATTATCTCAGTTTCTACCACCCTAAGGTGCCAAGAGCACTTCATAAAATTGAAGCCCATAAAAAACCATAAAATTCATTACTACAAAGATTCCTCAAATTGTTGAAATTAAAGGAGCTATAGCGAATCTAGAACCTCAGTACAAAACATGAAAAACAAGATGTTTCGAAAAAGAAAATCGTCTCCTAAAACTATGAAAGATTCTTTTTTTTATTTATTTTCATACTGTTTTTAATGTCAAATGTTAAAAAAAACAATATTGCATAGTATTAGGGGGCGATTTTCGTTTTTGAAACATCCTGTTTTCCATATTTTGTTCTGAGGTTTTAGATTCGCTATAACTTCTTCAATTTCAACAATTTCAGGAAACTTTGTTAAGATGAATTTTACAATTTTTATGGGCTTCATTTTTGTGAAGTGCTCTTGGCACCTTAGGGTGGTAGAAACTGAGATAATGAGTACAACTAGTCGAAAAAAACATTTGAGATAAATTACTTTTATGAATTAAATATAGCCCACATCAAGAGATTTACAATGATATACTATACTTGATGATCGGACGTCAAATGGCGGAACAATACGAAAAAACCAATAAGGACCTTGTTTAGAGGTCAAAAAAAAAATTTTTTTTCTTTAAAAATCAAAACCGATAAGCTTTCAAAATGAAGGGTTTACACCGAATTGTTTTTTTTGTGATACTATCATATGTACATATGGGTATTTCCATGGTGTCGCACGTGACCTCAAACATCTTTGAAGTTAAAAAAAAGTCGGATTTTTATTTGGATAATAGGCTTAACTTATAGCTCTTAATTAGCCCTATAATTGATGCGTAGTTTGATATGGGCAATTTTTACAAAGAACCAAGGCGGTCGCACGGGACAAAAAAAGAAGTAGTTTTCGCGGCCAACAAATCAATCGATGATTTCAGGCAAACCTGAGGCAATATTTCAATATGACTAATTTAAAAATGTTGTGCATTGATGTTTCTTTAAAAATGTTTTGATTTTACCCAAAAATGATTTATACTTTTTTTTTAATTTGATTTGAACCACTGTCGCACGGGACATTTTTTCCACCATGAACGTTGCTTCACCTTATCTTATTAAGTTGACAAAGCATCACCAAATAGATGTTATTTGTCCTGATCCAATTTACATTTGTACAAAATCTCATAAATGATAATTTTTTTTTTAAGGGCGTGGCATTGACCCTCTTACCAGTGAACATTATTTGTCCCATCGCTTTGTACACCTTTATCAAATCTCATTCATGTGCGCGAAATATTTTCAGAGATATGTGTATTTTGTGTGGGTATATTACCCCCATTTTTCCGATTACACATTATTTGTATTGGTGCTTTTTACGTATGTACCAAATCTTATCCATATACTTAAAATAGTTTAAGAGATATGATGATTTAATTTTTTTGCTCACGGTTTGATTTTCTGTGGAAATACCCATATGTATTCTCCTGTAACTCCCAGGAGAGGCAAAGGCCCAAAATGAAACGTCTCCATTTGTCACGAGCCTTTGCGATGGCTTTTATCTCGATTTTTCTGATTCTTGGATTTCTTTCTCTAGCGACCTTTTCCATATTTTTATACCCTACACCCAAGGTATATTCACTTTGTCCTTCCGTTTGTAACGCAGAAAAGGAGGCGTGGCAGATATAGAAAAGAATATATAATCTTGATCAGCGTCACCTCCTGAGTCGATATAGCCATGTCCGTCTGGCTGGCTGGCTGGCTGGCTGGATGTGTGTGGAAATACATTTTTTGAGCAACATAATTCAATGAAATTTGGTATTCTGCCTTCGTCGTAAAAGTTAGCTCGGGGGACTGAAAATGAGCGAAATCGGTCAACGGACACGCCTACCGCCCATACAAAAAATATATTCAAATTACAATAGTAACAGCATTATTTGCAATAACAGAAGAAAAATACACATAAATACTAGGGAAAGTAAATACAAACTCTGAGCAAAAACTAGGCGAATTCAGACTAGAGGGCGTGGCACCTCCCATATAAACAAAAGTTTCAAAATGTTATACGGAAAGCGTTTTTTGAGATAACCCAACCAAATTACACTCAAACACTCGGATCTATAAATGCATGCTATACGCAAGATCTAGGTAAGCTCGGACAAGAGGGCGTGGCACCTCCAATATTAGCAAATGTTTAAAAATTATATAATGAAAGTGTTTTTTGAGATAATCCAACCAAATTTCGCTCAAACACGAAGAACATTAATTGTAAACACTGAGCTTAAAGTAGGCGAAGTAGGATTAGAGGGCGTGGCACCTCCCATGTAAGTGAAAGTTTCAAAATGCTATACTGAAAGAATTTTTAAAGAAAACCTAACCGAATTTTACTCAAATACTCAGAACAGTAAATGCACTTCCCATATAAGCAATTTGTTCTTATACTCTCCTAATAATATACTTGAAATGTAGTGTAGGGTATTTAGTTTTTGGCCAGGCCAAAGATACCACCCTTACTAGTTTAGTCTTGGGTACGTTGATTTTAAGGCCGGCATTATAACGATTCCAAGACAAGGTCTTCAATCTAGCTTTGGATATCTGACTGTTTGAACGATAGAACTCAAATATCGTCAGCGTAGTCGAGATCTTCTAGATGCTCGGTAACGTTCCACCGGATACTTCTTTTGGCCTTAATAAGAGCTTTATCTAAGATATAGTCAAGAATGATAAGCAAGAGAGATCTTGATAGAAAATAGCCTGGTGAATGTCAATGACAACAACCCGTTGTGGTACACACTTTATTTAAAAGTTATTCCTCTATAATTTGGGCACTCGCTAAGGTCACCTTTTTTTGGCCTCAGATTTTGGACAGCAGAAAATGGAGAATTTCAGCTGATGTTATGGGGCATGCTTTTAGCAGTTCAGCTGTTATATGATCACTATTGTATCTATTGTAGGCGGCTGTGATTGTGTTCGACTATTACTGTCAGTCACTGCGGCAGTTGTACAATCAGAAAAAAGATTGTCTGGAAAGTATTTGCGGCAAGTTACCGAATATTTAAAACAAATACTTATTTTTTAAAGCAAACATTTATCTTTTATCCCAAGCTGTTAGTATTTGCAAACACTAAGAAAAATATTTCACTTGATACAAATAAAAAATAAGTCATCGCAAATATTCCTGTAAGTTTGACCAACCATTTCATGAATTGAAACACCCAAATCTTTTCATCGCCAGCGACAAAACAAAAAAATATTTGACAACCATGGGCGCGGGTTCGAATCACAGTGTGGGTGAATTTTTTTTAAATATTTTTTTATTTGTTTTTTGTTTTACATTTTCATACCCCACACCAAGGGTATATTCACTTTGTCCTTCCGTTCGTAACGCAGAGAAAGAGGCGTGGCAGATATAGAAAAGTATATATATTCTTGATCAGCGTGACCTCCAGAGTCTATATAGCCATGTCCGTCTGTCTGGCTGGCTGGCTGTGTGTGGAAATACATTTTTTTGGAAAACTAAGTGAGATAATTCAATGGAATTTGAGGCACAGCCTGCGTCGTCAAAGTTAACTTGGGGGATTGAAAATGAGTGAAATCGGTCAAAGGACACGGCTACCGCCCATACAAAAAAATATATATATTAAATATTCAATTTTCGGAGTATTTTTCTCGATAATACAACCAAAGTACATAAAAATACTATGAATTGTAAGCGCAAGCTCTGAGCAAAATTTGGGCGGATTTGAACAAGAGGGCGTGGCTCCTCTCATATAAGCAAAAGCTTAAAAACGCTATACTGAAAGCGTTTTTTGAGATAATCAAACTAAATTTTACTCAGACACTAAGAATTATAAATGCAAGCTTTGAGCAAAAACTGGATAAAGTTAGACAAGAGGGCGTGGCATCTCCCATATAAGCAAAAGCTTCTAAACGCTATACTGAAACATTTTTTGAGATAATTCAACCAAAATTTACTCAAATACTAAGAACTATAAATGCAAACTCTGAGAAGAAACTGGGTGAATTCGGACAAGAGGGCGTGGCATCTCCAATATTAGCAAAATTTTCAAAATACTGCTGTGTAGGGTATTTAATGTTTGGCCAGGCCAAAGGTAACACCCTTACTAGTTTTTAGTTCACTTCTATATTTTCTATATTTTCAAATTGTATACCTGTTTATAACGTAGTCAGTGGTGTTAAGGATATGCTTCTATCTATCAGTCGGAAGGTCCTAAGTTCGTACGCTAGTTTCATAAAACTTTCTAAAAACATTGCAATCAAACTAACTCCTTGCTTTAGTAATAGCATATAATTTTGGTCAATATAGAGTAAGCCCGGAAGATATGGCACCCCCAGGTAATATGGCACCCCTTTCAATTTCAATACTTGTAGCTTTCATAGCATTTAAATATGGACACAGTTTAGTTCAGCTGCGTAGTTCGTTAAGCTCTATTTGCAATAATTACGCATATGTGGGATTTTTAAAAATATTTTGGAGATGTAAACGACTGAATTTTGTTTTTCATATATTTTGGGAGGCAGCAGAGCAGTGCGTGTTTGATATAGCTTTATGGTGCATACATCAAAATAAACAAAATTGAATGTGATTTCGTTTTCAGATAAATACGAGCGCGAATGAACATGTTTATCCGTTTCGTGGCATTTTTACTCGGTATATACCAAAAGGGAGATATGGCACCCCATTACTACGGTTGATATGGTTCTTATGGCATTTCTCCCTTTGCATGTTGTAAGATATTTGGGATTTTAAACATGAAGTCACTCCAGAATCACAAAAATTTTGTCAGGTGGGACCTTTAGTTCATTTTAAACTGATAAATTTATGGTTTTCCCTAATATTTTAGAAAAATTTGTGAAAACTTTGAATACAAGTGACACACCGCAGAAATAGTTTTAAGTGTTATTTTGTCTGTGCCAATGACGTCGAAAAACTCTAAGCTGAAGAATATAAACGGCAAGAATTCTTATTATTTGGTCCAGCAGGAAATGAAAAACTTGAAGTGGAAAGTACGACATTTTTTATTAAGTTAAAGAATAAATTCCTGTTTAGTTTCTTTAAAAATGTTTTTAAATTTTGGCTTTATAGCAGTTCAACAAAAAAGGTGCCATATCCCCCGGGCTTACCCTACACTAGGAGATATTTGAAATTTGCTAAGTTGTAATTTTGTGTGTTCATATTCGTAAAATAGAGGTCAAAAAATAAGATTGAAAAAAAATTAGAATCGGTAGTGCAAAAACTGCCCCTTTAATAAGGCGATTAGACCCCCTTGAATGGTGAACTTTTTTTATAGAGTTTTTGTGGCATGATAAAAAATAGTGACAAGTGCTAAGTCCGCAGCAATTTTTTCCTTTTAGATATTTAATTTTACTCTACTAGATGGAATGCGTATTTTTAAAGATAAAATCAAGTCCTGTTGCATTTTCCCCAAAAAAAAAAGAAGAAAATTGTAAATTTCACTTCATTTTGTTAAGAAATTACCGTTTTTAAAGTTGGGGTAAGAATGAATAAATAAATTCAACACCTAACTAAGGACTCAAGAACTTTAACAGTTCCATAAAAAATTCATTGTCAAGTTGTTAAAAATGTCTCATATTAAAATAAAAAAATATCACAAATCTCAATCAGCAAAACCAAGTCGTTCATGGACACCTTCAGGCGGAAGTGAAAACGTCGGAAAAGCATTTCCGCTGAAGTGATGCGTAGCGATACAAAACACATACCTACATAGTGATAAACTTTGACTATATAGATATGCATCTACTACAATAAAAATAGCAAACATAAAAAATAAATGGTAGCAAATACAACAAATGTCAAGTGAACATTTTCTATTTTTCATATGATATGAGTCCGCCCGCATTTCCCGCTTTCCAGTCATAATGCATTTAAATAACTTTTGTATAAAGATTGGCACTTGCCGTAAGAGAATGTCACGAAAAATGATGACGTGACCGAATAAAACACGAAAATTTCGTGAGTTTGCGTGAGTGAGTGAAATTTGTCGTGTGCAATAAAAACTTTTCATGTTATAATTCTAAAATATGCTCGTTTTTTATACCCTACACCCAGGGTGTATTCACTTTGTCCTTCCGTTTGTAACACAAAGAAGGAGGCGTGGCAGATATAGAAAAGTATATATATTCTTGATCAGCGTCACCTCCTGAGTCGAAATAGCTATGTCCGTTTGTCTGGCTAGCTAGCTGGCTGTCCGTCTGTGGAAATATTTTTTATACGGGAAAACTACGGAAGATAATTCGATTTACAGTGGTTTTACCGTAAAAATTAGCTTGAGGAATTGAAAATGCGTGAAATCCGCCCATATAAAAAATATATTCAAAATGAAACTTTATTAGTATTTTTACCGAAAATGCAACCACTATATACATAAATTAGAGAATTAAAAAATTCGAATCAGATGTATTTAGCGATGGTGATTTATAAACCGGTCTTAAAATTGCTTCATTGCATACGGAGTTTGAGATATTCTAAGCTAAAAGTGCAAAAAACAAAGTTTTCATGCTATTTTTGGAGTTATGTAACAAGTCAGAGCAATCTTTGGCCATAAACCTTGATATGGTTATTGTTGAGGGTAGGTTTCGCTATCGTTAGCAAACATCAATTTTTCTACTAACTGTCTTTGTTATATAGCTTTAGTAGACCTAAAAACAGTGAATTTGCACTTTTGCACTCAGGATCCTGACGTGATAGAAAAAAAAAAAAAAAATAAAAATAAAATTTAGCAAGTTCCAAACCACCATCAATGGCTATAAGAACTGACCACATTTGAGGTAAAACAGTGTAATTATTACGTATCGAACTAAAAATCGAATCGAAAAAATTCATTATGAGCGTGCGTAATTGCGATAGTCACTCACGGATCCATCTCTACTTTATATTACACACGGAATGCTTGTATCATAAAGCTATATACGAGTACGAGTATACATACCTACAAACATATGTATTTGAATCATATCCTGTTGTTAAAGTTTCCTTTTAGTGAAAATATCCTCAACATTTCCTTGTTGTGAAAAGCAGTTTTTTATAGTTCTTACGCCCATCATAATAGCTGCTGACTCAATTTTCTTGTTCTTTGGTAGAAATTAATTTTTCATAACATACAAGCTCGGGGTACTCGTGTGTGTTGCATATCAAACTTTTGAAATATTTTAGCAATTATTTTGGTTTATACGAGCACCCAGCAGATATTCGTCTATTAGAAAAAGTGGTTAAAATTTGAAGTGTTGCTAATCGAAAATTTAAAATGGTCTACGTGTTTTTTGAGAGTGCGATTTTTCTGGAATGCAGAAAACGCTTACTGAAGGAATGGCTCAGGACTTTTAATTTTAGTTAGCTCATGAGTCTTTCTTTCTGTTACCGACCAAGATTCGACTTGACATCTCCGATTTTTATGAAAATTGGTGAAAAGTTAGTATTAGACACACATATATATGTGGTAATAGGATTTTTCGAAATTCCGACAATTTCCAAGATGGCGACCACACAAAGTTCAATCCAACCTTTGAATACTTACACACTTAAAAATATGTAGCTCCTTCGATTTATATACGATTTTGATGAAATTTTCAGGACTTCTGTAGAAAAGTATGAGCTTTTGAAAAAAAAAAAAAAAATTACACTGAAAAAAAAAATATTAATTTTTGGTGGATAAAAACTTTTTTTCTCTTTCAAAGCCATTTTTGGGCTTGGAGCACCCTTTTTTTAATATTTTTATTTAAAAGTAAATGTTATAAAAATTATTTTCCAGACCTCAAAATTGTGGTATATTTTACGGTTATTAAGTTGTGAGTTTTTGAAATTGTATAATGTTGTGTTTATCATGAGTCGTTGGTGCGCTTGCGCTTCTATATAGGGTTGCCACCGTCCAGACGGAATTTTTCTTTAGTGAACCCTAGTGAAATTTTTTTAGAATTTGTTTGTAGAACATTTTAACCCATTATAACCAAGTTTATGGATAACGGGGTCAAAAAGAGCCATAAAAACGGGACTATTGGGATAAGATGTTCTAGAAAATTGTTTCTTGCTTGATTTCATGTTAATCTTTTGGAACATATTGACCAAATATATCGCATTTCTATTGGTATTTTTGACCCCTTTATCCAAAAACTTGGTTATAATGGGTTAAAATATTCCACAAACAAATTCTATTAAAAATTTCACTGAAAAAAAAAATTGGCGTCCGAACGGTGGCAGCCCTGTATGGTAGCGCACGCGTAGCAACGGCTGATGATAAACACATCATTATAAATACAACTTCAAAAACTCATTACTTGATAACCGTAAAACATACCACAATTTTGAATACTGGAAAATAATTGTTATAAAATTTACTTTTCGGAATTTTGGAATTTTTTACATCACATTATCTTTTCACCAATTTTCATAATTTTGCCCGGTGAAATTTTGTAGCATTTATTTTTTTAAAATTCGTTAGGTAAGGTCCGGGGCGTTAAAAAATCTTAATGAAGAAAAAAAAAAAAAAATAGTAAATATATTATCTTGAATCCGATAAGCTACGATTATCCGAATTGCATTTCTTTAATCTACAGATATGAAGGAAATTCTTTGCGTACAAATTTTTTTTTACCTATTTTTTGTAAAATTTAGAAATATTTGGGGCACATCGTAAAACTTAATAGACTTATTTTTTTGACTGTTGTTGGTTTTTACGCTTTTATAAAATCTGTAAAATTTTCTCAATCTTCGCTTCTTAAATTCTTCAACCATAAGAGTCCTTTTACAATAATATAACCAAAAATACATTTAATATTTTAAACGACCTTTATTTTTTTCGCCTCAGCGATTTCCAACTAGGTAGATTCAAGTGTTGAATTCATAATGAATACGTGATAGTTGCAGCTCCCCTCAGCATTGATAAACAACAATTTAACAGTTATAAATCAGCTACCAACTTTTTGGTTGGCAGCCCGCTTGAATGCTTGTCGGATTAATAGATAATTCACACTGATAACTTAAAAACACAAAAAGTTTTTCCTTTGTCATAGCATACTATGGGAATATATAAACAAAAACTGATCATAAATCCATAAACTGCTAACTTGCGCTTAGTGTATAAGTACTCGTATAGGGCCAACGTTATTTAATTGAGTAATAAGTGAAGCAGGGTCGAAAATTGTTGACCCTTATGGATTTAAAAATGATAAAGTTTTGTAGTCATTTTTCACGTACATTAATCGAAACATAATTGGTTATTACGTATAAAATGAAATTGTTTCTCAAACCAAAAAAAAATCAGACTAGAAATCATCTTCTTCGCAGTAATATTTTATCAAATAGCGGAGTTTTCAAAATTCAAAGAATATGAGAAGCATATCAAAAAAGTAAACTTTAATAATATTTAAATATTCAGAGAACATGTAACGGGTGAGACTTTTTTTCCCCTAACTAATTTCAAAGCAGTTGTTTTTGATGGTATTACAGAACTTTACAAGAATTTTTATGATACATTTTTCTCTACTTATTTTAACCATTTGATTTTCCTTTTTTTTTACGGTAATTTACCAGTGCTACCCCATTGCTTGACATGACAATATGGGTATCATTTTATCAATGTATGAAAGCACTTGTAAATTACATTATTCATACTGTTATTTTTATTTGTCATAGCACGGTGTTTTTACTTCATAAACATAATGACAATTAGTGTGTGGGTGTTATCCTCTAACTCGGCAAAAATTAATTCCTAACACTTAAAAAGTGCTTTAGTGCATTGATTTTTTCATAAGATGGATATTTTACGCGACCATATTTTAAATGTAAACTTTTAAGACTTTGCTTATGGGAGGGAAAAGTGCCGCATACATGACTCCAAGCCTATCAGCTTTTTAAGTTTGAATGCTGGCATTAAATTATCTCTCAGTGGTCAAAATTTGACCACATCTTTTTGAACAGTTTAAGTACTTTTTTTGCTATTTGGTAAAATTTGTAACGAAAAGAAGACGTAACATGTGAAGCCAATGTTAGTCAGCCTTTGTGCTGTATCCTCTTATCAGCTCTATGTCGTTGTTAATATTGAAAATTTACAATTAATTTTACCTGGCTAAGTGTAAATATATTAAAATAATTTTAACTTTGTGCAAATTAACACATAAATACCTTTCTAATGTTATATAATTCAAAGTCGTGCTCTATTTCTAACATAGTAAAAAAGGTAGGACAAATTTTTTGTCTTGCGTATTAGTATGTAGACTATTAAAATTCTTCTAAAATTATAATATAAAATATTTAGAAGCCATAAAAAATTACCGTTTGACCAAGAAAAATGGGGAAACGTGTAAATTCTTTAATAACCAAGAATCGATATGGGGAAATCTCATCAAGTGTGACTTTTTCGAAAAAAACAAGATGCTTTTCAAACATGTGACACCTTATTTTGGACCGCGAATAATCAATTCTAGATATATTAGCACAATTGTGCACTCGAAAATCGTCCAAGCTCTCTCTATCCTTTTCTTTCTTCTATCTATCTTCTCTCAAACATGAATTCTCACTCATTAATTTGCGGACCACTGCATTAGAAGTATTTGTCAGCCTGCGTAACTGAATTTTTTCGATTGCCTCCCCCAATATCTTCAAAAATCATTTTTCAAGGGATGCGGTTTTTCTTATGTCTAAACATCCATGTTAAAAATCCTGAAAGCCCCAAACAATTCGCTGAACCGTCTCAAAAGTTAAAGCTCAATAACGGAAACGGTTTTTTCAATTAATACTCAAAATGTTGCTCGAATTTCGCCATTGTTCACGTTTGTACTGGGGGCGATTTTTTTTTACATATAAATTAGCTCAAGATTCATTGATCACGCAAGTTTTGAAACAGTATCGTGCCCACGGGTTGTTGTGCCCATCAAAATACCATTTTTTTTTTGTCGCTATTACGTATGAAAAATCGCCATTTGGGCATCTTCCCAAGAGTGTTACCCCCAAACCAGAGGTGGCATACCCTTCTACCCAGCCAGATCTTTTAGTCAAAATATTAGGAAATAATATTTTATGAAGAATATTGCGAAGAAACAATCGCATCCAGACGAACATGTTAGAAACCGAAAATTACCAGATTTCGGGTAAAAACCATTCACACAACTTGAGAGACCCGTATCTAGCGTTCTACCGGAGGTACATCAACGGGATGCCAATTTTCTGACGTCTTAACATCCATGTTAAAGATTCTGAACGCCCCAAACAATCCGCTAGACCGCCTCAAAAATTATAGCTCAATAACGGAAGCAGTTTTTATACCCTACACCCAGGGTATATTCACTTTGTCCTTCCGTTTGTAACGCAGAGAAGGAGGCGTGGCAGGTATAGAAAAGTATATATATTCTTGATCAGCGTCACCTCCTGAGTCGATATAGCCATGTCCGTCTGTCTGGCTGGCTGGCTGGCTGGCTGGCTGGCTGGCTGGCTGGGTGGCTGGCTGGCTGGCTGGCTGGCTGGGTGGCTGGCTGTGTGTTGAAATACACTTTTTGGGAAAACTGAGCAAGATAATTCAATGAAATTTGGTACACTGCCTCCGTCGTCAAAGTTAGCTCGGGGGATTGAAAATGAGCAAAATCGGTCAACGGACACGCCTACCGCCCATACAAAAATTATATTAGGAGTATTTTTCACGACAATGCAACCACAATACATATAAGTACTACGAATTGTAAGCGCAAGCTCTGATAAAAAACTGAGCGAATTCGGACAAGAGGGTGTGGCACCTCCCATATAAGCAAAAGCTTCAAAACGCTATACTGAAAGCGTTTTTTGAGATATTCGAACCAACTTTGACTCAGACACTAAAAATTATAAATTAAAGCTCTCAGCAAAAATTGATTGAAATCGTACAAGGGGGCGTGGCACCTCCCATATTAGCAAAAGTTTCAAAATGATATACTGAAAAAGCTTTTTGAGATAATCCAACTAAATTTCTCTCTGACACTAAAAACTATAAATGCAAGCTCTGAACAAAAACTGGGTGTACTCGCACAAGAGGGCGTGGCACCTCCCATATAAGCAAAAGCTTCAAAACGCTTTACTGAAAGCGTTTTTTGAGATATTCGAACCAAATTTGATTCAGACACTAAAAATTATAAATGAAAGCTCTCAGCAAAAATTGGGTGAAATCAGACAAGTGGGCGTGGCACCTCCCATATAAGCAAAAGATTCAAAATGCTATACTGAAAGAGTTTTTTGAGATAATCCAACAAAATTTCACTCTGACTCTAAAAACTATAAATGCAAGCTCTGAACAAAAACTGGGTGTACTCGGACAAGAGGGAGTGGCACCTCCCATATAAGCAAAATTTTCAAAATACTGCAGTGTAGGGTATTTATTTTTTGGCCAGGCCAAAATTAACACCCTTACTAGTTTCAATTCGCACTCAAAATTTGTGGATTTTGCTTGAATTTCGGCAAAAAAACAAAAAAATAAAGTGTCCGAGACATGTTAGAACGGATGGAAAACGCAACGGGTGCTCACTAGGGGAACCAAGTCCTGTTCACACCGAAAGTCACACTTGCTGATATTTCCCCATTTATAAATAGGTAAACGAAATCGATTAAGTCCCCGTTTCTATACCTAAATCTCAACCGATTTGCTTGATTTTTTTTTCTTGGACAGGTTTGTGAGGAGAAGCAGTGCAAAGGACTATATTTTTTTTAAAGTGAGCGGTGCCACGCCCCAAATGTAAAAAACGCTATCACGCCTAGGCCACTACTTCGATTTTTACGAAATTTGGTATGGAGATAGGGTTAACACTTAAAAACGATAAAATTAAAGATTGAGGGGAGGAGAAGTGCATAGGAATATATTTTTTTTTAAATGGGAAATGCATCGATTTTTACTAAGTTTGATATAGAAATAGGATTAGCACTAAAGAACGATTTCATGACCATTATGTTTTTCAGTAGACGGTGCCACCCCCTATAAAACACTATCAGTGATAAGCTGCTGCACCGATTTTTATGGTATTTGGCACTGAAATAGGTTTAGCAGCTAATTCAAAGTTGATAAAGGATATTAAAAGTATTTGTTTCATAGTGAGCAGTTTCAAGCTTCTTAAAAGAAAATATGCAGCTATTGTTAGTAATTATAGATCCGTAGTCTCTTTAAATTCAAATTAAATGGTCGAATTTCGGCCCCAAGGTGAACTCTAGTAGTATTTATTAGAATTGAAAATAAAAACTATTGAAAATTCCAGTATTACGCTCAAAAATCTGAAAGAGGGTGTCAAAAAAGTGTGGTAAGATTATTTAAAATTTTTTTGAAAGTAATTTAGAGGTTACGCAATGTCGATTCATGCAAAATTTAGGCTTTTATCTTAGACTTAGAGATTGACCCTAATATGGCACAACTTATTCCGAAAATTTTTGAGATCTAATAAAATAAAAACCGCACCAACTCGAGATTTTGCATAGGTCGACGTTGAGCGACCTCTAAATGACCTTAAAAAAAAATCTTAGCACACTTTTTTGACAGCCTGTTTCAGATTTTTGCGCGTAACTGTGGAATTTCCAAAAATTTTGTTTTTTCATCAGTCTACTAAGTAGCCTTATGTTCGGTTTTGCATTATATTGCATTGCTGATTTGGGATCATACATTTCTTTTATTAATTCTGCTCGTCACTGAATTTTTTTCTTTTTGTCTCTTTATCCTGTTGGATGCTCTTACGAAAGACCCTTTCATCTCTTCATCTAATAACAGCTTAGGTATACCATTGATGTTTTACATTGAGATTGGGTGAAACTTTTAATTGATCTTCTTCATTCGTTCCAGCTTCTCTAGGTCGTTAATGACGTCATTGGCTTAAAAGCATTTTCTACTGGGCGAAAATCGATAAAATGCATTTGCTCGTTTTGTGTATGTTGATTGCAATGTTTATTTATGTCTACGACAACAACAATACAGAGCAACTGCAACATTTATAATGAAAACAACATCACGTTGCTGTAATGGCTTTTGTGCAACATTTAAGCTGTCATTGCTGTCATTTAAATGTCTGAAATGTAATAGTATTGTACACTGTGTACAAGTACGTACACATACGTATGTATGCCCATACCAATGTAACACGAAAAGGACATGCCACCGGAGTTGAGATCCGTGCGGTAGCGCGAAAGCTGTAGTCGAGGGTTCTCCATTTGTTACTCTTGTGACTTTGTGATGTTTGTATTACTGATGAAATTACAACGTCGAATTCAATTATTTTCAATTTTATCGAACGTTGTTACACTGTGCCACACAGATTTTAGTAACATAATTTTCACTTGTAATTTCTCCATATTCAATTATCCATCCGATAGTTAAAGAAAAATATATTTGTTTGACTTCTTGAAAAGGACCACATGTGGTCTTGCATTATTTTGGGATCGCTTAAAAAAAACCTTTTTGTATGAGAATTAGGTTTCACATGAATATGTAAATAGTTTGAACTTAGTACAACATTATCATGATGTAGCTTACCTCAGCATTCAATGGAATAGTCATTTGTAATAAAGATTATGTATATATGCTTGCCAAGGGCTGCATGTTAAAACACCGGGCTTACGCCCAAAAATTTTGATATGGTCTTACAAAACTGTCATTGCGCAAATGGTCACTTATGCTTCATTTGCAAGGTAACCAAAGGCTCAGAAGAAACTAAAAAGCATCTTCCGGGTAGCCTGCTTGAGAAGAGCAGCTTGTCAGTTTCTCTAGAAATGCTCACGTGACTTACTCATCTCTATCTTATGGTTAAGAAAGAAGCAGTTGTATGGTTCTCAGACTATCTTATTATTATTTGAAGGCTCTGAAATGCACTGTGACCTAAAAAGATTTGTCGTACAGCCTCTTTCTCTAGTAGAACAGTTCTAGACTATCTATAAATATCGTCACTGCCATGGGAATGATATTACCTAGTTCATTAGGATCTAAAATCTTGGCAGGTGATACTTAGTTCTGCGTCCAATCACAGTGAGGAAAGTGCATAACACATGCTCCGCTGTTTCCAGGGCCTTTGACAGAGTCTACAAGAATTGTTGTCTACCAGACGCATCTTTTTTAGGTGATAATTAAGTTTACAGTGACGTGTTATTATTTCACAGCACTTTTTTATATCTTTTCTGCCGAGGCTTAAAAAAGCTTTTACTTTAACATGTTTTGGATTGATTAAACTTATTGCTTACCCTTTTGGTCTCTCCAGTGGGCGGTAAGATTGCTTTGTTTCCATTCCCGATTTTCGTTCTTTTCGAAGCTGCTATTTACTCCGCAGAAGGGTTCTGAGCTTATAAAAGTATTGAGTGCTCCTCTCTTGGCACAGACTATCTTTCCTACAACAACTTAAGAAGGGTAATCTTACAGAATATGTTTAAATTCTGGATGTGTTCTGGGATACACCATGTTAAGCAGTCTCCGATAAGATGGGTAAAAAGTTTGTTTTATCCAGATAATTCAAAGTTGTCATCAATAAAAGCGCTGAATGGATAAAAAATTACATAAACACAGATCAGGGCTCACAGCTCCCATTTTTCAGGCGGAGACCAGAGAATGTCTGCATAGGGGCGCTTTCGGCATCGACTGATCCATTTACTTTGACAGTCAAGAGGCTCTAAGATCCTTAATGGCTTTTTCAATACACTTATAGCTAGTCTGGAAGTGTATTGAATTTTACCGAGCCTTATCCAGAAGGAATACTTTGACTCTTATCTGCATAGCAGGACACGAGGAGCACAAAGACAGATTGGTTAGTCAAGAGAGGCGCACGAAATACTTTCACAGGTGCAGGGCCCTTTTGCTCAGTGAATAACAGCTTTAAAAGTAACTTATTTTAGAAATGGAAAATAAATAGTCTTATCAAACACTGGAAGTCCGAGAAGGCTTGCGTCAGGCAAAAAGGCAAATCAATCTAAAATGTTTTAAGGTGCAAACTATTTAAACCTCTGCGGAAAGATGTAGAAACGTGCTCTGAAATGATAACAACTCACTGATTAATAACCACCAAAAAATGATGGGATTGCTAAATCAAGACTCCTGTAGACTCTGTTAAGAAGAGTTCGAAATAGCAGAACATGCTCCGCTGCGATAAGATGCAGAACTGAGTTCCTAGGTGCTGAAAGTTTAGATCCTAATAACTTAGATAATATAAGTCTCACAGCAGTGACGAGATTTATAAATAGTCTAGAGCTGTTCTGATAGCGTAAGAGGCTGTACAAAAGATCTTTTTAGGTCGCATTGCAATTCACAGCCTTTGAAAATCATCTCTTAATTCGAAGTTTGGCGTCTTAAATTTTGAATATTCAACAATTTTTATAACTTTTTTTCATCCAGACTCAATACTCAAGACCAAGGCCAAGACTCTATATGAAACTCAAGACCAAGACTCAATGCCCAAGACCAAGACTGTTATGGTCTTAGTTTGCTCATCACTATATGGGATTACGCCAACTTTTTGACCAGATTGCGCGATATAACGTGTTAGAGTGTAGAATCTTTAAAAAAATGGGCGTGTCACTTACTTGATTATGAGTACTTTTAAATCAATATATAGTGTTCACGTTCCAAACACATACCTACCAAATCTCATCAAGACATTACGGGATGTAACAAAAAGTTTCGAAAAGCATGACGCCAAAAAAGTGATACAAAAAGCAGCAAATATTCCAGCTTGAAGGCTGGCACTTAAACTTATTTACATGTTTTGTGTTGAGTGTAACTTATATATATTTCGAATATAATAATTATATGTACTTATTAAAAGTGTAATATTGTGGTAATGTATCTATATATTTTCTCTTTGAAAATTTTTATAAATTTTGTCTCGTAGGGAATTACATAAGTTACAATATCATGGGGGTCTCATAAGAGCACTCTAAATTACTTAAGTTTTCAAAAAAATCAATACAAAATTTTAAAAATTAAATTAATAATTGAAAATAAATAATTGTTGCAGTGTGTAGTCAATCGATGTATGAATGTATGCGGCTTTTGTTTCTTCTGTGGTTTTAATGGCATCAGTCCCAGCAAACATTTTCAATCGCGGACAATCTTCCATATTTTTGGCGATGCATTTAAAGCTCTTCTACGCGAGCTTTCCGCGATAAAAATTTTCCGCGAGTAAAAGAAGATTCCTCCTTACACTCTTCTGGAAGATTATTGCGAATCAAACATCTTCGCGATGAATATACAACTCTTCCGGGAGAGTTTTGCGCGACAAAACTTCAGCGCGAGTAACAGAAGATTCTTCCTTACACTCTTATGGAAGATCATTGCGAATCAAACATCTTTGCGATGAATATACAACTCTTCCAGGCGAGTTTTACGCGACAAAACTTCAGCGCGAGTAACAGAAGATTCCTCCTTGCACTCTTCTAGAAGATCATTGCGAATCAAACATCTTCACAATGAATATACAACTCTTCCAGGCGAGTTTTGCGCAATAATTTTATTTTCAAAAATGGGTCCAAAATGGTCACTTAGAGTGGTCGAAGACATCTCTGATCATATCCGAAATCTGTTTTCGACCTTTCCCTATCGATTGGTGCAATAAAAATTTTTCACTGAAATGGGCCCAAATCGGTCACTTAGAGGGGTCGGAGACACCCCTAGACATGTCCAGAATGTATTTTCGACCTTTCCCTATCGGTTGGTGCAATAAAATTTTTTCACCAAAATGGGCCCAAATCGGTCACTTAGAGGGGTCGGAGACACCCCTGGACATGTCCAAAATCTATTTTCGACCTTTCCCCATCGATTGGTGCAATAAAATTTTTTTACAAAAATGGGCCCAAATCGGTCACTTAGAGGGCCCGGAACCAAATCTGGTTATGACCAAAATATATTTTCGACCTTTCCCCATCGATTGGTGCAAAAAAAAAAAATTCATAAAAAAAAGCCCAAAACGAATAAAAAAAGATTCGACTAAGTCTCTTCTGGATGATGGTTTGAAATCGAACTTCTTTACGAATAACCAACAACTCCTTCAGACGAGTTTTACACGATACAAGATGGCCGACTACGACATGACGTCATCCCCTGAGAAATTTCGAAAAAATTAATAATTTTTTTTTCTAAAAGGCAATATTTCTGAGGCCCGGTATTTTTCACGAAGCAAAATGTCAAACTACACGGTATATTTTTAACGGCACATAAATTTTAACAGTTTATTGTACAAAAATTAGCAATTTCTTATGAAATTATTTTTATGTCGCCATTTCATATTTTATTTTTTTTATTTTTTTTTTTCAAGTTTTTTTTTCGCTTTAAAAACATGTTGCGGAGTCGTCTGTTGACCCTTCCTGGGGATCATTTGCAAATTCATCTTGGGGAGTCGCCAGATGACTCTTCCTGGGGATCGTTTGCGGATTCATTTCGGGGAGTTGTTAGAGGATTCTTCTAAAACAATCGTATTCGGCCGGACAATTTCTCACGCCTGAACATTCGCGGAAGAGCAGAATGCGACTGTCGCGGACGATTGATTTAATCGTCTAGGCGAATCGAATACGATTCTTCCGCGATTGAAAATGTTTGCTGGGGTCACTGTCAGTTGCTCTGCATTCACATACACATTGTTTGCAGTGTGCATGTGTGTGTTGTGCCTTTGCGTATGTCATGTTTGTATTTGACAGCAGGCTTGATATTCAATTAAATAAACTTATTAAATTGGTTGAATTGTTTGCTTTCAATTAATTTTTAATTCTTTTGCTTTTCTTGTTTCTACTTGTATTTTCATCATCATTTTATTGAATCTCTGCTGCTGCTGTTACATTGTGAATTTCCTTTATTTACGTTAATGAATCCTTTGATTTTAATGTTCATTTGCTGATGCTCCTGATTTTGCTTTTGTTTCATTTGAATTGGTGGCAGTTTGGTCTATTTTATGAACCATTAGGTTGCAATAAAAAATTGCAGTTCATGTAGAAACTAAAACAATCACCTTTAATGATTGCAATAAGTTTAGATATTTAGTTAGGGATCCTTGTGATTAAGTAAAAGTAAGTTATTATCTGATAACGAGCTGATTTTCTTTAATCGAATTTTTAAATTGTAAGCAAAATACTACCATATGTCATAACATCGTTACTGCCATTGCTATATTGCATTAAAATCATTCCTAACAAAACTAATTCCGAGTCGGCAGACGTCGAGAACAATTTAGAAAATGCAAAAAAGCTTTACCATGTCATTTCATTGTGATTTTTGCAAATAAAGTAAATTTTCTGCTTTCGAAATTTATATTTTTTGTTGTATATGGTCTCAAAAGCTATGAGCACCGCTCCGCACCGGGTAAAGATGGACATTTTAAGAAAATATGTAGTTTTTTGTTGATGACACGTGAATTAAATCCTCACACTTTCTCGCAAAAAATTTTCGCCTTATTATGAAAATTGTACCAGATTTCATAATAATACTTACACTAGGTGCAAAGGTAAAATATTGCAGATGTTTTTTATGTGGGGGTGTGTAGCGTCCCCCCTTTTAATTTTTCCCATGTTGCTTAAAAGATATCAGTTACAACCATGTAGCAAATTTTATAATGATAAAAGTAAATAAATAGAGTATTTTAAGTATATTTGTGCAGGGGTGTAAAGTATCTTAACCCCCTCTCTATTCGTATATTATTTTGTAAATAAAAGACACGTTCTTTATATAAAGTTTTGTAGTAATAACTGATACGGGTGCAAAGGTATAGCAATTGATATGTTTTTTTGTATGGGTGGTGCAATGCCCCAAAATTCATAACGTCCATATTATTATGGATACCGACTGTAAATGTAGTTCTTATGTTGACTCTAGACTAAAAAAACAATTCTGAAAAAAATCTTAACCCTTGGACTACCGGGTAGAGAGGATCAATTTGTTCCAAGCCAAATTTTTCCACTTACTTTCATTCAGTTTCGGATTCTCCGTTAAAATCTAAGTTAAAAACTCCTTGGGACCATATATCTGCGGTGAATTTCGACTCAGCCAAAAATCGTTTGAAGTTTTGGGTTTCTTTCGCTGTTGCGAGATTGTCTTTGATAATTTATAACTTCCGAACAACTTGTTGTATTGCTATGATTTTAGCACCGTTAGAAAGGTGTTGTTGCGTAGTAAGAACGCTTTGGCTAATTTATTGAAAAAAATTATCTGGTTCAAAAGTTATGACCTTTTGAATGAAAATATATAAAAACTTTATACAAAATGTACCAAAAATTTCATCTTTTTTAAAAAACAAATATACTTTTAATTTTTTTTTTATAGTGTATAAAAAGAACTATCTAAAGAGGGTCTATTCATCCAGATACGGCCAGGCATTTCAAAGTTATGACCTTTTGAATAAAGACAAATACAAACTTCATACAAAGTATATTAGAAATTTAATCTTTCAAAAACAAAAAACCGTTATTTTGGAATTTTTTTCTATAGCTCATAAAAACGTCTTTCCAACGTAGTCCTGTTCTTTAAGATACGGCTAGCAATTCCAAAGTTATGACATTTTGAATGAGAGCAGATGAGAACTGTTGAGTGAAAAAATATTTAATACAAAGTTGAGTTCTTGTGTAGTACTTTCGATTACCATTAATTAGTAGGAAAAAACCGCCAAAGGATTTTTTGAAGTTGGGTCACTAAGCGGTGCTATAATGGCTCAAAGTTCGAAAAATCAAGTATTATAGAGAAAATGTATGCTTTGATTCAAAATGTCATAACTTTGGAATTGCTAGCCGTATCTTAAAGAACAGGACTACGTTGGAAAGGCGTTTTTATGAGCTATAGAAAAAAATTCCAAAATAACGGGTTTTTTGTTTTTGAAAGATTAAATTTCTAATATACTTTGTATGAAGTTTGTATTTGTCTTTATTCAAAAGGTCATAACTTTGAAATGCCTGGCCGTATCTGGATGAATAGACCCTCTTTAGATAGTTCTTTTTATACACTATAAAAAAAAAATTAAAAGTATATTTGTTTTTTAAAAAAGATTAAATTTTTGGTACATTTTGTATAAAGTTTTTATATATTTTCATTCAAAAGGTCATAACTTTTGAACCAGATAATTTTTTTCAATAAATTAGCCAAAGCGTTCTTACTACGCAACAACACCTTTCTAACGGTGCTAAAATCATAGCAATACAACAAGTTGTTCGGAAGTTATAAATTATCAAAGACAATCTCGCAACAGCGAAAGAAACCCAAAACTTCAAACGATTTTTGGCTGAGTCGAAATTCACCGCAGATATATGGTCCCAAGGAGTTTTTAACTTAGATTTTAACGGAGAATCCGAAACTGAATGAAAGTAAGTGGAAAAATTTGGCTTGGAACAAATTGATCCTCTCTACCCGGTAGTCCAAGGGTTAAGATTTTTTTCAGAATTGTTTTTTTAGTCTAGAGTCAACATAAGAACTACATTTACAGTCGGTATCCATAATAATATGGACGTTATGAATTTTGGGGCATAGCAATACAACAAGTTGTTCGGAAGTTATAAATTATCAAAGACAATCTCGCAACAGCGAAAGAAACCCAAAACTTCAAACGATTTTTGGCTGAGTCGAAATTCACCGCAGATATATGGTCCCAAGGAGTTTTTAACTTAGATTTTAACGGAGAATCCGAAACTGAATGAAAGTAAGTGGAAAAAAAATTTGATCCTCTCTACTACCGGGTCAAAAATGGCAAATTAATAACACAATACCAGCAAGGTTTTGTTTTCAAGCATTTTCGAAGTAACTTCATGCGTTGAATCCAAATCCGAGGTCAGAATTGACCCACTACTTCAGGATTTGAAGATATTTGAGGTCAAACTCATGAAAAATGGCTATTTTGGCTATTTTTGAAGTTCGATGCAAACTGCACAAAATTTTCATTATTTTTTTACCAAATTTATCACGTATTTCTGTTATGTTTCTTCAAAATGAGCTCTTAAAAAATGCCATACAATACTTTCTTTAAAAGTTATAACCGATTTAAGATGACATGTCATGACGTCTTGAAATCCCATAAAACGGGGAAAACGATACAGTTTTGGATTTCATGATATCATCTAAAATCTGCAATAACTTTTGAAGAAAATATTGTGTGGCACTTTTTAAGAGCTCGTTTTGAAGGTAAAAAGTGGTTCTCAGTAATGAATTATGCAAAAAATAAAAAACAATTTTCTGCAGTCTACAACTAACCTCAAAAGTAACAAAAGTACTTATTTTTCGTATATTAACCTCAAATATCACTATTTTTCAAAACACCTAATGCAAAAATTATGCGCACTTTTACCCAAGTTACTTGTTCTAGTGGTATCTTCAGTATTTTCTAAAAAGAAATGGAAAGCAGCTTCTTCTTTTTCTTTTTTGTTTGCCTTTTGCAACCAGACTTCGAATAAATTGGAATTGCGGAAAAAAGTTACCTGACAAAAAAATTCATTAAAAAAAACGGGCAAAATCGGGTGTCTTTTTTTCTAAATAGAATTAACAAAAGAACCTTCTTACAAGCTTTGGGTTCCTTAGGACTAACAAATTCCAACAAAATTTTAGAAGCTTACACGAAGTTCAAAATTTAAAAAAAATACTAAAAGTCAGGATTCTAATTTGAATTTTAGATTTTTCCACAGAAAACCAAAATATATTTAAATTTTTTGAACTACTTTGCATTAAACATAGCATCATCAATTTTATAAATTTTTATTTTAGAAAAAACAAATTATTTTAATTACTTTTTATTAATTGAAAAAAAAGAGCTAAAATCACGACTTTTTTGAGTTATCTCAGTAAAATGCAAATGCATCAACTTTGACACATCGCTGAGGAACGGAAAATTATTTTTCCCCAAAACAAAAAACATTTTTTCTTGTATTGAAGTATTCTCCGCTACACTGCATCAACAAAAACTCAATAGCAACACTTGTAAAAATTGAATTTTGGCCAAAATTGCATTGCATTGTTCAAATTCCTCCAATTTTCGCAAGGCGTTTGATGGACGCAGTTTACTCCTGTATACAAAGTTTTGTAATGGTAACTGATACAAGTATAGAGATATACCAATTGATAAATTTTTTTGTATGGGGGTGCAACGACCCCTTGTTCAATTTCCCCCAATTTCGTGGGGCTTTCGGTGTACGTAGTATACTCTTGTTTACAAAGTTTTGTAACACTAACTGCTGCAAGTGCAGAAATAGCTATATTTGAGGTGTTTTTTGTATGGGGGGTGCGGTGCCCCTTTGTTCGATTTCCCCCAGTATTTCCAGGGTGTATGGTGAACGCAGTGTACTGCTTTTTACAGAGTTTTGTTCATTTTTTTCGCATTTGGGCTACCCCTCACACCCTCGCCAAAATCACTTCACTCTGCTTTGTGAGGTCAATGGACATATTTTAAGAGTTCTGCGTACTAAAAAATGCATTTTGGATTTTTCACTTCTAGATTGTATGTATGTAAATATATGCGCCGCCTACCTAAAAAAGAAAATGAACTTAAACTCTTTACCTTTAAAAGTATGCAATGCATTATTTCTATAGATATGCAACACAAATGCAATTGTTTATGTTGCAAGCTCGCTTTGCAAATTACATGACCTTTTTCAGGAAATTGATGCATTGAATTATCAGCATTAACTTTTCGACTTTTTTCACTTAAATTGAAGTAGATTCTCACCTTTATTTTTTTTATAGTTAGAAGACGATGCTAGACGTAGGCAACTTAGTTATTTTCCAAGGAAAATTGCAAGCACTGCATTTCAAAGAGCCATTTTTAGATATTTTGTAAACCATTTATGAAATCTTAATAATTTTTTCTTTAAATTAATTATAAAATACTATATTTCAATAAATAATGCATTGAAAATGTCTGCAACAAAAAAAAAAAAAAAAAAAAAAAAAAAATTGATATAAATACACCACTGAGTTGTATGAAAAAGTTAATCAGTTTCATACGTACAACCTTTAAGTGACTTTTTCTTATTTTTTTGAAGTTAAAACATAACTTTTTAGAAAGAGTATTAGTAATACTTTTTCTAAAGAGTCATACTGTATTGCCCTTAGTTAAATATTTCATTAGATTTTCGAAAAATTTAGAGCTTTTTTTCCGCAAAAATACCATTGTGCCATGTGACACTCATGACAATGATTCAATTACCAGAAAACTTGTCTTTCTGCCATCAATATGAAATTTAATGTTCAATACTTAGAATAAAAAAAATTTTGTATAGGCGGACACATGTTGTTTTCTGATTTTAGAAAATGATCTCAACTTAGATTATAAAAAATTTTTTTCCTCAAATTGTTAGTTTTGATTGAGGAAATCAGGCAATTTTAAGTGTAATATGACAAAATGTGCTTTTTTTCTAAATATGACCCAATAAAATTATGTATTTGCATTTATTTAATTTGCGTCACGGAATTGGAAAGCCACTGTGCCAATTTGCCCTTAGCTCCTTATAAGTTATATACTACCATTTCAATTTTCAAAAGGAACATATTTTTCAAACTTTTTCTTCTTTTTTCTCTTGCAGGTGCATTTTAAAGATTTATTGCCATGTTGTTGTTTTTGTTGTTGACTTCATCGGGATCGTTGTCGTTGTCGTCACTATTGTTGCTGCAGTTGTTGTAGGAGTTATCCTTGTTGCTGTTGTTTTTCGCCACCACTGCAGCAAAGCCAACAGTGCGACTTCTTTATTATGTCAAGTGGACGCAGCGCCCGTCTGCCTCCGACTCCAACCACAAATAAAAACCGAGTAACCAGCGTAGCCGTAACCACAGCCTTGGAGCAGAATAGTAATAATGTGGCATACAACAACACGATGTCCACGAACAATGCGACAACATCAATGGGAGCACCAAGCGGCGCACCAATGCTGCCGTTATCTGGCACCAACACAACAACAAGCACGGCGACCGCATGCATTCCGGGTGAAACAATTGATGCACTGGGACCAGAGTTGGCCGTGGCAACATCCCAAGTATTGGAGAGTCTGTCGGAGAATGAGCGGAAAATGATAATCGAAGTATTGAATCGGGACGAAAATGTACGCCAACGGGATGCGGCCAGAATAATGTAAGTCAATAGATGTACGCAATGCACACACACCCACACATATATAGAAACACAATATTATAAGCAATTGCACTCACACTAAAGTACTTCGTTAACCAGCACACCCATACCACCTGAAATCCCATATACACAAGTTTCGGAGGCAAACATCCGTTGATCCAACTCTTACCACACCCACATTAACCCACGTTGCATGTTGGCCCCATGTTCCGCACCTCCTAATTTATATTTCGTAGTCACCACCTGCTCAACGGCGTTAAACCGCACGTAGATTCAACATCAGCATCCCTAATCTCAGACTTTAGTCGTGTGGCATTACCACAACAAACGCAAAGTCAAACAAAATCCAATATGATTGAAAGCAGACGGGTTGAGCTGGAATCGCGCATGCAACCGCAAAAACACACAAACCACAAGGATATCGCATAAAATTGAATCATACGCCAAAGGAAATTGTTTTTAGCGCCATTTTTTATTGTTTTGTCTCAACTTTTATTTTTTAATGATTTGGCGGTTTGGTTTACACTCACAATTGCAAGAGTGGGTGTATGGTTTTTACAAGGAAAAAATAAAAGTTCATCTCTATTTTTATGTTTTATGAAGAAAACGATGAAATATTGTGTTTGTAGCATTGCGTGGGAAGTATATGACATTCAAACAACGAAAAAAATTAAAAAGCTACCAAATTGGCATTGAGCTGTTTAGAAATACCTTTCTCTTAAATTGTGGAACTTTTACGAAATTTCCACTTAATTGAAAATAAATATAATATTTTGCTGGCAAAGAAACAAAAAAAACTTTAAATAAATTTTTTCAAGGGTCGTGGTATCGCCCGCCCATTTTATTACATGTAAACCTTCCCCAGATCAATAATAATACACTGTAAGCATTTCATCGATATTGGTTGGTCACAAATCTTCTATTCTATTGCATGGAACATACTGTCCATTAAAACTTGTTCGATAAAATACGTAAGTTGCCCCATAAGTTTCGAGAATAAAGTACCTCTAGTGTTTTTGATACAAATTTTTTTGACAGTTGGAAAGTTTGACATTTTTAAGGGTAAGTTTCTTCAGACGTCATCTTTTAGTTCGCATTGTAACATTGCGTTTTCCCAATGTGTACAAAAACGGATGAGAAACCGTTACGAACCCGTAACGTGCATCAAAAAGGAACTCAAAACGGATTTGGTTTTAATAATGTTAATGCTGCGTTTAAAAAAAAAACATTTTTGAGCGCTTATTAGCGATTAAAAAATAAAAATAATAAGAAAAATAAGGAAAAAGAAAAAAAAAAATATAACGATCTGCCTATGGTAGGATTCGAACCCGGGTAAATCCGCAGTGACGGACCCGTTTCGAGTCTGAAACGTACGTGAAAACAAATTCAAAACGGATTCGCTTTAAAAAATTATAATGCTTTCACAGTGTGCCAAACGGACCCATTTCGAATCCGTAAGAAATAAAAAATGTTTTATTTTTTTATCTCTATTAACATTAATTAAGGAAAATCCGTTTTTAGTTCGTATTTGAAGTATTTACGGGTTCGAAACGGATTTACCCAGGTTCGAATCCTACCTATCCTACGGTTAGCACCAGTGCTGTCGTTTCCACTTCAATTGAAGCGTTTTGCTCCTTTTTATCAAAAACACTTCGCCACTTCCCCTTTCATAAAATCACTTCACTTTTTCTTGAAACCAATATTTGCCTTAAAATTTGTCTATTATTTTTATGAAGGTTCAGAAACATATCAAGTGAACAAAGTAAAATTTCGATATATTTCAAAGGAAACTTTTTGTAGAGTTTATAGACCAAAAAAAAAAAAAAAAAACAAACATTTCGAATTCTTGTATTTTTAACTCTTTTGGTTCACCATATTTGTTTGATATTATTTGGATGTTCTCTTTTAACACTCCAAGCCAATTTTGTGTGGCAACGTTGCCGATATGGGTGATTCTTAGATAACTGTGCTTTTTCGAGTTGTAAAATTGTCAGATTTTTTTTTTTGGATTTTTGCAAGTTTCTTCATGCTATCTTGTGTAAACACACTCTTAAAACTCACCTTTTAAGTAGATCAACAACAAGTGTGAATTTACGGCTTTGAGGTCGAAATTAAGAAATTTTGCTGCCACGTTTGTGACCAAATTGCCACGTTTGTGACATTTTAGCCACAGTATGGAAAAATTATGGTTTTGAAGCGTTTTGATGAGAGATATATTGCATATAATGACAAATTTACACTTCATGACTAATTTTGCAACCGTGTCATGTCTCCGGTGGTCCATTTTTTTTATACCCTACCGCCCTAAAGATCAACTATGGTTCCCTGTCCTCTGTTTTTATAGCCGTTTATAATGGATTAGGATCTCCTAAATACTAATCTGATCTTGATTTTTTTCTATTACACTAGTATCCTTAGTTATCCTTGCTCAAAAGTGAAAAAATCACAGTTTTGACATCTACTTAACTAAAACAGCAACAAGTAAAATTAATTTCTGTCAATGGATTCAGATAGCCGAATTTATTGTCCACAAGATATATTTTACCGTTTTTCAATTGGATTCCTAGTTTCCGAGTTATAAGCCTTTAAAAAAAGGATACCTCTCAATAACACACAAAGGATTTTCTGGACCGAAAAATTAACAAAAATGGTATGTTTTATTATTTTTATCAAAAATATAATTTATCACAAAAATTTTAAGCCCTTGCAGACTAAAATCGGATGAAAAAATAAGGCTCTATTGTACATTTAGTGAATGAGCAGATGAAATTTTAATTCTGTTAATTTGCAAAGCAATAGTTTAGTAGGGTCATTCACTAAATCTAGCATAGAACTGTCATTTTTCATGCGATTATGGTCTGCGAGGTCACGAAATTTTTATAATTAAATATTTTTTTGATAAAAATAATAAGACTTAATTTTTTGTAACTTTTCGGTCTCGAAAAATCCTTTGTATGTTATCGAAAGATGTCCTTACTTTAAACGCTTATAACTCGGAAGCTGGGAATCCAATTGAAAAACGGTAAATTATGTCTTGTTGACAATAAATTTGGCTGTCTGAATTTATTGACAGAAATTAATTTTACTTGTTGTTGTTTTTGTTGTATAGCTTTAAGTAGATGTCAAAACAGTGATTTTTTCACTTTTGAGCAAGGATAACTCAGGATTCTGATGGTGTAGAAAAATTTTTGTATTAAAAACATAATTAATAGCCTTCAACTTAACATCTGTATACTCAAACTTTATATCGAAATATGTTTTTCGAAGACTGACATAAAGTGCCACGTTTGTGACATTTTTGATGCGCCACGTTTGTGACATTTTTGTAGTTTATCGCTCATTGTAAAGCACGCCTTTGAGTTCAAGATTTTTCCGAAAGAATTTGGGGTAATGTCTGCAAATCCTACAAAAAAATTGTTTCATGCATAAAATAAAATGTACGACCTGGGAGTGCCGAGTGCCACGTTTGTGACCATAATTTTTTAAAAAAACTGTTTTTGTTTATAAACTGCCCTATAAAACACAAACAGATTTTTTTTTGGACGCGTCTGGACATGATAACCTTTGGTTGATAGATAGTGATCAGAATTAATGCATATGTATCGCAATCTATTGACTGAAACAGTAGTACCATGCAGTAGTAGCATAATGCTTTCAAGAAATTTTTTTTTTCCAAAACTAGGGGACAGTTTTCAATTCGAAATTGTGCCCTCTAAAAATTATTTAAAACTGCAGATGAGCTCAGAATAATGTAACCTTAAGTATTTACTTAATATGTGTAGTAACTTGTTTTCTGTTCCATTTCCGTTTTTTGGTAGTTTTTCATCGTTTTATGTATAAAAAGTAGGGGTAGGACATGCCACGTTTGTGACATTTGGGGTATATTTGCAAACTTTCACAGTAGACCAATAATTATTTGGTGGTAAAATTGATACGCTCTATTAGAAAAGCATAGTTTCTAACTTATAGCGTCATTTTTTGTGAAAAAAAAGCCTACTGTATAGGTGAAATCGCCAGAGGACACAAAAAGTACAGTTATCTGAGAATCACCCATATAGTGATTTATTAAGTTTAAATTGCTGTATTGTATTATTATCCAAAATGTATCTAGACACGATTTTAAAATTTTCAAATCGTTTAAGTTCATAAATATGAACATTTGTTTCTGCACAACATGACGTATGAGTAACATTTGATAAAGTTATTTATTCAATTAGAATTATGAAGTTAATTTATTCTATTCTGTGTACCAGTGTACTAATCGTGCTGAAATCGCTTGAATATCATAAAAACGATAAGAACATCTTTAAAGAAAAACGCACTCTTTCAGAGACTACTTTTATTTAATATTTGATATTATGCGACATATCAAAAAAGTAGAAAAACTTTAGCTACTCAACATAATTCGCTAGTAATTCTCCATAATTGATGTAATTTAAAGGTTTGCAGAAACGTCTGTTGCGCATTTTTCTGCGACTAACAACGTGGTATGCTACTGATTAACGCACATAATCTTATAATGTCGCCCATCATCTGTTACAAAATGCAAGAAAATTTAATGGGAAAAAAATGCTAAATATGAAATTTGTAAAAGCTACTTAGTAGCGGCATCTCCGCATGAATGCAAACATAAATACAAATGATAACACTTCGATTGTCTTCTCAATGGTATGAAATGGCGCAAGTGCACAGTGGGTTAAAAAGTACAGAATTGTGTTCTTTCAATTAATTATGTAGAGTTTTTACCTTTTTGAGATGATGCTTTAAATTATAAATTTAAGTGCACTTATCATTTCGAATAAAAACAAATTTTTCGCTAATTTTATCGCAATCTACAGCCCAGCGTACACATCTGGCTTAACTGACGCGCCAGTTTTCGTAATGAGCGGTGATACACAATATTTTTTTTTATCATGAATGATTTATGGTAATTATAAGGAACGCGTGCAAATGCGAACGGATATTCAATTTCACTCGTGTCTTCTTCCGTTCTACGTTTCATTTAGGAGCGAGCAGCACATGTACGAGTATTCATTCCCGTTTATGTTAGTTTTTTCGTTAATATTTTTTCCTGCATAAAATAAGTCCTTCGTCAAATTACACAGCTTTACGTTACGTTGGAAACGTAATGGCAAACGTTAAATGTAGCATGAGGCGAACAATTAAGAATGCCATTGGCGTAACTGAATATTTATGGTGAAGGGTTTCTTCAACGAAAAATTACACTAGTATACTGTCAAAATTTACAAGAAATGGTAATATTTTTCCCTATGCGCTTTGGCATAGTTTTCGTTTATTTCTGAAAGTGGCTTCATATTTCAAGCCACATCTTAAGTCTGAAACATCTAATTTGGTTTTACAAGATATTAAACTAAAAGACATCAAATTTTCAATAATTGTTTCTGACACTATTTTCCTGGTTAGTTGTTTAAGTGTAATGGTTGAAATTATATGGGTGATTCTTAGATAACTGTGCTTTTTCGAGTTGTAAAATTGGCAGATATTTTTTTTGGATTTTTGCAAGTTTCTTCATGCTATCTTATGTAAACACACTCTTAAAACTCACCTTTTAAGTAGATCAACAACAAGTGTGAATTTACGGCTTTGAGGTCGAAATTAAGAAATTTTGCTGCCACGTTTGTGACCAAATTGCCACGTTTGTGACATTTTAGCCACAGTATGGAAAAATTATGGTTTTGAAGCGTTTTGATGAGAGATATATTGCATATAATGACAAATTTATACTTCAAGACTAATTTTGCAACAGTGTTATGTCTCCGGTGGTCCATTTTTTTTATACCCTACGGCCCTAAAGATCAACTATGGTTCCCTGTCCTCTGTTTTAATAGTCGTTTATGATGGATTAGGATCTCCTAATTACAAATCTGATCTTGATTTTTTTCTATTACATCAGTATCCTTAGTTATCCTTGCTCAAAAGTGAAAAAATCATAGTTTTGACATCTACTTAACTAAAACTGCAATAAGTAAAATTAATTTTTGTCAATGCATTCAGACAGCCGAATTTATTATCAACAAGACAAAATTTACCGTTTTTCAATTGGATTCCCAGTTTCCGAGTTATAAGCCTTTAAAAAAAGGATACCTCTCAATAACACACAAAGGACCGAAAAATTAACAAAAATGGTAAGTTTTATTATTTTTACCAGAAATATATTTTATCACGAAAATTTTAAGCCCTTGCAGACTAAAATCGGATGAAAAAATAAGGCTCTATTGTAGATTTAGTGAATGAACAGATGAAATTTTGATTCTGTGAATTTGCAAAGTAGTAGTTTAGTAGGCTTAGTCACTAAATATAGAATAGAGCTGTCATTTTTCATGCGATTATGGTCTGCAAAGTCACGAAATTTTTGTAATTAAATATGTTATTGATAAAAATAATAAAACTTGATTTTTTGTAACTTTTCGGTCTCGAAAAATCCTTTGTATGTTATCGAAAGATGTCCTTAATTTAAACGCTTATAACTCGGAAGCTAAGAATCCAATTGAAAAACGGTAAATTATGTCTTGTTGACAATAAATTTGGCTGTCTGAATCCATTGACAAAAATTTATTTTACTTGTTGTTGTTTTTGTTCTATAGCTTTAAGTAGATGTCAAAACAGTGATTTTTTCACTTTTGAGCAAGGATAACTCAGGATTCTGATGGTGTAGAAAAATTTTTGTATTAAAAACATAATTAATAGCCTTCAACTAAACATCTGTATACTCAAACTTTATATGAAATATGTTTTTTTGCAGACTGATAAAAAGTGCCACGTTTGTGACATTTTTGATGCGCCACGTTTGTGACATTTTTGCAGTTTATCGCTCATTGTAAAGCACGCTTTTGAGTTCAAGATTTTTCCGAAAGAATTTGGGGTCATGTCTGCGAATCCTACAAAAAAATTGTTTCATGCATAAAATAAAATGTCCTACCTGTGAGTGCCGAGTGCCACGTTTGTGACCATAATTTTTAGAAAAAACGGTTTTTGTTTATAAAATGCCCTATAAAACGCAAACAGATTTCTTTTTGGACGCGTTCGGACATGATGACGTTTGGGTGATGGATAGTGATCAGAATTAATGCATGTGTATTGCAATCTATTGACTGAAACAGTAGTACCATGCAGTAGTAGCATAATACTTTTAAGAAATTTTTTTTTTCCAAAACTAGGGGATAGTTTTCAATTCGAAATTGTGCCCTCTAAAAATTATTAAAAACTGCAGATGAGCTCAGAATATTGTAGCCTTAAGTATTTACTTAATATGTGTAGTAACTTGTTTTCTGTTCTATTTCCGTTTTTTGGTCGTTTTTCATCGTTTTGTGTTTAAAAAGTAGGGGTAGGACATGCCACGTTTGTGACATTTGGGGTATATTTGCAAACTTTCACAATAGACCAATAATTATTTGGTGGTAAAATTGATCCGCTCTATTAGAAAAACATAGTTTCTAACTTATAGCGTAATTTTTTGTGAAAAAAAAGCCTACTGTATAGGTGAAATCTCCAGAGGACACAAAAAGTACAGTTATCTGAGAATCACCCATATGAGAAAAGTCGATTTTTTTAACCGAAATGAAAAATTCACTCAATACATAGAGGATGGTGGGGAATTGTAAGCAATGGGAATCATGAGATATAGCAATATTTCGGCAGTGTGTCAAGAAAGATAGTTAAACACAACTATCAACGTCATCTCTTTGCCAAAGCATATTTTTAAATGGGTACTTGACCAGTGTTCGCGTACAATTTGCTTTGTACGATACTCGCCCGAAAAGAAGTTCCTGCAAAGCTTTTTCTGCATTCATGATTTGCAACAGTCTTGAACGTATCGCTTCAAATCAACTCAGGTAAATATGTTAATTGGTACAACATACAAAAGCAGTTTTGCATGACATATCAGCAAGTCAGTTACATACCGCCATGTTGCAAGACATAGCTTGTGGGGAATTATGGGCCACTTTTGGTGGGGAATTGTGAGCCACCCGTATTTTCACAGTTTTCTGTTTTTTTGTTAATTTTGAGCCACCATGCCATGTTAATATGCAAAACAAGATAAAAAAAAAATCGGCAGTGAACCTTACACTACTCATGGTTAGGTTAGGTTATGTAAGGGTGGCGGCAATAGTGCCGCAAATAGACCGCAAGAGTCCATAGTGACACCACAAACTCTCTTATTAAAAGCTATTCATAAACTGTGGTGCTTTCAATATTGTGTTTTTCCAAACTAAGGGATCCTAAAGAATTGAAAAACGGTCAGTCGCATTGTTGTCTAGTTTTTGCCAAAGCAAGGCAGAGACATAAAAGATGGTTTCATCTTGCGTGTGCTTATGATTCTCAATATGTTATGTTATGCTTAAACTTCTGTTCGATAGATAAACCGAGTATTCATGGTAAAATAGCTACTACTTATACGAGGGGCACTATTTATGTTTCTGGAACTGGCCACACTAAAGACAATAGGTAAAATCTGGCAGCACCATAATAAATTTTGAAATTTTTTAGCATAAACGTACTCACTACGTTTTGATGTAGTTAAGAAAATCAATTTGTCTATTGACAACACTGTTCGACACATCAGAAAATCCAAAAAATTCTTAACGTAGACATTAAAAAAAATACCCGTGTCTCGTGGTTTTTCCCCAGCACGTCACATTTTTTTTAATCGATTTTTGAAGTTTTTTATCCACTGTACATGAAAAAAACAAAAATACCGCATTCTTGTGTTAAATCGATGAATTTAACTATATGATCCTTTCATCTGAGGTATATCATGTGTTCAGCAAACTAATGCAGGATTTGTGACGAATATTTTTGTAAAAAATTTTAAAACTGCACAACCCCCACATTTGGGTTATTTTTGCTCTTTTCTTAAAAAGTTACAAAAATTACATCTAAAACAGGGGTATATTGAGTCAGTATGTACTACAGTAATATTTGCTATACAATTTCACTACTAGTTGCTGAACACTAAAAAAGCCAGATTTCATCCCGAAAACAAAAGAATCGTTAAGATCAGTAAGTACTTTTAACAATCAATATTTTCCAAATTTCACTCCACTGTAAGACTCTAAAACTATATTTTGGACAAAACTCATTCTCACAAGATCACGAAATCACACAAGGATCATTTTCCTAGAACACATTAAACTATTATATCCTGTTTTTATGCGTCCTTTTCTAAAAATGAGCCACAATGGGTTAAAGAATTTTGCAAAAATATCCTACAATAAAATTCATTAAGAGTTACCAAAGACGAAAAATTCTTAAAACTTAAGGTAAGCGCGTCAGGGATTGAATTAATATGCAATGTGAAAAGTCTTAATTGATTTTAACGATTTTTTTGGTTTCGGACTTAAATTTCGACCTTTACGTGTTAAGAAACTATTAGTGAAATTTTACAGCGAATATTTTTGTAGTACATACTGACTCATATTCCCCTGTTTTAGGTGTCATTTTTGTACCTTCTTAAGAAAAAGGCAAAAATGACCCACATATGTGGGTTAAACAGGGTTAAAATTTTATTCAAAAATATTTCCCGCAATATCCTGCATAAGTTTGTTGAAAACATGATACACCTCAGATGTAAGGATCATATAGTTAAATTCATCGATTTAACACGAGAATGTGGTATTTTCGTTTTTTTCATTTACAGTGGATAAAAAAATTCAAAAATCGATTAAAAAAAAATGTGACGTGCGAGACACGGGTATTTTTGTAATGTCTACATTAAGAAATTTTTGGATTTTCTCCTGTGTTTTGTTTTACAGAAAGTTCGAAATTGTCGAACAGTTTAATTTAAGTGATTGATAAATTAAGGGGTTTTCAACGAGAACAAACGTTTTGTACAACTAAGTGTTCATGCAAAATCCAATACATTGGAGTGCAAGGATGTCTCTATCTCACAATATGCCACTGCATCAATGTTTTGTGGCACAGCAACCGATTTTGGACGACTTTGACGGAATTCGTCGGCGACCGAATTACGACCACGATTGAATTTACTATGCCAGCAACATTGGTTTTTGGCAATAAAATAACATTTCGTGCACTGGGCGAAAATAGCCATTTTCATTTTTTGATGAATAGAAAAAAGGGCTCTTATTAATCACAAATGGGCAAATTTTTTTTTTTATAAACGAGCAAAAAAGGGCTTAAATTAAACACGAAGCTTATTACGACTCATTGCTAAGCTGAGAGTTTTGGATTATTTTCAACTCAAAAATCTCCCCATATACAATCAATTATTTATTTTTAACTGAGCTAAGAGCCTAAGCCCCCACATTGTTACGCCAATGAAGATAACTTTTGTTTGAAATTTTTTTTTTTTTACCAAGTGAATTTCATCAAAGAGATTACCTCATACAGTGCCATCCAGTGAGGCTCTCTGAACAACTCAATCCATCTGTAGCTGCAGGAGCATTGCGTAATTGCTCTCTGGATTCAATTTCCGCCAATACTAATGCTCGTTAGCAGCAGTTAACTTGACTATCTTTAATTTTCCCTGCATAACTTTCGCAACAGGCGCTTTTCAATAAAGGACATTCTTACGTGCAATCTTTGCAACACATTCTCATAACACAGCTGGATAACATTCGCAACATATTTTTGTGTTAAATGCATGACGTAAGCAAAAATAAAAACATTTGAGTGATGCGGGAAAGTCAGAAAAATACTCAGAATAAATATTAGACTTATGCAAAAAAAAAAAAAAAAACATTATTGGAAGTTCTACGATTGCGCGCAAAAAACTTAAGAAAAGGATTCAAAGAAGTGAACTGAGGTTTTTTTTTAAATAAGCCATATATAGTTTTTTTAGCTAAAATATCCACAAAAAACATAATTTTACTCTATACTCTAAACTTTCATTTTGAATGAAGCTTGTTGATCCAGGGTCATCATAAAATAATAAGTTATAATAGGTTAAAGTGTAATAGAAAAATATTAAACGAAAATTTTTTTTAGAACTCACGAAAGACGAGAAATTCTTAAAACTTTAGAATAATGCATTAAAATACAATAAAATGCTATAAATCAGTAGCAAAAGAAAATTTCTTCACTTCTTCAGAAACAGAATCCGTAACATGAAAGCTCTTATCCTTTTCTTTAAAAAAAAAATATGTTTTTGATATTCGTACTTTTCCAACATAATATGTGGCCAAGTATGCTTAATAGAAATGCAAAGTCCCAATTGCCTTTTTTGAGAACTTTTTTTTTCTATGAATTTTTTCCCTTATATTCTTCAACGTTTTACAACAGATTCATCAATTTTAAGCTTACAGTCTGGTTAAATTCGGAAGATGTTTTTTTTACCGAAAGGGTAGTAGGAAAAGGGTATATTCCTCCCTTTTCAGCCTCTTGGAAATTGCCCTATCTTTACTTGGATATACCATAGCGAAGCATTTTACCAAACCTTATAATTTGCATCAAGTAGCGTTTGTAATATGTCAAATTTTATTTTCGTAGGGCGTGGCACTGCCCATTTTTTCATTGAAAATTATTTCTCCAAATGCCCTTTGCATACATACCAGATTTTGTCTATCTACGTCAAGCAGTTTCTGAGATATGATGAAATAGCATTCAGAGGGGCGTGGCACCGCTCACTTTTCTATTGAGAACTGAGGAGTGAGGGCGTAAAACCACTTCCAACCTCGAACAAACCTAAGGATGCCATCGCCATTACCATGCTAAAATGCATCTTTTAGTTCAAAATTCATCACAAAAAATGCATTTTTTTAAGATAAAATCGTGATCAAAAGTCGCATTTCAGAACAAAAGGGCTTATTTCCATATAATTTCATAGAAATTTTTAGAATTCGATACAAAAAGACGTATTTTGAATAGTGTCCAAAAAAACTTTTAATATTTTTTATATACCCCAGGCTATATAAGTGCTTACATGCCATGCCTATAGACATCAGAATAAACTTCCAAATGGTGAAATAAGAGTGATTGTGAAACAAAAGGGCTTATTTCCAAATGTTCTTTACTTTTTGCAATTACCGCAAATATGTTAAAACAAAAATTTTAAGGGGATTAGAATCTTTGGTCAACTCACTATAATACAGGAGACATTAAAGAAAAATATGTTATTGTAAACAGCTCATAAAAGTTTTTTCTCATTACTGAAAATTTGTTTAACATGGTTTTACGCCCTTTTGAAAAATAACTCCTCAAATATTTGTACTAATTGTCTTAGCATATGTAGCCAATCTTATTAAGTGCGTCAAATATTATCAGAGAAATAATGAATTTATTTTTTGAGGGCGTGGCACCGCCCATTTTTCTGATTAACATTATTTGTCCTGATGATTTTAACATATTTATAAAATCTTATTTATCTGCATCAAAGGGTTTCGGAGATATGTTCAGTAAATTTTTTGGGGGGCGTGACACCGCCCATTTTTTTAGCATATAACTTAGCCTTTTTTTGTACTAACACAATGTAACAACTTCTTTAAAAACGGTTAGTTAGTTTCCGAGTTAATAAGGGACAAATACACAAGCAAACAAAATCTAGTTTTTATAAAGTTGATTTTCGTTTATTCCACATAACTTGAATACTATAAAAATATCTCAGAATTTTTAACATTTTTGAAATCAGTGGGGTCAAGTTATTGGAAATTGATACCCATTTAAAAAAAAAAAAAAAAATTGCGACCACGCCTCAACTTTGTATGGGAGGTAGGCGTGTCCATCGGCGGATTTTGTTCATTATTAGCTACCAACAATGAAAATACATTGATGGTTGGAGCTTACTGTTCAGTGTTTTTGATTTTGTTCTTGTTCACAATTTTTATTATTTTAATGTAAAAATATCTGTTCCAAATTTTAACAGCCTAGCTCTGTTTTTGCTATATATATGACTGCCGTTCCATACTAACCCTCCCACTGTGCGGCGCAGTTAACGAAAAAAAAATGATACGAAATCTTTTTGTCGGACAAAACCACAGTTGATTTAATTGTTAGTGATGAAAAACTTGAATAAGATGTCCAAGAAATACAAAATATAATCCTCGCTATATCACCAAAACCTTCAAACATAAAGACGGCAATATAATGGTGAGGGGATTTTATATTTGTTGGGGCGGTGCACACTGGGGACTCCATGTTCAAAACCACCCACAAATCGCAATTTTCATCGAAATATACAAATTCTTAAAGTGGGATATTCGTTTTGTCATACTGAAGAATGGTACGAAGCTTAGTTTCCTAAATATGACTCAAGATGGGATTCAGACGCTAAATGGGAGTTTTTGGCTTTTGAACGCCCGCGGAAGGCAAAAATTTTTTTTTTACTCAAGAGGAAAGCATCTTACGAAAAAAAGTGTACTATGCATAAAATGCTTAAAATCATCCAAGCAATACGTGTGATTTTTTTGGAATTTTTTTAAACTTTTTTTTTTGAATAATTTTTGGAAAACTTTCAAAAAAAAAAAAAATTCCAAAAAAATCCAAAAAAATCTCACAATTTGCTTGGACGATTTCAAGCATTTCTTGCCTAGTACACTTTTTTCGTCAGATGCTTTTTTCTTGAGTAAAAAAAGATTCTTAATTGTATCTCTATTTTTTGAACATTGAATTACATTTTTCAAGGTCACTCGGCAAATTGTTAAAGTCACATTTAGGAAATTAAGCTTCATACCATTCATAAATATGACAAAACGAATATCCCACTTTAAGAATTTTTATATTTCGATGAAAATTGCGATGTCTGGGTGGTTTTGAACCAAATCACTTCTATAGCCCCAGTGTGCGGTGTTGGGTCTGTGTACTGCATCAGGAAAATAATGGAATCAAATTTTTACGTCCGTATCTTGGAGAAAGTCATGCTTGCATATGCTGAATGGAGTATGCCATTAATATGGTAATTTCAACTAAGCAACGACCCAAAACACATTTTGCGTCTGGATTTCGGACAATGATGTGGAATTAATGACTTGGCAAATGCAATCTTTGGACTTAAAAATAATTGAAAATTTGTGGAAAATAGTTAAAGAGAAAATAGGACCAATAAAACCAAAAAACAAGGAGGAGTTGTGGGCAGAAGTTCAAAGCTTGGTACAATATTCCGAAAAGCACTTGCCAGGCCTTGGTGACTCAATGCCGAAAAGATGTCGCACAGTGATTTATAATAAGGGTAATGCTATAAAATACAAGCTGCTGCAATATTAATTTTTTATTTTCCCAACTTTTTAATGATTTTTCAACAATGACCCTTATTTTTTGTACACTATGTATTTGATCCCGAATAATTGTTTTTATTTTTTATAACATAAGGAAAGTAGTATTTATGTTGAAGTTAATGGAAATGGAAGTTACTATGTTAACTTAATTAAAAAATGCTTTTATGTGTTATGATGAAAAAGAAAAATTTTTCAACTGAACCTATTTTTTTGTCCGTCACTGAATGCAAAAATCTTATTTTCTCGACCTCTGAGCCTGAATAACTCTTTATGCGGAGTGATCGTTGGATATTTGTTTTAAAAAACCAGGATTTTTTTTAGAAGTTATTATTATTTTTGGAATCGGCTGTGTTTATTCAACGACAAAACTTATATGTGACAACTTTTGTAAAAAGAAACTTTTTGAAAAAATATTTTTTTCTATGGAGAGACTTGTTAGTCACACACAGTACGAGTTAGTTACTATGCAAGTATTTATATATGTATGCCGTATATTTCACAAATGAAACAGCTGCTTGTTTTCCAATTATTTTCAATAAACAATTTGATTTGCCCTAACAATCGGCTATTTCATTTGTATTGTAGATACTATTGATTGTCTCATACCAAGCTTACAAAATTGGCAACCGTTGGTGTTTGTCGGTCGACATTTCAGTAGCTTTTTAAATTAAAGTAATTAACAACCAATTAAATAATTAAATGCGAACTAATAACTATACCAACAACAACAACAACATCGACATCAACAACAACAGTTGGTTATAACAAGTTGTGCGAAAATTTCATTATGGTCGTTGTCAAAATACTCAAACTCTTAAGAATGTGATGAATACAAAGACATGGGGGTATTTGTTAAAAGAATATATCGTATATTATCAAAGAATGATTCCTACAGCCCCCTCACCCCCTCCCCAAAACGAGAGTCACACAGTTTAAGTATAAATGGGCACGACATGCAACAATCAACCAACATCAGTGATATGAAGTGAATAATCGCGTGAAAAGTTCTCACAAAATTGATTAATGAGAAAATTCTATGAGAGCGTAAATGAAAATTAATTGCAACCTTTATGACAAAATGAAAAAGAAAAGAAAATTTCGAACTTTGTCGCACAGTGTTGCGTTAGTTGGCAATTGCGGCAAAATTTTTTCGATTAAATTTAATTTTTTGTGTGTCAATTTAAATGGTTTATGGTGGAATGGGATCTCTTAATAACGAATCTGAACTTAGTTTATTTCTATCACGTTAGGATATTGAAGTCTTTGCTTAAAAGTGCAAAAATCACTGTTTTGATTTCTGCTAAGAGCTATATAACAATACCAACAAATAGTAGTTGAACTATTTTTGTCTACAGATTCGAATAGCGAAAAGTATCCTTAACATGCCGTATACATAGCATTTATAGCAAGTAGACTCTCTACTGTTAAATTCAGAAAGATTGCTTTATTAGTTTTCTTTTTATACCGTATTATATTTTTGTGGGCGTTGTCACGCCGTTCAACGAGTTTTCCCAATATAAAGGCGTATTACATATTAATCCTTGTTTATAGATGTAATATTTCCTTAATTTTCATCAAAATTGTTGGAGTCGTTTTGGAGTAATATTAAAAAAAAAATTTTCCAAAGTTAAAAAATCTTTGATCCCGCCCATTTTTTTGTTGATTAAAAGACATTGACCAGTAGTACCCGCCTACCAAATTTCATCAAAATAGCTTGAGTGGTTTGTGAGGTATGATTCAATTTAAAGTGCCACGCCCCCTGGTGAGTATTTACAAAGTCAAGGCTAAGCTCATTCTTCATTTCAAGCTAATATCTATCATTATCCCAAGTTTCATTAAAATCGCTTCAGCCGTTTTCGTGAAAAAGTTTGGCCACAGATAAACATACATACATACTTCCATAAGTACATAATATGTTAGCTCGCATAAGAAAAGAAAATAAGGCATTATCTTTGCTTCACATAAATTACTAAGTGTATTGAATGATTAACGTAGTCCAGTGTTCCTATAATGAGCCCACAGTAACTTTCAAGGGGTCCACGACAACTAAATTTCATTAAAATATCTTTAGCGGTTTGGAAGTTATGACTACATCAAATTTGAAATTAAGAGCGGTGCCACGCTCCATAGTGGACAACTTTAAGGTGAAAACCTTGTTTATTCTTCATTCAATGCTGGGGTGCATCTTTTTTCAAAGTTTCATTAAAATCGCTGCATTCGTTGGTACATAGATTAATACTGTGTCTACCAAACACTTGCCAAAATGTGAAGGGGATTGGAAAAGGGGCGTTGCATTCACTTACAAAACTAAAATATTGTATTCAGTCATTCAATTCCTAGCGTATAAAGATTTGCCAGACCCCTTCCGATTTCGCTGAAATTTGGTTCATGGTTTCGTTTTATGCCCAGTCTGATAGATATCTCAAAAAAAGAGTGGAAAAATTATTAAATTGTAACAAAATCTCCTCACATAATTGCCAATGACTTGGACATTTTTTAACTGATTTTCATGTTTGGATCATTTTGCGAAAGATATTGAATCAGGCTATAAGTACAAAATAAGTTTTCTATGTATCAAACTGAGCCAATTTACCAAATTTCAGCAAAATCGGAGAAGCTGTGGCAAATCTTTTTACGTTCGGAATTGAATAGCTGTATACAAATTTTTAGTTTTGTAAGTGGGTGCTTCACCCCCTCCATATTTTGGCAATTGTTTGTTAGATACAGTATTAGTCTACTTAAGTACCAAGCTTCAGAACGATAGCTGCTGTAGGCGCAGAGGTATATCATTTTAAGCGTTTTTTTTTTGCAAAGGTGAATTTGATTTGAAAAAAGTTGATTTTGATTTGAAAAAAATTGAATTTGAATTGAGAAAAGATAAATTTGGAGTGGAAAAGGTTGAACTTGGAGTGGAAAACCTGTAACAGTGGATGGGAAATCCTGTCTCATACGCCTTATAGTCTAGACTTGACGCCATCCGACTACCACTTGTTTCGACCACTTGTTTTATCTAAATGATTTGCAAGTTTAAAAATAAACTATTAAAAAAGTTTATATCAAGGTCTAATTCAAATACAATATCTTTTTTTTCTGTTTGTTTGCTCGTAATTGCATGAAAAATAAAAATTAAATGAAACATGTAAAATACACAAGTATTGTAAGTTTTATGAAAATCGAACCAAAACTGTGGAAATGTCGTTCGTTGTATGGAGTGGCAGCACTGTGAGACGAACGAACGCTATACGAAAGGGAGAGAAAGAACAGTCAGCAACATATGTTCATGGCAACAGGTTATCTACTAACTCACTTACTTATAAACATTTACCTGTTGCTGCAACACTTTTCTGTGTTGTTGTAAAGAAAAACTCTACACAAAAGTATACAACGCGACAGCGGCTTTGAATTCGCTTTCAATTGGCTTTCAGTTGGTTTGTTAGAAATCACAGTGATCGTGGCTAAAACAGTCAACGATCGGGGTTCTACGTGTTCATATCAAACGAACGGGTGAGCGTGAGTTCTGGTGGATTAAACGAGTTTGGCTTATTGTTGTATTTTCAATAAGAAAAAAAAGTCACCGGGAATAATAAGAAAAAAAAAAAGAAAAATACACAAGAAAACAACAATGTCTCGAATTTAAGAGTATCTACCTGGAATACAAATGCATATAGATACAAAGCGCACCTTAAATTGTTGTTGTCGCATATAAAGAAATCGTTTATAACCTTAAGTTTAATAAGAAAAAAAGAAGAACAAAAATAACGAAATCTAAAGTTAAGAAAATACAAAAATCGAACAAATTCAAACGAAGCTTAAACGGCGATTGAACTAAACTTGTGAATAACAAATAAAAATCATAACGAAAACAAAATTTGAAGAAAATTTAAACATAGAAAAAAAAAAAAAAAAAAAATAAAGAAATGTTTCATTGTTAAAAAAAACCGAAAAAAATTTATATATATATATATATAAGAAACAACACGAAAACGATCAAAGGCTAACAAGCAAAGAATCTCAAGAAGTGAAGTGCAGAATAAAAAAATAAAAATAAAAATAATTTTATTCACGAAAAATCTTATAAAAATACGACTATAAAATATTCTTCCCCAGGCTTAATTTTATGTGTTCTTTGCTCTTCAACTCAATTTTTATATGCAAGAAGAACAAATAATAAAAAAAAACAACACGCTAAGCAACGAACGACCAGATACAAAGATACAATTGTATCTGCAGAGATTGCTGCGACACAACAAACATTTCTCCATAACGAAAGGTAAAAAAAACGTAAGATTTCTTATTACTTGCAAAGCACAAAAAAGTGTTGAATTTCAATGTTTAGGTGCAAATTTAATTAAAACAAAAAAAAAAAAAAACCCAATTGCTGCACATTCAGCTAAAATATTTCATTTTTGCCAATTTATTATCTTTATAATTTTTCGTACTTATGAATACAATAAATAGCAAGTATCAAGTCATACAATAATATAATATGCCATGCTATGAAAAATTTGAAGCCTTAAATTCATTATACTCATCGTATTTCCTGCATACCTTTATGTATCTCTATCTGTGCCCCATTCTTACTTGCGATTATTATGAGTTGAAATTCCACAGCTCCGTTTTCCATGAATTTGTCATTCTTTAGCTTTTTTCTTTCGCTTTGTGGATTTATTTTAAATCCGATCCCAACAACAATGCTTTTGTGTTTCTATGGTTGCTGTATTATTTGGCTTTGTGCTTCTTTGCAGCAAAATCCTTCAATGTTGCATTGCAATGATAATTTTTACTTTTAATCCAAAAATATGAATCGTTTATTTTGAAAGTAGGTCATAATAATCAGCTATTTGACCCATATCATTTTTTAGATATATAGCATCAATTCCACTCTATCAAGTAAACTTCTTATGTAAACAGAAAGCAATTTAATTGATTACTGACAGAATATCAGCCAAATAATTTAATGACATTACTTTTGTCTTTATAAAAATTTGTAAAATTTAGTATGAAAATAAAAAAAAATATTGATGAAAGGTACAATTTTCGATCAAAAATGCGCCGAACTAAAGTTGAACGCAGAGGTATAGTCCCTTGGGCAAATATTCATAGAATTGAATGAACTTTCACATAGGGGGGTAGCCGAGATCAGTTTTCAAATCGGCCCACCCTAATCTATTTATATATTTGTCTTCAATTTTAAATATTATTTCGGCGACAACTCCTTAAGCCGTATGGGATGTGCCACGCCATCTTTCAATATATCGAGTTTTATTTGCTCTAATTACGAATATCTTGTTTTTATGTGTATTTTTAAATATTTTAAAGTTTTTTTTTTGCTATGGGCAGTAGGTTTGTTCCTTCACCAAGAGTGTGAGAGTGTGGAAATTTATCATGGAAATTTTTTTTATGAAAAACCTCTCAAAACTCGATTTTGAAAATACACTTGTTGTTAAATATTTTTAGTTAAGTCAAAACGACGTTGATTTTTTTGCAATTTTGTGGTAGATTGGAATATTTCTTGCCAATATCTACGCAAGACAAAAACTTGTCCATCTTTTATTACTATGTTAGAAATGGAGCACGATTTTAAATTATATACCATTAGAAAGGTATTTGTGTGTAGATGTGCACAAAGTTAAAATTATGTAAATATTTTGTCTTTAAGCCAGTTAAAGTTAAATACAAATTTTTCATTATTAACAACAACAAAATACACGGTCACACAGCGCTGAAAAAAGGACAATACACAAAGAGAAAGACAAAAAGCATAGCACTGACTTTATGTTTTTTGTTTTGTTTATATTTCGCTTGAACTATAACAGGGATGATAAATGAGCTTTTCTCTTTCGTACAAAATAGCAAAAAAAAAAAGTAGGTACTAAAAGTATTCAGAAAGTATCAAAATTATTTAATACACATTTGTGGTCGAATTTTGACCACTGGGCGATTCTAGTATCAATAATTCGTTTGGATATGTTAGTCCATTTAGCACAAATCACAGCGAGAACTGTACAAAACTACCTTAAGGGTTTGTAGTCTACCGTCGAACTTTTTCTTGGTAGTGACCCAGATTTTTTGACTTAGCTGGAACTAATAGATTAAATACAATATTTTAATATAAAAAAACATTGTTAAAAAGACCATTTGGTATTGATTGTACTGGGTTGTTTAAGATTTTGTAGTGAGTCGTTCCCATGTTAACGGTCTTAAAAAAATTTTGTTCCATAATGTCGAGGAATGCTATCCATTTGAGTCATAAAAGCAACATGCCATAATATTATCAGCTTAAAAGTATTTATAATATTTTACAATTTTAGGAATTCTGCTTTTCCATTAGAGTTTTTAGTGTACCTGGAACTAGTAGATTGCGTAGAATATTTTAATATCAAAAACCATTGTTGAGAAGACCATTTGGTTATGATTGCAGTGGGTTGTTTAAGATTTTCAGCAGAATTCTAAAAAGTGCAAAATAATATGAATAATATTGAGCTGATCATATTATGGCACGTAACTTTTATAATCCAAAGGAGAAAGACCTTCTACTTGTATGCACTCATATACAATTTTTGTTGGAAGGGCAAAACTCACTGCAAAGTTAGGTTATCGGGAATAATTTGGGAAGGAATATTTGGACATTTGCTGTCCAACTTTTAACAGAGAATGCGAAGCGCGAACATATAATAGCCGTACTTCTTTTGAGGCGTTTTTAGAATTGTGTAAATTTTTAAATTGCGATAACTCATAAACGGTGAGTCGCACGATAGAAAACTACAAGGATCTTTTTTATGGATAGTCACATGCTCTACAAATGGTTTTCATATTATGTAAAAAAATTTACCATTTACGAATTATTTAATAAAAAGCGATTGTGTGAAGCTTATCGGCAATTAACTGGTTTTTATGAAATAACTCCTAAACAATCTATACATATAAAAATGACTGTGTGTCTGTGTGAAGCATTATCACTCAGAACCCATTCGTCTAATTGAGCTGAAAATTTGGAAGTGAGTATATATTAGGTATGAAAATGTTTTTATGCTATACACGAAGGTTTACGAAGACCACCCGAACGCTTTATATGGAGAACTTTCAACAAGTTTTAATTGATAGTTTTTTGGAATACCCGAAGTTTGCCGAAGGTCACCCGAGGGCTTCATAGTCAAAACGAAGGATATCTAGGTATACGAAAGGGAAAAAATCTATAGCGGACTATCAACAAGCTTAAAGTGATAGTTTTTTGTGACACCCGAAGATCACCCGAAGGCTTCAAGTCAAAACGAAGAATATCTAGGTATACGAGAGGGAAAAATCTATGGTGAACTATCAACAAACTTCAACTGATAGTTTTTTGGAATACCCGATGATTCCCGAAGGTCACCCGAAGGCTTCATTATCAAAACGCAGAATATCTTGTTATACGAGAGGGAAAAAATCTTTGGTGAACTATCAACAAAGTTCAACTGATAGTTTTTTGGAATACCCGATGGTTCCCGAAGGCTTTATAGTCAAAACGAAGAATATCTAGATGTACTACAGGAAAAACATCTAAGGCAAACAACAAGCCTCAATTGATGGTTTTCTGGGGCACTCCCGCTATGCTATAGGCAATTTTTAAGATGGTTTGAAATGAAATTAACTTTCTCATAATACCTAAATTTTTATTGGTGATGTGGCAGTGGCGTAAATCAACATTTTTATTCCTGTGTATCTTCTAAGCTATTGGGAATCAAAAAACAAAACAAACATGCCTAGCGAAGCGGGCAAAGATGGATAGTTTTCCATAAAAAAAAGACCATTGCACTTTCTATGAGCGACTCATCATTCATGAGTTATCCCTATTATATACTTATATATAGTATATACGCGTCAAAAGAAACACGGCTAAAGTATGGCTAATTAAAAACTCTGTACCCTTAAAATCCATCTAAAGCATCGGATTTTACAATGATTACATTCTCAAAACCTGGGGCCTTACTCTGCAATGCGATGCGATAGGGAATGCGTTGCGAAAGCTAGATTCGATGCGAAAAATAATTGCCACTCTGTAAATAGTTTGCATTGGGAGTAGCGTTGCCAACGATGTCTCACTGATCAAAAAGTGTGGTTTTGATCGAACCACAATTTTTAATTTCATATTAATACTTTGAATAAAAAGCTTTATAGTAAGATGTAAAAAATATACTTATATGAAGTGTCGCTAAAGTAAACTTAATCCAAATTTTTCCATGAAAATCTCTTCGTCACTTTTTTTTTAATAATGTTATTCCATTAGTTTCTCGAAAAGTGTGAAGATTTGGAAATTTAGTTGACCGATTTGTTTTGATTGTTTAAATGAAATTTAGATACTTTATTTAATTATTTTTTTTTTTAAATATTGACGGGTAAAGACTTTGTTTATTAATATACGCGACAACAAAAGTCTGACGCAACCACAAATGCGTGTGAGTTAGGTTACCGACAGAGTTAACATCACACATGATAATCGCTCGAAAAGTCCTAGACAGTGAATGGATATCCCTAGTGGTTCATGTTTCCCCATGAGCCACCTAGCCCCACTCTCCCCTAAATGGATGAAAAAAGTATTTTTGCTGAAAAAAGAATCATATTCTCAAAATATTCACGATAGCTTATGTACCCTCTCGAGAGGGGATTTTCAGATAAATTAATGACAAGGCTCTTAGTTTTTATATAGGCGGGGATACGCCCGTTAAATGGAAAATACCCTGTGACATCTAAGCCTCTGTATAGATTTTTGTAAAATGTAGTTTGGTGATAAAATAAAGCTTTAGGAAGAATATAAAAAACTTTATTTTCTTGAAAGTCAAGGGTTCCCACTTTCCTGACTACGGACAACAGGTGCCACCATAGAAAAATTTTCGGGTTCATTTACTTTCTTATTTGATATCTATGTATGTATTTACTTTTTTCTTATTCTCCTTATAAAAGTCAATTTGAAAAGAATTTAAATTTATAATTTTAATTAAAAAGTTGCCGCTTTGTTTAAAAATGTGACGTTGTATTTAATGAAATTCGAAGTATGAAACAAAGACTGAAATGCAAATAAAACAACAGTTATCATGAGAGTTGTGCGCATATTTGAAAAAAATTAAATTGCTATGAGAACCATAGTTAAGATGATGATGATGATGATGATGGGTTATTAAAAAAACATAATGGAGCAAATTATGAGAAAAGAAAGAAACCAACAGAAGAAATTAATGTTGTTAATTTGAAGAAACAAATAAAAATTAAAAGTAAAAAAAGTGAGCCAGATTATCTTGTTAACAAAAACATAAAACATTTAGATTTAATCAAAGTGCTGTGTGCAAGCAATGAACATTAAAGTTGACGTTTAAAGGGATACGTTTATTATCACAGCCTTCTATTATGCATACTGTCTCATTGGTTGTGACACATTTTACAAAGTTATACGTTAGTTAAAAAGAAATAGCTTTAAAATTTAACAAATGGCAACATGTTTTACTGAATGGTTTAACCAATTTCTAGCTCAATGTTGAAATTTCTCAAATCTTCGAAACGACATGAAAAGTTACAAAATGCAAAATCTGATGATTAACCCAGATAATTTAATATGAAAGAATCATCATAAGCAATAACAGCAACAGATTTTGCTGAATTTTATGTAATTTTGTGGTTATTTATAAAGTATTCCCCATACCGGAAATGCATAAAACCTTACGCATAGATATACACGCACACATAAATTAAAGGCACAGATTCAGTTATAGCTACTCGTACATACGAATGCAATGAAAGCCGCCGGTGTGTATTATGTATCTATGTATATTTTAGCAAGACAAATAAAGTCTGAAAGCAAAGCTGAAGAGTTGCTCAATTGCGGATTTGTGCAAAAGGAAAGCACGTTCCCTGTGATACGAAAAACAGAACCCAGCACCAGTACCAGAAGATTAATAAACCAACAGCAGAGAAAGCAATATACATTTTCATAATAATAATTTTAATAATTTACAAAGTACCGAATCAGAATCCCAATGAATGCGGCAAAGAAACAAAAAAAAAAAAAAAAAAAAATAAAAAAACGTAGAAGAAATGAGTTAACTGACAATGAGTTCGAGTAGGTATCGCTGAGTATCTTGGCGAGTGGTAGTATGCTTGCGAATATTATAAAATATATATTGACATTTAAAAATGAAAAACAGTGGGGCCAAATAAAATTGTTGATTGGAATTATTGGATATGTGTACAAAACTTTCGAAAAAATTCACACATAATCCATTTAAAAAATTTATATAGTGTTGGCTGTTATAGACTGATCCGCGGCCGAAGGCCACCGCGAAGCCGGTGTTGGATTTTTGGGAGTTTTAAATCCTGAGCTGCGGCCGCAGGCCGCCCACTTACCCCTACCCTTATGTAAAATTACTGTGGCTAGCAAACTAGGTGTTGGATATATTATAGACTGATCAGCGGCTGAAGGCCGCCGCGGAAACGGTATTGGAATTTTTGGGAGTTGTAAATCCTGAGCTGCTTCTGTTGTCAATAACAAAATGGTGCCGTGACATAATCCCCACGGACATAATCCCCATTTACGATATGGGGATTATGTCCGCAAGTTATTCGGACATAGTCCCCATAACGATATTTTGTTATTGACAACAAAAGCAGCCCAAGATTTACGAAATGGGGATTATGTCCGGTAACCTAACAAAATATCGTTATGGGGACTATGTCCGTTTTTTCCTGGGGATAATGTCCAAAACACTTGCGGACTTAATCCCCATTTTAGAAATGGGGATTATGTCCGTGGGGACTATGTCACGGCACCTATTATCTATTCTAAAGTTATGAGCAAAAAAACACGTTTCTTTGCCAAAATAGGCCTTCAAACGCACGCCATTGGATTTTCTCGGAACGAAAAAAAAAGAAAATTATTCGGATACCCTTTTTTAGAGCCCTTTTAACTTTTGAGTCGGTGTGTACCGGTACCCGACGGTTTTCCCGAATCGACTTTCTCGACAAAAATTTTCACGACATACTTATTCCCAAAAAGTGTTTTCCCAAATACTTGTTCCCAATACCCTTTTTTCACGAATCGAATCTCCCGGCAACACTTTTTTCCCCACACCATTACCAATCAGCTATTGACGGCTCACAGAAAACAAATAATATTTCGGAAAGCTGGCACAACCGCTTTCGCTTGCTCGTAGGAAAGCACCACCTTGGTTTGTATTCAGCTCTCCGTAAATTTCAAAAAGAACAAGCAAACAGCGAAATTATGATAGCTGAGTTGAGTTTAGGACGTTCCGTTAAGGCTGCTTCAAAAAAAAAAAAAAAAAAAAAAAAAAAATGGATTGATGCACAAAATCCAATCCAATCAATTGTACGATCATATGCAACATATAAAAATGAAAAAAATGTAATGGAATAATTGAAACTAGGATCGCCGGTGGCCAAATTTTGGCATTTTATTTAAAGACAGATACACTTTTCCGAGTACCGTTTGGTAAAATAAAGTATTATTAGTAACCTTTTTTGGATGCAGCAGGCTCAGTGCATCTCCAAACCGAATAACATAAAAATTGGTGAGGTGATTGCTCCGAAAAATATCGAAAAAGATCCTAAATATTGGTAAGAGTCAAATGGTACCGAAAAGTTTCAGTATGCATATCGGTAAAAATCCAAAAGTATCGATAAACATCCAAAATATCGATGAAAGTCCAAAAGTATCGAAAAACGTAAAAAATATCGAAAAGAGCCCACAAGTATCGAAGAACATCAAAAATATCGGTAAGAGTGCAGAAGTATCGAGAAACATCCAAAATATCGATAAAAGTCCAAAAGTATCGAGAAAAACCCAAAATATAGGTAAAAGCCCAAGAGTATCAAAAAACATCAAAAATGTCGAAAAGAGCCCAAAAGTATCGAAAAACATCCAAAATATCGGTAAAAGTATAAAAGTATCGAGAAACATCCAAAATATCGATAAAAGTCCAAAAGTATCGAAAAACATCAAAAATATCGCTTAAATTCTAAAAGTATCCAAAATATCGATTAAAGTCCAAAAATAATGAAAAACATCTAAAATGTCGGTGCAGAACTTGAATAGAGTGCAATGAAATAGGTTCTTTGCAAGCAAGAGAAAAAAAACAACAACATAATTTCTCTCACTTCATTGTCTCATTCACTTTCTTAACAACACAGCATAACATTGTGGATGCTGTTGTTGTTGTAACTATATGGGAAACTTTGCTCCTGTTTTTAAATGCCTTAATGGCAACTTATATGGATAATTTTTGGTTTTGTGCATTCTTCACCGTAGTTCCTTTCATATAAAAAAAATATCTAAAATCGGTTAAATGGTTAGCTCGTAAAACGGGGGCAAAAAAAAAACTATTCACGTATTTATATATAGATTAGTATCGCACAATATCAATATTTAAAAAAAAACAAGACCTACAAAATCTCAACCACTGATTTCTATTCACGACAAAAGCAATTGTCGGGACAGAGGTCATTTTATTGTTTCGGGTAAAATGTTGTCGTGAAAATGCATTCGGGAAAAAAGCTGTTGGGAAATCGTCTGTCGGGCAAATTGACTTTCGTCATCTTCGTTTCGGGAAGTCTGACTGGAATTTCCAGGGTAAAAAAATTAATTTGGAAATACGACCGAATTAAGAAATTAATACGAACTTTTAACAGTCAAAATCCATTTTGCAGAAAATCGTTTTTGAGAAATCTTAAGATCAAATATCACTGAAATCCATTGAATGCAAACATCTCATTAACAGTTTTTTCTCAAATTTACTACAAAAAAGGTTATTGAATTTTCTATCGTATGACTCAGCGTTTAGGAGACATAACAATTTAAAGAAGTGCGAATTTTTGTGACGTATAAATGGCACGAAAAAATGAGGGCTATAGAAACAAAGGTCACAATCTGCATAGAAGCGCGCACATACCAACGTCTTTATTTTTCTATTCATGTCTGGAGCTTTGTATGTATGTATGTATTCTCCTTTAACTCCTAGGAGGAGCATAGGGCCAATAAAATTTTGAGAAACCATATTGGTTCCAGTTATAGGAGAATCATTCCTAACTATGCATGTTTCTTGCACCTCCAAATCCGATGTGCATGCTGCCGAGGCAGGTGGATTAACCACACTCTGGTGGGTACCACTTGGAGAGTTATTTCCCATCGTTTTCCGATCCATGCTTCATTAGTATAATCTTCTCGGCAACGCCCCACGCAGTAAGTTATAAGCTTAAAGCTGGATCCGGCAAGCGCTGCAAATATAGTGGCCAAATTCACTTTTAATTTCAGCCGTCCAATCTGGAACAGACGCTGACCTGGGAGCCGCCCACTCTGGATCAGACGCTTCAGGACTTCGACAAGATGCTTATTTTAAGGCGGCATCGACTCGCCTTGTCAGTGCCAGTAACGGGCATTGTGGGTTTTTCTTTCGAGGCGCAACGCTGTCCAACGCTACACCCTTCCACACCCTGGCTGGTCACCCGCTTTTAGTCGCCTTTTACGACAGGCATGCTTACCTCGGGCATATTCTGACCCCTTACCCGCAGGGGAGCTTTACTGTTTTCTTAAATTCTGAAAACATTAAGATTTTTTTTTCTTCTTTTTTTGAAGCACTCTAATATAAGTTAACCATGTCAACAACCCACACATTATAAAGAAATTTTTGCACACACTCAAGCACAAGGTCTACACACGCACACATCTATAGAATGACATACTGAGAGCCATAAAATAAACAAACAGCGTTGGAACAAAAAAAACAAAGACTTAAACCGTCGACAGGAAAAGCAAAACGAAAATGCATTTTGTTTTCGCTTAGATAGCGGCACAACCTGTTTCATGGTCTAAAGCCAAAAGTTTAAATTTTTTCTTTATTTTAAAATCTGCTTAATCGCTGACTTTTTGCTTCTGTTCATTTCCTATAAGATTCAAGAGAACTTCTTGTCAACATTCTGTTGAATTTAGTTGAAATACTTTGTGAGACGGCTTAAAATATAAAGTAAAAATAAAATTCAGCTGACAATTTAAACTGACAATTTCTACGGAGAAGTAGCTCAAACCGGCAACTATAAGGGCAACTAAAGTACCAAATGGCTGGTTCGATTGCCATCGGAAATACGGCGTTTTTGATGGCAACCAATCTGCGAGATAAGCAGCCATAACCAGTATTGGTCTTAATTTCGACAGCGAATATTCATCGGCCAAAATTCGTCTTAAACTCTCATTGTCTTAATTTAAAGAAACTGTTGGCCTGAATTCACAGTAATTAGTTAGACAATTAGTTAACTAATATGTTGATAAGAGTTTAACTAATGTTTCATACTCACAGGATTTTGGTTAACTAAAACAATGAACAAAAAAAAAAAAAAATAATAAAATATGGGAGCACTAATAAACTGTAAATATTTCGTTGAAATCGGTCAGACACACAATTCTTCAATTCAGATTACTATATATGTGTATATAATTTGCTGAATATGTATTAAAAAAGAAAAACCACTTGGTAGCGTTTTGAGTTACACCATCCATTATGATATTGTCAACGATGAATCATCATGGAAGTAACAAGAACAGAGCGCGCTCTATATGAAATTTTCCGAAATGATATTTTCATCGATAAATCTGTAAATGTCGGGTAGTTAGCATAATCCGCCGGACAATGTTATTCAAATGTCTCTGAACTGTTGAAGCGTTCCAAATTAGTGATTTAAATTACCAAAAAATTGCCTAAAGCGCCAGCTGGTGGAATGTACGTAGGATACAATAACAAAGCTATAGGAAGCAAATGTACGGTAGAAAATACAATTCCTCGAATCACAACATACACTTAGGTTACTATTTATGTTTCGGGTTCTGTCAATAGCTAAAATCTGGCAACAACATAATAAAGTTTGACATTTTTAAGCATAAACGTACTCACAACAGTGAGTTAAGAAATTCCATTTCTCGAGCCTTTTTTGAGCGATTGATAAATTATGGGGTATCCAACGAGAACAGTTTTTTACAATTAAGTGTTCATGCATAATCGAATGTATTGAAGTGGAACTAATGTGCAAGAATGCCTCTATCTCATAATATGTCACATAACGATCTTGCATTACTCTGTTCGACACAAAAAAAAAAACGCATGAGAAAATCCAAAAAATTCTTAAAGTAGATGGTAAAAAAATACCCGTGTCTCGTAGTTTTCCTCCAGCACGTCACATTTTTTTTTAATCGATTTTTGAAGTTTTTTTATCCACTGTACATGAAAAAAAACATTCTTGTGTTAAATCGATGAATTTAACTATATGATCGTTAAATCTGAGGTATGTATATCATGTGTTGAGCAAACTTATGCGGGATATTACGGGAAATATTTTTGTAGAAAATTTTAACCCTTTACAAACCCCACGTGTGGGTCATTTTCGCCCTTTTCTTAAAAAGGTACAAAAATGACACCTAAAACAGGGGAATATTGAGTCAATATGTACTACAGAAATATTTGCTATACAATTTCACTACTAGTTTTTTAACACTATAAAAGCGAAATTTCATTCCGTAAGCAAAAAAATCGTTAATTTCACCCCACTGTAAAACTCTAAAACTACATTTTGGACAAAACTCATTCTCACAAAATCATAGCGAAATCACATAAGGAATATTTTCATAGAACACATTACACAAGTTTGCTGAACACATGATACACCTCAGATGTAAGGATCATATAGTTAAATTCATCGATTTAACAAAAGAATGTGGTATTTTTGTTTTTTCATGTACAGTGGATAAAAAACTTCAAAAATCGATTACAAAAAATGTGACGCGCTGGAGAAAAACTGCGAGACACGGGTATTTTTTTTAACCGTCTAAGAATTTTTTGGATTTTTTCATGTGTTTTACAAAAAGTTCAAAATTGTCGAACAGTGTTATCATTTCATGCACTGCATCGAAGTTTTGTGGCACAATAACAGATTTTGGACGACCTTGACTGAATTTGTTGGTGACTGAACTACGACCACGATTGAATTCACCATACCAGCGATATACTGTAGTTTTATGGTGCTTTATCGCCCCACAAAGAACTGAGTTCATTGAAACATTCTTGTTGAGATAATCCACGTCGAAATTTGTGAAAATAATGCAACGAAAACCTTCTCATGAAATTTCCATTTTTTGGCTAAATTGATTAACTCACTGTAAACAAAACAAATAGCTCTTGTACATCAAAACGTTGTGGGTATGTTTATGTTAAAAAACTTAAAACTTTATTATGGTGTTGCCAGATTTTAGCTATTGACATTAGTGTTGCCAGTTCCCGAAATATGAATAGTACCCCTCGTATTTGAAAGAAATGCAGTTATTATAAGAGGGAAAAGAGTATAAAGAGTTAGGCGATGGGCTTCTTGGATGTAATGCACAAGTATTTTTCATTATGGTTGGAATCGTAAGTTGTTAGCTCCTTGTTTTTTATATTTGTTTATCTCATTATATTACAAAAATTAATTGTTTTTATTTAAAATCTCCTTAATTTAAGTATATATCTAAATGAAAACAAATATAAAAGCAAAAAAAAAAAAAACATACAGTTATACATACAATTTTCATGCTGACAACTCGATAATATTTTCCTCTAACAGTCACTTGAAAGTGTATGCATTGGTGAATTATTCATAAGTGAATCATCGTGACATTCACCATCGGTGAGTTTGTCATTGATTTGTATTGTATGGAGCAAATTGCCCACTATGACTTATCTGATAAAATATATCGAAAAATACTATAGTCATCACAGAGGTAGCTTATTTAACAACAAATTCAGTTGTTAAAACTTCAATGGTTCTTTGTTGAACCAATTTTTACTTTTCATGGTTGAAACTTTTTTTTTTGATTTTTTTTGGAATAAATATTTTAGCGTATGCCACAAAAGAGCATTTAACCGACAGTATGTGTGTTAAGTCTTCAGCTGAAGCGAACACACTTCATACCATTTTAATTTAGTTTATTTGGTCTGAAAATATTTTACCTATTTTCTTTTTTTGTGCTAAAAGTCAGATGACTGATGATACTTGACATAACATAAGTTAGAAAATCTTTCTTTAATTATTTCCAAGCACACTTATGCATTAAAAATGTTTTGCCGGGAGTAAGTAAAGGTTTTTGTCTACGTTTTGCTAGAACTATTGAGACTACATTATTACCTACTCCATGAGTTTAACATTGCCTGGTATCAAAAATACTACTTCTGCTTTAGTAAAAATTTCGTATGATCCATGATCCAATATGGGGCAATATTGAGTGTATATTTTTTCCGAAAGATACTAGTAAATAATTTGCTGCAAATTTTCTCTTTTTAACATCATGTTATCTATAAGAACTATTTTGTGGCAAATTTTTTTAACCCATGCACTGTAAGGTTTACCATTTAACATCTAAAAATTAAATGTGTTCCCACAAATGACATGTAAGTAGAGCAATAATAATGACAGTAATTTGTTTGCTGATTACTTCTGTTGTTTTCAATTGTTTCATTTTAAGTGATCCCTAGATTAAACATTACTCCAAACCATATCCAAACAACCAGCACTCTGCTCTTTCCCTTGGGATCTCATGCAGATGGCTACTTGAATATTCATTTTAAGAAAAACAGAAAAAAAAAAACCGGTCAACACAACAAAGATTTCAATCCATTTCTCCTTTGCCCAGTGTAGTTCACTTGGTTGTGCACTGTGGTGTCTCCGCAAACCACGACAATGTGGCAGCATCTTCCACTGAGCTCTGCATAGCCCCCGGAGCTTTTATACGGTGCTATGTAGGTACATGCAAGTAACTCAAAATTAACATAACCAAAAGTATGTTGCGATACACACACGGGGTGTGCAGATGAAAAAGTGGGAGATGGAGCACAAGTAGACAGACGGTCAACATGGGGTTTGTGACGCGCGGCTGGACAATGAAGTAATTGTTGCATCTGCTATTGCTATTGTTGTTGTTGAATAAACTGTTGCGTCTGCTGAATTGGCTGTATGACTTGAAATTTTCATTATTTACCTTGTAACTTTAAGTCATAGAAACTTTTGTGATATTGTCTTTTGTCTGGCTGTCCGTCCGCGCAAACTGACAATGACTACTTTCTTTTGTGTTTGGCATTTTTATAGCCTTTCCATTTTTTGCTCAAACATTCATTATTCACCTACCACCATTATTTTTACAAAACTTTTTTGTTTTTTGTTGTTTTGTTTCATTAAAATGGGACATCAAAATTTAAGTATGCGAAACAAATTCATACAAACGGAGCTGTCAGACATAGAGACGTGAAGGTGCATGTCAAATGTGCAAGTGTTCCACACATGGTCTCGTAATTATAATCTATGATATGCTGCAGTATATGATGTGGTGTAAAAGCTTAACTTAACGAATCGTTTATAAAAATCGACAGTGAACATTTATTCAACATTCACTTTTCTTTAGTGATCCAGACAAAATGATGTTGCAAACACGATGCACGCTGCATATGCGTAATGGCATGCTACATAAAAAATTTAAATCGATTCAAAGATGGCGTGCGATCATAATGACGATCAGTGGCTCTTAAATACAAAGTAATCTTCATATATTTATTTGTTGGAAAATAACATGAGAATGAGGATAAGTTTGCGGTGGTGTGCTCTTATCTTCATAATCCTTTGTCATCAGCAATGCAAATTCATTAAAGATTGACAATCCAGAAACGATCAAACTTCAAATTTGCGCATACACCATGAATTTCATTCAAATGATATTTTACTCTAAATTTTGCTCAGAAACTTAAGTCATAAATTGCGTATAAGAGGTCGAAATATGTTAAAACTAATTTCGTATTTCTTTTCTCAAAGCTAAATAATCTTATGCAGTATTTTTAAAAATATATTTAATATATTTATATATTTAAAAAAAATAGTTGGAGTTAATATCTTGAAACAAAGATTTTAGTTAAAAAAATTTAATTCATTATCGAGTGAGTTTTTTTGGAACGTATTATTTTTATTTAGATTTTGACCAATTTTTGAAAAATTATAAAATGTCTCAGAATATTTTGTTTTTCTCTACTACTGAAAAAATAATTGCACGGCACACTATATTGTTAATAACTTTTGAACCAATATCGATTAGCCCAATTTTTTTCTGAAATATAGTTCCTAGACAATGTGGAGAGTGTCTACATATTTTTTATAATTTTCTCAAAGGCGAAACAGTTGCTTAAATTACACTGTATAACAGCAAAAAAATGCCATGGGGTTTGATGACGGTTTTAACTAATTTCGAGGTCGCTGAAATTGAATATGAATTCAGTTTTCTCTGGTCACCCTTGATTTTCAGACCACAGGGGTCCAGTTCAAACCCTACCACCATTGTTAATTAAATCAATATTTCCCCATTTAGGAAATATGAAAAGGGTTCACATGTATGACCAACCTCCATTACTTTCCAAAGAGAAAAATTCCTTCCCTTGGGACCTAATCCCTCCGACCCCTCCTTAGGGGAGCTTCCATACGTATTGAAACCATATTCACACCACATGTTTTTTGGTGCTCCTATAGGTTTTTAAGGAACATTTGCTGAAGGGTGTGCTGTGCTCCCCCGTACACGATTTCTAAGGATAATTTTCCGCTAGGCTTATATTGTAAAAAATTATGGATCTAATGATGGGGCGTTGTACCCCACATACAAAAACACTTAAAACACTATATCACCGCACTTGTGACAGGTATCGATTCGGAACTTGATGCATGGATGTATATGGTATATACCAAAAACCATACAAAAAAAAGAAAGGATTGAAAGTAGGGGCATTGCAACCTCCAAACAAAAAAATTCTGAGCATTCAATGATTCTGGACCTTAAGCAGCTATGAAATTTCAAGCTTAAATGTACATGGTATCCACCAAAGGCCATTAAAAAAATGGGTAGATTAGATCAGGGGACGTTGCACTCCCATACAAAGAAATTATAAAATTTGCCCCATATTATGTACATCCATGCATTAAGTTTCGACATGATGTCTGCCGTCAAGTGGTTTTGCATGTCGTTTTTAGATGCGAGATGCAGCGCTTTTGTTATTCAATTCTCACTTTGAACGATATTAATCTGGCGGAAGATGGTGGCAACATGGCTTCCATATGTCCATAATGGTTAAGGCGTAATGCGAAGACAAACGAATAGACGAAAACTCTAACTAATTTGTGGTGTTTTGTATGGGGAGGAAGAACACCAAAGCCTATTCCCGTGGGCACTTGAGCTTTTGTGCTTTAAAGCTTTCTGTATACGTATTCACTCACGGATAAGCATTCAACTGTGTCAGTAGTTGTGCAAATCTGCGTCACTAACTTGCAGCTTACGCAAAATATACATTGATAAAATGCGCTAGTATTGAATTTGAATTATCACTGTCTTAGTGTCTGAGTTAAATATGGTACGATTATCTCAAAAAACGCTTTCAATGTAGCATTTTAAAAACTTTGCTGAAAGTGGAAATATTTATTATGTATCGGATATAACGTATGAATGTTCTATATTCTAGTTATTTAGCTTCAAAATATAGCAAAAACGGTATTTTTTCCTTGTTTAGGCTAAGATATCTCAAAAACTGTATGAGATACAGCAAGTCTGAGGTTGGATTCGGATTAAGTATTGCAAAATGCATTAAATATAACTATTTTTATATTTGTTTGTTCTGTTTTTTTTTTTATTTTATATGGGATATGTATTTTTGCGATATTTCGCGGAGATGATCAGCTACTATTTCGGGGCTTGCAATTTATACATAGATCACTAAACTAGTACAATTGAAACCCCATTCACAGATTTTCTCCACATTTTCATCAAGCCTATCGACTGTTCAAGAGCACCGTGGGTGATGGGTGGTGGGCATGTTCGATGACCGATTTCGCTAATTTTCGCTAATCCCGCGAGCTAACTTTTACAACGAAGCCACCGTGCCTAATTTTGTTGAATTATCTTACTTAGTTTTCCCGTAATAAATATTTCCACTGACAGACACCCAGCCAGCGAGCCAAACGGTCATGGCTATATCTACTCAGGAGGTGACGCTGACGTTTACTATACCTGCCAGGTCTCCTTCAACAATTTGATTTCAAAAATATGACCACCCTAAGTATTGGTAATACCGTATCAAAGTAATATTTATAATTTTTTTTTTGTTTAATTTTTAGCGTTTTTTGCTAATGAGCAATAAAAATAATTTCGTCACAGTTAATAAAGCAAAAATTTTCATTATGAAATGTGATATTTAGTTTTTACGGTGTACATTATTTGCTGTCTGCCAAAAGCAGCAGGTTTATACAGTTGAACGCATATCCAAAAACTTAAAAGTTATCTTTGATGTTAGGCAAGCTTTGAATAAATATTTTAAATAGTGTACATATCGATACCTTAGAGCGCTATAGTCTTATCTCCACTTGTTTGATGTTGTGAGATATTTTTAGTTATGTGCATGTGGTGGACTTCTAAAACTCTTAAGCTACCAAAACTGTGCACAGATTTTTAGAAAATTAAAAAGAGACTGTATTTAATTTACATTATATGTAAAAATGTTTGTTAGTTTTAAAATATACACAGTTTGAAAATTTCCTTTTGGAGATAGGACTATAGCGCTCTAAGATATCGATATGAACTGTCCATTTGCAGAAGCAATTAAAAAACAAAAGAAAATTTTTTTTTAGATTGTGGTATTTTTTGACTTCATTAACAACTCTCAGAAACCAAAAATAACAATACAATTTTTCAGTATACATATTTCCTTTGATTTATTTATTTGAGCTAGATTCGCCCAATAGTCAAAATTTGACAACAAATTTATAAAATATTTTCGGAACTTTTTGGACAGTTTTAGTACTTTTTTTGCTATTTGGCACAAAATATCATCGCTGGTACAATGACAAATTCAAAATGAAAAGAAAAGAAAAAACATGATTCTTTTTGTCTTTCTCTTTGTGTTGCATCCTTTTTTCAGCCCTGTGGGACCGGGTTTTTTGCTGTTAATATTGTAAAATTTGTATGTAATTTTCCCTGGCTTAAAGGCAAAATAATAACATAATTTCAACTTTGTGCACATCTACACTCAATTACCTTTCTAATGGTGTATAATTTAAAATCGTAATCTATTCCAAACATAGTAAAAAAAGATGGACAAGTTTTTGTTTTGCGTATTATTAAATAGATTATTATTTATTTTTTTTTCATTTTCTTACTTTGTATTTTTATACCCTACACCCAGGGTATATTCACTTTGTCCTTCCGTTTGTAACGCTGAGAAGGATGCGTGGCAGATATAGAAAAGTATATATATTCTTGATCAGCGTCACCTCTTGAGTCGATATAGCCATGTCCGTCTGTCTGGCTGGGTGGCTGGCTGTGTGTGGAAATACATTTTTTGGGAAAACTAAGCAAGATAATTTGGTGCACAGCCTCCGTCATCAAAGTTAGCTTGGGGGATTAAAAATGAGCGAAATTGGTTAACGGACACGCCTACCGCCCACACAAAAAATATATTCAAAACGCAACTTTTGGAGTATTTTTCACGATAATGCAACCAAAATACACATAAATACTACGAATTGTAAGCGCAAGCTCTGAGCAAACACTGGACGGATTTGGACAAGAGGGCATAGCACCTCTCATATAAGCAAAAGGTTCAAAACGCTATACTGAAAGCGTTATTTGAGATAATTAAACTTAAGTTTACTCAAACACTTAGAATTATAAATACAAGCTTTAAGCAAAAACTGAATAAAATCGTACAAGAGGGCGTGGCACCTTCCATATAAGCAAAAGGTTCAAAACGCTATATTAAAAATATTTTTTGAGATAATCCAACCAAATTTCACTCAAATATTAAGAACTATAAATTCAAACTCTGAGAAAAAAACTGGGTGAATTCGGACAAGAGGGCGTGGACTCTACCATATAAGCAAAATTTTCAAAATACAGCTGTGTAGGGTATTTAATGTTTTGCCAGGCCAAAGGTAACACGCTTACTACTTCTATTTGTTGTATTCGAAAAGTGATTGCATTTTTCAAAACAGCATGAAAAAACACATAAGTATGGTAGATTTTATGACAATCGAACCAAAGCTGTGGAAATGCCCATTTTTTGGCAAATTTGGTCGGTATGTCACTGTAAGCTCATTTATTGTATGTATGTATGTATTCGAAATGCACTTAAATCACCCAGTATAAGAACGTGGCGATATACGCTTAGAGTACTGACATTTAAAATTTAATTTGCTGACCTTTTTGTTCTTTTGTTCTTATCCCACATGAGTTTTTATCGATCGATTTTTCAAAATGTTACACACGCATTCCAAGCATGCCCTGAGGCAAAAGAAAGTCTGAACTTGCATTTTCAATTAAACTATGGGTGTTCGTTAATAATTAAACGATTCGATTAAAGATGGGCACGCATCCCACACAAATGACGTTGTACCACCTTCGAGCAACTTTAGCTTATTATAATTAGCTTTTTATATGAACGCACGCATTCGCGAGGGAACACTGTAGAACGCCACTTTCTGTACTTGAACGATTCGTTACAGTATTTTTGTAATTTGTAATTTACAATTCGCAAGTTTTGCATAAAGTGCACAAAAATCGCAACTGAGTCAGCCAACTGACAGCTACATACATCATTCCGAAACCCACACGATTTGACGTGATTGAATGTGGTTGATGTGTTGTTGTGTTATTGCGATTAGTACTTGTTTTTTTTTGGAAATATTAATAAATATTTCATAAATTCTTATTGTTCAAAATATTACATTTTTTTTAGTTTCTTAAGCTACGTACATATCTCTATTGTGCTTTTCGCAACAATTTCATACCCAAGCCTCAAAATTTCTGGAATTTATCAACCAAGTTGGTTGGTGCGTTATTTGTCGCATGACACACTGACACATTCTCGCATACCATGGGATTGGTTTCGCCTAAACCAAGCATTGTGTGTTCCAATGAAATGCCGCAAGTGCTGACGGCAGCTGGCGCACATGGCCTTGTTATACTTGTGAAATGTGGATGCTGTGAACGCCTCCATGTGGTAAGTGTCAGCCCACAATCCACTTTGGTTGATACAATAAAAAAAGGAAAATCGACCAAATAAATCTTTGAGAATGTTAAAAAAAAAGAAAAACAATGCCTAGCACTTATACGCGTTATGGTGACTGTTTCTACATGTCCAATGGATAAGCGGGTGGTGACGCTGTTGGGTGTATTTTTGGTAGTTTTTAGCTTGTCATCGTCTGGCTGTTTTTTATTTCATTCCTTTGACAACTTTCAATATGTGCATACGTCCAATGTAATGTTGCCATAAATTGACTTTGTTTATGGGACGCTTGTAATTTTACGAAGGATCTGTTGGGAGGTAGGAGGGAAGAGGACTTTTGTTTATATCTGTACTTGTGTTTTACAATAAATCATGTTTGAAAGGTATGAAAAGTTTGAACTAAGGTAGTAGATGATTTGTATGATTTATCCAGTTTAGTCTTGAATATAATTTATGAGCGAAATTTAGAGGAATCTATCCATTGGGAATAGAAAACAGACCAGTTTAAATGTTAGTAGGCGTGCAATAAGATTATAGCCGATTTATTACATTAAAACACTTACAGGAGCTTCCCTCGTAATGTAAAAAGAGATTGAGGTTTGTGTAAATATGTATAATGAAATATTAATAATTATGACATGACATAATTAAATTCATTCTTCCATATTAATTAAATGTTGCTCATACGACATGTTGTTCATGATTAAATGTGAAATAATATTGAAGTGGCTATAACTTTGCCAAATATTATGACTAATTTTTCATTTTATTACCATTTAAAAGATAAAACTTTAAACATTTAGAAAACTTTATTTTTTGACATATGGGATTATGGCTTAATGAACTAACGGTAGAAAGTTTTTCGGAAATAAAGTCAAAAATTTATTTCCTTGTTTATTTTTGGCTTTGTTTACAAAAATTTAAGCTAGAAAATTTCTGGGCTTACTTTCAAAAAATTTTTTGACGTTATTTCCTTTTTGTAAGCCACACATATCTTTTGAAAATAAAGCCGTATATTTTTGGAAAAAATTACAGAAAAGTTTTGGCTTTATTTCCAAAACAAATGAAATAAGGCCAGAATATTGAAATTTTTTTTTGCTCTATTTCCAAAAATAAAGCGATGCAAATTGCTACTAGCGACAAGTTATACGAGTACATATGGAAGTGTTTATGATACAGCGATTTAACTAAAAGCAATTTCGAGCGATTCCGTGCAATTTAGAGCGACAAGAGCGACGAGAATTCACAACCAAAAATTTTTGAAACAGAGTAGCGAATCGCTGAACTTTTATTTGAAACAACTATTTTTATTACATGTTTAAGGCCTTATTCTTAAGTTTTAAACATTTCTTGTCTCTGGTGACCCCAAGCAACATTTTTTAAGCTTTTCGAACCGGTTGGGACAATATATCCCAAAAATTTTTGAATAAATACATAACTCGGTTATTAGTCACTTAAATTGAATGAATTAATAAAATAAATGCAATTTTTAGTAACAACCGTTTTTTTTTATAACCACTCCAAGGACATTATATTCCAAGAACTCAAATCAAAAACATCTGTTGAGAGTATAGACCGGAAGCGCCTCTGGCGGTGAAAATTTGAGCTAATAAGTCTAATACGTCAAAGGTTTTCTTTGAAATTTTTAAGAAATGATCTAAGCAATTTGAAAACCCTTACAAAACTAAGCAACTTGTAAAGTCACTTGTCCGTCCAATATTCATCAGTTGTATAGACTACGGAATGCATTATAAACATTTAGTAGATTCAGTGCAGTGATATAAAGTGAACTTCCTAGAAATCTTTATTTAAACTAACCATCAAATAAAAGCCTGTTAAAAGTATTATGTTAACCTTTTCTACATACGGATACGGAGAAATCAGTTGTACTAACCGCTGTGCCGATTTGGCATGTCATGAGAGTAACATTTCATAAAAGGGAAACTTTGTAGATTGCAAATATTTTATACATACATATTTTAGACTCTCGTCGTGTGCATTTACATATCAAGAAAAGCAGTGTAATATGTAAGTTCCATTAAATTTTAAATAACAAAAATGTTAAAATATTCACATTTTAATAAAAAAAAAAAAAATAAAATATTGAGCCAAATGTAAAAATGTTGAGTGCCATATGTATTTTGACATCAACTTAGCATACTTAAAAAATATCGAAAAAAACCACAGAAAAAGAAAAAAAAAAAAAAACACTAGCACTAGTTTAACAAGATCCCATGAGCCCAATAACTAATTTTTCCTTCACAATTAGAACTGGGCACGAGCCTCAAAAATTAAGCCCGGCCCAGCACGAACACGAAACAAGCACTTGAAAAAAGCCCGGTCTGCAACGAATATTTTTTGTCGAGGCCCGAGCCCGGCCCGATTCAACCATATTATGATTTTCACATGAGGAAAAAACTAACATTCTAATCTGATAATTTGTTTGACTTGACTTACTCCATTGTCATTCTTAGCCTCATATTTATAAAAAAAACTAGCTGGTTCGGAAGCGACTTTGTTCGGCCGTTCCCGATGCCCTTTACATACATATGTTCTAAGTCCCATCTATCTCCGTCATCCTTCTCTTTCAACCCTTCAGGTTTTTCAAGGTGAATAAAATATACATATATTTATGTACCAACTTTTATAATGATAGCTAGCATTTTGAATATTTTTACTGTACGGGGGGTGCAAATCTCTTTCGTTCTATCCATCTTTAGCTTTGCATGCCGAATAGTAGACGCAATAAACATCCATGTACCAAGTTTCATAATGATAACTGATATAGCATTTTGTGTATTTTTTTCATATGCGGGGTGCAACGTACTTTCGTTCAATCCCCCTCAAATTTTGCATGATGAATGGTAGATACATTATGCATAAGTTCACCAACTTTCATAATCATATCTTGTATAACTGTAGAGGTATAACATTTTTTGTAATTTTTTCGTATGGGGGGTGCATCCCCCGTTCCCCTCAGTAGCATCTCACCCCCTTACAAACTTTCTACAGACCACAACAAACAACCTAAAAAAAAAATATAAAATTTAAATATGATTATATTGGTATAATCACCATGTCTCTATGATTTCTTGTTCCAGAGATATAAGAGTGTCCCATAGTTCACGCAAGATTTGAACTTAGCGTCATTCGTGCGGTGAAGTGTTATGAACCAAAAAAAAAAATAGTTTGACAGCTGACACTTTAAGATTATTAAAAATGTATGAAAAGAGGAGATTCAAGGAGCCACTTTATTGAAAAGTAGTTAATCAGTTTTTAGGCTCTCCTGAAAAGTTGCCAATTTCGAGTTAGGTTGTTTTGTCAAAAGTCCACAGATATATAGATTTTACACAGTTTTATGTTAGCACAAAATTTTTTGCAAGCTTATCCATCCAATCTTCCCTAAGACTTACAGCCTTCTAATTTTCGGACCTTTGAGGTCAGGCCCGGGCCCGCACGAAGCCAGCGCAAAACTCGTTTTCAAAGCCCGAGTCCGTAGCTCAAGAGTAAACCACCAATGAAACTTATATATTATGCTGCTTTTCTACGTATCAGAATCTTAAATATGTTGAATATTTTTGTCAAAATAACTATGCCGAATACTTTATTTGCGGTGTAGGTTCCATATGCCGAACCGTTTATTACGTGTATTATTAATGCAAAAATGTGAAATAATACCTAAATAATGTACCTTAGCGAAACATTTTATGATTTATGTTTATAGTAAAATGAAACTTTGCATCAACAGAACAGATTTGCTTTATTTTAATTTTTTCGTTTTCAATAAAATTAAATCATGATTACATTAAATAAAAGATAATTTTTGTATATATTGATTTCGGCTCAAGGTACCAAATGTACTCATGCAAAATTATGCTTATTTTCTTAACAAATGCGTGAAATTTTATAAACAAAAATTTGTTTATTAAATGAAGAAAGCACTCCAACTCAAAACGTTGTTTCGAGAGCACAAGTCAAGAAGCCTCAAGTTACGGCTATTGAAATCTCTCATCGAATTGTAATCATAATATTGATATAAATAATAACCACTCATATGACAGCAACAGCAACAAGAGCTTTAGTCAATAAATCAAGCTATCCATCATTTCTGCTAAATCATCAATTTAAATGTAGCCATTTAGATTGTTTGTGGGTTGATTAATGGACGTTTATTCGATTCGTAGTGGCGAAAAGTATTTAAGAAGCGCGTTGAGTTCTCGCACACAAATACTCATCATGATACTTGTGAGATTAGTTTGTTGCTACAACTATACATACAACTTATGTTTCTAAGTTAACGTGCTAGCAATTTTTTGGCTTCAAGGGGACTTTAATTCGATTGTTAACGAATTTTGGGTGAGTGCAATTTTGTTGTTTTTTGAAGAATTATTAAAATTAATTCACTATGAAGTGCCATTCCATTTAAAACAAACAAGTATTTTGTCTTAAATTAAAGTACTTAGCTTAGAAAAATACCCTTAACTGCTATAAGAAATGATGAAATGAAATGAAGTCATGTCTTCGCTTCCGCTTAAATCCATTTAAAATCAAACGTTGCTTGAGGTGTTATGGGTAAAAATGTCTGCAATATGAGGTTCATTGCGTGCTAAAGTTCATCAAAGCTTCGCAAAAAATACTGTGCCCAAAATTGATTGTTATGAATCCAAATTTCTTAAAGAATCAAGGCCCCCTTAAAAGTAAAAATGGAGGTCCCATTATTTTTAAAAAACCAACTTTTACTCATACATAATGGAATAATGTATTTTTGTCTTTAGTGTATAGTTGTAGACGGACTATACCTAAAAGTAGAATTAATTCACTTAAATTATCAATTGCACCAAAAATGATCCAATTGTAATGCACAGTCGGTCATTTGTATCGAAAATGAATCAAATGTAATGTTTAATCCGTCATTGGTACCAAAAGTAGTCTATTAGTGTGTCAATTATGGCAGTGAAATTATAACGTTACTGACTACGTACTGTTTGGCAGTTCGACAATTGTGAAGAACAGCAAACGATAGTGCATCGGTCTAATGACTTGCACTGCCACGAGAGACCTGAGCTCAAATCCTCCACTCGGTGATTTTCAATTCAATTTTTCAAATTTCTATTAATTTGTACACAATTTTTCTGAAGAGGTATGAAATAATAAAAAAACTAGTAAGGGTGTAATATTTGGCTTAACATTAAATACCCTACACTGAGTATTCTGATAATTTTGCATATATGGGAGGTGCCACGCCCTCTTGTCCGATTTCACCTAGTTCTTGCTCAAAGCTTGCATTAACAGTTCTCAGTACCTGAGTAAAATTAAGTTCGATTATCGCAATAAACGCTTTCAGTATAACGTTTTGAAGCTTTTGCTTCTATGGGAGGTGCCACGCCCTCTTGATCGAATTTGCTCAGTTTTTTCTCAGAGCTTGCGCTTATAATTCGAAGTATTTATGTGTATTTCGGTTGCATTGTCGTAAAAATTTTCCTAAAGTTGCATTTTGAATATATTTTTTGTATGGGCGGTAGGCGTGTCCGTTGACCGATTTAGCTCATTTTCAATCCCACGAGCTAACTTTGACAACGGAGGTTGTGTATTAAATTTAATCGAATTATCTTGCTCAATTTTCCCAAAGAATGTATTTCCACACGCACCCAGCCAGCCAGCCAGACAAACGGACATGGCTGTATAGACTCAGGAGGTGACGCTGATCAAGAATATATACACTTTTCTTTATCTGCCACGCCTCCTTCTCTGCGTTATAAACGGAAGGAAAAAATGAATAAATCCTGGGTGTAGGGTATAAAACGATTACGCTGTGAAATAATTTTCCCTTCGAGCGTTTTTCTCGATGGTTGTGAAATCAGAAGTTTTGAAAAAAACATTAATTTTTCCTTTTATTATAAGTATTTGCTTTCCTACGAATCAACGAGGTGCATTGCATTTATAGTGGCTATCTATTCCTTGAGCATTGGTTTAAGTAATAATAAAAAGAAAAAACATATTGCACTTGTATTAATATCTATCATAGTTCACTAACCCCATTTGACCTATTTCCGATTTCCATTCGGCTGACAGCACAATAATTCCGTTGCACGTAGCTAAAACGTCCATTTAATCTTTGACATAGTCAGCTCATTAAGGGGTGATACCACTTTCAATAAAAACTGAATAAAAATAAATGAAACGTTTATTTTACTTTTTCCAGGTAGCTATGAAAAACTTTGCATTCAAATAACGCAAATACATGCGATTCAGTTTCTTTTCACCTTTCGCCCAGCAAACATTTTTTATCGCGAAAGATTCGTATATTGATCAATATTTAAAATAACACTGTGCAACATTTTTGTGGTGATCGAATCCAAACTTTTTGAGTGCTGTTCCTGAAAGTACCACGAACAAAACATTATCTGGTTTTTGCTAGTTTGGCTCCTGGTTGGATTTTATTGTACTGCATATGGGTCATTCCGTTCCAAAACAGAAAATGAGAAAACAATTAAATTTAATCTGATAACATCCATTTTATCAATATCATATTGTTAAGTATCCATTGTTAACATATCTCCAAAAGAAGTTTTTTAGAATTATAAAAGAGGACTTCTTTAGCATACTGATCTCAATTCCGTTCAGTTTGTATTTCATTATTAACCAAAAAATTTTTATTTTTTATGAGACATGGTTTATTACATCAAAACTCATCAATACAATCCTCTCTAATTGCTTGCGACAATAAGTAGCTGCTTGCGCTGATTTTTGATCAAAAGGCAAATTGGTCCAAATTTGATGTATGACCATAGGACTCATACGGCTTTGTTTTGTGACCAAAGACCGTCTTAAGCAGTTATTGCTTATAGCCACATACATTATTAAAACATTAAAAAACGAGCATTTATTTTCTTATCTTCAACAAAGTTGTAGCTATAGGCTCAGGTAAAGAAAGAAAGTGTTCAAGAAACTGACCCGAAAAGTTATGCCTTGGGCCTTAAAATCACAAAAATTCTAAAAAATTATACAATTTTCGATCATAGTAACCAAACCATTCCGTATTTTGAAAAACAAATCAAACAAAATTATAGCCGTGACTAAACTGAACTACTCTTTAGAGCGTGACAAAAGCAAAATCCAGATAGGTTATTATGTATGTATTTTTCTTTACGTTTTGCTCAACCCACATTTAGTGATGGGCATAATTAGTCTTGGTCTTAAGTATTGTTCTTTGTAATTTTTCGAGACAAAGACCAAAACCAAGACGCTGATATCATTGCAAGACCAAGACCAAGATCATAGCAGTCTTGGTCCTGCACGCGATAATTGTCAAGACCAAGAATGTTTTTAAGTCTTGGTAATTTATAGTTAATATGTGTTTCACGACCATTTCATGGATAAAATCATTCCTCAATTTGAAATTTGGCATCTTAAAAACCCAACTGCTGTGGAAAAATGAGGTCTCGAAATTTTGAATATTCAATTATCTCCAGAAGTTTTTTAAAAGACCAAGACCGAGCACAAGACCAAGACTCATTGGTCTTGGTTTGCTCATCACTACCCACATTGGCCCAGAAGGATACTTTTCTATCACTTTACTAAAATAGGGATTACAATTATACTAGAACATAAACTATAAAAATTATTTGCCATTTATGAATTACGATGACCTCGGGTTCTTCACTCCTATCAATGACTGAAAGTCTCTCCAAAAAGACCATTTGCATATTATGCATGTTATGGTATAGAAGGCTTATTTTTTATATGTTTGCTGGGTCTTTGAATACCCAACAAACAATTTTATAACCTTTTCAATTTTAACGCTTGGAAAAAGTTAATTTCCAAATATTTTCATAACCAATTTTCAAACGTTTGGAAAATGTTGTTTTTTAAGAATTTTCACAATTGATTTGTAAGGTTAAAATCAACAATTGGAAAATAATTATTTCCAAATGTTTTGGTAATCGTTTTCCATACTTTTGAAAAATTTTTTATTTAATTTTTTCCAATGACTTATCGACCTAATTAAAACACAAGGCATTTGAATCAGTTGGTAAGATTGTCGACTCATAACTTGGAGTTCATATGTTCGATTCTCAGAAAATAAATTTTTTTTTATTTTTAATTGAATATTAAAATGTTTGGAAAATGTTGTTAAGTAAACAAAATGTTAATTGAAAAATTTGGAAATTATTGCATAAAAACAATTGTAATTGTTCCAAATTATTTTCAAAAACTTGCTATGAAGGGTCCAGTTTCGATTATTAAATATTAAAACTCAAGAATTTCCAAACATTTTTCCAAACGTTTTTGTTTGTTGGGTATATTCAAGCGTTTATTTGTATAGATACCTAGTTGAAAAGCCTCGTATCGGAAATTTTTTATCTTCGCTGACAAAATTTAACAGTACAGCTAAAAATAAGAAATGGGGTAAATTTTACCGATTTTCAGTTTAAGGTGGAATTCAGTGCTTGTTGATTGCGGTAAAAGGGCATGGCACCTTCCATTCACTGAAACGTTGCAAAATGCTGTAGTGCAAGTGTTATCTGAGTGGTACTTGAAGTAATGCAACAACATTTTGCACAGACAACAATTCTCGATTCTCAATTGTCATAATTTTAGTGTTAAAGAAATACATGAAAAGTCTATAAATTTAAGATCAAAAAATTAAAAAAATTTTTAATGTTACTAGAATTGCTCAGTGGTCAAAATTTGACCACAAATGTATTAAATAATTTTGGTACTTTTTGGACAGTTTTAGTGCTTTTTTACTATTTGGTACAAAATAGAAAAGCTCATTTATCATCCCCGGTGCAATGACAAATGAGAAATGAAAAGAAAATAAAAACCATGAGTCAGTGTCAGTCAGCTTTTTTTCTTTCTCTTTGTGCTGTATCCTCTTTTCAGCTCTGTGTGACCGCGTATTTTTTAACTTTGTGCACATTTACACACAAATACCTTTCATATGGTGTATAATTCAAAGTCGTGCTCCATTTCTAACATAGTAAAAAAGGTAGGACTCATTTTAAATTAAAACAAAAGATTTTCAAATATATTGTGTTCATCGCAAAAAAAAAGAATACAACAATTGAAATATTTTTTTCTCACTAGGTTTTCATTCGCATTAAAGCGTACCTAGATGAATATCTGCATGCATACGTATGTATGTGTGTACCTAAATATGTACACATGTATGTGTAAGCAAGTATTTGTCACTCGTAGACATATGAAATAAATATTTAATGTAGTCAAATGAACACTTCAAATATCACGGAGGCGTGACATAATGTTGAGTTTGTAGTGTTCTATTGAATGAATTATCTTTCATTGCCTCATTCGGGCATACAATCGCAATTTTTGTAATGGTGTAAGTGGGTTTATATTATCGCCACTCAAAGGTAAAATTTTAGTAATTAAAAGAAATGTCCTTATGTTATGACACTAATATAAAAACATTTAGTTTTCTTTTAGTTTTAGCATATACATATATTTGTTGTTACTTGGCCAACTTAAGAATTATTTCAGCATCAAAACGACTCTTAACATTTTTATGTTTCCTGAAGATTTCTGATTACATTTAAGGAAAAAGAATAGTGGGCTTGGAATGTGTCAAGAAATAATTTGTTTTTCTATGTTAATATGTGAAAAAATGTTAATAAAGTTGAGATGTCATTCATCTAATATATGAAAGGAATTTTTTAAGCACTTTTATGTTTAAAAAATAAAATTAGTAAGTCTATAGGAATTTATTAGTATTATCCTGAAATTAAAATTACTATTCATCTAAAATTGCTTATATGGAAATCCTTTGTAACGCTTTGGCGCATAATATACAGAACCAATTTTAGTAATTTTTTTTTTTTAAACAATAAATTTGAAAAGAAACTTAACTTACTTAATTTTTTTATGTATTTAAAGTAAATATCCTTTTTTTTAAGAATGAAGTAGGGCACAATTTAATTATTATGTCTCTTCTGTAAAAATAACATTTTCTTAAAACAAATTTTTTTTTAAAGAATTCATGTGAAGTGGCGTATCTTTTGCGTTTGTCAAACTTACAAATAACGAAGTTTGTGAATGAATCAACAAGTTTTAGTTTTTTGTTTTTTCTTTTTCATTTTCTAATAAAAATTGTAGTCTAAGCAAAATTCATGAGGAATAAAGTTAACACCAACTGACGTGACTCTCATACAAATGGCACTGACTCATATGTGTGGTGTTGTCATAAAAAAGCTATCCGACAGGCCGTTGTAGTTTGCGTTTTATAAATATAACTTTTTGCTATTGACCCCATCGCCAGTGTTTGGATGTCGCTTCCTTTTTGGCTCGGGTCTTTTATTTATTGATTTTTGTCATATTTTCATATAAGCAACTTTTAGAATTTTCCTATTTCGTGCTTTTCGGACGTTTTTTATATACCGTTCGTTCGGTTTTTTTTTATCATTCATATCTTACGAGTATGCATTGAGTTAATTTTTGTTTGGAGTAATTTTTTATCTAACTGTATGTTTTTTATTTATTTATTTGTTATTTGGTCTTCTGACCGTTGAACGTTTTCCTAACCAATTGTACAGTGTACAATGTACACTAGATAGCATCAATCCCCTTCAAGAAAAAGAAAGTTCGCAGTAAACCCTCCATTTGGAAAGCTTATCTGTTTTGATTTTTAAGGAAAAAGAATTTTTTTTTTCGACCTCTGAATAAGTAGCTGAATGATTTTTTCCTATTGACGTCCGATCATCAAGTATAGTATATTTTTGTAAATGTCTCGATGTGGGCTATATTCCATTCATAGAAGTAATTTATCTCAAATGTTTTTTTCGACTAGTTATACTCAATATCTCAGTTTCTACCTCCAAGGGCACTTCATAGAATTGAAGCCAATAAAAAATTATAAAATTCATCCTTGCAAAGTTTCCTCAAACTGTTGAAGTTGACGAAGTTATAGCGAATCTAAAACCTAAGTACAAAATATGAAAAACAGGATGTTCCAAAACGAAAATCGCCCCCTAAAACTATGCAATAATCTTTTTTTAATTAATTGCATACTGTTTGAAATGGCAAATGTTAAAAAACGAATCTTGCTATACGAAATAATCATTTAGGTGCTTATTTAGAGGTCGAAAAAAATTTTTTTTTTCCTTTAAAATCAAAGCCCATAAGCTTTCAAAATACGTTGAATGTTTTTTTTTGTGTGGAAATCGATAACATCTAATGTACGAGTTTACTCACTAATCACTCCGTTTTTAAATGAAACGCACAACTTCTGTGATTCAACTTTACTAATCAAAAGTTAACTTTATTTAATCTTACTTAAGCTTATATAGCTTAAAAAGGTTACCGGACATAATCACAACGGACATAATCCGCACTTCGTAAATGGGGATTATGTCCGAAAATTTTTTGGTTACAACCCGCATTTTGGTATTGGGGGTTATGTCCGAAAAATTTAATTAAGATTGAACAAAATTTTTGCAAAAATCCATTTTAAAAATTTATATAATTAGTGTTATATTATATACTGATCCGCGAAGCCGGTGTTGGATTTTTGGGAGTTTTAAGTCCCCCTGTTGAGTGGTGGACTTTTTTTTTTATATAGCTGCTATAGCCCTGTTGAACAACTGTGACAAATTTCAAGACCGCAGTAATTTATTCTCTTTAGATATTTAATTTTACGGTACTAAAATAGTTTTCCAAAAAAAAAAGATTATGAGGTGATGTAACAACACAAAACAACCTTTAGCAACTAAAGCTGATAAAGGCTTTAGCTTTCGCATTTAAAACTCACAATGAGTTATATAAATTTTTTTTTCTCCGAAGTATTGTAAATTTCATGGTAGGAACTTTATTTATTTATTTATTTTAAAAGAAAAAGTCATGGTTTTAACAAAAAATTTAAACAACTTTTTTTTACTTAAATGCAAGTGCAATAAGAAAGTTGTAGCCCCCAAGCAAAAATACACTTAAACTGTTGTATCTTTGCACTCATAATAGCAGCAATAGTTTTAAAACATGGCACATGGATGTGCATATGAGAAAGGTAAAGTTAAAACCCACATACAGATAAAAAAAACACAGTCGGCCTCTTGGTAAATTTCAAAGTCAAGGGTTGCGGTTTTATTAATTTACTTCATTTTCATTTCTTTATTCGGTTTCTCTCTATATATTTATAATAAAAAAATAAATAAAACACGTCCCTCTACTCCCCACCACTCTCTGTTCCTGTGCGTCGCTCTCTCACCCGCCAGCCTTGCTATCATGCAATGGTATTCTCTTGAACTCGTACTCTCTAACTGCGAGTAGCTGATATCGAATCGAGCTGCTCACTCCTAACGCAATGGCTACTTTTCTTGATCTTGACCCACCTAACGTAATGGCTACTTTTCTTGAACGCGTGGCCTATAGTCGTGAGTAGCTGATATAGTATCGGGCTGCTCAAACCTAACGCACTAACGCCACCGAGCAATTTTCCCCTGTACTACGCTCACGGTATTGACTACAATGCTCTTTTGTACGCGACTAAATTCTCCTTACTCCGTTTGCTACGCTGCTGTTTGCATATCAGACCCCATTTGAGACTAGAGCGCACCCACGAAAAACCGATGTATCATCGGGCTTCTCGTTTGTGTGATCCCTCACTTTTGTACTAACCACAGGTAACTCATTTATTATAGGGCTACGTGTGCTTATTGCCACGGTCTCTACGCTACTATCCCCACTACTACTATTATAACTACTTCAATTTATCAAATATTTTGTTTCCTTGCTGCTTACCGCTTTATCTGCTTTTTCTGCTTGCTGCTGTTGTTTGCCGGTCGCCGGCCACGCAAAGACTGTCTGATCTGCTGCTGTGTGTCTAAATTTATGCTATGATTCTTTGCCATTGAACAAATCGAACGACAGCTGTGTGTCAGAAACGGATGTTGTGCAGTGTTGCCGTTTATATCACTTATAGTGATGTGGTGGGGATTTTACCCAAAACTAATTTTAGGCTTCCAATAATTAATTCATTCTTTACTTATTAATAACCACATTATGGTAAATAAATATAGATAGAAGAAACAAATAAGTCGTAATTAAGAATTTCATGTGAAGCTATGTTTTGTAGAAGGTAGACGCAGCTTCGCCAACTTTCCTTCTCACAACTTGTTGTATCGAAGCCCTTAAATATCTACTTCGAAATGTTGACAAATTGTAGAAAAGTACTAAAATAACAGTTATTAACACATAAATTTTGAGATTTTTCTTCATATATGTATGTACTAATTACTTGTGAAGGATTAAGGATGTCTGCTCATATGCTTTCGCATTAAAAAAATTGTAGTTAAAAATTTAACACTCCAATTCACTTTCCTTGTTCAATACAAAAGTTCAGAGACATCACGTCTGCCATTGGTGTATAGGAAATTATAAATTAAATGTCCATTAACTGTCCCCTAGGTCCTCTCGGATACTAAAAATAAAGCGTTAAGTATGAAAAACAAAAAAAAAAAAAAACAATAATGGCGATACTAAAAGTGCAACAGCTAAAATTGAAATTGACATACATAGGAGGAGTGTTTATGAACTTTGCCATTAAAAATGGGCATAAAGTTTTATGTAAAAAACGACACTAAAAGCGCAACAAAAAATTGACAAAATAATTTTTGTCGAATGTTACAATTTAAATGTGTTTTTTGTCGCCTCCAATGACTTTGGGTTGATCGTTTAAATGACAGGATTTCACATAAATAGAAATAAATATTATAAAGGCAAAATAATAAAATATTGCGCATGTTGATAAGAAGAGTGTCACAACTCAAAAAAGTATATGTTTCGAGGCCAATTGAAACAAATTCATGAGCTACATAAAAAATAAAAAAATCCACTCTTTCTTCAATGAATAAGAAAGGTCAAAACTTTTTTTAAAGCTTCAAACGCTTGGAAGAAATGTTTTCGAGTTGTGTTAGTCTTGTAATTATTATGCGATTTGTTTTACTTTGTTACGTCTGTCACCATCAAAAAAAATGTTTGCTGCCAAAATCATATATTATTTGCTGTTTGCAACATCCCTAAATATCAAAGAAATCAAACCAAATCTAAGGATTTTGGAGAATTCGGTACGCGGCCTAACAGGTGTTACAAAAAAAAAAAGCCCAAAAAATATACAAATTGTTACGCTTGACCGGAGCACCTCCCCCTTCGGAGCATCACGAGGATTTTATAGACAGCCTGTAAGTGAAAGTTTAGCTTCTGTCTATGTCCTAATTTAGCATTAAGCCAAAAGTGAAAATAATGTCTTTCCATTATTTTTAATCTTTACCATTTACATGAATATCAAAATGGGATAGTGAGTGAGTGTTGATGTGACAGCGACAGTGACATATGTTCAAGCAACGAGATAAGCTCGAGACAGCAAAATAATTGTTTCATTTACAAGCAACCAATGTCATTTCATTTGTAGCTTCGGATGCTTTTTATTTTATTTTATAGCATAATAACAATTTTATGACTCCAGCGTATTATCTGAACTAAAATTTCATTGGTTGGGCATTTTTTTTTTTTGGAGATGTCACATTAAGCGCGTGCAAAATATGGAGAGGGTAATAAAACTTTAAACAATGGACGTTGAACATTTAAATCTCATACCACCTGTAGGGTGCGAATCAAGTTAAAACGAAATGACCTTCACGGAAATGAAATTAAGTGTGACATTCTAAATATGGTAGATGGTAGAGCATTGGCCTTAATTTTTTCATTGTCACCTGCAGCAATATTATGACAAAAAATTTATGAGATTTTGCCATTTTATTTGACTTTGGAAAATTCTTCCGACAGATACATACAACCATATTACACATTGGCTGAAACGATTCAGAATCTTATCAAGAAAAAAAATTTTTTTGGGTCAAAATCGATCTTATTTCGATGCCTGAGACGAAAAGTAGGATGATTCATTTCTCCTACGAAAACTAGGTTTTCATAAATTCTTTGACGAAAAGTAGGATGTTTCACACTTATTTGGATGAAAACTAGGTTGTTTCATTATATATGATGAAAACTAGATTTCTTCGAAATTTTATGTATAAAAGTAGAAAGTTAAAGATTTTATGACGGAAAAAAGGATGTCTGAACATTTTGGACGAAAACTAGGACGTTTCGATGCCTTGCACGAAAAATAAGTTGTCGTTGATTCTTGCGGCATATTTTAGGCAAAAATTAGGGTGTTTCTTATTTCGTTGCATCAATTTCCTTATGTAACTGAAATATTAATTCCAGGAATTAGTTATTAAGCGAAAGAACGATGAGAATACTTAATATATCTATATATAAATAGGTAAACGAAATAGGTTCAGTCCTTTTTTATGCCTAAATATCAACATATTCGCTTGATTTTTTATTTTTCTTTTGGAAATGCTGTGAAGAGGAGCAGTACATTGGATATTTTTTTTTTAAATGTGCGGTGCCACGCCCCTAAATGGAAAAAACGCTCTCACGGTTAAGCCACTGGATTGATTTTTTTTAAATTCAGTTTGGAGATAGGTTTAACGCTAAGGAACGATAATGTGACTTTTAAGTTTTTAAGTGGGCGGTGCCACGCATTTTGATGGAAAAAACGCTTTCACGGCTAAAGCACTACACCGATTTTTTTTTTTTTTAAACATTCTGAATTAAATCATATTCATCTGTTATATCATAGTTAGTTTGATGTAATTTTGTTTAGGCTAATCCACGTTTTATTTTAACTATTTCCGCTGATGTATGTTTAGTTCGAAAATCAAAACAATAAAAGTTTAAGCAGATTTGTTGATGACACAAGCATTTTATTTAATGCATTAACTAAAAGAAACTCACCGCGAAGGTTAAGGTTCATATAAATACATAAAATAAGTTAACAAATTTGTAAATGCGCTTATGATATGATTCACCCTTTTTAAATATGAAATATCCTACTTTTCGTCTAAAAGTTTTAAACAACCTACTTTTCGTAACAAATTATGAAACGTCCTACTTTTTGTAAAAAGTTTGAAACGTCCTAATCTTCGTCCAAGAATATAAAATATCCTTCTTTTCATATAAAAATTTGAAACATCATACTTTTTGTTAAAAAATTTGAAACGTTGGTGAAGCGTCGATTTATAAACTATCTATTTTACCCAGTGTTGCTCGGGTATCGTTTAATTTTTGACTTGGGTTTATTCGCAGAAAAACAAAATATTTTTAGCAAGAAAGCACTAAAAATACTTAAAAGGAAAACTATTTTTTAAAAATAATGTGCCCAAGCAGATGCTTCAACATAAAAGGTGATCCAATACGATGTGCCTTTTTCAACTGGGTTGTTTTGACAGCTGTTATGTATCAAATGGCTTGTCCATATGACGTTTGTGTTCAATATTTAATACGACTCAATCATTAATAGACTTATTCTTGAAGAACGTTTATTAATTGTGGAAAATTACTACCAAAATCAGTCATCAGTTGGAGAATGTTATAGAGTTCTTCAACATCATTTTGGTCGTTTTGAGCGTCCAACTGAGCACACTATTCGTAACACCATCACCAGATATCGAAGCAATTTCAGAGCCCGTAATTTAGATAATATTGCTGCACTGCGGAGAGTGTTCGTGAAAACCGTGAACAATCCATTCATCGCACTATGGTTTTTTTTGGACTAAAAAGTGCACACAAAAATAATATACTACAAGGACCCTTTTTTTTTAAAAAAAATTAAATGCAAAATTAAAGGCTATACATTGAGCTATCTGAAAAGATGCCCGCTTTTTCTAGCATTTGATCTACAAATAAGGGACAGAGGTCGAAATCTCATAAATTTTGGAAAAAACGGTTTTTCTGGTTAAAAATGTTAGTCGCATTAAACGCAGGAGTGATATATGAACAAATTTATATACATTCAATGAAATCAAGCAAGAAAAAATTAATTCATTATAAAAATGGGCGGTGCCACGCCCCAAAAATAAATTCCTGATATCTCCAAAACTATTAGACGCAGATATATAAGACTCGGTATGTTTGTAATATGCACAGAGAGAAATAATATTTATAAGAAAAGTGGGCGGTGCCACGCCCCAAAAATATAAAACACACCATATCTTCGAAGCTATTTGACCCACGTGGATGAAATTCGGTTTATATACAAAAGTCATCAAGACAAATAATGTCTGCTGAAAAAATATGTGGAGCCACGCCCACAGGCAGAGCTACATGAATGAACTTGTTTCCTGTAAAACAGAGTTTCAATTAATAAAGATATGTTCATTGTTGGGTGTGGTACCGCCCTTTTTTTCAGCAAATGTTATTTGACTCACTATTCTTTATATATATACCGAAATTCATTGCTGTAGCTCAAATAGTTTCTGAGATATGATAAGTTTTATATTTGTAGGGCGTGGCACCGCCCACTTTTTTAGTGGATATTATTTCTCTCTGTGCATGTTACAAATATACCGAATCTTTTCTATCTGCGTCTAATAGTTTCGGAGATATGACGAATATGACGAATTTGTTTATGGGGCGTGGCACCGGCCATTTTCACTTTGAGTTGATTTCATCTTAATTGATTTGATTGAATGCACATAAATTTATTCATATATCACTCCTGCGTTTAATGCGACTAACATTTTTATACAGAAAAACCGTTTTTTCCAAAATTTATGAGATTTCGACCTCTGTCCCTAATTTGTGGATCAAATGCTAGAAAAAGCGGGCATCTTTTCAGATAGCTCAATGTATAACCTTTAATTTTGCATTTGATTTTTTTTTAAAAAAAGGGTGCTTGTAGTGAATTATTTTTGTGTGCACTTTTTAGTCCAAAAAAAAAACCATAGTGCGTCGCCGATATCAGGCTTTGCGCATCTCTTATGGATCATTGTGACGTATCTTGAGGCATGATCTTGGTCTAAAGGCCTATAAAATACAGCTTGTGCAAGAATTGAAGCCGGCTGATCTTGGTGTACGTTTTAATTTCCATTATTTTATCGAAAAATTGTATTTGGCGACGAAGCTCATTTCTAGTTGTTGCCAAAAATTCAAGATATTAGTGTAGGCGACCTCTGGTTTCAACCGAATGGGGCAACATGCCATACAGCTGGAGAAACAATCGCTTTATTGAGGGAAACGTTCGATGAAAACATCATCTCAAGAAATACTTGGCCACCAAGATCATGTGATTTGGGGATATGTTAAATCACTTGTTTATGTCGACAAACTCGAAACTATTGACGATTTGGAAACCAACATAACTCGTGTAATTCAAGGAATACCGGCCGATATGCTCGAAAGAGTTTTCGAAAATTGGACCCACAGAATGAACCATTTAAGAGCTAGTCGCGGGCAACATCTGAATGAAATAATTTTTAAACATTGATTTGTAGGAACCGAACTATCATTCCAAATAAAGATTTACATCAATATATTGATTTTTATGTATTTTGTTTAGAAAACAAATTAGAAAGCTCTTATTGAATCACCCGTTACTTATCTTTTAAACAGAAATGATTGGACAAGCACATTTTATTAGTTAAAAATTATAAAATTCTATAAAGAAGATTTTAAAAAAGTTCGTTACATCTACCATTTTCAACCAATTTTGATGAATGGTAATTTTTTTTATTTGAAATTGTACGCATTTTATGAATAAATTAAAATTTATATGCCTTACCTTTCTAAATATTGCTTAAAAAAGACGTTAAACTGTAAAAAACGAAAATGTTTTTTGTAAATTTTAACTTTCCTCTTGAATTTAAATAATAGTACATGTTTTTAAAATGGCCATAAATCCTTCGATATCCACTAGGTCTTTTATGAAGTGTATGAAGTTTTTGTGTTATTAATGGAACTTTCTTAGTGAAACATTTCTTTCAAAGCCTTCATCATTAGATTTATAAAATTTAATGGTCGAAGAACTATTTTTTTTTTTTTTTGCCAAAATACCATTGTGCGGCATGCCACTTATTGATAGAGGTATGGATAAATAACTGAAAAAGTACATTGCGAAGATATCTCGAAAATCAGCCTTCAAGTGAAGCCCAAAAGTTGTTTGCAATCTACTTACTAAGCTAAATGGACGACGACAACCAGCACAGTATTTAATGTAATGTGCAAAAATTATTTAAACATTTCATAAAAAAGACATTGAAATTTCACTTAAATGGCAACTTGTGAATGACTTCTTAAGTGTTACGCGGTTGTTGCTTCCGTTTAACCTCCTTAAGTATTCCAATAGGCTGGCGATGATGATGAGTTTGCTGCTGCCGGAGCAGAGCGGTAGAGAGGAAGCGTCTGAAGTCAAAGAAGTTTTGATTACTTATTTGTTTGTTTTAAAATCATCGGCCGTGTGCTTTAAGTTCTTTCTTTGAGCACAAGCACAACAGTGTACTGTAGATTGTTCTATGCCTTCCACCAACTGCTTTTAAGGGATTCCATATGGACGGAACTCAAAGCGGAAAATGCTGTAACCGTAATCACCGACAAAATAACAGTAAATCGGCCGAATAAGCTTACAAAGTGTAGCTGCACTTTTAATGGGGAGCACGTTTCAGCATTTTTTTTGTTTGTTTGTTTGTTTGTTGTTTTTGTTGGAGGGTTATGCCTTCTTCTTTTGCAATTGTTTTTCTTATTTTATTTTGTGTGCGCTCTTCATTTGGCTTTTGAAGCTTAAAGAGGCGTTAACGGCTTTTAATTTGGTTGAATTCTTGTATTGATTGTTTTTTGGTCGGTTTTTTGTTGTTGCTTTGTTTTGATTGGAATCCAGTGGGCATTAGTATTGGCAATAAAAAACAAAAAGAACAACGTTCTTATGGCCAGCAATAAACGGAGAGTGACAGCAATAAAAAACAGCAACCGAAGCAGCATTGAATGTAACAATTTAGCGCTGTGTGCTTTTGGGCGCTTTTTTGCTGTAAAGTGGCTCATTTAAAATGCTGCCATAAGGGGGCTGTCAAATGTTCGTTTTCTTTGGTCCTTTCTTCAGTTGTTTTTTTACTCAATTTCAACGTTTGAGTACAAAATGTCAAGTGCTTAATTTTTTTGTTTTCAAGTAATTAATCATTCAACGTTATTTACTCATTACACAGCAAGTGGCAAGTAATTTGGCCAATTTGACACAAGGACTCAAAAGGCTTCTAACAAATGCGAAAAATATGTATCCCTTTTTTTTGTTAAGCGAAATGTTAGGTTTTTTTTTTGTAGGATGTCAACGCTATGGTTAAAAGCATTAAGATCATTTGGGCTATGGGTGTGGAAATCAACTTTTATTTAGAAAAAGAAAATCGCTCATTTAGTGCTAGTGATAATTACACTTTTGTAGTTTTTGAGCATTTTCTAATTTTGTACAGTCGCACACAAATCAGAGTGGGCGCTATATGCGATGTTATTCTAGAAGAGTTGCTACTCATGCTATAGGTATTGCTATGAGATTTCAGAGTGGAAGCGATATACAAAAAATTATAAATAATAAATAAACGAGATAAAAATATTGAGTTGCGATGAATTCATTAGGTGAAGAATTCTTTATTTCGCCAAATATTTATGACACCTTGATCGTGAAAAAAATTCGAATTTATCCTATCAATAGGAATCAAAATGAAAGTGGGGAGTTTCATAGACTCTATGGGGAGTTGCAAAAGTACGCAAAGAAATTCTTCGATTATGCAATTACGTTAATTGATACCTTTGATTATATTTTATGCAAAATTGAAAAAAAAAAAAAATTACTTATTTACTTGCTGGAATTCCTTCAGCAGAAAAATTGGTTTCCTTTACTTAATTGCATGGTTTTTTATGTCTTAATAATACTTTACAAACAATGTGTTATGTTATTCAAGATTGATTTATAATTTCTTTCACATCTCCAATATTCTTTAAATGATTTTCTCGGCCGGGATATATCAGGGTTTCTGCATTCGATTATCCGATGTTTCTGCATACGTGTCAAATATGGATACTACGTAGTGTTGTTTAACTTGTGTCGGTAAAATTATAAGATTTATTATTCGAAACTACCATGCACGCCTGGCGAACACTATAAAAAAAAGTACTACATGGAGGTCAAGGGCCTTCAGAAGGTATGGATAACCTTCCCAGTTTAAAGTACTAACTACCCTAGAAATACCTAAGTGATACGAGACCTTTAAGCTTTCAACGTTTGAAGATCGATATAAAAATAAAATATTGATGTTTTCGCATCGAACGCTTGGCTGTGCACATGTGACCAGTGATGTCGTTTCAAAAAAAATCTCGATACTAATTTTTAGATTTTTGGGGAGTATTTTGGGCTAATAGGGAGTACTATGCTAACATGTTTGTTTTTTGACTGTCTCCCAGAATAAAATGATTTTTAATGACGGTATCAATTACAAGTTGTTTATTGTAGAAGGTTTTAACAGACAATATTGCTTATTATTGTAATTCTAAACTCATTTGTATGTATAGTTCCTTGTCTTATGTAATTGAATCATTACTTAAGGATTAGAATCAGAAAAATTATGAGGGTAGTCATTAAAACAACTAAATGCCTCAATAACCTCTTTATAGTTGTCAAAACCAATTTGAGTTTTGACAGCTTTACGAGATTTTCGAGGCAGTTACACATTGCAAGGAACACACTATATAAAACACATACATTAAACTTATGTTATGTATTGCAACTTATTTAATAAAATGAGATCGCTTTTGATAGTTTGCTAAAAGTTCTTGAGTTGGAACTCAATTTTGACAACTATTGGCATCCAGCACTTTTTTTGCCATAAGTATAGCAATGACCGTTTCGATCGCTTTTGTTTTCACGCGTTGCAAGTTTTTGCATACATCTGAATCGGATGCTACCTTTTTTATTAACGCCATTAGGTCGGTTATCAACAAAAATGGCAAGTTGTGCTGAATTAGAAATAGAATTGTTTGGAGCTCACAAGTTTTAACTGCATTATTTTTGGCATAAAAAATTTTAGAGATGTCTGTTTGCTATTCCAAGCTCAGCACAACCTTGGAATTAAATTTTTAACTTTCATGTCTTGTCAATTGCCTTACGTTGGTTGGAATCGAAACTTGGCAATATTTTCAAAACGACTTTGCTTCATCCTTTGGACCCATTCTTGATTCGAGCCAACTAAAATTTTCAACCAAGCAGTTCGAAATTTTTGTGCTCTTTTGTTGCTGGATACTTCAGCACGTCTGATATCGTTTACCTCCACGTTTCTGGTGATTTGCTAGTATCAGTGGAATTCGCAGCTACTTTATTTGCTTAAACTATAAACCTGTTATAAATATATTGAATTCGTAAATTTAATTGCAGAAATATTCAAACTTTTTCACTTACTTGTCCATATTTCATTAAAATCACTTGTTTTCAAGGCTTTTTCAAATTATCGCCATTCACTTACTGTGAATTTTTCAAATATTAAAAACTAATTTAAAAGTGGGTATTGCCAGACAACATTAAAATCTTTGTGCAGTATGTGCACTTCAAAACCATTAAGCGACACATACATTAAGACAGACTAAATTGTCTGTCATGTGAACCAGCTCTAAGAAACATTGAAAATTTTAGTTTGCCTTACACATGTCTTATGATTGAAAAATTGCAATGAAGCACCAAGTATTGAAAAGGAGTACAAAAATGGTTCAGGGGAGTATAGGAGTACGCTTGCTCAAATAGAAGTACAAACGACATCACTGGCTGTGACTGACTATCTTCTGCCTTTTCGTTCGTTGCTTAATAGTCGTGTAGTTGAGCTGAATATATTCACTTGAGGTAAATATTTAAATTGAGGTGAATATTTTACTGAGGTGCGCATACTTGAAGCCAAGGGTGAATATTCAATTTAGTTCAATTTAGGTGAATATACCAATGCAGATAGACATAAGATTTGTGACGACACTTGGGACGTTCCAGTTTCAATCCGATTTACTGAAACGAAATTCCGATGTGGTGTTCAATATCGAAACGCAGAGCACCATAAAATTGATTCCATTCCGATTCCGATCGAAATTATTACTTGGAAAGCTTTTAGAGTTAAATCATCCTATAGGCGCCCCAGAAAAGTTAACGCCGAACAAAAAGTGTATCTACATTTTTATACCCTACACCCAGGGTATATTCACTTTGTCCTTCCGTTTGTAACGCAGAGAAGGAGGCGTGGCAGGTATAGAAAAGTATATATATTCTTGATCAGCGTCACCTCCTGAGTCGATATAGCCATGTCCGTCTGTCTGGCTGGCTGGCTGGCTGGGTGGCTGGCTGGCTGGCTGGCTGGCTGGCTGGCTGGCTGGCTGTGTGTTGAAATACACTTTTTGGGAAAACTGAGCAAGATAATTCAATGAAATTTGGTACACTGCCTCTGTCGTCAAAGTTAGCTCGGGGGATTGAAAATGAGCAAAATCGGTCAACGGACACGCCTACCGCCCATACAAAAATTATGTTTAAAATGCAATTTTAGAAGTATTTTTCACGACAATGCAACCACAATACATATAAGTACTACGAATTGTAAGCGCAAGCTCTGATAAAAAACTGAGCGAATTCGGACAAGAGGGCGTGGCACCTCCCATATAAGCAAAAGCTTCAAAACGCTATACTGAAAGCGTTTTTTGAGATATTCGAACCAACTTTGACTCAGACACTAAGAGTCATAAATGAAAGCTCTCAGCAAAAATTGGTTGAAATCGTACAAGGGGGCGTGGCACCTCCCATATAAGCAAAAATTTCAAAATGATATACTGAAAAAGTTTTTTGAGATAATCCAACTAAATTTCACTCTGACACTAAAAACTATGAATGCAAGCTCTGAAAAAAAACTGGGTGTACTCGCACAAGAGGGCGTGGCACCTCCCATATAAGCAAAAGCTTCAAAACGCTTTACTGAAAGCGTTTTTTGAGATATTCGAACCAAATTTGATTCAGACACTAAAAATTATAAATGAAAGCTCTCAGCAAAAATTGGGTGAAATCAGACAAGGGGGCGTGGCACCTACCATATAAGCAAAAGATTCAAAATGCTATACTGAAAGAGTTTTTTGAGATAATCCAACAAAATTTCACTCTGACACTAAAAACTATAAATGCAAGCTCTGAACAAAAACTGGGTGTACTCGGACAAGAGGGAGTGGCACCTCCCATATAAGCAAAATTTTCAAAATACTGCAGTGTAGGGTATTTATTTTTTGGCCAGGCCAAAATTTACACCCTTACTAGTTTTTATATGTGTTTAATAAGATTTCTATTTCCTTAACAAAAGAAAAATCTTGGCGGAACTTTGCGAAACAAATTAAGTAGCTCTGGGCTTTTTTCATAACCATTTCTAACTGATTTTGAATTCGATTTTAATTTAATCATAATTTCAAAAAAGTATAAGTTTTTGCAGGTTTTGAGTTAAAAGGTTCGATAGTACTCTCTTTTACAAAGAGATGCCATATTCAAACATTCATATCGGTTCAGTTTTAAAGTAACCATATAATTTTTACAGTGTACACTTAATTTTTATTTCCAACTTACAGAATTCTGCGTCTAAAAAGTGTACTTTTGGAGAGATTCTAAAAGGGTGATAGACATACCTGGATCTTTCTTATCAATTTTTGAGGACTATGAATACACTGTGGAACAATTTCGAACATTTTTTAAAACACATGAGAAAATCCCAAAAATTCTTAAAGTAGACGTTAAAAGAAAATACCCGTGTCTCGTGGTTTTTCTCCAGCACGTCACATTTTTTTTTAATCGATTTTTGAAGTTTTTTTTTCCACTGTATATGAAAAAAACAAAAATACCGCATTCTTGTGTTAAATCGATGAATTTAACTATATGATCCTTACATTTGAGGTGTATCATGTGTTCAGCAAACTTATGCAAGATATTTCGGGGAATATTTTTTTAAAAACTTTTAACCCTGTTTGACCCCCACATGTGGGTAATTTTTGCCCTTTTCTTAAAAAGGTACAAAACTTAAACCCAAAACAGGGAATATTGAGTCAGTATGTACTACAGAAATATTTGCTATAAAATTTCACTAATAGTTTCTAAACACGTAAAGGTCAAAATTTGAGCCCTAAACCAAAAAAATCGTTAAAATCAATTAGGACTTTTCACATTGCATATTAATTACATCCCTGACGCGCTTACCTTAAGTTTTAAGAATTTTTCTTTTCGGCAACCCTTAATGAAATTTTTTGTAGGATATTTTTGCAAAATTTTTTAACCCATTGTGGCTCAGTTTTAGGAAAAAGGGTCACAAAGACCAATAAAAACAGGACATAATGGGTTAATGTATTCTAGGAAAATGATCCTTGTGTGATTTCGTTATGATCTTGTGAGAACGAGTTTTGTCCAAAATGTTGTTTTAGAGTTTTACAGTGGGGTGAAATTTGGAAAATATTTATTGTTAGAACTGCTTACTGATTTCAACGGTTTTTTTGCTTTCGGGATAAAATTTTGCTTTTTTAGTGTTCAGCAACTAGTAGTGAAATTGAATAGCAAATATTTCTGAAGTACATACTGACTCAATATTCCCCTGTTTTAGGTGTCATTTTTGTACGTTTTTAAGAAAAGGGCAAAAATGACCCACATGTGGAGGTTGTGCAGGGTTAAAATTTTCTACAAAAATATTCCCCGCAATATCCTACATAAGTTTGCTGAACACATAATACACCCCAAATGTAAGGATCATATAGTTAAATTCATCGATTTAACACAAGAATGCGGTATTTTTGTTTTTTCATATACAGTGGAAAAAAAAAACTTCAAAAATCGATTAAAAAAAAATGTGACGTGCTGGAGAAAAACCACGAGACACGGGTATTTTTTTTTAACGTCTACTTTAAGAATTTTTTGGATTTTCTCATGTGTTTTTTTTTGTGTCGAACGGTGATATCAGTTAGACAATACAGTCTGTAAAAATTTTAAAAAAATCTTATATTTGACTTTTGGGCAGCTTTTAAGGATGTGCGAGTCGTTAGATAGGCTGCTTCTAACTAATTCGAGCTACTGTAGTGTCGAAAACACTGTTTGCATCGATTATTTTCTGGATTGCATAAGGTTTTATTTTAACACACGCATTTCATTGGGCGTAATCGATTACCCCAACAAAACATTTCATGTAATCGATTGAGTAATCGAAAAAATTATTTCTGTCGAATACTTTCTGGGTTACATAGACTTTTTTTTGACATGTGGGCATTGTGTCGCACATGACCGTCGATTACGTTTGAAGTTAAAAAAAGTCAAAATAAAAAGGATTTTTTTTTTGGATATCATGGGCTAAGATGTTTTAGAAAATTGGTCCTTGCGTGATTTCATGATGACCTTGGAGCAACAAGTTTTTTCCAAAAAAAAAAAAAAAAGATTTAGAGTTTCACAGTGGATTGAAATTTTGAAAATACGTTTTTTGAGAGTAAAAAATTTTTTTGCATCAGTCTGATGATGAGTCATGAAAAATTAATTTTTTTGTTAATAAGGATTTATTTATACGTAATTAGAAACAATTTGTTTAATAAACGTCGATATTTTTCTAATTTTCTGAAAAAAATAACAATATCAGAGAATTTTTCTTAAGAAAAATTTACTTTGTGCACAATCATTCCAAAGAAAAAATTCATTCATGCGACTATGTTGTGATTAAGGCAGTTAAAAGTGGGCTGAATCGCAACAGCATTTAATTAAATGTTACTCATACGACCCGTATTACATGAATCAATAACATCTCAAATCTCTCCTTATGTTGCAACTCACCAAAACGAGGAAAATGAAATCGTATCCTGATTAATGTATCTTTAACAGAAAAAGAAATATATTTCTGATAAGAAACCATATCGTTCTATTTGATTTTTCTCAGTAAGTGTAATTTTTATTGCCAAGCAGCAATGCTACTTGATTTACTTTTTCGTGTCAACGCAATAATTATATACATTCTAGGTATTATAAAGATATATTTTTATTTTAGATATGGCTAACTAATTCTCCCGTCAATCTCTGTTACAATGTGTGCAAAAATCAATACTTTAGTCCCTTTAATCGTTATTTTTAAAAAACAGAAGAAAAGGAAAATAAAATTTAAATATCAAAGTTTATTATTATGCCCGTGCATGCCCGCCCGTTCTCTTCATTGCACAACACTTAACAAAAGCTTTTCATTCTATCCGGTTTTAATTCCTCCACCATGTCTATTGGCCTATACATATGCAAATGTGTTGTTTTGTTTTGTTATGTGAGCATGTGTGGGCTTCAGATATGTTACTGTGTGTATGTCAACCCTTGTCACGTCGCTCTACATTTAGATAGGACATTATACAATAATCACATTTCCTTTCGGGGTTGATAAATGGCCCCGAAATGCCAAGAATGTTCTTATATGTTGGCACGTCTCCGGGGAATGAGTTATGCTTTCGGTCAGTTCTTTTATAATGACGTTTATGACTTTATCATTGAAATGTGTTTTTTTTTATTTTTAAATTGTTTTGTTTTGCTTTTTATAAATATTTCATTCAAAATCAAAGAAATATCACTGACAAAGCCAAAATATTTAAATTAAACAAAATGAGAAGTCTAATAAAAATACGGCATCTTTTTAACTGAAAAAAGAAAGAAATAACTTTGTTTGAAAGGGTTTTGTTTTTTTCAAGGTTAAATAAGAATCATATTTATTTCAAAAAATTTATTTTTAACTGCAAAACTTTTAGTGCGATGCCAAAAAAAAAAAAAAAAAAAAAATATTTGAATGCCATGTCCTTGAAATATCATTGCTTTAAAAGTCACTCGATTGTAATTTTGTGCCATTTATGTGGTAAAATGTTGACAACGAAATTTGGATTGTTTTAGGTTAGTGGCCGTCCATAATAGGATTTTTGACCACCCTCCCCCCAAGTCACAAATGGTCACATTCTTCCAGACCCCCGTTATGCCTACGTCAATAGCATGTGGTAAATAATTAGCAGTAAAAACAAATAGAATTCGTAGCCGTTAATAGAAACATTTTTTTATGATAACATTCCAAAGCTATTAATAAAAAAAGTCTGAAAAACTTTCTTTCAAATCTCTTGCCCTGGATTTTCAAAACATATATCTGCTGAATTTATCGGAATAGTTTCCGATTCTCCATTGTCCTCCCTTTCCTTAGGAATATCAGCTAAAAGAGTGAAATCTAAATCGTCCTCGTCTAGCCAATCCACTTGATCGTCAGCTTAAATTGCCATCCATTCTCTTTGACGATTTGCTGCTACTCTTATGCGTCGAATTTTCGGCAATACATTACCCGACATCTTGTTCGACTTGTGCAAAACTTTATGCTTCCGGAGCATTACTTTTGAAACGAAATATATGTGGCATAATTGACAAATTTTTGACTCCAGATCTTTTTGAACTGAATGGCAAAATGAATAGTATGGAATAGGAAAGTTTTCGGCTTGAAAATTTCTCAACTGGAATTTTTATTCCGGACGTCACATATTCATGACCCCCCCTGTCACAAATGGTCACATCTTGCTAGACCCTCTCAAGCCGTGACGTTCTTTATGGACGACCGCTTATCAAAATGGATCAAGTGCATCGTTCCAAGAAAGAACAACATATTTTCATTGTACAGTAATACTTTAAAAAATACGTAAGCTTTCCAGCTACAGTTCAAACAATATCATCTTCAGCGATTACTCATATTTTGTTAATCGTCCAATTTGTCGAATTTGTGGTTCAGAAAATACAAGAGTTGTGACAGCGTAGTTTTACGAGGCAGTACAACAAAATAAAAAGTTTACTATATCCTTTCCTAGGACTTAGTCTATCTTCAAGCTGAATTTGAAAAAATTGATTTTGTGATATGCTATTTTCTTTAAGAGAGCAAAGCACAATCAACTAAAAAAAAATGGTTTAATTCTACGTCGGAGTTCAGTGTATCACCATTCCGCATACCATATAAAAAAAAACTCGGTTTAGTGACTTAGTCGTGATACCTTGTTTTCTTTTTAGCGGAGTGACACCGCTCACTAATAAGTAAATTTTTCTTTAGTTTCAGCCTACAGTCTACTTCTATTTTTACAAGAAAAAACTTATCCCATAAAATTTTTAAAACATCCATAAATAAGTCTATTCAATTTTCCTTTAAAGTCGGTATGATCTTTAAATTAATTTTGACTAACTTCTCAAAAAATTCTAAATTTCTTATAATAACGTTGAATATAATTAAAATTTCCTTGTCTGAAGAAGTAATTTTCCATTGGTCATTTGATAAAATTTTCTTAAGGAGAAATCTCAACACATAAAATATCCGAAATTTCCATAGCTCTCTCGAATTTTCTGAAAGTAATTACCTTGAAGTTGGTACGTTTTTCAATTTATAGGGATATTTAACTTAAACTATAGGTACGTATTTTAGTCAAACTGATATTGTTTTTAAAAAAATCTCGAAAGGGAAATTTTTAGGGAAATTTTTAGGGAAATTTTTTGGGAAATTTTTTGGGAAATTTTTATTTTTTCTACAAAAACTTTAAATCAATGAATAAAAATTCAACTTAGCAAACTCATGAAGAGGAAATTCCAAAAAATAAGGATACTGCAGATACAGGCTTAAAAAAATTTGCTTCAGAGCTAACCAAAATGGACATGACGAGACGTAACGAGAACATTCGAGTATATGTAAACATATATTGACAACCAAAATGAACTTACGTAACTGTTCGAGAGTGAACGAAACATTTTGATTATGCACAAAACCATGAAGAATACCATAGGCCATATCACAAGAATTACAATTTAGGAGTTATCTAGTTGTAGCATTGACGTGGCGATATGTAATGTATAAATTAAATGATTAAAATGGCAGATTTTTTATAAAATGCTGTTCTGTATCGATTCGTATGCTTACGTAACATTTTGGTCAAAATGCCTAAATTGAAGTATTTTGGTTAGGCTTTATGCCCCAGGCAGGCGGCAGCTCTAATGCACTATTAGTCTTGTTTTTGATGTTTAAGAATTTTTTGGACCCTGAATTGGGAAATTTTTATTTCTATGAAATATGTTTTTAAAAAATGCCTAGAATCATGCAATAAAAAGATTTACATTATTCGTACTGTAATGTGCATTAGAGCTGTGTGGGGCATTAGATGTCTTTACTAAAGCAAAGAGTATTCGGAACAACATTTTCCACAACATTTCAAATATTTTTCAACAAAATGCAACATTTCTCTGTTGGTACAAGAAAGTAAATAATCTTGAGCAAATTTCCCAAAAAAGTAAAGCGTTTTAGAACAAACGAATTATTTCCTCCAGGCCAGAGATGAGATGTGTAGGACTTAACACAAATTAAGGCTACAAAAACGCATTAAAAGGCTTTGGAACGGCTTAGATGCTACTACACAACAAGTCGTAAGCGCTGTAAAAGAGTCCTTAAAATGTGATAACACAACACGTTGGCTAAAACTTAAGTTCAGTTGACTTGGCCTTCAGTCATTATTCACTCAAAAGGAGCAATTAAACAACTACGAGTAGAGTATTAATTGCGTAGTAAAAAAAAGGCCGTAAAAAAACAAACGTTCTAACCAATTCAAAATTTTCATTGCTGTGTGAGCGTGCTCTCCTTAAATTTAGTTTTTAGCAGGCATACACACAGACATACACGCAAGCACGCACACACATTAGCGTAATTCGGAAATAATGAATTACCCACATGTTGACCTTTAGCGGCATGCAGATCAGGCAGGATTTGTGTTGATACGCGTGTTTTTCGCTTTCAACAAAACCAAACCAAAATGTTGTTTGTTTGTATTTGTTTGTTTGTTTGTATTTGTTTGTGTTTGTGTGTGGTGCATGTGTGTACCATTGCGAATAAACCACAACATTGTGTGCGCCCCACCCATATCACTTTGACCGCCCATTTTTATGAAAAACTTTTCTTTTTTTCGTGCGCTAGTGGACATGAAGGGCATTAAATAAAAACCGCCAAAGGACCTGAGAAAAAAAAAACAAAAAAATTAAGTGAGGCAATTGAATGGGAACCAGACCAAATGGTAGACTTACGCGTTGGCAGTTGAAGCTAAACAATAACCGGATTTTTTATCGCTTTTATTTTAGTCTTTTACCTATATGGAACTTTGGCCGATCGAACTTTTTGACTAAAATTTTTGACTGAGTTGTGACCTCAAAAGGCTCATCGAGCTCCATCGAGTTAAATAAAAAGTCATCAATGAAGACAAGGGTTTTGATATTGGGCATTATAAACATTCTCGAAATTTTTTTTTGGACTACCCGGGGCAAAAAAAATTCTTTGTGTAAGGGAAAAAATCTGTAATAATTTGGATGGATATATTTTGACATTTGTTGTAAGCATTTACTCTCCAATTCTTTAACAGGGAATTCAAAGCGCATATAAATAAAAAATGACAAATTAAAAACTTTGCTACTACAATATTTTATATATTCTATCAATATTTTAAAAATCTTAGATCTTTATCCGAATCTTCAGATGACTAGATCCGACCGATATTTTTTGATTAGATATTATTTCGTAGAATTACCATTTTCATAAAATAAGCTATGTTTGAAAAATAAATAGCAGGTGTCCGTAAAGTAAACTTAACTTAAATTTATGAATTGGAATGAAATTGCGGTTGCTCTAATTCTAGATGTAAATGCGATACCAGATCGACCTGGAGTAGATGTTGATACATCTGTTCTGGAGGACTAGCTTAAGATTAGTGTTGAAGATAATGCTATGCAATCTCAGTTATAAGCAACAATGACACTTTTTTTGACAAACGTTACTCCATCAGCTTCTCACAAAGTGTGAAATTTTGAAGATTTATTAACCATTCTGATTATCAGACTGAAGTAAAAGAGAGTCGGAATGATTCTTTACTTTAGAGACAACTTTTAGATCATATGCATAAAGTAAGAAATTTGCATTTTTAAAGCATTTTGAGACATGATTCATAGATATTATAAACAATAAGGGAACAAGCATGCTACCTTGGGGCACCCCGGATGAAACTGAGAACGCAAAAGAACTAACATTGTCAACGACAACATAAGATACTCTATTACAAAGATAAGATCGCAACGAAAAGTGAAAGGATAAATGAAAACCGATTTTGGCCAACTTAAGTAACATTATAATAGGAGAAAGCTTGTCAAAAGCCTTCGATATATAAGAGTAAATAATGTCGACCTGCGAACGATCTTCAAGTGCAGATCTGTCGTAAATAATAATTTAGCTACAAAGTAAATTTTTTCTCTAACAATTTTTTTCGAAAAGTTTCGAAACATTTGTTAGCTAACGAATAGGCCTATAGTTTAAGACATTGTGCTATAAGGGAAAGTTTCCACTTATCGATAACATCACCAGAATTGAGGGATTTATTAAAGATACAGCTTAAAGGCTTTGTTTGATATGGAGTGCACACATTTCTTAAGCAAAAAAGAGCATAAGCCGTCTAAGTCAACTTTAAAAAAGTTATCAAGATAAGCAATGGCGAACTCAATTCTTACAGAAAATAATGATAGTATATCAAAATTCAATAAGGAATCCACATTATTAACAAGGTGGTTATTACAGAATGCAGTGTCATTAATAAAATTTGAGCTAAAATAATTTGCAAATACTGAAACCGCACCAGTTAAGGAATTTGATATCTGATCTTCATAAAAATTAAAGGATGTACGAGGAACTTTTTCTATTTTTAATATAACTTCAAAAAGATTTTGGATTCACTTTTAAGGAATTTTCAATTCCCAAATTATATTGCTAATAAAGGAATTAATTGAGGGAATTGAATTCATGTACATTATGTAAATATTTTCGAAGCAATCAGAAACATAAAGCCTGTTAAAAATGAAATCTCAATCTATAGTGTCAATGTGCCGATTAATGTATTCAAAATTGCAATTATTAAAATCATAAAATTTCTTTTCCATTTTCTCCGAGTTCAAGAAAACATCAATCCAATCTTAAAAACTAGCGCAAAAGATGAGCAATAGGTTCCAAAAATGAAAACGGGCTATCTAAGTAGTTACTTGAAGTTAAGAGACTTACTAACAAAAATTATATCTAAAATCTGTGCAAATCAATATTATAAAACTATCCTCTAAGTGGATCCTTTAAGTGATTAACTTTCTGTAGAACTGAAACCTTTTTATCAGATGTCCAGCAGTTTAAATTGCTCTAATTGAAATCGCCAACTACGCAAAAGCTTTCATTCAGTCCTATTCCGTAATCCGTATGGTTTCAATTACTTTACATTTCGAAAGCTTTTTGATGAAAATGGTAAGTCACACGATAAAAAGCATTAGAATCTTTTATGTGGAAAATTACAGATCCTACAAATTATATTGATTTGTATTAACGAAGAGGTAACCATTTAGGAAATACTCGATAAAATTGAAATTTTTGACTTTTTGCGGTTTTTTAAGAATATTTCTCGAACGGTTACTTTTTCTTTTTCTACACATAAAAGATTTCAATTCTTTATATCGTTCGACTAACCGTTTTCGTCAAAAAGCCCTCTAAATGAAAAGTAATTGAAATCACATGGATTTTAGAACAGGCCTGATTATTTGTGATATTACAAGATAATGATATTATCAGGCCTATTCCGTAATCCGTGTGGTTTCAATTACTTTTTATTTTGGAAGCTTTTTGATGAAAATGCTATGTCACACGATAAAAAGCATTAGAGTCTTATATGTGGAAAATTACAAGTTCTACAAATAACATTGATTTGCATTAACAAAAAAGTAACCGTTTAGGAAATATTCTTAAAAAACCGCAAAAAGTCGAAAAATTAGACTTTATCGAATATTTCGGAGACAGTTACTTTTTAATAAATACAAATCAATATTATTTGTAGAAACTGTAATTCTCCACAAAAAAGATTTTAATACTTCATATCGTGTGAATCAACATTTTCATCAGAAAGCCTCCTAAGAAGTGGTGGATCCAGCATTGTCAAGGGGGGGGGGCCAATTGACTACATTTCTACATAATAACAGAATGCTTTTAAAATCTTTACATATAATTTAAAGAAAAAAGGTATCACTTGGTTTGAGAGGGTGGGCCGATCGCCCCCCTTGGATCCGCCACAGCTCCTAAGTGAAAAGTAATTGAAACAACGCGGATTACGGAACAGACCTGTATATTGTTTAAGTATTTATCATGTCATTTCTTTTATGTCATAAGAAGTCTGCCAAAATATCTTCAACCCATTAAAGAATGTTCTGTCATCATTTCCATGGATGATTCATGATGGCCTTACGACATTACTAGTGTCTTTTGGTTTTCATAATAGAGCGCCTCTGACTTTTACCTATAAAAAACTAAATTATATTCTTTAATTTGGATATTATTAACTTGTAACCACAACGACTTTTGGTTAAACCTTAGCAATTCACTCAGAATTTATGTTTCCAGACTTAAATAATATACAACAGGACAACAAAACTTTGATTTTACATTTTATGCTAAAATTCGATTTTATAAAAATATGAATTTTCAAGGCAAACTCGGTTCCCATTCCTCATCACTAGCATAGCGTACATACATATATGCGCGCTTTTGTAGCTAGTCATGCGTGTCTGTGTTTTAGTTGTGTTGCGCTAGTGATAACGTAGGCGTACAGTCGTGCAATGGTGTAATTAGTTTGAGAATATTTTTGGGATCACTTTCATAATTATTCACTTATTTTATGTCCTGGAAATTTTTTAAATGAAATTTTTATCATATTTTTGTCAAATTTTCGTGTTTGTTTTGGTATTTATTCAAGTACCCACGAATACAGCGATACACAAACTTTTGAAGGATAATAAAAGCCAGCTCATAAAATAATGACACCTAACTAGGGGTTAGGGAAAGTTTTTGTTACCGTACATCTCAATCAATCTGCACACTATGCCTGCGACGATTAATATCGTAAAGCATCCAAAGTAAAGCTGACAAAACGGTCTTAAATGGTTTGAAGATTTTTTGGCTATTTAGGCTCATATACTAAGCAGACTTCAATACATAAAAGTAGGAATAATGAATAATTGAGGAGTGGAAGTACCAAATGCACTTATTACCAAAATTTGATTTTCATGGTTTTTTTGCTTCCAAATATTCTATATACCATTCATTGTCAAAGACAATACAAAACTTAAATCTCAATCTCATGTCCAAAAGGTTAAAAAAGCAATTAAAACAAATGGCTTCTTGGAATCACTTTATTTTGGTGTTTTAAAACAAATATCAAAAATTGACATCGAATAGACTGCCGCGACCTTTGACACAGAATAACTTTGCGGTTGTAATCTCTTTGTAGATTTTAGATATTTATTTAAAAACACCCAAATAATGCGATTCCTATTAATAATTGCTGGCTAAATTTTTTTGATCAGAAATTCTTTTTTCAATGGCCTAGTAAGCAACAGAATACAGAAGACAAATGTTTTCGCGACAAAGCTCTCAATTTCAGAATCACTTTAGGTGAGCGCGTGCTCACTCAATGACCTCTAAGTTTTGATAAATTACTCTGCCAAAAAAGCACTTTTTATGTCACAGTTCCACGTTAATGTCGCAATGTTCATAATTCGTATTTTCTCATTCCGCTTATTAAATTGAACAACAAACAACAAGAAATATAACTCGCTAACATGCTAGGCGTATTTTAAGGAACTATTAACTACTTATTGTGGAGTAGGATGCACAATATGAAGCGCATTGTGATTGCTGGTAACAGTGTTGATTTTTCAGTTTGTGGTCCTCAATTTTAATTAAATTTACTTTTGAAACAAAAGAGGATGACGTAAATTTAATGCTTCTTTTTCATATTGTATGCGTGACTTCATTGCCGTACATCTACTTACAACAATGTAAGCTGCTGTTTTATGGCCACCATGTTAGTGATTTTTATTGAACAGCCAAGACACATTTTTATAAATACGTAATGTGTTTGGAAACATATGAGAAGTTTAAAGTTGAACCAATAACACAGTGCAACAAATAGAAATAAAAAAAATTTTGATTGAGATCTCGATAACTTTATTTAGTTATTTTGCAATTGCTGATATTGTATATGGTAACCATTTTTCTCAATCAGGTCTGTTATACGATTCATTCCTGCAATAAACGTTATTTTCAGACATATGGCACACATCCATTTAATGACATTTGGATTCAGCTACCGCACATGGACATAAAAAAGTTGTCGGGATCTTATTCATAATTTCGCAGTGCACAGTGTTGTTATAGTCGCTACAATCACAAATATTTTAAAATATTTTTTAAGGCAAAATACTGAGTATATTTTCTTATACGAGGGGCACTAATTATATTTCGGGAACTGGCAACACTAATGTCAATAGCTAAAATCTGGCAACACCATAATAAAGTTTGACATTTCTTAGCATAAACGTACTCACAACGTTTTGATGTACAAGTGCTATTCGTTTTGTTTACAGTGAGTTAAGAAAATCAATTTGGCTAAAAAATGGAAATTTCAAGAAAAGGTTTTCGTTGGATAATTTTTTACAACTTTCGACGTGGATTGTGTAAACAAAAATGTGTCGATGAACTCAGTTCTTTGTATGGCGATAAAGCACCATCAAAAACCACAGTATATAGTTGATATAGTGAATTCAATTGTGGTCGGAGTTCCATCACCGACGAATTCCGTGAAGGTAGTCTAAAATCGGTTGTTGTGCCACAAAACATCGATACAGTGCATGAACTGATAATGAAAGATCGTCATGTGGCATTCTTGCACATTACTTCCACTCCAATCCATTCGATTTTGAATGAACACTTAGTTGTAAAAAACGTTTGTTCTCGTTGGAAACCCCATAATTTATCAATCGCTCAAAAAAAGGCTCGCATCGTTTGGATTAAAAAATTCGACCGTGGCGCTTCAAAAGACGTGTATAAGATCGTGACAGGTGACAAATCATGGATATATGCGTATGAGCCGGAAACAAAACAGCAATCGGCTGAGCTAACAAAAGTTGTTCGTGGAAGAAACACAGCGAAGCAAATGGTCGACTGTTTTTTCGGCCGAATGGGGCATGTGGCCACTGTTCTGCTTGAATAACGTAGGACGGTCAATTTTGAGTGGTACACGACCATTTGTTTGCCGGAAGTCTTTGGAGAAATGCGTAAAACCAACCACCGAAGACGAATCATTCTCCATCATGACTATGTGAGATCTCACACATCTCGTGAAATAGGTGAATTTTTGAGCAGTCAAAACATTGAATTGATGACTCATCCTCCGTACAGTCCAGATTTGGCACCCAATGACTTCTTCTTGTTCGCGAATATCAAAGGTAATCTGCGTGGTCAACGATTTATGAGCGCCGAAGAAGCAGTTGAAGCGTTCAAAAACCATGTTTTGAAAGTGTCTCAAGAGGAATGGGAAAAAATGCTATGACAAATGGTTTGAACGAATGCAAAAGGGTAGGGGAATATTTTGAAAAACAATAAAGCCATTTTCAATCACATGCATATGTAATACTGCTTTTGGTGCAGTTTCCTCCACATATTTATGATATAAAAACAAAACACAGTTCCTATGGGAAAAATATCTTCATGGGGGGAGGGGGGCTAGGAACCTCCGTCAAACGTATCGAAAATCCCACTGATCTTATAAATATTATTTTTTAAATATTGTGACGATCTTAGAAAGGTGGCGGGACAAAAAACGGTGGGAGGCCCATCACCGATCGAACTGAAACTTTGGGCCACAGTACTTAAATCCATTGAATCGTGTGAGCTTTGAAACAAAATAGTAGGGATTTTCGTATTGTCGAATATACTTCCAAAATTTTGTGACTTTACCAACGACAATTGTACTCTTTTAACTCCAAGGTCGCGAGTGATAGACAAAAGCTTCTTTCCTATGAAATATAAGTCTCAGAAAGCTTTATTATATGCATTTAAGAAATTGTGACTTAATTATTTTTCGAAAAGAGTACGAACGTAACTTTACGAACAATGGCAGTGTATATAGTATATATATGTATATATATGGTCCTAACTTTTTAAAGAAAAACTGCATAAGACCATTTTATAGCTAATTTTGAAGAAGACCAAAAATAGTACAAAACCAATTTTTGGAAAAAAAAGTCATGAACATTTTTTTAAATAATTACTAAAATAGCAACAAATTTTATTTTAGGACCAACACTTTTTAAGAAGATAATATTGGTCTAGTCATTCTCTACAAAAGTTGTTAAAAGAAAATATCCGAAAAATTCAATAGTTACAAACTTGCAGGCAGTTTTCTTAGTTTATTTTTCAAGCTTTGATCGAAAACCGGGTGGGTTTTTTCCAGTATCGATTCCAAATCTTAGCTTAACAATTCCTATGCCCTTAGTGAGTTTTACATCTTAACCGACGATTTTATTGTGAAAATGAGGAAAGAAATCCCCTAGCACTTGGAATTAACCAAACAATATATAAACACAATGTCGACATGAATTCGCACTTTAGAGGAAACCCCTTCCTATGAATATTTTGAACGATTATTTTTTAGATACAAATTTTTGTTTTCCCCATTCCATTAGTTCCTCCTTAAAAAACACTTTTTTCGTTTGAATTGTTTTTTTTTTTTTTGCATTTGAAATACTCAAACAGAAATGTGTAACTAATTATCTTTTCTCTCTTCACTTTTTCGATCTGTTTCTTCCTTTCGCTCTTACACACACAAATATTTAAATATGAAACATAAAATAATTAAAAAAAAACACATCTTTTTACTACACTTATACACCATGTCATGCACCGCACTCTTTCGCCTGCCTGTTTGTTATCCTTCATCCAAATTTCGAAGGTTGCTGAGGGCGGAACTGTACACGTTGCGCAGAAAGGGCACTTTTAAAATGAGCGGGTCGCTCGATGGCCCACAGAACCAACAACAGTTAAATCAACAACAACAACAACAACAGCTACAACAAAACAACCATAACATCCAGCCACACCCACTGTTACACGAATCGAATCGGCACTGTTCGCGCTGCAATACGGAACTGGGGCGCATCACTAATCGGGGGGCGCCCTGTCGCGTATGCAAGTTGCGAGTATGCAAGGCGTGCCGTGAATTCACCACACGTACCACGGACTGGGTTTGTGTCGTGTGTCACAAACAAATGTAAGTGGAGAAATTTAACACTCTCTCTCTTTCGCTATCTCTCTCGCTCTTTTTCATCTAGCTCTACCTGTTTTCCCTTTATGTTATGCTTGTTTTTTTCTTTTCATATTTCTCAGCTTAAGTTGCCAAATTTTAAGAGATATTTATGCGAAAATTGGCAATTAAATGTTGAAATGAAGCACATTTTCCAAAAGAAAAAAAAATTCTTTTCACGTAATTCCGTTTTTGTTTCTCTTCCTAAGTATTTTCCACTTTAAATTGCACTGGTGAAATTTTTATTTATTTTTATATTTTATGTGTGTCAAAATACAAGCAGACATGTCAAAATATTGGCATTCGTGTTGTTTTTACAATGACAGCTTAACTGTTTGTTTATTTGTTATTGTTGCTTTTTGTGCGTTGTATAAACTGCTTGTCAATTAAATGTCAAACGTATGTACTTTTTTTCAATGTTGTTGTAGTTGATGTTATTAGATGTGTAGTATTCGAATGTAGTTCCAAGTAACTTTTACCACTCAAGTCAAGAATAAGAACATTTATTGTAAGTTGCTCTTGTTAGTTTTGTTAACATTGTAACATTGTACTTGTTACTGTAATGTCACTTGCATTGCATTTCGAAAAGTGCACATTGTACATGTAATCGCGTTATGTACTTTGTTTAGTTATGCCATACATCACAAATAGCACGGTGTATTATCCGTACATTGTGGTGAATTTTTTTCGATTTCCGGAACAGTAGCATTTAGTTAAGTTAACGGGGCTACACCTACACAAATCATACAAGATGAGGTGAAATAAGAATGTGGTGAAACAGCATTTACTAGAATCATGGTCGAAATTGGTTTTTTCTTCTGTCGCTTCTCACTAAGTCAATGGTGAAAGTGTGCATATAGTTAAAATAAAACTGAACTGACCACAAAGATATTTAAAGTTCTGTCATGAAATTTCCAATATTGCAATACGCAAGCTGTTGCTATGTTCTAGTTCAGTATTGTTTTGATTGCAGTGCAGCAAGGTTCAAGTGTTGATAATAAAGTACAAAGTGTGAGAAGGTAATATTAGTAAGGCTGAATACTAAAATAATTGTGAAAGCCAATTGTCACTGTGATAACTTTTATGAGAGTAAATTTAAATAATGATTTTTCAAAGAGATTGGCACTTAGTACTTAGTTCTCATTTCGGCTGCATTATAATCCAGTGGTCTAACTCTTAAACACCTATAATTTATAGACCAAATTTCATAGGAATATCATTTGGGCAAAGTAAATGTTAGTTAAATGTGGTATTTACATAGTGTCTCCACTAGATATCAAAAATAAAGAGAGGCAGGCAAGCAGGCAGATTAATTAACCTAGCTAAGTAGTTCAACTCAGATGGTGAATCTGATGATCAGTAATTTTTTGATGCTATTATTATATTTTTTTTTACAAATTATTTTTGGTCTTGGTCATTATGATCAGGAAGACCAAGACTGCTTTGCATCTTTAGTAACTTATACAATAGTTAATACGAGTGTCACGCCCTTTTTTTAGTATAAAATCATCTCTCAATTGGAAATTTAGCATCCTAAAATTTCGACTGCTTTGAAAAAATAAGGTTTAGAAATTTTTCCAAAACCCAGAATAAGACTCAAGATTCAATGTCCAAGACCAAGACTTCTGTGTGGTTGGTCATGCTTTGCTAATCACTACCAGTTACTGCCGCTCTTATCAGTGATTATGTTTGTATGTTAGAGTGGCCGTTAACTGCAATCAATCAGCTCCAAATGTCGAAAAAAAAGTTTCCTGATTTTTTCAGATTTTTATATTGAGTTCCTCCTGGACCTGATTAGCCCCATGGTAAAATTGTTCGTCTGTTTGCTAAAATTTCGATTATGGCCAAACAGGTAAAACAATATACAGGGTATATTACATAAGGTTACGAAGCTTCTGGGAGGTGATGGAGGAGGCCTAGACTAACAAAAAAGTGCAGCTGGAGGGGGGTCTAAAATGTACCCCTGAGGAGTTATAGGGTTAAAACTGATTTTCTGACTTATTTCAGAAAAAAAAAATTTTCTTGGATCACCCTAACGTTTTAGAAAAAATATTTCTATGATGAAGTTTTAGCCCTTTGTAAGAGCTTTCAGGAAGTGTATATGGTTTATAGGGCTTAAAAGGATTTCGCAAATTTCTGGACCTTTAAACTTTATATATTAATTTTTTCCCCATATTTTGACTTTGGCGCCCATTTTAGTATGAAAAAGGTTCTAATAAAATGCCCTTTTATAATTTTTTTTGAAAACCTCGTCTTACCAATTTGTTAGTTTGAGGTCAGAAAAAATACTTTTCAAGAACAATCCATTTGAAGGCTCCGCTAGTTGAAGGGCAAATGCTGCGAAACCCATGCAAATAACTTGCGTGTTACACAGAAAAATATTTTTTTCTGACCTCAAACTAACAAATTGGTAAAGCAAATGTACCACTAAATTAAAGAAAATTGAACGAGGTTTTCAAAAAAAACTATAAAAAGGTATATTAATAGGACTTTTTCCACCAAAGTCAAAAAATGGGGGAAAAAAATTCAAATATCCACTTTAAAGGTCCAGAACTTTGCAAAATCTTTTTAAACCCTAGAAACCAAATAAACTATCAAAAAGCTCTTACCATTTGCTACAACTTCGTCATAGAAATATTTTCTCTGAAACGTTAGGGTAATCCAAGAAATTTTTTTTTATGAAACAAGTCAGAAAATCAGTTTTAACCCCATAACTCCTCAATCACCTCCCAGAAGCTTCGTAACCTTATGCAATACACCATATATATGGCCGCCTAAGTCAAAAAATGGGGAAAAAATTCAAATATCAACTCTAAAGGTCTAGAACTTTGCAAAATCCTTTTAAACTTTATAAACCAACCAAATACACTTTCTGAAATCTCTTACAATTTGCTAAAACTTCGCCATATAAATGTTTTCTCTGAAACGTTAGGGTGATCCAAGAAAATTGTTTTTCTGAAACAAGTCAGGAAATCAGTTTTAACACCATAACTCCTCAGGAGTACATTTAAGACTCCCCTCCAAGTGCAATTTTTTGATTGGCCTCTTCTATCACCTCCTAGAAGCTTCGTAACCTTATGCAATACACCCTGTATATAAAATTTGGTATTGGATTGGGACTAAAAATGGGCGCACGTGAAAAGTGGGGAAATCAAACACTGTCATGCCTATTACAGCCTATTATCTGGCAGCTTTATAGGGAGATTCCCTATGTAAGTTTTTGTACGTTACTCACTGGGTTTTTCTCTAAGGTACTACCAGGATAATCCAAGGTGTTTATTCAACGAAATAACTTATGTTAAAAAGAACCCAAAAAAAACATTTACAAAATTTTTTTTTCAAATTTATTGTACTTTTTATTATATCTCAACTGTTTTTTCGAATTGCTCAGAGTAATTCGGATTTTTAACGTTTTTCAACATCTTTGGGTAGCATAAGGATGACGTTTTAGAACTACAATACCTTAAAACTCGTCGAACAATCAGAGAATCTCTCTAAAGGAAGTTTGTTTGAATTTTCCAAAAATTGTTATACTTTTGTAACATTATAGCTGTTCCAAAATTATGCGACTTTTCCTATTAACAAAACTCTTCAGTTCTTGAAGTCTTCAACTTTTTGACTACTCAAAATTTTATTTTGTATTTTACGTTTTAAAATTAAACGATTTTTTTATAATTTCACAAATATTTTCAACTTTTCTGCGTTTTTTGCCATTATCATCATTATACAACTTTTTTAGTATCTCTCGAGTTTTCAAAATTTTTTCAACTTTAACAAGATTTTTTGACATCATTAAATTCACATGTGTCGCGTTTGCTTTGAAGGATGATTATTTGGGACTTTATGTGGGGCTTTATTTTTTTTTTTTTTTGTTCTTCAGTGGTTTTTCCTTTCAACGGTATCAATTTAATTGAAACGGAAATGCGAAATGTTAAGTACATTGAGTTATATTTCAATTTAAAAAATGCGTAATTTTAAACTGTGCTGAGGATCCAACCACACACACAAGTATTTTGCATTGATTTAACATTCGAGCAGCCCACCACCTTACATTCATTTTAATTGTTTTTGTTGCTGGTGTTAATGATGTTTCTGATTCTCTGCTGTAAGCAAATATCGCACAAAAAATACCAACGCATCTCACCCAACCTATCATCAACATAACTGAACAACAACTACGCTGCTGCTGCTACTTCTGGAAGTTGTGCAACCAAATTTGGTGCTGCAGATGATGATGAATTTTTTTCTTCTTTGAGTTTGCTGGATGCAAAAAAGCCCAACCCTGAAGTGTGGGTTAATAGAATTAAGCTATACAGCTGCAGCCTTGTTACTGGTGCCTGGTGCTGCTGGCTGCACTGCCTTTATTGAAACCCCTACTCGAATATGAGTACCATCACTGTTTATTGGTCTGTCTGTCTGCATGATTTCATTTGTTTATTCATTTGGTCTTGAGCTGTTTTACCAAACAGTTCAAGCAGATACATTTGTTGTTGTGTTTTTTTAACATATGTTTCTGAAGGAATGTCTTCTTTTCTGATAATTAAGTGGAATTGTTTTGCTTGTTGCAGGGAAATACAGGCGTCCAGCGGTGATTGGCTGAGAGATTTTACTCGCGGTTCATCTGGAGCTGTGGATCATTTGCCAACAAGTGATGTGCTAAGGAAGAGCATACGGCGTTCGTGGACAATATCAAGTAAGTGAATTAAATTTATAAGAAAAGATTAAAATAAATATGTATGTACTATATTAGTTACATATAATGTATGTAGTTACGTAAATGCTTATCAAGTCACTTAAGTGGAGTGTGATATGTGCGGGGAAAGGCTACACAAAAGTTAAAATAATTATAAAAATTATCATCTACTGCAATTGAAGACTATAAGAAATGCTTAGCAGTTTGTGAAAAAAGACTTAATCCTGATCGTGTTGCAAATTGGTCATATTCTTATAGCAAACAATAAAAACTAAAAACATTTAAAATAAAAGTTATGTTTGATTTTAAAAGGCATGAGAATTAAAAGTTCAAAATTTAAATTTGGTAGAAATTCAGTTTTAAAAGCTTTAGTCCAGAAAAATTGGACTCTAAAGAGACTTCTGAGCAAAACATTTTTTTATTTTGGTGTTTTAAAACAAATGTCAGGCTCATTGGTCGTGAAAATCAGTTTTTTGTAAATATCTCGCTAACGGTTACTTTTACAGAGAAATTTAGGTCAACAATTAGCCCTTTGGTATCCGATTAAAATCTGCATTGAAAAAAAAAAAGTTTTCAAAATTGTTACCAATGTAACAAGTTTTTTTTAGGTTAAAAGAATCGGTTTCGGGTAAAATAAAATAATTTGTGTTTTGTCGAAAAGAGTAAAGTGTCATGGTAAAATTTTCAACGCGATCGGTGATGGTGTACCTAAAAGTTGGTTCGTTCTCACGTAGGGAAAAAAATGTTCTAAAATCTAGCTCAAATCGTTCTTAAATGAAATATTCAGAATTAAGCCTAATATAGCATAAAATCATTTTAAAATACGCCAAAATTGTTTGCAATTCAAGCTCAAATTTGGGTATAACATAAATTTTGATAATTAAGGCCAATTGTACTCAATGCACACCATTTTGTACTTGTTTACATAAAAAACTTAACCCATTTTTTGATTAATTCAAGCTTTTGTGATTGTATATCAAAAAATAAATTTTCATTTGTGTTTATTCTGTGTTTATGATTCTCAATATGACTATTTCACTCACTGCTTAAATAATTCCTGTTCGACAGTCGGATTGGGTATTTATAATAGAGTAAATACTCCTGACATACCATAATGGGATGTTACGATGTACTGAGGTGTCTTTCGACATTTTGGTACATTTATTTTTAAAAATGAAATGACTATTCTTGCATTGGGCAAAAATGGGCATATTCATATTTTGATAAATAAGAAATCACTAAGAACAAATGGGCATATTTATTTATTTTTTTTTTTTAAAGTACAAAACTCTGACAAGGATATTCAGGGCTGATAGACAATTTTCTGCAACAATATTTGCTTACGTTTTTAAATCTCTAAATTCCTTTCGACATAATCTTATGTAATACAATTTCTCATATTAAATTATTTTATACCGAAATTGTATAAATTTTAAGACAAATTTTTTATAAAAATCTAAACTTAAACCAAAATAGTAGAAAGTATGAACTTGGAGAACAAAATTTTATTTTTTCGTTTGTTCCTTCCTCCTGGCTAAAAATTTTTTCCTCGGCCCCAAGCTTTGGGAGCCCTAATTCAAGGAACATCGAAAATTACGCTACTGGGCAGAAGTATCTTCTATATATTTATGGCAACATTGTTGCAGCGCCACGTTTTCTTCGTTCAAATCTCGATAATTTTTTTTTGTGCTCGCGGCTCTTTAGGATCCCATTCGGCCGGGGGCCCGTGACATTTTGCCCGTAATGTAACCCTAAAGTTATGCCACTGCCGAGGAACTATGCATTTTCAAATATGTGAGTAATTAAAAGTTTGATCGAACTTCCTATGGCCATCATCTTCCAAATTTTCGGTAAATTGTTTTACCACAGCTATATATGTACATTGCAAATTTTTCACCAACTTTCAAAAAAATCTGAGATGTAAAGTCAAATCTTTATCGATTACGCAAAGATCGACTCATGCCTTACTTCACAATGGCAATACGATACAAGCATCTCCGAGTTACTTTCGAATCCACTTTTTCGGCCTTGAACATGTTCTGAACATCTTTTCGTTCTCCACTGTAGAAGAACCACGCGGATCATGTAACAATTGTATCAAAAATTCAAATTCTTGAAAATCAATAACAATTTACTAATATGCTAGAGTTTTCCTCTCATTAGTAACAATGTCTGCACATTTTCTCTTTGGGTCACGCGTCAGAGAGGAGGGGGGGGGATCGTACAATTTGAAACGAAGTGTCAGTATTGGTTGAAAATTGCGCTACGTAATATGTGAACGGCCTCTTAGTGTAAAACCTATTTCTATAATGCATTTCATAACAATTGATTCAGAGGTTTAACATTGAGAGCGGATATTTGAGGGCGTGGCAGTCCCCACTTAAAAACATAAATGTCTTATATTATTCTTATTTCTTGGTGTAAACCACATTTTCATACCAAATTTTATAAAAATCGATGCAGCGGTTAAGCCATTAAACCGTCTTTGTTATTTAGAATCTGGACTAATAGTGTAATTCTGTGACTGGATTTAAGTTTTGCACAATTAAAATAATAATAAAAGTACAGTTTGATCTATAGCCAAGCCAACATTTGTAATTCGCTCCGGTCGGTCAAGAAGATTTTACAACTGAAATGAGTTTCTACATCAAAAGGTTTTTAGACAAAAAACTAAGAAATGATGGTTTTGATTTAGATCTTAGAAACGTTTAGGAAGATTTTTACACTTAAATTAAAATAACTCAAAATCAAGAAACAATCTGAAAAAATGGCTTTTTGCATTTATCTTACTTAACTTTATTATTTTTTTATTTTTAGATACCGAAGACGATCAAAACAATCCCACAGCACCGACAACAGTTGGAGATAACTTATACCCACAGCAACAAAGTCTTATCGAAGGACAAACAGCTGGTAGTTATCCCTCTCTCATACGCCATCAGTCAACACGTAATCACCCGATCAACTACAACACCGGCAGCGCCATAGGAATCAGCGGTATTGGTGTGGGACCAACAGCACCAATCGAATACCATGTTAATCCACAGCGACGTGTTTTACGACAATCCACGTTACCAAGCAATTTGCCAAATATCGATCCAAATCTGACCGGAAGCGGCGCAAATTTGGCAAACTACAACAACGTTAATTTAACAGCACCAACATCACCACATCAGATACAAAAGAGTCCACTCTTTTCGAGCGCTTATAACAGCGACGATACAATACACATGAATACTGGAACACTTGAGTGCGACAACTTTTTGCAACAGCAGCAGCAACTATTGCAGCAACAACAGCAGCAACTATTGCAGCAGCAACAGCAACAACTATTGCAGCAGCAGCAGCAACAGCTACCGATTGGTTTGCCTCAAGCGCAGCAGCAGCAACAACAACAACAACAGACTATAGTCGGCAGCTCTCCACATCATCGATTACAAGTTTGCAATCTTATTCCGTATCTTTTAACTCGCCACCTCAATTAATTGTTTTCTTTCTTTCTATTCAGATACGCAGACAATCAACCCTACCAGCCAATCCATGCCAACCTCAAATCTACATGTCCACCTCACCAAATCGCAACTATTCCCGTTCACCCGAACGTTCACCTGGTGAACAACGTTACCCACCGTTTATGCGCCAAACTTCATTTCCATGCAATATGTCAGAACCTAGTGGTCCAATGAGCCTTGGTGCCACACCTCATCATCGTTCGAAAATCTTACCTACGTCTCCAAACTGCCTGAGTACTGCTTCAGCCTATCAGCAGCAACAGCAATCGTCGCCACAGCAGCAACAACCTACGTTTGAAGCTTCTGTTGCCAGTGACGAAATGGACTTCTGTCAACAACAGCAACAACAACAACAGGTAATGCCAAAGTCCCGAATGATGCGACAGGCGACATTACCAAATCCAGATCAACATGTAAAGCTGTTGCCAACATCACCACCTAAACGACAAGCATCGCCTCAATATCGTCGTTCGCCTGAATTTACACGCCAGCTGACTCTTCCCAATCCGGAAGCATTTAGCAGTAACTCCTTATCCGTTCATCCACCGAATGCCGTCAATTCTCAAGCAAAGTTTATGCCGATTTCACCACGTCAAAAGCAGAACTTTCTATTTCCTCAAAATCCCAGACCATTCCTTTCGCAACAAAATGTGCCCGCTGTTGGAATTGCCGATAGTTCTTCCGGTTCCGAACACTATTCAAGCAGCCAAAGTGTGAACATTCATCAGTCACGTGATCATGCGAAGATGATCAAAGTGCGTAGTCACAGTAACGAAGAGTACACTATCACAAAGCCATATCATTCAGAGAGTCGTCGTCTTTTACCCGAAATTCCAACAAATCGCTCGTCAAGGTAATAGATTTGGCTAAGCTTACCCAAAAAATCATTAATTATTTTTTACTTTTGCTTTTCAATAGTCGCTCGCCGAGCCGTTTAGTACGGCAGGAATGTGTTAAAGATGATCATCATGGATCACACCGGCGTACATTCGGCGAGGCTAAACAACAATTTCAAAATGTAGCCGAAGAGGATGACTGTCGTCCCGAATATGTTGACTATTTTGGCGATAGCAGTAATAGTTTTCTTGAAGTCGACGAAACGCAATATGAGAAAAATTACAATTCCGGCTTTAGCAGTGAGCCACGCATCATTTACAATGACGGTTCCGATGATGGCAGTAGCTACACACAATATCAACAACGCACTATGGTGCACAGTGCGGAAAATGTCTTGGCTGCAGATCATACCTATGGGTATTATGGTGCTGGTGAACCAACACTTGGAACGACGCCTGGAAATCTTAGCGCCAGTGGTGGTGCTTTGCCTCGAACACCACTTGTGCATAATCGTTTGCGGCGTCGACAATCACGTGAACTGCAGATGCAGCAGGATGAAATGTTGCAGGTGCAAGCTGCAGCAGCAGCAACCGACACGACGCTGACGAGTATAGTTGTTCCTCCAACTGTTGACGTTATAGGCGCTGATGAGCCATCGCATGAAAGACGGAAGCCCGAACAAATGCGCTCAATATCAGAGGATTCTGGTGTGAAAACGAATGCGCCAAAACCAATCACCAGACGCTCACTGTCACATCCCGAAAAAGAAACACATGTAAGGGCAGGCAATTCATATTGAAATAATTAGATTGAGATCTTAATTCACATTTTTTTTTTAAATTTTTACAGGCACAAAAGAAAATCGAACCGACAAAAATCCCAAGTCCGAAGCCCTTGGCTGATATTATGGATAAATCACGTCCTGGTACAAAAATTCCAGCGCTCAAGAGGCGTAACAGCAGGGCAGGTGTAACAATTGATGTTGATGAAGGTAAGAAATGCATACCCAGCTAAAGACACCGATGCATTAGACTCGAAAATTCTGGAACTAATTGTGAAAATCTGAAAAATGGTTTCTAGAAGTCGACAAAATCTGTGAATGGGGTTTCATTTGTACTAGTTTAGTGGCCTAAAAAATGCAAACCCTGAAATCGTAGCTGCTCATTTTCGTGAAATATCACAAAAATACATATCCCATATAAAATAAAAAAAAAATTAAAAAAGAAACACAACAAACAAATATAAAAGTATTTATTTTAAATGTATTTTGCAATACTAAATCTGAATCCGGCCTTGGAATTGCTGTATCTCATATGGCTTTTGAGATATCCTAGCCTAAGCAAGCAAAAAATACCGTTTTTGCTTTATTTTGCAGCTATATAACTAGAATATAGAGCATTCATACGTAAAATCCGATACAATTTCTGAAAGTTCTAATTTTTATCTTTAAAACTTATTTTAAACTATGGCGACGTCTTTATTTTTCTTGGAGATATGCTAACCTAAAAAGTTAAAAAAGTGCAAAAAATTAATTTTCTCATTATTTCAGTCTACGATATTTCGGAGAAAATTTAAGCTATTGACATGATTTAAATTAGGTCTTAAAGGAAAAGGTTATAACTTTCAGATATTGTATCGGATTCTACGTATGAATGCTCTTTATTCTAGTTATATAGCTTCAAAATTAAGCAAGAACGGTATTTTTTGCTTCCTTAGACTACGATATCTCAAAAACCATATGAGATGCAGCAAATTTTGAAAAATTTTGGTCTTGGGACTTTTGCATTTCTTTTAATTTTCACCATTTAAACATATTATTTTGATGTCAACTTTTTTTACGCTATGTGTTGCCTTAGTACCTTTCGAATGGCATACAAACGTCAATTTGACCTGGAAATGTACTGAGCATTTTATAGTGTTATAGCGTTATAAATTTTTTTTTTATGAAAAACCCCCCCAAAGGCAAATCCTGCGCACGGCCCTGTGTAAAGGAGGTGCCAGGCCTTCTTGTCTGAACTCACTTTGTTTTTGGTCAGAGCTTGCGCTAACTGCATGGTATTCACGAGATATAACGAACTAGCCCTCCCTGCCCGCTTCGCTAGGCATACGTTAGTAAGGGTGCAGCATTTTTTCGAAATAATGGGAAAATCAAACGTTGCATCAAAGATTATCTTTGGAGCAGGCCTTAGAACAAAGACACAATGCTTGGTTTGGATCAAAACCGTGAAAAAAAGGTGTGCCCAGGGTTTGAATGAAAGTCTAACAACAAAAATCTGTGTTTTACAGTTTTTTTTTATTTCAGCTCAAATATTTGAAAGGGGTTTATTTTCTACATTTAGAGATTTTTTTTTCACAGCTCTACAGTGAAAACTTTGCCCTCTGGTAGTCCTGAAACAAGTTCAAATTTTTGATTCAAAAAACTGTTTTTTGCTATAACTCATCATACAAGAAACGCAGTTTTTTAGACCCCAATAAATGTAGGAAATCTGTTTAGCTATAGTTTGTCCACTGGAGTGTGCCATTTGTTAGTATGTCATGGAAAAACGGACTTTTTTTTTTTTTTTTTTTGATTCTTTGAAATATTTGTAAGTTTATTTTAATATCTATATTTGCTGTAACCTTTAATTAAATAACAACTTAAATTTTTGATCCTGGGAACATCTCCCGAGTGAAGTTTTTTTCATCAGTTTCGGTTTTAGAAATATTTGGAAATATCGGTTTGCAGGAACTTAAAAATGCTACAAAATACTTTAGTCGGAGTTTTTTTTAAATATGGGACATTTCATGCCAGACCCAACAGACCCGTTGCTTGTAAAATTATTTTTCATTTAAGATCCTTCACACCTGCCGGGAAGATAGGGACAACCTCGAAGTGGAGTCACTGAAGTCTTTTTGATGAGGTTTTGTTCATTTACTTCTACTGAGAAATATGAAAATTAAAAAAAATTTTACTCAAAACTAGAGGTCTATTTAATGATCACTTAGAACAGCTCTGTAAGTTTTTTATAAAAATCTTAGAACCCAACTGCAAATTTCGAAAAATTTTAGATGGAAAGGGTCTTTAGAACATAAATATTTTCCTCCATATTTTAAAAATGTTTGGAAGCAAAGGGGTAAAAGAACGGTATGCCTAATAACTTTAAAAAGCGAACTTCTCGGTAATTTAAAAAAAAATACAGTTCAAAGAGAACATTTGAAAGAGGACTCCCACATACCCTCTCCATGATTTCTCTCCAACAAACTATCCTCGTTTTTTCACCCCTAAAGGGATCTCCTATTAAAATTGTAATATCAACAAAAATTTAAAAAAAAAACAATCCACGTTGCCGGAAGGGGAATGAAATATTCACCGACATCCCTCAGTAAATTTAAGTTTTTTGTGATTATGAAAAGCTGCTCAACATAATAAAAAAAATATTTTTTTTAAGCATAACCTCCACATCAGGGACATAAAAAAATGTGTTGTTGAAACTTTTTCAAAATGACCAATTCAATTTCGATAACTTAAAATTTAAAATGCGCCACAAAAGATTAAATTAAATTACTTTTACTTATACATTTAACAAGATTTCGACCACAACCAACACTTAAACACTTAATAATAACATTTTGTTTTTCCTTACCTTTTTTGTAATGCTTCAGCCACATTGAAGGCGTATCACAATGAGCGAAGGAATTCTGAAATATCATTGAAATCGAACAAAGCATTTGAACAAAATGGACAACATCCGGTGTCCACAAGCGGAAGCGAAGATAAACAAAAAACAGAAGCAAAATCCCAAACGACTCAAAGCCCGGAGAAGAATTCGAATGACGTCAACAGCAAAGAAAACAAAGAGGCAAATGACAAAGCAGCAACTGAAATAAATTCTAAAGTCACAAAGGTAGGCATTACACCAAAGTAAAGTAGAAAACATAGAAAAAAAAACCCTAAAAAATACTCGAAAATATAAACAAAATCTTACAACATATCTATTGAAAGCAATATACTTGTAAGTGCACAGTATCATTCGTCAACTTTTTTTTATATCCTTTCACAACAACAGCAACACACCACCACTTTGGGCGAGCAGGACATACAAAATGCGGTCGAGGCGGCAGCAATTGTTTTTAAAAAAGTCGTCCTTCAGCGGCGTCAAGAGAAAAAGGCAGCCGAAGAGGGTGAGTTGCAACAACAAAACCACATTGTTATTTTGTACATACTTATTAACTATTTGTGGCTAATAAAAAAATAAAATTTAATGGTGATGGTAGTAACTTCAAACTAACAATAGAAATGTCAACAAAACCCAAGGGATATTTCCTTAAAACTTTGAAGAATTTAATAAAATTGAAAATAAAACACATTTCATACATAACAAACTCACTGTAACTAAAAATTAAGATTTAATCCAAAATAGTCTTATGTATGTACATTAGACAGTATCTGCAAACCGCACACTTTGAAAGCTTATCTAAAATGATTTTTAACAAAAACAAAAAAAAAATAAAAAATTTTGCAACCTCTAATTAAGTAGCTGTTTGATTTTTTACCTATTGTAACATACAATTTGTTACTTACGAAGGAAAAATGTGTTACGGATATATTTCAAAAATTATTTTAACGAAAAGACTTGCAGTTTTAAACGCCATATCAGATTTTATGAAAACAAAATCAAATTTTTTTGCTATTCGAGCTCAAACTCCCATAGCAAAACTGATAATAAGTTGGCTTGTTGCCAGAGCAACGATAGTGCATCGGTCTAATAACAACTAGTCGCTGCATTAAAAAGATTTACTACGATCATCACAGGTTCAAATCTTCAAAACTTGCAATTTTTCAATTATAATTAGTTAAATAAAAATAAATAATTATAATTACAAAAAAAAAAAAAAAAAAACTAGTAAGGGTGTAAATTTTGGCCTGGCCAAAAAATAAATACCCTACACTGCAGTATTTTGAAAAGTTTGCTTATATGGGAGGTGCCACGCCCTCTTGTCCGAGTACACCCAGTTTTTGTTCAGAGCTTGCATTTATAGTTTTTAGTGTCAGAGTGAAATTTAATTGGATTATCTCAAAAAACTCTTTCAGTATAGCATTTTGAATCTTTTGCTTATATGGGAGGTGCCACGCCCCCTTGTCTGATTTCACCCAGTTTTTGCTGAGAGCTTTCATTTATAATTCATAGTGTCTGAGTCAAATTTGGTTCGAATATCTCAAAAAACGCTTTCAGTATAGCGTTTTGAAGCTTCTGCTTATATGGGAGGTACCACGCCCTCTTGTCCGAATTCGCTCAAATTTTTATCAGAGCTTGCGCTTACAATTCGTAGTACTTATATGTATTGTGGTTGCATTGTCGTGAAAAATACTCCTAAAATTGCATTTTGAATATAATTTTTGTATGGGCGGTAGGCGTGTCCGTTGACCGATTTTGCTCATTTTCAATCCCCCGAGCTAACTTTGATGACGGAGGCAGTGTACCAAATTTCATTGAATTATCTTGCTCAGTTTTCCCAAAAAGTGTATTTCAACACACAGCCAGCCAGCCACCCAGCCAGCCAGCCAGCCAGCCACCCAGCCAGCCAGCCAGCCAGACAGACGGACATGGCTATATCGACTCAGGAGGTGACGCTGATCAAGAATATATATACTTTTCTATACCTGCCACGCCTCCTTCTCTGCGTTACAAACGGAAGGACAAAGTGAATATACCCTGGGTGTAGGGTATAACTAGTAAGGGTGTAACCTTTGGCCTGGCCAAACATTAAATACCCTACACTTGAAAAATTTTTAAATTGTGCTTATATGGAAGGTGCCACGCCGCACACTGGGGACTCCATGTTCAAAACCACCCACAAATCGCAATTTTCATCGAAATACAATATAAAAATTCTGAAAGTGGGATATTCGTTTTGTCATACTGAAGAATGGTACGAAGCTTAATTTCCTTAAATATGACTCAAGATGGGATTCGGACGCTAAATGGGAGTTTTTGGCTTTTGAACGCCAGCGGAAGGCAAAAATCTTTTTTTACTCAAGAGGAAAGCATCTTACGAAAAAAGTGTACTAGGCATAAAATGCTTAGAATCGTCCAAGCAATACGTGTGATTTTCTTTGGAATTTTTTTAAACTTTTTTTTGAATAATTTTTGAAAAACTTTCAAAAAAAAGTTACAAAATTATTCAAAAAAAAGTTTCTAAAAAAAATCCAAAAAAAATCTCACGAATTGCTTGGACGATTCTAAGCATTTTTTGCCTAGTACACTTTTTTCGTCAGATGCTTTCCTCTTGAGTAAAAAAAGATTTTTAATGGTATCTCTATTTTTTGAACATTGAATTACATTTTTCAAGGTCACTTAGGAAATTAAGCTTCGTACCATTCTTCAGTATGACAAAACGAATATTGATGAAAATTGCGATGTCTGGGTGGTTTTGAACCAAATCACTTCTATAGCCCCAGTGTGCGCCGTCTTGTCTGATTTCACCCAGTTTTAGTTCAAAGCATGCATTTATAGTTCTTTGTGTCTGAGTAAAATTAAGTTCGATTATCTCAAAAAACGCTTTCAGCATTGCGTTTTGAAACTTTTGTCCAAATTTGCCCAGTTTTTCTCAGAGCTTGCGCTTGCAATTCTTAGTATTTATGTGTATTTTAGTTGCATTGTCGTGAAAAATGCTCCTTAAGTTGCATTTTGAATATATTTTTTGTACGTGCGGTAGGCGTGTCCGTTGACCGATTAGTCCTTGTGGCGAAATATATGTCATCAAATCCGTGTTTTTAATCCGATCCTTAATAGGTCATGCTAAGGTGTTCGGAAGTACGTTAAAAAACTTACACTGGAAAAGTTAAAAAAGATTTTGTAAATAACACTAAAAAAAAATTTTTTTTGTGAAACAACACTAAAAAAAAATTTTTCGTTGCTGAGAGAGGGAAAAAATGTTCTTCGACTCCAATTTCTTTCTTTTTACACCCCTTAAGGGGTTTTTTGCAAATCTCTCGCTAACGTTTACTTCTAAAGAAAAATATTGCGCCACAATTTTATAGCTCCAAAAACTTCCTGCTGTCAATGTAGTATTTATACGACATACAGTTCATGGATTATAACGCTTTGAAAATTATGTAACACATTCGTGCGCAGCCGTACATCTTTAATTAGAAAGTCTCCTAAACTACAAGCTGTTCTTACAATAGAATATCTCTTAAGCTTCGAGTTCTTCTTACAATAGAATACCTCCTGAACCACGAGCTATTTTTACAATAAAATATCTCCGAAATTTCGAGCTGTTCTTACAATAGAATATCTTCTTAACTACAAGCTGTTCTGACATTTTTTAATAGATAGCTGAGCTACAAAATTGTAGGCCAATATATTTCGGTAGGGAGATACTTGCAAAAAAAAGGAACTTTTTAAACTTAAATAACTTTTCATGCGAACACAATTTCGCAATGGATTTTTCACACTTTATTTTTCATGCATGAACAAAGATTATTCTGGTAAAAAATTCTTTTGGACTGATTTGGCAAAAAATTCCTTATTTTCCAAGGCTTAATAAATATCTATTGCAGTAAATCAAATTTGTAGTTTTCGAATGGGTGGGGGGGGGGGGGGTAAACTGTGCCAATAATATGTGCTTTCGTCGGCAAAGTTTCCCTAAACTATCCAAACTTTACGATTTTCGCTAAACCAGAACGATAAAAAACATTTGACTAACCTTAATGCATACTTTATATCTTAAGAATATAGTTTTGAAAAATTTGTTCACATTTCATAAAAAAAAACTTACTGACAATAGATAGTAAAAATTACCCTTAACAAGCCGTACTTTAACTACTTTTCAATTGTATCACTTCATCCCAATAGTACAGTCATTTGGTAGTTTTACCTGGAAAGTTTTGCGGGATTTTTGCAAATGAGTTATTTTATAGATTTTGATGTGCTCTTTCGGAATTTCAACTTTGCTACCTCGAGGCATGTTCGCTCGCTCCGCCATATTGGAAAAATGGCGTCCAAAATCAGTTTTTTACAGATATCTCTTTAACGGTTACATTTAGAGAAAAATATTGTGGCGCAATATTGTAGCTCATAAAATTTTCTATAAAAATGAACTAAAAATATACTTTTGATGAAAAACCATTGGTTTATCAGAAGTAACTTTATGAAAAACACCTCTTTTTAGACGAAATTTTGATTTGAACTTTTTGTATGAAGTGATGAACCAATCCAGCAAAACGGTTAGCACCACTGAATACTCCGTACCCGAGTTAGGTAAGAATGACCTATCTCCCGCCAGATTAAAAATAAAAAAGGTCCCAAAAACTAGTACAGTGTTATGAGATAACTAATGGAATGAAATCATAAGGCTACTTGATAAATAAGTACTAGTATCATGTTTCTTTTAGTACAAAATATCAAATAACTGTTAGAAGAAAAATTCATAAATCATAACTAATAAATTGTTGTAAATATTTTAAATATGCGTACCAAGTTGTGTTATAATTTAATTTATATTATTTTATTATATGTTTGCTTGTGTGTATATACGTACATAAAAACTAAACAAAAAAATATACCAAACATATTGGTTTTAATTGTCTCTAATATAACACATGAATTCTATTATCTGTTTAGATAAAATCGAGTATCGTAGTTATATTTTTAATTAAAAAAGTGCAATAACATTTTAACAACAAGTTTAATATTGGTGACGGTATAATGGCAAAGTGTGGGCTTTAATTCGCTTATCAAACAACTAACAACTAAAATCCTACTCAGAAATTTTATAATCAAAGGTTGCTTCTTCATCCTTTTAAATGATTTGCAGATGTCTACGATTTGGAAACGTCATCAGAATTGGAATATAAGTCTATTACAATTAATCATCCACAATATAATATGGAAGCTGATGAGTTCAAACTGGTCTTCATAAATTCAGATTCATCCTCATGCAAGGATGAAGAATTTGAAGAAAATAGCTCGACAGCTTCATCCACATACAATGGCAATAGCATTACACTGGATGACGGCGATTGGGACTATTTTGAACCATCAATGCATAACACAAGTGGCATCACCAAACAATTACTTTATTCTCCAGGAGGCTCTCCATTGGTTTCTCGACGCATTCCACATGATTTCAAGTCCAGCGACAGCACAATTTCACCAATGGATTCGCCATTGCTTTATCGCAAGCCTATCGCTTTCTGTCCACGCATACGTGAAAGTGACACCGGCACTGATGAGGAAATTCTTATGCAAGGTGAAAGCTCTTCGCAGACGAGCTCAGACAGCTACTTGACTGCCAAGCAGCAACAGCATCAGCAACATCTCAGCATGAAGGCACGCATTAAAACACGTCTCCTAAACAAGGAGCAGCATGGTCACAACAAACATTATCGTCATAGCTCACCAAGCGCTGCTGCATGCACTTGTGGAGCAAAGCGCTCATCACTAACTGCTACCACACTACATGCAGCGCAACCACAATATGTACCGATTCCTGTGCCCGTGCCCATACCAGTTCCAATGGCTGCCTTTCAAAATTGGCATCCAAATGAGCTATTGCGTATGGATGGTAATATGTCTCTTGATAGCCGCCTCCCTACTTTAAATATAGAAAACGATGAGAATCTTTGTGCTTCGATACAAAAACTTTGGGGTGCAGCTGGTCCAAATTTGACCCAACAAACTGCCGCCAGCAGTGGTAGTTTGCAAGCTGCAGCAGCTGCAGCCGTTGCTGCTGCCTACTCAAATGTTGCCACACTGGACGCAATGTCGACAACTTTCAACGAAAGCATGCATTTATCGTCGTCAACGCAATCAAGTTTATTACGATCAAAGTTGGCCAGCTGTGGTCTTAGGACCGGCTGTAAACCAACATCGTTGAGCAGCTCATCAACCTACTCGTCGTCGTTCGGTGCTGCTGCTGCAGCTATGAACCAGTCGCAATGTTCAACTTCCTCTGGCTACGCCACTATGTTGGGCGGCAGCACTGAGACACTTACCGGCTTATGCTTTGGCGACTACGATGCCAACATAGCGACGACAACAACACCAACAACGAGCCACCAACGCCAACACAATGCGCCGCCGCTACAGCCAAACTACAAAGCAACAGAACATGCAAGTTATGCTGAAGTAAACGCCAACGCCGACACTACAGCCGATAAACAAACGCGTCGTATTCGCAAGCACTCAAACGGATCTGAGTCTGAGGAGTTGCTTGCAGACGCTAGTGAAAAATTCGCTTCAGTAGCAACAAAACTGTCGTCGCGTTTAAACCGCGTAGTGGAAACGTCAGCGGAAGGTAAAAAACGAAACGATAAAATAGCGTCGGCGGCGTTAAGTGAACGAAAAAGTGAATGGGAATGGGAAAACAGAAAAAAGAGTTATCAAATTCAGTGCAAAAAAGTTGATAAGCAATCCCAACAACAACAACAGCAACAAAATGATATCGCTGCTGATAAAAAAAGTTGTTTATTTCAGAACTTTAGTGAACAATTAGCGGAAAATTCAAGTGAACTCAACAAAAGCCAACACCAGCCAGAAGACCAAGCAGCCAAAAGCGATAAACAAGTCTGCGAAAGAGCAGAAAAACAGCTGCCAGTGCTATCTGTGAACAACAACAACAATTCAACGACCACAACTACCACCAGCAACACAAACGTGTTTCCAAACGACTTAACAAAGAAAACAGCTTTTGAGCTTCAAGTACCTGAAAAACTAGCAACAACAACAACTTGTACTTCTCAAGCATCTCACTCGTTGCCATCGTCGTCGGCAACCAAATATCCAAGTGAATTGGAAGTTGTTGGCGAAGAGAAAAAACAGACGACGCCAAGCACTCGATCGTCATCATCCGTAGTGTTCTGTGTTGGCCCAAACAGACCACCACCACTTGACAATCAAAAGGAGGCAGAATACGTAAGGGGCAACACTAAAGATGTTGTCGGAGTCACCGACGCGGTCAAAATTGGTAAGAAAACTTGCAGCAGCAGCAGCACTTGTAAGGTTGCTCACAATCAGCAACAACAACAACAACAACGAACTGACGTCGTATTGAATGAAATAAACGAACAAAGTGAACAGAACAAAAAACCACCCGCCGGATTGTTGGTGGTGGAAAACAGCAGCAGCAAACAGCAAACAGTCTACCGTAAAACAACAGCGACAGCGGTGCTTATTGCAGCAGTGGCAAGAAAAACAGGCGAACAACGCCTGCAACTCAACAAAAACCTTAGAAATTCAAATAAAAAAAATTATCCAATGATATCGATTGGAAAACTCAACTCAAGTGACAATGCGTCCACGGCGGCGGGTTATTTACAGAGTGAAAATGTTTTTGCCTCATCATCAGCATCCTGTGCTTCTGGCACGGATACAGCAGAAACTGAATCCGAGTCAGCAGCTGGGCAAGAACATGCTAAAACAGGCTCAAGCGGCGCTAAGACAAAATCACTAACAAAACGCAAATCCTCACCGCGTAAATTAGTGCAACGCAGTTACGACATTGCAAGTGTTGCGGGCAATGAAGATTTAGTCGTAAGTCACTTGGATGACGGGGATGAAGATGAATCAAATGCCGCCATCAAAGAAACTAGCAGTGATAATGACAAGAATAACAACAGCACTACTGCATCCAGCTCCAGCTCAGAGGAGTCCGTAGATACAGACGATACTGGCACGATAGCAGATAGGCGTCCGAAAAAGCGACATTTCTCAAAAGTATTTGTGGTCAATCGACGACATGCTGGACCACGTGGTATACGACGCGCCGGTGAATCTTCTACCGAAAATGATTCACTATCTTCAGATGTCAATTTGGAGGACTCATCTGACAATGACACAGATATTGAGCGCACTGATTGCAGTGCTGGTGGCATTGTGCTCAATTATGTAAAAACAATCAGTGAGGATGATGCCGCGATTTTGGCAACGAGTTCAACGTCAACAGAGAGACGGCAGCAGCCACATGCGGCGCGACATGATGAAAGTGATAGTGATAATGCCGACGAACAGACAAGTGACAGCTTATCAAGCGCAACAGAAGACAGACCACAACAGCGTAGAGGCGACAAATATGTGGCGACATCAATCGATGAGATTGCCAATTGTATTATTGTTGTTGGTGGCATCACTGACGACGATCATTTGGGGGGCGTTGTGCTTAATTCGATACGCGTCTACAACGACGAAGAATTGGAGAAGGCAGCGGCGCAAATGAAAAAATCAACAAAATTGCCAAGTGTTGCTGATGCTGGCACAGTTAAGCAGAAAGTGGCAAACGAAAACGAATCGAATGAGTTGCAACAGCAAAACTGCAACTACAGCAACAATGAAAATTCGTACATGCAATTAAATCAATCAGAGCGATTTAATGCAACAACAGCAACAGTAAATGAAACAATTTCTTCGAATGCAATGAATTCGACGAATGCTTCGCTGATTTCAGAGGCAGCGTCCAGTGCGCACCGCTCCAGTGCACCGGAACAACAAGTTAGTGCAACAGCACAGCTAATGGATGATGCCCAAGTGGCCTGCGACGAACTCAACAGTATTGCTAACGATGTTAATCGTATGCTAGCGTTGAGCAAACAAAATTCTGAACTTGAATTGAAATTGCAAAAACTACGAAAAGATGTGGCAGAGATTAATCAAGATCATTTAGTTAAGAGCGGTGATGGCTCTAGCGCTACAGACGCTGAAAGTGCTGCAAAGTCTGCAGTTTCTCTAATTTCAACACAGCATGACGTCAATGATAATGACGACAGCAACGCAGTAGCTGTGACGCAAAACGTGTGCGATATGCTTGAGACAAAGATAAATTGCAGTTTGTCTAAAAATAGCAACAAGCAGCAGAACGACGATGACAACAAATACGAGAATTTTAAAACGACAACGTCGGAACAAAACGAATTTGCAAGTATAAATGAAATACAAATTGCTAATGCTGCTGGAAACCGTGAAGTGCAGATCGAGAAATGTACTAACTTAACAGAGAATGAGCTTGACATAGCAGGTAACAAAACAACAAAAGCTGTTTACGAAGAAACTAAAGTTGATGTTGCTGATGTTGAAGACCTGAGGGTTTCCGAGAATAAAACCATAAATACGCATGACGTAGCACAACAACAACAGCAGAACAGAAATGCAAAAGAATCGAAGCAAGAACATGAGCGAATAGATGAAGATGATGATAATTACGATATTGCCACCGTTCTTGATGTTGTTAAAGAAGATGTAGGCAAATGTATAGACGCAAATGTAATTACGGTCCAAGAATGTACTGCCGCCACCAATACTACCTGCTCCGCAAATACACAGTTAAATGGTAGTCAGGTAGTTTTAGCAGCTGCTGGACAAACCACTAACGAAAAACAACAGCAAGCGTTCAGTGAAGCATGCAACAAAAATGAAGTATATGCTGATTTTAAAGAATTGGATTTCACAGAAGCATTCCATGGTAAAAGCACCACCACCACCACCACAGCAATAAACAAAAAAGAGACAACAAAACTAAACGAAAACCAAACTTCAAGCAAAACATATGCTGAGTACCAACAACAACAACAACGACCACAACGAGTAAAAACACCTGAGCAAACCCATGCACAAGACAACAATAACAAAGAGAAACAGCAACAACAAACGAAACAGGTTTCCTCTGAATACCAAACCAATGCGACCACCAAGCAGTATGATGAGAGTGAATGCAATACGGTACGAGAGCAATTTGCAGAGATAACAACACCAACACCAACAACAACAACAACGAACTTAAATACAACGAGCGCTGGCAATAAAGTTGCTTGCGCATCGCTGTCGTCGTCGTCTTCGTCGTCTACCTCTACCAATGAATTGGCCAACACGAAGCGAACAGTTTACTATGAAATGTTAAACGATTTAGACGTAGATTTAAAGCGACGCGACCACAGCGAAAGTGACGGTGATGGTGACGGCGGTAACGGTGATAATGACAAAGGTGCGTTACATGAAAATAAAAAAAAAATAACAAACGAACGTGTCAATAGTGAAAAAGTGAATGTATACGAAAAGGTATATGACGACGACGACGACGTATTCGGTTTTCAAACAACGACAATATCGTCGAACTCAGAACGGTACAAGTACGCAACCTCGGGTGCAACAACAACAACGCAACAATCGAAATACAACAGTTCACCCAATTCATTATCGGCTAAATATCGTAGTTTAATTATGATTACAAAAGAGAATGACAACGAAAGTGCAACTTCAAATTTTGTTGTAACCAACACCAATACCAATAACGACGAAACCAATACAAATTTAATAACGACGACGACAACAACACTTGAACCCTATGGGACACGTGTTAACCAACAAAAACAACCAACGAATCTGAATAGAAATATTGATAGTGTTAGTGTTAGTGGTATTAGTGATAGTAATAGTGGTAGTATTGGTATTGGTGGCGTTAAATTTACGAGTAGTTATGAAACCGATTTCAATCAAATTCAAACAACAAAAATTCCAACTTCAAAAGTGTACGATCTATACGATGAAAGAACAAAAACAACAAGCGTAAATAACAGGCGTGACTCATTGAGTTCGGTGCTCCGTGATCCTGACGTCATAATGACGTCGTCTTTATCGCCAACGAATAATTTCACTAGTGAGAATTTTAGTCTAAGCAACGTAGATTTATTGCGCGATCAAAAAATTGTAAACGATGATGATGATGACGACGGCGATAGATCATCTTCATCATCGGTGACAGCAACTTTAGAAGATACAACATTTAATACAAAAAGAACGCAGCCTCCTCCTACCAACCCCAATATTCCTGTCATTTGCCTTGAAGATGGTCTAGCTGATGATGATTCCTGGGTTGAGGAAATCAGTCATCATGGCGACGATGTCGATATGATTGATGACGACGATATGACCCCCACTGCATCTGATTCTGAGGATCTTAGCGTTGATGGTGATGGTGATTCTGTTTTGGCTAGTGGCATGTACATTGATCGTGAAGAGGAATTGCGCGGTTATCATCGTTCAGCGATTGATTTCACTTTACACACAATTGTTGAGGAAAGTTGTGAAGAAAGCGAAGTAGCTTCACTGCGTGGAAAAAATGATGATGATGATGATTATGGTGATGGTGATGGCGACGGAGAGCTGGATGAAGCGGAACGTCGACGACAGCGTAACATTAACCATCATAATCGTTTGTCTGCATCTGATTTAGAAAAATATTTCTTTTTTGGTCTAAGCGATGGCAAAGTAATGAGTTCGATAGATACTCGTGGCGAAGATAGTGCTTCCGAAGTAAGCAGTGAATGTTCAGAGAGCCTTGACTCACTTGGTATACCCGAAGAGCCTATCACTGATATAAATAATGCTGCAGAGCTGGCCTCTTCACGGCTGGAAAAATATTTCCTATCTGGTTTTATGGGTTTCAGTAGTACGGAGAAAAATGAGTCTGATGAAAGTGGTAGCGTTGGTAGTGATAGTGAAGGGCATCCGAGTCCAAGTCAGCGACGAAAGCGTTTGGTGCGTGCGCGTGGTACTCCAAGATCACATAATTCTTCATTAGATAATTTATTGGTGGACTCACAGTCGTTAGCTAATGATTCACTTGAGTCGACAATGCTGGGCGGTAGTGTTGGCGATATGTTGGACTCATCGGAATCAGAAGCTTGTGATGACACTGTCCTACATCTAAGCAGCAGTGGTGATAAAGCAACTGACAGCGCTTCCTCAGATACAATTAAGCGAAAGAAACAGGTACGCAAGCGTCATGATTCATTGGATGAAAAGCGTCTACACGAGAGTGCTGAGGAAAATATGAAATCAATGACAAATTCAACAGAATGTCGCACGCCCACCCCAGGATCTATGGCTGTATCACAAGCTAAAAAGCAACAGCATCACAGTCGGGATAGTGGATTTGTGGGCAGCAACGATGACTTATTGAAAACTCCGGAGGCTGATGCAGCTATGAGCAGCACACAATTTCGTACAAGATCACCTACAACTTTGGAACAAATCCATGAAGATAAAGAAGCGACACCAATTGCACTTAGATTATCCCCCATTTCGACTGCTAAGGGAACTAGCAAAGCGACTTTACAATTACCAGAGCTTCAGCCCGATGGTATCACTAAAAAGCCGCCACTGCCACCATCCACAAGCAGCGCTGCTAGTCTGGTGCGAAAAGACAGCTTTAATAATTGGAGCTCCGATGAAGAAACAAACCTAATGATGTCTAAGATGCGTCAATTCTTCAAAACACTTGTGGTGGCTACTGCAAATGCGCAACAAAATTATGCATCATCCAACAACTCAAAAAGTGCAACTCCCAATCAAACCACACCCAATTCGGTGCGTCGCATGAAAACACATCCCTCACAACTCGCCTATTTTGAGAATGAACTGACACGTCTAATGAAGACTGTGCCCGGCATAAACGACGAACAAGTACGGGAAATTGTGGAATACCTTAGCAGCGAGGATACCTGGTCCGATTCCTATGACTCCTCTGACTACACCAGCTCAGACTTGGAAGGCGCTGCAGGAAAGAGTAGAAAAGGTGCACTCAAAGAGCAAATATCAGCGAGCTGTCAGCAAATAATAAGCAAGTTCGAGATAGACGAGGAAGGAGATCGTGGCGATGGTGGCTTGCTGGACGAGACACATGGCCTGAATTCTGACACAGCATTGGTTTACCAAAAACTTGTCGCTTCATTTTCAAAAATTGCAGTGGGCAATGTCAACAAGCCGCCGCAACTACAACAGAATCCAACAGCAGCAGTCGTCATTGCGGAAGGTGTGCCAAGCTGCAGTGCGGAGAATGTCGAAAAAATTGTTGAAGAAGATCAAATATCCAACAACAGCACACGAAGCTTAGATCGGTCACCACAATTATTTGCTAAAGTAATGCAACACATAGGAACACGCCTTGTAGCGCTAATGCACGAAGTAAGCAGTGGCAACGACACACATGGCACCAACTCACCAACGCCTCCACAGCGACATCACCACAAACGGTTGCATGCAAAAATATCAGCTACAACTACAGAAGATGAAGAAGAAAGCCATTCAGAAAGTGGAGGACCTGGTCACTCAATGCGCGGACAATTGCCTCATCACAGCCATCAGATGCAAACAAAACTCATGAAAAAACAAGAACAAGACGCTAATAATTTAGCGCGTAGCAAATCACACGATCTGCTGTTAGACTCGGCTACCACAGCGGCAGCAGGCAGTTGCAACACCCATAGTAGTGGCGTTACAACTGCATCGCGACCGCATCATCATCAGTCGAGCAGTGGCGTTAGCGACACTGCTGGCGAAGAGTGTGGCGTCACTAGTGATTATGAGCGCTTTTCGTGGCGTGGCAGTTTTGAGTCGGCATTACTGGCTAATGGTGACTCCAGAACGAAACTTAGTCAACTTGATCGTGATAACTCATCGTCTGCGTCCGCTTTGGCCATTGCAAAGCGCCGTTCGGCAGGTGATTTGTTGTTCAACCACAAAAGTCTGAGTCGTGAGCAGCTAGATCGTGTGCGTTCCTGTGGCAGCATCGGCGGTGGTGATGAGAGGCATCAAGAGCTGGAATCATCACCGGCAAAACCATGGGTTTCCTCCACAGACTCAAAGGACGTGCGACGTTCCAGTGTACCCGACGCTATTTACGAAACAGATTCCTCTGACGAGGGTAATTTTGGTGCACGCTCAACACTGCCACGAAGCTTGGCCGCAGTAACACAGGTGGCAAGCACCAACTCGTTGCCGCGTCTACCAACCAACAGCAGCAGCTCGACGGCGACTGTGACAACATCAACACCAATTACCAAATCACAGAATGCATTGAATTATCCGCCATCCAGCAGTGCCTCCGCCAAGAGTGCAAGATACCGTTCTCCGGGCATTGTAGGTCGTGCCAGCTCTTCATTAAATGCAAAGAAGTCCAGTTCCAGCTTGGGCTTGCATAATTTCTTATACTCGAAAAGGGATGCTCGCAAGCGTCTGAGTTTGTCTGCTGGTGAGAATGAAATTTTTATTTTATTTTTGATTTATTAATCTCATATTTTGATTTTATCTTTTTTTTTATCTGAAGTTTTTTAACTTTTTATGCCACTGTAAAGTAAAACGCAGTTAATTACTTAGTGAGAGATTAAAGCGATTTTATGTAGTTGTTGTGCATGTTTGGGAACAAATTTCAAGCATCGTCATTTAACGAAAGCAAATGAAGTCTGCTGACGCGAAATTAAGGTTTGGCTGTTAAGCGTTGTCCAAAAAAAACAAAGTCCAAGAGGGCTGTTATTGAAGCATTCACTTTGAGGGGTGCGCCACTTACTTACTGTTGTCAGGTTAAAGCAGCAAGTATTCTACAAAAAATGCAGATAATTGCTTTAGAGTTTCCTTCTTAGAAATGTCCTTCTCATGACTTTACTGTAACATAAGTTTTAAAAAACAACAAAGAAAGTTGTTATTATTAAAGTACTTATTTAAATAAGTATTTTATTAATGAATCGCCGGCCGCCCATCCAAAATATTTTAAATTATATATTGAGCATTATAATGGCAAGGCGAATTTGAATAGAAAAGCGTTGACCTCCCGTAAAAATACAAAAAAAAAAATAAGTTTTTATAAAGTTTTATATATCATTTATATATCAGCTAAGTTTGACTTTAAACTCTTAAATTCTTTGACTAAAAAGTTAGAAAATTTCGCAATTTTTTGGAACTTCTTGGGATAAATGTTGATCAAAACTTTTTCTTTAGAAAATAAAAGTTTAAAGATTTTCTTAACTTACTTTTATTCTTAAAAGTTCTTTGAGAAAATTTTTGAAAAGATGGTTTCTTAACTTCAAAATTCATAATATTTGTTTTAAGTTTTTCTTAACTAAAGTTTTTATATAAACCTAAAAATTTCTCAAGTGGGCCACCAATGGATTGTAACGTAAAATATAAAATTATATGGTATTTTTTTTTTTTTGACCAAAATTTTTCATTTCGAATAAAAGAATACGTGTGAATTTTTTCAGAATTTTCTGAGACATTTTATGATTTTTAAAGAATTGGTGCGATTTAAAAAAAAAAATAATACGTCCCAAAAAATCTCGCTGGGTAGAAACCAATGCAATAAAATTTCAGAAATCCCTATGTAAAATTGTTTTTTCGAACCTTGCAAAGTCGTACATAGATAAGGTGACAATTATTTTAAATTAAAATACAGAAAAAAAATATAGGGATCTTATAAAGTATCAAGTTAACACTGAAAGGTCAGAAAAGATCAAATTTCAACCGATTTTTCTTCTAAGGAGCATGTTCTCGACATACTCATATTTTTTTTGCTATATTTTGATATTGAAGCATAAAAGTTTTGCTTTTCCAGCACTTTTTATAAAATACAGGACAAATACAGAACATTTCCAAAAAAACATTTAAAAAAAAAAAACACTTTCTTGTCTGGGATTCGAACAATACAACCCCAGGATACCAGTCAAACGTCTTATATATTCAGCTAACTCTGTCTACATTTGTATTGATTGTTATTTTGAATTAATTTTAAACAAAACGTCAAACAAAAAATTTAACAAGTATTGATTGTTTTTTATTACTTATTTAATATAAGTTGTTTTGAAAATAATGTCAGTATATTCTTGAAGTTTTTCAATACTTTTTAAATTTTTTGTATGACTTTTTGCTTAACAATAAATGTAGATAGAGTTAGCTCAATGCACAAGACGTTTGACTGATAACCTGGGCGAGTAGGTTCAATTCCCAGACAAGAAAGTTTTTTTTTTTTGATAATTTTATTTTTTGGAGTGCTCTCGAACCCAGACAAGGTTTATTTTTTAAGTTATAGCAAATATTTGACATTCCACCAAACATTTTTGGCCCAATCAACAATATTTCAAGATTCAATTAAAGGTACATTAATATTTACCGATATTTGTTAATTATTAACAATTATTTTCTAGAATGTTCAATCAAATATATTTCTGTGAGGGAAACATACTCATTCCTCAGTGTAACATATAAAGTGTTTTACTTGTGTGGGAGGTACCACACTCACTGGTGATATTTTGCCACAACTTTTATGATAGAGATATCTACTTTAAGTGAACGCCCTATAGTAAATTTCAGCCGAATTACTTTATTAGTTTTTTTAGTATAATGTATATAAGTTTAATGAGCGATACCACGCCTTTTTTCGAGCTATCCGAACATAATGACAAACCACATATTGCCCCTATACAAGTGAAAAACACTAAGTCAGTTTTTTCTAGTTTGGAGCTACTTAGTATTTCTGTTCCAAAATATTATAGTGATTAGATTGATAAGACCCATTGAACCATATTTCAGATAAAAAGTGGTTGTTTTTATAATGAAAAAATAAGCAAAATAACAAACACGGATTAATTTTTTAAAATTCAATATCTCAAATAACTGACAAATCCTGGCTATCAGAAGTAATACCTCCTAAGTTCCCATGAAGTCATTGCAGCCTTTTAGAATAATATTAAATCAAGTTGTTCTGATTGTTAAAAAAGTGGGTGCAGCACTTCTTTAACCCCTCCCAATAAATTTTTTCAAAATGCAAAATTTGACCAGATAAATTTTGAAATTTTAGAAAAAATACCTCTAAATAACAAGCAACTATAGAAATTAGAACTAAAATATAAAATTATGTTCAAATATACTCTAGGCTAAATTACTGCATAAGTCGTAATATAAAAGTAGAAGCCAATTCTAAATAACCACTGTTTGGAATCTTCTTTTTGTGTGTCCCAACAATTCAAAAAATGGAGATAAGACTATACACGCAAAAAAAATATCCGGAAAAATTGATTTTCAAATAGCACATAGTGATAATAACCCTGTCGGAAGAACATAAACCGGTTACAAAAAAAACCGGTTGGAAACGTAGCTAAAAAGCAACCGGTTTGAAACTGGTTTAAATTATATGCAGCAAAAACCACTTTGACTTTAATTTTTAAAATTTAATCTCAAATTTTTTTCTAATTTTTTTATTTTCCTTGCTGAGATTGTCAAATTATCAAGAAATTCAATTCAAATTCATTTTCACAATATTTTTTTCTTTAAGCTCCTATTTAATTTTCATTAATGTTCTAACTTAGAATAATACTAATTCTAAGTTATTTTTTATTATTTAATATTATTAACATTTTAATATTTGTCTTTGAATCTTGAGTTCCCATATGAATCCCCAATGAATGTTTCAATGAAATTGAAAACATAAATATTATTGAAGTTCTTGTAGTGGAATTGCAACTACTTAATTGACTATTTACCAATTGAAAAAAGATCAATTTTGAACCAGTTGGAAATATATGCAGTGTAGGGCAATTAACTATTTACCGATTTAAAATAAACTGGTTTTAAACCAGTTGAAAATATATGCAGAGTAGGACAATTGCCCTGCCCCTATGACATCGCCATGTTAAATAAACCAGTCTCTTGCAAGGAAAAAAATCAGAATTTCAACCGGTTGTGGTTGAAAAAAAAGTAGTTTTAAACCAGTTGAATTTTCTATGGGGAATCTCATGAAAAATTATTGTTTGTTCCAGTAATTCAATCTAATGAAAAAGTAATGACACAAAAGTAAAATATACGGTTTAAACTTCAAAAAGTCCAGAGATAAACAGTAAAAAATATTGAATAGAGAAGTGAAAACTTGTCACACCATCGACATACATTTTCTTTACGGGCGCACAGTTGCTAAGAAAATCAATAAAAAATACTGGGATTTTCAATGAATTTTTACGGTTTAGTCTTACCGTGTAGCGCTCTAAGGTATCGAAATTTACTTCAAAACTATGTACAGGCAGAGTTAATAGGAACTTTTATTGTTGGATGCATATTTTTTGGCAAGTCCCAAAAATAACACTTTTAGTAGTTTTACACTTTGTTCAGACATCAGTACACTAGTAAAAACTAAATACTTACGGAACGTGTCTAAAATTTGTAGCTTTATATCAGCTTTCTTCTTAAATAGAACGAACGGACAGTTAATGTGAAGAATTACATATGTACTACTTCATCTACCTTAAGCAAATATTAAATATGTATGTATCTATGTACGTACGTACGTATGTGCCTACTTATATTTGCAATTCATGCAACAAAAACTATGTACATATGTATGTTGTTAATACGACTAAAACGTGCCTAGATGCTTAGTGTGTGCTGCGACAACGAACCACGGCCAAAAAGAAAACCATATCCAAAATAAACTCAATCAAGGTCAATTAACTGTGCCCAAAAATTAAACATACACCGACATACATTGTTTGACCAAGTGCTTAAGACGCGGCGGTGCAAAATCAGAAACTGCTCGTTTTTGTATCGCTTGGATTACAACGGATCAGTGTAGTTGTATTGTGTTGCGATTTAGGTACTGTTGATCGTTCTATCTACCAAATGATACAAAGATTTTCTCTTAGTGTAGGCGTTATTTAAACTTTAAATAAATTTTTTTTCTTTTTTAATTTGATTTTTGCAAAAAAAAAAAAGATTTTTTTATCGTTGTTTGTTTTGATTTAAACATTTAGTTATTTCCTATATGCATAAATTATATATATGAAATCATTGTAAAATTTGTATGTTATAGTGGCAAATTATAGCCGCTGTATGTATATGCATAATATGTTGATATTAGTGTTTTTAGTTTTTTTGTTTGTCTTCATTTTGTTTGCTCGTATAATTAAATACATAATTAGTATGTATCGGCTATTACATACTCTCAAAGCCAACACGCGATATTTGACGGAATTTGGAAATAATACCGCAGTTTATTAAAATTGTTCTTTCGAGGCTTTATTTAATTTACAAAACAAAAAAAAAAAAAAATTTGCATATCTGGTGTTGCACTGTGTATGTATATTTTTCTGTATTTTGGTAGATGTTCATAAATTTTCCGGAGATTTCACACTTGGCTTTGTGCTTTTACATATTGTTCCGAGATAACACATAGAGCCGAAACGACAACGTAAAATAGAACAAAAATAAGAAGTCACATCATAAGAAAACCTCATAATACTCAGAAGAAATCTTATCGTTTTGCAAGCAGATTTCTTATTCTGTATTTCGAAGCGATTGAGTAACTGAAAATCACTCAGAAGTAAGATTTGACTGAAGAACTGGCTTCGACTTTAGAAATCCTTCCAACTTATAGAGCAAAGTTTATAACACTTTTCAAAACAATTTTCCACTCATGAAAAATTCCAAAGTGTTCTTAAAATAAATGTTTATAAAATTACCCATTTTTCGTTGTTTTTCTCCGGCGCGTGAGATGTTTTTGAATAGAATTTAAACTATATGATATTAGATTTGAGGCGTATCATATGTTCAGCAAACTAATAAGGGATATAGGAAATTACGAGGAACATTTTTGTAGAAAACTGTAACCCTCATATATGGGTAATTTTTACTCTTTTCTGAAAAATTTACCAAAGTGGCATCTTAAACAGGTGAATATTGTGTCAGTATGTGCTAAAGAAATATTTGCTATAAAATTTAACCACTATTTACTGAACACTAAAAAGTCGAAACTTCTTCCCGAAAGCAAAAAAAAAAATCGTTAAAATCAATGAGGACTTGGCACATTGCATATTTGTAACATTTTTGGTGCATTTATCTTAAGTCTTAAGCATTTTTCGTTTTTTTTGTAGAGAGTTAAATTTTTTGAAGCGAACACAGTAAAAATTAACTTGCTCAACCCAAACTTTTAATGGTGGTTCTTTGAAGAGTTTTTGATCAGGATTATTAACTTATATTTTTTTTTTTTTTTTAAATTAAAATTTTTTTAAAAGTTCTCATCATCGACGTATTTTGCGATGATGCATCCGAATCCAGCTGTAGGATTGCACTATCTCTTTTGGTTTTTGAGATATCCTAACCTAAACGTTAAAAGATCTCTGTTTTTTGCTCTTTCTGAAGCTTAACAACAAGACATGGTAATTTATATCCATAAAACCTGAAATAGCAGTTGAAAGTATTAATGTTTTTTTTTCAAAATTCATTTTGAATTATATCGGTTTCTCCAAAATATCCAAAATATGATTTCTCGATATTTCAGTTTACGATATTTCTGAGAAAAATAAAGATATCGATAAATATCAAATGAGGTTTTAAAGTGAAAGATTAGTACTTTCAACCGCCATACTAGATTTATCGTTCAAAAATAATATATCATACTAATACTTATGAAGCAATCCACCCCAAGTGTACCAGCTCAAAATTGTTTTTTCTCCGATTTCGCTCAAATTTGGCAATATGGTAGATCCGGTGTGCAAGAACAACAATCCGGGAGGATTTGGTCCCAGTACCATTTGTTGTTAAAATACAGGGTGTTGAAGTTGGCGTTATGACATGAAAAGGGTGTTTTTTCAAAAATTTATAGCTTACATCAAAGTTTGTAAATTAATAAATCTAAGTTAAAGACCTTCTGAGACTGTTTGACAGATATAGATGAAATTAGGTACATATGTACAATTTTAAAGGGTATCGGAAATGGGCGAAATATCTTAACAAAACAGTTATAGTGCAAGCAAATTAGGTAACATAAAATAAACCATGATGTCCTAAGATCATGGTGAAGAAGATGTTTTTATGGGTCTTTTTTTTCCAAAAACTGGGCAAAAGGGGTAAAGTATTATACAAAAATATTCTACAGAAATTTATCATTGGTGTCATCGAAGACGACAAATCCATCAAAAATGTAACAAATGTGCAATGTGTGAAGTTTTCATTGATTTTAACGATTTTTTGGCTTTCGGGACGAAATTTTGAATTTTTAGCGTTCAGCAACTAGTCGCACTAAAACTTTTTATATTTTGTTTTTTTTTTTTTTTTTAAGTACAAGCACTTAATGAAACACCCTTTTTTGACAAAGATGACTTGTAGCACGCATTAAAAAATTCTCTGAAATCAATTAGTCGTTCAACGAGCGGCACAACACAATTTATTCGATTAACCTTTTGACTGACCACCACTGGGGTGAGGCTGTTGTTGTTGCTCAAATAGAGATTCTTCTTCATTATTATTAATTGCAAATGTTTCGAACTCGAGTGTGATTGGTGCTGGTGGTGGTGATCTTTATAAATATCACTGTAACTAAATTTAAATTTTGTGACTCCTTTTGCTTTGATCTTGGAAGAATTTGTAGTATTTTGTAGAACGTCGCGGTATGCAGTAATAGAGAATCTAATATCATTTGTATAAAACATAAATGAACTGTGATATAAAAATATAAGGAAATCACACATAAAATCATTAAAGTTGCGGAAATAATTCAAATAATAAAATAAAACGAAGATATAACTTTCAGCAGTGAAAGTACTTTTTTTGCTTATAATTTTATTTTTTATTTTATGGCTTGGTAACAAAAAATAAAAAAAAAAACCTAACTGCTTGTGCGGAAAATCGAACGGTTAACTTGAAGAATTTAAATACGTTACCAGTTTTTTGTTTGTAAAAATATGCAAAAAATAAAAAAAATCGTGATATTTCATTGTTTGGAATTTTGTAGACTCTCGTGTATTACAAATGAATTTTTAGTTTCACGCCATTTCGCAACTTCTGCCATTTCCATATTCAAACTATGATGACTGGCTTTCTGCTGTTGTCTTCTGGTGTTGTTTGCATATAAATTTGTCTTTTCCCAGCCAGTACTAGCATACTGATGACGAAAGAATCTTTTACTCAAGTTAGCAAATACTGTATACTTACTGTACCGAGAAAAAGCTTTTACTTTAACTAAGCTCAGTTTATTTCTGTTTTGATACAAATTTACATACAGAGTTGTTCATTTATGCGTAAATGAAAGCTATACTATGCATGCTAGCAAAAAAACAGTCAATAAACTAACTTCATAAAGCTTTTCGGATTAAAGCCTTAATCCTGGTCTAGTAAACGAACACTCTGAATATCTTTACATGGATCATTCTATTCAAGATTCAAATCGTTAGTATGAAATTTGTACCTTCAATTTGTAGTCGAAAAATCCAAAAAGCTAGTCCAAATTCTAAAAATTGAAACTGTTGCAAATGGTAAAGTATGATCCTCTTCGTTCGTTTCAAAGATCAGAAAGATCCCTTTTGCTTAAAATTCTCTTCTCGTTTAAGTATAATGTCAACCTATTCTTTTTTATAGATATACTCGTAAAGCGTCTCAGCAAACAAGTGGAAAAAATAACTTCTGTGCGTCAGTTTTCAACGGAACAAAGTGGAATCATCCAGGCTTGTTACATATGTTTCTCAAATCCAGAGCGTCTCTTCATGTTTACAGTTTACATAAATAGGCGACTATTTCGTGAATATAATACACCAAAAATTTTTTTAAGTGGTTTTGAATGACAACTGTTAACGAATCCGCAGAAATGCGTCTAATTTTTAAATGCATCGTATTCAGAGTACATTTTTCTACAAACCTGTAAAAAAATTAGCTGCCCGTAGGTGCCCCGAAGAAAGTTATTAAAACTTTTATAAAGTATTTCGTATACGTTATAAATGATCCCAGAAACCAAACTTTTAGAAAAGATGTTTTTGGCATATTTTGTCCGCCATTTTTCGATACAAAAATTAACCTCAAAAACTCCAATACACTGAATTCTTGTTGATTAACTTAGTTTTGCACTAAACTGTCCGTCATTGGGATGCCGCTATTTCGTTTTTTTGAAACAAGGATTTCAGATTCTTTAAAAGCAACATCAGACTCTATCATACATCGACTTTTGTGGGAATAGATGCAGCTTATTAGTATTCAGTCCACAATTTTGGATCTACCATTTTGTGTTTTGAGAAAATGAATTTCAGATTCGTTGTCCGCTTCATCACGAACGCTTTATTAACAACTTTTATGAGCATTATTTTGTGCGTCATTTTGGACCTGCCATTTGGTTTTTTGAAATATGGATTTCAGATTCGTAATCAGCATGATCAAAGACCCCTTATTACCGTGACAATAGATCCAGTTTGGCGTTATAATGCCTATCATTAAGGATCCATCAAAAAAAAAAATTGATTTCAGATTCGTAGAGAGCATAATTTAAAATACTTCTCTACCGACTTTCGTGAGAATAGATCCAGTTTATTTTGTCCGTCATTGTCGATTCGCCATTTTATTTTTAGAAATGATTTTCAATTTCTTTATTAGCATAATCGAAGACCCCTTATTACCGACTTTCGTCGAAACATATGTAGTTTAGCATTATTTTGTCTGTCATTAAGGATCCGCCATTTTGTTTTTTGAAAAATAGATTTCAGATTCATAATTAGCATGATCAAAGACCCCTTAATACCGACTTTTAGAATTTTGCCCAGCTTTTTCGATTTACTATGCTTCGAAATAAAATAAAAACTTGTAAGGGTGTAACCTTTGGCCCGGCCAAACATTAAATACCCTACGCTCCAGTATTTTAAAAATTTTGCTTATATGGGAGTTTCATGCCCTCTTGTCCGATTTCACCCAGTCTTTGCTAAAATTTAGTTCGATTAACTCAAAAAACGCTTTCAGTATAGCATTTGTAGCGTTTGCTGATATAGGACAGTTTTTTTTTTCAGAGCTTGCGCTTACAATTCGTAGTATTTATGTGTATTTTGGTTGCATTGTCGTGAAAAATGCTCTTAAAGTTGCATTTTCAATATATTTTTTGTATGGGCGGTAGGCGTGTCCGTTGACCGATTTTGCTCATTTTCAATCCCACGAGTTTTCTTTAACGTCGAAGGCAGTGTACCAAACTTCATTGTATTATCTTGCTCAGTTTTCCCAAAAAATGTATTTCCACGCACACCCAGCCAGCCAGCCAGCCATGGCTATATCGACTCAGGTGGTGACGCTGATCAAGAATATATAGACTTTTCTATATCTGCCACGCGTCCTTCTCTGCTTTTCAAATGGAAGGAAAAAGTGAATATACCCTGGCTATTGGGCATAAATAGTATGCAGGACTGTTTGCCTCCAAAACTTGCTTTACTTCTAATTCAGAACAGAAATTAGTGCAACACATCTACTTTGATATGTTGAGTGGCACATGCTGGAAATAAACTTGGTGGAACCAATATGACCACTATAAGAAAAAATATTTTCTATTTTGCAAATCATATGTAATTATTGTGAAACAATGTACAGGGTGATCCATAATGAAAGATCATAACTATACAAGCTGAAAGCCCGCGAAAATCAGCTTTTTGAAAATATCTAGCTAATAGTTACTTCTACAGAAAAATTTTTGTACACAATTTTGTAGCTCAGAAGATTTCCTGTAGAAAAATGTTGAGAGTTTTTTTTTGTATGCCTTACAGTTCATGAGTTATGGTAATTTGAAAATTAGCATTCATATTACTATTTGAGTTTACATGCAGCAAATACGGATATCTCCTAAACTATTAGTTGTACGAAAACAACAATCACAACTTTTGTATAGGAAAGCTATTCTGAACAAACATTTTTCTCCAGAAATAACCGTTAGCAAGATACTTGTAAATACTGATTTTCTCTACTTTTGCGCCTTAATAACTTTTTATGCAACAGTGATCTCATTGTCGAGATTTGGCATTTGTTTTAAAACACCTAGAAAAGTCTTTACCGTATTTTCAAGAGTTTATTAATACCACACTAGATGCAATGTTATATCGGAATATGAGAAGACTCTAGCGGACACCAGCAGAATATGAATGTGCTCTTATTGAGAACCACAATTATCGTTAACAATTCAAGTGTAATAAAATGAAAAAGCTAAGCAAAATTTTGGGCAATAAAAAGAGGAAACCGAAAGAAAATCAGTACAATGTATTCGATGGAACTGGTGCAAACGTGCGCAATCCACCAGTTTCTAACAAAAACACGGTCGCGGTACACACTTACAGTGCAAAAGCAAATCCAATGAAATTAAAAATTCTAAAATCACAACAAAAGCCAACACTATCGACAGCAACACACCACAATACAGGCGATGACAACATCAACTATGCATCACTTAATCGCATGCGCAACAGCCACTGCCAAAGCGATAATACAGCACGCGACCAACAAAAACGACGAAGAATCAAGAAAAGATGGCAACGCTATCTGTGCTGTTGTGCCCCACAAATGTGCAACAAATCCAAAAAAACTCAACCACGCAGTTACAAGGGTTATTGGCAACAGAATGCTGCCGGCAACACCAGCAGCAGCAGCAATAAAAAACGAAGGCGTTGTTGGCGGCAACTTTGGTGCTGTCATTGGCGCTCCAACCGTAGCAGCAGTTATCAATACGATACCGATGATGATGACGACATAGATGGTAAATTTGCTACCTACATTCAAGAAATGAAACTAAGAGAAGCCTCTGCAGTGACTATTGCAACAACTGTATCTGCCTCCTCAGCCTCAGCCTCAACTTCAAATATGACAACATCATTGATGACTCCGCTGCATGCACAAAGTACGCCTAACTTCAATTTAGTTGATTCTATACCATCAACAACAACAACAACCACAGACAATTCGGTAGATTCACAGCATGCAATGCAATATGTGTTTTGTATTACACTTTCACTCTCACAATTCACAGATTGCCCAAGACGCTTCTGTCCCCGCCTCTGTTACCACAATTGCATTCTCTTTTCGTCCACGTCGTTGTAGTAGCGATGCGGGGAGACAACGTCGGGCTTGGACTTGGGACGATAGCTTACGCTCTAATTCAGATAGATTTCTAGAAACTTTAGAAGAGGATGAGGCACATTCAACGATAGTTGCCAGTATTATGCGGCGTCCGCCGCTGCAATTTCTTGAAACGTATACATCAGTTGGAGGTAGGGCTATTTGGAGAGGGTGCGATGAGGGATCTTAACTATAGCTGGGCTAAAATTTTTCTTAACTTTATATTCCGATCTCTATAAGCATTTAATTAGCCGCGCCAAATTTACAGATGAACATGACTGTGACATTAGAACGAGAACGTTAATTGATGACGAAATCTTTTCGTTCCATATTTTTGCAATATCATTAAGTTAAAAGCTTGTCTCATTTTTGATGACCCCTAGTAAAGTTTTCCGTAGAATATTTTTGTAGAATACTTGAACCCATTATAAACCAGTTTTTGGAAAAAGGGGTCAAAAAACCCATAAAAACCGGAAATTATAAGTTAAGGTGTTTTAGAAAATTGTTCCTTGCGTGATTTTATGATGAACTTGTGACAACATGTTTTGTCCCAAATGTAGGTATAGAGTTTTACAGAAGGGTGAAATTTCGAAAATACGTTTTTTGTGGGATTATGGCCTCAAAACGGTATCAAAGATTATTCGAATTGTCATTCTGCGAAAAGTTCTTCAGTTAAGTCTTAGCTACAATTTTGTTTAAATTGTTTGTCAAAATACGGAACGATTTGGTAGCTATGACCAAATATGATAAAATTTTTCGGCATTATTGTGATTTGAGGCCGAAAGCGGAATTTTTTTGAGACAGTTTGTTGATCACTTTCTTTCCTTTAGTCTATTGCTAAAACTTTGTTGAAGGTAGCAAAAAAAATCCCGAACGGTTTACGAAATATAGCCGTGGCAAAAGTCCATTTTATTTGAAAAAATAAGTTGTAACCTAAATATAGTATAAATATATTGCATAAGAAAGTTAATAGAGGAGGCTTACACTATCAAAAATTAGAATTGAGAGTCTAAAATGTACCCCGGAGGAGTAATAGGGTTAAATTGATTTTCTGACATGTTTTACAAAAAAAAAAATAAAAATTCTTGGGTCACTCTATCGTTTTAAAGAAATCTTTTTATAGAAAACTTTAAGCCAGTTGTATGAGCTTTCTAAGGATGTACTTTGTTCATAAGGCTTAAATCGATTTCCCTAAGTCCTGGACCTTTCAATTTGATATTTAAATGTTTTTTTCCCCTATTTTTTGACTTTGGCGGCCATTTTAGTATGAAGAAGTTCTTACACAGAGCGAAGAAAAAACCAAGTTCATGAGTGTTTTAACAACGCTCCAAGCTCATATTTGTATGGTGTGTTGCTAAATCACTCACAAACGTGTTAGAAATTTATTCAACAACGCTGGTGGCCAAGCGTTGTTAAAACCGAATTAGCAACGAAACGTAGTTAAAACACTCACGAAACGTAGTTAAATCCAAATCAGCTCATTTCAAAACAAATAGACTTGCAGTCCACTTCACAATAATGATGAGGTTCAAATCGCCCCAATATCAAAACAAAAAAAATTTTATTTAAAGCAGGAAAAAATTTATTAAAAAATTTTGTTTGTATTTTATTTAGCAACGCGCGTTGTTAAATCACTTACAAACGTAGTTGAAACCCATTTGACAACGCCCGTAGTTAAAACTGCCACAAACGAGCCATGCTCAAAATTTGGGTCGCCACGTAGTTAAAATAACTACGTTTCTGCCACTTTTGACAATTTTGTTTTCTCTGTGTATGCAATTCACTCTTTATATTAGACCGTATCGCTTTACAAGCAATAGTTAAAAAGTCCGCGGTACCGCCTCTAAAGCGATGTATTTTTGCAAGAATATTCGGGGAACATTTTTTTATTTTTTGACCGAACGTAGGGGTCGCCCATTAACATTTTTCATAATATCTTCGGCTTTTACAAGCCGATCTTGAAGTATGACTTATCAATATTTATGTCTCAAAGAGACCCCTTTTCTTGCTCAGGAGGTCATTGACATCAAGTCCCCCGTTCAAGAAATTACCCACCAGATTTTTGCAAGTACTTGACCTCCTCATAAAAAAAAAGAGATATTTTTGAGACATGAATATTATATATCACACTTTAAGATCGGCCAGTAAATGCCGAAGATATGATGAAAAATGTTAATGGGCATTCGGTCAAAAAAAAAAATAAAAAATTTTTTCCCGAATTTTCTTGCAAAAATACATCGTTTCAGAGGCGGTACGGTGGACTTTTTTTTGTGATACGGTCTATTGTATATAGTACTATAAAATCCGACATGGAGCCAAACTACTTAGTAACATCAAGTACTTACTTCAGAAATGTTGTTTCAGGACTTGATTCTTATGTTTTACTGCTTTCTGAGAAAAGTTTTTTTTAGGTGAAGCTATTTACCGATCAAATCTTTTAAATCTTTACACCTTAACATTTCATTGGCAAATATAACAAAACTACAACGAAATTGCAACTGTTTTGAAATGAAAAGTTAATAATGTCTATGCACTCATATATAAATGTCTTGAAAAAACAGAATAATATTAAAACAAAAATATTAATTTACCCTCCGCAAAGTAATACAAACTCATACGATGCATCTATGATTTTCTGCCAGTGAAAATAATTTAGATAGGAAGAATTCGTTTGTTTGTCTACTTTAAGTGTAAACAACTTTATCGCAACATTTTCATAACTTTCAAGTGAACACTCTAAGTTTATAGTAAAACTTCGAAAACTCGTCTACTTACAAAATGAAAAAAATAAAAAATCATCGTAAAACAAATGCGTCAAAACTGCAAATGTATGAAACTTTGATAATAAAAAAATCATAAAAGAAAACCAAAATAGGCCTTAAACACGTTCATATGTTCGAGTACATATCCGTATCTACGAGTATGTAGTTTTTTTGCATTTGTTTATTTACCTTTTTTTTAATTATCAATAAATGAATAAAAACAGCTGAATAATGAGAGATAAAACCAGAATTACTTGTTGATTATGGGAAAAATAAAATATAATACATTGTACAAACTTACATATACGAGTATTATGTATCATAAATGTTTTTACAATGCAACAGATAAATATTTCTTCTTTTTATATGACATTTTTCAGAAGAAGCTAAGGCCGCTGCAGTGGAACTAAGTCATTCTCCAGTAATTGGACAACGAAATGAAACTACAACAAGTCCGCTGCACTCACGTGGCTCTGGAGCAAGTGAGACATGGCCGGCACAATCGGACGAGGACATCGATCGATTGGTAGCAATGCATCAGAATCGCAGCAGTTTAAGTTCACTTGGGGTAAGTTGGATAATAAGCACCTGATCGAATAAAAATTGAAAACATTTAATACTCATAAGTACATTAATGCTTAACTGAATCGATTTGTATGAAGCAAAAAAAAAAGTCTTCTCAACACCGTCTCAAAAGTTAGAAGTGCTCTTGAAAACGATATCTGCACCATTTTTTTTTTTTTTATTTTTTTTTTTTTTCGTTCCGAGAAAAACATGGTCTTCATTTATTTTAATTCTTTATTAAGTCTATGAACATAAATTATGTAAAGTTTATAATAAAATGACATCTCAAAATTTAACACTGGAAACTATATCAATAGCTAGATTTTGAATAATTCTTGTTGTCATAAGTTCATAGCAAAATCATATAGGAACCTTATTCCTAACCCATTCGTTCCTGGTTTTATTTTGCCCTTTTTTTTGAAAAACTGGGGAATACTTAATTTTATTCAAAATATTCAATGAAAAATCATACAAGTTGTCACCAAAAACAAGAAATGCTTTAAACTTAAGAATATAAATTGCCGTGATTTTGCATTAAACCTTGCATAAACAGAACATGGTAAAATTATGGACTCTATCTAGGATAAACCATGTCTTGCGGCATCTAATAAGATCTGTAAAAAGTTCGTTTTCTCCATAAAATTTTAAGTTGTCAGACACATGGCTCGCAGCAATGATGGTTTCAGGTCGTAGGATCCACTGTGTTGTCTTTATGGTCATTTTGGTAAATTGTACAATGAAATGACATTTTGTGCACTGAGCATAAACGCGCATATTAAATTTTTTTAATAAGTAAGCACAAAAGAGCTACGGATAGAACTACACGGTAATGAATTTCGGTTAAATTTTTCAACTTAAAAATTTGGTATATTTATCCAACTTAATTCGGTTAACTTTTTCAACTTAAGAGTTGAAATTTGTGTGAACTTTGTGGATTGTTTTTCTTTACTTAAAAAGTTGAAAGAGGTCAACTAAAAGGTTGAAAATTTGTACTAAAAAAGTTAAAAACTGTCAACCCCATAGGATGAAAAAATGTACTTAATGAGACAAGAATTTTTTTATCGAAACCGATGAAAGACCGTACATTTCGAACCAGTCACGCATATAAAAATTAAATACATAAATTGGTATGCGTTAGGAGCCAACCAAAGGTCGCCGTATTGACGCGTTTGCCAATATTGTGAACAACTTTCAAGCATACTACATATATTTACTCTTAAGCATAGACTGGTTGCGAATCACAGTGACATGAAATTACAGCAAAAGCAAAAATTTCATGGAATCAACTGCGCAAAGTTGAAAAAATCAACAAATAAGTTGAATTACTAAAGAATTTGTTTGTTCTTCTCAAAATTTTGTATCAACAAATGGGTGTCAACTCTAAAAAGTTTAAAAACTCAATTAAAAAAGTTGATTTTCATAACAAATTAAATTTTCAACCCTAAAATTCCGTAAAAAGTTCAAAATTTAAACCCATATTTATAACCATGTAAGCACAAATTGTTGATAAGCAATTTAAAATGCAATACATTGAACACAAACGGGCATATTTAGTTTTTTCTATAAACGATCATATTGGAACTAGATATCAAAATTATTATTGGTATGTTGAGAATCGCACCCAAAACTATTTGGTTTGGGATTGTTTTCAGCTAAAAGTTCTCTCCATGACTTAATCGTTACACGTGCCTATCAATATTTTTGAGAAAAAAGCCCTAAATACTCGCATTTAAACAATTTGTTTTATTTATTTTCAGCTCCGTTCCGATTCAATGGCCAGTGTTTATTCTGGCGCTGGTGAAGGTCGTTACGGTACAGTAGTAGTCAAGGGACAGGTTGAATTTGACATGCAATATAACTACAAATTGAGCGCTCTAGAAATACATGTAGTGCGATGTAAAGATCTCGCTGCTGTCGATGTGAAGCGCAATCGCAGTGATCCATATGTCAAGGTGAGTGCATCAGAATTCAAATATATGTTATTATACTATTATCATCGATTTTCTGAATGTTTTAGGTTTATTTACTGCCTGACAAATCAAAAGCTGGTAAACGTAAAACGAAAGTGAAGAAACATACGCTCAATCCAATCTTTGATGAGGTTTTACGCTTCCATATGCCCCTGTCAAGTCTTGAGTCGCGTACTTTGTGGTTAACCGTCTGGCATTCGGATATGTTTGGACGTAATGATTTCCTTGGTGAAGTCAGCATCAGTTTGCAGGGCAAAGTTTTTGATAATCCAAAACCACAATGGTATATGCTGCAGGAGCGGGTAAATAAAATTATAAGACAAATTTTGTTGTCTATGAGATTTTATATTATTTAATTATTTAATTTTTTTAGAGTGAACCTTTTGACGAGATCGCCACCTACCGCGGTGATATTGTAGTTGGCCTCAAATACATACCACCAGAGAAAACGGGCTTCATGCGAGGCTCCAATGCTACCGGCAGCAATTCGAATTTACGTAAATTCGGTAGCATAAAATCAGCGAGTGGTGGTTCAAAAGCGGATCGTGGAACGTGCAAGCCCGGTGGTCAACTGCATGTTTTGGTTAAAGAAGCAAAGCATCTAAGTCCCATAAAGCCCAGCGGCACTTGTGATGCTTTCTGTAAAAGGTAAGCATTTGCATAAAGCAAAAGTAATTTCTTACATCATTCGAAAACAATTTAAAAACGCAAAAAACAAGAGGAAAAGTGAACGTCAGTGGCTTTAAAAATCCAGTGATTTTCCAAAGCCATTTCATACATATGACATTAATTGAAGGCAATCAGCTAAACTGAAAACATTTTATCTTCAAGATCTTTATTTTCAATGAAAATCTTGAAGAATATGGACAAATAAAAGTTTAAAATTTAATTTAAGAAAATTTTACTGTAAAGTAAGACAAGAGTCACAAATTGACTATTCGAATATCACATCATATTCACGAAGGGTAGAAATGAGTACACCGAAAAATTTACGAATCCTGGGACTATTCCCAAAAACTTTTTCTATTTCCATTTTTCAAAATTCGGAAACCAACGGAGTTTTTTGCAAGTGGGCTAGGTTAGCGTAGCGGCAATAATGCCACACATAGACGACAAGGGTCCATAGTGATAGAAATTGGGGTTAATAATAATTCGAATCAGCTGACATTTTTCTAGAAATAATTAGACAAGTCTGTTTGTCTGGCTGGCTGGGTGGCTGGCTGGGTGTCTGTCTGCCTGCGGGGAAACTAAACAAGATAATTTGGTGAAATTTGGTATTGTAGCTTTGCCGTTAAAGTTAACTCGAGGGATTGTAAATGAGAGAAATCGGTCAACGGACACGCCTACCGCCCATACAATAAATATATTCAAAATGCAACTTTAGTAGTATTTTTTATGACAATGCAACCAAAATACACATTAATACTAGGAATTGTATTCGCAAGCTCTGATCAAAAACTGAGCGAATTCGGACAAGAGGGCATGGCACCTCCCATATAAGCAAAAGCTTCAAAACGCTATACTGAAAACGTTTTTTGAGATAATTCAACCAAATTTCACTCAGACACTAAAAACTATAAATACAAGCTTTGAAAAAAAACTGGCTAAGGCAATGGTTAACCAAAACACAGTGAATATGAAACATTAGTTAAGCTCTTTTCAATATTTTAGTTAACTAATTGGTTAACTAATGACTAAGAATTCGGGCTCAAGATAAATATATTGGTCAAAATAAATTGTGTCCCGTACGATTTTCCCATAAGCAATATTATCTAAAAAGTATAGAAGAGTCTTGATTATGATTCAACTTTTAATCAAGAAAGTTGACATCATTCTTAAGGAAATCCCTCATTAAGCGACTTGTTAATTTATTCATTTGTAATTTTCGTGATAATAAAATGATCAAAGAAATTTAAATTGCAATTTAAAAGAAAAAACATTAAAGTGCTAAAAATATCATGATCATAGATGTGCATCTGTGATGCAATCGTAAAGGCATGCAGTTGCAAACTTATCTTTTAGATATAATCAATTGTTCTTCAACATGACCAAGCTTTTTTAGTATAAATTAATACTCGGGTGATTTTTTGTTATGTGTTTAAAGATTTTTAAAGGCGAAGTTGTAAATTTAATGATGATGATGATTTTTGTGTACAAATATATTTTATCACTGTGAAGGCTATAAATTACAAATAAATTTTTATTTCAGTTATCTGCTGCCAGATCGTACACGCAGTTCAAAGCAAAAAACTCCCGTCGTAAAACGCTCACTACATCCAAGCTGGAATTATACGTTTGTATATGAAGATGTTTCATTAGATGATTTATCAGAACGTGCTTTGGAATTAACTGTCTGGGATCATGATCGTTTAGCGAGTAATGAATTTTTGGGTGGCATACGTTTCTCTTTGGGCACAGGTGAGAGAAGTCATAGAATTTACATATATATAAAATTTCATTCTTAACGAATATCATCATTGTACATTTTAGGTAAAAGTTATGGACGGCATGCCGATTGGATGGATGCCACGGGCAAAGAGCTATTCCTCTGGCAAAATATGTTGGATCGTCCCAATTTCTGGGTCGAAGGTAGCTTAGTATTAAGATCGACTTTAGATGGTATACGTGCTATACCATAAAGAAATTACTCTTATGCAATATTCATTTGTTAAGTAAGAAAAAAAAAACCACAAACAAACAAAAATTTGCAATTAATTTGCTTAGGACTAATGGAAAATAGTTTATGTAAAGAAAACAAATGTATTAAAAAAATGTTTATTTATTAAACTTACATACAGTACATCATATGATTATTATTATTATTATTACTATTAAAATCTTTTCATGATATGTTCTAATATTAAGTGAATTTGTGACAATTTGAAAAGCATTATTAGATATTTAACACAATTTTAAATACATTATGTTACTAACATTAAACGAAAAAAACAAATACATAAAATAAAAATGAATATTGTATTGTATTTATCACACGAAGCCTAAACAAAAGACAAATTTTGTGAGATCTTAATGAGAAAATTTGAAAAATAAATATAAAATTTTTGGGGTTTTAAAATTTGTTAAAAATTATGTTCCAATAAATATGCAAAAATAAAATATTAGCCGTGTTCACGATTTTGAGCATTTTGTTGTTGTATAGCAAAATTATTAATCTCATATTTATCATTTATAATGTAAGATCATTTGCACTGGATCGTAAACACGGTTTTTTATTTAAATATTTACAAAAAACCATATGTAGCTAATGCATTGAAAGTTTAATATTTGTTTGTTACATAAAAAAAAATAATTGTATTTCTTTGATTGCACATTTGAAAAATGCGTTCTTAAAATCAAAAACTTTGCAAATGCATATACCCAGTCAGTATGGTCACACGTGTGAAATGAATTCGAATATCATATATTTTGTAATACGTGTAATGCATATATGTATGGGTCATTATAATGAAAAGATAATATTGATAAACTTCGCCAAAAGATAATATTGCCTAAGCCCCATTTTCAGAATTTGGCCATAGCATGTAAACGTTTCAGAAAACCATCATAGTCTTTTCGAAAGAAATATGCCCTATAAAAAAATAGTTAGGGTAAAGCATATAAGAAGTATGCATTTTAAGGTATAGGATCCTAAATGTAAAGCTGTAATTTTAGAAAAAAAATAAAATTTGCCCCACCACAATATTTCAATGAATTAAATTCTGATAACTTTTCTACAGTAACTTGGAGTTACTGATTCCGAATCTGGTTCTCGTTATTTTGAATGATATTGATGATATGCTTAAAAGTGTGTGAGAATCAATTCCTACGTTGGGCGCAATGAATCAGCAAATTTTTTTACTCAAATAACAACTTTCCCTGACTTCTCTTTATAAACTTTTTGGGACATTTTTTAGCTTTTCTTTGAGAATTTGAACGGTTCAGAAAACTATCAAGGTACATTTAAGAAAAATATTCCCCATATAAAATAGTAAGAATCACTGAAGATGTCAACGTCAGGGTGAAACGGGTACCAATTGGAAACAGTTTTGAGTTTGAAACCATATATCTGAAAGTTGTTACACCCCATACGGTTGACGTTTTCAGTAGAACGCCCACAAGATATATGAAATGTGCAAAGTTGTGAATTTGTTTGCTCCCCGTCCATTTCCTGAAACTAGATATCAAAAATATAAGATCTCAAAAAAAAAAAAAAATTGGGAAACTGTAGTGGAAAAAACCCAGCCGGTTTTCGATCAAAGGTCGAAAAATTGACTTAAAAAAGGCAAGTCACTTTGACTGCCCGTTACTTCAAAACTAGTCATTTTTTCGTAATGTTTTCAAGACAACTTTTGTAGAGAATAGCCGTGTTTTTTTTGACGCGTATATACAATTGTGGATACCTTCGAATTGCGATAACTCCTGAACAGTAAGTCACACAATAGAACTCTAAGAAACTTTTTTATGGAGAATCACGTTCTCTTTCATTTTAGATTTAAAAAAATTTATTTTTAAGGAGGTATTTTATAAAAACTGGTTAGCGCCGATAAATGGCAAAAAATCACTTTTTTTTAAATAACTTTTAAATAATTATTTTTTTTTTTACAATAGATTAAAATTATTTGTAGAGCATGTGGTTCTCCTTGAAAAAGATCCTTGTACTTTTTATCGTACGACTCACCGTTCATAAGTTATCGCAATTTGAAGGTATCCAAAATTGTATATACGCGTCAAAAAAAAAAAAACGCGGCTAATGACTAGGTCAACATTATCTTCTTAGAAAGTAGGGGTAGTAGTAATATCGAGCTTTAGCCGCCAAAAAGACTCAGCCGACAAAAAACAAATTTTACGGTAGAAGCTTTTTTTTGAAGTTGCTTTGCCTACATCTTAGTGCAAAAATCAAAATTTCTTTCGTTATAGCTTCGTAATGGTACTTTTCACAGATATGAAATTTGAAGGGAAGATGCGTTCGGACGCAAGTGATCGATTTCTATCAAAAAACGGAAATCTGATACCGTGTCGGTTAAGTTTTTTTTGGCGGTTAGGGCTCCAAATTATAGATATAATCTTTCTTACAAAAGCACTCACAGAAGATGTCATGGTAGTCACAGTCAAGAGGGTCACGTTTCACAAATACATATAAAATATAGCATTCGTCGGTGAATTTTCATGAAAATTTAAGTGTTGTAATTTATTTCAGACACAAAATGGCAAAATACTAGTTTTTTTAGTATTGTAAAAAATTTAATTAAGTTATTTAGCGGCTAAATTGTTTACACTAGAAAGCAATATATTTTTAAATCGTGTAAAAAATGTCTAAAGTGAAATTTAAAGGTACTACCCGTTATTTGGTTACAAAAAAACATTTACAAAATGTTTTTAAAATTACGCCGCCCCACAATGGGAGATTGTGGCCATAAATAGGTAAAATTTGAAAGTGCTATGGATTTAAAAAATTTTTACGCCAATCGTCAGATAATACTTAGGGACGGAAAAAAAAACAATAAAAGTTTAAAATTTTGTTTTGATTTAGCAACACAGTGAGCCCAAAGTTAGACTTTAAACAGAAAAAATGCTCTACAGAACTTTTAAAATTAGGAAGTGCTGGATAAACGCTCTATTTAATTTGTTTTAAGCCCGATTCACTAATTTAGCATACCGTTAAAAAGTACATTGTTTCTACTTTGTTAAAAATATATCTTTTTTCTTTTGCCGATTTTATGTGAATTATAGTGATTTTTCAAATGTTTAAAAAAAAATGGTAAAAATGGAAAAATTGCAAACTTTGACATTAAAAAAAAAAAAAATACATATTTTGATTTTCATTATTTTTCAATATAATATGTGGCCAAGTATGTTTAATCGAAATGCAAAGTCCCTACTGCTTTTCTTGAGAACTTTTTTTTTTATAAACATTTTCATATTGTGGTTTTTGACTGGACAAAATAAGTTGACTTTTTTGGAACGCTATTTTTAATTCGTTTGCATCGAAATATATCAAGATAGCATTTTGTCATAAAGTACAAGCATTAAGCTTTTAAAAAAACATTTGTTTGAGTTTTTATGTATGATAGGTGAATTATGGTGATTTTTCGAAAATTTAAGCTCAAAAAGCCAAAATCGATAAATTTTACAAACTTTGACATTAAAAAAAAAAAAAATACATTTTCTGATTTTCATTATTTTTCAATATAATATGTGACCAAGTATGCTTAATCGAAATACAAAGTCCCTACTGCTTTTTTTGAGAACTTTTTTTTCTATGAATTTTTTCCAGTAGCAGTTTTCGAGAAAAAAAAATATTTTTATTTCTTTACATTCTGCAACGTTTTACAATATATTTATCAATTTTAAGCTTACAGTCTTCTTAAATTCCAAAAAAAAAAATTTTTAAGAGAAGGGTGACAGGTAAGGGGTATGTTTTCTCCTTTTAATCCCCCTTGGGACTCACCCTTTCTTAAAAAAAGCCAAGAGCATATTGAAAGGTATACAAAAAACATTATAATTGGTATAATATACCCCCTTCTGTGCATAAAGTTTTAATTCACGGAAGCGAAATCATACAAGCTCTTCAAATACCAATTAGTAGTCCGAAGAAGCTCAGGAAGCATCAAACAAAATTTTTAAAAGCTCTAGGTTACACAACAGCAGATTGTGCTCTAGAGTAGCAAACAACGAAGACGTTTTGCATTACATGCTGATCTCTTCTGATCCGATTATTAGCCAAATCCGAGTAAAACGTGATAAAAAATATAAAGAATTATCACCAGAAGCTCAAGAGCTGTTGCAATTAAATGAAAAAACTGATTAAAATAAATTTAAAACAATGAAATAACTTAATATTTTCCATTTTCTATTATTGTATACATTAGTTTCGACTTGATTGTGTCCTCTTTTTTTGATTTGATCGCCAGTTTGAGCCAAAAGAATTGCAATGAAAAAGTTTCTAGTGCGGACTATTTTTTCTGATAGTTTTTATGAAAATAATAAATAAAATGTTTAAAGGGCATGAAAACGCCTATTTTTTTAGTGGACATTATTTGTCATAATATCATTAACATATTTGCTAAACATCATCAATCTGCATGAAAGATTTTCGGAGATATTGATAAGTTAATTTTTTGGTAGGCGTGGCACTGCCCATTTTTCTATTGCGGATTATTTGTTCTGATGATCTTTTCATATGTACCAAATAATATCTATCTGCGACAAATATTTTCAGAAATATGATGAATTTTTTTTTTTGAAGGCGTGGTACCGCCCACTTGTCCGGTGAACATTATTTGTCCTGATGACTTTTACACATTTACCAAATCTCATTTATCTGCGTCAAAGAGTTTCGGTGATATGATTAGTCAATTTTTTGAGGGGCGTGGCACCGCCCATTTTTTTAGTATATAGCTTAGCCTTTTTTTGTACTAGCATAATATAAAAACCTCTTTAAAATCGGTTACTTAGTTTCCGAGTTAATAAGGGACAAATACACAAACAAACCAAATCTAGTTTTTATAAAGTAGATTTTCGTTTATTCCTCATAACTTGAAAACTATAAAAGATAGCGCAAAATTTTTAACATTTTTGAAATTAGGGGGGCTAAGTTATTGAAAATTGATACCCATTTTGAAAAAAAAATCGGACCACACCCCAACTTTGTGTGGAAGGTAGGCGTGTCCGTCGGCGGATTTTGTTCATATTCACAGATTTTTATTATTTTAATGTAAAAAACATTTGTACCAAATTTCAATAGCCTAGCTCTATTATTACTATATATGACCGCCGTTCCATACAAACCCTCCCATTGTGCGCCCTCGAGCTGACTAGCTGCAGCTGCTTGATAACTTAATAATTAACAAATATTTGCAAAGAAAACTAATCATTTCGATTAAGTGAAAATGAAAGTATGATGCTTTCACTTTTATGGCCAGCGCTAACACACAACTTAATAGTAAACCAACTATATAATACAATACATAATAATAATTTTAATTAATAATTTCATTTATGAGCGTTCTCATGTTTGGAACCGCACAGTTGTTCAACTATTAAGTTGATTTAATCGCTAGCCCTTATTACGAATAGAAGTTTTCTTATCCTACATAAACATATAGAGCATGCAGACATAATTGACTGGGTAAGCGATACAGGAAATTTTGTATAAACTTGAAATAATTGTATATTGTTTGAAAAAAAAAATATAGAAAAAAAAACCTCCGCTAAACCCCAAATTAACGACGATAAACATACATAAACAATTTATACATATGAGTAGTATTTAATTATATATGTACATACATACATATGTACATACCAATCAAGCAGTTTAAATTTCTATTTATTACAATGATTGATGAACAAAAAAAAAAAAAAAAAACCGAGATATTAAAGTTCAATCGCCGTTAAGCGTTAAACATAATGCGTGCACTTTAGAAAGGAACAGTTCAGAAGAAGAAAAATAATTAAATTTATAAGTTAAAAATTAGCATAATATGCATTAAATGAATACAATATACATATAGACACTACACATAAACATTATTACTTGTATGCTAAATGAAATACATATATAAAAAAAACATATTTTTTAACACTTTAATTTATTTTTTGTTTTATTTTTTAGATAATATTGGCTTAAATTTAACATCCCAGCTACAAACTCATAAAATTCTTATATATTTTCACGTCTTGTATCCAAGTTCGGTCACAGAACTGCTCTATCACTTCAAAACTTCCAGATATTCTAACCTAAGACCGCGATTTTCATGCAAAAATTAAAACTAAATAGAATTTTCTGTACACGTTGAGTTCAAAAATTCAACTACTAAGTGCAGGTACCAAAATGAACTCGCTTCCTTTTTCCTTTTTTGACAAATTACCTGTACTGTACTCTACTGTACTGTACTGTACTGTACGAAGTCGGGTCACTGCAATTATTCGTTCTAGGGGTTTCTTTCGCTTGCCTGTTCCGAGTCAGTAATCAAAGCAGCTCCGACGAATAAGCCGCCGAGAATATTGTGAACGTGTGCTTAGTTAGGTGTGTTGTTTGGTCATAAATTTATTCTCCGAAACACTCATCGAATTCGAAAATTTTGTTTTTGAAAAATTTCGCGATGGGCGCCAAATATGTGTTGGCACTGCTACGGCACTGTAAATTTTTGCAATGAAACTGAATATTTTAACACAATTGGACCATTTAAGATTCGTTAAAAATATAATTAATCAATTACATAACTGATGGAGGAAAAAAAATCAAACCTAATACATAGGGAGAGTCACCGGGTATAAGACAGGTTTTATTTTTGAGCCATAACTTGTTACTAGTTAAACCGTTTCGAGTGTTTTGTATATCGTTCGAAATGTTTAAAATATTCGCTGCATTTAACCAAAGGACGGATAATTATTTAATCACACGTAAAAGTTATGGCCAGTTTTCAAAAGAAATGGTCTTTCGTTTTTTAAAAATTTGTATCCGGATATGGGACACCTAGAAAAATGCAATGAGAATTAAACTTTTATTAATTTTTCGTTACATTAATGTCGATATTTGACAGTTGCCCTTGATTTGGCTTCGAAAAAAATTGTTCCATACACGGATATAAAATAAATAATTTTTTTTTAACATTTATATTTGCACAAGCTCACAAAGTATCATAAAAAAAAAATATAAAACACTAGATGCTAACGCATGACACTTTCTTTTTTCAATTGGATAAATAAAAAATAAAGCAATTTGAAACAGATCATAAACAACTATTTACAATCGAATTACGACACGAGGCGTGAAACCATAATAAGCAATAGATCTTTTCACTTCGGTGTTGGCTTAAAAACTTTGTCATACGACAATTCGACATTAGTCAGATTATCAATATTAATTTTGCATGATAGAAAAAATCGACTGTCCCATAACCAGAGACTCTCCCCTACATATATGTACATATTTATTTATGTAAAAGAAGCTTAAGCTCCATTTCCAATCAGTTTTTCTAAAGAGTTTTTAAATATTATTTTGTTAAATAGTTTTACATAAAATATTTCGATCATGAATTGAATGGGTTTTTTTGAAAGCGTAATAAGTCCATAGCGAGGCAAAAGTAATGTCAGAATATGAAATGCCTGTCATTTTGATAAAATAATAAATTCGGGCTGTTTTCACAGAAAGTTTACTCTATGGTATAGAACTGATATCATTAAGTTAAAAAATGATATGCACCGATTTTTATGTCATATAATCTGTGTGATATTACTTTTGCCTCGTTATGAACTTATTCCACTTTCAAAAAAAGCCATTCAATTATAAGTCCAAATGAATTGCATAGTATAAAAAAATCCCGTACATCTTATTACACGTGAAAAAAGTGAAAATTCTTTGGCAAAGTTAAGAAGTTATGAGAAGTGTTTCTTCTCTTATGCTAGAACTTTTAGCAATCATTTGCATATATTTACAAACGTACAAATAAGCGTATGCATTCTAGACTGGTTCAAAAAACTTTTTTTTGGTACTTTTATGCTTTCAAACAGGGTTAATAGTTGAAAGGATAAAAAATAATAATTCTGGTACAAGGAGACCCCAATATATTATTATCTACTGGTGACGCATCCGTTTTTTCGTTTCTAGTATTACTTGTATGATAAAAAGTACTTTAATCAGTTACACGGAGAGAAAAAAATGTTCTAAAATCTAGCTCAAATCGTTCTTAAATGAAATATTCAGAATTAAGCCCAATACAGCATAAAATCATCCCAAAATACGCCCAACTTGTTCGCAATTCAAGCTCAAATTTGGGCATAATATAAATTTTGATAATTAAGACTAATTGTACTCAATGCATGCCATTTTGTACTTGTTTATCAAAAAAAAAAAAAAAAAAGCCCATTTTTTGCTTTTTACTTTTGTGATTGTTTATCAAAAAATAAATTTTCATTTGTGTTTATTCTGTGTGTTTATGATTCTCAATATGACTATGTCATCTACTGCTTAAATAATTCCTGCTCGACAGCCGAATTGGGTATTTATAATAGAGTAAATACTACTGACATCCCATAGTAGGATGTTACGATGTACTGAGGTGTCTTAGGACATTTTGGTACATTGATTTTGGAAAATGGAATGATATTTCTTGCATTTGGCAAAAATGGTCATATTCATATTTTGATATATAAGAAATTATTAAGAAAAAATGGGAATATTTTTTTTTTTATATATAAACAAGTACAAAAGGGCTGAAATTAAGCACAAATGCGTTTAATAAATTTTTGACGAACAATCTCAAATTGAATTGAATTGAGCTCAAATGGGCATATTAATTTTTTTGATAAACAATCACTTGTTATCAAGAAAATTATGGACAAGCTGAAAATCACACCCAAAATTGATTGGTTTGGGATTGCTTTTAGCTCAAAATTCTCTCCGTGTATATATAAATCACGTGAAATTGAAAACTAAAACAAACAAGGCTAATACCATTAGAAATTGCATGCAATTTTTCATTGAAAAATTCATTATAATTTTTTTCATGAAGATGTTAATTCGTTAGTTATTTAGCTGTTGAGAAAAAAGAGTGGTGAGACTTGTTGTAGATATTTTTTCACTAGAATGGGTTAAAAGAAGAGAAAATATTTAATAGAAACCATAACTTTGTCTTTTTTTTATTAGAAATAATTTTTTTCTTAATTTTAAAAATGATACGAAGGGTACTATCTATATTTCGGGAATTGGCAACACTAATGTCAATAGCTAAAATCTGGCAACATCATAATAAAGTTTGAAATTTTTTAGCATAAACGTACTCACAACGTTTTGATACTTGTACGTGCTATTTGTTTGTTTACAGTTATGGCATTCACGAAGTAGGACAGCTGGCAGGGCAGATTAGCTAAAAAGCACAGTGTGAGCTAAGTTTGCGTATGGCTGTGTAGCATCATTGGAAAATACAAAAAAGTTAGTGTCAAAATTAATGAATCAAAACTTTTGAAAATACCTACCACGGAAGAATGAAAAAAGTCCAAGAGTGTTTTTCGTGTCTTTTCTGCTTTACGTTTTTTTTTTTTTGTTGTAAAAAAAAATTTGTAAAAAAAAACAAATTGAATTTTATTTAAAAACAAATGTCAACATAATTCTGACACATTTGCTGTAGTAGAAAAACTATTCAAATTTACTCAAGGGTTTTGTGTAGCAAAAGAGCTAACTTGTAGCTAAATTTTTTAAATGTATTTTGTTGTTATTTAGAGCAGATTTGCTCTTTTACCCTTTTGCGACACTAGCTGCCCTACTTCGTGAATACCGTTAGTGAGTTAAGAAAATCAATTTTTTCAAATAATTTAAGCGATTGAGTAGTTATGGGGTTTCCAACGAGAACAAACGTTTTTTACAACTTAGTGTTCATGCAAAATCGAATGTTTTGAAGTGGAACTAATGTGCAAGGATACTTCTATCTCACAATATGTCACATGACGATCTTGCATTATGAGTTCATGCACTGTATGGATGTTTTGTGGCATAACAACCGATTTTGGACGACCTTCACGGAATTCGTCGGCGACAAAATTGCAACCACGATTGAATTCACTATACCAGCCATATATTGTGGTTTTTGATGATGCTTTATGGCCATATAAAGGACTGAGTTCATCGACACATTCTTGTTGAGATAATCCACCGAAAGTTGTGAAAAATAATCCAACGAAAACCTTCTCTTTAAATTTCCATTTTTTGACCAAATTGATTTTCTTAACTCACTGTAAACAAAACAAATAGCACTTGTACATCAAAACGTTGTGAGTACGTTTATGCTAAAAAATGTCAAACTTTATTATAGTGTTGCCAGATTTTAGCTATTGGCATTAGCGTTGCCAGTTTCCGAAACATAAGTAGTGCCCTACGTACTTAACTTAAAAAACTAATGAAGTGGCATCTTCACGAAAAAAAATTTGTATTATGAACTTTTTTATGGAAAATTTTATGCTCTTTCCAATGTTGTTACTAAGTTTTCTCTTTCATGAGATATACACAAAAGTATTTAGAAATGTACTTTTTACCATACTATACAACCCATACTTATAACAAAGAAATAAAATGCAACATCAGTAAATCTGTGGCCGCGCGGAAAAATCAAGTAACTCCATTTTTCAAAAACAGGAGAAAAACGCGTATAACTTTTTTGATGAATTTAGCATGTTTTTTAATTTTTATTCGTTTTCGATCGGAAAATAACGTAGGAAACTTTATTTTGAATTAGAATGAAGATTTTTTAAGACATTTCACTCAATTTTAAGCAAAAATACAGCTAAACACGGTCAGTTACCTGGTTTTTCCGCAAAAATGGAGTTACCCGGTTTTTCCCGAAAGATGTTCTATTTTCAATGTATGAGAATGTTACAACACTACGAAGCGCTTCGAGGTAATGACCTGCCTATGTTAATTTCTGCGCTATTGAATATGACAGAGATACGCTTCACTGCTGTGCTAAAGCGCTTCGGAAGCACTATTGATGCGCTCCGAACAAAAGTGTTAATCATCGAACGAATGATTAAAGTTAAATTGTGAGGAAATCGGCAAGGTTGCAGTAGAAGAAAAAGTTGTTGTATTTCATCAAAGCAGCTATTTGGAATTAATCAAACATGAAATTTTTTAATTTCATGATATGCACCCAAAAAAATTGCTGCGGTAGTTTTAACAGCGTTTTGTTGTGGATTTTACAATTCTCTGTGGATTTGCTAATTTAAAGTAAATTTAATCGAATTTACAATTAATTGTTAATTTTACAGCAAATGCAATAATTTCTGCCAGAAATTTGTTAAAATTATCAATATAAACTTTTTTTTTGTTGTGAAATCTACAGCAAATATTTTATTTTTCACAGCTAATTTTTGAAATGTACAACAAAATTGTAATATTAACTGCAGAAGATATGGGATGAAAAATGAAAGTAAATGCTGTAAAACATACAGCATTTTGCTAAACTTTTACAACAGATTTTTTTGGGTGTGAGTGTGCAATTTCGAAAAGGTCACAACTCCAAAACAAAGCAAAAGTAATGTCATAACATTAATTGGCTGACATTTTGTTAGGAATGAATAAAATTGATCTCTGTTTTCACGAAAAATTTACTTGATGATCACGAAAAACTTATTTGACGATGTAGAATTAAGTTGAAAAAATGAAATCGATCAAATAACCGATCATTAAGGCACATAATTTATATGACATTACTTTTGCCTCGTTTTGGAGATGTGACCTTTTCGAAATTGCACGTTCATATATTCAGTTTACTATTCGTCAATAAAATGATATACAGAAATTGTATTTGGATTTCTTTTGGATTTTCTAAATAAATTGAAAAATTTGTGGAGTTGCCTGGTTTTTTCGCAAACGCAATGGAGTTACCTTGTTATTTCCCAAAATGTATTGTATCATTTACGCAATTTTTTGTTTCTTAATAACTTGGCAATGATATGCATCATTAAAATTTCGCTCTGATAGAATGATAGCAAATCAAAAAAACATTCCATTTTTCATGATTTTTCCATTTTCCAAAAAAATGGAGTTACCTGCTTTTTCCGCGCGACCACAGAAATATTAATATTATGAACTCTCCTTACAACAAAATATTTGTTTTCTATCCTTTCAACCATTAAACCTGTTAGAAAGCTAAAGAAGAGAAATTTGAAGCAGTCTAATGCACACATATAGAGCAGAAATATCAAATAAGAGATTAAAAATAAATAAGTTCATGGTGTGCTTAACATCGCATCGCTCTCTCTCTTGCAGATGCAACAAGTGAATTACAGAAATGAGTAAGACGCACAACACATTGCGTTGCAGGTGTGCATATCGTTACATCGCTCTCTCGCATGCAAGCAGATCTATGTAACGAAATGTGTCGCGACCTTGGAATTTTACACTGAGCGCAGCCAAAGAAGTTTCACTTTAATACATATAATACATGCATAATCACAAAAACTAAACTTAAAATGTAAAAAAATCAGCGTTGTAACAAATGATATATATATGTAAGTGCTATATTCTGCTACACTAAAAGGTACATTATGCATAAAAAAAAGAGTACGAGAATACAACTTGTGACAAAGAAGAAGACAATTCTAATTTGAAATTTTGCAAGCATATCAAATTATAAAATCTTTTCCGCTTAATGCATACATATGTATGTATATACTAATATACATATATAATATACAAACATACATACATATATTTTCAGCAATACTATAAGCTCAAGTTAAATATTTAGGAAAAAACCAAAAAATGTTTCTGATTCTCTTTATTATCTGCGTATTGCTAAAAATTTAAAAGAATCTTATGAATGCTTTTGGTGTAAGAACTGCAGAGAAAAAAAAGTCAAATTGCTGAATCACTTGTTGCCTCAATGCTGCTTGTCATCTTTTTGTACTTGATGTTTTCACACCTTAAAAAAAAAAAAAATATAATGTAAAATTAAGCCAAAAGCTAAAAAAAATATATACATAAGTATTACTGTATTATAATTAAATACTCGAACAAATGATATTTTTTTTATCAAATGTTTAAGATCAGAATACTTGTACTCGTACTTGCATTAGCATAGAATGTTTGTGTGTACTTAGTAAAATTATTTTATGATTGTGAAGTTGATAAAGTGAAATTATGCCTAAAGTATAATCTCATGTATTAGTTGATGATTTTTGCTTATAGTACTGCACCAAATGCCATGTTCTTGATTATTGGTAAACTATCAATGTGTCAGTGCATTAAGACTTAAGTTGTCATCTCCGATTTTTTTGAAAATTGGTGAAAAATTAGTATTTGACATACATATCTGTGGACTTTTGACAAAACAACCTAAGTCGAGAAAAGACAATTCTCCAGGATTTTAGTTCTAAATATAAAATTTAAATACGCTTCTATTGGTATAATCGCCATGTCTCTATAATTTCTAGTTCCAAGGATATAAGGGTGTCCCATAGTTCACGCAAGATTTGAACTTAGCGCCATTCGTGCGGTTAAGTGTTAAGAACCAAAGGAAAAAAATAATTTGATAGCTGACATTTTAAGATTAGTAAAAATGTATGAAAAGAGGAGATTCAACGCTGCATCAATAAAATTGAGCAACATAATTGAAAAGTAGTTAATCAGCTTTTAGGCTCTCCTGAAAAGTTGCCAATTTCGAGTTATGTTGTTTTGTCAAAAGTCCACAGATATGTATGACTCTGGTAAAATGATTTTCCGATGATGCAACTTTTGAATACTGACTTATTGGAAAACTTATAGCTCCTTGGCTTTTTATCGGATTTGATAGATGAAATTTTCAAAGATAGTGTAAAAAATTATGAGCTTTTGAAAAAAAAAAAATACACTGAACAAAAAAAATTTATTTAAGGTGTAAAAAAAGCTTTTTTTTTTCTTTTTTAAAACCAATTTGGGTCTTGGAGCACCCTTTTTTTAATATTTTTATTTAAAAGCAAATTTTATTATTATTATTTTGCAACTCACAAAATCGTGGTATCTTTTACAGTTTTCAAGTTATGAGTTTTTGAAGTTGTTTTTGTTGTGTTTATCATGAGTTGATAGTGCACGTGCGCTACCATATAGGGTTGCCACAAATTTTGCACCCGCACTGGGACTCGAACCCGAAACACAATGCTCAGAAATATATAAAAAAACTGTTTAGCACATCGGCTGTAGAACATTCTCTGACGTTTTTATGTGAAATTAATGTTTAAATTAAATTTTTTGAAAATGGTTTTGGATTGAACGTAGTGTGTCAATTTGTAATCCGAAAAGAGACAAACGAACTTTTTTTGGCCTCAATGTAATGCAAAGAGCGACAATTGACCTTTTCTGGTCTCATTGTATTACATAAAGAGGCAATTGGTTATGTTCAATAACAAGCAATACAAAACGTAAGTGGAACTTTGCATGGGATGGAACCAGAACTTGCGCTTGTCATTTCCTCCCATGGTATAGTAACAAACTAGCTGTGGAATAGTTCATTATCCATCTTACAGGATAATAATTAATATGTGGAAAATATTCCATTACATAAAAAATATTAAAAATAACATTAAAATTTCATTTAAACAAAAAATTAACAAATTCTGTAATAGTTTTATAAGTTGCTGCTACACCGCCTTGTCAAACCTCCAAACAGTTTACAAGGTGTTTGGCAGACACAATGTTTATCCATATACCAAATTTCATAATGATAGCTGCTATAAGTTCAGAGAAATATCATTTTAAATGTATTTTTCCACCAAGTTTAATTTGGTTTGGAAAAAGATCAATATGATGTGGAAAAGGTTTAAACACATAGTGTTTGCTTGGTTCATAACTATGCCACGAGAGATTGGACGAGGGGCGTTGAACCCCCACAGAAAAAAAATTCAAATTATGTTGTATTTCTGTACCTGTAATAGCTATCGTTATAAAACTTGGTTCACAGATGTATATTTAGTATGTTAACCAAAAACTTTGTAAAAAAGTGGGTGAAAAAGATTGAACAAAAATACTTTGCAACTCCAAACGAAAAAAAAAAAACTTTAAATGCTTAACCTTTGCACCAATAGCAGCTATAGTACACGCGAGGATAATTGAGGCGCTGCGAACAATAACGCCCTAAGTCGAGTTAAAGCGTTTTTGCGCCCATCGCTTTTTTGAAAAGTTTGGGTCCTTAATTTCAACTTCCAATTCCGATCACAAAATGTGGTAGAGCAATATTTATATACTGTTTGAAGAGTTGCGTGTAAGAAGGGCGTAGTGCGACTTGGGGCGTTTTTGCATAAATCAGTTTGCGGTAGGAAAAACGGTTTTTATTCAAAACCAAGGTGCCTAACAAAAAAATGTATATGGAAAAAAATGATTTAAATTGAATTATCTCAAAATGCCATTCTTCGACTAAGGGCGTTATTGCACGCAACGTCTCAGTTATGGAATTAGACTCATTGTTCAGGCTTTAAACCATAAGTCTCTTACATGGTGTGGAAATTTCAGATTAATATGGATCTCAACAGCCCATTTTTTAGCTAATATTTTTTATATTTTTTTTTTTTTAAGGAAAATAAAAACATTTGCTGCAGTACTATTGATTAGCATATGCTCTTCTTACGCATATACATATTTAAATTCATATTTCGGTATACATTATTTTCAACTACTCCACACACTCTGTAAACTTTTACACTTCAGCCAAAACTAAAAGTAAAACTTTTTGCTTTCATTAATTAAAACCATATGGAAAAAATTAACTTTATACCTTAACAAATGAAACCTTTTTCACTTGTGGTGCTATACTTACTGTAGAGAGAGCGAGACAGTGCAACATATAGCTTGTCCGTTCTTTTGTAACTCTTTACAATTTTTTTTAGAATGTAAGTCTTTAAATGTGGTTATATATGCAAAAAAAAAAAAATAAATATTTATAATAATATAATAGTTAAAGCAAATTATTAAAAAAATAATGTTGAAGTTTATAACCTATGCAAAAACAAAACAAAAAAAAATATTTACATATATTGAAATATTGCAAACTGAAATGGAAAAAACTTTAAATCCATGCATACATACATACATAAATATGAATAGATTTTAAACAAAAGGTTTTGTTTGTTTTTTGTGAAACATGTTACAATCTTTGTATACAGACCTTGTTGTTTGTGAGTTTACAGCATTTTATAAAAAAACCAAAACCAAATAATTAAAATTTAATATACATATACTTACATATTTAAGTATAAATTGCATAAAATCACTGGTAGTAAGTGTTGAATACACGAAATGAAAAAAACAAATAAGAAATTTTTGGAAAAATATTTGCTGTTTGCATAAAATTTTGTAACGGCGCACAATCCACCCCAAAACCCGTAGAAATTCTTTCGTATTGAAAATTTTGAAAATTGTTGCAATTTATTATACAAAGTAGGTACATACGTATATATATATAACTTAAGTATTACCTAGTAAATTTACTATAAGACTTTTCCTCGTTTCTCAAAAGAAAACTCTATTTACATAGGCATATATGTAAGAAACAAAAACAACAAAAAAAAAAAAAATAAAATAACATATGATAAGCACACTTCTATGAAACCGTGATTGTAAATCGAATTACTTAGTTACTTAAGTAATTACTTTCATATTCTAAAAGGCAATTATTACGTATTGAAATAATAACTCGAAAACAAAACATATTCCTAATGAAATATCAATAAAACTCTGCTAATAACTTTCGAAACTAAAATTAATGGTGTTTTATTTACAAGAGGCCTTTAGTGCAATAATGGGATAAGTAGGGTAGAACGGGGTTAAACAACCAATTTTGTGCTTAGCACTCTGTAAAAACTTTGTTTATAACAATATGGCGCCCAACCATAAAACAATTATATCAGGTAAGGATAATAACATCCATATCCCAGGGTACTTAAAATGATTAGGTATCGACTATGCCTTGTCGGGGTCTCGAAAGTAATGATGACTTAATTGTTCAGTATAAAAAAAAATATTAATTGCATCATACTTAGAGCTTCCGATAAAACGGCAGTCGAAAGATTTATAAAAATTCAAATTCAGATTCAGTTTTGTTCTTTTCGAGCTTTCTATCGAATGGTGACTTAGTCGGCTGATCAAGCGCGACTAATTGCAGTGTTTGATGGAGAGATCGAAGATTCACAAATCTTATTAAAATCAGAAAGTTACGCATAGAGAGCGTCAACTCTTAGTGACTGGAATGGCGGGTAACTTAGGACAAGGGTGTCAGCGTAGAACAAAAGTGAGCCAATTTTGGCTCGACACCAACAACATCAATATTTATGTACAACATACACAGAAATAATTTTTGTTGTTTTTTTTTCACGCTCGTCAAAATTTCGCGTTTTTGTTGCTTTTTTTCGTACACACAAAATCGACCTCGAACCAACAGAAACAACAACAGCGACTTCGTCGCATCAAAATCAAAAACAACAAACAATATGGGTATTAATGCGTTGATGCGCAGTTGGGAAAATGCAAGTCTTTTACGCACTAACGCCTGAACGTTCAATGTGAATATTTCCATTTGAGAAATTGCAGAAGTAGTGCGAAATTTTCGGCAATGTGTTTGATGTTTTACAAATGTCAAACTTTCGTAAACCGGACTTCCGCAACGACGCAAGAGCATTGCGCATCAACGCGTGAATACCCCTACTTTTTGTGTGTGTCCCAGTTCTTAGAAATTTCGAAAATTGTTGAAATATTATTGTTGTAAACGAGGCTTAAAAAAACAACAAAAAATTGTTTTTGTGATTGTTTAATTCGAATTTGAAGTTGTTGTAGCGAAGCGAAAATTTTGCGCTGACTGCGCTGCATGCGCTTGGCTCAGTGATTTGAAAACGCTGACACCCTTGACTTAGGACAAAATAAGTCAATTTTAAGCCAAATTATACCTGATTTATTTTAGCTGCTAGGAGGGCGAGTAAAAACAAAACAAAGATTGATATCACAATACTCTAATGACTAGAAAAACTGTAACCTTATGATGTTTACCTTTAAAGATACTTAAGTCGTATAGTTTATATATAAGCAGTGAAGTCGTGGCCTAGTTATGCAAATTAAAATAGCTCATAAAAAAAATTTTAGTTGCACGATTTCTCAGAGTAAAGCTGATATCAACCTTTAATTAATTAGGAAACAAATTACTAAACGTCACCACACCAGCAACTTCCGAAGAGTTGCGCAGGATAGATGAGGATTAAAATTAACTCTCGAATTCCCCATATAATCGGACAGAGAATCCCCCTTTTTTTTCTACCGTTCATGCTATCACAAAGTCATGGATTTCAGGTTAGAAAAAAATTTATGAACACAACCTCGAATCAAAAGTTTTTAATATGTTAACAGTATAAAAAATGCTGTCGGAAAAAAATTTTTTACCGTTTGACAAGTCGGACACGTCAAATATGCCAAAATTACGACATAAAAAAAAACTTATTAACACAGGCGCACAGTGGTCTAGAATGCTATAGCTGGTCATAACTCTTTCCTCGTTATTTTTCATAAAAAAAAGTGTCAGTGTCAGCTTTTATGTTTTGGGGGTTGCTGACTCCAAATCTGAAAACGATTTTTTAAAAATCAATTTCTAAAAAATTGATTATATCACGACAAAATTGTGGATAAGGGGGTTTTTGAGGTCGCTGACTTCGAATTCGGTATCATCCTTTTTGTAAACAAAATGGTGAATCCAAAAAGGCGGACAATTTTCTTAGAAATTGATTGCTCAACATAATATAAATTAGGTTTTAAAGATAAAAATTAGGATTTTCAAGCACTTTACCAGATTTAACGAAATTAAAATTTCTTTCACATTTATACATGTTCAACAAACCGACAACTTCTAAATTTGATAAAATGTGGCCTATAACTGAATCAGCTATGAATATTTCCTGTTGGACACATAAAAATTAAGGATTCGGAATTTTTACACAGCTTTCTTTAAATTTTGTATGTGTTTTCTTGTAGAAGTTATATCATTTATTATAAAAATCGTTAAGCTGTTGCCTAGTTTTCCTGACTTGACCCAGAAAAATACCTAAGCCTGCCGTTTGGACGCATTTTACAGCCCGTTTCCGAAAAAATCACTGTTTTTATATCTATTTATATAAAAAAACAGCAACTAGTAAAATTAACTTTTGTAAATGTATTCAGATAGAAAAATTTCTTATCAACCTGCCAATTTTTTAACGTTTCTCAATTGGATCCCCAGTTTCGAGTAATACATAAGCTTTTAAGGATGAAGATACCTGAAAGAAATTAAAAAGCTCTAATTGAAACCCAAAATAATACTCACCTTCTTTTAAAAATTTCATCACTAAAATTGTCACAAAATTATGACTATGCCACAATTAGATCAAGTTTTTTGATTGTTAAATGAAAATTATTAACATTTGAAATCGAACTTATTCTCATCACTTATTCTCATCACTTAATATGTATTTACATAAAAAAAAGTGGGTACGTTAGGTACGTTAATGGGGGTTATCGTAAATAAATATTCCCGGGGAAATTTTTTCAAACTGCCGTACATCCTCTATTATACTTAGTTTAAGAAAATTCCCCGGGAATCTTGATTCACGATAACCCCCAATGGATTTTGTCAACCTGGCTTGTTCTACGTGAAACACTCTGCGACGATATGTACATAAAAATACTGTAAATGCTAAATAAGTACATACAGCCAGGGTAGCGTAACAAGAACTGACCTTACTATCTCGGATTTTGCTGAAATTTGATACGCGGTTTTGGTTGGAAAAAAATTTTTTTTTGGATTTTGCAGGGTAACTAAAAGCAAAAAAAACATGACGGTAAACAAAAAAATCTGTGACAAACACTACTTCGCAAGTTATAACTTGAACATTTCTTAGCCGATTTAATGTCCTGACATATTATGGAAAGGTAGTGAAACAGGCTTTTAAGCTATTCCAGGTCCTCTAAGGTTATTTAATACTAAGTTTATGATTTCTTTGTATTAATTGACCCTAGAACTCCAGATATTCCTGCTTAAAGCTGCAAAAATAGCTGTTTTGAAGCATATTTGAAGTTATATCGCACTCACATTAAATAGTGTAATTCATTTTTGTTGATGGCATCGGATAGTCATTGTCTTCTTCATCAAGCCTTACTTTTCAATTTTTCCAATTAGATCTTTACTTATCGAGTTATCATCCATTGAAGCATAGGTACATATTTCACAAAACATAGATTTTTGTCGTTTAGTAAACCCTCATTCAAACATCGGGCTATGATTTCAGGAGTTTAATCCAAACCATGCATGGGTTTTTTGTGGCAAGACCTTATTCGAAAATAATCATCGCTGCAACCTGCGAATTCCATTATTTCGAAAAAATGCTGCACACTCTCTTACATGTACATTAGGACGGGTCGATGAAAAAAATATTAGAAAAACCGCTCCCTATTTGAAAGCATACCTTGAGAGAATCTGGGTGACAAAAAATATTTTTTTTTTTTTCACTCAAAAAAAAAGCCAAAATGGACTTTTTTCCATAACTTCGGCAGCTGATGCCCGATGTTGAAAAATTATGTATCGTTGTAAAGGGCTTAGCTAGGCCTACATTTATGTCTTTTGGACGTCCGAGGTCATATTCGATAGAACGATCTAGTTTCTCTGGTTCTTATCCCTTCAAATGAAATTTTTTTCATAAAATCAAAGTCTTTTAAAATTTATTTACATTTTGCCAGCAAAGTGCTCTTTTAAGTTTAGAAAACAAAGAAGTTATATTTTTTTTTTTTTTATTTAGACCGACCCGGCCTAATGTACATTGTACAATGTGCAAAATCTAATAAATGCAAAATGTTTTCAAATAGTTAAAATTTATTCATTTGATTATGGTTTGCTGTTCTGTATTTTAATTTCAAATAAATGGTCACCGTAGGCATACATAACCGGGCGTGCTGGATTCTGCACTGGAGCTAGTGGTGTAGACAATTGCGGCACAAGACATATTATTTTAGTGAGTTCTCGTAGCCATTCACAAAATTCTTTTTTATGTTACATTCGGCTCTAGAGTGATAGCATGACGCGCCCACTCAAATTGTTTGCTGGGTGGTAACTTACATACCAATTGTTCCAATAGTGTGGTGTCGATGAGTTGGTGTACACACTTGGCTGTCGACAAAAATGTAACCACATTGCGCACCATTATTGAAAATGCAATTAAACTATCTAATTTTCCCTCAAGAATATTCGGAAATTGTTGTACTCTGTTAAGCTGCGATTGTACTAAATGGATTGGAAGACCGAATCTAAATTTAAGGTCCACCATAACACCAGGCACGTTATTCGGATGAATCAGCATTAATTTAACTGCTTCCTTAGCTTCACCCAATAGGCATTTTTGAAGTCGCATCAAATTATGTCTATTCGTGTATTTAAATTCACTGGTGGTTTCTTTAAAGTTGGCACAAAAATGCGGCCATTCTTCAGCGCTGCCGGAGAATTTTGGCAAGTCAATTAATTTAAAATCGTCATTGGGCATTGATTCCAGTGATTCCAAGTTTTCATTTTCAAATTCCACTAAAATAAGTAAAAAATAAATTTTTAAAGCAAAAGCACTGAATGCTGATACGAAAAAATGTTTTTTTTTTTTTTCTAAAATAATATACATATGACCAAAAAAAGGTAATAAATCCCATAAATTTTTGTAAATTGGAGTTCCTTCTTCATGTTTTTGCGGTTTTGTAACAGAAAAATTGCGTATTGTTTTTTTACAATATCTTTGAAATTGGATGTAAGTCCCTGGTGGAGTAACGTTTATAGTCTCCTTGAAATTGAGAACAAATCAATAAAAAACAAGTGAAGCACTAACTCACTTTTTTTTGCTTGATGTATTTCTAATGTCCTACTACGTGGACTGCTATATATATTTCTGGCCTAGGCAACACTAATGTCAATAGCTAAAATCTGCGATCATTTTTAACAACTTTCGACGTGGATTATCACGACAAGAGTGCATCGATGAACTTAAATCTTTGTATGGCGATGAAGCACCATCCTATAGCACTGTGAAGAACTGGTTTAATGAATTCAATCGAGGCCGACGCTCGCTCAAAGACGAAATCCGTGAAGGTCGTCCAAAAACGGCCGTTGTGCCAGAGAACATTGATGCCGTGCGTGAACTGATAATGCAAGATCGTCATGTGACATACCGTAAGATAGAGGCATCCTTGGGCATTAGTTCGACTCCAATACATTCGATTTTGCATGAACACTTAGTTGTAAAAAACGTTTGTTCTCGTTGGGAACCCCATAAATTCTCAATCGCTTAAATTATCAATTGAAAAATTAATTTTCTTAACTCACTGCAAACAAAACAAATAGCACTTGTACATCAAAACGTTGTGAGTACGTTTATGCTTAAAAATGTCAAACTTTATTATGGTGTTGCCAGATTTTAGCTATTGACATTAGTGTTGCCTAGGCCAGAAATATATATAGCAGCCCACGTATAACCCCAATAGGTCTATAAACCCTGAATCTTTCTTCTCGGATCTCTCTAATAGATTGCTAGAATATGACTTTTTTATTGTAAGTGGCGACTTCAATATTAATTTGGTAAAATACGACTCTGTCTCAGATAATTTCCGCTCGAACTTTTCCACCTGTGGCTTACAATTAGTTAATTCAACGATACCTACCCGTTTTGAGAATGACTTCGAAGCCAGTCTTCTTGATGTATTTCTCATGTCCTATTCTAATGCTTCACTTCTCCTTAAAAATTTTATCAGATGACATTCCTTTCAGACCACGATCTTATATTTTGCATTCATATCATTAAGCTTAAACAGACAGAGATTCCAGTCTTTTTTTCTGACCATGTTTATAATGCGTTTGATGCTAATGCTCTTTATAATGAACTGTGGAATTAGCTAGTTGATTTTTGTGATACCGTTGATGATGAACTCTCATCCTTAATCTCTAATATTGGTAATTCCTTTTATCGTCATGCCCCCTTCGTACGTTAGTAGCTAACAAATCTAGTACTTCTCGGCTCAATAACCTTTTCTAAGCATAAAAGTCCTTTGTTGCATTCATATAGTGTTGATTAGGGATGCTTAATTTTGGGCCTTTTGGCAATCGCGGTTTTTTTCAGAATCAAACCATCATATGCGCGTCAATTCGGATAAATTACAAAGACCATGTGTTCCAATAAATGACAAGCATATAACTATTTATTTGATAATATAATTTATTAAATGATAAATGACTATGCATTTGATCAACTTTCTTTATATCGTTAACAATATTTTAATAATCTAATTATGAAATAATATTATTTACATGCATCTTAATAAATTTTATTTTTTATTTCATATATTTTCCACATTTAACCACATCATTGATATCAGAATGATTTTAATTTTATTCATACTCAAGCATCCTCTATTTAATTTCTACACAATTAAACAAAGTTATTTGATGAATATTCTTTCAATTCTATTTGATAAAAGTCAATTATGTTACAAATTAATTAATTAAGTAATTATTATTAATGTATTGACAAATCGCAGCGTAAAAAAAAAATATATTTAAATTTAAATTAAACTTAAGACATAAACAGAATTGGTGTTTTTATGCAGGTTATACAAAATGAATAGTTGTTTTTTTTTACACTTAAAAATAATAGTTACAATACTGCGTAGATACCTACCATACATACATAAATGTTTATGATAACATATTTAAGACGAACAAATATACATACATACATAAATTTGGAATTAAATATAACTTTTAAAAGCAAACAATAGTGTCTGCTGAAATGCAATGATTTGGTTCACATTTATTTGCATAAAGATTTTTTAACCTCAACTTATTGCTAGATAACAATCTTTTAAATATTTTCAGTTATTACAGTTGACTTTCTTAAGAGATTTTTAAAAATCAAACATACATACATATTGTATAGGGGATTATCGTGAATCAATATTCAATATGACGAAAATTCCTCGGCAATATTTATTCACGATGTATGTATGTATTCTCCTTTAACTCCTAGGAGGAGCATAGGGCCAATATTTATTCACGATAACCCCCATAAATTAACTTATTAACTTTCCACAAAAATTCACTTTGAATTGATAGAATTACTTTAAAAAAAACTACTAGATTGTTAAGAATAATATGCAATGAAGCTGCTTTGGTTCAAACTGGTACAATTTCAGTTTCATTAAAATAATCTTGTAACAGTTGTGTCTTCTGACTGAAAAAATTGTATAATTTTTTCTAAACAAAATGTAAGCGAAATTGGAGCTGCTATGAATAACTTTTTAGTTTTAAGTATTTCAAAAGCAATGCTTTGAACATTCAACAACCCACTCTACTCCCGTATTTAAAAAAAAAATTGAATAGAGTTTAGGAAAAGAAAAATCAAGAAAAAACAACACATCAACATCCAAAAAAAAAAAATCCAAACCAAAAATACATACTTGATAATTTTTACAGAGAAACATCAAAAAATTGTTAAATTGAAATCTATTTTTCAAATGTAAGTCTCACGAATAATACTATCAGGCCTGTTCCGTAATCCACGTGGTTTCAATTACTTTTCACTTAGGAGGCTTTTTGATGAAAATGGCGAGTCACACGATAAAATGTATTAGAATCTTTTTTGTGGTACATTACATGTTCTACAAATAATATTGATTTATATTTACGAGAAAGTAACCGTTTCAGAAACATAACCGTTTCAGACCATATAAAGTCGAATTTTTCGACTTTCTGTTGTTTTTTAAGAATATTTCCTAAACTGTTACTTTTTCCTTTATGCAAATCAATGTTATTTATAGAACCTGTAATTCCGCACAAAAAAGATCCTGATACTTTTTATCGTGTGACTCACCATTTTCATCAAAAAGCCTCCTAAATGAAAAGTAATTAAAAACACACGGATTACGGAAGAGGCCTGTATATACATATATGTAGATAGCAAATAAAAGTTGACATCTAAACTTACATTTACAACAACTTTTGTATAAATTTACTAATATGTCAAAATTTAAACATAAACATAAATATTTAGATTTTCTTTCGCTTAGAGCGATTTTGGATTCTACAAAAAAATAAGAATAATCCTTCTACCGACAAATTGTGCTAAAATTTAGGTCGCTTTCCGAAAATTCAAAATACAAAGCTTAGCTAATGGTTTACTCTATGGATATTTCAATAGATAAGTAAATCAATTAATATAGGATTATGGTTTTTTGAAAAACGTTATTTAGTTGCCATGATTTTTGATAGTATAAAACCTAAGCAATAATATATGTAGATCTTCTGGTATTGATATACAAATAATAAGCTGCATGAATTCTATAATATAAAAGGTAGGTAGTTTTGAAAAATAGAAGAACTTTAAGCATAAAATCTAATTATTTTTAAAAGTGAACTCATAAATTAATAGTACAAATAAATTGTATGCATATAAATATTACATACACATCTTTAAGTGCATTCAAGACTATCATAGAAATATTTCACGTCTTCATCATCGTTCTCATCTTCAGCCGTTTCTTCGGTAATTAAGTCACCATCATACTTATGTTGCGAATTATTTCGACAGCTTCTGTTCCCCAGCGCATTATACTTGTTAAACAATTTTTCTTTAACTTTTGGTAATATTTCAACATTTTGTATACTATGCTTCATGTAATGCACTTGAAAAACTGCTTCGTCATCCTTTGTTTCTGGCAAACAAAACCAAACAGTTTTATCTCGATTATAACTAACACTATTGTCGTCGTGGTCATCTTCATCAGTAATTTCACCATCATCAGTTGCAGGTGCATCATTAACATCATCATCATCATAACTAACAGTGTTATTATTATCATCATAATCAAAAGAAGCTTCACCATCACAACTAGCAGAATTATTATTATGCTCTCCAACATTTCGTTGAAAATCTTCAGTAGTTTGTTGCTCTTCAATTGAATCACTATAACCATAATCGAAAGTAACAAAGAAATTATCGCTTCCGCATTTGTCTTCCTCGTCGTAACTGTTAAAACTGCAGTGTCCAAGAAAATTGTCTGACCACGATGCATCGTTGAGCTCTGCGTTTGATATTTTAAGCACATCATTGATCTTGTCGCAATTGATATTTTTGTCGATATATTGCTGCTCAGTTTTCAAAGAGCTTTGTTTTGGCATATTGAAAAAAGTGTTTACATGTTCTTGTAGTGTTGTATTTGAACTCGGTTTTATATCTTCAATATCATTTTGTCCTGCAAAATCAAAGTTTTTCAAAACGAAGTCATCATGCCACTGATCTTTGTTGCATTCGAAAGTATTCTTTGTAACATTGTACTCCGCAAAATTTACACTTTTTCCATTTGTTTTACTGAGTTTCGCAAATTTGTTGTTTTTATTATTAAAAAATGTCAATTTCTGAAAAGTATAAAAAATTTAATAGTATCATTAAAATTTTTAATTTCGTAAAATTAAAAACAGAAATATTAAGGATATACAAAAAAAAAAAACCTAAAAAATTAAAAAAAAAAATAAAAGATCAGACAAAATCAAATTAACAATATATTCAAAATTGAAAAAAAAAAATAAAAGAAAAAAAAAATTACATCCAAAAAATATAAAATCGAGCACCCTATACCTTAACAAAGAACATAGAAAATGTGGGTTAGCACAGTTCTTACAATAAAGTGGTTTTAAACATAGCTGTACACATTAATAAAAAGTGTTATAACGAAAACAAATAATTTAAACTGTATGTAGTCTGGAACGTACCTTTTGGAGCTTAAATTTCAAATCATTGCTATACGAAAATAAAAAAAATTCCGGAATTCCAAGTTTATGTTCTGAGTGGATTTGGCGCAATTCTAATTTTTTAAAAGGACACTTTAAAAAAATATGTTTTCAAAAAAATGCGAAGTCTAAAAAAAATTTATTTTCGACGCAAAAATTCTTTGCAAATATTTTTAATAGAAGCCAAAATGTCAAAAAAAAAAAACATGGACAAAATACGAAAACATTATGGGGGTTATAGTGAATCAATCCCGGGGAGTTTTTCTCAGACTGTAATGGAGAATGCACTGCAGTCGGAGTAAAATTTCCCGGAAATATTGAATCACGATAATCCCCTGTATGATTTATGCCTTGCTTCCATTAAGGTCTTGGTTAACCAAACTTAAAGAAAAACTAGTAAGGGTGGTATCTTTGGCCTGGCCAAAAACTAAGTAAGCTACACTGCATTTCAAGTATATTATTAAACACTTAGTTGATAAATACCATTCTTGTACATACAACTTCTAGGAGAATATAAGAACAAATTGCTTATATGGAAAGTGCCACGCCCTCGTCTCCGGGTTTACCTAGATTTTGCGTAGATCTTGCATTTACTATTCTGAGTGTATGAGTAAAATTCAGTTAGGTTTTCTTAAAAAAATCTTTCAGTATAGCATTTTGAAACTTTCGTTTGTATGGGAGGTGCCACGCCCTCTAGTTCTACTTCGCCTATTTTTTGCTCAGAGTTTGCAATTAATGTTTTTAGTCTTCAGGTGAAATTTGGTTGGATTATCTCAAAAAACACTTTCAGTATAACATTTTGAAACTTTTGCTTGCATGGGAGGTGCCACGCCCTCTTGTCCGAATTCGCCTAGTTTTTGCTCAGATTGTTTTTTTTATTGCATTTTGAATATATTTTTAGTATGGGCGGTAGGCGTGTCCGCTGGCCGATTTCACTCATTTTCATTCCCCCGAGCTTTGACGATGAAGGCAGAATACCAAATTTCATTGAATTATGTTGCTCAGTTTACAAACGGAAGGACAAAGTGAATATACCCTGGGAGTAGGGTATAATCAAAGCTCAAAGATTAGCGTTCCCACTGGGTCGTTTGGTTTTTTCTGAAAGTTGGTTTGTTGGTAACTAAATCACAGCACTATTCTCACTTATCTTTTTGAATAATTAAATTTCGAATTTGAATTTTGAATTGAAATTTCACTGAAATCGCAAAATTTTTTATTTTAGCTCTAATTTATTCGTTTCCCTTTGGGAAATTTTTAAATTCAGGGCTACAATAGCTTATATTTCATTGCCATGCTGAAAATTTATGTAGTTTTCTATCTATTTCATTTGATACCAAAAAAAATTTCAGTTACAAATCGAAAAAGCTCTTTTTATGCCAAACTAACGCGATAATTGACTGGACCTCATCATAAACATTCCTCAGAATATCTTGTAAGAATCATTGTATGCAATCGCAAAATACAATTCTTCTGATAAAGAAAAAATCACACTGGAAAGTTAGGTTATCGGCAATAATCTATATATTGTATAAATTTGCAAACGAAACCGGTTCAGTCCCTGTTTATAAGTATGCCTTAATCACAACATAATCGTTTGATATTTTAACTCTTGAGAAGATTTTGAGGAGTGGCAGAGCACAAAATTAACTTATTTTTTAAAGTGGGCGGTGCCACGCCCCTATATGGAAAATACGCTTTCACAGCAAAACCGCTGCATTGATTTTTATAAAATTCGGCATAGAAATAGGCTTTACACTAAGGAACTATGATATGGCTTTTATGTTCAAAAGTGGGCGGTGTCACACCCCGAAGCCGCTGAATCGGTTTTGAAGGAATTCGTCACGGAAATATGCTTTTTACTAAGGAACGATAACACTGTCCGACGAGTTCAAACTTTTTGTTGCACGCATGAGTAATTCCAAAATATTCCTTAAATAGACTTTAAAAAAAATACCCATATCCATAAATGCATTTCTCGACATTTTTCTCCAGCACGTCTGATTTTTTTTAATCGATTTTTGAACTTTTTAATTCCACTGAACCCAAAAATATCCAAAAATAACGTATTTTCGAAATTTCACTTTACTGTTAAACTCTAAAACTATACCTTAGATAAAACACGTTGTCCCAAGATCATGACGCAGTCACACATGGAACATTTTCCTAGAACACATTAACCCATTACATCCAGTTTTTTAGTGATCTTTTTGACCAATTTAAATTAAAAACTGAGCTACAGTTGGTTAAAGTTAGTGATGAGCAAAATTAGTCTTGGTTTTGAGTCTTGCTCTTGCTCTTGGTAATTTTGCGAGACCAAGACCAAGGCACTGATATTTTTGCAAGACCAAGACCAAGACTGCTATGCTATAATACACCTCAAATATAAGAATAATTTAGTTAAATACATAGATTTAACAGAAGAATGCGTTATTTTTGTTAATTTTTGTACAGTTGATATAAAAACTTCAAAAATCGATTAAAAACATCTGACGTACTGGGGAAAAATGTCGAGAAATGCATTTTTTTTTTAACGCCAATTTTGATAAGAATATTTTGGAAATTTTCATGGGTGCAACAGAAAATTTCAATTTGTCGGGAGGTGTAATAAATACCTTTTTGTATACCAAAAATACTGTCTTTTAAGATAAAGAGATAAAGTAAACTTTTGTGCCCAATTTGTTAACATATTCGTAACTCATAATAAAAATAAGACAAACTTTAAGTTTTGATAATCGCCGAATATTTATCTTCAGGTTTAGTGACAACCTGAAGATAAATTTTACTTTTAAAGATATTGGATTGATTTTTTTAATGCGAACTACTAAAAATTGTATAATCTCTTAATGTTGCTTAATGAGCTAAACAAAACTATGGAGTGTTAATAAATAGGTTTAGAAGGTCCTTATCAATTGACATGTAGATATACTCTCATTGACAAATTAAACAATTATTCGCGAGTTAAGTATGGGCCCTTGTAATAAACAGTGCGATAAACTATTAATTTTGCATTACTACTGTTGGAATGCTTCTATTATATAAAATATTTATATCTTCATATTAAAAACGTGGTGGTGCTCAGTAGAAAATTTTTTTAAATTTTGGTCTTATGCTCCTCCTAGGAGCTAAAGGAGAAAACCAAAAACAAAAGGATATAACTCTATATAAAACTACAAAAGGGACTAAGGAACAAAAAGTAAAAAACTACAACTAAAAAGTACCAATTAAAAAAAAATATATATATATATGTTGAAAAAACAGAAATAAATTTTAAAGAAAAAAAATAAGACAACTTACGCGAATTAAAACTGAAGCTGCTTCTGTGCATTTTGGCGGAGGTGCACCACACACAAATACAACAAATGCTGAATGAAGAAACAGTTGAAGTAGACGACGAAGACGATAACGACAACGACAGCGAGCGAAGAAACTAATGATGGTGTTAATTTGAAGTTGTTGCAAAAATTCTGCTCCAAATCCGTTTGTGTAGTACTATCTCTCCACCAACACATATGAATACACACACACATAAAGGTTAGCCAGACTCCCATGCAGTTTTGAATGCACTTTCTTTTATTGCTTTCGTTTAGATCATTTTTTTTTTTGTATTTTCATTTATTTACACATAAAAAAGTTTTAACTTTTTTTTAAAATTTTGATTTATGCGTGGTTATTTAATAAGCATTTGAAACTTTTGTTTTTTTTTTTTGTTTTTTGTTATTGAGTTTTGTTTTTCGTTTCAGGTGTTGTGAGCGTGGAAAATATTTTACATATTGTTTTGGACCAGATACAACATTTGGGAGCAGTGTTTTTTATTCAGATTTAGTTTTGTACATTTACATGTGAGAGATAGAAAAAGATGGGTAGACGTAAAATGGAGAGAAAGAAAAAATAAAAAAAAAAACAAATATCAAAATATTAGATACAGCTTTTTAAGATAATTTTTTTTTTTTTTTTTTGATAATTTGCAAATAAGTTCAGTTAGTTTGTACTTAATTTATTTTGGGTTGTCATTAGTTGCATTAAAACGGTTGGTTAGTAGGGAAAAATGTTTATAATGAAGATGGACTAATAATAGAGATGTTGAAAAATGATTGTTAATTATGCGCATTATTATTACTTCTACATATGTATATGTTCACTTCATAGCTATTTAATTTTTATTGAATTCAATCTTTTTGGTAATTTATGATTTCAATCAAAAAGTAATCTGTAACCGTTTTGCTAGATTGTCTCGTGAAAAGGGATATTTTTGCCGTGTTTGACATGTTACTCATACGACATGTTGTTCTTTGTATGGTGTCACGAGCCAACCCAGCAAAATAGTTCAGTTTTCCAAAATTACACCTATTCCACTTTCAAAGAAATGGCTTCCCAGTGTGCCAAACGGTTCAGTAACGGATCCGTAACGGATAAAAAAGCGGATATATGAACCGTTTGGCACACTGGGTTAGGATAATCAGGGCTTTTCCGAAATCGATGCGGTTTTAATTACTTCTCGATTTGTGAGCTTTTTGATGAAAAAGGTAAGTCGTAAAATAAACAGAATTCAGAACTTTTATGTTAGAAATCGTATGCTTTACATTGTGTCACCGTAGAACAAAAGTGAGCCAATATTGGCTCACCTACAAAAAAAAACAATATTTCAATATTTTCGAGATTTCGCGGAACTACAACATCCAAGGTAAATTGTTTTTTTTTTTTTTTTTTTTTGAGTTTTGGGTCTTCTCCAACCAACACAATATTTCAATATTTTCAAAATTTCTCGGAATTACAACAACCATAAAAAATTGTTTTTGTTGCTTTTTTCTACGCAACCAACATAAAACAACAACTACGACTGATGACTCACTACTTCGCATCAATTTTGAGTTGGATTCTTGTGTGTAAAAAAAGAACATATAACAAAAACCATTTTTCATGGGTGTTGTAATTTCGAGAAATTTTGAAAATAATTGAAATATTTAGTTTGATGTAAACGAACAAAATAACAACAAAAACAATTTTTCATGGGTTCCAAGATATTTGAAAAATATTGTAATATTCCGCTTGGCTCAGTGATTTTGAAACGTTCACAAATAATAAATATATATTTTTGAACATTTTGCAGAAAACTTGAATTTATTTATTCTAAATTTTTCAGGAAAATAGGCAACGAACTATCATTTATAAAAAAAAGACATTAATCTAACATACAAATCCATATTATTGTAGAGCATATAGTTGTCCACAAAAGAGATTCTAATACTTTGTATCATCGACACAACGTTTTCATCAAAAAAAAGCCTTTCAAAACAGAAAGTAATTGTGATCGCACGGATTTCGGAACAAGACTGTAGTATACTATATATCGTTGGTTTAGAGGTAAAACTCATTTAATATCAATAAAAAAACTCAAAAAGAGTGTTGGTCGTTTCAATAACAATTTTATCAGACGAAAAATTAATTAAAATTTATATTTTTCATACTTTTTTTATTAGTAAATTAGTGTTTTCTCTTAAAAAAAAAAAGCTTGTTCACGAGTTTTACCTTTAAACCGGCAAAATGTATATCTTTTAAAGAATAATCTTGTAAATTTCCAATATAAAAAAAAAAAACATTTTATTGTTCATGTTTTAGCAGGAAATATACTATCGAAACTATTAATAAAAGCAATGAAGTGTACATACATATCGATACGTCCAACGTGTAAGTTGGTAACTTGAAAATCGTATAAAAAATAAATTTAGGTTGTGACTGCAAAAATTTCAAATTTCAAGCTAGAGGTACCAAAAATTGATACAAGATGGAACCTAATACGCAGATTTCGAAAAACGTAACTTAAGTTAACAACTTATAAGTTGGACGTATCGATATATTTGAAAAAAAAAGCAGTGAGTTTTTGTTGCTATGACCTGGCAGGCTATCGAATGTGCTTTTATAAATACATGATTTTAATTTTATTAAAATTTTAATATTATAAAAGTAGAAAACGCAGCATATTTCATTTTTGAATAAAAATAATCCAAATTTATATTCTAGAAATTAAAAATTATATTAATTATTTTTGAATAGTATTTGCATGTATGTATGTAAGTTCGTAGTATATTTGTATGTATGTATGTATATGAATAAATACGAAATGTAACAAATATAAAATCGCAAGTTTCTTGGTTTTTTTTTCTTTACAAAATGTGAAATATTTTAAATTATTTATTATTAAAAATAATAGGCAAGTCTGTTTAAAAACTAATAAAAAAGTATATTTAAAAATAAAACACTTATCATAGGAATTTTAATTACAATAAGAGTAGGTAATAAACGTAATATGTATACAAAATTCACTTTAATACAACACAAAAGATATTTTAATATTATTAATATATAACATGACTAAATGTTAAGTTTTTTCTAACTTCTTGTTTTTGTTTTTCATAATTAAAATTGCAGTTGTTAAAGACATTTAAGTAAGAATGTATGTATGTATTTATATGCTTATGTATAGTAAGTAGTATGTATTTATGATATTGTAATAAAAATATGTATGTAGTTATTATCTTATGAAAGTAATTTTTTTTTATATACAATGTTAAAGTATGAGTAGGTAATGTTGCATGAAGAAACCTTACAAAAAAAGAATGCACAAATATGTAGCTAAATTGGTAAAGCGCATTGCATGTTAACAAAAAAACGTTAATCAGTTTTTTTAGTTTTGTTGCTATCGTGGTGAGCCGCCGAAAACAAATTTAGTACAAGTTTTACTTTAAATCTATATTCAGCGCTTGTTATGCTTAAATTTATAAAATTCATTTTAAGCCTGTACGAAATCAAATTTGAATCTAGAAATCATTTACACGGATAATCTGATGATCATTTAAATTAAATTTTAAATTTTTTAAGGCATTTATTCCTAATAAATAACACTGTGTTCTAATCGGAATAGATAATTTTTCAATTTTTCTAACATTGATATGTCCTGGGTAATAAAAACAATTCGAGTATACTAACTGTTGTGTTATCATAGTAATTTTTACGGTTTTGAAAACTTTACACAAAATGCCCCGAAAAATACGTTATGCATTCAACAAATGTCTATGTATTTAGTTCGGTCAAATTTTATCGATTCATGATATATTTCATATTTTTGCTAAGTTATTATTAAGTGCAGTAAATTGTTAATAAGATACTTTATTTGTCCAAGTAATTTAAAAGTTACTCATACGACATGTTGTAAGTCATCTCATATATATTCACCCTTATCATTTTATCGAAATATATGACAGCAAAATTTCGATTAGATTTTGTTTCAAACGAAATCAAATTAGATGATAAGGGTGAATAATTTTGTAATGACAATAACCACTAGGGATCTGCACAAGACGTCTTTTGAAGTTTTAAGAAATTTCGTTTCAAGTAACGTTATGTCTTGAGTCTACTTTTTATTTATCAAATACTTCAGTTCAATGTCGCGCTGAAATGTCTTGGTATTACTTGGATATGAAAGAAGAAAAAAGATATATAGCACAGCCCTGTTCTGTTTGATTTGCTTCAGTTCCGGTTAGTGAATATACATACTATACATACTTGTAATATACACTACAAATTGCTACTTTAGTTAGAGAAGTAGTTTTTGGCTCTTTTCTTGTGCCTCTTTTCCGTTTCAGCGTTCTCTCTCTCTCGCGAAAATGTATAAAAGCTACTACAATGCGTTGATACTTGCAAGTATTGCCATATCATAAATTTAACTTTAGTTTTTATACATTGACCTGAAGTATTTGTTTGTATAAAATACAGTACACTGAAGTATTCGTTAGAAGCATGTGCTTTTTTGACACAGATACAACAAGACAGTGTACTTCAATGTCAAAGTGATATCTGAAATTTTTTGAACCAAATACTTCAGTTCAGTGTATAATAAGAGAACACTTTATTACAAGACTTCGTGTGCAGGCCCCTATGATAAATTGTCCATTGTTTCACAATCATAAAAAACGAAACTTTATACTTTTAGAAAAATGTGATAGAATTTACATGTTCTTTGAGGAATTGCTCCAATTAGCATGTAATTTTTTAACTCGAATATCTCGAAAACTAGAGCTTAAACGAAAAGTTACTATAAACACTTACATAACTCAACTTACTTGAACTGTGTAAACTATCCAGTGCCAGGCAATGTTAGAAAATTCGAAGTGAACAGTGTAGTTTTAAGCATAAAATAAACACAATAGCTAACACATTCAAATAAAGACTTGAGCTTAAAAAAAATAACGAAAAGTAAAGACATTTTAATTTGCTTAAGATTACTTTTTCAACAAGGACGGACAAATTTTGTGTTAATTTCTATATATTTAGGTAAATGTATTTATTATGACATAATTTTTGTCAAATTTTCATAGAGAAAGTGTATGTTGCTTGAATTAATTTACATTAGTTGTCTATAAACAAAGCCAAAAAAAATTGTATATTCTTCGGACGCTAGACTAATGCTACTTGGTTCCCAGCTTTCGCAACGAAATGATTGGTGGTTTGGGGGAAGACCCTTATTATGTTTTTCAGTTGCATTATTATATGCTTTCGTTTTCAAATACATAATAAATAGGACAATAAAAAAAAAAAGACTTCCAAAGTATGAAATAAGCACCTAACATATGCATGAATATTTCTTGGCAAACATATGACGTGTTCGAAAGTATTGACTCTTGCTTCATGCGCACACTAGTAAGCAGCAGTTTTTGTATTCCCTTGTAATCCATGCTGAAGATGATCATTGATGGGAAAACATTAACTAAAAATGCTGCATACATTATAGCATTGGTTGAAATAAACTTTTTACAAATATATAACAAATGATGAAAGAACTTTTATCTGTAACACACTGGCAAACATAAAATATCGTGTGATTGCAACAAGTTACAATCGTTTCAAGAAGATATTTATATATATTCCATTACAATTTTTAAGAATTTATTTATTAAGAGGAACAAAGTTAAAACAATCAATACATTTCTTTTGAGAAATAGATCAGCTGCACGAAAATCTTCGTTACTCTGAAGGAAGCCGCTAAAAGTATAAACGTATAGTTAAAAAAAAATGGGTTTACAAATTTTTAGTATGGAATGCAACTATAAATTTGTTTGTTTAAAATTTGGCAAAGCTGCTTTTTAAGGCAAGATTAGTTTTGATTGTGTTTTGGAACAAAAAATGATTAACATTATTTGCTACCAAACAAGAATGGAACAGATGACATGCAACAAAATTACAAAAACAAGGAAAAATTCTAAAAGAAGAACAAAAACACTTTTTGGAAGGCTGGTTTGTGTTACATGTTTCGGGACACACCATAAAACAATTCTCATCAGACGCTTTTACCGAAATCCAGAAGAATTTTCAAGTATACTTTATTCAACCTTTAGCATAAATTTGTTGAGGATCACAGCAATAAAAAAATTGTATAATATCAATGAGTTTCAACAGCAGGGCGATGTATAACAAGGGAAAAACAAAAAAATTAAATTTTTTTTTTGCATGTGCCGTATTTTAATTTTTGCTGTGATTCGCAACAAATCCATCCTAAAAGTTAAATATAGTGTGATTGAAAATTCTGCTGGATGTCGGTAAATGCGTCTGATGAGGTTTGGTCTTTAGTGAGTCTCGAAACTTGGAACGCAAACAAATCTCCAATAAATTTTTTGTTTTTCTTTTATGTATTTTGCCTTGTTTTTGAAATTTTGTTGGTGCTTTATATAAACACATTGAACAATAAGCTCAAACCAACAATGTCATCTGATCCATGCTTGTTTGGTAGCAAATATGAATAATTTTATTAGATTCATTTTATGGAGTTCACATCATTATGGGCAAATTTTACTCTGTGCTACTGAGCTGAATTTTCGCACAGTCACTTGAATGATTAAAAAACATACAATTAAAGTAATATTAATAAAAGAATAAAAAATAAAAAGTTAAAAACTACGATTATAGATATTGAGTATGTATATTGTAATATAGTTTAAACTGTATTACATTATAAAGAGGCTTAAAACGAAAACCTTCTTTGTGCTAACATGAACAAAAGCGATGGTCTAACCAATTTGCTACCATTTCTTAAATATATGAATTCTGTTCTGATTTTAATTTTTGCTAACATATCTATTAGCAATTTTGTATTTATAGTATGCCAAAAAACTATTCACACTTTTTAGCAGTTGGGAACATTTATTCCAATCGTCAAATGGGTTGTTTTACAAAAATTATTATAAAGCTTTCATTATATTAAAAGGAAATTAATAATAAACTTTTTATAGCGTAAATTTCCGTTCGCAAACAAAAGTTCGCGAAAACATTGAGCTTTTAATGAAGCGAATGCATATTGATTTAATGGAAACCAAATTCCTTTGTAATAATTTTATTTGGTAAGCAGCAGTGTGAATAGTTTTTTACGTACCATTGCAATATTGATGTAACGTTGTTATATGGTATAAATGGTTGGTTAAATATTGAATGTAAATGAATTTCAATGAATTTTAAATTTATGTAGTTGCCCTTAAAGAGTTTACAATTTATGTAGGTATATATTTTGTTTCGCCGTTTCTGGGAATTTTTTGTTTTATGTTTTCTTTTGCATTCTATGTAGTAATTAAAATATTTAAATATTTTACGTATTTATTTTTTAACTTAAGTTTGTTTTAGATTTTAAGCCAACCCAAAAAAGTCGATTTTAAAGTGCGTACCTTGCCACTGTCGGTGTCTACACTGTTTGCATTATGATGTTCACTGGTGTTATTAGCCACACCCGCCGATGTGGCGATGCCACCACTAACACCGTTACTAGCACCATTATCGTGCGGCGCATGCATACGTCCTGCAATGCGCGCTCCAACAGCAGATGCACTACTGAAGCGTCTTGTGGTTGCAGCAGCGGCAGCTGAGTTGCCACCAACACTTTCTGATCTACTGGCATTACCGCCTGTAGCACGACGTAAAAATTGTTGTGATCCATGTGAAAAACCACTTGAATTACTATTACTGAGCTGCATTTCTTTACGAAGTTGTGCAGTTATGCTTGTTTTTGGTGTGCTGGCTACGAGGTAACCACCACCACTCCCATTAGTGGTCGATGCTACAGCGCTGTTAGTGTTGTTACTACTGCAACCACCAGATGAAGAGAAATTTGAGTCATTTGAATTTTGTTGCTGCTGCTGCTGTTGATAGATTCGTGACAGCGAATCTAAATGACGCACACGTGACGTCAATGAGTCACGTTTTAATTTTGGTAACGGAGAGTTTTGTAGCACTCTCGACGAAGAGGACGGAGTTGTATAGCCGGCATTTGTTTTCGATGAGTATGGCGTAGTTGCCATTGGTATCGACGATGTGGAGCTGCGACTGGTATTTGTGCTAAGCGAGGATGAAGCTTCCTTACGTATGCTTTGCGCTGAATCAGCACGTTTAAGACTGTTGGGTGATTTACCGTAAAGCAAATTTCCTGTACTTCGACTAAGCGATGATTTACTAGACGCATTAGATCCAGTTGAAGTATTGGCCGAAGGCGGTGAACGTCCAGCAGTTGATGGTCGTCCTGTTGGTGGTTTTCCTATTTGAATTGTGGAAGGGTTAGGCATAAATTTTTGACTTTAGTTAACTCATTTATTTTTTTTTTTTTTTTTTTGTTTTTATTTACCTGAAAAATATAACGCTGCTTTGCTACCCGGCAATGGTATCTTGCTTGGTTTACTGATTGCCATAGCAGCTGTTCCAAATTTTTTCATATGCTGTTGCCTTGAAGTGTTATGTTGCTGCTGCGCGAATGGACTAGTACCACCGACACTTGTGCTCATCAGCTTATTGACTACTGACTGTGGCAGCTCGTTTTGTAAATCGTGCGCTGATTCGGTGCTGCTGCTATGCTGTTGAATTTCATCCATTGGCAGGTGGATCATAGCTTTCATACTGGGTGTAGATATTTGCGTTGTTGTGGGTGGTGGAAATATTGTCGCAGAAATTGGTGTTACTGAGCGCGAATCGCTTACGTGCGAATCAATGTGACCACCACGCCTGCTTAGCATCAATGTTGTCGAGGCTGATGAACGATTTGTTTCATAGTCGTTTTGAGAATGTGTATACGAGGTTCCAGTACTGGGTGTTGATGAATGCATACGTGACTCGAGCACGCGCAACTGAGCTTTGGTGCCTTCCAATTCGATGTTCTTCTCTTCAAGCTAAAAGGCATATAAATATAATTTATAGAGCGAGTTTTTAGTTTAGAAAGTCATAAGCTGGAGAAACTTACTTGAAATCGTAAATCCTCCACATCGTCTTTTGATTTATCCAGTCTTTTAACTAAGTGTGTTTTTGATTTAGTTGCCGAATCGAGTTTTTGCATTAATACCTTGAGAGAAAGAAAAAAAAAAAAAATAAGCAGCTTGTTCACACTTTAATTCTTATTAAAGGGTATCACATAATTCACGCAAGATTTGAATTTGTCGCCATTTGTGCGATGAAGCGTCGCTAACGAAATAATGAAAACAATTTGACAGCTGACATTTTAGGATAAGTAAAAATAAATCCACTCTGCATTGATGAAGGAGAAGCGAGAAACTCAAACACATTTATGCAAATATGCATAACGTTATTTATTTGAGTACATGCTGGCACAAGATATTTAATGTGGTCTGTAGGTGTTTCAAGAGTACTACGTATAAGACTAAGACTCTGAATGAAATGCCTCAATGACAAGTTCGGTGACATTTGAAGATGACACAACGTGGAATACTCTAAACAAACTACACTAAATTCGGGATGTCCATCACCTAACTCTTTCCACTTTTGAATAACATTCAGTTTGCACCGCACATTTGCTTCCTATTGCTTTGTTATTGTTTTTTGCGCACAATCGATCAGCTAGCCGTTTTTTTGTGACATTGTTTAATGTAACATCTTTAATTTTTTCTTTTTATTTCAAATCTTGCGTAAATTATGGGACACCCTTTGAAATTACTTTAGCATGTTATTGTTCACTTACTTGATTCTGTACAGTTAATGTCAACAAATGGCGTTGCAGTTCAATCACATTCGTTTCCAATAGAATGGCTTGAAATCGCTTTGAGTCAGTTACCCGACACTTGCTGTTGCGACCACCAGGTGTGCTTACTATACCGTCAAGTCTGCCCAATGGCAGTTGCAGCTGTCTGCTATCACTACTTGCGCTTTGATGGAATGCCAAAAAGTTCTTAGTTGCCTCCGAAACTATTGGGGAATCTTGTTCGATCACCACAGGTTGGAATGTGTTTGGATGTTGATTTACAACGCCGCTGCCGCCGATACCACTGATGCGATTACCACTTGAAGATGAAGACGAAGAAGGAACTATGCCCGTAGCAGGAGAATTGTCGCTCCCAGTTGACAGCACAGTGGTGGCCGAGGACAAAAAATTTAAGCGTTGACTCGAATAATCCGATTGACTTTGGAAGGAAAAATCAAAGAAATGTGTGTTAGCAGGAACCTTTCAATTGTATACGAATTCAAATTATAAAGTTACCTTGATGAACTTTTGCTATTTTGCTGTAACTGCTGCTGCTGTTGTTGCAATTGTAATTGTTGTACTCTAGAACTTAGTTCCAACTTTTGAGCCATTGCCAATTTAAGCTGCTCCTCGAGATCTTTTTTGACGCTGATTAATTCTTCTACTTGATCATTCATCTTTGCTGCCTTAATGCGTCCAGTCAGTGTTTCCGCTTCCATTTCAGCTAGTTTATCAAGGAGACGATCACGTTCTTTGCGCAGTTGTTTAATGTCTTCCTTATTAAGCCGTTCAACATGCTCTCGAAATGTTTTGGGTGTAAGGCCTACTGTAGTAGCGCTGCTGCCACCGCTGTCATTGCTACCCTCAAGTTTTCGTACACCATCGGCTGAATCTTCAGTATTACCTGATGTGGCCGAAGTACATCGCAGATTTTGACGTTCATAGTTTTGCAGTTGTTCAACCTCTTCTCGTAAACGATTTGATTTTCTATGTATGACATCGAGCAGATTAAGCAACTCATCGTCGGATTCGGGACATGAAAGTCTATTTGATGCATTTGGACCCTATTTCAAACAAGAACAAAAGACACAAATGTCAAATAAGCAATCGAATTTGCATATTCAACTACTACTCACCGTCATAGCACCATTTGTTGAGGAAGCACTATGACCATCTTTGGACGAACTGGTCTCCGTTGAAAATCCGGAATCCTGCACTACGCTGCCGTTGTTATTTTCACCACTCTTTGGCTCCTTTTTACCGCTATGCGAGTTACTACGGCTACGCGAAAGCGACGACGATGACAGTTCACCAGCAGTTCCTGCAGGCACTGCACCAGTAGCACCACCGCTACTTGCACCACTAGCCGCTGCAGATGTGGACGGTTCTTTCTGAGATAGTTTACGTTTTATCCTAATTCCTGGCTCCCATTCACGCCTGGAAAGAATTACGTTGTTAAGATATATATATTTAAATTCAAAAAAAGATCCTTTTACCTGGAAGCCAAGGATGAATTGGATATGATCACATTACTTGTCAACGTATTCGCACCAGATACAGATACTGCTACCGAGCCGCCGCCACCACTCGCTGCTGCAGATGATGGTGACGATGAAGACATCGAAGCCATTTTATGTTTGAGATCAGGAAAGGTTTCAATGACCAAATCCCGAAACTCCAAAAGAGCACCGACTTCATTCTGCAATTCCTGCAGCGATTTGGTCTGTTCGGTGTGAATATGCTGGTGACTACTGCTGTGATGCAGATGATAATTATTGCTGTACGGTGAGTGGTGAGCCAACAGATGATGATGTTGGTGATTAAGGTTGAGGTGATGTTGGTATGGTGTGCCACCAACAATGACAGCAGTATTTGCTGCTCCTGCGGCAATAGATGTCGTCATTGGATAATGAAGCGTAGTACTGCCACTGTTGATCGCGCTGCTCAGTGGCAAACATTCGATGGCACCGCCGCTGTCCTTATTTGTGTTGGTTGTACAAAGTGCAAGTTCATAGGAGTCATTCTATGGAAAAGGAATATAAGAGTAGAATATAAGTTAGTAAACAACAATAATATAAATGATGAAAAATTAGTAAGAAAATTAAAAAAATGATATATGAAGCACCACCAAAGTTGGCAAATATTTAATTGGTACTCTCAATTTTAATGGCTTAATTTGGAAGAGCCACTAAATGAAAACGCCCACTTTAACCAAAAGGAAAAAAATAATAAACAATTCGATCTTGAAATTAAAGCCGATTATGAGAAGATATAACACACATATTAATCTTAAAAATCTTGACATTTATTAATGTCATATGTACTTTATTTAAACATACGAGTTTATTGCAAGTAGAGACCTAAAAAGCTGTCCACATCAGCGGCATTTGTCTATAGGGCTTATAAACTCAGGGTTATAATGTAGTTTTACAGGCAGTTGAATTGTCTATAGCGACATGTGATTCATGTTCAGTTTGGTTAATGATTGATTTATTAACACTTATGACTTTGATCAAAATGTAATCTTTAATCTCATATTCAAATTGATTTCTGGACTGATTCATAACGATGCACCCATTGCTAAAAACAATCTCAAACACAATACTGATAATGTAAAACGTTTTCGTATTGAATACAAGTTTGATGAATTCAAAAGATTTTTCATTTGATTTAAAAGAATTTACTCTAAAATCATATGCATTTGCTTCCTTACTTCAAACATGACCGAACTTTATGATTCGTATGGTCTCTGCGAAAGAGCTAGCCAGTTATTGTATAAATCTGAAATTTTAAATGTCGAAAATAATAGTATTATGGTACAAATTTCAAGTAAAATGTTTTGATGACATTCATATTTCAAGTACAACTAGTAAGGGTGTTACCTTTGGCCTGGCCAAACATTAAATACCCTACACAGCAGTATTTTGAAAGTTTCGCTTATATGGGAGGTGCCACGCCCTCTTGTCCGAATTCACCCAGTTTTTTCTCAGAGTTTGAATTCATAATTCTTAGCATTTGAGTAAAATTTAGTTTGATTATTTTAAAAAAACGCTTTCAGTATAGCGTTTTGAGGTTTTTGCTTATATGGGAGGTGCCACGCCCTCTTGTCCGAATTCTCCTGATTTTGGTTCAGAGCTTGCGCTTACAATTCGTAGTATTTATATGTATTTTGGTTGCATTATCGTGAAAAAACTCAAAAAGTTGCATTTTGAATATATTTTTTGTATGGGCGGTAGGCGTGTCCGTTGACCGATTTCGCTCATTTTCAATCCCCCGAGCTAACCTTGACGCCGAAGGCTGTGCACCAAATTTCATAGAATTATATTCCTTAGTTTTCCCAAAAAGTGTATTTCCACACACAGCCAGCCAGCCACCCAGCCAGCCAGACAGACGGACATGGCTATATCGACTATATCGAGGTGACGCTGATCAAGAATATATATACTTTTCTATATCTGCCACACCTCCTTCTCTGCTTTACAAACGGAAGGACAAAGTGAATATAACCTGGGTGTAGGGTATAAAAATACAAAGAAATAATGGGGGTTATCATTAATAAATATTTCCGAGGAATTTTTCTCCGATTGCCGTGCATGCTCTATTGCAGTTTGAGACCAATTTCCCGGGAATATTGATTCACGATTACCCTCAATGCTATTTCTTGAACTTGATGAGTTCTTACAAATAGGGGAGAGTGGGGTCTTGTGCGACAGGTTTGGTTTCTGAGAAAAAAAAAAAACTATGAAATTAATTTTTTTTAGCATCTCAAGATATAGAGTCTCTAGTACGCCAAAAAACACAACTTCTGGCTGAAGGGTTCAGTTGAAATTCAAAAAAAATCGAAAATTTATGCGTTTTTGGGGAGTTGTGCAACACGTTGTATGAAAACCTACTTCCATGTTGAAAAACTTCAACTCTCCCGTATAAAAATTAAATCGGGATCATCAGAAAAAATTCCCAATTTCAGTTACCAAATTTACGAATTTTGCACTCTGTGAATTCCAACTTAAAAGTTTTATGCAGTTGCAACTTTTCTGTATCCTTGGAACGATCCAGTTTCGTAAAACTAATAATGGCAAAATTATTTGAGATATAGCAATGAAATTCGATATCTGAGGTAGTATTAGTAGTATCTAGCAATTTGTTAAAAATGAGCGTGATTGGATCAAGAACACGCCCACCTTCCATGAAGCTAGAAAATTGAAATCGCCATAAATTCAGGAAAATTTCAAGTACAACCATTATATTTGATATCTGAAATATTATCGGTAGCATCTAGCTCTTAGTTGAAAATGGACGTGATCGGATGAAGGACACGCCCACCTTCCATGTACTCCGAAATTTTGTTTTCGAAAAATTGCATCCCAAAATTTGGAATCAGCTAGAAAGAAAGAACACTGTCCCGAAATCGGAATCAACAAATTCAAAAACCCTCTAGCCACATTTTTGTTGTGATATAATTATTTTTTGAGAAAACTGTCTGCCATTTCGGATCCGTCATTTAGTTTTCTAAAATTTTATCCCAAATATGGAATCCACCGCTCTCAAAAACCTTCAAGCCACAATTTTGTGATGATATTATCATTTTCTGAGAAAATTATCAGCCATTTTCAATCCGACATTTTTAATCCGTCATTTTGTTTTCAAAAAAATTAACCGTTTATCCCAAAATTTGGAATCAGCTACCTCCAAAACCCCCTAGCCACAATTTTGTCGTGATATAATATGTTTTTCATAAAATTATCCGCTATTTTAATTTTTAAAAATGGTTTCCAAATTTGGAATGAACTATCCCAAAAATATGAAAGCTGACATTTTTTTTCTATCAAAAATTGTAAGGAAAGACATATGACCGCATTCTAGACCACTGTGCGGCGTTATTTGCTAATATACGGCATATCATACTAGTGTTGTCGAAGTTTGCTATAAGGTTCAGTGGTTTACATTCGGTTATTTTCATGCAGCGGCCTAAAGAATCTAATACGCGTAGCATAGTTTCACTTGGCTACACATACTTACATTGGTTAAACGGATTTGTATTTTAAATCAAAAAATAGATTTTTGATTCAAAAGCATTTCATTTTGATTTTAAAGTTTTAAAGTCATCGACAATTTTTTTTTAGCTACCAACAATGAAAATACATTGATGGTTGGAGCTTACTGTTCAGTGTTTTTGAGTAAAACAACAATAAAAACACAAAAAACAAGGCAAAAATACACATAAATAAAAAAAGCAAAAAAATGTATCGGAAGGCTGGTTTGCGTTACTAGTTTCGGGACCCACCACAGGTCAAAATTGACTATAATAAGTCAATTCCTCATCAGACGCTTTGCCGACGTTTTATAGAATTCTGCAAGCATACTTTATTTAACTTTTAGCATAGATTAAACAAGAATCACAGCTACAAGAAAAACACAGCACATGCAAAAATTCCAATTTCTTTGTTTTTTCCCTTTATATGCATTGCCCTGCCGTTGTGAGTCATCGATATTATACTATTTTTGCATAGCGCTTCGTTTGCAAGGTTTTTTGCCGAGACAAAACGAAGTAGCAAGCGCATTCGTATCAGTGCTGTCGTTTTGAAAAGATTGAGCGAAGTGAAATTTTGTAAAAAGTGAAGTGTTGCGAAGTAAAATTCTGAAAAAGTGAAGTATTAGCGATGTGAACACAAAAATCACAATTTTATTTATTCAATTCATTCATTTTCATGCTACACATAACAAAATTTGAAAATATATTTTAAAAAAATAAATAAAAAATTTCTTAAGTCAAAAATTTAACGAAATATGGCCGGCCACTCGAACATGGAAATTTTGTTTATGCGGTCGAAGAAACGGTTTTACTCAAAACAATGCATCTTACGAAAAAAGTGTATAAAGCAAAAAATGCTTAGAATAATCCAAGAAATACGTGTGAATATTTTTCAGAATTTTTTGGAACTTTTATAATTTTTTTTTGTGACCAATTTTTTTAAAAATTATAAAATGTACCCAAAAATTAAACGTATTATTTGAATGATTCTAAGTATTTTAGATATTATACACTTTTCTCGTAAGACGCTTTTTTTTTTTTTTTTGAGTAAAAAACATTTTTCCGACCACTTAAAAAAAAATTAAATGTTCGAGTAGCCATATTTCGGCTAATTTTTCACCTAAAAATTTTATAATGAAGCGTTATAAAGGAAATTTTATCTACTTTTATGATATTCTGCTATATCTTTACCTATCTCTGGCCCTAAAACAGTTATAGACAAAAGAGTTAAAAACACAAGAATTCGAAATTTTTGCTTTCTTTTTTTGGTCTATAAATTATTTCGATGGCAAATTTAATTCTCTACAAAAAGTTTCCTGTGAAGTATATCGAAATTTTGCTTTGTTCGCTTTGAAAAACATATTACTTTTCAGTCAGGGCAGGCTTCGGGCATACAAAAAAGTATGTTTCTGAGCTCTCTTAAAAAGAATAGACAAATTTTAAGGCAAATTTTGTATTCAAAAAAAAAGTGAAGTGATTTTATGAAAGGGGAAGTGGCGAAGTGTTTTCGATAAAAAAGGAGCAAAACACTTCAATTGAAGTGTCAGCGACAGCACTGATTCGTATGTGTATCAGTTGGCTCTCTGAGATTTTCTAATTTTTTGTTTTTTGGAACAGATGATGATTAACATTCTTAGCTACCAACAATGAAAATACATTGATGGTTGGAGCTTACTGTTCAGTGTTTTTGAGTAAAACAACAAAAATTACCCAAGAAGGACTTTTGCATTATTTCGCTTTTAAATTTATAAAAAGTCATCAACTTATTTTTTTCGAATAATTGTTTGACATTTGTCATTTCACTGCGGCTTTTGAAGATGCATGTTTAGCATCAACAGAATTCACTTTGACTTTGGCTTCATCATTGTTTTGACTTTCAATGCAATATTGAATGTAATTACTGTTCAATATAAGGATTTTAGTTTTAAAGAATATATTGCTAGAGATATTGAAGTAGCCACTTTGGCAAAATTTTCCTTTTATCCATTATTTTCTGGTGCTTCAACGCTTTCTTATGCAATTTCATATATTTTTCTTTAAGAAAACAACTGAGTAATTGAACATGACCCCCTCGCAATTTACTTAACAAAATTTTACCATATTGGGAAATTTTAAATATTAATATGCATAGCATATTACACCACATTTACACCATAAATATTATTTCTGAAATTATTTAATGTGTATTTGCACATATGTATGCGATATGTACGAGAGTATGTAATAAGTTTTGTCTATTTCTTTCGATTTTCGCAATCAGTTGCAATTTTAAAGTTTCGCAAAACTTCAAGTGGGCATGCGCTGCATTGAAGTTTATGAGGAAGATTCGCTCTAGCGCCATGAGCAAGCAGCGAATGAATGAACGTTCAAGTGTGCCTACTACAAGATCATTAAATTTTGCTGGCTAAATTTAACTGCTACTCATGGAGACAACGACTGCAATTGTTGTCGAGATGTCGCCGTTGTGTTTTCTACTTGGGACAAACGGCGAAACGGGTAACGCATTTCGCCTACTATCGATCCATTGATGGTTAAATTTTAATTTTATTTCTGCATCGCATGATTTGAAGTGGAGTTGATCTGATCGCGTGCGTTCAAGTGTTGAATTTTTACTACTTTTTTTTTTTTTTGGGTCGTACAAGTGAGCGGAGAATCACAATCAGCAACAGTTGAGATCAATGACATGATGATATATATATCTAGCAGTGCTGTAAAAAACAATAGATTGGCGTGGCAGTTTGAAGGGCGGATAGTTCTTATGTGTGTGTGTGTGTGCGTGTGTCAAAAGTATTTTCCAATGATGTATACAAAATCCGATCGCAGAATTTGTCTATCTTTCCACAGTACCTAGAAGGCAATTCTTAAACGTCCAAGCCGTTGCAAACCTTAAAACAGATTGCAACGAATACAAAGCGATGCAAGTATCTACATACTCAACTCCATAATTGAAAAATTGGACGGGATTACAATACCTCTAATATGCTCCGGCAGTACGCCAACAATTGTTGCACATCTAAAGATGTACTATTTATTTAAATTTTTAGAATCGTATGTAACGCTTTGGTGCAAAATATAATGAACCGATTTTAATAAAAATGTTTTTGGAACAACATATTTGTTCTAAAGAAGAAACTGGCATACTGATTTTTATAAACTTTTAAATGAAAAAAATTTTTTGAAAAAGAAATTGAATTTCTTGAATTTTGCATTGATGTTGTTTTTTTTTTTTTTTTTTCATTCATTTGTTATTCTTTTTAGTTATTTATTCTTGGAGAGAGAATGTGGTGTTAACAAAGTAATTTTATTATAAAAAACAGCAGGGGAATACTGTCGCCTGCGGGCATGGGTCGGGTGTGGACACCCTCCGTAACTTTTGACAGAAAACAAATACGGCTTTTCTGTCAAATATTAAGTGCGTGTTATGACAGCACGAAGTTTTTGTGCATATACCGGAGCAAACAGACGCATTTGCTTTGTACTGAGAAGAAAACAATTTTTGAAGTCAAGGGAATCAATCGATAAGCTGAATGTAGTCTATATTTATGCAGTAAATTTATTATATTTTGTAATTCAAAACCGAATTCAACCAAAATGTTCACACAACAGAATTTACTTATTGCTTTTTAAAGTGGCTGTCAAAGTCGCTTGTGAGCATCCCTTTTTTTTTATTTAACATAACAAATTTAAATGGTGTTCTTAACCCTTTTTACGCTTTTTTAAGTGGAAAGGAAAGAACCAATCGCAGGAAAAAAGTTGTTTTCATTAAGTGTGGGATCTAAGGTGGCATACCACTTTGTAAAAAATCGCTGTATTGAGTTTCCGAGGAGCAGATTTCTTTTCCATTTGCTTGCGTTTAATTTCATATTTTCTAATTTTTAGCCGATTTTCTAAGGGTGCCCACAACCAACCCAAAAATTTTTGTTTGTTAAAAATTATCACTTCACAATTGTTTTGATATTGTTTTTCAAACTGACGAAATCAATTTACTTTCTTCACCAGTAGTCAGCTAAGGTCTTTAGCTTTCCATTAATACTTATACTTATAATCAAATAAGTTGTTGAAATTATTAATAAAAATTCGTGTAACATTCCGAACTGTTTCAAGTATATTCCATAGTTTTTTGCAAAACTGTAAAGTTTATAAAATCTCAGTGTGGAAAGATAAAAGTGCGGGTAAATCTTTACAACCAAACATTCGACATCAAAAGCCATTCTAACGCAAGCATGTTTACAGAACATTTTCAGAATCTTAATAATGGAGTTATGAGAGACAAAAGCCGACAGCCAAAATATAGCAGATAGAAAGTATATGTAGATAGAAAAATTATGGTTAAAATGAGGAAAGAGGATTTTTAGTTGAATATGAGGATGATTTCCTCTAAAAGAGGACAGATGGGCACTGCAATTTATTGTTGCAGTTTTTCTGTATGGAGGAAATGCGTTCAACGTCTAAACTATCAAATAATTAAAAAGATATTATTTATAATAAAATTATTATACACTGAATTTTTCTTAGTGTACTAACATGATATTATACAAATTTAAATTCAACCTCAAAACTTGTCGGTTGAGGTCGTTTCAAAGGTACAAATTTTGATATTTCAAATCACTTGGTTGGTGTGAACAGCATTGAGCCAGTTCGACACGAGTATTTGTTTTCTGCGGGTTTTGTTTGCAAATTCTATGCGCGTTTAACAAGACGACGGTTTTGTAACTGCGGTTGACGATACCTAATATATATTTTTAGATGAAAAATTACTAGACGATAAACATAACGAAAAAGCATCAAATCATTAAATGCAAAAAAATTATTTTTGCATTCGTTGCTTTGTATTTTTTTTTTTTTTTTTTTTTTTTTAATTATAACAGTATTTTTGATTTTTTGATTAGGTTTTTGATAAATGATGGGAGGTTTTTTTTTTAATTAAAACTTAATTGGTTATGCTTGAATAAAGACTTGTAGGTAATAACAATATATTGTTAAGAAACTAATTAATAGTCAAAGCAAAAGTGAATAGAATATAAAAATAATTTTTCTTTGGTCAAACATTTTTTTTATTTTTAAAAGGTCATTCATAACATTTCGTATAAAACATGTTTGCAGCAGAGCATTTGTAAAATGTAGAACAGAAACAAAGTCAGTATATTCCACTCATTATGAAGAAACAAAAAAATGTTTAATCAATAGGCAATTTTGCAAGTAAACAAATAAATTAAGTTTATTTGAAATACGAAAACACAAAGAAAGAGGTTAAGAAAAATAGCAAGTAGTAAATTATGTGTAACATGAGAAGTCATTGCAAGGTGAATACAAAACAGGTAAATAAAAATCGATTAAATAAGCAATCAGTAGAATATTGAACTGATAGGGTTTACAGCGTCAATATACTTAAATGTTCTGTTGATTTTTAGTGCTATGACCTCTATAAGGTCGATACTTTTGAAGTGATGATTGTTTTACGAATTGTATAGAATGTCAGTTTTCATCAATTTCAATATAAAGTGAATTTTTGTACGTTACATCACATTAATATACGGTAGATTCTACGTGAGTAGTATTTAACTTCCCGGTCAACAATTACGCAGCCACCCAAAGAAATAAAAAAATAAACTTTTTATTTCTTATAAGAAGTCTTATGTATTTTTTGACGCTTAATCCAACTGCATCCTCAGAATTGTCAATATACCTGTAGGATTTCAATATATCCTTGCTTGAATCTCGAGAAAACATTGTCTTCAGGCTTATGGTGTAGATGCAGAAAAATGTAAAATTCTTCTGTTTTAATGGCATCGGTAAGCCATACTCCTCCTTATCAAAATATAACTTCGAACTTTTCCAATAGAACTCTTACTTCCCGAGTTATGATCCTTTGAAAATAAGGTATTTCAGCCTCATTCGAAATATTTTAGAGCATGGCATTGCCAATTTTTTGGCCAGGGCCTTTCCCTTATTGACACTAACACAATTCACAACCAGGAGCGGATAAAATGTTTTCGGTCATAAATCGGTTTTTCGATACTAATATATTTCGTCCTTTGTATGGGTCTGAAATACATTCTCTTTAAAGGATCATAATTCGGAAATTAAGAGTCCTATTGGTAAAGTTTAAATGTTTATTTTGATAAGAAAGTGTTTCTATTCGGTGCCATTGAAAAAAATAGAATTTCACCTTTTTCTCTAACTACGCCATAAGCCTGAAAACAGCATTTTCTCCAACTTCAAGCAAGGATGTGTCGAAATGCTGCAGGTATATTGACAATTCTGAGAATGCCGTCGAATTTAAAAGTACATAAGGCTGCACACAAGAAATAAAAAGTTCATTCCAATTTTGTTTTTGAGTGCTATCGATCGGGTTAAAACTTTTTAGCATCGTACCTTAATCGATTTGAGTAGCTAGACACTTATTGTTTGTTTTTCCCAAAAGCGTTTTTTAGACCTCTTTAGACATTTCACAAAGGATGGGTTCAGAAAAATGTTCATAGCTTCGGTTCTAACAATTATCTTATGTATCAAGAGTAAAAATTTTCTCGTTTTTGACATTGGTTGAACTGAGAACTTTCAAAAGAAAGTATTGTTTGTATCGCATTACGATGACCAATTCTTTACAAAACAGCATTTAGTATCAAACAAATACGTCGCAGAGTCATCAAACTTTATACTTAAGCTATTATCAGTTATGTACATCTGAGACAACCCCCTTATGACAATTTTGTGAACGAAAAGAGAAAATCGTTATTATTCAATAAGTGATGATGGCTCGTGGCAAGGGACTGATCGGTTATGTAAAACAGCGTAACTCTTTAAATATTATTTCAATGTGTATTATAAATCTCACATTCGTATAATAAAAATGTCAGATACTCGTATATACCAAATAAATATGTTTTGACTGAACTAACTAACAAAGAGTTAAAACATGCCAAGGGTTGATAAATTTACCAGCACTTCCTGCCACCTCGTAATTTACGTATAATTAAAAAACACATTAATTATAATGTGTGACAAATTTGCGGCATAAAAATATTAACCTTGAGTCGTTCAAATGGAAAGATTCAGAGAAAGTTTAAATTTTTGAAAATTTTAAGCACGAGAACGTAGCTGAAACAATTTAATATTAAGAATGTTACGATAAATTAAATATATTGTGATATAATTGCAAAATGATGTCACGTCAAATCAAAAATATAGATAAACTTCGATAGTAAATAATCTAGGGTGCACCTTTTTGTGAACAAGCGCTATCCAATGTATCGGATCAGTAGCATAACAAAGATACCATCGGTATCATCTAACGAAAAGTGAGCTCGAGTATCATCTTACGCAAATTTGTAAAAAACAACGGCATTGCCATTGCCAAAGTTTAGAATGTTGTGGTGTCGTCTTGTCGTATTTAAACGTTTGTGCTGCGAAATAATACGTTAAAACTAGACCAAAATAAACAAAAGAACTAATAGATGTTGCGTGAACTATCGAGAAATTACCAACTAACGCCGACAGTTGGAAAATGTATAAAAACTATAGGTAAATCGGGCTGCTTAGGTTAAGTGTTTGAAGTGTGTACCAGATTCTTTCTCATAAAATTTGTGTTATAAAATTCTATGAGAATTATTTATCACAAGCCAGTGATCAAACTCTTAAAAAAAGTTAGATATAAGATTCGTAACAATACATTTTGACCCTATGCTCACGCTAAGATATATGCATCGATATAGGATTTAAGTAAAATTTATTTTCCAGTTAACTTTTGCCATGTTGTCATATTACGCTGTGTACTGTTATAAAGCAATTAAAATAGCAAAATTGATAAATACAATAATGATATCATCGAAAAAAGATCTGCAAAACAACTTTATTTGGTTAAACAACAAAAGTCAACAATTATATATTATATTAATTAAATAAACGGATAAGCGCAGCTGAAAACGATTTCCATTAGAAATCACATGACATTAAATTCTATAATGGGAAACCAAGTGAAAATGAATAACATAAATTTAAAAGCTCGCAGCCGCACAGTTTGATAGAAAATACCTATGCGAAGGTGGTAAATTGTGGCATAACTGAGTGGTGGAACAACCAACAGTCGACGTTGATGATGACAAAGACACCATAGATTGACGACACAACGGTAAGTAATCAATAGCATTTGCACAAATAGAGAGAGAAAAAAAATTCGAGTTGATTATTATTTTGGTTGGGTTGGTCGCAGCAACCAACAACACGATGACGACGACGACGACGACGTTGTTGTTTCACAGTTGGTTGAAATAATGAAAGTTTGATCGATTTCTATACTCGGTACAAAATCATGAAATTAAGAAACATAGCCGGCAATGATATTATGAAAGAAGAATACATGTACAAAATCAAAAATAGAATTCTATTAAGAAGTTTTCACACGATGGCATTTAACACGCAGTAACCCACTACCGTTGGTAGAACGCTTCAAAAGTTAAAACCTCTTCAACTACTTACTCTCTAAACTGAAACTCTCATACGTAGTGAGAGCACGCTTTAATAACAGTGCCTTCTATCTGTATCTGGGTGATTCAACTGATTCGACATTTGGACAGGTTCTTAAAGCAGTGCGCGCTAACTTTTTTAGTTTGTTTGTTCGATTATTTTAATTCAAGTATTTCATGACATGCAATTTCATACTTTTGCTACTTTAAAAGTTTTCTTCAAACATATTTGCACAGATGATACATGCCTACATGCTTACACTTGGAGAAGTCGCGAACATAGCGAATAGGATATACAACAAAGTAATGGTAAAGTATTTTTCTATCATGATTAAAAATATTTATGAAGAATACACTAAAGTGTAAAAAAAAAAAAAAATAAGAATCTTCAGTTCAGTTACAAAGTATAACAAAGTTCATCAAAAATCTTTCGCAGTTTTCGTTTGCCAGACGGGCATGACAATAATAATTAAGCAGAAGACGCTGACCAAGAACATAAATATTTTTCCATACCACGCCTCTTTCTCTGCGTTACGAGCGAAGACAAAGTGAGTATACCCTGGGTGTATAAAAATATAATAAGCTCGGTCGTTTAAGGAGATGTCTGGGTTTTCATATATCGTCACCTTAATACTACAACTAGATAATTTCAATTTTTTAGTTTTGAGATAATTCAATTAAGATTTTTAAAAATTTGAGTTTGCACTGATTTTCGACTTTGCTGGTTTTTTTTTTTTTTTTTTGCAATGGTGAAAATTTAGAAAACTCTGGTTGGACAAAATTGTGCAAAAAACCATAAAGAATATCATATGCCACATATCACAACAATGATAATTTAGGAGTTACCTAGTTGTAGTATTAAGGTGGCAATACTAATATACTTGTTCAAGGTTTAATATGTTTTGCAAAAAAGTTTATTTTAATTTGGAAAAAGGGTTAATTTGTTTTGCAAAAAAACTTGAATTAATTTGGAAAAAGATTTATTTTGGATTGCAAAAAAGATTAATTCAATTTGAAAAAAGGTTTCATTTTGTTTTATTTTATTTGTAAAAATTTAATTCGAAAAAAGGTTTAATTCGTTTTACAAAAAAGTTTAATTCAATTATGATAAAGGTTTAATTTGTTTTGCAAAAAAGTTTAGTTTAGGGAAAGGTTTTAATTTGTTTTACAAAAAAGTTTAATTGAGTTATGAAAAAGATTTGATATGTTTTGCAATAAAGTTTAATTGTATTCGGAAAAAGGTTTTATTTTTTTTTTTTTTTTTTCAAAAAGTTTAAGTTAATTTGGAAAAAGGTTCGATTTCTTTTGCAAAAAAGTTAAGTTCAGTTCAATTCAATCGAGAAAAGGTTTTAATTTGTTTCGCAAAAAAAGTTCAATTTATTTCGGAAAAAGATTTAATTTGTTTTACAGAAAAGTTTAATTTAATTTGGAAAAAAGTTTTATTTTTTTTTTTTTTGCAGAAAAGTTAAAGTTTAATTTTTTTTGCAGAAAAATTTAATTTAATTAGAAAAAATGTTCAATTTGTTGGCAAAAAATTTAATTTATTCCGGAAAAAGGTATAATTTGTTTTACAAAAAAGTTAAATTGGTTAATAAGGTTTATTTTGTTTTGTAAAATAGATTAATTTAATTTGGAAAAAGGGTTAATATGTTATGCTAAAAAGTTTAATTTAATTTGATAAAAGGTTAGATTTGTTTTCAAAAAGTTTAAAGCAATTTGGAAAAAGGTTAAGTTTGTTATCAAAAAAGTTTAAAGCAATTTGGAAAAAGGTTTAAACTGTTTTGCAAAAAAGTTTAATTTAATTTGGATAAAGGTTTAATTTGTTTTGCAAAAAAATTTCATTTTATTTTAAAAAAGTTTTAATTTGTTTTGCAAAAAAAAATTCAAAAACGGCGAATCAGTTTTTGGTTTTTTTTTTTTTTTTTTTTTTTTTTTTTGTAGACCAATGTTTTTTGCTTACAGTGTAAAATACTTTTAGCTCATTTGTTGTTGATGGCTTGAATAATTGTTCAAGGTAAAAGCTTGGCACCGGAATTCGTGAGTTTTCATTCCATTACAATAAAAGTTATTTTAATGTTGACTTATTGTTTATATGTAAAAGTGTTTATGCAATAATAACATCATTGGCATTGCACATAGCAACAATTACAACAACGGCAATTGCAACAATTAAATAATAACTAACAACAAACAATCAGCTGCCATGGTTGATTGACTCTCGTTTTAGCTTAAAGACGTACCATTACTTTTCATGTTAAGTTTAACAACAAAAACAATACAGATAAAGTTTTCGATTCGAAAAAATTTGTAGAAGAGCTTTTGCAATAATGTTGAATTCACAAAAAAACACTGTAATTTTTATCAAGTAATGTGACGCAATAACATTTGCTTGAAGCTGTATAGAAATTCATTTTGAAATTTCACCAATCTTAACTTAAGATCTTTTGCTTTTATTAATAATCTCTATGATATAAAATACTCGTATTATGTATAAAACACGTAAGTGTGAAAGCCATTTGAAAAAACACCTTTCCAATAGAAAAATGTAGGAGCGATTGGAGCTACAATGGAGCACACGGTTTTCATACCTTCAAGACGTTTAATGAAGTTCAAACTTTTCAATTCACAGCCAAGGAACCACTGCCTTGATAAACTCATCCATAAAAGCCAAACCAAAGCTCAACGTTCCCACGGGATCGATTGTGGTTTATTTTCAAGCAAATCATTCTCTTAGTGTACTGTAAAATAAAACTGAAGACGGTGATAAACTTTTAAATAGTTTTTCTGTAAGTAGGTCAAAATGTCACAACATCGTCTAATTGTAAAATTGATTGCAACACTTTAGTTTATCCCAAAAATCAATGAAACTTTAAACTCGACAATAAATCATTCCATTGACAGTTAGTTGCGCTTATGGTTCGTGCTTGTAATTTTTCGATTTACAAAAGATTTATTTCCGTAGCAATTTTGTTGTTTAAATCATTTTAATGGATTAGGTTTTTTTTTTTTTTTTGAAATCTTAAGTCACGCCATTAGCGTTATACGAAATGTGAATTCATTTAAATTTCCTTCAAAAGATAAAACATTTATTCTTTGATTTATATTTTCTTTCCGTTTTCTTTTTTTGCCACCTATTAAATTTTGTATTCACAAATTTGAAGGAGCGCCTGTGGCTACTGTTGCTTGTTGGCCTGAAGGACTTTTTCACAGGTGGCATTAAACATATGATTTGTTTTGTATTAGACCGCACTATCATCGAAAATGATGGAATGCAATTAATATAAAAATTAATAAAAAAATTAAACAAAAAACAAAAAAAAAAATCATAAAATGTCAAACTCCAATAAACGCCAGAGGTAGACCATCAAATCATTCTTCTTCATTGAATTGCTTGTGTAATCATACAAATTTATTGCTATGGGTACGAAAGAAGACATAATCGCAAATATATTCCTGGGATAAATTTGAATTCCACATCGAAAAAAAACTACGATGGATGTATACTGTGATTATATTCCCAGTCCTCGTATATGTAGCTGTAATTTGGCGAGATAGATCTAGACAACAAATAGTTATCAAAGAGTTGAACGCACTAGCGATGAGATTAGAAAATTCCCATTTTAAACTGACAACTAAGCGGTTTAGAACACACTCAAGGCATTTAAATAAACTCCGAAATTGGAAATGTTTTGCAAAACAACTGGCTAATAATCGAATTGCTGCAGAAACCGATTCGGAAACATTAACTTATCAAACTATTGGAACAATAAATACCAGGATCGGTGCAATCAAAAATGTTGCTACATATAAACAAAAACGATTAAAATTTTTCTTATAGGGGAGGGGGGGGCTAGTGTGGACAGTTTTTATATAATTACAAAATTATATATGTAAATATATCATTTTTGTAATAAAGTAATTTTTAGCGATTACTTATACCTCTTGCCTTCATAATTGCATCAATAGTTATAATTTTTTATTTTCATAAGTACACTATTAAATTATTTAAAAGTGTGGACAACCATTGATTTAACTGGGGGCTAATGTGGACACCATAAGAAACTTGATAATTCATACAAAAACGTTAAGAAAGAGTTCAGATTCATGTTTATTCAAGAAAATAATGATGTAATACAAATAATAATACAAATAAAAAATTAACTGCTATCCCATGTTGTATTTGGAGAAATTTATATCAAACTTCATATAACTTGCTGATCGAGATGTTCCCGGCAGTTGCTGTGCTTGTGGCAGCTTTGCAACTATTTCATTTCGGTGAATTTGGCTGGTATTCGGTATATCGGGATACGTGAATCTATCGTTCTTCTTTTTAGAAACGTAATGTCAAAATCTTGAGAACCGTGGATCGTGACAATTTGGCCCATATAAAATACCTTTAGTCCATGTTGTTTCAAACTTCATATAACTTGCTGATCGCGATGTTTCCGACAGTTGTTGTGGTTGTGACAGCTTTGCCACTATTTCATTTCGGTAAACTTCGCTGGTATCCGGTAAATCGGGATACGTGAATCTGTCGTTCTTTCTTTTTAGTAATGTGCTTTCTTGGAACGGCTTTTAGAAATGGTCTGACGATTTCTGGAGTCATTTCAGCTGCTGCGGACATGTCCACACTAGCCCCATTTCAGTTGTCCACACCAGCCCCTTCATGTCTTTTTAAACAAAAATATTTTTTTTTAAGCTTACGGTGAAGTTCTTCAAAAATAATTTCAATGGTTTAAATAAACACTATTTTAAGTTGTATTATCTATTAACACTACAGCAGAAGAACAATTAGTTTAAAAGTATCACTGAAATTACGAAACAACAAAAAAAATACTTTTTGCTGCGTAAAACACTTTCGGTCACGTTATCATGGAAAGCTGAACTGTCAACAAGTGAATTTTTTTTTGGTGACGCAGAGTGTAAATACCAACTTGAAAAATATAAAACAGAAACAAAAAATTCAAAACGGCTCGAGAATTTGAATTTGTCCACACTAGCCCCCAGTCCACACTAGCCCCCCCCCCTCCCCTACTTAACCGAAAAAAAAAAAAAATTAAAATCATAACTGATACAGGGTAAGCCCGGGAGATACGGCACTTTTTTGCTGAACTGCTATAAAACCGGATAAAGCGAACTTATCCTTTGTTTAATTTTAAACAAATAATAGTTTATCTACTTAAACAAAAATTATTGAAAATATGTTTTGTTTTTAATTTAAATGCCAAATCACCCGAGGCTATAGGTGATATGGCACCATCATCGTGGGTGATTTGGCACACTAAATGGTTTTTAGGTTTTGTTGCAAGAATTGTTGTTTGTTTTCGTATAAGAAGTACATCTGGTTCAATAGTTTAGTAATAGTCCATAGTCTTCTACACATTCAACGCACCCATCAGGTTCACCTTGGATGCAAAAATTTTCTTCATCTTCATCTAAAGTATAACTAGTAACTATTTTAATTTATAAGTTCTTTTTTTTGGAACCACCATACGTTTCATTTGTGGTGTTTTTCGCTACAAGTTTTTCTTTTTCTGCTAGACCACATTATCAGAAGACTAGAATTCTTGCTATTTATTTTCTTCTGCTCGGCATAGAACATTTCATAGTCGTTGGTACTGGCGATACTTCACTTAACACCTTTTCTGGCGTGACGTCACTTCTATTGAGGATATCCACAGAGTTTTCTAAAATATTTGCGAAAAACTCATATTAATTAATTGAAGATTAAAAAAGAAAATATTGAAGATCTCGAGTAGCTGTAAGTTTAAGCGTTTCTTATGTGTACTCTCAAATATTTTATAACGTGTAAAGGGAGAAATGGCACCCAAATTATACCACCCTCAGTAATTGGGTGCCATTGTTGATATTCGTTGTAAAAAGAATAAAAAATTACACGAAACCTGATCACTCGCTCGTATTTATTTAAAAACGAAATCAAACTCAATTCTGTTTATTTCGATATATGCACTATATGACTGTGTCAAGTAACAAAAAAAAGTCAGCCGTTTACATTCCATATTTCTTTTGAAAAATCCCGCACAAAAGTACGAAGTCTTTCGCGCAACTGAATTAAATTTTGTCCATATTTGAATGCTACGAATGCTGCTAGTATTTAAATTGAAAGGGGTGCCATATCACCTGGGGTACCACATCACCTTGGGGTATCATATGACCTGGGGGTGTCATATCACTTGGGGGTGCCATATCACCTGTAGGTGACATATCACTTGAGGTACCATATCATTAAGGAGTAACATATCATTTAGGGGTGCCATATCATTTAGGGATACCATATCATTTAGGGATGCCATATCATTTAGGGGTGCCATATAGTTTAGGGGTGCTGTATCATTTAGGGGTGCCATATCAGTTAGGGGTGCCATATCAGTTAGGGGTGCCATATCAGTTGGGGTGCCATATCAGTTAGGGGTGCCATATCAGTTAGAGGTGCCATATCAGTTAGGGGTGCCATATCATTTAGGGGTGCCATATCATTTAGGGGTGCCATATCATTTAGGGGTGCCATATCATTTAGGAGTACCATATCATTTAGGGGTGTCATATCATTTAGGGGTGCCATATCATTCAGGGGTGTCATATCATTTAGGGGTGCCATATCATTTAGGGGTGCCATATCATTTAGGGGTGCCATAACATTTAGGGGTGCCACATCTCCCGCGTTTATCCTACCAAAACTAATAAAAGTTTAAAAAGCACTTGGAAGTTTTAAATTCGCGAGATGGGGGTGTTGGTTAGTAATTAGAAATTTACATTTGCCAGTAATTCAATTCTTCTTGCTCTAAAAAAACCATTTATTACAACCACTTTTTGACAAAGGAACCAACTGAGCGCCTATCGAATTGACAACACCAGAACTTATTCAAAAACTCGAAAAATTAATAGTGAAAATTGGCGGCATAAGAAGAATAAACAACTCGATAAAAAATTTACTTTAATTTGAAATCTTTTTGGATCCGTTTTATCGGCAACATTTTTATTTCGCTATTCATTTTTATGTTTATTGTTCGTTTTACTAAGCTCTTATGATTTATATGTGCAACATTAGCCACTTTGCAGTTAAAAAAATTTTTATTGTTATATATGTATCTTTATATATAGATATGTACATAAAAATAAAAATTGTTTTTTATTCAGTTGTAAATATTTTGTTTACAAAGATATAAAAAATGTATGCGTGAAAAGCAAAGCACTCAACAACTTATTTTTTTTTTTTTTTTTTTTGTATCCCAACAGAACCAACAACGTGTGTATATTCCGACCAAATACTCTAGATCGATTTTCTTGAAATTGATTTTGCAAAATTGTAATGGTTTAACTAAACTTTTTTGACCACTTGTTTTATGCAAATTCAACACTGTGCGCCTCACAACGTAGCTGTAACCAAGTAAAAAACTCTCAATGTAAACACGTCGTTGTTTTGCCGTCCGACAGTCACAGGGTTTTACATTGCAATGCATTGTTTACAAATTCATTCGTTTAGTCAATTTTCAAAAATTGCTTATTTCAACATAAATAAACAAATGTCGGTGAAAAACAATAACTCACTGTGACTACAAAACTGTTGCACAGCCAGCAGGCAGGCAGATTCCAGATTCACTTGTTGTTCGTCACGCCCTCTAAATTGTAATTTTGCTGTTCATTGCATTTTCATAAAAGGGTTTCCGTCAGTCAAGTGACAACAAAAACGAAAGTTGCAAACAAAAAAATAAAAATAAAAATCAGAAAGAGTCAATGATGTTTTAATGATGTTGCTCCCAATATTTGTGCAATCGATTTTCACATCCGGTTTGATTTGTAATGCTTTTTCCCCTATTAAGCAGAAAAAGCTTACGCTTTCAAATTTACAAAAAAAAAGGGCGGTTTATTTTTTGTTTTTTTTATAATTTTTTCACAAATTTTTAATTAATTTTTTTTAATTTAATGATTAGTTATGCATGCAAATTATTCAGTCGCTACTCTAATCGAATTTCGAATTTTTTGTCTTTGAAGCCGCTGTGTCTTTCATACATAGTTAGCTATTTTATAGCTTATCGTATCTATTTTGGTACAAACATATATATATATATCTTGATTATCACAGTGATAAGTAATCGCGTTTTGTTTTGCGCTGATTTCGCTATGGTTGTTTGTTGGTTGCCACCATCAAAATTTGACGCTGTTTGATGATTCATTAAATTTCCGCTTTGATGGTTATAAAACGGGTTGATTCGTTATTGTTTTGTTTCTAGAAATTTGATATTTGCATATATCAAATTTTTCATATACAAAGTCAGTTATAACGTTTTAAGTTTCGAAATGCAAATTTAATAAAAAAAAACACACAAGCGCTCAGTCTTGATAAGCATTGCATAACATGGTTGATATAATAATGTTGGCGAAAAAAAAAACATCTATCGGTTTAGAGCTTTAAATTTGAACTATCAAAACCAGCTGTCAAATCGTACGGTTGGTTGCTTGCAATGACCCAAGCACAGTAATCTTGATTATTTATTTTTGAAACCTTACAATCCTTCCAGAACTAACGAAATAAGTAATCGGTTCAACAATTAACTGGGCCCATCCTATCGACTGGAAATACTCTAACGAGCTCTTCGAACTAACCGCAGAACTAACGGATAGACTTTCCAAGAAGTTCTTTCTTAGAAACGTATGCCTTCTGTGTGATTAACGAATGAGTAAGTGTTTCTCGTTGAGCTAACACCGTTGAAACAAAAGCTTGGCTTGATAATCTACAGATCTGGCTTTCAGACCTCAAAAATATGATCCAGGTCATACTATTTGTGGTTAGCTAATTTCCTAATTTCTACAGCTGCTTTCCATTAGTGGTCGTACTATTCGTGGCCAACTAATATCCTTACCCTATACTGGCCTTCCATGGCCAACTAATATCCTTACCCTATACCTGCCTTCCAATCGTACTATTCGTGGCCAACTCATATCCTAATCCTATGACATTTAATTATATAACACTGCTAGTTAGTCCTACTTCGCTCGCCCGTTCCTAATGACCTGCACAAGTCTCATCAATTTCCGTCACACATTTTTAGATATATGAAAAATTTTGTTTTTGGTATGTTGTTTGTCCAGGTGCCTTCTAAATATGTGATGCTGTCAAAATTCTACAGGAGAACTAAGAATGATTTAAGCTGGGATTTTGTTCTTAAGCATGTTCTGAACTTTTAACAATCGATTTTAGGTCAAAAATTTGTCCTACATTTTTAACTATTTTAGAAATAGAGCACGACTTTGAATTATACACCATTAGAATGGTATTTGTGTGTAAATGTGCACAAAGTTAAAATTATTTTAATATTTTTTAAAATTAAATGCAAATTTTTCAATACTTAAAACGACAAAATACGTGGTCACACAGAGCTGAAAAGAGAATACAGCACAAAGAGAAAGACGACTAGTAAGGGTGTAAAATTTGGCCTGGCCAAACATTAAATACGCTACACTGCAGCATTTTTAAAATTTTGCTCATATGGGAGGTGCTACGCTCTCTTGTCCGAGTTCACCCAGTTTTTGTCCAGATCTTGGATTTATAGTTTTTAGTGTCTGAGTGAAAAACGTTTTCAGTACAGTGTTTTGAAGCTTTTGCTTATATAGGAGGTGCCACGCCCTCTTGTCCGAGTTCGTCTAGTTTTAGCTTAGAGCGTGCATTTATAGTCTTAAGTCTTTGAGTGAAGTTTGGTTGGATTATCTCAAAAAACTCTTTCAGTGTAGCATTTTGAAACTTCTGCTTATACGGGAGGTGCCACGGCCCCTTGTCCGATTGCACCCAATTTTTGTTGAGAGCTTTCATTTATGATAATTAGTGTCTGAGTCGAATTTGGTTCAAATATCTCAAAAAACGCTTTCAGTATAGCGTTTTGAAGCTTTTGCTTATATGGGAGGTGCCACGCTCTCTTGTCTGAATTCGTTATATTTTTTCTCAGAGCTTGCCCTTACAATTCTTAGTATTTGTGCGTATTTTGGTTGCATTGTCGTGAAAAATACTTCTAAAATTGCATTTTGAATACATTTTTTGTATGGGCGGTAGGCGTGTCCGTTGACCGATTTCGATCATTTTCAATCCCCCGAGCTATCTTTGGCGACGGAGGTAGTGTACCAAATTTCATTGAAATATCTTGCTCAGTTTTCCCAAAAAGTGTATTTCAACACACAGCCAGCCACCCAGCCAGCCAGCCAGACAGACGGACATGGCTATATCGACTCAGGAGGTGACGCTGATCAATAATATATATACTTTTCTATATCTGCCACGCCTCCTTCTCTGCGTTACAAACGGAAGGACAAAGTGAATATACCCTGGGTGTAGGGTATAAAAAACTGACCGACACTGACTTCATGTTTTTTGTTTTCTTTTCGTTTCACATTTGTCATTGTACCGCGGATGTTAATTGAGCTTTTCTATTTCGTACCAAATAACAAAAAAAGTACTAAAACTGTCCAAAAAGAACCAAAATTATTTAATACATTTGTGCTCAAATTTTGACCATTGGGCGATTCTAGTAAAAATAAAAGGAGCTAACTTTAATACTTCAGAAAAACAAATAAAAAAATAAATATAAGTACCATACACTGGTCACAAAGTAGGGGTAATCAGATTAGAACCACGCCCAATTTTCAAACATTAAATTCACTTCATTCACTTGTACTGAGTTGATCAGCGTCACCTCCTGATTCGATGTAGCCATGTCCGTCTGGCTGGCTGGCTGGCTGTGTGTGGAAATACATTTTTTGGGAAAACTAAGCAAGATAATTCAATGAAATTTGGTACACAGATTTCGTCGTCAAAGATAGCTCGGGGGATTGAAAATGAGCGAAATCGGTTAATGGACACGCCTACCGCCCATACAAAAAATACCTTCAAAATGCAACTTTTGGAGTATTTTTCACGGCAATACAACCAAAATACACATAAATACTAAGAATTGTAATTGCAGGCTCTGAGCGAAAACTGGGCGAATTCGGACAAAAGGGCGTGGCACCTCTCATATAAGCAAAAGCTTCAAAACGCTGTACTGAAATCTTTTTTTGGGATAATCGAACTAAATTTTACTCAGACACTAAGAACTATAAATACAAGCTTTAAGTAAAATTGGATAAAATCGGACAAGAGGGCGTGGCACCTCCCATATAAGCAAAAGCTTCAAAACGCATTTTTTTAGACAATCCAACCAAATTTCACTCAAATATTAGAACTATAAATGCAAATTCTGAGAAAAAACTGGGTGAATTCGGACAAGAGGGCGTGGCATCTCCCATATAAGCAAAATTTTTAAAACACTGCAGTGTAGGGTATTTAATGTGTGGCCAGGCCAAATGTAACACCCTTATTAGTTTTCCCTTCACTTTCAGTTCTCTTTTTACTCAATATTTAAATAATTTAGAGCTATAATAAGAAGAACTGAACGGAGATAGTCTAGAATGAGGGACCAACGTCAAATAAATTTTTTTCGAAGAGATAACAGAAAAAAGTTAACTAAATAATATATGTAGGAAGCAGGAGAATGAGTTTTTAACACCTCATGTAATAATTTAATAGTAAAAAAATTATGCAGTTTTTTTTAAGCTATTTATTGACAGACGGTTATAAAGTATCTGTATTAACTAATTAAAATATCTAAGTTGAACCTAAAATATGGTTTTGAGCCCGGGGACATTATATGATACATTTTTCGGAGAATAACCCATATATACTAAGTTTCATAATGATAACTGTAAGCTATCATCTGTTTAAATTTCCCACTATAACAGTGTATTTGAAAATAAATCAAATCAAATAATCAGAAATATTTCGTTGAAAAAGTTAAAAAGGGAAACTCTACACCAAGGCTTCATCTCAGTGTGGTGCATTTGGTTGTTTGCTTGCAGTTTTCTACAAAACCAGACAAATGTAACCAATTATGTAAATGTTAAAATAAAAATTGATGCGATCACAAAAAAAGAAAATCAAACCGATTTTATTGTTGTTGTTGTTTTTGCTGTTGTTGTTATTATTATTAGTGTTATTGTAGTTGTAGTCGTTGCTTGTTTGTTGGTGCTGCTGCTGCTGTTGGTTGTCTGTCAATTGATTTGTATGTCAACCAAATATGGAGCAACAATAAAATTAAATTGAATCAATAAAAATAAAATAACAAAACGCATAAGGGGAAAATTTCTGCTGTCATTCATAAAAATCAATTAAACTCAATTTGATGAAAATTTTCATTTATTTTTAAATTGTGATACCGAAAAGGCCACCATAAAATTTATGCTTCGTTGTTTTTTTTTTTTTTGTTTTAATTCAATTATTAAAGTTTATTTTACAATAAACTTAAAACAACAACACTTGTAATTGGATATGGAAAAGTTGCAAGACAAATTTAGGTGTTATTTGATCGCTGTTAGTCCCCGTGGCCAAATTAAAATGCATTAAATGTTTCAAAACGCAATTTTGTTCAACTAAAGAGTTTTTTTTTTTTTTTTGTTAAGACTGTATACCGCACATACTAACATAATATGTGCATATTATGTACACAAATAGTGGCTTACGAGCAATTTTTTAAAATCACAAAATAATTATGTAGCAATTTATTTACGAAAATCACCTGATTGTGCTGCTAGTGAATGAATGGACGAACGCATGCGCAATATAACTCAAGGCAAAGAAAAAGAGACGGAGCGAGCGAGAGAGAGAGAATCAATCAAATCCGTAATTGAAAACAAAAACTTAAAAATTGTGAATCATCATTAACACCTGAAATGGCACAAGTTGGGTGCGCACAACGACGTAAAATTTTGATGTATTTTTTATATTAATTAACCCTCTTAGGACCTTCACTACTCAATTGGAACCTTGTTTAAGTAGTGATTATGAAAAGTTGTTTTTAAACTGTTCATTCCGCCAATAGCCTTTTACATGTACCTATTAGAATGAATCAAAATATCGATTTTTAGAAACTCCAGTATATTTTCTGTGAAAAAAGTGAGCAGAGGATTTTACAAATTTTTTGAAGGTCATTTAAAGGTCGCTCAATGCCGTCACATGCTTAATCACGGCTTAATGTTGATTTTATTTTGTTACATCAAATTTTTGAATAAAACATAGTTTTTCCGACAAAAAAACGTTATATCTTCTGCCCAGCCGTTTCTTCAGGTATGGAAAGAGGAAATAGTCGCAGGGGGCTAATTTCGAAGAAAATGCTGGATGGGGTTGCCGTTCGTAGAACAATTTATGGGTTTTAGCCATGGTGACTATAAACATGTGCTCCCGTATATTGGTATGATCAAACCGCACTTTTTTCTTTGCCAAATGCGATCGTTTCTACTTCAAATCAATATCGAAACTGTCCAAAAGCTTGGAATAATATTCGGCAATGTTCGTTTTACTCTTTTCAAAATGAATGACTTGGATAACACCGCGAGTGTTTCATTAAACAGTGGCCATGAGCTTGTTGACCAATAGACCCAACTTGGGTTTCTTTGGTGCAAGTTCTGCCGAAGAAATCCTATCTTGAATACTTCTTGGTCTCTATTGTTTTGTGATGGATCAAAGTATCGTCCATGGTAACGAAAAGGTGCCAAAACTCGTTCGGAGTTTGAAGTAGTCACACGGTTGCGTTTATGGACGAGTGTGAGATATCGCGTCCATGGATTTTATCCACGGTTTTAGGCGTGGCGACTTCTTTTGGGCGACCTAAACGTTCGGCGTCACTTAACTCAGTTAACCAGTCCTTAACCATTGAAACTGACGGTGCGGTATTGTCTTGATTGCGAGGATTTTTGACCTGCAAAAGTATTGGGTGTACAACTTTGCTTCCGCCGTTTTCCGATAGGTGGCTGTACCGGCTGAGGCTGGTTGAAATACATAGATGATAATGCCTTTAAAGTGAGTGTGGACAGTGCCTAACGAATTGTCATCGCCGTTTCAGTGACAGTTGTTCTTGTTTTTGTATTATTCACGCTCGAAAATGTCCGTTTATGTGCCCAATTCTCGCCATTTGCGGGAAGTTTTACTTTTCAGTTACAATTCGAAAAAAAAATGCAGCTGAAGCGCATCGAATGCTGAAAAGTGATGAAAATTGGGTTCGATACGATAATCGTAAACGCAGAAAATCATGGGGCATGCTTCTTCGTCGAAGGCAAAACCGAATATTCACGGCGCCAAGGTTATTATTTGTATTTGGTGGGATCAGCTCGGTGTGATTTACTACGAGCTCTTAAAACCGGGTGAAACCATCACAGGAGATCGCTACCGAACGCAACTGATGCGCCTTAGTCGCGCGCTAAAAGAAAAGCGGCCACAATATCAAGAGCGACATGACAAAGTCATCCTCCAACACGACAATGCTCGGCCTCACGTCGCAAAAGTGGTCAAAAAGTACCTGGAAACGCTGAAATGGGAAGTCTTGCCCCACCCGCCGTATTCTCCAGATGTCGCCCCTTCTGACTTCCACCTATTCCGTTCGATGGCACACGGCCTGGCAGATCAACATTTTCAATCCTTCGAAGAATTGGAAAAATGGATTGCTTCATGGATAGCGTCAAAAGAGGACTCCTTTTTTCGAGCCGGGATCCGAAAATTGCCGGAAAGATGGGAGAAAGTTGTCGCTAGCGACGGACAATACTTTGAATAATACATCTGTAAGCACTTTTTCGCAATAAACCTTTTAATTTTGAAAAAAACGGCGGAAGCAAAGTTGTACACCCAATAAGTAAGATGTTGTGCGTTATGTGCCAACTGTCTTCAATTCTTGATTTCTATAGATTTTGGTCCAAATCTGGAATAGTTCCTTTTCGACTTCACTTGGATTTAAAATTATAACGATTTCAAAATTGCCAAAACCTACTCATTGAAGTATTGAAAACAAAAACACTACTACAGAGATTCTTGGCGTTCTTAATTTATTTGCGCATGCATATTTTTCATAAATTTGCTGAAAGTGGTATATATGCCATCATCTTTTGATTTTTAACCTTCAACTTTGCTAGCAAAATGTTTATATTTAGCAAATAATTAGCTAAAAACGAAACTGTTTATCTTCTGACAGCTTTATTTAATTGTCAGCTTCATTTTTGTATATATTTGCTATTTGCACAATTAATATTTGTTGTTATTGCTGTTGTTGTTCTTGCTAAGTAATGACCGGAAGCTTAGTCTAATGAAGTTTTCCATAATAAGCAAATCAGTTATTATAGTAATTTTCATAACTAATTTTATTTTTATGCACGAAATAACTTTTTACTTTGAATTTAAAATTCAGTTTCAATTTGCAACGGTCCATTTGAGAGCATTTTGTACCTAAAATATCCCCTTCGATATTCGAAATTCAAGGTTTTCAAAAGACTCGGTAGTTTATAGGTTATTTTGCATGAGAAGGCAATGTTTGTTTTCATTAGACTTGTGTGGTAATTAAACTTCGTATTATATTCATATTTTTGTTTTTCTGCGAAACATGGTTAATTAATATTTTAAGTGTTTTCTTTACAAAGAAATCGATACATAGTTTAATTCAAAGAATATTTTGCACAAAAAAATACCAGTAAATTTTTCATAAATATCTATACTCCATGCAAGATTTCCACTTCAATTTAAGGCAAGTTCTCACCTTATGGGCCCGAAAAGTGCACTTTTTTTAGGAATTTTTTTTTGAGAAAACGGTTAAAGATACAACGCTGAAAATTTTTTCTGAATATGAACATATATTTATTCAGAGAATACAATTTTTGAAATTGAAAAAATCAAAATTCCAAAAGTTATGAGGTTTTGAAAAAAAAAAGTGACGATTTTCGCATTTTTTTCTTCACTAATTATTTTTTTAAATAAACAATTTTCAATATTTTTGGCTGATCGTAGTGCATTTATTAGAGAAAACCCTAAGGAACATTTTAAAAAAAATTTGGTGAAGATTGGTTCATTGTAGCGTCTTCAATCACTTCCGTTAGGTCCGAAAACATGGTTCTGAGAAAAACGCGTTTAAAGTGCCAAAGCGCGCTCGGCCGGTGCTCGACAGTGCTATACGTAACGGGCTATAACTTTCGTAATTTTTCAGATTTTGATCTGAAACTTCTAGAGCACATTTTTGGAACATGTATCTACACGATAAGGCAAAAAAAGAAAATCGATTTTTTTGACCCCACAAGGTGAGAACCTGCCTTAAGCCTTTTCCACACCAAATTGATCTTTTTTCAATCAAATTAACCTCCCGTTTTTCCAAATCAAATTAATCTTTGCAAAAAAAAAACACACTTAAAGTGATATATTTCTGCAACTACAACAGCTACCATTATAAAACTTGGTACAATAGTTTAACATGTCGATTCAACACAAGAATGCCTTAAAAGAGAAAAGGTTAAAAAGATTTGGAAAAAGTTTAAATTGAATAGAAAAAATCAAATTGGTGTGGAAATGGTTTAAATTGGAGTGGAAATCTATAAATAGATACGTAGGTAGTCTTATAAGTTTCGGGAATATAGTACCCCAAGTGTTGCAAATGCGATGCAAATCTCTTTGACAGTTGAAAAGTTTGACATTTTTTAGAGTAAGTTTCTTCGGAAGCGTTTTTCATTTTGCAATGGAACATTGTCATTTATTAGTTGAAAAACTAAATTTTTTGAGTATTTCCTCGAAACCAATGCCAGAGCATGGTCTTGGGCCTTAAGTCTTGGTATCGGGCTAGTCCTTGAAAAATTTCTTTGTAAGAGACGTGACAAACATATTACCTACACAGAGCGAAGAAAAAAGCATAACTTGCGTTGCTAAATGAGTTTCTACCACGTTTGTGAGTGTTTTAACTACGTTTCGTTGCTGATTTGGATTTAACAACGCTCCAAGATCATACTTGTATGGTGCGTTGCTAAATCACTCACGAACGTGGTTGAGACTTATTTAGCAACGCTGGTTGCCAAGCGTTGTTAAATCCAAATCAGCAAAGAAACGTAGTTAAATCCAAATCAACTACGAAACGTAGTAAAAACACTCACGAACGTAGTAGAAGCTAATTTCAAAACAAATAGACTTTCAGGCAACCTAACAATAATGATGGCAGTGGCTGAGTTCGTTAACGTCCGCATCTATCACACGACAGGTTCCAGGTTCAAATCTCGCCAATACCAAACAAAAAAATATTTATTTAAAGCAAAAATTTAAAATTAAAAAAGAAAATAATAGCAGTTTCATTGTTGCTGACAGGAAAAAATTGGAATTAAAAAATAATAAAAAAAAAGTATACTTTTTTTGTATTTTATTTAACAGCGTGCGTTGTTGAATTGCTCACAAACGTAGTTGAAACTCATTTAGCGAGAAATGCTCAAAATTAGGGTCGCAACGTTGTTAAAATAACCACGTTACTGCCACTTTTGACAATGTTGCTTTCTCTGTGTATATATTACCAAGACTGAAAAGCAGCATTGGCCTTGATCAAGACCATGACCATAGCAGTCTTGGTCTTGAAATTATGGTCTTGGTCTTGAAAAATTACCACGACTAAGACGAAAAATCAAAACCAAGACTAATTTTGCTCATTAATATATTAAGCTCCAAAGATCATGAAAATTATGGGCTCAATTATGTTTATTATTAACATTATTCTCTGAGGTTTATATGTACATTAGACTGATGCGAATTTCTAATAAAAAAGTTTTATTTTGAAATACATATATTCAAATATTTTCAAAACAGAAATTTTTTACAAAATTTTACTTTATTCATTAATTTTCCACTTTGCATGGACGATATCTTCAAAACTAAAGAACTTTCGGATAAATAAATTGCAGATTCGAATTAAGCGGCTCAGAATTAAAAATGATTTCGGGTCCATCAAATGTTCTCTGAAATGAACTGAATTTCGCATGATGATTATTTACACGGAGAAAGAAATTCCGAGCAGCTTTAATTTTTGAATCAGTCTTATGTAATATTTATTTAGTATCATTTATTAAATATTTATTGAAAGATAAAAAAAGTATATGTAAATAAAATTCCATAAAGCTTCTACAAAACAATATTGTCAGTAGTAGGTACATGAGACAATAGGGCTGTTCAAAAAAAAAAAATTTTTCGAATTTCCAAGATATACTTTGGCATCACGATCTACATCATGACAGAATATCCCAAAAAATTTTTCAGATTTTTAAATTCATATTTAAAGGTGGCTCAAAGCAGAAATATATTTTTATTATATTTTTTTTAGCATTAATTATAAAATGTTGTTAAACAATTTGAAAAATTTGTTTTAGAGTAACATAAAAACATTCATTTTGTTTGTTTTTTAATGAACTTTAAAACCTACGTTGTAATTTTGACAAAAAAAATTTTACACTTCTTAAAAAACGAAAAACTGCCCTAAGAAGGCGAAATTTTACGGTTTTTCAAAGAAAAAAGTCATCGTGCTTTAAACGAAATGAACATTTTTTAATTTACAAGATCTCATTCAAAAGAGCTCTTAAAAACCTTTAAGACAAGACATGTTAAGACACTTTTGGGTCAGCAGGCTCGATGACATAACGTTTGAAACATAGTAATGCAGCCTTGTGAAAGGCAAAACGCTTCTTACTCAAGAGGGAGGCATCTTACAAAAAAGTGCCCATGGCATAAAATGCTTAAAATCATCCAAGGAACAAGTGTAAATTGTTTTTTTTTTTTTTTTTACTTAATTTTAGAAAAAAAATTTTTTTAACGTCATTTTTAATAAACTTTAAAAAAAAAAAAAAAACAATTCACACTTGTTACTTGGATGATTCTAAGCATTTTATGTCATGGGCACTTTTTTGTAAGATGCCTCCCTCTTGAGTAAAAAGCGTTTTGCCTTTCACAGGGCTGCATTACCATGTTTCAAACGTTATGTCATCGAGCCTGCTGGCCCAAAAAAGTCTTAACATGTCTTGTCTTGAAGGTTTTTAAGAGCTCTTTTGAATGAGATCTTGTAAATTAAAAAATGTTCATTTCGTTTAAAGCACGATGACTTTTTTCTTTGAAAAACCGTAAAATTTCGCCTTCTTAGGGCAGTTTTTCGTTTTTTAAGAAGTGTAAAATTTTTTTTGTCAAAATTACAACGTAGGTTTTAAAGTTCATTAAAAAACAAACAAAATGAATGTTTTTATGTTACTCTAAAACAAATTTTTCAAATTGTTTAACAACATTTTATAATTAATGCTAAAAAAAATATAATAAAAATATATTTCTGCTTTGAGCCACCTTTAAATATGAATTTAAAAATCTGAAAAATTTTTTGGGATATTCTGTCATGATGTAGATCGTGATGCCAAAGTATATCTTGGAAATTCGAAAAATTTTTTTTTTTTGAACATAAAGCTTCTACATAACAATATTGTCAGTAGTAGGTACATGAGACAATGACGTATAACAAAAACGTAATCTATAACTATTGGCTTGTTGTTGTCATTCATTCGACAGCTTAAGTTATAAAGTTTTTTTTTAGGTTTTCGCAACGAATCACAAGTCAAAAGTTAAAACTTTCACTTGGTGGTTATAAAAGTCGAGCGTTTAAAAAACGCTTTGAGCGCATATTCAAGCAGCGACAATGACGATAAAGACAGTAACAGCAGCAGCAACAACAACAACAACAACAACAACATATTACCTATGTATGTATGTGAATTAAAAATCACTTCCTATTAGGTGCATATATGCCAAAAAGTTTAATATAAAAGTAACAACAACAGCACCAACTACTTTTTTTTTTCTTTGATCTCGATGGTGGTATCATTTTGTTTATCTTTTGCCAAAAAATGTGACATATGGTGCTAGCGACAACTACAACAACATTTATAGTGTAAAACAAACAACAACAACTTAATACTCATTTTAGTTAAGGAGATATAAAACGACACAAAATACATAATTGATCGTTGTAAATTATATTTTGATATGCGTGCGTTTGCGGGAGTGTGCGTGGTTGGCCTTTTTTTCGGATGATACTCCCTTATATGGATTTTATGCAACATTTGTTGCTCTTTGCCATTGTTATATTGCAGTTGTTGTTGTTGTTGTGGTTTTGTATATCAACTCCAATGTTGACTTAAGGGAAAATCAGCATTTTTTAAGAGACAAGCCACTGCAGCAAACATCTGCTTTCATTGATTACGTACTGTGAGAGAATTTAGGGATTCCATGGTTTTTTTTATCGAAAAGTTTATTTTTTGGTTTATTTTTTGGTTTATTTTTTGCAGACCTTTGAAATTCAAAATAAACAAAAGAAAAAAATCAAAAAATTCAAAAAAAAAAAAAAGTCCAAAACGAATAAAAAAAATCAAAAAAAAAACCAAAAAAGAAACAAAAAACAATCAAAAATCAAAAAAAAATCTAAAAAAAATCAAAAAAAAAATCAAAAAAAAAAAAATCAAAAAAAAAATCAAGAAAAAATCAAAAAAGGTTCTTCTAGACACATCAAAGGAAAGTTTTTAAGTCAAGATCCATGCGTAATAAATAGACTGATTCAAAAAAAAAAAAATTGGAAATTTCGCGACTACGCCGAAAAATCTGAAAGAGGTTTCTTTAAGGAACATCAGTAAGTACGTATTACAAATGAAGGAGTCATTTAAATTAAAATAGTCACGGAATTAGGTTCACTTGCACAAATTTATGCACGTTATTCCGGCAGTAAGAAATTAATACAATAGCTTCTCTGAAATTTGTTAGAGAGTTGTTCACATTGTACACAATCATTTATAGTTTGGAAAGAGATAATCAAATGCCGTAAATACATCACTACATTCAAAAAAGTTTACTTATTCCGTGGCAATAAAATTTTTTGTATATTTTACAACTATCGATAGTTTATTTTCGAAAATTGAAAGTCTTTTATTTTCCTAATTACGTGATAGTCACGGAATAACGTTCAATCATACAAAATTATGCACCTAATTGCGGCAGAAATAAAATCATAATTTTCTTTATAAAAAAATAGTTAATTTTAACTTTTCTTTTTTTAAGTTAGCATAAATTCTTAACTTAACAAATTTCAATTACATATACAAACATGTAATCCTGGAAACACAAAAATTCGTATGCTAATTAACACTTATGATGTTGTTCGAAATCAAGGTTTATTGAAATCGGTTATTTGAAACATTATTAAAAAGTTATTAACTAAAAAAAAAGTTTAATTTTAATTTCTTGGCATTCACTAGAAATATAAATAAATATTTTGAACTGGGTTTGGTTTTCTTATTTTTCAACTAAAAGGAAAAACTGACGGAATTACGTAATAGCCCTTAATTCGGTACAATTACTTATGTGATTGATTTTAGATTGAAATTTTCAATTGATTTTAAGGAGTGAGATCGAAAAAATCTTAACCAAATAATTTTTTTTTTTCTGTGTAAAATTTAAAAATTTCTTTGATCTAGTTTTCTTTGAAAAATATGTCAGTTATTATTTTTAATGACAAACATGTTGATTTGTTTTGAGTTTGATCAAAATAAGTGAAGAAAAAGAAATTCGTTTTAAAATTATTAAAAATTTTCAAAAAAAACCAAACTAGTCCTACCAAAAATTGGCCAAAGAATTGAAGGTCTGCCGTCAAACTGTTTCTAATGTTATTAAACAGTTTCAGGAGAATTTGACCATTGATAGGAAACCTGGTTCGGGAAGAAAACAAGGACCACATGATATTGGAAAAGCCAAGAAAATTTAAAGCATATTGAAAAGATCTCCAAACACATCTGCTAGAAAAGCTGCCCGGTTAGCCTAGTGCGCTGACTATTTGGTGCGAAAAGTTGAAGCTAATGCAGGTTTGAAAACTTACAAAGTCCAAAAAGTTCCAGACAGGAATGCTGGAAAAAATTTAGACGCCAAAAGTAGGGCTCGGAAATTAAAATCGAATTTCATACAAAAATATTTATGTACTGGAAGATTTTATGCAGCTTTCGAGTCAAAATTTTTGTGTTGCTGATGCTCGAAGAAATATCGAAGAACAATTTAGAATCCAAAAGCCGACAAAATTTCCTAAAAAATTACTTGTATGGCAAGCTATATGCAGTTGCGGCAAAAAAAGCAAGTCATTTGTTACATTGGGCTCTATAAATGCCGAAATATACATCAAAGATTGTTTGAAAAAAAGACTTCTTCCTTTCATAAGACAGCACAATGGTCCACATATTTTTGGCCTGATTTGGCATCATGTCACTACGGCAAGAAAGCTCACTCAAAAAAATGATCTGGAAAAATTGATTTTCACATAGCACAAAGTGATAATAATCTCATGAAAAATTACGGTTTGTTTCAGTAATTCAATTACTTTCCTGAATTCTCATGAAAAAGTAATGGCAAGAAAGTAAAATATACGGTTTAATCATCAAAAAGTACAGAGATAAACAGTGAAACCTATTGAATAGAGAAGTTAAAACTTGTCACATGAAAAAATACCAGTGAGCTCTGCAATATTTGCTTAGAATACATTTCAATTATTACCTACTGTTTGAGATTGTAAAAATTTTTTTTCAAAAATAATTTAAATTAAGCAATAAGCTATAGAAATGAAGGTGCTACAGTAGCTCAGTAGATAGAGCGTCGCCTAGAAACACAAAGGTCTTAAGTTCGACACCATCAACATAAATTTTTTATTATATTTTTATTTTTTTTATTATTTAGTAAAAAATGCGGTTTTTTTTACGGGCGCACAGTTACTGAAAAAATCAGGAAAAAATACTGGGATTTTCAACGAATTTTTACTGATTAGTTTTTTCCGTGCTCTGGAGTGGTACCAAAGTAATAACATAGTTTTTGTACCAAGAGAGGCCAATCCTACAAATTGTCCGGAGCTAAGACCAGTGGAGAGATATTGGTCTCTTGTGAAAAGAAACTTAAAGAGCACAAAAAAGGTGTCCCAAAATAACGAAGATTTTAAAAAGAGATGGGCAAACTGTCCCAAAAAGGTGTCTGAAACAACTATCAAATCTCTAATGGAAGGCTTACCAAAAAAGGTCCACGAGTTCATAAATAGTGGCTAGAACAATAAAAGTTATATTTTTCTGTAATTTGTAAAATATTATCAATTAAATAAAAAAAAAATCAAGACTCTAAGATCAACTGTTTCAAAATTATTGAATTTTATATATGTTAAGATTTTTTCGATCTCACTCGTTATATACCTTGATTCAAGCGAAAAATTTAATAGAACGTACGACGCAGCCCTAGCATTTTTAAGATCGTAATAAGATGAAAACCACATCAAGCTGAAATTTTGCATAAATCGACCATTAACTATTTTTTATAAAGACAACTACTTAATCGCATTTAAAAAAAAATTTAAAATTTTAGTTTACTTTTTTGACACCCTCTTTCAGATTTTTGGGTGTAATCGTGGAAATTCCAATTTTTTTTTTTTTTTTTTTTTTGTTTGAATCCGTCTAATGGTTAAGTGTTTTTATGAATTGGGGGCATATATATATTTAATTCCCCCATTTTTCTTAAAAATAAAAAAAATAGAAAAAATAATGATGCGAATATGGTTTAATATGTTATAGATTTTATATAGAAATATGAGAAGAAGAAAAAAATGTTCGGGAAAAAAAAGTCCACGAATGAAAATGCTTTATGAATATTATACATATAAAAAATATATATGTAAATATATAACTACGTACTTAGTGTATGTATGTATTCTCCTTTAGTACTTAGTGGCTGATGAAAAAAAAAATCTACGTAAAAATCTAAGCTTGTCCTCAACAAACTGCCGAAATATCAAAAGCCATTGACATACAATTAAGTTGAAAAACCTTCAAAAAAGGTCAACAAAATGTTGTTTGGTCACATCATAAAACACAAGGCACTTAATCAAATTACAGGGCAACAAAGCAACAATTTAGTTATTCATAAGTGAAATTTAGTCGTTAAAAAAAAGTTAAAATTTTTTCGGTTTTTCATGCAAAATCCCTTTAATAATAATGTAACATAGCAGGTTATGTTTACTTTAAACACAAAAGGTTGAATATGTGCCTACTTTAAACACTTTCATTTTCAAAAAGTATGAAAATGAAGCTGTTAAGAAATCAATAAAAATAATGTTAAACAAACAAATTACTAAGAAAAAACAAAAAAAAACACAAAACTTGCAAAAAAAAAAAAATTTTCCCATGTAATTTTGAAAAGACCTTGAATTAATCACTCCCTGAATGCAAACCTCTTAAATTGCCTCGAAGGTACACACAAATTTGCAGAGCGCTAACAAAAATGCAGCTGTTTAAGCAAAAAAAATTTAATAATCATCTTAAAAAAATCGTATTTTGCAAGACACGACAAACCAACACAAAAAATATTAGTCATACAACTTTAGGCAACTGGCGCATGATGGCGCCGTACAAGCGTTTACAACAAAATTTGTTTTACAAGCTTTGTCATCTCTAGACGAATGGATGATTAGAGCCTTTTAAAAGATGAAGACGACACGGTAGCACCTAAACGCCATATGCGGTAAAAGTTGCACGTCACAGTGGCGTAAATTTATAAAAAGAATAAGATTTTTTTTTGATAGAGTAAATTTTTTATAAACTTTTCCTGAGACGATTTGTTTTGCCATCGTACCACAGATGACAATATTGATGAGCAGAATCACTTTTCTTTTTGTAATCATGAAATATTCGAAATCATACAATATTGATTAAGTCGAAAAGATGTTGAAGAAGCAAAAAGTTAAAAATTTTTTAAAAAGCTTAAAAATGGTAGCATTTGAAATATATTGACGAAGTCGAATTATGTCAAACAGAAACACAAGATAGCTAATGAAAAGTCGAAAGAAATTCCGAAACCAACTAAGAAATTCGTCATACGATTCTTTACGACTTTCGGAGTCGACTTAAGCCAGTAAAATTTGGAAGAACAAATCGTGTGATAGATACGCAAGGTGTGATAGATGTGCGCATTAGCCATCAAGCATCACCTGCCATCATTTAATGAACTTGACTGAAAATCTATTTCTTTCGAAATGACTTTCTACCAAACTATCAAACAAAATTTTCCATTCCGTTCAATAAAGAAAGAAAAAAGTTGGCATAACTAAAAAAGCTGTATATATTTCCTGATGGGCACATGAAAATTACACAGTGTGCCAAACGTACCCATTTCGAATCCGTTACGGATCGCGGATCCGTTTTGAACACGTAAAGTATTTCATAAACGAATTCAAAACGGATTCGCTATTAATAATATTAATGCAGCTTAATATAAAAAAAAAAGAAAAAAAAAACAATGCACCCAAAGGTGGTAGGAAGGGGTATTAATTTACAAACATTAGACAGCTAGGCTATTAATTAATTATCATACTTCAATTTAGAAAAAAAGCGCGTTGGTACTTTCATTAGTACTATACAAGCAATAAAAAACAGTCAATAAACTAACTTCATGACTTATATGATGTAGAATTATCTGATGTTGACATATAGTTTATAAATTAAACTGTTGTTATACCCTACACCCAGGGTATATTCACTTTGTCCTTCCGTTTGTAACGCAGAGAAGGAGGCGTGGCAGATATAGAAAAGTATATATATTCCTGATCAGCGTCACCTCCTGAGTCGATATAGCCATGTCCGTCTGTCTGGCTGGCTGGGTGGCTGGCTGTGTGTGGAAATACATTTTTTGGGAAAACTGCCTCCGTTGTCAAAGTTAGCTCGTGGGATTAAAAATGAGCGAAATCGGTCAACGGACACGCCTACCGCCTCAGAAGTATTTGCCACGACACTGCAACCACATAAATACTACGAATTGTAAGCACAGGCTCTGAGCAAAAACTGGTCGAATTTGGACAAGAGGGCGTGGCACCTCCCATATAGGCAAAAGCTTCAAAACGCTATAATAAAAGCGTTTTTTGAGATAATCGAACTAAATTTTACTCAGACACTAAGAGCTACAAATGTAAGCTTTGAGCAGAAACTGGGTGAAATCGGACAAGAGGGCTTGGCACCTCCCATATAAGAAAAATTTTCAAGATACTGCAGTGTAAAAAAAATCTTTTTTTTTTTATCATCATTAACATTAATTAAAGCAAATCCGTTTTGAACTTGTATTCAAAGTTCCTCACGGGCTCAAAACGGATTAACACAGGTGGATTTTTATCCGTTTTTTTCTTCATTTTTTTTTTTTAATTGTTAACAACCGCTTCAAAATGTTTTTTTTTTTTTTTTTTTTGTTTGTAAATAAACAGCATTAACATTATTAACATTTTTAAATTCGTATTTAAGCACGTTTCGGGTTGGAAACGGGTCCCGTCACCGCGGATTTACCCGGGTTCGAATCCTACCATAGGATAGTTATTTTTATTTTTTTTTTTTTATTTTTTTTTTTTTTTTCTAATCGCTAAAATGGTTTTTTTTTTTTTTTTAATTAATTAACATTATTAAAAGCAAATCCCTTTTGAATTCGTTTTTAATATACATACGTTACGGGTTTGAAATGGGTCCGTCACTGCAGATAACGTTTTTATATTTTAACGAACTCGTAATGGGTTCGAAACGGATCCACATCCGTTCTTGTGCACATTGGGTATTGAGTTGGGATTTTTATATAGCTTTTTTAAAATTTTTTATACGATTTCTTATAGAAGTTAAATCTTTTATTATAAAAATCGATAAGCTGCTGAATAATGTTTTCTGAACTTATTCACAAAAACACCTCGAGCTGTCGTTTGCATGCATTTACAGCCTGTTTCAGGTAATTTTTATATATTTTTTCTTTCCATGTAGATATAAAAAAAAATTTTTAAATAGAGTTTAATTTCAAAATAAAAAACCAACATAAAAAAGAAAATGCCACTTAAATCGATAAAGAAACTGCAGAAAATTTAAAGTTGTTGCCATTTGATTCAACAATTTTTGACTTTAAAACTAAATCATAGGCGATGTTTAAGTCAAATATAAGAAGGTGGATTTTTTTCTCAAAGTATCTCGAAGTTATTGGACAGTTTCAGAGATGTAAACAAAAGATGAAAAGCATACAAATTTTTCATAAAAATTCATACAATTTTGTCCTACAGTGATTCAAAGCGATGAGTAAATGAACCTTTGATGCTCAGTCAAAAGGTCTTTACGAGCTTCTGTTGTTCTGTTTGGTATTATGATTTTTATTCTTTTGCCTTGGATTCTTAAAAAAAAAGACAAGAAGGCACAGTTTTGTTTTCTTTTTCAGCACTGATTTTGCCAGCAGTTTGAAATTTTTGCCAGCTTTTAAGCGTTTGTAGTTTTTGGCTTTTTACGGATATGTGAATACCTTTTTAGCTGTTGTGAGAGAGTCTTTATTGTCTTTATATGAAATCGAATTTTTTTGTTTCGTCCATTCGATTCAATTGAAGACAATGACCTTTTGAACGTTTTTTCTACAGTTTTTGTTTTCATCATGCTGGGAGTACTAACGTTAACTTTTCAAGTCTGCGCTTTTAAAAGTTTTCTTGTTAACAACAGTTTTGATTTTCAAATGTAGATATGAAACGTTTTAAATTAACAATTAATATTTTGTTGTTGTTTGAGTGACTAAACTTGTTCGTGTTGTGCTTTTTTCAGCAGCAGTAGCTAAGGTTTTGTAAACATTTAATTATTTTTAATCATTATTAATTTCTTGCATGTGTATTGCTTTGGACAGACGTCATTGGAAATGGAATTGAAAGCAATTTTTTATATATATAGTAAGTTCGGGTAATGTGATATAGGCATTTTTGTTTTTTAAATTACTCGTAGTTTTCAAAGCAAAGCTGCTATAACTTTATGTATTATGTTTTATTGATGTATTGTGCAGTATATTATGATTTTGGAGTTCTTTAGCGTCAGCCAATCTTAAGCTATTTCAACAAAATTGAAAAAAGGCAAAAAAAGATAAAAAATAAAATTGGCGGGTAATGTGATATACTATATCCCATATCCCAACAAATTGCATTTTCGGCAAAAAGATCATCGTGTTATGAAGAAACTTTAGTTGTGGAACTTTTACTTCAGGTAAGGAGTGATAAACATTACTAAAATCGCTTTAACAAAGCTTTAGCTCATTTTTCTTAAAAACTGTGACCTTTATATAAAAATGTTGGACCAACAAATTGTTAATAAGGAAAAACGTTTTAGATTTGGGTCAAAAGACCATCGTGCCAAGCATTTTGCAGTGCAAGTGGAACATCAAATATTTTCGGTGCCAGAAGTGCACTATATCACATTACCCGAATTTCAGTTTCAAAACAATCAGGTAATTTTTGAAAAACACACTCTAGCAAATAAAAAATTCAATTGATTTATGGTTAGGTATATTCAACCACTAGCAGAATTGAATATTTCGGCTATGATATCAATTTTAGTTTAGGCTAGATCCTAGCATAAAGCACACGCAAATAAAGTTTTTTATTCACTGCTAAATCGATTTTACCACACTGAAGGCAGAATAAATAAAGGTAGGAGCTCAAAAACTTGCAGCACGTTTTTTTTTCAATTACTGTGGTGTTGACGAAAAAATCATTATCGAGAGTTGTTTATTTAAGGAAATATGCTGGTATATCACATTACCCGCCTATATCACATTACCCGAAGTTACTCTACAGCTGCTTGACGTTTCCTTTAATTTCCAATGGCACTTGAAGGAAAACAGCTTTAGTGTATCTTATTATAGAATTTTATCGAGATTTGTAACATTTTCAACATTTCACTAATTTTTAAATATTTTTTATTTATGTTTCAAAATTTCATATTTTTCATTAATTTTTGATTTTTCGAAATTTTTTAAACAGTTCAGAACAGTTGTACTTTTTGCAAATTTTTCCGAATTATTTAACATTTTTTTTAAAATTTTCTCAATTATCAATATTTCTCGACTTTTGCACAGCAAATGAATTTGAAAACTTTGATCATTTTTGGACTTTTCTTTTGTTAACATTTCATTTCCCATTCACATATATCTATTTATCATCATTTTATTTTGAAATAATTCTTTTTTTCCTTTTGCAAAATCTATCAAGGCCTGTTTTTCTCAAACTCCACCCGCATGCATTTGTTAATATCCATAATATTCATTATTCATATAATTTGTGATTAACTAGGACGTCTCACTCTGAGTATTATGCGCTTGCGCATGTTGCACTTTGATGCTTTAATCAGGAAGTATTACAGACTTGACGACGCGTTGCGTTGTCTCTTTCTCATTATAACTAAGAAGACATTTCTCACTTTCCGTTGCGGCGGTCGACTTTTGATTGCGTTCGACTTTCGCGTCACATGGCCTGGATGGATGGATGGAGTTTGTCTTTATTATTTATGAAAATGTTAATTTTTATTGTTGTGTTTTAGACTGACGGTGACGGTGACGTTGTCTGTTGATTGCATGCCATCTAATTAACACCTTTGTGCGTCGTTGTTCACTGTAGGGTACTGTCGTGAAATGAAAATAAAAAATAAAAGAAAACACGCTAATAATTTGAACGTGTCAATTTCTGAATTTATTAAATAAAAAGTTTCAGTGGGTATTTTTACTTTTATTATGTGGGATACTTCACGCTTTTTAGAAAAGTAGATTTTGAAATAAACGAAAATTTAATGAGCAATGATTATCAATTTAAAATGTATGTTCTCTCGGGAATACACAAATGGTGAAGTCCATGACATGCAGCTGGAATGAATTTTGAAACATTAAAGAATTTTATATTCTTCGAATGGTTTGGGTCAATTTTAAATTTAATATTTGCGATTTTGGAGGTTTTTGACCAGTTCTTTCTAATTGCACTAAAAAATCATTTATTAGTCAATTTTTTCCCGACGTTTCGTCACTTTTTTGGCGACTTCTTCAGGGGTCTTTATTTTTTAAAAACACAAAAAATACAAAAATTTAAATTATTATTATTTTTTCTTTTTGTGTTTAAAAATGTTTTGCATTGTTAATAATTTAAATTTTTGTATTTTTTGTGTTTTTAAAAAATAAAGACCCCTGAAGAAGTCGCCAAAAAAGTGACGAAACGTCGGGAAAAAATTGACTAATAAATGATTTTTTAGTGCAATTAGAAAGAACTGGTCAAAAACCTCCAAAATCGCAAATATTAAAGAATTTTGCCCAGCTGATTTTCCTCTTTTCCATCATACAATATGAATATTTTTGTATGAAATTCGATTTTAATTTTCGAGCCCTCCTTTTGGCGTCTAAATTTTTTCCAGCATTCCTGTCTGGAACTTTTTGGACTTTGTATGTTTTCAAACCTGCATTGGCTTTAACTTTTCGCACCAAATAGTCAGAGCACTGGGCTAACAGGGCAGCTTTTCTAGCAGATGTGTTTGGATATCTTTTCAATATGCTTTCAATTTTCGTGGCTTTCCCAATATCATGTGGTCCTTGTTTTCTTCACGAACCAGGGGCCTTACTCTGTAATGCGATGCGATAGGAAATGCGTTGCGAAAGCTAGATTCGATGCGAAAAATAATTTCCACTCTGTAAATCTTTCGCATTGGGAGTACCTTTTTCAGTGGGACATAGTTGGCAACGCTACTCCCAATTCGAAAGATTTACAGAGTGGCAATTATTTTTCGCATCGAATCTAGCTTTCGCAACGCATTTCCTATCGCATCGCATTACAGAGTAAGGCCCCAGGTTTCCTATCGATGGTCAAATTCTCCTGAAACTGTTTAATAACATTGGAAACAGTTTGACAGCAGACCTTCAAATCTTTGGCCAATTTTGTGTAGGACCAATTTGGATTTTTTTTTTAAATTTTTAATAATTTTAAGACGTACTTCTTTTTATTCACTCATTTTGATCAAACTCACAACAAATCAACATGTTTGTCATTAAAAATAATAACTGGCGTAATTTTAAAAGATAACTAGATCAAAGAAATTTTAAAATTTTACACCCAAAAAAAATTATTAGGTAAAACGGGTGTTAAGATTTTACCAATTTCACTCCTTAAATTTCAATAAAAATACAATACAAATGTCTGTAACAAAAGTAATTTATAAAAATACACCACTGACCTACATGAAAAAGTTAATCAGTTTCACACTTACAACAATCTTTAAGGCCCGGATTCACAACCATTAGTTAACCAATAAGATAACTATTCACAACTGACTTAACCAATGCTTCATATTCACAGTGTATTGTTAACTATAACAATGAACAACAAAAAAATATGGCAACAAGGGATAAATTTGACGTGTCGTTTGTGGAAACATATGCTTTTGGTTTGTGTTTGTTTGTGTTTGGGAAAACAATAACTATGGAAAACGCACTCGCAACCAATTTAAGTGATGAAGAAGTGAATTTCCTCAAAAAATAGTGGAAGAGCACAAAAATATACACTGTTACGACAGCGATGCTGTGCGTGGTGGAAGTTCTTAACAAAGAGTATAACACGAATCGCACTGTTAAAGTTTTAAGGGCATATATTTACAAGTCGTTTTGATTTGAATTTTCGATCGTATGCATTCCAGCACTTCCCAAGCAACTTTCTTACTCAATCGAAATCTGTCATGAAATTCCTTGGGGCCGTAGTTTTGGAAAAAGTGCGGCCGAATTGTAACTACTTTTTGCCGACGATCAAACACAATATTCCAAATTTCGTCAATATCTGCGTCGTATTCGTTATCAGACTCAAAATTTTCTACGTTTACGTCTGAAAACATTTTAACAACTTTCATCAAACTAATGTGGATTCAATTTCTTCAGAATCAGCTGCGTGTTAACAAGAGGTTAACTTATGAAATTCGGGGGTTTAACTAATGGTTAACTTATGACTGAAAATAAAATTTTGTTGGTTAAATACTAGTCAGTAGTTAACTAAAGCCTGTGAATTCGAGCTTAAGTGACTTTAGCTCATGTTTTCAAAGTAAAAAATATGACATTTTAGAAAAAATATTGGCGACACCTTATTAGTTAAATATTTCTCTATAAAATTAAATCATGAGGACATAAGGACATAAATTTTACCTTCTATTTTTAATGACAAAAGTAACAAACAGGGAAAGTATATTAAGTTTATATGTCTGAATTTATAGAAATCAAAGCAAAATCCTCATTGCCTTCGATGAAATTAGAAATTATTGTATCTATGCGTACGTTGTTTTTTTCATATTCGTCATGTATCTTTTTGCATATGCTGTTGTTATCGCAGGAAGGTAAAAGCATTTTTATCTTGTCAAGCCACCACATAAATCGAACGTGACAGCGTGCTATAAAAATTGTGCGCATATCGGTTTTTCATTTCATTTTTCCATTAGTTGCGGTTTATTAAAATAATTATTAGGTATTTCTTTTGTATCCGTTTATGTGGTAAAGAGAAAAAAAACCATAACTTTTTTGGAGCGACTGACTTTATAAGAGATTTCATTAACAAATAATAATTATTTTGAAAGTACACAAATGACGGATGATAGACAACAGACCGACAAACGACGGACAGGACAGTCGCAGGCAGCGCATGCGCTTGTTGATGATAACCGATTCACTTAACACTTTCGCTACCATCGTCGGTCGTACTGGTGGATTGAGTTTCAGTGTGTTTTTCGTCGTATCTTTTATATTAATAATTAATTTAATTTATTTTAGTTTTTATATGGTAGCTGGAAATAATTTCACCATGTTAGTGTTGTTGTAGCTGCTGCTGCTGCACAAATCAACGGATTTCAAGCGATATATAGCAAAAAAAAAAAAAAAAAAAGTAAAGCGATATCTATCGAGAGATTGGTTCAATAGGCCATGACATGGGGTTCGGAAGAAAGTCATTGTTTCGCTTTCGATGTGTTGTTGTGTGCATGTTAACGTTTGTGAAATTTTAGGTTTTTTATGTTTCATTTGTTTATTTGTGAGTTGTATTTCGTTCAAAGCAATCCAATATATTAAGAAAAAAATTAAACATTCAAATGCATGTTTTTTATTTAAAGATGAGAGCATTCATTCATCATGATATTAATCAGTCTCTTACCAAATTTAAGCTCATTTAAGAGTGTTGTTGCCTTTAAATAATGACGTTCAAACAAGCAGACACTTACCTGAAAGAAAAATGAAATGTTTCAAAAGTTAATATCTCATTTAAATTGCATAAAACATTTATTAATTATGTAGTAAATCAAATAAAAATCAATTAATAAATTGTTAGATTAAATGTTAGCTTTTCCAATTTATAATGTTTCATTAAATTATTAAATTATGCACAATTATGAAAAATAGGACTGGTAAAATATCAAAAAAATTAACTAGTCAAGCTGACCTTAGCATCTAAAACCTTTAAGCATCATTTGTTCAAGGATGAATTTTAACAAGGTCATTCAAAGTCGATTGTTGTGCCAGAAAATATTGAAGTGGACCAATAACACAAGATCATCGTGTCGCATACGGTGCGCAATGTTATTATGCTCGGAAATATTTTGGAAAAGTGTTACTTGGATTTTCTTTAGAACTTTTCGAGCGCTACCCAGAACTCTTAATCAGAACTTTTTATGTGTGAAATTTTTCTCTGAAATTTTTTTTACCAAAAATGAAAATATAAAGAACTCCGATGCTCTGTCTAATGAGCTCAAAAATATTTTCAGAACTCCTTTACGTGAAAATAGCGTGGAATGGAATACTAATGTCATTCACTTGTACTAAATTTTATCCGTTCCTTTTAAGTCACTAATTTTCATTAAGCTTAATTTTGTAAGAATACCGTTATGTAACTATAAATACGGATTTTTTATTTGAGCACCCAGGGCGTTTTAAAGCGCCGGTGCAAATATTAGGCAGGTCCTAACCTGACGCGAATCACTACAATATCTCTGATTTTTGGTTACAATTTCGCAGAAATGGGGATTATGTCCGAATGTTTTTCGGACATATCAAATACCGGCATCGCGGCAGCCTTTAGACGCGAAACAGTCTGTAATATATTCAATAATTTGCTGAAATAACATCCATTTGCGAAATGGAGATTTTGTCCGTGGTGATATGTCATGGCACCGCCATAAAAAAAGGTTTTTTTTTGGAATTTTTTCGAGAAAGTTAGGGGTTTTCCGAAAAAAAACACTTTTCGTTTTTGATGAGCTCGAAACTAGCTCGAAATTCGTGTGTCAAATGATATGATCGCCAAATAAATGGATTTGTCTGGCTGAAAAAAATAAAGCAAGCCCTTAAAAAATTTTTGGGATTTTCCGGGGAAATTTAAGGTTTTCCGGAAAACACTTCATTCAAGGTCAGTTTTAAACCAGCTCAAAATTTCTGCGTTAATAGATTTCATCGCTTACTCTTTCCGCGGATTCGTCTGGCTGAAAAAATAAAATAAGCCATAAAAAAAGTTTTTGGGATTTTCCGGGAAAATTGGGAATTTCCGGAAAATGCTTTTAGCCAAATATTCTCATGGGTTCGTCTGGCTGAAAAAATAAAGCAAGCCCTTAAAAATTTTTTCGAGATTTCCCGGTAAACACTTCATTCAAGGTTAGCTCGAAACTAGCTCGAAATTTCTGCGTTAAAAGATTTCATCGCTAACTCTTCCCGCGGATTCGTCTGGCTGAAAAAATAAACTAAGCTATGCAAAACAATTTTTCCGCTTTTCCGGAAAATGGAAAATTTCCCAGACAGCTCGAAATTACTGTTGAAAAGCTCGAAAATAGCTTGAAATTCCCAAACAAAAAACATCGACATTCGTCACACCTGTAAGGCTGACTTTATGGACTTAGAACTAACTATTCCCATTGGACTTAGAACTCTAAAAATTTTAACGGTTTTTGAGAATTGCGGAGTCAACTACATATTCGTACACATGATTCGGGATGTTTATAACTGTCAACATGTTTGCTGTTTTTTTGCTTAAATAACAATTTCCCTTGAGGTCACTTATATGGGGCATTTTATAAGCCTCTTTTTGAGAATTTGGCCATAGCATGTAAACGGTCCAGAAAACGATTAAGGTTATCCGAGAAAAATGTCCGATTTAAGGATATATGGTTCCAAATTCATAAAATTTCTTGTTTTCTCATAGTTTTGCATTTGGAACCCCTTATCACAAATCTATGGGAGCCATTTTTCTCGAAAATACCATGATAGTTTTCTGGACCATTTAAATTCTCAAAAAGGGGCTTATAAAACACCCAAAAGGGGCAAAAAAAAAAAATAAAAACAGGGGGTCATGGGAAATTGTTACTTACGGAGGAAAACATGTTTGTTTCAATGTGCCCAACTTTTCTCAAGCATCAAGAATATAGGAATTGATTTTGACACACTTTCGGGTACATGAAATGCACTCAAAAAAAGGGGTAAGACACCCCTGACCTGATAGAAAAAAATTGTTGGCAAAAAGTTATCGAGATCTCATTCAGATTTTTATATTGTTATATGCATGGTAAAGCAGTTCAGTGTTCGTTTGACTAAAGTCCAATAAAGTTGAAGGGTTGATAATCAGTATCGGTTTGATTACAGTGTGTAAAAGTTACTTTTTATTATTACATCATTTAAAAATGTTGGTTAAGTATGCTTTATGGCTTTATGCTTTCGGAGTTGCCGAAATTAAGTTCGAGATCTGGTTTTCACCTTTCACGTCAGGATTTTGAGATATCCTTATTTGAAAGTACCTGTCTTGAGGCATATGACGCACCTTCAGGAAATAGTGAAATTCATTTCCACTAAATTACTTATTAAGATTTTAAAAGAACTGAATAAAAACAAAAACGCTTCAAAGAGATTGGAATTAAGTATTTATGATATTGATTGCATCATAATCCAAAGTCGAATCCTTAGAAAGTAATAACGACTAATTTAATTATTGTACATACCTACATGCGACAGATTTTGATGAAATTTTCAGTGTTTTAGTATTGGGCAATGCCGGAAAAATGGAAATTTTATTGTCACTTCGCACTTGGAAATTAATGTTTTATTTTATTATGCAACGAATGCTTTTACAGTGGGCAAGTGAACGCTAAAAACCTTACCACCCCACTATTACTAATTACAATTAAAACAAAAAAAACGCACATTGCTAACTAAAATAGACTAAAAGCAAAGTTCTCAAGGTTCATGGCTCAATTTAATTGTATCTTTTTGCTTGAGTTACCACGTTGACTTTAGTAAGAAAAAAATAAAAATTATAAAAAAAATCTCAACTCGAAGCCATAAAAAAACATCGACAGAGACAGCAGTAGCTTTGCACTGGTAAATCTACAAAAACAAAAAAAAAAATTTGATTACTATGAGTCAGTTCACATGAGCGGCAAAAGTAAAATATAAAAAACATCAAAACGTAGTAGTCTTCAAGGTTCTCGACCAGGAATTACTCTGATTTTACACAGTGCAAAGTTAGCACATTCTTCCAAAAAAAAACAAAAAACATTAAAAACATTTACTAACACCTCAATTGCGTCATTTTAGTGGAACGTATTTACCAACTATTCTTGTTTAAATGGTAGTGACCAACCCCCTAGGCAATCGAATGTGTGAGCACAGAAAAAGAAACTGTTTTTAAGAGGAATAGCCTCATCATGATGTGGCAATTTTTATTACCTATGCGAATATTTATATATTTGTAGTTAACTAAGATAAAGATTGATTGGCTTAAAAGATAAATGGTTTTTTTGGTTAATGTGTTTCTTGAGCTTGTTAAGCATTTTCTACAATTTTTTATTGAAATTAGGGGTTTTAACCCATTAAGTGTCGGTGTTAGAACTTGTTGATGAGGCATCTTTCAGTTATTACTTAAAGATTAAAATTGTAGAATTTTGGAAAAAAAATTTTTTTTTTTTTTTTTAATTTAATTTTTTTTTAGTTACCAATACTTTTTACCTTGGTTCATTGTGCTCAAGCTTTGAAATCCATGTATAGCGAATTGGTACTAAACCGTGCGTTTGAACTCTTTTGGTCGTTGGATGTAATGACCGAATGAGAATTACTGAACCTTACAGCAAACTTTAGAACAAAAAACCCAACAAAAAAAATATTACGAATCACAAAGTAAATTCACGCGTGAAATTATTATTTCCGTAAAAAAGTGTGGTATTTTTTACAGGTTTTATAGGTTCAATTATGAATTAGCCATAGAATAATACATTCTGTACACCAAAATTTCACATTTTTACTTAGTTATAAGTAGATTGTTCTGAATATTTATATTTTTGACACATTTTGTGTGCAGATCTGATGAAGAACACTTCGAGTGAAGCGCTACGAATGATGTCAAAGTGCTATCTTCTTCAAACTTTTTTGCCACGTGAATTTAATATCAATTGTCGAGCGAATCTCATAACCATATACTCGTAAGTACCAACGTTTCAATCGTATTCTTGCAATCTGGGCCTTACAACTGTAAATTGACTGTAATGAAATTAGTTACGTAGCAAGCCATCAAACCTTGACGTACATAGGTAAAGCTCAAAAATGTATTTTCAAGGGCTTTCTACGTTGGTTGCAATTTATGTATACGGACTAACAAACAAAAACAATGATTCGCTGTTGAAATTAGTTTTTTTTTTAATATTCTTGTCAAATCAATAAGTGCAGTACGCTGAATGACTCATCAATTCAATATCCATTCAAATATTGACTTATGACTTTTGTTTGCTTTCGGGATCAACTGATTAGATCTAAGATACGTCACATGGTTTTTGGACAGTCTTCTTTTAATGCATCTGTGAGCGATGGTCGAAGGAGGCAATTGAACAAAAATAATGTATGGGCACACGGAAAGAAAAAATATATATAAAAATTACCAGAAAAATGCTTGCAAACGACTGTCCATGGGTTTTTGTGAGTTTGGTCAGGAAACATTAGGCAGCGGGATATTGATTTTTATAATAAATGATTTAACTTCTATAAGAAATCATATAAACTATTTAAAGAAATCAGAAGGAATGTTTTTTTTTTTTTTTTTCTAATTTTGAAAGTGGCCTAAGTCCATTTTGGAGCAAAAGTAATGTCATTCACGCTATGTGCCGTAATAATCGGTTTTTTGCCCGATAATATTTTTTAAACATAACGCAATTAATTTCACAAAATGTAGTAATTCATATAATGACATTACGGCTCATTTCTCTTTTTATACCCTACACCCGGGTATATTCACTTTGTCCTTTCGTTTGTAACGCAGAGAAGGAGGCGTGGCAGGTATGTGTGGAAATATTTTTTACGGGAAAACTAACCAAGATAATTATTCAATGAAATTTGGCTTCGTCCTAAAAGTTAGCTCGTGGGATTGAAAATGAGCGAAATCGGTCAACGGCCGCGCTTACCGTCAATACAAAAAATATACTCAAAACGCAATAATAAGAGCATTGTTTGCATTAACGCACGCAAAATACACATAAATACTAAAAATAGTATATAGAAGCTCTGAACAAAAAACTAGGTGAACTCGGACAAGAGGGCGTGGTACCTCCCATATAAGCAAAAGTTTCAAAAAGTTGTACTGAAAGCGTTTTTTGAGATAACCAAACCAAATTTCACCCAAACACTAAAAATATTAATTCCAAGCTTTGAACAAAAACTAGACGAACTAAGACTAGAGGGCGTGGCACCTCCCATATAAGCAAAAGATTCAAAATGTTATGCTGATGGCGGTTTTAGAGAAAATCCAACCAAATTTCACTCAAACCCTAAGAACATTAATCGCAAGCCCTGAGCAAAAACTAGGCAAACACAGACAAGAGAGCGTGGCACCTATCATATAAGCAAAAGTTTCAAAAAGTTTTACTGAAAGCGTTTTTTGAGATAATCGAACTAAATTTTACTCAGACACTAAGAACTATAAATACAAGCCCTTTTGTCCGAATTCGCCCAGTTTTTGCTCAGAGCCTGCAATTACAATTCTTAGTATTTATGTGTATTTCGGTTGTATTGTCGTGAAAAATACTCTAAAAGTTGCATTGTGAAGGTATTTTTTGTATGGGCGGTAGGCGTGTCCATTGACCGCTTTCGCTCATTTTCAATCCCCCGAGTTATCTTTAACGACGAAGGCTGTATACCAAATTTCATTGAATTATCTTGCTTAGTTTTCCCAAAAAATGTATTTCCACACACAGCCAGCCAGCCAGCCAGCCACCCAGCCAGACAGACGGACATGGCTATATCGACTCAGGAGGTGACGCTGATCAAGAATATATATACTTTTCTATATCTTCCACGCCTCCTTCTCTGCGTTACAAACGGAAGGACAAAGTGAATATACCCTAGGTGTAGGGTATAAATATTGTATTCCTGTTTGATAATTTTTTCTTTATCAAATAATTTTTAACTTTAAAATTTTTTAAAATTTTTAGGCAGTTTTTACTAGATATATAAAATGAACGAAGATTACAAAGTTTAATACTTTTTGAAAGATTTTCGGTAAAAAAAATTATAAAACTTTTCTTTTCGTGTATATCAGATGGCAGCACTAATGTTTTCAATTCCGGATACATAAAAGCAAACTACACATCCAATATGGCGAATCAAAGCTAATTCGTTAGGCTTCAGCTTCTAACGAGTAAATAAATCAACGATTAATTAAACTGAATATTTGTTGTATAATTTATTTAACAATAAAAATGGTAAATTGACAGTAACGGTGGTGGATATCGATGAGTTTTGCTTTTCATTTAACCATTAACATCAACATCATCGGATTTAATCCTCTGAATAACTTATTTTAAACTGTTGTCATTAAAGCTGTGGCAAAAAACACACGGAACAGTCTTATATGCCCTGTTCCGGAATCGGTGCGGTTTCAATTACTTTTCGTTTCCAAAGCATTTTGAAAAAAAAACGGTGAGTCGTAGGCTTTCAGAATCTCTTTTGAGGAGAATTATTACATGCTCTACAAACAATATGGATTAGTATGCCCCACGTTGGGCGCCAAATGTTAGATCAAAGTCTTTTTTATATATGATAATTCGTGGCCTATTTTTTGGAAAATTTTAAATAAATAAATTAAAGTTTTCTTGTGATCAAAAAAGGCCTTGATCTAACATTCTTAAAAAACTGCAAAACGGTCAACAAATTCGTTCTTTTCGAATATCTGCCAAACGGCTACGTTTAGGTTTACAAATATGAAACGAAACGAAAAGTAATCGAAATCGCACGGATTTCGAAATATGCCTGTACTAACAAAAAACGCTACAAAACAAAATAAGTATTACCGATCTAATTTAAAACTGTTCTCAACTTTATTTGTCTTATAGGCTAAACAGACGACAGCTTAAATCCAGATTATATGTAGACGTAATAATGCGAATATTTTTATTGCATGACTTTAGGCATTTTTTAAATACATATTTCATAGACATTGACTAAACGAAAATTGGCCAAAAAATTCTAAAACATCAAAAACAAGAATAATAGTGAGATAATCATCACAAAAGCTAATTAGAATGTTTTTGCCCCTGAATATGTACATATTTAGAAAATGCCTAAAAGCATGCAATAAAAAGATTCGCATTATTACGTCTATAATCCGGATTTAAGCTGTCGTCTGTCTAGCCTATTAAGTCAAGTTAAGATTTTCATCCCTTTTTTTTACCACAGGAATATTAGACTTTACCAAACGTATTGAAAAATGATTCTTGCAAAAAAATACACAAAAAAGTGTTGCCAACTTGCACCACTTTTATATATTTGTATAAAGAAAACCTGTTAATTCCTGAGTGGGACAATGTAAATACATTTAACTGAAAAAAAATTATAATTTTATGGAGAACTTTGGCAGCGTACACAGTGTTGTTTTTGTTGTTGCTGTTGTTGTTGTTTGTATGCCATAGCAGCTGTTGCCATGTCTGGCTCTGGGCGTAAATGAGGACAAAATGAATGCGATCGATAAATGGAAAATTGAGTGGCACGCATGTTGTTGATGATGATTTGCACCAACGAATGAAACAGCAATCAAACAGCGCCAACGGCAGCAGCAGAGGCAGGGACATGCGACGTAAAAGGAAGAGTTTTAACCATTTCATTCAGTTTGAATTCAAGCCGTCCGTTTATTCACAAAATTATGAGACATGTCGACCGTCTAATAGATAGCCAGGATGGATAGATATTCACTCGTATTCAGTAGTTATTAATAGATAAATTAAACATTTAAGCGAGAACTGGATAAAAAGAGTTAGCGGCGGCGGCATGTAATGTAGGCAACAGGCCAATGACTGGTTATGTTTGGCAGCAGTCAGGCAAAGTGGTTAGAAAGTTCATTTAACTCAAATACGAAATAAAGGCAGAAATTCGCTTAGAAGGCTATTGAATATAGAATGAGGATGGTAAAATTTTGACTTATATTTAAATTGGGATTACAGCAGTGTGGGGAAATGAACATGAATTTTGGCCATTATTAATTGATATGTAAAAAGTTATTGCTGGCGATTTGAAAATGTTACTCAAAGAAAACTAGTGCATAAGGGTGCTATGTACAGCGTGTATGAAATACCCTACTTGTGACTACTTCACAGGAGAGTTTGGCACAGTCCAAACAAGTCTTTGTGCCGATTCGTTAAAGTGGACGAAACATGAATATATCACCAGGCAGCAGAGATCAAGAAACATCTAAGATAGTGGGTTTCATGGGGAAAACATGCCATAAAGATGGCCAAGTTGGGTCTGCCGACCCTTGAAAAGGGTAAAATGATCATTGGCGAATATTATTCATAGCCTTTGGATAGATTTAATATTGATTTAAATAAGAAAATACCGCAATTGGCAAAGAGAAAAGTACTGCTTTATCAAGACAATAAACAGGTGCAAAAGTGTGTAATCACCATGGCAAAAACCACAAAATCGGGTTGCAAACCTCTACCCCACCAGATTTCGGAACAGTTCTGTTCAAGTGAAATGATTAAAATATTGTATTTGTAAGGATTGGAAGTTATCGTTTAGAACAAGGGTGTCAGCGTAGAACAAAAGTGAGCCAATTTTGGCTCGACCAACAACATCAATATTTCTGTACAACAATCACAGAAATAATTTTTGTTGTTTTTTTTTCACGCTCGCGTTTTTGTTGCTTTTTTTGGGTACACACAAAATCGAACTCGAACCAACATAAAACAACAACAACGACTACGTTGCATCAAAAACAAAAACAGTATGGGTATTAATGCGTTGATGCGCAGTTGCGAAAATGCAAGTCTTTTACGCACTAATGCCTGAACGTTCAATGTGAATATTTCCATCTTGAGAAATTGCAGAATAGTGCGAAATTTTCGGCAATGTGTTTGTTGTTTCACAAATGTCAAACTTTTGCAAACCGCACTTCCGCAATGACCCAAGAGCATTGCGCATCAACGCGTGAATACCCCTACTTTTTGTGTGTCCTAGTTCTTAAAAATTTTGAAAATTATTGAAATATTATTGTTGTTGTAAACGAGGCATGAAAAAACATCAAAAAATTGTTTTTGTGATTGTTGTAGTTCGAATTTGAAGTTGTTGTAAAACCGAAAATTTTGCGCTGACTGCACTGCATGCGCTTGGCTCAGTGATTTGAAAACGCTGACACCCTTGGTTTAGAAAATGCAAGTTATTTTATTTTGTTATGTGAATCATCTTTACCATCAAATTTATTTTTACATAATAATATAGGATGGGTTGTCATTGAACAAGCCGCAATTGTACATTAAAAAGATTTTAAAATGCGTACGGATCGAAAATATGACCACATAAAATAAAACAAAAGTTAGAAGATAAATATCTCTATGGTTTTCAGCCAAAAAGAAAGTCACTTCAAAACCATATAGAAATCTTCTTAATCAGGCATGTCGTGAAATCAATCGGATTTCATTTGGGAGGCTTTTTGATGAAAACGGTGAGTCGAACGATAAAAAGTATAAGAATCTCTTTTGTGGAGAAAAACAGGTTCTACAAAAAGTATTGATTTGCATTAACGTAAAAATAACCGTTTAGAAAATATTCGATAAAATCAAATTTTTCGACTTTTTGCGGTTTTTTAAGAATATTTCCTAAACGGTTATTGAAATCAATCGGATTTGATGACACGCCTGAATATAATCTTTTCTATAAAAATCTTAAAATTTTTAGAACAAATCATATTTGTTTTCAAGAAGATTTCCCATTAAATTAAGATGTTTTCCACATTATAAATAAATTTTAAGAATATTTTCTCAATGGTTTCGATGTGACTTTCTTTTTGGATGAAAACCATAGAGGTATCTTCTTCAATTCACTCTCACTTTCTTCTGTTTTATGTGGTCGTTTTGGTTCAGTGTTTTATAGTAGTACAAGGTCTGCACAAAATAGGACCTATTATTTTTTTAGCGTATGACACACTGTTTCGGAGACTTTCAGTTCGTATGTGCCTAATAGCAAGTAGACTCCCTACAGTTAAATTCAGGAAGATTGCTTTGGTGGTTTTCTTTTTACACCATGTTATATTATAGTGGTCGGTTCCACGCCTTTCAACGAGTTTCCCAGTATAACGGAATATCAGAATTTCAGTCCTTGTTTCTAGGGGTAATATCTCCTAAACTTTCATTAAAATTGTTGGAGTCGTTTCCGTGTAATATTGAATAAAAATTTTCAATGGTTAAAAAGTAGGCGTAGAACTTACACAATATCGCATTATATCGCTTATTTTTGGCATTGTTAAATCGGTTAGTTGTCAAATTTTTGACTAAAACAGAAATAAAACTCTTTTACTACTTGGAGCACCAAAAAAAAATTAAAAACAATGACCAATAAAAGCCGAAAAAACCGAGCCATTTCTTTTTGGTCACCATTTGTTTTATGACCTTAAAAAAATGCCGCTTATTGTTTTATGTAATGGTTAATGAACCCGGCATCGTATTAATGGTAAGCATTTATTCATTTTCAATTAGAAAAGCAAGAAGTATGCACTTGGAGTGCCTTATACTTTTGGCCAAGGCTGTAAATGATTCAAGGTCTGCTTGAAATTATTTCTCAGAAATTTCTTCAATTTTCCTAGACAATTAATTCAAGACATTAGTTATGATTTCATTTCAGTTTACAAAAAAAAAAATTAAAATTTATGCACCAAGCTACGAGATTAATTAAAACGCATCATTTTTAACGTGAACAAATTAATAAATTTTAAGTAAAACTTAAGCTTTGCGATAATAAAACTTAATGATTATAAAATTATCACCGCTTGGCTTAACATGGCGACTAAAATTATTCGAAAAAAAACCACAATAATCTCAGAAGAGCAATTTTCAGCACACTTAACTCATTAATTTAGTGCAAATTATACACCAAACATAAAATAAACACAACACTAACAACAACAACAAGATACTACACCTAAGTATTTTCAACAAGGTGAGTAAATAATGTCACGCCCCAAATTAAACTCAAGTCACAACCACTGAATCGACGACATGTATGTAGGTACTTCTAGTTGTGGCATCACTCCGCCACCACAAAATCTAGCGATAGAAAGAAAACCGGAAAAGCAAAAATACCCACCATAGAGTGTCAGCCGAAAAACTAAACTATGAACAACGCGCTACGCCAGGAGATGCGGAAGAAACTAATCTATTTTTAAAAGAAAAACGAAATAAAAAAATTACGACAAACAGAAAAGTGGGGAAAATCTCATTTAAACCGCACGACCTAAATATAACGCGAAATTCATGAGAAAACTTGCGAGTGAGTGGTGGCAAAAGATGCTGCTGTAAAATTACTTTGAGAAAACTCGTAAGCCAAGTTTAGACTCCCCGTTGGAATACTCGTGCAGAGATGGATGGATGAAAGAAGAAGTCTGTAGCCTGTGCTTAAACAAAATGCAAGAGATGAGACTTTTTTAAATTCACAAACTGTGATAACTCGTTGAAAGCAACATAGCAACAGAGTGCGCAGAAATATCAAAACACAACCAAGGTCATCATTGCTGTGACAAAGCAGAATATGATGATCCAACAGGTTTAACAAGATTGCAACAAATATAACAGCGATAGATGGCCACGATCATCAAGACTTTATCAGCAGCATGCTATGGTCACTAATGGCATTTGGAAAAAAGAAAAAACAATTATTGTGGCATAGTTTAGTAAGCAAAGTATCTAAATGTGCAAGTTTTGAGTGTTAACTATTTAACAGTATGTTGGTATCTTTTAACTATATATGTATGTAGCCACTGGCCAAGATTCTGCATTGCATAAATTGCCAATCCAATCAGTGTACATCTCTCTTGACATATTTTTTTAAGTTTCAAACAAAATTTATATACAACGATAAGTTTAGTAGCCACTACATCACAACTCTTGAATCGATCAATGCTTACACTGCAAGAAGAGCGCCAGTTACCTGTCATTTCAACAACAACAAATACGAACTTGAATGGTACACTTCAAATGACATTTGACAAATGATGGACGAAGACGACCAACCACAACAGACAGGGCAAGTTCAGTCGTCGCATCCAGACACACTTTCGCGCCAACACAAACGCTTCGATCGTCAAAGTATACGTCAGTTTGTCACAAGAAAAAGTCACAAATGCTATAAAAAATGACAATTAGACGAGGTATACGGTATACCATATAAGAATTAAAAATGAAAAATGAGGAAAATTTTAATTTTTTTCAAATTAGCTTCAGTAATTTGGCCACAAACCGTTTGAGATTTAAGTCATAAAAATAAAATGGTTTTTATTTTGTTAATACGTTTCAAATATGGTATTGGGGAAGATAATAAAGTACGTTTAAGTATTTGGAAATTATATTTTAGGAATCCATGAATATCATCACGGTACTCAAACAGAAAAAGTAGGAAACGCAATGACATCGTATGCCAATTATTTTGGTATATTTGTATATATGTCGTGCAGACATTGAAACAAACTTTTTAAAATGTTTTCCAAAAACATATTGATTAAAAGTTGCGAGGTCTGTTTATCAGAAAATAATTTTCATTAACGCGCCTTAAAATTTGTAACCACTTGATATCAAACACTAAATCGAACATAGCCGGCAGAATATACCAATAAATGATCGAAATATTGTTTAGTTAAGTTGATCTAGATGACCTTCGTATTGCATATGATCATAATCAGATTACTCTGATGTGCCTTCTGGACTTTTCTGAAGCATTTGATAGCGTTAACCACCACTTATTGTGTCAAAAATTAGAGATTTGTTTTGGATTTTGTGAAAGATCAACTCTGGTAATAAGAAAACATTTTCTGAATAGATTCTTAAAAGTACCGATATAGAAAACTCACCTTGAATTAGATACTGTTCCCCCTGTATTCAGTAATGACTCCTCAATTAAATTTGTCAATGAGACTATCTGCCTAGGTTTCCATCTCAACTTTCACTATCTTGCAATGATCATATCAATCATGTGACAAGTAGGAAAGTAGGATTTACATGACGCTGTTTTATCTGCGAAGATCCTCTGAATGCACACTAGACCACTTGTTATCTGGGAAATTTAAAAATGGAAAAAACCTTGATCCCAGGGGCTAAAAAGTTTCCTATTGGTGTAAGTATCAAGCATAAAAGTTTTGGTCCCGATCGGAAAATATTTGAATGTGCCGCAAGGCCGTTGAAGGTCGAAAAAAGGCTATTTATATGAAAAAATCGGGCTTTAATCGCAAGAATCAGTCCTATCTTTGAAACTATTTGCCATAAGTGAATGAGATTTGGTATGTATATCAACTATGCTTGAGTAAATTGCATCCAATAAAAAAAAGGACGATGCCACGCCCCTTCTACCCGAAATTCTTGTATCTCTGGAAATATTGGACTCAGGGGAATGAGATTCGGTACATATGTAATTGCCACTGGGAAAAAAATGTTCAATAAAAAATTGGCAGGATCACGCCCCCTCCTTCAAAAAAAATCAAATTTGTCATATCTCTGAAACTATTTGACACATATGAATAAGTTTTGATTTCGGGTAAAGTGTAGCGAACAGGATATGGCACTGTAAAAATGTTAAACCAATTTAAGGTACTTAGTTGATATATACGTAGAAGCAGTATTTTTTTCTGTTTTTATTTTGGCTTCCAAGCATAGACACCAACCAAAAAAAAATTTGGTCCGGATCGGAACATATTTGACAGTGCCCGCAGGCCGTTAAAGGTCGGAAAAACGCTATTTATTGAAAATAAGGAAACAATCATTCCTATTTTTGAAACTCTTTGACATAGGAGGATGAGATTTAGTACATATCGTCGGGTTAAAACTATAACTAGACATCTATATTATTCAAGTTTTGAGAAAAAAGCGTTTTACGTTTTTTAAAATTCGTTTTTTGTATGGGATTTTGCAGTTTTTTGCTTCTTATTCTTTACATAAAATTGGATGTAGACTAAATTTCAAAAAACCGACTAGACTGGGGCATAGAGCCATTTTTTTGCAAGTTTCTGTGTACTTAACTCAAAACATCAATATATGTAGATGTCTAGTTGTAGTTTTAACCCGACGATATATGAACAATACTTGAGTTAATAGTATCCAGCGCCACGCCCCCTTCACCCGAAATTTGTCGTATCTCGGAAAATATTTGACTCTGGTAAATGAGATTTGGTACGTATCTAATGGCACTGGGAAAAAATAGGCGGGGCCACGCCTGCTCATTCTAAAAAAAAACAAATTTGTCATATCTCTAAAACTATTTGGCACAGGTGAATAAGATTTGATTTCAGATAAAGTGATGCGAACACTTGTGTCGAATAGTTTCAGAGATATGACAAATTTAAAATTTTTAGAATGAGGGGACATGGCCGCGCTGATTTTTATTTAAAATTTTTTATTTTTTTTTTTTTAAACACATATGTAGTATGTAGTTTTCTATCAAGCCTTTAGAATATTAAAATAAAGGTCAGTGCAAAAATTCAGTTTTCTAACTTTAATAGTGAAGTAGAAACCCCCATTTTACTTTATTTTCAATACGAGGGGTACTATTTTTATTGCGAGAACTGGCAACACTAATGTCAATAGCTAATATCTGGCAACACCATAATGAAGATTGACATTTTTTTAAACTTAAACGTACTCACAACTATTTGTTTTGTTTACAGCGAATTAAGAAAATCAATTTGGCCAAAAAATGGAAATTTCAAGAAAAGGTTTTCGTTGGATTATTTTTCACAACTTTCGACGTGGATTATCTTAACAAGAATGTGTCGATGAACTCAGTTCTTTGTATGGCGATAAAACACCATCCAAAACCACAGTGTATCGCTGGTATAGTGAATTCATCGTGGTCGTAGTTCGGTCGCCGACGAATTCCGTGAAGGTCGGCCAAAATCGGTTGTTGTGCCACAAAACATTGATGCAGTGATGCATGAACTGATAATGCAAGATCATCATGTGATATATTGTGAGATAGAGGTATCCTTGCACATTAGATCCACTTCAATACATTCGATTTTGCATGAACACTTAGTTGTAAAAAAAAAATTTGTTCTCGTTGGATACCCCATAATTTATCAATCGCTCGAAAAAAGATTTGCCAAAATTGATTTTCTTAACTCACTGAAAACAAAACAAATTGCATTTGTACATCAAAACGTTGTGAGTACGTTTATGCTAAAAAATGCAAACTTTATTATGGTGTTGCCAGTTCCCGAAATATAAATAGTACCGATAAAAACATCAAAACTGCCTAAGTCCTTCTCTTATATGTAGGCAAAAAATAAAATAAAGTAAACTCAACTTAATGAAATTTATTTTATTTTTTTCACATATCATAGAGGGATCTAGGTAGTTTTGATGTTTAACGACACATATATTCTTTTTATATTTGTTTCTTTTAAATTTTGAAAATGAAGTATTTATTGCCCTTCTTAAGTAAATTAATAAATAACTAAAAAATAGCCTTCCAGATAGCTACATGTACATTATGCGTTTCAAACGAAATTTCTTCAAAATTGTTATATAGAGTTACGAATTATAATGTTTTTTTTTTAATTTTCAATGCTTTAGTTAAAAATATTTAGATCTAAATAACTCCAAATGCATGTAACCTGCTGCAAATAATCAATGCATTTAAAAGGTTTTTCGCAAGCAATTTAATGGTACATTTTTTCAAACTTATCACAATTTGTAAAAACAACAGCAACAACAACAACTAATGAAAATAATTCAAGCGCAACATTGAAATATTGAAGCGATAGCAATTGCAGGAGCAAAGCATTTGTAACAACCGTTTCGCTTGATTCGCATTATTAGATCGACGCTTACGATCGCCAGCAGTTTGCTCAGTCATATTTTTACATTTTTCGACTTAAAATTTCGTAATATCAGCAGCAGCAGCAGCAGCCAGCAATTTTTGCTTGCTGCCGTTGTTGATAATGTGATTATGCAGTTGCTGCACACATTAACCAATTCTTCGCGCTAGATGGCGTTGCTGTAGTTTAACATTATTCACGTACATACTACACTTTTGTATGTTTGTTAGATGCCATTAGTAAGTTAAAAATTATTATTAATCTTTGTAATAATGCAAAAATATTGTATTTTATTCATTGTATGTTGTGTGTGTGTGTGTGCATGTGGTGAGGGGTAGAGCGGGGGATTTCAGTAAGTGAATCGAATCGGTTCAGCGATCAAGCCAGCGCACGTTTCAAGCAATAGAAAAATATCCAACATAAAACATGACAATACAAAAAGAAAAAAAATAATAATATTAAAAAACACAGTTTGTAGTATTCGAGGTATAAAACTCAAAAAATAAAACTCATGTTGTTCGGTTGGCAAAAATTTGTTTGGTGCAATAATTGAGCAGTTACGACGTCTTACCGTAATTACCTTTCAACAGCTCAATAAAAATGTAATGAACGGCAATTATTTTGTACTTTTGGTTTTAAGCACATTTTGCAAGAGAGACACAAAACAAAAAACAAAAGTGTACTTAATCACAATTTAAACTTTTGTAAATTTAAGACTTTTTTTTATTTCCGTTTCAATTTGAGGAAAGCGATAATTTTTACCAATTTTTTGTTACAAAATTTTAAGTTTTGTTTGTTTGTACTAATTAATTTACCTTTAACTAAGACCCTTAATTTCCAAGTCAATCAATAAAAACTGAAAACTTTTTACAAAAAATTTTATTTTCTTCATTCCAAAATAATCACCCCTTTTCTGAAACCCAATTTTGGAATCGAAATTGAATCCGATCCGCATTTCGATAACACAGGCTAAAAAAAATGGTATTAACACTTTATTTCTTATATGCAGTCTTATATACTTTTCGAAGCTGAAACGGGTTTCGAGATATCCTTGCTTGAAGTTGAAGAAAACGCTGTTTTCAGGCTTATGGCGTACCTACAGCAAAAGGTTCAATGCTTGTTTTTTTATGGCATCGAATAGCCACACTCTTCCCTATCAAAATTTACCTTCCAACTTTTTCAATAGGGCTCTTACTTTCCGAGTTATGATCCTTTGAAGAGGATATTTCAGTTCCATTCAAAGGACGAACTATTTTCGGGCCGTGGCATCGCCCATTTTTATTGGCACTAACACATTTTATAACCTGCAGCAGATTATAAATCATTTTGAGTGTTTTTTTGGCCATAAATCGGATTTCCGAACTTTATATATATGTCATTTTGAAGGTACATTTGACAGCTGTCAAAATCAGTCAACAAAACAATTTTATCTTGTGTGCATCATTATTATTTTTCACGATGAATAACTTCGAAAATTCGAGAAAAAGACAGCATTTGCGGGAGGTTCTGTTGGGTCATTTTTTTGCAAAGAAAACTGCTGCCAAAAGTCATTTTTGCATCGGATCGTGACTGGGGATGAAAAATGGATCTATTACGACAACCCGAAATGCAAACATTCATATATGAAGCCCGGACAACCAGGACCTTCCCAGCCAAAGGCAAATATCCATGGTGCCAAGGTAATGCTCTGTAATGCTCACAGGTGACCTCTATCGAACACAATTAATACGTTTGAAGCGTGCCATCATCGAAAAACGCCCGGAAAATGCGACCAGACACGAAGCAATAATTTTTCATCATGACAACGCTCGGCCACAAATTGCTGCCCCAGTCAAAAATTACCTGGAAAGCAACGGAAAACAACGGATGGGAAATTTTGCCCCACCCGCTTTATAGCCCAGACCTTGCACCATCAGACTACCATTTGTTCCGATCGATGCAGAATGCCCTATCAGGAATACGCTTCACTTAAGTTCAAGATATCGAAAATTGGCTCGATTCATTTTTGGCCGCCAAGCCGGCGCAATTTTTTTGGGATGGAATTCATAAATTGCCTGAAAGATGGGGAAATGTTGTAGCTTCCAATGGACAATACTTTGAATAAATAATGATAATTGTAAAGATTGTAGTAAATCAATCAATATAGTCATGTTTGCCAATAATTTGTAGCTGATTTTTAAATGGCGGCGCTTCAAATATGTATGCTGTGGTATGTAATAACATCGTGTCTGCCAACTATTTTAAAAATTTGTGTAAGCTTAAAAAAAAGGTAAGTGTAAACGGCAGACATTTTTCGTGCTGCGTTTTTGAATTATTAATTTTTTTCGCAATTTTTATGAAAAAAATAAAAAAATGTGATTTCATCGTCAGGCAGACCACGTTTTTTGTAAAGATAACATCATAAGGAGTAATCAAATCCATTTCTGCTATTCATATATTGCCGCAAAAAATAACTGCCATATTGTAAAAATGTAAAAAAAAATCACTATATTAAGCCATTTCATCATCCCTAAGCATGAAAATACAGGAGACAGACACTTTATGTGTTGCATTTTTAAAGACAGACACCTTTTAGTATATGGACATATGTATGTAGGTTGGAGTATACAGTGCTATGCATAAGCGAGATAGAATTAAGATATCTTCTTTTTGTACTATATTTTTAGAGCAACAAAATTGTCGTAAGACATTTTTTTGTTAAAGTATGCGTAAACGAGATATATGCAAAAAACTGTTTTTGTGACCTTTGACCTCGAATATCTAGACATGGGAACGCTAAATTATATCGTTAGCTTAATATAGAAAAGGCGTAACTCACATTTTCAATACTTTACAGGAGAAGGAAAAAACTGAATAAAATTTGATAAGCCAAACATTTAAAAAAACTTTAAATGCAATTTACAGCAAACACTATCAACAATTTTCATTCTAGGATTTTTTTTTTTTTTTTATTTTCTTTGTTTTTTGGGTAGTTTTGTGTGTTAGGTCTTTTCATTTTAAATTTTTTAATAAAAAAAAGTGAGTTAGGGCTTTTTACAATAAATCAAAAATTATGAATAAAATTAAAGTTATTCAATATAAAATGAAAAGGAAAGCCTTTACAAAGAAAGATAATTGGATTGGAGAAAAATTTGAACGAAAATGTTTATGTTTTGTATGGAAGATTCTCATAAATGTGGTGACAATCAGCAGGTAACAACAATTTAAAACATGAAAGTGTACATCAAGTAAAGTTTATGATAATAAAGTACCCACAGCAACTAAACTCATAGATGTTATTAATGTTTTCCCATCGGTATACCTTGGTATTCTTCATATTGACTATCAAGCCTTCGGATGACTTTCGGGAACCTTTGGATGCCTTAGAAAACTATCAATTAAAGCTTATTGATAGTCCGCCATAGATGCTTTCCTTCTAGTATATCTTTTAAGCCTTCGGGTGTCCCAAAAAACTACCAGTTAGACCTTTTTCATAGTTCGCCAATGATATTTTCCTTCTAGTATACCGAAATATTCTTCGTTTTGACTATCAAGCTTTCGGGTGGCTTTCGAAAACCTTCGGGTGTCTTAGAAAACTATCAACTAAGGTTCATTGATAATCTACCATAGATGTTTTTACTATAGCATACCCAGATATTCTTCGTTTTGACCAGAAAACCTTCGGATGACCTTCGGGAACCTTCGTGTATAGCATAAAAACCTTTCCATTTTTGAGATACATTCACTACCAAGTTTTCAGCTTAATTAACCGAATAGTTTTTGAGTGATTTTAACACTATTTAAACACTACATACTGTGAGTTAGGGCTTTTAGCTTTTTTGTTATGTGTTAGAGCTTTTTTAAAATTGACTATAACTTGGTTATTTATGATATTATCATGGCTATTTTTTGTAGAGAGGTGTATTAGAGAATGGCCAACCAGAATATGCAAAAAAGTCAATTTCGAAAATAATTGAGATACGCCTTTCCATATTAAGCTAACGATATGTAGTTTTATTTCAAGCCTTTAAAATGCTAAAATAAAGCATAATACAAAAATTAAGTTATCTATTTTAATAGAGAAGTAGAAATCTACATTTTATTTTAAATGCAAGAACCACGCGTAAGTACGGTTTTTTTGTGATTTTGAATGAAAATCAGAGGCCTTAATATCTGTCGTCTTATTTTTATCATTTTGGAGACCATATTGAGCAAAACGTTATCAATAATATTGACGATGAAATAACATGGTATGGCTTTTTTTTGCATTTTCCAAGCTGTATAAAATGCAAAAAAAGCGCTCTGGACGTCTGCTGTCTCGAAATTATTTTTTGTTAGGAATAACTTCAACGCAACAGAGCACTGGCAGACACGATGTTATGACATATGGAAGAACTTTTTTTTACAATTTCAAAGTTCGATTAAGAAAAACCACTGATTTTTCTTCACTAGGATGGGAATATGTAAGTATCAACGACGATTTAATCACATACCGAAATTCCACCAGCTCCCCTAACTATAAAGAAAGTGTAGTTAAATTTCGAGTACTACACTTATATCGCCTTGTGTTATTAGTATTTAGCAAGATTTGCTAAACATATGAAAGAATCAATGACAGGAAATAAACACGAACCACGAAAATGACAATAACCCGTTGACATTGTTAAGAAAGAAATCGCAAAAATTAAATTGAAAAAAAGGTACAAACAAAAACCGCGAAATAAAAAAACAATATAATTATGAATAAAAACATAACAATAAAAATATTAACTGAAGAACAAATGAAATGAGGTCATAATTTCCGCACATAATTACGAGTGGTGTGAGTATGTGAGAGGAAACCAACATACACAAAATACTTAATGGTAACTTTAGAAAATAAATAAAGTAGAATTTAAAATAATAATAGTAATTGAAACCTACTATGTATTTGCTTGCAGAAGAAGCTTAAGAAGCAGTGGCATTAGCTGTTTTTATTAGAAGAAATCAAACCTACATACGAGTAGTGTGTAAATAACTGGGTACGTCGTCTTCACACCTCATAAAAATTCAAAACCATGCGCAAAAGTTAAAAAAAAACGAAACATCTGTCTGTCTGTCTGTCTGTCTATTTATTTACTTTTCCATTTGTTTATTTACACAGTTAAACCGTCAAGAACGTCACAGAAAGCTAAAAAGAAAAGTGTAACAGCAGCACTTAAACAAAGATACCAACCAAACTTTTAAATGAACTCAATCTGGGTTTCCCTTTGTTTATTCTCTCATACTGTGTGCACTTTATTTTTCAAATTAAAATATTGGGAACGCTATCGCAATGTAAAATTGCAGTTTTTCTTTTAATTCAAAGATGCAATTGAGTTGTCTCGAGTTGAATTGAGTTAAACAGATGTTTAAATGACAGTAGTGTCATATTGAAATGGAATAGCAGTTTTGTTAGCCATAGTCCCTCCATGTAAGCAAACATTGAAAGTTAATCTTCTGGATAGTTAGGGAGGGAGCTGGTGACTGAAAAAATGATGTGATAACATCGTTCAGCAGAAGATGATGATTGTGAAGATTGGAATAAATCAATCAATACAAGTCATGTCTGCCAATTATTTGTTGCTGATTTTTGAAATGGCGGCTCTTCAAAAATGTAAAAAAATTGTTGTGGTATGTAACAGCATCGTGTCTGCCAACTATTCTAAAAAATTGGGTAAGCTTAAAGAATAAGGTAAGCGCAAGTGGCAGACATTTCTCGTGCTGCGTTTTTGAGTTATTAATTTTTTTTCAATTTTTATTATTACTCTGCAGGCAAACGTACTAGTTTAAGAGTAGTCCATTAACTAGTCCTCTACCAACCAGTACTAATCCGACTTCAATCCTTTTTCCATACAAGCAACTGTTCTTATTTGTGTGTTGATGTTCTATGAAATTTCAATTGGCCCCTTATGCATTACTTTTTCACCAGTCCGGGGTTAGTTGTGGTATGAAGTAGCCCTAGTAATATTTTTTTTTTTTTTTTGATTTGGACTTATATTTTTTTTTTTAAACAAATTAAATAAAGTTAAATTACATTCATATCAGCATTAACAAAATAACAAAAATGAATTCATTAATTTCAGTTTTTTCCACAATTTATTTTGACACCAAATTCAAGTGACACAAAAAAACAAAATATTTCAAAAGCAAAAAACGAATTCAAATTTTTTTGCCAATACAAACTACAAGCTGATATCAAACTGGCCCACACTGCATCCTTTTTTCACCGTGAACAAGAATTTTTTGTGGAATGTCTCAAATTTTACTGCAGGGTACTTATATGATTTCATCGTCAGGCAGCAGACTACGAAGATTGGAAATATCATAAACATTATTAGAACCCATATCTGCCATTCCGATATTGCAACAAAAAAATAAATCACTACACAGAGCGAAGAAAAAACTACGTTCGTGAGTGTTTTAACTACGTTTCGTTGCTGATTTGGATTTAACAACGCTCCAAGCTCATATTTGTATGGGGCGTTGCTAAATCACTCACCAACGTGGTTGAAACTTATTCAACAATGCTGGTTGCCAAGCGTTGTTAAATCCAAATCAGCAAAGAAGCGTAGTCAAAACACCACGAAACGTAGTTAAATTCAAATCAGCTACGAAACGCAGTTAAAACACTCACGAGACGTAGTTAAATCCAAATCAGCTCATTTCAAAACAAATAGACTTTCAGTCTAACGTCTGCGTCTTTCACACGACAGGTTCCAGGTTCAAATCTCCCCAATATCAAAACAGAAAAAAATTTATTTAAAGCATAGAATTGAAATTAAAAAAGAAAATAATGTCACTTTTCATTGTCGTTGACAGGAAAAAATTAATTCAAAAAAAAATTTTTTTTTTCTTTTGTATTTTATTTAGCAACGCGCGTTGTTAAATCACTCACAAACGTAGTTGAAGCCGATTTAGCAACGCGCGAAGTTAAAATTGCCACAAACGAGCCATACCCAAAATTTGGGTCGCCACGTGGTTGAAATAACTACGTTTCTGCCACTTTTGACAATGTTGTTTTCTCTGTGTATATTAAGTCATTTCATCGTGTCTGCCGTTAAGCATAATAGTTCTCTCTAAAGAACTCCAGAACTCTTTCTTGTGAACTCAAAAATGTTATCACTCTACGTGAAAAACATGGCGCTGAGCAAAAAACAGTGCACCTCTGATTTTTGCTCCAATATCGCAAAACTATTTCGAATTTTGTGAAAGAACGCCGGAACTATTCCCAACGGACCCAGAAGTCTAAAAAAAATTTCGGTATTCGAAAATCACGGAGCCAACGTCACATGAGTACAAGAATCGAACTCAAAGTTGATGCAAGTAGTGGATCATAAGTAGTTGTGGTTGTGTTATATTGGCAGCGTCAAAAAACAAAAAAAAAAAAAAAAACCATTTTTATGGGTGTTGTAATTCCGAGAAATTTAGAAAAATTGTGTATGTTTTAGACGAGCCAAAATTCTACGTCGACTGCGCTTGGATCAGTGATTTTGAAACGCTGGCACCCATATGCAGGACTAAAAGATTTCACATAATTGTGAAAGGGTTAAATGCCATGTGCAAAAGAACAAAACAAAGGAACCACTGGTTACCATAGCGCCGTTCCACATTCAGACGGAAGTGCGATGCAGCACTTGACTCATTAACTTCAAGTGTACGAGTATATAAGTTTGCTAACTTGCCAGCGGGCCTAGTTAATTTAATTTCAAAATAAAAAAGTAAACCTTAACATAAACTTAAACTGCGGCATGCCATTATAAAGACGGTAATAATGATGATGAAGATGAGTTAACCGTAAGTTAAATAAGTCCGCAAAGCTTATACCGCCACATTCAAGACGAAGAGACGTCAGAGAAGAGGATGGACGTTAAGTTGAGTGAGTCTGAGTCTATTGAAAAGCAATGAAACCAAATAGCAACAGATGCGTAAACACTTTACAGCGCTGTAATTATGGGGCAATGTAAGAAAAAGGTTCCACCACCAACAACAACAACAAAAGCGATATGATACACTTGTTGATTTTCTTCTAGAAACTCATTGCTAAATGCAGCAGCAGGCAACAATAGACAGACACAAAAGCAGACCAACAAGACGAGTGGGGCAAAAGACAGAAATTAACGATGAAAACAAAATTAAGTGGAATTGTGGACTCAGTGCAGCAGCTGTTGGTTGGTTGTGTTAATGCAATCGAAACTAGAATTTAGCAGATTAATTTTGTTCAAAGTGGAGAAAGTTAAGGCTGCTGAGTACCTACAAGAAACCTGTCAAGTATTAAAATCGATAATTGTTTGGCAATTAACGAAATTATTGGTAATAAAGGTATATGTGAATTGAAGTTAAGTGTAATAGTAATGCATCAAGTGATTTTTAATCAGAGTTTTTTTTTTTTCGAGAAAAAATAAAGAACATACAATTAATCTTTGTATGACTACAATCATTAAGCATACACCAGTAATGCGTCTTTTTATTTGGAAAATTTTTTTTTATGGAGTAACGAATAATTTAAGACACTTTCCCTAAAAATGTAAAGTGAAAATTGTGTCTTTTTGCCGATTTTTAATGTTATAAATACTTGAACAATTAGATATATTAGGTACAGACAACTTTTCTCTTATTTAGGTGTGAAAGTGATACAAGTTTTCCCATTGCATTTTTAATTTGGTAAATAAAACTAAATGAGTCAATAGGAAAGCTTAAAGGTTTAATAATTACACAAAGAACGATACAGGTCGAAGTTTATTTACATTATAACTTCTTTTAGATGTATATTGTGAACTTTTCTAAGGATAAACACTTACATACCGACCTTGAAACTTTTATACTTTTATTCAAAATGTTTTACAAATGAAACTGTTTTTTCTTCAGTGAACCCTTAGTGAAATTTTTCATAAAATTTTTTTTTTTTTTTGTGAAAAATTTTAACCCATTATAACCAAATTTTTGGATAAAAGGGTCGAAAAGTCCCTTAAAAACGGGATATAATGGGTTAATATGTTCTGAAAGGTTAACAAGAAATCAAGCAAGAGACAATTTTTAGAACATCTGAACCCATTATATCCCGTTTTTATGGGTCTTTCTGACCTCTTTATCCAAAAACTTGGTTATAATGGGTTAAAATTTTCCACAAAAAATTTTATGAAAAATTTCATTAAGGTTCACTGAAGAAAAAATACCATCCGGACGGTGGCAACCCTGTATGGTAGCGCACCCGTACCAACGACTCATGATAAACACAACATTATACAACTTCAAAAAACTCATAACTTGATAACCGGAAAACATACCACGATTTTGAGGGCTGGAAAATAATTGTAATAAAATTTACTTTTAAATATTTTTAAAAAAATAAAAAGGGTGCTCCAAGCTCCAAATTGGCTTTGTAAAAGAAAAAAGATTTTTTTTTTTTTTCAGTGTAATTATTTTTTTTTTTTTTCAAAAATTCATACTTTTCTACAGAAACCCTGAAAATTTCATTAAAATCGGTTAAAAAGCCGAGGAGCTATAAATTTTCAAATATGGGAGTATCCAATGGCTGGATCGAACTTCCTATGCCCGCCATCTTGAAAATTTTCGGAATTTCAGAAAATCATTTTACCACAGTAATTTGTGTGTCAAATACTAACTTTTCACCAATTTTCATAGAAATCGGAGATGTCAAGTCGAATCTTGGTCGATAACGCAAAGAAACACTCCTTTTATGAGTGTTATGAACGTTTGATAATTTTCTAAAATTGTTAAAAAAAAAAAAATTCCCAAATATTCTGAAAAAATTCACACATATTTTATGTACGATTCTAAACACTTTATGCCTAATACACTTTTTTCGTAAGATGCCTTGCTTTTGAGTAAAAAACCGTTTCTCCGATTGTGTAGTTGAAAAACGGAAAAAATCGATTTTCGAAATCGAATATTATCTATGTATACATTCAGTGAAGAAAAAAAACTATGAGCAAAAAACATGTTTTTTATATTGACCCTATTGTTGAGCCCCTATCTTTAGCATTGTAAAGAAATTTTTTCAACGAAAATTTTAAGCCGGGTTAAGCCTTTTTATCTGAAAAACTGCGTTGGAAGGGTGGAGTGTTATACTTGACAAAGAATGTCCCATATATAATTTTTATGGGAAGGAAAGACTAAATAACTTTTCAAATGAACCCAAAATCAAGATGGTATCTACAAGAGATTTTTTTAACATTTCAAAATATACCACACTCTGAGTCTTAGTTCAAAATATTATAACTTCTAAGCCGTTAAAGATATAAGATTGGTATTGTATTTGTGTGACCAATTTTGTCATTTTGTCCAACTCTTCAAAGTCAACAAAGAAAAATTGCAAAATTTTTATTCGTTTTGACCTCAAACGAAACCATTGCACTAAATTTTAGCAAAATTCGAGATGGTGAAGCCAAATCTTGTTACGGTAGACATGGAATGGTTGGTTTAAGTAATTTTTCAGTTATCATTAGGCTAGTTTTTTAATTAATTTTAATTTAATTTCTTATGTTTTTTGAACCTTTTTATGGAGGTGTCCTACTCGAAATTAAAATTCGCAAAAACATTACACGCTCTATTGAATACAACTTGAAAGTAAATTCAACGTAAGTCATCTTTTCAGGGCTACGAAATTGCTTGGCTTGAGTGTTCATTCCAGCAAATACGAGCTACTATTTATGTCGCCATTTAAAAATAAGAAGTTACAAAATAAAAATAAACATCTCGAGCATTAAAATCTTAATTACTGAGGAAGGGCATTGTAATTCAATGAGATTGTTGTTTGAAACAACAACAACAAAATAACCCCAAAAGAAAATTATCATTGTTTTCTCACAGTGCATACAGCATATAATTGCTATGCAAACAAATGTCAATTAACTCGAAACTGAGCATCACATCAAAGTCAATCACTCAGTAAAGTTTTGTGCAATAACAAGCAAAGCTGAGGGAGGAGGGTTCACCGAGGGGGCAAATAGGGGCTTGGTGTAAAGTGCAATATAATTAATTGAACAGCAAAATAAATAATTATGTGCAGTAAAAATGTACATAATAGAAAATGAAAGACAGACACAATATGATGCACTCGTACAAAGGATTTACTTTGAATGAAAAGAAAGCGAATTAATAACAATTGCACCATACAAAACATACTATGCACCACACACACACACACTTATGAGTTCAACAAATAACCCTATCCCCTGCCCCTCCCTGCCATTGTTGCATATTCAATAGTAATATAATTTATGAGCGGCACATACTTAAATTGAAATTAATAAGTAATTTGTTATGTAAAGTGTAGCTGAGGTGCTTTGTTAAGTACAGTATAGTCAGTAATAGTAATTAATTAAGTTTCAGGCAGGATCACAACAACAACAACAACAACAATGATAATATTAATGAACAAAATTAAATGAAACACGAATTGTAAGTAAATGCAGCAATATCAATAATTCAAATTTAAAGTTATTAATCTTGAAAAATAAAATGAAAATTGATGTATTTGATTGCAACACAAAAAATTTTAATATTTAAATTTACACGGAACTCGCGATAATTTTAACATCTCAAAATATGAAAACTTTCCATACCATTGACTACTACAAAATATGAATTTTGTTCAAAAGCTCTAAAATATAAACGGCTTAGGAGTTATAGCTTTTTATAATATTTCAAAATACACACCACTTCTATAGTATTAGTAAAAAAAGTAGTAACCTTGTAGGACCTGCGAAGAAAATTGTCTCAATAGTTCCATCTTTGGTCTAGTTGTTTTGTAAGTAGTCCAAAATATGCTTTCCCAAAAATTAAAATAAACTCACTAAAATTATCAATTGTAACAAAAAATGGTCCAAATTTAATGCAAAGTCGGTCAATTGTATCGAAAATGGTCCAAATGTTATGCATAATCCGTCATTAGTACCAAAAGTGATCCATTTGTGTATCGATTGTGTCAAAGAAATTATAACGTTACTAACTACGTTGTGTTTGGCAGATTGTCCACTGTGATGAAGAGCAAACGATAGTGTATCGGTCTAATGACTTGCACTGCGTGAAGAGACCCAGGGTCAAAAATTACATACGATTATTTTAAATTTCAATTTTTCAATTTATATACGAATTAAAAACTATTCGTGAAAAGAGTTTTTGGGAGCTGAAAATGAAACACATGTCCACATAGCTGAGGTATAAAAAAATAATAAAAAAGTATAAAAAAAATTCACCCACACTGGGATTTGAAGCCGGAACACAATTGTTAAAAATATATAACAAACTCTTTCGCACCATCGGCAGTGGAATCTTCAGACGTTTTTGTTTGCAATTTCAATTTAAATATTTTTTTATTTGATTTTAGATTAATTGGCTCCATTTTTGTTTTTACTGTAATGCATAAGGAAACAATTGATCTTTTACTGGTCTCAATGTAATGCATAAGGGGACAAATGACTTTTTTCTGGGCTAAATGTAATGCATAAGGAGACAATTGGTTATGTCCAATTACAAGCGATGTAAAACGTAAGTGGAACTTTGCATGGGTTGGTGTAGTTTACTATCTAGTTTTGGAATAGTCTGTAGTCCTACAGCGTATTTCCGAAATAAGCTACGATTAGCAAATCTTTTAAATTGAACCGATTTTTTTTTTTTAGAAAATAATATTACTTTAACAAGCTCCCACCGTTACAAACCCAATTTGTTTTCAAAAATATTTAGAGGATTCTTTAATTGGATTATTTTCTATAGATTGGCATCAAAAAATGCAACTTATGCAGCACTGTGCGTCGCACTGATATCACTGATCATCGTCATATCACTGATACTATTAGACACAGATGTATGATATTTGGTACAAATACAAGGGATACTATTTATATATCGCGAATAGCAAATAATAACAAACATTTTTAAATGAAAATGGCTTTATTGTTTTTCAAAATATTCCCCTTGTCATAGAAGCTTTTCCATTCCTCTTGAGACACCTTTTTGAGCCTTTTTTGAGCGATTGATAAATTATGGGGTATCCAACGAGAACAAATTTTTTTTACAACAAAGTGTTCATGCAAAATCGAATGTATTGAAGTGGAACTAATGTGAAAGGATACCTCTATCTCACAATATATCACATGACGATCTTGCATTATCAGTTCATGCACTGCATCGATGTTTTGTGGCACAACAACCGATTTTGGATGACCTTCACGGAATTCGTCGGCGACCGAACTACGACCACGATTGAATTCACTATAAAAGCGATATACTGTGGTTTTTGATGTCGCTTTATCGCCATACAAAGACTGAGTTCATCGACACATTCTTGTTGAGATAATCCACGTCGAAAGTTGTGGAAAATATATAACTAATAAACCTTCTCTTGAAATTTCCATTTTTTGGCCAAATTGATTTTCTTAACTCACTATAAACAAAACAAATAGCACTTGTACATCAAAACGTTGTGACTACGTTTATGCTAAAAAATGCCAAACTTTATTATGGTGTTGCCAGATTTTAGCTATTGTATTAGTATTGCCAGTTCCCGATATATAAATAGTACCATACGTATAAAGGATATCATGGGGAATATCATCCAATGAAAGAACAGGCGGTGCCACGCTCTTTTTTGTATTTTACAAACAAACCCAATTTTTCGATCTATTTTTTTCTGAACTATGTGTGAAGTCTAAAGAAGTCTAAGTGTAAATTTTCTTTTTGAATTATGCTTACTTTATTTATTTAGCTCTTATTTATAATTTGCCAAAAGTTTTAATTAAACAAAGAAACAATGAAAGAAATCAGCCGTTTAAGTTAAAAGAAGACGCATTTTATAATGCAGTTTATTGTTTTCGTTATCGCTTTGGGTTATTTTGTTGATACACTACTCACCTATCTAGCAACATTTCGAATTTTTCAACAACTCAGCTACGACTTGGCGTAATGTTGACGCGATTGCTAGCACGCAACAGAATTTAGGTTACACTACCGCTGCTGCAACTCGTTATTCCATATTCATTGCTGGTGTCGTCTTTAAAAGAATCGTCGTCGTTATCGTAGGCCTTTTTCGTGCAGTCACTTCAATTGGTGATGATTATTCGCTTTCGAATTTGCACATAGACACCACCCGATCACACCACACACAGGCACAAATTGGGGCAACATACGAGTACGATCATGAATGGCAAAGCCACAAAACCGCACCGATCAGGCAGTTAAAAGAAGGTGGAGTATTCGTGATCAAAGGCGATCTCAAACGGCATGAAATACAGTGGTTCGACACTGAATATAGCGTTTGTTTGATTCAGTTTTACGATGATTTCAAAAGAAAACAAGATGGATGCAACAAGAGTCTTGTAAATGATAATTGATATTGAATATTTTCGAGGTGACTTCAAAGAATTAAAGATTTTATAAAAATTGAACCAATGAATCTTAGCAACATTAATGACGCATTGCTTATGATCTACACATTGATGATTAACAACAGCAGCAGCAGCAACTGCCTGCCTACTGTGCATCATTGTTGGTTTTGGCGAAGACCGAATGCTTGGAATGCGGAAATTGTGCGCGCGAATAGTGCAACGTCGACGAAATCTTCTTTGTTGTAATTGTTGTTGCTGCTATTGGAAGCATCTACACTGCTGTACATAGTCTGTATCTATTTTTATCGTATGACGCTAAGTTAAAGACCCACTGAGGAGTACGCGCATATGTTTTGCTTACTCAATTCAATTGTCGGCTATAGAACACAAAAATATTGTACCTGAAATAAATCTCAGATTTTTTAATGATTTTCTCTATGTTGAACTAAAAGTCGAGTGCGATATTGGTCGATCAGTTATACCCCAGATGTACAGTATAACCAAATTATATATACTTTGGAAAATTTTTGGCTTTCATTAAAATTCATATATCATTTTCGGAATTATTATTTAGCAAAACCCACTCAAGGAAGTGCTTTTATAAACAAAACATTAATAAAAAAGAAACAATAATTTTATTGGGGCAAGCCCGGGTAGATTTGGCACCCTCAGGTGATATGGCACCCCTTTAATACTTGCAGCTTTCGTAGCATTCAAGTATGGACAAAATTTATTTCAGTTGCGCGAAAGACTTCGTGGTGAATAACTAGTTTAGCTTTAGTTGCTATTATTACTTGTGAGCGATTTTGAAAAAAAAAAAAAAAAAAAACTGGGAATAACGGCCGACTTTTTTTTTGCATATATTTGGAAAGGTAACAGAGCGAGGACCTTCGACACAAGACTTCGAAAAACCCTCAGCCGAACACAAGAAAATAAACGGCAAGAGTTCTAATGCCTTCTTATAATGTGGTCCAGCATACAAAGAAAAACTTGAAGCGGAAAACACAAATAATGCAAAGTATGGTGTTTCCAAAGAAGAGGGCCTATAAACGTAAGGTGGTAACTAGTTATGCTTCTTCCGATGAAGGTAAAAAATATTTACCTCTAAGATAAATCTGATGGGCACGTTGGATACGGAGAAGACTATGCACAAACCACTAAGCCAGATGATTGAGTCCAATGCGTAATGTGCCGTTTATGGTCACATAAAACATGCACATCTTATACGAAAACATGCACATCTTATACGAAAACATGCACATCTTATACGAAAACATGCAAATCGTATACGAAAACATGCACATCTTAAACGAAAACATGTAACGATTCTGGCAACAAAAACTTAAAAGCAATTAGGGTGCCATAGTCTCGGGTGATTTGGCATTTTATAACATTTTTAAATTGAACAAAAAGATATTTTTTCAATAACTTTTGTATTAGTTGAAGGTGCCAAATCTCCTTTATATTCCATATGGATTGCAGCGTCTGCATAAAAAAAATTACACTTGATATGGCAACGGCAAAATGAAACGAAACAGTGACTCAAGTGCCTTCACAAGTGGCCAATGTATCATCTAGGGTGTGTGTGGCACGTAGTAGTTCGTCATCAACCAACATAAACTTCATCAGACACAACTAAATTAGCAACACTTACTTATTTTTCTACTTCTCTTGATTCTCTTTATTTGAATATCAAAACAAAATTAAAAGGAAAATAATAGAGAAGTTAAAGGAAAAAGAGGAAAAAGTGAAAAGTCAAAAGTGTGGCAGCAATCGACCTTTGTTACAGTTGTTGTTCTAGAAATATTAACCTGGCTTATTATCTTGGCTATAATTTTCCATTTTTTTTTTTTTTTTCTATTTTTTTGTTTTGTTTTTCTTGTTAATTTTCTTTTTGTCTGCTCATTCACTAACTTTCCCGACATGAGCGAGCGCGCGTGTGTTCATATGCCTTTGGGGCACGAACTACACGTTTTTCCACATTGCATCTGAGCCAGTTCCGCATGTGTTTTTTACTTTGCTTGCTAATTTTCAGCTGCTTTTAGGATTCGTGGGAAGGTTTTTCTTTTTCATCTTTCAGTCTTTGTATACATACATATTTTATATTGGAAATGGAAAAGTTTCCTTAATTTGATTTTTGATTTTAAATGCTAACGCCTACCTACAACTAGGGGACATCAGGTCTAATTCTAGTACATATACATAAATACTTTTTTTTACAAAAATTGATAACACATACTTAGTACCTTAATGTACTTAACAAGATGCCTGATCAATAAATTTTCTTTCAATGTCGTACACAATTCTAAGCTTTAGTTTCATAAGTTGAGTTTTGGGAATAACAATATGAAAATTTTGATTGAAAAGCAAGATAAAAAATCTCTGATAAAAAATAAATTATTATTTCTAAGGTGCTTTAAATAAAAAATTACCTCACTAATATCATTATTTTTCTAAGTAATTGACATTTTTGAATTTTTTTTTTTATCGCACTTGCAAAATTGATATTTTTTGCAATATATATGTAGATATTTTGTGGTTTCACAGCTAAAAAAATACTCGTATATAAACATCAACACAAATGGAAGTGCTCACAACAGTTGACTTAATATGCCCAGTTGGAAAATATTCGACCTTATAATGAATAAATCTGTTCTCAGATGGCAAAACCTGGAATCGATAAGTTTTTTAACCCAGAATATTGTTTTTGGTGAAATCTAGAGGCTGGGAAGACCAGACTTTTCCTAGGACTCATAGTTACTTCGAAAAACAACTTGAAAAAAAGGATATTGTGGTTTAACGGCGGTATAAAATAACGCCCAAAAAACCAAATGCGAAATAACGCCCAAAAATAAAAACGTAATAACGCCTAAATTATTTTCATATAAATAATAATCATTTTTGAAATAACGCCCAAAATTTGGGCTTTATTTCGGTGAAAGTTTGGGCGTTATTTCGTTTTTATTTTGTTTGTTATTTAATTAAAAAAAAAAAAAAAAATAACGTCTAAAAAACTGTCACAGTATCATAAATGTGATTTGAAACCGCAGAACTGTAAATCTCATGCATTGATCACATTCCTGCTTGGATACGCTTACAATGCCATTAACGCTTATCGCAACCGTCACTGATTTTAAGTCACTTCAAATAAAAGGCATAATAAAAGAAAATTATTATATTCTACGTTTTATATTCTTTAAAGAAAGTAGAACATTAGTACATTTAACAGAAGGAAAAAAAGATACATTTAAATGAACATTTAAATGTACGAAATTTAAACCCGGCTTAACCCCACATGTGGGAAATTTTTCCCTTTTCTTAAAAAGTTACAAAAAAGACACCCAAAACAGGGAAATATTGAGTCAGTATGTACTGCAGAAATATTTGCTATAAAAGGTCGAAATTTGAGCCCGAAACCAAAAAAAAAAGTTAAAATCAATTAGGACTTTCCACATTGCATATTAATTACATCCCTGATCCATAAAAACAGTATATAATAGGTTAATGTATTCTAGGAAAATGATCCTTGTGCGATTTCGTTATGATTTTGTGAAAACGAGTTTTGACCAAAATGTAGTTTTAGAGTTTTACAGTGGGGTGAAATTTGGATAATATTTATTGTTAGAACAGCTTACTGATTTTAACGATTTTTTTGCTTTCGGGATAAAATTTTGCTTTTTTAGTGTTCAGCAACTAGTAGTGAAATTGTATAGCAAATATTTCTGTAGTACATACTGACTCAATATTCCCCTGTTTTAGGTGTCATTTTTGTACCCTTTTAAGAAAAGGGCAAAAATGACCCACATGTCGAGGTTGTGCAGGGTTAAAATTTTCTACAAAAATACTCCCCGCAATATCCTCTATAAGTTTGCTGAACACATGATACACCTCAAATGTAAGGATCATATAGTTAAATTCATCGGTGTAACACAAGAATGCGGTATTTTTGTTTTTTTCAAAAATCGATTAAAAAAAATGTGACGTGCTGGGGAAAAACCACGAGACACGGGTATTTTTTTTTTAACGTCTACTTTAAGAATTTTTTGGATTTTCTCATGTGTTTATACCCTACACCCAGGGTATATTCACTTTGTCCTTCCGTTTGTAACGCAGAGAAGGAGGCGTGGCAGATATAGATCTGCGTCACCTCCTGAGTCGATATAGCCATGTCCGTCTGGCTGGCTGGCTGGCTGGCTGGCTGGCTGGCTGTGTGTTGAAATACACTTTTTGGGAAAACTGAGTAAGATAACGGCCATTCCACGGGGATGGACGGGACATTTCGTAGAGATATACTGATAGAAAGTGCTAATTTAGAGGTATGAACCGCGATATTGTTTTTTCTTTCATAGGAGTATATTTTCAGATTAACAAGCGATATATTAGTCTACATATAAGCCTATAACGAAGCCTGTGTTCCGAAGAATTGGCGCAGAAAATTTGGGATGGACGGGACACAAAAAATCTATTGCTTTTTGGACGAATTTTCGGTTTCATATTTCTACGAAATGACTTAAACTGGGTTAACAAAGTAAATGTATACTTATTATTCATGCTTCATATTTTCAAGAAATGCTTAAAAATTTTTGGGAGCATTGTAAACAAATTAATTATGAACGAAATTGTGTGGGATGGACGGGACGGAATGGACAGCACAAAATTTTAACAAAAAATAAATGTACCAAAATTTATTATAAATTTGTTGCTCACGAAAATATAACATTTGAGTTGCTTGGATTCAATTTTGGGAAGTGCATCAACAATAGACTGATTCAAAAAAAATTTTTTTTTTGAAAAACCACTTTCACCCCAAAAAATATGAAAGCGGGTGTCAAACAAGTGAGCCGAAACTTTTAAATTTTTTTTCAAGGTCATTTAGAGATCGCGCAACGTCGATTAATGCAAAATCTTGGCTTGATGCGGTTTTTTTTTATTGCGATCTCAAAAATGCTTGGAATCAGTTGTACGATATCTCAAATTTTTTGTCTTGAATCAAAGTATATAAAAAAATTAAATCTTGTACCTAAAATCAACCACAAGTAATTTTTTTTAGCTAAAATACATGCGAAAATCGTGTTTTCGAAATTTCACCCTTCTGTAAAACTCTAAATCTTAATTTCGGATGAAACTTGTTATTCCAAGGACACCACAAAATCACGCAATAAACAATTCACTTTAGCATCTCAACCCATTATATGGTGTTTTTATGGGTCTTTTTGACCCCTGTTTTCCTTCCAACAACTTAGTCATAATGGGTTAATGTGTTATACAAAAATATTCTACGGAGAATTTCATTGGGGGTCTCCAAAGCCAAAAAATGTTTAAAACTTAAGAATAATGCGTAAAATGCGTAATAAAATGCAATAATTAAAAAGTTATAAAATTATAAATAATTTGGGATGGACGGGACAGATTTCGAACTATAACTAAATCTTGCAGTAACTAACTTTAATATCATATCATGACAAAAAAATGTGTGCTATCCTTACTTACATATAACGGAATCCTATTTTGAAGAAACCTCTTTTACAGTAATTATGATAAAAAAATGCTTATTTTGGGATGAACGGGACAAAAACCAGGTTCCTACTAGTATTTGGTCAGACTAAGGAAAGATTGCATTAATTTAATAAAATTTATCAACTAGGACATAGATAACAAAATAATTAATATCACTAAATAATGAAAATGACATTTGCGGCTTTTGTTTTTTCATGGGCAACTGTGCAACATAAGAGATTTTTTCATATAAAAATAATATTTTGAGTTGGCTTAGTAAAATGTTAATTAATTTACCTTAGGCGATTATCAAAGGCAAAAAAAAAAGTGTTTGTAATACTTAGGGAAATAGCCAATAAGTTGATGAAAAAAAATTTGCAATTTGACAGGTTTTAAATTTTCCACAATAGAAAAATTTCCCGTGGAATGGCCGATAATTCAATGAAATTTGAGACACTGCTTCCGTCGTCAAAGATAGCTCGGGGGATTGAAAATGAGCGAAATCGGTCAACGGACACGCCTACCGCCCACACAAAAAATACATTCAAATTGCAATTTTAGGTGTATTTTTCACGACAATGCAACCAAAATACGCATAAATACTAAGAATTGTAAGCGCAAGCTCTGAGAAAAAATTTAACGAATTCGGACAAGAGGGCGTGGCACCTCCCACATAAGCAAAAGCTTCAAAATGCTATACTGAAAGCGTTTTTTGAGATATTCGAACCAAATTCGACTCAGACACTAAGTATCATAAATGAAATCGGACAAGGGGGCGTGGCACCTCCCATATAAGCAGAAGTTTCAAAATGCTATACTGAAAGAGTTTTTTGAGATAATCCAACCTAACTTCACTCAAATACTAAAGACTATAAATGCACTCTCTAAGCTAAAACTAGACGAACTCGGACAAGAGGACGTGGCACCTCCTATATAAGCAAAAGCTTCAAAACACTGTACTGAAAACGTTTTTCACTCAGACACTAAAAACTATAAATCCAAGCTCTGGACAAAAACTGGGTGAACTCGGACAAGAGAGCGTAGCACCTCCAATATGAGCAAAATTTTAAAAATACTGCAGTGTAGGGTATTTAATGTTTGGCCAGGCCAAATTTTACACCCTTACTAGTTTTTTTTTGTGTCGAACGGTGTAATCATTGACAGTGTACCAAAATTTATCAAAATATCTTGTATCTACAATATAATGATTGAGATATGACCAGATTAAATTTAAAATCCAGGCCAGTGCCACGCCTTCCAATGGGTAAGTACAAAGTCGAAACTTAGTTTATTCTTCATAGCATGCTAATGTGATGATTGCCTGAAGTTTAAATGTTTAAGACGCTCCCATCAATTTAGAGGAAAAGCTCAGGTGAAGATATAGAAATATACATTTTTAAGAGAAGATATCTCCTAAACTATAGCTCGAATGAAAATAGCTTGTACATCGTTTCATAGAACATTTTTTTAACTATAAAACTGTTTTCGTAAAACTGACTTTCGTGACCTTTGACCATGAAATTGGGCATGTGCCATCACTCTAATTTCTAGTAATTTTTGCCTGTAGTCTTCGCTTATGATGTACTACTTTCGATTGATATTTCTTTGAAAGAGTTAATTTTTAGTTGCCGCTAACTCCTTTTTTTAGCTTCAATCGCAATACTTCTTTGTTTCCATGAGAAACGTTTCTCAGACACGGGATGAATCCGCCAATTCCAGTTTGTACTATCCAGCTTTATAGTTTTCCAGATATTCTTCGAAATCAATGCACTAAATTTATAACTCCGAATTTCATGAGAGCCAAGATAAAGCTTTTTTAGTTTTTTTGTACATAACTCTTTTTGCTACTTTTTAAGAAAGTCTAGAAAAAAATTACTTCATCATAACTCCGAAACTATTTAAGCCACATCGATGAGATTTGGTACAAGTGTGAAGAGCACCGGAAAATGATCATTGGAGAATGAGCGGTGCCATGCCCCCAAAATTAGTTGCTAGTTGAATTCGGGCTCTTTTGCTCAGCTTCAGCTATTAAGAATAGCAATCGCTTGCGAGTAATTTTTATAAGTTGAAGTCATATGTTAGGCCTTAATTATTTGAAGTAGAAGCATCACTTTTCATGCGAACATGTATCTACCTACACTTATTGTGTTTTTTTGGTATCTGTCCTACAAAAATATTTTTTCCATTATCAGTATAACACATTTTTGTTCATTGTGTGATTTTTTTATATTTTTTTTTTTTTTTTTTATTATTATTAATTTTTGTGTTTTGCGTTTTTGCTTTACTTTTGTTTGCAAATTCTTTATGCCTTGCAATTTTTGATTAAATTTATTTCAATTCACATGATAAAATAATGAATTATTTTGCAAGTTTTTCATGGCTGTCGTTCGCTTTTAGATGGAAGGTTGAGTAGCCCAATCAGTTGTTGGTTTCTTTGAAGAGCAAATGCCTATTGGGAATAGTTAAGGTTGACAGAAGTGGGGTTGTTTTATCACAGTAGTATGTAGGTGCTGTTGTGTGAGTGCTGTGTGAATTGTACTAATGAAATGTGCGAAATATTTTCAAGATACTCGTACAAGCGAAAGAACTGCTCACTCGTATCATACAAATGTTAAGAATATTTATAAAGTATTGTATTTTATTTATGGTTTCCCTTTAGGTTTTAGATAAAAATTTTGATTTTCTCGATGCGTGACTTATCTATTTTAAAAATATAAATCATATGAATTGATAAATAGATGAATTGAGTTCGAAAATAGCGAAAAGATGGAAATAATTACAGATAAACAAATTCAAAAATATTCTTAAATTATTTAAAAGTTTTTTATAAATAAATTTAAAGAAATCGGAAAGTACATTTACTGTTAAAAATTTGAATTTATTGTAGAAACTTGAAAATCCGATAGTGGGCCTTATCATGATTTTATTGAAAAATTCCTTCTCATGAATATACTTATTTCCTTCTCGAGAGGGAGCATATGTAATCGTAAATATTTAGCAGGGAAAATTTTTTCCAAAATTTTTTTTACAATTTTCGCCACAAAACTACTATGCAGTCCTGGTATTTTTCATCTGATTTTGACAGCTAAAGTTAAAAAAAAATTTAACAAGGTTTTTCGCTATTTTTGAAGCGATATAACAAGACTAGGTTATTTTAGCTATGGAACGTTATATGGTGGTTGAAAGCTTCAGCCTTTCTCTTCAAAACGTAATTTGAATTATACCGATATCTACCGAAAAACCGTGTTTTTAGCACTTTTAACTTAGGATATCTCGAAAACCAAAAGAGAGACAGCAATTTTGAAACCGGATTCGGGATCATCATCGACAAATACATCGAGAATGGCTATTTTAGTTTTTGTTTGATTTACTTATTTTTTTACTATCCTTAGAAGATCTATGAAAACTATCTATTGACCCATTTTGCCCAATAAAAAAAGAAGTTGTTGTGATATAGTCAATTTTTATGAAAATTTTCCGCCATTGTGGATCCGCCATTTTGTTTACAAAAGAAAAGATACCAAATTCAAAATCAGCAACCTCAAAAACCCCCTTAACCACAATTTTGTCGTGATATAATCAATTTTTAAGAAAATTGTCCGCCATTTTGGATCTTTCGTTTTGATTTTTAAAAAATCGTTTTAAGATTTAGAGTCAGCGACCCTCGAAACATAGAAATTGATATTTTTTTTTTATAAAAAATAACCAGGAAAGAGTTATGACCAGCTAGAATAGCATTCTAGACCACTGTGCGTCGTCCTATTAAGATATCTTATTTGAACGCCGTGAAAAAACTGTGTGTGAACTTTTAAGAAAAACTTGAAAAAAAATTTTTAAATAAAAGTTGAAAAATACTTTTTCAGAAAACTTGCAAGAATCAAGTCACGAAAGAACTTACAAAAAACTATTAAATTTTTTTTTTTATTTAATTTTAAACTTATTGAAAAACTTAAAACTTATATTTTCTAAAGAAATAGTTTTGAGACAACTTATACCTTTAATTCAAAAAGTTTAAGGTTTTTTCAACTTTTGCTTAAAGGACTTACTGACTGACTTAACTTTTAAAAATCATTTTAAAGTTTATTTCAAGGCCTGGTTTTTTGGATCTCATAACATGTAATTTTCTCAATAATTTTTTTTAAATTAAAGCTTTTCATATGCCATTAAGTTTTAAAAAGTACGAAGAATAAAATTCCAGCATCACCATTGCAACATTTTTAATGTTGACCTCAATTGTATCTATAAACTTTGCCTGCTCAGAACATATGTATGTTTATTTAAATGTGAACTCGCACATAAAAATAAACCATAACACTTTGGTTAAATATCTAATGTACTTGACTATTCGTACAATTAGACATAAAGAAAGAAACTCCTCTATTAAATTAAGCGTCAAGTAACATAGACAATAAGAGACAGACGCAACACAAAAAAGCATTGAAGCTATGAGTTACATGCAACTCGTACATATCTATGTATCTACACAAATAAATTATGTATTTAAATAACGAAAAATTTCAATTAAGCTGCTGCCAATTAACAAAGCCCAGTGATAATTTCACCAAAAACAGCCAAATGAAATGAAAATGATAAAAGAAAATCCCCCTCAAAAGACAGAAATAAAAAAACCAGCGCTTTTATACAAAAATATTAAAAGTATCTGTGAGCTGTCGAGTACGTACTCGTACATACGAGTACATATGCGAGTGTTTCAAGTGAATGAGTAGCATACGATACAGAGTTATACCGAGTACTTTGCGTACACGGAAAGAAAAAATATATAAAAAATTGCCAGAAACTTGCTGTAAAATGCGTACAAACGACAGATTTAGGTGTTTTTGTGAGTCAGAAAACATTAGGCAGCAGCATATTGATATTTAAAATTAATGATTTAAGTAACTTCTATAAGAAATCATATACAAAATTTTAAGATAGCTGAACAAAAATTCCGACTCAATAATTTTTCTGTGTCCAATAGGAAATATTCATAGCTGATTCAGTTATATATAACTTTATTAAACAGGATGGCAAATTTTGTTTTTTTGTTTTATAATTTGGTAGAAGTTCATTTTGAAACAAATAAATTTTCAGTTAACTTCATAATGATGACTGTGGTGCTGATGGCTAATGCGCGCATCTAACAGACTGTCTGTGAATATCACACAAGTTATCCAGGTTCAAATCTCCCATGCTAAACACAAAAAAAAAATTAAATTTTAATTGTTTTTTTTTTTTAATTGTATCTCTTATTATCGTTATAAGTTGTTCAAAAAAAAAAATATTAAAAATTTAATTCCTGTTCAATAATTTTTACTATCCTGTTAGATAATTTTTACTGTGCTAATATTAAAATATTTTCTTCTAAGCAACTTTGAAATTTTTACAAAAAATTTTAGGGAGTTTTTGATAAACATGGGTATTTCCACATAAAAATAAACCGTGAGCCAAAAAATTAGATCATCATATCTCTTAAACCATTTAACGTACATGCATGAAATTTGGTACGTTTGTAAAAAGCACCAAGACCAATAATGTCTACTGGGAAAATGGCGGTTCCACGTTCCCACAAAAATCACTTCTTTATATCTCTGAATATATTTAACGCACGTGAATGAGATTTGAAAAATGAAAGAGCGGCTGGACAAATAATGTTCACTGCGAAAATAGACGATTCCATGCTTCTAAAAAAAAATTCATAGCTAATGAGATTTGGTACATACGTAAAATGGTACGGGACAAATAACATCATTTGGAAAAGTTGGTGATGCCACGTCAACTTCACAAGATAAGGTGAAGCAACATACACCGGGAAATACTGGTTATTTGTTAGATTTTCAATTTAAAATTTGTATAATGAAAAAAAATGCCCCATGCACAGTGGGCTCCTACGTGTTTGACTTTATTGACGACAAAATCGTGGTATGGGGATGTGTTTGTACTTATTTCAGGATTATGAAACTGTTTCAAGAAAAAACGGAGCTGATCGGTTTCGAAAGTTACAGCCAATTACATGGTTTTTTATTTTCTACTGTACAGTAACAAAAAAAATTAAATGAAAATGTCATGGATTCAACACGAAATCACGTAAATTTATTCATAAGGACTAATGGAATCTAAAAAACAGGGTTCTGAAATCAAACCATTGGTAGTCCTTTGCAATTTTGTAAAGAAAAGGGTTTTTTTGCAAATTGGCCCAAAACCTTTAAAAATAACAAGAAATTAAAACAAAAATTGTCATTTATAATGGACTTGTCAAATCTAAATCTGAATCCGCTCGCAGAATTGCTCCATCGCATATAGTTTTTGAGATATTCTAACATATAAAAAAACTAATGACGATTTTTCGTAATTGTTGATGTTATATCATAAGACCAGATAATTGTAAGTCATAAAACCTGATACAGAAGATGAAAGATCCATTCTTTTTCTTTAAAATTCAATTTGAATTACATCAATATCTTTTGTTTTTTCCTAAATATCTTAACCTTAAAAGTTTAAAAAGTTCTAAAAATCGGTTTTTGGCTATATTCGGGGTTAAATATAGAACGAATGAAATTGTTAAGCTATTTTATATTAATTGCATTGATTAGTACTGTTCTTAGTCTTCACAATAAGTTCCAAAATGAGCTCGTATGATTTTCCATTACAAAGCTATGATCATTTTAAAAAGGCATTACATTTACATTTTCAAGTTAATTTGTATGAGAGCCCCCCTAGGAGGTTGAGATAAGGGACGGACATTTTAGAAAGAAATGTTGAGGAGAGGAAAATTTAAGGAGTTGCTTATCAGTTTTTCCTTCATAGGGAACTAATTTATTATTTACTGCACAGTATAAAAGAAAAAACATGTAATTGGTTGTAACTTACGAAACCGATCAGCTGCGATTTTACTTGAAGCAGTTCTATAATCCTGAAATGTGTGCGAACACATCCCCATACCCCGATTTTGTCGTCAATAAAGTCAAACTCAAAACACGTAGGAGCCCACTGTGCATGTGACATGTCTTGTTCGACCGTGATTACAAAAAAAAGTATAAATCATTTTTGAGTAATATCAAAACTATTTTTAAGGGACATCAATGCACAACATTCTAAAATTAGTCTCATTGAAATATTCCCCGAAATCGGCGTTTGAATTGTTGGCCGCGAAAAACACTTCTGTTTTTGTCCCGTGCAAACGCCTTGGTTTTTTGCAATTAGCTTGAAAACGTAAAATTGTCCAAAATCAACCTTAGCCCCAATTATAGGGCTCATTAAGAGCTATTAGTTAAGTCTATTGTCAAAATAAAAATCCATTATACTTTGATATTTTTTACTTTTAAAGTTTTCGACAGTCACGTTCGACATCATAGAAATGCCCATATGTAAAATGCACGAAGACTAACAAAAAATCAGTAATTTTTGAACGATTTTCGCTACAAAAATTATAAAACTTTTCTTGCCGTGTTCATACATATGAAAGATAGATATCACGTCGTAAGGGCATTGAAAACTTAAAAATGTGAAACTTGAAGCCCGCATTACATCAACATAAAAATGACTGCCTGCGACGTCGTCACAATAATTAATTCACATAAATAGTAGATTGCACTCACAAGCATAGATATATTTAATTATTAGTCATTGCTAAAATGCTGATTTGCTAAATTGTTAAGTGCCATTTGCTTAGCTGGCTGGGTTGGTTGAATTGGTTGGGTTGGCTGGCTTAGAGAAAGAAGAAACCATTTAACAAATGAATTAAAGGAATTGAAGAAAGACAAAAAAAAACAGTAGCCTCGACTAATTACAAGTAAAAAGAAAAAAAAATCACAAAACAACAACAAAAATAAAGACACAAAAATGCAACAATTGAATGGGGTACTAACCATTTAATTAAAGGTTTCACTGTGCGGCTCCGGTTGTAGTTGCAATTTGCATGATGAGCACGTCGTGTTTTCTATATCCAAATTAGCAGCACAGCACCATATGTATGATATATGTTTTTGTATGCAGCCAATAAATTTAACACGTTGCTGAGAAAAGTGCAGTTTAGGGTGAAGTTACAAATAGTAGTAGATAGACAGGCAATAGATAGATTAAGCTGGTAAAACTGGTAGCGTTTAAGGCTACGAAATTAACACACAATCTATTTTTGAAGGTAACACTTTTATATTTACATATGTTATTGCAATAAAAAGAAACGACGGCAACACTTTTCAATACTTTATTTTTTGTAGCTGCGAAATTACTGCATAAACATACGATATATCTTTGTATCTATATGCAAAATGTGATATTTTCACCTTTTTTTTAACAAAAAATTTCACAATTAACACTTGACGTTTAGTAGTAAGGCTCGAGACTCTATCACAAGATCACAAACACAATTGCAACAAATAAATTTTGATTAAATCAAATCAAAGATGATGATGATGATCACTGAGACAGCGGGATATGACGTCACACAAGCACCAAATAGCTAGATAACCCATAGAAGTAACAAACAACATTTGCGAATTTTATAGATACAAACAACAATATCAAGCGTTGTATTCAATCAGATACCGCGATGCAAAATACCCGTATACGAGCATGTATGTACAACATTCGCATTCAATCGTCACAAAGTAAAAGTTTCGGGTAGCGAATCGTCGCTCAGGCAGAACGTTTTTAACACAAAGGCACACAAATTAAACGCGACGAACGACCCAAAAACAGCCCGCAGTCTGTGTTGTTCACGGCTTGACAATTGTTTGACAACTACTGTTGCTGCACAAAGCAGTGCTAATAACAAAAGAGCGCACAACGAGTGCTGGAGACCTATGGCAAATGCAGAGAATCCGATACCATACTATAAAAGATACTGTATCTCATGGGCTTAGCGTTTGTTTTGAAAACTTAGTCTGATTCATAGCAAGCTAACGTCTAGCTAGATTGTTAATGTTAGTAAGCAAATGGTGTATAAAAAGAGCGAAAAAGAGAGAGAGAGCGTGTGAATCAACACACATTATAAAGAGCTGAATACATAAAAACAGAGTTACCATACATTCTGCATACTAAAATTCAAAAAACTTTTAAGGCCTAAATACCTAGAAGCATGTATGTGGTTGATTCTATTCACGAAGGAATATTCTGCGGCTCACCAAATTTTACATATTTTTGTAACAATATCTGATTGATTTATGATCAAAACTAAACATTTAAATTGATTCTAGTTTGCCACTGAAAATAAGCTCTGTCCCAAAGATATTTCATTAAAAAAAATTTAACTTCAAAGTGCCAAATCCTCAGCCTCCTGGCATGCCCCTTTTTCGAAATTAAAGTTTTAATGGTAATTTAAACTCAATTTCGAGTTTGCATGCGTACATATTGCGCTTTACATGAGATTTTTCATCAATAGCCTTTCAGTGTAACTGTCAAATTTTGCAATTAATATTCAATTCTATTAAAAAACATGTTATTGAACTTTGTCACATGGCTTTTACCTCAGCTTCCTGCCACATCAAAACATTTCAAAATTTGATGAATTTGCGTATCTATCGCGTTACTTTTTTATTGTTGCAAGTGTACGAAGAAAATTTATCTCAGAACCGCTTTCATTTTTAGCCGATAGGCCGAGTTTCGTTTGTGAAATTGCGGCCAGTCAAATCCTCAGCTTCCTTACATGCATAAGGTAAATGCATATCAGTTTAACGTAGAAATCCATAATTTCGTCGTTGATCGACGTATTGACGATTTATTCACTGAAAAATGAAAATATCTCAGCCTCCTGGCCTCAGTATCCTGGAAACTAAGATATCTAATTTTTGTTTTTTAGTAGTAAAAATAATTGAGTTTTTTTAACAAACAACACCAAATAAGATTATTTCCTTAGGTACTCAGCTTCCTAAGCTCATTTTTTTAAACGGCCATAAAATTCGTGCATCTTTTTTTGACCGACCCGAATTAGAAAAGTACAAAAGGGCCCCAAGCTGAGCTTATACTACTTGACTGAACTCAAATACAAAAAAAAAGATTTTGTCCTTCTTTCGTGAGTAGAATCAACCACATATAAAAGAAAAATTTATCGTTTAGGAGTTATTTGATAATAGCCAAGTTTCTTTTGAAGCGTATATACAATAAACGATAAAAAGTCCAAGAGTCTTTCAAAAATAAAAACAGTTTAGAAGTTATTCCATAAAAACCAGTTAAGCGCAAATAAACGTCAAACAATCACTTTTTATTAAATAACTCCTAAACGGTAAATTTCTTTTTGCATAAAATTAAAATTATTTGTAGAGCATGATTCTCCATAAAAAAAAGACAGTTGTGCTTTTAGTTGTGCGACCCACCCTTTATGAGTTATCGCAATTTGGAAACTTACACAATTGTACGCATCAAGAAAAACAGGGCTAATAGCAAAAGCCTTAACGCGTACCTAACTAAACCATTCAACGTCCGGTATGCAGTGGCAACCCTAAAGACTTTATATGAGAGAGTCTATTAATGCAATCGCTCACTTTCTTTTTGTCTTAAGCATTACTAAAGTGCAAGGCTCTCAATGACTGACTGACGGAATAAACTAAATAAATTTCACAGATACAAATGCATAAAACAAGTGTAAAACAAGTAAATCCATCAAATCGACGCTGAATTGCAGTCAGATAAAACTTGAGCAGAAAATCAAAAAGAAGCCACAAAAATGTTAATACAATGCAATCAATTGATATGTACACTATCAACACCAAACAACAAAAAAATTAAAAATCAGGCTCACAAAATTGCTTTTGTCAGCAAAAGCTGCTGCATTTCTTTCTCATTAAAAATTGAATGGATCTCTTGATGTTTAGGAATTTTAATATTCCATTCTCTTGTATCTACGCTCTTTTATATACTCTCTGTTTTTGAATAGCTGAATCAAAAAGAACTCTCTCAATGTACGATAAAAAATGCCATATCTCATTTTATGTTTTTATCGATTGTTTGTTGTTATTACTAAATGGTTTTTACGCACATATTGCTACATTGGACTTTTTCGAACTGTAAACAAAAAACTATGCTTTGATTTTTTATCCATTTCCATGCGTTACTTCGAATCAAATTTTTAAAGTCCTTTACACGGAGAAAAATCAGTGTCATAATTTTTACTCCACTCGGTAGTAAAGTAATTAACACTAACTTTCAAACATAAATTACCTTACTTTATATAACCATTTTGACTTTATAATTCTAGTAAAAATATTTATGTGTGGACAGACATTTGCTTAACATCATTATATGGGTCAGTAGTGTAGAGGTCTAACAAGTTTATAATTGTACGTAAAAATAACATTTTTCTATCTATCACGCGGACGGACCCCGGTTCAAATCCTAATGAGGTCAGTTCGTTTTTGTTTTTTTCTTGTCTAAAGTTATCAGTTGTTGTATGGTTCGTTACTTTTGTTTTTTTTTTTGTTTGTTTTTTGAACTTTATTTCCATAAAAAAATATTGTACGGTTATTTGAAAATTCTGAATTGACTGTTTTAGTAATAATTGACTGTGTTTTTCTTTACTGGAGAGTTGTCACTATTCTGACTTAATATTTTAGTAAAACTTTCTAGCAATAAAGTAGTACCAACTATTAGTTTTTCTCCTTTCAGCTCGTTAACCGGATCAAAGACATATATAGGTAGAAATTAACACAGGACCACAAAAAAAAAAAAGTCCTGTAGTAGAAAGTTGAGGTACCATACGGTATGGTTTTCAATGTGCTAAAAACGAATCCGAGGTCAGAATTTAGCCATCACCCTCAGATTTTGAGATATCCTTGCTTAAAGTTGCAGAAAAGGCTGTTTTCAGGCTTATGGTGCAGTTCCAGGATATGTGGTGGTTCCATTTTTTCAATGCAATCGAATAGCCATAATCTTCCTTATAAAACTATACATTCTAATTTTTTCGATTGGACTTTTACTTCCCGAGATATCACCGTTTGAAGTAAACGTATCTCAACCCCCATACAAAGCACTACATTATATTTGAAGCGAAAAATCCATTTAACACATAAAAATGATAACCCTTTACTTCAAAGTTAGATAACTCTGAAAGTAAGAGTCCAATCGGAAAAGTTTGAAGGCATAGTTTTATAAGGAAGATTGTGGCTATTCGATGTCATTGAAAAAATGGAACTACCACATTTCCTGGAACTGCACCATAAGCCTGAAAACAGCGCTTTCTGCAACTTTAAGCAAGGATATCTCAAAATCTGAGGGTGATGGCTAAATTCTAACCTCGGATTCGTTTTTAGCACATTGAAAATCATACCGTATGGTACCTCAACTTTCTACTACAGGACTTTTTTTTGTGGTCCTGTGTAATCAAATATTCCTTAAATCTAAAGCATCAAAATTTTTAACCAATGTGGTTTACTTAGAATGCGCCAAATTACATAATTTTTCGGAAAAATTACGATTACACATTTTGTACAGGGGAATATTCTTTATCAATTGGTGTAGATTTTATGTATCTTAGAATTATCAGAAATATCGGTTCCTTTCTTGACTGGTCTATTATATAAACTGTCAAAATCAATTCAAATTCGGCAAATTCGAGTGTATTTATTTTAACAAAATTTTAAAGCGAAATCAATAGCGATTCTAAGCAATGATTATGATTTGATCAAAATTTACTGAGTTACAGCAGTTAAAAGTTTGATTTTATAGTCGTTATTCATATCAAAGTCAAAGGTTGAATTTTATTTGACTTGTATGAGACAATTTTCTTGAAAATCACCAGCACTTATTAAAAGTTGTCGTTTAAGTTTAAAAAGAAAATTGCATCTATAGCCCACTCATTAAGACGATATTTAACTTTTGATAGTAATAATAGTGGTAATATACGGATTTTATTCTTTAAATATATTTCCAGAACGTAGTTAGTTAATCTATATATATAAAAATGAAATGGTGTCCGTATGTAGCTTATGAACGCGGAAACTGCAAGGCCGATTTACATAATTTTTTTTTTTAAATTGTTTGTTATGGTCTGTAGCAGGTTCTTAAGGGGGTGGGATGGCAATGAGGGGAACGGGGGTTGCACCCCCCATACGAAAAAAATGAAAAAATGCTATATCTCTACAGTTATACAAGCTATGATTATGAAAGTTGATGAACTTACGCATAATGTAAATATCTACCATTTACCATGCAAAACTTGGGGGATATTGGGTGTAGGAGAGTTGCATCGACATTTCAAAATTACACAAAATGCTATATATCTTCACATATCGCAGATATCGTTATAAAACTTGGTACATACATGAATATTCTATCTACCATTTACTTTGAAAAACAAGGGCAGGGGGTGAGAAGGGGGAGTTGCACCCTTCATACAAAAAATATATAAAATGCTATATCTCTGTACCTATGGGAGCTATGATTACAAAAGTTGATACTTGGATCTTTAAAAACCTTGGTGATTGGAAGAGAGGGACGATGGAGATGGATGGGACTTCGTACGTAAGGGCATCGGGAATGGGCGAACGAAGTTGCAACCAGGCCAGCTAGTACTCAATAAAAGACTTTCAAAAAGTAGGGGAAAGTGGGGTAAGGTGTGAAGTGGGATAAAGTGGCAAATGCCCCTTTTCGGGCAAACTAGCAAAGTATAGCTGTCATGCGCTTCTGACATGTACTTGCAATGACCGTAAGCAAATCTTCATGGTATAGCGATGCGTGGATACGTATTTTTGTGATCTCTGGAATCATGTAAAGTTTTTAAGTGATTTTGAAATTTAATTTTGAAATTTTTAAGCATCGATATTTTTACTGTTTCTGGAGATAAACCGATTGTAAGTACACAAAAATATTCTTTGTAGTCTTAATTTTGATAACGCAAAAAGATTCCGTGTAATTCATAGAGTGAAAGAATGAAGCTCACATTTTTTGCAAAATGTGGTATCGGGGTAAAGTGGGAAATTTTTTATGGGGTAAAGTGGGAAATGTTATTTCACGATTGCTAGTCCCCACATGCCAACGTATTATACTATTTCATGATCCATATAAGTGTTGTACATTTATATTGTGAGTAACCACTCCGGAAAAGCTAAGCGAGTTGCAAAAAGCAGCTGAGAAACGTTTAGCAAATAAACGGAAGAAAGAGGGAAACGAATCACCAAAAAATAGAGTACCAGGAGCAAAAAATCAACACCAGCAAAGAAAGCGTCAAAGAAGAAACAAAGAAGTTCTAGCTCAGATGAAGATCGTGAATTTTGCACCATTTGCATGGAACTCATGCCCAAAAGCATGACCAGACACAATACCATCAAATGCAACCTAAAGGATTGTCAACGCCCACTTCACTTGAAATGCGTTAATCTCACTACAAGCTTCTTTTATTATTAACACTGTGACTCAGACTTTGATGTTTCATCAGAGAACGACGAATAAGCTACTATTTCACAAATTTTTTTGAACACATTTTTTCATATATTTTTTTCCAGCAAAATCATTAATTCTTTTCATATTTACTCTTATGGGTGTGTTCCTTGAACCCTTTTTGACTTACAATAAAGATATTAGAACTTTTTTCCAACATTTGTATTAGTTTTTATGAGTTTTGATAGTTTCCCACTTTACCCCACGATTTTTAATTTTTGCCATTTTGGGCATCCTCGATCAAAGCGTCGTACTCAACAGAAAATTCATATTTTCGGTTCGTTTCTTCGGCAAAAATATAGCTTATTTAATTTTCTTTATTATAGGAAGTTGAAACATGAAAAAATAAGAAGTTTTGTTCTTTTTATGGAGCTTTGAAAAAAAATTTCCCACTTTACCCACTTTCCCCTATATAATTTTCCGAAAGTTTTAGAGATGTTATAAACTATTTGTGATCAGATTTAATATATCTTCACAAAACTTCCGTATTTTAATTAAATATAAAGCATTTTTGGGTAAAATTTCATATGATTATTTCATAGTTCGGTTTTCTCAGCACCAAGCAAAAAATTATTTTATTTAAATTCGAATTGAAGGTATAAAAGTTATTCAATTTAGATGGGATATTAAAAAACATTTATTTGCATACTGAACTCATAAAAATATTGAAACAAGTAGAACATGGCCCCTATGACACTCTTATGTAATTGAAAATAAAAAAAAAAAAAAAACATCATGGAGAATGTTATACCATAAAGGGAGCAATCAAAAGATATCGCATCAAAATTAACGCGGTTTTTTTCTAAATTGAAATTCAAATTAATGCAGCAGAAAAGACCTTAATTTGCTCCAAACATACGTAACAATTGAGTTCAATTGAAATTAAAAAATCCAACTGGAGTAAAAATTCTACAGAAACTCTTTAAAAGTTTGTCTGACTTATAATTGAAACAAACTCGGCGAAGCGGGCTCTTGTTTCAGCTCGCTTAACCGCAATCAAATTTGAGATTGAAATTATTTAAAATGACATGTTAACAATAACAAAACAACCACAATAATACCTACCATAAAGAATAAGAATTTAGAAAAGTATAGCAGGTCTACACCGAATATAGTTTTGTCAACTTCAAATAAAAACATCACACACAATTTAATAATATAATTTTTTTTTAATAGTTTTTACAAAATTCTCCAAGCTTACCTTCTCCTTGAGTAGGGAATTTTGAATATGATGTTTTTCAATACTTAGGAAATGATTTAAGAAGCCCTGACGGCCTTGATTTCAACATTTCGACCCAATGGTTCCACGATGGTTCGATGCATATTTACATAAAACAACTAACTACAACTTTAACTTTTGAGTACATAAATTTTTCTAAGCTTGGATTTTTGTTTAAATATATTTTTCAAAAAAAAAAAATACAATACGAGAGATTCAAATTTTTCTCATGACTTCTTGTTTTCGTTTTATTCTACTCTGCATATTTAAATTAATAAACGTCGTTAATATACAGGGTATATTCGAGAGTACACGTATAATGCATAATAACAGCTAGATCATCCAAATGGCAACATCACTTCATGTCTGTATACGTACATCAAACACATGCAAATGACAATGTAATACTTATGAATTAATGGCATTGACAAAAAAAAAAAAAAATACGTACTTAAGTGACCTTAAAAAGCAATAAACTCAGGAGAAATATCAGACAATGATGTAAAAGAAAGCGCCGTTGTAAATGCATGTATTTTTCTGATTAAACAATAAATCAACTTGATTCAGGTCAATTACAAAAGGCCCAATACAAAGAAAAATTATAAATATTAGAAACTATTTTCATTTGGCGTGAAATCACTTTGGACTTGCCATAAAACATTTATTTTTGTACATCAAACTCTTAATCATGAAAAGAATTTTTATCAAAAACTTAATTTAGCACTTACAAACTTTTAGGTTGCACAAAGCGAAAGAATTTATTCGATTTATAAAAATAACTAAATAGAAACAAAGTTCGCAGTCTCCACCTTAGTGTTTTTTTATAAAAAGTATCAAAAACCTATATATCTAAAGATACAAATGTTAGTTACACTGTATGTTGAATTGAATTGGATACAAATTTAAAGCAAGTTTTAGCCAAATTCATATAGAGGTTAGGAGCCTTCACAAGACATCTTGAAATAATACTTTTTTCTACTCGCACATTTTACACTGAACTATGCTTTAGATCCAAAAAAATTCAAGATTCAAATCTTCAATGTACACTGATTACATTTTGGCAATAAAGTACTCTGTGTTGTTTCGTCAGTGTCAAAAACAAACCTGACTACAGCAAATACTTCAGTGTACTGTATTTTATACAAACAAATACTTCAGGTCAGTATAAAATGTGCAAGTAGAAAATTGCAGTAAAATTTTTGATATGGTATGCAAATTGCAACGCATTGGTAACACATGTCGGTTGTAGCTTTTATACAATTTCCCGAGAGAGAAAGAGCGTAAACAAAACAGAGACACAAGAAGAGAGCAGTATATGTGACCTGGTCTATGAAAAAGAGGCTTACGTGCGAAAAAAAAAAAAACTTTGTGAAAACAACTGGAAAACAACTTTTAAAGGTTAATTTATGCGATTTGCTTTGATTGGTAGTTTTTGACCATAGATTTATATTGGATATAGATTTATTTGGTATTGCTATATTGACATAATATGACAAGATTTCATCAAATAAAGCTAGATGGCAAAAACTTGCACTTTGTTTTCCATCAGTACAATCTCCTTCCACTTATTTCAGAAATCTTATATTTTTACTTATTCGAAGATCCGTTTTCAATAAAGCAAAAACCTCTCGTTCGGTCAGAGCTCCGCGTTGTTCGCTTTTTTTGCATCAAAATTGAAATTGCTGCTCTTGTATCACTTTATGATACCCTAAGGCTCTTTAAAGCTAAGAGCCATGAGAGATAACAATGCGTAGTGTTCACGAATAAATAGTAGAAGACATTCGGATCTGTTACCCTAGAACCCTCTAGGTTTCAGCTTAAATTTATTTTATCCATATTTTAAGTATAGAAGATTTCGAGATACGATTTCACATTTAAGAGTTGGAGTTCTGCTTGAAGAGTTATATCATCTCTGCACTTACTTTGGGTATTAAACATTTTTTCCACCGTAAGTTTTTTTTCGTATATCTTTTTAAGTGTCGTTTGATACAGGTATAGAAAAAATAACACCCTTTTTTTCAATGAATACCATAATAAGATAAATCAGAATCTTAAAAAACAAAAGCATTTTCTGGGGCAATCCTTGTGTTTGTATAACTTTTTGGCTTGTTGGTAAAAGCTTAATTTTTCTGTAAAAACTTTTTCACAAAACCAACTCTAATTAATACTGCCGAATAATGAAGAGCTGGCAAAGAGCAGTAACAGCTGCTGTTTAGCAACACAACAACAAAAACAAAATCAAATGTCTACACTCTTTGGAGTGGTTTCATCATTGCGAGCCAAATTTAAAGTCGTATGCGAGGAAAAAACATATTTTCATTCGAAGTTTAGTACATGCAGAATACTTTTATTTGTAGTAAGAGCTTGGCATCTAACAAAGGTGGGCATTGGGCGATTATCTCACTATAACTTTTGACTGGAAGCAAAATTGATATGTCCTATACAAGAGGCCTATCTCACTTTGCATTAATCTCATAAAGAAAAAAAAGTCGTAGACTATTGAAAGATATTTTTGAATTAAACTATTTATAATTCAAATTTTGTAAAATTAAAATTGAAAAGTATACAGTTCTGTTTTGAATAAAACCAGCTTTTTACTTATTTGATAAATTTAAATGTTTAGACTTTAAAACTCAAAATTTATTTTTATGTCTGTTTTATGTAATTTAACTTTGGTTACCCTCTACAATTTTTCATCGTCATGGCCAAATGCAGCTGTTGTTAATATTGTTGGAATGAGCCAACTTTAGTGTTGTTGTTGTCAGTTGTGGCATATTGTTGCTGTAATTATTATAATAGCAACAACATACAAACATTTTTAATGCATCAAACTTATTGTACTCGTATATATACATAGTTGTATTACATACATTTTTTTCATAGTTTGTTGCTTTAGATATTCATTGGAATAAAGCATAACCACCACAACAACTACAATAATAATAATAACAACAACAACAACAAATACAAAGTATATACAATGTTATTCACATAAATAGTGATTGCGGCTACTATGAAATTTGTTTGTTAGCTACTACCACCATTTGTACACCTCCAACTGCGCAAGTTCCCATCTCATAACTCCCAACATTCATAGCGTTTTGACGACGATCGCTCATTCGATTCAATTTCATTTCCAATTAATGAGCTTAAAAGCAGCAGCAGTGGCTGCACCAACAGTGGCAGCGATTCTTTATTACATATATCCAAAACTACAGGTGCTTGTGAGGGCTGCGGCATCGGAAGAATTGAAATCGGCAGCGTCAGTGTCTGCGCTTGCTGCTTCCCTAAGCGCTTGAATTGCGTTTCTGCATTTAAACGGTGTAACTCACTGAATTGTGACGTGCTCATTCATAAGCTTCATCATTATCATCATCCAGAGCGTCGTAACTGATGTGGAGCATTCTTATATTTTGTGTTGTTGGCTATGTACATATATGTAAGTATATGTATGAACATTTTTTATACATCATTTTTAATTTATTAAATTTGCTTTTGTCTGGCAAGAACATACCTATATATTTCGGCATTAACTTATCTGTTAGCTGTTAAAATTGCATTAGCCGGTAGCATTCAATATTGTAGCGGTTTTTCCTTATAAGTACGTACTTGTTTGTATGATTTGTTTTACAGTAAAACCTCAATAATCTTAATGAAAGGGTTTAATGAAAGAGTTTAAGTTCTTTGATAACATTTTCTACAGAAAGAACTGTATTTGCAGAAATCTAATCAGAGGCCTCAGAATTATATTGATGACCTCCACAAACAAATTTTGATTTCTGGTTTCGAAAAAAATCTAGGAATCACACAACAATTTTCGATCTGACTTTCATAGATTTTCAATAATATTGCATTGTAAATTTCTCCTCGGAGTTTAAGCTATCGGTCGTAACAAAGGTTAAGGGATCGAGCCGTGAATAAAACTTAACAGAGAAGTTAAAAGAACTTTTTTAATGTTTTTTTTAAGTTTAGCTTTAAACTTTGAAACATTAGGATAAACGTTTTAAAAATAAACTCAGAAAATTATTCGTGAGAAAAAATTTTTTTAAGAGTTTCTTTTTGTATTTTTATTCTTAAAAAAACTTTTTAAAAAACTTTCCTATAAAAACTTTTACCAAACTCATGTGAAGTTGGCTCCGGAATTGTCGAAAAGTTTTCTGAGTCCGTTGGGAATAGTTCTTGAGGTGTACCGTTTTTTGCTCAGCGCCGCTTTTTCCACGTGGAGTAGGTCTGATAACATATTTGAGGTCTGGAGTTCTTCATATTTTTTTTTTTTTTTTGTGAAAACATCATAAAAAAATTTCTTGCAATAAGAGTTCTGATGAGAGTTCTTGATTGCGCTCGAAGAGTTCTACAGAAAGTATTTATACTACTTTTCCAAATTACTTCAAGGCCTCGTGTTAATCGCTATATAAGGTTCCATCGGTCAATCAGGAAAAAAAAATCCGATTAGAGTTCTGAATAGCCCCCGAAAAAGTTCTAAAGGAAGTCACAGTAAATTTTTTTCAAATATTTCCTTTTTTTTTCTGAGTGGCCGACGGAATCATATTTAGTAGTGATTAACGAATAGTTTGTAAAAACTTACTAGGAATTTATTTAGAACTCCCCAAGTGCTACCTAGAACTTTAATCAGAACTCATCTACGATAAAAATAATTTTTTCGGATAACTAACTAGTTATTTAGAAAATAAAACTAAATTTTTCCGAGTTTTCAATTGAAATGAAAAGTACAAATATTTTGGAAAATTTGTACTACAATTTAATTTAGAACTCTTCGAGCGCTATTCAGAACTGCTCTCGGATGAATTTTTTATTTTTTGTCCTGAGTGACTAATGTAACCTGATTTAGCGATTCACATGAAAAATACGAATAATTTGGAAAAATAGAACAAAGATTTTCTGTAGAACTCTTCGAGCGCTATCCAGAACTCTCATCAAAACTGTTTTTGCAAGATATATTTTTATGAAAATCTACAAGCTATGATTATGAAAATTAGTGAACTTATGCATAATGTATTTGCCATCAACCATGCAAAATTTGAGGGGGATTGAACCAGGGGACGTTGAGGCCCCCATATGAAAAAAAAAACACACACAAAATGCTACATCAGTGTTTCTATATCAGCTATCATTATGAAACTTGGTACATGGATGTTTATTGCGTCTATTATTCAGCATGAAAAGCTTAAGAGGGATTGAACGAAAGGGATTTGCACCCCCCTTACAGTAAAAATACTCAAAATGCTATATTTCTACGCTTATAGTAGCTATCGTTATAAAAGTTGGTACATAAATATACATTCTATTCACCTTGAAAAACCTGAGGGGTTGGAAGAGAAGGACGACAGAGATGGATGGGACTTGGAACATATGTAAAGATCATCGGGAACGGGCGAACAAGGTCGCTACCGGGCCAGCTAGTATTTTTATAAAAAATATATAAAAAACTCCAGAACTCTTTCATGTGAGCTTAAAAATGTTATCAGAACTTCTCTGCGTGAAAAAGCGGCGCTAAGCAAAAATCGTTACACCTCCGATGTTTGGAAAATTCCGGAGCCAACGTAACGTGAGTCTATACCAAACCATATTGATTTCAGGGTAAAATAATGTAATTCTAATTGCTCCGAAAATCAAATCGTTTCATATGTATCTGTATACATTGCATGTTTTTGCCGCATCGCATAATAAGCCCTTCATGATTGGCATCTGCATGTTGTCAGTTATCGATAAGATGCTTTTTTCGATTAGCATAATGAAAATCAGCATCCACAAGATACTTGAACACGTAATAATTTATCCCAAAAGATGAAAAGGCAAATGCAAACGCATAAACAGAGGTGGATTTAATATTTGAATTCTTTTCTAATAAAGAAATTCATGCAACAATGCTGTGCAAGTAAAATGTGTTAGACGAGATCTATGAACGATGCTGTTTTTGTAATAAAGATTATCTTTTTTACTTGAACTTATTGTTTTAGTATATGGGTGATTCTCAGATAACTGTACTTTTTGTGTCCTCTGGCGATTTCACCTATACAGTAGGCTTTTTTTCACAAAAAATTACGCTATAAGTTAGAAACTATGCTTTTCTAATAGAGCGTATCAATTTTACCACCAAATATTTATTGGTATACTTTGAAAGTTTGCAAATATACCCCAAATGTCACAAACGTGGCATGTCCTACCCCTACTTTTTATACACAAAACGATGAAAAACGACCAAAAAACGGAAATAGAACAGAAAACAAGTTACTACACATATTAAGTAAATACTTAAGGCTACAATATTCTGAGCTCATCTGCAGTTTTAAATAATTTTTAGAGGGCACAATTTCGAATTGAAAAGTGTCCCCTAGTTTTGGAAAAAAAAAAATTTCTTGAAAGCATTATGCTACTACTGCATGGTACTACTGTTTCAGTCAATAGATTGCAATACATATGCATTAGTTCTGATCACTATCCATCACCCAAAGGTCATCGTGTCAAGACGAGTCCAAAAAGAAATCTGTTTGCGTTTTATAGGGCAGTTTATAAACAAAAGCAGTTTTTTTTAAAAATTATGGTCACAAACGTGGCACTCGGCACTCCCAGGTAGTACATTTTATTTTATGCATGAAACAATTTTTTTGTAGGATTTACATACATGACCTCAAATTCTTTCGGAAAAATCTTGAACTCAAAAGCGTGCTTTACAATGAGCGATAAACTACAAAAATGTCACAAACGTGGCGCATCAAAAATGTCACAAACGTGGCACTTTTTATCAGTCTGCAAAAAACATATTTCGATATAAAGTTTGAGTATACAGATGTTAAGTTGAAGGCTATTAATTATGTTTTTAATACAAAAATTTTTCTACACCATCAGAATCCTGAGTTATCCTTGCTCAAAAGTGAAAAAATCACTGTTTTGACATCTACTTGAAGCTATAGAACAAAAACAACAACAAGTAAAATTAATTTTTGTTAATGGATTCAGACAGCCAAATTTATTGCCAACAAGACATAATTTACCGTTTTTCAATTGCATTCCCAGCTTTCGAGTTATAAACGTTTAAAATAAGGATAACATACAAAAGATTTTTCGTGACCCAAAAGTTATAAAAAATCAAGTTTTATTATTTTTATCAATAACATATTTAATTAAAAAAATTTCGTGACCTTGCAGACCATAATCGCATAAAAAATTACAGTTCTATGCTAGATTTAGCGAATGACCCTACTAAACTATTGCTTTGCAAATTAACAGAATCAAAATTTCATCTGTTCATTCATTAAATCTACAATAGAGCCTTATTTTTTCATCCGATTTTAGTCTGCACAGGCTTAAAATTTTTGTGATAAATTATATTTTTGATAAAAATAATAAAACTTACCATTTTTGTTAATTTTTCGGTCCAGAAAATCCTTTGTGTGTTATTAAGAGGTATCCTTTTTTTAAAGGCTTATAACTCGGAATCTAGGAATCTAATTGAAAAACGGTAAATTATGTCTTGTTGATAATAAATTCGGCTGTCTGAATCCAATGACAAAAATTAATTTTACTTGTTGCTGGTTTTATTAAGTAGATGTCAAAATTGTGATTTTTTCACTTTTGAGCAAGGATAACTAAGGATACTGATGTAATAGAAAAAAATCAAGATCAGATTCGTAATATGCAATATATCTCTCATCAGAACCCTTCAAAACCATGATTTTTCCATACTGTGGCTAAAATGTCACAAACGTGGCAATTTGGTCACAAACGTGGCAGCAAAATTTCTTAATTTCGACCTCAAAGCCGTAAATTCACACTTGTAGTTGATCTACTTAAAAGGTGAGTTTTAAGAGTGTGTTTACACAAGATAGCATGAAGAAACTTGCAAAAATCCAAAAAAATTATCTGCCAATTTTACAACTCGAAAAAGCACAGTTATCTAAGAATCACCCATACATAGTTAGTAACTGAAATCAGGGAAAAATTCGATATATTCTTTCAAATTTGTTTCGCCTTAAAACATGATTTTCGAGAATAAATTCAATGCAATAAAATATTTGCTAAAGGAAGGAACGCTATCGGGTGATCGTACTGTTACAAAAAAATACTCATCGATGCGGAACTTAAGAAAAAATAGACAACAGCAGTTACAGCCAGCAACACGAGAAACATATGCACCGAATTAACAAATGGAAGAGAACAAAACAAGCGGTATCATGAAAATGGGAATAGTCAAACAGTGGTGCACATCGGATTCCCGCATAAGGCGCATAAGCACCTGCGAAAATACAAAAATACAATTTGGTTTATGAGTCGGCAATGAAAACAATTTGGGGTGTAGTACAGCAGACTATGAGCCTTTGTCAGCTTTTGGCTGGCCAAAAATATGAAACTTGAGGTATTTGTATCACTATTGTCACCCGTCAGCCGTCCATATAAATGAAACGAATAAGAGAAATTTATCATTGTGGTACCAATGGTAATGCTGTCGATATAAAATATATGTAAAATAACAATGATTTAATGATTCGACACACCTGCAGTCCCACACAAGTGAAATCATGATACGGAACTAACATTATCAGAAACACAAACTAAAATACTTGCTCCCCACGTAACTTTAACTACATACCAGAACCTACATTTTAAATTGTTTTATCTCATCTGCATTTCAAGACATCTTTGCTTAGAAGTGCAGAAAACAATGCTATGGGGCATACTTGGAAGTTACCTCATATTGTTTATCTTATTTCGGAACTAAATATTTAAAAACAATTTTCAAGCAAATGAAATAACGCTCAAAAAACAAAAAACGCTCAAATATGAAATGAAATAACGCCCAAAAAAAAAAAAAACTAAATAACGCCCAAATATGAAATAAAATATCGCCCAAACTATGATATAACGCCCAAAAACAAAAACGAAATAACTTATTTTTAATAATTATTTTCATATAAATAAATTTTGGGCGTTATTTCCAAAATGATTCTTTTATTTGGCTTTAATATGAAGAGTGGTAAAAACTACTATAAAAAGAAACTTTGCGCTGCCATAACTTAGCCAGTTTTAATCAGATCTTAATTATTTTTAAATTTGTTAAAGTGCTATGAAATTTTCTTTAAAATAAAGTAAAATTAAATCGATCGAAATTGGGGTTCTCGAAATATACAATATTTTTAAAAATAGAGCTGTAACCTCATAAATCGAAATTTTCGATTATCTCGAAAACGTCCCCAAGGAATAAAAAATTTATGTGATTTTCGGACTCAGCGACCTCAAATTAGTTTATAAAATGTTTGCAAAATGTTATATTTTGAATATTTTCTAGTGTTATCGCCTAATTTTAAATGAAAATAAATTGGGCGTTATTTCGTTTTTGGGCCTTATTTCATTGGGCGTGATTTACTATCGCCGCACAGTGTGAAATTTTCAGAATCTAGCGGAATTAAATTCATATCTCAGCACATATAGCAGCTATCGTTATGAAACTCAATACGTGGTCATATATTTTATTGGCAGAACACCATGCAAAAATGTATGGGGATCAGACATTGAGTTATTATACCCCCCATATATGAAACGCTTAAAATGCTGTATTTCTGCTCCCATATCAGATATCGTTATGAAACTTGATATGTGGTTGTGTATTTTATTATCAAAACACCATGCAAAAAGTGAAGGGGGCTAGACACGGGGTATTCGTACACCCTTAAAACGATATATTTCTGCTCTCATAGCAGCTATTGTTATGAAGTTTGATACATGAATGTATCAAAATGACAAATAAGGACTGGGATCACAATTCTGAAAAAGGCCAAGCTGGTCTATCAGAGTTGACATCTCTTAAACAACAGCGTTTTACTGTAACAAGAAACATAAAATCCATAAAAATAAAGGTAGAAAAATATGAAGGTTCGATCGATGTCACCATTTTAGAGTATCGACTCGAAATACTAGAGCCTTTTTATTACTTATTAACCATATTCAATGCCAAGTCGAACAATTTTATGGCAAAGTTTCCACTAGAAGCGATTTGGAAGAATTGTTCTTGCCGTTTGTTTGTACCAATCTACATATTAACTTAAGCAAATCTAAAAGATTTCTATAGGCAGAAAAGTATGATTGAATAAGTAATGGAACTTTCAGGTGCTTTTTGCAGTTGTGTTGCAGGGTTATTCACCAAACTGAGTATGAGGTTTTTGAGGTGGGATATTAAGCTACCGAAATAATGAATAATCTTATGAATTTTATGTGTTTTAAAAATTGAATAAAGTTCCGCTAAACTTCCTCAAATTCGCACTGTGAGTCAAATCATATATTGCAATTCAAAAATCTCTTGCGTTTTACGTGAACACCTGCTATTATGGCTTAATCTCATGGTGATCTTTACATTCGGTCATGTAAACGACGGGCAACAACACCCTCAATATGGCAATGAGCCCCTGAAGGTTACCATTCCTAAGTCATGCAGATGGGCATTAACATAAAAATTTTGATTTATGTAAAACTGTGTAATCAATTAACGATTTGACCCTTTTTAATAGTTTCTGAAATATTACAAACGCACATCTAGCTTCTTTCGACTAACCTAGGAGGTTAAGAAATATTTTGCCTGCTAACTTAAGTTTCAGCTGAACGAACCCATTAGAACGAATGCAGTGAATATCGCCAAATGCACATTGACACAAGAACGCATCCTTAAAGCCGTAAAGTTCGTCAGTTTTGCTGGTTTTGTGGTTGAGTGTCAGTCAGCAGCCATATTTGACTGTCGAACATGATCGCTAGTGTGTACCCCCTTTAAGAGATTAAGCATTTGAATGAGGAAGTTTGTTCCCGGTCACTTTCCCGAATGCAATATCACGACAGACCATTTTCCCGACAACCTTTTTCCGGACAACCTTTTTCCCGACACTCGTTTCCCGACAAACAATTTTCCCGACAACATTTTTGCCGACAACGTTTTTCCCGACAATGATGTTTACAGCCAATTTCACGACAAGCCGATAACAGTCTCTTAGCGACGGCTGCTTGACAATACTTCGCCGAGACGTATGTTATCGGAAAACCAGCGAGAGGAAGAAGACGCGCTGTTGCACCGCGCTATGCGCCTCACATATGGAATCATTACACTGCAGCTCTTGATGGATCGCACAAAACCAACAATGTCAACGAAGGGTGGCACAACAGATTTTGGATCGTCGTTGGGAAACACCACCCCGACTTGTACTCAGCACTTACGGAATTCGAAAAGGAACAGGTAGACACTGAAATCATTCTGGCAGAATTGAGTCTTGGCCGAGCTGTTAAAGCTGCGCCCAAGAAGAAATGGTTAGCCCTCCAAACTCGAGTACAAATTCTAGTGTCAGAGTACCAAACGCAAAAAGAACGTGGGAACATACTTCAATACCTCACGAATATCGCCCATACTATTGTTCTTTGAACCGGAATGTAGTCAAACAAAAATAAAGCACAATAATTAATAGCAATTTTGTTGTGAACATAGTCACTCGGGAAAAGAGCTGTCGGGAAAAAGGTTGTCGGGAAAATTGTTTGTCGGGATATTGGTTGTCCGGAAAATGGTCTGTCGGGATGATGCATTCGGGAAAATGGACGGTAATCGAGGAAGTTAGTTGCTAATATAATATGAAAAATCTCGAACACATTTTCACAATTCTGTGGCTTTTTTGCCTCATGGATACTTGTGTCATTTAATGACCATTAAACAGGTTTCATTGCATTCGCTCTGAAGGTTTACTTGAAACTAAAAATTAAATATTAAAAGAAAAATATGAATAAAAATTGAGCAAGCATTTTCGGGGTCATATTGACAATAAAAAAATAAAACTTACCAGTACACCTAAAATAGCTGCAGCCTCTCTTCCCACCCCAATACCATCGGCTGATGCAGCATGTGTAGAATTAGATGTTGCATAAATAAAGAGCGGTAGCGAATTAAAATTCCTTAAAATTCCACCAGAATCCTTGAAGCGTCGACAGAGAAGTAGCTTTCGATTGACTGATGTTGCCATCTGTGTAGTCATAGTATTATTTGTTGTTGTTGTTGAACCCAAATCAGCAATTGCAGCAACAGCAGCAGCATTACCTTGACTACTGACTTCTGATACTGCGGAAGATGAAGACGTTCGCTGATCATCGCCCACTTTTTCCGCTGCAGTTGAAGAGCCGCACCCTGACTCGCTAATGATGGCAACTCCTCCTACAGCATCTGAATAAGCAGACGCTGTGGTGTTGCGACGGCAGTCGTCAGACGCAGCAGTTGTAACTGGCGGCGTATTTGCTGTAGCTACTCCTGCTGCAGCTGTTGTTGACGTTGCCATGATGCAATGCTGTGACGTATGGAGCGACACTAAAGCAATTTGTTGTTATTGTTGTTTCTACTATAAAATCCACTTTTCCTGGTACCGCACGTCTTTCGGGACGGATACTATGACCTGTCGCATAATGAATGCATTCAGACTCGCAAATATGGACGACGGACGAACTTAAAAAAACCCGATTCCAATATTAAGGAATCTTCTTCCACTTTAACCACCGAACAACTATGTGTCTCGTTGTCTGCCTATTTTTTTAAGTCTTTTTGATTTGGAAATTCGTTATTGGGAGTCACCCAAACTGAAACTGGCGAACAAAAGAGAGGAACAAAGAAACCGAAAAACGAAACGAAAGTTGAAAATTTGACTTATGGATTCACATTTGCTAAAATATATAAAATATATATCTTAAAATGCTATTGCAAAACGAAAAAGTTGTAATTTTATTTCCCAGAAGAGTCTAACAATTAAATAACTAAACTTTTTTTCTTTCAAAATATTTCGACCACCACTTTTCTTTTACTCCGTTACAGGCACTTTCTTTTCTTACACAAACTTTTCAGATTTTACAACCTCTGCAAGTTTAATTTTATATCTTCACCGATTTTTCAACTGTTCATTTTATTTATTTGCATTTATTTACTTTTTTATGTTTTTTGCATAAACTTTATAATGAAAAATTATTTTCGTAGATCTCGCGAAGAGCAGAAATTGACAAACGATTTTTTTTTTTTTTTTTTGTCTCTTGTTCTCATTTCTCGTTAATTTGATTCCGCATTCGTGAATTTTTCATTTGTTTCTGACAGTTCTGAGACTGCTGTCAGCGTGATGTTATTCCTGTCAATTGAGGAAATTCTCGGTTTTTTTAGTAGAAAAGAACCAGGGCATATCACTTGCAGCATTGCCACAGCATAAAAACCAAACTTCCAATAATTTTAAGAAAACTGTGACTGTAAGAGCTGGTTCACACGACAAACTAAACTGTCGAGCGATAGTACTTTTTGTAGGCAAACGGAGGGACCACTTCCCACCGCTTGCCTAAAAATACAATTTAGTTTGTCGTGTGAACCAGCACTAAAAGCTGAAACACAATGCGGCAGTGGCAGTGATCAGCTGTTTCTTAGAAACAGTGTGTTTCAATGGTAAAACTTGCATAAGAGCAGTAAGCAGTACTGCCTTACTTTAGCTCCGTGGTTTTATTACCCTAGTTGCAGCGATAGCAAATGCTGCTTCTTCTTAAACTACGAAAATGTCAAAATTTTCCAGTCTTTTGACAGATAACAAGGCAAGATCTGGGTTCCATTTTTGTTTATTTTCACGACTTGCCATAACCAGCTTAGATCTATTCCTAAATTTACTGCCACTGCCGCAGTGCTACCAAGCAAACAAACGGAAAAAATAAGAAAGGCAACTTTGTAATAATTAAAATACAAAAGAAAAACAGCTTAATTATTGTAAGTTGTAAGCAGTAAAATACGAAACAGCTGATTATTGCCATTGACACTGCCGCATTGTAACTCCGCTATAAAAAAAAAAAAACAAATTATTAAGAAAACTGGGCTTGGCCTTTAAAGCTGGCTCACACGACAGACCGAATCGCGTTTGTATAGCAAACACATAGGCGATTGCAAATCACTCGTGCATACACTCTCGTATGCCGCAATAGAGAATCAGATAGTTGCGCAACTATCCTGTCTATCGCTTAGAGTAAAGAGCCGTCCACACGTACAGGTAAATCTGTACGCATGGACGGCAAAAGTCAGGTTTGCACAGTCGAAAAGTGGGGCCTGTGCTTTCTTTGAATTTCCAAAGAAATTTTTCCACAAACTAACCGCAGGCATACCGTCGGCTGAGTATTATTTTGCCGTAAACGGCACTTCGTTGAAAAAGCAAAAGCAGATAACTTGTGGTCGTCTCTACACAAGTTATGTGCTTTTGCTTTTCAACGAAGTTACACTAATCTTATTAAAATCCATCAAGCATATCACTTCCCACAACACAAAAAGCGCAATCACGAAGATAAAAATAAACAATTGGGCTATATTTATTATTAGCCGTATACTAATAATAAAACGGACAATACCGCGATGTATGTATGTATATGTATGTATTCTCCTTTAACTCCTAGAAGGAGCATAGGGCCAATATGAAATCTCTCCATTTGTCACGATCCCTTGCGATGACTTTGATCTCTTGCCACGATTTTCCCGATTCTTGGATTTCCTTTTCCAACGACCTTTTCCAGTTAGTTTTGGGTCTACCACGTCCTCTACTGCCTTGTGGATTCCACTCAAGGGCCTGGCGACAAACTTCGCTGTGTGGTTTCCGGAGAGTGTGACCAATTCATCCCCATTTGCGCAGCTTGATCTCATTTGCTATAGCCTTCTGTTTGCATTTTTGATGTAGCTCGGCATTTCATATAGTGCGAGGCCACCGCGAAGTCTTATTTAATTTATGCAATTTTAGAAAATATTAAAAAATTCAAACCAGCTTAACCGACTTCGCTATTTGAAACAAAACAAATCAAATAATTCTATTTTTATAATTATAACTATTTGATTTGTTTTTATTTAAATAGCGAAGTTGGTTAAGGCATGGTTTAATCATGGGTTAAGGCGGTTTGAATTTTTTAATATTTTCTAAAATTGTATGAAACAATTGGGCAATTCACAAGGTATTGTAACATGTCGTATATTTGTATTGTTTTAAGCATAGAGAAAACGTTTTAAGTTTTTTAGCTGGTTTAAAAATTTTGTAGTCCTCTGATGACTGACGAAAAATGGCGGCCACACAACACTTTTGAATCAAGTTCGATACAATAGCTTGTTTCCACCGGAGATTTAGTGCATGATGAGAAGATGAGTTATAGGCTAAATCACTTTTTAAATATCCTGTTTCCACCGGAGACTTATTTTCGGATTCACTGCTACTTTCAGATTTAATTGACGTTTAACCAGGATGAATGAAGTGAGTTACGGCTAAGTCCCTTCATAAGTCTCCAGTGGATAATTTTTAAAAACTAGCCATAATTTCTTCTATTAATCAAATAACTTTTTATATGGCACACTAAACCGATTTGTGCTTGACCAGATATAAATTAATTAAAGGGTTTTAATCAGGCAAGTTAGAATGGGTACACCCCAATCTTCTTTATTTTGTAAAAATTTTTACGAATTGGAATATTTTACAGAAAAAACTTCATATCAAGTCAAAAGTTATCATTCATTTAATGAACGCACCCCTTGACAATATCGATTTCTCTCTGCAACACAGCTAATTAAAAATTTTTGTGAGTAAAAGAGACAACGAACTTTTTTAAGCAAGTTTCAAGGTTTCATCTCGAAAGTTTAAATTGAAAAATTGGTTCAAAATTGTTTTGCATTTCCAAAATTTGTTTGATATAATTTTAAACAGTGGTATAAATTCAAAAGTTATTTTTTTGCTATGATAGACAAGTTTTAAATGTGGAAATAAATTGAATTTCACATTTTGGCAAACTAACCGCATTAGAAAGAGAAAGCTATTAAACCGCAGCTGGTTATGCCTGGCGAATTCAGCAGTGATTCATTTATCAACGGTCGTTAAGTTCGCCGGAAAGCGAACGAAACTTCACTGCAAGTGCATGAGCAGTCGAGTGTAGAGCAAAGATTTTAGTGGTCATAAAGTGTGAATTTCACAGGAACTGATTGTAAAAATAAACATTTAAAAAAAGAACTTGACAATTTAAGAGCTTCGAAAGCAGTTTTAGTTTTTCAAGCAAGTTTGTGTTCAACAAAAAAAAAAAGCAAAAGTCGAAAACGATTCGCTTATTAAACGAAAAAAAATTTTGTCTTCGCTTGCTCAATTTAAGTTGATTCGCTTTTGCGGCGACTGACTGTCAAAAAAACCCGAATTCGCCCTTCTATATATTGGATTCTTTCGCACACACTTCGTGCAACTGCGCAACAAACTTTCTCGGTAAATACGAACAGCTGTTGTGCTACTCTTGCTTTCTGCTGCTGTGCTTGAATTAAATAAAGAAAGAGTCAGCCATACTGCTGCCTTTCCAATTTGAAGTGAATTGGTTTCGTTTTCGTTATATCGTTGTTGGTCTTCGAAGTGTTGAATCGAAGAATCGTCGGTGAATCAAGTCGAATCGGTCCTATTGCTGCGAGAATTGAATTCGTCGTCGTTGCCGTTGTGCTAAGTTGTGGATTTGGAATTCTTTGCACTCACACACTCATAAACAGACAGAGACACAGACACACTACCAGCAAACTCAAGAAGGAAAAATTTTTTCTTTTTTTTTACAAATTTAATTTTGTGCGTTTCGCTCCACACACAAAATAATCAAATTTCAATTATAAAATGGCGTTAAAAAGAATCAACAAGGTATGTGGTGATTTTGAAAATTAATAATTTATTAAAATGCATTTTTAAAAGCAAAAAAAGCAGAATTTTTTTTATGCAAGACGTCGGTACTGCGGAGGAAATGGTTGGGAAAAAGAATTGATCGAAAAATGGGCGACGAACCACGAAGCAACAAAAGAAATAAAAAATCGAAATGAGCAAATTTTCAATAAGGATAAATGCAAAAATATATGGATGAAGACAGACACCCAAGAAGGTGCTCCCAACACAGTTGGTTATTTTGGATAGAAAAAAATCTGAAAACCAGAAAAAAATGTGCTGATTAATGAGAGTTTCCAGAAATGTGATAAAAGGCCTCCAGTTTAGCGAATCATAGCAGCACGTCATGGGGGAAAGTGCAAAATCGTTAGTTCGCTGATGTGTCTGTCAGACTGATACGGAAAGTTTAATTTGCATGGGCATTCTGAAAATAAAATCCTAAATTCGTCTTAGCATAAGTGTATCTACACAAGTTTTCAGTCCAGGGAATTATTTCCCAATTAGGTGGTATATGCAGACAGACCGACGGACAGACTAAAGAAATCCAGCAGTCCCTAACCTAACTTTTTACTTAATATTCGCAAGTGCGTTTGCGAATTTCAGCCATTTAATATATTGATATATATATTTTTTAAACCATAATCATTTCTTGCTCAGTTTCCCAATGAAATTATTTTTAATTAAAAAAACACTCATTGGCAAAACCTTCGAGATATATATGGAATAAGTAAAAAAGAGGCAGAGCTGTTGCGTCGCAGTTAGCGCGACCGCTACAATGCTCTTTTTCTTTTCCTCCTTCAGTTGAGACCATAGTGGTGTTTCTCTTGCACGACTCGTTCATGATGAAGTCAGCGCCGCAGCGTTCGTCATAACCATCGTTGTGTCGTCGTGGTCTCTGCCGCCAGCCCCTGTGCGGAGCAGCAGAGCCCTCAAATGCCAGACACTTTGGTTAATAAAGAAGTTTGAAAATAAAAACCTCCACTGCATTGCGCTAACGTCGCTGTAGTTCATCGTCATCGCAGTCTAATCGCCTATGCCTTCGTTCTTGCTTCGCGTTCGGTTAAAATCGTCTTGTTTGTCCGTCCGCTCGCTCGTTCGTATTCATTAGTTTATCATTTGGTTTCTTCTATTTTTGCTGCCTGTTGGTGCACCTATTACTTGTCCCATTCTGCTACCTTTGTTTTGTATTCACTGTTGCCGTGTGTAATTCGCTGCGAAATTGACAGCACTTGTTGTCTCTTTTGATCTTCAGCTGTTTTGCGGCGCAATGTTTATGACTGCCTAGTGTTCCGTTGTAGTTGTTTTCATTTTCTATAGTATTTGGACGTAAACAGTGTTGCCTTACAATGGATTTTTATCAACCCGGTAGAAACAGTGTGTAGTTCCATATTTACAATAAATTTCAAAATTTATTTTTTAATTAGTATACAAGTCATAGTTTTAGCAGCAATTTTTGTTGTGGTTTTATTTAGACTTTATTTTACGTACGTGGTGTTAACAAAGGATATTTAATTGAAAAAAGTAGCTTGGAGATATTACCATGATAAGTTACGGTATACATAAGTTCGGCACCCCTTTATTGTTTTTAATATATGTGAATAGGGTACTTAGGTGTGAAAAAAAAAAATGGTCCAATTTTTGCCGATTCGCATTAAATTGACCATTAATAGTTGTTTTCCAGCTGTTTTCTCGAAAACTTATTTTCGCACTTAAGCCCCCTTTTCATACACATATACAAAATTGTAATATGAATGTTTATTTAATACGGAATTTGTGTTTAAAAGCTTAAACTCAGTCACAAAGTTTAAACAAATGATTGTAACGCAGTGAATATTTGTAAATACCGATATTTCCTCTAAAAAAAAAACAAAGTTCTTTATACGGGGTGGGCGAGAACCGGTAGAACATCGGAGAATGTAAGATTCCTTGGACTATTTTGAACAACTTTTCTTAGTTCCATTTTTCTAAATTTGCAAAACCAACGAAGTTCTTGGAGTAAGTACATAAAGGGACAAAAATAATGTTATAATATGAATTGGCCGACATTTTCTTAGAAATGAATAAAATTGGGCTCTGTTTTCATGAAAAGTTTACCTGATCGTGTGAAATTTATGACATGTAGTTGAAAATATGATATCGGTGAAATAACTGATTATGAAACTCTGTTTTGCGAATTTCGAAAAATGGAACTAAGAAAAGCTGTTCAGAATAGTACCAGGAATCTTTATTTTCTTCAGTGTTCTACCGATTCCCACCCACCCTGTAGAATAGATTTCAAGATATGTTGATTTTTCTAAACTTTTGACATATTGTTTTTTCGATAAAACCGACAAAATATTTGCATAATTTAAAGGAAATGTCTATACGGGGCGTTCCGCGTACGCGAAAACTCCTCTCTCTCTCTCAATTTACTCAATTAGCGTACGCGAAACTCAATTAGCGTACGCGAAATCCAGTGAAGTTTTTTCCCCCGGGGAACTTGATTAATTTATGTACTGATCCGCGGCCGAAGGCCGCCGCGAAGCCGGTATTGGATGTCTGACGGGTTTAAATCCTGAGCTGCGGCCGCAGGCCGCCCACTTACCCCTACTTTTATGTAAAATTACTGTTGTAACGAAGATGCGTCCCGGGGGAAAAAACTTCACTGGATTTCGCGTACGCTAATTGAGTAAATTGAGAGAGAGAGAGGAGTTTTCGCGTACGCGGAACGCCCCGTATAGACAGACTCTAATTTAAATGGCATTTTTTTTAGACTACTTTGTAGATAGCAATTTTGCTTCAAAAATTATTTACCCCTTGCCAGTATTTTTTTTTTTTTTGTTTAATAACTTTCTCTTATGGTTTTTGTTTATCTAAATTGCATCACTCTTCTTTCCTTATTTTGAAACTTCCATTAAAATTGAAATTCACTACTAATTTTGTGGAGTTTTGAGTCCGGTGTGTTAATTTTAAAGATTTTTGCTCTTGCTACCTTAATTATTACTAACTGATTGTAATTAACGCATTGATGACGCTCTAATAAGAATTATGTGTATAGTAACTACGATTTAAAGTTTTGCTAATTGTTTTTTTTTTCTTTATTTGGTTGTCAACGAGTATTTTTTTATTGTTTTTTGAAACAGTTAATGATGTACATTATTTCGCTGTCATGGATCAGATGACTTTGTGGAGCGAACTTACTGTTCAGTGTTTTTGTAAACACCAACAAATCCACAAAAACAGGGCAAAATGCATAAAAGAAAGTCAAAAAATTTGGATGGCTGGTTTTCGTTAAGTTTCAAGACCCATTAAATGTCTATATCAGATGAATTTGCCGACATCTAGAAGAACTTACAAGCATACTATATTTAATCTTAAGCATAGATTTGTTGAGAATAACATAGCAGGAAATGGGAAATGGAAACTTTCTAGAATCTCAGACTTCCTTGATATTGCAAGAATCACCGCACTTGACCGTCGGAAAGCATGTAGAGTTGTATAGAGATTAACGAGAAAGAATCTCTTAAACACTTAAACAACTGTCAGGCTTGGGGCTCTAGGGTAACCTGTTTTCAATAAACTCAGCGAATGTGCTGATATTAAAATCAGCCCGGTGCTTTTCCTAAATGAGCTTATATATAGATACCCTTAAGCAAGCAATCTAATTCTTGGCAACCCCCCACCTACTATTCAGTAGTGTGGCATGTGATATTAAATCGCCCAATTAGTAATGATTAGGGCTTTTTTCTGACATGGTTTGATATTTGATAAGCCAACACTCTCACCTAACCTTATATAAAAATGTCACCTCACGACATATTGATATCAAGTCACAAAAATATGTGTTGAACTATTCGCATAGAAATTCACACTGAATAATAATATGTACTGTGAAAATCAGCACACTAATTTGGAAAATCTCTCAAAATTTGTAATTTTGTAGACTTGCTGAATTGCGAAAATTTTCTACCATAAAATTTTCAGTTTATTTTAAGTGTTTGCTAAAGATAAAAACAATTGATAATGAAGTTTATACGATTCAGTAAAAAAAATATTTGTCAACTTGTACGTATGTACATATGTTTGTATTATGCGGATGAAGTACATATTATGCATTACCTTAGATATTTAATTTGTACCGAACGTAAATTCGGGGCGATTTCTGATTATGCAAATTAATTACAATTTCGAAGTGAATCGGATTTCAGAACATGCCTGATTATCACGTTTGGTTTTCGAGAAATCCTTACCTAAACGTTAAAATTCATTTCAAATTATACCTATCTTTTTGCTTCTCTGAAATATAACCTAAAAAGTTAAGAAAAATGACAAATAAAGAACACCATGCACATGTCAAGTGGTCTAAGATTTTCAGCTTGATGAAAAAGTGAAATTATAACTATAGTGGTGCGCTTTCATGATTTTAAAGAAATTTCGTTTCAGAATGTCGAGCCAGGCTTTTCCTCTCGCGAAAATATATGATAGCTATTACAATTTTTTGTTACCAATGCGTTGCAACATGCAGGGACCATATCATAAGTTTTTGTATAGTTTTTCTATTCGACACTACTACTACACTATGTATGTAAAAATTCTTGAAAGAAAGAAGCCCTAACTCACGATATGCAGCGTTTTAATAGTGTTAAAATCACTCAGAAACTATTCGGTTAATTAAGCTGAAAACTTTGCAGTGAGTGTATCTCAAATATGGGAAGGTTTTTATACACGAAGGTTCCCGAAGGTCATCTGAAGGTTTTCTGGTCAAAACGAAGAATATCTGGGCATACTAGAGGAAAAACATCTATGGTAGACTATCAATGAACCTTATTTGATAGTTTTCTAATACACCCGAAGGTTCGCAAAGGCCACCCGAAGGCTTGATAGTCAAAACGAAGAATATTTCAGTATACTAGAGGGAAAATATCATTGGCGCACTATCAAAAAGGTCTAACTGGTAGTTTTTTGGGACACCCGAAGGTTCCAGAAGTTCACCCGAAGGCTTCAAAATCAAAACAAAGAATTTCTAGGTATTTAAAGAATATGCCGGACTATCAACAAGCCTTAATTGATAGTTTACTAAGGCATCCGGAGGTTACCGAAAGTCACCCGAAGGCTTCATAGTCAATACGAAGAGTATAGAGGTATACAGATGGGAAAACATCAATAGCATCTATGAGTTTGGTTGCTGTGGGTACTTTATTATCATAAACTTTACTTGATGTACACTTTAATGTTTTATATTGTTGATTGTCACCACTTTTATGAGAATCTTCCCTACAAAACATAAACATTTTCGTTAAAATTTTTGTCCAATCCAATTAACTTTTTTTGTTAAGGTTTTCCTCTTCATTTTATATTGAATAACTTAGATTTTATTCATAATTTTTGATTTATTGTAAAAAGCCCTAACTCACTTTTTTTTTTAAAAAAATTTTAAAATGAAAAGACCTAACACACAAAACTTACCAAAAAACAAAGAAAATAAAAACAATCCTAGAATGAAAATTGTTGATAGTTTTTGTTGTAAATTGCATTTAAAGTTTTTTTAAATGTTTGGCGTATCAAATTTTATTCAGTTTTTTCCTTCTCCTGTAAAGTATTGAAAATGTGAGTTATGCCTTTTCCATATTAAGCTAACGATTTGTTGGAATCAGGTTTTTTTTGACACTGATTAAAGAAGAAAGTGTATATCAGTGTCAAAATTAAAGCAGTGTACAGTGAAGATTTGAAACATGAATTTTTTTTTATCAAATACTTAAGTTCAGTGCAAAATGTGCGAGTAAAACAAAAGTACACTATATTTCAGGATGTCTTGTGCAGATCTCTAATATTTAAGCTAAAAACCGTGTGTATTCGCTATTCCTCATGATCTAATGAAAATTTTTCAGCTGGTTCTGACGATTCACTTGCTTAAAAAAAAAAAATTAGGGATGTGTCAACTTTCTGCATAGTTAGTTACCCCATAAACTTCAGAATGATTATCGGGTCTGTTTGAACAACTTATTTGTCTGCCTTACCCCAAGTATAATATATAATATATATGATATTATTTTGAAGTCACAAATATTTTTCGATATTCTGCGATATTAATAAAACATGTGTGGTGAGAAATATTAAATTAGCCTACGAGTAATTAGGCCCATTTGCATTTCGGCTGTTCGTGATGGTTTTATATTTGATAGTATACAAGTCTAGATATACATAGTTGGGAGTTAACATTAATTTTTTTGGGTGTTTGGCGTCAAAGACTTTGAACCATGGACTCCGCAATATAGTGTAAGGCATTTGCTATTAATTTTGAGTGTGACTGTTAAAAATGTTAAAGGGCAGAGTTTCGACAAACAAGTTTTGAAATCAATGAAAATCTAGTGTCAATTTTTAGTTTTTAATTTGAATAGAAAATAAGAGTGCAACCATAATTATCGTCATGACATTTAGTGTAAACAAACTGGAAACCATTGTTACAGTTCAGTTGCAATTATTTATTAATCATGACCTTCTTTAACTGTACGTGTCTTTTTACGTATTTCGTTCTCTTTATAATCTTTTTTATTTATGTATAAACATATATGTTTAAGTTGTTTCCATTTTGCCCAGTTAATTTTTATCATGATCAGTTTTTTGGTTTACGGTTAAAACTTAATTTTACCTTTACTGCTAAGTGTCGTTGACTATTAAATGTTTTGTGGAAAGTGTGCGTACTTTTATGGCTAAAACAAAATTGAAAACCGAAAAATGACAAATATAGGAACTTCTTTTCAAATTTTACAATCAATCATGTACTGTGCTGATGTTCCCTTTAGAGTAATAGAACTGTGTTTCGACCATTCTGGTCGTCAAAAGGATAGATTGACGAATCAATTTTAGTACTAACTTCACTTTCAAATAAAAAAAAAAAAAATAAAAATTCGGGCTGTGGTCCACTCTAGCATCAACCACTCCAATTATAAATCAAAGAACTTTTATTTGAAGTGGGTATCTTGATTTTTAAATTAAATTTAGATTATATGTTTAAAACCAGCGTAGTGACTTCATTTGCAGCCCGGGGAAGCTTTGTTTGACCAAAAAAAAGTCTTACAGAACAATATCCACATATTTCAATAACTCATTTTGCCGTCCCCTTGAGCGTGCGGCTCTGGAGGGTGGTCACCTTCGGTTTTTACATCATTCGTTGAATTTTTACAGAAAAAGTTAAGGTATAGGTACTCTACGGGTCAAATTTGTATTTATAAAGAACGAGTTTTGTCTTGTACATACTTACATACTTTGAATTGCGATTTCTTTTTAGATATCGTGGCTTCGACTGTAAACCATACAATTTTTTTTTGTATATGGAGTGCTGAAAACAATTTAGAACTGCATTACTATTAAAGTTAGTAGAAATTCTCGGCTTCTATCAAACTAACAAAATGACAATCTATAAAATAAAAGACGCCACGATATGTTGGCCTTGTTCATTAAAAAAAAAAAATTTGTTAAGCATTTATTCTACATATTATTAACAAAATTAAAGTGTAGCCCTATGCTTACGGATTTTACTTATTCCTACTATTGTTTAATTTGTCATCAGTAAAATTTTTTGTAAAGATTTTTCTTTAAATTTTGTGCTTAATTTTTTAGTACCTTAATATAAATATATGTAAATAAGCAAATGAAAATTGTCTTTTCTTTATTCGTCACAACACACTCTTTGCTTAAACCGTCGGCAGCACCTATAGTATATTTTTTCGACAGCATTTTAGTCTTTTATTGCTGTTGCCATTTCCCCTATTTGCTTTGTATTCACTGTCTGCCATAATTTGGAAAGGGCCAACGAACTTAACGTTTGGGTTTTTTTTAATTTTTGGTTGGGAACATGAAACGATAAAAATCAGTTGTGCATACCTGCGTAGTTCATATCCTCATTATGATTAAACGCACATCAAATGTTCGATTATTTTGTAAATTGTTTTGAGAAAATCCTTGCAATAAAAAAATGTATAAATGCATTTTAATAATAATAAAAGTATTTTTTGTATTTATTTTAAAATATTTAGATTTTTTTTTTTTAACGCACTTCTTTTTTTTATAGGAATTACAAGACCTGGGCAGAGATCCACCTGCACAATGTTCAGCAGGACCAGTTGGAGATGACTGTAAGTATTGAGTTTACACATTTCAATAAACATTTTTATAGGACTATTCCAGCTAAGATAGCAGGAGTGTTTCGTAAGATATTTAGAAATTCTTTCTTCGAAGACTTATTAAGATTTCCTTAGGCTTTCGGCATTGCGGCATGAAAGTCTTATAGAAAAAGCAAATAAATTTCCCACACAAAAGCTTAAGTGTATATATATAAAAATTATTGTTGTTCGTAACTTTTAAAATAACTAAAAAATGGATACAGCTAAAGAAAGCTAGGTTAAGTAAGTAAATTTTATAATAATAGGTATACAACATTGCTCAGGATATCTTTTTAACTTTTTTATTGGGCACTACTACTTTTCCCCGCGTTCAAAAAACTGGTCGTCTTTTGAAGCGATTCTCGTCGAATCGATCCAATTTTTGACTTTTTCTTGGTTAGCCAAGCCGTATCTGATTATGTTATAGTCAGACAGCTAACAACTGACAGCTCTAAGGCCTCCTATGTAGCAGGTCCTAAAAATCGTCTTTATAAAGACATAAAAGAACTTTCTAACTGCTACCGGAATACTAAAACATCAAAGTTAATACTGGTGTGGTGAGCTGTTTGACAGTTCTAAGGCTGTTGCCGGAATAGCCCTATTAAATTCTAGTTTTAATAAAAACTACTTGAATATGTTACAGTCAGTGGATATTAGAATAAATTTCCACTAATAGTAAGATTCGTATTCATCATAACAAAAATATGTCGAAAATATCCTAACTATCAAAAAATTTGAAAGAGTGCTTTGACGTAGTGAAAAAATTGCTAGTAAACTATTCTTTAAACCTTGATAAAATGTTGTTTACTAAATAGTTGTACAGTGTTTTTTGTGTATAATTTATTTATTTTAGATAGAAAATAATCTATTTTTCATTATTTTCAGTATTTCACTGGCAGGCAACAATAATGGGACCGGTAAGAAATAAGAAACATTTACCTTTTTCTAATTTTTTCGTTAAATGTATATGGGCGATTCTATACAAAAGCCAAAAAAAGCAAAAGAAAAAGTCTTACTCCATGATAACAAATAGTTGCAATAGGGATTCGTCAAATAATAATAATAAAAAAAAAAAAAAAATCAAGGAATCGGTCATGTGGTTTTTTGAGTCTATAAAATACGAACACACAGGCAAACTTTAATTTTTTTATATACATACTAGATGGTCCGGCAAACGTTGTTCTGCCCTTTCCTGTAGGTGGCGCGATGATTTAGAGTTTTTTTTTTGTCGTTTTTTGTATGGGGGGGGTACCACACCCCCCTTTCATATTAAATTTAAATCAATCGGAGTACTGAATAAACATATGATGTGAATATGGTGACAATACGTTAAGTGGTTTAGGCGGTAAGCGATGACAAACATCCGCACCAACGATTTTATGTAGTATACTATATTATAAGAAAGGTAAACTACACAACACATGAAGAAGAAGGAGGCGTGGCAGGTGTGATTAACGAAAGTGCAAATTATTAATTTGAGCTAAAGCTATTTAAAATTTTTAATAACGTATTTAAATTATATGTATATTATGCTTTTTTAGTGTTTTATGTTGACGGGAAAACCAAACAAGATATGTAATTCGTTGAAATTTTGCTAACTTTCTACGGCAAAAATTTTGCTAACTTTCTACGGCAAAACAATTTTTTTAAGTTTTTTAAGAATAATTAATAAAAGGTTACTTTTACGTTAATGCAAAGCAATATTATTTGTAGAACCTGTAATTCTACAGTAAAGAGTTACTAATAAATTTTATCGTGTGACTCACTATTTTCATCAAAGTCTTCTAAACGAAAAGTTATTAAAATCATACGGATTTCGGAACAGGCCTGAATGAAGCCGTTTCGTCAGAAGTCCTCAAGAACAGCGCAGATTTTGATGATTTTTTTTTAAATTTTGTTTTTTTATTTTATTTAAAATCAGATAGCAGATAGCAAAGACGGAATTGTTTATAAATTTTTTTTTTTTCCAATCAAAATCGAACCAGCCTTAATTAACATCTAATTCGATTTTGATTGCAAAAATTTTCGATTTCAATTCTGGATATAAAAATATATGATAGCAAAATCTCGAATCGTAATCGAATTATATGATAAGGGTGATTATCTATGATACTTATGAAGAGAAGAGGCCTAACAACAAAAGCCCGAAAATTGGAGGCGGCCCATTAATCAAGGGAAGATTGAGAAGCAAGCTTGGAAAAAATAATGTATAAATGTGGAGCTAAGAATGACAATGGAGTAAGTCAAGTCAAACAAATCGTCTTTTTATTTTTGACCAAAAAACTCAGATCGTCGATAAGTTATAATATCTTTAAATCATAAAAAAAGTACGACAAAAAATATTCGTGGTGGCCCGGGAAAGCCATTCTATAGACAAATAGGGCCCAAAGTTTTAATTTTTATTTTTTTTTTTGCAATCTGAGGTTGTGTAAGAAGAGAAGATATTTCAAATAGCATAAGAGATGTAAGGATTCTGATGCCAGATTCGGATTCAGCATCGCAAAATTCATAGAAAATTACTATTTTTATATATGTTTGTTGAATTTTTTCCATTTTTTTTTTGTCTTCTCTTCTCTTCATTAGTATCATTCATATATTGTTGAATTTTTTTTTGAATTGAAATTGGCCCTATGCTCCTCCTGGGAGTTAAAGGAGAATACATACATATATTGTTGAAGAAATCTATACATAAATACGCAAACGAAATCGGTTCAGTCCCTGTTTTTATGCCTAAATCTCATCATATTTGCTTGATTTTTTGGAAAGGTTGTGAGGAGGAGCAGTGCGTAGTATTTCCTTTTTTTTTTAAATGGGCGGTGCCACGCTCCCAAATGAAATAAAAAGCTCTCACGACTAAACTACTGCATCGATTTATATGAAATATGATATGGTGCCAGGGTTATCACTAAGAAACGATAACATGACAACTATGTTTTTAAGTGGGCGGTGTCATGCCCCTAAATGAAAAAACGCCCTTATTTTTTGGCGGAGCTCTAAGAAGTTTTGCTTGAGAAGTTTAGTAATCATAGCAAAGGCAGCAATCTCCATTGGAAATTGCTGCCTTTGCTTTGATTCGCAGTTTTCTACCTTAGATATATATTGGATAGAGACGTATTTGGTATTGCAAATTTCACTGATCACAAGCTTACATCAAATGCAACTAGATGGCATTCTCAGATGCATTCATGAAAAAAATGGAGGTTGTCGCCTTTGCTTTCTATACCCCTCAAATGATTCATATAGTCAATGAATGCTGTTCACGGCTCAAATTCAATGAATTTTTCATTAATATTGTGTTGTTTTTTTTTGTGTGTGTTGATTGATTTATGGAATTTGTGTTTCTAAATTGGCTGTGCCAAGCATTTAATGACAAATTGCGCTCCTAAGGAAGAAAATTAAAAACTTCACCCAAAAGGCGAGTACTAGTATAAATAATTTCCTCCCATCACCAAAAGGTTTTTGATTTAAAAAAAAAAAAAACAAATCATCAAAATCGCAGCTGTTCTTGAGGACTTCCTCATTTTGCCTGTTTTATGCATGCATTCATTGACTCGACTAATACTGAAAGGTTACCAAATAACACACGAATACTAGGGATGATCCGTCAGTGCAATCTCTGAGCAAATACTAGGTGAACTCGGAAGTGTGGGCAAGCAAAATCTTCAAAATGCTATATTGAAAGCCTTATTTGAGATTGAACAAGGTGAATTCTAATAAGAGGACGTAGCACTTCCAGTGTTCTTCCGCGATGTATCGTTTTTAATTGACGACGCGTCGCACAGTGGTCTATAAGAAAGCGCTAGCCGGTCATAACTCCGAAAATTTATGTATTAAAAGTAATATTTTTTTGGACCAATTTAAAGTTAAATATCTAGATATGTAACATATTTCAAGTACCAGAATACCAAGAAATAATACCATTTTTGAGTTTTCGCGTCTTAAACTTGATGAATTCAGAAAATGGTATTTTTTACAAAAATCTTTTGAAATATGTGAAAATTTAAATGAGTGTATCTTTAAAACTAAATAATTTTACCTCCTGAAACTTATGGTAAGGATAATTTGATCTATTTTCTGAAGAGTTGCGTACTTAAATGTTAGTTTTTTTTTAATATCAAAAGGATATCCGGATCATCACAAAAAATCTCTAATTTCATTTCCCAAATTTACGAATTTTGCACTCTGTGGATTATAACTAATATGTTTTATGGAGTTGCAACGGCTAGATCATTTAAGTGTGTAATATGAGGTTCTCTGAAGGTTTTGCGCATTTATCTGACTCCCCCACCACTCCCCTTCATGGACTACGATGAGTTTTTCTTCAGCGACTTTTCTGTATTCTTGCAACGCTCCAGTTTCGTAAAACTAATAACAACCAAAGTGTTTGAAGTAAAACAATAAAATTCGATTTCTGATATAGTATTAGCAGCATCTATTTATTTGTTGAAAATGGGCGTGTTCGAGTCAAGGACACGCCCACCTCCTATACAACCAACAATTTAAAATCACTATAACTTCGTAAATATTTCAAGTACAAAAATAATATTAAATATCTGAGTTAGTATAGATAGCATTAAGTCACTTCGTGAAATTGAACTTAATCGGGTCAAGAACACGCCCACCTCTCATATAACCAAAAATGTGGAATCGCTATAACTTCGTAAATATTCAAGGTACAACAATAATATTTAATATCTGAGTTAGTATTGATATCATTAAGTCATTTGGTGAAAATGGGCGTGATTAAATCAAGGACAAGCCCACTTCCCATATAGGCCAAAATTTTATGGTGATATAATCAATTTTTTAGAAAATTGTCCGCCATTTTGTTTACATAAAAGATGATACCGAATTCGTAATCAGCGACTTCAAAAACCCCTTTAGCCACAATTTTGTCGTGTTATAATCAATTTTTTAGAAAATTGTCGCCATTTTGGATCCGCCATTTTGCTTAAAAAAAAGATGACACCGAATTCGAAATCAGCAACCTCAAAAACCCCCTTAACCACAATTTTGTCATGATATAATTAATTTTAAGGAAAAATTGTCCACCATTTTGGATCCGCCATTTTGTTTACAGAAAAGATGATACCGAATTCGAAATCAACGACCTCAAAAAACTCCTAAGCCACAAAGTTGTTGTGATGTAGTCAATTTTTAAGAAAATTGTCCGCCATTTTGGATCCGCCATTTTGTTTACAAAAAAAAGTTACCAAATTCGAAATCAGCAATCTCAAAATCACCCTTAACCACAATTTTGTCGGGATATAATCAATTTTTAAGAAAATTGTCCGCCATTTCGGATCCGCCATTTTGATTTTTAAAAAATCGTTTTCAGATTTAGAGTCAGCGACCCCCAAAACATTGAAATTGATATTTTTTTTATAAAAAATAACCAGGAAAGAGTTTATGACCAGCTAGAATAGCATTCTAGACCACTGTGCGTCGTTTCGTTAATTACGTCAATATTAGTTGCAAGTTCCAATGACTGTACAGAAAAAAAGTCTAAAATCTCTTAATAAATTAACTCTTTTTTTTTTTTTTTTGGCTGCCTGTGCAATTAGTAATTTTGCTGTTAACGACTCGTCAATTGAAGAGAGGAAATACCAAAGGCACTAAGTACCATTTTATTAGTTTTGAGTTATTAATAACTCGATGATTAGTGCAGTTATTTTTTTGAATTTTTATAATGGAAAAGGCATAAGTACCAAGATTTACGGCTGTTGAAAAGCTTTTATTTAAGGGTAAATAGTCCATCAAGTAGTAATTCAATGCTTTTTTACTTGATGAAACAGCTTTGTGTGAATCTTATTCAGGGTGTAAAATTTGCTGACAGTGACCTTTCCTTGTTATCAGTAATTTTGTTTTGAGGTGGCAAGTTCTTAAGTTCTGCTAGCTTAAGTTGTGAAAGCTATAATACACATAAGTCATGGTGCCATATCTTATTTTTCTTTTTTTACTTTAAATCAGCTCAGATGGCACTTGAACTCTTTTTAGAATCGTTGAAAATGGTCCCTAAAGTCTCCGAAGAATGTCGAATTTTGGGACTTGGTGCGTTTGGTACTTCCATTCTTTAATTCGAACCGCAATGTTAAGAGCATTATTTGCGATGATGCAAGCAAAATACACATAAACACTAAGCATAGGTAGTAAGTAAAAGGTCTGAGCAAAAACTAGGTTAGTTCGGTCAAGAGGCCGAATATAAGCAAAAGTTTCAAAATGCTATAGTGAAAGCATTTTTTTGCTAGCTACACACGTGGCAACCGTTGCAGCAAAATGGCTGTGAAAAATGCAGTCAACAATGATACACACGAAGCAACGGTTGCGGCAACCGACCAAAAATATCAAAATTTTTAGATTTTTGTCAACGGTTGCTGCAACAGTTGCTTCTTGTGTACCTAGCTAGCATTTGAGATAATCCAACCAAATTTCACTCAGACACTAAAAACAGTAAATGCAAGCTCTCATCAAAAACAGGGCGAACTCGGACAAGAGAACGTTGTTCAAGCAAAGTTTTCAAAATACTGCAGTGTAAGGTACTTTAACTTTTGGCCAGGCCAAAGATAACACCCTTACTAGTTATACCAGGGGTTGAAATAAGAAAAAGTTATTACTGCAGAGCTTTTTTTTGCAATTTTTAGCAAAGTTTTTTTAATTTCTTATTCAAGTGATTAATATTAAATATTAATATTAAATAACAGATATCATGCCAATGGTTCAATTTAAAATTGAAAATTTATAGCGAAATTTTCTTCGAATGCATTTATAAAAATATGTTTAAAGTAGAGTTGCCGAGTACTTATTGTGGTTGCTACATTTTAGCCCAAATTAGTAAGGTTAGACAACTAAAATAACGGTTATAAGCGAAATAAAATGAGTATTTAGTTTCAACGATTAACGTAAAACAGATAATATGAATTTGGGTGAAAATTATTATTACAATTTTTAACAATATTCTGAAGTTATTACTGCAAATTTGAAGTTATTACTGCAGAAATAGGGTATTATTACAGCTTATTTCAATGCCTGAGTTATACCCTACACCAAGGGTATATTCACTTTGTCCTTCTGTTTGTAACGCTGAGAAGGAGGCGTGGCAGGTATGGAAAAGTATATATATTCTTGATCAGCGTCTCCTCCTGAGTCGATATAGCTATGTCCGTCTGTCTGTCTGGCTGGCAGGCTGTCCGTCTGTGGAAATATTTTTACGGGTAAACCAAGCAAGATAATTCGATGAAATTTGGTTCCCTGGCTTTATTGTAAAAGTTAGCTCGAGGAATTCAAAATGAACAAAAGCGGTCAACGGACACGCCTACCTGCCATACAAAAAATAAATTCAAATCGCAATTTTATGAGCATTATTCACGATAACGCAACCAAAATAGACATAAAAACTTGGGATAGTAACTGCAACCCATATAAATAAAAGTTTCAAAATGCTATTCTGATAGGGTATTTTGAGATAATCCAACCAATTTTTGCACAGATCCTAAGGGGTAGTAAATGCAAAATCTAATCAGAAACTTGGTTGATTCGGACAAGAGGGCGTGGCACCGCTCATACTCTCAAAGTTTTCAAAGTACTGTAATGCAAGCGTTATTTGAGGTAATGTCCCAAAATTTCGCACAGATACAAGGAATAGTTAGTGGAAGCTCTGAGCAAAACTAGGCGACCTCAGAAAAGAGGGTGTGGTACTTCCCATACAAGCAACATTTTCAAAATGCTGTGCAAGCGTTATATGAGGTAATGGAAGCAAATTTCGCATATACATATATGTGCAACAAAATTTTCAAAATACTTTAGTGTAGGGTATTTAATATTTGACCATGGCAAACGTTACACCCTTACTAGTTATTTGTTGGAAAGGTTTGGAAGAGGAGAAGTGCACAAAATTTTCCTTTGTTTAAAGTGGGAAAAAATGTTCGCACGGCTAAACAGTTGCATCGATATTTACGAAATTTGGTATGGAGATAGGATTAACACTAATGATCGATAATAAGACCTTTATGTTTCTAAGCGGGCGTTGTCACGCCCCTAAATGGAATAAATGCTCTCATGGCTAAACGGATGCATCGATTTTTATGAAATTTGGTATGGAGATAGGGTTAACACTGTGGAACGACAATAAGACCTTTATGTTTTTAAGTGGGTGGTGCCATGCCCCTAAATAGAAAAAAAAGGCTATGACTAAAGCGCTGCATCGATGGTCTAATGGCTAAACCGCGGCTTCGACGATTTTTATGAAATTTGGTATGGAGATATGGTTAACACTATGGAACGATAATATGATCTTTGTGATTTTAAGTGGGCGGTGCCACACCCAGTTAACATCTGGGAGGTCTTTTTAAAGTCAAATCGAAATGGTGGAATTTCAGCCGCAGGGCAAACTCTAGTACACGTTCCCAAATAACGCTTGCATGGGAGGTGTCACACCCTTTTATCATAGTTTGCCTGTTTCTAATTCCGCACTTCCGACTTTTCTCAGTTTATGTCAAAGTGACAGAACTTCGTATGTAGAATTATTTCCGCACTCGATTGAGTAGTGTAAGAAATGTGCGAAAATTTCCTAACTGCAAACAGCTGATTTTTACCGATTGTTAATGCACATTTGATTTGATTTTTATACAAGAAATAATAAAAAACCTAAAAAGTATATAACGCACAAACATGAACAACTCAACAATGTTTAAAAACAATTTTAAATCAGCAAGTTTATTTACGCGCTTTTGTACTTTTCTTAAATTTAGAATTTTGTAAGCCTAATTCTCTTTAATAGCTGCGAGTTTTACTGTCCAATTTTTTAAATTAACTAATTTATTTTTTTTTTCCTTACAGCCCGACAGCCCGTATCAAGGTGGCGTATTTTTCTTAACAATTCATTTTCCAACAGATTATCCATTCAAACCACCAAAAGTGGCTTTTACAACGCGTATATACCATCCAAACATTAACAGTAACGGATCGATTTGTCTCGATATATTAAGATCTCAATGGTCGCCAGCATTAACTATTTCAAAAGGTGCGTAATTTTCTATTACCTTTTATTTTAGTTTAAAAGAAATAACCCATTTATTCGTTTTCTTACAGTTTTATTATCAATTTGCTCTCTACTCTGTGATCCGAATCCAGACGATCCCCTTGTACCAGAGATTGCAAGAATATATAAAACTGACCGGGAAAAATATAACGAATTGGCACGAGAATGGACTAGAAAGTATGCTATGTGATGCGTTCCAGTTTGTAAAATCGATCCGTCATGTAATAATAACAACAAGAACATCTACTGCAAGAATTGCTACAACAACTACAGCAAGAACAACATCAACAACTACAAGAACAGCAGCTGCAGCAACAAACCGCTAAACGCTCTACTACAACAAAAAACATTTATTCAAATCAACAACAAATAAATAAAGAAAAACAGAAGAAATAAAGAAAAGAAATAAAATTACAAAAAGCAAAAATTTAATTCAGAAAAATACAAAAAAAGAAAAAAAAAAAAATTACATTAAAAGCAACTTACTTATTATTACATTTATAATTAATTAATTATTATAAATTATAATTATATTCTTCAGAAGAAAAACAAAAAAACTAAGCAAAGATAAATCAGAGATAAATCAATAAAAACAAAATACAAAACCCAAAACATAAGAGATTTAGAAAAAAAAAAAAAACAGCAAAGGAGGTGAAAATGTATAAAATGCAAGCAAAGCGAAATTGATTGGAACAAAAAAACATTGAGAATTAAAGTGGCATAACATGGATAAAGCAAATTTAAACGCGGGGGATAATTGGGATCAACGAAAGCCTGTCTTTTTGAAATTAAATTCAACATTTGCTCATAATGTTTGTCAAGTGTTCCAAAAGATACTTGCGCTTATATGTACTTATACACCTTCTAACACACACATATATACCACAAAAAACACCTGCGTTGTTGTCGAAGGAAAACCAAAAATTGGAAAAATTCTAGGTAAATTTGCAAATAACACGAGTCTAAAAATTTCAAATTTTAGAAAAATTACGTTCATAATTTTTTTCACTTTCTCTTTGGGAACTATGTTTGCATCTAGTTTGGAAATAATTGAGGAGTGGCCGTACCAAAGGGCCTAAGTATAAGTAATGTCATACTTTTTATGTGCTTTATAGTCGGTTAGTTGACCGATATAATTTTTTCAACATAATGAAATGAATTTTACACTTTCAAGTAAATTTTTAAGTGAAAACAGAAAACAGTTTAATTAACTTATAACAAAATGTCACCTGTTTCATATAATGACGCTACTTTTGCCTCGAAATGGTACTTAGGCCCTTTGGTACGGCCACTCGTCAATTATTCTACACTTTCTTTTATCCTTTTCCATCAAAAAATTCCAATATTCGTTAAAGGAAATGATAACCTTTCTTAACTTGATAAAGTTACTTCTACAGGTTGTTGACAAATCGAGTATCACAAGTATTGCTTGCTCTTGATATATGTTGTGAATAACGCTATAGTCGGATTATCTATAATGAGGATAATATTCAAATGTTGTCATGGTCCCAAATAGCATATTTATGATGGTTATAAAAGAGACTAATTAATTTCCTAATAGTAAATGTAGAGTTGTTGTTGCATATCGTTTCTAATTAAGAGGTTGTAATACACTTCTAAATAAATCTTTATTTTAAATAAAGCTGAATTTTGGTGCACTGCTAATCCATTAAAACTAATTTCTTCAATTAAAATGAATTTCAAAGTCCCTTTTTGAGATTGTGATGATAGACTTCTTATTGAAATTCATGTTGACAAGTGTAAAATGCAATCTATAAAAAGCTTTCTTCAAATTATTTAGGAATTTTAGTAAATTTTTTAAGTTTATACCATTTTTTTTTAGACAATGTCTAAATGTAGTTTCTTTTTTTGGTCGGTGGCGAATTGGTTATAACGAAAGTTTTTGCATATGAAAGCGTATAACGGTCTACATACATACATATAGGATATAAATACATACTGGAGAATTTTGCTATAGTGTTATCTCTTTGTTTATTTTTTTAATTACAATCTAACCTCACATTATTAATATGAATATGAATATAAGTTATTTTTTTTATTAATACTACCTTATGAATTTAATTTCCCTTGAACTTAGTGTCTCCTTTAAAGACGTAGATATGATACATGCAGAAAAGTAAACAAACACACCCACAATACACATAGTACATAAAATGGAAAGCGAAATTTTCCTTTAATTTCCTCTTTTTACATTTACAACTATTAAAACAAAACAAAAAAGAAAAAAAAAATGAAAAATATTTAAGCTAAATGAAGATGAAGTTATAATGAAATAAGAATCATAACAACAAAAGCCGAAATATAGGTGTAAACTTATATATTACAATTTCAAATAAAACAATTTCTTTTGTGTAGCTGTGAGTTAATTTTTTTATTCAATAGTTATACTCGTATGTATGTGTGTTTTGCCATAAATCTTCCGACAAGTTTCTTTAGTTATAAAGAAATCGGGTTACATATCGTTTAAAATAAAAATGTATTGTAAAAAAAAGTTTGGGACTGTATGGATGTTAAGAAACTGTGTAGTCAATCTAGGGTCTAATAATTGTATATATAAACTGTCGGCAATTCGCTAAAAAAATTTAGGTATTCTGCGAATTACTTAAGTTATCCGATTTTTAGCCTAACATGGGCTTCCACTTCGGATACGCGACAACAGTTGACACTCTGAATCAAATATACATATTTAATACATGAGTAGTCCAACAAAAGGTAACATTTCCATTTTTTGTCTTTTTGCTTTTTTTTTTAGAAAAATCGTATGTAAATCTATGAACTACACATTCCAGTTGAATTTAGCGGTTCAAAGTATAACAATTCCCAAGAAAAACCGAGTTTTCGTCGGTTTTTGAACAAAAAGTAACATTTCCACTCCACTAAAAATTTTTGTAGCTCTGACGAGAAACTACATTTACAGGCCTACTCCGTAATCCACGTGGTTTCAATTACTTTTCATTTAGGAGGCTTTTTGATGAAAATGGTGAGTCACACGATAAAAAGTATTAGGATCTTTTTTGTGGGGAATTACAAGTCCAACAAATAATACTGATTTATATTTACGAAAAAGTAACTAATTCGGAAATATTCGCCTATTAATGTATATTTATGCACATAGTTTTTTTAAAAAATGTGCTCCTTTTTTATACACATTTTAGTGATTTCTAAAAAAAAAAACATATTCGACCACTCCTCACATATGGTTGGACGGCATTATATACCAATCTACTTCAATTTTGAGAATTTGATATAAAACCTTTTGTATTGGTTTGAATTTGTATGGAGAAAAAAAATTGTTTGAAATTTCGTTCCGGAGACACCAAAAGTTTCCTTTTGATGCAAATAAGCACCATACACGTATAAAAGTTGATACATTTCAGAGAACATTTGATGGATTCCAAACCGTTTTAAAAACCGAAAAGTGCCCTTATGTAAACTCAAACCAAGTTCTATAATTTTGGAAATATTGGCCATTCCATTTCGTTACTTAATTTCCCACCTTGAATGAACAATATCTTCAAAACTACAGTATTCACGGAGACATTACTTGCGGGCGGATTCGAGTTTTACGGCTCAAAATTCATTTAAATTCATTCTTAGAACAAAAAATTTTTCCATATTAATGAGCACTTTTTGGCTTTTTAATGATTTGCGATCCATCAAACCTTCTCTGAAATGGGCCAAAATTTACATGGCAGTTCTTTACATTGAAACGAAACTTTTGGTGCACTGGGATTGAAATTCCAAGGAACATTAAGAGCCTGGACACACGAGTGACTAAATTGTAACTCGATAGTACTATTTGTAGGAACGCGGTCTCTTCGCTTGTGTGTCCAGGCTCTAAGTTTTAAACTACCCTAGTAATGGTACTAATTCGCGACAGTGATGTCGTTTGTACTCCTATAGGAGTATTTTACTCCTATTTGAGCAAGCGTACTCCTATACTCCCCTAAACTATTTTTGTGCTCCTTTTCAATCCTTAGTACTTCTTTGCAATTTTTCAAACATAAAATATGTGTAATGCAAATTAAAATATTCAATATTGTTTAGTAGAGCTGTTCAAAAATTTTTCGAGAGCACCATAATTTTTATTTTTTATTTCATAGAAATTTGGTCAATATTTCGGTGAAAAATTCCAACTTTTACAACTTGCGCCGCATGCTCAAAGTCACGAACTTTAGTAAATTTTTTATAAATTTTAGAGGTTTTCTCAATTTTTTTATACCTTACACATCATGTATTTCAAAATAAAAAGATCGGGTCTTGCTAAATCTGACAAGGTCATGTTTTTAAGTGTTTAAGATACTTCGTTTAGCTTCTCCTCAAAACAAGAACGTCAAAATTGGCAAAAATATCGAGTTTGCCTTATAAACGCAATCGATTGAATGATTAAATGTATGATTGGTAGAAATATGGAAATGATTTATGATATGGAAAAAATTTTTGTTTTAAAATTTGAACTATTAAACATTTTATACGATTTTTAATTTATAATTTTCGAATTGTAGTTTTGAAGATATTGCGCATGCAAGGTGGAAAATAAAAATAAGAAATGGAATGGCTAATATCTCCAAAATTACAGATCTTATGGAAAAATATAGTTAATTGCAGATTACGGATCAAAATCCATATAAAAAGCTAAACAGTTAAAATTTAAAAACACAAATTTATATCGTATTCAGGACCATCAAATGCATTTAATGATATCCGAAATGGACCATATTTTACGTAATGCTTACTTTATGAGCCACGCTGCTATTGAGCTATTTTTTAACGCAATTATGAACAAATTTTTGTATCACAATGAAGTTATAAAACAATTTTCTGAAAAATCCCTTCTTGCTCCAAGTTTAAGCGATTTTTAAAAATGTTTAGTTCCTTTTTAAAATACCGACAACTGGTTTGTTCAAATATGCTACAAGAAACACCTTGCATGAATAACAAATTTTTTTAATGTAGTCCTAATATATCATATAAAAAATATTGTCAGTTAAAAAAAAAACTACGCGTGCAACCAAGTACACGTGAAGAAAGTGAAACTTAATTTTAAAAAGTAGGCGTGACATTAATTGAACATCTAAATATTCTTCGTTTTGAGTATGAAGCCTTCAAGTGTCCCAGGAAATGAATTTTTTAAAATTTTTTGATATTATCGACATAGATATTTCACCTCTTGTATGTATATCAAGATATTCTTCGTTTTGAGTATGAAACTTTCGGGTATCCCAGAAAACTACCAATCAAAGAAACTCACGTTCTACACCTACCTACGAAATTTCGTCAAAATAGCTTTCATAGCTTGCGAGATATAATGAGTTGTAACGAAAAATGTCGCAAAAATAACTCGCAGCATTGAAATTTTGCACCAAGCAGCCAAAGAAGTTTCACTTCAAAAAGCTACAGTGTAGTTGATACCGTCATAAAAAGTTAATATTATTCTGTCAGCCGGTTAGAAAACGAAGATGTTAGCAAAGTACTCCTCGTTAGCACAAAATACTCCCCAAAAATCTAAAAATTAGTACCGAGATTTTTTTTGAAACGACATCACTGATTCGCGATTTTAAGAATTGAAACAAATGGAGGGTTGAGTCAAGCCTGTATTAACACTAACATCGATGTTGCTACACCTCCTGTGCGTTACAAACGGAAAGACAAACAGTCTGTTCGTTTACTCCAAGTTTTAAGAACTTTTTGCCCGAAAAGCTCTCGTTTACGCATAAAACGTACATAAAATCGAACGGACTGTATGTAGGTGAATACAAACTCAATACTATCGCAATTTGCCAATGTATAAAAGCTCATTAAAAGCTTTTATATTTTGCATAAGCTGCAAGCAAGTGACGCAAATCTACACAACTACTGACTCATTTGAACGCTTATCTGTGGGTGAATACGTATACGGAAAGCTTTAAGCACAAAAGCTCAAGTGCCCGCGGTCATAGGCCTTGAACATCACTGGTGTAGTGTTGAAAACGTTATAAAGTGTCAAATACAGGCCTGTTCCGTAATCCATGTGGTTTCAAATCCTTTTCATTTCAGAAGCTTTTTGATGAAAACGGTGAGTCGATCGATACAAAGGACTAGAAAAAATAACCGTTTAGGAAATATTCAATAAAATCGATCTTTTATTTTTTGTGGTTTTTCAAGAAAATTTCCTTAACGGTTACTTTTTCGTTAATGCAAATCAATGTTATTTATAGAACCTGTATTTCTCCACAAAAGAGATTCAATACTTTTTATCCTTCGACACACAGTTTTCATCAAAAAGCATCCTTAATGAAAAGTAATTAAAATCACACGGAATTCGGAACAGGCCTGATAGTGTAGAAAAACTTGACAAAAATTTTATAGTCTTGAATAATATTGAAAAAAGTGATATATTCGTTAAAGAAAAGGGATTACAGAAAAGATTATTATTATTTTCAATGCGAAATTATTTATGCCTACGCACCGACTTCTTCCAGAGGGTTAGGCTAGAAAGGCGACAATAATGCAGCACATAAACCATAAGGGCACGAGGGCTACTTAGCGGAAGATCTCTTAAGCAAATGGTTATGTCCCAACCAGGCAAGGTAGATGGTCCTCGTCTTTCGCTACTGTAAGTAGCTTTGCAAAAGCGGTCTCGGTCTACCAAAGTTACAGGAATGAATTAACTGTTAAGGGCTGGTTTCGGGATAGAAACCAGTTAGTATTAAATAATATTCAGTCCTATGTACGAGTATTTGTGTGTCGCGATAATTTTGTTTTTCTGGGCAAGAGGCCTATTTCGGGCAAATGAGCAAAAATCTTCTCAGCTTGAAACGCTCTTATTTGATCGAGCTTTTCGTTATTCCTTATAATGTTGTATATGAATCTCGTATTGAGCTGTGAAATGAATTTAGTTCACCGATAGTAAATTTGGCATCACTGATATGACGGCGTTAGGAAATAACGCCCAAGGAAATGACGCCCAAAAAAAATACGAAATAACGCCCAAATTATTTTCATATAAATTTGGGCGATAATCATTTTGGAAATAACGCCCAAAAATTTGGGCTTTATTTCGTTTTTTTTTTTGGGCGTTATTTCCTTTTTTTTTAAAAAACGAAATAACGCCCAAAAAAAAACGAAATAACGCCCAAAAAATAAAATGACGTAATTACGCCCAAAATAAGAAACGAAAAAACGCCCAAAAAAGATGAAATAACACCCAAAATCAAAAACGAAATAACGCTCAAATTATTTGCATATAAATTTGGGCGATAATCATTTTGGAAATAACGCCCAAAATTTATTTGTATGAAAATAATTTGGGCGTTATTTCGTTTTTGGGCGTTATTTCATTTTTTAAAAATAAAACGAAATAACGCCCAAAAAAACGAAATAAAGCCCAAATTTTTGGGCGCTATTTCCAAAATGATTATCGCCCAAATTTGATTTTGGGCGTTATTTCATATTTTTTGGGCGTTATTTCGTTTCTTATTTTAGGCGTTATTACGTCATTTTATTTTTGGGCGTTATCTCGTTTTTTTTTTGGGCGTTATTTCCTTGGGCGTTATTTCCTAACGCCTAATATGACTATTCCTTAAAAATGTTATTGAAATTAAAGATTATGAAAACCCAAAACTACTTAGAAGAAGCATATGCCAATTTTACGTGTGATTTATTCACATTTTCATTAAAACAAAAAGAATGAAAAATTAAAATCTTTTCAAAATGGTCAATGTGAAGGGCGCATCATTGCGACAGACATTAAATTTAGCTAACAAATAAAACGGAAAAAAATTTAAACTATAAATCGAGAAACAAACGTTCAATTAAAATTAATATTCTACGAGTGGGTATATACAATGTACCTCTATTATAAATACATGCATACTACATTGCATATACATATGTATGTATTTAGATATGTTGTATTTAAATATGTTATCTTAAAATAATTGCCAACATTTAAGAGAAAGCAACATGTGCGCACGTTGCACTTATTCTGCGCGTCCAATATTTATTGTGTGTTTCTGAAAACATAACATGAGGGATAGAGTTCCGTTTTTGACGCAGAGAAGGAGGCGTGGCAGGTATGAAAAAGTATATATATCCTTGATCAGCGGGAAAACTGAGCAAGAAACGAGATTCGATGAATTTTATACACTAGTTTCGTTATTAAAGTTAGCTCGCGGTATTGGAAATGAGCGATATCGATCACCGCACATGCCTACCGCCCAAACAAAAATAAATAAATAAATTAAAAAATAAAAGAAGTAAAAGTTTGAAAATACTGAAAGTATTTTTTGCGATAGTCCAACCAAATTTCACTGAAACACTTAGAAGAGTATATGAAAGCCCTGAGCTAAAACTAGGCGAACTCGGACAAGAGGGCGTGTTACCTCCCATATAAACAAAAGATTCGAAATGCTATAATGAATGCGTTTTTTGAGATAGTCCATCTAAATTTCACTCAGATACTAAGGATAAAAAATATTAGTTCTAATCAGAAACTCGGTTGACTCAAACAAGAGGGCGTGGCACCTACCATATACTTAAAGTTTTCGAAATGCTGTAGTGAAAGTGTTATTTTATGTAATTTAAAAAAATTCGCACATGTTTTAGTTAGTGGAAATTTTGAGGAAAAACTAGGAGAACTCGAACAAAAAGCGTGGCACCTCTTGTACAAGGAAAGTTTTCGTAATGCTGTAGTGGAAGCGTTACTTGAGATAATGCAACAAAATTTCGCACAAAAACTATAGATAGTAGCATTAGCTTTGACGTTATTTCATATTTTTTGGGCGTTATTTCGGGTTTTTTTGGCGTTATTCCCTGACGCCGCACTTTCATTTCTATTGCTTATTGTTTTATTTAAATTACTTTTCAATAAAATTTTTTACAATCTCAATCAGTAATAATTGAAATGTATTCTAGGTAAATATTGCGGAGGTCACTGGTATTTTTTCATGCGACTATTCAATATTTTTTACTATTTGTCTCTGTACTTTTTGAAGTCTAAACCTTTTATTTTACATTCGTGCCATTAATTTTGCATGAGAATTCAGTAAAGTAATTGAATTACCGGAACAAACCGCAATTTTGATGAGATGAAAATCAATTTTTGTGGATAATTTTTTTGTGCGTTTTTTTACGTTTTTCAATTACGCAGTCGGAATTCTTTTTTCTTAAAAGCAAGGGATCTTACGAAAAGTAAAGGCACAAATTGCTTAAAATCGTCCAAAGATATCGAGTGAATTTTTCAGAACTTTTTGAAACGTTTTATATTTTTTTTCAAAACAATACACTTTCACGGTGGTTTTTAAAAAATTTTAACTTTTTGAAATACCACCCGCGATTTTTTTCAGGGATAATGTTGGGGGACCCTTCTAGTATCTAAATCCGCAATCCGCAAAATCGGACGTCTAGCCGTTTTTTTTTTTTCGACCTTTTAGTTTTTTTAACGATTTTTGAGTATATCTCGTGTGTATATACATGTTATGTACACATATATATGTATATACGTACATATATATAATTGTATATGTATATATGTGTAATATATATATATGGATATATATATACATACATGCATACATACATATAAAAGGTATTATTTCCGCACCATTTATTTTTTAAAAAATCGGTTTTTTCGTATTTAAGAAAAATACAAACAAAAACCGGAAACGAAAGTAATCACTTCAAATGTGATTTTTGATGCTTAATCCGATTCCGATATTAGAATTGCTCTATTACGTCTGGACTTTGAGATATCCTTACATATATGTTTAAAGGACACCATTTTTTTTCCTATTTTTGAAGTTATATAACAAGATAAGGTAATATTATGCCGTAAAATCTGGTATGACAGTTAATAGCCCTAGTTTTTTCCTTAAAAACTCAATCAAACTGAAAACGATATCTTTTTTTTTGTCGGAGATATCTTTGCCTAAAAAGTTAAAAAAGTGCAAAAACACGATTTTTGGCTATATTGGATGTTATATGCAGGACACACAAAATTTTTTTGGGAATTTCTATTACCAGAAACATTTGGTACTTTCTTTTGGCTTTAAATTGAGCTTTTAAATGTTCATCTGCAATATTTTTCTGCGAAGTTATGTTAACTTTAAAATCACACCATGAAACTTAAAGCGAAAAATCTCGGTTTTCGGCTATATTTGAGGTTGTATACAGTACGGACGAAATTCGTCTGCTCTTTTTTACTAACCGAAGCATTTAAAACCATTCTTTATCTTCAAAATAAGCTATCAAGAGGTCTCTTGTGATTGTTTTCCACAAAGTTATGACCATTTAAAAATTACATTATGGAGTGCAAACTCACAGTGAACGAGTATTCCTTATATTGCTGCAACATGTCGTCTTAAACTAGTCATAACTTTTTACAAAACAATTATAAGAGACCACTTGTTAGCTCATTTTGAAGATAAAGAATGGTTTGAAATGCTTCGGTTGGTAAAAAAGAGCAGACGAATTTCGTCCGTACTGTATACAACCTCAAATATAGCCGAAAACCGAGATTTTTCGCTTTAAGTTTCATGGTGTGATTTTAAAGTTAACATAACTTCGCAGAAAAATATTGCAGATGAACATTTAAAAGCTCAATTTAAAGCCAAAAGAAAGTACCAAATGTTTCTGGTAATAGAAATTCCCAAAAAAATTTTGTGTGTCCTGCATATAACATCCAATATAGCCAAAAATCGTGTTTTTGCACTTTTTTAACTTTTTAGGCAAAGATATCTCCGACAAAAAAAAAGATATCGTTATCAGTTTGATTGAGTTTTTAAGGAAAAAACTAGGGCTATTAACTGTCATACCAGATTTTACGGCATAATATTACCTTATCTTGTTATATAACTTCAAAAATAGGAAAAAAAATGGTGTCCTTTAAACATATATGTAAGGATATCTCAAAGTCCAGACGTAATAGAGCAATTCTAATATCGGAATCGGATTAAGCATCAAAAATCACATTTGAAGTGATTACTTTCGTTTCCGGTTTTTGTTTGTATTTTTCTTAAATACGAAAAAACCGATTTTTTAAAAAATAAATGGTGCGGAAATAATACCTTTTATATGTATGTATGCATGTATGTATATATATATCCATATATATATATTACACATATGTATATACATATACAATTATATATATGTACGTATATACATATATATGTGTACATAACATGTATATACACACGAGATATACTCAAAAATCGTTAAAAAAACTAAAAGGTCGAAAAAAAAAAAACGGCTGGACGTCCGATTTTGCGGATTGCGGATTTAGATACTAGAAGGGTCCCCCAACATTATCCCTGAAAAAAATCGCGGGTGGTATTTCAAAAAGTTAAAATTTTTTAAAAACCACCGTGCTTTGTCTATTGGTTTTTCTCGGAACAAAAAAAAAAAAAAAAAAAAAAAAAAAATAGGTCCTTCTAACTTTTGAGTCGGTGTCGAGATGAATCTAAGGTTCGAACCTATTTTTAGACATTACCAGGGCTGTTCCGTAATCCGCGTGGTTTCAATTACTTTTCACTTAGGAGGCTTTTTGGTGAAAAAGGTGAGGCACACGATAAAAAGTATAAGAATATTTCTTGCGAAGATTTACAGATTCTATAAATAATATTAATTTGTATTTCTTAAAAAGTAACTGTTTCGGAAATATTCGATAAAGTCGAATTTTTCGACTTTTTGCAGTTTTTTAAGAATGTTTCCTAAACGGTTACTTTTTCGTTAATGCAAGTCAATGGTATTTGTAGAACCTGTAATTTTCCACAAAAAGATTCTAAAGCTTTTTATCGTGTGACTCACCATTTTCATCAAAAAGCCCCCTAAATGAAAAGTAATTGAAACCACACGGATTACGGAACAGGCCTGTATCATTTCGTTTCGATAAGAGGCGAAGAAAATCGCAATTTCTCAGAAAAAAAAATTAATGCTCTAACGAAAAGGCAAAAAACCGTCTTAATTTCAGACATGATGTATTTTTTCAAACCTTCATTTTTTTCGTACAAATATTGAAAACTACTTAGAATAAAGCATAGATGTAGTTTTGATCAATCTAACTAAATTGTTAATAACCGTCATTTGCCAAAATTTTGACCAATATCGTATTCTAAGTAGGCCGACAATATAGTAGAAACAGAGCTGTTAGTGCGTGTAGTAATTTGCTCTCCGAACAAAAAAAGAAAACGGACTTGTAGCCCAAGCGGTTAAATAGCAGGGCAAAAACTTTTAAAGCACGCCGGAATGATTAAGTAGTTCAAAGTTAATTCTATATAGTCTATTTACTAAACGGTTCGATGGTTTCAACTCTTCAAAGGCAATGCATTGCTTGCTACACCTTGTCGTGTAGGGTATTCAAGCTTTGATCTGACCGAACACAGAATGTCTTTTTTTAATTTCCAAACGAGTTGGCAGAAAAAGTATCACAGTTCTTTGCAATATATGTTCATTAAAAGCTAATTCTCTGTCTTCTCTCTTTGTATGCAAGAGCTTTCATAATTTACATACCTACTATATGTATTTTCTCGAGAAAGCAAATACGCAAACAATTCGAGAAAAATATGTTATAATGTTCATATGAGATGAGTGTTGTTGTTTTTGATCATCACAGCTCTAAATCTGAATGTTCTCTAGGTAATAGAAAAATAGGAAAGAATTTTGCAACTTTAGTCGATTTTTGTCAGTCACACGGAGAGTGAATTTGTGCGTGATTTGCAATTCGACTCTAAACTTTAGAAAAAAATATACAAAAGTTGGAAATTGAATTTCGTTAAATAACATAAAAAAAAATCAATTAAAATATATACATACATATGTAGTCTGTACATAAATGTACCTTTAACATATGTATGTAATTATGTACAAATACATAATATAGTGAGAAAAAGTTTTACTCGGAGAATTTAGAAGAAAAACACTAAAAGTTTTCTTACAATTTTTCTAAAGTGCGAGTGCATCATTTAAAAGGTATTTCTATTTCCAAATTAAATGATTTTTATTATGCTTATATACTATTATGTAAACAATTTTTAATCAATAATGCTAAAGATTTTTAAGTAATTTTTGTAGTTGCTAGTTTTTTTATGTACGGTTTAATTTTTTTATGTTTATCACACGTGAAATGTTTTTCCGTGTCCCTGAAATCGAGCACATTACATACGTTTGAACGACATGCATAATTTTTTAAAATTTATTTATTCGAAAATAATGTGCGCGCCTTTGCTTTATTAATAATAAATATATGTTAAACTAATATTTGTGGACTTTTGACAAAACAACCTAACTTGAGATCAGACAATTTTCCAGGATTTTGGTCATAAATATAAATTTAATTACGTTTCTTTTGGTGTAATTGTCATGTCTCTGTGATTTTTAGTTCATGAGATATAAGGGTGCCTTATCCCAACCAAAACAAAAAAAAAAAACCTGTTTGACTACTCGTCGGCTGAGTATTATTTTGCCGTAAACGTCACTTCGTTGGAAAAGCAAAAGCAGATAACTTGTGCTCGTCAAAATAATACTCAAAATAATACTCAGCCGACGAACTGACAGCTTAAGAAGGTAAGTAATCTTGCATTAATTCCAAACTACATAAAACCTGTACCAATTGTTAGAGAATTTTACCCTGAACAAAATATCAAAATGGGAAATTATTAAAATTGGGGTTTTTCCCGTGAATTACCAGGCTAAAAATGTTGTTGTTTCCAATTTTAGTAATAATTGATTATGTTATACCTATGTATGTCCTCGATCCAGATACAAAATATTTTTGCAGTATAAAGTCTGGTTTTCGAGTTAGAGAGTTTTAAAAATTTGATTCAATTCGCATTCCTGCCGATTAGTCAAATTTTTAATTAGACTTAATATTTTAAAAATATTTTGTATCTGGGTCGAGAACATATATTGATGTAACATAATCAAATATTACTAAAACCGGAAACATTACAATTTTTTACCGGGTAATTCATGGGAAAAACCCCAATTTAGATAATTTCCCTGAACAATTGGGAGTACCCATTTTGATATGTTGTTCAGGGCAAAATTCTCTATCGAGGTTTTATGAACTTTGGAATAATTGCAAGACTCAAATCTAATTTGCCTGGTCTAAATTGATTTTTTGAAAAATTATTCGGTATAATGCTCGTATTTCGCTACCGAAAAATATATAATTATTTTCCTTAGTGGTAGTTTACTTCGGAAAATTTTTCATATCAATGAATATAGAACGAGCTACGAGAAGGTCGGCCGAAATCTTCGTCGATGACAGAAATGTGACTCTGGTAAAGGCTGAAATTTACAAGATCTACGACAAAAGAATTATTGCTGACGATTTGGGGTTGAATCCCATGGCTATGTTGCAAATATTGGATAATGAACTGATGTACACGAAAATGTCTGCTCGATTGGTTCCATAAATTCCAAATGAGGTCCAAAAAGAAGCGAGATTCCGAAACCAATTTGAAAACGGGCGATCTAGCAACTGCAACAGTTTGGTTTTATAATTACAACCCGGAAATTAAACAACAGTCCATGGTATAGAGCCTGGAAGCAGTGAATGTTCGTATTAAAGTAAGACAAAAAAAAAAGTGCTGAAGTCGATTTGCTTCAACAAACGAAAAATTGTAGCTGCTATGGCCCTAAATATGGGACAAACAATAACTGGGAAATAGTTTACTGAAACTGCTTACCAAAAGTTTTTGAAAATTTGTTGGAAAACCAAAAAAAAATATTATTTCCAAAATTGTCTAGTTAGTCATTTGGGAGAATAAAATGGGGTTACCTGGAAAGTTTTCTGGAATTTTCGAATATGAGTTATTTTAAAGATTTCGATGTGCCCTTTCCGAATTTCAGCTTTGCAGCTCGCGTCGCCATATTGGAAAAATGGCGCCTAAAACCAGTTTTTGAAAATCTCTCGCTAACGGTTACTTCTAGAGAAAAGTTTTGGTCGACAATTTTCTAGTAATGCAAAAATCGAGAGCCTCAAAAACAAGATTTTGAGGTGTGTTTTAATAATTGGGTCTACAGGATAAAAAAAATGGATTGAAATTAATGGCGATTATGTAAAGAAGATAAAAAAGGATAAAGATTAAAAACAAACAATATTTTTCCTGTTTTTCTACTAGCCAAATCTGCGAACTTTTGTTAGTTCCTCCCTAGTTGTCGTATTCAAGTGAGAATTTTCTGCAAATTTCTCTAACTATGGATTTTTTAAATTGGTATGTATTTAGTTTTTTTTTGTTCCAAAAACCAATAGTTTTCAAAATAATTCCGAAATAAAAAGAACCCGCAATGGACCTTCACGGTTTGCTAAGTCTATCGGATGTTAAATATAATGGTGTATGTTCCACTGTTCCAAATTCTATTTAAATTTTACAATGTTCCAATTGAAATTTGTGTTTTCTTCGAGACCAGAATAGCTTTTTATATTTTTAAATAAATGTGTACCTTGATACTAGACCTTTGAATCCTAAGCGAAAGTATTTTTGTTGCCCTAGGGTAAAATACATTATTTTCGTGGTGAAAAAGCTTAGACTGCAGGGCAATAAAATCATAATCTTCATCACAATTGGTATTCTTTCGATCATGTAAATGAATTCAACCCAAAAGCCTCAAAATGCAGTAACTTATGAAATTTATAATGGCGGCCTTTTTTTTAGACATGATAACTATGGCCCTTACTATGAATAAACATTATCGAGAATTTTTTTATAATACAGTTCAGTTTTTATGGTCTGTCATAGCAAAACATGCTTCTGCTTACATTGATTAAGTATACCAAAAAGTGGCTCTGTATACTGCGAAATCCGGCCATAATGTCACGAAAATATCTCAGTCTTCTTTATGTTCTTGTTATTGCCATGCGGCTAAATAGTTTGTTGCCAAGTTTTTTTTTGTCACCACAATTAAAATATATTTTGCATCATTGCTGACTTTGATTATAGAAATGTTTGACGACATACAAAAAATACAATAAGTAGTAAGGGTGTTGGCTTTGGCCTTGCTGAAATTTAAATGCCGTACACTGAATATGGTTCAACAGTTTTAGCGGTAATGGTAATTTTTACATTTTAGAAATTTTGGCGGTTATGGCTCGATATGTTGATTTTTTTTGACTTAAATTTAAATTTAGGTTCTCATCTTCAATTTTTTAATGGTTAGAAGACGTAGCAAAACGTAGCCAACTTGGTAATTTTCCGAGGAAAATTGTAGAGCCATTTCAGTTTGCGCATATCTTCTAAAATGGCTTAATGTAACCCAATATGTAATTCAATAAAAAATGTAATAAAAATATATGCAACAAAATCAATTTATATACATAAATACACCACTGAAATGCTTGAAAAAGTTAATCAGTTTCACACGTACATTTGCTTATTTTTTTTTGAAATGCAAATATGACTTTTTAGAAAAACTGCATCATTAGATTTTTGAAATTTAGTAGTTGAAAAAGAATTTTTTTTTCCAAAATACCACTGCGCATCATGGCGGTCATATGCATATGCTGTCCGCTGCGATGTTTGTATTACCACTGGGGAGATGCCATAATCCATAAATAGTATTCACCCAGTAAAACACAAATTAATTTTATAGAAAGAACAAATTTGGTGTCTTAACCAAAACAAGAATCCATTTGGCGCACTCTAAGAGGTCCCATTTCCGCCCGGCTAATCCCCTCTCTAGCTACGACACTGTGTATTAGGTCTTAAGTTCTTTGGAAAAATATGTATATGACATATAATTCGATCATACCTTTTGTAAATTTTTATGGCAAAGTGCCTTAGATACAAGCACTTTTTCGCAATATGATGCGAAAAACCCACTTGAGTTGATGCTTATGGCAGAACTCGACACTTGTTTGTTATTCCAAATTAGTAAATTTGATATTTATGTATGTAGTATGTAAATATAAAAAAACTGCGTAAGCCTAACACAATTTCATTGTATTCTTTTTCTTTTTTGAAAAAAATAAACAAATCTAAGTATACGGATATTGTATTTCTTTCAGCGGAAAGTTGTAGCTGCACGCGAACATCAAATCTTAATCAACGGTGATTGGCGTGAAATAAAATGAATCAATATGAAAACATGACGGGCTCACAAATTGTTGCCGAGTGTAAATTAACGACAGCGACAACTACAACAACAACTTTAAGCCAAAGTGGCACAACAACATCAATATGTTACAAACGTTTTAAGGATACCGAACATAAGGTAAGTTTTTAGAAATCGATTTTTTTTGGGCAAATAGTGCTCTATGAATTCATGACAACAACAGAAACTGTCGTTCGAAACTAGTTAAGAGATTGGTATAAGCAGATGACTCAAATTTTAGTGTCATATAAAAGTTATAATACATGTGCAAGAAATTTTTAATTTGAGTTATACTTATTTTTCGAGATATCACAATTTTTCGAAAATTTCAACCACCTGTATAATAAAGTGACACTCATGAACTTTTTCTTTTTCACGTGTTGTTGAGTGCAAATTGTCCCGATGTAATTTATTTAGGTACCAAAACTGTGCGTTAAATAGTTTCAAAGATATGACATTTTTTAAGGGCGTAGCACCACCCATTTTTCCCTTGGACTTTATATATTTGTCCCGATACTCTTATTACATATGGGCTAATCCTGCGTTGTGAACGTTACGTTCGTACGCATATTTTCTAACCCTGCAGGTGCTCTGAATAGTAAATTTTAAATTTACTTGCAGTGGTAAGTTACCCTTAGAGAGTACTTTCGATTGGCATTAAAAAATATTTCCTGCCGTGTATCAGTTACAATATAATCATGCATAAAGTGTCGTTGCAGACGTTACAAAAACAGAAGTCGTTGTATAGATCAACAATGTAAATTTTTATATTTTTTTCCGAATTTTGCATTATAAAAAAAAAATCCTACAAAGAAAGAGAAATATTTGACTAGGGGAGATGTGTGTACATTGGTCCGTTTTTCAGTTTTTTCAATGTGCTGGACTTGCCAAATAAGTTTCTTTAGTTTTTTGATAAAGTTATATTTCTACAATGCTTGCAGCATCAAATGACGTGACAATGATATTTCTATGTCTAACCATTGAGTAGAAATATTACTTTTTCCGTTGCAATCTCAAACGGTCCAAGGTACACCATGCAAGTGTACCTTGGACTATTAAAAATAAAAGAGAACACATTGTATATAGGTAATGAATTATGAAAGAACCATTTATTACGTAATCAAAAGCAACATTTTTTTCAATAAAAAAAAAAAAATTAATCATAAACAAAATTTATAACACAAAAAAAGTATGTATGTATGTATTCTCCTTTAACTCCTAGGAGGAGCATAGGGCCAACAAAATTTTGATGAGCCATTCCTAACTATGCATGTTTCTTGCACCTCCAAATCCGATGTGCATGCTGCCGAGGCAGGTGGATTAACCACACTCTGGTGGGTACCACTTGGAGAGTTATTTTCCATCGTTTTTCGATCCATGCTTCATTAGTATAATCTTCTCGGCAACGCCCCAGGCAGTAAGTTATAAGCTTAAAGCTGGATCCGGCAAGCGCTGCAAATATAGTGGCCAAATTCACTTTTAATTTCAGCCGCCCAATCTGGAACAGACGCTGACCTGGGAGCCGCCCACTCTGGGTCAGACGCTTCAGGATTTCGACAAGATGCTTATTTTAAGACATTATATAAACCCGGAATGGGGAATGAACTCTAAGAAAGCATATTAAAAACTCTTAGTTTTGTAGTGCGCGATGCCACTGCCCTAATGGCAAAATGCGCTTGATGGCAACTGTAATATTTTTCTCTTGGTTGACCTTTTTTTGGATAAATTAATTTTATTGAAAACGAAAAAACAAATAACAAACAAAAAAATATTTAACAATTTTTGGTTCCGACATCCAAAAAAATGTTTTCCGCTAAAATTTCGTAAAAAGTCATGAAACGTGTTGTACTAAGAGTCAGCGCTTGGCTGACCCTTCTTATAGTATCAAAGTTGAATTTTTTTTGTGGTTGTCCTTCTAATAGTAGGTATGAATTTTTGTTCTAGTGAAATCCTGAGAGGTGGTGCCTTCGTGAGTATGCACTAAAAATCGAGACCGATTTCATTGTCGTACAAAAAGTTATTCAGGCACAAAGGTCGAGAAAATTAGGATCCCGCTAACCCCTATTTCTACAAAAAAATGGTGCTCCAAAATTTTAAAGCTAAAAAAATTTCATATCGAAAAGTGGTGCAAATTGCTTTCGTACGTTTGTACGCTTAACGTTGCGTTCATGCAAGTTGAAAATTGTTATTATTCCCAAGCAAAGAATCTCATTAAAACACTGTGCGCGGCGCCAAACAATTTTTAATATTATTTACCATAAGGGCGGGCACAGAAATGTTATAATGGATTCTTTATCTTCGGACTTCAAAGATTCTGTTTCTGGAAGAAATTTTAAATTATCGTGCAGAGAACCGGGTCAAATGAGGATTTGTTTATAAAAAACCAATAAATAAATAGCAAAAACTAACACAAACGCGTTCTAATTATTATTTATCGTTGATCGTATTTGTTTTCTGCCATCTCGCTTAATTTTCTAAAACGTTCAATAAAAAGCTTATGAGAAATTAACCTCAATATTCAATCGTGCATTGTAAATAAACAAATTAAGTTTTTTTAAAACTTTTTAGGTGATAGCTTTCTACCACTTAGTAGATTGCATTGCGATATTCGTTTTAAATTTTTACCACCACGTCGAAAATCATGGGCCCACTTGGCGAATTTCTACTCCGTACTGTAGCGTCACCACACTGAGTTGATATATCCCCGTTGCTCTGTATCTGCCTATCTTCACCTCTGCAATTTTTAATTTCCATGACTTTGGATGTTATCGCACAATTAAATATTATATTTAGTACTATTACTTAACATTAATAAAAGGTATCTACGTCACAATGCGTTACAACATCCAACATTAATAAACGCATGAAATTGATGCTTTGGCAAAACTATGTACGCATGTATATCCAACATATTTTGGACCAAAATTATTTCTCAGAGTTTTATTATTTTCATCTTTCCTCTTTTTTTTTTTTTTTTTTTTTTTTTTGTAAAATCACACGAATTTGCTAAAGAAATGTTTATTTGTAATATTTGACTCAAGGTCAAACACGTGCAGCCGTACCGCAGATGGTTAAATGGGCTTTGATTGTCGTAACTTGTTGTAAGTCAACACAATTTGTTGGTACTATCAATGGCAAGTGCCGCGCTTGAAAATGAGAGCTTAAAATGAACAAAGCTCCACTGGTCTTGTCTTGGCACAGCTATTGAACTGCAAACAGTTAAAGCCCATCGAAGGTAACATTTTGTGGCTTTGTGTTGTTGTTTTTTTTTTTTTTTTGGCAAAAAAGAGACCAAAGGCAGCGCCAAAAATTTCAAAATTTCCCAAACGAAAACCTGACAGCAACAACAAGTTTAAGATCATTGGGTTAAATTGTTGTTGAAGTTTTTATTTCACTATTTGTTGTTTTATGCGTGGATTGTATTGTTTCTTTAAAAACTGTATTATGCAACCTTTTTTTTTGGGAATTTTTCATTGACTCCATCTGACTCTGTGCGACTTAAAACTTTCATCCGCTGTTATCGATCAACGAACGCATGGTTACAGTTGGTAGGTGGTTCATGCACCGATACTGATAATTGATGAGGTCGTCGATTCAGGTTTACATTTCGCAGAACCTGTTCGCAGTCAAATTTTAACGTATTAATTGTGATAAATGTGTTACAATCAGCTTAGTTCGTTGTTTTATTTTGGTTATTTAAACTTCAAAAAAGTGTTTGGTAAAATGTATAAACAGTATATTCCGAAAAAAACAGGGTTTTAATAATTTTCAATCTTAAGTTATTCCAAAGCAAAAGGAATTAAACTCTGAGTTTTGGATAGTAAACTCAATTCAAGTAAGCTGAGTTCAAATTTACGGTTAGGCTGTAGTTGCCGAGGTATTTCAGTTTAGTTTTAATTAATTTAAACAGAAATTTGACTTATTTTAAAAAGAGCCTTGCGATTTGTAAAATATATCACTTTTCTAAAAGTACTTATAAAGGTTTTATCTTTAAAATAGTGAAAAAATAAACAATTTATCTTAATATTTGAAAAAGTTATAGCTTTTTTAAAATTATTCCTTTTTTGTGATGTAAAACATGACGTATGAGTAACATCATCATTATATAAGTAAATAGGCAAACGAAATCGGTTTCAGTAGTCCCTGTTTGTATGCCTCAATCTCAACATACTCGCTTTACCTTTTTTTTGTTGCAATGGCTGTGAGGAGGAGTAATGCAAAATTTTCCTTTTTTCAAAAGTGGGCGGTCCCACGCCCCTAAATGAAAAAAAAAGCTCTCAATGCTAAGCCGTGAAGTTTGGTATTGAGATAGGCTTTGTACTTAGAAACGAAAATATGGCCTTTATATTTTTAAGTGGGCTGTGCCACGCCCCTTAATGGAAATACGCTCTCACACCTACAGCGCGGCATCGATTTTTGTGAAAATGAAATGATAATATATGATCTTCAGGTTTTTAATTGGGCTCACAGCTAAACTCCTGCATCAATTTCGATGAAGTTCGGTGTGGAGATAGGTTTTACACTAAAGAACGATAAAATGACCTAGAGAGATATGGTTTTGCAATGAGAGTTGGTTTGCTTAAGTTAACAGTTGTGTTTGTTATTAACACTTTTCTGCACTATCTGCGGGGACGTGAAAACTCAATACGTTAGAAATAGTGAAATATACTTCAAGAAATAAATTTTACCTAACCGAATGGATTAGAAAAAGGTATTTTTTGGCTTTCTTAACAATTCTAACAACGGCAATTGTTTCTGTCTAAATTATCCTTATTTCAACAAAAAAATTTCTCTGGTCCAATTTTTTGCTTTTCTATATAAAATATAATTTATTCGTTAAATCATTTCGTTTTAAATTATTGAGTGGATGCATGGCTCCGGGACAGACCAGTCGTTTGAACGGAACTCGTGGCTTTAGGACATTTCCTGGATACTGTTTTTAAAATTGTTTCATTCATGCACTTACATATATAACGTTTTCACCGGAGACTTAGCTGTGCTGACATATATAAATCTCGTCATTAAGGCCTACCCGGCTTAACCGACCGAAAGAGATTTATTTTTGACAGTAAATGTCATAAGTTGTAAAACGAAAGTTGTTTTTTCCTTTTCTTCTTAATATGTATTTATCTTCCATTTGCTTTATTTTTAATGATATTTAATGCCAAGAGGTGACCCTTGGTCGAAAATATCTTGCCAGAAATAGATTTATTTGTGTATGGTAAATCATGTGATTTACGCCCAGACTTAAAAGCTAAATCTCGTAACAATCTTAAATCGCCTCATAAATATCCGGTTCAAACGTAGTATTAAGATTCATAAGATTCTTAAGGCGCTAGGAAATAACGTCCAATGAAATAAATCCAAAAAAAAAAAAAACGAAATAACGCCCAAAAAATAAAATTACGAATTAACTCCCTAAACAAAAACAAAATAACGCCCAAAAAATATGAAATAACGCCCTAAAACGAAAACGAAATAACGCCCAAAATATTATCATATAAATTTGGACGGTAATCATTTTGGAAATAACGCCCAAAATTTAGGTTTTATTTAAATTTTTTTGGGTGTTATTACGTTTAAAATAAAAAAAAAAACGAAATAACGAAGTCGAAATAACGCCCAAATAATTTTCATACAAATAAATTTTGGGCGTTATTTTCAAAATGATTGTCGCCCAAATTTATATGAAAATTATTTGGGCCTTATTTCGTTTTTGTTTTTGGGCGTTATTTCGTTTTTATTGGGTGTATGCATTAATTTCCATCGTTTTTTTTTTTTATTTGAGACTTTATTTAAAGAAAATGGTACAATGTACTTTATTCAAAGTATTGCCCATCGCTAGTCACTACTTTTTCCCATCTTTCTGGCAATTTATGGATTCCATCCCAGAAAAACTGCGCCGGCTTGGCGGCCAAAAACGAATCGAGCCAATTTTCGATATCTTTAACTTAAGTGAAGAGTATTCCTGATAGGGCATTCTGCATCGATCGGAACAAATGGTAGTCTGATGGTGCAAGGTCTGGGCTATAAGGCGGGTGAGGCAAAATTTGTATAGATTTCCCATCCGTTGTTTTCCAGGTAATTTTTGACTGGGGCAGCAATATGTGGCCGAGCGTTATCGTGGTGGAAAATGATTGACTCGTGTCTGGTCGCATGCGTTGGCCGCTCTGCCTGGATTTTCTGCTTCAATCGGATCAATTGTTGACGATAGAGTTGAGCATTAATGGTTTGGCCACCTGGCAACAGCTCATGATGGATCACACCTAGCTGGTCCTGACCAGGACGTTCTTTGTCTTCGAATAAAAATCACCACTTTTAAACTGTCGAAATCACTCACGACAGCTTGATTCAGCTGGAGCATCGTCCCCATAAACTTCTACAAGAATGCGATGACTTTCGGCAGCTGTTTTCTTTGAAATATAGTAGTGAAGTAAAACTTCCCGCAAATGTTGCTTTTTCGGCACGAACTCGGACATTTTGGAGCACAATAAAATTTATGATGCGGATGAAAATTTTCTAATCTAATGATGCAGAGTTGTTGACAGATGCCTAAGCTTCAGATATGATGTTTCTGATCTAACATTTAAGTCACCATGTATTGATGGCGACATCTTTTGAAAAACGATGGAAATTAATGCATACACCCAATAGTTTAGGCGTTATTTCGTTTTTTTTGGGCGTTATTTCATTTTTTAAAAATAAAACGAAATATCGCCCAAAAAAAAAAAAAAAAACAGAAATCAAGCCCAAGCTTTTGGGCGTTATTTCCAAAATGATTATCGCCCAAATTTATATGAAAATAATTTGGGCGTAATTTCGTTTTTATTTTTGGGCGTTATTTCATTGGGCGTTATTTCCTAACGCCATAAAAAAAGCATTCTATGTATAGAGTATATCGTTTACAAAACATTTGAAAACCGTTATATTCCATTTCATATCATTCCATAGAATAAAAAAACCAGTGCTTTATTAGCGCTGGAATCTCAGCTATGCAGCTGCTACGTCACAAAGCTTAACAAGTTTAGCGCGAACAGCTTAAAATTAAGTGCGGCCGTACCGAAAAATCACCTGGCTTGGGTGACTGGCTGTTGCCATGTATCTCGACATATGTTTTGTTGCAATCTTCTCTATAATAAATCGCTATGAATTGCTTAACGGTTGCGGCGACGCAAAATTAAGTTTTACTTGAAAGCACTTAAGCCTGGCTCTTCATCTCTCCCTCTCTCGATCTCGTCTTACCAACGGGGGTATTTCTAAAATGTGCGCCTCTCTCATTCTCTGTGTGAATTTGCCAACTTATGGAGTGTTGTTTATTTTCTGAATTTGGATTTACTGACGGCGCCGTGTTTGAATGAAATTAAATCAACGATTTAGTAACAATTTAGTTGGCATGCGTTGCGGTTCGGATTTTCAAAACGAAAAAAAATAAATTTGCACATTAAATTCGTGTAACTTGTAACTGTAAGGGGTGAACAGACAAAGCCTCAGGAAATTAATTATTCCCATGTTGAGTTAAATTTGTAAAAAAAATAAAAAAATCGAATTACTGTGATCATTAACAAATAAATCCGCACAATTACTAAGGAAATAAAAATAAAAACAGTTGGAAAAAAAGCCACAAACAAATGCTTTTTTGTTTTTCTTAAAATTTGTTTAGAATTTTGGTTATAAAATGGAAACTACAACAACAACTACAACAACTGAAATAAAGCATTTAACAAAATCATCAAAGTCCAACAATAAGAAATTGGTACATACTTACCTACAAAAGTTAATATTATATATAATGCAACTGCCTTAAATGCAATTAATTATGCAACAAATTACTGAGAACAAATTTTGAATGTGATCTCGTTAATATCTAAAAAAATATTAACGAGATAAATAAATTGATTCCAAATATGGGAAGTAATGTAATTCACTTTTGCCCATAGCATAGGATGGACATAATCTTCCTCTTTGAACTCTGTTAAATTGCTTTCTTATTTTTTGATTTAGAATCAATTGAAGTTAAGGTATCTCCCTCTATACAAATATGTGACGCAGTCTGACAAAACCATATTTAGCTTGCCAGAGGGTTGAATTGCCATTTTGGTTCTAGCGGATGAAGAACGAATTTCTGAAAAGAATGACACCAAAATCGAGTAAATATGTTAAGAATTGAAGTTCTATAAAGATAATTTTGTTTATTGTTCGGACATGTTCTCGGGATAAATGCTTCCTCAAAAAGTAACGAAGCAATTTCAAAAATTAAAAGATTGTTTTCAAAAGTGAATAATAGTACTTAATATGCTTCATATGCCTGAAAACATTGTTTTCTGCACTTTAAAGCAAGGATAAATCGGATCATTGAACTGATTGCTAAATTTGAAAATAACGCAGGCTTACAATTAAATTTTGTATATGTCTTTGATTAAATCTATCATTTCTTATATATACGTAAATACTTAATATAGTATTAAGTAATAATTGATTTCAAAAACCATAACGAAATGATTCAGTCACATCATGATTGTGAGATATTAGCCGTGTTTTTTTTGACGCGTATATACAATTGTGGATATTTTTAAATTGCGATAACTCATGAACAGTGAGTCGCACAATAAAACTCTAAGGAACTTTTTGATGGAGAATCACGTTCTCTAAAAAAACTTTTCATTTTATTTTTAAAAAAATTTATTTTTAAAAAAATTTATTTTTTAGGAGTTATTCTACAAAAACTGGTTAAGCGCCGATAAACGGCAAAAAATCAGATTTCTTTAAATAACTTCTAAATAATTTTTTTTTTTTTTTACAAAAGATTAAAATTATTTGTAAAAATAATTATCGTACGACTCACCGTTCATAAGTAATCGCAATTTCAAAATTACCACAATTGTATATACGCGTCAAAAGAAACACGGCTATTATAATGTCAAAGTACAAAAAACGTTGTTTTGAAGCATATATTACATTTAAAGAAAATATTTTAAATCTTTACTACTAATAGCATCGGATAGCACTAGGCTTATGTAGACCAACAAAAAATTTCACCTACGAGGATCTAAAACGTACCACTGATTTTCTGACTTGTTTTGCAAAAATAAATTTTCTGGGGTCACCCTAATGTCTTAGAGAAAAATTTTTCATGTGAAACTTTTAGCTAATTCTATGGTCTATCAAAAAATGCATTTGGTTTATAGAGTTTTGGACCTTTAAAGTTCATGTTTTCAACTTTTTTCTTATTTCTTGACTTTGGCGGCCATTTTGGTATGAAAGAAGTCCTATTTACACACTTTTTTATAATATTTTTAGAATTTTCATTAAATTTTCTTTAATTCGGTAGTACATTTGTCATACAAATTTTTTAATTTGAGGTCAGAAAAAAATACTTTTCAAGCATATCCGACCACGATCTTACGTGCCAAAGCAAAATGTAATTATTGAAAATGAAAATCGCACAAATCGTTGCGGCCACCAGCAACAACAAACACGTAATAGTTTCTTTGAAACGCTTGGGTGAAACACTTCAGAAAATCAGTTTTAGCTTTATAACTCCTCAGGAGTACATTTTAGATCCCCAGAGGCTCAATGTTTAGTTAGTCTAGGCCTCCTCTATCACCACCCAGAAGCTTCGTAGACTTGTGCAAAACACCCTGTATAGATTGTTGCACCCATGAAAAATTTCGTCTTTGATGGCCTCTAGTGAAATTTTCTGTTGAATATTTTGTAAAATACTCCCAGTCCTTAGCAAAATTAGTCAAAAAGACCCATAAAAAAAGGGTATAATGGGTTAACGTGTTCTAGAAAAGTGTTCCTTGTGTGATTTCGTTATGAACTTGGGCAACAAGTCTTATCCAAAATTTAGTTTCAGAGTTATACAGTAGGGTGAAATTTCGAAGATACCTTTCTTATGGGTATCTTGGATAAAAAAAGTTTATATGAACATAAATATGTATGTATGATATATGCAAACTAATTCCTCTGTTTTAGGTGTACTTTTTTTACCTTTTTAAAAAAAGATAAAACATATAGGGGTATGAAGAGGGTTTAAGTTCTATACAAAAATGTCACTTGTAATATTCTGCAAAATGTTTTCTGTACACATGATACACCTCAGATGCAAGCAAAGATTGTATGTATAGTTCTAGGATGTCAGGATAGAACAAAAAAGACCCAATTTCGGCTCGCCTACAACAACAAGAATATATCAGTACTACAATCACAGAAATAATTTTTGTTATTTTTTTCTTAACTATCAAAGAAATGTCATTTCAAATGTCAAAAATCAATGTTCCAACATGTCCTTAATGACATCTCAATATATCGTTACATTCAATTATGGTATTTCAGTAGTAGTTACTCTACCACAAATACCCAATTTGTCTGTCTAGTAGAAATTGTTTAAGCAATAGTTGATATAAGGATGTTGAGAATCATAAGCACACAGAATAAAATTGTGCAGAAAATAAAAGGGATTGAATTAACCATAAAATATTAAATTATTTTTTCTTTGATAACACTGTTCGACAGTTTCAAACACATAAGAAAATCCAAGAAATTCTTAAAGTAGACGTTAAAAAAAATACCTGTGTCTCGTCGTTTTTCTCCAGCACGTCATATTTTTTTTTTCGATTTTTGAAGTTTTTTATTCACTGTACATGAAAAAACAAAAAATACCGCATTCTTGTGTTAAATCGATGAATTTAACTATATGATCCTTACATCTGAGGTGTATCATATGTTCAGCAAGATATTGCGAGGAATATTTTTGTAGAAAATTTTAATCCTGTACAACCCCCTTATATGGGTCATTTTTGCCCTTTTTTAAAAAAATTGCAAAAATGACTCCTAAAACAGGGGAATATTGAGTCAGTATGTACTACAGAAATATTTGCCTTGAAATTGCACTACTAGTTGCTAAACATCCTGAAACCCAAAAAATCGTTAAATCAATTAGGACTTTTCACATTGCATACTTATTACATCCCTGATGCGCTTACCTTAAGTTTTAGGAATTTTTCGTCTTTGGCAACTCCTAATGAAATTTTTCGTAAAATATTTTAGCATAGTTCTTTAACCCATTGTTGTCCAGTTTTGGGAAAAATGGGACGAAAATACCCTTAAAACAGGATATAATGGGTTAAGACGTTCTAGGAAAATAATCCTTGTGTAGTTTTGTTATGATCTTGTAAATGCGAGTTATATCCAAAATGTAGTTTTAGAGTTTTACAGTGGGGTAAAATTTGGAAAATATTAATTGTGAGAGGTCCTCACTGATTTTAACGATTTTTTTGCTTTCGAGATGAAATTTTGATTTTTTATTGTTCAGCAACTAGTTGTAAAATTGTATAGCAAATATTTCTGTAATACATACTGACTCAATATTCCCCTGTTTTAGGTGTCATTTTTGTACCTTTTTAAGAAAAGGGTAAAAATGACCCACATGTGGAGGTTGTACAAGGTTAAAATATTCTACAAAAATATTCCTCGTAATATCCTGCATCAGTTTACTGAACACATAATACACCTCAGATGTAAGGAATAGTTAAATTCATAAGAATCTACATTTACAGTGGATACAAAAACTTCAAAAATCGATTAAAAAAAAATCTGACGTGCTGGAGAAAAACGACGAGACACGGGTATTTTTTTTTAACGCCTACTTTAAGAATTTCTTGGATTTTCTCATGTGTTTTTTTTTGTGTCGAACAGTGTAATAAACAAGTACATAAGCGAAATCATTTTTAATGTATTTTTTTCATATATTTCGGAAAATAAAAATAAGAAAATTATCGCAGTCTTTTAATTTTGAAACAGCAAAATTTTTACAGTTTTGCTTATAAAAGAAAAACTACCATTTGGATTCTTATGTGTTATAGCTTAAATTAAAGGTAAGAAAGAACACAAGCAACATTTCATAATAAGATGGATTTTTCACAAAATCTCAAAATTTCATATTAAATGCAATCTTTAAACTTTAAGGTGCTATAAAATGAAAAAAGTCACTGATATACAATACATATTCGGTAAAATAAGTGTCTTTTTATTTTTCATTACCTTTCAGAAAAACGCTATGGGACCCCAGGGACATTTTTTGTGTTTCACTGTGTTATTAAAGTTTATATTATGAACATATTTGAGCTGGAGTTGCGAATAAGTTAACCATTAGAACAATTTGAACTTGATTTTAGTACATTTTTTCTTTCCGTGTTTGTATGTTTTCAATAAATGCGAAAACAAACTTTACGATTAAATGATTGTATTATATTGCAAAATATTCTGCACCAATTAAAACAACAAATCTGGAATTTGGGCAGCTGCTTTTGTTTTGTTTGCAAAATTTTCCAGACAAATTCGGACTTTAGCTTGCCGTACACCATTGTATGCTGAAGTCCAACAGAATATCTTATTGATACAAACTTGAAAAACACTTTTTTTTTTATATAAGAATAATGGAAACTACTCATTCATTAGAACTTAAAAGGTGTTGTTTGTTTTTAATTAAAATAATAAATGCGGCCCCTCTGACGCAACTATGACGTTGTTGACAGATTGTTGTAAACAATTTACGAAATTCTATTTGTGTGTGGGAAAAGAGTTAATGAAGTGCAACAGGTAAATAACAACAGCAATGATCACAAAAACAAAAATCCGCACATGCTGCATGACTTTACAAATCGTAGATACATTTGTATCTGTGCAAATTCTCATTTGTTTACATTTTACTTGATATTTGTTTACATTATCGATTGAGATTTGCATATGCAAATTTGGTGACAGACCATAACCCATCATTACGTAGATACTTAAATACATATCTACATATATGCATACACTTACAATATGTATTTGTATTTTAATTTTTGCTATTGCATTAACTGTTGGATTGCTCAATGATCACGACAACATCAAATGCGGAACTATGAATTTGCAACGTTTTTAAGTAGATTAATGAATATAAAATGTTAAAATTTTTCGAGTAACCTTTTTCGTGTTGCTATCGCTATCATTTAACTTATTTTTCTTCTTGTCTTCTTTCAGATTGATGGTCAAATTAAAAGTTTTGCAGATTCACATCAATTTCCGGAAAATGAAGAAGCAAACATCTTGGGTCATGGTACTCCAGTCGATAGCAGCAGGAAATCAATATCTGATTGTTCTACTGTTGCCGAGGGGAAGTACACATGCAAGATGCTTTTAAACTTTGAAGATGTAAGTGTAGATGTATAATATACAAAGATTTCTAAAGTATAATTTTTAAGAATCCCACCAAAGAAAGGGTCGAATAATTCTCTAATAGAAAAATTAACTAAGTATAAGAGAATTATTTGACCCTTTTCTCGAATGTCTAGTGATGGAAAAACCTGTGAGGATCATGCGTTCTCGATAAAAAGTGGACTTTGTTTTCTTTACGAAAAAATCGTTGGTTCTCTAATCGAATTGGAGTCTTAATTCTTTAATGCATTTCTAATCTTGTATTCAAAGTAATATGGATCTTAAATTAATTAACCCCTAAGAAAAAGTCACACTTATAATGCTAAGGTCACGAAATAACCTGATATAAATTTTAAGGAAATTTATTTAAAAGTTCAATTCATAAGTTAATCTTTTTAATATTATTCAGTTATTTAAATACTTTAGAATTTATTTTGTCTGAATATGATAATAAATTGTCGACATTGGGATCAACAAACGATGTTGCAGACGTACTGGTTTCTTGCAAACGGTGCAGTGCTTGTATTTTTCTTTGCGATAAATCGATGATGAACAGACGGTACAAGTAGCTTGTTGGCCGGCTTTTTTCTGAAGAAATAGTAGGCTATTCATCTTCTACCCGGACTAAACTGCAGACGATTAAGTTTTTGGCTTTCGCTGCTGACGTGTCATTTCAATTTATTATTGCTTCGTAGCCGCTATGGTCTAAATGTCCGTAAACCTCTTGTTTCACACATTCCTACCTTATATTCCGTCCATTATACTCGCCTACAAGGTCTAGCATGAATCTTTGCCAAGTCCTCACTCGAGCGATGCGGATGTGCATTCTTTTCCCCAAATAAATTTGGAAATTGAGACAAAATTCTGTTCTCATATCTTCAGCTGCAAATATGGACATTTCTTCAAGACTAATTTCCAAATTTCCAAAAATCTTTAAAGACTTATGCAGTTTATCTCAAAGAATTTCTTCAGGATATTTTTCTGGCTCCATCTATTTAAGTGAAATCGATGATTATTTTTTATATTTGCATTGTGAAACACAAATTGAGCAAGCCTTTGATGTTGAAACTACGATGATCAGCGTACAAGCTGCACACTTAATCCTTGTCTTTGATCTAGAATGAAAGCAGCTTCTGGATTCTATTGACCATGCAATATCTTTATCCTTAGACAAATAAGTTGTGATTTGATTTGATTTATTTCCAGTTCTTTATCAGTGCTGTTTAAATTATCACAGTATCGAAGATAAGGAGTTTCTCTACTACATACTCCTCATCCCCGTTGTCCGAAAAGTCATCCAATTCTTTTCATACCCTACACCCACTTTCGCTTTGTCCTTCTGTTTGTAACGCAGAGAAGGAGGTGTGGCAGATACAGAAAAGTAATATATTCTTGATAAGCGTCACCTCCTGAGTCGATATAACCATGTCCGTCTGTCTGTCTGACTGGCTGTGCGTGGAATGAAATTTGGTATACTGCCTCCGTCGTCAAAGTTAGCCCGGGATTGAAAATGAGAGAAAACGGTTAACGGTTAACGGGCACGCCTACCGCCCATACAAAACATATATTCATAATGCAACTTTGGGAGTATTTTTCACGACAATTCAACCAAAATACATATAAGTACTGCGAATTATTAGTGCAAGCTCTGAGCAAAAACTGAGCCTTTTCGGACAGGAGGGCGTGGTACCTCCCATATAAGTAAAAGCTTCAAAACGATATACTAAAATCGTTTTTTGAAATAATCGAACTAAATTTTACTCAGACACCTCCAATATAAGCAAAAGGTTCAAAACGCTATACTGAAAGCGTTTTTTGAGGTAATCGAACTAAATTTTACTCAGTCACTAAAAACTACCCAGTGTGCCAAACGGACTCGTTTCGGATCCGTAACGGGTTCATATTTTCGTTCTTTTTATCCGTTACGGAATCCGTTAAGTATCCGTTACTGATCCGTTTGCGGGAAGGATTCCTAAAAAAAAACGAATCGTTTTTTCTTCTTTTATGGATCCCTTTCGAACCTGTAACGTACATCAAAAACGAATTCAAAACGGATTCGCTTTTAATAATGTTAATGCTGCTTATAAAAAACAGGGTGAAGCGCTTATTTTTAATTAAAAAAAAACAAAATAACAAAAAAAAAAAAAAAATTACTAGCCCGGCCGGGAGTCGAACTCAGGCTCCCGGGGTATTACTCTTTCATACACGAGACGTTAGACAACTAGGCTACTGACCGATATGATGTTTACTTAACTGGTGTAGACTTATTTGATGTTGAGACTTAAAGTTTGTATATTGAACAAATTTCTGTTGTTTTTTATAAGTATTCTGTGTTGTTTTTCTTCCCTTCTTTTGATAAAAAATGTTATATACTCAAATTTGGAATCAAAAACATTTTTTCAAACAGAGTTTGAAAAGTTTACAAAAAATTATACGCAATAAAATAAAAAGAAAAAAAAAACAAATCAAAAATATTTTTTTTATCATAAAAATTAAATAAAGCAAATCCGTTTTGAGTTCGTATTTGAAGTATTTACGGAATCGAAACGGATTTGCCCAGGTTCGAATCCTACCAGAGGTGGATTTTTACCCTTTATTTTTCTTCCTTTTTTTTCTTTTTATTATTTTTTAATTGCTAATAGGCGCATCAAAACGGTTTTTTTCTGTAAATATACAGCATTAACATATTTAAAAGCAAATCCGTTTTGAATTCGTTTTTACATAAGTTTCGGATTCGAAACGGGCCCGCACTGCGGAATTTAATTTTTTTTTATTCGCTAACAAGCGCTTCAAAATGTTTTTTTTTATCTAAACAAAGCGTTTTGAATTCGTTTTTGATGCACGTTACGGGTTCGAAATGGATCCGTTACCGCGGATTACGTTTTTTATACCTTTATGAACTCGTAATGGATTCGAAACGGATCCTCATGCGTTTTTGTGCACATTGGGTATAAATGCAAGCTCTGAGCAAAAACTGGGTGAAATCAGGGTAGGGTAGAAAAAAGTCGAAAAATGTAAAAAAAAAAAAAATTAAAAATGTAGAAAAACCTCTAAAGGAAAGAAAGAACGCAAAATAAAGTAAAGTCATAAAAAATTCTAGAAAAGTTAAATGTTTCGAACAGTATAAAAGCATTGAATAATTTATTATAACTATTAGGGTCGATTTCACAATGTTTAACTGAAACATTAACTGACACATTGACGTTAAATTTCATACAAAATTTTTATTTATCTGTAAATTAAATTTTAGCTGAAAACGGCCCAAAAACATCGATAAATCCGCACTATGTCGGATAATACACGAATGGTATCTACCTTATGGGCACTTAATTAGAGTTTGTAGGCAAGAGAATGAAAGTGAAAGGAAATGAAAAGCACTGCTTCCATCCGCTTACCTTCAAACTCTAAGTGCCCGTTGGTCAAAAGCCCTTTGTGTAATATCGCACAAAAAAATTACATCGAAACATTAATTAAACGCAAATTAATTGGTTCCATCTACATATATTGACAAAACAATGATTATTGCATGAATGCCACCTTAGATAAAATTGATGAAGCTTTAATATCTTCGATTCAGCAACTAACATTATTGGGCATGTCTGTGTTCGGATCCAATCTTATAATATTTGCATTTGCAAAAATTTGCTACATTGTGAATTTCCCTTATACATTTTTCAAGCCATTACAACATGACCTATGTGCCACTCAATATACCCGTTTGAGTTGTTGAATTCAAAAAAACGATCGTAACAAACCCACAAATGAAGTTCAGTTTGAGTGAATATTATTGAATGTGTCATGGCTGAATGGAATTTTTAAAGGCTTATGAGTCAAGTTAAGGTTGAAACTTGAAAAAATCGTAAAACGCTAAAACATTTCGCAACAAAATTTTTCCAAAAAAGCTCTGGTATATTAAGTATGTTAATGTAAATATTGTACATCAATCATGACATACATTCTTGTACGTTCATACTTATTAAACATTTAAGTAAGTATAACAGCCACTGGAAATTACGAGTAGTTAATAAGAAAAAAATTAAATTTTCATGAGTCAAGACACGCAACTTATACTGAGCAAAACCTTCTTTGATTCAATCTTAGATTTACATTCCACTCAGAACACTTAATTTTAATGCAAATGAAAAACAAAATTCAACTACTTGACCAGTCATTGACACTCACTTTGGCACGTAACTTGAATTCAATGGTTTAATGAAATTTAATAAAATAATTTAATTCGCTAATTGTTTTTCTTTTGCAATAGAAGACATGTTAAAGTATACAAAACCCAAATGAAGAATTAAATGCAGAAATTAAATAAATCAAGGTTAAATGTTATTAACATATAGTTTGGTCGCTATCCAAAACTAAAAACGAATAATAATACAAAATACACTGTAAAAAATTTTAATTACACATCATTAGACCGCGAATGAGTTTGATTATTTTTTTTAAACAGAAATATATTAAAAGCAATATTGGAACAGAAATGCGTTTAAAAAATGTTCATTTCGCGCAGAAATCGAACATACACAAGAAACCATCTTCAAACATTCCTGCCGACAGAATCTGCAGGAACATAACTTTCTAAAGAAATTTACATCTACAACCATGCATGAACAACACATGTACGTAAGAGACTTTGATGGTTATACATGTTCTGAATGCTGAAGTCGGGTTTTTGCTTTTTTATCTTGAAACCTCATATGGTAGTTTAAAGTACATATTATTCTTTTTCTTCAAAATTTATTTCGAATTATACCGATATCTTTTTGTTTCTCCGAAAAATCGCAATCTTAAAAGTTAAGAAAATTTAAAAAAAACACGATTTTTCGATTTATCAGTTCATTATATTTCATAGAAAAACAAAAATATCGATATAAATCCAAATAAGTACTTTACAATTTTTTATGGTTCAAAAAACTATAACTAGCTAAAAACATCAAAAATAAGGATTTTTTTTCATTTCTATTAACTGTTTTGGTTATGATATTTCGGATAATAAAAAACAAAAACTCTATTAGGCATGTTCTTCGGAATCGGAACTAAGCCAATCTTCAAAAGCTCCGCAATTCGATAATTAATACCAAATCGGATTTATGTTTCGGTAAATCAAATAGGAACCATTAGGAAATTTTATTTGCTGAAATTTTATTTCGAAAAGAATCAGATTTCAGAACATGCCTGTATGTATATTTCAAAACGGGGTTTGAGGGAAAAGCCAATTACTTTCAACTGCCATATGAAGATTTTTGGGAAAAAATTATAATGCTTAGTTTCTGTAGGACTTCTAAAAATAAAGAAAAAATGTGTTTGTTTTACTTATTTTAACTTTTTAGGTAAGGATATTCCGGATTAAAAAAATGGGTAGCCATATAACTTATATTGGGTTTTGAAGAAAAAGGCATTTGCTTTCAACTGCAATATAACGATTTTAGGCTTTAAATTACCATGTTTTGGTGTAAGACTTCAAAAATAAGGCAAAACAGTGTTTTCTAATTTTCTTGCAATTCTAAAAATATCGGAAAATACGTCAGTAATGACTATTTTTTTTTCATTGGCTTGTTTTTTGTTTTGGTAGAACTTTGTGATTAATGAAAAATCCATAGAAACCATTTTCACCACTTTTCTCGAAAGATACCCTACAAAAGATTTTTAAAATTGTTTTTATAATATGTACCTATAACCGCGCACAAATCGGATGGCGTGAAAAAAGTGACAAAATAGCCTTAGATTTGAACGCTGCTCAGTGGTCAATAAAAGAACGCTAGCCGGTCATGTGTCTGAAAATTTATGTAATTTATGTATTTAAATTTTATACATAGTATGAAATAAGTGATGCCATGTAGGGTTAATGAAAGCGACATCTGTGTCAGCTTGTTCTACTAATTTTGACATTAATAGGCACAGCCAACTTCACTTTAAAGTAAGAAACCATTTTGGAAATTATTAGATTGTTTTGACTGCCGGCATTGATTTTGTGATTGTAAAAGAGATCGCCATTGTGAAAAAATATAAATCGAAAGAAAAATACTAATCTGCTGCTTTTATTCAATCCTTGCTGACAATTAAGTTACATAATAATCGTGCAGGGCGAAATATAGGTGATATTTTTTCTATTTAACATGACGAAAGAAAGCACCTTTTAAAGCAGAATCCCAACACTACTGTACGAGATATGGCTGCCAAGGCAGGTACCTCAAAATGTTCTATGCAAAGACTAAAGAAAAAAGTATGCTGAAGACCTACAGAGTGCAAAAAGTGCCAGACCGTTCCGATAAAAGGCAGTTGGAGACTCAAAAGCTATGAAGGTTACCTGACTAATTTTGACTGATGCGTAATGGACGATGAAACATACGTTAAGGCAGATTTTAAACAGCTACCAGGACACGAATTTTACACCTGTTCGGAGGAGGGGCAGTTACAGAGCAAATTACAAAATTTCCCAGCACCTGCGCTCTGAGAAGAAGTTTTTTTGTAACACAGGGTACAATTAACTCGAAAATTTATATGGATGAAAGCCTTGAAAAACGTAATTTGCCATTTATTCGTAAACACGGGGGTACTGTAATGTTCTGGTCTGATTTAGCAACCTCTCACTACTCTGGAGCTACCATAGAATGGTGCAATAGCAATAATGTAAATTGTGTTCCCAAAAAGGCGAATCCGCCATTTTGGATCCACTTCTTTGTTTTTAAAAAAGTTGATCTCGAATTCAGAATCAGCGAGCACAAAAACCCCCTAGCCACAATTTTGTCGAGATATAATCACTCTTTGAGAAAATTGTTCGCCATTTTGGATGTCATTTCGTTTTCAAAAAAATTTATCTCGAAAAATTTCGTATCAAAAATTTTATTGTTATTTTATAATTTTTTAAGAAAATCGTTCGCCATTTTGTTTTCAAAAAAGTTGATTTCGAATTTGGAGTAAGCGACCTCAAAAACCCCCTATCAACAATTTAGTTGTGATATAATCATTTTTTGAGAAAATTGTACGCCCTTTTGGCTTCGCTATTTTGATTTTTAAAAAGTGGTTTGCGGATTTGGATTCAGCGACCTCAATTACATACAATTTGATTTTTTTTTATTTAAAATAACAAGGAAAGACTAATGACTGGCTAGAATAGCATTTTATACCATTGTGCGCCGTGCTAATGTTTGTAATTTTGGAGATATTGGGGGTTATCGTGAATCAAGATTCTCCGGGAATTTTCTCGGACTGCCGTGCATTCTCTATTGCAGTTTATGAAAACTCCCCGGGAATCTTGATTCACGATAACCCCCATTGACCATTCCATTTCATATCTCAATTTATCCCATTGAATGGACAATATATTCAAACCTACAGAGCTTACAGAAAAATAAATTGCAGATCCAAATTTATCGGCTCAAAGTCCATACGAGAAGCTTGAAAATAATTTGGGATCCATAAAATGTCCTCTGAAATGAATCATCATTTTCATGGTGTTTATCTATAAGAGACGGAAACTTTTGGTGGCCGAAATTTCGAGCACCTTTAATTTTTGAACCACCTCCATGAAAATGGTATTATACAGAAAAGATATAAGACTAAATTTAAATTTAGGAGCTGATACGCCCATATTGAAGTTTCCTCTTGTAACGCCAATAAATTCTTTACTTAATACTTTATTTAAAACATGCCGAAAATATTGCGAAAAAAACTCTCCAGACATATACGCTTTCTTACAGGCACCTGATCATCTAAAGTTCAATCCCTATATACGACGTGGCTATCGTACATTCCTCTCCACAAAATTGTGCCTGCAGAGTATCTTTTGGTGGACCAATGAAACAGTAAGTAAATGTGTAACTTTTTGATAACTAAGCTGTATTTGATTTTGCTTTCCTTCCCAATAGATCAACATTTGGAGTCATCTAATTGGTTGTGTGCTATTTATTGGTCTGATGATTTTCGATTTTCAATTTCTAAGGCTTCATGCTGGACTAAGTGATCAGATCCTGGTGATTTGTCTACTCGTGTGCTTTTGTCTTTGCATGTTGCTGTCATCGATCTATCATATATTTTCCTGCAAATCAGTGGAACATTATGATTTCTTTCTATCGGTGGACTTTCTTGGCATATCACTGTCACTCGTAGCGATTTATATAAGTGGAATGTATTATGCCTTTTGGTGTTTTGAGGTGAAAATTAATAAAATTCGGCTAGGAAGTTTACAATACATAATTTTTTTTTCATATCATTTCAGACGCTTAGATTAATTTATTCTGTGATCGCTCTGGGCATGTTTGGCCTTGCTATGGCTTTACAAATACCATCGCTTAATATCTCAATCAATACCAAAACTGTTGTATTGCTATTTTGGGCTGCCTACGGTGTCATACCTTTGGCTCACTGGGCGGTAGTAATGGGTGGACTAGAGAATGCATTAGTACAGGTGAGTTGAGAATGTAGACAATTCAATTTTTTGAATATTTTTTTCGAATTCCTTTGCGTTTTTACAGTTAATGGTACCACGTGTGATCATCATGTATGCGCTCTGCGCAATTGCCTTCGTATTTTATGCAGCCAAAATTCCAGAGCGTTGGCTGACCGGTAAGGTGGACTTTTTTGGACATTCTCATAATTGGTGGCATATGTTCATTCTGGCTGCGTTTTATCATTGGCATAACACGGGTGGGTTGTTGCTTAATTTGCCTTACAATTTGAAATCAAAGCTAATAATAAAATTTCCTTCTTTATCCTTAAAGGTATCGCTTATGCCGAATATCGTTTGAATAATGGTTGCAATGTGATTCCAGCATTAACGTGAGACGTCGTCTGTCTCATCAGATGCAACCAAGTTCAAACAACTGAAAACAAATTAAATACAAAATTATTTAGTTTTATATAATTAGTTATTATTCGTTAGTTAGTATAAAATTGTTAACTGAATTAAGAAATAATTTTTTTTTTTTAAATTACTGCGGACTTAAAAATATGTTTTCCACAGAACAAAAAAAAAAAAACCGAAAAGAAAAATTGAAGTAAAGATTTTAAACTGAAAAACTCATGTTTTTACTAAGTTTGCCCCAAATTTTGTAAATATTTCAATTCGTGTGGGAAATTGCAGCTACACGTGAATAGTGCGTTTATGTAAAAAATGTTATCTATATAGGGTTTGCTTCTTAAATAATTAAATTTTTTCTGTATTGAATTATTGAAAATAATTTTGAAAATATATAGATAAATATTATTATAAAGTAGTATGTATTTGTACGTGCAGAATGCTTAAAAGCTTAAATCTAGAGATGCTGCCAAGGGCTGCTAAAGCACTGCTTCCTTTACAAGAGCAAATACGTATATAGTATATCGGAGGCCCAACCTAGGCTAATGAAGAGATGGCATAAAATGCTTCAGGAAAGTGAACTCCTCTGATGCAATGACAAAAAACGGATTTTTAGTGACAAGGCATTCTCGATGAAGATTAGGTGTGAAAAAGTTTTGAAAGCTTTAAATTTAAAAGCTTTAAGTTAAAAAGCTCATTGAAAGTTTCCACTGAGAAAAAAGTTGTATGTTTTTTGTTTTTTTGTTAGTTTTTTTGTACTTTTGTCTGGGGCAAAATTTTTTCCCGAAAACGGCTGCAGCAATTTTAATGAAACTCGGGACAATGATAGATATAAGCATTGAATGACGAATGAGCTAGGTTTCTAGATTTTTCTGAATATTCAATATTATAATTTTTTCGGACAGAAACAGTTCGGTAGCAAATCATACACCCAAATGACAATTAATATTTTCAGCAAAAAAAAATTGCAACTCCCATTCAAGAGGAATTATAAATAAAAATAAAATTAAAAAAAAAAAATTTCTTTTGGTGTAACATAAAATATGATAATCTATCAAGCAAGCATATGACGCAAGTCCGCGAAGTAACCGGGTTAATCGATAGCTGTACTCTTGGAAATGAATTCTGTTCATCTTGTGGCGAAGAAATGCACTCGTATATATCAGCTGATCGATGCCCATATCATAATGAGTATGCCATTGACAGATGATTAAGTGAAGAGGTTAATAATCCATTTCGAGGTCTTACTGTTGGAATATCTTGCTTAAAGATTAATTTTATAAGTAATAATTTTATTACGCTAACACTTTCTTAGAGACATAAGGTCTACATATTAATACACAAGACAAAAATTTGTCCTACCATTTTTACTATGTTAGAAATGGAGCATGACTTTGAATTATACACCATTAAAAAGGTATTTGTGTGTAAATTTCCACAAAGTAAAAATTATTATTCAAAAAATAAATGCAAATTTTTCAGTATAAACAACGACAACCCGGTCACACAAAACTGAAAAAAGGATACAGCACAAAGAGAAAGACAAAAAACTGACTGACTCTGTTATCTTTTTGTTTCACACATTGTACCAGGGATGATAAATGAGATCTTCTATTTTGTACCAAATAGCAAAAAAAAGTACGTAGCTGTTCAAAAAGCACCAAAATTATTTAATGCATTTGTGGTCAAATTTTGTCCATTGGCGATCTAGTATAAATAAATGTTTTTTACATTGAAATTTTCATTTTCTAATCAATGAACTTTTAAGGAAAAAAAGAAGAAAGCTGTGGAAAAATCCTATATGGGAAAGGGTGTGGTCCAAAATGTTCGAAAAGTATGTTACGTTATTTATGCACCAACCCAACAATGAAACGAGCTGATCGAACGTGTTCGAACTTTCAACAAACCACATGTGTCAAAATCGAAGAGCTCAACTCGTTCAACTCAAATCATTTTCGGGTCGCTCGATCTTCGTTGCATACGATTGCAATTCAGTTTGTGAGTTTTGAATTTCGATTTTCTCGATTTTTCGTTCAGCTCTTTTCAAATTTTTGTTCGAATCATACTTTTTTTGAATAAATTTGAAATTTTGGGTTTCAAGAACGCTCATATATTTTTTTTTCGAAAATTGTACATAACTACCTAATTCAGCTGATTATTGATTTGTTTTTGTTTCGTAAAGGCTGCCGATATCTGAGCAGTCACTTTTGAGGTTTTTTCTACGATTTTGGTCTCTTTCCTTAGGTGCCAATTCTTAGATAGCTACGTCCATAGTCGCACGATGCGATCGCTATTTTCGAGCGACAAAAATTTACAACCAAAAACTTTTGAAACTGAGTAGCGAATCGCTCAACTTTTATTTTAAATAATTATTTTTATTATATCTTTAAGCATTATTCTAAGGTTTTATGCCTTTCTTGTCTTTGGTGACCCCTAGAAAAATTTTCTATACACTATTTTTTTTGGAACTCATAACCCATTATGTCCCGTTTTTTTAAAGACCCATAAAAACATGTTATAATGGGTTAAGATGTTCTAAAAAATTCTTTCTTGCGTTATTTCATGGTAACCTTGGAAGAACAAGTTTTATCCAAAATAAAGTTTTAGAGTTTTACTGAAGGTTGAAGTTTCGAAAATACGTTTCTTGCGATATTTTTATCTAAAAAAACAATAAATAACCGATTAAATGTTCTAGGTACTATTTTTTTATATACATTGACTCAAGGACAAACAATTTGATGTATCGCTTTTTGATGTCGAAAGAAAATAAAAACTGCATTAAAATGATGACAACCAACCAACAACCTCCTAAAAAAATCCTCAGCTCACTTTTTTAGATTTTTTGGGGGTAATACATAAATAAATAATCAATCGCGAAATTTTCAATGTCCAAAAAATGTAACTAAAGAAATAGAAACTCGTTACTCGTTGAATAAAGTGGTTCGTGTATCAGGTTGTCCGTGCTTAACTTCAGCTATTGCGCCATAGGTGGCACTAAACACACAATCTCTTGCGAGTTGCCACGTAATTCAAAATGTCGTTATAACTGCTCTGGAACTAAAAAGAAACCTATGTATTTTGAATATGAATCGATAGCGGTATTGTTCACGCATGGCACAATTTACACGGGGGTTACATTCACAATAACAAATTGCATTGCCTCAATATTACTCTAAAGTTACAAATGTACACAAGCAAACAGGTATTGTAAGTGTATGGTGTACTGTGTACTCTGTTATGTTACTTAGAACAAAAAGGTGGCGTCATGGTCAATTTGGTTTAAACAAAACTTTTATTGTTAAAATTATAATTCTAACAAAGAATGTGTAATCAAAAAGTGTCACTCGGACCTAATTTCGGAGATATAGCCATCGGAAGGTCGAGATATAGCTTTCTTGAAAACCGTTATAAGTTCTGATGGATTATAAGAATATTAGTGTCATATGATAGATATTTTAACTGGCTACAAACTGAGTGCACAAAAGTCTTCAGCCGGAGATAAAGCGAATTTTCGAAAATTTTGATCAGTTTTCTTAAGAAACACTATTTTTCAAAAAAAAAATTATGTTTAACCCATAGTTTTAGTTACAAATTATGGAAGCCCAATCTATTTCCTTTCATTTGATATACAATTTGCTCCTGATTTAATTCATTAGCATATTTTTTTATAGGAAGTTACTAAATTTCAAGAAAATTGCTATGGTAAATTATTCTTCTTTTTCAATTAAAATGAACTAATGAAGCAATTTCAGATTCAAATGGCATATTATATGAATGGACATAGATTAAACTTCCATATTTTGTTACTAGAACTATGGGTTAATAAGACATTTTTTTGAAAAAATAGTAAAATTTATAAAAAAATTCGCCATATCTCGAAAACCATGATACGGATTTAAGACTTTTGCACATCATTTCTTCATCCCGTTAAAATACCTTTTATAAGAACTAATATTTTTGAAATCCATCGAGTGGTTCACCACTTAAACCGTTTTTCATAAAAGCTATATACCAATATTCCGACGGCTATACCTCCGAAAATATGTCCACGCCGAAATTTTTGTTGGCAGGTTTTTTGTTTGACAGATTGTCACTACCTTGCCACCGCAAGGGTTTAATTGAATTTAATTTTAACAAAGGATTTGAATGAGGCAGTCCTTAAAAAGAGAAGAAAAGTGGAATCAAATACAAATTGGACCTGTGAAGAAGTTAACTAAATATTTCACAATTCGTGTAGATTCTTACACTTACACTCAAAGTACAATTTTACAAGTGATGCGTGAACACCGCTATTAAGTATATTAAGCTATTATAATGGCAAAATACAGTTTTAAATAAATTAATAAACTTAAATTCAAGCAACTTCTCCGCCTCTGATAAAATTATGAAAAACACATAACTACTTCGCATAGTTGTGGGAACCACATTCCAAAGTAAACTAGGGTAGTCTATAATACTTTTTTTATTTGGAAAAATACCATAGGCGTTAGGAAATATTTTCGTAAAAACTTGGGCGATATTCATTTTGAAAAAAAAAAAACACCCAAAATTTACTTATATGAAAATAGTTTGGGAGATATTTCTTTTTTGTTTTGGGCGTTATTTCATATAGGTGGTCGAAAATGTTTACTTTGAATTCAGGTGATGGAGTTAAAAAATAAGATAAATTTACATTGGGGTTAATTAAAACTAAAAAAAAAATCAAAATGTCAACATTTGCTAATGGAGTTGCTAAAAAATGAGAAAGAGAGGAAAAATAGAAACAGCAACAAAATGAAGACCTCGCAACAAACAAATTACATTAAATATGCAAAATTCATAATTCATTGTAAAACAACATTTACGTTGCAGACGATAAGGGCAACAACAAAAACATGTACCTACAGCAACAAGAACAGCAGGTTAAAAAAACAAAACGACAACATCAACAATGTTGTTGCACAGTGGGAAATTCAGTTTTAATGGACGGGGAGTAAAAAAACTTACAGCTGTGTACATTTCATACATATGTATATGGGCATATCCGAAAATAATCTTCCCTTATTTGACCAGGTTTTCAGAAATTTTTGTTTTTTTTCCATAATAAAATAAAGTAAAATAAAGTTTCCAATAGACGAACAAGAAAATTTCGACATGAGGGTCTGTCAGGAGGTCTTTTTACCTGAAAACTTACCGTTCTTCGTTTTTTACTCGGCATAGAGTGCTTAAATTAAAAAAAAAAAAATATTATGAACTAAGTCGATTTATTTTTCATTAAGGAATTAGTTTGAATTTTTTCAGAAAATGTTCGGAAAGAATCTGAAATATGTGCTCTCCCGTATATTATCGGAAATCTCGATTTTCCTGAAATTTTCAGGTAAAACGACCTCCTGACAGCCCTTATAACGTTGACTGAAAAAAAAGTTCGGTAAAGTGTTAAGCTAAGTTTAATAATTTTTTTTTTTTCATGAGTATATCAAAATAACTTTATTGAGTCAAACATTTTCCATTGTTATTGACCACTTCTCGCCGTCTTGCAGGCAATAGCGTAATACCATCCTTGAAGAATTCTTGGGGCTTTTGCTCGAAAAGCTCGGACTAGATTTTTTTGCAATCTTCAAGGGAAGTTAAATTCTCACCACCACGATAATTCTGCAACGAGTGAAACAAATGGTAATCCAAAGGTGCAAGGTCTGAGCTGTATTGAGCGTGCATTAAAACTTCCCAGCCAAGTTCCCTCAGTTTTTTGGCGGTTCACCAAAGAAGTATGTGGTGTGGCGATGTCGTGATGAAAGACGATGTCCTTTTTGTTGACTTATTCCGGACGTTTTTCCTTGACCGCTTCATAAAATTTTGTTAGTTGTGACAGTACAGTTTCGAATTAATCGTTTGGCCATGTGAAAGCAGCTTGTAGTACACAGGACTCTTATAATCCATTAAGCAAAATCATTCTTAGCGTCAGTTCCGGTTTTGCGACAGTTTGGGTAGACTCACCTCATTTTGACCATAATAATTTTCCCACTTTACTCCATCTTTCATCAGCAGTAACCAATCTTTCCAAAAACGGACCGATATCATTCTGATTCAGAAGAGATTCACTTACTAAAATGCGGTCAGTAAGATTTTTTACTCAGATTATGAAACGATGTTGCGACTGCTTATGGGGCGGTCTTCCTCTACCTTTTCAAGAATTTTGTCCATTTTTTCCGTACATGGACAGACAAGATTTAGGTGCGTCTTTAACATCAAAATTTCCAGATCGGAATCAATAATACCATTTTCCAACTGTCTTTTTCTATAAAGTACCTCCTCCATAATGTGCACAAATTTGTCTGTGAGCCTTCACGGCCGTATGGTGCTTTTCGAAGAAATAGGGTAAAATATAACAAACTCTTTCAATTCTGCACTCGTTTAAACTGTTGAATAATGAAGAAATACCAATGGATAAAAACTGTTTATAATTCTCAGAGATGTCAAATACCTTTTACAGTAAAGAGTTGACAGATCGGATCAGTACTTACAGAGTTGTAGTATATAGAATAGATTGAATAAATAGAATAGATAGAATAGATATAATAGATATATGCAGTAAACATAATAGATACAATAGATAGAATAGATAGAAAAGATAGAATGGATAGAATAGATAGAAAAGATAGAATAGATAGAATAGACATAATGGATAGAATAGATAGAAAAGATAGAATAGATAGAATAGATAGAATAGATAGAATAGATAGAATAGATAGAATAGATAGAATAGATAGAATAGATAGAATAGATAGAATAGATAGAATAGATAGAATAGATAGAATAGATAGAATAGATAGAATAGATAGAATAGATAGAATAGATAGAATAGATAGAATAGATATAATAGATAGAATAGATAGAATAAATAGAATAGATAGAATAGATAGAATAGATAGAATAGATAGAATAGATAGAATAGATAGAATAGATAGAATAGATAGAATAGATAGAATAGATAGAATAGATAGAATAGATAGAATAGATAGAATAGATAGAATAGATAGAATAGATAGAATAGATAGAATAGATAGAATAGATAGAATAGATAGAATAGATAGAATAGATAGAATAGACATAATGGATAGAATAGATATAATATATAGAACAGATAGAATGGATAGAATGGATAAAATAATTAGAGTTGAAACAACAGACAGAATAAATAGAATAGATGGGATAGGTGGAATAGATAGAACAGATAGAATAGGTGGAATAAATAGAATAATTAGAATAGAAAGAATAGATAGAATAGACAAAATTAAAGAATGTATAGATAGAGTAGATAAAATAGATAAAGTCGATAGAAGAGATAGAGTAGACAGAATGGTTAAAATATATTGAATAGATTATTTATGGAAGAGTGCACATTAAGAATTAGGTGAAAAGCTTAATGAAAGACCAGAATTGATACCTGTCAGATGGCCAAATCCTGAAAAAGTAAAACTTCGGATGGGTATATTTGGAGAAAAAACAGTCGGTACGGTTTGAATTTTGATGTCGCAAAACATGTGTGCTATTTTACTTCTTCTTATTTTGTTTTGATTTTCGTTTCCGCACCGCAAACTCCAAAGTAAAACGGCAAAATTAACAGATCTACTTCGTGCTTAAAAATTAAACACGCAAATTTATCTGTGTTAAATTAAGCAATTTTGTTGTTGCTTTCTCATACGTTTCTCAGAAAGTGCTTAATTAAGTACTGAAAACTGCCGTCTAAGACACAGTTAATGATTTCTAGATGTACCCTTTATGGAAGATATGTAGGCATGTATCGCTCACAGATTCTTCATTTGTTCTCATCAAATTTGCTGCATGCTCCACTGTACAATTGAGATGTGGGGCAATTACAGAAGATGGTGGAAGGGCATTTTTATGAAGGGGTTGTTTGCTTTTATTTTCATGTAGGAGGTTGTAAACAATTTTTGGGGCTGGAAATTGGATGTATTGTTGTGTACAACAAATGTTGTAATTATTCATGCGGTGTCGTCATTTTGTGCGCTGCTGTCGTTGTTGCTGCTGACATGAGGACCTTTTTAATATTTATGAACCCAACTAAACAGGCAAATATCTAAAAGTACAAAACTTTAATTAGCTTTGAGAGTAAAAAAGAAAAAAAAAATGAAATTTTGTAAAAGGATGCAAGGACACAGCATGAGCGAAAGCGAGCGAACAAATCTCAAAGACGTGCAGGCCATGCAAATGAAAATGTGGCATTTAAAATATATTTTCTACAAAATATTTAAATTAACTAATTATGTATAGTTCACAAGCGTCTGATGTGCGTTGAAATGCGCATCGAAAGTCAGTCCCACCGAAGTCGAAGTCAAAAATGATTCCAATTTCATGCCACGCGCGCTCCACTTAAGCCGATCAACAACAAAAATGACACGCGCAATTGTTGCATATGAAAAATGGTGCAAATGGTGCTGCTACAGGATTTGTTTGAATTTTTTTTTTTTCGTTTTAAATTAAAATTTCAATTTGTGCCAAGATGGAGCACGAGAACACGAGAACATGAAATCAAGGAGCTGCCTCATTAAGTCGTTGATTTGTTTTCGAAATTATTTCTGAATCGAAGCGTATTGAAGTGGAACATGCAGGCAGGGGGAAAACTTTTTCCATGCCATCAAGTGTTAAAATTTAAATTAAATGATTCTCGTTGGATGTTTCATTAAGAACACCGAAAGAAAATGTGAGTGAAGCAACAACCGTATGAAAATTGGAAATTAAATGTGAACCAAATATGATGTGGAACAATGAACAAAGTCAAGTTACAAATAATGGAAATGATTGTGGACTGCTTCAACTACTTTTAGGAAGAAATAACGAAAAAATGTTGGGGATATGAAAATTCCAATTTAAAAGCAAATGATAACATGCTCTCAAAACAATTTAACCGCTATGTTTTGCTTGAATGGTAACAGGGGAGGGGGTTCCTTGTTCTTTTTTCATTGTGGGGCATGCTAGAAAAATTGTAGGAAAAAGTTAAAACAATAGAGAAAAAACGTTATCATACAAAAGTCACGAACTGTAAAGTAAAGTCACTCTGTAAAACAACAAAAATAATTTAATTAAAGTCAACATTGTTCATATTCTCGTAAAGACTCTTTGAAATTGTTTATCAATGATACTGTTACGAAAAAGCCCTTAAATTATCGTTATCGCCTTTTAAAAAATTTGATCAGTGGACTGTGATCCAATCAAAATCACAAATAACTCTAATCTCTTGGAAATGTTTTCAATATAATAAGTTTCATCTTAAGTCAAATAAGAACTAACTCGCATTTTGAAAAAACACGCATTATAGTAAGGAACCCCCTTACCTTTCTACCATACGCCAGAACATTATACGAAGACGAGTATTTTTTATTTTCAACAAGACTCTGAGAGTTCGCACTCAAAACTGCTATCGAGAAAATTTGCTTGATCTTATCTCTGTCGATGAATGACCAGCATCATCACCTGATCTCAATTTTTTGGATTTCAGAGTATGTGGCTATATGCTAAGTCAAATTATGTTAACGATAGGCTTAGTAACTGTTGAGTTCAAGCTAGAGCTGGGCACGGACCTTGTTTTCTTTGTGGTCCGCGGGGTTTTGCTTTTCAGCGACTGGCTCGGGCTTTGCAACCGAGTTTTGTGCGGGCCTGAAAACTAGTGGCCCGTAAAGGCCCGAAAATCACGGAAAATATGAAAAAATTATGTATAAATGTGAGGCTGAGAATGACAATGGACTAAGTCAAGTCAAACAAATCTTTTTATTTGTTCAAAAAAATTAAATAATAAGCACTTCATGTTTAATGTTTGTTTTTGAAAATAATTGATTTAGCTTCATGATTAAGTTAACATTGTTTTTTACGTGTATCGCAAAAAAAGTGAATTTGTAATAATATGGTAGTATTGCGCCAGGCCGGCCTGGGCTCATGCCTCAAAAAAAAAAAAAAAATATTCGTGTGGGCCCGAGCTTTTTTCCAAGTGCTCGTTTTGTGTTCGTGACGGGCCAGGCCTCAAAAATTAGGCCCGTGCCCAGCTCTAGTTCAAGCAACGTTCGACAAGAATTTGGGACGCAACTGACCGGAATATGATGTGTGCCCTCTGCAAATAGTTTTTCAAATGATTAACGATTTCAAGGATAAAAAGAGGTGAAAGATTTGAAATTTATCATTAATTTAAGAACTTCTGGAATATTATGAAGCCTTTGAAACAAATGAAATAAAATATTGTTGACTACTTTAATTTTAATGAATCTTTGTTTTACTGGCAGTTTTTAATGGACACACTGTTGTTTAAAAGTCTATGTGTAACATCACAACCACAAAGATCTTTTATACACTAAAACAGTTCTGAACTACTTCTAAATATAAAACTATGATTTTGGTCAGGATACCTTCCAAACGCTGTGATGGAGTAGTTTTGACCAAAAACCTTTGAATAAAGTTTAATTTGGCCCAAGCTGACCATTTTCTTGATGGCCCAATCCGGGACAGGAAAAAAATTATTTTAACAGATTGGGCAAAAGAAATAATCTACAGTATATGGTCTATGATTTGCCTCTTTATGATCTTTGGCCTATAATCTATGACCCATGATTGTGCTTTATGGTGTGTGGTTCATAATGTATGATCTATGATCTGTTGTTAATGGTCTATGAGCCATAATATATGATCTGTCTTTCATGGTCTATGGTCCAGAATGCATTGTCTATGATCTGTCCTTAATGGTCTATGGCACATAATGCATGCACTCAAAAAAAAAAATCATTTGCCACAAGTGATAAAGCAGGAAGTATTTGAAGTCTTTTGTCACAAACAATTTGGTGGAACAAGATTTTATATTTGTCACAAACACTTGTATTATTTCTGACAAATAGTTAAATTATTTGCACTAAGTATTTATTTTAAAATATTACTTCTCACAAATAATTTAATTATTTGCACCAAGTATTTATTTCAAAAAATAAATACTTCTTACAAATAATTAAATTATTTGCAATAAATATTTGAAATGTTTGTGAGAAACAACATTTCATTTAGTAGTATTTGCAAAAAAATTCAATGAATTAATTTTCAAATCGACATTTAAAATAGATTTATGGATATTTTCAATATTTCTTTACACTTCTATATTATAAAAATCTTTGAAATTATAGTATATATATATATCATAATTTCTGGGATTTTTATAACACAAAAGGGTAAAGAAATATAAAATATATCCATAAATCTAGGTTAAATGTACATTTGAAAAATAACTCATTGTATTTTATATGCAAATACTCCTAGAACTGTACCTGCAATATACATTACACATTTTCCATTGGTTGAAGAAAATCATACCGTACCATTGATTTTACTTAAAACTTTATTTTATTGCATTAAAATTTGCAAGTTTAAATAAATTATATGTTATTCACGGCCAATTTGTTTTTCATGTTTATGATACTATAGATAGATCTGTTTGTTAACTTTTCGAATAAAATAGAAGTGAATTCATTTGTATTTTTAATAAAAAAAATCTGAAGATGTGGGTCAAATGTTTCAGTTTGTAAAGTCTGACAACATAAAAATACATCTTTTTCAATTTTAACAATACTTTCAATTAACTGAAATAAAGGAATTTCGTCCTCGTAATACTGGTTTGTTATAAGTAATCCAGGTTTGTATCTAACGTTCTTTTTCTCTATCCAGTTTATGACTGTGAAAATATGTGACGGTAATTTATATTTCGTTTTCAATTCAGGGACTATTTTTAACAATTCGTTGCTTTTAACATTTACATTACAACAGCTTGTACTTATTTCGTTATAATTAAATAAAGTATAACATATTTTAAGCTGATTTTTTAAAGCCATAGAATACAAAAGATTTTTTCGCGACCTAGTTGTTCTTCCAATTTCCTTAAATTCTTGACGTTTTGCTTCAAATTGCATACAACTTATGTTTCGTAACGGACCGATATTTTTCATTATATAAGGATAGTGGGTACAAAAATGAAATTCAGGTTTGAGGGTTTCTTTAAATAAAGCAAGGTACTGCTCATGATGACTTACAATTAAATATTCAAGTACTTTACAAGCATTACAATCAGTTTTTTTTATATCAAAAAACAATAAAATTTCTCTCAAAGTTAAATACAAATTCCAATATTTGTTTCCACGTGGAATCATGTCTCCAATCAAAAAGTTTAAATTTAGAACGAAATTGCTCATCTCTGCTGCTGAGTATTTTAATTTTTTAGCATGTAATAAAGTGTCTTCTTTTATTTCGCGTGGCTTATTGAGAGATTTGCCAAAAGTAAAAGATACAATTCTATTATTTAGCACAGCAAGAGTAAAAAATCTATCTTTGTATATGAACTGTTTTAAAATATTTGTTGTCATAATGAGCAATTCCTTCTAAAATATCGTGCATGATATCGACGCTTAAGTTATCAACTACGTGAAAATTTTGAATATCATTAAAAACACATTTTTCTCTTAAGCCAGTTAATTTTGCATTACAAGTATTTAAATCTACAGCGTAATTGATTTCATTCCTTAGCATGCCATCTTTTTGTAGACATACTGTTTTTGTGGATTTACTATCGCATCTACAAATTCTGCAAAACATATTCGCTTTAAAGCTCTCTGAAAAGCCCAATATTTGATTTAGACCTAAATTATCTCCTAAGATCAGAGAAGGTATTTTTTACAGTTTTGTAGACTGGATGATTTACATCTATGCCAATAGTTTGCAGCTCATTTAAATGCTTAATTAGGGGTTCAAAAATGCGTTGATTTGCCTCTGAACCTAACTGTTTTCGCTCGGAAGTGTAAAAAAGCATTGCAAGGTAGATTTGGCTTAATTTAGACTGCAAATAAGATGGCATACAAGGAATCATTACGTACACAGCTCCAATTTTGTATTTATTACTACTGGAACCCAATGGATTATTTGGTTCAAAATCGTCAAAGTATATAAATAGTGGAAGTAACAGAGTGTCTTCCACTGTTTCAAATTTTTTTATTTTGTTTTTCCAACTTGAACTTTGTATGTAATTTTTCATATATAAATTATCATTTTTTAATTCATTTATGTAAGAAACTATATCAAAAAGCATTTTAGTCATGCTAAAGAGTTTAAAAAATAATTGCTTTAAATTAATAATTTGAATAGTTATTTTTTTCCTTTTAAGAATATTTCCATTTTTAGTTATTTTTAAATATGTATCGGTTTTAATTAAAACTGTTTCTGAGTAAGATAAATATCCTGCCAAATTTAGTTCTTTAAATAGTAACCCAGTGTGCCAGACGGTTCAAATCTTCGCTTTTTTATCCGTTACGGATCCGTTACTGATCCGTTGGCGGGAGAGATTCCCAAAAAAAAAGCGAATCGTTTATTTTTTTGGAATTTCTCCCGCAAACGGATCAGTAACGGATCCGTAACGGGTAAAAAAGCGAAGATATGAACCGTCTGGCACACTGGGAAGTGTTCTGATTGAATAGAACAGCAATTAGACAAAAATCTCAGATACTCATAAATTTCATTTTTTTCGTCAATCTTTGTAATAGCAATATCAATATTACACTTAAAAATTTTAAAATTTTCTTTCAATATTTTTAAAATAACTTTTCTTGAAACTGAATTCTCATTATATACATTAACAATAAGTTTGAGAATATCATATTTAACGGGAGAAACATATAAATTTGCAATTTCATTTTGAGTATAAGTTGCATCTTCTGTATGAAGATTGTTTAATGTCAATGAATTAGCTTTTTTTTCAATATCATGTAATTTTGAAAAATTTATTTTTAAATGAGATCGTAAAGACTCAATATGTGAGTATTTCCTATTACAATCTGGAAAACTACACACAAATACAGAAACATTTTGTTTTCTTATATGATTAATAAAAATTTTAACAGAGAAAAACTTTCTCTGGCATAAAGTACATGTTATGTAACTTAAATTAGACATGACTACAAAAAATTATGTTTTAATAATATTATATTATTTCAAAGATTTAATTAGTAAATCTATACTTGGTAAGGTGGTTTTTGAAATATTTATTTCAAATACAGCCTTTTCCATAAAAATCCAAATATGTTTACATTTTTCTGGGTATTCTATATCCAACGCACAAAATAAGTGAAAACAGGATTCAAACGCAGCTAGTGGATTTTCAAAATAAATTTTTTTTCCAGCTATAGCAATAAAAGCTTTCACATTTGCTAGATCATCAATCAATAAAATTCGGGGCTGCTTAAATATTCCCTTATCATTATCTGAATCGGCTTCACACTATGAGGAAGTTATCCAAAACCAAAAGTAATTAATTTTTTTTTTTCGTTGCTAATTCGCGTGGTATATTTATATGTTTACCTCAAAATACTGGATGAAGCTCTCTTGAACTTCAAGTTTGCTTGGCTTAATCCTATTTTTAATAACTGCTGCAGGAGCAATATATGGTAAAATAAGCAGACTGAATATTTTTTGACTCACTAAACCTATAAAAATTAACAAAAACGTAAAATTAGAATTTAATATCTCTACGTAATTCAAAACTTACTCTTATTTGACAAAATTTTAATATATTTTGTAGCAGTTAAATTTTTGGATTCACGTCCACGTTGTATTATTTTGTCAGCTAATATATTAAATCTATCCGTATCTAGAGGTTTTAGTTCTGGATACCTTAAATTTGCATCAATTGCGATCTGGCAAAAAAAGAAATTAGTAAGATTTTTAAGATATTATTGTCTGCTTTTAGTCTAGTACTCACCAAATCAATGCCTCTTGGCTCTAGTATACAAGCAAAATTTTCAATATACTCCAAAGTAGTAATTTGAGTTTTTAAAATTTCTCTTCGTCGTAAATGCGTCTGTTTCCATTGAATAACAATATCATTCCATGGCTTTACATTTTTCTTTAGAAACTCAATACTACAATCAATATCTGAATTTGACTCATTCTGGGGTTGCGTTTCGCTCCGTTGACAAACTTTTCTACGTGATATGATACCAGATTTAGAAAGGGCATTTTTTTTATTATAGTAAGCATTAAAAAGCTTTCCCTTAGCTGGTTTCCCATATTCTGCCGGGCTGTAGTAAACACTTTTACATTCAGTATCCTCGTTAAATATAGAAAGAATTGTATCTGCTATATAAAGAAAATGTTCTTTCTTTAATCTGAAAATTTCGAGAAAGCAATTTAGTTGAGCATTGGATTTATGTAAAGATAAACCACATATTACTAACACCAGATTGGGATCATCGTTCAATAAATGGTCAATTATTAGTTTTGAAATCTTAATTCTATCATTATTTGTAATCGAGTTTGGGTTTTTATTGTACTTTGCTACGATTTCTTTTCCTTGGCTCATAATTATATCCTTAATAATCTGTTAAAAAAAGAACTGCAAAACATTTTAACTAAAAGTATGTGAAAAAGTTTCTACTTCTAATTTTTGATGATTATCGTTATTGGTATTAAAATTTGCGAACTCCTGAACACCTATGCAAGAGATGGTTCTATGAATTTTTGCTGGTGAGGGTTCTGTGTCTTCTTCACTGGTACCCATAATCAAAATCTGAGAATTCTCTGAATTGAATTGATTTTCTTGACTACTTTCAATATCGTATATAATTTGACTTGATGTAGTGCAATCAGACGAAATATTTTGCGAAAGATCTTGAGTGCAGTTTTCATTTTCATCAACAACTAAAACCAAGTTATGCTGATACTTTCTTACAAACGGCACGAAAAATTCTCTTTTTATTTCGGCTTTGGTGTGTTCGTGAACAAATGTAAAACTATTTTGTATCTTAAAATGAGAAGAAACTAAAGAAAAACAGTGAGATAAAAATTCAATTCAAATTGAAACTATATCTGTGGCGATAAGGAATATTGACTTAATTCGTGTTAAGGAAACGTACAAGGAAAAACATCATATGTCGTAAAATATTTAAATACGACATAAGAGGCGTTATTTGAAAATGAAGATTTATTGATATTCCTTACAGTCACAGATTTAACAATATACCCGCATTGTAAAAAATGTCATAAGTAAATTCTCCGAATCCCGAAACAGTCACAAATTCAATGTTTTCCTTGAAGGAGACTTGGATAGCTTCGAAAAACTCAGTCATGTCACCTTAATTTAAAACTTTTATAGAGCAGTTATATCATTAAAGGTTACGACATTTATATACCCCTTGCATGGCTTCCGTCACGATCGCAATATTACCAAAGCTAAATAATAGTTTTTATACAGAACAACCTCTTCCGAGTTGTTTAGCATTTCTTCAATTTTCAAAGCCAAATCCATGGAGTAAGTCTACTTTAGCACCTAAAGTCTAATATTTTTTTCAAATACACTCTGGAAGTTAATTACAACAACGAAAACTTTCGCTCTGACCTAATTTTTGAAGTATAACGGTTATTATTTCCAAAAAATTCAGCATTAACCACTAATTTTTATTACAAAATAAGAAGCCTAAAGTATTTCCTTTCTCTGACATGTTTTTGTTGTAATATTTGCTAAATTCCAAGAAAATGGCTATTTTTTCTATAAATATAACAAATTCAGGTACAAATGACATACTAGATGGAAGCAAATGCATTAGGCTTCCAAATTTTGTAACTAAAATTATCAATTAATAGTGATTTTTTTGGAAGGAATAACTGTTCTTATAAAAACACTGGTCAAATTTTTTTTAAAATCATCATATCTCGAAAATGATAACCTAAATTATAAATTTTGTACATTATTTTTATAGCTTGTTAAAAGACCTTTCATATGACATCAATATTTAATAAAACCGTCAAGGAGTTTCGAACTTATACCGGTTTTTATAAAAGCTATATCCCGATCATCCGATTCCTCTATATCCGAAAATAGATCCGAGCGATACGCTTTTAGTGCATATTCTTTGTGAGAATAATTTACTTCAAAAAAACATTTGGTTTTAAACCAAATTGTGTTTTGGGCATTAAAGTAAACTTACTCCATATAGCCTGACATGTGCAATTCGCGGAGACATTCGCGGAAACACTTTTTTGGGGAAACGAAAAATTTATTAAAAAATTGCTATCACCGATGTTTTCTTGTATCACGTATTGATTAGATTTGATTTATTGAGTTCATTTTTAATAAAATTAACATCAATTCCATTAAATTATTCATTTTGTTTTAAAAAAATGCCAGGCGACGGAAGATTCACGCAATTGGGTTTTTTGTGAATGTAGAGAGAAATATTTTTAATTAAAACTTCACAAAACCATTTATTTTTCATTATTTTCACTTATATTTACCTTTTTTTGCTTAATTTCCAGAAAAAATTCACTTTTTTATTCTAAAACCACTTTGCACGCAACTTCAGCTACCACAACGCAAAAGAAAGAACAAGCATAACAGCTGTTCGTCACCTTACAAGTGATAAGGCAGTTACCGTAACTGATCTGCACTTGGCAAGTGACAAAACGTTTACGTCAACTGTTTTTTGTTTTCTTACAAATATTCAAAGCATTTGGGATAAAAAATTTCTAAAACATTTTTGTAGTTTTTCATACAAGTATTAAAAATAACTTGTGGCAAATAAATTGTAATTCTCAATATTTCCAACAAATACTTATCACTTAGCGGAAGTGTTTAATGTTTACCATAAGTATTTAATGTTTACCGTAAGTATTTATTGTTTGCTGCAAGTATTTAATGTTCATTGCAAATATTCGATTATTTCCCACAAGTATTTTGGAAATGCTCTTTTTTTAGAGTGTGGTCTCTGATCTTTACTTTATGGTCTATGGCCCATAATATATGGTCTATGTTCTGTCCCTTATGGCTTATGACCAATTATCTGTCCTTTATGGTCTATGTTCCATAGTATATGGTCTATGAACCGTCCTTTATAGACTATGGATCATAACCTATAGTCTATGATCCCATAAACTAAAATTGTTCTAGAATACTTAAAATTAAAAAATTTACGCAATACAATAAGCGTCCATCTTAAATCCGGGACAATTCCGGGAAATTCAGGAAGTACCTAAAGTTTCTTATGATTTTGTGTGCTTGTGTTTTTATTGATTTATAAAATGGTATGGTATAACACTTTAAGTGACGAATTTTCAAGTACATATATCAAAGTCCGGCTTTTGTCGCAAGAGTTTGATTGTGCCGATGAAAACCACAATAAACAGTTTTCCCAATTGACTTGAATAACTTCGAAAGTAATGACTGATAAATCTAAACCTTAACAAAAAATGTTGAGGTTTCAAAAATTAAAATGTGCATAATGAAGTTTTAAATGGTATTTATGAAATTGAGACATTTAATTTTTCGAAGAGAAAAATTTTTTTTATAATTTACGAAAAAAATAAATCTATTTATTCTATTAAAATAAACTTTCAATACCATAACAAGATGTCTAATATATTTTTTCTCCAAGGAATACAAAATAAATAAATAATTCAAAGGAAATCCTTGCAGAATATTCCTAATGCAAGTTTTTATTATGCAAATGTGATGGTGATCGGAGTAAAAGTCCATTCGATTTAGATGCAAATTCATCATATCCTACTAAAGTGCGTTGTATTACGTTTTTACCACCACCACCACTACTCGCCAATGTGCTGCTTTGTTATATTGTCCTGACCAAAACTGGACATTTATTGTTTGGTTTCTTTTAACAACGAAGGATGAGCATTTAAATTACATTTTGCATGCAAAGGTAAATAGGCAAAGTATGCAATATTCGGCTTATTCTGTTTGAAAATCTTAGTCAGACTGAAGTAATTTCAGTTTTGTTATGAGCAAAAAACCTTTAAAAAATGAAAAACTATAATTGAGGAGTGATTTTTCAAAAGGGCGTAAAACCACTTCCAACATCGAACAAACCTAAGGATGCCATCGCCATTACCATGCTGAAATGCATCCTCTAGTCCAAAATTCAACACAAAAAATGCATTTTTCTAAGATAAAATCGTAATCAAAAGTCGCATTTCAGAACAAAAGGGCTTATTTCCATATAATTTCATAAACATTTTTAGAGTTTGATACAAAATGACGTATTTTGAATAGTGGCCAATAAAACTTTTAATATTTTTTATATACCCCAGGCTATATAGATGTTTATATACCATGCCTATAGACATCAAAATAAACTTCCAAATGGTGAAATAAGACTGATTTTGAAACAAAAGGGCTTATTTCCAAACGTTTCAGAACAAAAGGGCTTATTTCCAAATGTTTTTTTACTTTTTGCAATTACTGCAAATAGGTTACAACACAAATGTTAAGGGGATTAGAATCTTTGGTCAACTCACTATAATACAGGAGACATTAAAAAAAATATGTTATTGTAAACAGCCCATAAAAGTTTTTTCTCATTACTGAAAATTTGTTTAACATGGTTTTACGCCCTTTTGAAAAATAACTCCTCAATTACGCTGTGGAACAATTTCGAACTTATTTTAAAACACATTAGGAAATCCAAAAGATTCTTAAAGTAGACGTTAAAAAAAATACCCGTTTCTCGTGGTTTTTCGATTCCAAAAAAAAAGCGGCCAAAAAAAAGCGGCCAAAGAAAAAAACGGGCCAAATACAAAAAGGGGCCAAAAAATAGCGGCCAAATAAAAAAGGGGCCAAAAATGGTTAGTGTTAAATTATCATTATTTTGTTAAAAATCAAAGACATTAGGTAAAATAGTAAAGTAAATTGACAAATTGTGTAAATAATAAATGGAAAAAGTTAGTTAAGATGTACAATGAAGTTAATTATAGTGAATGTGATTGCTGACATTAGTTAAGTATTCGTAAATTTCAGCATGAGTGAGATCTTCAGTTACCCATTTGGGTTCAAATCCAGAAACTACAGTCTTGAGGCGAATGTTAGTGAGGAGTTCTCGCATCGTTGTTTTGTCTTAATCCTACCGAAATCGTTTTAAAGAGATGAATTCTTTTTTACCCACATTTAGCCTCTTTTTTCCTTTGGCCCCTTTTTTTTGGCCCCTTTTTATATTGGGCCCCTTTTTTATTTGGCCGCTATTTTTTGGCCCCTTTTTGTTGGCCGCTATTTTTTGGTCGCTATTTTTTTGGCCGCTTTTGAGTACCTCCTGGTTTTTCTCCAGCACGTCACATTTTCTTTTAATCGATTTTTGAAGTTTTTTTACCCACTGTATATGAAAAACCAAAAATACCGCATTCTTGTGTTAAATCGATGAATTTAACTATATGATCCTTACATCTGAGGTGTATCATGTGTTCAGCAAACTTATGCAGGATATTGCGGGAAATATTTTTGTGGAAAATTTTAACCCTGTTTGACCCCCACATGTGGGTCATTTTTGCCCTTTTCTTAAAAAGGTACAAAAATGACACCCAAAACAGAGATATATTGAGTCAGTATGTGCTACAGAATTATTTGCTATAAAATTTCACTACTGATTTTAAAACACGTAAAGGTCGAAATTTGAGCCCGAAACCAAAAAAATCGTTAAAATCAATTAGGACTTTTCACATTACTTCCCTGACGCGCTTACCTTAAGTTTTAAGAATTTTTCGCCTTTGGCAACACTTAGTGAAATTTTTTGTAGGAAATTTTTTTTGCAAAATTTTTTAACCCATTGTCGCTCAGTTTTAGAAAAAGGGGTCAAAAAGAACCATAAAAACAGGATATAATAGGTTAATGTATTTTAGGAAAATAATCCTTGTGTGATTTCGTTATGATCTTGTGAGAACGAGTTTTGTCCAAACTGTAGTTTTAGAGTTTTACAGTGGGGTGAAATTTGGAAAATAATTATTGTTAGAACTGCTTACTGATTTTAACGATTTTTTTGCTTTCGGGATAAAATTTTGCTTTTTTAGTGTTCAGCAACTAGTAGTGAAATTGAATAGCAAATATTTCTTTAGTACATACTGATTCAATATTCCCCTGTTTTAGGTGTAATTTTTGTACCTTTTTAAGAAAAGGGCAAAAATGACCCACATGTGGAGGTTGTACAGGGTTAAAATTTTCTACAAAAATATTCCCCGCAATATCCTGCATAAGTTTGCTGAGCACATGATATACCTCAAATGTAAGTATCATATAGTTAAATTCATCGATTTAACACAAGAATGCTGTATTTTTGTTTTTTTTCATATACAGTGGACAAAAACTTCAAAAATTGATTAAAAAAAATGTGACGTGCTGCAGAAAAAATAAGAGACACGGGTATTTTTTTTTAATGTCTACTTTAAGAATTTTTTGGATTTTCTCATGTGTGTTTTTTTTTGTGTCGAATGGTGTTATCGATTTAAATACGTATAAATGTAAGAAAAACTTAATCCAGAGTCGATCCTGCACTGAGGAATGGAATTGTCTGAACAAAATAAATTTATAGATTTTTGATATGGTGCAATCAAAGATTTATTTGAATCAAATATATCATATATCATCCAAAGTTTGGTAGTTTTGATTACAAATAAAATAATTGTGTAAGTAAAAATAAATATTTAGTTCTGGGTAACATTATGATTTTTTCATAATGGTTTTAGTTTTTTGAGTTAATCCAGGATCACTAACGTAATTTAATATTGAGGGTATGATTTGTTTGCCTGAATTGACTTCAAGTTATATCACATTTACAGAAAACAGTATAATTAATTTTTGCTAATGGCACCTAAGTAATAGCCATTACTTTCCCCATTAAGCCTCAACTTTCCAGTTTTAGATTAGATAAATCCTTAATTTTCGACAAAGGCTTAAAACAAATTTGAAATCTTTTGTATGGAGTTGTAATACCTTTATTTCAATTGATAATAGCTTGGAAAATAGGGATCGAATTGGAAAAGTTGAAAAGAGATGTTTAGTTGAGAAGGTAATGGCTGTTAGATGCCATTTGCAAAAATTAATTACACTGTTACTATTTTATGAACTTTAAGCGAAGATATCTGGAGAACTAGAGTCAATTCGGTGAGTCTGATATTATTTTCGTATTCAGTAGGTCACGATTCCTCCATATTCACTCCGAAACTCTACGCCACAAAATCAAAAAACTGATTTTAGGTGGCAAAGTTGAAATTGACCATTTTGATTTTGTTTTGGTGTGTTTTTTCCAAATGAACCGTTTTTCGACCTCATTTTAAAAAAACGAACTAAACAGCTAACATTTCATTTGGAACAGATTTCGAAACGATAAAAAAGCTGGAACAAGATGTCGTGAGCCGTTTCATTAGGAATTTCCATGAAAATTCTTTTTGATTGAAGATGAAAAATGAAAAATTGTACGATAGATCCAATAAGAGATATGCTTTTTTTTTTAAAAAAATGATATTTGAGACAAAATTATTTTACACATTTTTTTGTTCAGTAATAATTTTAACAGCGTTGTTTTTATTATTTTACACAAAGTTTTAGAAATTCTTATTTTGGTACTACAACTACAATTTTACCATGTGATTTAGTTTAACAGTTGACGCCAATATCAAATATTCCAATTGATATAACAGGTCTATTTGGCAATTCATTTATTAATCAACATAACTGGCTTAAAAACTTACTTATATGTTAATGGGGACTCCATGCCAAGCTGCGTATTTTGTTTAAAAGTTTGTTTTGAACGACATTTTTATTTAAATATTAAAATATATTTTTTTAATAATTTTTTTTTTACAATTTTCAAGCTTAAAAAATATGTTTTTAACAATGATTATTCCAACATTCTACCCTTTCGTATCATTTCTCCCAAAAAAGTAATACTTTCATACAAAATTAAGATAAAAATATGAATAATGAGCGAGATAAATAAATGCAGCAAGTGACTAGACTATGTAGCTGAGTTACACGAAACTCATGACAATAATTATAATTTGCATTCTGGTTCCAATAACTCATGATCTATTCATTTATGTTTGTATTCTCCAAATTGTGCTGTTTTGCTTTCCTTCTAAATTTCTCTCCATCAGCAAGTGTTTCCAATGTGGGCTTGTTCAAAGTTTCAGGCAAGAGGAGTGTAAGCGAGCCTCCGAGAAAAGCCAACACGCCACATATAACCAAAGGCATTGGACGCCATAACTGTGAGGTAGCAAATAGTACTGGCATAAGCATGCCACCGATGCGCGATATCATTGATGAGGCACCCATGCCAACATTGCGCACAACTGTTGGAAATTGTTCCGCTGAAAATATATAAACAATACCGAGTGCCGTTGTAATGCCGAATTTCCCGAAAATGACGAGTGCAATAAAGAGCCAATTCATATCTCTTGTTGGTGCCATGGTTAATGTCAGAACAATACCAGTAAATATCAAACTACCGCAGAGCACTGGACGACGACCCCATCGACCAACTAAAAGCATCAATAAAATACTTGATGGGATCTCGATTGCGGCACTGATAGCAAAATTTAAAATGATATTATCACCTACTAAATGCATATTCCATGATATTCCATAATAGATACTTATAATGACAAACCAATCAAAAAAAATTAGCAAAGTTTTGCAGCGCATATTTGGGGTTCTGAATAAATCCAAAACAGTCGGTGTCGCCGTAACAATATCAGATTTTTTTTCATCCAAATCCATTAAGAGGTTTTTCATTGTATCGATAGTTATGTTGACTTTGTTGAAACGCATGGTTTTCTTAATGTTTGCCAATGCCTCCTCTTTTCGATTTGTAGCCATCAGCCAACGTGCCGATTCCGGTATTAGCCATGGGAATGGAAAAAACAGCAATCCACTGAGTGCCATTGCAATTTGTAAAGTGCGCCAGTCCCTTATGAAATAGGCATATCCAGCTGTAACAAGTGATCCCACCGAAATGAAAATGCATAGAGTCATACTGGCAAGTAAACGGTGTCGTGGCCCCACCATTTCCATTACAAGCACATATAAGACTAGATTGCCACCAGACACCGTAGCACTTAGAAACATGCGCGCAATGGTAAAGCTGATGAAAGTGTTAGCTAAACCCGCAAGAACTCCAGAAATCATTTGCATTCCTAGAGTAAGCAATAATATCGGCTTACGTCCGAATTTATCTGACAGTTGTCCAAAAACTAAGCTGCCCAGCAATAAACCAACCATGAAGAGAGATTGCTGCAAAGCGATCAACCAGCTACGTTCACAGACTAAATGCCATTCGGTGACAACGCTATTTGGATAAGCGCTCTTATCATAGACATAGCTGGAACATGTGGTACTTGTATTTGCATCGGTGTTAAACTCACAGGGCCTCTCTTTTGAAAATCTGGATTCCCAAATTTCAGCTGAAAGTTCATAATTTGTATGATCCGTATCTGTAATGTTCTCCGTAGGTAGGGCACAACGGAAATTCGGTTGTACAAAAAGAAATACCACTGAGAAAACGTGTACGGAAAGTACAATTTCCGTAAGGCATATAAGAAATAACACAAAACGTTGTTGTCTGCCAAATTCACCCAAATAACTAATGATCTCATCATAACTCATTTCTAATAAACGAAACACTCTTGGAATGTTATTACGCGTGTGGTTTAAAGACTAAGCGATTCGAATATTTGCACTAAACTGATCATTTTGCAATGCAAAATGCAACTTAAGGTGTTAAGTCACTTTCATTGTTTTTAGGTATCCTACACAAACGGTATGTTCACTTTAACTATCAGTTTGTAACAGAAAGCTTTCAAAACAAATGATTTTTTGTAGCAACTGGTAAGGATTTTTGATAAAATTTTGTTTCTTAAATATTTGCCATAGGCCAGGAAATAATTTTTTTTTTTTTTTTATTTCTGAAGCAAAATTTTTCATTCAAAGTGCAAAAAATTGAGTGGAAACCAATCTGAATTTCATCTCAATAACTTTTTTTTGACTAGCTCATGGTCGCTGATTCCGAATCTGTCAACTGTTTTTACCTATAACGTCAGAGATCCGAGTTATACTTGATTTATTGTACAAAAAACGCTATTTTCAGACATATGGCGTACATCCAAGAAGTAGTGCAAGTGTAGTCAGTGGCATTCAATAGCCCTGGTCCTCTTCTTTAAAAAATAACTTAAACTTTTCCAATTGGATAATTACTTTCCGAGATATCATCCATTGAAGTAAAGGTAAACAAATTCAATACAATCTTTTACAGGGTTTTGCGATACCTTTATTTCAATGGATGATATCTCGGAAAGTAATTACCCAATTGGAAAAGCTAAAGCTACACTGTATGGTGTTTTTAGTCGTATAGGGTGTTTCATTTCTAACACCGCTCACCGCTTTAAATATCGCTATCTAAATGTTCTGAGTATTTAAACAATTGTTATTTACATTTGCTACAAAAAAAACTCGTTGTTTCACTATGATGTATGTTTTAGGAACATAATACGATAATTTATTCAAGCATTTTGGAAATAATAATTAAATTCTCAATTTATAATCCATAAACAAGACTCTATTTTTCTAAGAATTCAAACAAATAGTATTCTATTTTATAAGTGTATATGAAGTAGCGTAGCCACGAGCTGGAAAGCTGTCAATTGGGAAGTGTGTGCTTACACAAGCATAGATAAACTGTCGTTAAAAACACGGCTAATATCACAATGACAACAGCAAAGATTCTTACAAAACTTGAAATTGGTGGCTAAGAATTCTGATTGCAAATTGATTTAATTCTCTGTAGACAAAATAATAAGTATAGTAAGTAATACATTCAAAAAAAAACTTTTCAGGACAATGTCAAACAGTCGTATTTGCAAAATTTCTAAACTTATAAAAAAACCGCACTGTCGAAATACCAAAGCTGACTGAGCTGAGAAAGAACTTAGTCTTCTCTTTCCCTTCACTTTCAGTTCTCTTTTTAATCAATACTCAATGTGCACAAAAAACGGATGCGGATCCGTTTTTAAACCCTTTACGAGTCCATTAAAATATAAAAAACCAAATCTCGAACCCGTAACGTACACTCACGGTCAAAAAAAAAGCCGACAAGTATTTTTTGCTAAAAAAGTTGGTTCTTCGGCCTTTTTTATGATTGTTAATATGTAGTATGATTAATTAGTAAAAATTGTTCCCAAATAATGTATTTACTTCATATCTGTTGGCGTTAAAACAACGATATTTAAAAAAAAGGGTTTTGACCGAAAGCCAAAAAATTGATATAACTGCGTAAAAGCAGCAAAATTTAAGGAATGTAGATATATCGCATAAAATTTGATATGGTATGTCTTGCGTATGACAATTTTGAAAAGTTTTTAGGAACATAGCATTTATTGCGTCGCACTGGAAGTGGCCGTCCAAGAAAAACATCTGAGAGGAAAGACAGAGGTGTAGTAAAAATAGCCCTGCGCGATCGGCTTAAAACTGGTTCCAAAATTGCTGCGGAGGTAAAGGATAACCGAAATATAAAATTAGCACCTCAACTGTACAGCGCCGCTTGAGATAAAATAACTTTTTTGCCCGAAGTCTTGCGAAAAAACCGATTTTCACACAAAAAATGCGGTCTTTCTCATTAAACTGGTGTTAAGAAAAAAAGAATTTGGTGTATGATTGGGCTGAAGTCATATTCTATGATGGGAGCAAAACAAATCTTATCAGTTCCGATTTGGGATAGACGGTACGCCGCAAAAAAAATGAAAAATATAGCTTTCAATGTGTACAAAGCACTCCATTTGTGGTGATCTAGGGAGCAATAACAAACCAATGAGTTGGAGAGATTCCTCTTCTGGAAGGTTATATTAACTCCGAAGCTTATATTGACATCATTAAAATCGACGTTATACACAGCATCGACCGACTAAGCGAGCACTTAGCAAAAGTCATATTTCAAGATGATTCTGCACCTTCTTATCGTTGGAAATTGCCTTATGTCCCACTCACCATTATGTTCTGCTTTATTTTTTCGATAAATTTACAATAACGGGCTATTTATTTTCGCATTGGTAAATAAACATAATGACTTTTTGGCAATTAAGTCAAGCAAATAGCCGGTCAAAAACCCCAACCTCAATTCGATTGAGAATGTTTAGGCCATTTTAAAACTTTAAAACGAAAAGTGTGCCAGAAAAACCCAAATATAATTAATAATATTAAACTTAAAATTGTTAAACTTAATAATATTTAACTTATGACAGTTAAATCATTGATTTACACTACAATTTTAAAATATCTTACAAAATTAAAATCCGCTTTTTTTTTGACCGTGAGTGTATATCAAAAATGAATTCAAAACGGAGTTGCTTTTAATGCCGTATTCAAAAAAAAAAAAAAAAACATTTTGAAGCGCTTATTAGCAATTAAAAAATAAATAAATAATAAGATAAAAAAGATAATACATTTGTGGTCGGATTCAAGCCTGAGTAAATCCGCGGTGACGGATCCGTTTTGAACCCATAAGGAACTTCAAACACGAATTCAAAAAGGATTTGCTTTAATTAATGTTAATGCCCAATGTGCACAAAAGCGAATGCGGATCCTTTACAAGTCCGTTAAAATATAAAAAACTTAATGTGCATTAATAGACCCGAACCCGTAACGTATATCAAAAACGAATTCAAAAAAACACTTAAAAAAAACATTTGGGGACGCTTATTTGCAATTAAAAAAAAAAATAATCAGGCATGTTCTGAAATCCGATTCACTTCGGAATCGGAATGAAAGCAAACTTCAAGAGCTCCGCATTTCGATAATTAACATTAAATCGGATTTATGTTTAGGTAAATCGAAAAGGAACCATTAGCAAATATTATATGTTAAAATACAAATCCGATTCCATCTTATTTGTTGCAGTGCAGAGCTCTTGAAGAATGCTCTCTTTCCGATTCCGAAGTGAATGTGATTTGAGAACATGTCTGAATAAAAGAATAAGGTAGGATTCGAACCTGGGTAAATCCTGATTGTGTAGCTTTTTGCACAATGGTGCTAAGTACTTCCAAGTAGTTACAGGTGTAGTTTTTTGTTGCACTTAACGCGAATTATTTCCATGTAATTGAAACAAATTAGTCTTCGACTTTTAATTAATATTATTTATTAGCGAAATATAAAAAACTTTAGAAAAAAAATCAGTCTAGCGCTAGCCCAATGCGTGAACGCGTAACGAGAACTCAAAGAAGACTGATTTGAGACAGAAGGTCTGTATGTATTTTTACAATGCAAGCAAACAATGTTTGCAATGTATTTTTTGTTAACGCCTTAGGGGCAAAATTCAATGTTAACAATAGTAAAATATTAAGTACTAAATTTAAATACTTTTAAAGAATTAATTTCAGACTATTAGTATATATATGAATATTTATATGAATATTTAAATGAAATACAATATAAAAAATAAAATATGAAATGAAATTATGAAATGATCAAACAGGACCCATTTCGAACCCGTAACATACATCAAAAACGAATTATTTATTTATTTTTTATTTGATTGATTTAGAACGTTGAGACCAAAGTTCTCAAAAGGTACATTAATTGTCAACTCTATAATGGGTTTAAATAATATAGTGATGTGTGTAAATATAAAAATTGAATTAAGAAAAGTAAATCTTCGAAAAATGTACCAAAACATGCCTTTTTTTGTTCCCACCTATTTTTATTTTATTTTTTTATAACTTGACGGTATGATGAATATGATGACCTGAACCCCTGAAACATTTTCAATAAATGAACATAAACTTTCAGGGTTGCCATATGTTTTTTTTTTAAGTTTCGCTTAAACAATATGTTTAAAAAATTAAAATAAAATTTAAGTCTCAAAACGCTTAAATAAACTTTAGAAAAATCCAACATAAATTTTTTGGGGTTGCCAGATGGTTGCTTTCGAAAATTTATTTCAAATCTTCCTTTTTTTACGTTTGTCATTATGATTACACATTAAAAAATTATAGTTTAAATCGTTAATCGACGCTTAAACCGTTAAAAACTCGTCGAACTGAAGTTTCGTTTAAAAAAAAAAAAAAACGGTTGGCAACCCTGAAAATTTTTGTACGATTTTAGTTTTGTACGAGCTTATCTGAGCGGTTCTAAAAACCGAAAATTTCAATTAAGTCGAAAAAAGTAAAAATTAAATAAGATTTTCGAAAATAACCAGTGTTAGGGTTGCCATAAAATTTTATGCTGGATTCTTGAAAAGTTTATTTAAGAGTTTTAAAACTAAATTTATATTTTTATTTCTTAAAAAAATGGTTTAAGCAAAAGTACCAAAAAAAAAAAAAAAAAATCGTGTGGCAACACCGAAAGTTTTGTAGAATTTAAAAAAGTTTATCTGAGCGTTTCAATTTTGTCAAAAAAAGTAAATTCCAATTTTGGTTTTTACCATGTGATTTAGTTTATTAGTCGACGCTAATTTTAAATGTTCCAATTGAAACAGCCGGTCTATTTGGCAATTCATTTATTAATCAACATAATTTACAAATACGTATGTGTATCGGGATTTTTTCCATATCAAACTAGGATACCATTTGGGGTTGATGTTTCGATTTTTCTGAAACTTTATTTTTTGTTATAGTGCCTACTAACTGAGAATAGCCTCAGTGGTTCTTTACCCTTCAATTTCTATTAATTTTTTGAAATGCTCTTTACTCTGTCAACATTGCCATGTTAAAATGCATCCTCTAGTTCAAAATTCATTACAAAAAATGCATTTTTCCAAGATGAAATCGTGAACAAAAATCGCATTTCGGAACAAAAGGGCTTATTTCCATATAATTTCATAGAAATTTTTAGAGTTTGATACAATAATTCGTATTTCGAATAGTCGCCGAAGAAACCTTTATTATTTTTTATATGCCCCAGGCTATATAGGTGCTTACATACCATGCCTATAGACACCAGCTTAAATTTCCAAATAGTGAAATAAGAGTGAAATTAGAGTGGTTTATAGAAATTTCCAAACAAAAGCGCTTATTTGCAAATGCTTTCAACATTTTGCAATTACTTCAACACTGTTAGAATAAAAATGTTAAGGGGATTAGAATCTTTGGTCAACTCATTATAACACTGGGGACATTAGAAAAGAATAAGTTATTGTAAACAGCCCCTAAAAATTTTTTCTCATTACTGAAAATTTCTTTAACATGGTTTTACGCCCTTTTGAAAATTCATTCCACAATTAATTTATGGTTGCTGACCATAGATCTATAGTTAGTTGAAGTTTTAAAAGTCCAAAATTTTATTTCATACTGAAAAAAATTTCCCAAAACTTTAAAAACACTGGAAATACAAATCTTTTGAACTTCTAAACAAATCGAGGTATCTCTGTAGACTAAAAAATATGAAAGCTTTAACATTTCAAAATTTCAAATTAAATAAATAAGCGGGTTTTTGGTCAGCTTTTAATTACTTACAATATTAATTTCCGATATTTAAATATGACGGAAGAACTTTCCTACAGTTGAAAGGAATGTCAATGGGGTCCCCTGCGTCACCAATAGTAGCTGACATAGTTTTAGAAGAATTACTTGAAAAATCTCTTGAAGAACTTGACACTAAACTAAGAATACTGACCAAATACTTATGTAGATGACTTATTCGCCATAACAAAAACAGACAGGGAAGATAACACTACTAAAATTGTCTGATTTATTTAATTTAATTAAGATTATAGTCTGTAAGGTTTATTCTGTAGACCGAAATAAATAAATAACACTGTTCAACGAATTTCAGGTTTTTGTTTTTATCTGAGTTCAGACCATAAAATTATTATTCCTTGCTACTGACATAATAGAACTGCATTTGCAAAATTTTTCCATCACGTCTCAATTTTCAGATAAATTGACAAATCCAAAATCACGACTTACATCCGCGCGAAAATAAATTAAAAGATTTTTATCAAATTTCAAATCTGAAAAAAATTTTGAAATCGGTCCGGCAGATTTTTTTGTATGCCCGTTTAATTGAGAAAATGTACTGAAAAAACCAAAAACCAACCATCTTTAATTACATAAATCTTGCCTAAATCAATACAAATTTAAAAAAACTCTTCTTGAGCTTATGGGTAATTATTTTAACTTCATTTTGATACCAAAAACTAAAGGATTAGACCATGAATAACCAACTTATTTCCTTTTGAACAAAAAATGTACATACAAGTACTTTTTTTTCCAAGTAGTTATGATACAAAAATTCTATAGCTTTTGTATGACTTTCTGTATGTACATTTTTTGTTCAAAAGGAAGTAAGTTGGTTATTTATAGTCTAATCCTTAAGTTTTTGGTATCAAAATGAAGTTGAAATAATGACGCACAAGCTCGCAAATAGTTTTTTTTAATTTTATTTTGATTTAGGCAAGATTTATGTAGTTAGAAATGGTTGGTTTTCGGTTTTTTCAGTACATTTTCTCAATTAAACGGGCATACAAAAAAATCTGCCGGACCGATTTCAAAATTTTTTCAGATTTGAAATTATTGCTATTTTCTGAATCGTTTGACCTTTTTCTTAAAAAATTCTGACGGATAAAAATTTTTTAATTTGTTTTCGTGCGGATGTAAGTCGTGATTTTGGATTTGTCAATTTATCTGAAAATTGAGACGTGATGGAAAAATTTTGTAAATGCAGTTCTATTATGTCAATAGCAAGGAATAATAATTTCATGGTCTGAACTCAGATAATTTTTTGCCGTTGAACAGTGTAATTAAATTAAAAAAAAAAAAAAAAAATGACTGGTATCAAAAACCTACTGCCACTGGACTATTGATTATCTTTTATTCTAGACATCCAAAAAAGACAATAGTTAACACTGCGAAAAATTTCATTAGACGGATATTTAGCATCAGTGACAAAGAATTTTATAAGGACAATGAGAAAAAAATACCGACTATACTTGGTAAAAAGGACTTTCCGACTTGGACGTCAAAAAGACTTTTAAAAGAACATAAAGAAAAACAAAATGATGCGATAAAAATTGACGACTCACAGAAAATATTTAAATTTATGACGTATTCACCAGGTTATTCCGAAAAATTTAAGAAATCAAATATGTACAATAAAGTCAAATACAGAGTTGCATTCAAGACCGACAATACATTACAACAGCTAATCAGCCAAACAAAGTTTAAAATTGACAAAAACGGCAAATCGAATATGATTCATCAAATTTCGTGCGCATGTGACGGATCCAATGTATGCAATAAAGCATATCTTGGAACAACTAAGACAAAATTAGGACTAGAATAGCAGGACATAAATCTGACCAAAAATCTCATGACAAACCAATTAAGCAAAAAACTGCACTTGCAGCCCACTCTAGCATAACTGGACACTAGATAGTATCGATCCCCATATAAAAAAAGAAAGATTCGCTGTAAGCGCCCCATTTTTAAAGCTTATAATTTTTGATTTTTAAGGAAAAAAAAAATTTTTTTTTGACCTCTAAATAATACGCTATTTGACTTCCGATCATCATGCATAGTATATCGTTGTAAGTATCTTGATGTGGTCTATATTTCATTTATAGAAGTAATTTATCTCAAATGCTTTTTTCGACTAGTTGTACTCACTATCTCAGTTTCTACCACACTAAGGTGCCAAGGGCACTTCACAGAATTAAAGTCCATAAAAAATCATGGAGTTTCCTCAAATTGTTGAAATTATAGAAGTTATAGCAAATCTAAAACTTCAGTACAAAATATAAAAAAAACCTGATGTTTCAAAAACGAAAATCGCCCCCTTAAACTATGCAAGATTCTTTTTCCTATTAATTTGCATACTCTTGAAATGTCAAAAGTTTCAGAAAAATCGAAGATGCAAAACCCAAATGTTGTCCGATTTGGTATGTAATACCCATATACGGTGTACATCTACATAATAAATTAAGCAGACTTGTCTTTAAAATATAAGAGGCATTTAATATGTTAATTAGGAGAGATATAAATAAATGCTGAAAGTAACCAGACTATTTAACAAACTCGAAACTTAAGACAATACTTTGCATTTTGATTCCAACAACTCATCATTTATGTTTGTATTCTCCAAATTGCGCTTTTTTTCTTTCCTTCTAAATTTCTCTCCATCAGCAAGTGTTTCCAATGTGGGCTTGTTCAAAGTTTCAGGCAAGAGGAGTGTAAGCGAGCCTCCGAAAAAAGCCAACACGCCACATATAACCAAAGGCATTGGACGCCAAAACTTTGAGGTAGCAAATATGAATGGCATAAGCATGCCGCCGATTTTCGAAACCATTGCTGCGGCACCCATGCCAACACTGCGCACAACTGTTGGAAATTGTTCCGCTGAAAATATTAAAATAATACCGAGTGCCGTTGTAATGCCGAATTTCCCGGAAATAATGAGTGTGATAAAGAGCCAATTCATATCTCTTGTTGGTGCCATGGTTAATGTCAGAACAATACCAGTAAATATCAAACTACCGCAGAGCACCGGACGACGACCCCATCGACCAACTAAAAGCAACAATAAAAAACTTGATGGGATCTCGATTGCGGCACTGATAGCAAAGTTCAAAATGGTATTATCACCTATTAAATGCATATTCCATGATATTCCGAAATAGATACTTATAATGACAAACCAATCAAAAAATATCAGCAAAGTTTTGCAGCGCATATTTGGGGTTCTGAACAAATCCAAAACAGTCGGTGTCGCTGTCACAATATCAGATTTTTTTTCACTCAAATCCATCAAAAGGTTTTGTATTGTCTCGATAGTTATGTTGACTTTGTTGAAACGTATGGTTTTCTTAATGTTTGCCAATGCTTCCTCCTTTCGATTTGTGGCCATTAACCAACGTGCCGATTCCGGTATTAGCCATGGGAATGGTAAAAACAGCAATCCAGTGAGTGCCATTGTAATTTGTAATGTGCGCCAGTCCCTTATGAAATAGGCATATCCAGCTGTAACAAGTGAACCCGCCGAAAAGAAAATCCCTAGAATCATACTGGCAAGAAAACGGTGACGTGGCCCCAGCATTTCTATTACAATCACATTTATGATTAGATTGCCACCAGAAAACGTAGCACTTAGAAACATGCGCGCAATGGTAAAGCTGATGAAAGTGTTAGCTAAGCCCGCAAGAACTCCAGAAATCATTTGTATTCCTAGAGCAAGCAATAATATAGGCTTACGTCCGAATTTATCTGACAGTTGTCCAAAAACTAAGCTGCCCAGCAATAAACCAACCATGAAGAGAGATTGCTGCAAAGCGATCAACCAGCTACGTTCACAGACTAAATGCCATTCGGTGACAACGCTATTTGGATAAGCGCTCTTATCATAGACATAGCTGGAACATGTGGTACTTGTATTTGCATCGGTGTTAAACTCACAGGGCCTCTCTTTTGAAAATCTGGATTCCCATATTTCAGCTGAAAGTTCATAATTTGTATGATCCGTATCTGTAATGTTCTCCGTAGGTAGGGCACAACGGAAATTTGGTTGTACAAAAAGAAATACCACTGAGAAAATGTGTCCGGAAAATACAATTTGCGTAAGGCAAATAAGAAATAACACAAAACGTTGCTGTCTGCCAAATTCACCCAAATAACATATGATTTCGTCATAACTCATTTCGAATAAACGATACCACTCTATAAATGTTATTACGCGTGCGGTTTTAAAGACCAAACGATTCGGATATTTGCGCTAAACTGATCATTTTGCAAAGCAAAAACCATCTTAAGGAGTTAAGTCAATTTCTGTTTTTCTAGGAACCCTACACAATCGGTATGTTCACTTTAACTATCAGTTTGTAACAAATAAAAGATGTAACAGGTACGGAGAAGTATTCCCACATGATCATACTTACATACGTTTAAGATGGGCATCAATTTTTGAGTCAACATAGGTCAAAACTTTCTCAAGTGAGCAATCTAAGGATTTAAACGTAAAAAGGCTTTCAAAGAAATGATTTTTTGTGGCAACTAGTAAAGATTTTGAAAAAAAAAAAAAAATGTTTTCTAAAATATTTAGCAAAGACCAGGGAATAAAATATTTTTTTGTTGTTTTTCAACCAAAATCTTTAATTTATTATTGAAAATCCCTGTTTCAAATAAATAAATCGTAATTTAAGCAATTTTTCCACCTCTGAGAAAATTATAAAAAATATGTGCGCACTCTCCACATATCTAGAAACTATGACCAGAGTAATATTTTCAGTACAAGAAAACATGAGCTTAGTCCAAAATTTCATGTTTTGGGTTTTGACACTAAACGCTACATACAAGATCAACTAACAAGTGAAATTATTTTTAATGTTAGCCGCTAGATAGCAATAAAATCTGTTTCTCGAAACTTCTACCTCTGCGAAACTCTACTCTACTTTAACTTCAATGATCTCAAAACTATCAATTTAAGCGTTCTCTTCAGAACTTTATTCTTTATCGAATGTTATCAAAAACTCAAGTTTCACCTCTGACAAGATAAGGTCCCTTTTGTCACATATAGTGACCCCGTGCAAGTCTTTTTTCAGTAGTTGAGAAATGCAAGTCATCGTACGAGAAAATTGTATATGCCATAAATGCTTAGAATCATCCAAAGAATTTGAAATTTTTCGGAACTCAAAATTTTTTTTTTGGACTAATTTATTTCAGAAAATTCTGAAAAAATTATCTCGTATCTTAAGGACGATTCTTAGCATTTTATGCCATATCCCATTTTCGTACGACACCGCGGGCGTTCAACAGGCGAAATCTTTCAACTAAGGGGTACTTAAAAAAAAATCTATGTTTTTTAAAATTTGCATTGACTTTGTTGAATAAAAATAAATACACAGTAAAAATTCTAGTTTAATTTTAAAGCCAAATAAGTATTTATATAGAACAATGCCAAAAAAAGTTTTATTTTTAAACTATAATTAAGAAAAAAAAACAGACCATCCATACTGAGATTTGAACCAAGGGTACAGCATCTTATATCTATGTAGATAAATTACGAATGAAAAGTAAGCTATCATTTTTTACTGAGCACTTATGATGAAATTAAAAACAAATTTAAAAAATTAAAGTTTTTAAGTTTTTTTAGTTATATTTTTAATTTTATTTTTATACGTTTTTTTTTTTAACTTTTTGGAATAAAAATCCACAGAAAACTTTTGCGAATGGAAGTTAGGAAAAATCTTTTAGATAAAAGTTTTTAAAATGATTTTTCTTTCGATTTCTTCGTTTCAGACGTTTTTTAGGCATTTTCGAAGCATCGCGCAACTGTTGCGTTTTACGTAACTCTTCGCGGTTCTCTGGGGAGGTTAAGACCGTGCTTTTTATCGGGTGGCGCCCCTGCACGGAAAGAAAAAAATGTTCTAAAATCTAGCTCAAATCGTTCTTAAATTAAATATTCAGAATTAAGCCCAAAATAGCATAAAATCATCCCAAAATACGCCCAACTTGTTCGCAATTCAAGCTCAAATTTGGGCATAATATAAATTTTGATAATTAAGACCAATTGTACTCAATGCATGCCATTTTGTACTTGTTTATCAAAAAAAAAAAAAAAATAAATAAGCCCATTTTTTGCTTAATTCAAGCTATTTTGTGATTGTTTATCAAAAAATAAATTTTCATTTGTGTTTATTCTGTGTGCTTATGATTCTCAATATGACTATGTCATCTACTGCTTAAATAATTCCTGCTCGACAACCAAATTGTGTATTTATAATAGATTAAATACTGCTGACATCCCATAATGGGGTGTTACGATGTACTGAGGTGTCTTTGGACATTTTGGTACATTGTTTTTTGAAAATGAAATGACATTTCTTGCATTGGGCAAAAATGGTCATATTCATATTTTGATGAATAAAAAATTATTAAGAACAAATGGCAGTATTTATTTTTTTATAAACAAGTACAAAAGGGCTTACTTTAAGCACAAATGAGTTTAATAAATTTTTGATGAACAATCCAAAATTGAATTGAATTAAGCTCAAATGGGCATATTCACTTTTTTGATAAACAAGCACATTATTACTTGATATCAAGAAAATTATGGACAAGCTGAAAATCACACCCAAAATTGATTGGCTTGGGATTATTTTTAGCTCAAAATTTTCTCCGTGTGATTAGATTTAACTGTTGGCGCGACCGCTTGCAGAGGCCCGGCCAATGACAAAATCGTAGAAAGGGTGGACTCATGTTCTGTGTTCCAAAAAACCGATTGAGTGATGTTATTTTACTGATTCGAAATAAAAATTGATGTGGCCCAACCCTGACTACACGAGTGGCCAAACCCTGACGACAAGCATGTTTTTCGATCGCTCAATACTACATGCGAACAAGTTAGGGAATCGAATTTTCCCTATGGGAACTTGTTAATGGTTCACCCCTTAACGGATATATATACATACTTACTTTTGCGGTGGCATTGTTCTTTTCCAAGTTTTAAGTCGTTTTTCAGTGCTATTACTGTGTGATACGTTAAAAATAACACGTTGCCTTTACTTTAGTTGTATAGGGTATTTCATTTCTAACATGGCTTACTGTTTTCAAATGTCGCTATTTTATTGTTCTGAATATTTAAATAATTGTTACATATTTATATTTGCTACAAAAAAACTCGTTGTTTCATTATTATGTATGTTTTAGGAACAGAATACGATAATTTATTCAAACTTTTTGGAAATTATAATTAAGTTCTCAATTTATAATCCATAATCAAGACTCTATTTTTTAAGAATCCTAACAAATAGTGTTCAATTTTATAAGTGTATATGAAGTGACGTAGCCACGAGGCGAAAAGTTATAATTTAGGTAGCATGTGCTTACGGAAGCACAGATAAACTGTCTTCAAAATACAGCTAACATAATAGTGACAATAGCATAGATTCTTAAAAATCTTGAAACTGGTGTATAGGAATTCAAATTGAAAGTTGATTTAATTCTGTTAAGACAAAATAATATGTACATTAGACCGGTTGGATTTTGTATGAAGCAAAAAAAAAGAAGTATCCCGAAACCGACTTAGGAGTAAGAATGACTTTAAAAACGAGAAAAACTACACACTACACACGGCCTTTTTAACTTTCTTTGCCCTTCGGATTTAGCAATTTTTTATCTATATTTTAGTCCAATCGCCAATTTTTTACGTTTTCCACTTCTCTTGCAAATTGCAAATAAAGAAATGCAAACATTACACCCTGTTCTCATATTTTTCATAATTAAAATCATAAAAGGCAGTAACACCATACAAAAAAGATGAAAAATCAAATAGATTTTATAAGAAAGAGAAGTTGCTGCCTTTTCTGAATAAAAATAAAATTTCGATTTTCTCAAAACTATGAAAAACGAGTTGCGTCCTTTTTTAATTTAACGGCAGAACTTATTAGTATTTATCACTTTATTTGTATAAACTTCACAATTCCTTTTATTCCCTCCACGATTTTCGAAAAATTATTGAATTCGATGCAGCTATATCCGTAATTAGTTTTTATAATCAGTTCACTTTCTAAGTTTTTCAATAAAAGCCTTTTTCGTTCGTTTCTCCAACATGACTACATTAAACTGAATATTCTTTTAGAGGCAGTATTTGAATGAGGTATAGAAAAAATAAAATTGCATACTTTTACAAAATTCGGAAAGAAACCACTATTTAAAAAGTCTTTCCATTTTTCCTCAACTGGCTTTTCTTTTTGCATAGTTTCAGAAAAGTTTTCAAGTGAAAGAACTCATCAAAAAGTAAATCCATATCAAAGGTTTATGCGTTTTTTCAAACCAAAATGAAAATGTTCTCCGCAGTGTTGCTAGAAAGTTTAATAATATGTAGACAGAGTGGTCAAGCAGTTACACAGAGTGATTCAAAATAAATTATTTTCATTAAAAATTCATTGCGTACTCACATGAGCAAAATATATTTTTCAACAAATAACATGTTATTAGAAAAACAGTACACCATTAAAAATACAGTACTTTTGGGTACTGTTTTGGGTATAGGTCATAAAACAGTACTTTTTTCAAAAAACAGTACATGTACTGTTTAAAATAGTACATCTGGCAAGCATAATTGTTCTACATAAATACTTTTTGGTTTTGAAATTAAACTAAAATTTTTACTGTGTAATGATGCACTTGCCTATTGTTTTTTGGTCATAACTTTTTTTTCATTACAAAATGGATACCCAAGGGTGCTTTGGAAATAAAGAATATGTTTTTATAAAAATTTTGGCGTTTAAAAACTATAAATCTTTTTTGGGACACATCCCAAAATCGATTGTTTTACGTTTTTCGGTTACGCGGTCGAAGAAACGACTTTTTACTCAAAAGCAAAGCATCTAACGAAAAAAGTGAGTATAGCAAAAAATGCTTGGAATTGTTCAAAAAATACGTGTGAATTTTTTCAGAATTTTTTGAGATATTTTATAGATTTTCAAAAATTTATTAAACTGAGAGTTTTCAGCTGTTAAGCTGATGTTTGTCAGAAAATGCAAGGCTTACTCAAAACCAAGGCATCTACGAAAAAATTCCATGAGACGTCAAACACTCAGAATCTTTCAAGAAAAAAGCTGTGAATTTTTTCAGAATTTTTGAAATTTTTTTTCACCAAATTTTTAAAAATTATAAAATATTTCAAAAAATTCTGAAAAAATTCACACGTATTTATAAAACAATTTCAAGCGTTTTTTGCCTGATACACTTTTTTTGTTAGATGCTTTGCTTTTGAGTAAAAAATCGTTTTTCCGACCACGTAATTGAAAAACGTAAAAAATCGATTTTAGGACGTGAATATTATCTATACCACAAAAAAAAAAAATTTTTTTAATTTTGAAACTGCAAAATTTTTACAAGAACATAGTCTTTATTTCTGAAGCACCCTTGGGAATCCATTTTGTAATTAAAAAAAAGTTATGACCAAAATACATGTTTTTTTAGTCAAAATAGGCCTTTAGTAGAATCAAAAGTGATCCATTGGTTTTTCTCGGAACGAAAAAAACAATGAAGCAGTTATCGTTTTTAAGAGTTCTTCTTACTTCTAAGTCGGTTTAGGGATGAATCTAAAAATCGACCCTGTCTAATGTGTAGTAATATTAAAAGAAAACCTTCCAGGAGAATATCACACACTCGTGTTCTTTGAAAAATTTCTAAACTTACTGTCGAAAAACCAAAACTGACTGAGCTGAGAAAGAACTAAGTCTTCTGTTTCACTTCACCTTCAGTTATCTTTTTCTCAATATATAAAATTTTACAGTCAAAGAAAGAAAAACTGAGCGGAGATAGTCAAGAACGAGGGATCAACTTCTGCTTATGTCAAATTAATGTAAGTACATTTTTTCTGAGGGTTAACACAGAAAAACGTTAACTAAATGATTTACTCGCATGCAATCAATGACGTATATTTCCATTTTTTTTTGCGACACTAGCGAATTTAATGCACTAATGAGACAGGAGAATGAGTTCTTACACATTATGTAATAATTTCATAGTAAAAAATATATAGAGCTATTTTTTTATTTTTGCCTATTTATGGGGCATTCACATGTGACTCACGAAACATTTCCATATAGAGTTTGACTAAACTTTAGTTATAGGGGGTTATCGTGAATCAAGATTCCCGGGGAATTTTCTTAAACTGCAATAGAGAATGCACGGCAGTCAGCGAAAATTCCCCGGGAATCTTGATTCACGATAACCCCCATAACTAAACTATTTTAAGCTTTAAAACGGTCTCGAAACAAAAATGAAAAACACTTCTTTTACAAAGACAAAGCCAGGATTTTGCTTCGGTTTTCTATTTGTATAGTTGCTTTAATGAGTGTGACTCACGGGACAAGGAACGGAACGCTCTTCTACATCTGTATACTTTGGTAGAATCTTAGCCAAAATTGATGATTTTTGATTCCAAAGTATTCGCTTGTCGCATTAGCCAATATTTTGATGAGTATGTTTGGAGATTCTGTTGTTTTACTGCAGCAGCGATTAAGAGTATTAACCTCAATGTTAAGGCCAATCAATCTGCAATTTGTTGCTGCTGAGCTCTGCTATTAAGGTACATATTTGTGTAACTACTTGCATCGACTATCGTATGGAAAACTTTGTCCCAAAGCTACTATAATTAAGTAGAAAATAATTCAAAAATTTTTAGACATTGAGAAGAAGAAATCTTTAAAGCAAATATATAATAAGTAAGTAAAACGTAAAATTTCAAATTAACATAAAATGTTGAACATAATCTAAACTTTTCCAATTCATAAACATAAACAAACTGCAAACAAATCCAATAAATAACAAAATTTATTCCCATCAACCCAATAAATGAATGAATAAAGAACTTTTTCGAAACAGAAAACAAAAACAAAAAAACATATTTTTCGAACTTTGCTTATTTCTACTAAACGTACATCTACCAAAAAAAAAAAAAACTTTTTACACTCGTTCCCATGTAACAGGCTTAAAGTCTATTTTTTGGCCATCATTTTAACTCAATCAAAATTCAAGTTAACACATTGCAAAATAAATCTTGTTCAGACTCAACTATTCGGTTGTGGTGCCTAGAGAAAGTTGGCACCCATCCACACAGAGAGTTACTCATAAATTGCATCTAAATTGGGTTTGCATTGTTTTCTTATGGGCTTCGATTTGTGCGGATTCATGGTCGTATATCTTTGTAGCTTACAACTTATGAAATATGAGCAAAATATCAAAAATAAGAACTGCCTCGTGTTTTTTGGGAGTTTGCATTGTTGACACCACAGGAAGATGGTGGGTGATAGTGGGTGTGCTGTTTGGTAATGGGTGAAACAGTGGGAAATACGAGCGAACGCAAATATTCATGCAACAAATCGCAAGCATTAGAGTTTTTATGACTTTTCGACAGTGGCGTAGACTAAAGCTGAATTTAAGTGTTGCTGGTGGGAAATATGCACAGTCGGTAGGTTTCCTTAGACTTTCAATTGTTTTAATTATCTTTAATTAACAAATTTCAATTAAAATTCGACTAAATTTAGTGATAGTGAAATTTCTATCACTATCAACAAATGGATTTGGTGGTAATGAAAACTTCACTATTATTATTAAATCTATTGGAAGGAAAAATTTATTGAACTAAATGAAACTTTAATAAAAATTTTCATTAAATTCAATGGAACAAATTTTCACTTTCATTGAATTTAATTAAACGAGTCATTGAAAATTTTCTTTACAAGTTTCATTAAACTTATTGAAAGTGGAAACTTCTTTCATTAAATTAAATGAAACTTTAATAAAATTTTCATTGAAATTTCATAAAATTCAATGAAAGTGAGAATTTTTCGTAGATTTATTGAAAATTTTTATTAATGATTTTCATTTATCACTTTCTCTAAGCTCATTTAGTGGCATTGGAAAAGTCTCATTTTTGGTAGTGAAAAGCTTAATGAGCTAAAAATTTTGTGCATTACCCCAAAGTTCGATAAATTTGAAGTTTAAAATTTTTTCGCAGTATTTTGGAGGAAAAAACAGTATGCAGTATTTAATTTCAGAAAACTATATAATACTGTGAAAAACAGTATAGTTACGGTAGTTATAGGTTTTAAAAGGATTTTTTTATATATTTTAAATTTTTTATCCTAATTTTTTACTTTGGTTGTCATTTTATTTTATATTATTTTTGAAGTTCTCGTTAAATTTACTTTAATTCGATAGTATATTTGCTATACGAGGGCTGCTAGATATATTTCTGGCCTAATAATGAAAATGCGAATATTTATCGTCAAAAATGGTTTTATTGTGTTTCAAAGTATTCTCCAGCATGATTTATTCACTTTTGCATGCGCTCAAACCAATTTTCGAAGCACTTTTCCCACTCCGATTGAGACACCTCCAAAACATGGTTTTTGAACGCATCAGCAGCATCTTCTGGCGACGAAAATCGTTGACCACGCATTTTTTTCTTTATGTGCGGGAATAAAAAGAAGTCATTGGGTGCCAAATCAGGGCTGTACGGCGGATGACCCATCAATTCGACGTTTTGACCGGTCAAAAAGGCGCTGGTTTGAGCCGATGTGTGAGAGCTCGCATTGTCATGGTGAACAATGATTCGTCTTCTCTTGTTCGTTTTTCGAATTTTTCCGAAGATTTCAGGCAAACAAATTGTGGTGTACCACTCAGAATTGACCGTCCTACGTTGTTCAAGCGGAACAGTCGCCACATGACCAGTTTTGCCGAAGAAACAGGCGACCATTTGCTTCATAGTGCTTCTTCCACGAACAACTTTCGTTGGCTTTGGCTCGTCTTCGAAGACCCACATGGTCGATTGCTGTTTTGTTTCGGACTCATACGCATAGATCCATGATTCGTCACCTGTGACGATCTTATAAACGTCTTTTGAAGCACCAGGATCGTATTTTTTCAACATTTCTTTGCACCAATCGACACGAGCCTTTTTTTGAGCGATTGTCAAATTGTGCGGGATCCAACGAGAAAAAACCATTTTTACGGCCAGGTGTTCATGCAATATCGAATGTATTGAAGTGGAACTAATTCCCAAAGATGCTTCTATCTCACGGTGTGTCACATGATGATCTTGCATTATCAGTTCACGCACGGCATCAATGTTCTCAGGCACAACGGCCGTTTTTGCACGACCTTCACGGAATTCGTCTTTGAGCGAGCGTCGGCCACGATTGAATTCATGAAACTAGTTTTTCACAGTGCTATAGGATAGTGCTTCATCGTCATATAAAGATTTAAGTTCATTGATGCACTCTTGTCGTGATAATCCAAGTCAAAAGTTGTGAAAAATGATCGCACGAAAATGTTTACGAGTTAATTCCATTTTTTTGCTAAATTGATTTTTTCAAGTCACTGTAAACAACACAAATGATGGTCGCACGTTAAAACGTTCTGAGTACGTTTATGCTAAAAAATGTCAAACTTTCCAATGGCAATGTCAGATTGCACCTAGCAACACTTAGTGTTGCCTAGGCCAGAAATATATCTAGCAGCCTACGTACCAAATTTTTTTAATTTGAGATGGGAAAAAATACTTTTCTACGTAACACACAGGTTACTCACATGAGTTGCGCTGCCATTTATCTACTGGATCCTTCAAATGGATTGTTCTTGAAAAGTACATTTTCGCGACCTCAAATTAAATAAAGGGTATGACAAATTCATTATCGAATTAAAGAAAATTTAACGAGGATTTCATAAAAAATTATAAAAGCTCATGTAAATACGACCATATTGGCCCTATGCTCCTCCTAGGAGTTAAAGGAGAATACATACATACATGTAAATACGACCTTTTTAATACTAAAATGGCCGCCAAAGTTAAAAATTATCAAAAAATTTAAATCATCAATTTTGATGGTCTGCAACTTCGCGAAATTTTTTTAAACCTATAAACTAATACTTAGAAAGCTCATACAAATAGCTAAAACTTTTATAAAAAAAATGTCTCTCTTTGTATTGTTAAACAAGTCAGAAAATAAGTTTTAACCCTAAAACTCCTCAGGGGAACATTTTAGACCCCTCCTAAGTTGAAATTTTTTGTTAGTTAGGCCTTCGCTATCACCTCTAAGAAGCTTCGTAATCTTATGTGATGCACCCCATATATAACAAAAAGTAGGCTTTTTCGAGGTTTTACGTCGAAAAGAAGGATACATTTCCTTGTTTTGACTAGAACACGTCGATGCCTCTTACATAAAAATGGATGATTCATTCAGTATGAAACATCTTGTTTTTTGGTTAAAAAGTATGAAGTATCCTAAACACACTTTTTTTCGTCAGAGATATCGAGAAACATCTTACTTTTCGCCGAAATATTCAAACGTTCTACTTTTCGCAAATTTGTTTCTGATCCCAATTTTTGTAAGAAGCATCGACACATAATTTGATAAAGGGAAGGCTGCTGCATAAGTTTCTAGAATATAGTAGGTACCCCCAGTTTTTTCCGATGGAAATTTTTATGACATTTTAAGGGTAAGTCTCTTTAGACTTTATCTTTATCTCGTGAAAATTCCCATGCGATGATTTTTTATGATTTTCAAGTAGGTTTATCTCAACGAGGGTGTATAAATCAACTGAAAAATGATTTTTGTGCCGAAACACCATCCAAAATCAGAGTGAGTAAGTGGTCAAAAGAGTCCAAGCACAGACTGATTTCACTTAGAGGCGACCCACGCGAAGATCGTCCAAAAACAGCTGTTGTGCCAGAAAATGTCAATGCTGTGCAAAAATTAATTGAAGAATATCATTATATAACTAGGTATTGGTATGACCAGCATGTAAACAATTTTGCATGAACATTCAATGGTCTAATTGTATCGAAGTGGTTTGACTCCACTAAAACTCTACTCAACTCCGCCACTGAATTTTGCTTATGATGTGAAAATTTTTTTAAAAAAAGCATGGAAATAGGAAAACAGTTAAACTTTGTTTTATTTAATGTATATCTATGTCTGTGTGTATTTTCAACAAGATAAACAAATACTGGAACATTAAAATCACATTAAAGTGATCAACATTTTAACGATTTAAGCTTTCAAATATTAAAAAGAAACAAAACACTTAGCAGACAAAATTCTTTGTTGGACCACATACCAAAGAGAATTTTGAAAATTTCTTAATTTCCTCTCTAAACATAACACAAGAAATTATACAGGGAGGCTAAGGAACTTAAGGCCTGCAAGTGTGAATATTTTTATGACCAAGTAGTGCTCGGCGAGTACCCAGCACAGTTCTAAATTGTGTTATTCGTTAAAAACCTGGAGCTCTCTATGACAACGTCGCACTACCTCATACCGTATATTCCAATTTTTTAGAGCTTTGGTGTCAGTTTGGCTTTCGATTTAATTAGTAATATCAGTAGGTGATATATCCTTTATCGCTATCAACCTTGCCGCCTATGCTTTCGCAAATATTTTCGCTTGAAATACTGAACAATCGTCAGATAGTTTTAACGACTCTGAGAGATTAGTTGAATTGCATAAAATTCCGCAACCAGTTCCTGTGCCCATTTTAGACCAATTAAGGGCATTCTTGTTTGCTAAAATCTGTGGAAGCTTTTATGCAATCTATCTGTCTCATTTCTGGTAAAATGGTTGTGTGTCTATAACTTAGTCTATTAAACTTATAGGACTGATTTAGTCAAATAGAGGTATGGCCACCATACTACCACGAGTATATACTACCATAGCATAATGTGGGTCTATTAACACCCGTATATATCCAATGAATCGGCCCCGGTTAAGGACCTATTATAACCCAATTTGGAGACAGCACGGAGCTCAAACACCTGTTCATTTACTTTCGGTAACAAGAAGATCGGGACTTTCTGTTGTTAAAAAGTACTAAGTACGGTTTTTGTTGGGCTTATATTTAACCCACAATTGATTGTCCATTCTGCTAAGATTCGAAGCGCTGTCTGTAACAAGTTCGCAATTGTATATGCTGTTCCGCGAACCAATTTACCTTCAATTTGTTGTAGTATCTCGTATAAGGACTGCGATTGATAAAATTGTCCGATACATTTTATTTGAAAACTTGTTTTCAAATTACTCAATTTAAAATTTTTTTTCGCAGTAGGCTTTGAAATGAATGTGTCAAAACTATGGTTTTAAAATTTTGTCCCTAGTCAGTCATATTTACTTAAAAATGGCAAACGAGCTAGAAGTTCAAAAGTCAATAATAAAAATTTTTGAAGACCAACCGCGGTGGACTACAAATAGAATTGCTCGGAATAAGAAAGTTAATGTGAAATTGGTATCGAATTGGTATCAAGTGTTCCGAAAAAATTTAGGAAAGACTTGGATGTCTTTCCAAAGAGAGGTTTCGCGAAAGAAAAAGGCTTCCGTGACCAAAACAAAAAGAAGAACTTCGTCACAATTTTAAAGAAGAACCCCAACATTTCATGCAGAAAACTGGCACAGAAGGTAAAGTGTTCCGAGATTTTAGTTCGCAAGGCCAAAAAGGAGGTTGGTTTGAAGACGTTTAAGGTACAAAAAAATTCTGACAGAAATGCTATGAAGAACACGAAAGCAAAACAGCACGCCATAAAATTAAAAATTAATTTTTTTCCAAAAATTCGAATGCTGCATCATGGACGACGAAACGTTTGTTTTAGCCGATTTTACGCAGATTACAGGCCAAGAATTTTAGACTGCAGACTTGCGCGGGAATGTGGACGAAAAGCTTAAGTCAAAATACAGTCAAAATATCCTCGTAACTTCTTGGTTTGGCAATCAATTTGCAGTTGTGGCAAAAGGACCAATTCTTTGTAACCACTGGAACAGTAAACTACGAATTCTATATTAAGGAATGCTTGGAAAAAGAACTTAAGCCTTTCCTACGAAAGCATGAAGTTTCCACTTTCTTTTGGCCAGACCTAGCATCTTGTCATTATAGTAAAATGGCCTTGGAGGGGTACTCAAGAAATAATGTGATTTTGGTGCCTCGTGAAGCAATTCCTCCAAACTGTCCAGAACTCTGGCCAATTGAAAGATACTGGGCTTTGGTCAAAAATAAGATAAAGGCAACAAAAAAAGTTGTCAAGGAGCTAAAAATTTTCGAGAAAAGTTGTGTTCAGCAGCTAGAAAGTTATCAAATAATACCATAAAATCCTTAATGGAAGGAGTGCCAGAAAAGTTGCAAAAAAATATCATTAAAATTCTAGATACGTTATAAAAATGGTAATAAAATGGCTGTTCAAGAATGAGTCTAACTTTTAAAATCGGACTACTAGTTCCATAGATTTTTTGAATTTTGTATCGGACAATTTTATCGATCGCAGTCCTTAATGCAGGTTTTTTGCGGGACAGTACTGGATTTTGCCCTCTTGTTCCGGGTCTAAAAACGTTTCGGAAATGTCTCGGATTTTCATGTGTATCCCGGAATTGTCCCGGATTTAAGATGGACGCATATTGTAATTAAGATTTGGTACATCTATAAAGTGCATTAGGATAAATATTTTCCCGGAAAAAGTGGGTGGTGCCATGCCTCCAAAGGAATTTATTAATCATTAATCAGAAAACATTAAGCGGAAATCAATGAAATTTGGTATATGCATTAAGAGTACCGGACAGATCATAAATCATAGATTATAAACCTTAGTTCATAAAAGACAGATCATAGAGCAAAGATTATGGACCATATATTGTTGACCATAGACCATAAAGGCTAGATCGTAGACCACATATTATTTATCAAAGGCCATAAAGGAGAGATCATAGATCATGTATATTATAGATCACAGACTATAAAGCGCTGATCATAGACCATATATTATGGACTATAACTCTTAACCCACCTGAATAAAACAATTTTTTTCCTGTCCCTGATTGTACCATCAATAAAATGGTCTAGCTTTATAGCAAAACAACAATATAGGTGAAATAACACAGCCCTTTGGCCCTATGCTCCTCCTAGGAGTTAAAGGAGAATACATACATACAACACAGCCCTGAGGGGTACCTCTGTTAGCATAAATGAGATAGTGAATATACTATCACATTTAGTAAGACTCCTGCCTTTTAACATTTTCATTAGCCAACTTATGAGGTTAATTTGCTATGGAAGTGATCGAAGGTCAAAGGAATAGCTTTAAATTTCTGCTTTTTGAACGGACCAGATTGTGAATTCCATTGATTAATCCATCCTTCTAGACTGGCAGAATTACTTTTACTTCCAACCCAGTTTTAGTTTTTTCATGCTGCTTGGCACTCAACCATCTCAATATAGCTATGGCTTAACCAACTATATATTAAAGAAATAAAATTTTACAAATTAAATTAAAAGGGAAACTCCTGTTTTTATTTTAGCGCTGATCCTGTGCATTAAATTTTATGGTGCGGACTTCATCATTCAAAGACGTATGCAAATTTATATCAACAGCTACGAGTTTTGGTATGAGACCGACGACCATCAATTGGCTTGGAAGCGTCGCAGTCGCTTAAGGTAATCAAATAGAAATGTCATACGAAGGACACAAAAAAAAGAAGAAAATAAGAACAGTTGAATATGGTAAGGGTGTTGGGAAGAAACAAGAGATTTCCCTTTCGTTTGCGTCATTAAATTAATTCCAAGCCAACATATTCATTTCATTCTTCACTCATAGGAGCGCTCTGTATAATACATATCCTTTTTTTTTTTGCTTTGAAAAATGGGATGGTAACTAGGCTAAGGATATCGCGTGAAAACAGCGTAAATGTAAATGAAAAAACGAATAAATGAATGAATACGAAAGAAATCTTTGCATATATTTCTGCAATCACACGTTGAAAGGGACTATAAAACTCACACACACACCCACACACATAGACATCATCACCAATAACAATAAGTCCTCTTTAACATACCATTACCCCTAGTATTTTTGGGGGGCATAACACTACACCATTGGGGTATTGAGTGCGGGTAAGGACGAGATCTGCCATTTTGTGTCGTCGTCGTCGTCGTTTCGTTTAAAATGTGAGCTTCATCTACACAATCATAAAATAAAATAAATAAACTCCAACAAAGTGAAATAAGTTCAGTTAACCTAATTTTATTTTCATTTAATTTTATTTTATTTCATTTAATTCTGCTCCAAAGGAAAAGAAGAACTGCTGCGTTGGTGTCCTTTTTATGGAGCCACACTTTGGTTCCAATTTGCCATACTTTCCATTTCGGGGTGCATACACAATCAAACACTTAATATCTGCAAGTATTTACATCTACATATACATATATGAATGAACATATGTATATACGAATACATGTTTTCTTGGTAAATGTATTGGAATAAAATTTTGTAACTTTTTCTATGAGTGTAATTTTATGAACAGATTTAGCCATTTATTTTTATAGTAACTGGTGATAGAGATTAATGCGATTTAATTTGCTTCACTCACGCGCGTATTTATTGTCAGTCTGAAGGAAAGTACATTACATTATGTATTCGTAAGGGTAATAAGCAATAATTAAAAAATGGTCAAAAAATTGCTCAGGCACACAAAATAGAAGGCAGTACTCTATCATATATAGCCGAAAATAATCTTCCCTTATGTGGCCCAGGTTTTCAGAAATTTTTTTTTCATATTCAATAACCAAATATGGTGAAATATAGTAGTAGACGTGTAAAATTAAATTCTCAATAGGTGAACAAGAAAATTTCGACATAAGGGAGGTCGTTTTACCTGAAAATTTCAGGAAAATCATGATTTGCGATTCAGAAGTAGTAGATATGCTACGGTGCACCTTTCCAAATAATTTCAAGTAAAGTTTAGAAAAATCGTGAGAGAAAGGGTAAACATTGTAAATCGCTCATTACGGTCATTTTACCTGAAAATTTTGGAAAAATCAATATTTCCGATAATATTCGGGAGAGCACACATTTCAGAAGTAGTAGCTATGTTACGGGGAACCTTTCTATTATTCTCAAGTAAAATTCAGAAAAATCGTATGTGGCACCCGGTGAGGGATATGGTTAAAAAGTCTAAATTGCTCAATACGGCCACATAACAGGTCCAACAATTGTGAAAACATTCAAGCAAATTCTTTGATAAAAAATAACACCGTTCGACACAAAAAAAAAAAAAAACACATGAGAAAATCCAAAAAATTCTTAAAGTAGACGTTAAAAAAAAAATACCTGTGTCTCGTGGTTTTTCCCCACCACGTCACATTTTTTTAAATCGATTTTTGAAGTTTTTTTATCCGCTGTACATGAAAAAAACAAAAAAACCGCATTCTTGTGTTAAATCGATGAATTTAACTATGTGATACTTACATTTGAGGTGTATCATGTGTTTAGCAAATTTATGCAAGATATTGCGGAGAATATTTTTGTAGAAAATTTTAACCCTCCACAACCTCCACATGTGGGTCATTTTTGCCCTTTTCTTAAAAACGTACAAAAATTACACCTTAAACAGGGGAATATTGAGTCAGTATGTACTACAGAAATATTTGCTATACAATTTCACTACAGTTGCTGAACACAAAAAAGCAAATTTTTATCCCGAAAGCAAAAAAATCGTTAAAATCAGTAAGCAGTTCTGACAATAAATATTTTCCAAATTTCACCCCACTGTAAAACTCTAAAACTACATTTTGGACAAAACTCGTTCTCACAATATCATAACTAAATCACACAATGATTATTTTCCCAGAATACATTAACCTATTATATCCTGTTTTTATGGGTTTTTTTTGACCCCTTTTTCTAAAACTGAGCCACAATGGGTTAACAAATTTTGCAAAAATATCCTACAAAAAATTTCACTTAGAGTTGCCAAAGACGAAAAATTCTCAAAACATAAGGTAAGCGCGTCAGGGATGTAATTAATATGCAATGTGAAAAGTCCTAATTGATTTCAACGATTTTTTTGGTTTCGGGCTCAAATTTCGACCCTAACGTGTTTAAAAACTAGTGGTGAAATTTTATAGCAAATATTTCTGTAGTACATACTGACTCAATATTTCCCTGTTTTGGGTGTAATTTTTGTAGCTTTCTTTTTAAGAAACAGAGTTAAAATTTTCTACAAAAATATTCCCCGCAACATCCTGCATAAGTTTGCTGAACACATTATACACCTCAGATGAAAGGGTCATATAGTTAAATTCATCGATTTAACACAAGAGCGCGGTATTTTTGGTTTTTTCATATACAGTGGATAAAAAAACTTCGAAAATCGATTAAAAAAAAATGTGACGTGCTGGAGAAAAACCACGAAAAACGGGTATTTTTTTTTTAACATCTACTTTAAGAACTTTTTGGATTTCCTAATGTGCTTTAAAAAAAATTCGAAATTGTTCCACAGTGTAATTGATTGATTTTTTTTTTTAATTTAAGCCCCTCATGCCCCTCAGATAAAACGACCTCCCTTAAGTCGAAATTTTCTTGTTCACCTATTGAGAATTTAAATTTACAAATCTGGAAATATAATCTACCAGATTTGGTTATAGAAATTGAAAAAAAAAACATAAAATTTTCTGAAACCTGGGTCAACTATTTTCGGATTTGCCCATATGGCAAAAATTAAAATTGTGAAAAGCCTTACTAGTACTGAAGGTGTTTTTGAAGATAATCCAACCAAATTTAACTTAAACACTAAAAACATTAATTGCATGCCGTGAACAAAAACTAGGTGAACTCGGACAAGAGGGCGTGGCATCTCCTATACAAGCAAAACTTTCAAAAAGTTGTAATGAAATCGTTTTTTGAGATAACCGAACCAAATTTCACCGAAGCACTAAAAACATTAATTGCAACCTCTGAACAAAAACTGGACGAATTAAGACTAGAGGGCGTGGCACCTCCCATATGAGCAAAAGATTCAAAATATTGTGCTGATGGCGGTTTTCGAGATAACCCAACCAAATTTCACTCAGAACATTAATTTAGTGCCCTGATCAAAAACTAGGCGAACTCGGACAAGAGGGCGAAGCACCTTCTTTATAAGCAAAAGTTTCAAAAAACTATACTGAAAGCGTTTTTTAAGTTAATGAAATCAAATTTTGTGCAGATACTTGGAAAAGTTAGTGCAAAATCTAAGCAAAAAATAAGTGAATTCAGTTAAAAAGGCGTGGAAATATTTTCAAAATGCTGCAGTGTAGGGTATATTATTTTTGGACAGGCCAAGGATAACACCCTTACTAGTGTTTTGTAAAGTTACTAAGCATAATCCAATAAACAACTAAGTTTCAAGTTCGAAGCTTGTTTTTCCTTTTACCATTAATATTTTAGCTAATTTTACTATACTCCCAGGAGTATAGTACAGTGTAGATATCAAGCACACAAATCTTGGTCGCGATCGGTAATTATTTGACAGGAAAAACGCTATTCATATGAAAATATGTGGTTTTAATCAAAACAATTAAACCCATTTTTGAAATTATTTGACATAGGTGAATGAGATTTGGAACATATGTTGGGGAATAGGGAAAAAAATGTTCAATAAAACACATCCACTCGATCATTGCTTTCCAAAATATTATTCATTGAAATAAAGGTATCACGTTTCCTATCGGTACAGGGGGTTCTCAGGTTACTGATTACAAATCTGAGGTAAAGTGAGGAGTGATTTTGTAAAAGGGCTTATAGCCAAAACGAGGCAAAAGTAATGTCATAAATAAGTCGCTTGTTATTTGTTAGAAATTATAAAAATTGATCGCTGTTTTCAAGAGACGTTAACCTATTGGTGTATAATTTATGAAGTTAAGATAACAAAATTAATCTATCAAATAATCTATTATTAAGCCACGTAAAGTGTATGACATTACTTTTGCCTCGTTTTGGTTATAAGCCCTTTTGAAAAAACACTCCTCAAGTCTTTAAAATGAAAATGACGGATCCAATGTGGCAGAATATATTTTTAAATATCATCTGATTTACAAAAAATTTGGTATTGAAGGGTTTTGACAGACGCTGACTAAGGATCTGATAATAAAAATTTTAAATTCAAAATGGCGTTCCAATATGGCGGCAAACGTTGGCGGTAGGGATCTACAAAAACAGCGATAATTTAAAATCAAAACCAATGCCAAGATCAACATCAAGACCATAGCAGTCTTGGTCTGAAAAGACTAACTAGCCGCGTACCATAAGCAGAATAACCTTATTTGGGCCAAAGTGCAACTCAAAAAGATCCAAGAACTGCATTGCATCCACAGGTAAAACAATGTTTTGAAGTAGCTAATGTACTGATGGAATCATAAATATTTCTTTAAAAACGAGTGTGATCGAAATGTATGTACCAGTTAATGGCAATCTTCGCTATGTTATTTAAGTAGTAACTGTGATTGATGCCTGTGATTTGCTTCCAAGAAGACGCCATACAGCTCGTGAAACCAGAGCTACGAGTATATTGCGAGAATAAAATGGAATTAGACTTTTTTTTATGGACACGATTTTGGAATTAAATTAGTATTCAAAAATACAAGCGTTATTCGCTAAATACCAGTCAAAATGTTCGAACGCGTCATTGAAAATTGGAACTTCAGGATGGACCATAATAGCCGCATTTAAAAGAAAACTGCCTTGAAAATGTACTAGCCAGTCGAAATAAACGTTTTTTTCAATTGGTTTTCTTTGAAATCAGTAAGAAATACTGAACTTTTCTCATCTAGAGAGGTCCGAATCATTCTAAAGTTGCATAAGGCTCATCAATATATAAATCGTGGCAAAGCCTCACCAATTATTCGCTTAATGAAAATCTACCATTCTCACGTATAGTATGAATATGAAAAATAAAAGCAATGAAGGCTTACTTTGGGTTTTCACAAAAAAAAAGGTTTTCTTCATTCTGAGGTTTTTCTCTATTTTTTTGTGCTTTTCGAAAATGTTTGCATTAATCTCTCACTCGATTCCGGCGTAAATTTAAGTTTTAAGTATTCAGTTTTCATTTAAAATTCAGCACTGGCATAAATAAATGTTCTACGTGAGAATTTAAATGTCACATAAGTTTATGGGCAACAACGACAGACGACAGAAAAAACAAAAAGAAGCTGCTGCAGCAGCTACATCACCAGCAACAGCAACAACAACCAAAAACAACAGTGGCACTGACATAAAATGGCTATAACAACATGGCCACATTTCAACAGAGATCCATGGAACAGGGTATTTCAACAACTGCAAAATAAATTTATATTATGTTCATAAATTCATAGAGAGGCTTGGGGCATCTGGCTGCAGTCGGCTCGGACGTCGGACGTGAGGTTGGTCGATTCAATGCTCAACTTGACTCGATCCACAGGAATCCATAGAGTTCATGGAGTTTTGGAAAATGCAAATTCTGCTAAAAACAAAAAAAAAAAAGTTATCTTCACACACACACACACATATGTCTACCATTGCTACCAAACAGCAAAAACGAACGAACATCAATGGGAAAAACAACCAAAATAACAACCAATCAAGGGTGTCAGTGGTGGCCAACTTCGGTGCTGTTGGCTGCTTTTGTTGTTGTTGTTGTTGTTCATGTTGATGTTGGCATAAGCCTTTGCTAGGGGACTCTGCTACCTACAATAGGCGTACTTATTTCAAATGGTACTCAATATGGACTCGAAGTACAGCAAGAAAAATAACTTGTAAGGGTGTCATCTTCGGTATGGTCGAATATGAAATACCCTACAACGTATAACTAATATATAAAAATTTAAGTTTGTTAGTGTGTGCGATTTTTATATACTCCAAATATCGATGAAATTTTTAAAGAATGTTAGTATAGATCAGGGAAAGGTTATAGGATAGAAAAAACGGCGATGAAATGCCCCTAAAAAAACAAAATTCGACATACATACATACTTCAGAAACTGTTTGAAGCTTAGGAATGTAAAGGGTAAAGCTCTTTACATTAAAAACACTTATTAAAAAATGGGTGGTGTCACGCCCCTAAAAAAACTCATGATTTCTCTGAATCTAACAGCATAGAAAGACTACAGCGTTTATCTGGTTTATAGACGTACTAATGCAACTGAAAATTTTACCCTGACAGACGACAGTTTCTGCATTAAGAAAACAGCTGATTTGTTTGTTAACTTGTTGTTTTGACAGCTCCTGCTCACCGCCCTTGCTCCCTGAAATGGCTAATTTGAGTACTAATCCACTTTGATTTCATGCATTAGTGTTGGAGTCGATGCGTATTGAAATATGAATTATGCATAAATTTGGATTAAGACTGTTAATACGGATTAGCTCTGTCGTCTATCTACCCTATAAGTTTTTGTTCCCGAGGAAAATTGCAAGTGCTGAATTTCAAAGGGGGAGAGGTAGCTGCTTTAAAAGTTAGAAAGATTCTTTAATCAGAAACTGATATAATTCTAACTCAACAAAATGACGCACACATTCCCTCCCTAAAAAGTGTAGGGTGTACAAAAATCCTATCTATGCAACACAAATAACCCAGAGCCAGTTTGAAGCTCCATTAAAAATTTTTAACCAACCTCACGTGAGAGAGACAGATGAAAAATATCTCAGAAGGAGAGAGGAGCGGGGGTTTTAAAAAAGTGTCGACGCCAACATCAACACGCTTCTACTGGGGTCAGCAACGTTTTCAATGCAAGACTTGGCTTTTTTCAATGGGGTGTAATGTAAAGGGGTTATTCCTTTTTTTGAATTGCCGTTGCATGACAATGGCCGACGGACCAAAAGGCATCCGTTCTTGTATGTTAGTGTTTTTGTGTGCTTGTTTGTATTTGTGCGCATTTATAAATTATTCTGGACATGTAAAGTGCCATTTTGAATATGAAATTTGATGCCTTTTTAAGCCCAATTGTTGTTTTCTTGTTGTTGTTGTTGTTGTGTGTGTTGTTGCCGCTTTTGGGGATGTCATCATTTTCAGCGAAAACTTTTTGTATTTTTTGTACAAAGGGTATACCTAGCACATGTTCATGTTTTGTAACATAAGTAAGTAAGGGCCATATAAATGGTAATTATTTCATAAAAGCCAAAGTTAGTTGTGTACTCGTCCCATATTTATATATTTTACTTATAATTTCTTTAAGAAAATGATAGACCATGTAAAGGTTGCTGTAGCCGCAATAAAAGCTCGTTTATTCTTCACCACTAAGTGGTCGATATCATAGGAACCATAGAAACAAAAAGGGAATGAGAAGGCAAATAAATTGAAGCTTCTTTGGACATATTTGCAGAGATATCGGGTTATGTTCCATCAAATCTGAGGAACTTATCACAAAAATCAAATCGATGCTGCTATGGTGATGGCGTTTTTACAGAAACTGGTGTATTGGAACTCATGCAGAGAAACTGCGTTAAAGATGACGTGGAAAAAATGTTCTTTGAGAAATACTCAATCGACAATCAATTCGGTTGCTCTATCTTAAAAATATACACATATACCTAAACGTGATAGGATGGATCTAGTAAGTTAGTTAATGGTTTTTGTCTATGGTCTTGCAAGGATTGTGGTTCTAAGACGTGCGTTTTTCGATTAGTTTCTGATGTATCGATGATCTCTCATTAAAAAAGACAAAATTCTGAAGCGAATGACACCAAAATCTTAAAAGTTATTGTACTTTATGTTGTGAAATTCTTCAAGTTCGAAAATTTTCGGGTTAAAGTTCATTAAAACTAAAATAATTTTTATTCTGCTATCCACCGATTAATATATTAAATTAAAGCACTTTAAACTTCATCTTGAGATATGTAGGTAGGGCTTGGTGCAAAAACCCGAAACATAAAATTTTGACTTGAAGATATGACTGAATAATTACTTTAGGCAAGTTAAGTTTGGTTTTGTCAGTCAGTGTCTCATTTAATGTATTCTCTCGGTCATGAAAAATTGTATAACCAAAAGAATAAAAAAGATCCTCAGTGTAGTTATATAAGTCATCACAGATAGCTCATCTAGTTCAAAATTGATTTCAAGAGCTCATTTTGCTACCTCCTTAAAACGCATTATCAGCGCCCCGGTGTTTACCGCCATGTCAAAGGCTTTAATATGTCCGCATCAAAAATATTTCTGCGGACATATTAAAGCCTTAAACTCTAGCGATGAGAATATATGGGATGTGGCCCAATAAAAGCTTGGGTTCTTTGTGGACCGTTGTCTTTATAATTAACTTGTTGACCTGGGAGCGACTTCGTTCGCCCATTTCCCGTTGCCTTTTATAAATCTCATCCATTTCTTTTAAATAGTTTCAGAGATATGAAACATTTTATTTTCTTATACATGTATGGAATTTAAATATAAAATATGCTCTAAGTCTTTATCGGATATACATATTATCCGAATCGGTTGAATGGGTCTGGCTTTTTGACGTTTTAATATCTCGGGTGACGCCGAAGGAATTTTGAAATAGAGAAGTCGTAAATCCTCATTGAATGAAATATCTTTGAAAGAAGAAAACCATGCACTTCGGATAACTGGTTTTCTAAATGTGACCTGCACGCCATTTTAAATTTTCAAAAACTGATACTAGTTTCGTAATGAGCGACACCGAAAACCCTCGAGTAGTAAGTTTTAAGCGAATCCGAAAAGTTTTTAATTTTTATCGTCTGATATATTGGATCCGCCATTTTGAATTTTCGAAAATTGATACTAGATTCGTAATCAGCAACACTAAAATCCCCCGAATAGTCAGTTTTAAAAGTATTCGACAAGTTTTTAATTATTTTGTATGCCATTTTGGATCCGCCATTTTGGATTTTCAAAAATTGATACTAGATTTGTAATCAGCCCCGTAAGCCTCCGAGTAGTCGGTCTCAAGCGAATCCGATAAATTTTTAATTTTTTTGTCCGCCATATTGAATTACCCAAAACACCTGGGTAAGGAATTTCAAGGCATTAAAGCGTGAAGAAGCATCAATATTAACTAGCTAACTTAAAGATCGATTTTCTAGAAATCTTGTTTTCACACGCTAGCTTCCTTTTCACTGTCCAGGCCACAATAATATTTATGAACAAAAAAAAAATAAAAAAATCATGCAAATCGGTTCTCGAGACACAGGCAGACAGACGTTATATTTTATATAAATACATAGTTATGGTAAAGCTTGAAATAAATTGCTTATACTTTAAATTTTTCAATCCTTTGAATAAAAGTTTTAAAAAAACCTTTACGCTTTTTGAAATAAAAGTATAAATTGACTCAAATATTTTTCTTTAGAAAATTAAAGATTTAAGTTTTTTTGACTTTTTTTTCAAAAACTTTTATTTGTAAAATTTCCAGCGCCTTGACAGGATTTTTTAGGCAACCCACTTGCGACATACATATTAACATATCGTCACCTCAATACTGCAACTAGGTAAGCTATAAAATTTTGAAGAAAACGCCAGAAAAATTGTTGGCTTAATTTCCAAAACAAAATGGAAATAACGCCAGATTTTTATTTAGAGATTTTTCAGGCGCTATTTCTTTTGGCGTTATTTCCTATGGCACTATTTTCAAAAACTCTGGCATTATTCCTTAGTTAGTATTTGGCTTTATTTCCAAACATTAATGCCAGAAAATTTCTGGCTTTGTTTCCGAAAAATTTTCTGGCGTTATTTCCTATGGCGTTATTTCCGACAGCCTCCAGAGTTGATGCAAATTTGTTGTTCGCAAATCATTTTTTTCTGTGCACAACATAGATTTCAAGTCACAATGACTGTTGACGCTATTTGCAAAAATCACGCCACATTCATACTATGACATTACTTTTGCTACACTTTGTATTTTCTTTTCCAATACTTTTTTTTTCTCGTGAGTGTAGAGACACTATGAAAATTGAATTTAATATTTCATAACACCATTTCGGTACTGAAATACAGAATAATAAAACATTTATTAAAAACACACACACAAATAACAACAAGTACGCACAAAATGTGCAAAATATATCTGACAGAATGAAATGAATTGCATCGGATAAATATAGGTAGGTACGTATGAATACAACAGCAATAACACAGATGCAGGCAATATCAGATAAAAAAAGATACGTTTCATATGAGCAGAGCAGAGCAGCGCAGAGATAACAAAACAATATGGAAAATATATTGAAACACAGAAATTGACAGAGCGAATGAATGCACGCATGAATGAGATACGAGCGTGTTCGAAGTGAGATTACAACTAAAGCAGGATCAGGACAAAATCGGCAGAGGAGGCAAGGTAGCAGCACCAGCAGTAGCAGTATCGTTCAGTGCGGAGTTTGAGCTGTCAAATCATATTTTAATCTGCTTTGATTGCTGACTTTTGTGTGAGGGATTTGCATACGGCATCGGGATAACGAAATTGAAATTTATTTATTTATTTACTTATTCAACTACATACAATTTATTCATTTATTCACTAGTATTTTAAATAACGCTGAAATCTTTTAAAGAATTTAATATGACACAGTCTTATTGTCTTTGGATTTTTTTTTATTGAATCTCTTATTTTAATATTTATAATTTATATCTTATGTCTTGGAAAACATCACTACTTACAAAGTATGACACTTTCGTATCACAATCATTATTTTATGCCGACATGATTGACCAAATCTTCGACAAGTCAGAGTCGCAAATTTGTCATTAAAAGATTAATCATCTTGTTGAGTGTGTTATTGAAGGATCAAAAGTGGCCTAAGCAAAGGTATTCGCTCTATTTCGAAGAATATGTTCAATACGTACACATGTACATATGCACAAATGAAGAAGTCACAAATTGCGTAGTGAAATAAGAAAAATATTAAAAAAACAGAGACTCTTCTCTCGGCCATTAGAACATTAGGGTGTTTCTTCAAAGCAATCGTCGTCAAAAACTAAAAATATTCAGTCATCTAAACTTGATGTCAATTTCTTATATCTGAGTAGTTACATACATATATTGAAATTCTTGGCGATTTTTGACCGAAAGCTTGATCCTGAATAGTGGTGAGCAAACCAAGACCAAGACCAAGACAATAGCAGTCTTGGTCTTGTTCTTGTACATTGAGTCTTGGTCTTGGTTTTGATATCGAGTCTTGGTCTTGGTCTTGATCTTGCTCATAAGGTCTTGGTCTTCAAAAAATTCAAAACCATATTTTTCCAAAGCAGTTGGGCTTTTTAAGATGCCTAAATTCAAATTGAGAGATGATTTTATCTTCGAAACGGGCGTGAAACACCTTTTAACTATAAATTACCAATACTGAAAAGCAGTCTTGGTCTTGCAAACGATAATCGTCAAGACCAAGACCATAGCAGTCTTGGTCTTGCAAAAATATCAGCATCTTGGACCAAGAACAAGACGCAAGACCAAAACTTATTTTGCTCATCACTAATCCTGAAGGTCTTATGTCTTAAATAGTGAAGACATTTTTTTTTGTATTTTGAATAAAATGATGCCTCGATCACCTGAAAATTTCCATAACTTACTAAGTTATGGTCGAAGTTCAAAGTTTGCCAATTTTTACAGAGCTTTCCTGAAATATGGGAAACAAGTTGGGAAACGAAAAGCTCTTAGCTGTTTAAATAAAATCATGCTTTTAAAATATTTTAAATTTAATTCAAAACCTTCAACATATTGCATGCATGCATTTTTTAAAGTTTTTATGAAACACTCTAACACATATGCACTTTTGTAGGGAACGACAGTGAATGTACAACTTTTCTTGGGTTCAAAGAAATTCGAGGATTTCATCTTTATTCCCATGCGCTCAAATACGAATACTAATATGCGCGTATATGTACGTACACGGATACATACGCACACAATGAGTTGGTATCCTACTTTTGTTTAATATGGTGTTGCCAACTATTACCAAAGCGTAAGCTCTACTGCTATGTTGCGGGTTGACATTCGTAAAATCCTAAAATCCCGAAGGTCGTTGCCAGGGATTTTCTTAGATTTTGTTAGATTTAAATGAATTAGTTGCGTGGTCGATTGATTTTTTGACCTTTTTTGCGTTCAAGCAAACGAAACTGCTTTGCATTGTATTCCTTTGAGTATGTATGTGGTTGTGTGTGTGTGTGTGTATATAAATATTTAGTTGTGCATTTTTTTGTTTATATATTGTATGTTTTTATTAGTGTCGTATTAGTTGTTATTTTTAGTGATTTAATAATACAAATATACAAACATATGTATATGACCGACAGTCACTGACTTACTTTTCTAAAACATTTCATAAATTGAGCGATTGCCTTTTATTGAGCCAATACCCATAGTAGTCTGAAAATCAAAACCAAGACTGCTATTTGGTCTTGCCCATTTTGAGCATAAAATTATCTCTCAATGGCATCTTTAAAATTCAACAGCTTTGATGAAATGAGGCTTGGAAATTTTGCAAGATCAACACTAAGGCCAAGACTAAATGCCCAAGACCAAGAATCAATGTCCAAAACCAATACTAAGACTGCTATGGACTTGGAATTGGTCTTTGTTTGTACATTACTATTCAGGAATACGAATTAAAGGCAGTTAAGTTTTGTTGATTACACAGGCACTCAAAAAAAAAAAAAAAAAAAAAAAAAGTTGTATGAACACAATTCTTCTTGTATGCAGTCTTATGAACTTTTCAACGCTAAATTGGACTGCATCCTCAGAATTGTCAATATATATGCAGGATTTGAAAATATCCCTGCTTGAAGTTGGAGAAAACGCTGTTTTCAATCTTATGGCGTACCCAAAGGAGAAGGTTAAAAATTCTTTTTTAATGGCATTGAATAGCAACACTCCGCCTCATTAAAATATACTACCAAACTTTTCCAATAGGACTCACACTTTCCGAGTTATGTCCCTTTGAAGAGAGGGTATTTCAAGCCCATACAAAGGACGAAAAATGGGCGTGGCATCGGCCATTTCTATTGGTACTAACACATAATCTGCAGCAAATTTTAACTCATTTTGAGTGTAATTTAGTTATAGATCAATTTTCCGAAACTAATATAATTTCTTCCTTTTGTATGGGGGCTTATATACCTTCTTTTCAAAGGATCATAACTCGGAAAGTAAGAACTCTACTGGGAAAAATTTGAAAGTATATTTTAATAAGGAAAATTTTTGGCTCTTCGATGCCATCTTTTCATGTTGCTACGCTATAAGCCTGAATATATTGTAGCGTTTTGTACAACTTCAAGCCAGGATGTTTCAAAATCTTGCAGATATATTGACAGTTCTGAGGATGCATTCCGATTTATCGTCGAAAAGTTCATAAGACTACATATAAGAAATATTTTGTTTATATAAATTTGTTTTGTTGTTGAGTCCCTGTGTTATTTATCACTATAATTATTGCACTTAAAAATTGAATTCTTATGTGGGCGATTCTACAAAAAAAAAGCCGCAAATAAGACTTGGGAAAAATAACCAAAAAGAAACTTTTCTTTCGAGGCCGGAAATAGTTCAAATTCAAAGTTAAAAACGTGAAAAGAACATAAATCAGCTGGAAATTATATTAACATTTTCCATATTTAATTTCAGAATATTTTAGAATATCCCACGGCAAAGGATTTTTGCACTTAAATGTGCGTAAAAGCTTCAAAGTAAAATTTTAAGCTCTTTACGCTCAAGGTGTTGTTTGTGTGTATGAAAGATACCTTTCTGTAGTAAAATATATTTATTTAGCTCATAAAGAGAAAAGGGATTTTTTTTTAACCACGGTAAAGGCATATCTGCTTGTACAATAAAATTTTACAAAATGTTTTGTGCAAGAGACTAACAAAAAAGCTTAATAGCCACTTCTGCATGACGAAAACTCAGTAGTTCTCTTTAATATTTAAGTAGTTTTAATTATTGTAATCCAAAGGTAATGCCCCAGACAGACGGCAGCTCTAATGCACATTACAGACGCAATAATATGAAACTTTTTATTGCATGATTTTAGGCTTTTTTTTTAAATACATATATCATAGACATTGACTAAAAGAAAATTTCCCAATTTAGGGTTAAAAAATTCTAAAATATCAAAAACAAGATTAATAGTGAGTTAAGCATCAGAAAAGCTAATTAGAATTTTTTGAACCCTGGATTGGGAAATTTTCTTTTAGCCAATGTCTATGATATATGTATTTAAAAAAAGTGCCTAAAATCATGCAATAAAAAGTTTCATATTATTGCGTCTGTAATGTGCATTAGAGCTGCCGTCTGCCTGAGACATAAGTTAGTCAAACTAGATTCAAATTGATCAAAACTTTAAAGTTTTCCAGTTTTTCCAGCTGAATAATCACATAAGGAGTTAGTTTGATAACAAGTTTTTAAACTATAATTATAAAATATATAAATTTAACAATAATTCAAGATATCGAAATGTATTTTCTTAAAGGTTATAAGATTGTTTTGAGTTAAATTAAGGATATTAAACACTGTTACCTTTCGATTTATTCTTATGCCCCATATGAGTTATCCTCACACTTTGTCACCGGTGTTTTTGGTGTAAAAACACCATTGGTGGTGCCGCTTATAGTGTATGGTACAAATGGACATTTCACAATCGTGTGAGTTTGTTAACTATCGTTAGTTGTTTTCCACAAGCATAAGCGTTAATAATTGTGTTTGCTTTGCGCACAGAATACAGTTAATGCAGGATAAATCCTCATAATAACTGATTAGCTTAATTGTCCTTCGATCTGGTGGCCCAACTGTTTTGTGCGATACCACAGTTTTATTACATTAGCTACATAGTTGGTGCTTAGGCAATGGGGGCTTTGTTCATGTTACCCAGCTGGAAGTAAAAGCATTTACTAAAACTAAGCATAATACTTATAAGGGTTTAATTGTGAAACATAGTTTAGTGCCAGAATATTGTAAATGGGGTTCCTATTATTTGTCAGATTTACAATGATTCTCTGTTGAAAATGATCCAGTACATATTTTTTAATTTTTTGTTTAGGTGAAAATTAAGAAAGTTATGTTTTTTTAAAGTTTCATGGTTTGGAAAAAATATTTTTTTGTATTGCATTTATCTCAGAAACTATTAGCTATAGGAAAAAATTTATCACAATGTAAAATGTAGATAACTAACTGAATTTTGTAAATGTATGTAAAAAAAAATGTTTTGTAGCTAAAATTAAGGTTATGAAACAGCTAAATACTTTTGTGTAAAATATGATCCAAATGTTAAGAGCACATGAACAAAAACATTATTCGACAATGGCCATTGTATATTAATGCATCTTCTATGACATCACTACATTAATTTCCGAATGGGATGCATGGCGTCAACATATGGTGTAAATAATATCTAATCATCGATGCAAAGATTTATTCTAATTATTATTGTATCAAGATGATTATGATTATTGCAATATTAGTTGTTGTTGTAGTTGTTGTAATTGCTAAACTCACTGCTATTGTGCTTTTGTGTATTACCGCGCGCTTTAGCTGACAGAGTTGCCACCATTTGAAATTACCAAAATTCTCATTATGCGCATTAGAGAAACACGAGGGACGCCTGTGACCGCATTCATTTATTCCAGCCCAATTCGTGGCATATTTGCCGCCCTCGCTCTCTTTCTCATTGCTATTTAGGTCTTATCGCTTGTGTGGCCCCATTTGCAGCAGCGGCTTGTTGTATGTTTTTCGACCGCTGCCAAATTCGATAATAATAATTGATTACTTATTGCACATACACACAAACACTCACGCAAAAATGCATACATAAGCAATTACGCAAACACACATAAGGCATATCCTTCACATACTCATGCATACATACATATATGATGCATATATATGCATACAAATGCATTTATAATTATTTTGCACCTTGGATTAGTGAGTTCAACTCTATTTGCGTATTTGTTGGTGTTTGTTTGTGCATATGTTTGTATGTGTGTGTGTGTGTGTGCATTTGAAATGCATTAAATATTAATTATTACATTTGTATTGAGCAAACACCACGACTTTATCTAATTTACATTTTATGCAATTTAAATAATTCAACATCCGAAATGCAAAATCACGAAATTGTAATCGTGGCTTAGATTTGGCATTACTTATCAGGTGTAAGCCACGGATATAGGGAATTTTAAATGACGTGTGCACGCACCACCTTTTCAAGTTTCAAATTCGAATAAGTCAAATTCATTATTTAGAATTTTAAATTGGCCATAAGCCACACGCAGCCACTCAACCAATTCAAAGAATGCATATGAATACACACAAACATATGTATATGTTTATCATGCAGTCACACACATACTCATAAAGTACACATTGAAATATCGTAATCCTAATAGATTTCTAATCTTCTGTCATTTTTGAAAAACAAAAAAATGTTACGGAAATAATTACTTCTTCTCCAACACACAAGCAATCGTTGTCAAACAAAAAAACAGGCCTATACTGGTTGTATCGCATAAGGTTACGAAGCTTCTGGGAGATGATAGAGGAGGCCTAGACTAACAAAAAAGTGCACCTGAGGTGGAGTCTTAAATGTACCTCTGAGGAGTTATAGGGTTAAAACTGATTTTCTGGCTTGTTTTAGAAAAAAATTTTCTTGGGTCACCCTAGCGTAACGAAAGGACAAACTGAATATACCCTGGGTGTAGGGCATAATCACTGATTTTCTAATTTTTCCACCCTTTAAGTCTGTAATTTTTTTCAAACTTCTAAAAACTTGTTGCCGACGACCAACCACAATTTGTATTCCAAATTTCTCCAATATCTACGCCTCTTTCGATATCGGACTCAAAATTTTGTGTGTCTGAAAATATTTTTAGAATTTTCACAAGACTAATGTGGACTCTATTTCTTCAGCATCAGCTGTTGGTTGGCTATTGGTTAACCAACGAAATTTTGGGGCTTAACTAATGGTTAACTAATGACTGAAGATAAAATTTTGTGGGCAAAGCCCATATCATTAGTTAACTAAAGAAAGTATTTTTTTTTTCTACTTAGGACTGGCCCAAATAACGAAAGCACTTCTTTTTTTTTTGATGAATAAGAGGATGTTAAAAATGCTAGCGTTGAGCGAGATTTACTAGAAAGAATTCTTAAAAACAAAAATGTATGCCTGTTCTTATTACAGAAAAGGTCTTTTGCTCATTTTTCCTTCGCCTCTCAACACAGACACATTTTATGTGAGGTCATAAGGCCATAACGCATTATGACTTCCTATATTTCAGGACTGGTCATATCTGATTCAGAATAACATATGTCCAGTTGCGTTCCCTCATCTGCAATTCGCTTTTTGCTCTGGAACCTAGGATGATTGTTTGGCAATTTCGCTTAGAGATTTATTGTTCATTAGAGCGCCCACAAGATGTATGAAATGTGCAAAGTTGTGAATTTGTTTGCTCCCCGTCCATTTCCTGAAATTAGAGGTCAAAAAAATAAGATTTAAAAAAAAAAATTTGGAATCGATAGTGGAAAAAACCCAGCCGGTTTTCGATCAAAGGTCGAAAAATTGACTAAAAAAAGGGAAGTTGCTTTGACTGCCCGTTACTTCAAAACTGTTAATTTTTTCATAATATTTTCAAGACAACTTTTGTAGAACATGATTAGGTCAACATTATCTTCTTAGAAAGTTTTGGTCCAAAAATTAAACTTGTTGCTGTTTCGGTACAAAAATTTAAATTTTTTAGGAAAATTTTCATGTCTTTTTTGCTATAAATTGGTTTTTTGTAATTTTTAAATGGAGGAATATTTGTTATGGAATTCTTATGTTAAAAGAAATTAAATGTTAATTAATTTAAAAAGAAAAATTTTACAAAAATATTAAATTTTAAGGTATGGAGCCGGTCTCAAAGTTTGGAAAAAAATTAAGTATTTTAATTATTTCTTTTACTCGCTTTTTTATTGGATGCAAGAAAATGTATTGCTATTTGTTATTAAATGCATCATTTAGAACTGCTTTTTGCCTTCAAAATGAGCTATGAAATGGGCTTGTGCGACATTTTTTCAAAAAGTTATGACCATTTTAAAATGACTTCATTAAAGTTAAAAATCATGTATGGATTTTCTATAGCAATTGCCATATTACTATATCTTTTATAATGTTATTTTAAAATGGTCATAACTTTTTAAAGAAAAATCATACAAGACTATTCTGTAACTCATTTTGAAGAAGAAGAACAGTACTAAATGACGCATTTAATAGAAAAGACCAAAACGATTTTGTGCGTGTCTACACAACCTGCAAAATCATGTTTTTTGAACATTAGGGGTGAGATATCTCACAAACCATAAGCGATATAGCAATTTCGCGTCTAATTTCGAAGTCAACATTAATAAATACATCTAAAATGACTATTTTGGTTTTGATTTGTAGTCGTTTTTTTTTAAATACCGTTTTTCGACCTCATTTTAAAAACCATGCCATGAACCGATTTTGAAAACTTTTTTTTTCTTATTCAGTAAATGCTCAGGTGCAATTTCACAGCTTTGTGCAGTTCTCGACAACTTGATTGAAATTTTTTCCTGAACTGCGTGCACGAATTTGTAAATTTTCGATTATCTCTACTGGAACAGCCCAAAAACGCACTAAAACGAAAATAAATGCTATTTTCGTGCTTAGCAATCCCAAATTAGTTTAAGAAATATGACTACTGAAATGGTTTCTTACCAGATTAAAAATTAAGAAGAAAAAATAAAAAAAAAAAATTTTTTTTTAACTTTGAAATGGGCTCCATTCCATAAAAACTAAAATTTTTTAGTAATTTTTCTTTTAAATAAATAAACATTTAATTCCCTACAATATAAAAATTCCAGAACAAATATTCCTCTCTTTAAAAATTACAAAAAACCAATTTATAGAAAAAAAGTCATGAAAATTTTCTTAAAAAATTAAAGTTTTTGTACCGAAACAACAACAAGTTTAATTTTTGGACCAAAATTTTTTAAGAAGATAATGTAGACCAAGTCATGCTCTACAAAAGTTGACTTGAAAATATTGTGAAAAAATGAACAGTTTTGAAGTAACGGGCAGTCAAAGCGACTTGCCTTTTTTTAGTCAATTTTTCGACCTTTGATCGAAAACCGGCTGGGTTTTTTCCACTACCGATTCCAAATTTTTTTTTGAGATCTTATTTTTTTCATCTCTAATTTCTGGAAATGGACGGGGAGCAAACGAAATCAGAATTTCGCACATATGGGCGCTCTATTGTTCATTGTGTCCATATATGCACTAGTACGGCAATAATCTTAATGTAATATGGTAGATACATGAAGCGATATTTTTGGAACATTGGCGACTCAGGTATTTTATTTTGTTTATGTTTAATAAAAAACTTTAGATAAAAGACAGCTCTCAACCATAGTTATTTGCATGCCTCAAGTGCGTCGATTTTTCTGAATCCAATTCTTGCCTCATTTCGTTTATTGATTTAATTAAAACACCACGATTTTGTATTTCAAAATTGGAAGGTACTTAGTACTGAATGGTCGGGTATGACTTATGATTTTTATTTTTTTTTATTTCCAAAAAGTGTCACCTTAAACATAGAAAGACAAAAAAGCCTTAAGGATAATTGCATTACAGGTCGAAAACAAAAAAAAAAAAAACAAAAAAAAAAATTACAAACCTATTTATGTACTTGTGCAATAACAAGCACAATCAGAAAATAAATAATATCTAAGCCTCTCGCATCATTTGAGTCACTAACCCTCTTTTCCTAATTTTTCTGCCAGCACACATTTGTTCCCTTTACACACATTCGACTTTAGGCAAGGATCAAACAAAGGATTTGACATAATCTACAATACATTAGCGGTAGCTTTGCTGTGGATTCCAATTCAATTCTTTGGGTATCGAATTGGAAGCCATGTAAATTATGATTTTGCGCCTTTTCTTACGCCATCTAACTGAGAAGAACAGCATAAAAAAAATTTTCGTAGGAAAAAAAAAAAAATAAAAAGTTAAGACACTACAGGTACAAAATTAAAAAGGCATTTTACGAGTATGCGCCTTTAGCAAAAAATTCTAGTGAAACAAATCTGTGGACTTTTGACAAAACAACGTAACTTGAGATAAGACACTTTTTGAGAATTTTTTTTTGTCACAAATATTATATATAATTTAAATGTGTTTCTTTTGATGATTTTTCATTCCAGAGACATAGGGGTGTCCCATAATATACGTACGCGATATTTGGGCTTTGCCCCATATGCACAGTAAAGTGTTGCCAACCAAATAAAGAAAATAGTTTGACAGCTGACAGTTCAACGCTATTGCAACGCTGTATCAGCGTAAAATCAGGAACATTATAAAGAAGCAGTTCAGTAGCTTTTAAGCTGACCTGAAAAGCTGCAAATCAAGAGTTAGGTTGTTTTGTCAAAATGCCATAGAAATTATAGATTCTTATTCTTTATTTTAATAAAAGTCAGAAGCAAAATATACATATGTATGTACTCGTATAATCGAAATTGGCGTATCTTAGTTTTAACCTTTCCATGTCTTCCAAATAGTCACTCAAGTTATAACTAATATGTACAATGCTTACGAGTACACACATCTACCCTTCACATTCAATTCAAAGAATTTTCTTTTTTACATGTAAGTATATGTATGCACTCTGCTTGACGTACATACAAATCTACATATGACACACATCGCTGGATTTGTGTTCAATTATCTACCAAGTTCACTTTATTATTGGCCAGGTGTAAAAAATTCTAGTAAGTATCCGTAAATATTGAAATTCAATCCTATCTAATGCCCCGTTTCTTCATGTAAATTTTGTTGCACCATTCGATAGGAAAAGGTTGAAGAAAAATTTTTGAAACTGTCGGGGGTATCTCCTGCCCTTAGGAGTTTTGGTCCCGTTTTTCAAAAATATTTGATTGCACCATTCGATAGCGAGAGGTTAGGACCAAAACTTCTAAAAAGGGTCGGGAACGCCCCTGAGGGTTTCTAACATTTTTCTTCGGCCTGTCCTTTTTGATTGAAGCAATACATTTTTTTTTTTTTTTGAAAGAAAAGATCAAAACTCATTTTAGAGGTTGGGGACACCCCTGATATGCCGTAAACTTTTTTTTCGCCTTTCACTATCGATTGGTCAGTTAAATTTGTTGAGAAATATGGGTCCAAGACCGATTTCAAAGAAATTCTCACAGTCGAAGGCGATGAGAGATTTGGTAAATATGTATGCGCAGTGCGGCAAAATCCAAATATCCTGGCCCAACATCCAAAAAATAACTTGAATTCCTGGAAATTTCGGTAAGATATTTTGAAAAACAATAGTCCAGGATATCATTAACGGAGCAAATAAAATAGTTTCGACGCATACTTTACAGCATACAAAAGTCAGAGCATAGAAAACGGTTTGATATCGAAAAGTTGTGCTAAATGCAAATCGTTGAACAAGTTTTGTTTAAAATTTGAAATATTTTTTCCGCTACAAACCCTTTAACTCTGTTCTTTCATTTCATTAAATTTAAAAAATTTCTGATGAAAAATGTAAGAGTTATGATCAAAATTCATTTTAGGTCATAAGTGAGAGGTGGGCGTACTTTATTTTTGACCACGCCCATTTTTTGTGAATATCATAAGTTATTTATATACTCTTATTTTACCAAATCTTAAGAATTTCTAATTAAAAATGTAAGAGATATGATCAGTATTGTTTTTAGGATATATGGGAGGTGGGCGTGTCCGACGGTCAATTTCGCCCAAATTCACACATATTGTAAAAAAATTGTTAGGAATTATGTCCGCCTAGTTTGAAAAATCTAGCGTTATTCATTCGACTTATGGCCAGAAAATTGGGATTTTGCCGTACTGTGCGTGGGACAAATGATATATATTGAAAAAAAATGGAAGAATTCCCATCCTTATAAACGATGACGACGCTAACACAACTACGGCCTTTTTCAGAAATTTTTTAACTTTGGTACAAAAGAGTCAGTAAAATGCAAAATAAACATACTGTATGAAGACATTCCTCTATTTACACATTACTTTACCCAACACTGAACACCACATGAAACAACTTAGAAGCGTCGCGTCGTCAGGAGAAGATGAGCCAGAAAATAAAAGTAAAACAGCGTAGCGCCTGGGCTGGGCTGAACTGAGCTGAGCAGATTTAGAGGTTGCTTATGTGTGATTTAGTGGAGCACGAGCGCGAATATGGCGGCGATAATTCTTTAAAAATTGAAATTGTTTTCCAATCGATTTCGCATTTAGTCGAAGCTCCCGAGGTGTTGTATGGAATTGGATTGGCTTCATTTTGGATTTTCGCAAAATATTCACCACCAAATCGTTATATTTGTATTTTTTGTTGTTGCTTTTTTTGTTTCTAAACGAATCGAGGATATACGAGATTTTTCATTTTTGCAAATATAGTTTCTGATGTTTTTTTTTTGTTGTTGCTATTTTTTGTTTGAAGTGCGCGCCAGCGTTTTCATGCGGATTTCAATCAAATTGTGGACTTTGTTTTGTTAGAAATCTTGTTAAAAGGATTTGGATTTAGTGAAAATGACGCAGTTGAAAAAGGATCAAAATAAATCAAATGTAAAAGTGCGGCTTTTTCCGTATTTAAATCGGTGTTTATTAAGTTAAAAAATTTGAAATGGTACCTGAAGCTTACTTTATAAGGTAAGCTGCAGATGAGTTTATATGCCTGCAACTCTTTATAGATAAGTTTTTATGACTTTTGGCAGATTAATCGAAAAACTGCATTTGAATCACAAATTGTTACAAAATTAAAATGCAAAAGGACGAATATTTGCAACTCTTTTTAAATTTTTCTTAAGAACAGAAAACATAAAAATCCAAAGTACGACTTTGAAAATAAAAACGTATTAATTTTTTCGTTTAGTTAGCTTTGAATCCATAATAGCCCTTTTACACAACCCACCTTTTTACTGTGAACAATTCAATATAAAAAGTAGAAATATATGTAAATGAAACTAAATTAAATTATTCACAATAAAATGCTGTGTTCATCAAAGGACACTGACTATTTATAGCAAAACAAGAAAAAAAAAATATATTTATAAAATAGTTAATAAAAATAATACAAAAAACGAAGCTCATTGTCCTAGCGGTGACATTTAAACTTAGCACCAGTTTGTTCCAATGTTGCCAGATGGCTTAGATTCTTAAATGAGTCCAGAAAATAAAAATGTAATGTAATTTAATCTATTAAATAGTTTATTAAAAACAATCTACTTTGCCTACACATGGCTCTAAGGACTGTCTTGGAGTTGCAAGATCGAGTTCAATGACTAACGACGAAACTAATGGGGAATGGTGATATTGTTTCTGTTATTGAACACTTAAACTGTCTGTCAAAACAGCCACCTCTAATTAACATAATACCTAGATCAAAGAAATTATAACCACACCCAACATCCAAATTGCTGGTCATATCTTCATTACCATCCTGGGAGAGCGCCATGTACCTAAAAGCAACGTTTTCTGCACATTGCAGCTAGAATAACTCAGAGTTCTGACTTGATAGAATACTAGTAAGGGTGTTAGCTTTGGCCTGGTCAAAAATTAAATAACCTACACTGCGGCATTTTGAAAATATTTAATGTATAGGAGGTGTCACGCCTTTTTGTCACATAGCTTTTGTTCAGAGCTTGTTATTACTTTTCCTAGTATCTGTACGAAATTTTTTTTACATTACCTCAAATAACGCTTTCATTACAGCATTTTGAGAAAACTTAAAGTATATTGGAGGTGATACTCCCTCTTGTCCGAGTTTGCCTAGTATTTGAAAGGGCTGGCACTTACTTTCTTGGGTTCTAAGTAATTTGATGACAGAGGCAATGTTCCAAATTTCATCGAATTATCTTGCCTAGCTTTCCCGTGAAAATTTTTTTCAGTCAGACGGACATGGCTATACCGAATAAGGAGGTGTCAAGATGGCTTTATTAAACAAACGAATTTTATAAGTTATATCAATTTAATTTTAATGTCAAAATAAAGAAAATGAATTCACAAAAGAAATAATGATTTTTAAAAAGAAACAATGAAAAGAATTTAAAATGAAAAAAAAATAATTATCAAAAATTATCTTTAGCCGAGCCGACGTCTGTCTTCTTCTATTTTCAAATGACAGCCGAGTTGAACAATGTTGCCACATAAATTTAATTGTTTAAAAATCCCCTGACAGAGGTGATGCTGATCTTCATCTTTTTCAGCGTTTAAACGAAAGGACAAAGTTAAAATACCATGGGCATAAGGTATAAAAATCAAGTTCACATTTATAAACAGGATGACCCCAAGTTCTTATAATTAATTTGCCACAAAAATGTAGAAAAATTTTTTTTTCAAAATATGTAAAGCTTCTATATCAATTTTTCTGATGATTTTGATTTTTATTCTAAATTATATTCTTTATAAAAAAGCATCCTAAATAAATTCGATTTATTTTTCATCAAAGGATTTGCTTGAATTTTTTAGAATATTAGGACCGGTTTTAAGGCCGTAATGAGCAATTTAGACTTTTTAAACCATTCCGTCGCCACGTCCCACATAAGATTTTTCTGAATTTTACTTGTAAAGGTGCCCCGTAACATATCTACTACTTCTGAAATGTGTGCTCTCACGTATATTATAGGAAATCTCGATTTTCCCGAAATTTTTAGATAAAACGACCTCCTGACACCCCCTCATGTTGAAATTTTCTTGTACACCTATTGGGAGTTTCCTTTAACACGTCTAGGAATATATTTCACCACATTTGGTTATAGAATATGAAAAAAAAACTGTTTCTTAAAACCTGGGTCATCTAAGGGAAGATTATTTTCGGGTTTGCCCATATGAACTATACGAATCATGTTTATCTGAAAACCGATATTTTGCATAAAAATAACTTTGTCTGGCAACACCAAAATGCATTGTTACTTGAATATTGAGCAAAAAGATATGTACAAAATCAAGTATAAAAGTGGGTGTGGCTGGGAGTGAAAATTCTATCCATTCCATTTGTATATACCATATATGTATATGTATATGTATATGTTTAAGCCTTGCAAAATTTGTAATGTATCTACAATGGGGTAACAAAGGTTAGCTAAACAACACACAAAAAGGAACCCTCTCGACTTTGGTAGTTGTAACATATTTTATTTGCACTAACAGAGAGAGCAAGGAGCCGTAAACAGCAACGATATCATGGGGGAGTAATGTGGATGCAAACGCATACAGATACTAAAAATAAAAGGAAAATGTTACGAGTTTTGTATTTGTACTGCGAAACAGCCAACAACAAAGTAACCAAACAAAGTGTTAAGGATAATGGGAATTGAAATGACAAAACCCAAAATAATCATTGGAAACTGGTGTCGTCGTCTAACTAAAGTAATGGATGTTGGAGGGCATATTTAAATATATGTATATGGGGTAACTTAATAAATTTAATAATCAGAGTAAAAATGGTGTATAAATTAAAGGTTTTGATGATCTTTTTTTTAAATCTTAAGAAAAAAAAAAAAATGTAAATTCATTTATGTTTGAATTTTTTATTTAATACTAAAAAATTTAAAACAAAAGACTATGGTAATAAGACGGAACGGACTTCGTGCTCAAATTAAGTTAAAAACCCTCGGACACAGAATGTACCACCATTGGTACGCTGAGGAATAAACGTAAAGCATCCAAAACGTAACATTCCAAATAACGCATATCTAAGTAGTAGATTCTTCAATGTTGCTGGTGTTTCCTTATTATCGTCAAAAATTGATTCTAATTCTTCCATAACATGTTGCAACACGTTCCTTATACTCTGGATAGAAACCCAGTAAAAATAAAGCACAAGAAACTGCGGCTGATATTGTATCATGACCCTTAAACATAAAAGTATCCACCTCTTCGCGAATATCCTCATTTGCGAGACAGTACTGTACTTTGAGGTATTTAGGGATATGCATTTATTTGTATTACAGTTTGCCATGTTATCAGTCAATAAACCGGGTATACAATAGGCCAGACTGCGGCCAAAGTTATGATGACAATGGTCATTTTCCATGCTAACCCAATCCAACCTATCAGCCAATTCGGCCATACACCATATGGGAGTATTCATGTTTCTGTAACTCTGATGCCAAATTTGGGGTTTGGTCATACAGAAAATTGCATCGAATTGATACCATATCTTTGACTAACGACTCAGGATGACTTCACCAATGGTAAAAATGAAAATTAATAATAAATAGATAAATGAAATCAACACTATAGATACAATAGTGATAGATATATGCAAGTATATTGTTATTTTTTTTATATTACATTGCAACTTTATTATATTTGCTATATGTAAAGAAATGACGAAAATGACAACTTAATCTTCCACATTTCGCACATGAGTTCATTTCACCCCTCAAATTGGAGTGTAATTTTAATCGGTCTGGTTGTAGGCATATTGGTGCGTTCATGTGTCTTTCACTTTGATACATTTGACAGAAGATAATACAAATTACAATATGATGAAACAATAACAATTTAACGTTTGTTTTTTCTGACATTTTATGAGAAATCGATTTGATGACAGCATTACATTACGCAAAAAGCTCGAAATTGACTCAGATGGTCAAAATCTGGAGTAACTGAAAGATTTTGGTTTCCGTAAAATAGTTCAAAAGCATGTTCCAGGAGGATACCTCAACTAAAATCAACTGAAAATTAGTGCTGCAACTACACCTTTTCAAGCTCAAAATGAGAAAGTATAAAATTATAATGAGAATGTGTAAAATGATAAAATTTAAAAAAAGTAAAACTTAGATATTACACCTATCATTTTTACACCTGTCCCCACGTGTTTAAAATAAAAATAGCAAAAACATTTTAAACAACTTTTCATATACATCAAAAAAAATTTTAAATTTCGTATTTTATTCATTTTTGGAACTTTTTCTAGATAAGGATATTTTGGAGAAAAATAAAGATATCGATATAAATCAAAATGAGTTTTGAAGAAAAAGAATAGTACTTTTGAAAACTTTATCGAGTTTTATAATAAACAATTACCTGCTCCTGTTATAAAACTTCAAAAGTGGTAAAAAAACCGTACATGCCAAAATTTCAGGTTAGGATATCTCAAGAATCAGAAGTTATAGAGCAATTTTAAGACCAGATTCGGATTGAGCATCACAAAATACATTAGAACTGGCTACTTTTGTTTCTATATAATGATCATTATTTTTTTTGTACGCAAAAATTAAATTTTTTAATAGAAACACAAAAAATTAAGTAAAAACGCAATATCTCGTAAACGATATTTTGTAGGGTTTTTCAGTTTACTGTTTTTTAATCTACGGATAAGCAGGTTACTTTGTGCATACTCTTTTTTTATATCCGATTTAGTCAACTTTTTTTTTGGTTTTAGTATAGAGCCCCGTGCTAAAAAATGGGGTTTTCGGCCCTGGTTTGAAAAAGTGCCGTTCACTTTGAAAAAAGAGCTATATATGTTTGATCCCAGAAGCATTCCGCATATTTCCCCAAAAAATCATTTTGGGTGTAAGCACTTTTTATTTAAAACACATGGGGACAGGTGTGTTTGTTATATGGGAAAAATTGAAAATGAAAAAAATGTTGCTCCCAGGAGCTCTAGTGGTGTAAGTATCAAGCATAAAAATATTGGTCCCGATTGGAAAATATTTGACCGTACCGCAAGGCCGTTGAAGGTCAGAAAAACGCTATTTATAATGAAAAATGGGGCTTTAACCACAAGAATCAGTCCTATCTTTGAAACTATTTGAAATAAGTGAATGCGATTTAGTATGTATTTTAACAATGCTTGAGTTAATTGCATCCAATTAAAAAAATGGGCGATGTCACGCCCCCTCGATCTGAAATTCCTGTATCTCTCGAAATATTGGAGTCATGGGAATGAGATTAGGTACACATGTAATTGGCACTACGAAAATGTTCAATAAAAATTGGTCGGGGCCACGTTCTCTAATTCTAAAAAAATCAAATTTGTCATATCTCTGAAACTATTTGACACATATGAATAAGTTTTGTACTTAGTTGATATGGAAGCAGTATTTTTTTCTGTTCTTATTTTGGTCTCCTATTTTTTTCTGTTCTTATTTTGGTCTCCTAAGTATAGACACCAAGCAAAAAAAATTTGGACCGGATCGAAACATATTTGACCATGCCCATAGGCCGTTAAAGGTCGGAAAAACGCTATTTATATGAAAATGAGGAAACAATCAATCCCATCTTTCGAAATATTTAACATAGGAGGATAAGATTTAGTACATATATGAACAATACTTGACGAAATATTATCCAATAAAAAATGGGAAGCACCTCGCCCCCTCCACCCGAAATTTGTCGGATCTCTGAACATATTTGACTCAGGTAAATGAGATTTGGTACATAACTAATTAACACTGGAAAAAAAAATGTGCTATAAAGATAGGCGGGGCCACGTCTCTTCATTCTAAAAAAAAAGTATAGGCGGCGGAAAGGAGAAGTCTCAAGTCTCTTTCATGTATTTCCTGGACGACGCTAAGCATTTTTTGGCAAATACTATTTTTTCGTAAGACGCCTTGGTTTTGAGTAAAATCCGTTTTTCCAATCGATATTGTATTAAGAAACCGAAAAATGTCGGCAAAGAAAAAAGGGGTCGGAACTTCTTAGGTCAAAAATATGAAAAAAATGTTAGTTTTGAGGGAAAAAAAAACGATAGACAAAATAACTTTTCGAGTTCAGCAAAATTTTATTTAAACTGCTAATTTCAGCACCGTTTACGTCCTTGTTTGCTATGTTTTGAGGAATTCTTTAAAAATCCATTAAATTATTAGCTTTAATAGAACTTTTAGCGAAACTTAATTTTAAGTACATACATACATATGTATGTGTATACAAAAAACAAACCTAATAAATGTGACATAAAAAAGGTTCATAAAAACGTTAAAATTGCAAATCATAAAAATGAGGTTTAAACAAGCATCGAAGGCTTCGACGGCTTACGAAATGAAACTGCGTGTCCTTTTTTATGGCAACAAAATAACAAAACAATCCAATGCGCGCCATATTGTACCACACTGTCCATTTTAACAGTTCTAACCTCAGTCCCCCCCAACATTCCGCGCACACCCACCAATCCAACAACTGCAGCGCAGTGAACAGCATAAATGTTGTAATCAAACGTAAAAAGTTTATTGCCTGCCTAGAAATAGGTTTCTAATGCCTTCAGTAAAGTCATCTTCCAGTATTTTTTTTTTCATTTTCTAGCATTTGGATCTTTGGCTGACAGAGTGACGTTGGGTTGGTCTGCATTCCGTCGTTGTTGTTTTATATATTTTTAATGATTTTCTTCATGTAAGTTCGACGCCTATAAAACCAAAGCCGTTAAATGTCCCATTCAGCGGCATTTTAAGTCCGAACCTTGTGCATGCACAGTGGGATGGGGTAGGACATAAATAATAGGTGTGAGATGGAAATTGAACAAATCAAATCTAGACAAATAACCTATATATACTAACATACATAAATATATATGTACGAGTATATAAGTATATCTAAATAAGGCAACCATTCGTTTCATATTCATTCACTAGTAAATGTGACGCACATAAAAAGGTCGTAAAATGCTTTTATTACTCTGTACAGGAGCGTAATAAATGTGAAAATGAGAAAAATATATTGTTTTCTTTTAAAAACAACGAAATAAATTAAATATTAATATCTTTTATTATGAAATTCCTTTAATTTTTTGTTTCATTTCTTTCATTTATATATTTAAGAAGGCATGATTACATCAATGCGAAGGCGAATGGTTCTACCCAAAGTCGTTAAATCGAATAATTCCAAATACAAAGGAAATGTTTGGTTTTAATTGTTTTTTTTAGTTTTTTTTTATATATTTTATGCGCCATTTCTAAAATCCAATCAAATTAGGTTTTGACCTTGCATTAAATATAAACGCATACAGTGGATGAGTTTGTATGGAACATGGTGTCCATTAATAATAACACTTTACAACAATTTGGACTTTTTTGGAAACCCCAAGAGTTTTGAAAAGTGTTTTTAGTATATTTTGGTCTTCAAAACACGAATATCAGTTTGGGTGTAAAATTCATACCAAATTGGAATCCACACTAAACTTGGTATAAAATCTATGCTTCAATTTGGTATACAAACCGTTTATGCTTGTTCGTATAAAATGTATACACATAAAGTATTAACTATTAACACTATATGAAAATCTTTTATACTTTTCTTTGGCCCAGGCCAAAAACACAAAAAGTTTTTCAACTTGCAATTTTTCAATTATAATTAATTTAGTGAATTAAATATAATTATAATTACAACAAAAATAGTCTAATGAGTCTTTGTGGCGAATGGCGAAACATATGTCACTATAGCCGTGTTTTTGATCCGTTCCTTAATTAGTCATAATTATGTGTTAGAAAATGCATTGACAGATTTATGTGTAAATCGATATTTGCAAATATGTGACTAAAAGTTTAATTAAAAATTAATTTTCAATATATAAATGACATTAAGTAACACACTTAAAAATTCTTAAAAATAAAATTTACTTAAAAAAAAGAATATTTCAAAAACATAAAAAGGGTGCACCAAGCCCCAAATTGGCTTTCAAAACAGAAAAAAATCTTTTTTTTTTATTTAAAGTAAAGTTTTTATTCAGTGTAATTTTTTTTCAAAAGCTCATATTTTTTTGTATCAACCCTGGAAATTTCGTTAAAATCGGATCAAAATCCGAGGAACTATCAATTTTCAAACATGTGAGTATCTAATAGTTGGATCGGACTTCATATGGCTGCCATCTTGCATTTTTCCGGAATTTCGAAAATAACACTGGTCGACAAATTTCGAAAAAAATTTCGACTGGAGAAGAGGATGATGTTTCTTAAGTAATTTGGGTGCGCTGAATTCGAATCTGCAATCGGTTTTTCTCTATCAGGTCAGGTTTTGGAGATAATCGACCTTTTCGATTTTTGAGGATATAGCTCCATTTTTTCGAACATATTTTGAGAAACCCAATTTCGATCGAATATGTTTTTACACTATTATAGAGAAAAATTCTTAAACTTTCAACTTTCAATGTACCAATATTTAAGATCTGATTCAAATTGGCTGAGTTATAGTAACAAAAAGCTAATTTTTATGGTAGTTTTTTACACTTTTTCGTGTTTAAGCCAAATTAAACACGGTTTTTTTGCCAGTAGCTTATACAAATATATATTTTTTATATATTAGTTTAATAGTGTATTTAATTGCAAACATTTGAAGTTAAATTTTAGTAAAATCGGATCATTTTTAAAAAAGTTATTGAGGTTTTAGTGAAATAAGACCATTTCGATTTTCAAAATTATTTTTAAATTTTTGTTGAAAAAAATAATTTTTTCTATCAAAATCGAAATGGTCTTATTTCACTAAAACCTTAATTACTTTTAAAAAATGATCCGATTTTACTAAAATTTAACTCCAAATATTTGCAATTAAATACTCTATTGAACTAAAATATAAACAATATATATTTGTATAAGCTACTGGCAAAAAAACCGTGTTTAATTTGTCTTAAACACGAAAAAGTGTAAAAAACTACCATAAAAATGAACTTTTCGTTGCTATAACTCAGCCAATTTGAATCGGATTTTAGATATTGGTACACTTGTTGAAAGTTTGAGAATTTTTCTCTATAATAATGAAAAAACATATTCGATCGAAATTGGGTTTCTCAAAATATATTCGAAAAAATGGAGCCATATCCTCAAAAATCGAAAAGGTCCAGTCTAAAATCGTGTAGACCAGTGTAATTTTACCACAGTAAAAGTAAGTGTTTGACATACGTATAGTCAAACACTTACTTTTCACCAATTTTCATAAAAATCGGAGATATCAACCCAAATCCTAATGGATTACGCAAAGATTGACCCATTAAGAAGAAATATTTTTATTTCTTAACTCGTTTAAAATTGTTTTAATAGGTCTTTTTGACCCGTTTTTCCAAAAAAACTGGACTACAATGGTTAAAGTATTCTATAAAAATATTCACCGAAAAATTTCACTAGAGATCATTAATGACGAGAAGTCTTTAAAATGTCAGTAAATGCGTTTAAAATGCAATTTAAAATATTTTTCAAGCGACAACTGGTGAAATAATATATTTTTTTTCAAGGTTTAAGCAGCTTTAAGACCTTTCGAACCATACTAATCGGAGCACTTATCTTATTTATTTTTAATATCACCGGTTTCCTAATAATTTCTAAGCCGGATTATACAAAGTTGTTTCACTAAAACCACTTTAAATTTTGAAACAAACCTCTCAGATCGTTTTTCAGCTACCTTTTGAGGGTTTGTCCTTATTAAAAAACCTATTAATTTTATGTAAGTGGCGCCATTTGTGTATCAGATCCGGAACTTATCGGCAGACTAAAATATGTACGAGTATATAAGTTGTGTTGTTTCCAAAAATAATAGTATAATAAATACAGCATTGGAAAAGAGAAAAAATTCTGAAGAGAAAAAAAAAAAAATTCAGTTTAAAGTTCATAAATTAAGGTTTAAGTTGAGGACAGTTGCTACTTAGCAACTTATATGTCAACTCAAACCAGCTCCAATTAATGTTGAGATATGTAACAAAAACCCGAAGCATTAAATTTTGATCCAAACTTATGTCTTGTACTGAAAATTTTACTCCAGCAAAATAAGGCCCCTTTTGCTACAACAAAACCATACTCAACTTGAATTTTTTAAACCTGTCGGATGAAGGACGAATCTAGCGAATGTCATCAAAATCGCAAGATAATGGTTCTTAAAAATTAATTTTTCTACGATTTAGCGATTGATATATTGACTCAAGCCACTTTGCAGTTCATATCTGAGTAGCATTGTGAGAAAAAACACGAAACATGAAATTTTGACTTCAAATCATATTTCGGCCTGTAATGAAAATTTTATTTTGTCAAGTTAAGTGTGGTTTTGTCATATCGCGTAACTTATATAGTTATATTCTGTTTAAATCTGACTTTACTTTAAAACACGGTTCCTTTAAAGAAATCTGCTTGTTTTATGCAATAGAGCTTACATCTAGTTTATAAAATTCTCATTTCATTTATTGCCCAACAGCAGCATTTCTATAATGATACAGTAGTGCCATCTTTTATACTAAAACTTGGTTTCTGCTTAAATTCTAATTAACTTCTTGGCGTAATTAATGCCGAGTCTAATTATTGTTAATCATGCCTTGTGCAGAGAAAAATGTGCTTCATTTAAAATCACAAACATCGTCATCGCTCAGCAGCGCAATTAACCCCACCCAGAAAAGGGCTGCCATTATATAACATATTCAAGGCAGTGCGCCGTCTCTCTAACCCCAGCAGAATCTTTCAAACGCAATCATTTGACTTTCATATGTTCTGCAACTTTTTGCCGCCCTACGTTAACCCCAATTTAATATACACAGCAGCAGCAGTAGCAACATCATTTTCCCCATCAATTTCCCATCACAGCAACAGCATCTTCATCATCATTATTGCTGTGATGTACATAGTTGTTGTTGTTGTCGCTGTTGCTGTTGTTGTTGTTACTCTCTTGGTACTTGTCTTTCTTAACTCATTGCGCTGGCAATAAATCTTCCTTTGTTCTTATCTCATGCGAAGCACAATTCTGACTGGCATTCCCTGAAATATGCTCGCTCCACTTCTATGCATATCCATAATCATTGCTTTTGTCTTCATCGTATGCCAAGGATGTGTTCCCCATTCACCCCCCATACACAGTAATGATGCACCCTTTCGCCTTGTCTCATTCTGTTCGATTGCCGTTGTTGTTGTTGCCTTAGTCATATATACATAAATACAGACATATATATGTATGTTTGTAGTAATTCATATGTTAACTTTAACAAGTATAAAATATTGTTTTGTATATTCTTTATTTCCGTAAATAAATCTTCTTCTCCAGTAGTTTTCGTTGCTTTGATATCATAAAATGGCTTCTTTTATTGAGTTTTTTTGTCATTCCCCTGGCAGACATTATTTTTGTTGTATCATTCTTTCAACTTGAATAGCAAACGAATGAATGAACTCAAAAAAGATTCAAATTCATCATAACTTTTAAAACATTTCTTTTAAAACATTTCTTTTTGGGCATTTTAATATCTCATAATTCTTGTCATACGGATTATGTATTTGACGAGTCCTTAACACGTGCTTAGTAAAAACATTTACTTTTATTTACTTGAGCTTAGGGCTAAAAGATCGAAATCCAAATTTGTTATAAATTTAAAGCAAAAGTTATTAGAAGCCAGAGCAAGGGAAGCCAGAAGCAAAAAAAAAAAAATAAAAAATAAAGTTAGTTATTTGTTCAATTTTGACTATAGTTTTTTTTAATAAATGCAACTCTTATATTTCAGTGGATTGCCATGAAAATTTCATGACTCTTTGGTTCATTAGTCACACCGTGCAAGAAGCAACTTATTACACCGTTCGATACAAAAAAAAAAGAACAAATGAGAAAATCCAAAAAATTCTTAAAGTAGACGTTAAAAAAAATACCAGTGTCTCGTGGTTTTTCCCCAGCACGTCACATTTTTTTTTTATCGATTTTCGAAGTTTTTTTATCCACTGTACATGAAAAAACAAAAATACCGCATTCTTGTGTTAAATCGATGAATTTAACTACATGATCCTTACATCTGAGGTGTATCATGTATTTAACAAACTTATGCAGGATATTGCGAGGAGTATTTTTGTAGAAAATTTTAACCCTGTACGACCCCCACATGTGGGTAATTTTTGCCCTTTTCTTAAAAAGGTACAAAAATGACACCTTAAACAGGGGAATAATGAGTCAGTATGTACTACAGAAATATTTGCTATACAATTTCACTACAGTTGCTGAACACTAAGAAAGCAAAATTTTATCCCGAAAGCAAAAAAATCGTTAAAATCAGTAAGCAGTTATGACAATAAATATTTTCCAAATTTCACCCCACCGTAAAACTCTTAAACTACATTTTGGACAAAACTGGTTCTCACAAGATCATAACGAAATCACACAAGGATCATTTTCCTGGAACACAATAACCTATTATATCCTGTTTTTATGGGTCTTTTTGACCCTTTTTTCTAAAACTGAGCTTCAATGGGTTAAAAAATTTTGCAAAAATATCCTACAAAAAATTTCACTTTGAGTTACAAAAGACGAAAAATTCTCAAAACTTAAGGTAAGCGCGTCAGGGATGTAATTAATGTTCAATGTGATAAGTCCTAATTGATTTTAACGATTTTTTTGGTTTCGTGCTCAAATTTCGTGTTTAAAACTAGTAGAGAAAATTTATAGCAAATATTTCTGCAGTACATACTGACTCAATATTTCCCTGTTTTGGGTGTCATTTTTGTACCTTTTTAAGAAAAAAGCAAGAATGACCCACATATGGGGGTTAAGTAGGGTTAAAATTTTACACAAAAATATTCCCCGCAATATCTTGCATAAGTATGCTGAACACATGATACACCTCAGATGTAAGGATCATATAGTTAAATTCATCGATTTAACACAAGAATGCGGTACATGAAGTACAGTGGATAAAAAAACTTCAAAAGTCAATTAAAAAAAGATGTGACGTGCTGGAGAAAAACCACGAGGAATGGGTATTTTTTTTAACGTCTACCTTAGGAATTTTTTGGATTTTCTAATGTGATTTAATAATGACTGACTTTTGTAATATTCGATCCTAAAGGTGCAAAAAGCACCGTTTTCAAGCAACTTTATTTTTAAAACTCTTTTTGAATTATATCCATATCTTTTTAAACCCTACAACCAGGGTATATTCACTTTGTCTTCCCATTCGTAAGGTAGAGAAAGAGGCGTGGTACGCATGGAGAAGTATATGTAATTCGGTGAAATTTAGTACACTGCCTCCGTTTTCATATGTGCGAAATGCAACCATAATACACAAAAATACTAAAGACGGTAAGCACAAGCTCTGAGCGAAAACTAGACGAAATCGGATAGTAGGGCGTGGCACCTCACATGTATGAAAAAGTTTTAAAGTGCTATACTGAAAACATTTTTTGAGATAATCCAACTAAATTTCACTCCTGCAGTAAGAACAATAAAGGCAAGCCATGAGCAAAAGCTTTGTGAATTCGAAAAAGAGGTCATGGCACCTCCCATACAGCAACATATTGTAGGGAATTTAAAGTTTGTCCAGGCCAAAGGTAACATCCTTACTAGATTTTTCTTAAAAATCCTAACCTAAAAAATTGAAAAAGTACATAAACACGGTTTTTCGTTATTTCAGCTTATGATATTTCGGAGAAGAAAAAAGATATCAAAACAGGAATTTTTTCGATCACTAAATTACAAAAAATAAAACGCAGTTTTATAGAGAAATGTTTAACTAAGAAGGTGCCATTAATACATTTTCTTAAAAGTCATATTTTTATTTCGATAAAATCACTCTAAAACCTCAGTACAAAATATGAAAAACAGAATGTTTCAAAAACAAAATTTGCACCCTAAAACTATGCAAGATTTTTTTTTTTCAATTAGTTGCATACTGTTTGAAACGTCAAATGTTAATAAAAAATATTGCATAGTCTTAGGGGCCGAATTTCCTGTTTTTCATATTTTGTACTGAGGTTTAAGACTCGCTATAACTTCTTCAATTTCAAAAATTTGAGTTAACTTTGTAGAGATGAGTTTTGTGATTTCTTATGGCACCTTAGAGTGGTAAAAACTGAGATAATGAGTACAACTAGTCGAAAAAAAAACATTTGACAGGGTAAGGGAGGGAAATATGGACTACGTGGGTAACATGGACCACACGGTTATTTCCCACTGCATACATAGGATTTACCGTTATTCTTGTTCAAACTTAACGCTAGTACCTAAAGCTTATAATAGTGCGATTATAGCGTTCGGTGAAGTCGCATGTTTCTGTAAAGTTGATTTTTCTAAAAAAAAAAGATCAGTGATAATTTTTTTCTAGTGATTATATTTCATTATTTCACTTTATAGACATCGCGTTTTTAAATAAATGGTTAATTATATATAGTCATTAAATACCATTTATAATTTATTAGCACAAATTAATTGATTAACCACAAGAGTTTTTGATAAAAAAACCATTTATTTCACCAACACATGCTGTGGGTAGTAAGGACCACCAAAGAAAAAAGCCTCAAAAACAAATGTATTTATCATCTTTTTCAGATGGGGAATCTAGCTGCAGATTTCTTGACGATTCTGATGGTCAGTATTTGTAATTCGTTAACTACAAAGGAAAAAAAAGATGAAAAATGCTTATAATGTAATACCCTTTACTCAGAAGATCGCCGTGGCGAATTTTGGATTGAATGTGTAATCTGACGTTCTTAGAGTCATAAAAAATGTGCCGAATGTGGAAATGACATTTTTATATGAAACTTCTGTACCAAATGGACTATATGGTCCATATTACACTACACTTTTTTTTTATCTTCATTTTGAGTATTTTCAGTTTTTTAATTTTTTTTCTTTATCCTGATGAGATATTTATCTAAAAGTGAATTAGAATAAAGGTAAATTGTTTCCTTTGATAAATGACATAAAATCAATTGTTTTGTTTTATGTATTTTGGCTTTTAATTAAAAAAGAAAGATTGGTGGTCTATATTTCCCTCCCTTACCCTATAAATTACTTCTACACATCGAGAAACTTACAACGATATACTATAATTGATGATCAGACGTCAAATGGCGGAGCAATACGAAAAAATCATTTAGGAGCTTATTTAGAGGTCGAATAAAAAAAAATTTTTTTTTTCCTTAAAAATCAATGGGGGTTCACGGCGAACTTTTTTTTGTGATACTATCTAGTATGCATTGAAAAACTGACATTGGTCTTTCGGACACAAAGGCTTCATTTTGATGTATATAAGCTAAATATATAAAGTGATCCATTTTAGGGAACATTTGATGGACCGAAAAATACCCTTTAACGTGGTATTTTTTCATTATTCTCTTTTTAAATTTTTTCTACCTTGAATGGAAAATTTCTTCAAAACCATCGAACTTACGGAGAAATAAAATTGTTCTAAATCGATATAAAATATTGTTTAAATTCAAATATCAAAATTTTTTATACATTTTGGAAAAATTTCTCCAGATTTTTTTAAAGGAAAATATTACGATTATGGCTAAACGGATTAAGCTATAAGGATGAAATTTGGTACAGTTAATAGTCAGAATCATTGTCTAACTGGGACTTAAAATGGGCGTAATCGGTTAACGTGCTCGCCCACTTCCGATACAATATTTAAAAATGCTTATTTTTATTAATAAAATCAAAAATTTCTATGATTTCGAAATTGCTGTCGAAAAATTTGTGTTCAATTTTTTTGTCGTAAATTTCTCATTCCATTTGAAGCCATTTAATTGCTAATTTTCCGATTTGAAGAATACAATGAAACAAACACAAAGTCATTCCAGAGTAATAGCAATAACTTTTGCTCGAACGCTTCTTAACAATAGCAAAGCGACATAATGAAGTTCTTAAACAGCAGGAAACCAACTTATTAACCCTTTGACGCTCGCAATAACACTTGCACCCACGAACCCACCACACACAGCAAGCGCAACTGCAATAAAATCAATCTTATTAAAACACATACAAAGTAGCTTTGAAATGTTAGAAATAAATAAAATAAATCATTAAATTTAATGCACCCCACGAAGGCAGCATCCATCCATCCATCCATCTACCCCCCACTAACAGAGTGTGCCCATTTAACTCACTTCTTCCAAAAAGAAGCATACGCTTGAAATTTAGCAGAGGGCCAAAGTTTACCTCAGCCACCCACATTTACATTGACACTCAACCCTCTTCTGCCTTAGTGGAAGACGTTACAGCCACCCACCCGGCCACCCTTTCCCATTTGCACATTTAATTTTGTCGTATTATTTTTGTTGCCTCCATCATACAACGAACGCAACATCGCCTTGTGGTAAACGATTCCTAGCGCTGCTGGAAGTCGCGCACATCCTCTATTTTTTGGCAGTTTTATTCATTTTTGACTGTGGTCCTTTGCAGCGCTATTAGCTGCTCATACACCACAAAATGAGCAGCAACCCACCCTGAATTGGCACAGGTCCTGTGGCTTGGCATGTCCTTTTATTATTGTTATTTTTATGGTGCGCTGATTTTTTTTTTTTTGTTTGTTTGTTCCTTTCGTTTTCTAATAAATGCCGACTGCTGCTGCTGCTGCTGGCGTCGATCAAATGAAGCGCGGAACATGAGGTCCCTTCTTTCTTTGTTTTGTTTTTCTGCAATGGGGTGCATATAAATTCGACATAATTTCATTGTAATGAATAAATTGATGGATGGATTTCGCACCAGTTTTTCCCAACAATGGAGTATTTTGAATAGTGGGTTTAAATAGAAGTGGGAAGCACATCACTGTGAGCTACATTCGTTAATTAAGAAGCCAGAAGCATAAAAATTATACATATAATTTTTCATTACTCTCAAATTCTGCCAATGCCTACTGTAGTGTGATCCATACGATTTGTTGTTTTGCTTAGCAATGATATCGCACCAGGAGCTCGAACTCGTTTGTTATGCGGTAGAAATAAATTGCATTTTGATTTTAATTTTAATTTCCTTTGCTTATAACCCCCTTGCGGCTTGTTTGCTTTTGCACAGTTGACGATAAATTTGGGAAATCAGTTGTTTCTAAACAATTTTCAAAGTAATTTGCTATTTTTTTCTTAATGAAAAGAACGTTTGGTCTTTTTGGTTTTTGAATCACTGCGTTTTTTTTTTAGTAATAAATCGGTAATTTTTGAGTTTGAGAACATTTTAGGAACTTCATCTTACCTCAGTTTTTTCGGATGTAATCGACTTATATCAATATGTTTCTTTGTTGCAATCCCACTTGCTTACATTTATAAAGTTTGTTTAATTCTCCCATGAAAATAATTCTACCGGCGGACAGACAGCCAGCCAGACGGACATGGCTATATCGACTCAGGAGATGACGCTAATCAAGAATATATATACTTTTCCATACCTGCTACGCTTCTCCTCTGCGTTACAAACGGAAGGATATAGTGAAGATACCCTGGGTGTGGGGTTTATAAATTATCCTATAATTAGAACTAAAATCTGGAGTGAAAGGCGCTTGCCAGAGATTCGCTATACGGTCTGCCAGTCAAGTTTCCAAAAAGCTGACCTTAGCGAGTGCTTGAATACTGTTAAGCCTAAAGGATCTCGCATTCCAGGTTATATTTGCAAAGTAATTCACTGAGGTTCAAATATACAGAAAAAGTTTTTTTTTTTTAAAACGGAAAACGAGCTATTCGAAATTCCGAACCGAATTTTGGTTCCCAAATAGTCTTTATATTGTTTCTGTATAAAATAAAAGATTTGAAAAAAACTAAATAAGAAACAGAGTGTACAGTAAGTTTCTCGTCTATTTATTGATTTGGAAATGGTATTTTGGAAAACTCTAGCTGATCGCGTTAACGAGATATTGTATTTTTAAGAATTTTTCGGAACTTTTCATTAAAAATGTGAATTTTTACATATACCTACTATTTAAAGAGAAGTAAGAAATAAAAATAAGAAATATTATTTCCAAAGTAAATTTTGATGCTGAATCCGAATCCAGTAATAGAATTTTGAGAAACCCTAACTTAAATGCCACTTATTCATAATAATAACAATCAAGTATTATTATTTCTTCGATGTTTTCCAATACTTTTGGACTTTTACCGATTTTAGGATGTTTTTCGAAACTTTTGGAGTTTTAACGATATTTTGGATGTTTTTCGTTATGTTTGGACTTTTACCTATACTTAAGATGTTCTTCTATACTTTTAGACTTTTGCCGATATTTTAGATATTTTTCGATACATTTGGGCTTTAACCGATTTCTTCGGTGTATTTCGATACTTTTGGACATTTACCGATATTTTGGACGTTTTTCCATAAACTTTAACTCTTACCGATTTCTTCAATGTATATTTTAATATTTTGCGATAATTTTGGAATTTTACCGATAAAATAAATATATCGGAGCATCTGTTTAAGGCACATTGTTTTAAAAAATAAAAAAAAGTTTTTGTTATTAGCTTTTTAGTGCAATCTGGCTTTTTATTAAAACCCGTTCAACGCCGGGTAAAACAGTTAGTATAGCTATAAAAATTTTCTATGAAATGGTGTTAAAGCTATTTTCAGTCGAGTTGTAGTTAAGGAGATATCTTCTTTTGAAATTTAATATTTCTATAACTGGCCAGAACGTTTTTTCAAAAACGAATGGAAGTATTTTAATGAAACTTTAGACAATGATGCATATTAACATGGAATAAAGAATGTACTAAGTTTTGATTTTGTAACAACCAACTGGAAGGCGTGGTACTGCCCTAAATTTTAAATTTAATCTGGTCATACTTCGATCATTATACACGATATTTTGATGAAATTTGGTATACTGTTACCGACAATCAATGCCTTATAGTAAACGAAAAGTGGCTAGGATCGAAATAATGCCACGCCCACTTATCACGACATATCCGATAAAATATCAATTATCTCAGAAAGTACTTTGGTCTTAACTTTGAAAACTTTCACAGAGTAAACGAATTTATCAACAAACTCATTGGAAAAATTTTATCGGCATTCAGGCGATGATAGTTCAAAATTCAGACGTGATTGAGAAATTTTTCGACTGGATGCAGTTTCAGCATATTAGAGCATACTTAGTCGGACTATTTCTTTATCTGGTTGATATTTGTTCTCTAGGACAATTGTTCAGGATCAAGAAATAAAGGAGCTACGATTTTAAGAAAACAACATTTTGCCATACTCGTACAACTTTAGACAATTTCATTTATCACACTTAAAATTGCTAGAACATACTGAATCTAAAGCAAAACACTTAATAAGGAATTTCAAAAGTAACAAGAAAGTATGATTTCGTTGAAAGCAATCATGAGAGGATCAAATCAATACGCTTGCTATCACGCACTCTATTTGTTACCGACCTGACGACATTCTAGATTAGGTCGAATGCGATGCAATTTTAACCAACAGTTATAAGATCTCGACTACGCTGATGACCTCGTCCAGACACTCAGATATGCAAAGGAATATTTAATGGTGCAAAGTGTGGCTGGTTACTGAGCAGCCAATGACAGAAATGCTGATCCTTCTAAAGATGTACAAACTGTAGATGTTCAATAATTACACTGTTCGACGCAAAAAAAAGTACATGAGAAAATCCAAAAAATTCTTAAATAGACTGTACCCTGTACATGAAAAAAACAAAAATACCAAATTCTTGTGTTAAATCGATGAATTTAACTATATGATCCTTACATTTGAGGTGTATCATGTGTTCAGCAAACTTATGCAGGATATTACGGGGAATATTTTTGTAGAAAACTTTAGCCCTGTACAACCCCTACATGTGGGTCATTTTTGCCCTTTTTTTAAAAAGGTACAAAAATGACACCTTAAACAGGGGAATATTGGGTCAGTATGAACTACAGAAATATTTGCTATACAATTTCACTACAGTTGCTGAACACTAAGAAAGCAAAATTTTATCCCGAAAGCAAAAAAATCGTTAAAATCAGTAAGCAGTTCTAACAATAAATATTTTCCAAATTTCACCCCTGTAAAGCTCTAAAACTACATTTTGGACAAAACTCGTTCTCACAAGATCATAACGAAATCACACAAGGATCATTTTCCTAGAATACATCAACCTATTATAACCTGTTTTTAATGGCCTTTTTGACCCCTTTTTTCTAAAACTGAGCCACAATGGGTTAAAATTTTTTGCAAAAATATCCTCCAAAAAATTTCACTTAGAGTTACCAAGGACGAAAAATTCTTAAAACTTAAGGTAAGATAAGCGCGTCAGGGATGTAATTAATATGCAATGTGAAAAGTCCTAATTGATTTTAACGATTTTTTTGGTTGCGGGCTCAAATTTCGACCTTTACGTGTTTAAAAACTAGTAGTGAAATTTCATAGCGAATATTTCTGTAGTGCATACTGACTCAATATTTCCCTGTTTTGGGTGTCATTTTTGTACCTTCTTGAGAAAAAGGGAAAAAAAAGACCCACATGTGGCGGTTAGACAGGGTTAAAATTTTATACAAAAATATTCCCCGTAATATCCTGCATAAGTTTGCTGAACTCATGATACACCTCAGATGTAAGGATCATATAGTTAAATTCATCGATTTAACACAAGAATGCGGTATTTTTGTTTTTTCATGTACAGTGGATAAAAAATCTTCAAAAATCGATTAAAAAAAATGTGACGTGCTGGAGAAAAACCACGAGAAACGGGTATTTTTTTTTTAACATCTACTTTCAGAATTTTTTGGATTTTCTAATGTGTTTTAGAAAAAGTTCTTAATTGTCGAACAGTTTTATCAATTTAAATGTTCTATGAACTTTTCCCATACACTAGCATCCTGACATCTGGGAGGAACTTAGTTTTCCCATAAAAATGACGGGTTTCGACAATGACTTTGTCTCGAACGTCAAAAGGCAATCCCTTGTCCGCAGTATTTTTCTAAGAGCTTAATTTCACTTTAAAAATTAATAGAAAGTCTTTATGCTTTTTTAACTTTTTCATAATTTTATTGTTCTTTCTCTTTTTTTTTTCTCTTTCGATTCAAAGTTTTATAATTTATAGGGTTTTTTTTTTTTTTTAAATTAATAATTAAGATTTTTTTTCAGTTTTTCGTTTATAAGACTAGACAACTTCTTAAAATATGCTATTGATTATGATGTATTTAAATTATTACTCTCTTTTTACAATACTTAAATTATGATTATTAAATTTTTTTCACTTTTTTTTTTAAATTTTTTTAAACTGAAAAAATAGATAAGTTTTGCATGTTGTATGTACGTTACATTTTGGTGAACAAAAATAGTTGAGTGTATGAAACAAATTTTGGATGGGTGGTGGTGCAATGTTTATTTCTATCGTTTTCTTTTATATGATTTCGATGACTTCGAATAGACATGGAAAATAACTTGAAAACTGTACAAGATTAGAAAACGTTCATCACAAATATTTTTCAGTTGGATTTATATTTTTTTTTTTGTTGGTTGCGTTTTGGGTTTGCATAATGTTCTCGTTATAAATATTTTGTTTTTTTTAATCATTATGGTTATACAAATATTTTTAATTTATTTATTTTAGTAAAATTAAAACTGTTAACAGTTTTTTTATTTAACAATAATTCTATGCACAAAATTTAGTTTGTTTTTTTATTTTTTAACACAAAGTTTTTGCTGTTTTTTTTTTCTTCTCAATATTATGTCCATAGTTTGATTTTTATGGAACTGTATTTGACTAATTCTATATTAAATTTTTATATTTACAAGAATCTTGGAGTTTCTATGATAAAAAAAGTACAATTTTTCAGTTAAATGATTTTGCATTTTATTGCTTTACATTTCGAAGAATTATTTTGTTTTTTAAGTACAGTTAAACACATGATTTTAATAAAAAATTATTGCACAAAATGAATACAGTTTTATTGAAAAACGTAATTTCCTCGTAAATGTAATATGAGTGGTGCTGGAAATTTTTATAAAATTATGATAAGGGAATTCAATTCAGAATGTGTATTGTTTTTGCAGGAAGTTTGCTTGCACCTCACCTCACTTTACAACCCACTAGAAAATATTACTCTAAAAAAATTAGAAAAAGTTGCTGGGTCTTATAATGACAAACAGGTTCCTAAATTGATCATATTTTTTCTAATCATTAGCTTGTCGAAAAAATGCAATAACTCAAATAAAGCGTTTAAGAATGTCATTTAAATCGTATAGCTATATCTTCCCTAGAAATTGAAAAACTTCAATAAGTAAAAGCTTTTGTTTTGCCAAGTTCAAAGTCGTGGTGGGCCTGACTCAAATGCTAACTTAAAGTTCTTTTGTTACTTAGGTCGTTTTAAAATCAGCGAGTGAGTATTTAACGATAAATTCTCTACCCATATTTTTCGAGTTTATAATTTCATATGGAACAGAGCCTCTTAACAGTAAATTAAAAACAAAACTTTAATATTTTTATCACTGGGTCTGACAGATATACATTAGAGCGAATGAATTTCCTCGAAACTAATTTTTTTGACGTGGTAACATCTAGATTTAGATTCTAAGTCAATTTTAAAGTTAAAAACTCCTCGGGACCATATATCTGCCTTAAAATCGTTTGAAGTTATGAGTGTTTTTTTCTATTGCGAGATTGGCTTTAAAAATTTAGATCTTTAGAACGATTTGATTTAGTACAATGATCTTGGCTTTGTTGGTAATGTAATGTTGCATATTATCAATTCATGGATTATTTATTGAAAAACGTCATCTGGTTCAAAAGTTATGACTTTTTGAACGAAGACATATGAAAATTTCATACTAAATGTTTTAGAAATCACATCTTCTTCGAAAAAAAATTTTAGCTTTTAATTTTTTTATAGTGCATGAAAAAACCTATCCAAGAGTTGTAACTTTAAAATTTTTTTATGCCGTAAAAAAATATCAATACCAATATCAGGCCAGAACATTACAGTACCCCTGAGCTCACGAAAAAATTACAAAAAACGTTTTTCAGGGCATTCATCAATATAAATTTTCAAGTTAATTGTGCCCTGTGTTACAAAAAAAACTGCTTCTCAGACAGCAGGTGCATATGGCCCCTGCCAAACCATATACTGCTTGGGAAATTTTGTAATTTTCTTCTCTTTGAATTTGCTCTGCACCTGCCCCTTTTCCGAACAGGCAAAAAATTCGTGTCTACGTAGCTGTTTAAAATTTGCCTTAACGTACTTATGTTTCATCGCCCATTATGCAGCAGTCAAACTTAGTCAGGTAACCGACACATAACTTTCGAGGTCGCTTTTGAGCCTCTAACTGCTTTTTATCGGAACGGTCTGGTACTTTTTGAACTCTGTAGGTCTTTAGCTTAAGTTTTTTCTTTAGTCTGTTTATAGAAGAATTTGAGGTTCCTGCTCTGGCAGCCATATCTCGTTTTGAAGTGTTGGGATTCTGCTTAAAAAGGCGCTTCACCTTTTTCACCAACTGTGGGTCTATACTGGCTTTTCTACCTGAAGCCTTTTTCCACGTAATAAGTTGACCCTTTCTATAATTTGAAATAACCCTTTCGACAGTGATTTTTGATGCACCTGTCTTTTAGCTATGACTGAATATTTTTATTCTGGTTTTTTCTGGTAAGTGTACAAAATGAGTTCGCACTTTTTTTCTTGATTGCTAGACATCTTCATCGTTTGAAGTTCGTTTACCAAGTGTTATACATTCTTTTAATCGACATGTTATACTGAAAAAATAGCACCCATATTTCGACCTGCATCATCATCAGGTAAATCATAATCTTAAGGAATAAAAGTGTCAAATTTTTCTGGGGCAGTCCTTAGTTAAATAGCTTTAAATAGATCTCAAAAAATTGATTTCTTCACTTTTGTGAGGGGATAACTCAGGCTTCTGTAATGATGGAAATAAAACTAGCATAGAGTCATCTCATTTCTATCGCTTATTGTTTTATAAAAATTTTTTACAATCTCAATCAGTAGGGGAAAGACTCGCCTGCGGGCATGGGTCGGGTGTGGGCACCCTCCCGTAACTTTTGACAGAAAACAAATACGGCTATTTTGACAAATGTTTAGCGCGTGTTATGACAGTACGAAGTTCTTAAGCATATACCGGAGCAAACAGACGCATTTGCTTTGTGCTGAGAAGAAAACATTTTTTGAATAAGTGAAAGTCAACACAAAAGTTTTTTTCAATCATTTTCCAAGTGCAATAAATCGAAGAGAATCAACCGAAAAGCTGAATGCAATCTATATTTATGCAGTAGATTTATTATATTTTGTGATTCAAAACCGAATGCAACCAAAATGTAAACACAACACAATTTCCCTATTGCTTTTCGAAATGGGTGTCAAAGTCGATTGTGGGCACCCAATAGGGTCGGATGTGGGCACCCCTCTTTTTATACTCTAAACCCAGGGTATATTCACTTTGTTCTTCCGTTTGTAAAGCAGAAAAGGAGGCGTGGCAGATATAGAAAAGTGTATATATTCTTAATCAGCGTCACCTCCTGAGTCGATATAGCCATGTCCGTCTGTCTGGCTGGCTGGCTGGCTGGGTGGCTGGCTGTGTGTGGAAATACACTTTTTTGGAAAACTGAGCGAGACAATTCATTGAAATTTAGTACACTGCCTCCGTCGTCAAAGTTAGCTCGTGGGATTGAAAATGAGCAAAATCGGTCAACGGACACTCCTACCGCCCATACAAAAAATTTATTCAAAATGCAATTTTAGGAGTATTTTTCACGACAATGCAACCAAAATACACATAATTCGTAGTACAAGCAAGCTCTCATAAAAAATTCGGGTAAGAAGGCGCAAAAGCAAAAGCTTCAAAACGCTATACTGAAAGCGTTTTTTGAGATAATTGAACCAAATTTGACTCAGACACTAAGAATCATAAATGAAAGCTCTCAACAAAAATTGGATGAAACCGGAAAAGGGGGTGTGGCACCACCCATATAAGCAAAAGTTTCAAAATGCTATACTGAAAGAGTTTTTTGAGATAATCCAACCAAATTTCACTCAGACACTAGAAACTATAAATACAAGCTCTCAACAAAAACTTGGCAAACTCGGACAAGAGGGCGTGGCACCTCCCATATAAGCAAAATTTTCAAAATACTCCAGTGTAGGGTATTTAATATTTGGCCAGGCCAAAAGTTACACACTTACTAGTTTTATTTAATGCTTGTGATTTACTGAGATATCGTCGTGGATGTCCACATAATAAATTTAAATGGTGTTCTTATCCCTTTTTTCGCTTTTTTTAATGGAAAGGAAAAAACCAATAGGCCCTTTAAAGATATCACAGAAAATAAGTTATTTTCATTAAGTGTGGGTGGTAAGGTGGCATACCACTTTGTAAAAAAACTCGGTATTGAGTTTCCAAACAAGTGGAACGAGGAGCAGATGGCGGATTGGTACAAAAAAATCATGCTTGGCAAAAGAGCAATGTCAATATTGGCTAGAAATCTCGTCAACTAAACGGCTTAGTCTGCAAAGCAGTTGATCTGACATTGATGCCGAATACAATCAAGTTTGGTTTCAGGGCAACAGGCATCATGTCATTCGATCCAGACGTTTTCAGTGACGCTGATTTTGTTGCTGCCGTTGAGCAAAATAAATTAAATTTGCTTTCTCTCCATTTGTTTGCGTTTAACTTCATATTTTCCCATCTTAAGACGAATTTCTAAGGGTGCCCAGAACCGACCTAAATTTATTTTTTTTTTTTCAAAAATGATCATTTAATTTTTTTTTTTGATATAATTTTGCGAACTTTTTTTTTTTTTTTTTTTCAAAAGGAATGAGTCGAAAACAAAATTGTGCCCACTCTCGACACTATTCCCTTAATAATTGAAGGGTTTTCTTATCAAATATTCCAGAGCTCACTGGTATTTTTTCATGTGCGCACTTTTTACTTTTCAATTTAGAATTTTTTACAGTTTGTCACTGTACTTTTTGAAGTTTAAATCGTACATTTTACTTTAGTATCATTACTTTCTCATGAGAATTCAGTAAAATTATTAAATTACTAGAACAAACCTTAATTTTTCATGAGATTATTATCACTTTGTGCTGTTTAAAAATCAAATTTTGCGGATCATTTTATTTCGTGTAAGTTAAAATAAAATAAATCACAAGAAAAGTGAAAATAGTGTAAATGGTGTTGTTTGCTAACCAAATCAATTGTTAGAAACTAAACAAAGCGTGAAAGTGAACGTCAAGGTGGTGGAGGTAATAACCGGGTAATAGACTGCCGCATATAGTTAAGCACTTAAGCGAAACAATAATCATCATAATGTCAGCTATCTCATTAGCTCAATTGGTTAGAGCGTTCGCTAATAACTCGAGAGATGTGAGTTTGATCCCTTGAGACCAAGCAATTCCTTTACTTTTTCTTTCTTTTTCTAAAGAGATGCGCTTTAACGTCCCTTATTTATTTTGTTAAAGTATTATTAACCTTTGAAACCCCAACCTACGCTTTTGATTCCAATGGATAAATAAACGGGCTTGTTACTGAGTTAAAAATTAACCAAATTTTCAATTATTCCCTACACTTATTACTCCTTGCTAGAATTGAATTGTTTTCGATAGGAAAACTTTATAATAAGATTAAAGTATTATTTGCAAATGCGCCACTCATATTTCATTTTCGTGAAAATTACGAATCGTTAAGTCTAAAAAAGGTGTTTTTTCTTCTTTGTCTTCTGCCTAATTTTAAATAATTTTATAGATAATTTTTAAAAGTAGTTATTGTTCTTTTGTTGTTGTGATTCTTATTTAGTTATACACTTGATTTATTTGATTTTATTTTAACTAGATGATTTCTTTTTACTAAACTTAATTATTAAACTTTTTTTTACAAACGATTGAGGATCCCCCCATTTCTTTTCATCGCCATCATTCATCTTTTCCATAGCTATTCCTAAATTTTTTGATACATCAACGTCTTCAACTTAATCGATCACTTCCTCTACATCTTCACCGGCCTCATTGTTGTTGTTTCCATTTGAACTGCCCATTAGTCCATTCGCCCCGCCCACATCATCGTGTGGCGATTTATTGTTGTTGTGATGATCGAGCAACAAATTGCTGTTGTTATTCAATAGATTGCTGTTGTTATTGTTGTTGTTATTATGTAGCAAGTGATGATGCTGCTGTTGATTGCTAATACCACCAACACCGCTGGCTAAAGATGTTGCCACCGATAAACCATTACTGCCACCGCCGCCACCCGTAAAATGATGCAAATGATGCTGGTGCTGATTGAGCAGGGCACCAAGGGCGTTTTCTCAGACAACATCGGTCACACCTGTGTACTGACATGCAGAAAGGCCAGCAGAGTTGGAACGCGACACAGGCGATGGCGCTGAATAGGGGCTGGCAAAACCGCTCGTATGCTGTTTTGCCTTTAGACGTAACGTGGCTATGCTTGATGTCATGGCGGTGCAGGGTTCTGCGGCGGCACGTGCATGATACATATAGGGATTGGTTGGTGTTGTATACGGACAGGGTGCACCGCCGACAGGACTGTTGGTCAGTGTCGGACCCATACTGCCTTGCAGCATACTATTGTTCATGCTCACCGAAACGCCACCGGCTGAAGTATTGAAGCAGTTGACCGAATTTTGTGGATGATTTGTGCTCACCATCGAGCCGAGTGGGTTAACGGGCCATGGAAATGGTTTGGTACCTAAAGGCGAGGGAACTTTAGTCCAGTTGTTATATGGCGAATAGGATGAGTAAAGCGAATCATCGGCGAAGGTTTGCATAAATTGAGATCCAAAGCCAGGCTTAAATTCAGCTGCAGCGACAGCAGCGTTCATTGCATTCCGTTCACGTTTACGCCATTTGGCACGACGATTTTTAAACCAAACCTGAAAGAAAGGAGATGGAAAGAGAATAGTTTAGTTTTGATTTTTAAGGCAATTGTATTTGCGGAAATTGTATTTCTTAATAGTTTAAGGGGTGATAAAATATGACGAAACACCAAACTCGAATTTAGCGGCTCAAAATCAGGATCACTTTCAGTTCATAAAATGGTTCGGAATGCATCAAATGTTCTCTGAAATGGACCAAATTTTACGAAGTTCTTATTTGCATCAAAGGGAACATTTTGGTGCCGTGGGAATGCAATTCTAAGCAAATTTTTGTTTTTCATACAAATTTGAACCGATCTTACGTGAAGTGTACTACCAGGACTGAATCGTGAATTAAATCTGGGACATCCGCATAGTTAGCACAATACACTACTTCTACGCTAACAGGTCGGCTACAAAAGAAGTTATTGATTTGCCTGCTATTTATTCAACTATTGGCCACTGTTATCCAAATACATAAATTTATAATCCAGTACATATCGCTGTATACGTAGTAAGTATGTAAGTAATATCGAACTGGATGTATTTATTTTTATTTTAATGTATTTGTTGTCTTTCATTGAAGTACGCATGAGCAGTAATTATAAATATCTATAAATTTAAACACCCCCACCAACACACATACAACAAAATACACAAATACACATGCATAAATCCTGTGTTGCTTTGCAGCAGAGCACATTATGTACATAAATTTACTCCATAGCCAAATCAACCCCCAGTTGCAAATGAAAATAAAAGAGGAAAAACGGCAACACTGGCAGCATAAGGCAAATGGTAACGAAAAACCGAGGCAAAATATAAATCAAAATTTTATTTGTAAATGAGAAACAACAAAACAAAATAAAATTGTAATTTATTTCTGAAGTTGAATGCGAGGAATATTGCCAGTAGCGGCAATGGAATTACCCCAAGCCATATAAACACAAGATAACACCAACAACAACTTTTACTTTTACAACAAAGCAAATTAAAGTTGTTTTTCCATTTTTGTTTCTTTTTTTTTTTGGACTGAAAAGAGACAACACTGGCTGGCTGTGCTGCATTTTGATGAGTTCGAGTGCTTTATTTCGGCATTTCACAGTTTTATTTGAATTGAATGAATGTGGAAAGTACTTGCATGTCTATGTGTGTGTCTGTAAATGTACGTCTGTGTATATGTGCCCTGCCAAAGTTCTTGGCGGTGGAGTTTTTTACACCCTTCACAAGTTGTTGTTGTCATGCAACAACCATTTTCTTGAATTTTATTTAAAGACTCTTTTTGGGGGGAAAATCTGCCGCGTTTTGTTAAAATGGCGGTTTTACTCAAAGTTAAATTTGGCTCTGAGTCGGTTGCCGGTTGTACAAAGCAATCTCTTCGATTTTAATTTTATTATTGTTCATTACTTCCAAGATATTTTTATATGACCATTAGGCCGGGTCAAATTTTTTTGCAGCAAAGAGTATAGCAACAAAACAATCTACGAAAAATTCTAAAAAACTTTACCCAAGAAACCATGGGACAAAAATCAATATCGAGCCGCCGAAAATTGCGTTGAAGCTTTGACGTAGTACTTTAAAATTCAATAAAAAAAACAAAAAATTCAAATACTTTGAATAATTTTATATGAAACAAGTAAAAACTAGTAAGGGTGTAACATTTGGCCTGGCCAAACATTAAATACCCTACACTGCAGTATTTAGAAAATTTTGCTTATATGAGAGGTGTCACGCCCTTTTGTCCAAGTTCACCCAGTTTTTGCTCAGAGTGTGCATTTATAGTTAGTGTCTGAGTGAAATTCGGTTGGATTATCTCTAAAAACGTTTTAAGTATAGCGTTTTGAAGCTTTTGCTTATAAGGAAGGTGCCACGCCCTCTTGTCCGATTTCACCAAGTTCTTGTTGAGAGTTTGCATTTATAGTCCTTAGTGTCTGAGTAAAATTTAGTTTGATTATCTCAAAAACGCTTTCAGTATAGCGTTTTAAAGCTTTTGCTTATATAAAAGGTGCCACGCCCTCTTGTCCGAATCTGCCCAGTTTTTGCTCAGAGCTTTCGCTAATAATTCGTAGTATTTAAGTGTATTTTGGTTGAATCGTAATGAAAAAAACTCCTTAAGTTGCATTTTGAATATATTTTTTGTATGGGCGGTAGACGTGTCCGTTGACCGATTTCGCTCATTTTCAATCCCACGAGCTATCTTTTACGACAAAGCCAACGCACCAAATTTCATTGAATTATCATGGTTAGTTTTTCCGTAAAAAATATTTCCACGCACAGCCAGCCAGCCAGCCTGCCAGCCAGCCTGCCTGCCAGCCTGCCAGCCAGACAGACGGACATGGCTATATCGACTCAGGAGGTGACGCTGATCAAGAATATACATACTTTTCTATATCTGCCACGCCTCCTTCTCTGCGTTACAAACGAAAGGACAAAGTGAATATACCCTGGGTGTAGGGTATAAAAAAAATTTTAATTTTTGCTTTTTCTTATTGTATTTTAAAGTAGTACATCAAAACTTCAACGCAATTTACGGCGGATCGATATTGATTTTAGACCCATGGTTTCTTGGGCAAAGTTTTTTAGAATTTTCCATAGATTTTTTTGTTGCTATACTCTTTGCCAATTTCGAGTTTAAAAACCTTTATAATGCCTTCCGGATATATGAAAATATGTTAAAAGTTTAAAGGTTATATACGTTTTCCATTCCAAGTTAAACCTTTTCCTCAACAACTTGATGTTTTTCCGATTTAGCAGAAAAAGTCAAAAACTGTTGAAAATGCTGAAACGTATCCAAAATAATTCAAACATGTTAGAAATGCGTCTGAAGTTAAAGGAACGATAGCCTAAGCGTTAAAAAAAGTTGTCAAATGTTAATAGTCCGAAACAAATGTTTGGAAGGGCGAAGTATTGAAAATATCGAAAAATTGTAAAGTTGAAATTTCTTCCGAAAAATTATGAAACATACATATATAATTCTGGGGCAGGAAAAAGTGTTTAAGCCGATCTAAGCAAAAATTGAGTTAGAACACCAACACGTTTGCCGTATTTAAAAGTATCCTTCAATAGAACTTGAATAACATTGTGTAATTTTTGGGAAAGTTATGGATGGGGGAAATCTGACTTATCACATTAAGAAGTACAATCTCATTTGGAATAATAACTTAAGTCGTGTTATGATTTGAGGTATTTGAAATTGTGTTAAGGAAAAAGAATTTAAAACAACATAAGCTATTTTTCCAAATCAAAATATTCAGTTGAAATACTCATCAACAAGCAACGCAAAAACAGCTTATGTCGACATAAGCGTTTTTTCTAAGACTCACAATTGACTGTGATATAAATTGCTTTGAAATAAGTTATTTTTCCGAAGCAATTATTCTTGTTTATTTATTCTTAAGTGAGTAAAATGGTTTTTCCAAGCAATTCATGAGAGTAGATAAGGTTACAAAATGTATTGAAGCTTTTTTTCTGTTTGTAGAATTAAATATTTATTAGAAGGTAAGCGATTTTTTAGTAAAAGGTATGAAGTGAAAGTAAAGATTGTAAATATAAATACATAGTTTGTAATTGAAAATTTGTTAAGGAAGAAGACAACCAAACAAAAAAAGGTTATTTTTTATAGCGATTCTTGTGTGGACAAATCAAGAATTCTTTCCAAAGCACTATGTTTATGACATTTCCCCAAAATAGCAAGTCTATCGGAAACCCAGAGCATAAGTTTTTACTTGTAGGTTTCACGTACGCCTTTATAGAACAAAAAAATAGAATACCAATGTAAAAATACACCATTCTCGCGATTGGTATAATTTCATAAGAAGCATTGGAGTTATAAATAAATTACAGGACCTTGAAATGAATTTAGAAGAAATCATTCTTCTTATTCAACATCAAAACTCATTTGGAGAATTAAAGACGCAAACTCCGAAAGATTTACCAGGAAAGACGTGAAATGGTTGCGGTATTTATAAAGAGCTTTTGAGCGGATACAGTTCAAAACATATCTAGATAACGAGTTCTTAATGTTCTAAAGAAAGGTATTAATACTCGAAACCTTCCAAATACCTAAACTACCAAATGTGATTAAAATGTCGGCAAAAAAGAAAAAAATTTTAATTTTCATTCGTTTTATAAAAATCTCGCCACCAAAGAAAAACAGACATACATTCCGATGTTGTTGAAAATGCAATGAACGAAATTTAAGACTTTCATATTATATTGCTTTACATAATACATTCATATCGTCGGTTAAGAGGTAAAACTCACTAAGTGTTTCCGACATTACTGTTGATGACTTTTTCTTTTCCCCGGGTATAGGCAATATCAACTTCCGCCAATTTCCAACTTGCCAGATTAATGGGACGGTTTGATAATTTCATAATGCATTCAAACCATAATAATCCATCGAAATACGGGGAGCTCTAAAAAAACTTCACCAGTGACCGACAATCGTATCGTTACATTAGCTTAACGCTACCTGTTCAAGTCATCCATAACAATTGCAGTCGAAATAACAATTGCAGTCGAAATAGGGAGTGTCGTTTCATCACGAACCGTTCGACGATGATTAGTAAGCGCAAATCTACCTAGCGGGATTGCTTGCTACGAGTAAGTTCTTCTGCTTAGAACTGTATATTTGAGAAAGACGCAAAACTTTGCAGTACTTCATTTAATATGGTGCGGACCTCATGAAGAAAAAAAAAAAATGGCGCAACATTCTCAGGAGTGATGGAACAAATATAAGTTTGTATGGTAACGATGTGAGAGAAACGTTCGCCACGTATGTATAAGACGAAGAATTCCACGTAAGGCTCACAAAACCATGAAACAAGGATATGGCAGCTTAAGGTGCAATTATTCTGACCAACCGAAATTGTTTATATTTTATGAATTAACCAAACGAGAAACGAAACGAAAAATTTTTAAAAACATACTTATTGAAATTAAAACATTTGTAAGTTTTTGAAATGGATGAATGTTAAGTATGGTTGAAATACTTAAAAAGTTTTGTAAAATCCGAAAAACGTTAAAAAATTTGTAAAATCTTAAAAAAAGGCGAAATTGTAAATGTGTGGAAAAATCGAAAAATGCTTAAAAATTGGACATATGGAATAGGTTAGAAAATAATTAAAAATCTGAAATACGTTAAAAATGCCTTTGCGAAAGTCAAGAAATATTGATAGAAATTCACTTCAGTAGAGAAAGTCGTTCATGCCTACTCGTCAGTAATGAAGAATAACGACAGATAAAAACAAAAGTGGAATAAGTCCAAACAGAGACAAAAGTAATGTTATAATATGAAATGAATAAAATTAGGCTAGTCTATTATAATCATTATTTTTTCTTCTTTATAAACTTATTACACCAAATTGCACTAAAACAGAAATTGTTATTTGGTTTTATGATGTTGACACCAAACTTATAACATTAACCTTAGCGCTATAATCCATCTTGATATTGATGGGACATTGAAAGGTCTCTTAGTTCACTCATTTAATTCATAATGATCCGTCGCGACAGAATAAACTTTTATAGATCCCCGCATCCAAATAGCTCATGTTACAAATGCGGTCTGTCTTATATGGTATTTCGAAATCCTATTTAGTCTTTAACTACTGAATTATTTAAAAACAAATCACAAGAATTACAGTCAATACATATCATACAAGTAAGTAAGTCAATTTGTTCCTTTTTTGTCACGATAGTACACATCAAAATCCAACTAGATGAACTAAAATTTTTTCAACTCGAGATCTCAACAGGTTTTCTTCCGGTATTTTTCCGAATACAAAAAAACAGAAAATTCCCACTCTTTTGACAGTTTAATTGAAAACGCGTGTAGGTAATTATTCCCTTAGAAAATTACTGTAAAATTACAATTTTAACCAAATACCGTGTAAATTAAAGATTTTACACGCACACTAAATTTCCCAAACGTAGACAGTTTATTTGTATTGTTGTCAATGTTGTTGTTGTTGTTGTTGTTGTAGACTGTGTGTGTGTAATCCATTGTTTGTGCATTTCATTGAATCGTGTCCTTAAATCAACGCACATTTGTGGGGATGAAATTTATTGTTTGGTGACGATAGTTTCGTGTACATTTAACCCAAACGTGCCCAGAAAATAAGCAACGATGGTGTCCTATGTGTCCTCAGTATCATTCATATGTCCATAGTCTACCACGGACGTAAATTCATGTTTGTTTTTATGTGAGAGCGTAAATAAATGGAAACACGCGTCATTGGCACCGGCACTGATTTTACGGCAAGGGAAATGCACAAAATAAAGTCATTTAAATACCAGATAATTTAGAATGTATTAGACACATATATGGCTAATGGCTGGGCTTGGGAAAATCTAAATGCTTTAACTTTGCCAGCTAAGTTTTTGCTTTTACTAGTAGTTTGGGAATTCATGTAAGTCTCTGAAAGTTAAACTTTATCTTGCAATTCGACAAATCGCCATATGTTTTTTCATTCCCTCTACATTTCAATCAAAATCTGCGCACATTACAATTCATTTTATAATTCCAGCAATTAATCAAGTCAACAATGCGTTTAAATCTATTTCGAATCATCTTCAATAACTTTTCCATCATCTCAAACATTATTACCATCATCATCCGGCTCACTAACTCTTCATTAGTGTAAGTCAACTGTTAAAAAACGACACAATTTGCCCCCTTCATTTTTTTTTTTTCCAATGTCAAAGTAAATCAATCAATCATCAAAAAAGTCCCAACACTCTTCATTCGATTTCGTCATCGACTGGCGTAACAGGAACTAAACGTTGTATTTTTCCAAAGTCTTTGCTTTAAACTTTTTTTTTATGACTCTACTGCATAGAAGGTGTTTATCCTTGCATATCCTTTCAGCGCTCATATCGTTTATTATACGGAAGTCAAGCACTGTCTGTCTGTCTTTCTCCATTGTGTAAAGGTAAAATGGTAATTTTTTATAATTTTTGCACTGTTGCTTTTTCCAAAAAATGATGGCCGGAGCATCATCTACAAGTTCTATGTGAAAGCAATTAGACTTTGTTGCTGTAGTCAACAGTATACCAAAGATATGGTGGCTCTGGCAGTTTTTGTTTTGCTGTTTTATCATTGGTATAACGTGCAAATAAATTGGAAAAAATTTTAACTTCCACATCAATTTCTCGTCACATATCGATTACCTTTTTTTTTTTTGTTTTCTGTTTTTTTTTTTTTTTCATTAAATTGGTGCTGTCTGGATACGCTGTTGCTAAATGATACGTGAAAATGACATTTTACGAGATCGATGACATCACTTTTGCATGCTTCGTTAAGGAGCGACGGTGACATCAAAATTGTGATGTATTTTTTGATTTCGCTTTTTTAAAAAGTAAATTTTTTTTAAATTATACGATAGTGATTTCTTAGTTTTTCGTTATTTAATTACCATCATTTGAAATTTTCTAAATCGTACATTAAATTCTTATGAATGGTATGGTTGGCGATAAGCTAACTATTCGCTGTTTTTAAAGATTAAATAGGGGCACATATATTATAATCCAATAAACTATTGAATAGGTGACACGAAATATTCAAAGAGCTGCATTTTCGTTAATTACTGCACGAAATGTTTTTGAAGCATTGAATGGTCGAGGTAAAAACTAAGAAAAATTGTCTAATAAAAACTGCTGTTTATGCGAAAACGCATAATCCCCAAAAGTAGGGATGTATTCCCCATAGTTGGCAACGCAATTCCATTGCTTAATCAAACAATGCCCCACTGATCACAGCTGTCAAATTTCATTCTTGTTCTTCTTTAATTTTTCATTCGTTCTTTAACTACCTATGAAACAGCATTGGGCTGCATAAAAAGTAAAAAGTTTTTAATTCTCATAAGAGTTCATCATAAAATTTGAAAAACCAAAAACAATATTTGTTTTCATTCGTGTGGGCGCTACCAGTTGTATGTTTTTTTCCTGTTTCACATCACGTTGCTATGCAGTGCCGAATTCTTTGGAACACCAACGATCCTCAGTGGAGGTATTAGCACGACGGGCAGGCGATTTATCTCAAGTAAAGTACCGGCAAGGTGTTAATCTGTGGAGAGGCATACACAGCAATAATAAGTACATTTTTGGTCAAGGACAAGTTTAAGTTAACCTTTGACATTTCTGCCACATTTCCCCCAACAGAGAAAGAATTCTCTGGGTCCTGGCTTATAGCTCAAGCCAGCGGCCATAACAACTGCATTAAGGACTTTTCCGTTAGATATTTCCCAAAAAAAAAAAAAAATACCCCAGACACGTAATGAGAGCCATATTTAATATTCGCTCGAGATTAAACTAGAAGAACCAATGCAAAAGCTCTTGATATGCCCTATCAAGAGCTTTTGGATTTGTCTGAGAAATTTTAGTTACTTTACTAAACCGTTTGACACGATTATGCACAACTGAAAAAAACCAAAATAATCTGAAAATATGGCTAAAAATAAGTTATACGTGTCTTCCCGATTTCTGGATCGGTCTTTAAAGTTTTCTGTTAAGGTGTTGAGTCGACATACTAAATATTAGGATGTCAGGGGAAAAATGGATCAGTATGTATCACGAAAATATTTTCTATAAAATTTCACTAATAGTTGTCAAACACTAAAAAGTCGAAACTTCATTGCGAAAGCCAAAAAATCGTCAATATAAATAAAGATCACACACATTTTATGATAATTACATTTTTTTTACGGACCCACAAGAACATGATATAATGGGTTAATGTGTTTAAAAATGTGATTTTGCTATGACGACATTGTCGGCTCAACATTTTAATAGAAAAAAAATTAGTCCTGGTCCAGAAAATCGGGAGGACACGTATAACTTATTATGAAATTATTGTGAAAGAAAGTAAGCACACAAAAAAAAAAAAAAAAACAAAACAAATTAAATTATTTAATGTGAAAGAACGTTCGTTTTGTCCGGCAACCAAACTAACTTTCAGATAAGCTGAGTTTTGGGTTTCGGCTTGCCTAAGTTAGATAGTGAGAACATGACATAAAGCATTTCAAGTCAAACTAAATCAAAAAAATCCTCTATCTGACTGTTTTTAAGAGCTGTATTTTGTAATGACATTCGGTTTCTGTAAGTATGTATCGTTCTATCAAATTATCAGCACGTCTCTCTGAGTCCTCAACATTTACGTTAAGCAGGAATTTACAAAGATTGGTACCGTGAACAAGTGGGACAACATTATTCTCAAGCATAAAGCAAAACTAATGGAGTAAGTATTAGGTGCTTCGGTTATTTTTACTTTCTGTAGTTTGGGAAGTTGTCGATGCTTTATTAATTTCAGTGCCATTCAACTCTAAAGCATGTAATTCTTAAGCTAAAGTGCTAACGTGGTCACCAAGACGTCTACGAGAGAAAACTTAAAATTCACAGCATCAACGTGACGCGAGGCAACAACTCTGGGCCAACTTTAGTTATAATAAGTTTAAACAAATATTTATGTGGTATATTTTACATATACTTGACTATTGTATGCTCTAATATACATAAAACATATCGGCGTGTCAATTGTAAACTATCCATGGATTGCATTAACGAAAAGACTGAAACGACCTTTTAGGATTTTAATGTCCACTTTGAAAACTGACAGGATTGTCCCCGACCCCGTTAAGTAGTTTAAGGTCCACTTTCTAAAAAATATTTAATGCACCAATTGATAGTGAAAGGCTGAAAAAAGATTTTGGAAACCGACAGGAGTGTCCCCGACCCTGTTAAGGATTGTTAGATCCATTTTTCCTATCGTTTGGACAATACTTTATTTTTTTTTTAAAGTGGGACCAAAACTCCTAAGGGGAGTCAGAGATACACCTGATAGTTTCAAAAGACTCAGCCTTTACTTATAGAATAGTGGAATAATTTTTTATTTTTTTTTTGTCAATAATGGGTCCAAAATTTTTCAGTGGGTTTCCAAAATTATTCTTCGAAGCTTCACTATCGATTGGTTTAGTAACTTTTTTTAAAAAATGGGACCGAAACACTTGAGAGAGGTCGGGGACATTTCTGAAAATTTCCAAAATTTTCTTTAACGTTTCCCCATCGATTCTGGATTAATTTTTTTTTTTTTACAAAAATAGATGGGTGTCGGGGACGACCCTAATAGTTTCCACAACTTATTTTCGACCTTTTCCTAACGTAGTCGCTTTAGCCCTAAGAGTTTTGTAAGGTAATTTCTTATTTTCAACCTGCCTGTCGATCCTTCTGAATCAAAAATTCATAATAAACTGCCAATCTTTGCTCAAATTTGAGTTTGGATAGTTTACACTGAAATTTTGTGAAATAACGGAAATTTTTCATATAAAACAAAAAGTCTATCTTTATTCTTAAGCGAATGGTATTTGGATAAAAGAAGTTATACTTTTTTAAAATGATCTTTAAATAAAACATTATTCAGAAAAAAATTATAACCATTATGTTTAAAATCAAGCCGTAATCTGTTTTTTTTTTGCTCTCCTGAAAAATAGCGAAAATGAGATTGGATAGTTTACAATTGACACGATGATATATTGAATTGAATTTAAATAATATATCATTTTTAGTTTTTAGCGAACACTAATTTTCAATAAGTAGATGGATAAAACATTCACATAAAATCTAATCTCTAATAGTATATCGTTAGTTACACTGGAAGTCCATATTCAAATATATGAATATTCAATGAACTCAATCAACAACAAACAAAAACTCTGGTATTTTTTTTTTTAACAATGTAAAATTGAAATCCATTTCGAAAAACCAAAAAAGACTGTGAGGACTAACCAAAAACGAAGTGACGATGAAGAAATTAAAAAAAAGAAAATGGAACAGTGCCACTTAATGGCTTTCAAATACACAAAATGTGCTTTGATTTGGTTTCCAGGCAATTGGTGACACCTGTCTCGTTCGAAGTTTTGACTTGAAAATTGAAACAAAATCCAACCAAACTGATGGTGATTTTAATTGGGTCATTTTTGGTTATACTCATGAAGGGCAAAAAGTGTTTTAAATGGTACAAACGATGAAGTGACAAAAAAATACACTTTTTTAAAATCAAACTTTTTGTTACATAAAAAGTGCAAAAAAAAAAAACAACACAGGGGCACCATTTACAAGTGTAAATACAAATGTTTATGCACGATTATCCTTTTAGTGCTGTTGACTCCCAGCATTTTTATTCTTTTTTTTTTTTGTGCCACTGCTGCTCACTTTATAGTGCCAATATTTGCCATAAGATTCGTTTTGTATTAATGGCATTACATAGTGTAGAGTCTGTTTTTCCCTCCTGTCTGCTCGTATTTGCACTTTTTACCCCCGATGTTAATCCTTTTGTATACGAGAGTTTATGTTAAATTTTATTGCCGCCTTTATTGCAGTCAAGTTTTTTTTCTTCTTCTCTTTCATTAATTTTTCACTGTGTGGTTTCTAATTCATTTGGGTTTACCCTTCTCAGTTTGAAATATTTCCCTTTTTCAGTGCTGCCCCCTTTGCCAGTCAGTCGGTCGGTGGTGACAAATTACTCTTCATTGTTTTGCATTTATATTAGGCACATTATTATAACATTTTTGCATTCATTCATCCATTCTCAAGCAATATAATGGACCATAAAGCAATATTTGTCAACGCAGCACCCTGAATTTGCCGGATCAGAGACTTGCCTATGATAGTTGGATGTATCCGTAGTGCATTACCATAGAAATATGTTTTCATTTTTGCATTTATTACTTTGTGTCTTTGGCATTTATTTCTGGAACACATGCTAGAATTGACATAATTTCGGACGCATGTTAAAAATTGGAATAACGAAGCTAATGGTTTTGTGGTTGTTGGTGGTGTTTAATGTTACAGGATTTTCTTTGGATTGGAAAAATTTCGCTGTTTCGAGAGTCAAGTGCAATTATTGCTTTAAATAGTAGAAAGTGATGAAATTTGGAAATGGAAATGATACCATATGCTCTGAAATACATCAAATTTGGAATTAACATAAAGAAACCATGAAACAATTTGCGCCGTTGATAGCGAAATTTGTCAACATTTGTTCGAATCTGAGTTTTTTTATATACATATACTTATATTCCTTAAGTGACTTTGGAAGAAATTAGCAGCTGTTTTTCTATAACACTAATTGCATATTTATGATATTTCACTGTCACTTAATTCAACAACAATATTTTTCCCTCCTTGCTTCGTTTTACCATGGCATTGCACTTTTTTCAAATTGACAATAATTGAATGAAGACCAGCCTGACAGTCAGCACTCTTTCGACGACAATTGTCAACAACCTTGGAATAATTTTGAAATAAAAAAAAACTCAACTATGATTTGAGACAAAGTCAAAATGTTTATCGCTTCTTGAATGAAACTTAAATATCATTCATCCATCATCGATCATCTATCAACGATCAACGATTGTTTGCACACACTTTTGCCGTTGGAAAGAACTCTTCGGTGCTCAGTGTTGGTTGGTATCTGTTTTTTAGGGGTAATTTTGATTTTTACTTAATTTATTAATATTTTACGTATTTGCCACCAGGCGCCACATATTCTTTCATTGTTTGCTATTCAATAAATTTTTTATTTCCTGGCATATTGGTTTTTTTTTTTTAAAAAAACTGCACCATAGGGGTCTGACAATGCAATGCATTTTGAGTTTTAACACTTTTGTTTATGTCCTCTACGAATTGGTAAGGTTTTTCTTTCACTATTTCGCTTAAGTTTAGCGCTTAAGTTGTCAAAGTTTCATTAATGAAATGTCAAAATCTTCAAAACTATCAGTATAATCAATATGGGCTTATACTTTTGTGTTAATTACAAATTTGACATCGGTATAAAGAAATTTTGTGGAAGGCTTATTGGTCTCAAATTGAGAAAATTCGTAAAAGTGATCTATTTTTGTCTTAATAAAGACCTCGAAAAAACTACGCCAAGCGAAGCCATACCATAGAGGAACTGAGAAAGAACTACGATTGAAAATTGGATTTAGGCCATGGGTAAAAAAAATTAACTCGAAACTCGCTTATGAGCTTGAAGAACAGAATAATGACAAAAACAAATTCCAAAAAAAAATCGAATTAGAGCTTTTGCAATCATTTTCCCATTGCCCTAAAAATCCCATCTGATCCCCTCTTCAAGAAAGCCCAATTTGTTTTTGCAGCTTTACCTCCATATAAGAAAAAACCCGGAAAAATAAACAACAAACAAAAATAAAAATATGTAATCAATTTCCATGTTAACACTTGCTTTCGTCTGTTGTAGAAAAATTGCAAAAATGACTGTTTAATTAGATCAATATAAAATTATCATAAAAATAGTAATTTTCGATGTGTTTTGCTATGATGAATTCGAATCTGTCATCAGAATCGATCAAACATGTATAGTTTTTGAGATATTCTATCCTACAAACGATAGCTTTTCACTATGAGATAATGCCACCATAAAACAAGGTCCTCGAAAAAGGAATCAACTGGAATTTTGTGGGCCATGAGAAAATGATTTTTAGGTATTATGACCTTCAAGCTCAGTGTGAGCAGATATGCCAATTTAAAAAGTTGCAAGACTAAGAAATATCAGTGGACAATGACAGTGTCTTTACCCGTCCATTTCTCAACATGATTTTTTACAGTAAGTTTCCGTTGCTATTCAACACGAGCTATTTTACAGAACATCAGACTATAGTTAAAAAGTTTCCATCATAGACTAAAAGCAAGCCTAGAAGTGTTTTGAATGATCTGACTTTAATCTGGATTAGTGATGAGCAGTATTAGACTTGGCCCAGCACCTTTCTCCAGAGTGAACAATTGCTTCAAAACAAATTAATTCGAGAGTGTGATGAAAAAACCCTAATCAAATAGGTTAATGAATCCAAGGTAGAGATTTTTTTAAGCCTCAGCATGCCGATGAAAACTTAATTAATCTGGAAGTTGACTTCGATGACATGCAGAATAAAATACTTAGGTGACGGGATTCTAGATCTTAATGACTTAGATATGATTAATCCCACGGCAGTGACAAGATTTATAAATATGTAGTCTCGAACTGTTCTGATACGAAAAGAGACTGTACAAAAGATCATTAAGATCATACTGCATATAGAAACAAATTCAGCAATTTCCATTTCTTTCATGACCGTGTCTGATAGTCACAAGCTACCATCACATGCCACTATGAAACGTGTCCATGAGAGATTGTCACCTTTGATTCTATACCTTAATGATAATGCCAATTACTTGCATTTGATGATAGCATGTGATCAAACGTTCAAGAAAATATGGAGGTTGCTGAATTTGTTTCTATACCTCTCAATTCAAAGCCTTTTATAATAATAATAATCACTTGCAAGCTGGACAGTATAACGGTATATCCGAAAGTAATCTTCCCTTATAATACCCAGGTTTTAAGAATTTTTTATTTTTTTTTTTCATATTCCATAACCAAATGTAGTGGAATATATTCCTAGTCGTGTAAAATGAATTTTCCAAAAGGTGAACAAAAAAATTTCGACATGGGGGGGTGTCAGGAGGTCGTTTTATCTGAAAATTTCGGGAAAATCGAGATTTCCGATAGTATGCGGGAGAGCACACATTTCAAAAGTAGTAGATACATATGTTACGGGCACCTTTCCGAATATTCTCAAGTAAAATTTAGAAACATCGTATGTGTGATATGGCGAGGGAATGGGTTAAAAAGTCTAAATCGATCATTACGGCCACATAATAAGTAGGTCCTAAAATTCTGGAAAAATTCAAGCAAATTCCTTGATAAAAAATAAATCGACTTTGTTTGTGATGCTTTTTTAATTTAAGCCACCCATGCCGAGTATAAAAGGAAAAAAACTTGATTCTTTATCCAAAATTTTGCGTCTTTCGCTTCTTAAAGTTACAACCTAAGTATATTTTAGTGATAAACACTGTCCCGTAAAAATTTGATAACTTGAGTTACCAACTTATACGTTGGATGTTTCGATATGTTTTAACATAGATGGGGACTCTGTCTTAAGTTTTCTATCATAGCAAAATTCTGTGCGTTATCCTTTTTACATACAAAAAGTATGTATCGATTGAGACTCCAAGTTTTATTGACCATGAATGTACATCTGTACAATGGAATGCAGGACTTCCAAAACTCATTTTCAACATAAAATTTTTGGCATAAGTAGAATCGATCCCAGTAAAACCTATAACTCTAGCATTTTAAATGAAAACATCGGTGACCAGTAAAAGTAGGCATATATGGGGATGTGGCTCTCTCTCTCTCTATGAGAGTTCGATTTTGAAAGACTCTGCGATAGTTTTATTCGTGTTCCCAGAAGTCCACAAACACAATATTTTTTGAAATGCCAATTAAAGCACCATTTCAGGGCTTAACTGGTTATTGAGAGAACGACGTCTGCGAATCGTAAAATTGCACTTTGTGCCGCATTGTGCAGCATTTGACCAAGCAAATACAAATCCATTTTAACCCAAAAATACACAAATAAAAGCAAACAGATTAAGCAATGCTCGCCATTTCCAAAAATTTATTTATATCACATTCCAATGTTGCCAGTGTTGCGCAAAAAAAAAAAAAGAATTAAATAACAAAAATATTAAAAAAAAGTTCGCGCATTGCAGTGGTATTCCGGGTAACCATCTATTTGTCTGTCTATCCGACGGTCCTTGTTTTTTTCACTATTGTTTTATTGTTGCTGTTGTTGTTGTTGTGAAGTTGCCATAAATTCTGTTTGTTGTTTAGCACGTTTTGTATTTTTGTTGTTGTTGTTTGTGTTGTTGTACTGTTCTGCAACAATCCATGCGATATTTTGTGGTTTCGTCGTGTGGTCCCTTTAGAGGGGCATCGCATTTTATTGGTGGCTCAACGCCATAATTTAACAACAAACACCATTTTGTGGCAGTTTACGCGCTGTTAGCGCTTTTGCCTTGTATTATTGCTGTTGTTGTTGTTGTAGATCTGTGTTTGGTTAGGATATTGCAGTGTTGCATCAGGGGATGCAATAACATTTTTGTTGTAAACATTTGGTTGAAGAATAATTTCACTTTGGAGTTAATACCAGTAATGCGAAATACTTGAAAAAGAGATCATATTGTTTCAGTCGTTGAAAACGGACCTTAGCTTATATTTTGAGAACAACAAGTTAAAACCATAGTCCAGTAAAATTAGACTTATGAAGTTGTCTAATCATTGAAATTGGATCCTTGATTTTTTTTCTTGGAGTCGCGAAAAACGATTTTTATTAGATTGGAAAGTCTTTATTCTCTGAACTACATATATCCCCTAAGCTATAACACGTACGAAAGCCGCTCTTCCGACTATTCTATATACAATTTCCTGAGCAACAATTGTTTTAAGTTTTGGTGATGTCGGCTTGAATCTGGATGATGTTGGAAACGGCATAGAAGGCTAGAAAACCTCAGATAAATGTTAAAGTTCCTATTAGCTCCTAGTTTTAAATCGTGTAATAAAAATAATGTTCAATATTATAGGGAAATTTCGAAGATCACTTACATTTCTAATATTTTTAAAAAAATATTTTTAGTGTCAGGTAACCAATGCTTTTTTCCTAGTATGTCTGCTTCAACAAATCACAGCTTGTATACAAGATACTGTGTTAATTCCTTTGATGATGGAGGTCCAGGAACATGGTATCTTCGGATATTTCTAAAGCGTTTGACAAAGTTTCACATTGCCTCCTCATTTCAAAAATAGCTTAGCTTGGTTTTTCATTCTTCGTTCCTGCCTTGATTGAAAACTTACTTAGTTCTCTTTTGTAACCATAGATCATGATAAGTCTCAACCTTTTTTGGTAACATCTGGAATACCACAGGGCAGTATTCATGGTCCTCTTCTTTTTATGCTACATATTAATGGTATTTCAACATGTTTTTCGTCTATCTGTTTCTTAATGTATGCTGATGATTTAAAAATTTATAACAAAGTTAAACATTTCTCAGATTGCGCCACTTTTCAAACAGAATTAAATAAAGTTGTTGTTTGATTTAAGAACAATAACTAGTCGTTGAATCTTGGTGAATGTTTTTGTATGATCTTCTCTAAGATAGATGCTCCTCCGTTGTCTTCGTATAGTGTTGATGATGTTCGTTAACTAGAGTTGAACATATTCGTGATCTCGGTATTTTCTTTGATTTTCGTTTAATTTTTCTAAACATGTTAATCATATCTTACTAAAAGCTTACTCGCTTTTAGCGTTTATTAAACGTAATAGCTCGGCATTTTTAGATCTTTTTTCTATAAAATATCTTTACACTGCCTTCATTAGATATAACTTCGAGTAAACATCTTTTTTTTTTTTTTTGAATCCTTATTATATAGTGTAAGTTGTTCGTTTGGAGCATATTCAAAAGAAGTTCACTAAGTTTGCTGTGCACTCATTACCTTTTACTAAACCATTGCCATGAAGCGCGTTGTATGCTTATAAATATTGATATTTACGATATAATTAATGGAAATGTTGATTGTCCTGATATTCTTCAGCTGATTGCATTAAATTTTGATAAGAAATTTACAATCTTCAGACTATTTTTTCATTAAATGCCATAGATCAAAATATGCCATTAATGAGTCCATAAATAGAACTCTCTTATTACTAAATAAATAAGTTATATCAATATACTTCATTTGAGTTCTGTTTGAATAAAGCTCAATTTAAATCTGTGCTGTTATGGATTTTATAAAACTGTCCGACAATTTCAAAAGTTTCGTAAAACATATGAAAAAATCAAAAAAAAATTCTTAAAGTAGATGTTAAAAAGAATACCCGTGTCTCGTCATTTTTCTCCAGCACGTCAGATTTTTTTTAATCGATTACACAGTCCCACAAAAAAAAAGTACACTGCGCGAAAGATCAGACCACCTGAACTTTATGTTTTCGGGGTTGCTGAGTCCGAATATGGTGCCAGAATAGCGAAGTTGGTTCGCGTTTTTTCAGAAATCAACAATAATGCTGAAAATTACAGATTTTTGCTGGTTTCTGAAAAAACGCGAACCAACTTCACTAATCTAGCACTATATTCGGGTTCAGCGACCCCGAATACATAAAGTTCCGGTGGTCTAATCTTTCGCGCAGGGTACTTTTTTTTGGTCTGTGCACAGAACCACAAAAAAAAAAATCCTTGCGCGAACGATCAGACCACCTGAACTTTAGGTTTTCGGGGTCGCTGAATCCGAATATGCTGCCAGAATAGCTGAGTTGGTTCGCGTTTTTTCAGAAATCAGAAATAATGCTGAAAAAACCTTAAATTTTCAGAGTAATTGCTGGTTTTAGGAAGAAACGCGAACCAACTTCGCTATTCTTGCACCATATTCGGAATCAGCGACCCCAAAAACATAAAGTTCAGGTGGTCTGATCTTTCGCGCAGAGTACTTTTTTTTGTGGGCCTGTGTTAGTAAAGTTTTTCAATTCACTGTACATGAAAAAACAAAAAGAACGCATTCTTGTATTAAATCGATGAATCCGAGGTGTATCATGTGTTCAGTGAACTTATGCAGGATATTACGAGGAATATTTTTGTAGAATATTTTAACCCTCTACGCCGCCTACATATAGATCATCTTTACCCTTTTCTTAAAAAGGTACAAAGCAAAAAAAAAATCGTTAAAATCAATTAAGACTTCTTACAATCAATTTTTTTCCAAATTTTACTCCACTGTAAAACTCTAAAACTGCATTTTGGATAAAACGCATTATGAAAAAATTAAACAAGTATAATTTTTCTAGAATATATTAAATTATTATGCCCTGTTTTAAAGGTCTTCTTGACCCCTTTTTCTTAAAACTGGGCTACAACGGGTTAAAGAATTCTACAAAAATATTCTACGAAAAATGTCATAAGGAGTTACCAAACACGAAAAATTCTTAAAAACTTATGGAAAGCGCATCAGGGACGTAAGAAATATGCAATGTGAAAAGTCCTATTTGATTTTAACGATTTTTTGGGTTTCGGAATAAAATTTCGAATTTTTGCGATTTTAAGTTGAAAACTGAGCTATAAATTTATCATAAAATATGTGAAAGTGAGATTTTTGAAATGAAGTTTATCTACTTTAATAACAGGAGCTTAAAGATTTATTTGACGGATTTCTGCATTTTCTGGTCAATCTAACTATCAAAAAAAAAAAAATTTTCCAAATTTAACAATAAACACTTTTTTTTTTCCAATTGCTTCAAATGAAAGCCTAATTTCTAACCTTTAAAATAAAATATCATTCAGAATGGGATTCAGACATTTATTGAAAGTTTTCGGCCTTTGAACGCCGGCGGTTGGCAAGTTGAATTTTTTTACTCAAAATGAAGGCATCTTACGAAAAAATTCTTTAAGACATAAAATGATTATGAATGTTTTCAGAAACTTTCAGAAAATTTTGAGACATTTTATAAATTTATAAATTTAAAAAAAAAAAAAATTTTAATTTTTTCGGTTTTAGCAACTCTGTGCATCTATCTATCAAGTCAGACATCGAAAATTTGATTATTGCAACTGATTTTTGCAATATCAAATGGTTACAAAAGAATAAATCCAAATTTTCAATTTAATCATTTCATTATCATTTTATGATATGTTCAAAAAATTCATTTTGTTTCGATTGCAAAAACAATAAACCAATTTCTTAGATTATTTCATTTAGATAGATCTTTATACACTTACCCTAACTCTTGCTTCTGTCAGATTCGTCCACATGGCGATTTCTTCGCGCGTTGACATATCCGGATATCGATTACGACTAAATGTATGCTCTAGCTCCTGCAGTTGCTGCGACGTAAAGTGGGTTCTTTGTCGGCGTTGACGTTTATTTTTCTTATCGTTTTTTGGCTCATCGGCAACGGATGTCATCGTCTCATCATGACCAGAATTTGATATGTTTTCAGTTTTAATAGTGGTCTCATTTACAGCGCGGTTACCTGCAATAAAAATAATAAAAAAAAATGTATGTGATATCGGATAAGAGATAAATTACCAGGTAATTAGTGTTGAAAAACATGTGTAAATTTGTTTACAATCATTGTGTTCAGGGGCTACACAATTTCTTTCACTCTCACACAAGCAACATTGCGCTGATAACTCAAAGTTTATACGAGAAAAGGTGCAAAGATAAGCGAGTAGCGAGTATGTAGGTACTCATCGTAACTACTTACGTTAATAGACAAATAAAAGAAAGATTTTTTTATCCATACAATAGAGCACCCTGTTAAATCAAGCAGAGACGTCGTTTCTTATCTGGGCGCCTATACTATATGTATAATGATTAAGATATTGCACTTTGCTATCTCCTTTCATTTATCCCGCCCGCCCCCAGTTCGAATTGAATTTTATCGGTCGCGTAATTTAGTCTTCTGTCTGTTGGAATGATGTGAAGCCCCTTTGTGAATTACTAATTGCAATGTAGACGTCTGTATTGTATTGTTATTGTTGTAGTTAGTAATATTTTGGCTAATTACGAGTGCACGTCCCGCGCTGATAATCGTTAGCGCTCGTACAAATGTCAAAAAAACGTTGCCCAACGTCGTCACAATTGAAATTTCAATGGAAGCCGCCGCCGCTTGAGTAGTGGAGGCCCTACATTGATTGCTGCAGTAGCAGCGGCACCCTCATTTTGGTAACGAATTTATAGCCCCGGTAATGTGTTACAAAAGGCCATCGATCATTTTTCCATTTTTTTGTATTTTATTTATGTTAGTTAAAAGCTAAATCAAACAAAATAAATAAAATATTAAGGAGTGAAAAAAAAAAAATCAACTTCGAAATCAAAAGGTTTTTTTACTGATGCCGACAAAGGTTGGAACTTTTATCGTCGAGCGTATTTAATTTACGCTGCTGTGCTTTAATTTTGTTGTATGAAATTGTTATAAATTACATCTTTATCTTTCGATAAGTTTTGATTACAGTATGGTATTTTTTATTTTTTTTTATTTTATTTGTGACTACTTCATTGAACTAAAAATATTTTGGTTAGTTTCGTTGTTGAAATATTTTTGGGTGATATTTATTTATTTATTTTTTGTCGAAAAATCTTTTTTTTTTTTTAATGTTTACTGTGTTGATAATGATGTTATACGGAGCAATGAATTGGTCAATGGCGAAATTTGATACAAAATGTATGAGTAATAAAGAAAGATTTGTTGTATAAAAGAGTATCGGTTTATTTAATCTCATTTTACCGTCGATCATTCTTCATTGGCTTGACTAGAACAAAATCAAAATAACGTTTTTCTTTTTATATTCTTTCTTTTCTTATGCAATGTCATGTTTAATTTTAAATTAGTGACTATAAGGAAAAAATCTAAAATATAGGGAAGAGGGCTCGGTTGTGAACCGGGCTCGGTAGTGAGCCATTAGTTATTTTTCTTTCCCTAGATGACATGTCGCCAATTTTTCAACAGTCAAGATCGTCTTTTGACATGACTCAATTTTTGTGGTTACACCGAAGTGTACAGACGTATTGCTAGTGCCAGCTACACACATCATTATTGAAAATCGATTGCGAAAACTTTTTTTTATTTTTCTTTTCAAAGCACTATCTAATTGAGTGAATTTATTCCAAAAAAGTGAGTGACTGATTATTTACTTCGTGTTTTGATTCTATTATACGATCCAATATATAATTATGTTGGAATATTATTGAAAGTGTCGTTGTTTTCACGTTTCCAAAAAAGAGTCTTGGCTGGGTTTTGAACCACTCTGAACCATCCGTTTTTCGTACTAGATTTGTACAATAACTATAACATATCGTCAGATATATTAAAAAAACGTGTTTTTATGTCATTTTACTCGGTTTGTGTTTCATTGTTTTAATTTTAGCCATGTTGTAAGCACTGTATAGTTGAATAATTATTTAGATTGTTTTGTATTTGAACACTTCCATTTATTACAATTTTGTTTTAGCCTAACTGTCGTCATTATAACTTGTTTGTCCTCTAAGGCCTTCAGAATGATTAAAATCTCAACTTATTATGAAATTATGAGTCTTTTACTTAATATTATCCGAATTTTATTGGTATTTGCAAGATGGTTCACAACCGAGCCACTGTTTTTGGAAGAGCCAAAAATCACGTCTTTAGAAAATTGGCCATAGACCGTTGAATTTTTATCAAAACTCTAATCTGTCTATATAAAATACGATATTTATTACCTTTCCAACGGTATTTAAAATTATTCGGTATCTTTATTCTGTGAAAAGTAAGTGCCCAAAAAATAAACCCGGTTCACAACTACTACTTATATACTTACTATAATGCTATGCTATAACTACTTGTGTGTGGGATCTTAAAAAAAAAACTAGTATAGTAAGTTCGGGTAATGTGATATAGGCATTTTTGTTTTTTAAATTACACGAAGTTTCAAAGCATAGCTGCTATCAGTTTATGTATTATGTTTTATTGATGTATTGTGCAGTATATTATGATTTTGGAGTTATTTAGCGTGAGCCAATCTGAAGCTATTTCAACAAAATTGAAAAAAGGCAAAAATAGTTAAAAAATAAAATTGGCGGGTAATGTGATATACTATATCCCAAATCCCAACAAAATGTATTTTCGGCAAAATGATCATCGTGTTTGTAATAAACTTTAGTTGTGGAACTTTTACTTCAGGTAAGGAGTGATAAACATTACCAATATCGCTTTTACAAAGCTTTAGCTCATTTTTCTTAAAAACTGTGACTTTTATATAAAAATGTTGGACCAACAAATTGTTAATAAGGAAAAGCGTTTTTGATTTGGGCAAAACATTTTGCATTGCAAGTGGAACATCAAATATTTTCGGTGCCAGAAGTGCACTATATCACACTACCCGAATTTCAGTTTTAAAACAATCAGGTTATTTTTGAAAAACACACTTCAGCAAATAAAAAATTCAATTGATTTATGGTTAGGTATATTCACACACTAGCAGAATTTATTATTGCGGCTGTGATATCAATTTTAGTTTAGGCTAGATCCTAGCATAAAGCACACGCAAATAAAGTTTTGATTCACTGCTAAATCGATTTTACCACACTGAAGGCAGAATAAATAAAGGTGAGCGCTCAAAAACTTGTAGCACGTTTCTTTTTCAGTTACTGTGGTGTTGACGAAAAAATCATTATTGAGAGTTGTTTATTTAAGGAGATATGCTGGTATATCACATTACCCGCCTATATCACATTACCCGAAGTTAATCTAAGGGTGTAACCTTTGGCCTGGCCAAACATTAAATACCCTACACTGCAGTATTTTAAAAATTTTAATTATATGGTGCCACGCCCTCTTGTCCGAGTTCGCTCAGTTTTTGCTCAGAGCTTGCATTTTTAATCCTTAGTGTCTGATTGGTTGGATTATCGCAAAAAACGTTTTCAGTTTATCGTTTTGAAGCTTTTGCTTATATGAGAGGTGCCACGCCCTCTTGTCCGAGTTCGTCTTGTTTTAGCTCAGAGCGTGCATTTATAGTCCTTAGTATTTGAGTGAAATTCAGTTCGATTATCTCAAAAAACTCTTTCAGTATAGCATTTTGAAGATTTTGCTTATATAGGAGGTGCCACGCCCTCTTGTCCGGTTTCACCCAGTTTTCGTTCAGAGCTTGCATTTTTAGTTCTTAGTGTCTGAGTAAAATTCAGTTCGATTATCTCAAAAAACACTTTCAGTATAGCTTTTTGAAGCTTTTGCTTATATGGGAGGTGCCACGCGCTCTTGTCGGATTTCACCCAGTTTTTGTTGATAGCTTGCATTTACAATTCGTAGTATTTGTGTGAATTTTGGTTGCATTGTCCTGAAAAATACTCCAAAAGGTGCATTTTGAATATATTTTTTGTATGAGTGGCAGGCTTGTTCGTTGACCGCTTTCGCTCATTATTAATCCCACGAGTTAACTATGACAACGGAGGTAGTGAACTAAATTTCATTGAGTTATCTTGCTCAGCTTTCCCAAAAAATGTATTTCCTTACACAGCCAGCCAGCCAGACAGACGGGTATGGCTATATCGACTCAGGAGGTAATGCTAATCAAGAATATACATATATACTTTTCTATATCTGCCACGCCTCCTTCTCTGCGTTACAAACGGAAGGGCAAAGTGAATATATCCTGGGTTTATGATATAAAAATCGGAATGTAAACGGCTGACTTTTCTTTGCATATATTTTAAGAGCGATGAGTATTTAATGCAGTTATGTGATGCATACATCAAAATGAACAGAATTGAATGTGAACATTTTTATTCATTTCGTTGGATATTTATTCGGTAAATACCAAAATGTAGAAATGGCACCTAATTACTGAGGGTGCTATGGTTCCGGTGCCATTTCTCCTTTTGCACATAATACAATATTAGAGAGCAGTGGTGGATCTAGGATTCGAGTATGGGTGGCCAAAAGTCGGACGATAGGACGATTTTGAAAACTAATTGATCATTTTCCTTTTATATTAAGTCACAATTTAGAGCTTATTTTGGCAACAAAACTTAAAATCCACTTAGGGTGCCAAATTACTCATGATATGGTGCTATTTCACTCAAAGCCTCGGGTGTTTTGGCACTTTATAGCATTTTTTAAAATTGAAAGGAACATATTTTCAATAATTTTTGCTTATGGTGAAATACCATTAATTGTTTAAAATAAAATAAAAGGTATATTTGCTTATAGTTAGTTTAGCAAAAATATTTTTTAATTCTGGTTTTATAGCAGTTCAACAAAACTGGTGCTATATTAAGTGTACACACGGGAGATAACTTAAAAATGTACACGGAAAACTAGACTCAGCTGATGAAATTATTTGGCCTAAAATTTTTTTCTACAATAACAACATTCGTCATTTTGTTGTAGAAACAGTCAATTTATCCCAAAGTATTCAGTACCATAGCTGATATGATGACCTTAAAAAAAATAATACTAAAACTCTTCTTAATATAGCCGCTTTATAAAACAAAGTTGGATCCTTTAACGCTTATTATAAAAAGATTTACCCTTGAGTTGTTTAGTTCAATAAACAATAATATAACTTTTGATTAAAAGCTTCTACTAACACTTTGTTGTCTGAAGAATATTCTTATTAAATGCATTATATCTAAGGTACCATTTTTTCAGTACAAATACATATAAAACAAACTTACCATCTTTTCTATCACGATTTCGATTCGAAATTGATGCAGACGATGATGTTTGAAAATTATTTAAATGCGTATTTTCTAAGCTATTTGCGACTGCTGTCATTGAGCTGTGTGTCGTATCGCGGAAGTCACCAGTTTCGGCCCAAACTGAAAATAAAAAACCAGAGATGGCAAAAGGTCCAAAAAATTATTGTTTTAATATAAGGTTTTAAGGATATGAAAATACAAATATTTAAATGATTTTGGATAAAAATAAAAAGTTTTGACCATATACACTCTTACTTGCTTAGTGCAATACAATGCCTTTCAGAAAGTCATAATTCAAGTCAATAAAGAACGCATTATTGGCAACGCGAGTGTACGAAATTGTGATACTTCAAAGTGCTCCCTTAAAAGCGCCATTAAATGGATCATAAAAGGATTTATGGCATTCACGGGTTTTGCTATTCGCGCACATAAAAGGCTGTGTTTAGTGAACTGAATGAAGCTGCAGTTAAGGCAGACAGTTAAAATGCTACGCGCTCGCAAGACTCTTAGATAAATAAAGTATTAATCGGAGAGATTGTAGGAGGCGATAGGAGACCAAGCTTCGGTTGCTATAAAAGTGAAGACAAGTAGCTTACAATTGCTATTATAACTTGGTATTATTATGGTTTACAGTTCATTGTAAAACTACTCGAGACGCGCTGTTATGGATGGGACACGTAATGAGCCCCATTAAACTGAACTGTACGTAAGTTAGACTGTCATAAATTAATAATGAGTTATTGTTAAAAAAAAAGCAGAAAATTTAATTTGCTTATTGTGTGTAATAAAAATGTGAGATTGAATTTTAATGTTCATCAAATTGTTTTTAATTTGCTATTCTGAAAACATAAATTTTCTGTTCCCCATATAACTAATTAAAATAAATATCTACTAAATTATGTGTGTTAATCATTTTAACTCAATTTATAGCACACTGAAATTTGCCATTTTGATCGAAAAAATTAAAAACTTAATTTTTCTTTTATGTAACGGCTTGTGCTGGTATTTTCAGCCAAATACTTAGAGGCGAGAATGAAATTACTGTGACAAAAAGTTATCCAAGGTCAAAGTTCGGGAATACTACAGTCCTTATCTTGGAAATTTTTCGTTAACGGTTACTTCCAGAGAAAAATGTGTGTTTCTAGCTTAGGAAATTTTCTATAAAGAGATGTCGGAACTATGAAAATAACTCTTTTTCTGAATACCAACATTTTTCTGTGGAATTACTCGTCAACGAGATATTTGCAAAACACTTGGTTTCGCCACCTTTGACCTTGGTAACATTTTTGATCCTATTGATCCCGTTTTCGACTTTTAGTTTTTGCTTTAAAACACAAAAACAAACGTTTTTCTAAACAAATTTTGGGCCTTATTTCCATAATGATTACACAGGCCCACAAAAAAAAAAGTACCCTGCGCGAATGATCAGACCACCTGAACTTTATGTTTTCGGGTTCTCTGAATCCGAATTTGGTGCCAAAATAGCGAAGTTGGTTCGCTTTTTTTCAGAAATCAGCAATTACGCTGAAAATTTGATATTTTTTTCAGCATTATTCCTGATTTCTGAAGAAACGCGAACCAACTCTGCTATTCAGGCACCATATTAGGATTCAGCGACTCCGAAAACATAAAGTTCAGGTGGTCTGATCGTTCACGCAGGGAATTTGTTTTTTGTAGTTCTGTGCACAGACCAAGAAACCACCGGAACTTTATGTATTCGGGGTCGCTGAATCTGAATATAGTGCCAGATTAGCGAAGTTGGTTTGCGTTTCTTCACAAATCAGCAAAAATCTGTAATTTTCAGCATTATTCCTGATTTCTGAAAAAACACGAACCATATTCGGATTCAGCGACCCCGAAAACATAAAGTTCAGGTGGTCTGATCTTTCGCACAGGGAATTTGTTTTTTGTAGTTCTGTGCACAGACTAAGAAACCACCGGAACTTTATGTATTCGGGGTCGCTGAATCTGAATATAGTGCCAGATTAGCGAAGTTGGTTTGCGTTTCTTCACAAATCAGCAAAAATCTGTAATTTTCAGCATTATTCCTGATTTCTGAAAAAACACGAACCATATTCGGATTCAGCGACCCCGAAAACATAAAGTTCAGGTGGTCTGATCTTTCGCACAGGGTAATTTTTTTTTTGTGGGCCTGTGTTATTGTCCAAATTTATATGAAAATAATTTGGATGTTATTTCGTTTTTGTTTTTGGGCGTGATTTCATATTGTTTGGGCGTATATTCTAACGACCTGAAGCCATATTTATCCAAAAATACTAAATTAATTATAGAAAAACAATTTCAGCTAACGTTAATTGAAAATGATTATACAATAATGTTCCGCACACTTTATCACTACTGATGAATGCTTGTGATATCTGTCAAGTATCTGTACGATATCTTGAACTGAAATTCAATCTTTTATAGTCCATATGGTACTCAGAATTTAAAATATAAAATTTCTCACATTAAGTCCCGCAACATTAATGTCATTTCTATATTTTTAGCTACCTAATTTTATGTGCTCCTTTCGTTAAATGTCTCTTGGTATATCCTGGTAATGTTACGTAGTTGAAATGTCCCATAATTTATGGCATTTCCACATGGTGTCATTTAAATGCGGTTTCCCTGCATATTTTGTGCTGCATAATGTCAAGAAAAAAAGTAGTTAAAATTGTTTTCTGGATTTAAAATTAATGCTACAAATTATTGGAAATTTGTTCGTGCGAGCTGTGTGTGTGCTGGTTGTGTGGTAAAAACCCTACAGGTTGTCGCCTGTTTGTCTGCCTATATGGAAGCGGGTATCATTAGTGTCATTCAGGCATGTGTCAAGTAATTAAACGTTTTTTCCTCCCTGCCAAGTGTTGTTATGTTAATTGTTTCTTTTCTTTGCGAAGTGTTCACAAGTGCGGTTTGTTAGGTGTCTGTGCTATTGAGAATATATAGCGGTGACAACATGGACACATGCTGTTTCGTGGAAAGGCCAAAAATTATCTGTAGAATATAATATCACAGGAAATTCTCAATTTTTGAGAAAGTATCCAAAATAAATTGTCAGTACAAAATTATAAAAACTTTGATAATTCAGACTTCTTAATGAAAAGAAATATATATTTAAACTAACCTTTAAACACTAAAGAGAATACTGAAGTGTTTACAAATTTTTTAAAAATACTCCAACCTCCAAAATTTTTTTTAGACATTTTCGAAAGTATTTCGATAATTTTATATTATTTAAATTTATCAACATTTTATGATTTAAATAAAGTTTTTCAACATTTTTGCGATATCTTGATTGTATTAAGACTTTTCGGCTAGTTAAATTTTCTATATATTTCAAAAGTTTTTCCAAACATTTAACCTTTTTCGAAAGTTTTTAAGAACTTTTGCAACACATTTAATCTGTTCAAAATATTTTAAACTTTTCTCTACTTGCCCTTAAAACATGACAACATTTTCGAACTCTTTTTAAATGTTCTACATACCTTAGGATTTTCAGAATGAGCTTAATGTAAACCCTGCAAAAACAGAGCTGGTCTTGTCAAAGTTCCTGTCCTTAGAAATGTTTCTCTTGATATTATCAATTTATCTTTTTGTAATGAAGCAAAATTCTTGAGAATTGTCTTAGACCGCAAACTATACTGGGAATCTAATATACAAAACCGTATAAAAAAGTCATATGGTGCTTCCTTTGCTTGTAAAAAAATTCTAAGAAATTCCTTGAAGCTTTGACATTAAAATCACCGTCTAGATCTACACTGCAACAGTTAGAACAATCTTATTGTACGCAATAGAAGTGTAGTGCACAGCCCTTAACACAGAATACATAAGTACCAAAGAAACTAGAAAGCTTACAACATCTTTTATGTATTAGCATCACTGGAGCCCTGAAGTCCACCTCTTCAGAAATCGTAAACGCTATTCATCTGTTGTTGCCTATTGATCTTTTCGCCTATAAAACTATACTTAGAACCGGGGCTTCAAATTCAGACCTAACAGGCATAATAACATATGTAAAATACAAAGTATTACTACTGATAATACGGTTTCCAAGCATCCTCTGGAAAAGAGATTCTTGATCACATTCCCGTCTAGAGAATTTTGAAACTCACAAGTTAAGGATCCAAAAGAAAAAATAAATGTTTACACAGATGGCTCTTAATCAGAAAATGAAGTTAGAGCAGGTTTTTCTAGGTCTAGGTCATGAAGGACACTATTTAAATTACCAGATGAATACATCATTTTGGAAGCCAAAATTTTTGCGATAACCAAAGCGGTCTCTATCTTAAAAAAAAGTAAGCGCGAAGGAAATCGCTTTCTTCTTCGATAGTCAAGCCGCTTAAAAGTTAAATTGTATTAAATCAAAGACAGCTTTGGAGTTTTTGACCACTTTAACCGGATACCTCTTCAGTGGGTGCTATTCAATTGCAAAATTTTAGGAAATGAAGAAGATCTATCAGCAAAGACTGAAGCTGTTTAAGAAGACCAATCCAAAAATCCCAGCACCGCTTCAACATTTCTTCTCTTTAAAGAACGGTCATTTCTTCACAGCAGCAAATAAACGCTGGGAACAGTGCCCCACCATGCTATAACAAAGTACTTTCGGTTTCGTTTTCAATAAAGAGAATTCCAAATATTAACTGTCTTGACGCGGATCAAATGCTGTCTGCTGATGAGAGTTGTCACTGGTCATTGTCTATTTGGGCATCATGCTTTAAGATTGCGCAGTCTCCAAGAAATGGTGCAGAAACTGTCATAAGCCTGAAGAAGCAAAAATATTAGAACATCTTCAGTTTGGACAAAAAGCATATTGAAAGGACTGAATTTTATGAATTGACTTTAATAAGAGAGTTTGTGGAAGCACTACGAAATCTTGTGGTTTATGTGTGGCGTTATAACCGGCACCCTAATCGCAATGTACTTGATAAAATCAGGAAAACTCTATTTGAATTTTATCGAAATTTATAGCATCAAGCTTATTTTGGATCAAACTTGATTTTGGACACTTTTTCCAAAGAAAGTGCACTTGTTCTAAGAAATTATACATAACTGTCCCTCAATTTCCAAAAATATTAACGTTTTATGAATAATTGGTTTGTTGATAACTGCCAAAACAGAAGAACTCTTTAGAGCAGCCCATTGCATTTTTTTTTTTCGTAACTCGTTAATTTACGAAAAATCTTATAAATTTTGCGACATTTGGCAATTTCATTAAACTACAATGCCACTAACAAAGTCAAGTGCGAAAGGTTTTCAGCATAGCATCCATGCAAGCCATTTAGGATTGTTATTTGTGATGAGACATAAGGTGTAATCGTGAACAAATGGTGTGTGAAATTAAAATGTCTTAAACCAAGCAAAATATTTTAACCCTTTCAAAACCCAATGGCCCAATATTTAGAATGTGTGTGGCTTTGTTTGTTGCTTATTTTTATGGAATCGATAAATTGTTGGCGCGCGAACTTAGATATCAATACAGATAAATAAAAATTCACACATACACACACAAGTACGGGAGTATTACGATGATGTCCTTTGTTACTTTCGAATTTTTATTGTTGTTTGTTTGTTTATTTGCTTTCAAGTCATATATCCTAATTCAGCTGTCAACTGAATCATTTTTTTTGCTCGCTTTTACCCATCCAACGAAATGACTGAGAGGAGCATCTGTCACAGCATCAGAGCAGCAGCACCAACTCGTTGTAGTGACAGTAAAAAGGACAACTTCAACTGTCACACAGATCGGGCGTTTTATTTGTTTACACATTGCGGCTTCTCAAATGACAGACAGTAGCATTCATAAATCTATAGGCGTTATTTTTGTTGTTGTTGTTCATACTATGGTGCTTTGTGAATGGGAGATACTATAGTCGTCAGACAGCAGTAAGACGGATAGACAAGGCTATATGTAGTTAAATGATACAAAGGATATAAAATCCGAATCATTGCCACCACAAAATTTATTAGCAATTTTTCTATTTTCCTCCCCCTTTTTTGTTGGATGGATGAGAAAAGAAAATAAATATTTTTATTTAATGTTTGTTTTCGTTGTTGTTGTTGTTGTTGCTTTTATTCTGTGACCCACGACGTTACAGCGCAAAAATCGAAGTCAGAAAATCTGCAAACTTCATGATTAATAGTTTTGAACTTTTCCTTTCCGTATATTGTTGGTTGAATGTTTTCATTTTCAGCTTTTTCATTCAGTCGTAGACATTCCATTGTTTTTTTTTCTCAGTTTACTTCCAAAGGTATATCCCGCAGGGGTCCTTTAATCCTATTTTTATTTTGTTTTTTTTTTTTGTTTTCTTCATTATGATCATTACCGTCATTATGTTTTGTTTGCTTTCTGACTTTTTCGTTTTTTTATTTACAAATCATTTTTAACATTTCATTTGTGGGTTTGATATTTCCTTGTTTGGGGTGTATCCCTATTTCTCAAATATTTTCGATCTTTATGCAATAGTAAACGTTTTTAAATATCAATAGTTCACTTTATTCAACTTTTTATTAAAATTACCCAGTATTAACCCAATCCCCGCCAGTGATGCCATACGGCACAGTTAAAACGAATTACCCGAATGTTCACCAAAATCATTTTATAACTTTTTCGCGCAGGCTTGTAGTTTTTTATGTGCGTAGAAATGTTTGATCTATCACTTGATGCATTCCACGCGTAAATATTCCATCAACTTTTCAAGCGCGAGCGGAGAGGAAATGATCATTGAAAAATTATTCGAAAAAAATCGATTATGGCACCGAGACGTCGGCGAGTTGCAAAAAATTATTTATTTGTATTTCGACTTTGAAAAAAGTAATTATGCCAAATTGAAGAGTAATACAGTAGTTTCTAAAGTGCATATATATTTTTCCATAAGTTGTTCCTTACTAAGTGATAGGCCTGAATATATTTTAAGTGTGCCATATGGCATCACTGGCGGGAACCGCTTATATAAAGTTTAGAGGTAGATTAATTTCCATTTATTTTAATAATTCAATTCATAAATAATTTATATGGGAAAAATTTCTACCTGGTGGGGTTTGAACACCAAAAAACCCACCCCGTGTGAATGGGCCTGGGTGTCAAATGAATTTTTCGAGCCTTTTTTTATGAAGACGTGCTGTAAATGATTGTGGATGCATCTAACTATTGGGATTAAGCTTATCTTTGGTTACAATGCTTGTAGTTAATCGTGAAGATTATTGGATCATTAAAGCCACGATTTTTGCTGGCATGTCTCGAAATAGTTTCAATCAAATAAGCCGTTTTATTAACTTTACACTGAAAAAACACATTGATCCCTTTCACCCTGAGCATCATTTGATGAGTCCATGACACCGTATTTCAGACTGCTCTCATGCAAACATGAGACGATTGTGCCCTCCTATTCCACTTTTACTTCGAGAATTTATTAAGTGGAATCCCAGTTTTAAATTATTTGCAAAGCCTAGGCTACAATGTAACGGGAACTAAAAATATAAGAGAAAATTGCATTCCATACAAATGCCCACTTCCTGAAAAGACATCATAAAAAAAAAAAAAAGACAAAGAGGGCATGACAAATTTGCAGAAAACAAGGAATTTGACATCGCCATTGTAAAGTGGAATTATAATAATTGCGTTTTAGTCACTTCTACTTCACATGGACGAGATCTAAAATCGATAGCTATGCTCTTTTGTAGAACAGAATGGAAGCGTATAATGATCGAAAGTCTAGAGGCAGTCGAACCATATAATTAATGTATGGAAGGAACTAATCGAATGGATCAAAATTCACGTTTTGATGGAATCGCTTATTACGTTGGTGAATGTGATCGACTTAGACGTAAATATAGACCGTGCAAAAACCAAATCTGAAATAGGTGCGTAAGATGCGATGTAGATTTATGCGTTAGATGTTTCATCAAATATCACACTACCGCGGATTAGTATGTTAACTTACCAATTTTATTCAAAAAATATGTATGCATACGCGTAAAAAATAGAATTTTAAATAAAACTCAAAGTAAATTTTTTGCTAAGAGGTTTCCGCCAGTGATGCCATATGGCATCGGGGCACCATCGAAAAATGGGGCGTGGTCGCTTAAAAAGCTAACCGGATTTGAACTCAGGAACCTTCTTTTACCCCCCAAACGAAAAATCACCATCAAATTCAAAAAAATAAGTGCTGGCGGGGAATGGGTTAACATAAATATTGTTTAGTTTTTGGTATCGTTCTAAACGTTTTTAGAGGTCGCAAAACTATTCTATTCGAGAATAAACGTAACGATGATTGTTAAAACCCCACATGTTTTATATAAATAATCGTTAACCTTTTTTATGGCTAATCAAACTTTCTAAAAAGTTCTTTGCAAAATTATCCTAGTCCTTTTCGTTTCTGATATATTTAGAAAATCAAGGAAATTCTGGACCGAGAAAACTTAGCTACAAGCATAATTTGTCGTATAGTTTCAGCGGTGAAAAGCTAGTTTCCTACTTTTTTGGCATTTTGCGCCTCTGCCTATGTTTCGATCAGTTAACTGAGTTTTAAAGTGGTGCTCGGTTCCGAGCATTCACATATGATTTCGTACTTTAAGAACGATCAAGAGAACTCTAAAAAAATCGAACTATGCCATTAGAAAATCTGATGATGCTGAATTTTATTCAGTAAACCAAATATGAAGCTCTCCCATAAAAATTTTAGACAGCAGAGTTGGGCGTTTTTTGAATAGTTTCACACAAAAATTTGTCCGTATAATTCCTTCGGATAAAAAATTTCGAATAATCGCCAACTCGGTACAAAAGTTGGGAAATTCTTATCTATTTAATGTTTAAGAAATGGGCGAACATAATAGTTTAGGGGGAAGGTGACTTATCTGCTCATAACCTGCCCTGATAACCTTACCTAACTTTTGGTAACCCTTGCAACTGAGATTCATCAAAAAAAAAAAAAACCCCAGTTATAAAGATAAGCTTGAGGAGACAAAAAAAAAAAAAAAAAAAACTCGCAAAATTTTATTCAGATAACTTTGCTATGAAGAGTTGGTTCATCTCTTAAAGGAGCTCCCATACAAAACTGATATTCATATCTAAATTTTGCGTAGGAGTTCCCTTAAGGGATAGAAAAAAACGGGTTAGTATGTTAGAGAGAAATGTTGGAGAGGAAAAATTCATGAAGGTCGGTGAATATTTTTCCCCCTCCCGGGAACGAGGAATTTTTAAGTACTCTTTCAACCACTGCTTTGTTGATTCCAAAATTATGTCATGAGCACTTTAAAAAATAAATTAATATAGCTTATGCAGCTTTTTCAGTTTTAAAAAAATGAATATCTCTTGAACTGCTACTATAGTACTATAAGAAAAAAAGTTTTAAGCTTAGCCAAATACTATCTGGTTACGTATGTCAAGCACCATATAATAGATTTTAATGTCAGAACTAACAAAAAACACTTAATGATGGAAAAAATTCTGTAGAATAAAATTTGTAGTTCATGTTTTTCTTTTAGGTTTTGTTCTCAAAAAATTAGTCTTTAAAGAAAAGTGGGTAAAAATTTTGCACTGAAAAATAACTATATTCAATTTAGAAAAAACTTCTGTCGGAAGGACTTTGAAAATTTATTCGAATTTGAAATCAGCGTAGATTTCTGAAGAGAATGAGATCTACCATGAAAATCTTAAAGAAAACGTATTTCGCGTGGATTTGCACTGCCTATACCATATTATGTACGAGTACATATAGCCTGCTGAATAAGAAAAGATTGCGTGATGTTCTGTTACGTATTTAATGCTTCAACTTTTTTTTTGTTGTTTTAAAAAAAACTAAAAAAAAAATCGTGCACAAGAATTTTGTACAAAAATTTGTAAACTGTGACATTCTACTGACGTGTCAAACTGAAAAAATAATAACAAAACCTTGAAACAGGAATACGAATTCTGTCAGTAAAAAAAATAAGAACTATGGCGATAAACTGTCACAAAAGTTTTGACATTCGACTTATTGCTTGTAGGCCCACGTGTACATGTTGTATTTTTTTACTTTTTTAAAAAAATGTCGCCCCTGAACACAATAAAACAACACACATCTACACGCTCGAATGTGAAGAAATTCTAAAAATGCTTAGCATTTATTTTTTGGAACGTGTTTTTTCATTAAATTATTTTTTTTTATTTTTTTTTTTTTGTTAAGTTGTTCTTTTTCGGTTCTGCTTAACTACATTTTAATAGTTAACAGATGCTTTTTCTTTATTAAGAAATAATAAGACGAAAAGTAGGATGCTTCGCGATGCCTTTGACGAAAAGTGGGATGATAAATTTGTATTGAACAGTAATTTTTGCAATTTTTCACCAACAGTCGCAATCAGGTGTTAACATGGAAATTAATAACATATGTTTCGGCTATTTCCACATAAAAAATTATATACATATTTTCATATATAAACATGTACATATATAGCCTCATCAGATCAGTTTTAGTTGATTCTTGTCAGAAGCCACACACGAACCCTTGACTCCATGTTTCCACTGAGAGGAAGGCAGTGCTTAGCTATTTAAGTCACCGTCAAGAACAAATTCCTCCGTACAAGAACGCTCTATGTAAAGATCGTAAAGCTGCTAATTGTTTTTAGTTGGTAACACACTCTGGTTTTTAGGCATGCTACGCTAGCTAGCTACAATTAATTAGAAAATTTCATATTTTTAGACGAAAATTAGGATGTTTCATACTGAACGAAAAAAAAAAAAATATAAAAAAATAAAAATAATCAAAAGCAGTCCTAGTCAAGATCATGACCAAGACTACTATGGACTCAACAATTTTTAGAAATTATTTTAAGATGGAGGTGGAGACCAAAACTTATTGTCCAAGACCAAGACTTAACATCAAAACCAAAATCATAGTTCATGGTCTTGGTCTTAGTACGCTCATTACTATGTATGTGTTTATAAAGATAGTAAAGGTGTAACATTTGGCCTGGGCAAATATTAAATACCCTACACTGCAGTATCTTGAAAATTTTGCTTATATGGGAAGTGCCACGCCCTCCTGTCCGAGTTCGCCCAGTTTTTGCTCAGAGCTTGCATTTATAGTTCTTACACAGAGAAAAAAATATCGGTCAATCCAACCGATTTCAACGATAGAAATTGCACCAACCCGCAGTAAAGGTTAAATTGACTGTGCAGTCCAGTAAAATTACTGTAAAAATAGTACTGCAAAGTTGCTGTTAAAATGTTTAGGTACTGTGAAAACAGTTAATTTAACCTAGATTTTCGATAGAAATTGCACCAACCCGGAGTTTTTGTATTTTGACCGTAGAACCCTGTAAATTTACAGTTTACTCGGCTTAGAAACTATCAAACGCAGTTACTGTAAAAATAACCTTCTTAAAAGGTCAGCTAACAATATAAACTGTTCCAAACAGTTAAAACTGTTTTGGAACGGTTTAATAGATAGCACCCCAGAAGGGCTGTAACTAGCCGTTTCCAAAAACTCGAAGAAATTGTAGCAAACAACTTCTACGGCGACACCATTTCAAATGGCAAAATATCAGTACAACTCTAGCAAACTTATGTTGATTTATTCTTAAACAATGTGAGCATTTTATGAATCTGTTAAAAACTCAATTCAATACAATATGTAAAGTTGAATTCAACTGTAGAAAAGTAAAGCTGATTCTGAAATTTTGAATGTTTGTTTTTGTTTCCTATAGAAAATTGGAAAACTATAGAATACAAAATTTATAGTTAATTTTACCGTCAGTTTTTTTTTCTGTGTAGTACTTATTTAAGTGAAATTTAGTTGGATTATCTCAAAAAACTCTTTCAGTATAACATTTCGAAACTTTAACTTATATGGGAGGAGCCACGTCCTCTTGTTTGATTTCACCCATTTTTTGTTGAGAACTTTCATTTATAGTTCTTAGTGTTTGAGTAAAATTTAGTTTGATTATCTCAAAAAACGCTTTCTGTATTGTGTTTTGAAGCTTTTGCTAATATGGGAGGTGCCATGCCCTCTTGTGGAAATTCACCCATTTTTCACTAAGAGTTTGCGCTTACAATTCGTAGTATTTATGTGTATTTTGGTTGCATTGTCGTGAAAAATACTCCTAAAGTTGCATATTGAATATATTTTTTGCATGGGCGGTAAGCGTGTCCGTTGACTGAGTTCGTTCATTTTTAATCCCACGAAGTAACTTTGACGACGGAGGTAGTGTACTAAGTTTCATTGAATTATCTTGCTCAGTTTTCCCAAAAAATTTATTTCCACGCACACCCAGTCATCCAGCCAGACAAACGGACATGGTTATATCGACTCAGAAGGTGACGCTGATCAAGAATATATGTACTTTTCTATATCTGCCACGCCTCCTTCTCTGCGTAACAAATGGAAGAACAAAACGAATATACCCTGGGTATAGGGCATAAATATCAACAACATCGTCTAATGTACTGATGAAAAGTTATTCTTTCATGAATAAATATCATTTTCTCTTAACTGATATTTTGAGTGTTTCCGAAAAAAATATGTTTTAATAATTATACAGCGCAGCAAATTCAGGGAAAAAATATGCTGAATGATATCTTGAATACTTTCTTTGACTAATTTAGGATTGCAAATTCCAAATCTGGTAACCATTTTTATGCATGTAATCTGAGTTATCCTTGCTTTGAAGTGCAGAACACGGTTTTTTCAGACGTTCATCCGGGAAGTAGTGAAGTTCACTTTTGCCAACGGCATCGAATAGCCCTAATCTTCCTCTTTAAAACATAATTTTAATTTCTCCAATAGAATTATTACTTTTCGCAGATATCATCCATTAAAGTAAAGGTATAAAAATTAAATCTAGTCCTGTACAGAGTTTTGCGATACCTACACTTCAATGGATGATATCTTGATCGAATTGGAAAAATTAAATACTTTTTTTAAGTAGGAAGATTAGAGTTATTTGATGCCGTGGACAAAATTTAACTACACTAGTTTTTGGATGCAAGCCATATGTCTGAAAATATAACAGATACGATTTTGGGCAAGACTACATACTCAAAAAAACTCTACATATTACGTTGATAAAAATTTGCTTCCTGCACGGTGTGATAGATAGCAGCTACTAGTTTTTCTCAAATTTTTAAGTTCAAATTACAAGCTCGTAAGAAAAAATTAAGGAAAAAGAAAAACACAACACCACAGAATTTTTAAATTTCACACCTATCAACTCCATCCGGTGAAAATATTTTGTGTCTATAGGCTGGCGAAAATCTTTTTGCAAATCTCTTCTTCAGACAGAACCGCACATTGTTTTTGCCTAAAACTTGAGAAAATTTCACGCACGATTTTTATTACAACGTACTGCGTAAAAATCGATATTACGTTATTAGAATATTTAATGTGTATCCATGTAAAAAGACAACATGCATTTGTATTAGTATAACCCACACAGATACACACACTTACAATAGCAACGCAGAGAGGGACTTTGAACGAAGCGCTTCTCCTATTCGTAGCGTAGCACACTTGACGGAAGTGCCGCACTTCATGGGAGATTTCCGCTGTCCGTGTTTATTTCAAACTATCAGTCTGAAGATCTGTCTGTCCCACGTGCTGCCTACGCTCGTAGTGTTAGAGTCAATGTGCAAGGGTGAGTAGGCTGGGAGTGTTGCTTGCTATCTTTAAGCGGCCTTCTCGTTGAATGCGAATAAGATTCACTTGTTTTTTTAAGTATTTAAGTATTCTTTTTCAAGAGTTTTACATTAACGCCGCAGCACAAAACTTTCCATGTAGGGATACGAACATACATATAGAAAAGTAAGTATGTGTATGTGCATGTGCACACACATACATATTTTTTTAATATTTTCATTCTGTCGCGAACACCAAAAGAAAACAAAAAGTTGAAAAGAAAAACGAAACATAAATAAAGAAAAAATGTGTCTGCTTTCTGTAACCTTAAGTGTACGCACAAGAGCTCCAGTCGTAGACCAATTACTCATCCTTTAATCCCATGAAACACTTCTGTGCTTACATGTATTTTTAGGTTCGTTTTTTTCATCCTCTGAAGTTACGGTTCGCATACGTTCGCTATAATTCTACTAAATTTTTGTTTCACATGTAAAAAAATATGAAAAAAAAAAAATTGTTTAAAATATAATAAATTGAAGCTTTAAAAACTTCATATTGTGAAAATGCATTTTTTTAATGATTACAAAAAATTAGTTTCGACGAAAACAGTTCAGATATATACTAGGTATATATTTTTTCTACGATTTTCGCAACCTTTCTAATAAAATAATCTTAAATTCTTTGAGCGTCATTACTTGCACAGTAAAATTAAATATCTAAAAGGAAGAAATTGCTGCTGGCTTGAAAGTTGTCATGAAAGTTCATGGCTAATTCACTTTTTTTTCTATAATATTTTATTGATCAGTACGACAAATTTTGATAATTTGGTAGGAGGTCATTTAAAAACAAATATAGTTTCAGTCATCTCCATTATAATGATGACAGAGGTTCAGGTGGCTAACAAGCAAACCTATCGGTATCACACATATTTCCCCTTTTGAAATTTTTTATTTAATATTTTTTTTAACTTAATAGTTTTTTTTAATTATTTGTCTTTTTTTATATAAACTGTTTAAAAAAAAATAAAAAAAAATTTTTAAAAATTGTGTCCCTGTTTAAAATTTTTTACTATCGTGTTTGAGAATTTTTATTATGCTAATATTGAAATATTGCATAGGAAGAAATTTCAAATTTTTATAAAACTGATGCGCAGTTTTTAATAAATATGCCAAATGAACGAAGATTAAAAAAAGATCAGTAATTTTTTGAAACTTTTGCTTATATGGAAGATGCCAAGCCTTCCTATCCGAATTCACCAAGTTTTTACTCAGAGCTGGCGTTCACTATTCTTAGTGTTTGAGTGAAATTTGGTTGGATTATCTCAAAAGACGCTTTCAGTAGAACAGTTTTAAGCTTCTACTTATATGCCACGCCCTCTTGTTCGAGTTCACTCAGTTTTTGCTCAGAGCTTGCATTTATAGTTCTTAGTGTCTGGGTAAAATTTAGTTCGATTATCTTGAAAAACGCTTTCAGTTTAGAAGTTTGAAGCCCTCTTTATCGAATTTGCCCAGTTTTTGCTCAGGGCTTGCGCTTACAATTCGTAGTATGTGTGTGTATTTTGGTTGCATTGTCGTGAAAAATAGTCCTAAAGTTTCGAATATATTGTTTGTATGAGCGGTAGGCGTGGCCGTTGACCAATTTCGCTCATTTTCAATCCCAACTTTAATGACGGAAGCAATGTATCAAATTTCATTGAATTATGTTGCTTATTTTTCCCAAAAAATTTATTTCCACGCACTACCAGCCAGCCAACCAGACATGGCTACGAGGGGCACTATTTATATTTCGGGAACTGGCCACACTTATGTCAATAGCTAAAATCTGGCAACACCATAATAAAGTTTGACATTTCTTAGCATAAACGTACTTACAACGTTTCGATGTTTACAGTGAGTTAAGAAAATCAATTTGGCTAAAAAATGGAAATTTCAAGAAAAGGTTTTCGTTGGATTATTTTTCACAATTTTCAACGTGGATTTTCTAAAGAAGAATGTGTCGTTGAACTCAGTTCTTTTTACGGCGATAAAGCACCATCAAAACCACAGTATATGGCTGGTATAGTGAATTCAATCGTGGTCGTAGTTCGGTCGCTGATGAATTCTGTGAAGGTTGTCCAAAATCGGTTTTTGTGCCACAAGACATCGATACAGTGCATGAACTCATAATTTGATTTTGCATGAACACTTAGTTGTAAAAAACTTATGTTCTCGTTGGAAATCCCATAATTTATCAATCGCTCAAAAAAAGGCTCGCATAGTTTGGTGAAAGGAAATGATTAAAAAATTCGACCGTGGTGCTTCAAAAGACGTGTATAAGATCATGACAGGTGACGAATTATGGATATATGCGTATGAGCCGGAAACAAAATAGCAATCGACCTTGTGGGTATTTCAAGATGTGCTAAATCCAACAAAAGTTGTTCGTGGAAGAAGCACAGCGAAGCAAATGGTCGCCTGTTTCTTCGGCCGAATGGGTCATGTGGCCACTGTTCCGCTTGAGCAATGTAGGACGGTCAATTCTGAGTGGTACACGACCATTTGTTTGCCGGAAGTCTTGGGAGAAATTTGTAAAACCAACTCCCGAAGACGAATCATTCTCCATCATGACAATGCGAGCTCTCCCACATCTCGTGAAACAGGTGAATTTTTGAGCAGTTAAAACATCGAATTGATGACTCATCTTCCATACAGTCCTGATTTGGCACCCAATGACTTCTTCTTGTTCCCGACCATGAAAGGTAAACTGCGTGGTCAACGATTTACGAGCGCTGAAGAAGCAATTGAAGCGTTAAAAAACCATGTTTTGGAAGTGTCTCAAAGGGAATGGGAAAAATGCTATGACGAATGGCTTGAACGAATGCTAAAGTGTATTGATCATCAAGGGGAATATTTTGAAAAACAGTAAATCCGTCCATAAGTAGTGCCCTACGTATATTGACTCAGGAGGTGTCGCTGATCAAGAATATATTTACTTTTCTATATCTGCCACGCCTACTTCTATGCGTTACAAACGGAAGGACAAAGTGAATATACCCTGGGTGTAGGGTATAAAAATAATAGTATTAATGAGGTTTGTCAGAAGTTCAGAAAACTTATACAGGATATTAAGAGGAACATTTTTTTAGAAAACTTTAACCATCTACATACATCCCCCTTTTGCATAAGTTAAAAGCTGGGTGGTATCTTTAAAGTCAAATTGAAATCTTCGAATTTCGGCCACAAGGCAAACTGTAGTCATATGATTTGTTTCATGCAGCAGATATGCTGTTAAGTGTTGTTATCAAAATAAGATATCTTCAGCTCGAAGAAAATTAAATCATACGGCAAACGAAATTGTTCTCTAAGATTATTACTTATACTCTCTTTCATCTTGAGCACAATTGCTTTGTAAGAAGTTGGCAATACATTTGAAACAGCGAAATTCATATATTATTAAGTAAATTTAAATATGAATATTATTCTCAAAGTTTAATATATGTACTCTTACTGTGCACGACAACTCTTTTCAAACTGAATCCTCCGGCGTGTGATCACTTAAATCGTAAATATTCACCACAAACGACACTAATTCTCATTGACTTAATGCCTTCGTTTAGCTTAACTGTTGGAAAATTATTCCCATATGTCAGACAGACTGACTGACTGCAAAATCTTACCCAAAACCAAATGTACTTTTTTTTCTCTAAATGCAATTCTGGTTGCAATCAAAATCAACCCATAAATTGAACAAAACCAACAATGATAATCACATGCTTTGAAGGTTGTACTGGTTCAACCCCAAAACGGAACACAACAATAACAACCAGTCACAGACCAACAACAAATGCGCTGATTTCTCTACCAAACTGATGCTTGTAAACGAAATGTTTCTTAATTTCCCGACAAAACGGCATAGACGTGCACAATATATCTTCGTCTGTTAGCCGGCATGGGCTTGCTAAAGGGGCGCATCTATCACTTCTACTGCTGAGCCACCACAACAACTAAGATTTCGCCAGCCATCAATTCAATAAGAGTGCCGTAGACACTGATTTGGGAAAATAAATTATAATGTCATTATGTATACGCTGGAGCGTGGAGCAAGTGGAAAACAAACATATTTTTTCAGATATTTTGGTAAAACTGATATGTGATGTACGAGGAGTGCACTGTGATGACTTCCCAACTGGCATTGTTGGCACTTTTCTTCTTATAAATTGTCCTTTCTTTCTCCTCTCATTATATACATCAGACGTCGTAACAATTTTCTAAAAATGTCGTATTAGAGATTATCTTGCACTGTGCAAACTTTGAGCAAACTGGACAACTCGAGACAACAACGTAATTGCCGCTGCTGCTTCTTCTTCTTTTTTATTTTCTGCTGTCAGATTTTTGTACGTTGTACCACGTTGCTTGACGTTGGATCCATGCTGTAAACCAAACTGTTGTGGGGGTATGTAGCATATGAAATATCAAACAAGAAAATTACTTTGGGGCGCGTTGGGTGCTGCTGAGGAAAAATGAATTTTGGGGAAAAAAGAAATGGCAGTCCAAAGAAAAATGTAGAAGAAAGAGAAAACGAGAGAAAGAGAGAGTCAGAAAAACATTTACGAGCTAAACTGTTATCACAAACGTTGAAATTAATGAGCTCCTTAATGCAATTTGGCATTTGAGCAACCAACCAACCAGCCAACCACCCGTCAATGACCCAACTTACCGCATTGTCTGGTAAGTTGGTCCCTTTAGTTTTCAACGGTATGACGTGTGTGTGTATGTGTGCTAGCTACACATTGACAGTGATTTCTTTTTTTTTCGCTTATGCTTTTTCTTACTTGGTATTTCGTCTGTTGACCACAGATTCCAGGATACCTCATTATATTGCAATATAGCAAAGTAGTTTTCTGTTTCGGGGGTCGGTCGTTTTATCAACACATTCCACTTAAGTTTCACAGTTGAGGGTTGTTTGAGTTTAGCTAAAATTGCTGCTAAAGGATTAACTTTGCTGCTTATGATGATTATCTTCTCGGTTTTTGTTGTCGTTGGTTTTTTGTTCTATTGAAGGGGAAAATTTGACTCTTTGTATTTCTTGATAATTTCGGAAATTTTACTAATTTTGTATCCTCTTAATAACAACATATGGTGGGTTGTCTGTATGCTTATTGGAACTAATTTTTATTGACAAAATCACAATCGTGTTTATTGTGAAGATAAACTTATACTATAATCAGTAAAATGTGTTTAACTTAGAAGGTCTTTTTCAATTTAAAAAATTTTTAGAGCGTATTATTTTGACTGCACATTTTGGAAAGTTTTTTTTATTCAAACTTTATTCATTTATTGCAAAAGAATCAATAATCATGCAAAATTTAAATTTCTTTCCATGCATTTTTCTAACAATAAAATTATGAAAAACTGGGAATTGACCAAACACGACTCTGAAAAGTCGAAATTGTATGTACATTGTATGTACATATACTTTTGGAATTCTTAGGAGAAGCACAAGACCAAAACGAATTTTTTTGCTTCCCTTTTACCAGCGAACAATTTAACCGAATTTCGATTTATTTTTTATTTTTATATGAAAGGTCCTGTGATGTAGAATAGACTTTAACCGATATTTTGGATGTTTTTCCCAATATCTTAGATATTTTTCGATATTTTAGACTTTTACCGATATTTTGAATATTTTTAGATACTTTTGCAATCCAACCGATATTTTTGATGGTTCTCGATACTTTTGGACCATTATCGATAGTTTCGATGTATTCCGATACTTTTCGACTTTTATCGACATTTTAGATTGTTTCGATACTTTTGGACTTTTATTGACATTTTGGATATATTTCGATACTTTTGGAATTTTACCGATATTTTGGATATTTTCAGATACTTTTGCAATTTTACCGATATTTTCAGATACTCGGACTGTCATCGATATTTTGAAATATTTTTCGATACTTTTGGACTTTTAAAGATACTTGTATATTGGATATTTTTTGATAATATTCGACTTTTATTGACATTTTCGATACTTTTGGGCTTTTACCGATAATTTAGATGTATTTCGATGTTTTACGACTTTTACCGATATTTCAGGTGTTTTTGAACTTTAACCGATATGTTTGATGTATTTCGATACTTTTGGACTTTAACCGATATTTTAAATATTTTTCGATACTTTTGAAATTTTACCGATATTTTGGATATTTTCAGATACTTTTGCAATTTATACCGATATTTTTGATGTTTTTTGATAATTTCGTACTGTCATCGATATTTTGAAATTTTTTTTCGATACTTTTTGACTTTAAAAGATACTCGTATATTGGATGTTTTTCGCTACTATTCGACTTTATTTACACTTTATTGTATGTTTTTCGCTACTATTCGGCTTTTATTTATTTTGCGATACTTTTGGACATTTCTTGACATTTTCGATATTTTTCGATACTTTTGGACTTTTACCGACAACTAAGATGTCGATTCGATGCTTTAAGACTTTTATCGACATTTCAGATGTTCTTCGATTCTTTTGGGCTTCAACCGATATGTTCGATGTTTTTTGATACTTCTGGACTTTAACCGATTTTTTGGAAGTTTTTCGATACTTTTAGACTCTAACCAACATATTAGATATTTTTCGATACTTATGGACTTTAACTGATATGTTTCATGTTTTTCGATAATTTTGCACTTTTTGTACTTTTGGGCTTTTACCGATTATTTAGATGTCTTTATAGGCTTTACGGCTTTTACCGATATTTCAAATGTTTTTCGATACTTTTGGACTTTAACCGATATGTTTGATGTTTTTCGATACTTTTTGACTTTAACCGATATTTTGGAAACTTTTCGATACTTTTGAACTGTAACCGATATGTTTGATTTTTTTCGATAATTTTGGACTTTCCAATATTTTAGATATTTTTCGTTACTTTTGGACTATGTTTGATGTCTTTCAATACTTTTGAGCTTTTGCCGGTATTTTTAATGTTTTTTGATACTTTTGGACTTATAGTTTAGAAGTTTTTCGATATTTTTCGAGTTTTACTATTATTTTAAATGTTTTTCTATAGTTTTGGACTTTTACCGAAAAATTTTTTTGTTTTCACCGAACGCATAAACATTTTTCATCATATCTTCGGCATTTGCAGCCCGAACTTAAATTATGATATGTCAAGGTTTGATGGAAAATATTAATAAGCGACCAAAAAAAAAACATAAATTTTTTTACAAAATGCCTTGCAAAAATGCTTCGGATTTAATCAAGTACGGTGGACCTTGCCCATAAGGAAAATAAGATCATTTGGTATTCAAGATGGCAAGAATAGAGACATATTACTTCAAAGTCCAAAAATCAGTTTTCTCTATCCTAATAGCAACGAGCGAAACAGCTGCTGTCAAGAATAAATTGGGAGGGTACATGCATACATCAAAGATTCTACGTCTATTGCTGCAAATTAGAGACATTAACCATCAACAGGTTAAAGAACAACAAGGCAAAAACAACAAACTTAGTACTCAAGCCCAAACAAACAACAGAGAAGTAGAAACTCAGATGAATCTCAGTCATGGCTCTGATAATGAAAAGTTTTCATATTTTTAACACGTTGGTTGCACTGCAAACAGATTTATCTCATGTTTATCGCCATCAATCTGGCTGCATTTACATACAATGTACACAAATATACTCGCTCGTCGTTCCGATAGCTATGAGTTCAAATGCGCGCAAAAGCAACACATCCTACATATTTACAGGACAAATATTAAAATTTGATTACATATTTGCATTGCATCCCTAAAAATGCTCTAATTTCTTATGTTTTTCCAAAATGTTTTCTTTTCTATCGCGTGGGTTTTTTTTTTTTTGTGGAAAACTTGTCGAAGTGTAGCGCGTGTTTTCCAAATAGCCAAACAACATTTAACAAGCTGATAACAGAATTTTTATTGTCTCTTTTTATTTGTCCTATGTTTGTCTCTATTTGCACTTCATTAGTGTGGTCTTTAGGTGCCTTTTTCTCAGTTGCCAACTGTTGTGGATTTCACTTTTGTTTTGCATCATTTGTATCTACGGAATAAGTATGTCTTCAAATGATGTGTGATACAAATTTTCTTAATAACATTTCAGGTAAGCTGTCAAACTTTCTGTCATTCGAATGTGAAGAAAAATTGCGATATCTACCAGAGAATGTTTCTGAAAGTATCCACTTAAACATTTGAAACTAAGTATATGCACATAATGACATCTGAAAAATCCTAGAATTTGTTTTATTGTACCAACATTCAAGAAGACACCTTACTTCGACCCTGTGATCCTGTCATATATGTGTATGTGGTTTCGTTTGCTAAGCAGTATGACATTTTTTGACATTTAAACAAATTTGCATACGTGGTTTTTTGTGTTTTTCGCACAAAATTGTTCTCCAAAATCTTAATCGTGTCACGTTTTCTTTACACAGGTCGTTGTTATTGTTTTTTGAAGTATTTGCATAAATGACAGTATGGCAATTGTCACTGACAGTTTTGTATTTGCATACATATGTCTGTATCACAAGCTGCATGCTCGATGAATTTATACCCCAGCTACGAGTACTTAATATGCTTTGCTGCAATTCAAAAGAGTAATTTTTTAGTGTATCGAAATTCCGTACAATAGACTTTGATATAAAAACCAATTCAATTCTTAAAATATCAAAATAATATGAATACTATTAAGCTGATCATATTATGGCATGTTACTTTTATGATTCAAATAGATAGCATTGAAAAGCAGAAGACTTCCTCGATATTCCGAAACAATATTTTTGTTAAATCGTTAACATAGCAACGCCTCACTACAGAATAACCCATTTCCATCATGCTGATAATCTTAAATAAACCACTACAATCATAACCAAATGGTCATTTTAACAATGTTTTTTGATGTTAAAATATTGTACGTAATCTATTAGTTGAAATTAAGTCAAAAAATATGAGTCACTACCAAAAAAGGTCGTCGGTAGACTAAAAACCCTTAAGATAGTTTTCTCCAGTTCTGGCTGAGATCTGGCTGACATATCCAGACGAATTATTGATATATTGGCTAGAAATATTTCAATCTACCTCAAACTTGTAAAGAAATCAACGTCGTCCTGACTAAACTAGAAATATTTAACAACAAGCGTATTTTCACCCAAAATCATACTAATATTCGAAAAAATCGAGTTTCGTAAGGTTTTTTTATCAAAAATTTGTTCGCGATAAATTTCCACACTCAAATTAATATCATCTCAATATCATAGCTCAATAAGTAAAAAATAAACTCTGAAAAGTTCAAACCGTTTGCTTCGGTATCAACGGTTTCATGGGCATGTTAATAGATCAGTTTCAAACATGCACTCAATTTTGCTCGCCAGTGTAGATATGATGTACCTACTCTCTGGAAATCGCAAAGTCAAAATTCTCGCCAATTCTTTGAGTGGAATCAACAACACGGTATTAGACAGTGGTAGATCAAAATTCACGAGAAAAAGTTCGTTGGAGAAGAAAACCAAAAATCAGTAAAGTCATGGAGAAAGAAAAAAATCACCCCAAAGGATCACATTAAATGGAGACGTTTAATTTTGGCACTGGAATCTCATTAGAAATCAGAACATTTATTTAATTTCGAGGAGATATCTGTCGGCATAAGTTGGAAACTCTTAGATGTATTTGCAAAATTTTGGTGTCAAATGAAAGATATTATAATATGTAATTTCAACAAATTGTTGTATACAAATTATTAATTTGCTATCCATTATTCCTCCGGAATGCCGATTCCCTGTAAAACAATTGAAGAATATCTGTGGACTTCTGACAAAACAACCTAAGTCGAGATAAGACAATTCTCCAGGATTTTAGTCCTAAATATAAAATGTAAATACGCTTCTATTGGTATAATCGCCCTGACTCTATGATTTCTTGTTTCAGAGACATAAGGGTGTCCCATAGTTCACTCAAGATTTGAACTTAGCGCCATTCGTGCGGTGCAGAGTTATGAACCAAAAAAAAAAAAAATAGTTTGACAGCTGACACTTTACGATTAGTAAAAATGTAAGGAAAGAGGGGACTTAACGCTGCATCAACGAAATTGAGCCACATTATTGAAAAGTAGTTAATCAGTTTTTAGGCTCTCCTGAAAAATTGCCAATTTCGAGTTATGTTGTTTTGTCAAAAGTCCACAGATATATTCCTACAACAAATGAATCGAATGAGTTTTTTTTAAGTCGAATAAGTTCATAAATGTGCCAGAGTAATGTCATACGATTGCGGTTATATTATTTTATACTTATATTCACTTATCAATATAATACACTTACTTAATTTAAATCCCACGTTGGGCGCCAAGTGTAAAGGATAAATCTATGTTTTTCTTTTTTAAATTAAAATTCCATTATTTATTTTATAAATGGATATTTGATTAATTTATACAAATATTGTCTATTTTGAATTTTATTATGAAATTAAGATATTTTGACGTTTTGGGATAGTCAAACTCTTCTATAGCAAATCCTCACGAGGGCTAAAAATTCACGTCGTTTAATGCAAAATTCTTTATGTTTTAGCATTTCTGGCGAGATTTGGGGACCCATAGACAGAGTAAAACATAAACTGAAATCTTTCGGCAAAAATTGAAGTTAATTCTAATTGGCCGAAGAGTTCCCTGAGCCTGGAGTTATGTACATAGAATACATTTTTTATAATAAAATTTTTAAAAACATTCATGCAAGAAAAGTCTCAGTTTTCCAATAAGAATTTGTTTATCTTGTTGGGGACCTCATGTCGAAACAAGTATTTTGGTCCATTCTAAATAGATGCAAGCGGCCTGGAATAAGCCTAAAAGAAAAATGGCGATATTTGTATGAACGTGAAAGCGATCAATTGGAGAAGAAATAAATGAATCGTGGAAATGATGAAGGGAATTGAATATAAACTATAGCTTAAGTTTTGCATTAAGCATGAGATTATGTATATGAAAATAAAGAATTAAAAACCAATTGAAAAAATACGCATTTCTTTAGTACCGGTAAAATAACGAACAAAAATATAATGGTCGATAATAAATTACAAATAAATGTTTTAATGTCATATTTTTATATCAAAAAAACATATAAAAAATTTTAAAAGAGTTTAACAACAACAGTAATAAAAAACTCGCACGCTGTAGTCCACACAATTCCCAAGAAAAAAAACAAACAAAAAAAAAAAAAAACTCGCGCATATATTTCATGACATTTTTCCAAACAGCTGCTGACAACATAATTCAAACGCATCACTGAACGCACCCCACATACAAAAAGGCATTAAATGCAACTCCCGCCAAAAACAAATAGAGCAATCATTTTATATTTAGTGTGGAAATTTAAAAATAAAATAAAATTTTAAAAAGAGTTGATTAAATTGTGGAATCAAAATATTAGTGAAGCGTAATAAAATCACATACCACGAAAAATTGTGTTTAAAGCGCATTAAAATCGAATTAAATTTAGGCCACAGTGCTGCTGCTTCATCATCGAAATTATGAAAAAGCAATAAAATATTCCTACGTTGTGCGCTTTTTGTTTTGAAAATAAAAATAAATCGCCAGCCATTAAATTCGTTAGGAGGCGCTCTGGAACAGGTGTAACACAACCATGTTATGGTGTCTACTGTTGACACCTTTTATTGCACAAAATGGCATGCGCTCAGCAGTGATGTCTTCAAACCAAATGATCAGTTGGAAGTGATCAACTGTTTGAAATGTAACCCAGTAGATAAAAGCGCACATAAGGATCGATGTAAGAAGGTCTGATTATGCAGTCGTGTAGTCGCTGGAAGAACCTTTAACATTTTTTATATTTTTATAAGGGGGGATTCCTGAAAACGTGAAAAAGCCTCGAAAACCTCGTAAACTCATAAAACTGTCAAATTTCGTATTGATTTTGACAACATTTAGGAGTTTACGAGGTTTCGAGGCTTTTACACGTTTTCAGGAATCCCCTCTATATTTTTTATATGCTTAAATTTCCAAATAGTGAAATAGGAGTGAAATAAGAGTGATTTATAAAAAGTTCAAAACAAAAGGGCTTATTTAAAATGTTTCAAATCAAAAAGCCGTATTTCCAAAAGTTTTTTACTTTTTGTTAGAATAAAATTTTTAAAGGGATCTTTGGTCAACTCACTATAACACTGCAGACAATAAAAAAATATATGTTACTGCAAACAGCCCCTAAAAGATTTTTTCCTTAGGGTAAGTGAGGGAAATATGGACTACGTGGGTAATATGGACCACACGGTTATTTTCCACTGCATACATAGGATTTACAGTTATTCATGTTCAAACTTAACGCCAATACCTAAAGCTTATAATAGTGCGATTTTAGCGTTCGGTGAAGTCGCATGTTTCTGTAAAGTTGATTTTTCTAAAAAAGGATCAGTGATACTTTTTTTCTAGTGAGTATATTTCATTATTTCACTTTAAACACATCGCGTTTTTAAATTAATGGTTAATTATATAAAGTCAGTGAATACCATTTATAACACAGACCCACAAAAAAAAAAAAGTACCATGCGCGAAAGATCAGACCACCTGAACTTTATGTTTTTGGGGTCGCTGAATCCGAATATGGTGCCAGAATAGCGAAGTTGGTTCGCGTTTTTTCAGAAATCAACAATAATACTGAAAACTAGAGATTTTCCTGGTTTCTGAAAAAACGCGAACCCACTTCGCTATTCTGGCAACAAATTCGTATTCAGCGACCCCGAAAACATAAAGTTCAGGTGGTCTGATCTTTCGCGCATGGTACTTTTTTTTTTGGCCTGTGCACAGGACTACAAAAAAAAAAATTCCCTTGGGCAATCAAACACAAGCACCTAAGCCGATCCTCCTTTAAACATTTTTCTATCATTTTGTTTTTGAGATATTGTTCGTTCAAGTAGAAAAATTAAAACTAAAAATAATATTATTCCATATTATGGAGAATTTTTCGGTTTTTAAATCGGTTTTGGGTCCATCAAGTTATCAAAACCAAATTCGACTCGTCTTTAATTTTTCCACCTTGATTGGTCAATATCTCCAAAACTACAGAGCTTTCGGAGGAATAAATTTCAGATTCAAATTTAGATGCTCAAAATCCATATATGTAAGAACTTTAATTATTTTTGTTTTAAAATAAAATTTTTTTTTATGTCTATGAGCTTTTCTCTGTTTTGAGAATGTTTTCGTGTCCACCAAATATTCTGTGAAATGGACAAAATTTTATAGGGTGCTTATTAACATCAAAACAAAACTTTTGGTACTCGCGAATCGAAATTCCGAAGAACTCAAATTTTTTCCATACAAAATATATCCAAAATGGCGTTTTTTGGTCGACTATGGACGATTTTTTCCTGACAAGTATGTAGCAACATTGAATACCACATTATTTGTATGACAGTTTCTTCTCATGTTTTGTATCTCTTATCTGATGAAGGATATCAAAGCAATTTTAGTTAGCCTCAGGAATTTCATTAACTAGTTGAGAACTATAATAGGAAGCGAATAGTAATGTAAGTTAGTTCAGAGCTGATTTCGTTGTTTTTGTTCTTAGGCACAATTATAGCCGTTACATATTGGATTAATACTATCATCATATCGATTCAATGATCAATTTATAGAATAATAGTTGCACGGGAGCTACTTCGTTCGCCCGTTACCGATACCCTTTACAAATGTTTGTACCTAATCTCATCAATATCTGTCAAACAGTCTCAGAAACTCTTTTTTATATCGCTGCATTGGACATTTTTCCAGCGGATGTTATTTGTCACGTTGCCAGAATTTTTTAATACTCCGGGCAGTTCCGAGGGTATTTCAAATTAGAGTATGATACTTCTGGTTTAATCTTATTATCACTTAAATCAATATTATGAAAAATAAGACAAACTATTGGATTAATGCTGCCATCACATTGCTTCAATCTTTGAAATTATTAAAGTGTGAATCTTTTGTTTCATCGTGAAGAAATGAAGTAAAGTCCTTTACTACTTGTGCCACTTTTCGGAGACGAAGACCTTTACCATATCTCCTAAATAATACTAAAAAAACCAAATATTCTCGTAGGACGTGTGTCTTCCAGCTTTGAAAATAAAATATTTGAAACAAAAATTCTATAAATTATAAAATTTATAAAAATAAAGTAACAAAAATCATTGAAAAAAATACAAAAACAGAATTATTAAAATCCCAGCAAAACCATTAAATTGCCAATAATTGAAATCCAGAATGCACACATGTTGAACACGTTGCAAAGCCATTATTTTAAACAACAACAACTTCGACAACAACAACAACAACGACGACTATAAACCAACAAATATGACAACAAGAGCAACGACAGCAACAGCAACAGCAACAACAGTAGCAACAACATAACGAGCAACAAATTTGTTGCTGCCAACATTTGCAGTCGTCCTGCGAAATTGTGCACCTGAAGCTTACGAGAACTTAAACTCAAACAGATAAACAAACGACCGGGCGAGCGAACAAACAAAGGACACTAACGTAACACGTAACGCAACGCACGTTACGTACGAATAAATGCAATTTGTGTGCTTACATATGCACATCTGACTGCGTATGCACACACATTTGTATGTTAACTCCTGTCTGTGGTGAAAATATAAAAAGGACACATTTTGCTAAATTGTTTTCATACGCAAATAAATAAAATGAAATAAAACAAAAAAGTTACAAAAGTTTAACGGCAACAGCACAAAATTGCATAGAGAGTGCACCAAATTGGGCAGCACAACTTTGCACAGATGAAATGATAACCCCTAAGGGTAAAGGGTTCTGTACTGGAGCGTTTGGAGATCATAAAGTTTATTTTTTAGGCACTTTCTTTTAAATAACTGTAAAATGATTCAAAATTTAGTCTTTAAATTATAGCTCACTTTTAGGAGTGTTGTGAGTCTTGATCTTGGTTTTGAGTCTGTGTCAAAACCACTGATATGTATAATACCAAGACCAGGAATACTATGGCTTTGGTCTTAGTCATTATGAATATTAAGATCAAGACTGCTTTTCAGTCTTGGTAATTTATAGCTAATAGATATGTCACCCCGCTTTCAAGTATAAAATCATCTTTTAATTCAAAATGTGGCATCTAAAAAATAAAACTGCTTTGGAAAAATAAAGTTAGGAAATATTGAATACTCGACAATCCTTTAAAAACTTCTAAAGACCAAGACTAATAGTCTAATCATGTGAGTATGACAAATGAATTGCGTGACTGATTTTCAAATCCTTCAAGTTAAGAGATGATTTGAAATTTGAGCTTACAAAATTTATTCTTTGAACTAAAATGAACGCATAGTAAGTTCTTAATAAAAAGTTTTGATCAGTTGAAATTAATGAGTGAAAATAAGGTTCTTTATTCGTTCGTCATACTTGATAAGGCTATTAATGACTAAGATCAAGACTCAATGACAAAACGAAAATCAAGACTGATGTTTTCTAAAAAGTATTGTATAACATTTAAATTGGTGAAAAATGGACAATGTAGCCATTTAAAAATTATTTTCTAGTTGATTACCTACAACATGTTGAATGAGTAACATTTAAATAGCATGGAACAATAAAGTTTCTTTTAACATTTTCTGCAATTTTACTAAAGGGGTTCGATTTGTATGAAGCACAAAAAGACATCCCCACCACGATGTCTGAAGGCCCATTCCGGCAAAAAAAAAAACATGTTTTTTCTCATAACTCCTTTTTCTCCAGATAATGGATATCCAAGTTTGCTTGCAAAATATTGATTATGTTCTTGCAAAATTTTGGAGTAAAAAATAATATTTCGTTCTATAAATCGTTTTTTGTGTTTTTCAATCACGCAGTCGGAAAAACGATTTTTTGCTCGAAAGCATGGCATGAAAAAGTTTGTTAAGTAATAAATGGTAAGAATTATCTAAATAAACTTTTTCGGAGTTTTTGGAAGATTTTATTTTTTTTTTGTTTTGATAAATTTTTGAAAAATATCTCAAAAAATTCTTAAAAATGTCGCACGCATTTTCTGCACGATTCTATTATTGGGTGTACAACTTAAAAACCGGAATTTTTAGCGAAATTTGATGCTTTATTGTGGAAAAATGTTACAATATATTGGAAGCTACAATATTTCCCCATCTTTCAGGCAATTTATGAATTCCATCCCAAAAAAATTTCGATATCTTGAACTTAAGTGAAGCGTATTCCTGATAGGGCATTCTGCATCGATCGGAACAAATGGTAGTCTGATGGTGCAAGGTCTAGGCTATAAAGCGGGTGAGGCAAAATTTCCCATCCGTTGTTTTCCGTTGTTTTCCAGGTGATTTTTGACTGGGGCAGCAATATGTGGCCGAGCGTTGTCATGATGAAAAATTATTGCTTCGTGTCTGGTCGCATTTTCCGGGCGTTTTTCGATGATGGCACGCTTCAAACGTATTAATTGTGTTCGATAGAGGTCACCTATGAGCATTACAGAGCATTACCTTGGCACCATGGATATTTGCCTTTGGTTGGGAAGGTCCTGGTTGTCCGGGCTTCATATATGAATGTTTGCGTTTCGGGTTGTCGTAATGGATCTCAGTCACGATCCGATGCAAAAATGACTTTTGGCAGCAGTTTTCTTTTGCAAAAAAATGACCCAACAGAACCTCCCGCAAATGCTGTCCTTTTCTCCAATTTTCGAAGTTATTCATCGTGAAAAATAATAATGATGCACACAAGATAAAATTGTTTTGTTGACTGATTTTGACAGCTGTCAAATGTACCTTCAAAATGACATATATATAAAGTTCGAGCTTTCACGATATTTGTTAGTACGGACATCCACCGTCAAATTCCGGTTTTTAAGTTGTACACCCAATACATTTGTTGCCCCATACACATTTTTCATCAGATACCTTAGTAAAAACAAAACGAAAGCAGGGGTTCCACAAACTATCAACTAAACCTCGTTCCGGAGAGCCGTGTTGGGTATTCTCTGAAGAAAGACAAGTTATGAGCAAAAAATATGTTTGTTATTTTCACCAAAATGGGCCTCCAAAAGCGCCCCATTGAGATTTTACGAAAAACTTGTAAAAGGCAAAAATAGTAAGTCTTCCAAGAAACAAATTTGGGTATCAATTTTATAAAAAAAAAAATTGACATTTTAAGAACTTTATTTGACTTTTTTTTTATACAAATTAGAAAACTGTTTAGTTTGGCTACAGATCGTGGTTTTTCTTTAAAAAATTATTCCCAATATTTCGAGGAAGATTCTTCCTCATCTTCAGGGAGTGAATTCGAAGTGTATAAAACTAAACTTAAACTCACCTAATTACCAATTACCCTGATACGACTTGTATCCAAACTAAGCAGTTTTTAAAAGGAAAATATTTATGCGCAAAAACAAGTTGTTTAAGCCAAAATGGGCTTTCAGTAGAACCAGAAGATTCAAAAGCGGTTTTTCTTAGAACGAAAAACAAAGATTCAACCCTAACTAACGAAAGCAAAATCCTGGATATTGGTCAGTCTGTATTAAGAGGATTTTGTACTCCATATTTTTTCACCTAAAGTCTCAGCAGTGGCTTCTACAGCATCGTTTATTGATATCAAATTTGATCCCTGTTCGTTTTCAAAATATTTATGTACGTCTTTTGCGAAACCAAGCGACGAAGACGCGGATTATCTCAAAATTTTGAATGTCCCTGAGAAATTCCAAATTTTAAACGACAACTCCATTCTAGAATTGCATCTAAATCATGAACGGAACAGATTCCTGGTTGCTTAATATTTGTGATCAAAATGCGGATTATATTTCTATTGTTTAGCAAAAGAGAAATATTCACAAATAAAAATTGAAGTGGCAAAATAACGTTTACATTTAAGGTAAAAAGGAATACATCTAAAAACTTTGTTTATGATATCTGATATACGATCTGACATTATCTATGTTTACAACAATATTATGTAATCATAATATTCGTAATTATGAAACTAATCGTCGAAACAAACATAATGCTACTCTTCGCACAAGGGTACATACAGGACTTCCGTCAAATTGGTTGTTTCCTTTACGACCGTCAGCCAATTCCCATAACAATTTCCCCATTAAACACTTGACTCATGCATATCGGATTACACGAAACAAAAACAAAATTTATAAAAACAACTTGACACCAATGTCGAACAAAATTGAAGGGTATAACCCTCGAAACTCGAAATGGTCCAGATGATGAGTGCAGCAACAAAACAACAAAAGAACTTCATATAAAAACGCATAAGTGTCAAAAGAACAAATAGACAGACGCAGACACCCATGGAAAATTTCTATAAAAGCCGCTTATACCATCAATGTTGGAATTCATAGACAGCGATAGTGACAGGCTACAGCGATGAAGCAGAAGCTACGGCAGAAGGGTGCTCAATTAGGCGGAACATTTGGAACATGAAAAATTTGTATTTTAGTACGCTAATGATTGTGCAATGATTAGAGGTATCTGGAAGTGAACAGAAAAATGAGGAAGAAGCAGGGAATTCCATCTTTGAACAAGTGCTGAGCACAAAAAGCAGCATCACAAAGTGTAGAAGAGTAGTGTGGGGAAGTGGTGGTGGCATTATGAAAGAAAGCGTGCATTTGAATATGGTTTGCGGAATTATGAGGCAAAAATTGCGTTTTTGGAGCGTAAAAAATGTTGCTCCACGATGGTGATGGTGATGATTATGATGATGCTGTGCTGCTGCCATATGTGATGAATTTATGGAAAATTCAACAGCTGATGTTGACACTTTTTTGTGTTTGTGTGTTTTGTTTAAAAGGAATTTTCCGCACAAGACTAAAAAAATATCGAACAATTTGCTTAATTTATAAATTTCTGTGAAAGCACTAGTTGTTGGGAGGCACAACACTTGTTGCAAGGACTGCATTTTAATAATTAGTTATTTAAAGTATTGATTTTTATTTAAATAATTTGATTAAAAAGAGAAGAAGAAACTTTTGATATAGGTAATAGATTCCGTGTGATTTCAATTTGGACTTTTTTAAGGAATCTGGCTATAAATTTGCCTAATCTGTAGTGTCAGAGGGAAGAAAATTATTACCAAATGTTTTTTAAAAATTTTAAAAAATGGCGGAAATATGAGATTTGGAAAACAAATTCTCCGATTTTTGTTGTGGATTTTGGGGGTTGGACAAAATTACAAAATCGGCTAATATTGACACACACTGCTTCACAATTTTCCATAACTTGGACGTTGCTTGACAAATTTTTCATTTTTCAGACTAATTTTGGAAAGTTATTGAATGAAGCAGAAAGCACATAGTACTTTTTAGCAATATTATTACAAAAAACCCACTCCTTTTTTGAAAAATAGCACTTTCAATTTAGAATATCTCAAAAACCATTCGAGATACAACAATTTTGAGACCGGACTCGGAATTACCATCGACAAATCCACGAAAATATCTATTTTAGTTTCTGTTTGATTTATATATTTGTTTTTCCTTCTTTAGAAGATCTATGAAAACTATCTATTAGCCTATTTTGCCTAAAAAAAATAGTGCTAAGGTTTCGATTCTACAAAGCATAAAGCATAGCCAGGAGAATTAGGACTATTGATTTGAGCAATAGAAAACAGAACAGGGTCCCCTCAATATATCTTATCTGAACATAGGGCGATAGTCATGTTCGAACCTATTTCAGAAAGGTAGTGAGAAAGCTATAAGCGATTTAGGTCTTTTGCTATTTAAGAAAAAATACTGGCCCGTAGTTATAGACAAATTTAGATTAATTAAAATCTGATTTTCAGAACTTCGGGTACGTTTTTACATACTACGCCCGAATATTTTTTATACTTTTTTAGTACTAAAACTAACTAAAACACTGCACGGCCTATTTTCAATGGAAAATAGAAAAAACTGTCATTAAAATGAATCCAAAACCAAGATGGATGGTGTCTTTAACAGCCTAGGAGTATGAGAGACTAAAACTGGTGTATATATCGAAATCTTAAAAAATCATAGCTCCTTAACCGTAAAACACCATCCTGATTTTAGATTCATATAAAAGATAGTTATTTTTAAAAGATCTAAAAATTAGGCCGTCCATCATGTTTAATATTCTTAGTACTAAAAAAGTATTAAAAATAGTACTTTCTTAAATACTAGAAAACTTGAATTGTACTTGTAGCCTGATTAATAACCTTTCTGAAATGTTGGTCAGGACATGAATATCAAATAAGAAATCTGTGGCCGCGCGGAGAAATCAGGTAACTCCATTTTTCAAAAACGGGAGAAAAACGCGTTTAACTTTATTGATGAATTTAGCATGTTTTTTCATTTTTATTCGTTTTCTGACGTAAAATAAAGTGGGGAACTCTATTTTGAATGAGAATGAAGATTTTTTAAGACATTTTACTCAATTTTAGGCACAAATACAGCTAAACACAATCAGTTACCTGGTTTTTCCGCAAAAATGGAGTTACCTGATTTTTCCAAAAATATGTTCTATTTTCAATATATGAGAATGTTACAACCCAACGAAGCACTTCGAGCCAATGACCTGCCTATGTTAATTTCTGCGCTATTGGATACGACAGAGATGCTCTAACTGCTGTATTAGAGCGCTTCGGAAGCACTATCGATGCGCTCTGCTCCCTATTGTTAATCATCGATCGAATGATGAAAGCTTAATTGTGAGGAAATCGGCAAGGTTGCGACAGAAGAAACTGTAGTTGTATTTCATCAAAGCAGCCATTTGAAATAAATCAAACATGAAATTTTTTATTTCCATGATTTGAATGTGCAATTTCGAAAAGGTCACATCTCCTAAACGAGGCAAAAGGAATGTCATAATATAGATTGGCTGACATTTTGTTCGGAATGAATAAAATTTATCTCTGTTTTCATGAAAAATTTACTTGATGATGTAGAATTAAGCTGAAAAAATTGTATCGATCAAATAACCGATCATTATGGCACATAATTTATATGACATTACTTTTGTCTCGTTTTGGAGATGTTATCTTTTCGAAATTGCACATTCATATCATGGAAATAAAAAACGAAATGCTTCAAAAGCAAGTTTGCAGAAAACTTACCGAGGCCCAATAACTGATGCTAAGGCACTTTTTGAATGGTACTTAGTACTTTTTTCCATATACAAAAATTACTTTGGGCGCATAGCGTAATTCAATACCTTTCTAAAAATAGTCCAAACATGAAAATGTGTTAAGAAATGTTTCAGTTATGGGCCATTTTGTGGAGCAAAATTAGCTTTGGTCTTGTGTCTTGTTCTTGGTCTTGGTAATTTTGCGAGACCAAGAACAAGACCAAGACTGCTATGGTCTTGGTCTTGCACACGATAATCGTCAAGACCAAGACTGCTTTTCAGTATTTGTAATTTATAGTTAAAAGGTGTTTCACGCCCGTTTCGAAGATAAAATCATCTTAAAAACCCAACTGCTTTGGAAAAATAAGGTTTTGAAACTTTGAATACTCAATATCTCTAGAAATTTTTTCAAAACCTAAACCAAGACAGAGACCAAGACTTAATGAGCAAGATAAAGACCAAGACTCAATATCAAAACCAAGACCAAGACTGCTATTGTCTTGGTCTTGGTTTGCTCATCACTAATGTGAAGATAAGAACGCACCAAACTTTGTAATCCTACCTGCTCCCTTTTTTAAAAAGAGGCCGAAAAACGGTTCACTTAAAAAAAATACAACAAACCAAAACATAAATAGTAATTTTCGATGTAGTTGTTGGTGTTGAATCCGAATCCAGTCTCGAAATTGCTCTATCACGTATGGTTTTTGAGATATTCTAACCCAAAAAGTTCAAAACCGCGATTTTTGAGGTCATATATAGAACGCATTAAATTTTGTTTGCTCTTTTCTACTAAATGCAGCTCTTAGTTCTATTCTTCGTCTTCAAAATAAACTATAAATTGCTCTTGCATGATTTTTCTTTAAAAAGTTATGACCATATGAAATTGAAACCATGGAGTGAAAAATAATAGGAGAATCCACATACGATTTTAAGCTTTCATATATCATATTAAAGTGGTCATAACTTTTTAAGACAAAATTATACGAGACCAATTCATAGCTTATTTTGAAGACGAAAAGTAGTACTAAGCGATGCATTTAGTAGAAAAGAGCATAACTATTAAGTGCATCATCTAAATATCCTCAAAAATTGTGTTTTCAAACTTTTAGGTTAGCATATCTCAAAAACCATACGTGATAGAGCAATTTCGGGACTGGATTTGGATTCAGCACCAACAACTATATCGGAAATTTTTTTGTTTTGGTTTGTTGTTTTTTTTTTTTAAGTGTACCGCTTTTCGGCCTCTTTTTAAAAAATAGAGCAGATATGATTCCAAAGTTTTGTGCGTTTTTATCTTCACCAACCTATGAATGTCGGATTTGGTTTGGCTTCCTGCCTATCGTGTATATGGTATCAAAAGAGCGACAAAAGCCAAGTACTTCAATCGTGAAAATTGCTCTATTCAAAAATATGGAGATCACATTATTTGAGATAAGTGAACTTATGGTTTTTCTGTTTTTTGTGTTTTTTTTTTTTCATAAATGACAAATTACACGAACATTACTGAATCGACAAGAAAAACAAAAGAGACAAGCAATAAAACTGCCTGTTCACACCATTTTGACGTTTGTGTCTTCAGCGTCGTCGCCTACTTGTAATCGCAATCGAAGTCGAACAAGTCGAGGGCTGTGTGAGTTATGAGCTCATTAATTATTTGTTAATTTGTCACATTTGGTGGCGATGAAGACGACAAGTTGCTTCCTTTCAGATATTCAGAAGATACAGCAAATAATAATGGTGGCAGATCGCGATAGCGATGATGATCGTGTATTTATCGTAACATATGAAGCGTAACGAAGTCGAAGAATTTTAGCTGCTTTAAAAACGTATAAATTTCAACATTAATTGGCCGCAAAATTGCACACTACTTAAGAAGAAATTGGGAAAATGAGAAAGTCTTTGTTTTATAGATACTGGAATTGCTTTGGTATGGGACAATAAAAAATTTAATTTAATTTTAGGTCGGTGGTATTGAAACAAAGTGAACTTGGAAAATGGAAAAAAAAAAAATTGGATTAAAATTTTAAATATTTCAACTTGATACTTAGGAGTATGTTAGTTATTCCAACTAATTCCACATTTCCCTATATTCATCCATATATTTGTGTGGGTTTTGTGAAAAACGAACATACTAAAGGCAACACTTTTCCATCAACGTAGAATTTACTACAAGCTTGACGAGACGCTTTGAAGTAAACGAACAGTTATTAACAGAGAGCCGTCGAGGACAGTCGCAGTTGAGGAGGTGCACGGGTATAGATTTGATAATTATGGCAGGAAAAAGGCAGCAAACTGTCTTGTCTTTGTCAAAGTTAAAATGCTAAAGTATAGGGTTAAGGCTTAAATTTTTAGATAATAAACTTCTGAAAGGCTTTGTAGTTGCTCCTTTTACTTAAAAATAAGTTAATACTACATAATATTTTACTACGTAATATGGCTTAAGTACTTACTTCTGAGCTTCTCTAACGGTTCATGCTTTGGCGTATGTGGTGGCACTACCGAATGATGTGGATGCTGTGCATAACTATTGACAAGATCCTGTTGGGCACTATGATGCAAATGACTTAAACTACCGATGGGCATCAGACCCGATATGGCTGGTGATATGCTAACTGATGAGCTGGAATCATGTAAGCTGTGATGATTGTGCAAATGATCGGCCGACGATGTACTGCCACCATTCACTGTCGAACTGCCAGTGCTACCAGTGCTCATGCCGGTGCTTGTCGTGCCACCGCTCTCTGCGGAACCCGCTGAACCGGCACCCGCAGCTGTACCCGCACTTACAAGATCCTGTAGACAGAGTCCCGTAGATTCTGCAGACATGGCTTCTAGGCCATTCATAGCACCACCACCACCATTAGCTGAGCTGGTGACGACCCCGAGGCCGCCACCCGCCCGCTCCATACCTAAATACGTAGGAAAAATGGTGGAGAAGCTTTGGGCCACAGCCTGATGCGGCTGATGGTGATGCAGCGCGGTTTGCTGATGATGATGATGAGCGTGTAGAGGTGGCAGATGATGATCTCTGCCAGAGAACTTCGTCGTGACGACGTCCTTAATATGTTGCAAAAATGTAGTCGTCGTCTTGAGGCCGGTATCTTCCAAATAGGGGTCAAGAGAAGTTATCGCTGCTGACTGAATCAAACTCAAGTAATGCAGTTAAACTTTAAAGAGTGCAAAATGGAGCTGAAAAGAGAGAGAGAGAGAGCAAATTATTACATGAGTATTCCACATAATTTTGTTTTTACTACAAATGTCAGCTGAACGAACTTATTTCGACTATCAAACAGTACTACTTCGTAGCTTTTATTGTTGGTGTCATAAAAATTAAAAAAATCTCTTTATCTCGTTTTTTTTTATCTCAAAACGGTTTACTTAACAAATTTACAAATAAAACAATAGGCTTAACCCCAACACCACCCATGTTGACACCATTGAAACTCCAAGAGGGTTAAGTGTTTTGTTTTTTGTTTTTGTTCTATTTTGTTACCAAACCTGAGGTATACAAAGAAAATATCGCGTCTCACCGAAATTTCAAAATGCTGCAAATTTAACACATACGCGGTCTTAAGTTGCCAACACGCACTGGATGGACAGACAGACAGACAAGTTGAATAACGGACAACTTTACTGTATGGTAGCATTTTGTACGTGTACTAGAATACTTCTTCAGATTCAGATTTCCCCCCTCTTTCATTTTCCACCACTCTTTCACCCCCAAGCAACCAACGACTGTTATGCGGCTATTTGTAAGAGATAACGTAGATAGAATACTCGTCGTATCAGATAAGGATTGCACGTTATCTATGTAAAAATATTTACATTTCTGTGAATTTTTTATAGCTCTGCCTGTGTCTTATCTGTGCACTGGGTTCCAATCTCTCTTTCGCACTTGGTCCGTTTGGAAGCTTCTTTTTTTTTTTTTGCTTGTTTTGAAATTTTTATTATATTGACCCCCGTTGAAGAATGTTGCTATAAGTTTTATGGATGGTGCTATAAAAGTTATGTGTAGACTAATAAGGTTATGCAGTGGCTTCCAAAAAAGATATATTACGAGGTCGAACTAGAACTTGATGAGAAGCGCAAAACTTTTCATAAATTTAGAAGCATTTAAAATGCTCAACTTCACTTACTACTCTTATAATGTGTTGAGGGTGCTGATTGTTTGAATTTCACAAAATGGTAGAGAAGCTTGACTCGAAACTTTTCGGAAATTTACATATGTTTTAATCCCCAACAAAAATTTTAGCTTTTCTAAAATTGACTCACTATGTATGCCTCAAAGGAGAGGATGCTTTTGAAAACTCGTTGGACTCGATATCAATACTTCATGCTAACGTTAGACCAGAGCTTCCTTACAGAAAAAAACAGCCCTCTTTGTGATTCTCAGGCTATGTGAAATTCAAAGCCCTCTCTACTAAAACAACCTCAACCGAGGACTACTATATGCCACATTTTTTTACGGGTCCGATTCATTTTATATATTATCAAAGTAGAATTTATACATTCGTATGAACTATGATTTCTAAACGATCTTCTATGGAATTTTGTTTTTACTAATTTTATGAACTTTTAGTCAATATTTGCAAGAATCTAAAATTCCATGAATTATGTTTTTTTCATCAAAATAATATGTTTTGCGTTGTTCAACAGCACGGTCATTTGGTAGTTTTACCTGGAAAGTTTTCCGGGATTGATGAAAATGAGTAATTTTAAAGATATCTATGTGCTCTTTCCGAATTTAAACTGTGACACCTCTTATCTTTGCGACTCGCGCCGCACAGTGGCGCTAAAGTGACTTTCCGACCATAATAATTAAGCGACTAAAACTTAATATACTTAAAAGTCCCCTTTTAATCTGTCTGGCCATATTTTTTATTTTGGTTTTACATTCAAGATGGCGGATCAAAACTAGTAGTTAATATATAATACCGAGCTGTGATTTTGGATGCTGTAAAATTCTAAAACTACATTTCGGAAGAATTTGATTTTTTTTTTTTTTTTCAACAAAAGAAATATATTTTATGAGATATTAACCCATTATATTCTGTTTTATTGGTCATTTTGACCCATTTTTCCCAAAAACTGGGCTATAATACAATAGGTTAAAGTATTCCACGAAAAGTTCATTACAGGTCATCAAAGATGAGAAATGCCTAAAACTTAAGAAAATGGTTTAAAAGTCCAAGCATAGACATTAAACGATTTTTAAAGCGGAGATCGAAGTACACACTTTTCAAAAGTCTAAGATTTTTCAAAATCGACAAAATTGTTGTGAATTGTAATTTATGGGGAATTCCATTGTGACTTATTCGACATTTTGCTACTGATTATGACAAGAGTTTGGTCATAACTTAGTTATTTTAAGCCCAAAGACTGTGAAAATAGTCTCGAAAAATATCTAAAGTAGAGTCAATAAAGCCTTTTAGTCGGAAGTCCTCAAGATCAGCTAAGATTTTTATGATTTTTTTTTTCAAATTTTTTATTTTTTTTTTAAATCAGAAACGTTGTTTATGGTGCAATTGCAGAAATATGTGACTACGATTGAAGACTTCAAAATAAAAGCCAGCGATTTCGAAGAAGAAAATAGAATATTTTGAATTTGTGACTCGACGGGACATTCTGTTCTGACATGCGGCAAAAGAATGAAATCAGTACAATTTTTGTAGTGCATAATCGAATTTTTGATGTTTTAATGATGTCTATGATAATAAGCAATTACTTCTTAGGACGATATTTGGTCACAAATCAAAGCTGCATAAATCAAATTTGGACCGATTTACTTTTTGATTAAAAATCGGCCCAATCTGATATTCCTTACTGCCACAGGCAATAAGAGAGGATGTCGTAATGATAAGTTTTGAAGTAAAAACCATTTCTCATAAGAAATAAAAATTTTATGGTTGATTATGAAATATAAACTGAGCCGAATTGAGGTAAATATGCTAGAAAAAGTCCTCTTTTATAATTTTTTAAAACTTCTTTTAGAGATAAACAAACAATGGACATTTTACATTACGAAATTGTTAAAATGGAGGTAACAATCCTCTTTATGATTCTCAGGCTTTGTGGAATTCAACAAAGCCCTCCCTACTAAAGAACGTCAACCAAGGAATATGCCACGACTATTTTTTTACGGATGCCATTCATTTTATATAACTGTGGCAACAAACAAGAGTCCCAGTGTGCCAGACGGTTCATATCTTCGCTTTTTTACCCGTTACGGATCCGTTACTGATCCGTTGGCGGGAGAGATTCCCAAAAATAAAGCGAATCGTTTTTTTTTTTGGAATTTCTCCCGCAAACGGATCAGTAACGGATCCGTAACGGGTAAAAAAGCGAAGATATGAACCATCTGGCACACTGGGGTAGCTTAATCGACGTTTTGAGATATTGACTATTTTGTGAAAAATTATTTCTGTTCCGTTTTATTGAAATTATTTTAATCTCAGAGGTAGTTAATAGATTGAGTAAGACGAGGAGAGGCGAATTTAAAAAAAAAAAAATCATAAGAAAATTTGATTTGATATAAAGTAAAATTAAGCGGTTCTGTTCAAGCTTAAACGTAGTTTGTGACGATTGTAACTATACATAAGATTTTCTGCTAAAATTGAAATAAAGGGATCACTGTAGATAAGATGCTTGGATGCTTTTTTTATTGAAATATTTTGAGCTTATGTAGGCTTAAGATTTTTGGTTAAAGAATTATAGAACAGTGAAACAAATGACCGGAAACTTACCTGACTAAAGATGTTTTGGCAAATGTATAATTATTTGAAAAAACTTAAGCTATAAAATAAAGCATCACAACTTTGCTTGAACATGATATTTTTTGGAAAAGGTTGAACAGAAATAAGTCTTTTGAAAACCTGAATAATTACACGTTCGACACAAAAAAAAAAACACATGAGAAAATCCAAAAAATTCTTAAAGTAGACGTTAAAAAAAAATACCCATGTCTCGTGGTTTTTCTCCAGCACGTCACATTTTTTTTTTAATCGATTTTTGAAGTATTTTTATCCACTGTATATGAAAAAACCAAAAATACCGCATTCTTGTGTTAAATCGATGAATTTAACTATATAATCCTTACATCTGAGCTGTATCATGTGTTCAGCAAACTTATGTAGGATATTGCGGAAAATATTTTTGTAGAAAATTTTAACCCTGTTTGACCCCCACATGTGGGTCACTTTTGCCTTTTTCTTAAAAAGGTACAAAAATGACACCTAAAACAGGGGAATATTGAGTCAGTATGTACTACAGAAATATTTGCTATTCAATTTCACTACTTGTTGCTGAACACTAAAAAAGCAAAATTTTATCCCGAAAGCAAAAAAATCGTTAAAATCAGTAAGCAGTTCTAACAATAAATATTTTCCAAATTTCACCCCACTGTAAAACTCTAAAACTACATTTTGGACAAAACTCGTTCTCACAAGATAATAACGAAATCACACAAGGATCATTTTTCTAGAACACATTAACCTATTATATCCTGTTTCTATGGGTCTTTTTGACCCCTTTTTCTAAAACTGAGCCACAATGGGAAGAAAAAATTTCCAAAAATATCCTACAAAAAATTTCACTAAAAGTTGCCAAAGAAAAAAAATTCTTAAAACTTAAGGTAAGCGCGTCAGGGATGTAATTAATATGCAATGTAAAAAGTCCTATTTGATTTTAACGATTTTTTTGGTTTCGGGCTCAAATTTCGACCCTTACGTGCTTAAAAACTAGTAGTGAAATTTTATAGAAAATATTTCTGTAGTACATACTGACTCAATATTTCCCAGTTTTGGGCCTCATTTTTGTACCTTTTTAAGTAAAGAGCAAAAATGACCCACATGTCGGGGTCAAACAGGGTTAAAATTTGCCACAAAAATATTCCCCGCAATATCTTGCATAAGTTTGTTCAACACATGATACACCTCAGATGTAAGGATCATATAGTTAAATTCATCGATTTAACACAAGAATGCGGTATTTTTGGTTTTTTCATATACAGTGGATAAAAATACTTCAAAAATCGATTAAAAAAAAATGTGACGTGCTGGAGAAAAACCACGAGACACGGGTATTTTTTTTTTAACGTCTACTTTAAGAATTTTTTGGATTTTCTCATGTGTTTTAAAAAAAGTTCGAAATTGTTCCACAGTGTTATAGCATGAAAACTCAATTTTCACTTATGTCGACTTAAGCTACTCTGGTTTGTTGCCACAGATATTATCAAAGTAGAATTGAGTAGCCTAAATGCAAAACCAGATATATGACCAGATTTTTATGTTTTGGCTTTTCATTCAAGATGGCGGAATCACAATGGTGGAGAAAAAAATTAAAACATAGTTGTTTTATGAGCGTCTAGTTACAAATTTGATATCAATTTAATTAGTTTCAAAAATGCAGATACAATATGGCGGCTTAATAAATTTAATTTCCTTTAAAAAGAGATTTCGTATTTAAATCATCCTTTTGGTTTTAATTTATAGCTACTCCATTTTGGATCCGCCATCTTGAATGAAAAGCCGAAACAAAAATCTGGTTAGACAGATTAATAAAAAATTCATTAACGTAGATTTTTAAAAAAATTATGATATATTAACTCATTATATCCTGTTTTTTTTTTTTTTTTATCATTTTGACCCCTTTTCCTAAGGACGAGAGCTCAAAACAATACGTAACTTTGATATGAATGTTAAATACATAATTGGTAAGAAAATATACGAGGTGTTATCAATAAGGCTACGATGCTTCTGGAAGAAACGTTTTAGAGGAAACTTTATTGTGGAACAATTTAAGCTAAATGTATAAGCTTTTTAGGTGTGTATTTGGTTTATAGGGCTTAACAGGACTTCGCAAAGTTCTTCACCTTTCACCTTTTGATATTTTAAATTTTTTTTTTTCCTATTTTGGACTTTGGCGGCCATTTTACTATGAAAAGGTTCTACTTGCATACGCTTTTATTATATTTTTTTTTTGGATTTCCCATTAAATTTCCTTGAATTCGGTAGTGCCTTTGTTATCCCAATTTTTTTTTAAAAAAAAGTACAACCTTTTTCATACTAAAATGGCCGCCAATGTCCAAAAATAGAAAAAAAAAAAAAATTAAAAATATTAACTTCCCAGAACTTTGTGAAGTCTTTTTATAGTTTGAACCATATATTGTATGCCAAATACACTATGTATAAGAAAGCTCATATAATTAGCCTAAAGTTTTTTTTTTAAAGTTTCCTCTTCAACCTTAGAGTGACCCATGCAAATTTTTTTGAAAAATAAGTAAAAAAACAATTTTAATACTATAACTCCTTAGGGGTATATTTTAGCCCCCTGTATGCAATTTTTGTTAGTTGAGGCTCCCTCTATTACCTCTGAAAAGCTTCGTAACATTATTGATTACACCCTATATAACGTAAATTATTTCGAGTATTTGTTCAAAAACATTTCAGAAACTTAACAGAGTTATCAAGCATACATTTGGTTTATCGTTTTCTCAATGTACTTTTTTGTAAACTCATTTAGGTTTTTTTTTTTTTCAGATAAATCGATAAAAATGCGCTCTGTTACCGAGCAATGTATGTGAAATAAAAAAAAAAAAAACCTAACAAAAACTTTAAAATAATGATATCATAAGCACAATACAGATACGTCATGAGTCGTACTCACCAGTTACGTTACCAGAAAAAAGAGAAAAAAAATTAAATTAAATACAATAAAAAGAAAATCATAAATTTAAAAAAAATCATAAGCCCACTAGCCCACTTGTTAATAAATCAATGATTACTTTTTAGAATATCATCGACACTCAGTAGCCTCATGACACGGACAGGGGTTTCCCAGTAATATTTTAGTTTTATATGATGATTTCTTGTCATTCTTTTTGTATGCAGACTTTTATGTTTAATTATAATTAAAAGTGGAGCAAGTTGGCAACTTTATTGCAGAGATTAATGTCAACAAGTTGTGCCGTTCGATCGTTGCAATATATAGTTGGTGAAACCAGTGTTGTTGTTGTTGCCTTATTTTCATATCAAATTCAAAGAAGGATGGCAATAAAAAATTTATCTAATCGTATTAATAATAATAAAATCACAAATTATAAAAAAGAATATGAGTTTTTTTTTTAAATTCTGAATTATTTTATAACACGCCAGAATTGTCTGTTTATTTTTTGTAAAATTGAAAATTCCCACAAAGATTTACGTTTTAAAAACTCTTCTTCAAATACACATTAATTCATTAAAATTTATTGTAGACGATTTTAAAAATTTATCTTTTAATTTTAACTTGATTCCTATTTGATCCCCAAGTGGATTATGCGCAGCTTTTAATTTCTAAAATACTTTAATTCCAAAAGATTATAGTAATTGTTACACATTGATAATATTATTCATAATATGCAAAGTTTGCTATTAAATATTATTAAAGAAATTAATATATGAAAAAAAAAGCTAAATTACATATTAATTTTTGTGTTAAAATTTTTTTGTCAAGATTTTATAAAATTTAAGTCTCTAGAATCAAAATATGTACATTATAGTTATTTGTTCAGGAATTTATAGCTTTACTTGCAAATGCTGCTTTCTTCGCATATGTTTTTTTGCTTTTAGCAAAGTTAGTAAACCTCATTTTCATATCTCGTTATTTGTTTAAATGATTTTTATTTTTATTTAAAACAATTCAAAAATAATATAAGTCAAGTGAACTTTTTCCTAATCTCTAGAGTACACAATAAGAAGTACAAATTTGCGTTATTTACTCTGGAAAATTTGAATTTGAATTCTTTAAATTTAATCCACAGCTTAAGTAGCAGCATCAAAATCAGGAAAAAAACACACAACATACACTACTCAAAACAAAAATAGAATTGCGAAAATAATTTATTAAATAACAAATAATTTTACACACTTTTTGTCAAAAAAATAGTCAAATTACAAAAAAAAAATCCTTCTTTTGTTATCTTAAATAAAATAAAAAATACTGTAGTAGTAAATATATATTTTTTTTTCTTGTACTTGACAGAGTGTTGAACGCAGAAACAGAAATTTGTAAATATGAATGATTTGTGTGCGGTTTGAACCATTTCTTCCACGCAAAAACATTCATTATTTTGATGTTTTTGTGTCAAAATTCAGGAAGAGTTATAGAGTCATCATGTGTATTGAGATATGTTGGGTTTTTGACGTCAATAAATTTTCAGCTCGGTTGCCTTAAGCTAAAAACAAGTATCATTATTTTTTTAAATATTTATTCTTATTTGTAGTTTCGATAGCTTTAAATACGAGACTATAAGCCTCAAAAAAATCTAACCAATTTACCTAAGAATATTTCCTAAACGGTTACTTTTTCTTTAATGCAAATTAGTGTTATTTGTTAAACCTGTAATTCCCCACAAAAAAGATCACAATACTTTTTATCGTGTGACTCGCCATTTTCATCAAAAAGCCTCCTAAGTGAAAAGTAATTGAAACCACGAGGATTACGGAACAGACCTGATAAATAGTAATTTTTGACGTATTTGGCAATGCTGAATCTGAATCCAGCTGCATAACAGCACTATATACAAATATTATACCTTTATCTCATTGGTAAATGGTGTAGAGGTCTAGCGAGCTTATAAGTTAAAATAACATGTTTCTATCTATCATGCGGACGACTGTAGGCTCGTATCCTCATGCGGATCGTTATTTTTTTTTTAAATGAAATTTAATTTCATGTACAGTAGGTCAAAGCCAAAGTTGTACACCAAACAAACTATTTTTCAATGCCCCAAAACTAAGTATGCAAAAATAATTTAAGAAATTTGTAGTACATTTTTAAATAGCCTTTTTAATCTTTCAATTTTAACAAAAAACCAAACTTGAAATTTTTTGAAAATAAAAAAGATACAGAAATCAAGCATATTCAGTACCAAAGCCAAAGTCGTACACCTTAACAAAATTATAATTTTTAAATGAGTTCAGTAATTAGTGTACAACATTTTGTTTTTATTTGTCATGTTTAGTCCTTTTGGCATCCTTTGAATTAGTTTTTCACAATAGCTCGGATAAATTTTTTCCCATTTCCTTTTATCCTTATATTGCAATAAATTTCGTCTCTAAATTTTCAAATACATCTTATGATAATTACTACTATCAACAAAATGGAGTATTCCAGGCCCAGCTGCTGAAAAAGAGCCCCAAACCATTAATGAACCACCGTCATGCTTTACATATGGTTTAAGGTTTTCGAACAAGGCGCTTCAGATGGTTTTCTCCATATGTATGGTCTGTCGTCTGATCCAAAAGTATTAATCTTACTTTCATTCAAGAAGAGGACATTTTTCCAAAAGAAAAAATCTTTATGGGGGTGAGTTTAAGCAAACAGCAACCGAGCCCCTTGATGCTTCTTCTTTATTAAAGGAAAGCGTTAGACCAAATGTAAAACATGAAGGTGGTACACTAATGGTTTGGGGCTCTTTTCAGCAGCTGGGCCTAGAATACTATATTTTGTTGATAGTAGTAAGGATCAGAAGATGTATTTGAAGATTTGGAGACTAAATTTATTGCAATATAAGGATAAACTTGGTCAATGTAGTAATAGGTACTTTTAATAAGAGAACGATTTCAAACATATTTCTTATAATGTGAGATCATGAATTCAATACAACTGCCCCAATGTGTTCGTAAAACTGGCGCAGGGTCCAGATATAGATGCTATTAAAATCTTGTGGAATTATCTGGACGCAAAAGTTCGCCAGCACAATGAACTCATGTAAACATTATAATTTTGTTAAGGTGTACGACTTTGGCTTTGGTACTGAATATGCTTGATTTCTGTATCTGTTTTATTTTCAAAAATAAGAGAAAATTTCAAGTTCGGTTTTTTGTTAAAATTGAAGGATCAAATAGGCTATATAAAAATGTACTTAAAATTTCTTAAACTATTTTTGAGTACTTAGTTTTGGGGCATTGAAAAATAGTTTGTTGGGTGTACGACTTTGGCTTTGACCTGCTGTCTCTTCAATAAAAATTATTTTGATCCTTGACCTGAATTTAAGTTTGCACAACTTTCTTTTTAATAAACTCGTTAAAGTCTCTGTTTTACATGAAAATAATAAAATTGAAGATGTTTTTCTTCCTTTTTATTATTTTTTTGCTCAATGTAGTTATGTCAATCAATCAATATCGGCAGATGTTTTGTTCTTGTTTTCAAACATTAGCCTAATTTTTCACAAAGGTAAAGACATATGCCGAATTTTACAGAGAGGAATGTCTGAAATTCCGTTTTATACCATTTTATAAGAAACGCAATGCTTCAACAATATTTCTGCCTGACTTTGCCACAGTCAGCTACGCCCGGTCCACTGTAAAGATTCTAGACGAGAATAACAGAATTTTCATTGCGAAAGAAGGGAACCCACCAGAAGCTCCCGAATTTCGTCATATATTGTAGAAAGGTACTGGGCAATTGTGAAGTAAAACTTGAAGAAAAGGAGGTGTGCAGAATTAAATAAAGGGAATCAAACATACGATTCGACTTAAGTTAAGGGAATAACTCTTTTTTAATAAATTTTAATGAAAAGTGAATTAAAATATTTATTTTCGTGGCATAAAAAAAGTTAAAAGAAAAACTTAGCAAACACAGTTATGTTACAAGCAAATAAAAGTTTATAGTTAGTTTTCGATATACACACCTGTCCCCACGTATTTTAAATATAAAGTGCTTGCACCTTAATGTTTTTTCAGAAAAATGTGTAGAATGACTCTAGGATGAAACATATATAGCCTTTTTTTCAGAGTGAATGACACTTTTTCAAACCAGGGCCATAAACCCATTTTTTAGCCCGGGGTTCTGTATGCAGAAAGTTTTCTGCATTTAAACTTAATTTATTGACTTTTTATAATAAAATTTAGTTTTTGCGTACTAAAAATATAATAATCAATTTATAGAAACAAAAACAGTCAGTTCTAATGTATTTTTTGATGTTCCACTCCCAACTTGGAAGTAAAACATAAAAACAACAAAACTACGAAAAACTTCTTACCACTACCACTACATAGTCCTTCTCTATCTACCATATAATTGCGTGAATCTGATGTCTGCTCCCAGCGCGCCCACTCTACCTGGACTATCATTTCCGGTTCACAAATAGTCCCCATGACATACTCTTCACTAAAACTAACTCACCTTCATAAATGACAATGGAAAAAGCGATTCATTTTAGTCCAAGCTAGAAGTAGCCACCCATAGTCGAAATAGCACTTAAGTTCCGTGTAGAGAAATATAGTTCAGCTTAACTGAAAATCTGTATCTTCTACGGTAGAGTGCTGGAGTGAACAAATGGAATATAGGAAAGCGGTTGTGAACAACCCGTTTGCAGATTTAGTACAATATAATTTGTAATATCTCGCGTGTTAAGCCATATTAGTTTGGCCATAATAAACTTTACAATCTTTTGGCGATGAGTTCAGAAGATATACCTACCTCTATAAGAAACAAAGATTCTGGCTCCCAGTCTTCCACAGTACCATATCGGCCAGAAAAAATACATCGGTAGCTATAAATAACCCACGGTGTGCCTTAACCCGTTCTAAATCGGACGTCGTAGCACATCAAATTTTTTTCCAGATTCTGTTTACTTATCGTTCAAATGATGTATAAAAAAATTTTCACTCGTGACTCCTCGACTAAATTTTGAGATAATCGCTTTTCCAATTGGGGCATTTTCCCATACAAAAAGAAAAAATAAATTTTTTTAACTACATTAAACAAAAATTAAAATAATCACAATCGATGTATTTTGCGATGCTTAACGCGAATCCAACCTCAGAATTGCTCTATCGTGTATAATTTATGAGATATTGTAACCTAAAGACCAAACAATTTAGAAGTAGTCGGTTCGTTGAACATGTTTAAAATGTGAAAGAAATTTTAATTTCGTTAAATTTGGTAAGCAACTTGAAAGCCCCAATCTTTTCCTTTAAAACCTTATTTAAATTATGTTGATATCTTTTTTTTCCTCAAAGATATCCTAACCGAAAAAGACACTAAAGTGCAAAAAACCCGTTTTGACAATAATTCGGTCTACGATATCTCTTAGAAGCATGAAGATATTAATATAATTTAAATTAGGTTTTAAAGGAAAAGATTGGGGCTTTCAAGTATTTAAGCCACATTTGACAAATAAATGATATGTTACATAGTTATATAGCTTAAAAAAACGGCAAAAAACGACTTTTTTTGTCTTTAGGTTACAATATCTCATAAACTATACACGATAGAGCAATTCTGAGGTTGGATTCACGTTTAGCATCGCAAAACACATCGATTGTGATTATTTTAATTTTTGTTTAATGTAGTTAAAAAATTTATTTTTTCTTTTTGTATGGGAAAATGCCCCAAGTGGAAAAGCGATTATCTCAAAATTTAGTCGAGGAGTCACGAGTGAAAATTTTTTTTTAACATCATTTGAACGATAAGTAAACAGAATCTGGAAAAAAATTTGATGTGCTACGACGTCCAATTTAGAACGGGTTAAGGCATACCGTGAACCGAATACAAATTCTGTCAAGAGACCAAAAGATGAGAACGCTAGTTTAAGACACTAATGAGGCCCACACTCACATACGGTTGCTAGCTTTCAACACTGAAATCGAGTGGTATTAACCAAATTATGTGCTTAAAAGAAAGATGCAAAGGAAAGTTTTTGGCCCAGTCAGACTATCCGGTGAAAACGACATCAAATACAAAGAGAATCTAAAACAACTCATTGAAATTATAAATGTAATAAGATACATAAAAGCACAGAGGCTCAGATTACTGAACCGTATAATTATATTGTCCAGAAAGATAGTTAACCGCCAAGATTTGTACTACAGTCTATTGGAAAGCGAAGAAGAGGAGAGAATAGCCGTGGAATGAGAGAGCTAGCAGCAGATTGTTGTGGAAAAAATACTCCACCAAGATTTAAACAGAGAACAGACTTAAAACTAGAAAACTAATGAAAATGTGGGTCTAGTAAGTAAGTGATAATTGATATGTGACCGTCCATTGGAAAAGGTGCCTTATCTTCACTCACAAAATTTTGCAGTACAGCTAAAAATAATAGATAGGGTCAATTTCACCAGTTTTCAGTTTATGGTGGAATTCAGTGCTATTATGTCTCCACAGCTACGTTATTTCAAACTCGATTTTCAAGGGCTGTAATTGAGCGGAAATCTCTTAACATCCGCCGACAATCAACTAAAGAGATGGAAAGAGTATTTAAATGATATACTGAATCCCACGTCTACCACATCCTCGCAACAACCAGAACCATCAACTAAAACTGCCGCAGTGACTTGCAGTAGTAGTCGGATTCAATCACAGCCTCCTACAACCAATAAAATAGTGAAAGCTATCCAAAGCATGAAAAACAACAAGACAGCCGGCATAGATCAAATAACAGCTGAACTGCTAAGAGCATGCCACATTACATCAGCTAAAATTCTTTATCCTATGCTCTCCAGAATCTGGAGCGAAGAGCGATTGCCAGAAGATTGGCTACATGGCATGCTATTCAAATTGCCAAAAAAAAGTGACCTAAGCGAGTGTCGAAATTATAGGGGAATAACTTTGCTCTCAGTACCATCAAAAGTACTGACAAAAGTGCTTCTAAATAGGGTAAGCACAAAACTTGATGCGGCCATCCGAAAACAACAAGCAGGATTCTGGATACACCGATCATTCGTGGATCAAATCAACACCCTCAGCACAATTGTCGAACAATCATGCGAGTGGCGTGCTGCGCATCAACTTGTCTTCGTAGACTACAGACCTTGAGTCGACAGTGTCTTCCGAGAAAGCATTTAGGTTTCACTGCAGCGAAGAGGTATTGCCGCAAATGCCATAAACTTAGTACGTGCACTATATGAAGGCTTTAAGTGCAGTGTGTTACAAAACGGGTTGTTGTCACCGACATTCGCCACTAATTTAGGAGTACGGCAGGGCTGTTTACTATAACCATCTCATTTCCTTATCGTTCTTAACGATATCCTAGATATAGCTCTTAATAAGGCCAAAAGAGATTCCGATGAAACTTTACCGAACATCTAGAAGATATTGACTACGCTGACGACATTTGCCTCTTATCATCCAAACACTCAGATATGCAAAATTGATGACCTTGTCTTGGAACCACAAAAGGCTGGCCTAAAAATCAACGTATCTAAGACTAAAAGCATGAAGCTAAACGCTAACAGGAACAGCATCACGTTTAGAGCTGGCACTGATGACATCGAAAACGTCAATAGCTTCACGTATTTAGGCAGCATTATCTCCATGGATGGCGGAGCAAAAGAGGATATCAAATCAAGAATAGCAAAAGCAAAAGGCGCGTTTGCTCAACTGAACAAAATGTGGTCTTCATCCGTTATATCCACCAAAACGAAAGTGCGCATTTTTGATTCGAATGTGAAATCGGTTTTGTTATATGGGTGCGAAACATGGCTTGTTACTGAACAACTAATGAACAAGCTGCAATTATTAGTCAACAAATGCTTAAGGCGTATACTTAACGTTTGGTGGCCCCGCACTATCTCAAATGCCGAGCTACATCAAAAATACAATCATAGGGCTATAGCAAACGAGGTTAAGCTGCGCAATTGGATATGGATTGGTCATACATTCCGGAAACCGCACAGCGAAGTCTGTCGCCAGGCTCTTACGTGGAACCCACAAGTCAGAAGAGGACGCGACAGACCGAAAACCAACTGGAAAAGGTCTTGCTTGATAAAAAAATCCAAGAATCGGGAAAGTTGGGGCAAGAGATAAAAGTCATCGCAAGAGATCGCGACAAATGGAGACGTTTTATATTAACCTTATGCTCCTCTTAGAAGTTAAAGGAGAATACGTAAAGCCACTGTGTGACCGTGTATTTTGCCTTTATTAATTTAAAAAAGTTTGTATTTAAAGTTAAATGTGTATTACAAAACTTTCAGGCATGTTCCGTAATCCGTGTGTTTTCAATTACTTTTCATTTATGAGGCTTTTTGATGAAAATGGTTATTCACACGATAAAAAGTATCAGAATCTTTTTTGTGGGAAACTACAGGTTCTACAAACAACATTGGTTTGTATTAACAAAAAAGTAACCGTTAAGGAAATATTCCTAAAAAACCGCAAAAAGTCAAAAAAGTCGACTGTATCAAATATTTCCGAAACGGTTACTTTTTCGTAAATAGAAATCAATATTATTTGTAGAACCTGTTATTCTCCACAAAAAAACGAGTACTTTTTATCGTGTGACTCACTCTTTTCATCAAAAAGCCTCCTAAGTGAAAAGTAATTGAATCCACTCGGATTACGGCACAGGCCTATTTAAATAACTTTAGGCAAATTTATTTACAAATACCAAATGGTATATAATCTAAAGTCGTACTCCATTTCTAACATTGTGAAGAAAGGGACTAAAGTTTTGCCTTATCGCGATTTAACTTTAAGTGGAGTGATCAGGCAAATCATCAAAGTATTACAGGAATGAAATAAATCCCTTTCGTAATTGCTTCATCGAATGCGCATCTACCTACGGAATTTTATAAAAGTCGGCGAGCAACATTTTGTTTAGAAAAATAAAGGAAAATTCTAAGGTTCAAATTATATCTATTAGATATAATACATATCCCAGTAACGGATCCGTAACTGATAAGAAAGCGGAGGTATGAACCGTCTGGCACACTGGGATCAGTGTAAAACTTTTCTACATAAATCTTAAAAACTACAATAAAATAAATAAAAGGAAAAATTTAAGACACTTTTAATTTATAGATGTTGAAATCTCACCCACCTTAATAGCAGAGTTCAAGTTTAATCCACTTTTTGCAAAAATTGCACATTAGGTTGAAATATATCTTATAGATATACCTACGGTGATAATTTTATATTGTATATCACTGATATTTTGCTTTTTCTGTATTTTTCTTGTTGTTTCTTTGTTGTTTTGTATTATTCATTAATTTGAATTTTGTATATAAACTTAGGTGGATAAGATTGTTATTTTAGAAATAACACAAACCACAAACACACAAACACCGCGCCGTCGCTACATATAAATACATACAACGAACGTTCAATAAATAAAAAATATTTGATAAATCAGAATGTGTCACTAGATGGCGGCGTGTGTAGTGCAATAAATCAATGTAGCGCACGGATTATAAGGATCACGGCAAAAAATCTGGGTTAATGCGCGCGAATTAATCTCGAGTATCCGTAGTATGGGCAAAATGACACAGAACAAAAAAGTGAAAGTCGCTGCTTTTTTCACTCTTTTCGTTATTGTTGTTGTTTTTGTTATTAGTTTAACAATTAAGTTAATTGATTTGAGTTGATCACGGAAAATTGTTTTGTTTTGATTTCGGTTTTTATTTTCTCTTTCAATTTGTCTCAAAGATTTATCGCAAGTATGAACTTTTTGTTTTTGTTTTGTGATTGATTTTTTAATTTTTTTTTTATTCGCACATATAAATTTCGTCAAAATCCCCGTCGGCTTACGTCTTTTAATAATTTAATCCGCAGTGTAATTAACTTGGATATCCAATGAGTTCGAGTTGATTTTTCGGAATGAAACTCAATGACTGTGTAGATACGCGGATACAAATACCAAAATTCAAATTCGACTGGGCGTACGAGTAGCGCTTTTCTTTTGATTTCTTAGGGTTGGCAAACGGAAATAACGCGTCTGTATCAGCGACGAGACGTGTCGCTATTGAAATCGTATCGAATGGCAAATGGAAATGTATCTGCTGGATGCACGTAAATAAGATTGCACACACAAACACACATGTGAAAATGCGCAGCACTCCAGCGAGAGCAAATGCGAATGCGTTTTCCAAAACACAACACAACGAGCGCACAAATAAATCCACTGTTCACTGTATTCAGACAAAAGTACGAGTACGAGTATCTGTGCAGTTGCGGACACTTGTATTCGCAAGTACGCAACACTGTCTATTGCCTGGTATCTTATAGATAGATAGCACCGAGCGAGCGCGGGCGCGAGAGAACAAACGAGCGCGACAACGATGACAACAGAATACAGCAGTCCAACACGGCAAACGAGCGATCGAAAAGTGAAAAGCGTTTTTCCACAACGATTTCGACGAGCTATCGCCACTCTGGCTGTTTGCGTGTACCGTTACTCGTCACTGATAAGCAACAATTTAAGTGCGTGCGGAAAAGAGCGCGCACTGTTGCAGACACAAGCAGGACAGTAGGTTTTTACTTATTAAATAACGAGTAGCGAGTTTTATGCAGCGAGTAGCATGCTCGTTTGCTGGCTTAAGACACACCCTTGGGTTTCGGTATTCGAGAAATGGGTGCAAACGAGACAGTTGTTCTATCTATCGTCCTCATATTTTATTCTTGGTGCCACAGCGCGGCAGCGGTAGCGTAGTAGGGTTGGCTTAAGCCCATTGTCTTTATTTGTGTTGTTGTCGTTTGTTGTATGTACTTGTGTAGCTGCTATTGTGTTTGTCGCCATTCTGTTCGGTTTTTTTTTTTTTTGCCCATTTGCCTTGCTTTGTTGCTGTGCTGTGTTGTGTTGTCGATTCATTTCCATTTTTTTTGTATTTACGTTACACACTTTCTTTCTACTTTGCTCCCCTTTTCTTGGAGCTATAGCACACTGTCAAGTTCCACCGTTCGGTTGGAGCAATTTCACATAGAAAATATTTGGTAAAATTTAAAGTCAAATCAGAAACCTTTAAAAATTTCAGAATATTCGTACAAAATTTTATAATTTATATTTTTCTATTTCTTGTTTCAGCTATAGGCCCTAGAATGTCTATGAGCGACCTCGTTTCCTAAATGTTACACTCCAATGAACCTTTTCAATTTCATTTTCAATTTAACATTGAATTTGTTCAAGACTATGTTGTATAGCAAGGCGTTGTTGGCTAACAATATTTCACAGCCGACCAGATAGGCTTGTTTAACATTCAATTCAGGAATTAAAATCGCCAGACATTGCGAAATTGAGCGGAAGTATTTGTTCCTTTGTTGCTTCTATAAAAATGATGCCTTCGTTACCATTATTCACATTATTCACATCGTGCTTCATGATAGCGCCGACTGAACAATTTCTGATAAAAGTTCTGAAGAGTTCTGGAAATGCTGATGAGAATCAGCTATGTAGTAAGAATGTATTGAATATCATCCCTACACTATATACTTTTTTAAACAAAATTTGAACACAAAACCTGATCCCCAAAAGATCGAATAACATAATTCGCTGATCAGGATCTGGATCTGAAAGCCTTACCCGTCTCTGATTATACGTCAGGGAATCCGAAACTGGGTTGGTTCCAATTTGGAACTACCCGTAATTTCCAGTTGATTAATGTTAAGACTTACTCTCTTGGAAGTTCAAGTTGAAGGTGGCAAGAGGTACACAGCTAGTGATGAGTCTGGGTCTTGAAAAAATTTCTAAAGGGTGTTGAGTACCTTATCTTACTTTTTTAGAGCAGTTGGCTTTCTGAAATACATACCAAATTCCGTAGTGAGATAACACAGGTTTACAAAAAAAAAAAAATGTCATGGCGGTTTGATCAGACTATGTGTTTCCTAAGGACTTTGACGTCCTAAATCCGAATCCTGGGTCCGTTTTTTCCAGAACGTCTGAGAAAAAAGATTTCAAGGTCATATGGAGGTCAAAATGGGATTCATGTGTCGTTTAGTGATAAATTCGCTAAAATTCTGAAACTAATTTTATATCATTGAATTCTTAGTCCTTAAAAAGAATATGTGATCAAAAAGGGTATCTCGGACCTAGTTTCGGAGATATAGCCATCGGAAGATCCGGATATATCTTCTCATGAAAACCGCTATAAGTTGGGAACCCCTGGATGAATTTAAAAAATATTGGTGTCATATGAAAGGTATTTTGACAATCTATAAAATTGGATTCATAGTTTTGAAGATATGACCTTTTTTGAAATTTTGAGAAATTTTTCAATTACAACAACAAATACATCAACAACAACAAAATACCTTTCATATGACATCAATATTTTCCAAATCCATCCAAGGGTTCCCAACTTATAGTTGCTTTCAATACTGAGTATGTGACAAATACAATTTGCTGAGTTGGGAAGTTCTTTTTGCCGATTGTGAAACACTGACCATACTTCTTCGGCATCCAACATCCAGTTTCCCTGAGTCTGACTGCACTACATCAAGCAGCAGCTTTAATAAAAGAGGTAAAAAGCAGCAGGTCTAAGTGGACACTAACAGCTGCAAGCCTTTTGCACCTCAGTATGACTCCTAGATACTTGGCTGTCTTGACAAGTGACAGACCAAGGAAGGTTAAAGTCTGGAAATTTAGTTTTTGTGATAAAAAGCATGAGCTGGGTTTTTGCTACGTTAACTCCCAGGACGTATGCTGTGGCTCCCGAGCATTACATTGCCAAGCTACTTCTTTGATATTACTAATCACGTCAGGAAACGATCCTAAACCTAATATGACCACATCATCCGCAAACGCAACTATCTTGACCCCGTTTTTTTTAGCTGATTAAGCACAGTGTTTGTAAACAAAAGTCGTATATACTACTGGTATATATAGCATCAGTTCGCTGAACGGCCATTGTAGGGCACGATTGGTAGAGTCCAGAGATCTGCGGAAGGCATTATTCTGTACTTATTATCTAAAACACGATTGGTGACCTGCAAGAAACTTTGGGGTAATACCCAACATGCCATCAGGATAAAGAGCGAAAAGTGGTAAAATATGGAAATGTATGTATACGGAGAAAAAAAATAGTACCAGCTACTTTATTGCTCATAAATTTTACCAGATTTTCAAGTCAGAATAGTGACAACTTTACACCGAAGTAAGATTTACCTTACTGTTTTAGTCAATTCAGATTGTTCTAATGACCTCACAGGTTACCGGACATAATCCCAACGGACATAATCCCCATTTCGTAAATGGGGATTATGTCCGAAAATTTTTCGGTCATAATCCCCATTTTGGCCATGGGGGTTATGTCCGCAAATTTTTCGGACATAATCCCAATGGGGGTTATGTCCGAAAAATTTAATTAAGATTGAACAAAATTTTTGCAATAATCCATTTAAAAAATTTATGTGGTGTTGGATATTATAGACTGATCCGCGGCCGAAGGCCGCCGCGAAGCCGGTGTTGGATTTTTGGGAGTTTTAAATCCTGAGTTGCGGCCGCAGGCCGCCCACTTACCCCTACCCTTATGTAAAATTACTGTGGAATTTTTGGGAGTTGTAAATCCTGAGCTGCTTCTGTTGTCAATAACAAAATATCGTTATGGGGACTATGTCCGTTTTTTCCTGGGGATTATGTCCGAAACACTTGCGGACATAATCCCATTGAAAAAATGGGGATTATGTCCGAATAACTTGCGGACATTATCCCCATATCGTGAATGGGGATTATGTCCGTGGGGATTATGTCACGGCACCGACCTCACAGTCTAGTAATTTTAATGAAAAAATTGGCGTGATATTTACCTTACTGTATAGTTCAAACAACAAAAAAAAAAAAAAAAAAATGAACTGACCGGCGCCGGGATACGAACCTTGGCCCTTCCGAATGGTAGTCAGATACATGTCCACTGGGCTGCTTCCGCATATGATGTAGAAGCAAAAAAATTTGTATATGAAGAAAATGTCTGTCCAAAAATATAAATTGTTACTAAAATTATAAAAGTCAAAATGACTCCATATTTTGGTGGTACTTACCTTACTCGCGTAAGGTGAAAATTATGATACTCATTTTTGTGCGTGGAAAAAATAAAGTTATTTTGACTAGAATCATAAATTCAAAATGACCACACATTTTTTTTCTGAAAGTGCAAATTACCTTACATATAGTCAAATGTAGGAAATTTGTAGTAAATATTCCTTTATTATTTAACTACATTTTATTTGTAAATGTGACTTTACGGACCCATCAAATAGTTCATACGTAAGGTAATTTATACTTGAAATTTAGTGTTGATTACTTTAATTTTGCGACTAGCCAATATAGTAAAAATTATTATACATATTTTTCTCCGTGTATGTACTTTATTGGGAACCTCGTCTTAATGTAGAAAAGCATATAGAAAATTCCATTAAATTGAATAAGCACACCATTTTTAAGGTCGGAAGTTACTTCAATACGATAGAATTGATAGGTTTTTTAAATTGCTTCATGTTGATGTCATTGTGATGAGTCCTGACAGTTGAACATAATTCGACACTGTTTAAAAATCCCTTCAATATTTGGACGTGTTACAATTGCTGCTTCTTCTTTGTTGTTGTTACTGTCATATTGTTTGGGTTTGTGTTTGTATTTGCGTCAGTTGTATTGTTGTTGTCGTTTTTTTTCCTTTTGTTCTTTTGTTTTTGTATTGTGAGTTTGCGTTTATTTCGATTGTCGTTTTTTGTATCTCGTTTGGATTTTTTTTTCTTTTTTTTTCTGGTTTTGGTTTGGTACGTGCGTTGTTCTCTGCTGTAAAATGTTGCATTCGTCGTCGTTGGCTTTATCTCTTCTTCATTCATTCAACCACCCCGCCCATTTTAATTTATAATAAACTACTCCTTTCGGTTCTTTTGTAGGGTGTCAAGGGCGTTTCGTTATCCTGCGAGTTGTGGTGCTCTTGGGTATTTTTGTTGCTGTTGTTGTTGTTGTTGTGTGTATCTGTTGTTTATTCATTGTGCAGCATCTTGAAACATACTACTCATGTTGTTGTTGTTGCTGGTTATTGTTGTTGTTGTTGTCATTTTTATTTTTTGGCTAAAATGTGTACTGCGTACAAATAAATAAATTACCGTTATTTTTGACGCATTTTTTACAATTTTGACTTTTTGTGTTATTTTGTTGTTGTTGCTGTTGTTATTGTATTCCAAAGGACACGAATGCGCGCAAACGAATACGAATTGTCATTCAAACATAGCACACAAGCAGGAGGAGATACAGAGTGCTCTCTGTAAAAAAATGGGTGGTTGGGGTGTGGGGACACACAAACAAACAAAAAAAGAAAGGAAATTATTTAAAATGCACGACATCCTCGGAGGGAGTTCATATTTTTGTTAAGGACTTAATATTTGTTTTTTTTTTTTTTGTTGTTTTATTGTACCTTGCCATATTTTATTACCATTGTTATTTTTTGCTTTTGTTTTTTTTTTTCGAAATGAAATGAATTACGATTTATGTAGAGACGACAGAGTTTCAAAGCAAGTGGGTCAAAATGTGCACAGGAATGATTTCATACCCCGTACATTTTATTGAAAAAGCATTTTATTAGAATTTTTTAAATTATTAAATAATATTTGTGTTTTAATGTTTGCAAAAAAGGACCTTAGGAATTCAAAAAATTCAATAACAACTTTTTTCAAGTGTTTGACAACTTAACTGGACCGGTCTATGTTGTTTTAACTTTTCTGTAGAGAATTTCAAGTTTAATTATCGAGTCTACCTATGTAAATATATTGAAAGATATTGATGGCATGTAAGAGATTTTGGTTGAATTAAGAGGTCATTACCGAAACAAATTCCTTTTTTTAAGGCCTTGAGAAAACCTATTATTTTGAAGGAATACAAAAAAAAATTAGATAAACGCTGGATTAAATGTATCGAGCTAAAAGAAGACTACATGTATACAAGTATGTTGACCGATACAACGCTTTTTTGCCAATTGTGGAATACGTTAATAACTGTCAATGTTAAAATCACCACGCGTTCTCTCTCTCTTTGATAAGACTTGGAATAAGTAAATCTAATTTAGTATTTAGTCTTAAAGTTGTTGTCAAATAAAGATGACGTATAGAATTAAACTTTGATTACTCGTTAATCATATAAATACAATATATTGTTTAAAAAATCTCGAACTTATCAAACTGTCCTCTTCTTCTTCAACACTTTAGCTGTCACTAACCCAGCGGTTGATGGAGTCAGTTCCTATACTTAACCGTTTGGCCGTAAGCACTACCTCGATATACGAGGGGTACTATTTATATTTCGGGAACTGGCAACACTGATGTCAATAGCTGAAATCTGGCAACACCATAATAAAGTCTGACATTTTTCAGCATAAACGTTCTCACAACGTTTTGATGTACAAGTGCTATTTGTTTTATTTACAGTGAGTTAAGAAAATCAATATGGCCAAAAAATGGAAATTTCAAGAGAAGGTGTCGATGAACTCAGTTCTTTGTATGGCTATAAAGCACCATCAAAAACCACAGTATATCACTGGTATATTGAATTCAATCGTGGTCGTAGTTCGGTCGCCGACGAATTCCGTGAAGGTCGTCCAAAATCCGTGGTCGTGCCACAAAACATCGATGCGTTGCATGAACTGATAATGCAAGATCGTCATGTGACAAACTGTGAGATAGAAGCATCCTTGCACATTAGTTCCAATTCAAAACATTAAATTTTGCATGAACACTTAGTTGTAAAAAAATTTGTTCTCGTTGGATACCCCATTATTCATCAATCGCTCAAAAAAAGGGTCGCTAAATTGATTTTTTTAACTCATTGTAAACAAAAGAAATAGAACTTGTACATCAAAACGTTGTGAGTACGTTTATGCTAAAAAATGTCAAACTTTATCATGGTGTTGCTAGACTTAAGATATAGACATTAGTGTTGGCAGTTCCCGAAACATAAATAGTACCCTACGACAAGAAAATCAATAGCTGAGGCATTTTCCTCATCGAACTCGATTTTTCCTTATAAAGTTATGGCTATTTTGAGATGACATCATGTTTATCAAACAAGTTGTAGAGAAATAAGAAACACAATAAAGCAAAAAAATAGTGTGATTAAATTTCATGATGCCATTGGAAACCATTAACAGTAGAGCACTTCTGATTCCGGATTCAAAGTCAAAGTAAAAAACGTCAGAATACATGGATTTAGTCACAAGAACCGAACTTATATATTTGCTTGTGTACTGGTAAAAGACAAAAATAAAAATCGAATAAAAAACTAATTGCTCTAAGGACATTGAAATTGTATGTTAAAAACATGTCCAAATACGTCGCTGAAATTAAACCCGTACTAAAATTTCGGATGCTCGAATTTTTTGTTTTTAATCACCAAAAGACTATCGTCAGTAGTATACGTACGTATTATATGAGCAATTTGAAATCAAAAAAGTTATAACCAAATACAAAGTCCACTCTAAGTGTATTAATAAAACAAAACAGATAAACTTTTTTATACCTTACACCCAGGGTATATTCACTTTGTCCTTCCGTTTGTAACGCAGAGAAGGAGGCGTGGCAGATATAGAAAAGTATATATTTTCCTGATCAGCGTCACCTCCTGAGTCGATATAGCCATGTCCGCCTGTCTGGCTGGCTGGCTGGGTGGCTACACAGAAATAAATTTTTTGAGAAAACTAAGCAAGATAATTCAATAAAATTTGGTACATAGCTTTTGTCGTCAAAGTTAGCTCGGAGGATTGAAAATGAGCGAAATCGGTCAACGAACACGCCTACCGCCCATACAAAAAATGTATTCAAAATGTAACTTTTGGAGTATTTTTCACGATAATGCAACCAAAATACACATAAATACCACGAATTGTAAGCGCAAGCTCTATGCAAAAACTGGGCGAGTTCGGACAACAGGGCGTGGCACCATTCATATAAGCAAAAGCTCCAAAATGCTATAATGAAAGCGTTTTTTGAGATAAACGATCTAAATGTTACTCAGACACTAAGAATTATAAATGAAAGCTTTAAGCAAAACTGGATAAAATCGGACAAGAGGGCGTAGCACCTCCCATGTACGCAAAAGCTTCAAAACGCTATACTGAAAACATTTTTTGTGATAATCCAACCAAATTTCACTCAAACAATAAGAACTATAAATTCATACTCTGAAAAAAATAGGTTAATTCGCACAAGAGGGCGTGGCACCTCCCATATAAGCAAAATTTTCAAAACACTGCAGTGTAGGGTATTTAATGTTTGGCCAGGCCACAGGTAACACCCTTACTACATAGTTATTTATTCTTATGATGAAATTTCATTGAAGCCGAATTACCATTCTAACTCGCGCGCTCCGACTCGCGTATTACACCCATAATGTGCTAATTCGAAAATGTGTGTTACACAAATCCACACACACACGCACGCATGCAAAACATCCTAAAAATGCCTTCAATTGGATTGCGAAATCCTTTGATTACCTGTGCTTCATCGATTGGAAAACAGAACGCATATCTACGAGATGCAGGCAAAAATTTCAAATGCCAATATGTGATAACAACAACAACAACAACAGCCTAAACAAAGGCACAACATTTACAAAAGTATAGCAACAACAATAACAGTCACAGGATCATCAACAATGTGCGGTATAATAGGAGTGGCAAAAAGAAGGATAATGTAGTGGCAATTCGTTAGGATATCTTACCAAAACATAGTTTTAGATTTCAGCATGGAAGCAATGAAGAAAAGAAAATGTGTGGTCTTAAGCTTTATGTAAGTCAGCCAAATTGGATTTGTTACTCACGTACTTAAGCCGCCATGTGATTTCATATGAGGTACAATTTCACTCCAAAATTTTTAAAACATCAAAAACCCAATATTTTGTAATGGAATCATTACACTGTTCGACACAAAAAACAAACACATGAGAAAATCCAAAAAAATTCTTAAAGTAGGCTTTAAAAAAAATACCCTTGTCTCGAGGTTTTTCTCCAACACGTCTCATTTTTTTAATCGATTTTTAAGTTTTTTTATCCACTGTACATGAAAAAATCAAAAATACCGCATTCTTGTGTTAAATCGATGAATTTAACTATATGATCCTTACATCTGAGGTGTATTATGTGTTCAGCAAACTTATGCAGGATATTGCGGGGAGTATTTTTGTATTAGATTTTAACCTTGTTTAACCCCCACATGTGGGTCATTTTTGCCCTTTTCTTAAAGGGGTACGAAAATGACACCTAAAACAGGGGAATATGGAGTCAGTATGTACGAGTACTACGGAAATATTTGCTATAAAATTTCATTACTAGTTTTTAAACACGTAAAGGTCGAAATTTAAGCCTGAAACCAAAAAAATCGTTAAAACCAATAAGTACTTTTTACATTGAATATTAATTACATCCCTGACTCTCTTACCTTAAGTTTTAAGAATTTTTCTCATTCGGTAACTTTTAATGAAATTTTTTGTAGGCATTTTTAAATTTTATAACTCTTCCGATGAACCCTCTGAAGATGGTGTGCAACATCTATTTATTCATCATCCTGACCGATTATTTTGGAAAAGAATATTAATGTCAGTACCTTTTATACCGCTTAGGGGATGTACATAAACCTCTGGGGGAGCCTGGGCTTGCATCAAACTTGGTGTATTTGTTGTGTTTTTTGTACCACGCTACCGTCACACATAGATGAAAGTGGGGTCAAAATCCAGTTACAAAAGCTCTTGCAACATTTATTTTGGAAAAAAATCGCAAAGTGAAGTGTTTCGTTTTCCTTGACAACTAATTTATTTATATCATAATAGGAAACTTTCTTTGTTAATAAACAAAGCGCATTATTTGAGGGTACCGACTTAACCAAAAGTATAAGATTTTTACTGATATACGTAGTCCATTGTCTATAAGTTAAAATTGAAATAATGTAACTTTCTATTCAAAACTCGTAATGTTTTTCAGCGCCACTCCTTCTTGAGGAAAGTGTTAATTTTTTATTTATTTAATTTTAGCAAGTAAAAATTTTTTTTTGTATGATTTAATGACCTTGTTGATTATAATTTTCAATAAATAAATGGGCTTTAGATCAGTTTTTTAAATTTATTTAATTAATTCCAATATTTCGAATTTTATTATCAAGGACTAGAAATACACGTATAATACATTAATAAAACAATTTTTTAAAACAATCATAATTTTAATATGAAATTTGATTGTAATAACTTTGGGCCGCTGCAAATTAAAATTTATTTTGGTAGGTAAAAACGTATTTTCTTGCCAATAGATATCGAACTATAATTGAATAAATTGTTAATTACAATTATTTTAACGTTTGATAGATACTATGTGGGTAATTCTCTAAAAAATGTACCATTCAACCTCCCGAGGCTTAAAGTTCAAATTTGATTATTTAGCTATTTAATATAGATACTTAGCAACAGTGTCTATATATAAAGCATAAAATAAAAAAAAATTATTCTAAATTTTTTACCATGAAATTATAACATAAAGTGTCAAAAAGTCATTCTCCTGCCGGTCCCAAATCACTAATTAGCGCGCTTAAAGGTTTGTTTTTTCACTATTAACAAAAGAAACAACACTAAGTAGTTCCAAATCGACCGCTTTTATTACAGTCCACACGCCACTTTTCAATAATGATGTCGTAATAAGTGGCAATTGACCCCCTTTCACATTACTTTTCCACTTTTTTTGCATTACAAAAGAATCAATTCATACATTATTCCTTTTGTATTACAAAAACGTTAGTTCATGAATGGAGTCATTTGTGAATAAATTTTGTATCACTAAAAATTCACCTATCTCTCTTTTCTTTATTTTAGAAATACCCCGCAGGCAAACGGACTAGTTTAGAAGTAGTTCATTAACTAGTCCTCTACCAACCAGTACTAGTCCGACTTCAATCCCTTTTGCATACAAGCAACTGTTCTTTTTTTGTGTGTTGATGTCCTACGAAATTTCAACTGGCCCCTTATGCACCAGGCCTGGGCTAGTTGTGGTTTGAAGTAGTCCTATAGTAATTTTTTTTTTTGTTTGATTTGAATTAATATTTTCTTAAAACAAATTAAATAATGTTAAATTGCATTCATAACAGCATTAACAAAAATAAATTCATTAATTTAATTTTTTCCACAATTTATTTTAACACACAATTCAAGTGACACAAAACACTAATTACTTCAAAAGCAAAAACCGATAATTGTAATTTTTTGCCCGTACAAACTAAAAACTGATATCAAACTAGCCCCCACTGTATCCCTTTTTCACTAGTTTCGGGCTAGTACTAAGCGTGAACTAGTATTTTTTGTAGACTGTCTCATATTTTTACTGCAGGGTAGTTGTGAAAAATTTACTTTTAAACTAATTCAGCACTGTCTATACTTCACATATGTTACAAGTTTTCTTCGAAAAAAATTTATTTTCATTGAACTAACATACACAGAAGTTGATCCCTCATTGTCAATTTTTTGAATATTGAGTACAAGAGAATTGAATGTGAAAGGAAAGAGGAGATCCAATCCTTTCTGAGCCAGTTTTGGGTTTTCGACAAGAAGTGTTAGTGGGTTTTTAAAAAAAAAATTTAAATTTGTAAAAAACACTAGTGTGACATTCTCCTGGAAGTTTATATTAATCTTTAGATAATTAAATCAATTTACAATTAGAACTAATTTTTAAAGAATTTTTGCTATTGTAATTGCATTATTATTAGTTATGCAAGGTTTCAGCATTCTCCTTGCTGACATTCTCCTGTAAAGCTTACTCCAAATTTTGAGTTCTTTTATATGATTTTCAAAATATGCTAAAAAATTTTTTTTGATTGTTTAACTTTAACTTATTTCAGATGTTAAAGCCATCATATTCTATATCCCCAATTAATAAGAAAATAAAATAAATATGTGTGGACAAAAAAGAAATGTTTTGGTAAATTTTTCGGAGAATCACACATAAGTTTGTATATACATTTGCACATTTACAAAGTAGTAGTGTATACATATGATGTATACGAACATCAACTTCAATTTAGTCACAATTTGTTCTTGTTGTTATCCACTTGAAGTACTTTACTTTCCTGACCATTTGAGTAAACATTTTAATGACACGAGTCTAATGGGAAATCGTCTAACAGCCAACTCATCATTTTGTTATCTTTTAATTGAAAATTATTGCAAAATGGCCTCGCCACCAACAACAACAGCATATTTTGTAGAATGAGTTTTTTATATAAAAAAATATTTTAATAAATCAACAACATAAAATCAGTTACAATTTGTTCGAATATATCGATACCTTAGACCGCAATAGTCATATGTCCACTTGCTTGAAATTTTAAGTTTTTTAGTTATGGGCTAATGGTGGGCTACTTAAGCGTGTATAGTAGGGTAAGGGAGGGAAATATGGACTACGCGGGTAATATGGACCACACGGTTATTTCCCACCGCATACATAGGATTTACCGTTATTCATGTTCAAACTTAGCGCTAATACCTAAGGCTTATAATAGGCCGATTTTAGCGTTCGGTGAAGTCGCATGTTTCTGTAAAGTTGATTTTTCTAAAAAAAAGATCAGTGATAATTTTTTTCTAGTGAGTATATTTCATTATTTCACTTTAAAGACATCGCGTTTTTAAATAAATGGTTAAATTTATATAGTCAGTGAATACCATTTATAATTTATTAGCACAAATAAGTTCATTAACCAAAAGAGTTTTTGATAAAAAACCATTTATTTCACCAACACGTGCTGTGGGTAATATGGACCACCAGAGAAAAAAGCCTCAAAAACAAATGCATTTATCATCTTTTTCAGATGGGGAATCTAGTTGCAATTTTCATAACTACAAAGGAAAAAAATTATAAAAAATGCATATAATGTAATACCCTTTAGTCAGAAGATCGACGTGGCGAATTTTGGGTTGAATGTGTAATCTGACGTTCTTGGAGTCATAAAAAATGTGCCAAATGTGGAAGTGACTTTTTTATGCAACTTCTGTACCAAATGGACTATATGGTCCATATTACACTACACTTTTTTTTTATCTTCATTTTGAGTATTTTCAGTTTTTTCATTTTTTTTCTTTATCCTGATGAGATATTTATCTAAAAGTGAAGCAGAATAAAGGTAAATTGTTTCCTTTACTGAATGACATAAAATTAATTGTTTTGTTTTATGTATTTTGGGTTTTATTTAAAAAAGAAAGATGGGTGGTCCATATTTCCCTCCCTTACCCTACTACCACAACTGTCCAACAATTTTTAGAAAATTAATAGGAGAATGTAATTAATGTAATGGAACTAACCACTCGTACACGTATTTATAAAAAGGTGGCAGTTTTAAAATAACAACCTTTTGGAAACTTTTTGCGTTTGCTAAAATGGGACGATCATTTCTAACGTTCGGTACGATTATGTTGAAGTGTCAATAGCTGTAATGAAAATGTATTAAAATTCGGTTTTCGGAGTTTTATTTGTACCCGAAATCGTAGCAAATCATCCTTTCGAAACATTGTCAAAATACATTATCTATATAAAAAATACAACATATAAAAGTAGTTCTTTTCGATGTGTTTTACGATGCTGAATTCGAATCAAGCCTCAAGATTGTACCGTTTTTATATTTTTTGCTCTATTTTGTATGGTTTTTGTGATATTTTAACATATAAAAGCAAAATCAAGCTGTTTTTCTGTGCTTGAAGTATACATGTAACTAATTCAAATTTGTTAAAATTATCGATATAAACTTTTTTTTGTTGTGAAATCTACAGCAAATATTTAATTTTTACAGCTAATTTTTCAAATGTACAACAAAATTGTAATATCAACTGCAAAAGATATGGGATGAAAAATGAAAGTAAATGCTGTACAACATACAGCATTTTGCTACACTTTTACAACGGTTTTTTTTGGGTGCAAGTGTACCAGATCAAAATTTTTTTTCTCCGATTTCGTTCAAATTTGGCAATATGGTAGATCCGGTGTGCAAAAACAACAATCCCGGAGGATTTGGTCCTAGTACCATTTGTTGTTAAAATACAGGGTGTTGAAGTTGGCGTTTTTAGTAATTTCCATGAAAAGGGTGTTTTTAAAAAAATGTATAGCTTACACTAAAGTTTGTAAATTGATAAATCTAAGTTACTGGTCCCATTTATTTTGAAATGTTCTTTTTATAAAAAAATATTTCTTGGTGAAAAAAATTTTTTTTCACCAAAATTTTTTACACTTAAAAATACTTTTGAATTTTTTTTGAAAAAAGGCCACTTCGATTTTTTTTAAAAGTACCTTAAACTAAAGCATAATTTATAAGCTTTAAAATGATGTATGACTCAAGAGGGAATTCAGACGCTAAATGGGAGTTTTTGGCTTCTGAGGGCCTGTGGAAGGCAAAAATCTTTTTTTACTCAAGAGGGAAGCATCTTACGAAAAAAGTGTACTAGGCATAAAATGCTTAGAATCATCAAGGAAATAAGTGTGAAATTTTTTGGGAATTTTTCAAAATTATTCCTATTAAATCATGCACAGAACATTAAATAAAAAATAAAACTTTTTATTAAGACTTTTCTGCACTTTCTTCGATTGTGAACAGTCAATATGTCAGAAAAGTATATAAATATTTAGTTTTGCGCAAAATTTTTAAACCCAAATATTTCAAAAACCAGAGTTGAACTGTTAAAGTTACTTGCATCACAAAAATCTGCGTACCTACTTGAATTGTGTTTACTACCTTGAACCCATCAAGGTTGGTGAAAAAATTGTTCCATTCGAATACAGTGAAATTAATAACTTTAAGATAAAAACATATCCGATTTGACATATGATTTTATGCTCGCAAGAGTGACACATCTATTAAATATAAATGATCAAGACCGAATAGAAGACTTGGTCTTCGTGACCAAGAACAGAGCAGTTGCAATGTTTAAGTACACAAATTAAAATAAGTATCTCGCTTGGGCTAAGGAAACAATAAAAATATGTTATTAAGTATGTACTTTATAATAAAGCGATGAATATTAGTGAAGCATTACTTTAATAAAAAAAACTACTCCTAGAAGACGCTGCCTTCAACTATCATAAGAAAACTCTCATATTGAGACATTTAAAATTTGATATTCTATTTTTGTTACATTACTATTGTCAAGTACGGGTCCACGCGTTGCTCCGAACATTACGCGCACACTACACAACATCCTTTGAATCCCTCATAATTCCAGACATTTCAAAAGTCGCACGTACCAACACCAAATTTACATACACGAACACATGATAAAAATCACAACGAAACAAATACCTAAAAGAATATCTAAAGAATTGTATTGCCTTGTATCCACTTCCTTAAAATAGCAAAAAGAAATAGAAAAAAAAAAATAGAAAAAAGAAAAAAACGAACAAAATAATTCTGTAATGAACTCATTCACTTAAAACGAATTTACAAAATACACAGACGTTGACTAAAACGCCAAGATGATGCCTCCACCTCCTCCAGTGCTCAGTTATGTACCAACGCTGCTGCCATCGCAGTTGTAAAATGGTAGGGCACCACTCGCAGGTACTTATTTGCCACAACACAGCCTACGCCGGAAGGATGGTTGGATGAGTGTCTCCACTTTTTTACAGTCTGCGCGCCGCCGTTGAGTCTCCTCCACTAATCCACGTAATCCCCGAACATGACGAAATGAAATACGACGATGAATATTTGACTAGGGCGAGTGTACGAGTATCTCAAGATGTTTCCAAGTGTCATGCAAGTGAGTGCCTGTGCCAGCCTGTATGCCTGATTGTGTTCGTCAGTGTGTACCACGAGTATTAATGAGTTATTTTTGGAATTGAAATCTCTAACTAATTTTAGAAAAAGTCCAAAGTCACAATTCAGAGTCATGGTATGTGTCATTATCCAGCATATTCATCGTGCACACATATGCGATGTTGTGAACTCTGAAAATTTGAATTTGGTGACCTTTTCTTGATGCTAAATAAGTGGAGTATTTTCTTTATAAAGTATTGAAAGAATAATTAATGATAATGCAAATAAATACGCGAATACTCAAAATTATTTAAGCAAACTCTAAATGAAATATGTATGCTATTTTGATATTGGTATTGGACTTGGTCTTGAACAAAATTGTAAAAATTGTTGAGTATTCGAAATTTTCAAAACTCATTTTTTCAAAGCAGTTGAATTTTTAAAATGTCAAACTCCGAACTGAGAGTTGATTTTATGCTCAAAACTATTAAATGGCCAAGACTAAATAGCTAAAATCCTGATATTATGATTTGATAGACGAATTTGCATAAAAGACCCTACAGGACCAAGGACTATGCCACGGCTAGTTTGTAAACTACACCAAGGGGGCAACCGACTGGTCGAAATTCTAGTCCCATCACATATAAAGTTCTATTAACGTTTTGCACTGCTTTTCATTGGACATAACCAATTGTCTCCTTATACATTACATTATGACTAGAAAAAGGCCAATCAATTCAAAATTAATTTCAAAAAAATTGATTTAAATATAAATTTCACACTAAAACGTCAGAAGATTAAACAGCCGATGTGCTAAAGAATTTTTTATATGTATATTTGTGAACATTGTGTTTCGGGTTCGAATCCCAGTGCGAGTAAAATTTATCTTAAATATTTTTTACATTATTTTGTATGTCGGTTATGTTGTGTTTCATTTTCCTCAGTGAAGGTTCTTCAATGAAAAATGGAAGAAATGGGAATAGAAAATTACTGAGTGGTGGTTTGAACGTAGGTTCCTCCATACGGCGCAAGTCCTTAGACCGATACACTATCGATTAATGATTATCACAGTGGACAAACTGCCAAACACTATGAAGTCAGTAACGTTATAATTTCACTGACATAATTCGATAAACAATTGGACCACTTTTGGTACGAATGACGATTTATGCATTACATTTTTGATACTAATGACCCTTTTTTTTACAATTCATACTTTAAGTGAATTTTTTCTAGTTCTAGGTGTAGTCCATTTTTGACCACTTACAAAACATCTAGACCAGTCTTACATGGGAGCGTGTTACATATATCTCAAATATCTATGGACAGAGAACATTATTTGGATGCACCCAGTTTTTCAGTATTCTGAGATACAAAGAACCATTCGTGCAATTGCTAAACGAAATTTTGGCGAATTTGGACCATTTCCATGCTAAAATATACTTCTAAACGATTCAATGTTATTCTGACTTCAAAACTTCCAAACGAAGTTTTTTACTTCTCATCTGTGTCTTGTATATAAAACTATATCTCTATAGCCCAAAGCAATATCATCTATATGAATCAATGTCTGAAATTTGCATTGCTCTGCAAAACTGGCTGTTCAAAATGACATTTATGCACGCACGATGCCCCGTCAAAATAAGTAGCGATGATTCTGGAACCTTTGATACGGCATATAGTCGCAGGCAAGGTGATTCTTTATCCTGTTACTTTTTTAATTTTGTCTTTAGAAAAACGAATATACGTGTATGGTTTTGACAAATGGAAGATCCCAACACCCCACGTCTACTCTGACAATATTGACCAAATAAGTCATAGCGAGCATTATAATGTAGCAGTTTTCGGCTGATGGTAGATAACTATACCTTTGGAATAGTCAAAGATTTTGTCCATTTTGGGTTTTTGATCGTTCAAGTAAAAATTCCTGAAAGGATGGGTCGTATTCCGATTCTTAATTCCAAAGGAATATACACTGATTTCTCAGAAATAGAGTCTGATAGAGGTTCCGCGGTTTTTTTCAAGAATTTGTTTAGCAGCTAACCTTTAACTTTACCTCGCTACTGCAGTTTATTTCAAACAGAAATTCTAGCTGTCTGGTAGGCATGCCATATTTTTAAACACGAAATTTATGATTGTAATCGCACATTTGTCATTAAAGCTCTAGGTTCGAATATACTAAGCCTCACTTTGTCAAAGATTACAAAAAAACCCTTTGCAAATTAAGGCTGCTATGGATCTGACGGTATGATGGGTTCCTGGACATAGCAACTTCATTGGCAATGAAACTGTTAATGAGCTTGTTAGGAAAAGATCTATTACTGACACAATTTCTGAAACGTACATATGTATATTATGAAAGAATTCATATTAATTTGGGCAAAAAGTGATTCAAAATGTATTATATGGGCGAGTTTAAGAAGGTCAAACTTAACAATATGTTCTACGCCGAGGGCAATATGGCCACTTTATGACGCTAACAAAACACGAAAATTTATCTCATTAGAAAGGCGAACCCCCAGAATCTAAATTGGTGTCATTATAGATCACTTTCTTATAGATAGACACGCCTCAAGGTTAGGGCTTACCGATGTAGCAGATCTTTAAAGCTTTAAAGATCCTGAAATCGAAGATTCTATTTTTCATTTTCTTTCTGAATGCCCAGCACTGGCAAACCAACTCTGCAAGGTATTTGAAAATTACTTCCACAACTCCCTTGAAGATATAGCTCAAAAGACTTCTCAGATCCATTTTTGAGATTATAAAAATTTCGAAATGGTTCATATAAGTCGACAACGAAGTTAAAAACCGGGTATACAATGGGCCCAATTGTGGCCTAAGTTATGCTGGCAGCTGCCCTCTGCCGCGCTAACCTAACCCTGGATCTTTGATCACCAGCAAAAACGATCATACACGTAGCTTAAAAATAAACGAGTGTTTAATGCGGAGGCATTTTGTCCTGACCTTGAATTGTTGAATATTGTGACGGTGGATAAAAGCGTTTGGAGAGGAGTGCTGCCACAGTTTATAATTCGGTAATCGGGTTACTTTGGTCAATTAAGTATATATGTATGTGAATTAATGCTGAAAGCAAATCTGGCTTATGCTTGGTTTTTGAAAAGGTTTATATAGAGTTAATTGTATCCATTGCGTCTATTTTAAACATATTCGTGCACTTTGGCCAAAGGTATCGTTGCTTTGGAGAGTTTTTGAACATCTATTCTTGTTCTAAATGCAAAAAAAAAAATATTATTTATTTCTATATTTTTGACATAAATCAATAATGACACTTGTTAACGATAAAATAGATCCTGAGCTAGGGATTGAACTTGGGAGTTCTAGTTTGTTAACGCAGTACACTGCTACTCTCACTAAGCGAATTATAATTCTTTGAAAAATGTGTTTAAAATCGAGTTCTCTACTCCCGAACCCCTACTTAATTATTTACTTTAGAAATTTGTATATAAATTTCATATGTGTTGCTATTGAGTACGTGTGTTTGTCTGCTTATCCCACAATCCTTATCGAAGTCAATTTTCAGGATTTGCAATCGGCTTTCGCCAGAGATCGGTTGATGTTCGAATGTACTTTTTTCTTGTTCGTTCACAGCCTCGTCGTCCTCATTTTGAATGTAGAAAATCTCTGAGAAAACCACTTCCAAACAGCAGTCAATAAACCATGTCGCTATGTTATTTCCCATTGTTGTTAGTGTCCTTGTTGTTGATGTCGTCTTCATTCGCTTAGCCTGCCTGCATGTGAGCCAAAATGGCGCCCAGGCCAACGGGACATGAAAAAGGAACTCAACTCATTTAAAGTAAATCTCCCCTCATCACCCCCACTTTCGCTGTTTGTCGTGTTTTTCTTACGATGCTTGCAGTGTTTTTTCTCATTTTCTCCATTATATTCGTTATCCTTGAAGTCGAAGTGAAATGACGATTTTGCCTGTTTCATATCACAGGCAACGACGACGACGACTGCTGGCTGCCCATACTTATGTATTTGTGTCTGTGATTGTATGGTTGTGGTCTTTATTGTGCCTTTGGTTGGCTCTCTGCTTGAATCTCTGCTTCAGCAATTTCGCAGTGGTTCAGTTAACAAAGCACACATAAGCGACTCCCAAATCCATGTGTGCGAATATTTCAGTTAAGAATATTTTCTCTTCTGAAGAAGAAGATTTTTGTTTGTTTTTATCGAATTGTGCGCAATAAAGCAGAGGCACCCACCATCCTCCAGGGGACCTTTGCAAAACGAACGTGTCAAGCATCTTTCTTTAAATTGGCAGCCGATGCTCCTCTGTTTGGGGGCAGGCGAAGTTGATTTCAAACTATGACCTTTTTATGTGCTTAGCAAGTCTTTAAAGGATTTTAAATTTAAGTCTTTTTAGCCAGAAATTGCGACGGCATAAAATGTCAAAAAGTGGAAAAGAATTTTCTATTTTTTGCATTTGGTTTATACCTGTTAAGGAGAACAAGGAAACTGTAGTAAAAGTACATGCATATGCTTTAAAGCATGGAGTAATAATTAAATTACATAACACTTCAAGGCAGATGGGATTCCAGAGTAGTGTTACATATGTGGAGTTATCAAAAACTTAAAAATTTTTTTGACGCAAATTCGTGTGATTTTAATATGTGCTCAAGAACAGAGGTGCTTGTAAGCTCAAATATTTAATCTTTAAAAATACCTATTTGATTTAAGTGTAAAAACTTTAAAATTAAATGAAAAATCTTTTGAATGTAAAAATTTTTTTTTCATTTCAAAAACATTTTGCATTAGTTCGGCCTAATTCTAGTTATCATAAGTCAAAATTATCTACTGTGCAGGAGGCAAAGAAAAATTAAATTTTTCAGAAAATTACAATAATATAATGTTCTGACGAAAGTTACCTTTTATTTTTAATCACGCATATATTGTGAAATCATTTTAAGTTCTGAATTTAAAAGTATTAAGGACTGCGTTCGATAAAATTGTCCCATACAAAATTTAAAAAATCTCTAGGACTAGTAGTTAGATTTTAAAAGTTAGACTCATTCTTGAACCGCCATTTTATTACAATTTTTAAAACGTATTTAGAATTTCAATAATATTTTTTTTACAAATTTTTTTGTAACTTTTCTGACACTTTTTCCATTAAGGATTTTATGGTATTATTCGATAACTTTCTAGCTGCTGAACACAACTTTTCTCGAAAATTTTTAGCATTTCTGGCAACTTTTTTTATTGCCTTTATCTCCTTTTTGACCAAAGCCCAGTATCTTTCAATTGGCCATAGTTCTGGACAGTTTTGAGGATTTGCTTCACGAAGCACCAAAATCACATTATTTCTTGAGTACCCCTCCAAGGCCAATTTACTTATAATGACAAGATACTAGGTCTGGCCAAAAGAAAGTGGAAACTTCATGCTTTCGTAGGAAAGGCTCAAGTTTTTTTCCAAGCATTCCTTAATATAGAATTGGGAGTTTACTGTTCCAGTGGTTACAAAAGAATTTCTCTTTTTGCCACAACTGCAGATTGCTTGCCAAACCAAGAACTTGCGAGGAAATTTTGACCGCTTTTTTGACTTAAGCTTTTCGTCCATATTCCCCCGCGAGTCTACAGTGTAAAATTTTTGGCCTGGAAACTGCGTAAAATCGGCTAAGACATATGTTTCGTCGTCCATTCGAATTTTTGGAAAAAAATTAATTTTTAATTTTATGGCGTGCTGTTTTCCTTTCGTGTTCTTCATAGCATTTCTGTCAGAAACTTTTTATACCTTAAACGTCCAACCTCCTTTTTGGCCTTGCGAACTAAAATCTCGGAGCACTTTACCCTCTGTGCCAGTTTTCTGCATGAAATGTTGGGGTTCATCTTTAAAATTGTGACGAAGTTCTTCGGTACCTGGCTTTCGAGAGACATCCAAGTCTTCCTCAAATTTTTTTAGAACTCCTGATACCAATTTCACATTAACTTTGCTATTCCGAGCACTTCTATTTGTAGTCCACCGCGGGTGGTCTTCAAATATTTTTATTATTGACTTTCGAACTTCTAGCTCCTTTGCCATTTTTAAGTAAATATGACTGACTAGGGACAAAATTTGAAAACCATAGTTTTGGTACATTCATTTCAAAGCCTACTGCGAAAAAAAATTTTAAATTGAGTAATTTGAAAACAAGTTATTAGATAAAGTGTATCGGACAATTTAATCGTACGCAGTCCTTAAAAAGCGTTATTAAACTGGTTTAAAGTGTTAACTACTGTAAATTTATCAAATTTTACAAGTGTGATGGAAAATAGTCCAGATTTTTTGCTTTGAATGGACTTAGTCCACTTTCAGTTACAATAAATCGAAAACTTTTTTTTTACTTTAGTGAGACTTATGCCATTTTCGCTAATAAAGTATTCTGTAAACAAAGACAAAGGAAGATTAAAACTTTTGTTTATTGCTCAATTTTTTTCCGATTCCTGAAAACTTTTCGATAAAATCAGGACCTTCGAATACTTTTCTACAGTTTCTTATTCTTGTTGAATTTTTCGATGCTTTTCGAATAATTCCGATTTCTTCATTCTATTTCGATTGATTTCAATAATTTCAGGATCTCGCCGATTTTGCAGTGTTTTTCGATGACTTCTGACTCTTACCAATTTTTCGATTGATTTCGATATTTTTTGATAAATTCAGGTTCCTGTAGACGTTTTCGATTTATTCCGATTCCTGTAGACTTTTTTGATGCTTTTTAATAATTTTGGACTTCCAGTGATATAATCAATAGGTCGAAAAAGTCCACAGTAATCGACAAAGATTTCACTGAAAGTCTGAAGTTATAGAAAAACATTAAATAAAGTCTACAATAATCGGAATAAGTCCCTTCAGAGTAGTTTTCGTTTACTAGTTCATAAAAACATACGTAAACAAAAGCTTTTCGGACTAATACCTTAATTCGGGGCTAGTAAACACTCTGAGAACTAAGCCAATGATAAGAAGTTGTATGTAACTACCTAAATACTTTTAAATTAATAAATTTTCAATAATTTAAGGTAAAATTTCATATCAGAACAAATGAATGACCAATTTCGAAAAGGCCACATCTCCGAATTTTTTCGATATTGACTTTTTAACGTTTTTTCCATCTACGCATATAGGCACATGCGATGTGTAAGAATGGTTCTCATATCGGGTCTCTAAGTGGGAGAAAAAAGTGTTTTTCGAACTCTTTTCAAACAGTAATCAAAGAATTTCTATTAATTATCTTTAATTTAAGTTATTATTTTAATTAAACATACCTTAAATAGAAGTTTCGCCAAATTTATATGGTTTTTCCTTTAAATTTTATGTAATCAACACAATCAATTTCGAAAAGATCACATCACCTGAACTTAATATATCAAAATTTACATATAAAATAACGTTACCATCAAAATATTTCAGTAGTTTTCGATTGATAACACAGTCGTGCATGGGTTTTCCTCTCTAAGTTTTAAAAAGCGATTTCTATAGATTTAAGTGTGCTGATTACGAGAAAAATAGTGAAAAAATTCCAGCACGTCACAATTCTCAGTAATTTAAGTTTTACTTAAGTGCTTTTTTTGTATATACATGACTACCACGCCTATAATACTGAACGTATCAAAACCATATTTGCACCAGATGTCTTTTTGGTGCTCCAACACATTTATAAGAAATATCCCTGCAAACAATGTACTAGATACAAACGGCGTATGTATCGGGGACACAAACACGTATTTTTTTTTTTGTTTGTTTTTGAAAATCACATAGAAATTGCCGTACTCTTTCAATAACGTTTACATTGCTGTCGGTAAAAATACAGGCATTGGTTTTGTCGTACCAATACTTGTATTGTATCTGTATATCGTCCCTGCATAAATACTTAGATACGCATACCGGTACTGTATCGGTTGTACGTATCTGAAATAGTACAAGTAGGTTCTAAATATGCGTACAGGTACTATACTCGCTATATGTATCTGCAATAATACGGGTACTGGCCTAGTATGTATACTAACGAAATTCCATATTAAATTAATGCATTATTTATTTTTATTTTAAATAAAGTTCACAATACATTATTTTTTACAATTACATTTGGTCTAATGCACTTTCTACCATTAGCTGCTCCGTTGCAATATTTCAATCACCTTCTCTGGAACTATCCAGTTGGCAACTTCTTGCACATTAAATAGGGTGGAATAGGATGGATTTCACCAATTCTTTTGATCTTTACATTATCGATGAGATGCTCTTCATAGCACATCCGATAAAGTATACTCTCCGATGAGAACCGTTTAAGTAAAACAGCAATAAAAAATGCATAATATTCAAAAGCGCTGCTGAATCATTTACGTCCTTTTGCTGTCCATGTGTGTCTGCAGTTCTAATTTAGCTTTATGAATTTAAGGCAATATCAGCTTTGCAGAGCAGACGCTTGAAAGTGCATAGGACCACAGCAACTCTGAAAAATACAAATGTAAAGTTATTATATTTGTTTTTAAATTCAAAGATTTACATCACCTACTACTACTACCCATGTATTGAGATGATCGCTCAACGGTATATTATATCGTTGTATTGACGTGAAGCAGCAGTTTCGATTTTTTAAACAAATTTTAATTTTGTTTTTAAAATTTGAATAGTCAAAAACTGACATAAAACTACATGTTGGAAAAATAGCGGTACGAATACCTAGAAAATACAGGAAATGTTCCAGATACTCGTACCTGAAACAAAAATGGAAATAAAAAAATAAAGAAATGTAAAAAATTCAAATACAACCGGTACTCATTTTTTGCAGGGATGGGATCGATTGGACAAGGGGGTGTTGTACCCCTCATACAAAAAAAAAACTCAAAATAATTGAACATTTTATTTGAGTCGCTCCTACGCCTGTACCAGTTGGTATATTGAAACCATATTAACAGCATATATCCGCCTGATATTTCGACAGATTTGTCTTGACAATAGGGGCAATCGAATGAAAGTACGGTGCGCTCGGTATGCAAAAGGAACATACCATAAACAAAAAAAAAAAAAAAAACGCATATCTACTTACTTGACCTGCAATATGAAACTTGATATCTGGATGAATATTATGCAAAAAATTTATCTTGATCGTACGGGGAGCACCAAAAAAATATATGGTGCAAGAATGGTTTAAATATGTTGAGTATTTTAGGCGTGATATTGAAGAGTACGTAAGCACAAACGATTGAATTAATAAGTTTTCAAATGCTGCACAAACTTACAAGGGTACCCCTCTTAAAATTACGAGAGTGCTTTTTAATGTAATTTTTGATTCCGAGCCCAAATCCGTTTACAGAATTGCTCTATCACGTCCAAACTTTGAGAAAATTTAGAATAACAGTGTAAAACACACGATTTTCCGGTGGCACTCAAAAGCGGCCAAAAAATAGCGGCCAACAAAAAGGGGCCAAAAAATAGCGGCCAAATAAAAAAGGGGCCAAATATAAAAAGGGGCCAAAAAAAAGGGGCCAAAAAATAGCGGCCAAAAAAAAAAGGGCCAAAAAATAGCGGCCAAAAAAAGCGGCCAAAGGAAAAAAGAGGCCAAAGGAAAAAAGAGGCCAAAAATGGTTAAAGTGTTAAATTACCATTATTTTGTTAAAAATCAAAGACATTAGGTAACTAATGTCAGCAATCACATTCACTATAATTAACTTCATTGTACTTCTTAACTTACTTTTTCCATGTATTATTTACAAAATTTGTCAATTTACTTTACTATTTTACCTAATGTCTTTGATTTTTAATAAAATAATGATAATTTAACACTTTAACCATTTTTGGCCTCTTTTTTCCTTTGGCCGCTTTTTTTTGGCCGCTTTTTTTTTGGCCGCTATTTTTTGGCCCCTTTTTGTATTTGGCCCCTTTTTGTATTTGGCCCCTTTTTTTCTTTGGCCGCTTTTTTTTGGCCGCTATTTTTTGGCCCCTTTTTTTTGGCCGCTATTTTTTGGCCGCTTTTGAGTGGAACCCGATTTTCCACTATTTTTGAGGTTATGAAAACTGGAATATCTCAAAATTCTGACGTGATGGAAAGAAACCAAGTTTAGAGTCGTGATTAGGAGGTCCCAAACCACCATAATTGGCTTCAAAAATCAAGAGAGGAAAAAAAAGTGTCGAATTTGCAGGCCTGTGTAATTATAATTGACCCTTGAATGTAACTCAAAAAGAAATTTTATAAATACTGTATTATTATACAAAGTAATCAGTTTTTTTCGTTTCCTGAAAACTTTTGGAATTCGGAGATTTACATATTTTACATATTATACACATATATATTAAATAACAATTATTTCCTAACATATATATAATATTTTTCTAGGAATTCAAATTTAAATAATTAAAAGTACATTAAAGAAAAAATTAAATAAGTTGTCCAAGTATTGGTTACATTAAGGAATTCGGAGATGTGACCTTTTCGAAACTAGTCATTCAAATAGATACTAAAAAAAAAAAATCATGTTGTCCGAGTTCATCGATGTTAGCAAGAGCTAAAGGCTATTTGACTCATGTTCAATGAATTTTTTGAGGACATTTCATTAGTATTCGGCATAATTAGATGAAATGTCTTCTCACTTTGCACAAATTAAAAAAGATATTTTGATACTGAATTTTATTTTAATTACAAAATTACTCTGGTTTTTGGTTCAAGTTATGAAAGATTGAATTCATTCGAATGTCAAACAAATATAACAGGGTCCCTCCTTTCCTTTAATATTTCTTGAGTAATTGCAATGCTTAAAGAAGATCTTTAAATTGTTTGTTTTATGTTTCACAAACTAAAAAGTAATTTTGTTATTTTACCACGCAAATTAAAGCCATTTTTTTTCTTCATATGAATCATCTCTTCCATCTCCATCTACGCTAACAAGCCCACAATGAGCGATGCCGCCAAACGTATTAATTAATAAATTGTTACGACTCGACAAAGCAAAAAAAAAAAAGAAATCACTGATGTTTAATAAAAAAAAGGACGAAAATGAAGGAAAATGCACGATATCGATTTAAATTAATTTTTGTCAGAGAGATGCTCAAGCGAAAAGCTCCCCATTAGGGCAAAGTACTCGCTACAACAACAACAACAGCAGCAGAAACAACAAAAGCAACTGGCAAAAGAAAAAAACCAATAATAACAGTAACCACGACCCAAGTGTCATGATGTCGCATGCATGTACAGGACTCAGGTCGAGCAACATTAACAGCTTAAAAGAAGCAAAAGAAAAAAATAAAACAAAAAGATGAAAAAAAATCCTGCATAAGGACATCCTGAAATGGACTTTTTCATGAGCTGTGTTTTCACAAGGTAAACAAATCTCAAATCCGCGACGCAACTTGGAAAAAATTCTACTCAGCGCTACCGACGCTAAATCTACATTTTTTGCGTCCAAAAAAAAAAAATAAAACTCCGCACAGAGATAGAGAGAGAGAAACAGAAAAAACGCAAAATGGAGGAATGCAGCAGAAAAAAGTGGCACCACCACCACAAGGAAGGATGGCAGCCGCTGCGAATTATTCAGCGCACGTGGCCAACATTGAGCTGTGGCGCATCTTTACTAGAGAGCATCGAAAGGGGCAGGTACTTCAACAGAACAACAACAAACACCTCCAACTGCACTGAACAAGAAATTCTTGAAGTTGTTAAATTTGTTCCTTTCTTACTCGTTTCTTTTCTTTGCACCAACCATTCGCTCATTTGGTTATCGACTACACAAACCACGCCCCTTTCGCCATAAAAATGGGTGTGGCTAAGCAAAAAATGTTCTGACTCACTTCGTCTCCCTAATGCGTAATTGTTATTCGCTGGTGCGCATACACGCTCTCGCTCTCGTATTAAAACTTTTTCTTTACTCTCTCTGGTTCTTCCTTCATAAGGGTGGGTGGTGCGTTTATTTCTATTTGGGCAGAAATATGCATTTGTTGCTGTTGCTCTGAGAGGCTTTGCAGGATATTCGAGTTAAATGCGCTGCAAACATAACAACGCTGCAACTGTTGCAATTTGGGACATCATCTTTGTCCCAAAAATCAGCTGTTTTTAAGACGTAGAACCAATAGAAAAAAGTAGATTTTGGACAATATTCGTGGCACAGAATGACAATCGTTGAGATTTTGGCCCAAAATAGTGTGCTTAAGTTGAAAATGTTTTGAAGAGATTTTAATTTATGTTTAATTTCTTTCATATAGGCGACAATTGATTTTTATCCCTTTGTTATACCTAGTTTCTCTTAAGTAGAGATTTTAATTCTTAGTAAATACAAGGTGTCCCAAAGAAAGTTTATATTTAGTGGACCAATTAAAAAATATCATCCAGATGTAAGCCCTTGCAGTCACGGCACTCATTTATTCGAACACTAAAATTTCCTATGACGACTCGGCAGGTAGACTCTGTGATGGCTACTCGTGGCAGAGATGTATTGAACGTATGTGACGTTGCTCCGTCCTGTTCGAATTATACTCTTTGGTTAAGCCCAGAAAAGTTTTGCAATTCAGGCACCAAGAAATTGTCTAACATCTCCACATATCGCTTCGAATTGACTGTGACTACACGTTCTTTTTCATCGTACAGGCCGAATCGCCGTTTTTGTAAAACTGTCGCACGCACAACGCGATATCTGCTCCCGATAAACACTACATAGCGACTAAGTTTTCAAGAACCAAGATTCCGACATGCAGCAAGTTAAACAAATATAAACTTTCTTTTGGGTCACTTTGCATTTTGAGTTTATATGATTTAACTTGGATACTTATCTTACATCATTGATGATATTCACCCTTATCATATAATTCGATTCGAACTAAGTTTAACTCTCAAGGTAGGTTGCAACACTTGGTTACAGAAACAGGCCTTGATGGGCTGACATGTTAGACGCTCTTGAGAAGTCCAGGATATCTTGAAAAGATATTCCGCCCCATCTTGGTCTTACCTAGGACAGAAGGTTTGGGTTTGCATATTGAATCCTATTCTTGAGCTTACAAATATTAAATTACTGAACAAATGGCTAAAAGTTATGAGTTTGCAAAATATCCGTACCTTAAGATTATTTTGATCTTCTGCCTTGTTGAGTAAGTTTTAAGCATTTCTTGTCTGTGGTGACTCAAAATTAAATTTTTCATTCAATATTTTTGTAGAATACTTTGAGCTATTATATCCCAATTTTCGGAAAAACGGGCAAAAAGACCCATAAAAACAAGATATAATGGGTCAAGAAGTTTTGGAAAAATTTTCCTTGCGTGATTTCATTATGACTAGGAAGGTTACTAATGTACAGCCTAATAATTATCGACCCATTTCAATATGATCAGCACTCTAGAAAGTTATGGAGAGCGATATAGACTTCCCTTATATGAATTATCTAGGGCAAGGGTATCAGCGTTTTCAAATCACTGAGCCAAACGCATGCAGCGCAGTCAGCGTTGCTTTTACAACAACTTTAAATTCGAGTAACAACAAACAAAAAAACAATTTTTTGTTGTCTTTTCATGCCTCGTTTACAACAACAATAATACTTCAACAATTTTCAAAATTTCTAAGGACTAGGACACACACAAAAATTAGGGGAACTCACGCGTTGATGCGCAATGCCCTTGCGTCGTTGCGAAAGTGCAATTTGCTAAAGTTTAATATTAGTAAAATAACAAAAATATTGGCTAAAATTTCGCACTACTTTTGCAATTTCTCAAGATGGAAATATTTACATTGATCGTTCAGGCGTTAGTGCGTAAAAGACTTGCATTTTCGCAACTGCGCATCAACGCATTAATGCCCATATTGTTTGTTGTTTTTGATGCGACGTAGTCTTTGTTGTTGTTTTATGTTGGTTCGAGTTCGATTTTGTGTGTACGCAAAAAACGCAACAAAAACGCGAAATTTTGACGAGCGTGAAAAAAAAAAACAAAAATTATTTCTGTATATGTTGTACAGAAATATTGATGTTGTTGGGTCGAGCCAAAATTGGCTCACTTTTCTTCTACGCTGACACCCTTGATCTAGGGCGTAACAAATTACTTTATGGTCGCCAATATGGTTTCCATAAAGCTCGCTCTACTGGTCACTTAATGGCGAGGGGTGGAACCAATGTGGTCTTAATATATCTAAAGCTTCCGATCATGTCTGACATCTGTGACTCCTTCGTTGTATAACGAGCTTCTTTCTATACGTGTTGCAGTAGACGGTTTCACAACTAACGAATACTCCATTAACGCTGAAGTTTCCCAGAGTTCCGTCCTATTCCCGTCTCTTTTCCTTTATGATAGAAGGACCATTAATGCAATCCACTCCTTTGCAAATGACAGCAGTATTTGTCATTCATATTGCTTCAAAAAACGTCAAAGCTATGAGGAGATAAATTAATGACTGAATCATAAATGACCTCAAAACAATCTCCGAGTGGAGTCGAGCTAATCGGGTCGAGTTCAACGAGACCCAATGCTGTTTGTTGTCTTACAAACGAGTGGATTCCCTATCTGCCTCTCAATATAGTCAGCGTAGACATTATGAGATTAGAAACTTTTGACGTTCAGGGCATATTCAATGTGTCGAAAGAAGCGGCCAAGTGTTCAGGTTGTCGTAAACAGTGTAAATACTTCAGTCCTGTTGATCTTTGGATAGTCTATTTCACCTATATTAGATCTAAGCTAGAGTATAATTCAAACATCGCTCAGAAAACTACTTTGGAGCTGCTAAACAGAGTTTAACGTCGTGCGATGAAGTTGATTGGGGATGCAGATGTTGTATCCTCTGCTGATTCTCCCGAACACCATCGTAACGTTGGGCTGGTTCCATCAGTTCGTATATTCTCTCGCAGCACCCGAGCGTCTCATCAGGCCCATCTTTATTGCGTTGCAACGGTGTTTAGTAGAATGTCGCACTATCGGGATAGTTTGTTCTTTGGACGAACGAAAAAGTTGTGAAATAATCTGCCTGCAAACGTTTTTCCCGACAACTGTTACATCGGTAGATTTAAGAAAAATATTCATCGACACTACGCCTCTTTTCCCCCATTCCTCTAACCTATTTCCTTTTCGGCAAATCAATACGATGCGTTGCATTTATAGGGGCTATTCCCTAAGCGTTGGCTTAAGGAATAAAAAAGAATCAGACAGAAATTTAGATTGCATATAAGGCGATGCCCAAAAGATAGCATTGAGTGCACATTCTTTGCTTCTCAGAGGTCACCGATCACCCTCGAGAGGCAAGCGGGACTTTTTAATGCCAGAAAATTTACTCAGACACTGTTCAAACTTTCAGTGTGATGAAAGTACATATCCACGAAAGGAGTTTCTTCTGCATTGATGTATCCAAAGTTGTACGCGGAAAAATTGGGAGGTCAGATGAGAGGAAAACTAAATACATGTGTAACTTACGAATAAAAACTTTACATCATTAGATTTCGTGAAAAGAAACAAAAATTTTAGTGAAGATTGATCCCCCTCAGCCCCTTTCTGCATACAGTCCTATGAGTATTCGCACATTTGAATGTATTTCGTGCGTATGCAATGTGTGCTTGTATCTATTTTTGTACCTAATCCATCAATTACCGAAGTAAAAAAAAAGCACCGACATGAAAGTGCGCCGCATCGATACCGAAAATTTTTTGATTTTCATTTTTTATTCGAGTGTATTAACTCAGGATTATGATATCAAAATGTTTGCTTATGATTTATATGGAGTTGAACAACAAAAACAGCAACGAAAAAAGCAACAACAAAGAAAACATCAAAAATAGTCTCAAACACCGAACGTGCGAATGGTCTACACGGAAGCCATGAAACAAATTGGTTTAAAGATAAGAAACAGTGGTGGATGGAGCAAAGCATGGGCGAACAGGGCCTCACCAGTTCTACTGCCATTGGTAAATTTTACAATTGTTGAATTCATGCCCGGAGGGCCTCATGAAAATCAATTCGCTCATGTCTCAATTTCGGTCTAGCACTGCATCTGATAGGAGACGACAAAATCGGATCTTGCTGTGGGAAATAAAGAAAAAAAACTACAAGCAATGCTACATATTGAGATTTAAAGCTTTTTTGAGCGGCAAAAAACGTTTGATTTGCTTTTTGTATAAATGGGTGAAAGTGTCAGGAAATCTTTTCGCCAAAGATCAAATAATAAAGGTGTGAAGACCGCGGAAAGGAAGTTGTGAAAACGAATTTATTATATAAATAATTTAATACGCTGTTGACAGTATCTACTAAGACAGCCGCTACTTTCAAATATCTATCTAAGCTATGGGGCTTTTGAAGTATTATGCCTCTGCTTGCTTGAACTTTGATCGGTGAAAAATATATTTATAATTAGTGTTTAATTTTTATTAGATAAAAAAAGATGCAAATTCATTTAGAAATATAAAGTTCGAGCATGAATAATATGAACATTCTAAGCAAGTGTGAATAATTAATTTAACCACTCTGAAATACAATTTAATATCTAGTTAGTAGTTTTGACTATGGAGAATTTTTTAACTTTTACCGAGTGTTGGAATGTGAATGAAATGCCACAGAAGGGTTCGCTTAAAGTGGCGTTTTTATTATCGTAAGATAGTAAAAACTCAATGTCCTTAACCTTAATCTCTTAATGAATGACAAAATTTTCACTGTTCACATATTCATAAAGCTAACCTTTTGACTGGTATCTTTTCTAAGAATTTTAAACTTCCAAATAGTTTTCAACCATCGCTCCAATTCGAGAGAGTTTTCTCGATCTAGTTTCGAACTAGGATGGTGAAAAGGGCGCATGTAAACCTCAATAGATACTAACAAAGCATCAGGACCGGATAACATATTAGCCCAGGTGTTGGGAAAGTGTGATAGAACTAATACTATATGCCAAGGGCGCGCAAAATCTAAGTAGATCTCAGAATTACAACTAATTACAACTAAATTGAAGTTTACAAAAGCCCAAAGAGGTTTGAAGAATTTTAAAATACGAAGATTTTAACTAAAAAAAGTTGGAGATATTATTTTTTTATATACGTCGAATCAAGATGAAAAATTTTAGATATAGCACGACTCATTCCAAACATTTTTGAGATCTTTATTAAATATAAACCGTATTAAGCCATGATTTTGCTTACTGTAAAATTTTAAAACTATATTTTGAAAATATCCAATGAAAATTTTTCACGGCATTTTAACCCATTATATCCTATCTTTACGGGCCTTTTTTACACCATTCTCCAAAAACTGAACGATAATGGGTTAAAGTTTTGTACAAAAACGTTCTATGAAAAATAAATGGAAATGTTTTAAGCATGCTGCACAGTGCCTGAAAAATTAATTTTGTTGGCCAAAACCTACATTCTTTGTTGTAACAGATTTGTAAAATTTTAATGCTATTTGGTCATAAATATATCAAAAGTAAGGTAGCCAAAAAATTTGGTCAAAATATTAGTAATTGTGGGAGTTGTATGCTGTTGAATACAATTGTTTTTTTTTTAATTCTTTTTTCTTTAAAAATTAATGATCATTGCTCGCAAACTATAATCGATAAAAGGTTCTAAACCAAAGAAATTATTCAAAAGGCGCTCATTTACACGTCGCCCTATATAGAATATTGATTATGTCAATTAAAAAGAAACTAATACGTTTCTCCAATATTTCTCTCAAACATACTACCTCCTTTTTTTCAACCCTAAAGGGGGCTCCCATACAAAATTTTGATAAAAATATCAAAAGAATTCCTTATTGCCGCGAGAGGGAAAAAATGGTCACCGACCCCCATTAATTTTTCATCTTCAACATTTTTTTATTTTTTTTTTTTTTAATGTACTAAACTCTTTCATCCACCCCTTAAGAGGGCTCCCATACAAAATTTCAATAAAAATACAAAAAAAAAAAATTCCTCATTTGCCGAGAGTTCACCGACCCTCATTAACTTTTTTTCTCCAATAATTTCCTCTAACATATACGTATTAGCCCTTTTTATGCACTAACTAAGGGGGCTCCCATACAAAATTTTGATAACAATATAAAAAAAAAATGTTCACCGACCCTCAATAACACAGGTTTAAAAAAAAAAAATCTCATGGCGTTTTGACCGGACTATGCGTTTCCTAGGGACTTTGACGTCCTGAATCCGAATCACCGGTCCGTTTTTTTCAAGAACGTCTGAGAAAAATTTTTCAAAGTCATATGGAGGTCATGTGTCGTTTAGTGATAAATTCGCTAAAATTCTGAAACTAATTTTTTATCATTAAATTCTTAGTCCTTAAAAAGAATATGTGATCAAAAAGGGTATCTCGGACCTAGTTTCGGGGAAATAGCCATCGGAAAATCCGGATATATCTTCTATGAAAACCTATAAGTTGGGAACCCCTGCATGGATTTGTGTCATATTGATGTCATATGAAAGGTATTTTGACAGCCTATAAAAATGTTTTGAAAATATTTTCAATTTGATTCATAGTTTTTGAGATATGAGCTTTTTTGAAATTTTTCAATTACAACAACAAATAAATCAACAACACCAACAAAAACAACAACAAAAACAACAACAACAATAAAAACAACAACAATAAAAACAACAACAAAATACCTTTCATACAACACCAATATTTTCAAAACCCATTCAGGGGTTCCCAACTTATAGCAGTTTTCATAGAAGATATATATTCTGATCTTCCGATGGCTATATCTCCGAAACTAGGTCCGAGATACTCTTTTTACTCACATGTTCTTTTCAAGGCCTAGAAGCTCAATGATTAAAAATTAGTTTCAGAATTTATCACTAAGCGACACATGAACCCCATTTTGGCCTCCATATGACCTTGAAATCTTTTTTCTTAGACGTTCTGGAAAAAAACGGACCCGGAATTCAGATTCAGGACGTCAAAGTCCCTAGGAAACACATAGTCTGGTCAAAACGCCATGAAATTTTTTTTTTTTTGTAAACCTGTGTAATTTTTCTTCTCCAACATTTTTCTTTCAAAATACTACCCCATTTTTTCCACTCCTTAAGAGAACTGCCATGCAAAATTTTGATAAAAACAATGTTCACCGACCCCCATTCATTTTTCCTCAACATTTTTCTTCAACATATTATCCTCTTTTTCCACCCCTTGAGGGGCCTCCCATACAAAATTTAGATAGAAATATTCAATTTTGTATGGGAGCCCACTTAAGGGGTTGATAAGAGGGGTTACATTTGAAAACATTTGGAAGATGAAAAATTAATGAAATGGGGTACTATGTTTAAGAGAAATGTTGGAAAGAAAAAATTAATGGGGGTCAGTAAACATCTATACGCTCTTCCAGTAACGAGGAACATTTTGGTGCTCATTCACTCACTTTTTTGTTGCTTAAAAAATTTAAAAAAAAAATAGATCCTATCGTTTGCCCATTCTAAAAATAGTTTTAAAATTTTTCGAATACATTTAAGTTTTTTACCAAATTTTTTTTAAAAAATCGAGTAGTGTAATCATTGATAAAAATAGCAATTTAGTTTTGAAAGTTGAAAATTTTATAAAAAAATAATTTTAAGAAAAATTATTTAAAATTTAATAAAAATTTTCTTAAAAACATAAAACTTCCAAAAAACAATCACTTGATTTGGCCATCTATTGGCGGAGCTATGAGCATTTCAAAAAACTAATTAATGTCGTTTTTGCAGCTTTTCATTTCTTTTTAATTTATGCCTCTGAAATGGCTTGGTAAAAAAAAATTTTGAAAAATGGTGGATGCTAGTCTCAAATAGTTCTATAAGGGTGCGATCAGACTGGCCGCTACGAGCAAAGTTGCTCTCAAGGCAACGCTATAGCTTGAAAACAGTGTATGAAAAAATGGCAACGCGATCATACTGAAAGCGCGGCGATGCTACAACTGTAGCGTAAAGCCGCTTTGGAAGTGTTTTGTTGCGCTGCAAATGTTTTGTTTTGTATATTTCCAGTCGAATTAGAACGGGAAAATGTAAGAATAAAGAAAATAAAAAAAAAAACAAATTAGTTTTTGTGTGCAATTAGTGCGAAAGAGAAAGATATATTCCATGCGTTGCTTCAAGCTTTGCTCCAAGCGCATACTGTGATTGCTATTCGCAACTTGATCTTCCCCACGCTTTTCCATGAGCGCAACTTTGCTAATAGCGGCTGATCGAACCCTAGGACAAAATAGTTTCAAAAAAATCAGCGATGCAAAAGCCAAATGCGGTCATGTATGTATAATTTTTTTCGAAATCAACCGATTTTAATTTATTTTAAGTTCAATTCAATTCAATTCAATTTTTTTTTTTTTTTTCAATACAATTTCAGAATTTTTTTTTTCTGGATTTCATTAAAACCCTTAAGTAGTGTTCTCATAAAATCTGTAGCACGCGTCTGTCCATAAAATGCAAAATAAATATTTTCTTTTAGTGCTACGCTCTTTAGACTTTTAATGTCGTTACCCCTGTACAGTTATGGAAATCAAATGCAAAACATAAGTTTAAAGTTTTTGTTCCGACACAATGCAGGGTTTTTTTTTTAAATAAACAAAGTTCTATTTTGATTGGAAGTGTGTTTAAAGTTAAAATTAGACAAAAACACAATAGAAATTCAAAAGTGAGGAGAACATAAAAGTTTGTTCACATGATAAGTGCAAAGTTTGAAAAACATCAAAAAAAAAATGTATATTGGCCTTAAGCTGCAACTATAAATTGGTAATTAGCCATTGTTAGTTTAAAATAAAACGTATATTATCCAATTTAAGCGTTTTTTTAGCCAACATTTATTTGAAACAATAAAACTCGTAGCTACTGTTTTAATTTGGCTCAAACTTCAATTACAGGCAGTTAGCAGTGCTATCATTAGCTTCCTATTCTTATCATCCCATGACAATCGTCACCCCTGTACGTCTTTCGTTGTGTCAATTTGTAAATTTATTGCAGTTTATTATCATTTAATATTTTGCTATTATTATTATCTTTATTATTATTTTTATTGTTGCTGCTGGTCCGTTTAAGTCAATGAAAAGTGCAATAAAATCAAGAAAATAAAATAAAACACAAAAAAAGCAGATTCTCACATGGTTCTTCCTACTGTCAGACCACCTCACAACAAGCCGCAAACTTCACCTCTTCCGCCCATAGTACATTTTTTATTCGTCACAACAACTGACTGGCTCCAACGACAACTTCAATGAGGCATAAATTGATATCACTCGAAGAGTGCCATAAAAGCTTCTGTTTGTTGTTGTTAGCACTGATAGCACACTGGTAACACCACACGTACCTATGTCATAAAATTTAGCACAAATTCGTACTTGCATGGTTGGTACTCTTACCCAGAGTCACTGCATTTCAAAACGAGTCAATTTGTTAGAGTCTCCTTCCTCAATTTATAGCAATTCGAATAAGAGCTTTTGCCCTTTTGTTGTTTTTGTTGTTGATATTTAATATTTATAAAGTTTATTGCACTTTAATATTTACGGTGCTCAATATTTACAAAACTACAACTGCAAGTTGTACTTGCAATACAAATGATAATAAATAGTATTGGCAAAAACTATCATCATATGATTTCTGAACCATGTTTTGCAAACGGTTGGAAGTCCTTGTGACTATATTTATCACTGGCATGTTACACAAATAAACGCAATATGCTTGCGGGTCAACATATGTTTTTTACATCAGTCTCTTTGAGCAGACCAATTTTTATCATTTTTATCTTAAATTTTAAGACACACTGTTTTTCCAATTTAATGGGTCCGAAATTAAATTATCAGATAATGTGTCTAATTAGTCAAATATACGGACTGTGACACTCACGACATTTTAATTTTTTTCGCGTGTTTTTGCAGGAAAAAGTTATATCCATATACATATGTATTATAATAATAAAGTTGATCACATTTCAAACAAAAATTAAATACACATTTACTGGATATTCAAAATATATGGGGAAATCTCAGCAAGTGTGACTTTCGAAAAAAAAAAAACAAGCTATTTTTCAGACATGTGGCACCCTATATTGGACTGCGAATTATCAATTTTAGATATATTAGAAGTATTTTTCAGCGTGCGTAACTGATTTTTTTCGATCGCCTACCCCAATATCTTCAATTTGGTTGAATTTTTCAAGTTTGTACTGGGGGCAATTTTTTTACATATTTATTGGCCCTAGATCCAATGATCACACAAGGTTTGAGACTGTTTTGTGCCCCCGGGTTGTTGTGCCCTTCAAAATACCATTTTTAGACGCAGTTACGCATGAAAAATTCTCATTTGAGCATTTTCTCAAGTGTTTTACCACCAAACCAGTGGTGGCACACCTTTTATCCGGCCAGATTTTTTAGTCATAATATTAAAAAATAATATTTCATGGGAATATTGCGAAAAAACAAACGCCTCCAAAGCAGCATGTTAGAAACCGAAAGCTAACAGATTTCGGGTAAAAACCATTCACACAACTTGAGAGACCCGTATCTAGCGTTCTACCGGAGGTACATCAACGGAATGCGGTTTTTCTTACGTCTTAAAAGTTATAGCTCAATAACGGAAGCGGTTTTTTCAATTCACACTCAAAATTTGTGGATATTGCTTGAATTTCGACAAAAAAATTAAAAAATAAAGTGTCCGAGACATTTTACAATGGATGGGAAATGCAACGGGTGCTCACTCAGCGAACCGAAACCTGTTTACACCGAAAGTCAAACTTGCTGAGATTTCCACATATACATACGTACGTATTTAAAACTTTTACGATGTGACACTACCCAAGAGAAAAAAATTTCTAGCGCTTCTGATCCAAGCACTTCAAAATTGCTTGACCCCATAGAAATTTAGAAGCACTTCGTTTTAAACATGTCCAAAGCTATCGATTCCCATATAAATTTCCACTACACCGAGTTTTTCCATGTTTCGTTAACGGTTAATTCTATGGAAGAGTACTCACTTTTAGAATAAAATTCCATAGTCAATCGTTCAAACTGGTTCAGTTTTACAGTAACCACACAATTTTTACAGTGAACACTTAGTTTTTACTATCAAATCACAGAATTTTGCCTCTGAGAAGCGTAATTTTGAAGAGATCCATCCCAAGAGCGATGTAGGTATAACTGGATATTTCTTATCAATTTTTTGAAGTCTATGAATATCAGTTACACAATACAGTCCAAAAAAAGTTAATTTAAAAAAAAAAAATTTCGACTTTTGACCAGATTTAAGGAGATTGAACCAGTGTGGACCGGGACACTTATGATATTTTGCCAGTATTTTTAACTTCCAAATATTTTTAAAACATTTTTTTATTAAATATTATTGAAGGTGAGGTATTTTGCATAGGTAATGATATTCTTTAGCAAAGAATATGTATATTACACTTTATTTTTAATGAGCTATATAACTTATTGAAATTCCGAAGCGAAACCCAAAAGGCATATTCAAAAAAAAGGAATCAAAAATCACCTAATGATGTATTTTGGCAACACATGCTACAAAATTACACAGACAGACAAAATAAAAGAAATTGGAATGATCTTTTGTCATTTAAGTTGAAGTTGCAGAATTCGCTCAGCCTAATGACTCTGTTCCAGGAAAAGGTGTAATTCCAGTTTTTCAATAGTATCAAATCGCCATAATCTTATTACCTTATTACCTTCAAGCTTTTCAGATTGGACTCTTAATTTTCGAGTTATCTACCTCTGAAGCAAAGACATGCAAATTTTTTAGTGTTTTTGGTCATAAATCAGTTTTTCGATACAAATATAATGTAGTCCTTTATATGGGGGCGAGATTTGTTTTTTCTTCAAAGGGTGATATCTCGGAGGGTAGGGACCAACCAGAAAACTTTGAAGGCATACTTTGATAAGGGTTATTATGGTTTTGTCCGATACCATTATAAAAATGGGACTACAGCCTTCCTTGGAACTGCGCCATAAGCCTGAAAATTTTGGTTTTCTGCAACTTAAAATATAAGAATATCTCAAAATGCTGCAAATATATGAGCAATTCTGACCTCGAATTCGGAGTCAGCATCAAAAAGTACGTAAGGATATATGTATTTATATGTGTAGAAGTTCATTCCATTTTTATTATTTGGGTGCTTGACAGGGTGCAGCGCTTTTTCGAAATACATAATGGGAAAATCAAAAGTTGCATCAAAGATTATTTTAGGAGCAGGCTTTATAACAAAGACTGCTTACTTGGTTTGGATCAAAACACCCGAAAAGATGGCCCGCCCGGTGCTTGAATAAAGGTCTTAGCGATTAAAATCAATGTTTTTTAAAGTTTTTTGTAACTTATTTTTTGCTATAACTCAAGATACAAGGGACACACAAAAATGTAGGAAATCTGATTTGCCATAGCTATGCTTGCAAATTCTTATTCCAAAAGTAAACGTTTGCCCACTAGAGGGCGGCATTTGTTAAAAACCATCGTGTATGATGAAAAAGCGACTTTTTTATGATTTTATTTCAAAACATACCCAACATTTTGATAAGAAACTAATGAAGAAGTCAAGAGCTTTTAAACATGGTCTTCAAAGCTGGAATCGGTCGTAGATATGACAGTTTTAACATACTTGGTAGTTTTTGTAAGGTTACGACTTTGGGTATTTTTGTTTTACAGTATATTTTGCATCCATAACTTAATATGTTATTATAAGTACTGGAGATCGATCCCTGCTCGGTCAACAATCTGATCTTATTATTTTAGTCGATGTTTTTATTCAAAGCTATTTTTTGTTATGCAATTGTACCTTTTCACCTCCAATGTTCATGGTTTCAAAATGATAAACTAACCGATGAGAATAATAATAAGAAAAAACTCGGAAAGTATCGAATGGTGTAGAAAAATATCAAAAACTCATATTTTTTTGGTGAAATAGAATGCCCTAAAATAAATAAATGGGATATGCCACGCACCCAAAATATTTCGTCTTTTGTATGGGGGCTGAAATATCTTATCTTCAAAAGATCATAACTCGGTAAATAAGAGACCTATTGGAAAAATCTGCAAGAATATTTCGATAAAGAAGAGTGTGGCTATACGCTGAAAGACTGAGCACAGCGTTTTCTTCAATTTCAAGCAAGGATATTTCAAAATTCTGCACGTATAGTAACAGTTCTGCTGATAAAGCCGTCAGCGTCAAAAACTACATAAGACTGCATATAAGAATTAAAAAGTTCATTCCATTTTTCTTTTTGTGCCTGAATTATTAACCAAAATTTTTATTTTGATAAAAAGTGGGCGTGGCAATTATTGAACAAAGCCTACTTTTTGTTATGCTTTAGAATCTAATGGTCCCGATCCGCATACCAAATTTCATCAAAATATGTTGTACCATTTGCGAAAAATAGCATTTAATGTATTCTACTTATATGGGAGGTTCCACGCGCGCCAGCGATATTTTGCCCACTTTCAGGTCATAAGTGCTTAATAGCAAGGAGATTCCATACAGTTAAATTCAGAAAGATTGCTTTAGTAGTTTTGTTTTTTATAGCGTTTTATATTTTAGTGGGTGGTGCCACGCACTCCAACGAGTTTTCCTAATATAACGGTTTATCACAAATTGGTACGTGGGCTGCTATATATATTTCTGGCCTAGGCAACACTAATGTCAATAGCTAAAATCTGGCAATATCATGATAAAGTTTGACATTTTTTAGCATAAACGTACTCACAACGTTTTGATGTGCAAGTGCTATTTGTTTTGTTTACAGTGTGTTAAGAAAATTAATTTTTCCATTGATAATTTATGCGATTGATAAATTATGGGGTTTCCAACGAGAACAAACGTCTTTTTCAACTAAGTGTTCATGCAAAATCGAATGTATTGGAGTGAAACTAATGCCCAAGTATCCCTCTATCTCACGGTATGTCACATGACGATCTTGCAATATCAGTTCACGCACGGCATCAATGTTCTCTGGCACAGCGGCCGTTTTTGGATGACCTTCATGGAATTCGTCTTTGAGCGAGCGTCGGCCACGATTGAATTCATTAAACCAGTTTTTCACAGTGCTATAGGATGGTGCTTCATTGCCATACAAAGATTAAAGTTCATCGATGCACTTTTGTCGTGATAATCCACGTCGAAAATTGTGAAAAATTATCACACGAAAATGTTCATGAATTAATTCCATTTTTTTGCCAAATTGATTTTTTCAAGTCACTGTAAACAACACAAATGATGGTCGTACGTCAAAACGTTCTGAGCACGTTTATGCTAAAAAATTTCAAACTTTATTATGGTGTTGCCAGATTTTAGTTATTGGCATTAGTATTGCCTAGGCCAGAAATATATATAGCAGCCTACGTACTTGTTTTCAGGGGTAAAATCTCTCTCTTTATCATTAAAATTGTTTGAGTCGTTTTCGAGTAATATTGAATCAAAATTTTCTATGGTTAAAAAAGGGGCGTGGCACTTCTTCGATACGACCCACTTTCCGTTTACTACAAGGCATTAATAAGCAGAACCTTCATACCAAATTTCATTAATATACCTTGTAACATTTGCGAGAAATAGTATTTGGAGTATTTTGCTTGTATGGGAGGTTCCATGCGCAACGGCGATATTTCGCAAGTAGGCTCCTCACAGTTAATTTCAGAATGTTTGCTTTATTAGTTTTCTTTTTATACCATTTTATATTTTTGTGGGCGGTGCCATGCCCTTCAACGAGTTTTTCGAATATAACGAATATATATATAGCGTATCACATATTAATCCTTGTTTGCAGAGGCATCATCTCCTAAATTTTCATTAAAATTGTTGGAGCCGTTTTCGAGTAATATTGAATCAAAGTTTTCAACGGCTAAAAAGTGAGCGCGGCACTTCTTCAATCCCGCCCACTTTTTATCTGTTACAAGGTATTATGAAGCCGTACACGCTCACCAAATTTCATCCAAATACCTTGTATGGTTTACGAGTTATGACTAAATCAAATTAAATATTAAGGGCAGTGCCACGCCCCCTGGTGAGCATTTACAAAGTTCAAACCTAGCTTGTTCTTCATTGTATGCTAATATCTAACATTATCCGATGTTTCATTAAAATCGCTGTAACCGTTTTCGAGAAAAAGTTTTGCCCGTTCCAAACATACATACATAGATAAGTACATAAGTACATAGGTACATAAGTACATACAATTTTATCTCGTATAAGAAGAGAAGATATATCCATCGAAAAATTACAAATTTAAAAAAAAAATATTCTCGAACTTTGTGATTATGTTAGATCTCGTGACTTGTTCAAAAATAAAAATCTAATATATGAATGATGTAATTATGAGAAAAGTGCAATACCACTGAAATATGTTCCTTGGCTTATTGGTAGATTTTCAAAACAATATTCTGCATGATTCTTCTGGCGAAAACACAATATTGTTTCGAAACACTTTTAATTTTGGCTGCATAATGCGTCCTTAAAAATGCTTAAGTTCTGCATCAAAATTTTTGGATACAAACATTTTTTAGTTAAAAAAAAATTATATCGCTATGAAAGTTTTCACCCGATTCAAAATATTTTCTTTAAAAATTTAACAATAAGCCAAGGAACATATTTCAGTGGTTAACGGAAAATTTGGTTTTGGCGACCCACTTTAATTTTGATTTGTACAAGTAGTGAGCTTCGAACCCGCAACGTCTGAATTGTAAGCGCATTGCGCTACTGTTATGCCAGAAAATAAAAACAGCTACTTGACATGCTATGTTTAAAAAAAAGCTTTTAAATCAACATTAAGTCCAACTTCAAAAATGGATGCTTTCCGATGTTTTCTTAAATGTCAGTCTATAGAAAAAATACTCGGAAACATAGAAACCTCTCAAAAGGTTACTTAAGTCTTTGAGGGGCCAACAGAGATGCAATCAAAGCTAAGTAGATAAATATTTCAAAACACGTGAAAATAATATTGTTCCAGAGTTTTATCACATAAAAGTTTTATATACAATAAAATAAAAAGTTCAGTCGGAAATATTAAAGACTTTCATTTTAAAAACAACAACTTAAATGAAGTAGAAATATTCTAAGACACAGACGGCAGATTAAGAACCTTTTAAAAGTATCCATCAATTATTTTTCTTCTTCTTTTTGTACTTTGATTCGTAGTAAGTTTGGGTTTTCATAGTTTCGCAAGTGGCATGGCATGGCATAATACTAAACATAGAGATTTTTCTTTCTTTACTGTCATTGAAACAATGTTTTTTTACTGTTTTTAACTTTTCCTTTCGTTGCATAAAAATTCAGAGAAAAAATTCAAAAAAAAAATAACAAAAATTAAACTTTTGGTTACTGAACATTTGGGTCATTCCCTGCTTAAATATGCAGCATGCCGGATAAAAAAAAACTTAAGTTTTGATTTTGTATTTTTTCTTTCAAAATTCAAATGACAAAAAGTAATTTGTTGACCTTTGGAAAAAGATCCTGGAGCGACAGACACCACTATCTACTAAAATAATTCAAGAGATTGAGAAAAACAAACCTCAGTTTCATAATTTTGTCATCGTATCTATTTCAGGACAGAAGTAGAAGAAGCGTTTTCACTTTGCTTTCTTTGTTTATCAATTTTCTGCATTATTACATTTTATTTATTTAATTTTATACTTGTTATCCACTTTCTACCAGGGAGGTCACGTGGCAGCAGGATGAGCAAGTGAAACACATTTGTGATCTCGCCTACCCGGATCACACCCTATCCATGCGTCAGCGACGGTGGCACGTGCTCTTTTCCTTGGTGTCGAAGGCGCGTGCATTCATCTGCATCTGCAAATATTTTCATTTCGTTCGTTCCACCAGGCCAGGCCAATGCAAAAGGAATAACTACGTCACTTCTACGAGATTTGCCATAAATGTTTTTCCGGCGACGGGCGTAGAGAGGGGGGGGGCGGGTAGGTGTTTGATGCTGCTGGGCTAAATTCTGTTTGCAAATCAATTCAGTCATCGCTCGCGTTAAATGGAAACGAATTTGACGTTTCATTTTGTTGCTTCTTTCCTTTTGTTGTTGTTGTTTTGTAACATCCTTTGTGAATTTGTTTTAGGCCACGTGGCATGTCGTTCGTTTGCATTTTCGTTCGTTTCGGCAACCAATCCATCACGCGAATCTCTTTATTTGCCGTTTTGATAGCGAGCAGAGGATGGATGTGAACGTAGGAAACGGAAGCATCAACAATGTTGCCACATCCTATTGTTTTCAAGTACCGTTGTTTGCATTGCAATTTTGTTGTGGGTTTGCATTGTGAGACAACAGGCAGCACGAAAACTAAAAGTTACCAGCTTTGTTGCCAAATTGAAAGGTAAATAACAGCAAGAAAACAAAAACAACAAAAATACCGTAAGTGGAGATACATTTTTATTGAAACTGTGCAAATGCGCTTAGAAGTCGTCAAGAAAAAAGTTTGTGAATATACCTTAGATACATACACCAACAGATTTATGTATGTACTTCGGTATACATTAAATATGCGTGGTGCCTCTTTCCCTCTGAGACTATTAACCTTATTAACCCTCAAACTGTAGAGCCTTATATTAAAGCAAGCTTTCAGATAATTTAGATTCAGTGGCGGATATGCGCTAAGATTGTTTGCTGCCAGAAAACTCGTCTGTCTGAAGACTTCGTGGACACAATCGCTGACGCAAGAAATACGTGAAATGGAGATACTTCTAAAGGGATATTAAGGGACTAGCAAATCGTCCGCTTACGACGTTCGTCAGAATTCGGCAAAATGAAAGTTATTAGCCATTTAGGTAGATTGATCAGAACCACATCTATGCCTTTATTAAGTTTAAGTTTGAAATAATACATTATAACACAAATTTAGTGGCATTTTGCCATTTGCGGTCCTTAAATTTTTTTCTAAATAGTCTTTAATGCTTCAGAATTTTGTATGCTTTCATACAATGTATGGATTATTAACTAGTAAGGGTGTTTCCTTTGGCCTGGCCAAACACTAAATACTCAAAACTGCAACAATTTGAAAATTTGGCTTGTACGGGAGGTGCCATGAACTCTTGTCCGAAAACGTTTTCAGCATAGCATTTTGAATTTTTTGCTTATATAGGAGGTGCCACGCCCTTTTGTCCAAGTTCGCCTAGTTTTTGCTCCGATCAAGGACAGACAGACTTCCAGACAGGCAGACAATCAGACGGACATGGCTATATCGACTCAGGAGGTGACGCTGATCTAGAACATACTTACCTTTCCATACCTGCCACGCCTCCTTCTCCGCGTTAAAAACGGAAGGACAAAGTGAATATGGACACATCCGAAAATAATCTTTCCTTACACTACCCAGGTTTTAAGAAATTTTTTTTTTATATTCTGTAACCAAATGAGGTGGAATATATTCCAAGGGGGTGTCAGGAGGTCGTTTTACCTGAAAAATTCGGGAAAATCGAGATTTCCGATAATATACGGGACAGCACACATTTCAGAAGTAGTAAAACGGCACTACATACGATTTTATGGAAAATAAAGTACTGCACGAGAAGATTCCCAGATAGCAATTCAGAAGAAAATGTGCAGGTGATATCGCTTAAAATTAAAATAGGTTTCACCTAGCCGTGGTCTATTAATTCATTTTTGACTTTCCTTCGGTTGCATATCGATAAAAGTTTTATCGTGGGGGGGGGGGGGAATCAGGACATTATTTAGAGACGATAAATGATTTGGCGTCTTTTGTCCAGTTTAAAAAAAAAATAATATACAAAATTTATCTATATACTAGTTAGATATAGACCTTATATCAAGGTTTTTTAAATTGTTAACATTTCACCAACCCATTACGGTATAAATTTCATATCGACTGGTTGTAAAATAATTTTTTGTCGTCAATCAAGTGTGCGCTTTTGTTCGCAGATCAAATTATGACAGGATGGTGGCGATTAGCTGAGCATGCTTCCTCGGGGGTTCATGAGAGAAGTTTCAGTGAAAACATCAACTGCCAAGACAGAAATGTAAATAAAATCTCTAATCAGATTCCGTCAACAAGGACGGAAACGGAGTTTTGTCATCTATAACGTTTAGCAAATTTCGATTGTGTAATCGCATAATTATGAGAGTGTTATCTTTGGACGTGTGGCAGATTGAATGAGAATGCAAAAAAAAAAAAAAAACATTAAACAATAGTAAAAAAATTATAGAATCAAAATGAAAATATTGAAATACTTACTTAAATTTATTCCAAAATAACAATCAAAACAGATCACGCCGTCATAAACCTCTTAGTCCATAATTTAAAAAACAGTTCTTTCTCATTTACATATTTCCTTAGAACTGCCAGTCTAATGAACATTTTTTGTCTAACCAAGTTGGACGATGTATTCGTCAACAATTGCTTAAGACGCTTACTGAAAATTTCGTAACCGCACACTTACTCATCTTAAACGAAACCAGGTGCCCATAGCAAACGAGAGCAAGCTACGCAGATGGGGATGAACAGGACATAATCTCCGGAAACCATAAATTGAAGTTAGTCGTCGAGCCCTTAAGTAGAATACGTAAGGCAGAAGATGACGTAATAAAAGCAAAGTCACCTGCAAAGGGTCGTTGAAGAAAGAATCCAAGAATCGAAAAGTTCGTAGAGATAGATAAGAGTTATTGCAAAGCATCGCAACAGATGAAGACGTTACATTTTAGCCCAATGTTTGCCCTAAGAGCTACAACAGAAAACGTACAATTGTTTTTGGTGATCACTTCAAACCTATGTAGTAGACCGGTGCGTTTTGGACGAAAGTTTAAAATTTGTCGCGCAACCGGCAGAATTGTAAAGTTTAACTATCGACATGAAGATTGCCACCACCCTAGCTCTGAGAGATGACGGGAAGGGGTGTCGATATATTTTTGAAGGTTGAAAAAGGTGGTTTAAAAATGAATGCTCATAGGTCCGAAGTGAATCAATTCTCAGCTTCGTAGTAGGTCGAAAACTGAAATCCAAGACATTTATTTTTATGTACTTTTTCCCGTAGAATTGAATGGCATCTTTATTTTTCTGATTAGACGTCCATTTTTGGCGTTAAGTGAACTTTTCAGCTCAAAAAAGTCGAAATTTTCCCAAATCCCCTGTTTGAGCACTCCACAATTGAACAGAAAAAATCTTAGAAAAATTTGAAATATACATTTTGTTAGGATTTTTTCTGACAAATCAAGTGGTACCATTTTTTTGCGCTACGACATTATTTTTATTCATGAAAAACGAATTTTTGATTTTTATTATCAAAAAATATTACGAAATCGGGCGTACATATTTAGTCAACGACGCACAGTGTTTCACGTAGATCAAGCCAGCTGGACAAAATTATTTTTTGATATTTTCGGGTAGTGTTAGCCTTATTACGACATATTATTAATATTTTGATTTACAGGGTGTTCCAAAATTTCCGGAACGCTCAAGTGTTTTTAATGCTGCACGTTAAATAAAAAAAAAAAAAATCACGTGTCCAATATTTTTAACAGGGCAGTGCAACGATACCAATTTTGACCCTCTACACCTCTCCTCCCGCGGTTGACGGAAGAAACTTCAAAATTTTATATGGAAATTCCCAATTTTTATTGCGGATTCTGATTTTAAGTGGAAAAATACTACACATTCGTCTGAAACATTTTTTCTTATTCGGCATAGATCACCTTCATAACCAGAAATTGCTCATTGGGGGGTTTTCATACAGATTAATTTTATTTTATTTGAATATTTTCAATTCATATATAGAGGAAAAAGATATATAGTAAAAAGACTTTAATAGAGAGGGTTTGAACCCGCAAAAATTGGTATCGTTGAATAGCTATCTAAAAAAAATTGAACAAAAAACCAAAAAAGAAATAAAACAACAGAATTTTTTTATGTTGGAAAAAGTATAAAAACCAACATTTATTGTTTCTTTTTTGCAAATGTTCAATTACTACTCGCAGTACGATACAAATGCATTAGTAATGTAATTAGTGATAACATATCAAACTATGAAACGGTTTCAGCTTACTTCAACTTTAAATTGCCTAATCAGTTTCATCGTCAATTTCATTCGATGAATCTGATACAATATAATCTTCCTCAGATTCTGGCAAGATATTTGGTCGTGATTGTGGAACTATTGTAGGAGGGATAATTAGTTTTAAGACCTCTGCACACAATTTATCTTGTTTTTTTTTTTTTTTGGTATTTCTCTTAAAGAATTTATAAAAGGATCAGAAGTTAAGAGCAGCATATTTAATAAATCCTTATTCGTGGCTATGCGCGACAACTTTCTTGTATTCTGTTCACGGAACCTGCGGCAATCTTTGTTCCGCGCTTCCTGGGCTTCTTCTGAAAGCTGCCCTATTGGAACGATTGCGGTTTTGATTACTTCCGTACTGTGTATTAATATTTAGTGCACGGTAGCAGGCATATAATACCACGAATAATGGTGTATATAAAGACTTTTTGTTTCAACGCAAAGCTTTTCGAATGCAATTAGATTGATGTTGTAACCAGAGCACAATAATAGACGTTAAAAACAAAGTAAAAAAATCGAATATAAATTAAAATAAAAAAAAGATAAAAGGTATTCTGGAAAAAATTAAAATAAAATAGATGAACTCTAATATGCAAGTTAAAACTAATATATTCATCAAAGGAATAGGTGCAGCTAACATATATCCAATATCTAGACTGAGTATACGCGGGTACATGCGATTCCAGCTCCTTTGAAGTTTAAAAATAATAAAACTACGAGTTATTTTTTTAAGTGTTTTCGAAACATTTCCTGAGGAAAGGAATGACAAAAATCTTATTCAAACACAAAACGCTAACCTTCATTTATAAAATCCATCACTAGAAATGTCATAAAATTACGACCTTTTTAAGACAAAGCAAAAAATTCGAATATAAATTAAAAAAAAAAAATTAAAGGTATTCTGAAAAAAATTAAAATAAAATAGATGAACACCAGTGCGCAGGTTAAAACTAATATATTCATCAAGGGAATAGATGCAGCTAACATATATCCAAAATTTAGACTGGGTACAAGCGGGTACATGCAATTTCGTCTCCTTTAAAGTTGGAAAACGAAAAAAAAAAAGAATAACTTTTTTATCTGTTTTCGAAGCTTTCTTACACATAACCCAAAGGAGGAAATGAAAAAACTCTTACTAAAACATAAAATACGTTCTTTTTGCTATAAAATTCATCACTAAAATTATCATAAAATATTGATTTTGCCACAATAAAATCAAGTTGCTTTATTGTTTAATGAAAAGAATAAATATTTGAAATTGAACTTACAATCATAAGTTGACTTCTGCACTCAGTTGTTTGTCACCATCAAATATTTACACAAAAAAAAGTAGGTATATTATGTATTTGGGGTATTGTTGACATTACCTCATTACTAATATTTAGATATCTGTTAATGAATTTTGTCCACCTAGCTTGTTCTACGTGCGACGGTTGCCAACGTACGGATGGTTTTTTTTTTCAGTGATCCCTAGTAAAATTTTTTTAGAATATTTTTGGAATTTTTTTTAACCCATTATAAATAAGTTTTTGAAAAAGGGGTCATAAAGACCCTTAAAAACAGGATATAATGGGTTAAGATGTTCACATAACTTAATGTAGAATCAAGCATGGAACAATATTTTAGAACATCTTAACCCATTATAAACAAGTTTTTGGAAAAAGGGGTCGAAAAGACCCTTAAAAACGCGTTATAATGGGTTAAGATGTTCTAAAATATTGTTCCATGCTTAATTCTACATTAAGTTATGTGAACATCTTAGCCCATTATACCGCGTTTTTAAGGGTCTTTTCGACCCCTTTTTCCAAAAACTTGTTTATAATGGGTTAAGATGCCCTAAAATATTGTTCCATGCTTGATTCTACATTAAGTTATGTGAACATCTTAACCCATTACATCACGTTTTTAAAGGTCTTTTTTGACCCCTTTTTCAAAAACTTGTTTATAATGGGTTAAAAAAATTTCCAAAAATATTCTAAAAAAATTTTACTAGGAGTCACTGAAAAAAAAAACGGTCCGGACGTTGGCAACCGTCGTTGACTAAATATGTACGCCCGATTTCGTGATATTTTTTGATAATAAAAATCAAAAACTCGTTCTTCATGAATAAAAATATTGTTGTAGCGCAAAAAAAATGGTACCACTGGATTTGTCAGAAAAAATCCTAACAAAATGTATATTTCAAATTTTTCTAAGATTTTTTCTGTTCAATTGTGGAGTGCTCAAACAGGGGATTTGGGAAAATTTCGACTTTTTTGAGCTGAAAAGTTCACTTAACGCCAAAAATGGACGTCTAATCAGAAAAATAAAGATGCCATTCAATTCTACGGGAAAAAGTACATAAGAATACATGTCTTGGATTTCAGTTTTCGACCTACTACGAAGCTGAGAATTGATTCACTTCGGACCTATGAGCATACATTTTTAAACCACGTTTTTCAACCTTCAAAAATATATCGACACCCCTTCCCGTCATCTCTCAGAGCTAGGGTGGCGGCAATCTTCATGTCGATAGTTAAACTTTACAATTCTGCCGGTTGCGTGACAAACTTTAAACTTTCGTCCAAAACGCACCGGTCTACTATGTAGCCGTCGCAGGAATAATAATAGATCCAAAGGTTTAAAGTTTCGGTGTCAAGAACATTTTGTACCAGAGAGAATTCACCTCCCGCTTTGTTAATTTTACCATGGAATTTGTTCTTTTGCCCACTGTCAGCTCAAAGACTAAAAAAATTTCTTAAAGGTTTGTTCAGGTGCTATTGTCCTAATCATGTTTATTTTCTTGAAAGAGCGAGTTTTCAGAACTTATCAAAGACAATTGTTGGTAAATTGTGGTACTTTTATATAAGCGTGGCCGTTAAGTAGCTTTTTGTAATATTTTTAAGATCGATGGCGGTTAATTGGCTCCAAATATCCCAGATTCTTGAAGATTTTTATGTTAATCTGAGTAGCTCTGTTGATGTCCACAGGGATGCACTTGGATTTTTGTTACGTAGAAATGCTGTGAAGGCAGTAATGGAATAGAAACTTGTAAACGAAAGGCTCATTTAGTGCAGATTTTTAGCCTCGCAAGAAATATTACCATCTTCTAAGCATACACGCTACCGAGGTGGTAGATAAATAAAGAAAATATGAGTTCTACAATCAGATCGCTACAGCGATAAACAATGCTCACAAAAACGATTTGAATGTAAAGTTAGGTTAGGTTAGGGTGGCGGTAATTGCGAAGAGCAAAAACCTCACATAGACCGACCAGGTTAATAGCGTTACCTCAAACTCCCTTCTGTTAGGAGAATGGTATTGTTCTGGCTTCATGATTTTCATCAATATCGAAGGTTCCAGTGCTTAAAGCGAAAAATCATTAGTTTAGTAAATGCTAAGTATTTCAGCTACCTCATTTATGGAGCCGAACATAGCCTGCCCAAGAGTAGCCATTCTGCGTCTGGCTAGCGCTGGGCAATGGCAAATGACATGTTCTACCGTTTCTACCACGTTAGTTTCGGAACAGTTTCTGCACCAGTTATTTGACATTAAACCCATCCTATATGCATGGAGTCCAATTAAGCAGTGTCCGGTTAAAACACCGATCAAAAGTCTGCAATTAAATCTGCTTAGAGAGAGTACGTATGTTGTTTTGTTGTTATTATAAGAAGCCCAGAAGTTTTTGGCCGTTTTGTTAATATTGTTTGTTTCCCGTCTATTTTCCGCTAGGGTTAATATTTGCTTATTTTTTCGCGCGTAATAAGACATAAATGGTGCTTCTACAATTAAGGGGTCATCCCGTGACTGAACACTTTGCTTAGCAAGCTCGTCAGCCCTTTCATTACCCACAATATTGCAATGCCCAGGCACCCACAGTAATCGCACTGAGTTGCTATTGCTCAGACTTTGCGATGAGTTTTAACAGTTTGAGGCCGTTTTAGAATTAGTAGTGTTACTTTTAAGAGCTGCTTGACTATCAACGTAGATGTTTATTTTTTTATAAGAGATATTTCCTATTGAAAGTTCCGCAGCTTTTTGTATTGCAACTACTTACCGCTGCCTGAAAAATGCTGCAATCAGTAGGTAGCTTGTAGGATTTGCATGTGTTGGAGTTCGTTATGAACCAACTCCAACTCCATCATTTTGCTTGGAATCATTTGTATAGATGTTAATTTCATTTGGTGGGTCTTGAATGCAAAAGTAGGCCCAGAATACTTTAACCCCGATCATGTGATTTGAAGGAATATTTTGGGTACGAGAAACGAAAATGGAGAGTTTCTAACTGACGCCAGTCTTATCATTGAAAGTTCGCTGTTCCCACACAAGTCATACCATAAAGCTACTTGAGTGTCTCCAGACATCATCACTGAAGCCAAATCGACCACTTCTGCATTAGCGGAAAATGAAAAACGAGTTCTCTGAATGTACGAGTAAGGAGGGCCGCTGACATCGGCTCCGATCACTATCTTTTCGTTAAGGTTATTCGACTACAACTAAACTTCTCAGTCTGTCTCAGTCAGTTTTTCGTTGATGAACTTAAGCATCAGTGAAAAAAATACTTGGGTTCTAACCCTCGGAAAAGAAGCACAGGATGAGCGACGATGCGTGGTGCCGTGTTGAAAGAACGACGCCGAAAAAATCTTTAACTCTTCATATAATGAAGTCAGGCTTCCGTGCAGGCAAGACAAAAGACGAATGTGTATGTGGAATGTATGAGTGTAATCCACAAGGCAGTAGAGGTAGACCAAGAAACACATGGTAAAGGTCTTTGGAGAAGCAAATCCAAGAATCGGAAAAGTCGTGGAAAGAAATAAAAGTTATCGCAAAGGATCGCGACAAATGGAGAATCTTATTTTGTGAAATTCTTTGTCTAGTCATTGGTTTTTAAAGCAAAGCTTCAGCTTAAGAATAATAAGTCTGCCAATCGCAGCTTCTAACAGCTCTATCATCTATATGCTGGATCTGTCCCTTTCAAATAAAGTTGACGCAGTTTTGCTCCTTATGCACTTACTTGAATTCTTACAGGACAACAAATAAAAATGTCGTTTAAGGAATTGCTAATGTCATCGAACGAGAAGCTAAGGGTTGAATCATTTTCAAAAAGAATTACATCAGTAGTTCATCAATTGCGATATGTATATGAATCTGCATATACATACGTACATACGTTTGTATATGGTCTGTTCAATTTTCCAAAACAGAAAAAATAACCAATCGTAGTCAATATTTACTTGTGTATTACATGAAAAATTCCCTATATTCATAAACTGTAGAAATCATTTTCACGATCGATCAATTGTCAATTTTTTACAACTTTATCATGGGATTTAGGTCATAAACGTAACGGAATAAAATAGATATGACATCAAATTATTTGCAGTTTTTGTATTTGAAGTGCCCTTAATTGGCTCGGGCTGCCCCTCTTTGACGCATCTATCGTGGCTAACTTCACGTTACATTGCCGCATGCACTTCCACAGAAGTGTTGCCACTGTTTCGTGTCTCCGCTTCTATTTGGTGTGGATTAATTTTAAGTCGCCTGCATTTTATTGGGATTTTAATTTGGCATTTGATGGCCGTTGCATTCGTGTGTTGGATGTTTGCATTCATACATGCAATTTATTTGATAAAAACTGTGATTTATTTTTCTCTTTTGCGTTTTCTCTTCTATTTTTTTTTTTATTGCATTAGTTTACTCATAATCATATTTAAGCCCTTCCTAGTCTTTGGCGCCTTTAACATCGATGGGTTGCAAAATGTCTGCACACTTGAGGAAGCAGGCGCCACAGTGTCAATTAGTTCTCATGATTCTATCATTTCGATAAAATTTAGTTAAAAGCACAATTAATATGGGGAATATTATCGTATATGTATTTCTCAGTTAAGTTGTCCTTAGTTTTGTATAAGAACAAAAAACTATTTTGGGCTACTTATCGAATATTAAAATTCTGCAATTGGGTGTGTTGAAACAAGTGCAAGATTGTATTTTTCTTAGGAAATACACTGTTACCTCAAGAAAAACTCACGCATACTAAGGTCACGAAATGAACTCATAAAAATTTTAATGAAATTTATTTGAAAATTTTATTCATAAGTTATTCTTTTAGACCTGTCAAAGTAAAGACTGGCTATATATATAATATTTCCGATAATTCCAAGATACATCAAACCTATCAATAGAAAATTTTCTCCTGTGAATTGGAGCATTCCACGGGACGAGCTGGTAAAAAATTTCGATGTTTCCGATTTAAGTAATATTTGATTGTATTAGACCAAAATATGTCCTCGATCCAGGTACAAAATATTTTTACAGTATAAAGTCTGGTTAACGAGCTGGAGGAATTAAAAATTGGACTAATCGCCACGTATGTATGTATTCTCCTTTAACTCCTAGGAGGAGCATAGGGCCAATATGAAACGTTTCCATTTTTTGCGATCCCTTGCGATGACTTTGATCTCTTGCCACGACTTTTCCAATTCTTGTATTTCCCTTTCCAGCGACCTTTTCCAGTTGTTTTTGGGTCTACCACGTCCTCTACTACTTTGTAGATTCCAATCAAGTGCCTGGCGACAAACTTCGCTGTGTGGTTTCCGGAGAGTGTGACCAATCCATCTCCATTTGCGCAGCTTGACCTCGTTTGCTATAGCCTTCTGATTGCATTTTTGATATAGCTCGGCATTGATATAGTGCGAGGCCACCAAACCTTTAGTATACGCCTTAAGCATTTGTTGACGAATAATTGCAGCTTATTCGTTAGTTGTTCAGTAACAAGCCTTGTTTCGCACCCATATACAATAACAAAACCGATTTCACATTCGAATCAAAAATGCGCACTCTCGTTTTGGTGGATATAACGGAAGAAGACCATATTTTGTTCAGTTGAGCAAACGCGCCTTTTGCTTTTGCTATACTTGAGTTGATATCCTCTTTTGCTCCACCATCCATAGAGATAATGCTGCCTAAATACGTGAAGCTATCGACGTTTTTAATGTCATCACTGCCAGCTCCTGTTTGCGTTTATTTTCATGCTTTTAGTCTTGGATACGTTGATTTTTAGGCCGGCCTTTCGTGATTCCAAGACAAGATTTTCAATTTTGCTTTGCATATCTGAGTGTTTAGACGATAAGAGGCAAATGTCGTCAGCGTAGTCGAGATCTTCTAGATGTTCGATAAAGTTCCATTGGATATCGTCAAGAACGATAAGGAAGAGAGGTGGTGATAGTAAACACCCCTGCCGTACGCCTGCATTAGTGGTTAATGTCGCTGACAACAACCCGTTGTGTAACACACTGCATTTGCAGCAATACCTCTTCGCTGCAGTGAAACCCAGATGTTTTCTCTGGAGACACTGTCGAAGGCTATAGTCTACGAAGAAAAGTTGAAGTGCAGCACGCCACTCACATGATTGCACGACAATTATTCTAAGGGTGTTGATTTGATCCGCACATGATTGGTTTGGCCGGAATCCTGCCTGTTGCCTTCGGATGGCCGAATCAAGTTTTTCGCGTACCCTGTTTAGAAGCACTTTTGTCAGTACTGATGGTACTGAGAGCAAAGTTATTCCTCTATAATTTCGGCACTCGCTTGGGTCCCCTTTTTTCGGCAATTTGACTAGCATGCCATGTAGCCAATCTTCTGGCAAATGCTCTTCGCTCCAGATTCTGGAAATCAGAGGATGAAGATAATTTTAGCAGTTCAGCTGTTATTTAATCTATACCGGCGGCCTTTTTGTTTTTCATGCTTTGGATAGCTATCACTATTTCATCGATTGTAGGCGGTTGTGTTTTTATTAAGAGATCTCCGTTTTTGTCTTTAATAGGGCGATTCTGTTGGTGTTTTCTTCTAGATAGTCTGCAGGTGATATCGTAAAGCTGCCTGAGATTTTGAGCATTTGAAGCGCTTTCGGCTTCGCTCGCGAGGGCGTTATACATTCTTCTTGTCTTGTCTGCACGAGTACCTGACTTTTTTATTAAGAGAGTTGAAAACCTTTCCGGCGTCGTTCTTCAGCGTCACCTATCAGTTTTTTCGCGCTTCTTATTTTTTCAACAAGACACAACGTTTCCTCGCTCATCCAGTGTTTCTTATTCGAGGGTCGGAACTTAAGTATTTTTTCACTGGAGTTTAAAAACGCCACCTTAACGGCCCTCCATGATGTTTCAATACTTCCACCACAATCGAACGGACCTGTTTTAAGTTCTTCTACGAAAGATCTGCGTATCTTGTCGTTCTTAAGCTCAAGCACGTCGAACTTTTTTGCTACAGATTGTTCGCTGGGACGTTTATTAGCGGCGAGTTTTAGTCGAATGACCGCGACGAAAAGATGGTGGTCGGAGCCTATGTCAGCGGCGCTCTTTACACGTACGTCCAGAAGACTCCCTCTCCATTTTATACTAATGCAGAAGTGATCGATTTGGTTTTCAGTGATGTTGTCTGGAGACACCCTAGTAGCTTTATGGCATTTTTTGTATGGGAATAGCGTACCTCTAACGACAAGACCTGCTGCATTGAAGGCGTCAATGAGAACCTCCCCATTATCGTTTCTCGCACCCAAACCATGTCTTCCAATCACGTGCTCAAGGTTAAGGTTTCCTGAGCCTACTTTGGTATTCAAATCACCCGTAACCATTATTATGTCGTTCTTGTGAGCACTGTTAATCGCTGCAGAGAGCTGACTGTAGAATTCATCCTTGGTTTCTTTCTCTGCCAACTCGGTGGGCGCGTATGCTTGGAAGATGGTAATATTTCTAGCGGGGGTTCAAAATCTGCACCAAATGAGCCTTTCGTTTACAGGTTTCCATTCCATAACTGCCTTTACTGCAGTTTAACTTAACAAAAATCCAACTCTATCCCTGCGGTTGTCATTTTGTGCTCTACTGGAGTATAGAATTTTTTCGCCGCAAGGAAGTACATATTCGCCGGCACCGTTCCATCTACACTCGCTTAATCCCAATATTTCAAGGTTAAATTTGTGGAATTCTCTTACGGCTTGATGTATTTTGCCAGTATCATTAAGAGTTCGGACATTCCAAGAGCCGATGCGTGTTTGAGTTTTCATCGAAAGGATTTTAAAATTTTGACGAACCATATTGGTCCCGATTATAGGAGAATCATTCCTAATTATGCATGTTTCTTGCACCTCCAAATCCGATGTGCATGCTGCCGAGGCAGGTGGATTAACCACATTCTCGTGGGTACCACTTGGAGAGATATTTCATCTGAAGGACATTTATCTAACTCTTAATATTTTAGTGAACTCAATTATTATTTTTTTGAATTGCATTATAAATCGGGCTGCGAAATAATCTGGAATGAGTGGAGCTTTCTGGTTCTGTTGATCTCAAAATATCTTTAGACATATAAGTTGTGAAAAGTCCTTTGCGAAATCGTGTGCATATAAAAAGTTATTGAAGTTCCAATGTCGAATTTGATCTCTTTTATTACATGAAATGGGGACATTATATTTTGGCCATGTACATCCCTCGTTAAAATCAGTTTTTTGTAAATATCTAACGGTAACTTCTGCGACAGTTTTGTAGCTCGAAAAATCTGCTACGAAGATGTACTGTTTTTTTCGCAATGTACTGTTTTCTCCTATTGCAAATCTGGTCACCCTAATATTGACATACCTTGCATTGATGTTTATCTTTAGAATTAGTATACCTATAGTATTTCCAAGTTTTTGACAAAATCGTGAAAACCGTTTACGAGCAATATTGAATAAAATTTTTTATTAAAAACTGGGAAAGTGGTAAAGTTATTCCTCGGCATTCGATCCACACATGATCGGTTTGACCGGAATCCTGTCTGTTGCCTTCGGATGGCCGAATCAAGTTTTTCGCGTACCCTGTTTAGAAGCACTTTTGTTAGTACTGATGGTACTGAGAGCAAAGTTATTCCTCTATAATTTCGGCACTTGCTTAGGTTAACTTTTTTTTGGCAATTTGACTAGCATGCCATGTAGCCAATTTTCTGACAAACGCTCTTCGCTCCAGATTCTGAAGAGCAAAAGATGAAGAATTTTATCTGATGTAATTGGGCATGCTTTAAGCAGTTCAGCTATTATTTGATCTATGCCGGCGGCCTTGTTTCATTTCATTTAATGTGTTTGTATTCGACTACTAATACATTTTTTTTATACCCTTCAACAAGTTACAAGTTACAATGGTTACATTAGGCCACTGTCGGGTCGCTGTTTATTTGAAAGCTTACCTTGAGAGTATCTTGGAACAAAAAAAAAAATTGTTTTTGGACCACTCGGCAGCTGATGTTGTAATTAAGTCTACATTTTGCTCATGTTGTTTGTACTTTCGAGGTCATGTTCTCCTAGTATGACGTATTTTATCTGGTTAGTATCCCCCTAAATGCAATTTTTTTCTTTATAAAATTAAAGTCCTTCAAAATATATTTACATTTCACCCAAAAATGCTAATCAAGGCACAATTATGCACGGTGAGCTTGAAAAGGGGAAAAGTGGAGCTAAAATGGATCCAAAATCGGCTAATGCAGAAAGTTTCCATATTGTTTCTAGATAAAAAAATGTTAAAATTAAAATCTTAGCTGCTCGTCTTCGCAAGTTATGCACATTTTTGTATTCATGGTATGCATTTGCATGAAAACCATATAAAATTAAAAAAATGAAGAAAAAAAAAAAAAACATATAAATATAGAAACTTACTGCATTAGCCGATTTTGGATCCATTTTAGCTCCACTTTCCTCCTCTTCAAGCTCACCGTGTATGCCCTTTGCAACGATATATATAATTTTCAAACATCGGACAACGACGGTCCAAAAACTTTTTTTTTTTTTTTGTTTCCTAGACACTCTCAAAGTATAGTAAGCTTCCCCAAAGGTGGCGGTTTTTCCAATTATTTTTTATTCAACCCGGTCTAAGTAAAATCTCCTAAATTTTCATCAATATTGTAGGAAGTTTCATTAAAATCGCTTCAGCCGCCTTCGCGAAAAAGTTTGGACACAGATAAACATACATAAGTACATAGAATGTAAGTACCCAAGGGGAAATTAAGTGCTTCAAAAACCCTTCTGAAGTGCATCTTTTTCACCAATAAGCGCTTCCGCTCCTTAAGAACTATTCTTTCTTTGTAACATTGCATGTCATAGGATGTAAGCGAGAAAAAGCTTACCGCAGCCTTGTCAAAAAAAGGTTTTTGAAGCGCTTGCCGCAGCCTTACCAAAAAAGGATTTTGAAGCGCTTATTTGTAATGCTGCGGTAAACGTTTTTTCAATAAAATTAAAAAAAAGAAAAACAACGGCCGCACCAGGATTTGAATCCACGACTGTCTGTGTGATAGATTGAAACAGATTAATTTTACTTACATTTACCAACTCATTAGACCGCTACAGCAATGCCCATTGATATGAAGAGGTATTAAATTTGTATATTAAGCAAATGTTGTCCAAACAGAATTTGACATACGAATGCTCCTACAGCCTTACATAGAATCATTGTGTAATCAATTTCAATTCAATTAAGCAAAAGTAAATATATAAGTGAAGGGAAAATAGAAAAGTGAAGTAAAAAAATATTTTAATAAAAAAAAAATAAAGCAAAAAAGAATAAAAAGAAGGAAAAAAAATCACCCGGGCTGGGTTCGAACTCCTGTTGTTCTTACTGCAGCCTTACACGGAATCATTGTGTAATCAATTTCAATTCAATTAAACAAAAGTAAATTAATAAGAGAAACGAAAATAGAAAAGTGAAATAAAAGATGTTGAATAAAAAATATTTTAATAAAAAAAAATAAAGCAAAAAAAAATTTACAAAAAGATCACCTGGGCTAGGTTCGAACCCATGTTGTTCTTACTGCAGCCTTATTAAAAATCATTGTAAAAGTGCTTCTAAATTTCTATGGGGACAAGCACTTTTGAAGTGCTTGGATCAGAAGCGCCAGAAATTTTTCTTCATGGGTACATACAATTTTAGCTTGTATAAGAAGAGAAGATATACATATTCTTGCCAATTTTATCCAAAGAGTTAACCGAAGATGCCGATGTTAATTTCATTCGGATGAGCACTTCTCAATCGTACAGATTAATTACATTGTGTTACAAATTCAAAAAAAAAAAAAAAAAAAACTAAACTTTTGGGATGTCTCACATAACACACGTTTGACATTCAAAATAATAATTTTCTGCTTACTTGATTTATTTTTATCAACCAAGGATGATACATGATATTATAATTTTTTCGCATATGTCACATACTATTTCAAGTCAAAACCGAATTTGTTTTATTTAATATTTTTTTTTTTTTATTTTCGCCAAAAGTTCATAAAAATACCTATCCAGACAAAGAACAGAAATTAAAATAAAGGGTTATTTGAAGTTTCCGTAGGTATCTCATATAAGTAATTATTTATAAATCGAAACATTTCGTTCGATCGACTCTCATGGTATGAAGTTGAAGAAACGTTAGACCAATAATTATTGTCTTAAAGATAAAGAACAATGCAAATGAGCGATTAAAGTCAACAAGTCCATACATTGAGTAATTTGATGACATCGAGCGGTATCCAAGGAAATATAAATGCACCTACAGGAAATGAAAAACAAATAGTACAAGGAATATATAACACATTGCTATTATACTCACCGAATTTTTTAGATAATGCCTTTGTATGGACATTGCCATGTGCTTATTAAATTTTAGGTAGCAAAAAGTAATCAAATCTTTGGCCAAAACTACCTCCTTTTGAATCATATCATTTAGGAATGCTATTGAGAAAACATTTAACCATGGCAATGCAACACTACCCAGTGTTGTCTTGATGATCTGCTGAATTTTAATTAAAATATCAAAATTAGTGTATGTCATACATTGTACCAATTGATAAACATTGAAGGCACAACTAATAACCGTGAATGTCAGTATTAATAGAAACCATGAGAAATAGTGCCAACCTGTATGTGCTAACAAATTTAGCTGACGTATTAAATGCAACGTCACACACAGTTTTTCAGCACACAATACACTAATCTTCTGCTCCGAATTCTCCAGTTTATGTAAGTATCTACTGATATTGCGATGATAATTAAGTATCACCAATTGATATGTTTGAACGGCCATAAAAAAGCATTCCAAAGTCAAGAAATAAAATGCTTTTGTGGGGAATAGCATTCGAAAAAACATCGTATTATTTAAAACGAGTAATAGCAGAAATAATTTCAACCAATTTATATAAACAATTACAGGATCTACGCTGAAGAGATTATATTTTGTAACTTCTTCGATTTTATTTTGCATCCACATGAGCTGATTTATGAGTTTCATTAATTTACGTGAAAAATGTTTAGAATGCATGACATGTAGAAATTTATATATCGAAAACATACGAGTCAAGTACATTATTAGGAGAACAGAAAATGCTTGTATTATAAAGGCTTCACCCTTGTATTTAGAAGTTACATATGCCAAATCTAATGATATAACATCTGTAATTAATAAATGCAGCAATAGAAGAATTTTTATTAATTTCACAAATTTTTTGAAATATTTGTATGGTATGTTTCCTTTTTTGGTTATTTCCATTTTTTGCGAATTTTTATTATAATTTATATAAAAAATGTGTAATAGTCCGCATATTATTGTTAATAATTTTAATCGTCTTTTCAAAAACTTTATAGAGTTTTGTTCAGTTTTAAGTTTTTTATCCGACATCCCTTAAATGTTTTATTGACGCGTCCTTAACGTGTAATGTCCTGTTTGTTTTCAACTGACAAAATGAAAGGATAATAAAAGTTTGTTGGTTTTAAGCAAAATAATGTACTCAAATGACTGAAGCTACGAGCATATTATTTTTAATTGATACCTTAATTACTTGTAAGTGATTATGTTTTTACCATTTTTTTGGAAATTATTATTATTATTTGCATACCCTACACGCAGTGTATATTCATTTTATACTTATGTTTCTTTGTAAGACATTATATAAATGTATGTATTCTCTTGTAACTCCTAGGAGGAGCATAGAGCCAAAATGAAACGTTTTCATTTATCACTATCATTTGCCTTGACTTTTATTTCTTGCAACGATTTTCCCGATTCTTGGATTTCCTTATCACCTTTTCCAGGTGATTTTTAGTTTGCCACGTCCTCTACTGCCTTCTGAATTTTACATAGTTTTTTCGACTTTTAGATACGTATATCTCAAAAAACATACAAGATAGTGGAATTCTGATGTTGATTTCGAATTCAACATCGCAAGATACATCGAAAATTACTATTTTTATTTTTGTTTGCAGTATTTTTATACCCTACACCCAGGGTATATTCACTTTGTCCTTCCGTTTGTAACGCAGAGATGGAGGCGTGGTAGATATAGAAAAGTATATATATTCTTGATCAGCGTCACCTCCTGAGTCGATATAGCCATGTCCGTCTGTGTGGCTGGCTGGGTGGCTGGCTGGCTGGCTGTGTGTGGAAATACACTTTTTGGGAAAACTAAGCAAGACAATTCAATGAAATTTGGTGCACAGCCAACGGACACGCCTACCGCCCATACAAAAAATATATTCAAAATGCAACTTTAGGAGTATTTTTCACGACAATGCAATCAAAGTACACATAAATACTACAAATTCTAGGCGCAAGCTCTGAGAAAAAACTGAACGAATTCGGACAAGAGGGCGTGGCACCTCTCATATAAGCAAAAACTTCAAAACGCTATACTGAAAGCGTTTTTTGAGATAATCAAACTAAATTTTACTCAAATGCTAAGAACTATAAATTCAAACTCTGAGAAAAAACTGGGCGAATTCGGACAAGAGACAATGCCGCAACATAAAAGATATAGAAAAAAGTAGGGAGAATCTGATACGATATTGTACACTGAGAAAATAGTATGTTTCCCTCACTGAAATATATTTGATTGAACATTCTAGAAAATATTTGTTAATAATTAACAAATTTCGGTAAATATTAATATGAAAAAAAAAAAAAATTTCTTGTCTGGGTTTCGAACATAACCTGGGATCAGCCAAATGTATAAGGCATACATTGAGCTTACTCTATCTACAAGTAATAAAAAACTTCAAAAACATACTGACATTATTTTCAAAACCATATCAATCAATACCTGTTTAATATTTGGCTTGACTTTTTGTTCAAAGTTAATTCAAAATAACAATCAATACAAATGTAGAGAAAGTTAGCTGAATGTACCTACCTTGGGAGAGTGCACTCGAATTCCAGACAAGGTTGTTTTTTAAGTTATAGCAAATATTTTACCAGCACATTCACATTCCATCAAACAGATATCATTTCTGGCCCAATCAACAAAATCTAAAGATTCAATTTAAGGCATATTAATATTTACCGAAATTGGTTAATTATAAGCGAATATTTTTTAGAATGTTCAATCAGATTTATTTCTGTGAGGGAAACATACTCTTTTCTCAGTGTACAGGGTGTACAGGGTTACAAAGCTTCTGGGAAATGATAGAGAAGGCCTAGACTAAAACTGATTTTCTGACTTGTTGACTTGGGAATTTTTTAGGTAATTGTATAAGATTTCTAAAAGAGTAAATGGTTTATAGGGCTTATAAGGATTGCGCAAAGTTCTGGGCCTTTAAAGTTGATATTTAAATTTTTTTTTTTTTTCCTATTTTTGGACTTTGGCTGCCATTTTAGTATGAAAAAGGTCTAATTACCCTTAATATTTTTACCCTTACCCATTTATATTTTTTTTTTTTTTTTTTTGAATTCTCGTTAAATTTTTTTTAATTCGGTAGTACATTTGCCATACCAGTTTTTAAATTTGAAGTCCGAAAAAAATACTTTCAGGGAAGAGTTTTTTTTTTTAATTTATAAAAAATATTATATATTATGATTATTCAAAGTATTGCCCATCGCTAGTCACCACTTTTTCCCATCTTTCTGGCAATTTATGGGTTCCATCCCAGAAAAACTGCGCCGGCTTGACGGCCAAAAACGAATCGAGCCAATTTTCGATATCTTGAACTTAAGTGAAGCGTATTCCTGATAGGGCATTCTGCATCGATCGGAACAAATGGTAGTCTGATGGTGCAAGGTGTGGGCTATAAGGCGGGTGAGGCAAAATTTCCCATCCGTTGTTTTCCAGGTAATTTTTGAATGGGGCAGCAATATGTGGCCGAGCGTTATCGTGGTGGAAAATGATTGACTCGTGTGTGGTTGCATACGTTGGCCGCTCTGCCTGGATTTTCTGCTTCAATCGGATCAATTGTTGACGATAGAGTTGAGCATTAATGGTTTGGCCTCCTGGCAACAGCTCATAATGTATCACACCTAGCTGGTCCTGACCAGGACGTTCTTTGTCTTCGACATCAAAATCACCACTTTTAAACCGTCAAAACCACTCACGACAGCTTGATTCAGCTGGAGCATAGTCCCTATAAACTTCTACAAGAATGCGATGACTTTCGGCAGCTGTTTTCTTTGAAATATAGTAGTGAACTAAAAATTCCCGCAAATGCTGCTTTTTCGGCACGAACTCGGACATTTTGGAGCACAGTAAAATTTATGATGCGAATGAAAATTTTCAAATCTACATAATGATGCAGAGTTGTTGACAGATGCCTAAGCTTCAGATATGACGTTTCTGATCTAACATTTAAGTCACCATGTATTGATGGCGACATCTTTTGAAAAACGATGGAAATACATCATTTGAATAATAAGTAAACAAAATCTGGAAAAAAATTTTGTGTACACGGAAAAAAAAAGTACTTGCTTCTTCATTTTTTATAAATTTTACCAGAATTTCAAGTCAGAATAGTGACAACTCCCCACTCAAGTAAATTTCAACTTGCTGTTTTAGTCAATTCAGAATGTATAGTAGTTTTTTTAAAAAAATTGGCGTGATATTTACCTTACTGTAAAGTTCAAACAAAAAACAAAAAAAAAAAAAATAACTGACCGCACTAGGGAAAGAACTCTGGCCCGTCCGTGTGATAGGTATGTACATATCCTCCTGCGGTACTGGCGCATATGAAGAAGAGGTATAAAATTTGTATATAAAGCAAATTTTTGTCTCAAAATAGAAATTGTTACTAAACTTATAAAAGTCAAAATGAATATATTTTTTTTATGATATTTACTTACCTTACTCGAGTGGAGTAAAAATTATGACACTCATTTTTGTATGTAAAAAAAATAAAATAATTTTTACTAGAATTATAAATTCAAATGGCCACATATTTTTTGGATGAAAGTATAATTTACAAAGTCAAATGTAGGCAATTTGGAGTAAAGATTAATTTATTATTTAACTATATTTTCTTTGTACATATTACTTTACGGACCCATCACATAAGTAGTTCATACGTAAAGTAATTAGTAAATTACTGTAATTTGTTTACTAGCCGAATGGAGTAAAAATTATGATGCCTATTTTTCTTCGTGTACGACGTTCAATTTAAAACGGGTTCAGGCACGCCGTGAGTGATGTTGATTCTTTTGGAAAATCATACGGCATTTTAAAGTTAACCCTTTCGGAACTTTTTCTTTCCTTTTGACTTCTTAAAGACAATTTACATGCCAGCACACATATTATTTACCCAAAATTGGCTTGTGTCCGAAAAGAGGTATGTTTAATATTGGCCATCTAGTGGCTCTATTTGATTCAGCTATTTATCTAAAATTGGTTTGTGTCCGAAAAGAAGTGCGTTTAATATTGGCCATCTAGTGGCTAAAATATGGCCACTAGAGCTGATTTAAAAAAAATTCATGGCGAAAGTTTAATACACAAACCTTTTCTTATGCGCATTGCAAAAAGGTTCAGAGATTTGATTTTTCAGCGCCCCTAGTGACACTTGTACAGTAGAGGCCTTGAATATTGAAACTAAAATATTATAGATATATAGAAATAAAATTTTAGCTCGTATAAGAGGAGTTATAAAATAAAATTGCAAAATTGTGACATACCACTGGAAAAGGTACCTTATCTTCACAAAATAAAAAACCGAGTTTTTGTATTTTCTAAAAATACATACAATTTTCTTATCGCGTCTATACGACACAGGCAAGTCTGTGCAGTTTTCAGTATGCTTCATTTTCATAGCAACATGACGTCTAGAAAAAATTTTATTTGCATTTGAATTGTTTTTTTGTCTTTTGTATGTTTTCCAAAATAAAACAATGAAAAAACGCAAAATTTCCATGACAGAGCTATCACATGCAATATAAATGCATTTGGAGACTGCAATTTAAGCGATAGATTGAAGGCACGACCTGTACGCCGTCCACACGTTCCAACTTGCCTGCGCAAACTTAGTTTGCGCAAAAAAATCTTTAGAAATTCAAAGAAAGCACAGGCCGCACTTTTGAATTGTGCAAACTTGACTCTCGCCGTCCACACGTACAGGCTTACCTGCACAAACCAGTTTGCGCAGGCAAGTCTTGAGGTAAAACTGTGCGTGTAGACGGCCCTTTACAGTAATTTCTGTGCATCCATCAGTGTCATGGAGCCCTGTTCGATAAAAAATATCGAAGTTTGACTTATCAAGAGAATACTTCATCATAAACTTTTATTTTGACAGATTGGCAGCACTTAAGCGAAGAAGAGGCGCATAAAACAATTTGTAATTTGCAATTTGAAAAGTTGGTTGTCGAAATTAATATTAAATCTTCCATTTTAAGAAAACAAAATGCATAATTCTAATTCAGAGCTAGACAGCTCACATGCCTTGGGCAGAAAAATCCGTCTAAAACATTTGCTGGATGAAGGAATTGCAATTGGTGAGCATATGAAAATGAAATGTAATGAAATGAAATGTAAATTATCTAAATTTCTTTCAATTAAAATTTACAGAAGGTATGGTCAACCAGCAAAGTTCCATGGAAACGCTTGAAGCGATACGCAATATAATTGCTGCTTCAGACAACATCATAAGTGAGGGTTGTGTTGAGGATCGAGCGGAGCACACAACCGAAGTAGTCATGGATGCACAAGTCCTTAAAATTGGCCATGAATTGGTGTCTAAAGTTCTGCTTCAAAATTCGGACTTTAATGATCGCATGTATCAGAATGCAATTGTGAGTGGGCACATACGAAGAAAATGGGAAAAAATCGATTCCTGTTCACTTAAGTTCTATTTTCCAAATGGGATTTATTTGATTTACATATAACTAGAGAACAACTTACCTCTTTGAACCCTTGCTTTTACTGTTTGGGCAAATAGGACGCTGGAAATTAATTACAACAAAAAGTGCCAGTCGGATCTACACACTATCGGAGATGGAGCCATCGGAAGGTTCGGATATACAACCATATTTTATAAAGAGAGTTTATGTTGAAAACTCCTGAATGGATTTTAAAAATTTTGGTATCATATGATGAGTATTATAACAAGCTATATAATATGTGATATAAAATTTTTCAATTTAGGTTATAGTTTTTGAGATTTGACGATTTTTCGAAAATCAACCATTTTCTCAAAAGAACCGTTATTTTTTCCATAAAAATTTATTATTTACCTATAATTTTAAAAACCAAATTAGAAAGCCTAATTTATTTACTTTTATTTGATATGCCACATGTATCTGAAATTGCTTCATTGGTACATTTTTATCGAAAAAAGGAGAAGTAGACTACAGTAATTTTATTGAAATTAAACTTAACAACAACAACGCCAGAAAAAAAAAAACATTAACTATACAACAACAACCAATACTTTTTATAATCTGAAAAACTTAAATATTTTTTGCATAATAGGGTTCAAAAAATACCCAATGGCTTAAATTTCGAAAAATTGCCATATCTAGGGAACTATGTCCCAAATTAAAAACTTTTGCACAAGTTGTACTACCTTTCATGTGACATCAATATTTTTAAATTTAAAATTCATCTAGGGGTTCGCCACATATACCGGTCTTTATAACAGATATATCCGAATCTTCCGTTGGCTATATCTCCGAAAGTAAATACGACTGCATCTGTAATAAACCATAATAGGATCTATTTATGTCTCTACAAAAAACTACTTTCAGAACAGCATTGTTTTCAAAGACAATATTATCAATTGGGAAGCTATTATGGAAAAGGCGTGTAGAATTGCTCGCACTACACGCACAAAGTCCACAATGCTGGGTGCAATCGATGTTGAACTAAAAGAACACGTCGTTAAAGAACGTCAGCAGCGAAAGCGTAATACACTAGTAAGTTGTGCTAAATATAAGTATTTGATGCTTATTTATACATGTATGATATTTTGTAGGCCGAAGAAAAACAACCAGAGTCAATTCAAAAAATGAAACGTCAAGACAAAGGTGCACAAAAAGTCAACATCATCCATCAGCAACTGGCACAAATATTTAAAAACAATGAACGCCAACCGATTCCATATTACAAGCTTATTGTTGATCCAGAAAACTTTATGAATTCTGTGGAAAATGCTTTTCAATTGGCATTTCTTGCGCGCGATAGTTTTATAGCAATTGAAACGGGAGAGGATAGTTATCCGTATGTGCGACTGACTACTGCGGACGAGCGAAAATCTGAAAGAGAAGCGAGTCAGTCAATTTGCTCTCTGAATCCGAAAATTTGTAATGTGAGTAAAAGAAACTATGTATAATATCCATAAGTTACGTTAGGAGTAAAAAGTTTTATATTAATGACGAGGTCTGATACACTTTAATTTTAGCGTATTGATATGCCTTCAATTTAATGGCATACTTCACTTAATTTTAACAAAACTACCTTCCTTCTAGAAAGGCATAGAACTATAATTGATATTGAAGAAGTAATCTTGTCATAACAAATCTATTTCCATTTATTTATTTAAAAAAATTATATATACGCATTTAATTATTTCTTTCGTTTTCGTTTGTCAGGAAATGATTTCGCTGTATGGTATTAAAGAATCTATGCTACATGTTCCCCCAGAGGCTGAAGATAACGAATAATTAAATAATTTATATTAAAATACACGATTTATGTATTGTAATTTAAGATTCATCGTAAACATATGTTTCGTTTATTGTCAGGAAATGATTTCGCTATATGGAATTAAAGAATCTATGCTACATGTTACCCCAGAGGCTGAAGATAACGAATAATTGGATAACTTATATCAAAATACACTATTAAAATAGACGTTATATCATATTTTAAGATTCATCGTAAGCATATCAAAATACACTGTTAAAATATCCCTGTGTTATACAAAGTTTAGCCTTTAAGAATTTAAATATGTTACGTGTGTCGTATGGATTCAAAAGTGATGTACTTTACTTCTAATAAAAATTGAGCTAGCAACCGATTTTGTATCCCACTTTTGAATACTACAGTTGGCTCTTATCAAAGTTTTCAAATGTTTAGCCAGTTTCGAGATAATTTTTTTAAAAATGACGAATTGCTATAGGAATTTCAAGTTTCGAGTTTTGTTATTCTTGTATATCTTACAACGGTTAAAGTGAAATACATCATCTTTGAATCTATTATAAGCCACACATCTACTATGTATTATTTATAACCTATTTGTATTAATTTTTAAGTAAATGCAGATTCTATGCAGTGTTCTAAAAACGGTAGTAATAAATTTCCAGCGTTATTATTTATTAAGTTTTTAAGAAATAGAAACTAGTAAAATATAATGTTAAACAAACTACAGTATTTTCTTTGTAGATATTCTGTTTAATTTGATCAGAGGCCTCTCGTTAAACACTTCTGGTCACACAGTGCGATGCCAAAAATCAAACCGCATCTGACTTTTTTTCTGAATATACATATAGTGCGTAGTCGATAAGGTTATAAAGGTTCCGGGAGGTGATAAAGGAGGCCTAAACGAAGAAAAATTTACCCTTGAAGAGCTATAGGGTTAAAACTGATTTTCTGACTTGTTTTACAATAACAACTATCTTGGGTCTCCCCAACGTTTTAAAGAAAAGTTTAAGCTAATTGTATGAGCTTTCTAAGAGTGTATTTTGTTTATAGGGTTTATAAGGAAGCAAAGCTACGGAACTATAAAGTTGATATTTTAATTTTTTTTTTTCTATGGTGGCCGTTTTAGTATGAAAAAGGTCTTATTAAAATATATACACTTTAATAATACTAGAGTTCGCCTTGTGGCCGAAATTCGACCATTGCGATTTGACCATAAAATAAAGAAAAAAGTTTTAATACCTTTCCTTGGTCGATAAAACACAAAAAGCTTTTAATATTCTTCCTTAGGGTTCGGGTTGTCTGCATCGGTGCATCAGCTTAGTTGCAATAGGCGTGTAACTCCTACTAAAGAGCAAATAGTTTTTATGTCCCGTTAATTTTGTGTCCATAACAATATTCATAAAAATCAATCATGTTATCGTTCCTTAGTGCTGACCCTATTTCTATATTTCGTAGCACCGCCCAAAATCAATCAAATCGATTGAAATTGAGGTATAGAAACAGGAACTGAACCGATTTCGGATAGTATCAAAACAAAAAGTTTGCTGTAAATACCTCATTTTGAAAGCTTATCGGTATTGATTTTTAAGGAAAAAAAGTTTTTTTTTCGATCTCTAAAAAAGCTCCTTAATGAATTTTTTCGTATTGCTCCGCCATTTGACGTTCGATCGTCAAGTATGGTATTTCGTTGTAATAGTCTCAATGTTTCTTCAATAGAAGTTATTTATCTCAAATGTTTTTTTCGACTAGTTGTACTCATTATCTCAGTTTCTACCACCCTAAGGTGCCAAGGGCACTTCATAGAAATGAAGCCCGTAAAAAATTATAAAATTCATCTTTACGAAGTTTACCCAAATTGTTGAAATTGAAGGAGTTATAGCGAATCTAAAACCTCAGTACAAAATATGAAAATCAGGATGTTTTAAATACTAAAATCGCCCCCAAAAACTATGCAATATTCTTTTTTTTTAACATTTGACATTTCAAACAGTATGCAAATAAATAAATAAAGAATCTTACATAGTTTTGGGGGCAATTTTTGTTCTTGAAACATCCTGTTTTTCATATTTTGTCCTGAGGTTTTAGATTCGCTATAACTTCTTCAATTTAGAGGCCGAACAAAAAATGTTTTTTTTTTTCCTTAAAAATCTTTGAATAATAGCTTTAAAACTGGGGGCGAACATTCGAACTTTTTTTTTTTTGTATGGGGGTCGATACTATCTAGTCGACACAGTATTAATCTATGTACCAAGTTTCAGAACGATAGCTGCTGTAGGTTCATTTAAAGTTAGCGATTTTTGTGGCTCTGTATGAACACGATATAAACACTTGAGGAAAAGCCCGAGGCGCAACGAATCATTTTTTTTCAAAACCTGGATCGATACCACAATATATGTAGTATAAAATAACACATACATACTTTTTTAAGATTTAATTTGATACACCCAATATACGTCTAATAGGAAAGGGAGACCGGGACCAGGTTAGGGGCCATGACACAAATGATATTTTGGCATGGTTTTAGCGTGCCAATTTTTTTAAATCATCTCTATAAAATTTTTTACAAAAAATTGTGAAGAATAATAACTTATTTCACACTAGCCCTATTCTCTTTTTAAAAGTAAATTTATTGGTAATATTATTCCTTGCCAAGGGACTTGAAAGTTACCTTGTATTTTCAATAACACTTATGTGTATACCTTTATATAACTGTGGCAGGAAGGAAAAACTGCTTACGTCGACTTAAGCAAAAATAGGTTTGAACTCAATTTTCTAATAGTTCTGGGTAAAATCACTCTTTTGTTTTTGGACATTATTAAGGTCTAAATAAGCACTAACAAAAACGAAAGTTAGAATCCGACCGATTAATCGGCTTCGGCCACCTTCGGCCAAAACAACGCCTTTGGCCTCACATTCGGCCTTCGGCCAAAAATAAGCCGAATGTTTATCCGAAGCCGAATGTTTGTAACTTCAAGCATAAAGCAACTTGTTGATTAAAAAAAAAACTTTTAAACAAAATGATGGCCGTTTATAGTGGATTGGGACTTTCTAATTACGAATCTGAACTTTGTTTTTTTCAATTATGTCAGAATCCTGAGTTATCCTTGCTCAAAAGTGCAAAAAGCATTGTCTTGAGATATAACAAAAACAGTAAATGGCAAAATTTAATTTTGTCATTGCATTTGGATAGGTAAGATCACTCTTAACGCTCTACATTTTTAATTCTATTCCTACTTTCCGAGTTATAAGCCACTAAAATAAGGGTATCTCTCAATAACATACAAAGAATTTTTCTGGACCGAAAAATTAAAGAGTTCTTTATTAATTATTTTTTGTCAGTTAAATATTTCATTACAAACATTTCGAGCCCTTGCAGAACAAAGTCGGATGATAAATGGCCGCTTTATTTAAGAGAGGTGGTGCCTTCGTGAGATATCGGATACAAAAGGTCGAGTAAATCAGTTTTTTGGTCTTCCGATAGTAGGTTTGATCTTTTGTTCTAGTCATACCTTGAGAAGTTGTGCCTTCCTGAGAAATCGAGTGCTAAAGGTCAAGAAAATACCTTTAAATAGAATATTATTTGTACGAAAACAACTTATTCAAATTTTCTGAGCTAAAAAATCGTGGATCAAATAAGGGAAAACATTTTGCAAAAACCTTTTGCACCTAATATCTCACAAAGGGACCACTTCTCAAGATCCATTCCCGTTAAGGCTTATCTGAACAATGCAAAGTCGGCGCTAAGTGTGTTATATTTGGCCTGATAATGCCTAAAATGCTACAAATTGAATATACCCTGAGAGTAGGGTGTAAAAATATAAAATAAATGAACCTTCGGCTTTGGCTTCGGCTACGGCCGAAGGTTATAAAAAAACCGATTAATCGGCTACGGCTTCGGCTTCGGCCAAAAAGTGACCTTCGGTCGGACACTAACGAAAGTGCAATTGCAACCAGAACTAATGGAAAATGGAGCTCAAACCTATTTTGCTTAAGTCGACTTAAACAGTTTTCCTTCCTGCCACAGATATATATAAAAAATTATTTAATGAAAATCGAGAAGCCTCTTCTTACCACACTGTATTTAATCGCAAGAATCTCTAAAACAAAAACAGCAAAGGAAATTGCTAGACCTATGGTATAAAGAATGAGAGGTCCTTTTAAATGATATAATGATATTATGTTCTCCGAACTTGCTATGTTGCTAAGGCGAATGTGATGATCCTGAGTGCTTTTGAACAGAGTCAAAAATTGAAATACAATATGTTCTAATAAGCCAGAAGATATCAAGTTCTTTATAATTCTGTTGAACTCCCGTTTTAAATGTGACACACGAGTATGTGGAAAATCCCTACAAAACGTTTGATCCATGAACTTTACATTTATAATTACATATTTGTCAAGTTTTTTGGACTCAGTTTTGGCGAAATAGACAAAAGCAAGAATGTTCGTGAGGAGGCCTACCCTTTTTGTTGACGATTCTTCGAATTCTCTCATAACCTGATATACCGTTGCATTTGAAATAATTAAAAGATCCTTCAGTTCATTTTGTACTCTCCTACCAGAGTTCATGTCAGTTAAAACGGTATAATTCTGTTGTCGAAGTTCATCTACTGATCTTGGTGGTGGCTTTGTAGGCTGATTTATCATGAAAAAACTAAACAAACTTTCATATGAAGAAGCAAAGATTAATGTTATGAAACACCATACCATAACGAGCATGCTTGGTATACTTTTGGGTAGATATTGATCGTACTGGTAACGTTTCAAGACTAATAACACTATACGTAAAATGTTAAGCATTAAAAATATAATCCACGTTGGAGTGCTAAAAGGAAAGAAAACTTTTTCCCATGATGTGTATTCTTCGGAGTCCTTTAGAAGTAAAAAAAGTAAGGTTTGGTAATGTGCTTTAATAGCATCAAAGTGGTATATGCAGATAGGTGAGCACTCACAGTATCCAATTGCAAGACTTGCTTCCGGTTCATTCAGCTAAACAAAAAAAAAAAAAAAAGAAAACATTAAAATTTATATACATATGTATGTATGTATGAAAAATTAATTCTTCATTTCACCCTGTAGCAAGCTAAATATAAGCGCCAATTTACGAAAAACTACATAGTACGTGAAGTTACGACTGCAAAAATTAAGTGGTGATCCAATACAAGGTCCCTTTTCCAACTGTGTTGTTTTGACAGCTGTTATGCGCCAAATGGCTGGTTCATATGACGTTTGTATTCAGTGTTCAATACGACTCAATCATAAAAAGACTTATGCTGGATTTAGCCAAGAAGTAGCGTTTCGTAACGTAACGTCACGGTTGCTTGTCAACGTTGCATCGATTAGTGAAAACGGTAGGCAACGTTCGAAATGTCACCTTACAACTTAAGATTACTTGAAAAATTCCAGTTTTTTTAAGCAAGCATCCATTGTCATACTTATTTTAATTAATTTGTTCAAAAAATTCCATTTATAACATCCAAATTTAATTTATTTTATCTAACAACGTAGCGCGACGTTTGAAAATCTAATTTAAACAGGTCTCAACGTTGCGTACCGCTACTTTACGATTTCACTAATTGCTTACACGTTTTTGCCATTTGATAGATTTTGACAGACGTCACCTTTCGAAACGCTACTTCTTGGCTGATTCCACCATTACTCCTGAACAACGTTTATTAATTGTGGAAACTTACTACCAAAATAAGTCATCAGTTAGAGGATGTTATAGAGTTCTTCAACATCATTTTGGTCGTTATGAGTGTCCAACTGAGCGCACTATTCGTAACACCATCACTAGACTTCGAAGCAATTTTACACTATTGGACATTCATCATTCAACCAGAGTGCATAGAGTCCGTAATTTAGAGAATATTGCTGCAGCAGTAAAGAGTGTTCGTGAAAACCGTGAACCTACCATTTGTCGCCGATCTCAGGCTTTGGGAATATCTTATGGATCATTCTGGCGTATCTTGGGCGTGATCTTGGTCTGAAGGCCAATAAAATACAGCTCGTACAAGAATTGAAGCCGGCTGATCTTGGTGTACGTTTTAATTTCTGTTTATGGGCCTTACAACATCTTCAAATTGATCCATTATTTTATCGAAAAATTGTGTTTAGGATGCATACCATACAGCTGGAGAAACAATCGCTTTATTGAGGGAAACGTTCGATGAAAACATTATCTCAAGAAATCCTCCTGTTAATTGGCCACCAAGATAATGTGATTTGTCGCCATTGGATTTTTTTCTTTGGGGATATGTTAAATCACTTGTTTATGTCGACAAACTCGAAACTATTGAAGCTTTGGAAACCAATATTACTTGTGTTATTCAAGGAATACCGGCCGATATGCTCCAAAGAGTTGTCGAAAATTGGAATGAACCATTTAAGAGCTAGTAGTGGGCAACATTTGAACGAAATAATTTTTAAACATTGAATTGTAGGAACCGAACTATCATTCCAAATAAAGCTTTCCATCAATACATTGATTTTTATGTATTTTATTTAGAAAACAAAGTAGGAAGCTTTTATTAGATGACCCGTTATAACAAAAGCAACTACCAGAAACAACTATAAGATTTACAGAAAGTTCAGCGGAAACAATCATTTAAAGGCGAAGTTACAGAACAATTTCAATGGTTCATACTCGCAATTGAAGTTTTCAAGTACTGATACTCGAAATTTCTGTACTTAGTTGCACTCAGCAGTACCTACATTAATGTTAAGTATTTCGTACTAGAGTAATAAAGATCGTATCAAGAGAAAATATATGGTAAATTTTAAATACGAAAAGCTTAGGACGAACCTTGGATTTGTTTATTTTTGTCAGTTTATCGACAAACTTTTTTCCCTACCCGAGAAAACACGAAAACTGCTAAATTTTCTAAGGAAATAAGATAATTATTGGGTGCACTTATCCGCAAATAGTCACCCCGTACATTAGACTAACAGGTCATTCAATAAGTCGGTAGGATAAGTAAGAAAAAAACAAAATTTTGACAAAACTCGATTTTATTATTCAACATAGTTGCCTTCGATACAACGAATATAGCGATTTTCCAACTTTTCGATACCACTTTAATAGTACGATTTCTCTTTCTCGTCGAAATATGTAGGTCTCAGTTTCAGAGATTACTTCATCATTGGACTTAAATTTCTTTCCAGCAAGCATTCTCTTGAGATCTGAAAACAGTCGCTGGGTGCTAAATCTGGAGAATACGGTGGGTGGGTAAGCAATTCGAAGCCCAATTCATTCAATATTGCCATAGTTTTCATCGATTTGTGACACGGTGCATTGTCTTGGTGAAACAAAACTTTTTTCTTTTGCAAATGTGGCCGTTTCTTTGCGATTTCAGCCTTCAATCGATCCAAAACTGCACAGTAATAGTCGCTGTTGATGGTGGTTCCTTTTTGGAGATATTCGATGAATATTATTCCCTTCGCATCCCAAAATACAGACGCCCTCACCTTATTGCCCAATTTTTTCGTCTTTGCTCGCTTTGGATTCGGTTCGTCGACTGCTGTCCACTCAGCTGACTGTATTTTGGATTTTGGTGTGTAATAGTGAAGCCATGTGTCATCATCCATTGTCACATATCGACGATAAAATTCGATTATAATGCGGCTTAACAGCGCCAAACACTCCTCTGAAGCATCAATTCGTTGTTGTTTTTGGTCTACTGTGAGCTCACGCGTCACCCACTTTGCACATAGCTTTTGCATACCCAAATGTTCATGTAAAATGGTAAAAACACTACCATCTGATATCTTTACAATGTCAGCTAGCTCGTGCACCTTCAATTTGCGACCGTTCATAACCAATTTGTGGATTTTTTTTTATGTTTTCTGGAGTAACAGCCTCATTTGAGCGTCAACTGCGCTCTGCATCATTTGTGCTGGTACAACCACGTTTAAATTCAGCAATCCACTTTTCTACCATTTGTCTCGATGGAGCAGGGTTCAGATAAGTTTTATCAAGCCATTGTTTGGTTTCCTTTGTATTTTTTTTTTTCATGAAAAAGCAATGCTTTATCAAAGCTCGAAATTTATTTTTTTCCATTTTTATTTCACTTACAAAAGTTGCTTTACACAAAATGCTCACGAATCAATAGTCAGATTGCTGTCAAATTTATACACGTATCGTTTGAAGGTTAGTACTAAACAAAAATTATATGGAAAAAATTCTACTAAAGCCTATGTGTCATCCTACGAACTTATTGAATGACCTGTTAGTTTAAATTTGTATGAACAACAAAAAGTTGCTTAAAATTGCGAGGCCTTGTCACCAAAATGTTCTCTTTGATGCAAATAAGCATAAGGTAAAATTTGGGCCATTTCAAAGAATATTTGATGCATTAGAAACCATTTTAAAAACCGAAAAGTGGTCCTGAAAAAAAAGTTTTGTTTTAAAATTTTAATTGTTGAACTATTGTAATTATATGGATTTTGAGCCGCTAAATTCGAATCTGTAATTTATTCCTCCATAAATGCAACGATTTCGGAGATATTGGCCATTTCATTTCGTGTTGCTTTATTTTTCATCTTGAATGGAATATATCTTTAAAACTACAGAACTTACGGATAAATAAATTGCAGATTTGCATTTTACGGCTCAAAATCCATATAAAAAGTTTAACAGTTTAAATTTTAAAACAAAAAATTTTTCAATGTTTAGGACCACTTTTCGGTTTTTAAAATGTGTTGAAATGCAAATGTTCTCTGAAATGGACTAATTTTTACATTGTACTTATTTTCATCAAAGAAAACTTTTTAATGCCGTGAGAGCGAGTTATCGAACCCATCACTACACAACAACCGTAGCCTTCATTTCAGCGTATTCTAAGTATATTCTAAGTATTTTATATCGTATTTGTTCTATTATATTCCACTGTACTCTCCACTTATATAGTAAGATCATTCCACTGTATTATTCTTATTCAGGCCAGTCTAACAATCCAAGAAAGTTTAAAATTCTAAAGGACCATTTTATTACAAGCCAAGGGTTTAATGGGTTGAAATATTCCACAAAAAAATTATATGAAAGATTGCACTAAGGTTCACTGAAAACAAATACCGTCCGGACGGTGGCAGCCCTGCATGGTAGCGAAAGCGCACCAACGACTCATGATAAACACTACATTATTCAACTTCAAAAATTCATAACTTTATAAAAGTAAAACTACACAATTTTGAGTTCTGGAAAATGATGATAATAAAATTTACTTTTAAATAAAAATATTTAAAAAAAGGGTGCAAGCCCCAAAATGACTATGAAAAAGGAGAAAAGGTTTTTTTTTCATAAAAAAATAATTTTTTTTTTTCAGTGTAATTTTTTCAAAAGCTTATACTTTTCTTAAGAAACCCTAAAAATTTCATTCAAATCGGATAAAAAGCCGACGAGCTATGAGTTTTTAAATGTGTGAGTATCTAAAGCTTGGATCGAACTTCCTATGGCCGCCATATTGTAAATTTTCGGAATTTTGGAAAATCATTTTACCACAGTTATATGTGTGTCAAATACTAACTTTTCACCAATTTTCATTAAAATCGGAGATGTCAAGTCGAATTTTGGTCGGTAACGCAAGGAAAGACTCGCGTGCTCGATAATTTTTAACAGAAAATCATTAAAGAATTGTAAAATTAAAATCAATTTTTAAAGTGTAAATCTGATGAATAATACCACTTATACATAGATACAATGCACACTCGAAGGTGAAAAAATATTAATTTTTGTTTAAGTTCTAGAAACTTACCAACTGAGAGACTCCTTTAAATGAACTCTTATCTCTAGCAATAACGTTGATGTTGTCATTGAGAGCATATGTAAAATTTAATTTTCTTGCAAATAATTTTAAGTTCTCTCCATCAATTCCAGTTACAGATTTTTCATCCTCCAATGGTTCCTTCAGTATAACAAATGGAGGTGCGAGAGAGGCCTGAACTTTAATTGGGCACATATTCAGATTCGCATGTTTCGGAGGGAATAAATTGTTCAGATGAAGGCCTTGATGAATTTCTGTACATTTATACAAAAGCACAGGCTTTATAGAACCACATTCTCCATGCGTGTAAGGAAAATATGTGTAAATATACGCTTTATTCAAAATCGGTATGATTATATTGATATCCGCTGAAATATGATTGTCAAATAAATGGAATATTTTTCCCAATACTTCATCAAATAAAATAGAAATATCATCGGGAATTAAGAGCACAGCAATATAGAAAGTAACATGTGTATTCTGTTTACGTGAGGTGTGATATGCGTCCTTTAACAGCTTTCTTAAATATGAAATTTAATAAATTTTAGGGAATTTTTTTTTTTTTCACTGAATCGGTTATATTGTCAAATCGATGATGTCATTTTCAGTTTAACTTTTATAGCCCTATCATGTATGACGAACGAATCGTTTTACTGATTTTCAACAGCTTATATCCTCCAAGTTAAAAGATGATTTGAAGTTTATGCTTACAAACTTTATTCTTTGAACTAAAATGAACGCTTAGGTTATAGTAATTTCTTAATAAAAAGTTTTAATAAGTTGATATTAATGAGTGAAAATCAGTCACTTTATTCGTTCGTCATACATGATAAGGCTATTAGACTTGTGTACAGTGGCGGATCCAGGGGGGGGGCGATGGGGGCGATCGCCCTCCCCTCTCAAACCAAGTGAATACATTTTTTTTTTAAATTATATGTAAAGATTTCGAAAACATTCTGCTTTTTTTTTTAAATGTATAATAATTATTATATTATAATATAATATAATAATACAGATTATTATATATTTAAATAACTTGCTAGTCTCTAATGTCTGCGAAACAATTCTTAAAAGTTATTGAAAACCCAAATTAAGATATTGTCAATCAAGTCGATAATGAGAGGTTGAAACAGGAAAAATCGAAATCATTTAAGACGAATAGTTGAATACATAAATTATCTTGGTAGACAAGGTCTACCTTTTCGAGGTCATCGTGACGATGAAAAATTAAACTTTAATACTTCTGATAGCCTTATTAACGAGGGAAATTTTAGAGAGTTATTAAAGTTTCGAATTCAAAGTGGGGATTTAGAATGGAAAAATCATCTTGAACAATCTTTTTAATCTAAGTTTCTTCAGGCTCTAGGTCAGTTCCAAATAAAACTCTTTTATGTTTTAATGAAATAAATTTGTTTTTGTTTAATTTTTTCAATATTTCGAACTCCTTCGGTGTTCGTCTTCAGGAAAGAATTTTACACTAAAATTATAATTTATAAAACAATAAAAACACAAATTAACACAAATTTATAATTTAACAATATTGAGAATTTTTAAATTTATATTAATTGAAAAATATAGCTTACATTGAGTAACAATTATACCCGCGTTTAGTGAGTGTCGTTTGTTAACTAAATTGTTGTTTTGTTTTGTTTCGTGGGTGACTCATAATTTTTAACTTGTTGTTTTGTTATGTTTCGTGATTATGTGTCTGTATGTTTGCGCGCATTTTTCGGTGTCTGTTTTGTAGTTTAGTCTTATGTTTGATGGTGTGTTGATTATATGTAACATTTCTATTGTGTATCGTTTTTTGTAGTTTGTCTCTTGTTGCAATATTTTTGTTTCTTCTATGTTGGGAGAGTGTCCCATGGTAGCACAGTGCGCCGCAAGTGCTGTTTTATTGTCCAATAATCCTTTTCTTGTCTTGTAGTCCGATTTGTGTGCAGCTAATCTTGTCCGTAGTTTTGATTTTGTTGTTCCAACATATATTTTACTACATATGTTGGATCCGTCTCCATTGCATCCTATCCTGTAAATCAAATTTGATTTGTCTAAATTGTCTAGTTTTGATTTCGTGTTTGAGAATAGTTGTTTTAGTGTGTTATTAGTTTTTAAAGCGATGCTGATTTTATTTTTATCGTAAATGTCGGAATGTACAATTCTATCAGAAAAGCCCGGAACATGTGCCAATGACTTGTATATTTTTGCTGGTTTATCCAAGATTTCTTTATCAAGCGTTTTAGTCGCGTTTTTTATAATGTCCATCGTAGTTTTATATGTAAAGCTGTTTTTTTTAAGTATTTCGCTGATTCTTTTTATGTTTTTTTCATGGTATTGTTTATCGCTTATTTTCAGAACTCTCCTAACAAAATTATTCGCGGTGTTCATTATAACGTGCTTAGGGTGTTTTGAATGAAAATTTATAATTCGACCCGATGCTGTGGGTTTTTGGTACCAGTCAATTATTATTTTATTTTCCTTTTTTATTATTGATGTGTCCAAATAGGGTAATTTTTTGTCTTTCTCCAGTTCGTAAGTAAATTGTATTCGTCTGTGGAAATTGTTAAGTGTTTTCAGTGTTTCTTCAACTTCCGTTCGTTGAATTATACAGAAAAGGTCGTCCACGTATTTGGTCAAAAGTCTGGGTTTTACGTTTAATTTTTCCATTGTGTGGTCCAATAGTTCCTCCATAACTATATCTGCGATGACTGGTGATGCTGGAGATCCCATTGGCATTCCTCTAAGTTGTTCATAGACTTTGTCTTTATATTTAAAATACCTATTATCTTTGATACAAAACGTTAAAATGTCAAAAAATAAATCTTCTTTTATGTCCGTATATTTTGTTATTGTATTCCATTTTTTCCTTATAATATCAATTGCTACATTAACCGGGATGCTGGGGAATAATGATATAACATCAAACGATATTAATACTTCGTCATCGGAAATGTGTGTGTCGTTTACGCGAGTCTTAAATTCAACGGCATCTTTAATGTTGTATTTGGAATCTAACGTCATTTTCTTTAAAATTTGTATCACAAATTTGCATAGTCCGTATGATGGCGAGTTAATTGAAGAACAAATAGGTCTAAGAGGTCTTCCTTCTTTGTGCATTTTGGGTAGCCCGTAAATTCTGGGTGCAGTAGCTACGTTCGTTATTAATCTGTATTTGTCAATATCACTAATTATATTCGCTTTGTATAGTTTCTCCACTAATATATTGTTACGGCCTTGTAATTTTGTAGTTGGGTCAGTTTTTAAGCGTTTGTATGCACACATATCACTTATGATGTTTTTCATTTTGGTTTCATATTCGATTTTGTCTATCGCCACTGTAGTATTCCCTTTATCTGCTTTCAATATTAATATGTTTTTGTTTTTGTTCAAAAATTGTTTGGCTTGTTTCACTGTGGTAATCGTCTTTCTCTCTCTCAATGTAAGTGATCGTTTATTCAGGTAGTTGTCGATTGTTGATGTTAATTTTGTTCTCGCGATTTCTTGTTTTTCTTTTTCTGTATTTGTTTGTATTATGTCTTCTCCGTCTGCAATACATTTAATTAAAGGAAAAGCTTCTTTTTCAATTGGTAGCGCGAACTTTGGACCTAATGATAATAATATTTGTACGTTTGTTGGTATTTCAATGTCTGTTTTATTCACAAACCAATCTTTGTTAAATCTAATGTCTAATTCTTTGTCTTGTATGTTCTTTAATTTTTCAAATTTGTTTATTTGTTTTAATTTGTTTTTCCGCGTTAGGCTTTCGTATACAACTTGTTCACTTTTCAAAAATAATTCGTAATCATTGTCCAATATATGTTGTTGTATATATGTCGTAGTCTGATCCATTTTTAAGTTGTTCCTATTTAAATCGTTATGTTTTTGTTTTATTAAAAGATTTAGAACTTTATCATGAAAGTTCATGAGGTATTTATCCATTAGATTTTGGATTTCTTGTACGCATTTATCTTGTCTGGTGTCGTTGTTTACATGAAAAAGTTGTTTTATGTTTTTTGTAGAATTTTTGATGCAATTCGGAATAATACCATTCTGTCTACACTTGATCAAAAAGGTTATTGATGTTTTTAATTTTGCTTTCTGTTTGTTGGCGTTAGCGTGTTTTCTAATGTTTTTGTTGATTATTTCACTATAATTTTCGTGCAAATTTTTATAAATCTTCATCGTGATGTTAATTGCGGCGTGCCCTCCGTATGATTATGGTGATATTTTGTTCGACCTTATGACTTTAAAATTTTTAATCTAAGTTTCTTCAGGCTCTAGGTCAGTTCCAAATAAAACTCTTTTATGTTTTAATGAAATAAATTTGTTTTTGTTTAATTTTTTCAATATTTCGAACTCCTTCGGTGTTCGTCTTCAGGAAAGAATTTTACACTAAAATTATAATTTATAAAACAATAAAAACACAAATTAACACAAATTTATAATTTAACAATATTGAGAATTTTTAAATTTATATTAATTGAAAAATATAGCTTACATTGAGTAACAATTATACCCGCGTTTAGTGAGTGTCGTTTGTTAACTAAATTGTTGTTTTGTTTTGTTTCGTGGGTGACTCATAATTTTTAACTTGTTGTTTTGTTATGTTTCGTGATTATGTGTCTGTATGTTTGCGCGCATTTTTCGGTGTCTGTTTTGTAGTTTAGTCTTATGTTTGATGGTGTGTTGATTATATGTAACATTTCTATTGTGTATCGTTTTTTGTAGTTTGTCTCTTGTTGCAATATTTTTGTTTCTTCTATGTTGGGAGAGTGTCCCATGGTAGCACAGTGCGCCGCAAGTGCTGTTTTATTGTCCAATAATCCTTTTCTTGTCTTGTAGTCCGATTTGTGTGCAGCTAATCTTGTCCGTAGTTTTGATTTTGTTGTTCCAACATATATTTTACTACATATGTTGGATCCGTCTCCATTGCATCCTATCCTGTAAATCAAATTTGATTTGTCTAAATTGTCTAGTTTTGATTTCGTGTTTGAGAATAGTTGTTTTAGTGTGTTATTAGTTTTTAAAGCGATGCTGATTTTATTTTTATCGTAAATGTCGGAATGTACAATTCTATCAGAAAAGCCCGGAACATGTGCCAATGACTTGTATATTTTTGCTGGTTTATCCAAGATTTCTTTATCAAGCGTTTTAGTCGCGTTTTTTATAATGTCCATCGTAGTTTTATATGTAAAGCTGTTTTTTTTAAGTATTTCGCTGATTCTTTTTATGTTTTTTTCATGGTATTGTTTATCGCTTATTTTCAGAACTCTCCTAACAAAATTATTCGCGGTGTTCATTATAACGTGCTTAGGGTGTTTTGAATGAAAATTTATAATTCGACCCGATGCTGTGGGTTTTTGGTACCAGTCAATTATTATTTTATTTTCCTTTTTTATTATTAATGTGTCCAAATAGGGTAATTTTTTGTCTTTCTCCAGTTCGTAAGTAAATTGTATTCGTCTGTGGAAATTGTTAAGTGTTTTCAGTGTTTCTTCAACTTCCGTTCGTTGAATTATACAGAAAAGGTCGTCCACGTATTTGGTCAAAAGTCTGGGTTTTACGTTTAATTTTTCCATTGTGTGGTCCAATAGTTCCTCCATAACTATATCTGCGATGACTGGTGATGCTGGAGATCCCATTGGCATTCCTCTAAGTTGTTCATAGACTTTGTCTTTATATTTAAAATACCTATTATCTTTGATACAAAACGTTAAAATGTCAAAAAATAAATCTTCTTTTATGTCCGTATATTTTGTTATTGTATTCCATTTTTTCCTTATAATATCAATTGCTACATTAACCGGGATGCTGGGGAATAATGATATAACATCAAACGATATTAATACTTCGTCATCGGAAATGTGTGTGTCGTTTACGCGAGTCTTAAATTCAACGGCATCTTTAATGTTGTATTTGGAATCTAACGTCATTTTCTTTAAAATTTGTATCACAAATTTGCATAGTCCGTATGATGGCGAGTTAATTGAAGAACAAATAGGTCTAAGAGGTCTTCCTTCTTTGTGCATTTTGGGTAGCCCGTAAATTCTGGGTGCAGTAGCTACGTTCGTTATTAATCTGTATTTGTCAATATCACTAATTATATTCGCTTTGTATAGTTTCTCCACTAATATATTGTTACGGCCTTGTAATTTTGTAGTTGGGTCAGTTTTTAAGCGTTTGTATGCACACATATCACTTATGATGTTTTTCATTTTGGTTTCATATTCGATTTTGTCTATCGCCACTGTAGTATTCCCTTTATCTGCTTTCAATATTAATATGTTTTTGTTTTTGTTCAAAAATTGTTTGGCTTGTTTCACTGTGGTAATCGTCTTTCTCTCTCTCAATGTAAGTGATCGTTTATTCAGGTAGTTGTCGATTGTTGATGTTAATTTTGTTCTCGCGATTTCTTGTTTTTCTTTTTCTGTATTTGTTTGTATTATGTCTTCTCCGTCTGCAATACATTTAATTAAAGGAAAAGCTTCTTTTTCAATTGGTAGCGCGAACTTTGGACCTAATGATAATAATATTTGTACGTTTGTTGGTATTTCAATGTCTGTTTTATTCACAAACCAATCTTTGTTAAATCTAATGTCTAATTCTTTGTCTTGTATGTTCTTTAATTTTTCAAATTTGTTTATTTGTTTTAATTTGTTTTTCCGCGTTAGGCTTTCGTATACAACTTGTTCACTTTTCAAAAATAATTCGTAATCATTGTCCAATATATGTTGTTGTATATATGTCGTAGTCTGATCCATTTTTAAGTTGTTCCTATTTAAATCGTTATGTTTTTGTTTTATTAAAAGATTTAGAACTTTATCATGAAAGTTCATGAGGTATTTATCCATTAGATTTTGGATTTCTTGTACGCATTTATCTTGTCTGGTGTCGTTGTTTACATGAAAAAGTTGTTTTATGTTTTTTGTAGAATTTTTGATGCAATTCGGAATAATACCATTCTGTCTACACTTCCTGAAGACGAACACCGAAGGAGTTCGAAATATTGAAAAAATTAAACAAAAACAAATTTATTTCATTAAAACATAAAAGAGTTTTATTTGGAACTGACCTAGAGCCTGAAGAAACTTAGATTAAAAATTTTAAAGTCATAAGGTCGAACAAAATATCACCATAATCTTGAACAATCTTTATCTCAAGCAACTTTTATAAGTAAGACCACGCAGGATGAGATTATTAATTGCTTTGGAGAAGAAATTTTGTACGAACTTATAAGTCGAATCAAAGAAGCTAATTTTTAGGTTACCGGTCATAACCCCAACGGACATAATCGCCATTTCGTAAATGGGGATTATGTCCGAAAATTATTCGGTCATAATCCCCACTTTGGTCATGGGGGTTATGCATTAGTCCATTTAAAAAATTTATATAGTGTTGGACGTTATAGACTGATCCGCGGCCGAAGGCCTCCGCGAAGCCGGTGTTGTGTTTTTGGGAGTTTTAAATCCTGAGCTGCGGCTGTTGTCAATAATAAAATATCGTTATTGGGATTATGCCCGTTTTTACCTGGGGATTATGTCCGAAACACTTGCGGACATAGTCCCCATTTTAGAAATGGGGACTATGTCCAAATTATTGGCGGAGTCCCAATTCACGAAATGGGGATTATGTCCGTGGGGACTATGTCACGGCACCTTATTTTTAAAGTGTAATGTTTGACGAGACTACAGATATTGCTCATATCTCTCAAATGACACTGGTAGTAAGATATTTATACAAAGGCAAAGTTAGAGAAGATTTCATTAAATTCGAATAAAACTGATTGTGAAATAGACAATGAAATTAAAGTAACAGGTTACAGCTTAGGTCAAGTTGTATTAGAAATTTTGAAAAAAGCAACTTTAGATGTTAGCTATTGCATAGGCTTGACTAAAGATGGCTGCTCTGTAATGGTTTCTGAAACTGTTGGTGCGGTAATTATCCTAAAAAGTGAAGTTATCAATGCTGTTTATTCACCATGCTTTAACCGTATTTTAAATCTTTCAATTGGTAAATCTTCATCAGTACAACAATTGGAACGATGAAAGAAGTGATTTCTTTTTTTAAAGCTTCGTCAAAACGCAATGCAGTTCTTAAAAATATAATGGAACATCAGCTTATTGGTTTATGCGAGACGGGTTGAACGTCACAACGGAGCTCTTCAATTTCGAGAATCTCTACCGAAAATTCACGAATGCCTTGACGATATATCTTCGTGGAGGGACCTTCTGACTCTGGCTTTCTTGTGTCGACCGTTTGCTTATCAGAAGTACTTTCTTGCACTTTGCCATGGAGTCGTTTTTTTCAAAAATCAAAACTAGACCTAAAATCAGCACGTGATATGCTAAATGATGTTTTAAAGATTTTGAATCGAAAGCGTAAAAAATGTGATGAAACGTTTTCAAGTTTGTATGACGAAATTTGTGGCATTGCTAATGAACTCGGTATAGAAATGAAACTTCCTCGGCTGGCGCAAATGCAACGAAATCGAGCAAATTATCCATGTCAAAATCCTCAGGACTATTTTAGACGATCTATATACATACCGATAATCGATACCATCATGGAAGATTTAAAATCTCGCATTCCTGAAGAGACGCTAAATTTATACAGTTTTTCAATAATATTTCCTGAAGTATGAGAAAAATCTGATGAAGAGTCTAGAAATGTGGTCAATCGGCCCCCCCTCTTGACAGCGCTGGATCCGCCACTGCTCGTGTAATGTGCTTAACGACTTATATGGTATTTGTTTACAAAATCGAAAGTTTTTTTACCGATTTCTCAAAACATTTGAAACATCAGTTGACTCTAAAATAACCGATTCAATTATATTATGTTGACTGTAACTTACTCTAATGCTTCGTAAGTATCAATAAACAGCAGTACTAAACTAGAGCGTCCAGCCACATCTTCTGATTCTGCAAAGTATTTCGCATACATGATATCATATTGTAATACTCTATCAATCAAATCCTTAATTATGGGAAGTCGACTTTCGTTTGCACTGTTGTATAAGACTTGTAGACTGCCACGTAGTTTGTTGCTAGTTATATTCAATATATCGGAGACGCAGGTTTCTAGTAAGTTGTTGTTATATTCAAAATCATTGGTCCGCATAATTTTCGCAAATGATATATCAAGTTGCGTAAAATTCTCAGCATTAACTTTTTGAGTTATATGAAGTAAAATGAGCGCACCAGCTAAATATAAAATCAGTTTTGTAAGCACGAACATTTTTTGTATTCGATAACTCTGAACTGCTTGATATCTCTGAGGTGTTTGAAAATAATTTGTGGAAATTTTTTCACAGAATATGCTTTAACGCGCAGTATTATAAGTGCAAATGATGCTTTAAACTCATGGAAAATAATACTCTCTTGAGTCTTCTAATTACACAATCTTTGGTAAACATTTGTAAGTATCAAGGCAAAATGCATCAAAATATTCCTCATAACACTTAATGTGTATGCAAGTAGTTTATTGGCAATAACAACAAAAATAGGAAATATGGAAAAGATAATTTTAAATTCACTGAAATTGCACTTATATTACTCGGAGTGTGGCGAGATAAATATCTGAAAAGTTTCAGTAATTGCTTATTACAGAAATAAAATGTATAATTTATAAGAATCACTAAAAAGTACAATAATTTTCAAAATAATATTATCTGGGAGGTACCTATAAATGTTTACCAAATCCAAATTTGATTTTTTTAGAAGAAGGGGGCGTGACCCCGCCCATTTTTTATAAAATTTTTATTTCCCAGTGCCAATTACATATGTACCGAATCTTATTCCCCTGAGCCCAATATTTCCAGAGATTCATGAATTTTGGGTCGAAGAGGCGTGGCACCGTCCAGTTTTTCATTGGACGCAATTAACTCAAGCATTGTTTATATACATGCCAAATCTCATTCACTTATGTCAAATAGTTTCAAAGATAGGATTGATTCTTGCGATTAAAGCCCAATTTTTCCATATAAATAGCGTTTTTCCCACCTTCAACGGCCTTGCGGCACGGTCAAATATTTTCCGATCGGAACCAAAATTTTTATGCTTGATATTTTCATCAATAGGAAACTTTCTAGTTCCTGGGAGCAAGGTGTTTTTAATTTTTAATTTTAACGATAAGTCAAATGTACATTGGATTTGGTAAACATTTGTAGGTACCTCCCAGATAATATTATTTTGAAAATTATTGTACTTTTTAGTGATTCTTATAAATTATACATTTTATTTCTGTAATAAGCAATTACTGAAACTTTTCAGATATTTATCTCGCCACACTCCGAGTAATATAAGTGCAATTTCAGTGAATTTAAAATTATCTTTTCCATATTTCCTATTTTTGTTGTTATTGCCAATAAACTACTTGCATACACATTAAGTGTTATGAGGAATATTTTGATGCATTTTGCCTTGATACTTACAAATGTTTACCAAAGATTGTGTAATTAGAAGACTCAAGAGAGTATTATTTTCCATGAGTTTAAAGCATCATTTGCACTTATAATACTGCGCGTTAAAGCATATTCTGTGAAAAAATTTCCACAAATTATTTTCAAACACCTCAGAGATATCAAGCAGTTCAGAGTTATCGAATACAAAAAATGTTCGTGCTTACAAAACTGATTTTATATTTAGCTGGTGCGCTCATTTTACTTCATATAACTCAAAAAGTTAATGCTGAGAATTTTACGCAACTTGATATATCATTTGCGAAAATTATGTGGACCAATGATTTTGAATATAACAACAACTTACTAGAAACCTGCGTCTCCGATATATTGAATATAACTAGCAACAAACTACGTGGCAGTCTACAAGTCTTATACAACAGTGCAAACGAAAGTCGACTTCCCATAATTAAGGATTTGATTGATAGAGTATTACAATATGATATCATGTATGCGAAATACTTTGCAGAATCAGAAGATGTGGCTGGACGCTCTAGTTTAGTACTGCTGTTTATTGATACTTACGAAGCATTAGAGTAAGTTACAGTCAACATAATATAATTGAATCGGTTATTTTAGAGTCAACTGATACCAGATACGCGAGTGCAAGCTTAACTGAAAATCCCATGCATTTGACGAAACAACCAATTCAATGGAAAAAAAAATAAAAAATATATAATTAACTTTTTTTAGGAAACTCTTAATGGACGCATATCACACCTCACGTAAACAGCATGCACATGTTACTTTCTATATTGCTGTACTCTTAATTCCCGATGATATTTCTATTTTATTTGATGAAGTATTGGGAAAAATATTTCATTTATTCCACAATCATATTTCAGCGGATATCAATATAATCATACCGATCTTTAATAAAGCGCATATTTACACAGATTTTCCTTACACGCATGGAGAATGTGGTTCTATAAAACCTGTGCTTTTGTTTAAATGTACAGAAATTCATCAAGGCCTTCATTTGAACAATTTATTCCCTCCGAAACATGCGAATCTGAATATGTGCCCCATTAAAGTTCAGGCCCCTCTATCACCTCCATTTGTTATACTGAAGGAACCATTGGTGGATGAAAAATCTGTAACGGGAATTGATGGAGAGATGTCAAAATTTTTTGCAAGAAAATTAAATTTTACATATGCTATTGCTAGAGAAGTCTACGATAACAGTTCACTTAAACGAGTCTCTCAGTTGGTAAGTTTCTAGAATGTTAGTAAAAATTAATACTTCTACACCTTCAAGGTTATCCTTAGAGCAGGTTCTAATACTTACATAGCATGGTCTGAATAAAATGTAAAATTTAACGAATTTTTATTTAAATTTATTGTGTAACATTGCTTAAAGTATGAAATTAAAAAAAAACAACACCAAAATGCTGAAAACTACCGCAACATCTGATATTATATTTATTTGAGCGATATGGAATCTTGGAAATCGACATATAATATTATTCAAAGGAATTTTTTTAATGTTTCTGATGTTATTAAATTCTTGAGATTGAAATTGAAAAAACATTAATTTTTAGGATTCCATATTTTGAAAAAGAGCTGCATTTTTACATTAGGAAGCTACCAAAGTGTGTAGAGGATGTTCTGTTTCATATCCAAGATTCCTCCCTTGTTGTTCTCATTAAAAATTTGTTTTCACTTGATACGATCTTTATTACTCTGGTACAAAAAAAAACTTGACGTCGAAGTAGATACTACTGAGTGCAGCTCAGTACAGAAATTTCATACATCAGTACTTAATTTTTTAATGTTTTTGCATTCATCACAAAATGTAATAAATAAATCTAAAATAATTTTTTTTTTAGCTGAACGAACCGGAAGCAAGTCTTGCGATTGGATACTGCGTGTGCTCACCTATCTGCATACACCACTTTGAAGCCATTAAAGCACAACACCCAAGCCCACTTTATCTCATTCTAAAGGACTCTGAAGAATACACATCATTGGAAATAGTTTTCTTTCCTTTTAGCACTTCAACGTGGATTATCTTTTTAATGGTTAACATTTTACGTCTTGTCTTATTAGTCTTGAAACGTTACCAGTACGATGAATATCTACCCAAAAGTGTACCAAGCATGCTCGTTATGTTATGGTGTTTCATAATACTAATCTTTGGTTCTTCGTATGAAAGTTTGTTTAGTTTTTTCATGATAAATCGACCTACAAAGCTACCACCAAGGTCATTAGAAGAACTTCGACAACAGAATTATACCATTTTAACTGACTTGAACACTGGTAATAGAGTACAAAATGAGCTAAAGGATCTTTTAGTTGAAGAATCGATAACAAAAAGGACAGCACTCCTCACGAACTATATTGCTTTTGCGTATTTCGCCAAAAATGAGTCCAAAAAACTTGATACATATGTAAATTTAAATGTAAGATGGGTGGATCGAACGTTTTGTATTATAAAAAACTTCTTGATATCTTCTGGTTTATTAGAACATACTATAGATCGGTTTGTTACTCAGTTTACATACTCTAAAGATAATCACATTCGTCTTAGCCATATAAAAATTTCGGAGAACATAATATCGTTATATCATTTAAAATGACCTCTTCTGCTTTTTACCATTGGTCTAGCAATTGCTTGTGGTGTTTTTGTTTTAGAACTTCTCGCGATGAAGTACAGTGCGTTAAGAAGAGGCTTTTCTATTTTTATCAAATAGTTTGATATAGTTTGCACACGAATAAAATATTAAAATTTTGCCAATCGGAGTATTAAAAAAAATTAAAGTAAAAAACACAAAATTTCAAACAAAAATAAACATATGTACGTATGAACTAATTGATGGTTTCGTAAGTAATGTTTACAAATAAAATATAGCAAAATAATAAAGTAACATTTACTCTAAATGAAGCTTTTTGTGAAAACAAAAATTAGTTTTATTAATTTCCAACAAAATGACAGCTATTTAATATTATGACATTTGCCGATTTAAATTGTCTACATTTTCCTATCGTAGAGAAAATTATGCTTTCAGCCAGAAAAATGTATAATCATTTTTACTTTATAATTCCAGTAGAAATATTTATGTTCGGACAGAGATTTGCTTAATATACAAATTTTATACCTCTTCATCATATACATAGGTCAGTGGTGTAAAGGTCTGACAAATTTTTAATTGTAAGTAGAAATATGTTATTTGGGTTATCGTGAACAAATATTTCCGGAAAATTTATCTGAGACTGCAATGAAGAATGCATGGCAGGCTGAGACAAATTCCCCGAGAACATTTATTTACAATAACCCCCAATATGTTTCTATCTATCTCACGGACGGGACCCCGGTTCGAATCCTAGTGTGGACAGTTCGATTCTTTTTGTTTTGTTTGAACTTTACAGTACGGTATTACCTCAACCCCCTTTTTTAAAAAAAAAAAATAACTTTACTGTAAAGTTATTCGAAAATTCTGAATTTACTACTAAAGCAGAATGGGAAAATTTATTTTATTGGGGAATTGTCACTATATTGACTTGAAATTCTAGTAAAATTTACTACAACAAAAGAAGTACAAACTATTTATTTTTTTTCGCCATGCACCTAATTTCCCACAATGACATTTTCGTTTGAAGAAATTTAATATTTTTTTTTTTTTTGCATAAAGAAGGAGCCATAAATTCTACGTCGTCCGGCTAATTAAAGGTTTAAATGTAAGAATATCTTGTTCTAGCTTTCATTTCTACGATGGGCTCTACTCCAATGTTTCAAGGCAAACTATGGAGGAATGCTGGTGTATCGTCGTTGACTCTGTTCTTACTTAGGCTATTACTTATAAGTATGTATGTAATATAATTCTTTGAAGAATGTGCTTGTACAAAGTACTTTTTTGCAACAGTTAAGTAGCCTCTTACTGTTGCCACTAGTACTGGCAGTGTTGCTGTTACTCCATTTAATACATTTTATTCCCTTGTGCTCCTGATTTACTCGTAAATCACAATGAAATCCAAGACTCATGGGAACAATATCTAAGTAGCACCAAAACGATTTGTTCACCTGTGAAATAATCCAAATCACTGACACAGATGAAATGCTATACAAATACACTCCAGCACATTCTCTATCGTACACACGCATAGTTACCTTTACCCTTAGAAACAGTTAAAAGGTGCAAACATTGTAAAGTAACTGGAGGCGTGGCACATTACGATTCGTTACACAAACCCACATTACAAATGTGACAAAAGCGACAATTTAAATTTCCATACGAACGTTGTATACAAAAAAAAAAAAAAAAACAAAAAAAAAAGTACGGAAAATCAACGCAAAGTAGAGGGGAGGCACAAAAATACAATTTATTTAAAAAAAATAAATTTTCTCAACTGTCGCAAATTCTTGATTGTTGCTGTATGCTGCAAAGTACTAGAAATGACAATGTACAGTGGAAGATTTTTAATGAAATTCGATTATTTTGCTATATTTTTTGTGATTTATCATAAGCTTTAGATAGTAGTGATGACTTCTTGAAACTTACTAGTGGATCATGATTTTCTTTGGTCGCTCTTGTTTCCCTATAAGTCTAGTTATTCCCATTCCCCGATATGGGTTTGACGCTTGAGCATGTATTTTCCATCTAAGGACTGTCCCATCAAAATTCGATGCTTTTATTTCTTAAGATTATGATTTACCTGATGATCGTGTAGGTCAAAATATGGGTGATATTTTTTCTATATAAAATGACGAGTAAAAAAAAATATAACACTTGGTGAACAAACTTCAAACTATAAAGATGTTTACCCAGTGTGCCAGACGGTTCATATCTTCGCTTTTTTACCCGTTACGGATCCGTTACTGATCCGTTTGCGGGAGAAATTCCAAAAAAAAAAACGATTCGCTTTTTTTCTAGGAATCTCTCCCGCCAACGGATCAGTAACGGATCCGTAACGGATAAAAAAGCGAAGATTTGAACCGTCTGGCACACTGGGTAGCAATCAAGAAAAAAGGCGTGAACTCATTTTGTTCACTTACCTGCAAAAACCAGAATTAAAATATTCGGTACTCCTTAATAAATAAAAAAACAAAATTAAAAAAAAAAAAATCATTGCGTATTTTTTTTTTTTTTTTGATGAAAGACAAAGTATCAAATGCAAGCCAAATTCGTTGTCTCTCAGACTAAAGTGTGGGAAAGTTCCTGGTTGGGACAACATTGCGCCCGAATATATTATTGACTGACTGACTGATCATATAAAATTGCCTTTTTTCCAAATGAAATATTATATTTGTGATAAATTTACATCTTAAAGGAGAAGCGTATGTCTAAGTAGCTTTCATAGGCGGTAGGAAATAACGCCAAATGAAATATTGCCCAAAAAAAGGCGTTATTTCCAAAATGATTGTGTTTTTGTGTTTGGGCGATATATCATTTTCTCAGATTGCCGTGCATTCTCCACTATAGTCTTAGAAAAATTCCCCGAGAATATTTATTCACAATAACCTCCTATATATCTAATTGGTTTAATATGAGTTTTTACAAAACTTTTCGAATCAGTTAGCTAAGTATATGATGATGGATTTGCTCCACAGTGCATCATATTTTTTCTGAAGGTATTGCTGTATTTTTTCCATTTTTTTTTCTTTTGCTTCAACGGCAGATGATAGATTGGTCGCGTTTTATATTCATTCTTCATCTGCCAGATCGCTGGCGCTACTATGTAGGAGTTAAGCAAAAGATTTGCCAGTTTCATTTCATTTTTTTTTTTGTTTTGCCCTCATGCTTCATGTAAAATAATGATAATGGTAACGCTAAAAAATTTTGACACACTTTACTTTTTTATATGCTACAGTTTTGTATTTTTTTATTTCAGTAATTCTTATCTTCTGGCACTTTGCTTCATTGCTGTTTTGTTGTATTGCTTTCATTCTTCTGGTTTTGCTTTGAGGTAGATAAAGGATAATATGATCCTTTAGACAGGTGCGTTTCAATTTACATGCGACAGTTTTTATAAATGATGTGTCAGCTTTCTGTTCACATTTTCCGCTTTTTTTGTTGTGGTTTTGTCCTGGCACCATACATTCGCTACATAGACCCCTACCATTACAATTTGTTGTGCTCAACCCTGACCCTTTCGTGAATTTTTACTTTTTTTTTTGGTTCAATACGGTAGTCAAATGAATTGTTTTGATAAGCTGTAATCTAAAACGTGATGTTATTTTCTATTTTCAGTACATGACATTTATTACATACGTCACTCTACATTGCGTGGCGTTGAAGTAAAATACATATTTTAATTTTAATTTTTGCTGAAATCAATATGTAGTCTTAAATCTCCTGAGTAAAACAACGTGATTCTTTCAACCAAAACTTTGGCACTTAATGTTTTTTTTTTCTTTTTGGCAAAATAGTTTATTGCATAGTTTTCATAGATCTTCTAGGGAAACTAAAAAAAAAAAAAAATAAATCAAACGGATACTAGTAATATTCATTCTCAATGTATTTGTTGATGCTGATTTCGAATCTCAAAATTGCTCTATTACGTATGTGTGGTTGTATGTAATGGTCAAATTGAATAATTTAATTCAAATCTCATGAAAAATTATGTATCTTGGTTTAGAATTGAGTTGTAAGGCTTAGAATTGACCTAGAGGTAGGGAGCGCAGTACACTTACCTTATTCATTAATTAAAAACAATTTTAAAAAACTTATTGGGTTTTTTTTTATTGATGAAAAACAAAGTGCTTGTTTTTTCTGGGACAGTCCTAAGTTTTAAAATAAAATTAGAGTTGAATACTTTGAGGAGGAAAGTTAGCGGAGCCGCGTTTTCCTTCGACTTACAAGTCATCGCTCGTAATATTATAATTTATATCATATTCTTTTCTAAGAACAAACGTTTTTTACAACTAAGTCTTCATGCAAAATCGAATGTATTGGAGTGGAACTAATGCCCAAGGATGCCTCTATCTCACGGTAGGTCACATGACGATCTTGCATTATCAGTTCACGCACGGCAACAATGTTCTCTGGCACAACGGCTGTTTTTGGACGACCTTCACGGAATTCGTCTTTGAGCGAGCGTCGGCCACGATTGAATTCATTAAACCAGTTTTTCACAGTGCTATAGGATGGTACTTTATCGCCATACAAAGATTTAAGTTCATCGATGCACTCTTGTCGTGATGTTGTGAAAAATTATCGCACGAAAATGTTCACGAGTTAATTCCATTTTTTTGCCAAATTGATTTTTTCAAGTCACTGTAAGCAACACAAATAATGGTCGTACGTCAAAACGTTCTGGGTACGTTTATGCTAAAAAATGTCAAACTTTATTATGGTGTTGCCAGATTTTAGCTATTGACATTAGTGTTGCCTAGGCCAGAAATATATATAGCAGCCTACGTATACTATGCAAAATTTAAACATATGCATACGTGATTTTTTTGGCTGCCACGGGCGTTCAAAAGCCAAAAACTCCCATGAAGCGTCCGAGTCCCATCTTAAGTCTTAAGGTGGAAAAAAATTTTTTTCACCAAGAAATATTTTTTTATAAAAAGAAAACTTAAAAATAAATGGGACCATTAACTTAGATTTATCAATTTACAAACTTAAGTGTAAGCTATAAATTTTTGAAAAAACACCCTTTTCATGAAAATGATCAAAAACGTCAACTTCAACACCCTTTATTTTAACAACAAATGGTACTAGAACATATATATACCACAATTTTACATTAGCGGAACTCTAGTTGGATATTTTACAAACTTTACAAAAACTGGTCATCATTTTCGATTTTATTTACCACAATTTATGTAGGTATATAAAACTATTGTTTTACCGGTTTTTCTGGGGTTTCATATAGGTATATTTTTCTTTCTCTTTTTTTAATTTTTATGACTTGTCGGTAACCTAGCTAACGCTTACAATACCGCACAGCAACTGAATATCTGTCTTCTTGTTGAAAGTTGAAACTAGTGAAGGTTGACGACTGCCACGTTGTTTTCTGTCAGGATTCGGTGCGAAGGTAGATCAAAAAAGCAAAATCGTCCGTCCACGCTTGATGCAGAGATATGGTGATATAATATAGTGTGCTCAGACGAACTTTTTCGACTTTTTTCGATTTTTGCAGCAGCTAGTACGATCTTCAGTTGGTCTTTATGGAACGATCTCAATAATTCTTTTCTTAAGAATCTATACAGATGAAATTCTGATTTGCGCAATTAACACGCTGGACTTGTTTATGGTATATAAATATATACCAGAAGTTTTTTTTTCCCCAATATCTAACCGAGTTAAAAACAAAATAACACTGTGCTAGTCGGAATTTCTAACATTGATGGGACCCATGTAGTAAACATAATTCGGGCACGCTGATTTGAATGGTCACAGTCATTTTTATAGTTTGGCTCTTGTTTTTGAGATATTCAGGTTTGAAAATGTGACTAAAAAAAAAAAAAAATATAGAAAATTGTTTTTTTAATTGAACTTTTAGTAATATATTTGCAAAGATCGATTTACATATAAATCTATCAATGCATTTTCTAACACATTATTATGACAAATCAAGGAACGGATTAAAAACACGGCTATAGTGACATATGTTTCGTCTTTCGCCACAAAGACTCATCAGACTATTTTTGTTGTAATTATAATTATATTTATTTCACTAAATTATTATAATTGAAAAATTGCAAGTTTGAAAACTTTTTGTGTTTTTGGCCTGGGCGGGAGTTGAACCAAGGACCTCCCGGTTGGTAGCAGAAGTCGTTACCACTGCACCAGCCTTGCCCGGCTGCGAAGCCGACTTTTGCCAGTTTTGTTTGTGTGTTAATACGTATTGATATATCATAATTGTTGTTTGTGTTATTTATTGATATTTGGTATAGTTGTTCCTTTGGAACAAATTCAATACCGATTGCAGGTGTTGCCACCTTATCAGGGCGTGTTCTCCCAAATAACTTTAATGACATTTATATATTGAAAATTGATTTTTTAATTGAACTTTTATATATTTTTAACATTTTGCTGCACTTCAGTGGTCGTGAACACTCAATAATTTGCAAAAGTAAAAAACTCGACCAAACTGAATAGGTATCTCTTGAAAAAATTGTTGAAATGAAAAAAAAAAATATATGTTTTTCATAAAATTTTTTTTTTGTCATTATTTAGTCACATTTTCAAACCTGAATATCTCGAAAATAAGAGCCAAACCATAAAAATGACTATGATCATTGAAATGAGCGTGCTCGAACTACATATGTTTACTACATGGGTCCCATCAATATTGGAAAAAAAATTGCTACAATTCGAGCACAGTGTTATTAATTCATAATTAAACAAAATGCTATTTATATAAAGCATAGTATTGCAGTAGTGGCGTACTACTTCGTACTCTCCAACATTAGATTCATCCTAAAACCGACTTAAAAACTAAAGGGACTCGCATAATTTTTTTTCATTCTGAAAAAAACCAATGGAGCAATTTTGATTCTACTGAAGGCCTATTTTGGCTAAAAAAACGTGTTTTTTAGTAATAACATTTTTCATTAGAAAATGGATACCCACACTACTTCTTGGATGTACGCCATTTGTCTGAAAATGGCGTTTTTGCACTTTAAATCAAGGATAGCTCGGATCTCAGACATGATAGGACAAAACGGTTACCAGATTCGGAATCAACGACCCGTTCAAGATCAAATGTAGGTGGTGTTGGTGTTGCACAATGTTATTGTTAAGCCTTAAAATGTTTATAATTAAATTTACTGTGGAATAAAAATATAAAAAAGATTTACATAGCTAAATCGAAAATCGAAAAAAGAAACATTTTTATTTACATAAATATCTTTACATTTCGGTTTTTCTGCTGCAGTTACATGTGGCTTTCTAGTTCCTAATCATTTCTAATATATCCTTTGGCATACTTGCATAATAATCAACGGTTACTATTGCCTGATTGTTCGCAGTTAATACATGTACTAAGAACCTGTAATTACCTGCAGGAATAGGCAATAATTTAAGCATGGATGGAAGAATAACAAAGTCCTTTATTATTATGTCATGCTACCAACCATGTAAAATTAAGCATAACGATTTTAAAAAATACAAAATTTAACAAATATTTATACTCACATCATAGGGACATGTATGATTGAGATTTGTATAATCCTTGACCGCTTCAATAAAAATGCGTCCCAATGGCCAACGCGATTTATGTTTCATAAACTGACAGAGCACGATACTAAGATTATAAAGGAATGGTTGGTAGCCATTTGTTTTCTTGTATAGCGCTAAATTAATCTGAAAGTTTATCAAAAATTAGAACTTGGGTTCATATCAATGAAAAGTAACATTCTTACTTTGTAATCATTCCTCCAAATCTTGACTTTTGCATACAAATTTACTGCGATTTTATCACGTCCCAGCACATTCAGTTGACAAGTTGAAATTTCCATTATATGTTTCATATATGATTCACATTTTACATTTGTGAAACGTATATTTGAGGACTCAATATTTGAAAAACTCAAAATATAAAAACTTGCAATTAACGAAGTCCATGATAACATTTTAATTTCCATGATTATTTTCTCAGTCCCAATTGCATGTTTTTAATTCAAATATAAAATTAACAATAAAAGTGTATGTATTTTGCAAATTTGAAAGCTTTTAACCATTGCCATTTCGTTTTGAAAAAACAATTAAATTCTATTTAAAATTAAAATAACCCATTTAATTTGACATATTAAGATTTTAATCTAAAAAACATTTGTATTGTTTCAAAGAGCATTGGAGCTTGTCTTCATATTTCAACATTTTATCGATTTTCAAGTTAAGTCAGACTTTACAAAAGTTACAAAAAAAAAAAAACTTAAAACTTTTTCAAATAAAAGTATAAGTTATCTCAAAACTATTAGAAAATAAAAGTTTATATTCTCTTATCCTCCAGGAAAAAAAAAAAAAAAAAATAGTTCGTACTGCATACTTTGTTTCTAGTGAAAGCTCCCTAATACAATAAATTTTACCTAACTGTTTTAGTAAATTCAGCATTTTCGTATAACCTTATGGCGAAGTAATTTTTTTTAAAAATTTAGGTCATATTTACTTCACTGAAGAGTTCAAACAAAAAAAAAAAAAAAAAACAAACAAAAACAAAACTTAAAAATTAACTAACCGCACTAGAATTCGAACCGTGCGACAGATGGAAACATATTGTTTTTACATACAATTACAAACTTATTAGACCTCTACACCACTGACCTATATGATGACGAGGTACAAAATTTGTTTATTAGGCAAATGTCTGTCCAAACAGAAATATTTTTTAATAGAATTATGAAGTAAAAATGGTTATATGTACATTTTTCTGCCTAAAAGCATAATTTACTCTTTGAAGCACAATTTACTCTACCCATAGTTAAACGTAGGTAATTTAGAGTAAATATTACTGCATTATTTCACTATTCTTTATTTTTAAATATGTATTACTTTACGGAACCATCAAATAGTTTATACGTATGTTTATTGATGTTTAAAATTTAGTGTTAGTTACTTAAATTTTTTGACACTTATTTTTTCCGTGTCAATTGACATAAAATTCGGAGTTGGAAAAATGCATGGAATATCGATTCTTGCAAATAAATTACTAAGGTTATAAAATATGTATAATTTTCAATTTTGATAGATGAGTCATTAATGACTTATAGCTCATCTAACACAATTAAGATGAAATAAAAGGTCGAGAACAAATTAAAAGTATAATTTTCATATAGTAAATATAAGTACACTTAAAAAAAAAAACAACCATTATTTGCATAAATTTTTGAATAAAACGGTGTCTTTTCACTTTCCATTCATTTCTAATAAATCTCTTGGCATCCATGTATAGTAGTCAGGAGTTGCTATTGTCTCCTTGTTCTTAGTTAATGCAGATATTGAAAATCTATAATTACCTACAGGGACAGGCAGCAATTTAAACATGGATGGAACCATAACATAGTCCTTCAGAACTACGTCATGCTATTAAACATTAAATTTTAAGCATCAGGATTTTCAAAGTGATCAAAATTAAAGATTGTACTTATGTACATCATAGGGACATGTATGATTGATATTTGTATAATTCCTAATCGCTTCAACGAAAATGCGTTGTAATGGCCAACGTGATTGATGTTTCATAAACTGGCATAACCCGACACTGTAATTATAGAGGAATGGTTGGTAGCTATTTGCTTTCTTGTAAAGCGCTATATTAATCTGAAAGTTAAATGAAATTAAAATTTATATTTAAATACATATATCAATAGCGTGAGCGTAGTATAGGGGTATAGTGCTCGGTGCGGCAAAATACATACAACTATACTTGCAAAAAGTCAAAAAAAGAAAAAAACTGTAATTCCGGAAAATTTCGTTAAGATATTTTGAATACCTATTGTCCAGGATATCATTAACCGAGCAAATAAAATAGTTTCGACGTATTCTTTACAGCATACAAACGTTAGAACATAGAAAAATGTTTGATATCGAAAATTGTGCCCACTAAAAAGACGTTATGGCCGTTTTATCGTTCCTTTGTGTTAACACTATCTTCATACCAAATTTCTGGAAAATTGATGCAGTGGCTTAGCCGTTTTTATATCTTACATCCAGGGTATATTTGAAACGCAGAGAATAATTACGAATTGTAAGCGCAAGCTCTGAGAAAAAACTTGGTGAAATCGGACAAGAGGGCGTGGCACCTCTCATAAAAGCAAAAGCTTCAAAACGCTATACTGAAAGCGTTTTTTTGACATAATCGAACCAGATTTGACTCAGACACTAAGAATTTTTATGCAAGCTCTCGACAAAAATTGGATGAAAGCAGATAAGGGGGCTATAAATGCTATACTAAAAAAGTTTTTTGAGATAATTAAACTAAATTTCACTCAAATACTATAGACTATAAATGCACGCTTTAAGCTAAAACAAGACAAACTCGGACAGGAGGGCGTGGCACCTCCCATATAAGCTAAATTTTCAAAAACCGCAGTGTAGGGTATTTATTTTTTGGCTAGGCCAAAGGTTATACCTTTACTAGTTTCAATTTGGGGGCGTGGTACCGCCCACTTCAAAAAAATATATAATCCTATGCACTGCTCCTCCTCATAATCAAAGTTCAAGTTCAAATGATTTATTGAGACAAAACGTACTTAAACATTTAACTCATATATACAAATATGGAACAATAACAATAAATGATATATTCAGGGCTGTAAAAGGTATGGCCTTCGATAAAATTATATGAAACATGCTACGATGCAAAAATTAAATAAATTAGCAAATTGCAAATTGATTGCAGGAATTAAGATTTAAAATTAAGCTCTTGCTCCCGGAGCTTATATCCTCATAATCTTTTCAACAAAATCAAGCGAATCGGTTGAGATTTTGGTATAGAACAGGGAATGAACCCATTTCGTTTGCCTATTTATAAATTGTGTTTTTTGAGCCCGAACTTGAAATTGGAAAAAATAACACAAAAAATTAGATTGTAATCAAACATTTTTTTTATTCGAAAGATCAATACATGGCATTAACATTTGAAAATGATTTCGGGCATATGGGCATCACGGCTGCTGGCCGTATGTCACGAATACGTGGGCTGCTATGTATATTTCTGACCTAGGCAACACTAAGTGTTGCCAGGTGCAATCTGACATTTCCATTAGAAAGTTTGACATTTTTAGCATAAACGTACTCAGAACGTTTTGACGTACGACCATCATTTGTGTTGTTTGCAGTGACTTGAAAAAATTAATTTGGCAAAAAAATGGAATTAACTCGTGAACATTTTCGTGCGATAAATTTTCACAACTTTTGACGTGGATTATCACGACAAGAGTGCATCGATGAACTTAAATCATTGTATGACGATGAAGCATTATCCTATAGCACTGTGAAAAACTGGTTTAATGACTTCAATCGTGGCCGACGCTTGCTCAAAGACGAATTCCGCGAAGGTCATCCAAAAACGGCCGTTGTGCCAGAGAACATTGATGCCGTGCGTGAACTGATAATGCAAGATCGTCATGTGACATACCGTGAGATAGAAGCATCATTGGGAATTTCTCCCACCAGCATACATTCGATATTGCATGAACACTTGGCCGTAAAAAAGGTTTTTTCTCGTTGGATCCCGAGCAATTTGACAATCGCTCAAAAAAAGGCTCGTGCCGATTGGTGCAAAGAAGAAATAGGATTGCGGTGCTTCAAAAGACGTTTATAAGATCGTCACAGGTGACGAATCATGGATGCGTATGAGCCCGAAACAAAACAGCAATCGACCGTGTGGGTCTTCGAAGACGAGCCAAATCCAACGAAAGTTGTTCGTGGAAGAAGCACTTCGAAGCAAATGGACGCCTGTTTCTTCGGTAAAACTGGTCATGTGGCAACTGCTCTGCTTGAACAAAGTAGGACGGTCAATTCTGAGTGGTACACCACAATTTGTTTGCCTGAAGTCTTCGGAGAAATTCGAAAAACGAACAAGAGAAGACGAATCATTGTTCACCATGACAATGCGAGCTCTCACACATCGGCTCAAACCAGCGCCTTTTTGACCGGCCAAAACGTCGAATTGATGGGTCATCCGCCGACTTCTTTTTATTCCCGAACATCAAGAAAAAAATGCTTGGTCAACGATTTTCGTCGCCAGAAGATGCTGTTGAAGCGATCAAAAACCATGTTTTGGAGGTGTCTCAATCGGAGTGGAAAAAGTAGCAGGATATACTTAAAAATTTGTTGTACAAATTCTTTGAGTTTATAGGCAAGCGGAGGAAATCGAAAAGAAACGTTTCCCTCAACTTGCCCACACATTCAACGAATTTGTTCGAAAAATTCTCACATATGAAATATAAAATCTAAATTTAAAATCATCCTTGCGCAGATTTCTTTACTTTTACATCGATGATTGAGTATTTAATGTATATATTTTCAATAATTGATTCGTGCCATACAGGTCGTATGTTTGACATTTAAATTCTGTTAATATATTTTAGTTTTTCATTGAATCTTTTGTATGTGGTCGTTCATGTTGCAATATAGAAAAATGGTTAGTACAACTGAATTCCTCGTACCCCAATTATACTCGAATGTCTTTCGTGTGTCCAATATCTAATGCCTGTTATAAACTTCTTGGAAAATATTTATTCAATATCAGAATTTTTCTGATTTCACTCGTATGCAACAATATTTAATACCAAAGGCTTCTGCGACACGTAAAGTAAAGCTTCGTCTCACCTGAATATTCGCTTTGGATAACATCAATACATAGTCGTTGTATTAACTCACGCTGTTATCAAAAGAAGCCAAATCGCGTAGTGTAACCAAGCTCAAATTCAATGCCAGGCGAATTTACGGTTTCACCACGTGACTCACTAAATCAACTTAACGCGAACTCAGTCAGTTTGCAGATTAGTTAAGGGAAGAATGCGGGCACCCAAGAAGGGGACAAACAAAAAACCTAATCTAATCTGAGCGAAGGCAAACATAATCGCAGCAAGGAACAAGGAATGCCTCCGTCACCATCACCATTGCCAAAAATTGGTAGCAAAAATGTCAGTTTGACAAAACGCGTACAAAAATGTGAAAAATCTTTATGAACGCCAATGCCATAGTGGAATTGTGTCGTGTCGTGTTGTGGTTGCCGCAGGGCCAGAACTCACTTAAACGTTCAACTGTATTTACAGACAAGGGAACTTAATGGAGACACGCGGGAGAAACGGCGTAGTGGTGCGGAGGAGGAAGACAAGGGAAAAATGCGTTAAAACGGTGTATGAATGAATGAATGCAGGGTTTGGGAAATCCCCAATGGCGCCATGGTGTATAGTATTTGTTGTTGTTGTAGTTGTTGTTTGCGGTAGCTAACTGTATATTTTTGATTAATCAAAAGACATTTTTCGTCTAAAGAGCCGGAATTAATGCAGGAATGATAAGAGTAAATTTGTCAGCGTTATTTAGTTCCTGTTTTAATATCATCAAATTTTTGAAGAGGAGACCTGAATGAATAAATTTACGAGAGTAGGTGCGGCGTTGATGGGCGCAGACAAATTTATGATTTGTTTTTGCAAAGGTAAAGAGTGGGCCATTTATTTGTTTCTATCAAAATTGTTATGAAACAATTTTCAATTTTGTTGCTTTTTTGAATAGACTTAGATTGCTGACTGGATATAATATTTTATTAGAATTATTGCACGGCTAACTTGGTTTTGTTCTATCAATTTCAACTTAATTTTACGAATTTTGTGAATAAATTATTGGTCAATATAACACTGACATACAACGGCGCCTCCCCTACCCCCTCAAAAAAATTATAATGACATCGTCCATCGATATTTATTTTCAAGAATTTGAAAAAGAAATCAGCAGCTAGCCCACCCCTTATTATGATGGCATTGAGAAGGAAAGCCATAATGGCAAGGTTTGAAAAGAAGTAAAATGGAGCTTGTCATTTTTTCTAGAATGAGATAATTTGTGAAAGTTGATGGCTAATAAATAGAAGATGGTAGTGTTGTGATGGGATTTTCGTTGGCGGTGGCTTATTTTATGAGGCTGATCATCGGAAGAAAGGAGTTAAATTTGATTTCCGAAATTTGCTTAGAGTGTCGCAATAAAGTTGAATTCTTACGTCATTCTACAACTTTTCTCCAAACTGTGTTTTAATTTGTAACATATGAAAGGATTCGTTGCAGGAAAAGGAAAGTATTCTACCCATCTGTCTGTGGAAATAACAAATATCGTAAGAAGAAAGTAAACTAGTTTCATAAGACTTTTTAGTGGGATCTGGAACTATCTGAACTTTATACGATGTCAGCCCAGCATTAGCTTTGGTTCTGCACACAAAAGAATCAGAGCATTTAACTACACGAGTTGCCTTTCTGACAGAATTATTCGGAGCTCTTCGAAAGAATTGTTCGACATCTTTTGCCTTACCAATATTTGTTGGACCTTTTTTTCTTCCTGATCCAGGTTTTCGTGCAATGTTTAAGTTTAATGTTTAATGGCTTTTGAAACAATGTGACGATGAACCTTGAGATCTGTTGCTATTTTTTATAAAGTTCACAATGGATTTTTTTGGAAAGTTTTAATTATTTTTTCACGTACTTTTATTTCGCTGTCCATTTTGAAAGAAATAAAAATTGAAAATTAATAATTGGAATAAATATAACATATATAATATATATTTTTAAAAGCCAACGTGATTCAAAAAAAAAAAAAAAAAAAAATTATTCGTTGGACACAGGATATGTTATGGCTGGAAAAGTGTGTATAAGTTTTTTTTGACACACTCTTGAAGCAAAAAATTAACTAGGAAATAAATTTTTATTTCCAAAACAAAATGGAAATAACACCAGAATTTTGAATAGATATTTTTCTGGCTTCATATCCAAAAAAGTTTCTAGCGTTATTTGCAATTACATTACTTATTTAATTTTTGTAAACTATATAACTTTTGGGAATAACGCCAGAAAATTTTTTGGCTCTATTTCCAAACCAAAATCGAAATAACTCCAGAATTTTGTAAGGAAATTTTTCTGGATTTATTTCCAAAGAATCTTCTGGAATTTTTTTTTATGGGTTGTTTCAAGGAGCCAGATAATCATATATTACTTAGATGTACAAATACATACTAGGGATCTGCACAAGACGTCTTGTTTGCGTTTCAAGACATTTCGTTTCAAGATTCGTTATATTTTGTACCCGTTTTTTGTTTATCAAATGCTCCAGTTCAGTGTCGTGTGTAAATGTCTTGACAGAACTAGAATTTGAAAGAAAATAAACAAATACTGTGCTAATTTGTCTTGTTTGATTTGTTTTAGTTATTTTAGTTGCATACTGTAGTACGTAGTGTATACTACTAAATGCTAATGGTGTGATAAGAGTAGTTTATCGCTCACTTCTTATGCCTCTTTTTTGCTTACGCTCTCTCTATCTCTCTCGCGAAAATGTATGTATAAAATTTTAGCTTAAGCTACTTTAATTCTGCAAGTGTAACCATATCATAAATTTTATTGTGGTTTCTCTACTCGCACATTTTACAGTGACCTGAAGTACAGTCGACGTCCAATAATACGAATTATATAATGTCAGGCCTATTCAAAAATCGAAAAATTCGTATTATCGCAACGAAATTTTGATCATTTTTTCTTTGATATTGAGACATATCGTCGGTTTACAGAGAAAACTCATTAACTCGAATATTTGAATTGAGAGAAAAACATCAATTTACGAAAGAAATTTTATGAAAAATAGGAAATTTATGAATTTTTTTTCTGATTAATATGGTACGGAAACGGAAAACACAATTAGGGTGTTTCTTAAAACATGTAAAAGCCTCGAAAGCTCGTAAATCTGACAAAGTTGGTATTCATTTTAGCAACTACTACGAGTTTATGTGATTTTCGAAGTATTTACACATTTTAAGGGATACCCCCAATATTTTGATCAAAACAAAAAATTATTTGATAGGTTAAAATATGGAAATTGAGCTAAACATACTACAGTGTTAAGCTCAATTTTCAAAAAAAATATACTTAATGAGTTGTGTCACTAAAAGAAGAAATTTGAGGTAAAACACGCCAATTGTACCAGTTAAAAAAGCATGATCTGACCGATTTGGCTAAAATTTGGCATTGTTGCATTGCCGATGCTAGCATTATAAAAGCACGAGGATTTTGCTATGGAATTTTTTGTCAAAAAACAGGGTCGTGCCATTGATTTTGGTTATTTTTTGTTAATTTCTTAGAAAGACTGCTTTTCAAAAACTCAAACTTTTTCTTCAGATTTTTCGAAACTTTTTATAATTTTTCAACAATTTTTCTCCAAATATTAGGAAAAAAGCATTTCAACGTTCTAAAAATTCTGAAAAAAAATGTCCCACGTATTCTTTCATGCATTCTAAGCATTTAATGCTTAGCAAAAGAGCAAAGCCTACTAAGAAAAAAATCTCATTAGCATTATCGAACCGTAAAATTTACCGCTGTTCGTATTATAGAATCACGTGTGGAAGAAATATTGCATTCGTATCATTGGACATTCGTAATACGGAGCATTCGTATTACTGGACGTCGACTGTATTTGTTTTTATAAAATAGAGTTCACTGATGTATTTTTTAGAACAAAGTTTATTTTTCACACTGGTAAAACAAGACAATGTAAATAGTGTCAAAATGAAATCAGTGTACATGATTATTTGAATCTTGAATTTTTTGGATCAAATGCATCAGTTCGGTTTAAAATGTGGAGGTAAAAAAAAGTGCACTTTATTTCAAGATGTCTTGTGCAGACCCCTAATACATACAAAGGTAAATGAAAGCCAGTTAAGAACTTTTCGAAAGTTGGAATTTTGTCTAGGAATGTACTTAATGAAGTAACAGAACTTTTATTTTCAGAGTGCCAAAAATTGGATTCAATTTTGATTGTCTGAAATAATAATAATAAAAAAACACATATCATAGTGGTATTTTATAATTAACATTTACTTTATTCACATTTAAACATTGCTCATTTTAAGCAAACATTTTACACGCTATTGTTGATTTTTTAAATATTTAGATAGTAAATCTTTTTTGTTTTTAGTAACAGTAATGTTAACTATATAAAAAAAAAAATGTGATCAATGCTCTAAATTCATCGCAACATAGTGTGAAATAATGTGGACCAGTTGATATATACCAAAACTCAATGTTTTTTTCTAAAAACGTCAGGAGTTTTTTGAAAGTTTTAAAGTTCGCGATCCCCAAAAAATAGAGTTTTATTTAAAACTTTAGATTCATTCTATCATGACATTTTGGAATCGCAAGTTTTACAACCGGAACTAATGAAAAACAAATAAAATCATAAAACAGATGAAATTGCGACTAATTTTTCATAATTAAGAAAAGAATGAAAAACAGATTTATTTTCATAATGGTGCAGTAGAATCCTCCTTAATTGTGTGCTCCCTGTTTAATGTCTATTTACATATGTAGTTTTCTTAACTTAATCTTAGCATAAAATTTTATTAGCTATTAAGTATTTAATAAATGTCCTTGAAACATCTTTTAATCATAATTTTATATTGAGCTATAGTATCCATGTAGGTATGTAGTTTGGCTTTTTTGATATTATTATCTGGCTTTATTGCGAGTATTATGTTTTATGTTTTAGTATTACTTTTTACAATTATTTTTTATATAAGAATTTAAAATCTTTTTAATTCTGTTCTAGCTATCTCAAACATATCCTTGTAATAGTTGTTACAACGCCGCGAAGGATAAATTCACTCAACAATCGCAAAGTTAAAATTGCTGTTATAACACAAAGTCTTAAATCCGAAACTAATTGATCTGCAAATAAAAAAAAATAAACATAAATATTAATATTAATATTAATGCATTATCCTATTGATCTTCAAATGTATGTACACTTACTTGCTGTTGCTCCACCTGCTCCCATCAATCTTTGTTTGTGTCCAGCATCTTTCAGCGCCAAAATTGTAATACGCACCATGGTGTGTCGACGAACTGTTGCAATTCCCAATATATCGGCAACACATTTCAATTCCAATGATTCAGTTTTTGTTATGAAACGTGTATCATCAAAGTGCAGACGTAATTGCATAATACCAGAGTAGAGCAGAAATCCCTGAACGTTACGTGAGATTTCATTGATTTGCGGTTTTAGAGCAGCTGGTGGAGCCTGCAAAGGTTTAAAAAAAAAAAAAAAAAACTAAATTCAAATTTTGAGCAACTATGCTGATGTGTAGAGTGCGTGATTTTCATTTAGCATAGAATGGCTCGCTGTTTGTACGTATATTGTATCGCCACTTGAAATACAAAATACCAATTTTTTTCAAAGCAGTTGAAATAAAAAAAAATAAAAAAACTGATCATAGTGGGTTAAAAAGTTCTACAAAAATATTCTACGAGAAATTTCATAAAAACAAGAAATGCTTAAAACTTCAGTTATAAAAATGCAATAAATATGAAGAAATACTTCCCAATAAGTTTCATTATTTTCCCAATTTATTTCAATAAAATTTAATATCAAAAATTTCACAAAAGTCAACAGCTCTACCTTTGCTTTCTTTTCTGGTTGTAAAATTGACAAAAACCAATGATGTTAGAAATAGAAATCTTCATTTCCACATAAATTCATTGTTTCCCCTGCCGGTATTGAAGCTGCTTATTCGTAATTTCCTATTTTGTCACAATGGATGTTATTGCCAGCTTCGCTCTCTGTGTTTGTGTATTTTCCTTATTGTTATTACGTATACTATGTATGTATTTGTGGAACATTCTAACACATATAAAAAGATTTTGTTAAAATTCTCTTAAAATGTGATTTACAAAAAAATATCAAAGCTAAACAACAAACCAGATCGAAATGCAATAGAACTGAATCCCAGTCACAACAAATAGGAAAATCGAATTTCCTTTGTGTGTGAAGGACATTTTATGGCTTGAGGAGCACTCATGCAATAAGCACATTTTTGGCACTGTAGTGGTTAGTCTTTATAGTATGTATGTGTGTACCAAACGACGACGCACTATGGTTTTTTTTGGACTAAAAAGTGCCAAAAAAAATAATTCACTACAAGGACCCTTTTTTTTAAAAAAAATCAAATGCAAAATTAAAGGTTATACATTGAGCTATCTGAAAAGATGCCCGCTTTTTCTAGCATTTGATCCACAAATTTGGGAAAGAGGTCGAAATCTCATAAATTTTGAAAAAAATGGTTTTTCTGTTTAAAAATGTTCGTCGCATTAAACGCAGGAGTGATATATGAATAAATTTATATGTATTGAATGAAATCAAAGAAGAAAAATTTAATTCATTGGAAAAATGGGCGGTGCCACGCCCCCAAAAAATGAAATTCATCATATCTCTGAAACTATTAAACACAGAATAATAAGACTTGGTAAGTTTGTAACACGTATAGGGAGAAATAATAATCATTGGAAAAAATGGGCGGTGCCACGCCCCCAAAAAACCAAAATCATCATATCTCTGAAACGATTGAACGTAGATAAATAAAACTTGGTAAGTTTATAACACGTATAGGGAAAAATAATAATAGTTCGAAAAATGGGCGGTGCCACGCCCCCAAAATCTAAAATCATTTTATCTCTGAAACTATTGAACGTAGATAAATAAAACTTGGTAAGTTTGTAACGCGTACAGGAAGAAATAATATTTATTTTAAAAATGGGCGGTGCCACGCCCCCAAAAAACCAAATCATCATATCTCTGAAACGATTGAACGTAGATAAATAAAACCTGTTAAGTTTATAACACGTACAAGGAAAAATAATAATAGTTCGAAAAATAGGCGGTGCCACGCCCCCAAAATCTAAAATCATTATATCTCTGAAACTATTGAACGTAGATAAATAAAACTTGGTAAGTTTGTAACGCGTACAGGAAGAAATAATATTTATTTTAAAAATGGGCGGTGCCACGCCCCCAAAAAACCAAATCATCATATCTCTGAAACGATTGAACGTAGATAAATAAAACTTGTTAAGTTTATAACACGTACAAGGAAAAATAATAATAGTTGGAAAATGGGCGTGCCAACCCCCCAAAAAACCAAAATAATCACATCTCTGAAACTGTTAAGCGTAGATAGTAAGATTTAGTAAGTTTGTAACACGCACTGGGATAAATAATATCAATTGGAAAAATTGGTGGTACCGAAACAATAAAAAAAAAAATAAAGTGACATAGAATGGGCGTGGCACCGCCCATTTTTAAAATAAATATTATTTCTTCCTGTACGCGTTACAAACTTACCAAGTTTTATTTATCTACGTTCAATAGTTTCAGAGATAAAATGATTTAAGATTTTGGGGGCGTGGCACCGCCCATTTTTCGAACTATTATTATTTTTCCTTAAACGTGCTATAAACTTACCAAGTTTTATTTATCTACGTTCAATCGTTTCAGAAATATGATGATTTTGGTTTTTTGGGGGCGTGGCACCGCCCATTTTTCCAATGATTATTATTTCTCCCTATACGTGTTACAAACTTACCAAGTCTTATTATTCTGTGTTTAATAGTTTCAGAGATATGATGAATTTCATTTTTTGGGGGCGTGGCACCGCCCATTTTTCCAATGAATTAAATTTTTCTTCTTTGATTTCATTCAATACATATAAATTTATTCATATATCACTCCTGCGTTTAATGCGACGAACATTTTTAAACAGAAAAACCATTTTTTTCAAAATTTATGAGATTTCGACCTCTGTCCCAAATTTGTGGATCAAATGCTAGAAAAAGCGGGCTTCTTTTCAGATAGCTCAACGTATAACCTTTAATTTTGCATTTGATTTTTTTTAAAAAAAAGGGTCCTTGTAGTGAATTATTTTTTTTGGCACTTTTTAGACCAAAAAAAACCATAGTGCGACGCACAGTAGAAAGGAGAATGTTAAGAAAGCTCGAAAACACATTTTAAGTTTTTTGAAATTCATTTTTTTGTATGAATTTTTTGTGTTTTCTACTTCTGCTTTTTTATATAAAAAACTTGCTTTATTCACAAAATAAGTCGGAGAAGTTGAATCAAATCGAAAATGAAGCGAGATATCTAGGCTCAATTTTCAAAACACTGTTATATCTCGAAATCAGTATCTCTGATTTAGAATGTTTGTATAGTAGTTTTCTTGTTTGTTAAAATATCTTTTCGTTTGTACTTTTTTTTTTCAAATCCATTAAGAGGTTCCGAACTTACAGTGGTTTTTGTAAAAGACTAGCATTTCCCGATATGCGTTGCTATTCCTTCCCTTGTCTAATTTAACCAAAGAATGTAAATTGTTCCGATGCAATTTATATGCGTAAGAAATTTCATCTATGTGCGATACATAAGTAGTTTCAGGGATATTACACTCAGACATATGTCCCAATACTCTTAATACATGTACCAATGTACCATGCCCGTTAAATATTCTCAGAGAGTAAAAAGTCTTGTGTAGAAAACACGAAAAAACGAAAATTTTTTTTTTTTTATGGTTCCGTCAAAAAAATTTATTTCCACCAAAAAGTCGTTACAAATCCATGATACGCGTAGATAATACAAAAAAAAAAATTTTTAAATTTTTGCAACCGGCATTCAAGCCCTTGGGTGAAAGACAAAACCAAAAAACTAATCATGCAGAAACATGCGCCGTTCCTGAAAACCTATACGTAGGGCCTAACAAAAGTTCGCTTAGTTGGTGTCATGTTATAAATTTTTAGTAAATCAAAAAATTGCGTATTATTTGTTATAGTCTTACGATATATCATTTTAATTTTCAGAAAGATCGGTCAAAATGGAGAGAAAGAAACGTAAAATTTGTGAAACAACGTCAGCAGATATTCCAATGCCAACGCAGCAAGAGATTTGGTTTGCTATTCTTTTTGGATTTCGACGTAAGCTGCAGCCTATGGAAATCTTTAATGAATGCCAAAAAGCATTTGAAGTTAATGCGCCATCCCTCGTGACTATTTCAAAGTGGTCTCGAAGATTCCAGACAGGTAATTTTTCTGTGGAGGACGAACCGCGAGAAGGCCGCCCAAAATCTTTGACTGATTATAAATGTGTAGCGCTGGTTAAGTTTAAAGTTGACGAAGATCCAAGATTGACCCAGGAAATCATTGCAGAGGAACTGGGCTTGAATGCCATGGCTGTATCGCGAATATTAAAAAATGATCTTGGATACACGAAGAAATCTGTACGATACGTTCCTAGAATTTTAAGTGATGCTCAAAAAGAGGCACGTGTGCGTTTTGCTAAGTATTTTCTTGAAAAAATCAAAAACGGAGAGTCTAAAACTTTCAAAAAAATAGTTATAGGTGATAAAGCATGGTTTTAGAAGTACAACCCTGAAACCAAACAACAATCCATGGTATGAAGCCCAGAAAGTGCAAGTCCACCTGTTAAAGTAAAGCAAAAAAAAGTCAGCAACAAAAGTAATGCACCCGCGCACACTGCTGAAAAACGACAGATTTTTCTGCGCTTTCAGGCATCGAAGAAATTCGTCCAGCACCTTATTCCCCAGGTCTAGCGCCTTGTGACTTCTGGTTGTTTCCAAAAATAAAAAAAAATTTGAGAGGGAGAGTCTTCAACAACAATGAGGAGATAATAAATGCGGTTAATGATGAAATTGTAAAACTGCAAAAAGCCGATTTTGAAAACTGTTTTTCAAGATGGATTTATCGACTTCAAAAATGTATCAAAATAAATGGCGATTACGTTGAAAAAATACAAATAGATGGAGAATAAAGTTATTAATTTAAAAAAATAAATTTAAAAGTTTTTTCAATTCAACTAAGCGAACTTTTGTTAGGCCCCTCGTATATATAAACTTTCCCGGTGATTGGTCCAGCTGTCCATAAACTCCGTGACGCTAAAATTCGCAATATTGAACCTCCCCGCTATGTGACGGTTGCTTCATATAAAAAATAAATAAAATACACCAAGTGTGACGCTTGCTCGAACCCCACCCTAGGAGCGTAACGGAGTTTATGGACAGCCCTTAATCCTCGCTATATCACTAAAACCTTCAAACATAAAGGTGGCAGTACAATGATGTGGAGATTTAGGGTGGTGTTGGGCCTGTGTACTGCATCAGGAAAATAATGGAATCAAATTTTTACATCCGTCATGTTCGCATATGCTGAATGGAGTATGCATTAAAATGGTAATTTTAGCTAAATAACGCAAAACACTTATCGCGTCTAGTAAAAAAATGGATTTCGGACAATAATGTGGATCTAATCACTAGGCCAGTGCAATCTTAAACCCAATCGAAAATTTGTGGAAAATAGTTAAAGAGAAAATAAGAACAATAAACTCAAAAACAAGGAGTTTGGGCAAAAGCTCAACAAGCTTGGTATGAAGTTCTGAAAAGCACTTGCCAGGCCTTAGTGAACTCAATGCCGAAAAGATGTATAATAAAGGTAATGCTACTAAATATTAGCTGCTGCAATATTATTATACCCTACATCCAGGTTATATTCACTTTGTCCTTCCCTTTGAAACGCAGAGAAAAAGGCGTGGCAGGTATGGAAAAGTATATATATTCCTGATCAGCGTCACCTCTTGAGTCGATATAGCCATGTCCGTCTGTCTTGCAGGCTGGCTGGAAATATTTTTCCAGCAATCTAACCAAGATAATTCGATGAAATTTACCACAGTTGGTGTGTCTTAAAAGTAAGCTCGTGGGATTGAAAATGAACGAAATCGGTGAACGGACACGCCTACCGCCCATACGAAAAATATATTCGACATGTAACTTTATGAGTATTTTTCACGACAGATACTAAGAACAGTTAATGCAAGCTCGGAGCAATAACTAGACAAACTCGGACAAGAAGTCGTGGCACCTCCAATATAAGTAGAAGATCCAAAATGCTATACTGAAAGCATTTTTTGAGATAATGCAGTTAGTATTTAGTTTTCCCTACTTTTTCATGATTTTTTAACAATGAACCTATTTTTTTGCTCACAATGTATTTGATCCTGAATAATTGTTTTTGTTTTTTATTACTTTAGGAAAGTAATATTTGTGTTAAAGTTAATGGAAATGGAAATAATATGTATGTTGCAATTTTTTCTTAAGACCCTTTTATAAAAAAAATTGTGTAATTTTCTGTAAACTAGAAGTGCCCCATAAAAACTTTAAGTCTCGTTATCTCACAAATTTAGGGAGATATTGAAAAATTTAATAAATTTTTTCAACTTAAACTATATCGTTTTATATGAAAACATCATCAAATGTAACTTTTCTTGAAACTTAATCAGTATTATCGTAATCTTTAAGACTCGATATTTAGAAGCAAAATAAAGTTTGAGTCAGCAAGTGAAATTCCATATATATATATTATATCTATGGCGGATCCAGCTGAGCTCAAAATGTCTAAGAACATTTTGGGTATAAAGTTCAATCATACGGCATCTTATAAGCTTCGGAAATATAGTACGCTTAGTGTTTTTTGTTTGACATTTTTGGGGGTAAGTTTCTTCAGACGTCATCTTTCATTTCGCAATGAAAAATTTGCGTTATATTCACTAGCAAATTGAATTTATTGAAAAAATGATTTCTTAAGATTTTCGAGTAAGTTTATCCTAACAAAAGTGTACTATCGGCTAAAAAATAGTTTTGGCGACGAAGCACTATCCAAAACTTCACTTCACTTAAAGACGATAGCTGTTGTTTCGGTTACCAACACATGACGTTAGAGGTCCTTCGGGGTTACGTTTTGTCACAGAGAGAGGTAAATTTTTGCGAATTATAGATTTCACATAAATAGTTTTTGCATCGATAGTAAAGCAAAGGTTTAGAATTAGATGTTTGGCATCATAAGCGCCGGTACCTTATTCTGGAAAGATCGGCAACATTTTTAAGTGTAACTTCTTTGGTCGCGCTAAAATTCAAGGCTTTGTCAGATTTTGAAATACTTTTTTCACATTTTTCGTTTTATCCCAAATTTCAACAAAATATGATTTAAGGTATGAACTGTATATTCTATCAATTGTTCCACTGTGCATTGAGCGGAATCCAAGTGATGTACGAATATAGGATAAGCCTCTGGTATTGGATTCTCTAAAGAAGTTCAACAGCATTTCGCTTTCATTGTAAGAGTTTGTCTTTACTTTGAGTTCGTTTATTTGTTTGTAATTGTTGCTGTTATTTATGTTGTTATTTCCTTAGCCCTTGTCGGTTTCTATTTGAGACGTGTTGGGCTACACTTGGACACGGCAACAAGAGGAGGCTCTTTATGTTGTTACATTGTATTTGAAGTGGACGTGACACTGTTAGGATATTTTGGTTAAAAAAAAAGTAAATTTAAATGAATTTTAATATTTAACCTCAAACTGTTAGAGTGTACAATTGATAAATGATTTAAAAAGAAACCATTGCATGAAAATATGCAAAAAATTAAAACACTGAGGTTATTTATATTTTCCCTAAGGTTAGACATCAATTTTCGGGGGTAGTGGGACTTACGTGCACATCGTGAAAATATATTTTATTGTAAATACAATATAAGAGGATTGAGGTTTATATTTTTTAGTGTTCGAGGGATATGTAAATATATGCATAATTTTTCCGGATTATTATGGTCGGAGCATACTCCGAGCGTATACTGGTTAAGTTCGGGCCAGAGGGCATGGCACCTACCATACAGTCAAAATTTTTAAAATGCTACATTTCTTTAATTTTATGTGTACATTTAATTATTGGTCTTCCCAAAGATGGCACAATTACTAGTTCTATCATGCTTGGTGTTGGTTTCTTTTATGTTTCACTCCCCCAGTGTAACTAAGTACTCTTATGCCTCGTTGAGTTTGGGTACAAATGATGACATTAAAATTAAGCCGATGACAAGTGTGGTTTGCTACGCTCATTTATTTTATTCTTGTGGTTTAACTGGGAAAATGAAGCGTGTCACAAGTGAACTTAGGCGCTTTATTATTGAACATTGGCTGCATAGATTAGGTGTTTTAAAAACTCACACTTTGAATCAAGAGTAACAACCAAATGACCAAATTTTGTACATAAGAAATATATTTGCTTTTTCAGAGCGCAATTGAGGCGTTGCGTGCAATAACGCCCTAAGCCGAAGAATGGCATTTCGAGATAATTCAATTCAATGTTTCTAAATGCTGTACAAAGAGCGAACCATCATTTAAACCTTGGAAAACAAATTTATTCAATTAACACTAACAAAATAAGGAAATGATTGCTGCCAACACATAATACTAATGCATATTGACAGAATTATCGAAGAAGGAAAATTTAAATTATAGGGCGTTATTGCATAAATCCATTTGACTAACACTGGAGTAACGTTAGTATATTGTTTGGGAAACCGGAAAAACTGGTCCGATTTTATTGATTTTTTTTTTTAAATGAGGGGAATGAAAAGCCAAGATGCCTGATGAAAAAATTGTATAAGGCAAAAAATGCTTAGACCGTGCGTGAATTTTTTTAGATTTTTTTTTGATTTTTGAAAAATTATAAAATATTGCAAAAAATTCTGAAAAAATGCACACGTATTCTTTGGACAGCTCTAAGCATTCTTTGCCATATAAAGTTTTTTCGTAATGCACCTTAGTTTTGAGTAAAAACCGTTTTTCCTACCTCGAACTGACCCGACTAGAAAAAAGATAAGGTTGAGATCCCATTCGGATCAGGCTTGCCTGAAGAATGATCAGGAACGAGTCAGGAACGTCACATCTTATATGAAACGGACCTGATCCGGATCCCATAAAGTTTTCAGGAACGGATCAGAATATTTCAGGTCCCCATTAGAAAAGTAATATATTTATTTTTGAGGATCGGATCATATCCATATAAATTAATTTTAGTTTCGTCCAGCCACAAAACGCTATCCTTAAACATTTTGTACCATAAACATGATAACCACCTAATATGTGTTTGAGAAAACTTTCTGTGGTCGTTCTGATATGGAATATTTATTTAGTTTTGCAAATTTGATACGATACTGATTTAAACAACGCACTTGGACCGTATTAAGATTTTTGGTATCAGATCCTCATGAGGAACTGATCAGATTAACCGCCGTATTAAAAACCTGATCCAGATCTGATCCTTATCCGGAATTCCTGATCTAATTTCTTGTCGGGGATTTATGCAATAACGCTCCAAGTCAAATGGGAAATTTTTAAGCTTTTCTTAAAAAGTTACAAAAATTACCCCTAAAAGAGGGCAATATTGTGTCAGTATGTACTACAGAAATATTTGCTGTATAATTTTACCACTGGTCTCTGAGGACTTAAAAGACAAAATTTCATCGGAATAACCAATAAATCGTCAACAACAATAAGAGCTCTCACATTTCATATTAATTACATTTTCGGCGAGTTCTCTTAAGTTTTAACCATTTCTTGAATATTGTGACCCCTAGAAAACTTATCCGTAGAACATTTTTGTAAAATACTTTAACCCACTATAGGGCAGATTTTGGGAAAAATGGCCAAAAAGGCCCATAAAACTGGATGTATGTATGAATTCTCCTTCAACTCCTAGAAGGATCATAGGGCCAATATGAAACGTCTCCATTTGTTGCGATCCCATGCAATGACTTTGATCTCTTGCCATGACTTTCCCGATTCTTGGATTTCCTTTTCCAGTGACTTTTTTCAGTTGGTTTTGGATCTACAACGTCCTCTACAGCCTTGTGAATTCCACTCAAGAGCCGGGCGACAAACTTCGCTATGTGATTTTCGAAGAGTGTGACCAATCCATCCCCATTTGCGCAGCTTGACCTCGGTTGCTATATATGTATAGCCCTCTGATTGCTTTTTTGATATAGCTCGGCATTTGATATAATGGGAAAATATATTTTGGAAAAAATTGTTTTGTTTAGTTTCTATAGAAGACGATTACCCATTATATCCTGTATTTATGGGTCTTTTTGACCCTTTTTTTCCCATGCTGGATTAAAATGGGATAAAGTATTCTACAAAAATATTCCACAAAAAAAATTTCACTAGGGTTCAGCAAAGACGAGAAACGCTTAGAACTTAGAAAATGCGTTAGAAATCCAACTTAAGGTATTAAATGATTTTTAGAGCACCATCTGGTGAAATATTGCTTTTTTAACACTTAAACGAAATTTACTCTATAATAAAATCGGAGCCCTTTTTTATTTATTTTTTATATCACCGGTTTTCTAATAACTTCTAAGCCGGGCTTGCAGAAAACTTGACCTGATGCAACAAAACGCATAGCACTTCCGTGCTAATTCGATCAAAATACACTGAAAACACTTTTCAAAAGTTCAGTGACATCAAATGATTTTTTCGCAACTGTAAGATTAAGCTTGTCACCACTATCGATTTCGTATATTTGACGTATCAGACTTTTTCAAATACCAGTTTGCCAGATTACGTATTACTCACTCATGTGAGGTGCCATGCTTTATGGTCAAAATGCAGCAACTGTTTAGAAAAAAAAAAAAAAAAATTGATCTGCTTTAAATTGCATTTGTGAAAATGTATTCATATGTCCTCTCCCTATAAATTTAAATTATTTTACTATAAAACACCTTATACCTTGATTTTTATTGTGGAAGTAAATTCAGAATGTATTTTGCATATTTTTTGCATATGACATTTGGTTATGTCCATAATGCTTAAAGCATCACAGCTTGTAAATTTTTTAACAGAAATTCAAAGAGGATCAACTACTTTGCGCCTCACAATCACTTTTCATATTGGCTTTTTTTGATTTTTAATCCCTTAAGCTCAGCTCAAATTGATACAATTTATAAAATAAATTATTTTCAAAAATGATTGCTTAATTTTCCCACGCATTCGTTCATAAATTGTATAAATTTTATTTTGCACTTGCAATAAAAAACATATCAATGTACCTACATATGCGAGTATTAGGGTGAAGAAAATTTCAATAAAAATTATGATTATTGTTATTTGGAGTTTCGTTGATCAGTAGTAGTTGGTTTAAAGCGTCAAAATTTATAATTTTTTGCAAAAGTTATCATTCTATTTGTGAAACACCTTAAATACCAATACAAACACAAAGTATTTACCGTTTTGTTATTAATGTGCCATGTCAGCGTCGCTGGTGGATTTGACCATTCAGAGCTGCAGTTGGCCACCAAAAAATCTCCAAATTTGTATGGATGAATGATGCCGCTGATGTATGGATCCATTTTGGGTAAAACTATAAATAAATAGCACATTATGTAAAACAAAAACCATATTAAAATTTATAAAAATCAAAATTTATGAATCTTTTTTTTTGTTTTTTAATAACTAAGTACATATCGTCGGGTTAAAACTACAACTAGACATCTACATGTACTGACATTTTGAGTTAAGTATACAAAAACGTGAAGAAAAAACGGATCTTTGCCCCAGTCTAGTCGGTTTTTTGATATGTAGTCCTCATCCAATTCTACATAAAGAATAAAAAGTAGAAAACTGCAAAATCCCATACAAAAAACGAAATTTAAAAAACTTAAAACGCTTTTTTCTCAAAACATGAAAAATGTAGATGTCTAGTTGTAGTTTTAACCCGACGATATATGTAAATGAAATGAACCTGCTTACATTTTTGAAAAATAAAAATGTAATGTTCTTTTGCTTTAGTTTATGCTTAAATTGCTCTAAAACGCACATGTAAGATATATGGCACCACCCATACTTCTAATGTGTGTTATTTGGCTAAGTGTCCTTTATATATCATTACTATGTGTCAAACAGTTTCTGAAATATAGCGAATTTTTGTTTTTTAGAGGTGTGGCACTGCCCATTTTACTTTTGTGTGTTATTTGACTAAGAGCCCTTTACACTTGTGAAAAATTTAATTTCTATGCGTTAAACAGTTTTTGAAATAAGTATGTCGAATTTTGTATTTAGTTGAGTGGCAACGCACAGTGGTTCCAAAGTCTGCTTTTTATATGAACATTTTTTGCCCGTTTGCCGACGCATTGTAGAAAGATTTCATTGATAGGTAAATAATTAAATTAAGCTACCACTTTTTCGGAAATAACCAGGTGGCAGCCCTGAAAATTTATGCTGAATTTTTGAAAAGTTTATTTAAGCGTCTTAAAAAACTGTTTAAGCAAAAAAAAAAAAAATGGATGGCAACACCGAAAGTTTTGTATAATTTTAAAAAAGTTTATTTGAGCGTATCTGAAATCAAAAATTTCAATTTAGTCGTAAGTAAGAATTATATATAATTTTCGAAAATAACCAGGTGGCAACCCTAAAAATTTATGATGCATTTTTGAAAAGTTTATTTAAGCGTCTTAAGACAAAATTTTAATTTTTATTTTTAAACAAATAGTCTAAGCAAAACTCCAACTAGTTACTAAACGGAGAATAATGAAATGTTGCAAAAAAAAAAAAAAAAAAAAATTACGGAGAATGATGAAACGGAGAATGATGAAAGGATAGCCCCTGTAATTGTTTTACTTATATAAAGATAAATTAATATGTTTAGTAACATAAAAAAAAATTTAAACGGAGAATGAATAGAAAATTTTTATACTTAAAAAAAAGAAAACACGAATACTCACTGTCGAAAAACCAAAACTAACTGAGCTGAAAATACACTGAATCTCCTCTTTATCTTCACTTTCAGTTCTCTATTTACTCAATATTTAAAAAAATTACAGTTAGAATGAGAAAATCTGGGCGGAGACAGTCTAAAATGAGGGACCAACTTCTATGTGTCTCAATTCTATAAAAATAATTTTTTTTGAAGAGTTAACACAGAAAAACAGTAGCTGGAATATGTGTACAATACAAAAATTGTAGTATAAGTTTGTTTTTAGAAAATAATGGAACATGAGAAACGGGCAAATTAAGTGCACTAAGAAGCGGTTAAGGACAGGACGGAGAATGAGTTTTTACCAATTTATGTTATAATTTCATAGTAAAATATTAAAAAGTATTTGTTTTTTCCCAACCAATTCGTATGGATTAAATAGTTTAAACATCAAATTTAAAATTAAAACATGGTTTTGAGCCCCGGGACTAGGGCTTGCAATTTACCGTCAAATTTCAATAACCGGTAAACGGTAAATGATTTCTCCCATTACCGGTATACCGGTTATTTACCGGTAAATAAAATGAAAATGTGATTATCCATTATATGCACATAAATCTTAGTTAATTTAAATTACAAGTGATTAATATTATGTTTGCCTATCTATGAGTATTTACGCCTAACTTATTCGTTTATCCATTAACTTATTATGCATGTGCATGTGTAATTACACTTTGTATACACCTACATAATATAAATTCGTAATTAAAATAAAATAATAAATAAATAATATAACAATTCATTGGTTTTTTAGTTTATTAAAAAACAAAATAAAATAATATAACCATTCATTGGTTTTATAGTTTAATAAAAATATTTTATTGTATTTGGTATGTTGATTTTTCAGCATTAAAATAAGCTCGCATAAAACAAATCATATCGATGCTCTCGTCCTTTAAACCAGACCTGAACTTTGTGCATATTTTTCCAGCAGATGAAAATGCTCGTTCTGATTCAACACTAGTTGGTCGGCAAGTCATCAGATATTGAAAAGCAATGTTTAAATATTTACCACGACTTTTTTCGAGTTCGAAATATGACATTTCTCTTTGAATAACACTGTTTATATCTTGTTTCGGTTTATCCGCTTTATTTTTATCGTTTATTTTTTTAGTTTTGGCTTCCATTGCTAATTTGAGCTTTTCTTTAAGTGTTAATATTTTGACTATTTCTATCTCATCTTCTTCTCTTTCTTTTTCTTCAGAAATTGTGTAATTCTCATCCCTTGAAAACACAGGCTTAGTTATATCTATAATTTTCGCCATTATTGTAGTTTTATTTGTTACATTGAATATTCCATATTCATCAAAATCTTTAATTGCATCAGGATCGTGCAGATAATTGATCACATCGAAATATATCGTCCTTCTTTCCTTTATTCGAATTATTAGTTCTTCTTTAAGTTCCCTGGCTAAAAAAGAACTGTGTTTAGACAGTTCATCAAGCATAAATTTCAATGTTATGTCGGCTGTATATAGATTTATGTCTTCACGACATAGAGCTTCTACAGCTACTTTTACTGGCTGTAATGCCAATATTATGTCAGAGATCTTATCAAATTCAATATTATCGATATTTATTCCTGATTTTATGTCAATCAAACTTTTTAAGATCGGATTTTTAATTTCATAAAATCGTTCCAGCATTTTGAGTAAGGAATTCCACCGAGTTTTGCAATCTCGATGCAAAGTAAGCTCTTTTCCAAATTCGTCTTTTATATGTTTTTGAAGATTATCATTTTTTAAAGAAGATCTTTTATACAAATTTACTATTGATCTTACTTTACATATTAACAAACTCAATTCGTTATTGCGTATGTCACTGGGGGTTGTTGACTCTGGGATCACTTCCAAACCAGGACTGTTATCTTCATCTTCCTCATCATTAGAAATATCAATGATCTCTTCTTCAGCACGGGATGAGGTGCTTATTGTTTTTTTATATAAAACTTTATTCACAGCCAATTGTAGCCCATGCGCTAAACATAATTGATGCATTAGACCGCTTAGTTTTCCAGCTTTCTTCATAACAGAAGCCCCGTCAGTAGTCATCGAGATGATATCATCCATTTTAATGGTAAATTGTGCTAACTTTTCTTCTAGATACTTGATTGCTATATCAGCCGACATCGATCCATTTATTCGAATAAGTCCAAGATTCCAAAATTTATTTTCGGCATGCAAATTCACATTCATATACCGACGATTTCTGATCGATATCCATTCGTCCATTGTAACACTTTCATTGCTGAAAAATCGTCTATTACTAAATTACGTATTTTAGTTCCGTAATCTAAAACAATTTTTCTAATTGTATTGGGAGACTTTAGAATGTCTTTATATCCCATCCCGACAAGTAGCTTTCTTACATCATAAGATGTGCAAAACGTGTAAAAAACTTATTCCATCTTTTGCTACCATCCGGGATATAACAGCGGGTAATGTTTCATCTACAGATTTTATGTAGTCCGTAATTTTAGATTTTGTTTTTGTACTGGTCGGTGTTTCATCTGTATGTTCCCTTTTCTGGGAATTAATCTTGTGTTGGCTTTTAAGATGTGCATGTAGCCCGCTCGTACTTCCTCCTACACTCTTTATTTTTCTGCCACATTTTTTACATTCTCCTGCTTGGCCACCGTTCGCTCGATTGAAATACTGCCATACTGATGTTTTATCCATGGGTCTAAAAAAATGTTTTTACATAAGAATGTAATTTAAAAAATCAATAATTCACCTATTTGTTTTTCTTAATGAAAACAAGAATGGAACAAACAGAGCAGAAATATGTATCTGGATACGAATGATCTACAAATATTCTCTGCCTTTTGTCCCAAAAAAACTAAGATCACCTGCAGCCTGCAATGGAGCACTTGTTTACCAGTAACAAACAGTTTATAAATGCTGCCAGAGTCGAAAAACAAAACATTCATCATGACACAATGACCTCTATTACACGATGGCATTTCTCGCAGCGAGTTGTTGCCAGAGTCGAAAAACAAAACATTCACCATGATACAATGACCTCTATTACACGATGGCATTTCTCGCAGCGAGTTTTTGCCATACCTCTTTAAAAGTTTCGATAAAATCAGTCCCGGTAATTACCGGTTAGTTTGCCAATTTACCGGTAATAACCGGTGGTGTATTTTTGGCGATTTACCGGTAAACCGGTTAATCGGTAACCGGTAATGCAACCCCTACCCGGGACATTGAATGGTATATTTTTTGGAGACTCACCCATGTATTAAGTTTACGCATTAAATACGAATGTCGATTAAAATTTTCTGCATATAGTTCATAAAAAGATTTGATAATTTGATGTTTTTCAGTAGAAGGATATGGCAGGTCTTCTACATTACAAAGTGAATCGAGGAACCATCAGATCTGGAATCACACCTCCCGAAAAGAAGGGATCGAAACACCGCTATCGCTATTCCCTAAATCAAATAACACGAGGTAATTCTGTTGCAGGAATGAGCTGTTTTCATTTACTTTTTCATGTTTTCTGACTCAGAACAAAATAACTAACAAAATGCCGTCGAAAAAGTTTCAGTTTTGTGTATGAATTCGAGATTGATCCCTTCTTCCCAGAACGTGTGAATTGCGCGGCTGTCAAGTGAAAGTCCATTAGCATCTTTGCTCAAAGTGAGGCTACAGAAACCGTCTGTCCTCTAGAGTTTAAGCAAAAGTCTTGCATTATAAATCATCATCATCGCAAAGTACGCATTTGATAGATATGATTTATTTTGGCCCTGCTTAGATGTGATTTGTCTCAAATATTAAACATCAATTGATGTATCACTCAAATTTAAATTTTTTGTACTTTTTGCTTAGAAATTAAAACACATCCGACATTTTAACATATTGTTGATGCACGTAGGTAGCAACTGTGCTTGACATGCTAATGTCTAAATGCTTGATGATGTCAACATCTAACAACAACAAATGAACACAACACCATCATAGCAATTTCCACCAGGAGCTGCTTCATCAAAGGCCACAGATTTGTACAAAAAGTCGTTGAACAATGCAACACAGGGGAGCCGTTAAATACAATTCAAATGGTTGTTGTCGCCGTTGTTGTTGTTGTTGCTGTTGTTGTTGCTATTGATGTTGATGTTTTTGTTGGTTGGTGGTGTGACTTAGATTGGATGACTTTGTTTTGCCATTTAGCTTCTTTTTTTTAGTGCTCCCAATGAGATACAACCAACACAACAGGACGCAACGGTACAGAACAAAACAGAGCAGCAGAATACAACCGAACGGTGGAGAACTTTACAAAACACAAGAAGAGTGCAAAACTAACGGAACCAAATAAAACATAACACGAGGAACATGATACCAATAGACAACTTGAAAAAGAGGTCTCCAAGGGGCTCTCAACGTGTTTTAGGTTTTTGTTGTTAATGCTGTGTTGTTGACAAACTCTTTGCCTGCGCTGTGCTTGTGTTAAGTTGGCTTAAAAATGTTTGTCTTGAAACTTTAGAGTGGATCAGTTAAAAAAATTATTATTATTACGGAGCAAGAATCATAGTTCCATGAGACTAAGGACAACAAAAAAGAAATGCTTTTGATATCTTCCAAGAAAGCCCTCTCATACTATGTTTCCAGTGGGGATTTATTCATAAGGCCTATTTCTGTTTCAAATTTTATAAAAATCGATGAAGCCCCGCCCACTCAAAAATCTGACGATAATATTATCGTTTTTAGTGTAAACCCTCTATTCATACCAAATTTCATAAAAATCGATGCAGCGGCTTAGCCGTAAGAGCATTTTTTTCATTGAGGGGCGTGGCACCTCCTACTTAAAAGAAAAGAAAAATTTTGTGCACTGCTCCTCCTCACAGCCTTTCCAAAAATCAAATACCTTACATTGCAGTACTTTGAAAATTTTGCTTGTACGGGAGGTGCCACGACCTCTTGTCCCAATTCAATAGCTTTTGCTCAGATTTTGCACTTACCGTTCTTAGTGTCTGAGTGAAATTTGGTTGGATTATCTCGAAAAACGCTTTCATTGTTGCATTTTGGATCTTTTGCTTATATGAGAAGTGCCATGCGCTCTTGTCCGAGTTTGTGTGGTTTTTGTTTGGAGCTTGCATTTACTATCCTTAGTGTCTGAGTAAAATATAGTTGGATTACCTCAAAAAACGTTTATAGTATAGTATTTCGAAGCATTTTCTTATATAGGAGGTACCACCTCCTCTTGTCCGAGTTCGTCTAGTTTTTGCTCAGAGCTTACATTTATAGTTGTTATTGTTTGAATGAAATTTAGCTGGATTATCTCAAAAAATGCTTTTAGTATAGTATTTTGAAACTTTTGCTTACATGGGATATGCCACGCTTTCTTGTCCGAGTTCACCTAGTTTTTGCTCATAGCTCGCGCTTACCGTACTTAGTATTTATATAGATTTTGATTGCATTGTCATGAAAAATACTCCAGAAGTTGCATTTTGAATCTATTTTTTGTAAGGGCGGTAGGTATGTCCGTTGACCGATTTCGCTCATTTTCAATAAATCGAGCTATTTTTGACGACGAAGGCGGCGCACACTGGTTCAAAATCCTAAAAAGCTGGCCAAAAGTCGAAAAAATAAGTTGTTTTAAATTCATTTTTTATGGACCGTATTGTCTAACAGATATTCATAGACCTCAAAAAATTTATAAGAAAGATCCAGGTATTCCTATAATTCTCTTGGGATCTCTCCAAAAGTACGCTTCTCAGAAAAAAAATTTAATGTTCACTGTAAAAATTGTGTCGTTACTGTAAAACTGAACCAATTTTAATGTTAGAATGTGGAATGTCTTTGTAAAAGAAAGTACTATCGAACCTCTATACTCAAAACTTGCAATAATTTACATTTTTGCGGTAATTGTCATTAACTTAAAATCAAATTATTTCACAAAATCAGTTTGCATTGGCTATGAAAAAAGTCCAGAACTAATTTATACCACGTCATACAACCTAGATTTTTTGGATTTAAGAAGATTGAAGCCTTTTCTAACAAATATAAAAAAATTGTGGTGCCCTTTTTTGCACCTTTTGTTTGACGCGATTTTTTCTGAAGCAACCAGAGGAAAATTTAACTCATACTGCTTGCCAAGTGTCAATATGTGATGCTCGCCCGAAATGATAAAATTTTTATATTATTATACAGCTTATACTTCATGATAAAGGAATCTAAAACCCATTCTTGTGTAGATCAATTTAATGTTGCACACAACTCTATCAAAGTTAAAGTTTTGAAATAAATTTTTAAATTTGATATAAAAATTTGTGCAAGTGTTGTTTTTTGCCATTTCGAATCCGCCATTTTGTTTTAAAAAAATCTAATATCAGATTCGTCATCAGTGACCCCAAAAACCCCCGAGTAAATTTTTTTGTTGGATTTGGTTGAATATTTATGCAAATCGTCCGTCATTTTGAATCCGCCATTTTCTTTTTTAAAAATCTAACATCAAATTCGTAATCAGCGACCTCAAAAATCCCCAGGTAAAAAATTTTGTCTCGAAACTTTAATGATTTCGACTTTTGGCCAGCTTTTAGGGATTTTGAACCAGTGTGCGGCGTACCAAATTTCATCGAATTATCTTGCTCCCAAAAAATATTAAAATGATTTCAACTGACGGACAGAAATTCAGACCGGCAGACGGACATGAATACATTAACTCAGGAGGTTACGCTGATCAAGAATATATATACTTTTGCATACCTGCCACGCCTCCTTCTCCACGTTACAAACGGAAGAACAAAGTGAATATACCCTGGGCGTAGGGTATAAAAAAAGTCAAGCGAATAACTTGAGATTATGGGACAATAACAGGGACTGAACCGATTCGTTTACCTATTTTTAAAATAATAATAACGCCTATTGTCAAAGTTAAGAGGTGCCACTTGTTCGGAAATAGTCAAAATCGGTAGCCAAGCTGAGGTTTATGACATATGAGCTTTAATCTCAATTTATTCGCTTGAATTTTGGTTGGAAAGGTTGTGAGAAGGAGCAATGCAAAATATTTCCTTTTTTTTAAAGTGGGCTGTGCCAAGCCCCTAAATAGAAAAACGCTCTCACGGCTAAGCCGCTGCGTCGATTTTTATAAAATTTGGCATGGAGCTAGGCTTAACACTAAGAAACCATAACGTAACTTTATGTTTTTAAGTGGGCGGTGCCACGCCCCTAAATGTAAAAAAGCTCTCAAGGCTGAGCCGCTGAATCGATTTTTATGAAATTCGGTATAAAGATAAAATGCACATTAAAAAAGGATATTAAAAACTTTTCAATTAAATTTTTTTATTCGCTTATGTTTTCAAGGTCAAATCGAAATGATCAAATTTCGGTCACAAGGCAAACTCTTGTAACGATAAAGCTATCAGCAATGCAATATTTCCATCAGGAATGAAAGCGGAAGGACAGGTCAAAAAATTGTGAAATAAGATCCACTCTACCACTTGTGCTTGTGTCCGTTTTTACACCTAACCTGGTTTATTTCAAACATTTTGCACACCTCTGTAAATATGAAGTACCTACATAGATACATATCTAGATTTTGTTCCTGTTTTTTTTTCTTGATTCTTTTTACACAAAAACTTTTGTTTGCAAAAGTTTAGAATAAACTGTCGCCATTACATTCTACTGCTGCTGCTGCTGCTGCTGCTACTGTCATCCAGTCTATTGTACGTCGTTTTTCCCACTTTTTCGCCCATTGGCCATTGTGGAAACGCATGTTTTTATGTAGTCAGGTGATTAACTTGAGATGCTTCGCTTGAATGGGGCTCTCAACCGAGCATGTTCAGGTGTCGGGGTGACCAGATGGATAGCAAAGCTCAACTTTAACGCTTGACCATTGAAACAGGAAGCGGAAGCACAACAACAGCGACAGTATGTTTCCTTTGTAATCATGTCGTTAGTTGTTTTTGGTCAGGGATGCATCATGTTAACGTTGTTCAAGAGTTTATAGAATCAAATTTCTATAGTTCATTTAGTTATTTTTGTTGTGAGTTTGTGTTTTATTAACAGTTGATGCGTTTCTATTAAGATAAAGGTACATATCTACATATACTTATAATATGATTTGACGCTATCATTGTTGTTGCTGTTGCAAAAAAGGCTTGTCGTATTGGTATGTATCCTAAATGCTTATCAACTCATCGCTTCTTTGCCTTGAGAGTTATTTGAAAAGTTGATTGCATTGTTCTTTCTCATTGTTAAACTAATGAAAGGAGTTTTGATTAGTATTACTTTAATGTTAATCTACAATTTGGCACCATAAGGATACAATTAAAAGCTTTAAAGTTTTTTTTTATTGTTTCTGAATTGTTGGTGGAAATCAACGCATTTGAAAAAATATTTAGTTGGGAGCATTCCAAGCTAGGAATTACTTTCAAAATTTCTGAAAGATGCAAAAACTTGAAGAATTTATTTCTTAAGTTTTGTCAAAATCCATTGTCTTCATCATATATGATCCATCATGCAATAATCGTTTCAAGGGGCGCGGCACCGCCCAACCGCATATCTTTAATAACAAAGAAGGTCAAAAAGTTCACCGTGGAGAGATTCCTGCAACCAAACGGAGTCTCTCTGTAGCCCGTAGAATCTTTACCATTGACAAGGTTATATCGGCAGTCTACACTTTTAGCACGTTTAAATCTTCTAGGGTTGACAATATTCAACCTTATCTATTACAGAAAGGTATAGATATAAATACTAGCGCCCATTCTAAGTCATATCTTCAGACTAAACATGGAATTAGGGGCTGTGTCTATAGATTAGATTAAAGCCCGAGTCACGTTTAATCCCAAAGTGAGAAAAAAGGTGGACCTCATGTCGAAAGCATTGCTTTTTCTTCAAGCAATGGAGAAAATATGCTTATCAAACAATTAAATCAACTGAAACCGCCATACACAGCCTTACGACCAAAATCGAAAGGGCTTTGGAGGGTAAGGAAGTAGCTGATTATTGATTGGGCCCTTAACATGCTTAAAAACAGGACAGTCATCCATGAAGCGGATACAGAAAGACTAACTGTAAAGATAACTAAAGGATGCTCCTACATTCTGTCACAGCTCCGATGGTTAACACTTAGTTATTGACGAATTATAAGTAAAAATTTGTGTCCTCCAGAAGATTCAAAGTGGTCATCAATGGACGCGACAATTGGAGGAGAAATGATATAAATGTAAATCAAGGTTCGCAGTTATGGTTCACTGATGGTTCCAAAATGGCGGATGGCATGGCAGGAGCTGTAGCCGTGGAACCAAGATTCTAGAAAGCAATGGAGAAAACAGCTTATATTTTTAAGGCGGAGGTCCACGGTTTACAGTTGTGCGTCAGAGAATGTCTACTATGGAGCACTTCTGGCATATGCATTTATTTGGACAGTCAAGTCACTCTAAAACCATTAGTGGTTAGTCTGGGAGTGTCTTGAACTTCTTCAAGCCTTATCCATTAGGAATTATGTGATTCTAATCTTGATACTAGGGCAGGAGAAGAATGTTTGTTCAAGATAGGCGCACAGAACCCTTCTGCGGAGTGAACACAACTTAGCACATAGCTTAGTTTGGGAATGGCAAAAACCAGCTTTATTGACCACTGGAGTGTCCAGGAGGGCATGTATGTATTCTCCTTTAACTCCTAGGAGGAGCATAGGGCAAATTTTTAACTAATTTAAAACGTGTAGAGGCAGAAGCTTCTTTAAACATCAGCAAAAAAGATATAAATAATACAGCGAAATAATGTCAGGTCACTGTTAACATAATTATCACCAAAAGAAGATTGGTCTGGTAGACGACGATTCTGGTAGACTCTGTCAAGAGGACTTGGAAACAGCAGACCATGTGTTATGTACTTGACCCGCTTTTACGAGACGCATAATTAAGTGCTGAGGTTTTAGATCCAAATAATCTAAGTAATATTAATCCCACGGCAGTGGCGAGATTTATAGATAGTCTGGAACTGTTCTGATAGGGATAGAGGCTGCACAAAAGACTTTCTTCTGAACCAACTCTCAAAAACTTATAAATGTACATATTTATAAAGATACATAATGTACATAGATAATTGAAATTTCCGTATCACCAATAAAACCTTTTAATCATGTTGGAATTGCTTACACTCACCCTCTTCTCTTTGAAAGTCTGATTCATTTGTAAGCAAAGAATAACTGCCTTAAATGCAAAACAAATAAAAACAAAAGATTTAACAGCAAAATCACACTTTTCTTTATCGTTAGTACTACAAACACCCCATTAAAAAATTGAAATGCGGAAAATCGAAAATCAATTCCAGCACAAAATCGAAAGTAAAACCGAAAACGATAAAAATAAAACAAATTTAAATCCCCAAGGGAGTGGAGAAAAATTGCGACAAATAAATCATTATGCACGATATCGGCATAAGGAGGCCATTTGTAAAAATGACATTAGAGCGCATTGACATCAATTGATTTGAAATTCAAAGAAATGTAATGCGTCAAATCTGTGTTCCATCTACACAAGAATACGAGTACATTTCTATGACAAGCCATGTCGGTTCTATGCAAAAGAGAACAAACAAAAACTTCACCTTTACGTGTTCTCAACACCCCGCATTTGCCTTCTTCCACTGATGGCTAAGCCTCAGCTTATCACATTAAATACTTCAGGCCAGTGCTGGATTAACCATTAGGCCAGACTAGGCCATGGCCTAGGGCCCCCGACGAGCAGGGGCCCCCACGAAAATCTAAGCGCTAAAATATTTAATCGGCTGATTAAAAGAACTAGCTCACAAAATTTGGCAAATTCAAGTCCAAGCATGCTTTGACAACAACAAATCAATAACAAAATTAGAATTCCCATTGCTCGATCGCAACGAAAAAGGCTTCAACACACTTGAGTTAAGCTGCATGAAACTGTTGTTGTTGTTTTAAACGTCACAAAACCATTTGATGCTTGGCCGTTTTGCAAAACTCATTTGGTCGGTTTTCTTGATAAAAAAAGAACGTTTTTTTAATTAGTGACAAATCGAGATGTTGTTTTATGTGAAAAGTTTTTAAAAGATGAACGTCGTTGTAATATTTAAAAGAGATGTCGAAAGATTATTTTATAAATTACTATACTGTTAATTTTGTTAAGTCAAAAAAAATATTTGTCAGAAAAAAAACTATTTTGATTGTTTTATTGTGTTTACAACTTTCATATGATATTAATAAGCTGGTTAAGGGGTTTGAACACTGTAAACGTTTCAGGTGGTTTATATTTTATTAATTAAGAAAAATTGGCTTGACATATAAATATAAAACTTTGTATAAGGACTGCGTTCGACAAAATTGTCCGACACATTTTATCCAATAACTTGCTTTCAAATTACTCAATTTAAAATTTTTTTTTCGCAGTAGGCTTTGAATTGAATGTACCAAAACTATGGTTTTCAAATTTGGTCCCTAGTCAGTCATATTTACTTCAAAATGGTAAACGAGCTATAAGTTCGAAAGTCCATAATAACAATTTTTGAAGACCACCCGCGGTAAACTACTAATAGAATTGCTCGGAATAGCAAAATTGATGTGAAATTGGTATAAAGAGTTTTTAAAAAATTTAAGGAAGACTTGGATGTCTTTCGAAAGCCAGGTTCCGCGAAAGAAAAAGGCATTCGCGACCAAAACAAAACGAAGAACTTCGTCACAATTTTAAAGAGAAACCCAACATTTCATGCAGAAAACTGGCACAGAAGGTAAAGTGTTCCGAGTTTTTAGTTCGCAAGGCCAAAAAGGAGGTTTGTTTGAAGACGTTTAAGGTACAAAAAGTTTCTGACAGAAAGCAAAAACAGCACGGCATAAAATTAAAAATTAATTTTTTCCCAAAATTTTGAATGCTGCATCATGGACGACGAAACGTATGTTTTAGCCGATTTTGCGCTGATTCCTGGCCAAAAATTTTACACTGTAGATACGCGGGGGAATGTGGGCGAAAAGCTTAAGTCAAAAAAGCAGTCGAAATTTGCTCGTAAGTTTTTGGTTTGGAAAGCAAACTGCAGTTGTGGCAAAAGGAGCAATTCTTTTTTAACCACTGGAACATTAAACTCCGAATTCTATATTAAGGAATGCTTGGAAAAAAGACTTTAGCCTTTCCCACAAAAGCATGAAGTTTCCACTTTCCTTTGGCCAGACTTAGCATCTTGTCATTATAGTAAAATAGCCTTGCAGGGGTACTCAAGAAATAATGTGATTTTGGTGCCTCGTAAAGTAAGTCATGCAAACTGTCCAGAAATTTGGTCAATTGAAAAATTCTGGGCTTTGGTCAAAAAGAAGATAAAGGCTACAAAAAAAGTTGCCAAGGATGCTACAAATTTTTGCATGTAGTACTTACTTCAATTAATACATATGCAAAGTTTTATATTTATATGTCAAGCGTATTTTTTTTAATTAATAAAATAAAAACCACCTGAAATTAAAACGTTTACAGTGTTCAAAATCCTTAAATTCTTTAAATGCATAAACAAAGATTAATTTTACAATTATTAAAAAAAGAGGGCCCCAAAATTTTAATGGCCTAGGGCCCCCATTTGTCTTAATCCGGCACTGCTTCAGGCCGTAGACTTCTCGTAGGATAAAGAAGTGCTATATGTCGATATGGCGACCATCCTTATTTTATTTGCGGTGAAGAGTTATATACAGGTTTTGCACTCCAAGTTAGACCTCTTCCACATTACCTATATTGATGTTTGATATTAATAATGTTTCTCTATAAATGCTAAACGAGAAGGGATCTAAAGGTAACAAACAAGGAGATGGCACAAGTACAAAAAAATTTTCATTTCATGAAGCTGTTGCGAGATGCACAGACAAAATTCCAATTGAAGCCTGGAGATTGCAAATGTTTGAAAGCGATAGAATGGTGGGGAAGCAGGTATCCATTTTTTTCTATCGGGTAAGATATCGTCGCAAATGTGGTGTCTCACCCCTTTTTTGGAGTGAAACTGATATAAACGTCTATTAAAATCATTCTTGGTGATCAAGAGAGAGTTGGGCGCATGGAACCAACAAATTTTTTTTGACTTAAATAATAATTTCCCCTGACGTTTTAAAAACCTCTCACGGCGCTGTCCTGAGAATTTAAATAACGATAACAACACCCCTCTGGGGTTATTTCATATTATGAAAGCCTATTAAATTCTGCATATTTTGGTGAATTTTTAAAAAAATCGTTAGAGCGCTTTTTGAAAAAAAGCCAAAAAACCGTTAAAATTGAAATGAAAAAAAAGTTTTGAGCTGACACACAAAAATTAAATTTTTATCTATATTTTAATAAATAATGATTATAATGTGTATATATTATAAAAGAATATTATATTCTAAAAAATATAAGACTAAGTAGAAAAAAATCGATGGACCGGTTTTCGAAAAACTGGCAAAACACCGTTAAAATTTCAATGAAAATCAATATTTTTAGTCTACATATGAAAATTAGTTTTGCTGATTATTGTAACATATAATGAAAATTATAAATATATACACATATTATATATATATCATGTATGTTTTCTATAGAATAAAATGTTTACGTTCCTTAACAAAAAAACACTGAAAAAAATGATTACAAAAATTATTTAGTTAAAAAAATATCGTTAAAATTGGAGTTAGCCCGACAAAATTCGGATTTTGCTGCAAAATAGTTCGAAGTGAAATTTTGTCACAAGAATACTCTTTATTTATGCATGAAAGATAAAGTGTGAAAAAATCATAGTGAAATCTTCTACGCATAAAAAGTTATTCAAGGTCAAAGGTCGAAAAAATCAGTTTTTTTGCAAATATCACACTAACGGTTACTTTTTCAGAAAAATAGGTCTAAACAATTTTGTAGTCCTTAAAATTTTCTATGGAAAAGACCTGAGAGTGGTTTTCGTACGACTTACAGTTTAGGAGATATTCTAATTAAAAAAGTGTCAAAGCTTAGAAATGCATGCATGCGGTATATAAGTGTGCATAGCCACATGTTGATTTTTAATGTGCCATAACTTATGAACGATGAGTTGCACGAAAAAAACAAAACCATCAGGTCTATAAATGATAAGCAATGTATGTACACATACAATTTACCGTTTAGGAGTAATTCAATAAAAACAGATTTTTTTAATGTTGTCCTTAATTTTTATGGCTTTCATTGAATAACTCCTAAACGGTAAATTGTTTGTGTACATACATTGCTTATCATTTATAGAGCATACAATTCCCTATAACCTGATGGTTTTGTTTTTTTCGTGCAACTCATCGTTCATAAGTTATGGCACATTAAAAATCAACATGTGGCTATGCACACTTAAGTATATACCGCATGCATGCATTTCTAAGCTTTGACACTTTTTTAATTAGAATATCTCCTAAACTGTAAGTCGTACGACAACCACTCTCAGGTCTTTTCCATAGAAAATTTTAAGGACTACAAAATTGTTTAGACCTATTTTTCTGAAAAAGTAACCGTTAGTGTGATATTTGCAAAAAACTGATTTTTTCGACCTTTGACCTTGAATAACTTTTTATGCGTAGAAGATTTCACTATGATTTTTTCACACTTTATCTTTCATGCATAAATAAAGAGTATTCTTGTGACAAAATTTCACTTCGAACTATTTTGCAGCAAAATCCGAATTTTGTCGGGCTAACTCCAATTTTAACGATATTTTTTTAACTAAATAATTTTTGTAATCATTTTTTTCAGTGTTTTTTTGTTAAGGAACGTAAACATTTTATTCTATAGAAAACATACATGATATATATATAATATGTGTGTATATTTATAATTTTTATTATATGTTACAATAATCAGCAAAACTAATTTTCATATGTAGACTAAAAATATTGATTTTCATTGAAATTTTAACGGTGTTTTGCCAGTTTTTCGAAAACCGGTCCATCGATTTTTTCTACTTAGTCTTATATATTTTAGAATATAATATACTTTTATAATATATACACATCATAATCATTTTTTTATTAAAATATAGATAAAAATTTAATTTTTGTGTGTCAACTCAAAACTTTTTTTTCATTTCAATTTTAACGGTTTTTGGGCTTTTTTTCAAAAAGCGCTCTAACAATTTTTTTAAAAATTCACCAAAATATGCAGAATTTAATAGGCTTTCATAATAAGAAATAACCCCAGAGGGGTGTTGTTATCGTTATTTAAATTTTCAGGAGAGCGCCGTGCTCTTTTTGAGAATTTGGCTATAAAATATAAACGGTTCAGAAAAATATTAACCTCTTTTCGAGAAAAATATTTCCCATAAAAAGATAGTAAGGGTCATCGAAAGCGTTTACCATATAGTGTGTACCAGTTTTAAGATATAGAGTTCCAAATTCCAAACTGTGACTTACATCACCATAATGAGATCTTGATAACTTTTATCGGGTGACTTGGGATTTCGATTTTGGTACCCATTTTCTTTCAAAGCGGCTGATAGAGCCACAAATACGGTGTCTTACCCCTTTCTTTGGATCAAACTTGATATATCCAAAAGTCTGTTTAAATCAATTTTTTCATTCTCGATGATTAAGAGAAAGTTGGGCGAAATAAATTAATAAATTTTTTTTACTTCAATAACCATGCCCTAAGATTGATGTATTCAGTGACCCTTATTATATTTTTAGGGGGACATTTTTCTCGAACAGAACATTTACATATTGAGTTCGAGTTCTTAAAAAATGACTTTTAAAAATTCTAAAGGGCCAATTGACTGGGATCGGGAGAATTCTAAACAGGAATTTATTTTTAGAGAATTTTGGGCTGTAGCTTATATCGGAAGTAAATCACTAGGAAAGCCTTTCTTCAATACACTCAGCGAAATCGCCAACATCGAAATTGGCTCGCTGCTCAATTACCTTAATAGAACTAACTGGATATAGATATCGTAAGTTAGGTAATTTTTTTCATCCACTTATACCAGTCTGTCGGATCACTTTTGTGGTATTAAAATGGCACTTTTAGTGCTACTTAGGGTTTCAGCTTGCTTCGCTAAACCACCACTCTAACCTAACCCATGGGAAGTACCACGCCTACTTGTCCGGTTTCGTATTGGCTTTGGGCAGAGCTTGCACTTACCGTCCTTAATATTTATGTGTATTATGGTTGCATTATAGTTCAAAATACTCCTAAGGTTGCATTTTGAATATATTTTTTGTATGGGCCGTAGGCGTGTTCGTTGACCGATTTCAATCATTTTCCACAAGTCGATCTAGCTTTAATAACAGAGGCAATGCATTAAATTTCATTGAATTAACTTGCTGAGTTTTCCCGTGAAAAATATTTCCACAGCCAGCCAGCCAGACGGACATGGCTATATTGATTCAGGAGGTGATTTTGATCAAGAATATACATATATACTTTTCCATACTTGCCCCCTTCTTCTCTGAAGAAGTAAGTGTACCCTGAGTGGCGTCAACCATATAGGCAGTACCAATTTTAAGGTATAGGGTTCAGAACTTAAAACTATGACTCAAGGCAGAAAAAAAGTAGTATCAGAATATTTCAAATAATATCAATAAAACTTTCTGGCTGAATGAGATCCTGAGAAGTTTTTTTGATAGTTTGAGGTCGCCAATTCAGAATCTGGTAACCATTTTCTCTATCGGATCTGAGATAGTCGCATATGGGGTGCCTAGCCCCTTTATTTTGCAGTAAAATTGTACTGCCCAAAACGTTTTTCGAGGCAATCCAAATAAATTTCCTTCAGACATTTAAAACTGTAAGTGCAACCTCTGAGCAAAAGTAAGACGATATCGGACAAGAGGGCGTGGCACCATACAAGCAAAAGCTTCAAAGTGCTATACTGAAAACATTTTTTTAAATAATCCAACAAAATTTCACTCTGGCAGTAAAAACAGTGAAGACAAGCTCAGAGCAAAAACAAGGCCACCTCAGGCAAGAGGCCGTGACACCTCCCATATAAGCAAACGCTTCAAAATTCTATGCTCGAAACGTTTTTTGAGGTAATTCAACCAAATCTCACTCAGACACTGAGAAGTGCAAAATCTGAACAAACCATACATTTGTGAATTTGGACAAAAGGTAGTTTCTGTACCAGGCCAAAGGTAACTCCGATACACATTTTTCATTACGGACAATATTTTTGAATACACCTTAATAGTTTTCTGGACCGATTACATACTATGGCTACATTCTCAAAAAGGGCTTTATAAATTGGACCAAAAATGTAGTAAAGGGGAGATTGTTATTTGAGTAAAACAAATTTTTTGAGTCATTGCGCCGATTTGAAAGTTTAAATTTCGTAGGTAACAATATTATTTGATTGTTCTAATCAATAAATCATCTATTAAATTATTACTTTGAACAAACAGATGGACACCGTAGCTGTAGAGGAAAGTCGACATAGTCCCGTTTTGCCTGCACGTGATTCCACTCATAGGCAGAGTGTGTGTGAATGGCACTCCTCTCCATATACCATGGTACTCGTAGTATGCAAATAAATTGATTCAAACAATTCACAATTGAGCGAAATTTGTTAAACAAAACCGGCGGAAAAATATGCCAAGAAAGAGCGATGGAAAAGAACATATTAATGAATGACAAAAAAACACCTTTTCAAGTGTCAGGAAAGGAAAAGAAAGGCAGCGAAAAATGCCAGAGGATGAAATAAATAGAAAAAAAAAAAAAATAGGAGAAAGAGTGAGAGCAGCGTAGCATCATTACTCATACAAATGGATGCTGCGTGTCACAATTTTTCTCTTTCTATTTTAGAGGTTTTTTTCTTTTATGTTATCCTGCGCCTTTTGAATTGACATAAGCGTTTATGTCCTTGCCGCCGCGTTCTCTAGGTACAATTACGTAGTAGGCGCCGCTTAGCCTCCTGGCTAAGGGTTGTTGCCTGTCAATGATAAATTGTTTGACTGTGCCGTACCGTACCCGCCTCGAGGTTACAAGAGTGAGTCCTAGGCCTAGACGCTGCTTGTGTGTGGCACCTTATATTAAGGGCACTTTAGCTATTGCTCATCTCAAAGTAACAACAAAAGTGGTAGCAGCAGCAGCATCACGAATAACTCATTTATAATTTTATGAAGCGATTTGTAAATTGGGTTTAATTTGTTGTAAGAAGCAGTATTTTCTGCGATGTTTTTTATAATGTGTTTTTTTTTTTTTTTCATAAATGAACTTGAGAGCCTTTGTAAATGTCACGTAAAATGTGATAAAAAAATAACATAACAAATCTAAGAAAATTAGGTGCCGGAAAAAACCCCACGGAATTTATTTTCTTAATGGATATTCTTATAGTACGAATCTGGAAAACAGCGATTTTAAGATTTCGCTCACCTTAAATAGTTTGAGGTATTTTAACGTTTGAACGGCGGAAGGAAATAACGCCAAAAGAAATAACGCGCAAAAAAAAAAAAGAAAAACAAAATAACTCCCAAAATAAAATCGAAATAACGCCCAAATTATTATCATATAAATTAGGGCGATAATCACTTTGTGACCAAGTGACCCTTTTTGTAAGATTCTAGCATACAGAACGAAGGAGAGAAATTTTTGAGAAACGCTACATAGCGACTGGTCTGGTTGCGAGTGAAATTTCTCTCAGAATCGCGAATTTTTTTTTTTTTTACTTTTACTGATCCGTATCTTAAATAATGAGAATTTAGAACAGATTCATACCTGTCCGAACTCACCTAGCTTTTGCTCAGGGCTTTTACTTACTATCTCTAGTATTTATGCGTATTTTGGTTGCTTTATCGCGAATAATGCTCTTAATATAGCGGTTTGAATATTTTTCATATGGGCGGTAGGCGTGTCTGTTGACCGATTTCGCTCAGTGTAGCAGTGAACCGAATTTCATCGAATTATCTTGCTCCCAAGAGATGATTTCAACAGACAGATATACGGACATGACTTTAATGACTCAGGGGGTGACGCTGATCAAGAATATACATACATGCTTTTCCATACCTGCCACGCCTCCTTTTCTGTGTTATAAACGGAGGAACAAAGTAAGTGGGTGTAGGGTAAAAAAAAAAAAATCTTGCACAATCTAAGTGTGCATCTTGTACTTACCCCCGACAGTCATATTTGCTGTTTTATCGATTAATTTAAATTCAGGCGCATCGCCCGAGACCTCACATCGATAGGCGCCTGACGAATGCACAGTCAGTTTTTCCAATTCTACGTTGCAAATGAACTGATTGCAATGCGATGAGCCCTGGGCAATAGTGACACCATTCACCGGAAACCAATTTGTAGTTGGCGGTGTAAGTGGTGAATATCTGGAGGAGAAGAAATAAGCCAAAGATTGGAAAAAGTTAAAGTTTATATTTTGTTTTATTTATTAATTATTCCATAAGAGAAAGATGTTTTTGCGCAGCTGAACAAAATCTTAGTGCCAACAAGCATAAATAGCTTAAATTGACTTAAGACAAATGGGTTTCACCTCAATGGAAATGTACACTTTTTTTTGTAGGCAATATTAAGACATAGTAAAATCTTAATAATGTCCAAAAAAAATGAAAGAAAAATTCTACTCAGAAATAGTGGAAAATTGAGCTCATACCCATTTATCTTAAGTCGACTTAAGCTGTTTATGCTTTGTTTAGCAGAAAAACAGGGGCCTTACTCTGTAATGCGATGCGATAGGAAATGCGTTGCGAAAGCTAGATTCAATGCGAAAAATAATTGCCACTCTGTAAATCTTTCGCATTGGGAGTAGCGTTTTCAGTGAGACATAGTTGCCAACGCTACTCTCAATGCGAAAGATTTACAGAGTGGCAATTATTTTTCGCATCGAATCTAGCTTTCGCAACGCATTTCCTATCGCATCGCATTACAGAGTAAGGCCCCAGATTTTGAATTTTTCTCAAAAACAAAAATTTTCTAAAAATGTTAAATTATTCTTGTTGAATGAAACCAGATATTAATAGCATATGGGATCAATATCTCTAAATGAATTGATTAGACAATTGAATAAATCTATTACTATTAGATTGTGCGACCTTTTAGTGCTAATAAAATATGGCTCAGTGAAGTGTAATGTAAAATTTTGATGAATAGTTGTTAATCCTTGCACTATGGCTTAAACAAATTTCTTTAGGATTTTTGGGAAAATTTGAAACAAATTAAAGTGGTAGACAGTGTCTTTGAAGTCAAATACGAGTTAAAAATAATGTTAAAATTGAACTGCCTGTAAATTGATTTTCTTTTTATTACAATTTTTCATTAAATATCGTCGCGGCGTTCATTAATAAAAATTTACTTTTTTAATTAAATTAAAATAGGCTAGCGTTCTCGGAAATTTCTTTACTGTCCTTTGAAGCAATAACGATAAAATTTCAATGTTAAAAGTCAATATATTTGGCTTTGCCATTTCAATTTATTTCATATTTTTTTTACACATAAAATCATGTACCCTGTAGAAAGCTGTGAGTTAGTCAATATATATAAGTAGGTTCTGACTAGAAATTAAATCTAAACTAAGTAATCCTGGTATTCAACTTACATCAGTAAAAGCACCCCAAGTGAATTTGTTGAGAGAACTAATTCTTCTGTTTTGTCTCCAAACTCACTTCAATCTAGTTCAAGCAACTGACTCTAAGCGAATGGGCATTGGAATAGTTGATATAAGTACTTTTGCAACTACCCCAAGGGAATGCAGAAGGCGATACTCTGTTACTTTATGTTTTTATTAATCGAAAGATTGAGAAATAAAGTTGAAGACTTTTATTCAATTTTTAGAGGAAAGCTTAAAAGACGTTAGGTCTCTCTCTACCTTAAGATGTTCACCTCTAGTCTAGGGTTACATCATTCACTTTTAACTGTTAAGTTTTTCTAGTTAAGAATTTTTAAGTGTGTTACTTAATGACATTTTATTATAGAAAATTGATTTTTTAATTGAACTTTTAGTAATATATTTGCAAAGATCGATTTACATATAAATCTATCAATGCATTTTCTAACACATTATTATGACAAATCAAGGAACGGATTAAAAACACGGCTATAGTGACATATGTTTCGTCTTTCGCCACAAAGACTCATCAGACTATTTTTGTTGTAATTATAATTATATTTATTTTACTAAATTAATTATAATTGAAAAATTGCAAGTTTGAAAACTTTTTGTGGTTTTTTGGTCTGGGCGGGAGTCGAACCAAGGATCTCCAGGTTGGTAGCAGCAGTCGTTACCACTGATGAGTCTTTGTGGCGAAAGACGAAACATATGTCACTATAGCCGTGTTTTTAATCCGTTCCTTGATTTGTCATAATTATGTGTTAGAAAAATGCATTGATAGATTTATATGTAAATCGATCTTTGCAAATATATGACTAAAAGTTCAATTAAAAAATCAATTTTTCTAGTAAGAAATAAGTTACTTTTCTTCTCAAAACTACACGCGATGAAAGTGTTAGTGGCACGCTTCCTATTGCTATGTCTTTTGATTGAATCAATAGGAGGTATTTCGAAAAAATCATGCTATTTAAGTGGTAAATTCTAAAGAATAAATACTACTTTCTAATGATATTTATAAGCGCAAATGATCTGGAGATTCTTCTGTTGGTGTGAAACAATTTTAAAAAAATACTGAAAATGCTATATCCATGCATCCATGGATGGATCAAAATGGTCTTGATCTAAATCAAGATCATCGTAATCTACAGGGAAGCGCAAATTGTTCAAAGAATGAAAGTTAATGGCTGAAGTTAGATTAGATCTGTGTAGAAAGTAAATAGCCAGAGAGGTTAAAGATTACATTATTATATTAAAAAAGCTGTGTGTGGGATTCGATCGATCAATGTTAATACTCTTGTTAAACGTAGGTGCAGAATTTGTATCTTGAAACTTTGTGTTACTAAAATTATCTGTCAATTTGAAATATCAGCAGTTTTTACTGATTCAAAAATAGTTTCAATCACTTTAAAGTCAAACTAATAGTATTTTCATTCACCACAATGGTCTATTTAACGAGCACATATTTAGCCATGCTTGAAACCACAAATAAAAGTACATTTTCACAGCTGCTTTATTAGCCAATTTTCTACCAATTTTTGGCATTGGAGTTTTTCGTAATTTGGTTAAATTCGACATTGTTTTTGGTATTTTTATTTGTTTTTATTTCTATTTTATTTTCATACTGGTGAGTTCCAACGCTTGCCAATGGTTTTGCTTTATGTATCCTTTTTCACAGTTCTGATGTCATGGCCACTTTTGAATAATTTAATTGAAATTGGCTTTTTACAAATTCGTTCTTTTTTAGATTTTGCAAAATTCTATTGTGCTATACAATTTGTATTTTTTTTTTCAACGTTTTTTTCCTGGATGTGAGATTTTATTTGAGTCTTTGGCAATTTGTTGTTAGCAAAGCAATTAGTTGGAGCTGTCCGCGTGTGGGGGTTTTAGCCCTATTTCCTTCTGTTTGGATTTTTAGTTAAAAGAAATTTTTCAAAATGAAATTTTTCTTTTATTTTTAATATGCTTTATTTAAATTTAATGTTTGTTTTTGAGACAAATAGAAAGTCAAATAAAAAAACCATAGTTATCGCAAAGATGGTGGCGACGATTAATTTTAGTTTTATGCTCTTTATAGAAGTTACAGCGGAATACATGTAATTCGATACAAATTTTGTGCGAGATAGAGGCCTGCAGAAGATATCTTCAAATATTCACCCCTGTTATAAAATTGGCATCGGAATTGAATCCGATTTAAAGTGTTCTGGATTACGATAATTAACACAAAATCGGAATTACGTATCGGTGAATAGAGTAGGAATTAATAGCAAATTTTATTTTTGAAATGTGATTTCGATCTTATATTTTTTTGTTTGTCGCAACACAGAGTGGCTTAAAATTGAATTAATTCTGAGAAGAATTGGATTTCAGAACATGCCTGATAGTGTATTTGTTTTTACTCGCACATTTTAGACTGAACTGAACTATTTGATCCAAACAATTCAAGATTCAAATCTTCACAGTACACTGATTTCATTATGACAATTAAGTACGCTGGAGTGTCAAAAAACCTGATTCTAAGGAATGTGTACTGTATTTTATACAAAAAAATTTCAGTATATATCGCACGAGTGGAAAATCTAAGTTAAATTTATGATATGGTCAAACTTGTAAGAATTCTAGTACGTAGTTTCCATATATTTTCACGAAAGAGACAAAGAGCGTAAACAAAAAAGAAGCACTTAAAGAGAGTAAAAATTTACTTTTGTCACTAAGCAAATATTTCGCAGTGTCAGTACACTATATCTACAGTATATACACTGAAATGAATTGAAGCAAATCATATAAGTCAGGTCATTGCAGTATTTGGTTTTTTTTTTCTTTCTTTTGTATCCAAGTACTGTCGAGATTGTTGCACATGAAGCTGAACTGAAATATTTAATGAGTAAAAACCGGGTACAAGACATAATCTGTTTTGAAACAAAATGTCATGGAACATCAACAAGGCGTCTTGCACAGACCACCAGTATGAGATGTTGGGAGTGTAAGTCCAGCTTTTAAAATTTATAGTGTTATAATACATACCTGTGGAGTTTTAACAAAACACCTCAACTGAAGATAAGACAATTGTCCAAAATTTTAGTCATTTTTATTTATCTATTGCCGTTTTTCGATACTTTTGGGACTTTACCAATAATTTACACGTTTAATGATTTTTTCGATATATTTCAATATTTGTGCAAAACTTTTGGATTTTTTCGATATATTGTATATATTGTTTTTTAATATATTTTACCGAGTTCTTCAATGTTTTCCAATACTTTTGGGCTTCTATAAATTTTACGATATATTTAGACTTTTACCGATATTTTAGATGTTTCAAAATATTTTTCAATACTTTTGGACTTTTATCGATATATTGAATGTTTTAGATATTTTTAGGCTTTTATCTACATTTCAGATGTTTTTCGATAATTTTATACTTTTCCCGATATATTGAATGTTTTTCGACACTTTTACCGATTTTTTTGACTTGTTTCGATACTTTTGGGCATTTACCGATATTTTGGATGTTTTTCGATACACTGGGACTTTTGCCGATTCTTCGATGCACTATCTTATAGCCCCTTATACCCTTATGAATTCCGTTACATGTCCTATTAATATTCGCGGTGTGACTTTTTGTAAAAAAAAAAACTAAATGCTTTTATGTAATTGCCACACTTTGGCAAATTTGCATTCGCAACAGCAAATTACAAGTGAATTTTTTATATCAATTTATTTACTTTTTTTCCCCCATTCATAGGTATGTAATGAAATGATAAAAAATACAAATCAAACTGCAAAAAAAAATGCGATACTTAAAATTTATGCCTGCAATTTACATAGAGTATCGCAAATAAAAGCGCTTTCAATTAAGTATTCAAATTAGTTGCGACCCCCGGCGGTGATGAAGCGGCCATTTAAATTGCCGAAGCCGAAGCAGCAACTGCTGCTGCGAATTTTATGACAATTTTAATTTGTGCAACAATTGCGACAATAAATTTTGAATAAAATACGCGCACACTTTTTATATTTTTTTATCGGTGGTGCCCAGGAGCATCAATAAAATACTATCACAAAAAAAAAATACAAAAGCAGCAACTACAATGACTTGCACCTGTGCACATACTTATGTACTACATATACACCTTATATACGTTTAAATACATATACAACTCACCTGAAAAACTCATGTCCGTCTTTGTACCATTTGACTGAATTTAATGTTCGATTTCCCATTTCGTAGCTGCAGAAAAGTTTCGCTTTTTGTGTGGCATCAATTAAACGCGGGACGGACAAATTTGTAAGAAAAAGCGCTTGATTCAGGTGTAAATCTGCAAAAGAGAGAGAGAGAAAGAGTGTGAAATATTGAACACTTTAATGGAAAATCAACTTTTTAGTTGTGAAAATAATTGCAACTGCCAGTAGTGTCAGCAAAAATGGGCAATTTACCCCAGAGTGACACCTATTTGAGAGTGACAGCCGCGATGCTGCCACTTTTGAGAAGTCAGAAAAGTTGAATTAAAAGTTTCATATTGGGATTTACTTCTTTAAAAACTGAAAAAGTTTTGTATGTCAAAAACAAAAAGATTCTTGACACATGTAATTTGCGAATGCATCATCCAAATAATTTATTAGAATCCTGAAATTATTTTGAAACTAGTTAAAAATCCAGCCCCGGTACAAATTCGTGGCTCATTAGTAAGATGTCCGTTTGTTGATGTTTTCAATGTTATCATTCGTAGCCTTAAAAGTGCTGTCGATGTCTAGATGAGTTTAGTTTTAGTCTTGGATGCATAGATTTTTCAACAACCTGCACGAATAAACTTCATGGTCTTAGCAATGATACATTTCCAATGCAGTCAAGTCCATTTGTTTTCTGAGGAGTCCCTTTGGCAACGCAGAGCCTTTGAAGTGCCGTGTGCAACTTGTACCGTTGCTCGGCGATTGTCTTTGAATTATAATTTTTTTAAATTTAGAGGTCACTCAAAGCCGCTGTAATCAAAATATCTGCTTGATATGGTTTTTATTTCATCACATTCTGTAAAATGCTCGGAATGAGTCTTGCGATATACAATATGATTTTTCTTCTTGATTTAAGGTATGAAAAAATCAGACCTCCATTGTTTTCTTTTATATCCAAAAGAAACGTACATATCATCATATTTAAAACTCTAACACTAAGTTTCCACCGGAGATGTAGCTGTGATGAGATCTATAAACCTCATCGTTAAATCCTACCCTTTGCCACCAGCCGAAAGGGATTTACTTTTGACTTTAAATAAGTATCATGAGCGGGAAAATGAAAGTTGTTTTTATGCCCTACACCTAGGGTATATTCAGTATGTCCTTCCGATTGTAACGCAGAGAAGGAGGCGTGGCAGGTATAGAAAAGTATATATATTCTTGATCAACGTCACCTCCTGAGTCGATATAGCCATGTCCGTTTGTCTGGTAGCTAGCTGAGTGGCTGGGTGTGCGTGGAAATACATTTTTTTGGGAAAGCTAAGCAAGATAATTCAATGAAATTTGGTACACTGCCTCCGTCGTCAAAGTAAGCTTGTGGGATTGAAAACCAGCGATATAGCCTATACAAAAAATTTATTCAGAATGCAACTTGAGGAGTATTTTTCTCGACAATGCAAACAAAAAACACTTTAATACTGTGAATTGGAAGCGCAATTTTTGAAAAAAAAATTGGGCGAATTCGAACGAGAGGGCGTGGCATCTCCAATATAAGCAAACTCTTCAAAACGCTATACTGAAAGCGTTTTTTGAGATAATCGAACTCAATTTTACTCTGACACTAATTACTCTAAATGCAAGCTCACAACAAAAACTGGGTGAAATCGAAAAAGAGGGCGTAGTGCCTCCTATATAAGCAAAAGCTTCAAAACGCAATACTGAAAAAGTTTTTTGAGATAATTAAACTAAATTTTACTCAGATACTAAGGACTATAAATGTAAGTTCTCAACAAAAACTGGTTGAAATCGGACAAGAGGGTGTGGCACCTCCCATATAAGCAAAAGCTTCAAAACGCTATGCTGAAAAAGTTTTTTGAGATAATCGAACCAAGAGGGCGTCGCACCTCCCATATATGCAAAAGCTTCAAAACGCTATACTGAAAACGTTTTTTGAGATAATCCAACCAAATTTCACTCAGACACTAAGAACTATAAATGCAAGCTCTGAGCAAAAACTGGATGAACTCGGACAAGAAGGCGTGGCACCTCTCATCTAAGCAGTATTTGGAAAATACTGCAGTGTAGGGTATTTAATGTTTGGCTAGGCCAAAGGTAACACCCTTACTAGTGTTTTTTTTTTTGCACAAAAAGCCAAAAGCATAAAAAACCCACAAATGTTGCCATTAATGCGTAAAATAACTAAACATAGAAATATGTTTATTGCCCTCATCTAAACTGTTTTATTGCAACCACCAGTGAATAATTAGCTCAGGAAGCAACAGTTGTTCTTTCCTGTTAACCAGTCAAATAAATAACAAGCTTTTGTGAACAACAACAACAAGAACAAACAACCCACTTTATGTTGAAAAACCATTAAAAATGTGCACAGCATTTTGACTTTTTGTCGGCTTTTTGCCTGTTTGTGGTATTTTAATGACAAATTTGTTGTATTTTTATAGCATATTTTTATAGTAACAAAAATAGCAACTAATACACTTGAGTTACGCCTTACATCAATACTATTTGTACAAAATTACTTATATGGAAACCCTAGTAACGCCATGGGACGAAATACGCTGGACCAATTTTAATAATTTTTGTTTTCAAATTTCATATTTGTACTTAGGAGGATACTGGCATACTTATTTTTTTAAATCATATTTTTTTTTTTTTTTAAGATCAATGAGAGCACACAAATTTTCATCTACATTTGCATCGTTAGTGCATATGCTGCTTCTTGAATTATGTGTTGTTGTCTCTTCCGTCTCTTTCATTTATTGCTTTTTTTATTCTTGAAGAGAGAATATAGAATTTGATGATAAGAGCGTGATTTTATCAGTGATGCCAAATTAATACTTTTCACACCAAATTTGGATCTAATTGAGCTAGCATCCAATTACAAAGACATTGTGAAGACTGAATATGGAAGTTTACTTTAACAAAACAACCAAAACATGAAGAAGAAAATTTAATGGTAAAAAAAAAGGTTTCCGTATTAGCTTTTTAATGCTTTCTTGTTTAAAAATGCATTTTTATTATTCAATGTTTTTTGATATTTTTGGCCTTTTACCGATATTTTAGATGTGAAAATTTTATGGAAATAAATAAGATAATAATATCGCTGCATCGGTTTTTGGGACAATATTTTAGAAAAAAAGGGACGGTTGCACTCAGCGACATTCAATTTCGTGGCGTTAAAGCATTCTAATACAAAATAGCAAATCCACAAACCATTACTGCTATGGTTTTGGTCCTGGTCACAATAATCACCAAGACTGCTTTTCAGTTTTGCTAATTTATAGTTAAATGGACCCATTCAAGCTTTAAATCATCCCTCAGTTCGAAATTTGACATCTTAAAACTCCAACTGCTTTGGAAAATTAAGGTTTGAAGATTTTTAACACTCAACAATCTTTAGAAATTTTTTCGAGACCAAGACCGCGACCAATACTTAATGCCCAAGACCAATACTCAATATCAAAACTAAGACCAAGACTCAATGTTCGGAGAAAAATGATTGTCATAATTTTTATTCCACTCCAGTAGTAAAAAAATTAAAGTAATTAAAGTAACTAAAGTAATTAAATTTCAAACATAAATAACAGATGTATGAATTATTTTATGGTTCAGTAAAGCAATATTTAAAAAAAAAAAAAATAGTGAAATAATAAATAAGTATTTACTCTAAATTGCCTTCATTTTCCTTAACGTAGAGTATAACTATTTTTACTTTATAATTCTAGTAAAAATATTAATGTTTGGGCAGGCCATTGCTTAATGTACAAATTTTAAACCTCTTCACTTTATAGGCCAGTTAGACCTCTAACAAGTTTGTTATTGTAAGTATAAATCACACGGACAGACCCCGGTTTGAATCCTACTTAGTAAAGACTTAAATTTTTACGTATCAAAAAAATTACCAAACTGTAAGGATATTCGAAAATTTTGAATTTACTAAAACTGTAAGGTAAAATTTATTTTATTGGGGAGTTGTCTTGAAATTCTAGTAAAATTTACTAGAAATAGAAGTACATAGTATGTTCGGTTTTTTTATCTGCTTGACATGATTTTTCATGAACATTAACATGAATAGTTTTCAGTTTATTGAATTTCTTATTCTATTGTTTTCAAAATTGTCTGAGGATATGGGTACCTAGCACGTCCCAATTACAATAAATCCTAAGCAAAAAGTGTAAAACAGGATTTTCCTTCTTTTCTTTTTAAGCTATATAACAAGACAAGAAGAACTATGTTCGAAGTTTCCATTTTCTACTAAATTAAATATTTTTTTTTAGGTGAAAATCTTTAATTGAAATACAACCAAACTTCAACATTATGTTTCCTATTGAAATATACAATTTCTTTCTCTGCTTCAATGTGAATGTGCTGCACTGTCATTCATGAAAATTGTTTTTTCGCAAAACATTTCCATGAATAATACCTACCTAGTGGCCATAATTCACTTCAGGACACGGGACAAATGTTGGCAAATCCTATTAACCAAAGCGATTTATGAAAGAGATAAAAATAAGCAGAGGATCAAGCTGAGAAATTAACACACTTGTTAGCCTTTGCCTAAAGGGGGGAAAGTAGTCAAACAGCAAAAAAAAAAAAAAAAAAAAATCGAAAAAAAGAGGAAATGTGTGAACATGAAGAAATTAAATAAGGGTGGGCTGTGCAAACAAACAGATGCAAAACATGACAGGATGATTCAAAGCCTAGTCCTTTTCAACGCTTTGGTTGTAAATTCTGTAGGCATGAATTCATCGTACAATGGTGGAGGTTTGGTAGAAAAGTCCATAAAGAAATTAGCCAAAAAGGCAACACGTCAACCGGCAAGATTGACCTCCAGTTTAATGGTATGTCGTTTTGTGGGCCAACAACATGGACGACGTCAAGTGAAGCGAAAAATGCTAACTTTTATCTGTGGTGTACACATGTACATACATGTACCAGTGTGCTGTGCCCAGTAGGACTGTGGTCATTGATAAAATTAAGCCATATGTTTTAATTGAATTGAAATTTTATGAAAAAGCGAAAAGCGCCTTTGAGGAAATTACCATTGATGATGATGCCTAAAAAGTGATTCTTACTGGGTATGTGAATGATTTGGCTATGTACAAATGTTTGTGGCCATCCGTGTGTTAAATGAATTAGTAAATTTGCTGACTTATTGTTCGTCAGTTAATATCACTCAAGGACAACGAAAATAAGAAGAAAAAAATCATCAATGATGACAAAAAACGTATGTTTGGCTGGATGGCTGGTAATGACAAAATAGACGTTAACATTGACAGAAAGCTTAAATGTGCTAAAATACCAACGATTTAGTGAATGTATAAAAACATTTTCATTCTTTGTTTTTTCCTAAAAAGAAAAAATATAGAAAGAAAAACCTAAAACAAACTTTACGAAAATTGATGGAATATATTTTATTTTTTTGTTGTCATTCATGTGGTTTCTTTTGTTTTTGTTTTTTTTTCATGCGAAGTAATTTACTTCAATTTCCTGTAATTCCTATGGCATTATGAGTTTAAGTTCTTAACATGTATTACATAAAGAAACCCACCTAAAATAACAAAACAAGAAGGACTTAAGAATCTTGAGAAGATTCATTACTAAGGAATAATTTCCTCGATATTTACATACCTATAAGGTAGGACAATGGTAATGTCATAATATGAATAGGCTGCCATTACGTTAGGTAAGGTTACTCATATGTGAGCGCGGGAGATGGCAACTGTCATTGCGTTAAAAATAAGAAACTCTCTATTTTCTGAAGGTGTGATATACTATGTACATATGTGAGTATATGACATTAAGTTGAGAAAATGTATGTACTTTTGTATTCTCCTGAAACTCTTAGAAGATGATAGTACCTTTTGCGGCATTTTGAATTGTTGTTCGCAAAAAATTTGACGCCCGACGGAGAAAAAAAATATTTAGTTCCTACTACTTTATTTCTAGAAAATTTTACTAGAATTTCAAGACAATATAGCGCCAACTCCCCAATAAAATAAATTTTACCGAACTGTTTTAGTAAATTCAGAATTTTCAAATAACCTTATAGCATAGTAGATTTTTTTAAAAAAAACTGATATTCAAACAAACAAACAAAACAAAAAAAAAAAAAAAAAAAAAAAAATGAACTGACCGCACTAGGGTTCGAACCGTGGTCCGCCCATTTCATAGAAAATATATTATTTTTACTTACAATAACAAACTTGTTAGACCTCTACACCACTGACCTACTAGGTTGTTCAATTACTTTTGCGGTTCGATAGGAGAGGGAGTTGCTACTAGCCTAATTTTTTTTTGTTATGTTGGTACACTCTTCATATGAACGTATGCAAAGTTTGATTTCAATCTGTCAATTCATTCTGTGTTTACAAGTGAGAATCTGGAAGGGCTGCAAAATACACTTCCACAGCTGTTATGACCTCATTATTTGATGAAAAACGCTATCCACTCATGCACTTTTTTAGGTCTGGAAACAGATGTAAGTCGCAATGAGCTAAATCTGGTGAATACGGTAGATGCTCCAACAGTTTGAACTTTAATTCATAGATTTTAGCCATTGTCAAAATGCTCTTGTGACACTGTGTATTGTCCTGATGAAAAAGAATTTTTTTCTTCTGCCATCCGGGTCTTTTTTCACGAATTTTTTCCTTCAGCTGATCTAAAAGGTTACAATAATATTCAAAATTTATTGTTTTACCGGTTTGCAAGTAATCCACAAACAAAATTCTTTTCGCATCCCAAAAACTGATGCTAACACCTTCTTGGCCGATTTCTGAACACAATTTCGTTTCGGAGCCGAAGAACCAGGTTCACACCACTCTTTAACCTCTTGTTTTGATTCAGGATCATGGTGCTAGACCCAAGTCTCATCTATAGTGAAGAATCGACGCACAAAATCCCCTCTTTCCTTTCGAAAACGCTCTAAATCTTGCTGAGAAAATCGCATTCGAATGTGTTTTTGTTCCATTGTTACCCAATGCGGCACCCATTGTCCGCATAGCTTTCTGAAACACAATACTTAAGTCAAAATGTTGCTAACACTGCCCAATGATGCCCAGAGCTGCTACTAAATCTCTTTCAGTCATTCGACGATTTTTCAATTCGATATACTGTATTTTTTCCACGATTTCTGGTGTTGTTGCTGTTTTTGGACGTCTTTGAAAGATTTGGGGTAGATTTAGGAAAATCCTTAAGAAATTTTTTCCATATATAATCGTAATTTTAAATGAAGATAATTAAGTCATTTATTGCCTGAATTTCTCAATGGGTATAAAATTAAAGCCAACAATCACTGTCAAAGTACGTACATACTAGATACACTCATAAAACTTATTTAACACTTACACATACTTAGATACATAACAAAATATTTATTTTTATTTTTAGTGTGAACTTTTCAAAACTTCCAGTTGAGTTTAATTTATAACAATTTCACTTAAAGTTTTGCCATTTTGTAGTTTCAACAACGAAAACCCTCACACATCCCACCGAAACGTTAGTCTCTGAAGAATTCACAGTTTTTGCTTTGTTTTTCACTTTTGATATTTGCTTGGTTTCTACGGTTAACAAAATTGTTACTTTATGTGATGAATTGTTATTTAATAGATGTTTCTACAAAGAAAATTTGTTATAAAAAACTTTTTTGTTTAAACTAAGAACATACAAGAGTGCTCAAAATTGATGACATTGCAAAGAAATAGAAATTTCTTTCCACTTACGAGTACGCAGGGTGGAGAGAAATCTGTAGAACACCGAAAATTTTGAGATTTCTGGGACTATTCTGACCAACTTTTTCCTATATCATTTTTCGAAATTCGCAATTCCAAAATTCATAATGGCGGATACAAGATGGTGGACGAAAATACAAAAAATCGCTCAATTTAGATGAATCTCGGTACTTAATTGTACTGTACGTTGATGATGACGGAAACTTTATCGTTACCGCGAAAAATGACATTTGACATTACTGGTTTTGAGTTCGACGAACACTGTTATCCATATTAACTCTATCTGCAGAGTTGCAAAGTTAAAATTAAATTTTTATTGTTATAAAGAACATAAGTAGCACAACCCTGTGCTAAGGTGGCAAAACAAGATATATCTGATTTGTTCAAAATGGATTTATTTTTTCATTCCCTATGAAGCTAGCTCTAAGTAAGATCTAGAAATTGGCAATATGAAGAAACACATCTGGTTTCCGATATAAAAGACATAACTAAAATATACATAACAAATCAAATTAAAGATTAAATATCGTCTCCTGAAAAATTTATAAAAATGTTTTGCAATCTTTGCAAGGAACTTATTCTTATTAAATGGAGTTTACCGTATATGAGAACCGTCGCAGTTAACGTTAGAAAAAGTCCAGAAGTTTCTGTAAACAAAAGACTTAACACCAAGACACCAAACTCCAAGTAGTTTTGTAGGTGTGTAACATAAACAAATTGAACAGTGAAATCAAACCAACGATGTCATTTGACCAGTCTTGTTGCAACAGTCGTAATAAGGAGATCCCATTACACGACAAATGGCTATAAAAATCTATGAATGAACTCGGATGGGGGGGGTAGGAAATAAAAAAATGGACCAATGCAAAGTATGATTCCAAGCCACAAAGAAAAGGAAGTTGCCAGGATCTACGGTGGTCTATTTTTTTAACCCCTACCTCCCTCCGTCCAGTGCAACAATGTCTTTTCGTCTCGGTTTTAGTCATAGATTGACACCTCTTTAATGTCAAAATGTCAAAAAAGTATTAAGTTTAAACTATTTTGGATTAAATTTCATACTTTTTTGGAATAAATTTTAAAATTTTTTGGAAAAAAATCTGCATTTAATACCAAAAAAGTTTAAAATCATTACTAAAGGGAATCAAAAGTAAGAAAAGTAAACTATAATTTTTATTGTATATAATCAAAAAGTAGCAAAAGTGAATTTTGTCAATGAGTACAGATAGCTAAAATTACCTTGAAAGCCGTGTTTCAACAATTTTTGAATTGGGTTTCTATTTTCGAAGTAATAAGTTTTTAAAGATAGGAATGAAAATGTCTAAAATTTTATTATTTTTATCAATAACATATTTAATTACAAAAAAACTCCAAGCCGGATGAAAAATGAAAGCTCTATTTCGTATTTAGTTAGTGAACCTACTTTATTACTGCTTATTCAAATACTTTATGCCAAAAATTTTGTATTTTTTGATACTCCACAGTTTTCTCGGACCAAAAAATCTAAAGAAACTTACTTAGTATGCAGAAAGCTTCCCCTTTGTATATTAGACTGGGTCGAAATTTAGATTCATTCCGAAACCGCCTCAGAAGTTAGAGGGATTCTTAAAAACGATATCTGCATCATTTTTCTTTTAAATTCATCCAATGATTCTACTGAAGGCCTATTTTGGCTAAAAAAACATGTTTTTTGGTCATAACTTTTTTTTTCATTAGAAAATGGATACCCAAGAGTGCTTTTGAAATAAAGATTGTGTTCTTACAAAAATTTCTGAGCTTAAAAAATATGTTTTTTTTTTGCAATAACGAGGTCGGAGAAACGATTTTATACTCAGAAGCAATTGAACTTACGAAAAAAGTGTTTAAAGCAAAAAATGCTTGAATGGTCCAAAAAATACTAGAGAATTTTTTAAGAAATTTTTGAGCTGTTTTATTTTTTTTTAAAACTTGGTTAAAAAAATAAAACATTAAAAACAAATTCCAAAAATTCTGAAAAAATTCACACGAATTCCTTGGACAATTCTATGCATTTTTTGACACATACACTTTTTTCGTTAAATGGCTCGTTTTTTGAGTAAAAAATCGTAAGTCCGACCGCGTAATTGAAAAACGTAAAAAATCGGTTTTTGGATGCAAATATTATTTACATCACCAAAAAAATTTATAATTTTTATACGCCAAAATTTTTGTAAGAACATAGTCTTTATTTCTAAAAAACCTTTGAGCATCCATTTTGTAATGAAAAAAAAGTTATGACCAAAAAACATGTTTTTTTTAGCCAAAATAGGCCTTCAGTAGAATCAAAAGTACTTCATTGGTTTTTCCCAAAATGAAAAAAAATGATGCAAATATCATTTTTAAGAGTCCTTCCATTTTTTATATGCAATAGGTATATCTTTCGAAAATGATTGATGAATTTTATTCAGTGAAAACCCTACTTTACGAGTATATGATCCTTAGTTTTCTGCTTTACTTATATCTCATAAAATTGTAATTTTGGCAATCAATGAGTGCCCCCACTTGGTTCAAGCATCTAATCCTTATTGATACAACACTTTCCGATTAAATTCAATGCTTCAAAGGAATTCTGCAAAAAATAAATATGGACCGCCACAAAAAAAAAGTTCAATATAAAATTTTGTAATACGTTTACGAGAACAACAAAACAATCATCGCTCAACGAAAAACTTTCATTGGACCAACCAACACAAAAAAAAAATAAAAAATTAAAAAAAGTTCATATTTTTTAATTAAAACTAAACAACAGATCACCAGGGGGCGTTAAATAAGGGCGGTAATAGAAAACAATGGCTCAACGAGAAAAGTGAAAGTTTTTGTTTTTTTTTTGGTAAAAATGATTAAAAAACTTTTCCGCCCTCCAAGGAAACACACAGGAAATACAAGCACAGAAAAAAAAAAAAACACCCATACATCGAAAAATTAAGAAAACAATCACACGATGTAGTTGCCACGTTTTTATTTTTATTTTTTCTTTGCCTCAATTTTTTGTATTTAAAATTAACAACTTTTGTTCGAAATGTGGGAAAATGTAGAGAGCAGTGAAAAACGCACAGAATGATTGCTGTTGAGGAGAAATAAAAAAAAAACCAAAACATAAAATTGGAGCGTACCAGTGTTGCATGTTTTGTGCAGCTGCTGTATTGCTCTTGTTGTTCACACACACAACAGTGTTGCACCTGAGGAAGGAAATTATTCTATTTAGCGAATCTTCTGCCTTACAAGTTTGCCTCATCACGCTTTGCACAATCGGTAATTACTAGGAATATCAATCCTCGGGCCTCTTGCTAATCACGAAATTTGCAAAAGCATTCCCGGGATGTAGAATATAATAGTGTTGCTAGGTAGGCTCACTTATTTTCCCTAAATAAAGGTGATATTTCTTCTTAATTGAAATTTATATAATTTGATGACCAAAAAAGATTTTCAGATTTCAATACGAAAATGAAATATATTTTCAATGTATTATATAAATACACTAGCTGGCCCGGTAGCCACTTCGTTCGCTCTTTCCTGATGCTCTTAATATATATACAAAATCCCATCTATCTCCATCGGACAGTTTCAAAGATATGAAGAACTTAATTTTTTTTGTGATGCTATTCGCCTAAGTCTCTTGAAAATATAGATCCATGCATCAATTTTCTATTAAGATAGCTGTTATATATGGAGAGATAAAGCATTTTGTGTTTTTTCTTTCTATGGGCGTGTACGGCTCCGCATTAAATCCCCCTTAAGTTTTTCATGGTGAACGGTGGATACAATAAACATCCATATAGTAAATTTCATAATAGTAGATGCTATAGACTCAGAGACACAGAATTTTGTGTATTTTTTGTATGGTGGGTGCAATAACCCCACCATACTTATATAATGATAACTGGCATAGGTGCAGAGATATAGCATTTTGAGTGTTATTTTTATATTGGCGGTGCACCCCCCGTCCCTCTCTGTGTTTTTTTAATGGGAAAAAAACTCGGAGAATCCTCTGCCAGGTTACAAAATTTTTGGTTCGGCGTTTCATTATCAACTAGTGCAGTATTTTTTTTTAAAAAGTGGACGTAAAACTCCTGAAAGCCCGTTTTTAAAAGTTTCTTCGGCCTTTCCCCATCGATTGAATGATATACAATTTGAAAACTGAAGCTAAAACTCCTGAGAAAGGTCGGTTACACCTCTAACAGTTTCCAAAAATTTTTTTTCGGCCTTTCTGTATCGATTGCAGCTATACAATCTTGTTGAATGAGAAGATCAAAACTCATTTGAAAAGTCGGGAACACCGCTGATATGAATACAAAACCCCTGAGAGAGGTCGGCGGCATTTCTGATAATTCCAAAACTTTTCTTTAACAATTTTGTCCTTGTGAGGTTAATTCTTATCTTCAGCCCGTTTGCCGAATCTTCTGAAACAAAAGTTCATTTTAAATTTGTCCTATCTTTGCTCAAATTTGCGATAGGATAGTTTACGCTTAAATTTTTTGAAAAAACCATAAATTTTCATACAAAACATAAATGCATAGTTATTTTAAAAGTTTGTTTAATCTTTAGGTTAATGGTATTTGATGAAAAGAAGCAATGCTATCTTAAAAAGACCCCTAAATAGAATATTATTCAGAAAAAAAATGTTGACAGTATTTTCACAATCAAGCTAGAATCAGAATTCTTGCTCTCCTGAAAAATAGCAAAAAGTAGATAGGATAGTTTACAACCGACACGGGAATATGACAAATTTTATTATTTTTTGGGAAAAAAGTTGAACGAAAAGAATGCTCATAAATTTGATATATTTTCATCTAATTGATCCGACATTCAATGAAAAATTATAATTTTTTATGAAAATTTTCTCGTCTTCTTGCTCAGAGATAAGAGTTCCACATATTTTGAGATGATTTTTTTAAATATCTTCACTATATATGGACATATCCAACATAATGGGACCCATTATTCTAAACCCCGGGATTTTCATGGCAACATCTCGGAATGACATCCCTAGAACTTATGGTTATCTTTTATGTGAGTGTGTGGAGATGTTTTTTTTTTGTTTTTGAAATTTAAAAAGCTATCAAAATTTTAGTTTCGGGATACACAAAATGGCATGTTGATTGTTTCCTCCACTTTTCATCTCCCTCTTATAAGTTATAGTTCACTTGAGACAAGTCCGAAAATTTTGAGTGCTGCATTTTCTTCTTCTTTTTTTGAGTAAAATGAATAGTTGCCACGCCTACTCTGAAAACATGTTTAACATCTTTCACTCTTGTAAAAGTTTTGCTTTCTTCAGTTAAGATGAACATCAATTTCTAACTCAACGGTTGCGATTGCAATTGCGACAAGATGAAACTCCTCAGTTTAGGTCAGCGAAGCGGAGTGGTACATGGAAAGCATCTGTGTAGTAGGAATATGAACGTCAATGGCAGCAGTCCAGCAAAAGTAAAGTCAGAATAAATGAATGAATTTCTCAACTTCAACAAGAGTTCTTCACGATGGATGTGAATGTTCAAAAAGAGTCCTTAAAATATTTGCACTTATTTTGTTGAAATCTTTTGGCACCACTGACATGAATTTGTAAGGAATTTTATCATCATCATCATTTGTCTTTTTGCACTTCTGTTGAAGTTCCAATTTTCAGTTTTTATTTTCAACAGATTGGAAAGTACTTGTTTTTTTTTTTTCCTTTAATTTTGTCCCATTGCACGAAATTACCTCATTTATTATTATTTCAACGTTAAAGACTAGTATTTTAAAACAATTTTCTGTTTACTTTATAATTAATTTAAAAAGCTTTGTAAAGGAAGTCGAATAAAACAAGTAATCTACAATGTGCTTATTTTCAGGAGTTAAGGATGCTTGAGCCAAGTGAATGCTCAAAATTTTGACTTTAAATTAGAAGAATTGTAATTAGAAGAAGGTAGATAGGTGCATGCAATTCTTTTATAGGGCCTGAATGTCGCTCAGGAGGGAACTATAAGCTGCAAGAACAACTTAATTCAGTTGTGATGAACAAGTGTTTGAGCTTGATACGACGATTCATGTAGACCTTGCCCAAGGGATCTGGAAATACTATACACAAAAGCATTTAAAAAAAAATTTTATTTATGTTTTTATTGCAAATTTCATATGATCAATGATCATTGATGTGATGCGGTCCAAAAAAACCAACATTACCTTGCCAGAAGTCAAAATTCTGCTCTTACCAAATGAAGGACGAAATTTTGAAGAGAATACATCTATATAAGGTGTTGACAAAGTAATGGCATTTTGAATCCTGAAGTTTAAAAAAAGATAATTGAGTATTAACGAATTTTTATAATTTTTGAGTTGTTTTTTGGAACAAATAACGATTGAATTATTGGCTACCAACAAGCATGGATCAGATAACATTGTTTGTTCAAGCTTACTTTTCAATTTAGTAAAAACAACTACAAAATTACAAAATCAAGGCAAAATATGCACATAAAGCAAAAACTAAACTAGTAAGGGTGTAACCTTTGACCTGGCCAAACATTAAATACCCTACACTTCAGTATATACAAAATTTTGCTTTATGGAAGGTGCCACGCCCTATTCTCCGAGTTCACCCACTTTTTGCTCAGAGCTTAGCGTTTGAGCCCTTAGTGTTTGAGTGAAATTTAGTTGGATTATCTCAAAAAACCCTTGCAGAATATTTTTTTTTAAACTTTTAACACCGTCTTGTCCGATTTTGCTGGGAGCATGTGTTTACTGTTCTTAGTATTTGAATGAAATTTGGTTGGATTACACAGGTTTACAAAAAAAAAAAAAATGTCATGCCGTTTTGACCAGACTATGTGTTTCCTAGGGACTTTGACTTCCTGAATCTGAATCCCGGGTTCGTTTTTTTCCAGAACGTCTGAGAAAAAAGATTTCAAGGTCATATGGAGGCCAAAAAGGGTGATAAACTCGCTAAAATTCTTAGGTCTTAAAAAGAATATGTGAGAAAAACGGGAATCTCGGACCTAGTTTCGGAGATATAGCCATCGGAAGATCAGAATACATATCTTCTATGAAAACCGCTATAAGTTGGGAACCCCTGAATGGATTTGAAAAATATTGGTGTCATATGAAAGCTATTTTATTGTTGTTGTTATTTTTGTTGTTGTTTTTGTTGTTGGTGTTGTTGATTAATTTGTTGATGTAATTGAAAAATTTCGCAAAATTTCAAAAAATCTCATATCTCGAAAACTATGAATCAAATTGATAAAATGCCTAACACATTTTTATAGGCTGTCAAAATACCTTTCATATAACACCAATATTTTACAAATCCATCCAGGGGTTCCCAACTTATAGCGGTTTTCATAGAAGATATATCCGGATCTTCCGATGGCTATATCTCCGAAACTAAGTCCGAGATATCCTTTTTGATCACATATTTTTTTAAAGGATCAAGAACTCAATGATAAAAAATTAGTTTCAGAATTTTAGCGATTTTTTCACTAAACTACGCATGACCTCCATATGACCTTGAAATATTTTTTCTCAGACGTTCTGGAAAAAAACGGACCCGGGATTCGGATTCAGGACGTCAAAGTCCCTTGAAAACAGATAGTCTGGTCAAAACGCCATTTCCATTTTTTTTGCCTAAACCTGTGTTATCTCAAAAAACGCTTTCAGTATAGCATTTTGAAATTTTTGCATATATGGGAGGTGTCACGCCTGCTTGTCCGAGTTCACCAAGTTTTTGCTCAGAGCGTGCATCAGTAGCCTGTATTATTTGGGTGAAATTTAGTTGTACTATCTCAAAAAAGTCTTTCAGTAAAGCATTTGAAACTTTTCCTTATATGGGAGGTGCCACGTGCTGTTATCCAAATTCCCATTATTTTTTTGTCAAAGCTTACATTTACTGTTTTTATTGTTTTAGTGAAATTTGGTTGAATTGCCTCAAGTAACGCTTTCAGTATACCATTTTGAACCTTTTGCTTATATGGGAGGGGCCACGCTCTCTAGTTCGAATTCATCTAGTTTTTGCTCAGAGCTTGTATTTACTATCCTTAGTAATTATATGTATTTTGATTGCGTTATCGCAAATAATACTCTTATTTTTGCGCTTTAAACATATTCTTAGTACGGGCGGTAGGCGTGTCCGAGGACCGATTTCGTTCATTTTTAATGTCCCGAGTTAACTTTGACCACGGAGGCATAGTACAAAATTTCATTGAATTATATTGCTCAGTTTTCCCAAAGTTTTTCCACACACAGCCAGCCCGCCATCCAGCCAGCCAGACAGACAGGCATGGCTATATCGACTTAGGAGGTGACGCTAATCAAGAATACATATACTTTTCCATACCTGCCACGCCTTCTTCTCTGCTTTACAAACGGAAGGACACAGTGAATATACCCTGGGTGTAGGGCATAAAAAAACTTGAGCTTTTTGCATGTGCTGCACTTGATTTTTGCTGTAATTCTCAACAAATCTATGTAAAAGGTTAAATATACAATAGTATGCTTGTCAAGTTTTTGTGGATGTCGGCAAATTCGGTTGATGGCATGATTATTGTGATCATTGAAAAGTAACGAAAATGATCCTTCCAATATATTGATTTTGTTTTTTCTTTATTAATTTTGCCTTATAAATTTCTTGACAAATACAGAACTCCTTCCAAAATACAGAACATAAATTAAGTCTACTAAACAAAATCTTCAAATACAATATTGTTCTGTATAATACAGTACGGTTGGTCACCGTATAGGTATATCATGCGTTTGATCAGCTGAGGTTCGAGTACATAAAATGGGTATATCATAATAAAGTTAATTGACAAATCGGCAACTATGTTTAGTTTTTTGAAATCCTTGCTAAAAATATTGAACGAAAATTGTAAGTAGACAACCTGAACTTGGGTAACGGTATAGAATTACCAATGTTTAATTGTATTTCCACTACTGGCATTCGACGCAGCTTAAGCCCTAAGCTTTAACCCCACAATAACATTTTTACTTGGAGAACTTTTCAATTGCAACTTTTCTTTTTTTCACCGCAAAACTGAATCTCGAGCAATGGATTTTTTTATAACTTGGATTTTATTAGATTTTTTTCTGCTTTTATTCCACATATACACCCAAACGAACTTTGAGCGTAACAATCAAAATAGTAGTAAATTTAGTAACAAAGTTTTTAGTTTGCCAAATAAACTTAAGGAAACGAAACTTTTTGGTGAAAACGCGAATGAAAATTAATTCAAGCGCACTTAATGAGTGCGATAGTGCCTTTGACTTCTGGGTTGGGCGAATTTCAAAAGTGTGGATAAAGTGCTTGAGCTTGCACAAACCAACCAAAATGACGGTCGAAAAATTAATACTAAACATAAATTTAAATTTAACATATAAAATAAAAAACAATTTCGTATTTGATACAGCAAAAACGTGGAGAAGTGCAGAAATTGAAATCCATTGAATTTTAGTTTTCATTTTCAATTTCAATTTCATGCCATTTACTATAACTTGCACTGTGTACTCTACACAAGTTTTCAATGTTTCTAACAAAAAAGTTGGTTGTGCAATATATTGTGTGTTGCAAAGTGAAAGAGATAGTAAAATCGTACAAGATTGAGCAAAGCAAAACTTTCGTTTATACACGCGCGCCTTAAACTTGGCGCTTGGCGGCTAAAAGCTGTCGTTGTGCTGTCATATGTGCGCTCCTCCGATAATAATGGTGGCGGCATTCGTCGAAGCGGAAACGACAGAGTTGGACCCACACCCTCCTGCCCCTCCGCGATAACATTTCTTTGTTTGTGCAAGCGCACGTTGTTCGGGGTTTTATTTTTCTTTCCAAAATGCTATTATTTTGAAATTTTAAGCGTGCAGCAGCTTAGATATTTGTTGGCCGCTGTGTTGTTGCTGTTGAGTGAAATAAATTTTTACACAAGTCAAATATTAGCTGAAAAGTTGAGAAAGTTCTCGCAAGCATTTTAGTTGCTGTTGAACTGTTATTCGTCGTCGTGTGGTGGTATCATCACAAACACAATTGCCACACCCACTGGTGACGGTTGTGTTGATAGGCGGCGGTGGTGTGAAAATACTGAAGTTTCGCCATTATTTCATTAACTGCCATATAAAATTTTTAAAAAGATATTTCAACATTTATCTTAAGCGGCTCTTTTTTAGGAGAAAAGCCACATTTTTTATCATTTCTGCATAACCCGAATGTACGAGCCAGTAGATCGCTGCTATCATTCGAAAGAAGAGCTCTAACCTAGAAAATTGAACTTTCCAAAATTCGAGAAAAAGGTTTTCACAGGACTTACAACAAATTTTTTTCGACCACTAAATTTAAAAAATCAAATGATGCAGTTTTAAAGAGAAATATTAAACTAAGATAGTGACGTTAATTTTTTTTTTTCTGAAAAGTCATATTTTAACTTCGAAGAACCGAACCATCGCCTTTTTTTGTAGTTTGACCCGAACCACTAACCGATCTGTTTTGATTTTGGAAGCGCTAAACCGAACCTAAAACCACACTAAAAAAATGGTTCGATTCGGTTCAAAACAAAAAATCTCTTAAGCAGTTTTTGAAAATGATGCATTAAATTTTGCGAAGAAAAAATTTTGTTTTAATTGAAATATTTTTGAATGGTATTCACAAAAGCTAAGGGTATAAAAAACTTGGATGTGTGACATACTTCGAAAAAGATTTGGGAAGATAGCATTTGCTAAATGTTTTTAAGTTAGTGACGAAATTCTTTGAAATAAGAACTTTGCACGAAACTCCTATAGTTCAAGCAAGCTCTGTTGATGAACAAGAAGCTATAATCCAGATGCGGACAAAAAAAATTTTGCCAAATAAAAAAATCAATTTACAATACATATGTATGTATAATTGGGGTGTTTTAACCCAATCCCCGCCAGTGATGCCATACGGCACAGTTAAATAGCACTACCCGAATGTTCACCAAAATCATTTTGTAACTTTTTCGCGCAGGTTTGTTGTTTTTTATGTGCGTAGAAATGTTTGATCTATCACTTGATGCATTCCACGCGTAAATATTCCATCAACTTTTCAAGCGCGAGCGGAGAGGAAGTGATCATTGAAAAATTATTTGAAAAAAATCGATTATGGCATCGAGACGTCGGCGAGTTGTAAAAAATTATTTATTTGTATTTCGATTTTGAAAAAAGTAATTATGCCAAATTGAAGAGTAATACAGTAGTTTCTAAAGTGCATATATATTTTTCCATAAGTTGTTCCTTACTAAGTGATAGGCCTGAATATATCTTAAGTGTGCCATATGGCATCACTGGCGGGAACCGCTTATGTAAAGTTTAGAGGTAGATTAATTTCCATTTATTTCAATAATTCAATTCATAAATAAATTATATGGGGAACTTATCTACCTGGGGGGGTTTGAACACCAAAAAACCCACCCCGTGTGAATGAGCCTAAGAGTCATATGAATTTTTCGAGCCTTTTTTTATGAAGACGTGCTGTAAATGATTGTCGATGCATCTAACTATTGGGATTATGCTTATCTTTGGTTACAATGCTTGTAGTTAATCGTAAAGATTGTTGGATCATTAAAGCCACGATTTTTGCTGGCATGTCTCGAAATAGTTTCAATCAAATAAGCCGTTTTATTCACTTTACACTGAAAAAACACATTGATCCCTTTCACCCTGAGCTTCATTTGACACCGTATTTCAGACTGCTCTCATGCAAATAGTTTATTCGAACCAAACTTCTTCGATTTAAATTCATTGCATGGTGTCTGAACACTCTTGGAGGGCATTTGGTGTCCTTTGGTATTTACCGAGGAAAGTATTGTTGTATTCACTTTGTGGCAGCTCTATTACAAATGATCAACGCCCTTCCTGACGACATTTGTGCCCTCCTATTCATTCCACTTTTACTTCGATAATTTATTAACTGGAATCCCAGTCTTAAATTAATTGCAAAGCCTAGGCTACAATGTAACAGAAACCATAAGAGAAAATTGCATTCCACAAAAATGCCCACTTCCTCTAGAGACATCATGAAAAAAATAAAACAAAGAGGGCATATCAAGTTTGCAGAAAACGAGGAATTTGGCATTACCATTGTAAAGTCGAATGATAATAATTAGGTTTTAGTTGCTTCTACTTCACATGGAAGAGATCTAAAATCGATAGCTACGCTCTTTTGTAGAACAGAATGGAAGCGTATAATGGTCGAAAGTCTAAAGGCGGTCGAATCATATAATTAATGTATGGAAGGAACTAATCTAATGGATCAAAATTCACGTTTTGATGGAATCGCTCATTACGTTGGTGAATGTGATCGACTTAGATGTAAATATAGACCGTGCAAAAACCAAATCTGAAATAGGTGCATAAGATGCGATGTAGATTTATGCGTTAGATGTTTCATCAAATATCACACTACCGCGGATTAGTATGCTTACTTACCATTTTTAGTCAAAAAATATGTATGCATACGTGTAAAAAATAGAGTTTTAAATAAAACTCAAAGTAAATTTTTTGCTAAGAGGTTCCCGCCAGTGATGCCATATGGCATCAGGGCACCATGGAAAAATGGGGCGTGGTCGCTGAAAAATCTAACCGGATTTGAACTCAGGAACCTTCTTTTACCCCCCAAACAAAAAATCACCATCAAATTCAAAAAAATAAGTGCTGGCGGGGAATGGGTTAAGGATGTATGGAGATCCTTAGTAACAACATTTTGATACTTGCGAACCTTCAATTTTATGAGGTTGGAAAGAAAAATTAGTTTGCAAAAAAATTTTGGGGGTGGGATGGTGATAGGAGTTGGCGCATCGAGGTCGAAGGTGGAAGAAAAGGAGAAAAAATGTACATACAGCCCTAACAAAATTAAATTTTTAGAAAATCGACCCCGACCACTCCCAGGGTGCCCCTAGAAGGGTCAAATGTATGACCGGCCTCTAGTATTTTTTCCTCCCCAACATTTTATCCCAGAATACTTACCCACTATCTCTAACTTTATAGGGGGCTCCCATACAAAATTGACTTCATAGACATGAAAAATATGAAAAGGAAACCGACAAATAGGCCCATAACTACCCAGGAGTCACTTCTAGAGGGGTGAAACATGTGACCAACCCCCATTATCTTCCCTTCCAAAGTTTTTTCTCAGCATACCTACCCCCTATTTCCAATCCTTAAGGGGGCTCCCATACAAAGTTACTGTTCTTATAAAAATTGCCTCACTGCCCTAACTGGCCCACGGGTACCCCTAGAAGGGTCAAATATATTACCGACACCCATTATTTCTTCACCACTTATATTTTCCCCCACATATTTATCCTCTATTCCCAACCCTTAAAGTGGCTGCTATACAATTTTCTTTTTTCTTTATAAATTTTCCTATGAAATCGGAAAAATTAAACTCATTAATTTGTAATGCAACCGCGATTTGTAATTTTTATTGAGCGTCAAGAAGAAATGCTTTTATAATTGTTCGAAAATGTGAATCAAATCAATTTATTTTGATGAAACGATTGATATTTATTGCGATTGGCGCTGACGACCGGAAACAAAAATATTTTTTCCTTCTCGTTCCGATACAAAATTGGGTTATATTCCTCAACCAATTTTACGCTTCTTTCAGCAGCGTCGTTAACAACATGGAATTTGCGCAATATATCGTGCAATTTTAGATAGTCTTCGCAAACTGCTCAGGTTTCTGGCTCGGTATAAATGAAATCTGCTGACAATCCTAACCATGCGAAAAACTTTGCTGTCTCAGGGGTGACGTAATGGCTCAAATCTTTCATCATGAATTCTTCATTCACTTCTTTTGGTGCCAATTTAATTCCAATCCAACAACATGTACTGGGTGCGAACGTTCTCCTTCCCCGTTGCCACTATCTTCGATATAATCGAATTGCACCGAAGTCTATTGTTGAACTAATTTTTTGAGGAGCGTGGTACCGCCTATTTTTCTATATGTATACATCAAGTTTCATCAAACTGCTTTGAATAGTTTCAGACATATTATGTAAGAATAAATTTTTGGAGGGCGTAGCACCACCCACTTTTCAGGTTGTGCAAATTTCATTAAAATCGATCGGTTTATTTCCATTTTCGAAGCTAATATGAAGTTTCGAACCATTAGCATTAGGAAATCTGTTTTCGAAAAGATACTAAGGTAATGCGTATGAGAAACATTAAAAAAAGCAGATAAAGTCCGAAACGGCATAGCAATAAAACAAAGGAACTACTAGGTGTACAAATATGAAACCGGTAATTTTTATTTAAAAAAAACACGTTTATTTTGCGAAAATGGTTTCAAATTTAATCTTCAAAGTAATTCCCCTCGCTAGCTACACATCTTTCCCATCTTTCAGGCAATTTATGGATTCCTCGCCAAAAAAATTTTTCGTCTTTTGAGACTATCCATTCATCGAGCCATTTTTGCACTTCCTCGTAAGAATTGAAGTGCGAATCGTTGAGTGCGTGTCCCATCGATGGAAACAAATAGTAATCGGACGGCGCCAGGTCTGGTGAGTACGGCGGGTGGGGCAGGGGCTCCCAGTTGTACGATTCTACCAAGTTTTTATTGACCACTGCTCGATGTGGCGATGCGTTGTCATCTTGGAATGCAATTTTGTCATGGCGAAGTTGAAATTCGGGCCTCTTCTGACGTATAGCACGGTTCAAAGCGATCAATTGTTGATGGTAGCGTGCACCAGTAACTGTTTCACCTGGTTTTAGTAGCTCATACCAATTAACACCACGCTGATCCCAGAAAATACACAGCATTGTCTTTCGGCCGAAGCGATTTGGTCTTGGCGTTGATTTGGGTCGTTGGCCGGGGCTCAAATATGATTTTTTTCGTTTGGGATTGTTGAAATAAATCCACTTTTCATTGCCAGTGATAATTCGATGGAGAAAACCTTCTCTGTTTTGCCTGGCGAAACAGAAAATCAATGCTTCCCGTAAATGAGAGTTTTCAGGCACAAAATTCGACATCTTTACGAGCGGAAAAATGCGTTGTTGTATGAAACTTGACAAATTGTGAACTGAATATTATTGACAGATGACAGAATGAACAATTAAGACATTTGGTACGGTTCGGAAGCTCATACATATACGGCTATTGACCGCTAGATGTCATTACCGGTTTCATATTTGTACACCTAGTACACTGAAAATCAATTGTTGTCAAAGTATACTCTGTGTAATATACTATTTGCCTTTAATATGGAATCTATCCCCTCATATTGTTAATAAAAGAGTTACACAGAGTTTTATGCTTTAGCTGCAATAAGGATTTTATCCATTTAGTTATGCAATTGTTCTTTATTTCGTATATATGTATGCATTTGATGCCCATTACTTCAGGAATTCCATTATAACAATTATAACTACAAATCTTGGAAAAAATTCGATAAAGACTCTATTCAAGGTAATCTTAATGCGTAAAATTTAGATTCAAAATTAAGGATATGAAAATGTAAGACTTTCGAACAGAATGTGTTCAGTACATACATACATATGTATGTTTGTATTTTGTTTTTACTAGATTCTCTACTTAGGGCTTATAAAATTGCACTTCAGGGCAAATACAGACAGTATGCACATGGTGCATGCACACTGTGCCATGGACGATGTAAAAAGGATGCCAACAAACCACAAAAAATTCCTATAAATAATAAGATACAATTTCAAAAATATTTAGATTTATCATTAGGGTGCTATATATTCGTATGTACTGGAATTTGGAGACTTTTCTTTTGTCTTTAAGTTAAGAAATTTTTAATTAAAAAACTACTTTAAATATAACTTGGGACTGATTCTAAAATGTTTAGTTAAGCCTCGACTGGAACATTAACTGTCAGTTTGACATAAAATTTTGCACAAATTTTTTCTTTAGCTAGAAGTTAAATTTGAGCTAAATATTGTAAAAAATAATTTTTTTATGTATTTTTGGCAAAACTTTAGTTGGCCGCTCTTTTTCTTACAACTCTGGCCATTTGACTGTTTATCTATTTGGCATGTGTATGTTTGGAAGTTTTTATTGAAAATTTCGAGAGCTTTCGTTATCATGCGAAAATCAGCCACAAAGTTAAATCAACAAAACTAAGCAGAAGTTATCCTTTGCAGTTTGGCAAGAGGATATTTTATGTTAAAATTCAAAGAGGATAAACAGACAATTGCATTGGCATCATCTGACAGACAGACAGACAGACATACGGATAAACTTAGAGGCGAACAAACCAACTGCATACATACTATCTACCACTAGTGCAGCGAAGTTACGAACAGAAACTTTACGTACATGCGAAATTATAAGTAGTTTTTCAGAGCACGAAAGAAACCAACTTGATGTCATTCATACTAAAGCCCGAGACAATAAACAGCAATAACTATGTACACAACAGCTTCAATAGCAAAGATTCTCCACAGCATTTACTTTTTGACCTTTGACTTATTTTTGTTTCTTCTTCTTTATTATTCTTCACTTTATCTTCTTTTAATTTCTAAACATTTTTCATTTTTTTCATATTTTTGCATTAGTCTAATTTGACATTTCGAAATTGGCATGACGACGGGGTATTGCAGTTTGGGGGTTTTGCAAAAAACTTTTGCTACTGACTTTATGAATAATGTGTTCTTAATGCTGCTTAACTGTTACTGCCGTACTTTCTTCTATTGCCTTCGTATTTTATGTTTCTTCTCTTCTCTTCATATTTCATATCCCCCGATTTCCATTTGCAATATCAATTTCAATGCAATTGGCAATTTCAGCAAATTGCCTGCACTTTGTATTGTTTGCTCTTCCCAAAGCAAAGACATTTAAATTTGATGTTCCTACCAAAGCACTTGTACCATAAAATCGCCAACGTTGATTTTATTTGATATTCAAAATTTTAATTTCAATAAAAGTTTTACTCTTCAAATATCAATCTGAATTCAATTTTCATAATCAAAGTAGATATGGTATCCAATAATAAATGTTTTAATTTATGAACTCAAAGTAAACATATCTAATTGTGCAGACCTGCATATGTATATTCAGGCTGTTTTTAATATGCTTAATTAAATGGGATTTATTTACTCTGAATTTATAAAAATGTTTGCGAACAAAGCTAATATTCAATTCCGAAAACACTGTTCTAGTTCAAAATATGGTCAGACGAGAAATAGGTCATTCTGACCTAATTCGAGTACGGTAAATTCAGTGGCACTAACCATTTTGCTGGATTGGTACATCGCCCCACACAAAAAGTTAAAATGAAAATTTCGTCTAGAAAGTGGTGTTTTTCATAAACAATCTTCTAAGTATTAAATTGTGATAAATCAGTGGTTTTTCATCAAAAGTATATTTACGAGTACATGATGTATTAATAGGCAATCGAGTTGCTAATTTTTTAATCAATTTATCGGACGGACTTGAGTATGCAAAATATGAGTACTAAAAACTGAGCTCAGATTCTCATAGGTCTGACCACAAGTAACAAGAAAGTGAATGTTCCCAGGACCTATGGTGGTTCATTTTTTGAAGCCCCTACACCCGTCCAGTTCAAACATGGTTTTCTGTCCTCAGTTTTTATAGCCATTTATGGTGAATTATTGTACAATAATAACAAAACTACATATGTACTCTCTCTTAGCAAAATTAATTGCAGACTGTTGATTGGTGTTACAACTGGACACTGCCTGATTGGACACCATGCATACAGGATGGGATTAATATCAAATAACTGGTGCAGAAACTGTTCCGAACCCGATGAGGAAGAAACGGTTGAGCACGTCTTGTGCTATTACCCGGCGCTAACCAGACGCAGAATGGCAACTCTTGGGCAGGCTATGTTCGGCTCCATAAATGAGATAGCTGGAATAGCATTATCGAAACTAATGAATTTCGCCTTAAAAACTGGAACCTTCGATAATGATGAAAATCATGAAGCCAGAACACTGCTATTCTCCTAACTGAAGGGAGTTTTGTGGTAACGCTATGGACCTAGTTGGTCTATGTGAGGTTTTTTTGCTTACGCGATTACCGCCACCCTAACCTAACCTAACCTATGGTGAATTGGGACCTTTTTGTTACGAATATGATCTCGGTTTTTTCGTATAACGCCAAGATCATACGTTATCCTTACACAAAAGTAAAAAAATCACTGTTTTGAGGTCTACTAAAAACTATATAACAAAAACAACAAATAGTAAAATTTCTTCACGGATAGCAAAAATTACCCTTAACAAGTCATACATACACTATTTTTCAATTGGATCACTACTTCCTGAATTATAAGCCTTTAAAAAAAGGATATCTCACAATAATAAGCAATGGCTATTTTCGGACCGAAAAACTAAATTTTAAAATATGTAGGTTTTAATTGTAGCTAGCGTAGTATGACAAAAAACCAGAGTGTTTTACCAACTAAAAACAATTTGGCACTTTTTAACACAGACGGCGCTAGTGAGCCTTATGATCTATACATATGGCGTTCTTGTACAGAGAAATTTATCATTTGGAATATCCTAATTGGATAAGTACCGCGTTCTCTTTCAGTAGAAAACCAGAGTCAAAGGTTCGAGTGTGACTTCTTACAAGAATTAACTAAAACTGATCTGATGAGACTATATGGGCATATCCGAAAATAATCTCCTCTTATATGACCCAGGTTTTAAGAAATTTTTTTTTTTTGTCATGTTCAATAACCAAATGTGGTGGAATATATTCCTGGGCGTATAAAATGAAATGCCCGATAGGTGAACAAGAAAATTTCGAGCAGAGAGGGTGTCAGGAGATCGTTTTATCTAAAAATTTTGGGAAAATCGCGATTTCCGATAATATACGGGGAGCACATATTTCAGAAGTAATAGATAAGTATGCTACGGGGCACCTTTCCAAATATTCTGGAGTAAAATTCAGAAAAATTGTAAGTGGGTCGTGGCGAAAAAATGGGTTAAAATGTCTAAATCGCCCATTACGGTCACATAACAGGTCTTAAAATTCTGAAAAAATTCCAGTAAATTCCTTGACGAAAAATAAATCGACTTTGTTTAAGATGTTTTTTTTAATATAAGCCACCCATGTCGAGGAAAAAACGAAAAACTCTAAATAAGTAAGCTACAAAAGTACATATAATTTTTCTGAATTTTACTCCGGAATGTCGCTATGGTATGCTCGATCGCATATCGCCAAAAATAGCTTTTTTTCGTTAAATTAAAAAACTATCATAGACGAAATCAATTTATTTTTCATCAAGGAATTTGCTAGAATTTTTTCAGAATTTTAGGACCTGTTATGTGGCCGTAATGAGTGATTAAGATATTTTAACCCATTATGTCACCACGACACACATACGATTTTTCTGAATTTTACTCCAGAATATTTGGAAAGGTGGGAATTTTCTCAGACAGCCGTGCATTCTCTATTGCAGCTTAAGAAAATTCCCCGGGAATCTTGATTCACGATAACCCCCAGTTTCAGATTAACTTGAACAAAAAAAAAAAAAAAAAATTTGTGTTCAAAAGCAGAAAATGTCCCTAAATGTAGGCTTCAAGTCAAAGCAACGGTAACATAACTATGACGTAATAATATATGTAGGATTAGAGCAAGACCAACAAGAAAGAGTGACTCGAACTGGACGAAGATATGGAATAGACGGCAACACTAGGGTTAGAAGGGAAACATCATCGACGGACGTAGAAACAACACTGGACATAGACGAATAAAACTTACTAACATGACAACATTGAAAACGAACGAACAATAAGCTACGAACAAAGAAGAGACAAAAAACGACAGTTAGTTGAGTTTGAGTTTGGACGCTGTTAAAACGTACAAAGTAATTTATAAAAGATATTGATAAAATAAAAGTAAAACCATGTGTAAAAATCTTAATGTAAACTAAAAAATATGAATTTAATTTAATAAAAATATTAAAAAACTATTTGAACCCACATATATTTGACAGTTTTTTTTGGCTCAAGCTTCAAAGTAAGTAAATAAATGCAAAAACTTGCTATTTAACATTAATTTAATGCAAAAAAAAATATTTTTTTCAGAAATAGACGACGCGTACGTACACAAAAAATGCAGTTCCACGTTATCACGCCCATGCAACGCGCGTTGTTAAATCACTCACGAACGTAGTTGAAACTCATTTAGAAACGCGCGTTGTTAGAACTGCTACGAACGAGCCATGCTCAAAATTAGAGTCGCAACGTTGTTAAAATAACCACGTTTCTGATACTTTTAACATTGTTGTTTTTCTGATTATGTGTACTTTTAATCAGCTTTATTGGGGTCCATTGCATAAAATCGAAAGGCAAGAACTGCAAGAAATAATCATTAGTTACAGCAAAACTGGTGCTTCATCCATTGAAGAATGAATAATAACTAAACTTTTTCTTAGTCAAAAATAGTCTGATATTTCTATTAAAGTAATCTCAAAACATACAAATTAAATTCTGAAATCGTTCTACACAATTTTTATTTTAAAATATTTTCTTTTCTATTATTTATTCATCTTCTTTTTCTTGATCACTTCCTCGGGTTTTTTTGCTCATATTACTTTTGTTATCCTTCCCTATGCCACCACACGTTGGGTGCAATAAAATATGTCAGAATTAAGCAACCAATTGTTAAACGACTCCATGATTGCCAATAAAATATGGCAACAAATCTACTCCGCATTGATTCTCGTCTCGGTTTCATTTGATTTTCTTTTCCTTTATCGTTTTTTTCGCTTAGTTTTTTTTGACATTTTGTTTTCCATGTCAGTTCATTACTGAAACCCAAACCCTAAAAACACGCTGGTGTTTTATTCATTTTACTTTTTGACCCTAAATGGATGAGCTGCAACATTTCCACCTCATTCATGAGTTTCAGCTCCTTTTTTTGGTTATATTTTATTTTTTTTGTTTTGACCACCTTCTATTTTTTCGCCTTAGTACTTTTTCCTATTGTTTGTTTTTTATGACTTTTTCGTGCATTAAACGTTCGCTGAACTATAAAAATTCGTTTTCCTCTCCATAAATTTGCGATAAGACGATTTTCCAGCCTCAACAACAGACATTAGGATTTTTTTTTCTTTGTTTTTGGTTTCTTGGTCAGTCAGGGTAACCGAAACCAGAATAAGTACGATTCAACTTCCAAATCGAAAGGAAAAAAAAAAAAAAAAAATGAAAAAATTCCGTAAAGAAAATGGTCATAAAAATCTTACAAGATTGAACAGACAAGTAGACAAAAATGTTTGCAAATGCAGAATCTCAGTCGACAAATACACAGTGCGTTTTTTTTCAGTCACTTTTTTTGAAGTTTTAATTTGACAATAACAAAAATAGTAATGTTTAATGTAAAATTCACATAATTTCATAATATACCACACATAAATTCAGGTTTCACTACAGAAATATTGAGAAAAGTTGAAAATGTTGTATCGTTGTAGAAGCAAAAACAGAAGTACATAAAATCACGAACACATTGCATAGAACCAGTTATGAAGATATATTCATTGCTTTAAGCTGTTGCGAGAACCATTGAGAAATTTCCACCAAATTTCGGCAGATAGTACACGTGTTAAATAGTTTGAAAGACGAGTTGCAAGTTTAGTTTTTTTTCAGTTGGTGGTTGTGAGCGCATTACAATACAAGATTCAAAGGTAATATAATAAAAGTACCAAAATTTACATTTAAATTTTTTATATAATTCCAATGATTTTCTGCTTAAATATCATTATAAATCATATCATATTAAAGATTTCTAGTAAAAAAGTATTAGAAAGATGTTTTGCCATATTATAGGTCGAGGCCGAATAAGAAATACCCTACACCTAACCCTAGAAGAGCAAATAATTTGAACTTTTTTGATTATTTTGAGCTTAAAGCGCTTCATAGTTTCTATATTCGTTACATATTAATCGGACTTTAAAGGGTTTTTTGAAATTATGGGTGTGCAACCTCATTTCGATCCAATAAATTATCTATTGTATCTAAATTTTCCCCAAATAAATTATTCTTAGCATCCAAATTAATTATTATTATTTTAAATGCTATGAATTTCGTCACGATCTAAAACATATTTTGTACATCCTCTTTCCCAATCAGAACAGATCTAGACTGTTTATAGATTTTGTCACTGCAGTGGAATAAGAAACCCGGAACCTGGGTAATTAATTCTGTGTCTCATCACTGCAGGGTAAGTACTCAGCGTATGCTCTGCTTCTTCCAAGTCCTCTTGACATCGTTGTTTACTGGGCCCATCTTTTTGGGTACTAAATAAGTGCCTGTATGGTGTCCTGACATTTAGGGTATTCCTTAAAACGTTTAAAAGCATCGAAAGCCTCGTAAAACTGTCAAAGTTCGTATTGATTTTGACAACTATTACGACTTTGCGGGATTTCCGAAGCTTTAACACGTTTTAAGGGATACCTTCATCGTTTCAGTGTAGATTTTTATATTTTTTCTAGTGATGTTTTAAATTGCTTCCGTCATAAGCCTTTTCGTCTGCTGAAAGCAAGAACTTTTCTTGGGGTCCTCACTAGTTGATAAGGCTTTTTTCCACCTATTTCCGAATAAAGTTATTTTTAAAGGTGTTGTTCACTTCGCAGAAGGCTTCTGGAAGTATATTATGCCCCTCTCTTGGCCAAAGTAAGGTAAGGTTAGGGTGGTAGCAATAATGCCACATATATAACGCAGGGGTCCATAATGATACCAAAAACTCTCTTATTAAAGTCTATTCATGAACTTTGGCTTTTTCAATTGGGTTTTTGTCCAAACTGAAAGATCCTGTGAGTAAAGCAAATCTTTTTATGTCATTTAGGTGAATTTTTGTTCCTTTAAGGAACTGAAAATAGGCTGACCAATGTATTTCAGTCTAGTTCTTGCCAAAGTGGGGCAGGACCTGAGATTTCATTGCCTTCATAAGCCCCGTGTCTTGGTTTCCAGATTAGAGTCATATAATTTCTCCTGGATATGGCTTGGAGAAGTTCAAATCACTTTCAGACAAGCCTTGAATAAATTTAAAACATTATTTAAGATTTTAGAGTCGGTTACTGTCCGAGAAAATCCATATGCTTATCGGAACCGAAAGTACGCGTACATAGAAAATTTCTATCGCAAAACTCTACAGCAAGGACCTTTGCTTAAAAAACGGAAGTTATTTCCAACATCTGGATTAGTTAACCCTTTGAAAATTGTTATTATTTGAATTAGACTCCAAATTTATGAATAAAAACACCTTCCAATCAATGCAGTTCTTCCCAACCAAATGAAATATTTTAGCACCTTTGGGTAAAATCTCTGCCATATGGCATAATGCGTAATAAAAAAAATCGTACAGCATTATTGAATCATGTTAGAGATCTAAATTTTTTTACACTTATTAAACAAATATTCAGCTTCTTAATGACATACATAAAATTTTCAATTAATACTATTTGTTTAATAAAAATAATAAAAGTATGAAGTGATCTTTTTTGCAAAATACGTCATTGGATACTGATGTTCATTGTTTTTAGTCATACAGCTTACTGCGTCCACCAATCGATATAATTCTTTTTTTATCTTCTAGTCAAAACATTTGAAAATAATAAGAAAAATTAAAAAAATTAACTTTTAAGTTTTTATGACTTAAAACAGACCTTGAAAAGCGACTATGCCATATGGCATAAAATAACCGAAAGGGTTAAGTATGATCGACTTTTCTGTATTCTTGTAACGCTCCAGTTTCGTAATTTATAAAAATAGCAAATCTATTAGAGGAACAGCAATAAAACTTGATATCTGTGATAGTATTGCCATTTGTTAAAAATGGGCATGATCGTGACCAGGACACGCCCACCTCCCGTATAGTCAAAAACTTGAAATTGTTATAGCTTCGAAATATAGCTTTGAAATACAATAATAATATTTGATGCCAGAGATATAATTAGCAACAGATGACTAATAGTTGAAAATGGGCGTTATCAGATCAACGACACGCTCATCTTCCATACAGTCTGAAATTTCAAATCGCCATAACTTCACGAATATTTCAAGTAAAATAATAATATTTGATATCTAAGGTATAATCGATAACATTTAACTTTCAGCTGAAAATAAGCGTGATCGGATCAAGTACACTCCCACCCTCTATATAGTTCGAAATTGTCCGCCATTTTATTTTCGAAAAATTTTAACAAAATTTGGAATCAGCGAGCTTTAAAAATCCCTAGCCACAATTTTGTCGTGATATAAATATTCTTTAAGAAAATCGTCTCCCATTTTGAATCCACCATTTTGTTTTGAACAAAGTTGATCCCGAATATGGAATCAGCGACCTCAAAAACTTTCCTTACCACAATTTTGTTGTGATTTAATCATTTTTTAAAAACTTCTACCCACAATTTTGTCGTGATAAGCATTCTTTGAGAAAATTGAACGCTATTTTGAATCCACCATTTTGTTTTGAAACAGGTCGATCCCGAATACGGAATTAGCGACCTCAAACCACAATTTTGTTGTGATTTAATCATTTTTTAAAAGTTGTCCGCCATGTTGAATCCGCCGTTTTGAATCCGCCATTTTCTTTTGAAAAAAGTTGATCCCGAATACGGAATCAGCGTCCTCAAAAACTCCTCTGACCACAATTTTGTTTGTAATATAATCATTTTTTAAGAAAGTTGTCTGCTATTTTGGGTCCGCCATTTTGATTTATGAAAATTGGTTCTCAGTTGCCACTCCTCCCATGGTGTACATAAAAATGGAAGCGAATCATCAATATTTATGCAAAATCTTGGAATTTCTTACAGTGTAACACATTTATGGGTGTATAAAAATGAGAGCAAAAACAAACGAAATCCTTTCTATTACAAAATCAACATTAACAGTGTGCATGCGACTTGAACCATTACACATATACATATACGTATGTGTTTCTGTGTGAATGCACATATGTATGTATGCGTACTATATATGCGTCGTTTGGTCGTTTCCCTTGGAGACAATGCGTCGAATTGTTCGAAAGCCCTTTAAGTGGCCAAATGAATAAATGGTCGAAACGAATGGGCCACAAAATTATCGGCCAGTCACCGCACTCACCTATTGTGGCGCCTTCGTTCGCTACTCCTTTCTTAAGCCCCATACAACATACTCTACTCAATTGTGTTTCAAATTGAGGCTGCTTCTTTCTGCTGCTGGTGATGACCTGCCATGTTTGATGTCGTTGTTGTGTTCTCGTTATTGTTGTTTTAAGTCTTGATTGTAGCCCACAATTTAACTGGCCCTATTCGCTTACATTTTGATGGGAGTCATCGTCAATGATTGCTTGGACAAGATGAGTTGTTGTAATGGAACATTAACTTATGGTAAAAGCCATTTGCTTCACTTTGATAGGAAAAACCAATTTAGTTGATTCTCTGCAGTTAAAGTCAAGCCAAGAGGAGAAGTAGAGTAGGAGATGTGGTATAGTAGTGGCAAGATGACAGCAAAGTAAATGTTTACTTTGTATTAGTGTTGTCACTTGAAAATACATAGAACATTTCGTAAATTACACATTTTTGTTATGAATTTAAAAAGAAGAAGACAAGTTTGACGTTTAAGAGATTTTAAGAAGCTTCTAAGCCTCATTTAAGATATGGCATATGACATTTTTCTAAGTAAAATATAAAAATTTCAACCCAATGATTTATGAATCAAATTTAAGACTTATAAATAAAATATAAAACTAACCATAGTTATCAGTGTAAAGTGAATTTAGTATATAAAAAACTTTAAGATATAATGATAATTTTTGAAATTTTTCCTTTGAATGTAAGAAAGTAAATAACAGAACAAAAATGTTATTACTGTCACTGGATCATTTTGCTGACTTTACAGTGAAAGACCCTTAGTTTCATGCATTTTGCTTAATGAGCTTGGATAAATTTTCAATGCCTTCTGACTGAGATTCTTAGGCTTTTACATCCAAATTTTGATACAAATCGCGACATTTTAATGGCATTTGGATGTGTTTTGAAATGGGAACAGCTTAAGTACTGAAAACTATGTAAGTGTTTTGCAGGATCCCAGAATTTCGCGAAATTTGTGTTCAAGATACAGATAAAAAATTTCGAGTGACCAAAAAATAAATACCCTATACTGAAACATTTTAAAAAAATTTCTTGTAAGGTAAGGTGCCACGCACTTTTTTCCAAATTCACCTAGTTTTCGCAATGAGCTTGCTTCGACTATTTCTAGTGTCTGTACGAAATCTGTTTGCATTATCTCAAATAACACATGAACTACGGGATTTTGAAAAATTTGCATGTATGGATGGTGCCATGCCCATTTGTCCGAGTTCACCAAAAATTTGTTCAGAACTTGCCCTGTTTCTAGTACAATTATGTATTTTGGTTGCATTCCGGTAGATACTGCTCTAAATACATCGTTTCAAATGATTTGGTTTACTTTTTTATTTCCCTGTAAAAAAATACGTTAATGAAAGAAATCAGGTACAAATTGCATATTATATGAAAGGAAATAGATTAGGCTTTCATAATTTGTTACTAATGCCAATGATTATGAAAACATTTTTTTGAAAAATAGTACTAAAAAAAAAAAACAAAAAACTGGTAAAAATTTTAGAAAATTCGCTATACCTCGAAAATAATGACTCGGATTTAAAATTTTCGTTCACCAATTTTGTAGCCAATTAAAATACCTTTCATATGATATCAATATTATAAAATCCATTAAGGGGTTCCGAAATTATACCGGTTTTCATGAAGCTATATCCCAATCTTCCGATGGCTATATCTCCGTTGGTTTTGTGAACTTCAAAGAAGTGAACTAGGAAAAGTTTTTCGGTGTTCTACCGAATCCAAACCACCCTGTATACTTTTCCATACCTACCACGGCTCTTTGTCTGCATTACAAACGGAAGGACAAAGTGAATTTACCTTGAGTGTAGGGTATAATACTAGTAGCAGTGTTACCATTGGCATGGCGAAAAATTAAATACCTTACATTGCAACATTCTTAAAATTTTACTTGTATGAAAAGTGACACTTTTTATTCTCCGAGTTCACTCATTCTAAAAATTTTGAGAGCATAGGAAGGGCCGCGCTCTCTTGTTCGAATCAGCAAAGTTTCTGGTCAGAGATTGAGTTCAATATCCTCAGTATCAGAGTGAAATTTGGTTGGATTATCTTAAAAAAAACTTTCAGTATAGCATGTTCAACAGGCCGGGTCATTTTTCCATAAATTCGGCAGGTGATGGCCAATATTTAAGAAATATATATATATATATATGGCTTTAATTAATATATTTTAGTGAGTCTTTTTTCATGCATTTTGTAGAACATACAATTTTTTTTGAAGGTCCATATGATCACTTTTTTCGTCCGACTTACCGTTCATGAGATATCGCTTTTTGAAAATAAACATATTTTTATGTACACTCATATACCGCATGTCTCTTTATTTTTCATTTTGCAAATGAGGCGCTGCGAACAATAACGCCATGAGTCGATTTAGGGCGTTTTTGAACCCATCACTTCTTTGAAAAGTTTGGGTCCTCAAATATATGTGTATTTAATTTCAACTTCCAATTCCAAATATGTGAAAGAGCAATATGTATATACCGTTTGAAGAGTTTCATGCAAGAAAGGCGTAGTGCGACTTGGGGCGTTATTGCATAAATCAGTTCGCGAAAGGAAAACGGTTTTTACTCAAAACCAAGATGCCTAACGAAAAAAGTGTATATGGAAAAGAATTTTCAGAATTGTCCAAAGACTATACTAGTAGGACGTAAAAAAAAATTTTGCCATATACCAATATACTTAAAATCACTTCCCTCAAATACAAGATTTTTCGATTAGTGCTCCATTTAAAAGTATAATTTTTTGCATAAATTTTCTTAATACCCCAATTCAAACGCTTACCTTGTTATTTTAGTTAATTGTGCGTTTTCTCAAGCTACCAAATACCCAGGTATTAGCTTCTCAAACAGCGACCAAAACCCAGTTCCCCCGTTAATGCATCCCCAAAACAACCAACTTTTAAGCCAATTTTGTAGCAACCCTCACGAGATGTCAGCTCATTAGACTTTCAAATGTCCACTCTTGAGATCGATAACAAAGTGTTTCCATTTTATTTGAAAACTTAATGACTTTTGAAGTGGATTCAGAGCCTCAGGTGGAATTTCTCTTTGCAAGCAACGTTAAAGAGAAAAGAAATCAAATTGTCGATGTTGTCGCCTGGTGCCAACGACAACGTCGCCATTAAACAGAATTCCCTTACGGCTACAAATTTAACGCAATACAAACAATTCAAGCGAATCAGCGCCACGTTCATTGAGTTTTCTAAGGCGTTGGCAATGGCCGGGGCGCGCGGTGATAAAGAGTCAAATGAAATTGTTGAACCTGTCTGCTTGCCGGACTGCCTGCCTGCCTGTAGCGGTAACATTCAACATGATTGGGGAGTTACATGAAGTAGCCATGCGAATGGCTTAATCTTACTTGTAAAGTTGGCGTGGGAAAGATACATGGATGGTACCACTTGCCAAAGCTATGTAAGTACCTATTCGATACTTTTCTTTAAATGGAAATTTAAAAGATACGAAAGAATTACATCAAGCGTTAAGGCAAAGATGGAAGTGAGTGTTATTTATATAGAATGTCAATAAATAAGCCGCTTTGATCTGATAAAGTTCGATTCAGAATAAAAAATACTCGTTTATCGAATTGTGAACAGCTTATGTCATCCAGACAGATTACAGATATTAAAAAAAAAAAAAAAATCCAACAAAACGTTAACTTTAATCACAAAAAGTGGCTTACAAGTCGAAACATATAAGACTAAAATTTTAAAACTGAATTACTTATTCAGGCACTATATTCCGAAAAATTTACCAAAACATGGCCTTTTTTGTTCCCTCCTGTTTTGTTTTATTTTTATCACTTGAAGGTTAAAAATCTATCGACGTTTAAATCGTTCAAAACTCATCGAACCGAAATTTGGTTTAAACAAAACAAACAAAAAAACCAGGTGCAACCCTGAAAATGTTTGTATTGTACAATTTCAGAAAAGCTTATCTGAGCGGTTCTGAAACCAAAAATTTCAATTGAGTCAAAAAAAGTTAGTATTATATAAGATTTTCGAAAATAACCAGGTGGCAGCGCTAAAAATGTATGTTGGATTTTTGAAAAGTTTATTTATGCGTTTTAAGACTAAGTTTAAATTTGTATTTCTTAAATAAATTGTTTGAGCAACAATAACAAAAAAAAAAAAAAACCGGGTGGCAACACCGAAAGTTTTGCAAAAGTTTAAAAAAGTTTATCTGAGCGTTTCTGAAACCAAAAATTTAAATTTAGTCCAAAAAAGTAAGAATTATTAAGATTTTTGAAAATAAACCGGAGGCAACCCTAAACATTTATGTTGGATTTTTAAAAAGTTTATTTAAGTGTTTTTAGACTAAATTTAAATTTTTATTTTTTAAATAAATAGTTTAAGCCAAACTAACAAAAAATAAAAAAATATAGAAAAACCAGGTTGAGGGTTACTAAACGGAGAATGATGAAATGTTGAAAAAAAAAAAACGACGGAGAATGATGAAACGGAGAATGACGAAATGTTGCATAAACAGTAATATCACAATGAAAATAACAATTTTTTTTTTAAGTTGAAATTGATGGATAGCCCCTTCAATTGTTTATTGTTTTACTTATATAAAGATAAAATAATATGTTTAGGAGAATGATGCACACTTGCGTTTTTTACAAAATTTTTAAAATTTAAAAAAAAACACACTTGCTGTCGAAAAACCAAAACTAAGTGTTTTAAAAAAATTTACAGTTAGAATAAGAAAAACTGAGCGGAGATAGTCGAAATAAATCAAAAAAATTTTTTTAAGAGTTAACACAGAAAAACAGTAGCTGAAATATATATACAAACAATGTCGTATAAGTTTTTTTTTTTTAGAAAATAGCGTAATATGCGAAACGGGCAAGTTAAGTGCACTAAGAAGCGGTAAGGAACAGGATGGAGAATGACTTTAACTCTTTATGTTATAATTTCATAGTAAAATATTAGAATTTTTTTTTTTTTTTCCAAGTAAATAGTATAGAAGCTCTGTTTAAGTATCTGCATTAAATAGTGGAAACATCAAATTTTAAATTTAAACATGGTTTTGAGCCTCGGGACTTTGAATGGTTAATTTTTTGGAGAATTTGGTTTCAATTATTGTACTTTTCATTTCGGAAGCTTTTTGATGAAAATAGTGAGTCACACGATAAAAAGCATCAGAATCTTTTAAGTGGAGAATTACAGGTACTACATCAGAATCTTTTATGTGGAGAATTACAGGTACTACAAATAATATTGTTTGTATTTACGATAAAGTAACCGTTTAGGAAATATTCGATAAAATTTAATTTTACGACTTTTTGCGGTTTTTTAAGAATATTTCTCGATTGGTTACTTTTTTGTTAATGCAAATCAAGGTTATTTGTAGAACCTGCAATTCTCCACAAAAGAGATTCTAATACTTTTTATCGTTCCACTCACCGTTTTCATCAAAACGCCTCCTAAATGAAAAGTAATTGAAATCACACGGATTTCGGAATTGATCTGTATACCCTTTCATCATATATGTTGGTGGTATAGAGGTTTATAAGTTTGCACGATAACTTTAATTGAAAATAATAACGTATGCGGCCAATAACTTAGTTATTTTTTTTATTTTTTTTTATTTGTGAGATCAATCTCAATCAATTTTTTTTTAATTTAAATAACTAAGTATTTTTATTTTATTTTAAAATTATTTTTGTTAAGAACCTATTTGCACCCCGCGGGAGATAAAAATTGTCACTGAAAATCGTATTCTTTGAAAAGCTCCTGAACTCCCTTAAAAAAAGTATCGTCTGTTCCCATGAACACTACTGCTCCAAATGAGTTAGAAAGAAAACAATCAAGTAAGGTGAACAGCTGAGTCTAACAATTGCTTTGAACATAAGATGATTTTAGTCTATATTTTTTGTACGACAGTTGCTTGGAAATGAACGAATGGACAACCTAATGCTGAATTTATCCTTGTCACTCAAAATCGAAACCAACATCCAGCAAAAGCAAAAGCATTGACTACCATAACTTCAGCAATTAACTAAACTTAGAAGGTGCATACCTATGTATACCTTTAGAAACATGTACGTCTCCTTTGCAGGATAGTGGCGGCGGCAACAACTCCAACTCCAACGACGACATTGAAAGCCAGTCAGCTGAACTAAATAATTGCTGACAACGAACGCTTGCTTGTGAACATCTCTTTCGCTAAGGGAGCCAAAAAGACTCTACAAAAAAGAAAAAAGGAACAAGTCGAGTAAGAAACATACGAAAAAGTTCATTAGCGCGCACTGATCACTGCTATAACGGATGTGGAGGCGGAAGTGCACCGGTTACGGCATATAAAAGAGACGAGCGCTTTTCCCTGCCCACCACCGTAGTGACTTTAGTGTCTCATAAGTAGCGCACTGGTAAATCCAGCACTTTGCATGTCACACGAACACCATAGCAGTAGCTCTGCCACTATCACTAGCAACCGTTGACAAGGCTGAAAACGACGACAGTGCACGACAGACATAAATAATTACTAGTGCTGTTTAGATGTCATTAGAGCGAGAAGGATAACGTTTTTCAGTGTGAGTGTGATACCAAAAATGTGCCGGAAATGTCATGGAAATCATTGTGGACGTAAGTGAGGACAGTGGCGACGTGTCGATTGTCTTGTTACTACTTGTTTCCTTTGTATAATTAAAAGATTTCGTAAAAGTAGAGAATTTGGTAGGTAACAATTCGAAAGCTTTTCGTTCTTGTCGCCGTTTCAGTCACTTCGAAGTTTGATTTATTGCTTGAAAACCCATGAATGAGAAACAATTTCTGGAATCCCTTAACTCTAAAGTTCTTGCACTTTTAAAGCAGCGATTATCAACTAAGTAGACTTACAAAGAAGAGCGCCGTTCTCATTTCATCTACAAGATTCTGCTTGTCCAGATTATTTTTTCTTTGCCATAAAAGCAAATCGTTTCAAAAATGTTATGACTTTAGGATAAAACCTACAAAAAACCATAAAAGCCAGCAAGGTATGGCTTTGTTGTTTGCTATGGCTTTTTATGCGCTTTTTGTTTTATTCACATTTAGCTTTTTGTTTTAGTCGTCGTTTGTTGTGGAAAATAACAGCATCAAACACTAAAAAAAAAAAAATATCCGTAATTCAAGTCCTTTATGTCAAAGTTGACAACTAGACGGTCGTTTACTTTTTGTTGTTTTACTAGCCGTCATTTTGTAGACCGCAGGCGTTTGGCGTGTCAAAATTGTGAAAGAAAATTGAATGTGAAAATTGAGTGCTAGTTGAGTGGCGCTCTTCAAATTAACGTATGTATGTACCTACTTACGTACATTGTCCCACACAATGCATATCAATATTTCAATAGAGATGTCAATAATGTGATAGTTAAGAAAAAAACCGAGTTTTAATATATTCTTAGTCAATATCCAAGTATTGCGAAGATCTAAGATTGAGAGCTTTGATTTTTTAATATTTTGCGACTTTTTCGATCTTAACAACTTTTTATGTAATATCTTTTCATACTTACAGATTTTCGCAATATTTTTTGACTTTGAAAGAATTTTTAGTAGATATTGTCAACAGTTTTTGATCTTTCCTTCAAATTATTCGAAATTAATTAATGTTCTCAGCAATTTCTGTATGTTTCTACTTTTTCAATATATCCCGAGTTTTTCTTGTGTAACTTTTATCAGTCTTCGCAACATTTTTTACAACTTTTTTGAATGATCTCAATTGACTGTACTTAAAAGTACTTCAAGTAGTCTATTTAGTTAAAAAATGTCTTAAAACATATTTATGGGTATTTCTTCAGATAAGTCTACCGAGAAAGAAAATTTAAGTATACATATTTCGCAGAATTTCGCATTTTTGTATAGGCACTTCAAAAACACTTCCATTTTGTGTCACGTCCGTATAGACTTTTGATGGCTTGTATTTTGGTATTGCATTCTCGACCGATTCCGCCATTTCTCCCAAACATAGTCGTCCCTTAGTGCTAAACGGTAGCCTAAGCACACAACACAGATTTCCAGTCGACTTGGATATTTTTGAAAAACATTCGTACGACTGTCACGTCCGTAGTCTCTAGAAATATCCATGTGTAGAACATAATCAAGTTTTTTTTAATTTTATCAGGAAGTTAAACCTTGCAAGCAATATAAAATATGTGGAAATATTCTGTTAAAAGGGCGGAAGTCAGCTGTGTTTCAACGCTAATTACTCACACAAGAGAATAAAAAATTGATAAAAAAAATTAGTTTGTTTGAACCATTAGGATATTTCCTAAATTTTAAGACACAAAATTCTCCACTTTACACAAAAATATAGCAATAGGACCATTTTTTTCAGTTTCCCGAAAGTATACTTGTATTGACTTCCTCCCTTTTAATATTTGCCGATTCATATATGAAGCACTCCATGCCAAGTGTATCAGCTCAAAATTTTTTTTCCAAAAAATATCCAAAACAATCTCACGTATTGCTTGGATGATTCCAAGCATTTTATGCCTTGTACACTTTTTTCATAAGATGCTTTCCTCTTGAGTAAAAAAAGATTTTTGCCTTCCGCGGGCAAAAACTCCCATTTAGCGTCCAAATCCCATCTCAAGTCATACATCATTTTAAAGCTTATAAATTATGCTTTAATTTAAGGTACTTTTAAAAAAAATCGAAGGGGGCATTTTTTATAAAAAATTCAAAAGTATTTTTAAGTGTAAAAAATTTTGGTGAAAAAAAATTTTCTCACCAAGAAATATTTTTTTATAAAAAGAACACTTCAAAATGAATGCGACCAGTAACTTAGATTTATCAATTTACAAACTTTAGTGTAAGCTATAAGATTTTCAAAAAACACCCTTTTCATGAAAATGACTAAAAACGCTAACTTCAACACCCTGTATTTTTACAACAAATGGTACTAAGACCAAATCCTCCCGGACTGTTCTTCTTGCACACTGGATCTACCATATTGCCAAATTTGAGCGAAATCGGAGAAAAAAGTTTTGAGCTGGTACACTTGGCATGGAGTGCTTCATGTATTGTATATTTGCTAGTATGTACCTTAAACTGGTTCGATTTTTATGAAGCAAAAAAAAAGTCGTCCCCACACCGAGTTAAAGGCTAGAAAGACTCTTAAAGATACCTGCACCATTTTTTTCCGTTCCGAGAAAAATCTGGTGAGCATTTTTGAAAAACATAAAAATTCGATTTTCGGAATCAAATATTATCTATACTACAAAAAAAAATAAAAAATTATAATTGAGGGGGTTAGAAGCAAAGGGGTACAAGTGACAAAAAGTAAATTTTGAGTAAAATACAGTTAAAGTCAATGTTATTTAGTAAATTCCAGTGTGGGTTAAACATTTAAACTTAACTTGTTTTAGAACTACTAAAGTATCTTCTATCCAACTCATTTTTCAAAAATTGCCTAGTCATCACCAGTAAAAAGTTATTAATACTTTACTGAAAGCCTACTGCACTTGTACCCCTTTGCTTCTAAACATCTGTAAATAAATTTTCGTATTTGAACAAAAATATTTTATTTAAAAATAATTTTTCAATCGTTTAGTAGCAAAGGGGTACAAATGCAAGGGCTTTAGTAAAATACTTTTAACTTCTGAAAGAGAACCCTTAGACAAATTTTAAAAAATACATTAAACAGAGAATTCATCAAAGATTCTGAAAATTGAAGCAATTCATTATTTCTTAAGCTATGTGAGCTGTTATGCATGGCTAACTTTACTATTTATTTACTACAAAAAAAATTTAAGTCACTTGTACCCCTTTGCTTCTAACCCCCTCAATTCTTTAGCGCCAAAATTCTTGCAGGAACATAGTCTTTATTTTAAATGTGGGCAACTATTTTGTTAAGAAAAAAGTTACGAACAAAAAACTTTTTTTTCTTAGCCAAATCGCCGGTGCTTACGAAGAAAACCTTCCAACCGAAAGTTGCGGCGAAGAAAATTTTTTTTTTTGAAATTGCGGCGAAAAAAATCTTTTTTGTAATATGCGGACAAAAAAATGACTTTTTACAAAATGCTGCGAAGAAAATCACTTTTTACAAAATTATATATAAATAATTATTATGAAATTATTTTGAAAAAATAATTTTTTCAGCGAAATTTTTTCTATTCCTTTTTTCGAAAAAATTTGCATTACTAATCGAAAGTGTGATTTTTTACGCTGTCTTTTTAAAAAAGAGATTTTCTTCGCCGCATTTTGTAAAAAGTGATTTTCTTGTCCGCATTCGCACAAAAATGATCTTTTTCGCCGCAGTTTGAAAAAAAGGATTTTCTCGTCAGCATTTAAAGAAGAGATAGTCTTCGTAAGCACCGGCGAAATGTGCCTCCACGAGGATCAAAAGTGCTCTCCACGTTTTTCTCGGAACGAAAAAAAATAATGCAGATATCGTTTTTAAGAGTCCTTCCAACTTTTGAGTTGGTGTGGCTGTGAATCTAAAATTCGACCCTATCTGATGTTAATAAATATAGCCAGAAAAACACACAAGCAGCATATCGTCGTATTTCCGGTTGGAATATTGTTGCACTTTGTAAAGAATTGTTTGAATTGTCATTGTCATCACCAGTGCATGTTTTTTTGTTGTAATGGTTTAAATGGTTGCCGGAAAACAACGTTAACAAAAAACAATAAAGTAAAGAAAAAAAATTGTATCAATTTTGAATGCATTGTCGTTTTGGAAAAATGGTGGGAGGATAATTTTATTTATATTATTTTAATTACTTATCCTTAAATTTAAAATTTTTAAAATTTTCTTTGAATGAAGCTTATAGGGCTATTCTGGCGACAGTATTAGAGCTGTCAAACAGCTCACCACAGTCTTCACTGCTACGAAAGTAGTAACGAAGATGTTTTGGTATTCTGGTAGCATTTAGAAAGCTCTTTTCCGTCTTTATGAATACGACTTTGAATACCTGCTACGTAGGAGGTCTTAGAGTGATCTTAAAGCTATTAGTTGCTTGCTGTCAGGTTTCTATTATGTGAAAAGTGAAAAATTAAGAAAAATTTGATTTTATTGCTTGTTTTTTAATTTTTTATCATAAAACAGCTGAGCTTAATGTTAGATTATCGACTGTTAATATTTTTTTTTAAACCAAATTTAGCTCGGGATATCGGGATATAGCTTTAATAAAAACCGGTATAAGTTCGGAACCCCTAGCTGGATTTTAATAATATTGCTGTCATATCAAAGGAATTTTAACTATCTACAAAATCGTCGTACAAAAATTTTTAATCCGAGTCAACATTTTCGAGATATGGCGTATTTTAAAAAGTTTTACCCAGTTTTTTATTTTTAAAGCACTATTTTTCCAAAAAATGCCTGACTAACCTATAGGTTCTGTAACAAATTATGGAATCCTAATCAATTTTATTCGATTTGATATGCAAATTATACATCATTTCCTTCATTAGCACATTTTTTATAGGAAAACAAAAAAGTAAGCCAAAGAAATTTTCATGAACAACAACAACGAAAATTCGGAATTTTGCTAGCAAACTAGGTGTTGGATATATTATAGACCGCCACGAAGCCGGTATTGGATTTTTGGGATTTTCAAATCTTGAGCTGCGGCCAAAGCCGCCCACTTACCCCAACTCTTATGCAAAATTAATGTGGGAAAAAAATCGGCTCAAATTTCAGAAAAGTCGTAATATCTCGAAAACTACTAGCCAGATTTCAAAAATTTTGTGTTCAGTATTGTGGCTTATTAAATTACCTTTTATACGCCGTTTTTGTTAATATGCAAGACATTTTCGGAAAAATAGTGCTTTAAAAACGAAAAAACTGGTAAAAATTTTCAAAAATTCGCCATATCTCCAAAACCATGACTTGGATTTAAAACTTTTGCATGACGGTTTTATAGCCAGTTAAAATGCCTTTCATATGACACCAATATTATTAAAATCCATTAAGGGATTCTGAACTTTTACCTGTTTTCATAAAAGCTATATCCCGATCTTCCGATGGCTATATCTCCGAAAGTAGATTTGACCAGAGCATTCTGTTGTTGTTGTTGCTGTAATTAATTTTAAGAGCCCTATTTGGGCAAAAAAAATATAAAAAAAAACAACAACAGTTTTTAAAGTAAAATTGTTGCCTAAGGTTTGGCAGTTGTTAAAATTTTATTTGTGTGAGTGAAAATGATAAAGGGAAAAACAAAATTATAATTATTTTGGTTTAATATTTGATCTAATAGTTACAAAAGAAAGTTTGTGTAAAAACATGTACCAACAATTTATGCACAATATTATATGGCGGCGCGCAAGAACAACTTATTTTGCATGTCAAAATAAAAAAATGTAACCTGGCATCTTGCCTTGCTATCTGTCAAAAGTCTAGAATCAAAACAAAAAATTTTGACATTTTCGTAGTTTAAGAAGATGCAGCATTTGTTATCGCTGCAACCAGTGTAATTCAACCATATTATTTTGCACAATTCGACAAGTTCACCACTAAAGCTTTTGAGTGGTGAATTTATGAGCTTTTTCTAAAAGATTTCTGCGCCAGAATACCGAATGTCTTCGGGAGTCTTAAAAAAATCTATGAAAGTAATTCTGACATGTATTGCGAAAGACTTACTGCTGTCTAAGCCAGAATAGCTCTATTAGAATGTGAGTTGTTTCTGCAATTTAAACATAAGTCTTCTTAATAATTTGCCACTATTTCATCCGTCAAAAACAGCTCAATCTACATATCTCTGTTTTTCCATTTTATTGTTTTTGATGTTTTCGGCAGTTTAAAAATTTTCTACTGAACACTCTGTTATGCAAATTGGGACTTTTGCCACAAAACTTTCTTCTTTTTGAAGAACATCTTTATTTAGTTAGTTGTCATTGAATTCTCTTAAAAATTTTGTTAAAAAATTTTAGTTTCTCTGAACACAGACCGTGAATCGCTGTACAATTTAATGTACTTTGAACTTCATTTTTTTTTTTTTGCTTAGTGTTTAAAGTTCCGTAGATTTAAATGCTTTAGTTGCTGAATTGTTTTCAATGTATACATAGATACTCGTACTTTACGTATATAAATTAATAAAAATTTTATTTTAATATTTGCGTGATTCACACAAAGAGTGTTAATGATGCGAATTACATATGTAAATGCATGACAACCCTTTAATCCAACAAATTTGTGCAATAATTTTCACGCATTATTTTTTGATTAAATATATAATTTCCTTTTTGTAATATGGTCAGTTATTTTTTATTCGAAACATTTAATTTTTTTTTTTTTTTCAATTAATTTATTTGCATTTATTTATGAAACTGATATTTCCATTTATTAATGTAATTGTGGTGACTGTCTTTCGCACTGGGCAAATTGTCTCAACTGAAAAAGTAAACAATGAAATGACAGTTCACAAAGAAAATTAAAAAACTTTTCTTTTCCGTTTGATCTTTGGGCTGCTGCGTCGCGTTTTTACGATCAATATTTAATCTTTCTAAATCTTTCTAAATTTGTAATATTTGTAAAAATTAAATTCATTATCGAAATAGTTAGTTATAGTTCCGTAGTAATAAAGTAATTAAAAGCTAAATTTCGGTTTTATTAAAAGTAAGGCAAACCATAACCTTACATTTGGTGACCCCGTGTAAAAGACATAAAATTCGAATTAAAGATTGGATTAATTACTTTTTGGAATTAATTTGAAATGAGTAGCGACGAGAAAGGCGAAGCAAGCGCCACTTCATCAAAAAACAACGCAGTACCAGTCGGCCCTGCAGGAGATCCGGAACTTGCTAGCTTAGCAAATTATCGCGTACGATCGCCATTTCCAAGCATAAGTGAGTTGTCGTGTGCGGGAATTGAGCGATTTTTTATGAGGTTAGAAGCATGGTTCAACACCCAAGGGATTGCGTCAATCTCAAAACGGGAAAAGCGCGATACGGAAAAGTTTAATGCTCTCGTGGCTAACATGGACGAACGTTTGTTTGAGCAAGTTCAACATTTAATTTGTAATCCACCTGACAACGACAAATATGTGGCACTTAAGGAGGCCATATTGAAAAAATTTTCGGAATCAGCAACATCACGACTTGAGCGTTTATCTCGAGGTTTGCAGCTAGGCGATAACAAGCCCAGCCACTTATTGAGCCAACTACAGCAAATCAATGCCACATCTGATGAGCGTGTCGTAAAAGGGTTCTGGATTCAGCGGTTGCCACCTCAGGCACGTGCAGTTGTAGCTGGAATTGAGGAGAGTCAGCCCAGCATTACTCTGCATAATTTGGCACTGGCGGCGGATGCAGTTCTTGATGCCCTACGAGCTACTTCTGTCGATTCATTTACATACGGCGTCCGAGCAAATGAGCTTGCTCCTATGACTTCAGCTGCCGATCCTGCTGACCGACTTGCAACAATAGAAAAAATGATCGAAAAAATTGACTTAAGGTTGAGTCGCATGGAGAATAAAAACAGCCAATTCAACAAGGGACGCGGCAGATCGCAATCTCGTCATCAGAGCGCACAGCGCAATCGTTCAAACACCCCTGCAAGAACCTCAACATGCTGGTATCATCGCAAGTATGGTCAGAATGCTAACAAATGTATCAAACCATGCAATTTTCAAGCTGAGCCAAAAAACAACTAAGGTCGGCGGTGACCAAGTCTTCGCCATTTAACAACAATGCAAAACCTTGTATTGAAACAACTCATAATGGCACCGCCGACCACCTAGGAAAGTTTTCGGCACCACCACAAGTGCCAATAAATTTAAATACAAATTTTAAAAAATCTAAAAGACTTTTTGTTTCAGACCCGTCCACAAAAACAAGATATCTCGTCGACACAGGTGCTGATGTTTCTGTGTTACCAGCATCAACTACGCAAAAGCTCTTCAGTCGCCCAACACAATTTCCACTGTACGCTGCCAACAAGACAGTAATTTCCACCTACGGCATCATACGCCAGACATTAAATCTTGGTCTTCGACGTCCATTTACATGGCAGTTTATAGTAGCTGACACCGAGTACGCAATCATCGGATCAGACTTTTTAGACCATCATCATATCTTAGTCGATATTACGAATGGGCGCCTCATTGACGGTAAAACTCAAATTTCAACACGTGGAACCTGCAGCTTTATACACTGTGTTCAGTTATCAACATACGAGACTTCGACACAATTTTCTTCGCTTCTACAAGAATATAAGGACATCACTCAACTGAAACCAGCTTCACCTCAACAAACAACCATTTCGGTAAGACATTGCATTGAGACGAGTGATCCACCAATTTTTTCAAGGCCGAGGCGTTTACCTCCTGATAAGCTCAAGGCAGCACGTGAAGAGTTTGAATACTTAACCAGTATAGGTGTGTGCCGTCCATCAAAAAGCAACTATGCTTCACCTTTACATATGGTAAAAAAACCAAACGGTACATACCGACCATGCGGCGATTATCGTGCGCTAAACGCGCAAACTCGACCTGACCGGTATCCCTTACCGCATTTGCAGGATTTTACGTACATTATGCATGGTAAAAATATATTCACAACGATCGACCTTAACAGAGCTTATAATCAAATTCCAATTGAGGAGTGTGATATACCAAAGACGGCCATAACGACCCCATTTGGTCTTTTTGAATTTACACATATGACGTTTGGGTTACGCAACGCAGCCCAAACTTTTCAACGTTATATGCATGAAGTGTTGTGTGGTTTGGAGTTTGTTTTCGTCTATGTTGACGATATATGCGTTGCTTCGAAAAATTTGGAGGAACATCAGGTACACTTGCGTCAAATTTTTGATCGCTTGCGCAAGTATCACCTCACAATCAATCCGTCGAAGTGCAAATTTGGATTGACCTCCGTTAAATTCTTAGGTCACATAGTAGACAACCAGGGCGTACGACCGTTAGCTGAAAAAGTAGAGATCATCAAAAATTTTCCGTTGCCAGCTCAAGTTAACCAACTTAAAAGATTTTTGGCTATGATAAATTTTTATCGCCGCTTTTTGCCAGATGCGATAAATAATCAGCTTCCGTTGCAACAATTGATAAAGGGTAATAAAAAGAACGATACTTCACCAATAACATGGGATGGAAACGCCAAAAAGTGTTTTGAACGATGTAAAGAGGACCTTGTTAACGCAACGATGTTATTTCATCCGTCACCAGAGGCAGAACTTTCTATTTCAACAGACGCCAGCGATACAGCGGTAGGAGCCGTGCTTCATCAGCATGTAAGTAATCAATTACAACCCCTTGGATTTTTTTCCAAAAAATTTACGGAAACTCAAAAAAGGTACAGCACCTATGATAGGGAACTTACAGCCATTTATTTGGGTATTAAATATTTCCGTCACATGCTTGAGGGCAGACAATTTTCCATATATACGGATCACAAACCGTTAATTTACGCCTTTAACCAAAAACCGGAGAAAGCTTCTCCATGTCAACTACGACAGTTAGATTTTATTGGACAGTTCTCCACAAAAATCATGCACATTCCTGGTTCATCCAACCCCATCGCGGATGCACTTTCGAGAATTGACGCTATAGAGTCTGAATCTATTAATTTTGTAGAATTAGCAAAACAGCAGGAGGCATGCAGTGAGCTTAAACCACTTTTAGACAGTAATAGCACAGCTTTGCAGTTGAAGGCTTTGGCAATTCCTAACACTTCAACTTCGCTATATTGTGACGTATCCGGCCCAACCGCACGACCATTTGTACCGCAGCAATTTAGGAAGCAAGTAATAAAAAAGCTTCATGAAGTAGCACATAATGGAGTGCGAGCGACAACTAAATTAATTAAACAGCGTTTTGTTTGGCCAAGTATGGGCACAGAAATTTCACATTTCGTGAAACATTGTCTTCAATGTCAACGAGCGAAAACATTTCGCCATAATAAATCGCCTTTTGGTTCTTACCAGATAACATCAAATCGTTTCGAGCATATCAATGTCGACATAATTGGACCCATGGCACCATCCGAGGAAAACCGATACTGTTTAACCATAATAGATCGTTACACGCGTTGGCCTCAGGCTATCCCTCTAAAAGATATAGCAGCAGAAACTATCGCACGTGCACTGATATCTGGATGGATAGCTCAATTTGGAGTTCCTGCTAAAATTACAACAGATTTAGGTCGCCAGTTTGAGTCCTTAATATTTGCGGAGCTGACAAGGATGCTTGGAATCAACCATCTACGCACTACACCATACCATCCTCAAGCCAACGGCTTGATTGAGAGATGGCATAGGACATTAAAAGCTTCGCTTAAGTGTGATGATAGTGTCAACTGGTCTCGTAACCTTCCTATAATCTTATTAGGATTACGTTCTGCGTTCAAACCAGACCTAAACACCACTCCTGCAGAGCTCGTTTATGGAACCACCCTACGCCTGCCAGGACAGTTTTTTGGTGAAAATACATGTTTCATTCCTCAAACAACTTTTGCAAAAAATTTAACAGGATCAATGCAAAAACTGAAACCAACAGCACCATCCAATCACAACATTGGTAAACACTTCGTGTCACCAGCCTTAATGGATGCTAAGTATGTTTTCATTCGTAACGATGCTGTAAAGCCAACACTACAACCACCATACGATGGACCATTTGAGGTAAAGTCTCGACACGCAAAATATTTCACAGTTATCCGAGCTGTAAAGGACACAAAGATCTCCGTTGATCGGCTTAAAGCGGCTTATATCGACAATATTCCCACTAGAGCGCAAGAAGACATCGCGTCATCCAAATCAACAACACGCAGTGGCAGAATAATTCGATTTCCTGTCCGATTTTCACCGACCTGAAATCTGGTGGGGCAGTAATGTGGTGACTGTCTTTCGCACTGGGCAAATTGTCTCAACTGAAAAAGTAAACAATGAAATGACAGTTCACAAAGAAAATGAAAAAACTTTTCTTTTCCGTTTGATCTTTGGGCTGCTGCGTCGCGTTTTTACGATCAATATTTAATCTTTCTAAATCTTTCTAAATTTGTAATATTTGTAAAAATTAAATTCATTATCGAAATAGTTAGTTATAGTTCCGTAGTAATAAAGTAATTAAAAGCTAAATTTCGGTTTTATTAAAAGTAAGGCAAACCATAACCTTACATATGTAATGTTTGAGGATGATGAAGGCCTAACGAGAATTTACTTGGCAGAAAAAGCCGCCGCAAAGTAAATCCTATAAGGGCATATGTTTGAAATAAAATGCCAAGTTGTTTCGGCTGTTCAAACAGGATTGTCTTTATTTAGTTTAAACATTTTCTTTTATATTATTTGCTTAACACTAAAAACAAATACAACTATCATAATACCTTAAAAATAGTAACAAATAATATTACAACTAAAAACAAATACAATTTTCCTAAATCCTAAATCTATGCAAAAAAAATGTATTCATTGCTTTCATCTCTCTTTCTCTTATTCTAAGCCTAGCTTGTGGAACTCAAGATCAACATGATCCACAATCAGTCCTATGTTAACACATTGCCATTATTCCAACGCATGCGCTGTGACACTTGTTTTTGTTATTGCATTTAACTAATCAAATTTGTGCATTGCGCGACCTTGCAAGTGTCGTTGAACTTTCAAAATTTGCATCATTTCTTATGTGCGTGGATTCTACCAATTGTGTTTAAAAGACAAGTACATATGTACATAATGTAATTATTACCCATTAGGGAAAGATGAGATGTGATGACATTATTTGATTACCCATTAGGGAAAAGATGAGAACAATGATTACATGTATACAAGTGGTGTAGATGTAAGTGTTACAACACTACACCCCTACCCTTTAAAGAAAAATTTATGAAGTTTATGAATAAATTTTGATAATTTTGAAAATTTGTGTACATTTAATTATAAAATAATAAAAATTTAAATTCAACTGAAATTTAGTTACTTTCTAACGATTAATTAAAGATAAAAAAAAAATATAATTATTGATAAATTTAAATAATTATTAAGGTTTATTGATATTATTTTTTTTTTTCTTTTTCTTTTTAGTAATTCATGAATCAAACTTTTTTTTTTAAATAAGTTTTCTAAATTAATATACGCTTAAATAAAGTGTTTTTATGCTACTAGTATTTTTTTATATTATTTTTTTAATCAAAGTAAAGCTTCATATTTTTTTAAGAAGTTATTATGATATTCTTTATAACTTCCATTAATATCTAAAACAGAATTTACTCCTCTTAATTCTACTATACGGTATGGACCGTGATATGGACTATCTAATTTTTTCCTATTTCCTACTTTAACTAAAACTAAATCTCCTACTCTTAAATACGATGGATTGCAATCCCTATCATAAAATTTTTTCCTCTTATTTTTAGCTACTTGAACTAATTCACTAGCTTTACTAATTGAAACTTGTAATCTAAATCTAAGTTCTTGAGCATAATCATCTAAATTATTAAATGGTGCTCTATTTTTTAAACTATCACTTGGTAGATGTGAAAGCTTTCCGAAAATTAATTCGTAAGGCGTATATCCTGTATCCACGTGAGGCGTGGTATTATACGCAAAGGTAAAATACGAAATCCATTCATTCCATTCTTTATCATCGGCTACCGTTAACAAAAACTCATTGAGAACCCTGTGGTTCCTTTCTACTGTACCAACGCTTTCATGGTGATATGGAGTTGAAAACGTTTGTTTAATTTTTAAAATTTCACAAATATTTTGCATAAGTTCGTTTGCAAATTCTGTTCCTCTATCCGATTTGAGTACTTTAAAAAAACCATATTTTAAAATAAATTGTTCTACTAATGTTTTGGCTGTTGTTTTTGCATCTTTCGTTGGCATTGGATATGCTACAACAAATTTTGTTAAAAGACACTGCATGGTTAAAATATATCTATAACCATTTGAAAGTCTTAAAGGACCTACTGTATCAATTTCAATTGTTTCAAAACCTGTACTTGGTGTATCGGTTATGACCATTTTCTCTTTTGTATGTCTAACTTGTTTGTTACATGCACATATCTTACATTCTTTTATATATTTCTTTATCATTTTATGCATATTTTTCCAAATAAAACGTTGCTTCAATTTTAGCTCAGTTTTTCTGACGCCTAAGTGTCCCGAATGGACTGAATTATGATATTCATCAATAAGTTTGTATTTCAACAAATCATCTGTTATTCTTTTTGGGGCCTCGTAAAGTAAAATTTTCAAACTTCCTTTATTTTTAATTTGTAGCTCATTAAACATATTTTAAAAATGATTCACCGGTGTGTAACTAAATATCTCATCGTTACTATCAAGAGCTAACTCTTTTATTTTAAACTTCTCCATTTTCGATGATAGCTTCTCCAAAAGCGAACCTAAATTCGATGGATTATCACTACATCTAACAATTATTTCATCACGAACACGTTCAATTATATCCTTCTTCCTATTTTTGTCGACTATAAATTTCAATTTATTTAAATTTTTGATGTCAGTTAAAGACGTGCAGTTCCAGATATGAAGTTGATCAGGCTCCTCTGAAAGTCTACAGTTCTCTTTACTGCATCTATCTGCCTCATTTCTTGCAGACATACCTCTAGTTACTACCAATAAATTGTGTTCGTTAATTTCTTCTTCACCCCTCTCTGGCATCAATGTTTTAAGCATATCTGAGTCTATCTTCACCCTCGATAGGGCATCAGCGTTTGTATTCATTTTTCCTTTTTTATAAACTATTTCAAAATCATACTCCGACAGTTCAAGTCGTATTCTTGTTAGTTTCGACGATGGGTTTTTATGAGAAAATAGTGATACTAAAGGACGATGATCCGTGACCACTATAAATTTTCTTCCAAAAAGATAAGGTCTAAAAAATTGGATCCCCCAATGAATCGCTAAAAGTTCTTTCTCAATGATTGGTTTATTTATATCATGTTTCAGCAACGATTTGCTAGCATATGATATTGGTAAATCTTTGCCTATCTCTCCTTGTGACAACACCGCTCCCAATGCATAATTGGATGCATCGGTGGTCAATACAAATGTTTTTTCAAAATCTGGATATTGTAATATCGGTGGGTTTATCAATTTATCTTTTAAAGTTAAAAATGAACTCTCACATTCATCAGACCAAATAAATGGTTGATTTTTCTTTAAAAGATTGTTTAAACTTTTTGCTATTTTCGCAAAATCTGCAATAAATCTTCTGTAGTAATTGCAAAATGCTATAAATCTTCTTACTTCATCTGCATTTGTGGGAATAGGATATTTTTCAATCGTCGCGTATTTCGACGGATCAGGTTTAATACCGTTTTGCGTTATTAAATGTCCTAGGTAAACCGTTTCTGTCTTTAAAAAATTGCATTTACCAGCATTTAATTTTAAATTGTATCTTTGTAATCGTTCAAGGACTTTTTCTAAATTTGAATTATGGTGTTTCAGACTACAACCAAATATAATTATATCATCAACATATAAAAATGCACTCGAGTCTAAGCCGCTCAAGGCAATAGTCAACATTCGTTGAAAACTATTGGAAGATATCGTTAAACCGAACGGTAATCTTTTAAATTGGTAATGACCATTTGACGTTGAAAACGCTGTTAGTGGTTTAGATTTATTGTTGAGACCAATCTGGTGGAATGAGCTCGTCATATCCAAAGTTGAAAAATACCTTGCTCTTCCTAGCTTATCTAACACATCTTCTAGCCTTGTTAATGGAAATTTATCTCTAACAATCTTTTTGTTTAACTGCCTAAAATCGACAACCAGTCGCCATTTTTTATCGCCTGTGTTGGACTTTTTGGGCACTACAAGCAATGGTGAGTTATAAGGACTGACCGAATTTTCAATTATGTCATTATCTAAAAGATCTTGGACTTGATTTTTAATTTCTTCAGATTGAGAATGTGGTAAACGGTAGTTTTTTATATAAACTGGTGCGTTATCTGTTGTTTTTATATCCTGGGTGTAAAAATTATTAACCGAAAGTGGTTCATCATCTAAATGGAACACATTTTGATATTTTTTAAATATCTCAATAAGAGAATTTCGCGCCTCGCTATCTTTAACATCAATCGATAAAATTTTTAAAAGTTTTTCGAATCTACTTTTATCTTGAGGAATATTTTCCTTGATTTTCATTATTTCATAGTTTTTCAACGGTTCTATATCTAGTTCTAAGCACGATAAAGTTATCTCCGATTCTGTTGTGTTTAATAATTTAATATGGCAAATACCTTTATGGGGTACAATTGTATTACCTACAAAAATTCCTTCACTAACCTCTTTATTTAAAATCAAACTATCTTCGCATATCTGCAAATTTATAGGATGTATTATTTCACTCCTTGGTGGTATAGTAATTTTTGAAATTTTACGCAACTTAGTTTCCATTGGTAAGACAATATCGTCTTTTCCCAAAACCAATGTCAAAGTATACGTTTCGTAATTTATTTGGCAAAGATATTTAGACAAAAAGTCACGCCCTAAAATTCCATCTGTTTCAATTGGAAAATCGTCATTCACCAAATGAAAAGTGTGTTTCAAACTTTGCGATGTAAAGCAAAAATGTAAATCAGTTGTTCCTATTGAAAAAATTTCTTGATTTGTGATACCAGAAAGCTTGCATTTTTTATCTGGAAAAACCTCACTGTTTGGTAAAATGCTTTCTAACATGCACACTGAAATATCTGCTCCAGTGTCAACTAAAAATTTCAAGCTCAGCTTTGAATTTTTACATGTCAAGGTGACATAATTAGTTATATTATCCGATATTTGATAAATTTTCAATTTTGGCTCCCCGGAAGAGAATTTTGCTGACTCTCCGGGCCTAATTCGTTTCCCTGGTCGTGTATTACGTTTATTTGCTTTTTACTTCGATTATCTTGTTGGTTTTGACTTTGCTGCTTATTTTTATTATAACCGTTATTACGATTGTTATAATGATTTTTATTGTTGTTATAATTATTATTTTTATTTCTATTGAAATTACCATTCTGCTGGTTTTTAAATTTGCTGTTGTTCCAACTATTATTGGAATTACTAAAATTATTATTGTTCCTGTAGTTATTAAAACTGTTACTACCATTTCGGTTCGACTGAACATTTTTGTTGTAATTTTTCTTATATTTACCATTCGAATTGAAATGCATAACCCTCGCTTGGTTGCTATTAGATTCATTTTCAAGCTCTAATGCTAAATCTACAGCTTCATTAAAAGATTTTGGCCTTGATGCAAATACTGTTTGCTTAAAGGAATCATCTAAGCCATTTTTAAAAACTGTAAGACTAAATTGTTCATTTAATTTAACTACCACTGCCTTTTCTGTTGTACTAGCATTTTGACCTAATTGGCCTATTTGCAGCTTATTTAAGTCTCCTATTAAATTTAGTATTTTATCCTTATAACTAGTAACGCTCAAAGTATTTTGAGTATAGCTGGAAAGAATACTTTGTAATTTAGGGATCGTTGTTTGGTTTTTGTACGTATTACTCAATACCGTACCTAGCTCATCAAAAGTTTTTGGTATAGAGGTAACGCATGTTGCAGTACGAACATTTTGTGACAACTTTACATAAACCACAAAGTCTATCAAAGAACTTTTGCCTGTCGATGATAACGATTTATGCAGAATCTCTACAATTTTAAGAAAACTTTCTAGCTCTCTAAAGTTACCGCTAAACAAAGGAATTGCTTTCACAGCTGTTTCTAAATTAAATTCCGACATTTTGGTTTCGATTTCTATCTTTTCTTCAAATATCTCACTTATATCTCCTAATCCTTCTTCAGAACTATGGCTGCAAACCTCTGAACTTTCTTCTAAAGCCTGTTCTACTTGTTTATACAAATCTTCAAAATCTTCTATAATTTCCACCTCCTTTTCTAAGTTATCGCTTTTGCACAACTCAAAAAAACGTTGCCTAATTAATTTTATCTGGTATATTTTTCGTCTATACGTTCCTTCAGTATATCCCCTATTCCTACCTTTCTTAAAATTTAAATAAATCCTATTTAAATCATTCTTGAACTCTTTAAAAGTTTCCATAAAAAACAACAATACAAAATATTTATATGTAAACTATGTATAAATATAATTATACAATTTAAAAAAAATAAGGATGTATATCAAAAATCCTCAGCTTCCTCGTTCCAGACACCGAATCTGCTTCAGCTTCCGATGTATATTTCTTCTCAATTGATCTACTCACAGGATACTGACATTTCGCTTCGTCTCGCTCATCAATCTCTTTCAGAAATTTTCGAATTTTGTTCGAAATATGCGTGTTGTTTTTTTTTTTTTTTTTTTGATTTAATGAAATTTTTTTCTCTGTTCTTTTACTCTTAAATTTTCATTTTAATTTTTCATGATTTTTCTTCTTTATTCATTTTTCTTTCTTTTTTTTTTTTAGTTCTTTTTTTTTCAGTTAATTCTTTCTTATTTTCTATCTTATTTTATTTTCTTGTTTTTTTTTTTTTTTTTTTTTTTATTTCATTTTGTTTGTTTTTCTATTTTTTCGATTCATTTTCTTTTTATATTCATTTTTACTTATTATTTTTTTAAATTTTTTTGTTTTAATTTTTTTTTTATTTATTTTTTCAAAACAAAGCCATAAATATAATTCATTTCTTTTTATAGAGCTCTGCCTCAACTACAAATATCTGTTGCCACAGCTCATTGGCTATGTCCCAGCACGGTGGTGGGTCAGAATTCACCCTTCTTTTTAGCTCTGCTAATTTCCTTCTTAAGAAGACCTTCTTTCCACCTCTCTTTTTCCTGCAAACAGACGTATCGACTTTTGGAATAGCTGTTGCCCTAGCTTCTTTTCTTCGGAGCTCTCGCCTTCTTAATTCCTCGATAGTTAAAGCTACAGGACCTTCTTTTATTTTCTCGCCTGTTTCCATATATAAATAAAATTTTAAAACCGCCAAAAAAAAAATCAAAATATATCCTTTTTTAAAAAAAAAAACCGACTCTATCAGGTTAGAGTGGCAGGATCGCCATGTAATGTTTGAGGATGATGAAGGCCTAACGAGAATTTACTTGGCAGAAAAAGCCGCCGCAAAGTAAATCCTATAAGGGCATATGTTTGAAATAAAATGCCAAGTTGTTTCGGCTGTTCAAACAGGATTGTCTTTATTTAGTTTAAACATTTTCTTTTATATTATTTGCTTAACACTAAAAACAAATACAACTATCATAATACCTTAAAAATAGTAACAAATAATATTACAACTAAAAACAAATACAATTTTCCTAAATCCTAAATCTATGCAAAAAAAATGTATTCATTGCTTTCATCTCTCTTTCTCTTATTCTAAGCCTAGCTTGTGGAACTCAAGATCAACATGATCCACAATCAGTCCTATGTTAACACATTGCCATTATTCCAACGCATGCGCTGTGACACTTGTTTTTGTTATTGCATTTAACTAATCAAATTTGTGCATTGCGCGACCTTGCAAGTGTCGTTGAACTTTCAAAATTTGCATCATTTCTTATGTGCGTGGATTCTACCAATTGTGTTTAAAAGACAAGTACATATGTACATAATGTAATTATTACCCATTAGGGAAAGATGAGATGTGATGACATTATTTGATTACCCATTAGGGAAAAGATGAGAACAATGATTACATGTATACAAGTGGTGTAGATGTAAGTGTTACAACACTACACATAATTGTAATAACTCAGTGTGAAGTTATGGAATTGGTTTCTATGTATACGAGTAAAACTATAATTCTACTAATGTTAACCCATTCGACCCGGCTGGGACAGTATATATATGTAAATTGGGATATATTGTCCCAGCCCGACAACCCCTTAAGCGAAAAAAACTCAAATTTTTTATGCTCTTACGCTCATTTAAGTACAGATATTCTTTTCCGTGTCACGCCTTAATCGTGGATATTTTGAGATATTTTAAAACTTACAATTAACAATTATATGGAAAATGAAAATTACATTTCCAGGTGATTTATAGTTTTTACTACGTTTATTATGACAATAAGTATTTATGTTTCAACGATTTATTTTTTACTCCTTTTTTCTAGTCAAAATTACTGCATTTTTGCAGAATCATTCATATACAGAATAATCCGATTTAGTTAGAGCTTTCGTAAAACCAGCAAAGTGCTATCCATTTACATTTTTGTTATTTAATAAGTAATGTGTTTCTTAGAATATCCAAAGGAAATGTGAAACTTCAAGTTCCTGTAGGCACGTATGAGAAGAATAGTTAAAATACGAGTACTTCTGTTTCCCGATGGGTACTTAAGTAATAAATTAGTTGTATTATGTATATGGGGGATTCCATGCGAAATTTCTCGAAGAAAAATAAAAATCGATTTTTATCCTGGAAATATGTTCGTCAAGTGCTTTCGATGACCCATTAAAATTTTAACGGCAATAGGTTGCGCCAAACCCGATATATCCGCTAAACATATTTTTGTATAAACCCATTCTTCCCGTTTTTTCATGATTTTCAGGCATGAATAACTCGAAACGATTGCATTTTCAAAGCATGGTGAGCAGTGAGAAACTTAATTCTCGTATCCTGAAAAATGTTTTCTACATTTCATATCGTGGTCCCCGAATTATTCTTAAAATTTTCATCAAAGTGTCCTTTGGTAGTCAAAAAATTTTCAGAGTGGAGACTTCCATATTGCTCTCAGGAGGTTGATATGACTGATGCGCGGGAAAAAAAACCGATTTTAAAAGTGATCTGCACCACGCTAATTCTCGATGTATGCAACCGAATATTATCTATACTACGAAAAATTATATAATTTTTGAATGCCAAAATTGTTGCAAAAACATATTCTTTATTTTTCAAGTAAATTTCGATATTACTTCTATGAATAAAAAAAAAAGATATGAGCAAAAAATGTTTTTTTTTTAGCCAAATGAGCCTTCAGGAGAATCAAATGTATTTCTCGGAACGCAAAAAAAAAAATGATTCAGATATCGATTTTAAGAGTCTTTCTAACTTTTTAAACGGTGTGGGGATGAATCCAAACTTCGACCCTATGAAAATTTGCATTTACGGGGCTTCGGCTTACCATATATGAATTTTGAAAAATTTCAGTGACAATCATGAGGGAATGCAATTTTGTTATTTAATACTTAGTACTTATTTTTTGAAAATAATTTTGTAATACGTGGGCTGCTATATATATTTTTGGCTTAATTATGAAAATGCGAATATTTATCATCAAAAATGGTTTTATTGTTTTTCAAAGTATTCTCCAGCATGATTTATACACTTTTGCATGCGCTCAAACCAATTGTCGAAGCACTTTTTCCACTCCGATTGAGACACCTCCAACACATGGTTTGTGAACGCTTCGACAGCATCTTCTGGCGACGAAAATCATTGACCACGCATTTTTTTCTTGATATGCGGGAATAAAAAGAAGCCATTGGGTGCCAAGTCAGGGCTGTACGGCGGATGACCCATCAATTCTACGTTTTGGCCGGTCAAAAAGGCGCTGGTTTGAGCCAATGAGTGAGAGCTCGCATTGTCATGGTGAACAATGATTCGTCTTCTCTTGTTCGTTTTTCGAATTTCTCCGAAGATATCAGGTAAACAAATTTTGGTGTATCACTCAGAATTGACCATCCTACGTTGCTCAAGCGGAACAGTCGCCACATGACCAGTTTTGCCGAAGCAACAGGTGACCATTTGCTTCGAAGTGCTTCTTCCACGAACAATTTTCGTTGGATTTGGCTCGTCTTCGAAGACCCACACGGTAGATTGCTGTTTTGTTTCGGGCTAATACGCATATCATATCCATGATTCGTCACCTGTGACGATCTTATAAACGTCTTTTGAAGCACCGCGATCGTATTTTTGCAAAAATTTCTTTGCACCAATCGTAACGAGACTTTTTTGAGCGATTGTCAAATTGTGCGGGATCCAAGGAGAACAAACCTTTTTTACGCCCAGGTGTTCATGCAATATCGAATGTATGCTGGTAGGAGAAATGCCCAAGGACGCTTCTATCTCACTGTATGTCATATGACGATCTTGCATTATCAGTTCACGAACGGCATCAATATTCTCTGGCACAACGGCCGTTTTTGGACGACCTTCACGGAATTCGTCTTTGAGGGAGCGTCGGCCACGATTGAATTCATTAAACCAGTTTTTCGCATTTGCTATAGGATGGTGCTTCATTGCCATACAAAGATTTAAGTTCATCGATGCACTCTTGTCGTGATAATCCACGTCGAAAGTTGTGAAAAATGATCGCACAAAAATGTTCACGAGTTAATTCCATTTTTTTGCCAAATTTATTTTTTCAAGTCACTGTAAACAACACAAATGATCGTGGTCGTACGTCAAAACGTTCTGAGAACGTTTATGCTAAAAAATGTCAAACTTTCCAATGGAAATGTCAGATTGCACCTGGCAACACTTAGTGTTGCCTAGGCCAGAAATATATATATATGTATTTTCAATTTGATTTCCCTTTTAATGAGCCTTATATTTAAATGACAAATTAATGTTGAATACCATGCTAAAATAATACTGCACGGCTTAAGCACTTACATATAGTAATTTATCTTAACATAACATAACATAAAAGCATAAATAAGTCCGATTTCAAAAAGTGGAAAGTGTTGACCTTCCTTGCTTCGTTAATTACATAATGACTACAATTCATTTTCATTTTAAAAATGCTTTTTAAGAAAAAATACAATAAATTCTTTACGGAACCAGCCCCATCAACACTTAGCACTTTGGCCTTATTTGTTCCAACTTTCATCACTGTTCTACCGCTCTACCAAATGAGAGTCCTTTTAACAATGTGTGCCGTGAACAATAAGCATTTAAAATTGCTCTTCCAATTCGCATTTTCCTTCAAAGTGTTACATTTGTCTGGGATAATTAGTCATTTTCATGGCACTATACTTTCATAGTTATGGGATTAAAATTGCAAATGCTTTTGTTCTGTTACACTTCCAGTGCAAGAGGAAGTTAGTACCTACATAAAACCTAGAAGCAACGGAGAATTTAAGCGAATGCACTTTAAATGTTGCATGGGCTTATGACTACATACACTGTTGCTGCTATGGCGTAAAAGAAATGTCCTCACAGCAAATCTACACTTTAATGAACAGTATAAAGTTGTTATATACTCCCTTATAATAATTATATTCATGAAACACATAACTCTTATATTAAATATCGTGAGAGCTCTCCAAATGATAACGAAAAATCTCGAAAATTATCGAAGAAAGTATTAAATCTGCAAAACTCCTAATTTCAGGAATTGTTAGGGAAACATTGCAAGAATCCGGAACTAAAATTACAAAAATCGCTGGAGAAATGTTTTTTTCAATGTTGCCCAAAATGCGAAACTGTTTTGGATTCTAAAATTCCAATCAACCAATAATCAATAGGAATCACTGAACTCCCAAAATCGCTGAGGAACAATGACATTATTCACTACCAAAATACCTTATTCTTTTATAAGAAGAAAAATAGAAAATAAAAATATAATAAAACGATAAATACTTATGTACAAGTACATTCAACAAGTTTTACTTAACGATGCTCTATAGAAAATTACTGGAAAAACTGTTGAAGCACAGATGAGCTCCTGAGAGGAACGCAGAAAAAAATTCATCGGAAGCAGATAAAGCTGTAACCAATAATCTTTATAGCCATAATAATATTTACTTTTCATAGTGCCATTTTTCGCACATTCAGACGAGATACTTAATAATGTTAATTAAATTCATTTATGCGCATGAGGCGACGAATGATGGAAGGGAGAGGCAACTCAAAAGAATGCCATGGACAGTGTGATACATGAAAAAAATAATAAATGCGACAAAATTTTGATTGCGTTAAATATTGAAGGAAATGAGGCCGAAAAATAAACAAACAAATCTAACGATTTTGTATATAGTAGCAAACAAAAAAGTTTACAAAAATATGACACTAAAGAGAAAAAGTTTTACATATGGAAATTAGCAACCGTTTAAGGCACACATTCAAAAAGAAGTTTCATCAAAATGTCTAATGAAACGGATTGGGTCATTTTTTTCCAGCTATTTATTAGATTCTAAATCTGTTATGATAGTTTATAAAAAGGTACATTTGAGGAGTGATTTTTAAAAAGGGCGTAAAACCACTTCCAACCTCGAACAAACCTAAGGATGCCATCGCCATTACCATGCTAAAATGCGTCATCTCGTCCAAAATTCATCACAAAAAATGCATTTTTCAAAGATAAAATCGTGATCAAATGTCGCATTTCAGAACAAAAGGGCTTATTTCCATATAATTTCATAGAAATTTTTAGAGTTTGATACAAAAAGACGTATTTTGAATAGTGGCCAAAAAAACTTTTAATATTTTTTATATACCCCAGGCCATATAGGTGCTTATAAACCATGCCTATAGACATTAAAATAAACTTCCAAATGGTGAAATAAGAGTGATTTTGAAACAAAAGGGCTTATTTTCAAACATTTCAGAACAAAAGGGCTTATTTCCAAATGTTTTTTACTTTTTGCAATTACTGCAAATAGGTTACAACAAAAATGTTAAGGGGATTAGAATCTTTGGTCAACTCACATAACACAGGAGACATTAAAAAAAATATTTTATTGTAAACAGCCCATAAAAGTTTTTTCTCATTACTGAAAATTTGTTTAACATGGTTTTACGCCCTTTTGAAAAATAACTCCTCATTTGTCGGTGCTGAATCCGAATTCAGTCTCGGAATTGCTCTATTACGTATGGTTTTTGAGATATTCTGACCTTAAACTTCAAAAACACGATTTTTGAGGTTATATAGAGGACAAACGAAATTGTTTAGCTCTTTTCTACTAAATGCATTGCTTAGTACTATTCTTCATCTGCAAAATAAGCTATGAATTAGTTTTGTAAAAAGAAAATATCCCCTCTCTTATTACAAACACAAAACGGCATCTGGACGAAGCACGAGTAAGAGACTGTTGAGCTACTACTCAACACTCACTTTCTCTGCTGTAAAAGTGAGCTGCATATAAATACAAAATCCGCACAGACTATAAATGACAACATCCCAGGCATATTTTTAAAAAGCAGAGTGAAATTGGCAATTAATTCTTTTAAGCCTTTCAAACCACCAGGGCCTGATGGGATATTTCCAGCTATGCTGCAAAACATAATGGAAATTATTCTGCAATGGCTTATTAATATTTTTGAAGGATATTAAAGGCTAAATATGACTCCAAAGTCCTGGTGCCTAGCACGTGTGATCTTTATAACGTAAGGTATAAGCCCAAGGTAAGCCCGAGGACAACAGACCTTAACAGCTTAACATCACACAATAGAGAAAAATTTTCTAAAAGGTTTATATGTGTGTCTAAGCATGCATATCAAAAAGGGAAATCCATAGAAACGGCTTTACACACAGTTGTTCAATCGATCGAATCTTTCCTGCATTAATAAGAATTTACGTTAGCGGCTTTCCTAGATATCGAAGGAGCCTTCAATAATGTAACAAAAGAAGCGCTAATAAATGCTGTTGTGAGTGCGGGGGTAGATTCCAGTTTATATAGATGGATTGATAACATGCTCAGCAACCGCATAATCAAAGCTGAATTGGGACAAACTAGTACTCCACAAGGCGGAGTTTTGTTATCTTTACTATGGATACTCGTTTTAGATCCTATACTTAAAACTCCTCAAAGCAGGGGGTTCAAAGTAGTGGCCTAAGCAGATGATGTAGTTATTTTAGTAAGGGGTCGTTACCTAAATGTATTAAGTGATCTACTTGAAAATGCAGTCACAATCATGGGTAGATGGGTTTTAAGTAAAGGACCCAACATTAACGCTCAAAAAATGGAGCTAGTCCTTTTTACCAGAAGATATAAGATACCCATGTTTAGGGATGTACGGTTAAATAATATTAAGTTACCAGTGATAAATCAAGCCAAATTTATGGGAATAATTCTCGATAAGAAATTGACATGGAAAACCAACATAGAAGAACGAATAAAGAAAGCTAATAATGCCTTCTGTGCATGCAAAACATTGTTTCGCTGTACTTGGGGACTGAACCCAAGAGTGACGCACTGGATCTACACCTATATTGTAAGACCTATCTTATTATGTGGGGTTTTGATATGAGGGAAAGTTCTTGATAATAAGGTAAACTTGAAAAACTTAGAAAAAGTACAACGCCAGCTTTGCATTGAAATTTTGGGAGCGCTTAAAACAGCATCAGCCGATTCACTCAGCATAGATTTTTTTGCCAAAAGTGTGGTGTATAGAAATGCTCTTAGACTAAATGAAGCGAACCATTTCAATCACCAAATTTTCGGACATAGCAATGTAGATGATATTAAAAATATCACAACAGATTATTCACCACCTACAACATGGTGCGACAGGAAGTTTTCAGTTAAATTTCCATCCAGCGACTACTGGAAATCACATCACCTAGACCCACCAAATGAAATAAATATATACACAGATGGTTCCAAGCAAGATGAGGGGGATGGCGCTGGATTTTTTGTTCTGAACTCCAATACTTGCGAATCCTACAATCTACCTACTGACTGTAGCATCTTTCAGGCAGAGGTAGTTGCGATTCAAAAGCCGCAGATTTTTTAGTAGGAAATATTTCTCATAAAAAAATAAACATTCACTTTAACAGTCAAGCAGCGCTTAAAGCGCTAAAAAGCAACACTAAAGTATACTAATTCTAAAACGGTATCAAACTGTTACGACTCTTTGCAAAGCCTGAGCATTAGGAACTCAGTACGATTAATGGGGGTACCTGGACATTAAAATATTGTGGGTAATTAAAGGCATGACGAGCTTGCAAAACATGGTGTGCAGTAACTCAATGCTCAATGCTGAATGTAGAAGTACCACTTAAGTTTCACTTTACGCAAAAGACTAAGCATCTAGAAATTTTAGCAGAAAATAGATGGCTAAACAATATAAAAAACAAAACGGAAAAAAAAGATTCTGGCTCAACATACTTATGTACTTTCTCTTAGCAAAATTAATTACAGACTGTTGATTGGTGTTACAACTGGACACTGCCTAATTGGACACCATGCATACAGGATGGGATTGATATCAAACAACTGGTGCAGAAACTGTTCCGAACCCGATGAGAAAGAAACGACGAAGCACGTCTTGTGCTATTGCCCGGCGCTAACCATGCGCAAAATGGCAGTTCTTAGGCAGCCTATGTTCGGCTCCATAAATGAGATAGCTGAAACAGCACTATCGAAACTAATGAATTTCGCCTTAAAAACTGGAACCCTTGATATAGATGAAAATCATGAAGCCAGAACATTACTATTCTCCTAACAGTAGGGAGTGTGTGGTAACGCTATGGGCCTAGTCGGACTATGTGAGGTTTTTGCTCACGCAATTTCCGCCTCCCTAACCTAACCTAACCTAACCTAGTTTTGTATAATTTTTTCTAAAAAAGTTTAGTTCACTTGAAAATGATTCATGAAAGTTAAAAATTGTTTGTGGATTCTCCAATGATTTTAACTTCGCTGGTCTCATTTTCAAATTGTGATAACTTTTCAATAACTATTTAAAAGCATACTTTACTGATCTTAAGGTATGCGTCATTATATCCGTTTTTTAAGAGTTTGACTTCTGGATTATGATTCATTCCTGAAACCAAAAATTATCTTAATCACTTGTAATTCTTTTATTTCATTTTGCAATAATGCAGTTCGTTATACAAAATTTTAATAGGTATTTCTTATTTTACGAGGCAAACACTTTTCAATCAATGGTCAACACTTAACCTTTACTGCACTGTAATCAAACTATAACTGAACTGCAATCTAACATGCATGCATTTCTATATCATCTGCCTGTGGTAATTGTTGCATTGGTGATGATTCTAGTAACATTAAATTTTAATTAATTACATATGTCTTCAAATTTTCTCTTACATTTTACTAACAGCAATTGGTGGTGTGTAAATTGCCAACAATATTTTATAGCAACCACATAAAAAAAAAAAAAAAAAAATATTAAAATAAACACATAAATGGGTGAAAATTGATCTCGTCGTAACACTCAAATAATCGAATAATAATAATAATAAAATATAAAATCACGAAAAAAGCCTCAAAATATTAGACCAGATAAAAAAAGCAAAAAAATAAAAAAATATTAAATTACAAAGCTTACGACATCATGCGACAGGAAAGTGGGTAACAATAACAATGATAATCATTACAAAGAATGCTCGTGTAATAAAGTTGGCAACACTGGCGTTAGCGTTTACAATACCATTAAATTGATGAGAATGATGATGATAAGGATGCTGATGCTGATGATGATGGTGGTAGCGATGATGCTGATAATAATTGCGTTGACAATAAAGTTGAACAAAGATACTTAATACGTTTATTGCCAAAGTTTGACATTTACGTACGAATTTCAACAGAAAGTCACTTTATACGCTTGCAGTCATTGTCGATATGACGACTATTGCTGTCGCGGCGTCGTTATAACTTAAGTTGTTCCAGTCACAGTTCTACTGAATGCTATGGCCGTCCTGCTGCACAAGTACATAAATACTTACATAGTTCTGTCTTGTTCTTCTTCGAACTAACTTTAGCAATGCTTAATGCTTTTCTTTAGTTTCGCATAAAAACATAGTTTTTACAGTTAGTTAAAGAACGATACATCATTCGTCGTCGTCGTCGTATGGTATCTACATTGGATTCATTACTCATCCAAACATGAATTAACGCCAGCTGGGAATTCAATTCTAGAGCATTTGGGTGGTTTGAAAAATACAACCTCGTTCATAACTTTAGTTTTTAAATCACAATACTACGGTACCTTTAGAAAAGGAGAATTTGTAAGTAAAATAAATCTTTATTATAGCGTCCAAGTACCGAACATTTTTGTGTTCTTCAACGGGTCCTTTTACCCCTGCGGGTAAGGGGTCAGAATATACCCGAGGTAAGCATGCCTGTCGTAAAAGGCGACTAAAAGCGGGTGACCAGCCAGGGTGTGGAAGGGTGTAGCGTTGGACAGCGTTGCGCCTCGAAAGAAAAACCCACAATGCCCGTAACTGGCACTGACAAGGCGAGTCGATGCCGCCTTAAAATAAGCATCTTGTCGAAATCCTGAAGCGTCTGATCCAGAGTGGGCGGCTCCCAGGTCAGCGTCTGTTCCAGATTGGGCGGCTGAAATTAAAAGTGAATTTGGCCACTATATTTGCAGCGCTTGCCGGATCCAGCTTTAAGCTTATAACTTACTGCGTGGGGCGTTGCCGAGAAGATTATACTAATGAAGCATGGATCGAAAAACGATGGGAAATAACTCTCCAAGTGGTACCCACCAGAGTGTGGTTAATCCACCTGCCTCGGCAGCATGTACATCGGATTTGGAGGTGCTAGAAACATGCGTAGTTAGGAATAATTCTCCTATAACTGGAACCAATATGGTTTCTAAAATTTTAAATTGGCCCTATGCTCCTCCTAGGAGTTAAAGGAGAATACATACAACGGGTCCTTTCGCTACTGGAAGTTCAATATAACCAAAATTTCTCTCGCCTTCTGTAGTTTTGTGTAGCCATATTTAGGAAGTTTGTTTATATATTATACTAATATATTTAATATAGTCGAATCGAATATTTTATATTATTTAATGCGCTGCATATTAGAGCAATTTTATTGGTTAAATCGTATATTTGTTAATAATTACCAAATATATGTTTGAATCTAAAGTCCTTTATTATTTTATATTCAGACTTTTATTATTATTAATCTTTTTATTAATTAGTAACTAACATGGCAATATTTGCTAGGAGCACGGCGACATCAAAAAATATATATATTTGTTATGAAAAATTAAAAAAAAATCTTGTCCGTGTGGGGATCGAACTCATTCCTCTAGGGCATTTTGTTCTTTATTAAATGCTACCATATATTTGCCAGCTACATTTATAACCTTAGTTCATTGCAATCGTAAGAGGGAATCCATGAACAGTGATTTGGAACTATGCCATGCGTATTGAATTCTTTAAGCCTCAACGCAATGACCGAAAATAAATTACTGAATCTTACAGCTTAACAGTCAGAACTACATATACAAGTTGAAATGCGAAAGATTTATAACGAATCACAAAGTCAATCAAAGTGAAGTTAGAATATAAAATAATTAATAAAAAAAACATTTTCTTGTCTGGGATTCGAACATATACGTATACCCCCAAGACTTAACGAGCAAGATCAAGACCAAGACCAAGATTCAATATCAAAACCAAGACCAAAACTCAATATCAAAACCAAGACCAAGACTCAATGTTCAAGAACAAGAACAACACCAAGACCAAAACTGCTATCGTATTAGTCTTGGTCTTGGTTTGCTCATCACTAATTGTGGGTGCGAGAGTTTTACAAAAACGTATTGTTGAAGATTCTGCAATATTCGAGTCTTTCGCCACTTAAAAAAAGCGCCAACCATACAACTCAATCGAAAATGGAGTTGCAAGAAACCGGTACAACATTGGAATAACCAAAAACGGGGCGACTAATATCATCAAGAGTGGCAGAAAACGTGGAGAGAGGAGTCTGGAGTGGAGTGGAGTCTGTTTGTGACTTGCAGAATCTTTCGATTTGGAACGCATAAGGTCTTTAAATGTGTATAGATTGTCATTGATCCGCATTATTCACAAAGATCTAAAGCTGCAGCCCTATAAAATTCAATTGGTACAAGAATTAAAGCCCCAGGATGACAGTCTGAAGTTTGACTTTGTGTACCAGGAAATTGAGCGGTTTTCAATATAAAATGACATCCACGCAGGCTTGATTTAACACCTATGAACTTTTTCATGTAGGTTTATCTCAAACACAGAGTCTATCTATCTACTGTTCGAATAAATTGGTGCCATGACTGTGAAGGTTTTCATTTGGGCGATATTACTTTTCAGAAATAAATTGTCAAATTGTGTACTTTAATGAATTATAACACATTTTACTTTTTTTAATTGGTCCACTAAATGTAAAATTTCTTTTGGGAAAACTTAAATAAGCCAAAATTATGTACCAAATTTTAGATCCTCCCTATTTCGTATGTTTATTAGCTAACTTGCGCATTCCGAATTGCACGCATGAAATCGTCGCTTAAACTTATAATTTATTGATATTTTCCAAAGAAGAAACGCTTGCGGGTAAAAGGCAAAACATAAACATTTAAAAAAAAAAATAAAAAATTGTGGACAACTTTATGCCATGCTGTCAATTATTTCTGCGAAAATTGATGTCCTTGCGGACAGGCGGAAATTAAAAATGGAAAATGGCGCTGACTGCAAAAAGTTTTTTGCGTTCTTATAACCTACAGTTTAAGTGGAGGTGGAGACTAGAGCATTCTGAATCTACTTTATATGTACATATATCATTTTTAGCAAATCGTTCCCCACATACTTACTCCCACCTCTATAAATACATATATAGTATGGTCCTTTGTGTGTCGTACGATTGCCTGTTAAAGTTTATCTCCTGCTCATAATTTTGTGCTCATAGTTTTATTAATGTTTTCGCACGTGTTTTTTCTCCATTATCCTGCGGATGAAGTTTTCCCATTTGACATGTAGAATGTCATTTGGATTTTTTTTATTGCGCTCCATCTTTCTGTTGGTCAAAGTTTTTGCTCTTGTTATTTTATTTCATTTTCTTTTTTCCACTATACAATGTATGTAAGTATTTGGTGTTTATTAACCATTAACGTCCTTGGCACAAATACAGAGAATTATCTAAGAATAGTTTATGAAAGTTTTTACGGATATTCAGCAGTGTTTCTACATTCGTTCGTATTTCTTTCTACGAAATCTTTTTGTTTTGATAACATGGTACAGCAAATTTTAATTTTATAAAAACCCAAATAGGTTTGAAAAATATTTTTGTAGTGTATTTTGATCTTTCATAGATGCATATGTCGAAAATTCAAAAAATCTCGTAATCTATTTTAGTCAGAGCTTCGGTTGGAATCTTCATAATAGTAAGGTAGTTTCTTAGATTCATTTTGAGGCCTAAAATCGGTGCTAAAGACCTACCGACGAATGTGTAGTTAAGCCTTGTAAAATCATTTATATTAACTTTCATTCTATGTAAATGGTTGTAAGGTGTTTTCTAGTATGGAACAGTAAAGAGAAACGTTTTTATTTAGCTTACCAATGACTTTAAATAGATTTCCAAAACAATAATGCACGTTATTTTGATTCCGTCTTTCTTTCTCTAAACAACACAGTTTTCTTCATAATTATACCCTACACCCAGAGTATATTCACTTTGTCCTTCCGTTTGCAACGCAAAGAAGGAGGCGTGCCAGATATAGAAAAGTGTATATATTCTTGATCAGCGTCACCTCCTGAGTCGATATAGCCATGTTCGTTTGTTTGGCTGGCTGGCTGGGTGATTGGGTGTGCGTGGAAATAATTTTTTTTTAAAATTCAATGAAATTTGGTACACTACCTTCGTCGTCAAAGCTCAGGGGATTGAAATTAAGCGAAATCGGTCATCGGACACGTCTACCGCCCATACATTGCATTTTTCACGACAATGCAACCAAAATACACATAAATACTACGAATTGTAAGCGCAAGCTCCAAAAAAAACTGGGAATAATATAAGGTTCAAAATGCTATACTGAAAGAGTTTTTTGAGATAATCCAACTAAGTTTCACTCAAATACTAAAGGCTATAAATGTTCGCTCTGAGCTTAAACTAGACAAACTCGGACAAGAGGGCGCGGCACTTCCCACATAAGCAAGATTTTCAAAAAACTGCAGTGTCGGGTATTAAATGTTTGGCCAGGCCAAAGGTTACACCCTTACTAGTTTTACTTTATTTTAGTTTTATATAAGTTTCGATTGTTGTCATTAAGTCTGAAGTTGTAAATATATTTTGTGTAAACATTAAGGGGTATGAACACTGTAAACGCTTTAATTTGAGGTGGTTTTTTATTTTATTAATTAAGAAAAATTGGCTTGACATATAAATATAAAACTTTGTATATATGAACCAATTTGATATTAAAAAAAAAGTTTTTTGTGGACAAAGTTTTAATGGAACCTTCAACTTCAGGTAATTGTGGTTCTTACTACATAATAATTTTTTTGAGTTAATGTTTAAAAAATTTTGTGTTTTTTTTTATAAATAATATGTGTTAAAAAATTAAGGTTTTTATTATTCAAGTGGAGTTAAAGTGTTTTAGTCTGTGCAAAATTTTCATCTTATTGGAATTTTCTTTAACTATAGGCTGTCCATAATAAGTGTTAAAAATTTGGTTGTGCCATGTTTTGCTCCTTTGGAATTATTAAACATTTTGTAAGAGAACTCCAGTCGCTATAATCATAAGAAGCAAGTGCATCCACCAACAATGCAATGATTTTTTCCTTTTGTTTTGTTTGTCTTCTTAAATTTTGATGTAATACAAAAGTGGTTTTTGTTTTGTGATAAAGTGTTTTGTTATATTTTAATTTTTTTTTTTTTTGTTAGTTAGCTTAAAATTAAGTGCATTTTGGCTATATACTAGGGTGGGCCGATTTGAAAACTGATCTCGGCTACCCCCCTAAGTGATAGTTCATTCAATCCTATGAATATTTGCCCAAGGAACTATACCTCTGCGTTCAATTTTAGTTCGGCGCATTTTTGATCGAAAATTTTACCTTTCATTAAAATTTTTTTTATTTTCATACTAAATTTTAAAAATTTTTATAAAAACAAAAGTAATGTCATTATATGATTTGGCTGGTATTCTGTCAGTGATCAATTAAATTGGGTTCTGTTTATATAAAAAGTTTTCTTGATAGTGTGGAATTGATGCTATATATTTAAAAAAGTGATATGGGTCAAATAGCCGATTATTATGACCGACTATCAAAATAAACGATTCATATTTTTGGATGAATTTTTTCAAACAAAACACCAGCCTAGGCTGAAAGTTCATTCAATTCTATGAATATTTGCCCAAAGAACCATACCTCCACGTTCAACTTTAGTTCGGCGCATTTTCGATTGAAAATTTTACCTTGCGTTTAATATTTATTTTTATGCTTCATTTTCAAAATTCTTATAGAGACAAAAGTAATATCATAATATGTTTTGGCTGGTATTCTATCAGTAATCAATAAAATTGGGTTCTGTTTTTACGACAAGTTTATCTGATAGCGTGGACTTGATTATATTTATTCCAAAAAATTATATCGGCCAAATAACCGATTTCAAAATAAACCAGTCATATTTTTACATGGATTTTTGGTATATTGTTCTGTAAAAATAAAAAAAGCAGCTAATTTATTTCCTAAAACTGCCACTTGATATTGCCCTGGAAAAAAATGAGTGTCAGATTCGGCATCCTAGCATCCAAAAATGATTGGGTTGGTGTTTCGATTGAAAAAATACATGTAAAAATATGACTCGTTTATTTTGATATTGGTTATTTGACCGATATAATTTTTTGGAATAAATATAATCAATTCCACGCTATCAAATAAACTTTTCGTAAAAACAGAACCCAAATTTATTGATTACTGACAAAATACCAGCCAAAATATATTATGATATTACTTTTGTCTCTATAAGAATTTTGAAAAATAAGCATAAAAATAAATATTAAACGCAAGGTAAAATTTTCAATCGAAAATACGCTGAACTAAAGTTGAACGCAGAGGTATAGTTCCTTGGGCAATTATTCATAGAATTGAATGAACTTTCACATAAGGGGGTAGCCGAGGTCGATAAAATTTCGTCCATACAATTTGGCACACCCTACTATATACATAGACATACAGTTGTTCCAAAAGTGAGCTCAAACGAAAATGTTTTTATTTTAATAAAGAGTAATTAGAAATTTTCATTTTTTTAAGGCAAACCGACATATCCAATATGTATGAAAGTGGAGCATAAAATAAATTAAAAGTTAAATACAGACATATAGACAAACAATTACCAGCAAAAATCTGTAAGAGGGTGTCAATAAAGTACGCTGAGTTTTTGAAAATTTTTGAAAGTCATTAAGAGGTCGCTCATCGCCGTTTTATGCAAAATCTGGGCTTAGTACAGTTTTTATTTTATTACGATTTAAGAAACGCTTGGAATGAGTCATCCGATATATCAAATTTTTTGTCTTGCATCAAGGTATATAAAAATATAATATATCGAGTTAAAAATCATTCATATATTGTTTTTTTAGATAAAAAACCGAAAGAAAACATATTTTCAATAATTCGGCCTGCTGTAAAACTCTTAAACTACATCTTGGAAAAACTGTTTTTCATAAGTTTATCATAAAATCATATAAGAAATAATTTTCTATTGTATCTTAACCCATTATATCCTGTTTTTATGGATCTTCTTGACCCTTTTTACCAAAAACTTGGTTAAAATGGATTAAAATGTTCTACAAAAATATTCTTCAAAAAATTTCACTAGGGGTCACCAAAGACATAAATTCTTAAAACTTCAGAATAATGCGTAAAAAATTTTATGACAATTTTCAATTTCCGTTTTTTATTGCTATTAAAAAAAATTTCACTACATAATATGCAACTGCACAAGTTTTCTACGTTTTTATGCATAATTAACTAAAAAAATAAGTTATTATAACCATCAATAGTCTGGATGAATTAATAGCGTGTTTAAGTATCAAATACCCCACTGTGCGCCGTTTTCACGAAACCACTTTGTGTAACCGCGTTGACAGCATAACTTGAAGAGTTTTTGTCCGATTGACTTGAACCCAACGGCATTTTGTAGAAAAAACATGTCTCTACTGCAGGGGTTAGCGAATTTTTTTGCATTTTTGACTTTTTTTATGAACTATTATTTAGTGAAAATCTCTAGAATTTTTATTTTTTTTAAATCGGGTGTAATTTTTTTGTAAATTGATATTTTCAAAATCCCCTAAGTCAAACTATAGTCATTTATATGTTCTTTAAAAATATTTTTGGTTTTTTGCTTTTAGACGCTCCGTTTTGCTGCATTGCTATCAATGCCGCTGGGATAAATTTTTAGGCACGTCATGTTTGACGGAGGACTGTGGGCCAACTCGATACATAAAAAAAAAATATCAAATTTTTTCATTCAATTACTTCATATAGGTCAGATGTGTGTACCTTAGTCCGAGTGTACCTCGGTCCGAGTGTACCTCGGTCCGAGTGCCGTTTACCACTCAACAGTTGCACGTGTACGATAATGTTCTTCTATGGAATTTTCCACTCTTACCACTGACGGATATTAGTAGACTTCAGACCGTCAAGCTGTATGCGTGCATAAAAAGTGACGGAAAAAGTGTTTTTGGTGTCTAAAAATTAGTTTTTGGAGTAAACTACGAAACATTTTGTGAGAAACTTACTTGAAATATTACAGTTTTACGACATCAGGAAGGGAGTTTAGTTATTGTTTTAAGCTTTTAGTGTGTTTTAGATATATTTTCAATAATATATGTTATGGGTATTGACAATTTTTAAAACATGCTGTCTGTGTGTACCTTGGACCTATGCTTATTGACCAGGAAGCCTTTTTCGACGGGCAACCAGGAAGCCATAATCGCCTCGCAATATAATATTATTATTATTATTTACGTGATTTATGTATTTATTTGCAACCATTTTTGTTAAGTTAATGGTTTTTTTCTAAATGCACTTTTTTGTGTCTAATTTACGTTTATGATTAATTTTTTTTTTATTGAAAAAAATTTTACTTTTGGTTACATAATAAATGGTTCTTTCATAATTTATTACCTATATACAATGTATTCTCTCTTATTGTCGATAGTCCAAGCAGGCATTGAAATAAGCTGTAGTAATACCCTATTTCTGCAGTAATAACTTCAAATTTGCAGTAATAACTTCAGAATATTGTAAAAAATTGTAATAATAATTTTCACCCAAATTCATATTACTTTGTTTTGCGTTAATCGTTGAAACTAAATACTCATTTTATTTCACTTATAACCGTTGTTTTAGTTGTCTAACCTCACCAATTTGGGCTAAAATGTAGCAACCACAGTAAGTACTCTTTCAAATGTCGAGCTACATCAAAAATGCAAACAGAAGGCTATAGCAAACGAGATCAAGCTGCGCAAATGGGGATGGATTGGTCACACTCTCCGGAAACCACACAGCGAAGTTTGTCGCCAGGCCCTTGAGTGGAATCCACAAGGCAGTAGAGTACGTGGTAGACCCAAAACCAACTGGAAAAGGTCGTTGGAAAAGGAAATCTACTTTAAATATATTTTTATAAATGCATTCAAAGAAAATTTCGCTATAAATTTTCAAATTTAAATTGAACCATTGCCATGATATCTGTTATTTAATATTAATCACTTGAATACGACATTAAAAAAATTTTGCTAAAAATCGCAAATAAAAACAAAAAAAAAAAAATCTGCAGTAATAACTTTTTCTTATTTCAACCCCTGAGTCCAAGGTACACTTGCATGGTGTACCTTGGACCGTTTGAGATTGGAACGGAAAAAGTAGTATTTATACTCAATGGTAAGACATAGAAATATCATTGTCACGTTATTTGATGCTGAAAGCATTGGGGTATTTCCATGTAAATGTGGACAAGGTATTGAAAAATTTTTGGTTTCTTTTCAACCTTCAACTATATCCAAAGTAATGTTTAATTGAAGAAACATAAGCATTTAGTGTCAAAATTAAGATTGGACATTACAATTTGTTATTATCGCGTTTTTTAGTTAAAGTCTGCATATCAGAAGAAGTAAAAATGGGCATAAAAATAAAACGGTACTTCTCCGAGAAAAGTTATGAATCTGGTGGTGACAGTAATAGTTGTGATGATAATATACCATCTGTATTTAAACCATAAATAATTTCAATCGCGATATAATAGACTTAGTTAAACAATTATTAAATTTTGATCTAGTTTTGGTTCCTGTGCATAAATGCCAGAAGTAGTTCTTTATTATTCTTGTATTTTGACCCAATTTTAATTTTTATACCTATGAACTTGAAAAAGCCCTCTGTATTGGTCTAAAAATCGATAGTAACGCGAGTTACCAATTTTTTTGTAACGCGAGTTACCACATAATTTTCGCATTATTTTAAAAAATACCACTTAATATTGTTGTTTCTAATAAAGAAATACTTATTGATACCCTTCTGGCTTTATTTCTGTCTAATGTAAATGGTAACGCGAGTTACCAGCACTATTCACTATTTTACTGGTTAAATATTAAGTTACCACTGAAAATTTCAACTAATATGCAACAAGAATAAAGTATTTTGTTTATAAAGAATCCAATTTTATTAGTTAATCCAAAGGCTGAGCCTCAAAAGCTCCATTAAAGTCTTAAAAAGTGTTCTAATTGTAACGCGAGTTACCATGGAATTACCCATTGTAGAAATATAACTTAATCAAAAAACTAAACAAACTTTTTTGGAAAATCCAGCACATTGAAAAAACTGAAAAGCGGACCAAGGTACACACATCTCCCCTACCTGTTTATTTTTCCGATAAAAAATCAAAATGGTCTTACTTCACTGAAACCTTAATAACTTTTTAAAATATATGGTGTACAACTTAAAAACCGGAATTTTTTAGCGAAATTTGATGCTTTATTGTGGAAAAATGTTACAATATATTTTATTCAAAGTATTGTCCATTGAACTACAACATTTCCCCATCTTTCAGGCAATTTATAAGTTCCATCCCAAAAAAAATTGCGCCGGCTTGGCGGCCAAAAATTAATCTATCCAATTTCGGATGCCTTGCTCTGATGTGAACCGTATTCCGGTGAGGGCGTTTTGTATAGAGCGAAATAAATGAAAGTCAGACGGAGCAAGGTCCGGACTATAAGGCGGGTGAGCCAAAACTTCCCATCCACTATTTTCCAAATAGTTTTTCACGGGTCTTGCAACATACGGCCGAGCGTTGTCATGATGAAAAATTATTGCTTCGTGTCTGGTCGCATTTTCCGGGCGTTTTTCGATGATGGCACGCTTCAAACGTATTAATTGTGTTCGGTACAGGTCACCTGTGATTGTCTGGCCCGATTTCAACAACTCATAATAAAACGGCCCCTTCTGATCCCACCAAATACACAGCATAACCTTGGTGCCATGGATATTTGGCTTCGAGGTTGATTTGGCTGGTTGGCGGGGTTTCACGTATGACTCAAAAACGACTCCAACAATTTTAATGAAAATTTAGGAGATGTTACTTCTGCAAACAAGGATCAATATGTAATATGCCATTATATTTGGAAAACTCGTTGAAGGGCGTGGCACCGCCCACAAAAATATAATGCGCTGGGATTGTCATAATGGATCCATTTTTCATCCCCAGTCACAATCCGATGCAAAAATGATTTGTTTTTATGGCGCTCAAGCAGCATTTCAGACATACAGAAGCGCCGTTCAACGTCTCTCGGCTTCAACTCATAGGGGACCCAATTACCTTGCTTCTGAATGTATCCGGCGGCTTTCAAACGTTTCGAAATGGCTTGCTGAGTCACTCCCAACGATTTAACAAGCTCGTCTTGTGTTTGACACGAATCCTCATCGAGTAGCTTCTCTAATTCTTCGTTTTCATACTCGTCGCCATAAACTTCTACAAGCAAACTATGACTTTCCGCAGCAGTTTTCTTTGCAAAAAAATGACCCAACAGAACCTCCCGCAAATGCTGTCTTTTTCTCGAATTTTCGAAGTTATTCATCGTGAAAAATATTATGATGCACACAAGATAAAATTGTTTTGTTGATTGATTTTGACAGCTGTCAAATGTACCTTCAAAATGACATATATATAAAGTTCGAGCTTTCACGATATTTGTTAGTACGGACATCCACCGTCAAATTCCGGTTTTTAAGTTGTACACCCAATTTTAGTAAATTTAGGCTTAAAATATTTAAAATTAAATACACTTATAAATAAAAATATAAAAAATATTGCAAAATTGTAAAAAATTACTATGAAAATGAACTTTTCGCTCAGCTTTAACTTTTAACTTTAACTCAGCCAATTTGAATGGGATTTTAGTTATTGATACATTTGAAAGAAGTGTAAGAAACTTTTTCTTTAAAATAGTGTATAAAAAAATTCGAGTAAATTTTTATTTAGAAAGTTATCTATGTAAGTACGTTCATAAGTTATTATGAACTTTTATTTAATATTTTAGTGCACAAAAATATACAGCTCTTACATTGAAATTTCTCAAAAAAAAAAAGTTTTGCAAAATTCGACATTGGCCCCCCACTAGATGAAATCCTGCGTACGCCCTTGAAACCACCTGAAATTAAAGCGTTTACAGTGTTCATACCCCTTAAAAAGTTTATTTTACGTGCATAATTATCTGTCAAATTTAAATAGTTCAGATGAAATATGAAAAACTAAAGTCGCAGATTTAACTAAATAGTATGTAATTCTTTTCAATGCGTATAATCATTTAACGCTATATAATCCAATTAAAGCTCAAATTGATGAATTACTTTGCAACTTTTAAAAGTCATTTGTTAAATAATCAGCTTATTATCCAATAACTCTCCACCTCAATTTCTATTACTCTGTACCAGCCAGGATCACAATTACAAACTAATTAAGTAAAACCTCAAAAAAAAAAAAAAAACAAAGATAACGATAACGATATGGCATGGACAACCACAAAATTTACACAGGAATTTTGTGGGGGAGCAATCAAAAATTACGCAAAAGTAGAGAGTGAAATGAAATAATTAGAAGCAGAAGTTGGATGTACTGATTTAAATTGCTTAGAAACAAACAGAAACAACAACAACAAAACAAAAAATGAGGCAAGAAAACCAGCAAAAGTTATTTACCGGTCGTATAACTTAAATTAAAAGATACAAAACTCAAATTTCATTTCATTAACAATTTAATCGAGGTCTGTAAATAATAGAGATTGCTGCTGCCAGGCAGCGGAGCTCAAGCGGAAAATTTCCAAAATTAACAACAACAACAGCAAAATAACATTAAACGCAGCAAGGATCCATTGAAACCATCAACAGTTCATTATTTTTTTTTTTTTTTTTTTTTCGAAAACATAAAATTCTTTCGACAAGTGGAGTTAGAAAAGTGGTAAGGTTAATGAAAGAATTTGATGTGGAATAAAATGCAAATATGAAGCAGTTAAAGAGTAAACTATGCAAATAATTTACAATTGAAATGTCTGCAAAAAAAATATACATATCTATATAGTATACAAGTACTTGGAGCATAAAAATCAACAGTCATATTGCCATAACGCTGTACAAATGAGGCAAGTAGCGGAATGCCTCGGAATGAAACTTTTAATATTTGCCAGCGTGTGATTCGTCTGGGTGCAAAAATGCTATAAAAGCAAAATTTAATTTACTGTCCGAGGGCATTGAGTGATAGAGAAAGTGATACTTTTGCAAGCGTGATGTCAGACGAGTAGTGAGTACACCGAAAAAAAAAAAATTTTTTTTGATAATCCTATATCTTAAAATCTGTACACCCTATATGGTCGACAACTTCGGTTCCTATTTTTCTATAAGTCACATTTTTCTCGAATTTACCATGACAGTTTTCTGAACCGTTTACATGCTATGGCCAAATTCTCAAATAGGGAACTATAAAATACTCCGAAAAGGCATTAACGGGGGATCACAGTATTGTCAAAAGCTGCATCATGATGTCAGATCAGATTGTACAATAGTTCCATTCAAACTTCAAAGAAAAATCCAACAACTACATAGAGGACTTCAAGGTATTGAACGAATGAAATCCATTATATGACCAAATGTATATTGGCCTGAAATTAATGAAGACAGCAAGAATTTTGCCAGACAATGTGTAAATTGATCATCTGTTGCAAAATCACCAATCGAAACCACACTTAGCTCTTGGTCAGTTTCAAAGCTACCCTTAGAGAGGATTCATATTGATATCACCGGACCTATTTGTGGCTGCCACTAACAGGTCAATCAATAAGTCCGTAGGATAAGTAAGAAAAAAACAAAATTTTGACAAAACTCGATTTTATTAATCAACATTGTTGCCTTCGAGGGTGATACAACGAGTATAGCGATTTTCCAACTTTTCGATACCACTTTTATAGTACGATTTCTCTTTCTCATCAGAATAGGCCTCAGTTACAGAGATTACTCCATCATTGGACTTAAATCTCTTTCCAGCAAGCATTCTCTTGAGATCTGAAAATAGGAAAGAGTCGCTGGGGGCTAAATCTGGAGAAAACGGTGGGTGAGTAAGCAAGTCGAAGCCCAATTCACTCAATTTTGCCATCGTTTTCATCAATTTGTGGCCGTTTTTTTGCACTGTAATAGTCGCTGTTGATGGTGGTTCCTTTTTGGAGATAGTCGATCGGCTGACTGTTGCGTCTTTGCTCACTTTGGATTCGGTTCGTTCACTGCTGTCCACTCAGCTCACTGTATTTTGGTGTGTAATAGTGAAGCCATGTTTCATCCATTGTCACATATCGACGATAAAATTCGATTTTATTGCGGCTTAACAGCGCCAAACACTCCTTTGAAGCATCAATTCGTTAGGTTTTTGGTCTACTGTGAGCTCACGCGGCAGCCACTTTGCAGAGAGCTTTTGCATATCCAAATGTTCATGAAAATGGTAAAAACACTACCATCTGATATCTTTACAATGTCAGCTAGCTCGTGCACCTTCAATTTGCGATCGTTCATAACCAATTTGTGGATTTTTGTGGATTTTGGTTCAGATAAGGTTTATCAAGCCATTGTTTGGTTTCCACTGTATTTTTTTCATCAAAAAGCAATGCTTTATCAAAGCTCGAAATTCACTTTTTTTCAACAAAAGTTGCTTCACACAAAATGCTATAACTCACGAATCAATAGTCAGATTGCTGTCAAATTTATACACGTATTGTTTGAAGGTTAGTACTAAATAAAAATTGTACAGAAAAAATTCTAGAAACGCCATCCATGTGTCATCCTACGGACTTATTGAATGACCTGTTACTTTTTAATGGTTGATAACTTTTGGCTGTTCACTTTTTCACTTCTCAACAAACACAATGTTTAGAAAACGTTTTGAAATTATTTAATAATCGAAATTGGACTCTTTTATACAATACTTTTGAATTGTTTTTTAAATTTTCCATTTTGTTAATGTTTATTAAGTTTATTAAACAACAATTTCCAAACATTTTTATATATAATTAAAAATAACAAAAAAATGTATGTTTAATGAGAATCGAACCTATGACTTCCAAGTTATGAGTCGGCAATCTTATCAACTCTTCTAACGTACCAGTTATAATTCAAATACCTTTTTTCGAATGTTTGGAAAACGAACACTAAAACATTTGGAAATAAACATTTTCAAATTGTAAATTTTAGTTTTTCAATCAATTGTAAAAATTCTAAAAAACAACATTTTCCAACCGTTTGCAAATTGGTTATGAAAACATTTGGAAATTGAGATTTTCCAAGAGTTAAATTATAAGGGTTATAAAATTATTATTTAATATATATTATTTAATTCATTTTATTAAAAAAAGCGAAACTTGTTATTTGAATTGATTATAAATTTTCAGTTAAGAATTTGATTTGATTGTATTGAGTTCGATAATAAAATATTTTTTATAGTAAAAAAAATGATAACAGGTTCAGTGTGCCAAAATCTTTCTCAAGCATCAATTATGTAGGAATTTCACTCTTGCAGCGACATAAAAAACGGGTGCCAGATTCGAAATCAGCAACAGCATTTTACTGAAAAAAAACTATCATGATTTTATTTAGCCAGAAAATGGAAAAAAAATTTTTTCTTAAATCACAGTTTTATATTTGGGACCCCATATTTTAAATCTGTTGATCCTATGTGCTTGACATTTTCAATGACTCCACTGACTGATAGTGATAGTTTTTTGAAACGTTTACATGAACAGAATAGAATATCCCAAAAAAGCCATAACGGGAAGTGAGGGGATATTGCAACTTGATGAAAAAAATTTCTTGCTTATATACCAAATTTTCTCTAAGGCATCAATAATGTAGGAATCGATTTTAACAGACTTTTAGCCATTCATATAGCCAGCCATATTTCATATATCCATTCATTGTATTGTAATTTTAATCGGATCCAAATCGCATCCAAAGAAGAAGATCCCTCTATTTGAGTCCCTGATTCAAGGTATTTTTATGAAATTTAGATGGTAGGTAACGAATATGAATATTATCAGTACTTTGGTCCAGAAATAGGAGTAATAAGTTTTCACGCCCAATTTTTCATGACTGAATATTTAACGCGTTATACCACGCATCCAGTACAAGCTATTTTGATGAAATTTGACGAACATAAATACCATTTACATAATTACCGAAAAATGTGCTCAATCAAATAAACACACTATCTTTTATGATAATTTTTAAAATTTAAGTTTTACTTTCTTCACGTGTACTGAGTTGCTCGGGTATTTTTTTTTTTTACTTTTTTTTTTCAGCGTATGAATCCACAGACAACATCAGCAACACACCAAAAAGCGGCAACAAAAGCATTAGCCACATTAGCTTGGCCAACAACTTTTGACGCAGCAGCAGCAGCGCACAAATGGAATTGGAAAACTTTATCCTGTCGCGCCGCTGTGATGTTTCGGCCACATTTTCTATGTCGTGTGTGTACTGACTGGCATTTCATGTTTGCTGTTTGCCTTTTTTTCAGCATCATCCTATTCAGACTTTTTACTTTTGGCTATTGACATTTTCTTCTTTTTTGCGCATCACATCTAAAACAGTTGGCAACATCTGCCACGCCCACTTATGTATGTTGTTTGCGGGGCTACTAAATAGAATGTACTGCTGCTGCAACCGTCGTACTGGGATGAAGTCGGAAAAGTTTTCAAATCATATCGGATAACATTATTTTATTCAAATGCAAATCGTGAACAAAAAGTACAACAACAACAACAACAAAAGCGACAACAAAAACAAGGATAATCAGAAGCCGGAGGAAAGCACAAATCGACACGCAGAGATAAAAATCAGAAAAAAGCCATAAACTAAGCATTTCCGCGCTGACGACGACGATATGGAAGCTGTAAAAAAGCATTTTAGAAAAAGTTTTTTATATTTCCCATTTGTTTGTTGTTGTTTTTTTTTTAGAATTTTTCTATTTTATTTTTAAATTTCCACTACTTGGAATAAGTTATGCTGACATAATGTGGAGTTAATGAAATTGATGCAATAATCTTAAAAGCAAAATCTCAGTAACTCCATTTGCTTGGGTAAATATTTTGCTTAAAAGATTTGTGATAAAGTTTTTTCTTTTGTTTTGCATGTTAAATATCTGCGGTTTTAAATTGCTGCCTGAAAAGTATAAAATTAAGTGTTTGCATTATTTTGCTCATTTGCATTTGCTTCTACGATTGGCCGCAGTGATAGATGTCCTAGAAAGAACATCGAATACTAAAACGTTAACTTTACTTTTAAGTAGGCAAGGTATTGTGACGAAATTTATTTTTCAAATTGTGGTTTTTTGTTTTTTAGAGGTTTTAGAGGTCACTGAAATGAAGTTGAAATCCATTCGAATAATCTTTATTTCCAGCCATTCCAAGCAATATTTTTCAATTGTGGAATAATTAAAACCTGTCAAATTACAATTTTTTTCATGGTCACATCCGTAAATATCACAAACAATTTTTTTTTTTTTTTTGCCTTCTGCAATCGCCTTAGGTAAATTAATTACATTTTACAAAGGTAAGTCAAAATACCAAAGCAAACAAAAGCCGCAAATGTCATAAACATTATTAAGTGACATTAATTACTTTAATATATATGTATGTGCTTCTGCATACATTTCATTAAATTAACGCAATCTTTTAATTTCACAAAACACTGCCCCATACATTCCAAAATAAGCAGTTTTTAAGATAATAGCTGTAAAAGAGTTACACAAAAGGTTGTGAGGAGGAGCAGTGCACAAGACTATATTTTTTTTTAAGTGGGCGGTGCCATGCCCCTAAATAGAAAAAACGCTCTCACGTCTAATTTACTGCATCGATCCTTACGAAATTTAGTAGGGAAATAGATTTAGCACTAGGGAACGTTTAAATCAGCATTATGATTTTTAGTGGGCAGAGCCACGCCCTTAATAGTATAATACGCCATCAGTGCTAAACTACTGCACCGATAGAGTTCGTTACTGAGGTAAGCTTAACATTAAGGAAGACTAATAAAAGTTGATAATTTTAAGAGGGGGTGCCTTATCCGTAAATAGAATACTCGGTTTCACGGCGAAACCGCTGGATTAATTTTAATGTCAATTGGAATAACAGTAGGTTTAACGCTAAGGACAGAAATTAAAAATTAGAAAGGATATTAAAAGTATTTGTTTCTTGGTGAGCAGTTCCATTATAAGAAAATATGCTTTTCAGCCATTCCATGCCTAGCGTAACAAGATCTGTCACACCCCTTTCAATTTCATTGAAATTTGATACATGGTTTCCTTTCATGCCTAATCTCTTAGAAATGGCAAAAAATAATTTTTGCGATTTTTTTTTTTGTGGACAATAACATGGACATTTCTCAACCAATTTTCATGCTGAGACCACTTTTGAAAAGGTATTAAACTAGTCTATAAGCTCAAAGTAAAATTTTTCATATTTGATAAAAAGTACTAAATTGACTACATTTTTATTACTGAACTACAAAAAAAGTATCCAGGTACACGTTTTTTGCCTTCCAAGATAAATTTTTTGGAAAGAGAAAAAAAAAATCGTTCATCTTTCTTTCAATTGGTATGTCTCGAGGCTAAGAAGTTATGTTTCTTTGAAATTGTGAAGGCCCAAAATTTCCCCCTTAGGGAATTTTTGGCACACAAGACCACGGCCCAGCCAAACCCGCAGCCTGAGATGCAACATCCAGCAACAATAACATCACAATAGCACCCAATAACAACACCAACAACATAGAACATCCAACAACAATAACATCACAATAGCACACACTTACAACACCAACCACATAGAACATTCCACAACAACACTAACACATAAAAACCAGTCAAACCAGTTTTGGTATAGCAACAGACGCATCGAACAACAATGCGAAAATGCACTTGGCAACAGCACGCAAACATGTGCTTGACAACAGCGCAGCCAGAACACGTGGTTGCAAAGACCAGTTCTTGCATAGCAACAAGAACACAAACACATGCCGTTACACAAGCACTGTGTAAAGTATAAAAGCAAGCGCAGCCAGTGAATCGAGATCAGTCTGGCGAGTGCCATCACCCAGTGAAGAACAAGTGAATTAAGTTCTAGTGAATAAAAATATTAATCATCGGAGAATCAACAAGGATCTGTGCGACTACAACGTGCTGCAGGATCAACAAGGATCAGTGCAACTACAAAGTGCTACAGGATCAATAAGGATCAGTGCGACTACAAAGTGCTACAGGATTAACAAGGATCAGTGCAACTACAAAGTGCTACAGGATCAAGAAGGATCAGTGCAACTACAAAGTGCTACAGCATCAACAACAACAAAGTTATTAAACAACAGTAGAGCATTGCTGAGTTACAACAGTGTGCCGAAAAGTATAACGTGCAACAAAATACCAGTACCAGCGTGATCCAGGACAACATCCCAGAAATAACAGACATATTGGTGCTAAGATAGCGAGAGTAGGTTGTAGAACCGTTCCAAGCTTCACAGGAATTCGTGACCCTAAAAAGTCTTCCCGATCCTGTCGGGACCTTGTCAAACAGAGTAGTCTAAATTTAAGGCAGCGAAGTCAGGCAGTAGAACCGTTGGACCAAGCTTCACAGGAATTCGTGACCCTAAAAAGTCTTCCCGATCCTGTGGGGACCTTGTCAAACGGAGTAGTTCAAAACGAAGTCAGGCAGTAGAACCGTTGGACCAAGCTTCACAGGAATACGTGACCCTAAAAAGTCTTCCCGATCCTGTGGGGACCTTGTCAAACAGGGTAGTTAACCTGTAAGTGAAAGTTAGGGTTAGTACTTTTCCTTAGGGACATTGAAGTTTAGCTAGGGACAAGAATTAGCCACGGACAAAGAATTAGTTAGGGACTTGAAATAAATATTTTGTATCGCATCACGTGAAAACAACAATAAAGAACAAAGTAAAACTGAAACTGCTGTGTTCTAATTTGCAAGAACCTTGGACACCGGCAAGTTTAATCCCAGGCAATAGGAAGGTCCGTTACAAAATTTTGAAAAAAAGGGCCGACCACAAAATGGCAAATAACTGGAACATTTCTGAGTTTATTTTCATGTTTGGACTATTTTTAGAAAGGTATTGAATCACACTATGCGCAAAAAGTATATGGTTAAAAGTACTTTTATTTTAGTACTAAACGACAAAAAAACGCTATAGTATCTTCTTCGACCTTCTAAAATATTTTCTAAAATAGAAGACAAGACCACCTTTCACATGAATCAAAAATGAAGATGGTATCTTTAATGGAATATGAGTAATAATTTTTTGATTTCAGTACATGCAATATTTCGTATTACATATATAAGTTTATTTGTAATTAACATCATTTTAAATTCCTCGAAAGATTTTGAAAATGAAATACGCTGAGTTGCAATACGATTACGTCCTAAGGAAACAAAACTTTGAAATTTCTGGGTCCTTGGAATGGCGTTAGAGAGTTGCGATGCTGTGGTTCCATATTCATCAATCGCACCATCAGACTTTTTGCTATTTGCCCATTCAAAAAGTGACTTAGCATCAATTATTTGGCCTTGGTAAGGTCTCTGCAAAATTGCTCTTGAAGCATTTCGCTTAAAGGAGCCACCAATACCATCGCCCATTTTCGTGAGTTTTAACTTTAAAAATCTTTCGAGAAGTTTAAAGTGATGTAAATTACAAAGAAACTAACATAATACGAAATATTGCATGTACTGAAATGTACAAAAAATCGTTACTTCTATACCACTAGAAGTACAATCTTAATTTTAGATTCATGTGAAACATTACCCCCAAAAATCTGAAAGAGGGTGTCAATAAAGTGCGCTAAGAGTTTTTTGAAAATTTTTGAAAGTCATTTAGAGGTCGCTCATCGCCGTTTTATACAAAATCTCGGTTTGGTAAAACTTTTTTTTAATTACAATTTCAAAAATGGTTGAAATGAGTCGTACGACATATCGAATTTTTTGTCTTGAATCAAGGCTTAAAAAAAAATAATATCTTGAACTTTAAATCATTCATACATTGTTTTTTCAGCTTAAATACCCACAGAAAAAGTATTTTCGAAATTTCACCTTACTGTAAAATTCTAAGTCTATGTATTAGAAAAAAAAAATTTTTTCATAAGGTCATCATGAAATCAGGCAAGAAAGGATTTTCTAAAATTTCTCAACCCATTATCCTGTTTTTATGGGTCTTTTCGACTCCGTTTTCTAGAGTGCTGGTTGAAATGGATGAAATCATTCTAAAAAAATATTTTGCAGAATAATGCGTAAAAAACTATCCATTTCTTATTGCCATTTAAAAAAAAATTTCACTACATAATAAAAATAGAATTGCTTAGGTTTTCTACTTTCTTAAATACAGCTAACTAAAAAATAAGTTATTATATCCCACAATGAATGTATGTATATGTATGATATGTATTCTTCTTTAACTCCATTCGTCGCGATCCCTTGCGATGACTTTGATCTCTTGTCACGACTTTCCCGATTCTTGGATTTCTGCCTTGTGGGTTCCACTCAAGAGCCTGGCGACAAACTTCGCTGTGTGGTTTCCGGAGAGTGTGACCAATCCATCTCCATTTGCGGAGCTCGACCCCGTTTGCTATAGCCCTCTGATTGCATTTTTGATGTAGCTCGGCATTTGATATAGTGCAAGGCCACCAAATCTTTAGTATACGCCTTGAGCATTTGTTGACGAATAATTGCAGCTTGTTCGTTAGTTGTTCAGTAACAAGCCATGTTTCGCACCCATATAACTAAACCGATTTCACTTTCGAATCAAAAATGCGCACTCTCGTTTTAGTGGATATAACGGGTGAAGACCATATTTTGTTCAGTTGAGCAAACGCGCCTTTTGCTTTTGCGTTCTTGAGTTGATATCCTCTTTTGCTCCGCCATCCATGGAGATATACTGCCTGCCTAAATACGTGAAGCTATCGACGTTTTCGATGTCATCACTGCCAGCTCTAAACGTAATGTCATCTCTGTTTGCGTTTAACTTCATGCTTTTAGTCTTGGATACGTTGATTTTTAGGCAGGCCTTTTGTGATTCTAAGACAAGGTCTTCAATTTTGCTTTGCATAACTGAATGTTTGGACGATAAGAGGCAGATGTCGTCAGCGTAGTCGAGATCTTCCAGATGTTCGGTAAAGTTCCATTGGATACCCCTTTTCGCCTTATTAAGAGCTTTATCTAGGATATCATCAAGAACGATAAGGAAGAGTGATGGTGATAGTAGTAGGTGAATGTCGGTGACAACAACTCGTTATGTAACACACTGCATTTAAAGCCTTCATATTATGCACGTACTAAGTACATGGCCTTTGCGGCAATACTTCTTCGTTGCAGTAAAACCCAGATGTTTTCTCGGGAGACACTGTCGAAGGCAGTTCTAGAGTCTACGAAGACAAGTTGAAGTGCAGCACGCCACTCGCTTGATTGTTCGACAATTATTCTGAGGGTGTTGATTTGATCCACGCATGATCGGTTTCGCCGGAATCCTGCTTGCTGCTTTCGAATGGCCGAATCAAGTTTTTCGTTTACCCTGTTCAAAAGCACTTTCGTCAATACTTTAGATGGTACTGGGAGCAAGGTAATGCCTCTATAGTTTCGGCACTCGCTTAGGTCACCTTTCTACGGTAGTTTGAGTCAAACTGTTTGACTAACATGCCATGTAGCCAATCTTCTGGCAAACGCTCTTCGCTCCAGATTTTGGTGAGGAGAGGATGGAGAATTTTAACTTATGTTTTGGGGCATGCCTTTAGCAGTTCAGTTGTTATTTGATTTATACCGGCGGTCTTGTTGCTTTTCATGCTTTGGATAGCTTTTACTATTTCATCGATTGTGGGCGGTGGTGTTTGTATTCGACTACTACTGCGAGTCACTGCGGCAGTTGTAGCGGGTGATTCTGGTTGCGGGGATGTGGTAGACATGGGATTTAGTATATCACAAAAAATCTCTTTCCATCTCTTTTGTTGTTCGTCCGCGGTTGTTAAGAGATTTCCATTTTTGTCTTTGATAGGTCGGCTCTGTTGGAGTTTTCTGCCAGATAATCGCACAATAGTCTGGATGAATTAATATCATATTTTGGTATCAAATAACCGACTGTGGAACGATATTTGAACAGTAATGTTCGAGATGACCTCCTAATGTGGTACTTGACTTTCAAGAAGAAGCAATCTATACAGTTGACAGGAGATTTTAAAGGTAATGAAGTCTCATCTTTTGACTACCGATGCTTTAACCTCTCGTTTGACTTTAATACTAAAATCAATAACATTTTAATTTATTCAAAAAGAAAAGAGGATGTGTTTCATGTGTGTCTTGTTGCGAAAATTCTGTAAAAAAATTTCGTATATATTTTTTCGAAGCTATTTTGTACATCAAAGTTACAAAAACCAAACTATAAAATGTAAAATTCCATAAATTCATAAAAGTGAAACATTCAAAAAGATTGACAAAACCATAAAATTTATTTGCTGCTTAAGAGCTACACACGAAAGAACCCTTTGTAAACAGCCATTTGATGCTAATAGAACATCCCATCCGATGTTCATAACGCAACGTTTGACTGAAAAAATATTGCTCATATATCCGGCACGGCAGCAGGTCCTGGCATACACGTCCTTTTCGTTGCACTCAAAGTCTGTTGTGTCGTCGTCATCGTCGCCGTCGTTGTCTTCATCTTAACGTTTCGGTTGAAGCGCTTCCTCTTCCTTTTCCGGCAATTAATCAAATTGCAGCAGAATATCTATCTGCAATGGTAGCACCATACTTCCTGACGACGCTTTAGTAGGGTGTTTCGATTATTTGCCGCGCGTGTAAAGTCGTTTGCCGCCGTTGTGAAAGTGTTTGTATGTGTTTATGTGTATGTGTGTAAGCTTACGTAGGTGCAAGTGCAATATATCAATATTTTTCACCCTCTACCTCTTGATATCTTACGCGCAATCAGTTTAAATCAAATGTTTCAGTTTTCTTCTTCTTTTGCGCCAGATCGATTTCTTACGCTTTACGTTGTAACGTTTCCATTTATTGCGCTACGTTTTATCATCTTGCGTTTATTTCATTCTGAAAATCACGTAATTTTGTCGTAATTCTTTAAATGAAATATGCTCGCGGAAATGTTGTCTTTAAGTTGTCCCAATAAGCAGCTGCTACTGTTGCTTCTTAGCTCTTCCATAACTCTCTTTATGTTCCATCAATTCAAGCGTGTCTAGGCTCAGCTGGTGACTTGCTTTTGCCGCAGTGCGCGTAGAGCACCAACCCATTTCAACCATACCCATTGTCTATAGACAGACTCGTATTATGCTCTGTTGTTGACCGTTGGGCTTTTCATTTCCAACTCTTCTTTTGCTATAATTGACGTGTGGGATTAACTGTAATTCATTTCAGTTGGTGTTTTTTTTTTCTATGTGTATTTTAAATTTTTATTAAATTTAATTTATCTTTGAGTGCACTCTTTTGTATGTTTTTTATACTTTAATTAATAGTACTTACTACTATGTGAAATGGCATCGGATTAAATGAATTTGAAATGGTATAATGCATTTATCAGTATTAATTTAAATAATTGGATAATGTTCACGGAAAGAAATAATTTTCGAAAATCAATTGGAAATTTCAATAGACTACGGACTTCGCAAAAACTATGACATGGGCGAACTCTCGATAATGTTAGCGAATTTCTTCAACAGAATGTCTTCTGAACATATTTTTGTTCTTCCACTCTACCAGTGTTACATCGAAACAAAAGTTTTTACGTACACGGGCTGATTAAAAATAGATGCAAAATTTTCTTGGCGGTGAAATTCCGTTCGGTTCGATCGGAAATCTATAGATAAATCAGGAGTAGATTGATAATGAGACCAGATTAAAAATCGGTAGTCTTCTAAAAGAATTTGTAGAGTTGGCAGCTTTAGTTATGGACCTTCTTCTCACTTAACAGCTTTATGTGTCTTTACTTGACACATAATATATTGACAATATCCGTTCTCTCTTAAAGGGCGTTATTTCGTACCTGTGCCATATTCTCGCTTTCTCTTAAAAACTATGCTAATGTAATAGCTCATCGGAATATCATCGTAATTAAAGTTCTATTTTGCATTACTGTCACAATAAACTAAGGGACTACGCACGGGTCGTTTGAACTCGGCAGTACCTCGAAATCCAAAAAATCATTTTGCATATGGGGTATTACATACGCAACCGGATAGCATTAGGCTTTTGCATCTCCGATTTTGTTGAAACTTTTTTGTCTTATAGAACTAGTTGAGACCAGCTTCCATGATTTTTTAAAATTTTTTTTATTAAGCCGTTTTAGAAATAAAAATTTTTAAAAAACTGAAAAAGCTGTAAAAACGACATAAATCATTTTTTTGAAATGCTCATAGCTACACCAAGTGTCAGCCAAATCATGTGATTGTTGTTTTTTAAGTTTTATTTTTTTAAGAAAATTTTTATAAAAAACAAAAAAAAATAATTTTTTAAATGAAGTTTTTATTAAATTTTCAACTTTCAAAATATTATATATATCTATATACAATTTGATTTTTTTCAAAAAAAATTTGGATAAAACTTCAATCTATTTGACAAATTTTAAGACTATTTGTAGAATGGGCAAACGCTGAAATCTATTTTTTTTTAATTAACAAAAAAGTGAGTGAAAGAGCACCAAAATGTTTATGGTTGCCAGAAGAGAGTTAATTTGTTCACCGACCCCACTTACTTTTCCTCTCCAATATTTCCCTCAAACATACTACCCCCTTTTTTACACCCCTTAAGGAGGCTTTCTTACTAAATTTTGTATAAAAATATCAAAAAATTCCTCATTGCCGGGAAAGAGCAAAACTGTTCACCGACCCCAATTAATTTTTCATTTTCAACATTTTTTCGTATGTACTTACCCCTTTTATCCATCCCTTAAGGGGACCCATACAATATAAAAATATAAAAAAAATTCTTCATTGCCAGGAAAGGAAAAAATGTTCACTTTTTCAGTTCAGTTTTTCCTCAAAAAACACACTTACCCATTTTTTCTACTCTTTAAGGGGGCTCCCAGACAAAATTTAGATAGAATTATCAATTTTGTACCGGAAGCCCCTTGAGGGTTGGACAAAAAGAGCGTATATGTTTGAAAAAAATGTTGTAGACAAAAAATTAATTTTTTGCTCCCCCGCCAGTGAGGAGTTTTTTTGATGTTTTTATAAAATTTTTGGTGGGAGCGCCCCCTTAAGTGGTAGAAAAAATGGGGTAGTATTTTAGAGCTCTTTCACTCAGTTTTCTGTTAATTAAAAATTTTAAAAAAAAAAATAGATCCCAGCGATTGACTATTCTAAAAACAGTCTTAGAATTTGTCAAACATTAAAGATTTTTCCAAAATTTTTTTAAAAAATTCGAAGAGTATAATTATTGATAAAAATAGCAATTTAGTTTTGAAAGTTGAAAATTCTATAACCACGTTTTTGCAGCTTTTTCAGATTTAAAAAAATTTTATCTCTGTAACAGCTTAATAAAAAAAATTAAAAAAAATTGCTCTATCACTTATGGTTTCCGAGATATTCTGATCCAAAAGTTCAAAAGCATGATTGTGAGGTGTAAAGGACGCACGAAATTGCTTTGGGTTTTTTACTAAATAGATCGCTTAATTATGGTAATGGTCTTCGTCTTCAGAATAACCTATAGATTTTTCTTGTCTAAAGAGATGTTATGACCATTTCAGAATGAAACGATGAACTGAAAAATCATAAGTGGATTCTCATATAAAATCATGTGGTAACCGAAATTGGATCATAGTGGATAACTTTGCATAAAAAAAAGTCTGGAGTGAGAGCATTCCAAGTTATAACTGAGTGCAAACGACCCGTGTACGATGAGCTCAAATGTGAGCATCATACCTTGAGCAGTGAATGGTTTTCCTTGAGCAGTGAGTGGTATTCATGTTCGCTACGTACCTACTAAACTTCATTCAAATAGCACAAGATAAGGTCTTTCTCTTTGAAGGAATATAGGTTAAATAAAATTCTTTTGATTGATATTTCTAACTTAATAATCGACTTAAAATCGATTTTAAAATGTTAATAAAAAAATTCATGCGTTGAAAAATTGAATTTAAAGTTGTAAAAATTATCTTGTTTTTCAGTTAACACCTTCAAATTACTTCAGAATCATTAACCTGTAGAATAGTCATTTATCTGGAATCTAAGGCATAGCCAGATCTATAGAAAACTAATTGCCAAGTAATCTTATTAATGACTTTTCAGAGCAGCAATCGCTTTTAGCTATACATCAACACGGTGAAAAACGTATTTACATAAAGTTAGGTTAGATGAAAATACTAGACATTTTTTTCAGTACACAAGTGGATTGAAAGCTAAGTGTTAAATGTGTGGTCGAACACATTTAACATTACATAAAAATCCGCTCTATTTCAAACTGATACATGTATATAATTCGAAAACTGAAGACTCGATTCACCCATCGAAGGTAATATTTGAGTTATTCATCAAATAAATCATTTAATTTTATAATTTATTTTTATAATTTAAAGAAAACTTCTTGACTTCACAATTATTTCAGGATTTCAATAATATGCTTAGTTATGAAGTCTAAAGGATTTTCCCATTAAAAAGAACAAAAGATTTATTGCACACGCACACACTCATACTTTAATATTAACTGCAATACAAATACATGTATGATGTACATGTTCATAAATAAAGACATATAAAATGCGTAATATTAACAAGGACGAAAACGAAAACAACTGCAAATGCGTTATAAGTCGGTCCTACGAATGTGAATACCAAGTATTTTACATTAAAGTCGTACTGCCATGCATAAATATTTCTTCATTGTAACTGGAAATCGTTTAAATTTTTTATAAATTTTATTATTTATTTTCACAATTTTTTTTTTTATTTTGTTGTTTTATTGTTTTTTTTTCTTTTGGTTGTTTCTGTTGTTGTTTTTGTTGTTGTTGTTGCTGCTGCATATAATTTGCATTTGACATATTTTTATGGGTACCATAAAACTGAATTTGCGCATAAAATGTAAACGTTGTTTGTTATTATGTGGTTGATAATACATAATACATACTCGTATATACCCACACACATATGCATGCTTTCTGTAAGTAGGTATTTGTGTGTGCGTTGCACGTGTATACGTTATTTTGTCATATTTTATTAACAAAATATTAAATTCATGATCTGTTTGCATGTTTGTTATTATTTCACTTTTATCTTTTTTTCTTTCGTTTTCTTTTTTGCATATTTTCATATTTTATTGTAATAAATATTTTGTTGTTCTTTCTGGTAATAAACATTTTTATGTTTAACAAATTGAATTGCATTGAAAATTGTTTTCTTTAAATAACCTGGATTTTATGAGAACGTTTTCATAATTTGATATAATTGCATTTTATTTGGTATTTTTTATGATTTCCCTGCAGATAATGAAAACAGTTTTGGAACACTTAGTCACTATTTACTGAAGAAACAGAACTGGTTCCAATTCTATCGCCTTTATATGGAGTCAACACGTCACGTCACAATGGTGATTTTCCAGTTAGTGGCAATTGACCCCTTTCACATTACAAAAACGTTAGTTCATGAATAGTTTTAGTTGTGAACAAATTTTGTATCAAATTTAAAGATTTTCCTATCCCTATGTTATTTATTTTGGAAATAGTTTTAAAATAGTTTCTTTTGAACCAATTCAGCATCGTCCATTATTCACAACTGTTTTCCCAATCTACCTATTCTTACTCTTTGACCAAATGTGTGCAATAAGATTTAGCATAGTCGAATAGGGACAAAGCCACAAAACTATTGTTTCTCTTACCGAATGCTGCGCCTATGTTCGAATGGCACTTGTTGAAATCTAGTGAAAAAGTTTCAAGAAATTTCCATTCCCTCATTATTTTCATTTTCATTACAATTTTACCATTTCTCAATTTAATTTATAGCTTCTCATTATAGATTTTCATTTCTCATTATTAATTTAAAACTCCTCAGTATAATTTAAGTATTTCTCTATTCAGTTTATACTATCTAATTATCACAAAGACGCACAATGGTAGATTGTGGCCATAAATAGGTAAAATTTGAAAGTGCTATGGATTTACAAATTTTTTACGCCAATCGTCAGATAATACTTAGGGACGGAAAAAAAACTATAAAATTTAAAAATTTTCTTTTGCTTTAGTTACACAGTGGGCTCAAAGTTGGACTTTAAATAGCAAAAATGCTCTATGGAAATTTTTATATTAAAAGTACTGGATAAACGCTCTAGTTAATTTTTTAAGCCGGATGCACTTATGTGGCACATCATTAGAAAGAATTTTATTTCTACTTTGTTAAAAATAACCTATTTTTTTTCTGCAAATTTTATGTGAACTATAGTGATTTTTCAAATATTAAAAAAAAAAATGGTAAAAATAGAAAAATTGCAAACTTTGACAGTAAAAAAAAAATACATGTTCTGATTTTCATTATTTTTCAATATAATATGTGGCCAAGTTTGCTTAATCGAAATGCAAAGTCCCTACTGCCTTTTTTGAGAACTTTTTTTTTTATGAACTTTTTCATATTGTAGTTTTTGACGGGACAAAATAAATTGCCTTTTTTGGAATGCTATTTTTAATTTGTTTGCATCGAGACATGTCAAAATAGCACTTTGGCAAAAAGGACAAGCACTTAGCTTTTAAAAAAACATTTGTTTGAGTTTTTATATATAATACGAGAATTATGGTGATTTTTCGAAAGTTTAAGCTCAAAAAGCCAAAATCGAGAAATTTTGAAAACTTTGACATTAAAAAAAAATACATGTTCTGATTTTCATTATTTTCCAATATAATATGTGGCCAAGTATGCTTAATCGAAATGCAAAGCCCCTACTGCCTTTTTTGAGAACTTTTTTTTCTATGAATTTTTTCCTGCTGCAGTTTTTGAGAAAACAAACTATTTTTATTTTTTTATATTCTTCAACGTTTTACAACAGATTTATCAATTTTAAGCTTACAGTCTGCTTAAATTTGGAAGATGCCTATTTTTAACGAAAAGGTAGTATGTAAAGGGTATATTTCCCCCTTTTTAGCTCCTTGGAAACTGCCCTCTCTTTACTTGGACATACCGTAGCGAAGCATTTTACCAAATCTTGTAATTTGCGCCATTTTCGCGCCATTTGCTTTATTTTCGTAGGGCGTGGCACTGCCCATTTCTTCATTGAAATTTTTTTTTTTTTTTTTCAACTGCCCTTTGCATATGTACCAGATTTTGTCTATCTACGTCAAGCAATTTCTGAGACATGATGAATCAGCATTCAGAGGGGAGTGGCACTACCCACTTTTCTATTGAGAATCGTTTGTTGTAATTGCCTTAGCATATGTACCCAATCATATCTAAGAGCGGCAAATATTGTCAGAGAAATAATGAATTTATTTTTTTGAGGGCGTGGCTTCGCCCATTTTTCCGGTGAACATTATTTGTCCTGATGATTTTTACATATTTACCAAATCTCATTTATTTGCGTCAAAGGGTTTCGGAGATATGATTAGTTGATTTTATGGAGGGCGTGGCACCGCCCACTGTTTTAGCATATAACACAGCCTTTTTTTGTACTAACACAATGTAACAACTTCTTTAAAAACGGTTAGTTTCCGAGTCAATAAGGGACAAATACACAAGCAAACAATATATAGTTTTTATAAAGTAGATTTTCGTTTATTTCGCATAACTTGAAAATTATAAAAGATACCTCAGAATTTTTAACATTTTTGAAATCAGCGGGGTCAAGTTATTGGAAATTGATACCCATTTTGAAAAAAATTTCGGACCACGCCCCAACTTTGTATGGGAGGTAGGTATTTTAATCTAAAAAGCATCTGTTTCAATAGCCTAGCTCTATTATTACTATATATGACCGCCGTTCCATACAAACCCTCCCATTGTGAGATGGCTCTAAAACGGATGAGGAAGCTGGAGCGGGTGTATGTGGGGTTAGGCCGCATAAAAATATATTTGCAAGCATGGGTCCAGAAAACTCTGTGTTTCAGGCGGAAGTTCATTCAAACGGGTTTTGCCTGAGAGAATATGATAAAATGTCTCCTAATGGAATAAACATATATATTCTATCAGACAGTAAATTGGCACTATGTATTAGACTACAATCCCTTTAAAATAACATCGCTGTTAGTCTGGGAGTGCCTTCAACTGCTCACTAGACTTGCCTCCCGAAATAAGGTACCGGGATACAGTGGAATTGAAGGTAATGAAACGGCAAGTGAGCTTGAAAGGAAAGGGTCATCTACACAGTTTGTAGGTCCTTCTTCGATTTGCGGTCCGCTTTGGAGGTTTGTTAAACGAAACCTAAGCAATTGGCTGGACAAAAAAGTTCAAGAAGGCTAAGATAACACCCTAGGCCACAGACAATCTAAAGCATTCATGCCAAACGTTTTCAATCAAAGGACTAAACAATTACTTATGCTGAACAGGAAAGGCATACGGATTGTTACAAGATTTCTCACGGGACATTTACCAGTAAGAAAGCACCTCTCCAACATGGATTTGGTGCAGGAGGAATTTTGTAGATTCTGTAATGAAGAAGAGGAAACTGCAGAACATATTCTATGTCACTGTGACAGCAAGACACAGACTTCGTTACTTTTATATCGCGTACCCCTCAACTTCTGAGGTAGGCGCCTTACTCCTAAAAGACATAGTGGGATTCTGGATTGACTTTTAATCAAGCCTTATCACTAGGCGACTGGATTCCAACCCTTTTCTAATTCTAATCAAATCTCCCACTGTGCACAGCCTACTTTTTCCCTTTACGCACTTTAAAATTAAATGAATCGGGAGAAACTAATGGCACACACATCTGGTGCCATTATAATCGATTTAACCGGCTCAAACACTCCGCTGGTTTTGCTTATTTCGAAAAATGACAATTGAAAAAGTTGCTCTGAAAAGTCCCAAGAATCTTATAGTTTTCGGCATTCTATTGATTTCTAACCACCTTGCATAGCTTCAAACACTTTAGTTTAATTCCCTTTTTTAACTCAACAACCTGTGATAAACTCATTTTGAAGTATACAAATAGTGCCACGATCAGTGACATTTAAAATCGATTCTGTGCCATTCGATTATTTTCAACTTTTTCCTTTTCGACATATGTAGTACTTTTTGCCGTGATTAAATATTTTTTGATTGAACTCGATACTTTTCGATTTTTTTTTTTTTTTTTGTTTTTCGATATTCAAGAACTTTTTTACGTTTACCCATACTTAAAAATTTTTTTCGATAATTTCGTTAGATTTTGTTGATTTATTACGATTTCCGAAACTTTTAATCTAAATACTTAGTTTGCTTTTTTACCACTTTTCACAAAGTTTTCCGACAATTTGATACCATTCTGGCACTCCTTGCATATGCTAAAAACGCTTTAAGCTCAAATGAACTTATCGCACTAAAATACGCAAATGTTAAAAATAAAATTCAGAATTCAACTCATTGGTATCATTTAGACTGGATATAGAACGCATTATTATCATGGTTGGCATAATTATCTTAACGAACAATCAAGTTGCTTATAAAAACGTTTGTTTTTTAGTTACTCACCGATAACCAACAGAGCAGCGATAAGAAATTGAATGGAATTCATGTTGAATCTTTTCCAATTTAGTTGTAAGCCGTTGCAATCAACTTAAATCCAAGAAGGATGCGGATGTTATTTATTTATACAACGGATGAGCTGTGTACCATCATAGTACATGTGTATACGAGAGTTTGAACGTTGTAAGCACGTGTGTGTGTGATAGTCTGACGATATGCGTTAATGTACCACTACCACTACCACACCACTAACATAACACCCACACACATTTACGCGCAGTGTTTCTTAAGCCGTAGTCAAACACATTTACGAGAAAAAAACACTTTACATCTAAAGTTAAGGAAGTGGCAGCGCGCGCACGCGTATAAGATAAATGTGGCACAACGCAATGGAGAGATGAGTTCCAGCACTGAAAGGACGGGACGGTACAATGAATGGCTTCTTTTAGGATAGATACATTGCAGGAAGAGTAGACTTTGTCGAGGCTTATGCTGGAGAAATATACACTTTTAAGTTCACATGTCGCCTTTACTTTTTTACGCCATTTATTTGTTTTTGTTTCTTTCTATTTTATCACTACATTTTTTTTATTTTGCTACTTTACTATTTTTTTTCTAGTACTCTTTTTTAAGTAATTGCTTGTGTATTATATGTATAGTATTTTATATGTTTTATTAAATTTAGTAATATTTTAGCACTATTTTTTTTTTCAGCTGCTTTCTTGTCTCATATTTATTTTTTATAAGAATTATTGCGTTTTTTTGCGGCTACACTTTAAGCACATATAATTTTGTAGCGATACCCTTTTTTTCGTGCTGATAATATTTATGGGTGCGAATTATTCATGTTGAGTGCGCACAGCATTTTAAGTTATGTTGTTATTGTTGCCTACTTACTTCCTGTTATGAGGTTTCCTTTCCCTTACTGTCGTTTTTTTCTACTTCTTCTTTTTTATAAAAGTTCTTAATTTTTGTTTGCATACTTTTTAGGTTAAAACATTTTTGAATACAAACAGCAGTGCAGACTCAAACGGTGTTGCCATCTGACATAGAAACTTGAAGCGCAGTTTTGCTGAAATGATAAAACAAACATTGTTGTATTATTGGAGTGTTTGAAAAAATTATACATTTTCGAAAATATAACTTTAACAAATAAATATCAAATTCTATACAATTATTATACATTAATTACACTATTCAACAAGTTTTAAAGTTTTGATATTATCTCAGTTTGGACTATGAATTTATTATTCCTTGGCATAATATTAATGCATTAACAAAATTTTAACATCATGTCTCAGTTTTCAAATCTGAAGAAATTTTTCAAATCGGTCTTTCAGATTTTTTGTAAAGCTCATTTTATTGAGAAAATGTACTTGAAAAACCAAAATTTTTTAGTGTTGAACAATGTTATACATACAAAGTAAGTAACTTTAATTAAAAAGCTTGAAAGAGTTAAGGCCAACTCTGGACAAAAATTGGGTGGCGAAAGTAAGCTTGGAAAAATCTTTTAAACTCTTTGCTGAAACGTGCCAGCAAGTTTTAGATAAATAGGTCCTAGAAAAACTTTGCACAAGTTCTGAGCATTGAATTCAAATAAAAAAACTTATATATGTTCTAGATCTAGATACAAAAAATTTTTGCATTATAAAGTCTGGTTAATATGTGGGCTGCTATATATATTTCTGGCCTAGCCAACACTAATGTCATTAGCTAAAATCTGGCTACACCACAATAAAGTTTGACATTTTTTAGCATAAACGTACTCACAACGTTTTGATGTACAAGTGCTATTTGTCTTGTTTACAGTGAGTTAAGAAAATTAATTTTTCCATTGATAATTTAAGCGATTGATAAATTATGGGGTTTCCAACGAGAACAAACATTTTTCACAACTAAGTGTTCATGCAAAATCGAATGTATTGCAGTAGAACTAATGCCCAAGGATGCCTCTATCTTACGGTATGTCACATGACGATCTTGCATTATCAGTTCACGAACGGCATCAATGTTCTCTGGCACAACGGCCGTTTTTGGACGACTATCACGAAATTCGTCTTTGAGCAAGCGTCGGCCACGATTGAATTCATGCTTTATTGCCATATAAAGATTTAAGTTCATTGATGCACTCTTGTTGTGATAATTCACGTCGAAATTTGTGAAAAATGATCGCACGAAATTGATTTTTTCAAGTAACTGTAAACAACACAAATGATGGTCGTGCGTCTAAACGTTCTGAGTACGTTAATATTAAAAAATGTCAAACTTTATTATGGTGTTGCCAGATTTTAGCTATTGACATTAGTGTGGCCAAGGCCAGAAATATATATAGCAGCCTATGTAGCTAGAGGGCTCTAAAAATTGGATTCGAAGTGCCGCATAGCTCCCGATAAGTCAAAGTTTTTAAGTCCTCTAGCTCATTAACCAGACTCTGCAATGTAAAAATATGTTGTATCTGGATTAAGGATATATATTGGTGTAACATAATTGAATCTTTTCTTCTTATACGAGCTGAAATATATATGGAACGTTTCACGTCAACTATGCCACCACGCTGCCAAAAATATAGTGCGTCTAAATAGGTCATATATATACCTTGCAACGAGCAAAAAGTGGGCGATATTAAGTAAGTGATACGCCCACTTTTTAAAATTTTGTGAATTGAATTCAATATATCTCGAAAGCGGTTCCAACGATTTTGATAAAAAATCTAGAATCACGTAAATTACGTAAGAAATCGTAAAGATCAGCATTAATTTGTAGAGTGTCAAAAAATTCTCGCATATGGGCGTGGCACCGCCTACAAAACTAAGATACGTTGTAGTAACAGATTAAAAAAGTAATTTTTCTGAAATTTAATGCAGGGAGCCTACTACATATGAAGTACTTCTGAGCAAAAAATGGGCGAAATATCACCAATGGGCTTGGCACAATGGTCTCAAAGTGTGTTTTTTATATCAAAATTTTTTGCCCGCTTGGGGACGCATTGTAGAAAGATTTCCATGATGGGGGATTATAGTTAATTGAACAGGGAAAAAAATATGCCACCGCTTTTAAAAAAATAAATCGTTTGACCACCTTTCTTGAGGCTCAAGCCCGAAATATCGAAAACGGAAAATTTATAGAACTCTACAACTCGAGAAACATTCATTCGATTAATGATTTTTTATTTTTTTTTTTTCAAAATTCCTTCGGCTTTGTCCGGGATAATAAAAATCTTAATAACTCGGGAAACAATAACCCGATTTGAATGATTTTTTTATGTGGGATATTAAAAAATCTTAATATCTCGGGAACTTATAACCTGATTTGAGTGATTTTTTTGTTTACGTGGTTAAATTCATTGCTAGGTAAAGTCTTATTGCAAATTTTTTTTGAAGTTCCTTCGGCAACATCCGGCATATTAAAAAACAAAATATATTATAACCCTTTACTTTACATTCGAGACGTTTCAAGGTTGCTATGCTTTTCTTGAAGCTACATTTTATTGATTTGTATACAAAAAGGAATTTTAATAACAACAAATAATCAAAACAGCCTTTTTTTTAATTTTTTATTATCCCGGACGTTGACAAGTAAGCTACAAAACCTCGCTTAGTAACATATCTACGGAATGAAATAAAAATCACTCACATCGGACTAATGGTGCCCGAGTTATTAAGGTTTCCCAGACAAAGCCGAGGGAATTTTGGAAAAATAAATTTTACGAAACACCAGCGGACATAAAAAAATCGTTCAAATCGAGTTAATGGTTCCCGAATTATTCAGATATTAACCATTTCGGACAAAACCGAGGGAATTTTGAATTTTGATCGGTAAATTTATCATTTTGAAAGCAAGAAAATTGGAAGCGAAAAGATACGAGTTCCATAACAAAAAATAGCTGTGACTTGAAAACTTCAATTAAAATAATCAGATCAGATTGTCGACCGAGCAGCGATCGATCTCCAGGTACTATTACTAAAATCGGAAACATCAAAATTTTTTTCCAAGTGCTTGACGGAGAAAACTCCAATTTATATAATTTTTCGGAAAAATTGGGAGGACCCATTTCGATGTGTCGTTCAGGGAAAAACTCTCTATCGATTGGTATGGGTTTTATAAAATTTGGAATTAGTGCAAGATTCACATATATAGCCAGTATCTAATTTGACTGGTCTACTTATGATTTCGCTTCCACCACAAGCCAGAGGTCAATGTTATAAGAATAATTTCCTTACTACATCTTTTAATGTTTATGGAGTGTAGGGCATTTATTTTTTGGCAAGGCCAATGATAACACCAATTACTCGAATTATGTTGCATACTTTTCAGTTGTATTTAACTATTTCTATTTATTTTTTTTTTTTTTTTTTTTGCCAGCAACAGCAAAAGTAACAACAACAGCAACAAACTTAAAGTCTCTTAAAAAAAATAGCGAAAGAGTGAATATAAAAACTGAATCAAAATGTGGAAAAAGTAAAGCACAGCGAAATGCTACGCTGGCATATAACGGAAACGGTAGATGCTTTATAGCGTGCAGCATTCGCTTCTGCCATGAATCATGTTTTAGCTACATGAAAGTAGCAAGATTTTAAAAGATTATGCCTGGGATTCCATGTTCAAGATTTATAATATACGTTTAAATAATAAAAAAAATAAACATTTATGTGTACATATAAATATGCTTATGCATATGTATGGTGTACACACGTACCGCACAATCAGTGACTATATAGAAGAGTCTGTGTGTGTGCTTATGAGATTTTGTGCATGTAAGCTCTTAAATGTTCCCGGTAGCAGCATGCATTTTATTTAATAATATTAATGTGAAAATTTTATGATTTTCTGCTCTTTAAATATGAAGCGATTCGAATATTTATTTTTACATTTTAATGTTTGAATTTGATTGTATTTATCAAATATAATAATAGTTAGCAAATGGCATGTTTGGTATAGGCGATTAAATTTTTGATATAAACAAATCTGGTGTTATTATTTCGAAAAAGAAGTTATAAGGACTGTCCCAAAGCATTTTGATACTTGCGTTCTTAAGATTATGATTTACCTGATGACTGTGCAGGTCGCAATATGGGTGTTGTTTTTTCTATCAAACATGAAAATTAAAAAAACACGTATAAAACTTGGCGAACAGACCTCAAACGATAAAGATGTTCAGCAATCTAGGAAAAAGGTGCCAAGTAATTTTGTCTACCTACCTGAAAAAAACCAGAATTTAAATATTCAGCTATAGCTAGAACAAAATAACGGGGGCATGAAAAATAACTGTCCAAAGGGTTTTTTCAATCAAAGAAAGGGTCAACTTATTGTGCGAAAAAAGAGTTCAGATAGAAAAGCCGGTGCAGACCCACAGTTGCTGAAACTGAAGCAACTTTTTAAGCTGAATCCCAACACTTCAACAGAGAGAGTACCTCAAAATCTCCTATACAAGTGAGCTTGAAAGTTATGTATATGAAGATGAATTAGTCTTAAACAGACATTTAAAAAACTGCAAAACTAGGTTTAACTAAGTCTTTGCTAAACGCCGCGGAATTGAGTTATCAGGCTTCTAAAAGAAATATTTTCTTCGGAAAAGACCAAGTAATTTTAAAACCAAAAACCTTTGTTTGTGCTTGATGAAATTATAAATTGGTTCACCTCTACAAAAAAGGGCCGCACAACGTCGAGTTGATATCTCTGTCCATGGCAAAAATTTTGCCTGCGAATAGCGAGGTACGATCCCCACAGCAATTACAACCCGCACTAGGAATGACTTAAACAAATTCGCAGTCAAAGCTAGACCCCGTAAAGACCCGATCTTTAGAAAAGCTTGCTTGAGTATCACAAGGGAATTAAGAAAGTGTCCAATAGTTCCTCAGACTATCTTACTTACCTCCACCAACTTATCCGTAAAGGAGACAATCTGACAAGACATGTTGAAATTCTAGATATGTTCTACAATGCACCATGCCCAGTGATATCCGATAAGTTGGGTCAAAATATGTTCAAAGTAGTAATTAATGACCGCACTAGTGGAGAAGAAATGATGCACCTCTAAAACAGGGCTCGCTGGTATGGTTTAATCAAAGGTCACAAATTTAAGAAGGTAGAGTAGATGTGGGTGTCGAATGACCCAAGTTCTAAAGCCAGATGTGTTGGGATAAACAGATTCCATTTCCCTGGAGTGTGTTCACGTTTAAGAGTTATACGCCAGATAGTCAACATTTGCATTTTTTCAGACAATAAGGCAAATCTAGAACCCTTAAAAGCGTTTTTAATACACTTTATGTTGAGTTAAGGAGATATTATGTATGTAAACTGGCGAGCAAAACTAAGTGCATGTTTGAAACTGGTCTAGTAATATGCCCATAAAACAGTTAAAATCAAAGCAAATGGTTTAAATTTTTTCAGAGTTTATTCTCCAGTTATTGAGCTTATTATGATATTAATTTGAGTGTGGAAATTTATAATGGAAATTTTTTTTTAATAAAAATCCTCATAATACTCGATTTTTTCGAATATATTATTTTAGGAGAAAATACAGTTGTTAAATATTTCTAGTTTAGTCAGGACGACGTTGATTTTTTTACAAGTTTGAGGTAGATGGGAACATTTCTAGCCAATGTATCGATAATTCGACCGGATATGTAAGTCCATTAAACTAATACATTGCGTACAATATTTTAATATCAAAAAACATTGTTAAGATGAACATTTGGTTATGATTGTGGTGGTTTCTTTAAGACTTTCAGCATAATGGAGATGGGTTATTCTGTAGTGAGGCGTTCCCATGCTAACGATTTTAAAAAAATTTTCTTCCAGAATGTTGAGGTGGTCTTTTTCCTTTTGAATGCTATCCATTTGAATCATAAAAGTAACATGCTACAGTATGATCAGCTTAATAGTATTCATATTAGTTTGCAATTTTATGAACCCTTTTAAAACCCTTCTGCAAAGTGAACAATAGTTTCGAGCACAAGTTAATACGGAAATGGGGAGAAAAGCTCGAGAGAGTACGTGATGAGCGGAAAAGCTAATCATTCTAAAATGTACTAAGATGTAAACGGGTTTCAATCTCAGCAGAAGAGATTGAAAAATAGTTTTAGGGAGGATATGTTTACTATTGGCCATTTAAAAAGATAGGTCTGATAAGCAGCGATCCGCTAGACTCCGCATAGTGCTGCGATTCTTGATCCCAATGACTTAGATGAGACTTCTTTCACGAGATTTGTGAACAGTCTAGAGTTGTTTTGATTGGAAAGTAGGCTGTAAAAAAATCTTTTAGGTCGTAGTGAAATTCAATGCTTTTCAATTAAATTAAATTTCTTTATGAAACAACATAACTACATATTTAGATCTGGTTTGTTGTGATTAATACATTACAACATGTTTTCAGTTCCTTAAACTTAAAACAGTTAGGTTTTTTTCCATAGAATACTTACCATATGAAGCGTATGATTGATTATTAATGCGGTGTAAATGAAATTTATTTAATTATATACTGAAACCAATGCTAAAAGAGCCAAACCAACAGTTCTTTATACTTTATCGTCTAGTGGAAAAGGTACCTCATCTTAACTCACAAAATTTAGCAGAAAAGCTATATAAGAAATAGGGTAAATTTTAGCAATTCTTACTGAACCTCTACCCTGTAAAAATTAATAATTGACAAACTTTGAACTTCAATATCAACAAACTTGAGTTTATCATTTTACGATTTCAAAATAGCATAACTCAGTCAATTTTCCAGTAATCGAGGTGTCATTATATTTATTCTTTTTTACTTTATGGAGATAAGGTACCTCTTCCACTGGACGGACACATATAGTATAAAAATGTATTATTACTTTTTTTTAACATTCGTTATTCATACGTTATTCTCCATTTTGAATGAGCTTAAAATTAAAATTTATAAATTTTAACGTTTGCACATCAAAAGTGCGAGTTCGTGTTAAATAAATTCGCACTTAAATAAAGTGCTGGCTGCTCCAGGCGAAATTGAGTCACTAACTAACCCTCTGCCATTCACTGAATCCTGCAAAATTATACAAACTCACAAACACACACACACACACGCACTCGAATGCTATCCGATAAAATAAAAGATTAGCGCAAAATATGAGATAATTCTAATGAGCTTCGCAAGTGATGCTAAAATTTAACAAATACACATAAATCAGCTGGCAAACACACAAGCACAAACATAAACGCAAACAAAAATGCACTTACTAATACGCGGAGCAGTACAAATACATGAGCACACACAGAGCCGCATTTATCACTTGTGTTGATATGATGCGTGTAATTCGAATGTGTACGTACACATTGTGTATTTGTGTTGATGCTTAAATGATTACTTGTGGGTGTATAAACGTACGTCTGTATGTGTGCGGAAAGTGTAGTTTTGATATGCTTTCAATGTTTTTATTTCAATTTAAGTCCTGCGGCATTATCACAGCCACATTTCCGTAGAGCCAATTTAAATTATTTGATTCGTCGTACTCATTTCTCATAAATGATGTTTTACTTTTGAGGGCTGATACTACCCGGCTGTAGTTGGTAGTAGTACCTTTTTTGTAAAAAAAAAAATATTGAAGAGATTTCAGATTTAAAAGTTTCAATACACTTTTTGTTTGACTATCATCAACAAAATATGATCAATTGATCCAATGGTCAGCTAATATTCATTTCTGAGGCATTAAGCATTATTCGCAATACTTTGCTCAACTTCCGTTCATAATTCCAATATTCAGTAAGTGCGGAGTTATACAAATGGGTGGTTTAAGTTATGAAATTGGCTACAACTATACTAACATCAAAAATGTTATGAAATGCACTTTATTGGCCATAGAAAAGAAACTACAGTTGAGTTTTGCAACACTAATAAACTCACAATAATAATATGCTGCTTGTTTCACAAGCCCACCCATAAAAACCGTACACTTAGCTTTACAGAGTCTTAAATTTATTACTGGTAAAGAAACTTACTCAATTTACGCACGACGAGAAGCTCAGACACTGGTTCTGATTACTTTCGTAAAACGACATAATGTAATGACAATAAGTAGGAACTTTGTTAATAGACATTTTTGAGTGAAACGTCTCAGAAATCAAGCAACTAAAAATATTTTCCCCAAATTTACAGTACCTTCCACGCAGTGAAACCAAAAATAATGTCAATTACACAGGGCAATTGATTATCCGGAATGAGGTTTCGGAGTTGATTTCAGCTAATCCTGGTCTACTGAATACAGTTATTAAACCAGATTCATCGAATTAACTCCAGTTCTTTTGCTGAAAAGTTGAAAAATCGTTCCTTCGATTTATATTTGAACACACAGAAAAAAAAGATTGTTAAAACAACAATTTTTTCTTTCTTAAAAAATTTTTATTTCTAAATTGTTGGAATAAGAATTTTATTCTTCAATCAAGAATTTTATTCTTGATACTTAATTTTTTTAAGCATTTGTCACAAAAAATATGTAAAATATTTTTAAATAAATAACTTCAAACATTCTGTTTTGCAAACAAAAAATAAATTATTTTTATATTATTGAATAAGTTCTAGATGTTTTTTCTTAAAAAAAAAGTTTTAACGAATAAGGGTAAGAAACATTTCACCCAAAGTATTCCCCATCATTTAACAAATCTTTCTCCCATTTTTCTGGCAGAATATGCATTCCACTAAATGCAGAGAATCTTCGAATCCTGGATATTTGGATTTGCGGAAGAAGTCGATGCATCTTAACTTCTTGTTACATAGCCAGAACAGCACAACACAATTACATGAAAGTAATCGATAAAAAAACTAATAAAAATCCCAAGAACTTCAGAAAAAAACAAGAGCCAAGGTACGGTCAAATCGCAAAAACACAAACATTGCTTGGTTTTCTATACCTTGAGTATATTTAGTTTCCATCTTACTTATGGTAAATGAATTTTGCGTCTGAAAAATAAAGAATTCGGTTTTTTTAAATTTATAGGTTTTATTCAAGTTTTTCAAGATATCTTGAAAACCAAAAATGATAGAAGAATGTAAGTGCCATTTTCGGAATCAGTATCGCAAAACCGTCTAGGAAAGTGAAAACTGAACTGTGTAATTTTTTTTATTCATTTTGCATAGAAGAACTAACTCAATATTAACGTTAAAAATTGCAAATTTTGCACTTATAACAAAAAAACCTAGAAAACCGCCATTACTAGAATAAAGAAGACGTGCTTTACTATCACTGTGCAAATTTTCTAGAAAAAAAAGATGGTGTTTTTGAGAAAATTAGCATTTTTATTCAAAATATAAAAATCAATTTTAAGGAAAGTAAGGATTAAAGAAATTTTCTTTTTAATTATTACTTAAAAAAATTTCATTGTGCACCAAATAAATTTATGTAAATCAGTTGACAAATAAAGAAATGCGGTTGAAAAAACCGATTAAGCTTCATGAATTTTTCAAAATTAAATTTTCTGCAAAATTCCTACAAAACGCTATAAAATCCCCAATTTTGGTCCAAGCCAAAAAAAAAGAAAATAAATACGTGTTCCCTTATTTTGATTGTAGAATAATATTTTGCTAGTTTGAAATTGATTTGCAAACCTAAGTGCACACTCACCGTATGAATTGAAATGGAATCAGTCAATAGTTGCTGAACACTAAATAGTCGAAACTTCACCGTGAAGGCCAAAAATTCGTTAATTAAATTTTTTTAAGGTATTATTCTTAAGTTTTAAGCATTTCTTGACTTCGGTGACCCACAATGAAATTTTTCGTAAATTATTTTGTGTAATATTTTAAACCATTATGACCCTTTTTTTTGGGGAAAAGGAGTCAAACAGATCCACAAATACAGGATATAATGGGTTAATGTGTTTGAGAAGTGATCAAAAATGACCCATTTGTGGGGGATGTAGAGTGTTAAAGTATTCTACAAAAATATTACCCTTAACATCCCCAATAAGTCTTCGGAAGACATAGATCATATAAGGATCGCTAAATTTATTGTGACCAATTAAAAAAAATTTCGACCTGATCCAGAAAATCTGAAAGACATATTGGTTTTTTTCATTTGTACAACCAAAAGTTGAGTTTTGTCGGACGGTTTAATGAAAATATTTGCACTATCACGAAATTTAATGGAAAAACATTTATTGGTAGTGGAAAAACTGTCTCTATCAAAAAATTTATTTTGTGGTAGCGGAAAGCTCAATGAAATAAAAATTTAGTGCATTACTGGTGGCGGACTATCAACAATTTTTAACTGACTCATTTCCTGAGAAATGCGAATATTTTTGATAGTCACCCGAAGGATTCAAGTCAAAACGAAGAATATCTAGATGTACACGCTTCAACTGATTTATTTCCTGGGACACCCGAAGGTTCTTGAAAGTCACCCGAAGGCTTCATAGTCGAAATGAAGAATATTTAAATACACAAGAGGGAAAACATCTATGTTTCATTTTCTGAAACACATGGAGGTTTCCGAAGGTCACCCGAAGGCATAATTGTCAAAACGAAGAATATCTAGATATTCAATTGATGATAACATTCAGGCATGTTCTGAAATCCGATTAAGTTCGGAATCGGAATGAAAGCAATTTTCAAGTGCTCTGCATTCGAACAAATAGGATGGAATCGGATTTGTAAATAAAATTTGCTAATGTTTTTTTTTCGATTTACCGAAACATAAATCTGATTTGATGTTAATTATCGAAATGCGGAGCTTTTCAGAAAATACCTGATTATTTTTAAAAAAAAATGTTTCACTTTCTTCACGCGTATTGAGCTGCAAGCATATTTTTTGAAATCGGAAGATATTTCCTTTGATATAATTTGGTTCATTTAAACATTAAATTGATTTGATTTGGATAATTTTTAACCTGGTGTGGAAAACCTGTATAAAAAATTGGGTTTGAAGTGAGCTAGCTAGCTCATAAAACACTTCAACTTCTGGCACTTTAAATACTCATAGTTCAGAAAGAACTTCTGGTACTTTAAATACTCACAGTTCAGAAATTGGTCTCAAAGCTTAATACGGCAACAATCTTTCTATGAATTGTGTGTTCATCTCTGATCCTTTGTATTTCAAAAATGTAATTTTGCGCAAAACAATTTAAAATTTTTTTTTAACTTAAATTTTCCATGAACTGCTTTAAATTTTCAACAACATTATACCATGGATTTTTATTTTTAATGGCCCTTGTTAATCCCACTCAAGCTCTCGAATTTCAGTTAACTCCACTGTTGGGAAGCGCTTTCATCAATTCATCATCGCGTACTCATTGCGTGGTGGTGTTCGAAGAGCTGAGTTCTTTTGACAGCTACCACCATTGCTGCCAGACAATAAGTTTATTTTGTGTACAAATATACATAGATATACGCAAACATACATATATTTTAATAAATAGAAAACATTTACATACATACATACGTACTTACGCTTAGATAGAGTGGCTACTAGTAGCAACAACAACAACAAAAGCAATATTTATGAACTGAGTGCTGCGATGATGACTTTAGGCAAAATTTAACTTATACCATCACCATCGAGCAAAGCATACGATAAGGGTGAGGGCAACAGTTCGCTGAGGGTAAAAAAAATACCTTCGCATACACACATGGACAGGGAAACACTCACACACACACACTCATCACTACGGTAACAGCAACAGCAAATGTTTGCATTAGGTTGCTTGGCACTTCTGTGTTGGTCTACTTGCTGCTGCTGCTGTGGCTGTGTTGCTGTTTTTTATGGTGTCAATGTTGTTGCAGTTGTTGTTGTTTTTATTGTTGTAGTGTATTTAAGCCAAATAAATTACCAACATAGTTGTTGCTTTTGTTGTTGTTGTCGTTTTTGCTTGGCAAATTTTTGATGGTTTAATTTTGTGGAAAATAAGTTGAGTTGAACAGCAGCAGCAGCAAAAAAAAACACCATATACACATATACACATTCATAATATATACACTACCACAATCACCAACAACAGGAGCAACAAAAAACAACGTTTGCAACAACAACAACAACAAAAACAACAACAACAAAAGCAACAGCGCCAATAGCGCACAACTTTAGTTACTTTGACACTGAATAAATGTACTTTATGCATGCATTAGCGTTTGTGTATTTGTATATGCACAAGAACATACACATATGAGTAATTGCATGTGTGTTTGTGTTCATTTGTGTTTTTTTGCTTTTTTGTCAGTCAAATGCTGCTTTTGACTTTGCTGCTGCTGCTCTCTCTCTGTTTTATTTATTTATTTATGAATTATTTTCAATGCATTTTCATGTTTTTTCAATTTGTTTTTCGGTTTCCACAGTACCGTTTTTTTCCTCTTTCAAAGCCTCAAAGGATTACAAAAAGTAAACCATATAAAATGGTTTGTTTTTGTGTGTGTATATTTGTTGTTTTTGTTTTAAACTTTAAATAACCCAATAAAATTTTTTAATAAATTTGTAGCGCCTTATACGATAATTGATTACCTAACGCATTACTAGAATGTTAAAACATTTTAAATGTTACATGTAATGCAATAAATAATGAAATACTTTTTCAATTACATGTAATGCAATAGGTAATGTGAGAACATAAATTTCGAAAGTTTTTTACTCAAGATTTTTTGATTTTTAAGTCATTTTGACGTTAACATTTGTTAATTTTTCAAAATAAATAAATAGTAAAACAGATAATTTTTCAGACAATGTTCTTCTGATGAACTTTTGGCCCAAAACAGAATCCAAAATATTTCTATAACGTCCTACTACATTCATTTAGTACTTATGTAACGCAAAAGTAACCCAGAAAGTACAAATAACCCAGAAAGTACAAATAATTTTTTTAGATTACTCGATCGATTACATGTAATCGAATGTTTTGTTGGGGTAATCGATTACGCCTTATAAAATGCGTATGCTAAAATAATGCCTTTGTAACCCAGAAAGTAATCGATACAAATAATTTTTTCGATTACTTGATCGATTACATGTAAGCGAGTGTTTTATTAGGGTAATCGATTACGCCCAATGACATGCATGTGTTAAAATAATGCCTTATGTAACCCAGAAAGTAATCGATGCAAACAATTTTTTAGATTACTCAACCGATTACATGTAAACGAAGATTTTACTGGGAAGTTTAAGAATTTTAGGCAATTTTTCCTTAGAAATATTCATTCAATCGTATTTACACATTTCCGCATGAATTGCAATAAAATGATTTTTGTTAAACGTGACGTATGAGTAACATTATAACAAAGCATGAAATTATGCATCAATAGGTAGAGTGCATTTGATCTTGATCTTTGATATTACATTTTTACACAAAATACTAATGGCTAAAAAATGACACGGTAAAAGCATTATCGAAAAGTGTGAAAACTTCTCTCTCTTCCTCTTTTGGCTTGTAAAGAGAAATAGGATTTTATGCCACGGTAAAGGCGTAATTATTTGCACAAACAAAATTACTCAAAAACTTTGGTGTTAAAGAATAATTAAATAAATAATGCCCAAACTCTGCACAACGATAATGTTTACATAGAGAATATATTCGGGATTATGAATCGGTATTACAAAAATGTAATTCTAATTATTGCGATCCAAAGGAAAGCAAGTCAAATTAGATCCAAATGGACGTAAAAATAAAAACATCCAATAAAAAACATCAAAAAAAAAAATATGTAATAAAAATAAAATCCAATGAAAAACCATAATACCAGACTGTCGGGACATATATGTCTCAGTAGTAATATCAAACAAAACTTCTGCAACCACTGAACTAACTTGTGTTCTAATGTATATCATTACTAGAGCTCTTTCTACGCGAGTCCAAAAAACATAGAAACCAAAACATGCGTAAGTCATCACTTTGAATGTTAAAAACTGAAGCGATAAAAATATCTAGCAATGGATGCGAATAGCAGTGTTCGTTAAAGGAGAACACTCAATGGGACACATATATCCCGTCAGTATTAAAAGGGTTAAAGAAAACATCCAAAAATAAAAACATCCAATAAAAAAATTTAATGTCATGTTATGTAATCATCATCAAATAATTTTTGTTCAAACAATTGTATTCCGCACAACGTGACGTATAACAAGTAACATAATAGGGGAAGAGAATTGCTTCAAAAACCCTTCTGAAGTGTTTCCTTTTCACCAATAAGCGCTTCCGCTCCGTTAGAACTATACTTTCTTTCTGTCATTGCATGTCATAAGATGTAAGCAAGAAAAGAAAAACGGGTTTTTGAAGCGCTTATTTGTAATGCTGCGGTAAGCATTTTATCAATAAAACTAAAAAAAAAGAAAAACACTGGCCGCACCAGGATTTGAATCCACGACCGTCCGTGTGATAGATAGAAACAGGTTATTTTTACTTACATTTACCAGTTCTTTAGACCGCTACACCAATGCCCGATGATATGAAGAGGTATTAAATTTGTATATTAAACAAATGTTGTCCAAACAGAATTTGACATACGAATGCTCTTACAGCTTTACATAGAATCATTGCGCAATCAGTTTCAATTCAATTAAGCAAAAATAAATAAATAAGAGAAAGGAAAATAGAAAAGTGAAATAAAAAAAGTTTGAATAAAAAACACATTAATAAAAAAAATAAAGCAAAAAATGAAAAAAAAAAAATCACCCGGGCTGGGCTCGAATTAGGGATTCCAATTTTTGAACTTTTAACGATCCCGGGATTTTCGGGATCAGGATTTTTCGGGATTTGTATGAATTTTTTTCTTTCTAAATAAAGCAGAATTTAGAATTGAAAATTCCTAATATTTTGTCTTATACTATACCCCTACTACAACACCCCTACAAAGATATTTTATTTAAAAGTGTCAAAAATTTTAAAGAACAATTTCTTAAAACAGGTACATTTTATTAAGCAATTCACGCCTTTTTTTTAAAAAAAATTCATAAATACTTATCTACTTCAAAAACAAACATAAAGGTACATTGCAGCATTATAAGCTTAGTTAAATATATATATAAATTATCATACATATTTAATTAGGGGAATGTCGTCAGGGTTGGGCCACTTTTTAACTTTCCTCTGTATCTTTTTTGTATATTTGAGTACTACCAAATTTTTTGTTTTACTTAAAAGTGCGGACCTTTATCTATAACATACCTTTAGAACACCTTGCTGCGATTTCGGAAAAAAGAGTTATTGACGAAACTAAAACAAAAAAAAGTAGTCAGGGTTGGGCCATTGTAGTCAGGGTTGGGCCACCACCAAATATCGATGAAATATGTACTAAAATAGTGTGTAATGAATATGTATGAAACTTTTTATTGTTTTTTATTCGATTGTACAAAATTCCGATGAAAAATCTCCATAATAACATTAATCTGAATCGCAATTTGGGCATACATAGTAACTTTTTGTGAGATTGACACTTCAAGTGCACGTCTTGCTTGCATTCAATGCATGCGATTGAATTATTTCGATTCAGGCCTTTTTAGGCGTTATCGAAGCATTGCTATTTACGTTACTCTTCGCGTTTCTCTGGGGAAGTTAAGAACGTGCTTTTCATCCGGCAGCGCCCCCGATTGGATTTTACTGTTATCGCGGCCGCTTGCAGAGGCCCGACCAATGACAAAATCGTAGAAAGGGTGGACTCATGAGACGAAGAAGTCGAACTCCGAAAAGAAGTCGATATTTCCTCGTGCGTTTCACTCGTTGCTTTCTCATGCTTGCCCATAGAACTCGCTACTTTTCCGTTCGCATCAACTCTTGGGTTATCCAAAACTGTAATGTTAATGTTCTGTGTTCCGCAAAACCGATTCAGTGATGTCATTTTACTGATTGTAAATAAAAATTGATGTGGCCCAATCCTGACTACACGAGTGGCCCAACCCTAACGGCAAGCGTGTTTTTCGACCGCTCAATACTACATGTGAACAGGTAAGGGAATCGAATTTTCCCTTTGGAAACTTGATAATGGTTCACCCCTTAATGGATATATATACTTACTTTTTCGGTGGCATTGTTCTTTTCCAAGTTTCGAGTCATTTTTCACTGCTATTACAAAATTTTTTGAACTAGCGAAAACTACACGAAGGCGCAAAAATTTTTACTGACAATCCCGGTGACAAGTAATGCTTAAAAAAGTTTTCTGGCATCGTGAACAATAATTCGACGCTATAACACAGATGACAGCACGTGTCATATACGAGAAACAGCAGTGGCCCAACCCTGACAGCGGCCCAACCCTGACGACATTCCCCTATATAAAATAATGAGATCAAAGTTTTTATAAGAGTTGGACTTGAAAGAATTAACTTTTCTTTTAATCAGTTTTATTATTATTAAAATATGGTTTTAGGAAAATAAAAGCATTTATTGTTTTATCATCCAATTTAAATCTCAATTTATTACATATCTGCCGACTTTTGCAAAAACAACTTAAGTTCCTAAATATAAAATTTAAATACGCTTCTATTGGTATAATCGACATGTCTCTATAATTTCTTGTTCCGGAGACATAAAGGCGTCCCATATTTCACGCAAGATTTGAACTTAGCGCCATTCGTGCGGTGAAGTGTTATGAACCAAAAAAAAAATTAATTTGACAGCTGAGAATTTAAGATTAGTAAAAATGTATGGAAATTGGAGATGCAGCGCTGCATCAACGAAATTGAGCCACATTATTGAAAAGTAGTTAATGAGTTCTTAGGCTCTCCTGAAAAGTTCCAATTTCGAGTTAGGTTGTTTTGTCAAAAGTCCACAGATATGTAACCTGCACACGAAAAGCATCTTTCTGATTCAACAGTTGTTAGTTAAATTGAAGAAAGATATTCGAAAGTTTTCTGGAGGAAATAACCCCTATCACCACCATTACAAAATATATCAATTTCTTTCATTAAAACGTCGGATAAATTATAAGACTTTCTAGAAAACAAATTTTTTGAAGTGTTATTCAAAACTAGATTTAATTTTTCTGTCAAGTTTTTTGCTGCGTTTACTTTAACTGTAAACTGCTATTGTCTTCAATTTCGCAAGAAGTTTCAGTTTCAAATCTAGAGAGAATACGTTTTATCTCAACATAATGCGATTTTTCTGTTATTTAAAACAGGGACTGAAATCCCTAGTTCGAACTCACGTTGTTTTTACTGCTGCCTTACATGGAATCATTGTGTAATCAATTTCAATTCAGTTAATTAAAAGTAAATTAATAAGTGCAAGGAAAATAGAAAAGTGAAATAAAAGATGTTGAATAAAATATATTTTAATAAAAAAAAAAGCAAAAAACAAGTAAAAAAAAAAAATCTTCCGGGCTGGGTTCAAACTCACGTTGTTCTTACTGCAGCCTTGTAAAAAATCATTGTGAAAGTGCTTCTAAATTTCTATGGGGACAAGCACTTTTGAAGTGCTTGGATCAAAAGCGCTGAAAATTTTTTCTCTTGGGAACGAACTTTTTTTTGCCTCTATATAAATAAATACATACAATCCCAGTACGTATATGAAAAATATATTTTTATAAAGAAAACATCGATTTGTTTCACATTCAAGAAAATGTTTTTGAGTGAAAAAATTGTTAAACATCCAACGCGGTACAACATGGTTTATCAAAATCGAACGAAAATTAAATCAATATTTGCGATGAAAACCAGAGACCGCATCGACTCTTAAATTGTCTGAAAATTCATGCAAAATACATACAACGAGCAACAAGGGAACTGCACGAATTCATCCTTCACATAATGCGATTAAGCGAGTATATTTGTTACATCGGGGGCGAATGCATTTTCCCTTATGGCAAACATACTCTTATACTTATACTTCAATAGATGGTATACAATAATAACCATCGCTGAGAAGTTGGACACTTGCTGAGCAGAAAGATGACAATTATAGCAATGGAATGGAAAGCGCCTGAAATGAGAGGCTGATTTGGTGTTGAGCTTAAGTCCGCAAATAATATGGTTTGTAATCAGCATGTGTTTGCTTGTAATAAGGATATAAAGTAGGCGGTATATAGCAACTATAGAAAACATAACCACATGCATTGTGACTACTTGCGGTAGGTCAGGTAATTAATTGTGCGGCTTGGTATACAAAATTACCTGAAAAAGTTTGTTGTGGACGTCCAAGAAAGAAAAAAATCATGGCATTTCATTGCATTAATTAGAAATATTTCACTTTAGCATTATGTTTCTCTGGAAACAGCAGGAAAAGAGCAGGAAGACGGTGGTACGGCAGCCTATTTAAAATGGCTAAATTTCATTTAGGGTTCTTTCAGTTGCTCATTGCATTCATGTCAGTTTTGTTTATACATTCAGAAAATAAAAATAACACGCTTAAAAGCCAAAAGCTGCCCAAAGCGGGCCTTTGTCATGGTACTTTCAAAATTTTATGATATCAAATTTTTTTACCTTTGTCCTGATAGTTTCTAAGTTAAATCCTTACAAATATGAAAACATCGAGAGGGGCTCAGGATGTGATATGCTTGTTCATTGAACGCTTTCAACATAGTATAGTATAATTGAAGAAGTAATATGTGTTCCAAATTATATCTATTAATTTGATGTCGATTTAAAGCATTCAACGTTTACGAAGATCGACTGGTAGAAAAGTATGTTTGTCTTAACTATATCTTAAAATAATCTTAGGTGTACATAATTTTATGTGCGTGAAGTTAGCCATGCTTTTGTGGAATTTTCCGAAAAAAAATATTGTGGTGTGCTCCACTTGTGCTGCGTTGTGCCGTATTGGAAAAAAAAATCGGTCCAAGGATTCACTTTTTGTGTGGAGGTCCTTTTTTTTGTGCAAAGTTAGCTCAGCTATTGTAGAATTTCCCAAAAAAAAAGTTGTGCCGGGGTGTGCTCCACTTGTGCTGCGTTGTTCCGTATTGGAAATCAAAATCGGTCCAATAGTATAGATTTTATGGGGAGGTCCTTTTTTGGTGTATGCGAAGTGCGCCCTGCTTTTGTTTAATTTCCAAAAAAAAAGTTCTGCCGGGGTGTGCTCGACTTGTGCTACATTGTGCCGTGTTGGAAAAGAAAATCGCTCCAAGGATATGGATTTTGTGAGGATATTCTTACGTTTCACCCTTAAAGTATGCACATTTTTTGAAATGTTTCTGAATTTTTTCAGTTTTATGTTAACCCATTAATGCCCAATGAGAACCACAGTAGATACGATGCTGAAATTTTCAGGAGTTAGCCTCCTGGACATAAGCTATGTTTATAAAAAAAATTTCCCGAGTCTTGGTTAGGAACGGCTCAATGACTGGGTGCCGTACAGCACCGCTGGGCATTCATATACATTTGCTTTTTTTTTATGTAACAGGAAAAATTTTTTGTTTTTAGTAAAAAATGTCCTGATATGTACTTCGAACAATTAAATTATATATTGTTTATCACTCACAAGTCAAAAGAAAGCTATAAAGTTAGATTAAAGCATAATTAAGGAGAAAAGTAATAGTATGTTCAACTGCAAGGATTAAATTCTTTTGAGTCGAAAGTCTTGTTGGCAAATGCAATAAAGCATTCAAATGGCTCTTTAATTAAAACTTATTCCCTAAAAGTCAAACATAAAAACCCAACATATAGATTTTATACTATACAAATTGTGTTGTGATAAGAGTTATCACCCACTTACATACACAATTTATTGTTGGCTAATGCCCAGCGGTGCCGTACGGCACATAGAGAAACAATAACTTCCGTGCTAGGTAATGCCCAGCGATGCCATACGGCACTCAGAATAAAATTGCTAGCCAGTGCCCAGCGGTGCCGTATAGCACTTTGGATTTTCAAATTATCACAACTCTTTTAATTTTGCACAAATTTTAATATTTTTGATTTTAAAATATTAACGAATCTTTCTAGAATAACACTGTGTAAAAAAAATTTCAAACAAATACACGAAGATAGCAATAAAAGGTGATTGTTTACCTGTGGTACTGCGGCATTGCAAAATTTTTCATTTCACGCACAAGACACAATTTAAAAACAACCACTGCAGCGAACGCTTGACACAAACTAAAAAAAAATTGATTTTGAATTAAAGGGAAAACATTCAAATTGTTAATTACACAGGCCTGCAAATTCGACACTTTTTTTTCCTCTCTTAAATTTTGAAGCCAATTATAGTGGTTTTGGACCTCTTGATCACGAATCTGAACTTGGTTTCTTTCCATCACGTCAGAATTTTGAGATATTCCAGTTTTCATAACCTCAAAAATAATGGAAAATCGTGTGTTTTTGACTGTTTTTTTAAATTTTCTCAAAAGAGCAATTCTGTAAACGGATTTAGGCTCAGCATCAAAAAATACATTCAAAAGCTTTCTCGTAATTTAAAGAGGGGTACCCTTGTTCGTCTGTGCAGCATTTGAAAACTTATTAATTCAATCGTTTGTGCTTACGTACTCTTCAAGATCACGCCTAAAATACTCAACATATTTAAGCCATTCTTGCACCATATATTTTTTTGATGCTTCCCGTACGATCTTGATAGTTGCTATCCATAATATTCATCCAGATATTAAGTTTCATAATGCAGGTAATGTGAGTAGAAATGAGTTTTATTTTTTTTTTTTTTTTGGTTTTGGTATGTTTTCTTCATGTATCGAGCGCACCGTACTTTCATTCAATTACCCCTTTTATCAAGGAAAATATGTCGGAATATTAGGCGGATATATGGTGTTAATATGGTTTCAATATACCAACTGGTGCGGGCGTAGGAGCGACTCAAATAAAATTTTCAATTATATAGAGATTTTTTTTGTATGAGGGGCACAACACCCCCTTGTCCAAACGATCCCATATTTCTTATAAATGTGTTGGACCACCAAAAAAACATCTGGTGCAAATATGGTTTTGATACGTCCAGCAGTATAGGCGTGGTAGTCTTGTATATACAAAAAAGGCACTTAAGTAAAACTTAAATCACTGAAAATTGTGACGTGCTGGAATTTTTTCACTATTTTTCTCGTAATCAGTACACTTAAATCTATAGAAATCGCTTTTTAAAACTTAGAGAGGAAAACCCATGCAGGACTGTGTTATCTGTTCCGCAAAGTCAAATGTTGCTTTGGTTATTTTTAAATTATTTTTAAAGTGAAAAAATATTTGGGTGCCGTATGGCACCGCTGAGCATTAATGGGTTAAGAGAATTGGAATTTACACAAATAAGTTTTTAATGCAGCCTAAAAGTTTGCAATAAAATGCTTCGCAATGTACATTAGAGTGGTTCAAAATCCGAAAGTATAAAAAAGTCAGGGTGCGCGCGACTTTTCTGAATCCTTGGATCCTGCTGATTACAAAAAGTGCATTAGAACCAAAAAAATTGCGTTCAGATATTCCGCAACGGGCTCGAAGGTACTTTTTTTTAGGAATTTTTGTGTCTTTAAGTACTAGCTATGTCTTCTAACTTTAAAAAATAAAAGGTGAGAATCTACGGTTACCGGACATTATCCCAACGGACATAATCCCCATTTCGTAAATGGGGATTATGTCCGAAAATTTTTCGGTCATAATCCCCATTTTGGCCATGGGGGTTATGTCCGCAAATTTTTCGGACATAATCCCAATGGGGGTTATGTCCGAAAAATTTAATTAAGATTGAACAAAATTTTTGCAATAATCCATTTAAAAAATTTATATGGTGTTGGATATTATAGACTGATCCGCGGCCGAAGGCCGCCGCGAAGCCGGTGTTGGATTTTTGGGAGTTTTAAATCCTGAGTTGCGGCCGCAGGCCGCCCACTTACCCCTACCCTTATGTAAAATTACTGTGGAATTTTTGGGAGTTGTAAGTCCTGAGCTGCTTCTGTTGTCAATAACAAAATATCGTTATGGGGACTATGTCCGTTTTTTCCTGGGGATTATGTCCGAAACACTTGCGGACATAATCCCTTTGAAAAAATGGGGATTATGTCCGAATTACTTGCGGACATTATCCCCATATCGTGAATGGGGATTATGTCCGTGGGGATTATGTCACGGCACCAGAATCTACTCTTTAAATTTAAGTCAACTTTTTTTTGACATATTTAAGCCAATTGAGAAAATAAATTTTCTGAAAAAACTCATGTGATCTTCAATGCGAGTCTGTATGGTTAGTACCTAAGTAATTGAGTATGTAAATAAAGTACTGCATACCTATAGAAATAATGTGTTGCATACTTATAGGGATAAATAATTTTAGTTCATTTTCTAAGGGAAGTAGGCGTGTCTTTCGATGTATTAGGCCCATTTTTGGAATATTTTTAACTTGATATACCTTATTAAGCACGCAAAATTTCACTGTCATAGAAGCACTCCTTCTTTTTTCAACAAAAGAACGTTAATTTTTACTGGAAGGTAGGCGTGTCCGGAACATTTCTTAGCTAGATGTATCTAACAAAGCATGCACAATTTCAATGTTATTGGAACACTCCTTCTATTTTTTTGACAACATGTATGAAGTCCTTCCACTGTGCGGCATTTTGATTTGTTACGCGCACAACATCTTACTTGAAATAAGTTTGTTAACTGTGAACTAATTCTCTACCTCTTCTCAATATAATTGTCAATAAACAATGAAATTTGGCATCACTTAAAAAATCATAGAACATTCACTTAATGACGTTAATTTTGCCCTATTTCATATATTCAACTAAGTACGTCATTGTCCTTAAGACAGCAGCTTTAACCATATTGCAGCAATAATTTTAATTTGTCGTCTCACTACATTTTGTGATGAGTAGAATGTTTGACTGCCTCAATGATTAACTTCGTTATGTGAACCTAATAAATAATTAATTTGCCACTCTACGCTCTTAATTTGCCACTCTAACAACAACAATATAATTTCATCATTACAAAATTAATCCTTAAGGGTCAACACAAAAAAAAAAAAAAAAAACAATGAGAGATGAAGCAACAACAAAACAGCTAAAGTAAATATCCGTATGTATAAGCCAAAAGCACCAAATAATGATGAAACCAACACAATGGCAGGCGAAAAAAAAAAATGTGTTTTCCATTCCGGATACTACCTTCGTCATTGTCGAAATAATTAATCTAAAATCAGTGTTGGCTATGACTTAACTCATCTTGGCCTTTTGCGAGCGTTTGCGCTCGTCGTCGCGTCGGTCTCAATACAATTTGGTCCGTCGACACACAAAGCACAAGCCAAGAAGCACAATACGTAAAGTCAACTCTTTAACCTCTGACCTTATTCAACGACATCGCAATGAACTTCTAAACGTCAAAAGGGTGTCAAAAGCATAAAACCAAAAACAACAACAACAATAACAGCAACAACAACAACAACAAAAGCAACGTCTAACCAAGATGACTTTTGAGTTTTCATTGAAAATCAATTTTCAAGAACCAACGAGAAAAACAACAAAGAACATGATGATGTGCACTATGTGGGATTCTGTCAAGCATGAGGGACGTAACTTTGTATAAATTTTAATACGAAAGGACTAACACTTTTAAGGAAGTGAAAAATTTTGATGAACGATAAAAACATTGTAAACAAATTTTTGATTAAGATATACATATGTACGTATTTGATTTTGTGTCGAATCATGCAAAGATATAAAATACATAATGTATACTTTGAGTATACTATATTTAGGAATGAGACATACCCGAAGGTAACGAACACAGCTTCTTATTACTCTATTTTCAAATAATAATGTGAGTGTATCTTAAGTATATATTTACTAGTGGTATTTACTTTTCAGGTTCACTTAAATGTATTAGTCATATTTTGCAGAAGATATGATTAAGTTCATTGATGCTAAACGGTTTAGAATGGATTTTGGACAGCAATTGTCGTGGGAAATTTTTCATATATATTTTACAAATGTAAAAAGTTTAAAAATACATGGATTATACGAAGATCTTGTATCAAATTTTGATTTGCAAGGCTTTTAACTTTGAATTAATTTGTGAATATTCTCTTAAACAGAGTCCAATTGTCTATAAGATTTTTGTACTGATTCTTGCAAATTAGTTTTGTTAATTTGTGTTCAATAACCCTTAGATCATTAAGACTGTCTACAGAAGACCTTCGTTGAAACCCAATTATTTTGAAAATTAAAAATTTTTCCCGCTCAAATTATCAGATTTTTCTTTCGTATTGCAAGTACGCATCAAACAGTTGCTCTTGGAACGCTCTTACTTGATTTGAATTGACTTTCGTAAGACCGTCTGCAGATGGACTTTCATCTTTTAAACTGGTCTGCTTAGAAAACAAAATATCTAAATAAGACTGCAATTCTATCTCAAAGAGATAAATAACTTTCAACATCTGTACTGATGAGCAAAATCAGTTTTGGTCTTGGTAATTTTTTTAGACCAAGCCCTACTAAGACTTAGAAGAGTATTCCATATTAGCCACCCAATGTGTTCCACAATACCCGCAACTTTTTCATATAATGATTTTCAGGGTTCCTTTTGCTTAGTCATTATAATTTTTGAACTGATTTATTAACAAACTTACTGAATAAATCACATATAGACTAATTACATGCAAAATGAAAAATGCAAATAAGCTAGGATTCTAACGAAAAGTTTGTCCTCAAAGAAAAAAAAAAATAGGTATTCCACAATACCCGACTTTACTCTAGTTTTTTAATTTAAAAGTCTAAAGCAAAAGTTGTTCTATGTGACACAATCAGCGATAGGCGATAAGGATTACTATTACCAAATGACTTAAACATGAAAAAAAGTCCTTCATAGATTAGGATTTCGTTTTATTTTTGATAAGGATTACTGCAATTGCTGCAAAGGATAACTTTTAAAAGTAAAAATCACTGTTATTTGCTTTATATAAATTCAGTATTAGAACTCAAAATTTGCAAATTTCAAAGGAAAATTCAGAAAGTCTATATTAAATATAGCAGTGAAACAGAATAGCCTTTCTACCGGTTGCTTAGCTCTAGATATAATGAATCAATGTATGTATATGTATTCTCCTTTAACTCCTAAGAGGAGCATAGGGCCAATATGAAACGTTTCCATTTGTTGCGATACCTTGCGATGACTTTGATCTCTTGCCACGACTTTCTCAACTCTTGTATTGTCTTTTCCAGTGACCAGTTGGTTTTGGGTCTACCACGTCCTCTACTGCCTTGTGGATTCCACTCACGAGCCTGGTGACAAACTTCGCCATGTGGTTTCCAGAGAGTGTGACCAATCCATCTCCATTTGCGGAGCTTGACCTCGTTTGCTATAGCCCTCTGATTGCATTTTTAATGTAGCTTTCATATAGTACGAGGCCACCAAATCTTTAGTATACGCCTTAAACATTTGTTGACGAATACTTGCAGCTTGTTCGTTAGTTGTTCAGTAACAAGCCACGTTTCGCACCCATATAACAAAACCGATTTCACATTCGAATCAAAAATGCGCACTTTCCTTTTGGTGAATATAACGGCAGTGTTGCCGAAATAAATGCAACCCTTCGTATGCATTCTGAAACCCTAATATCATTTTTATTTGATATTACGTGGGCTGCTATATATATTTCTGGCCTAGGCAACACTTATGTCACTAGCTAAAATCTGGCAACATCATAATAAAGTTTGACATTTTTTAGCATAAATGTACTCACAACGTTTTGATGTACATGTGCGATTTGTTTTGTTTACAGTGAGTTAAGAAAATTAATTTTTCCATTGATAATTTAAGCGATTGATAAATTATGGGGTTTCCAAGGAGAACAAACGTTTTTCGCAACTAAGTGTTCATGCAAAATCCAATGTATTGGAGGGACCTAATGTCCAAGGATGCTTCTATCTCACGGTATGTCACATGACGATCTTGCATTATCAGTTCACGCACGGACTCAATGTTCTCTGGCACAACGGCCGTTTCTGGACGACCTTCACGGAATTCGTCTTTGAGCGAGCGTCGGCCACGATTGAATTCATTAAACCAGTTTTTCACAGTGCTATTGGATAATACTTCATCGCTATACAAAGATTTAAGTTCAGTTGTAGTGATAATCCACGTCGAAAATTCTGAAAATGATCGCACGAAAATGTTCACAAGTTAATTCCATTTTTTTGGCAAATTGATTTTTTCAAGTCACTATAAACAACACAAATGATGGTCGTACGTCAAAACGTTCTGAGTACGTTTATGCTAAAAAATATCAAACTTTATTATGGTGTTGCCAGATTTCAGCTATTGACATTAGTGTTGCCTAGGCCAGAAATATATATAGCATCCTACGTATTTTCGATAATCCTAAAATATTGTAAACATCCTTTAGAATTTTTAAAGCAACTCGATTGCACTGCTCAGGGTAGTGAGCTGCTAATACAACTTTGAACCGAAAATTTAGATTTCATTTATGGCACACAATTTTTGTAACAGGCAGAAGACCATATTTTGTTCAGTTGAGCAAACGCGCCTTTTGCTTTTGCTTTTGCTATTCTTGAGTTGATATCCTCTTTTGCTCCGCACTCCATGGAGATAATGCTGCCTAAATACGTGAAGCTATCGACGTTTTCGATGTCATCACTGCCAGCTCTAAACGTGATGTCATTCCTGTATGCGTTTAGCTTCATGCTTTTAGTCTTGGATAGGTTGATTTTCAGGCCGGCCTTTTGTGATTCCAAGATAAATCAAAAGAAGCTTTTATACAGCTCTTATGTAATAATATTACAAGAGTCCATTTGGTCTTTTCGAGAAGATTTGTGATAAAGGCCAAAAATATATTTTTAGACCAGTAAAATTAGATACTGGCTATATTTTATATTATGTGAGTCTTGCACTAATTCCAAAGTTACCTATACCTTAGCATATGCAAATCGATAGAAAATTTTGAACAACATATCAAAAATGGTTTTTTCCAATTTTTCCGAAAAATCACTTAAATTGGGGTTTTCCCCGTGCAGTAACAGGTATACAATTTTATGTTTCTGGGGGTTTTAAAAATTGGATTAAAAGCAACGCATTTCTGCCGATTAGTCAAATTTTCAAAGTCCTCTAGCTCGTTAACCAGACTTTATATGTTAAATATATTTGGGTCGAGGACATTTAAACATAGATATAAGTAACATAATCAAATATCAAGATCAAAATTTTTTACCTCGTAATTCACGGGGAATACCCCGATGTGCATAATTTACCGGGAAAATTGGGAAGACCCAGTTGAATACTTTGTGCAGGGCAAAAATTCTCTGTCGATTGGTATAGCTTTTATGAATTATGGAATCAGTGCAAGACTTAAATTTAATTTGACTGGTCTATTTAAGTTGTTACTGATTGCGATTTCTACTTTTTACTCAACAACTCGAGAAGTATTTAAATTCGAATATTTAATGAAAACTTATATATCCAAAGTGTAATAGAAGATGTAAATTACTAAGATGACTGCCATAAGTTTTCATTCAGCTTATATCGCTTTATATTACCAATGAATACTTATAAATAAAGAATTTGTCTTACTATAAATAAAATATTGCTATCAATTCGAAAACCAAATTCAGATAAAATTTCTTAAGGACATCACTAATGTCTTGATAAACACAAAATTACACTCTCCACATGAACTTTAAAATTAGTTTCAGCCAAAGATGGATGTCTACAACTTGCAAAATGAACATTTTTCAAATTCAATTAATCACCTTTAAAGGAATCTGAATAATTTTCAATGTAGATTTGTTTACAGATAAGATGATCACTTAACTTGCTTTTTTTTAAAAAAAAATAGGTAATCGCCAAACTTTAAGAATAGACCATTAATTAAAAAAAATATGTTTCCTAAGTTGATTTTTTTATGCACTTTAACAAACTTAAGATTATTGCCACAAGAAATGATTTGTTTCATCGAATAGCTTCTTTTCATTTTTAAAAATATTGGTCAGAATGATGCCAATATCTTCTTAAGCTGGGGAATGATCCAAACACAAAGGACGCTTACTATAACAATCATTCATCATTAGGGGTAATAAACATCGCATGAATGTAGGTATGTACTTCATATTGAATTGTGTGGGGTCACAAATTTAACTTAAACATAAAATATTTTTTTGAAGCATGAACCGCAACAAATTCAGGCAGTAAGTACTGCCAAAAACAACAATAACACCAACTGCTCAAATACGTATATTTTCATTAAATTTCCACTAAGACAACGCTTACTTCACGTATCCAATAACAACCGTACGATTTACGTAAAATTATGAATTACGTCAAATTTTTCTCACGCTAACGAACACGTAACGCGCACCTTCAGCATCCGTACGTTCAAGTAGATTTTGACGACTGAAGTCAATTTTATCCAGGATACGGCATCCGAACAACGGCGGCGACGACTAACATAATTTTGTAGCGCTATCAGTGATGGAATTTTGGTACGAATACGTTGAAAAAAAAAAAAACAAAATCAAAACGGAAATATTTGTTCCTTCGTAAGTTTTCGAGCAAGTTACAGTTACTCTCTAAAACTGAACAGCTTCGTTCTTATGAGAAAAATCAAATGTCAAAATCATGAGCGAATCCTTAGATAAAATCCTCCTCGAGTTCTTTGTGTGAGAGTCGAGAAAGACCTGATGTGAAATTATAACATTAACATTTTTCAGAACTCGCTCTACATTATTCTTTGCGCTTCTCATCTCGTTGAATGCGCCTGCGTATCTCAGGACCAAACATCTGAGCAAAATGTAGTTTTGTTGCTGTGCAGCTTTGAGTTAAGAGCATGGAGCAATACTGGGAGATGTTTATGTAAGATGCCTTCTAACTTGGGCATTCAGTTTCAGAGAGAGGGAGAGAGCAACAGCGACGAACGATGCTGTTTAGTTAAACTGGTGCATGACACTGATATATATTTGAGATAATGCTGCAGTTGCTCATAAATGTCAGTAGCAGCATCCGTTTTTGACTAGGTCAGTAACGAGATATGACAAGAAGAAAAAACGGAGATTAAAATTACTGCATACATAACAGTATATGAAATTGGGACTATTCCTTAGATATTAAAGCAATGATTTGGTTTTTTTGCTAAACATTTCTAATAACTGTAATTTAAAATCTGAAATATATAAGGAAATGTATATTTATTAAATTTTATGTGTAAGTCTAACATTGAACAAGACTTTACAGAACTACAGAGGAATCATGATATTGTCAATAATATCCGAAATCTCGATGAGAAACCTTCTTATCAAGATCCGCGTGAAACTAAGCAGGCTTTCGTACTGACAGGTCACATCGGCAACAATTGATTCGGGGAAGTGTCTTTAACCTCATCACGGCTGAATGTTTAAGCATTTAATTACATAACGGGAGACTTTTGGGTTATTTGGACCTTATAGCAGGTGTGCGATAAGGTCTCCAATCTAATTTTTGATAAAAAGCAGGTACAACAAAATATTGCAATGAATTTTTGATTTCACATATGCAGTCTATTGTACTTTTTGACGTTGAATCTGAACTCATCCTTAGCATTGTCAATATACCCGCTGGACTTCAAGATATATATGCTTGAAGTTGGAGAACACGTTCTTTTAAGGCTTATGGCGTAGCTTCAGTAAAAGGTGAAATTTTTTGTATGGTCATACTATTCCTTATCAAAATGTACCTGCGAACTTTTCCAATAGAACTCTTACTTTTCGAGTTATGAAGCAAGAGTCAAAAAGTACACAAGATATATCAATGGACTTACAGGGAACAACTAGAAGGTTGCGCGCCAGTTCTATTTCGGAAGATGTAAATACAAAAAAATAATTAATAAATATTGCAGCCTAAATGCAAGATTTACAAAATTACATAACATTAAGCGAAATGAACGAAGCAGAATAACAAATGTGGCGTGAATGCAAAAACAGTGGATAACTTAATTAAAAAAAAAAAAAAAAAAAACAATTACTAGTGGAACTTCGGGTATTGTGGTATAGTCGGGTAATGCGATATAGTCGCATACTTCCGCTTTGGATAAGAACTTGTGGACGTCATAGTTTTTATCTGCTCAGAAAATAAGAAAAACCAAGGATGGGTTGCTACCATGAACCAAATAAAATTTTTCCGCTGTCAGTTGAACGAAACACGTAATCACGTGTGGTCGACTTTTTTTCCGCATTTTTTGTAGAAAATTTTATCTAAGAAAAAGTTGTTTTCTGTACAAGTTTTATTAACATTTGGTTAAGGTAAGATCTTAGACACAAAGTAGACTGTTGATGTTACCATACCAAACTGAATATTTGCTGTGTTTAATAGGATTTTTACATAGTGGCACCACATTTTTATCGATTGCCTTGGCAAGCGGAGGAAAGTGGTGCGGGCACGAAAAGCAGAATAAAGTAAAACAAAATAAGAAGAGTGAGATAGCACACAAACTCGTTTTAGAAAAACAGTGATAACTACTTGCTTACACGCTGCGATCTAAAACACAGCTATATAAACTTATTTTATACCTTTCAAATTTTATATTTGGTTTAATGGTATAAGTATACCACATTCCCGCCCACTTTTCAAGTGCAGGTCTTTTGACATATTTCAGATTATGCCAATACTTTGCTGATCAGTATAATTTATAGTATACCACATTACCCGCCAACTTTTCAAACACAACTCTTTTCACTTTTTTCAGATTTTGCTCTATATTTTTTTTTTATGAAATTGCACACGTACTATTGATATACTTATATTCATCAGCATAAGAAAATTTGGCTGAAATTGATCCAATAATTTGCTTGTAAATTCCAAAAAACAAATAGGTATACCACAATACCCGTTTCCCTAACAGAATTTCCATAAAAAAGAAGGAGAAGTAGAAAATTAGATCATGTTGAAAAGTTTTTATTGAAATAATCCAAATTTATCTCTTTATTTCAAAGCTTTGATAAGATTTAACAAAACAAATGGCTTAAACGGTTGTCAGTATATTCCTTGGGTTTAATGCGTCCACCTCAGAATTAAGACTCGAAAAGAATCTAAAATAATAGTTAAAATATTTAAAACGTCTATTTTAGTAATTGTTTCAGATTAAATCAGAGAACAATTAATTGCACTTGAAAGAAAATCCTAGAAAAATTAAGTACATTCAAAAGCTTAAAGTCTGATCGTCAAATAATCAAATATTGGCGCTAATCTTACATAGTTTACTCTCCTGCTTTGCTATTTTATACGTCTGTTATAACTAAAATAAAATACGTATTTATATTAAATTACATACTGACAGTAACAGCAACATTACTCTGCAAAACGTTACCGAAAAGACAAATGTAAAATAAAAAATGTGCATGCACTGTTAAAAGTCTACACTTTTATCTTAAATGTTAAAATATTGTTAATCATTTCAATAACATAACATAGCTGCAAAATTGAACAACATCGATGTTAAAAGCATTGAAATACATATTGTATAACAGTTGAACAGATACACTTTAAAAATCCATTACATATGCACAACAACAATAACATGTGTGCAGCAGAAAAAATCTGTAAAAGCAAAAAATGAGGAATAAAATCAACCCAAATTTAAAACTTTTTAGCTCGAGTGCCAAGTGACCAAGCGACCAGGTAATGACAACCAGAACACATATTCTCGTACGATAATTAAATGTGTTCTCTCTATGGTGAACAAGTAGGATGCTCCTCTGTGGAGTTGGCGATGAAACCTTTACTTGCGCTGCGCTTCGCCACGCATGGTTGCACTTCATTTCCACTGATGACTGCCACGATTTAACAGTTGGGATAAAAATATATAAAAAAAAGAAAGTTAAAATTACTAAAAAACGCTGCACTATAAATTAAGTTCTCTTTGCAATTGTAGGCAGTTAAAAGTTTGTAATACTCTACATTCGGTATTTGTGCAATTTGTGTCCTTAAGTAGAGGTATGCCAATTATTTCTTTTGCAACAAATCAAATTATTTGAAAGTTTTGAATATATCCAATATTTTACACTATTGGACATTCATTATTCAACCAGAGTGCATAGAGCCCGTAATTTAGAGAATATTGCTGCAGTAGCAGAGAGTGTTCGTGAAAACCGTGAACAATCCATTCGCCGCCGATCTCAGGCTTTGGGCATCTCTTATAGATTATTGTAGCGCATCTTGAGGAGTGATCTCGGTGTGAAGGCTTATAAAATACAGCTCGTACTAGAATTGAAGCCAGGGACCTTGGTGTACATTTTAATTTCGGTTTATGGGCCTCACAACAACTTCAAATTAATCCATTATTTTATCGAAAAATTGTGTTTAGCGATGAAGCTCATTTCTGGTGGAACGGCTACGTTAACATGCAAAATTACCATATTTCGGCCGATGAACAACCAAAAGCAATCCAAACGGAGGCATCATCGGACCGTATTTCTTCAAAAATGTGGATGGAGCCCGTGTTACGGTCAATAGTGCTCGCTACAGAGCAATGATCGATGAATTTTTGTTGCCAAAAATTTTGGACATTAGTGTAACCGACTTCCGGTTTCAACAGGATGGCGCAACATGCCTAAGCGCTTTATTGAGGGAAACGTTCGATGAAAATACCATCTCAAGAAATGCTCCTGTTAATTGGCCACCAAGATCATGTGATTTAATGCCTTTGGATTACTTTCTTTCGAGATATGTTAAATCACTTGTTTATATTGACAAGCCCGAAACTATTGACGCTTTGGAAACCAACATCACTCGTGTTATTCAAGAAATACCGGCCGATATGCTCGAAAGAGCTGTCGAAAATTAGACCCACAGAATGAACCATTTAAAAGCTAGTCGTAAGCAACATTTGAACAACACAATTTTTAAATATTAGGTTATAAGAACCAAAACAAAGTAGGAAGCTCTTATTGGATCACCCGTTACATATATATGTTAGAAAGTCTCATTTAACTCCCTTTTCAGAAAATCTGTTTTAACATCAATATCTTGAACAGTCTTGGCCTTTTTAGCTCCAACAGCCTGTTAAATAAGAACAGTTATTTCCTTCAAAATTTGTACAAATACTTGTTCATAATTCATTCCATAGTGCTGAGAAAACCATTCGCGCCTTAAAACTCTTTATGTTTCCGTCTGCATTTGTTTTAAGTTTATAAAACCCTTTGGAACCATTTAGATTTCGATTGACTGCAAATTGACTCAAATCTCGAAATCTATTATTCCTCATACTTTATTTCTTTATTCATTGCCTTTATCCAGTGTTCTTTAAGATCACATGTCAATACTTTCGCTTAAGACTTTTGCTCATTTATCACAGAAGAAACAGTAGTTACTTCCTCAATTAATCACAAAGTTCCTTTTTTTTCATCACTTGATTATATTTTCTAAAGAATTGAATTCTTCCCAAATAAACTGTTTAAAGAGATAGAATTTTAAAATTTATACAAGATTTTTTCAACGTTGATGATATACTTCAAAATTGATATCATTGCAGAGATTGAAATTAAAAAAGATTAATTAAAAATAATGAAATTAAGAAATGTTAGCAAAGAAGATATCACAGAATTACTTTGTTATGAAAGTTTTAATTGAACTACAGAATGAAAGAATTGTTAATAGGTCAAATAAATATGTCGAGTTATTGTACGTCAAAAACTTTTATTGAAAATATTTAGCTTTATACAATAAAATACCTCCATTCAATTCTGCTGAACTCGTTGATTACATTAATGTCCTTGCAGCATACGCTGTGTGTATGTTTTGCTTTCATGTTATGCTTTTTTTTTCTTTGATATTTCTTTTTTTCCTAGTTTTCGTGATACCTTTTTTAGGTGGTATTTTTTACTACATATTTTTGAACTCAGTGTTGCGGAATTTTTATAAACCAGAAAAAACTAAAACACAAAAGCGTACATTTTTTCAATATTCTAAATAAAGTTTTTTTTTTTATTTGTAGTTGGTATTAGTTTTTGCACGCCAATGTTATTCGCAAAACAAAAAAAAAAAAAAAAAAAAAAATTTAAAATTTTATTCTGCTTTTGCACAAAATGTCAACCGTTGTAAAATTTTAGTTCTGAAAAAGTGATGAAAAACTTGTGGTCAGTCATGAAGCTGAGTCTCCAATGGACCAACATACAAACGGTCGGTCACTTGCTTTTTTACTTTTGCATGTGCAATGTTGTGTATGTGTACAGTATGCTACTAACAACATACCTCAGGTTATGATATTCGCGGAATAAATTTGTTAAATTCTCTTTATTATAATGATTTGAAAATTTAATCTTTGAATAACATCGTGCTTGAATCGGAAACCTTCTTTTCTGGCATTGATGGTTCTTTAGCTAACAAATGTCTGTAAGGTTGAACTCTGCTTTTCGAAATATTCAGGTTTGAACATTTTTTATTATTTTTTTTAATTCTTTATTAAGTCTATGAACATAAATTCCTACAGACTAGAAAATAATTACAATGCAATTCAAAATATACGATTTAAAGTAGATCTCATTTTATTCTATGAAAAAGAAAAATCTAAATTACAATTACGACTTATATTACAATATTAAACACTCTTATTGATCTAACAATAGGAGCATTGGCAGCATAGTTTGTGCGAACAGTACTTAAATAAAAAGGTTTTGTATTTCTAAGAGCACTTTGAGGATTATTAAAATGTATCAAACTAAGCAGTTCTGGACAGTCAATACCAGACACAATGTCAAACAAAAAAAGTAACGACAAGACATTTCTCGTGTTTTCCAACGTTTTCAAACCAATTAACAGACAACGAGCATTATATGACGGGACCTCAAGGAAATTACAGCAACAGTACGCAACGAAAATCTTGTAAATGATATCTGTACTCTTTCAAGCCGAAAATAATGAAACTCATAATATGGATTCCATATAACCAAAGCATATTCTAGCGTCGATCGAACAAGACTAGTGAATAGAACTTTCAGAGTATATGGATCTCTGAAAGATGACCCATTACGCCTTATAAAGCCCAACAACGCATTAGCTTAAGGCTTATCGTAGTCCAAATGGGCACGAAATACAACACCCAAATCTTTACACTGAGAAACAGGCAGCTGAGTTGTATTTGAAATGGAATAAGAAGAAGAAAAAAGAGAATCTGATCGTGAAAAAGACGTAAAAACATATTTATTCTAATTAAGAAAGAGACAGTTTTTAATACACCAGTCATAGAGTTTATTTACTTCACTCTGAAGAAGATCTATATCATATCTATTTCTTATTTTAAGGAAGATCTTAGGTCATCAGCATACAGAAGACACTTATAATTAACAAAAATGGACGTGATATTATTTATAAAAACAATAAACAACAAGTGACCCAAAATACTGCCTTGTGGGACGCCAGGTGCTAGAGTTTTAACCTGATCAAATACAACAAAGAATTTACGATTAAATAAGTAGGATTACAGCCAATTCAAAAAGGTCGAATGTGAGCCCAACACTTGACATTTTTTCAGCAATAAAGAGTGCGATATTTTGTCGAAACCTTTAGAAAGACTGTATAAAAAACATCTACTTGGTCACCTAATTGAAAAGCGGATAAACAATGCTGAGAAAACCACATCAAGTTGGAAATATTTGAGCGGCCAGAAACAAAGGCAAGCTGATATGGAGGGATGGTATTTTTAACTGCAAAGAAAAGCTTTTCTTTAACAATACACTCCAGAAGCTTAAGGATAAAATTAAGCTTAGAAATAGGCCTATAGTATAGCTATATTATTTTTACAGCTAAATTTATGAATCGGATAGTTTTAGGGGGCGATTTTTGTTCTTGAAACATCCTATTTTTCATATTTTGTACTGAGGTTTTAGATTCGCTATAACTTCTTCAATTTCAACAATTTGAAGAAACTTTATAGAAATGAAATTTATGATTTTTTGTAGGCTTTAATTCTATGAAGTGTCTTTGGCGCTTTAGGGTGGTAGAAACTGAATTAATGAGTACAACTAGTCGAAAAAAACATTTGAGAAAAATTACTTCTATGAATAAAATTGAGACATTGAGAAATTTAAAACGATAAACTATACTTGGTGATCGAACGTCAAATGACGGAGCTTATTTAGAGGTCGAAAAAAAAAAAATTTTTTTTTCCTTAAAAATCAAAACCGATAAGCTTACAAAATGGGGGATCGGTATGGGGATCGACACTATCTATTATATACTCAAAGTTTTCAAAATGCTGTAGTCAACGAAAAACCATTGATTTTTGCTTTTTTTTCACTTTCAGGTTAGAATAATTTGAAGAAGATAAAAAATATCGAAATAACTGTGGTTTAAGTTTGAGACTGGGGCTTCAAACTGCATTGCAGTTTTTATTGTTAAAGATTTCCTTGTTCTTTTATATTACCTTAAGAATCTCAAAAAAACCACAGTTGAGGAGTGATTTTTCAAAAGGGCGTAAAACCACTTCCGACTTCGAACAAACCTAAGAATGCCATCCCCATTACCATGCAAAATACATCCTCTAGTTCAAAATTCATCACAAAAAATGCATTTTTCCAAGACAAAATCATGATCAAAACACGCATTTCGGAACAAAAGGGCTTATCTCCATACAATTTGATAGGAATTTTTTGAGTTTGATACAAAAAGACGTATTTCGAATGGTCGCCGAAAAAACCTTTAATATTTTGCATTTGCACCAGACTATATAGGAGCTTACATACCATTCCTATAGACAGCAGCTGAAATTTCGAAATGGTGAAATAGGAGTGAAATAAAAGTGATTTATAAAAATTTCCAAACAAAAGGGCTTATTTCCAAATGTTTTTTATATTTTGCAATTACTACAAATATGTCAGAATAAAAATGTTAAAGGGATTATAATCTTTGGTCAACTCACTCTAACACTGAAAACATTAAAAAAATATAATATTGTAAACAACCCCCAAAAAGTTTTTTCTCATTACTGAAAACTTGTTTAACATGGTTTTACGCCCTTTTGAAAAATCACTCTTCAGTTTTAGTCTCATATTTCTCGAAAACCATGCAAGAAATAATAATGAGAAATAATGTAAGTACCATTTAGCAACTGAAATTCGACCTGGAAACTCGATTATCTCGTTGACCGATTTAAAAAAAAAAAAAATACGTTTATTTTGGCCACAGTGAAAAAATTTGTATAAAAAACCTGGAGTGCTTGGATTTTTAGGTTCTTAGGACTTTTAGTTTAAACGACCCGTGATCCTTGGTAGCAATCGATCCATAAAATACAAGAATGACCAACAATTACTGTAAAAAATTCTTATTTGGGTTAGCTAAAAAATTCATACATGGAACTTTTAAATTTAACACCAATTTGCTATTCGACACTGAAAAACATGTCGCTAGAAACAGAAGAAGTAGCCTTGAACTCGAGCATGCCATCGACGACAACATGCACAGCGCAATTATGTGCGCTAATCACGAAAGCTGTACGTTAAGAAATATTAACATGGCTAAGGGCTCGCCTTGATGGAAGAACTATTAAACATGCCAGAATCAATGGCTTAAGCAAAGAGTACACCATCTCGTAGGTCAGTGCTGTTGTGTATTGTTTTATAAAAACAATAAATATCAAATCAAGCAAATAAAGTTCAATATTTCAAAAGCGTTGTATCCCTTTAGCTCAATATGCATATATTACGTGCATGTATTTAGTACAATTTGGTGCCGAAATCATTATATATTCAACTGTTAATCGTGAATAATTCCACTTAAATGTTGGTACCCTGTCGGATTACCCCACCACTGATAAAATTATGTCATTCCTTCATATTTATTACATTTGATTCTGAATACGTGGGCGTTGTGGTGTCATTTGCTGTGGTGAATTAATATGCTAAGTTCTTGCTAAATTGTTGTTGTTATTATTAACATTGTTGTTGTTGTTGTTGCTGTTGTTGCGATTGCTGTTGTCATCATTTTAGCTGAGTTTCCGTATCTGTCGTTAGCACAAATAAGAAAATTTTGTGTTGTCTGTACGAGCGTGTAAGTATTGGCTTAAATGGATTCCTATGCTTGGCATTTAGATAGAGGGCCGGAAAAGTTTTATTGCCTGGCTAATTGTGGAATTATACGCCATCGAGATGCTCAATTCTAATTAAAAGTTTTGTGATGGCAAACGATTTGAGTGGAGAACAGAGAGGGTGTAGTTGTAATGGCGTTTTGTGAATTACAAATTTTGGATTTATGTTACGAATGCAGAATTGTTAACATTTTCAAAATTCGTAAGTTTCAAACACAGACAAATATTTTCACAGAAATTGAACATTTTGTGTTTTAGATAACAATTTACAATTATTAATTGAAAAAAAAAAACTAAGTCTTGCATGTCTAAATTTTTGACATGTCTTAAATTTTTTTTTGAAAATTGATAATTCTGTTTTGAAACGTAAAAAAAGCTGACCATACCGCCTCACGGTTCTCTGGAACGCACCAAGTTGTTTTGCTCTTTTTACTAAATGCATCGTTTAGTACTATTCATCATCTCTAAAATAAGCAATGAATTGGTATTTTTCTTATAAAGTTTTGACAATTTTAAATGTTATTTGAAAGTCAAAAATCGTATATGGACTCTCATATGGTTTTTCACTCCATGGTGTCATTTTCAAATGATCATAACTTTTAAAAAAAAAATCATGCACGACAAACTGATTTTGAAGACGAAGAATATACAAGGTGGGTGAGAATCGGCAGAACACCGGAAAATGTGAGACTCTTGACATCAGTTCGCGGTAGAAAAAACTGTTTTTACTCAAAACCGAGGTGCTTAACGAATAATGTGTATCTGACAAAAAATGCTTAGAATTGTCCAAAGAATACGTGTGAATCTTTTCAAAATTTTTTGCAACATTATATAACACTATGCAACAAATGAGTAAAAATTTTTCCCCAGGGAATGCCATTATTCATTTTATATGTAAAATTGGCTGCTAATTCCGAAAATCGCATTATTTTTTTTTTATTTCGTGTCGTTTTCGGGATATCGGTCATTTTCGGTTTTCGGACCAAAAAAAAAATAGTTCCATTTAAATATAAATATCTCAAGAATTTATGTTTGTATTCAAATGTATTATATGTCATATTAAAGGTAATTAAATTATCTACAAATGATATTCAGATCACTTTTTGGTTGGTTTGTTAGTTTCGGCGAAATAAATTGATTTCTAAAAAAAAAAATTTTTTTTTTCGAAAAAATTAACAAAAAATCAAAATCAACTGCAGATTTATACAAGAAGAAATAACTTTTTTATAATTTTTTTTTGTTTTTATATCATAGACTATATATTTGTAAAGAAAATAATATACCACTTAAAAAAATCGATGGGAAAATGCAAAAGTTGTTTACAATTCATTGATAAATTACTAAAATGCGTTTTTGCCTATTTTTTTCGGTTTTTTTTAGTAAACTGTCGATAATTTGAAACTTTTTGTAAAACACATGAGAAAATCCAAAAAATTCTTAAAGTAGGCGTTAAAACAAAATACCCGTGTCTCGTCGTTTTTCTCCAGCACGTCAGATTTTTTTTCAATCGATTTTTGAAGTTTTTTAATCCACTGTACATGAAAATTACCAAAATAGCGCATTCTTGTGTTAAATCGATGCAAATAACTATATGATCTTTACATTTGAGGTGTATCATATGTTTAGTAAACTTATGCAGGATATTACGAGAAATATTTTTGTAGACAATTTTAACCCTCTAAGACCCTTACATGTGGGTCATTTTGACCCCCCCACATTTAGGTTTATTTTAGTAATTTATCAATGAATTGTATACAACTTTTGCATTTTCCCATCGATTTTTTTAAGTGGTATCTTATTTTCTTCACAAATATATAGTCTATGATACAAAAACAAAAAAAAATTATAAAAAAGTTATTTCTTCTTGTGTAAATCTGCAGTTGATTTTGATTTTTTGTTAATTTTTTCGAAAAAAAAAAATGTTTTTTTTAGAAATCAATTTATTTCGCCGAAACTAACAAACCAACCAAAAAGTGATGTGAATATCATTTGTAGATAATTTAATTTACTTTAATGTGACATATAACATATTTCAATACAAACATTAGTTCTTGAGATATTTATATTTAAATGGAACTATCTTTTTTTTTTGGTCCGAAAACCGAAAATAACCGATATCTCGAAAACGACACGAAAAAAAAAATAATGCGATTTTCGGAATTAGCAGCCTATTTTACATATGAAATGGATAGTGGCATTCACTGGGAGATTTAGCTGTTGCATAGTGTAATTTTTCAAAATTGGTTGAAAAAAAAAAAAAAAAAAATCTAAAAAATGCACACGCATTCTTTGGACAATTCTGAGCCTTTTTTTTTTTCCAGAAACACACTTTTTTTGTCAGACACCTTGGTCTTGAGTAAAAACAGTTTTTCCCACCGCGAACTGATTTATGCAATTTAGTTTTATTGATTTGATCTCCAGGTTGTGATGCTCAAAAAATTATTTAAGCCCATTTAAATGTCTAAAAAATAGCATCCATTGAATTGCAGTTTTTAACGCACACTGCTAATAACATTTTTTTGGTTTTTACTTCAAAGTATGTCTTACTAAATTATCAACAATTCAGTTTTATTGCGCTGTAGTCAAACCAACACTGAAACTACTAGCAACGCCTTTTATACTAGGTACTGGTGACAAGTGGCTGCCTCTCGAAGTTTTTCTTAACAAGTGTGCAAATCATAAGCTTCCGGTAGAAAAAGTACTTTTATGGTATTCGTTTAGTAATGCTAAAAATACATTGCATACTTTTGGGCTTACGCCATCAGCAAACTAATTACATGAAACTGTTATGACCGATACAAAGCTCAAACTGTAATTCTTTTCTCAAAAATGATTTCCACAGACAGACAGACGGACATGCAAACACACACGACAAACAAAGTTAGTATACCCTGTGTGTTGGACATAATAACTAACAAATGAGGTCAAATGCTTAGATCATAAGTTCAATGAGTGGAAAGAAAATGCTGTACTATACCATTCGCAAAAAGATTTCGTTAAAAGCAAATCAATTTCTCTTTTATGTTCTTTCTTTAAACAGTTAGGTAGTTAATTTGTTACCAAGTTTGATTAAAAAAAAATATAGCACAATTTTACTACTAATCCAAAATTATTTAGATAACGCTGCCAAAAAGTACGCACATTTTTACAAAAACAGCTATCAATCAGTTTAAAATCAGTCTGTGAGTCGCCTTTAAATGAAGCCCTCCCACAGATGAGGAATACTCAAAATTGCTTATGGCATTTTTGATTGCGGTGGTAAAAGCTGCTTGTACATATGTCCTGGAATTTGAGCGATTTAGTCAACGTCATGCTCGCATTCGTCGCCATGTCATTTGTGGTTGATTCATTTGTCGTCATCGTCGGTCGCTGCATTAAATTTGCGTTTTTGCTGAACGGTTGGTTAAACTTTTTCAACTAAGTACACAAGTTTGTATGTAATCCCAAAGAGACACGACAACAAATGGACAACATGGAAAATGGTACAAATGTCTGTTTGTTTTGTCTATTGGTCTTATGAATGTCTAAGTATTCCCGTGCAATTATCCTAATCCGCATCGACTTGTTGAAAAGAAATATAAAAACCCAGAATGAAAAAGGCATAAGAGTCCATTTTCATATCTACGTGGAATGAATTAGAAAACAAAATACTTGTACCTATTGGTAATTTGACGTGAAAGACAATATGCAGTCAGGAAAAAAGATATTTTAGAAGCATATTCCTTGGCTTGATGTAGATACAAAAATGGGGGCTTAACTGCTCTGAACCATAGAGTGCTTAAAAAGTTCATTGTATATTCAGTACCTAATGTATAAGTAAATAACGAAAGATAATATAATTTCATTTGAGTGTCTTTATTTAAATCATTTTATTAAAGTTTTCAGAAATCCAACAACCAGGCAATTTTTGCAAACACTGTAGTTCACATTTACTTTAATAGTCAACAATTAAATCAGATTGCACTGCAATCAAAATGATATCAAACTTTTACGCGCTACAATCAAACCGATACTGAACAGCTTTGCCACATGCTGTATCGTTTTTCCTAGCTGTTTGTAATTCAACAATCTTAAAATAAAAGCTTCAAACTGCGTAACTCTTCGACGTTTCTTGTCATTGCTTTCAACCACATGCTGAATTCACTTTCTCGTTGCATTTTGTTGTAGTAAGACATCATCATCATCAGTTTTGTTATGCGATTTCTTACAGTGTAAAATAATTTTTGTTTTGTTCATCCTATTTCATTTATGACTAACTACCCAACAGAAAATTTCGATGCGCATCGCTAAGATGCAAAAGCGGATGCGCATATTTTCTGCGCTATCGGTAGGCAATAGGAAGCTTTATTTTTTTGTTGGTTTTTTTTTTTAAATGTTTTTTATTTTCATCCAAAAAGTATCCAAAAGCGAGAACAAAGCGCATCCAAAAAGCATTTCTGGTAGCGAGAGCGATGCGCTTCCAAAGAGCATTTCTGGTAGAGAGAGCGATGCGCTTCCAAAGAGCATTTCTGAATGCGAAAATGAAGCGCTTCATTCCAATGACATTACAATGTTAATTTCAGCGCTCTAGGGCCTTTCAAAAGCGCTATTGATGCGCTCCATTCCCCATTGGGTAAGTATTACTTTGTGTATGTATGTATTCTCCTTTAACTCCTAGGAGGAGCATAGGGCCAAAAACAAAGTATTCCCAGTGTGCCAGACGGTTCATATCTTCGCTTTTTTACCCGTTACGGATCCGTTACTGATCCGTTGGCGGGAGAGATTCCCAAAAAAAAAGCGAATCGTTTTTTTTTTTGGAATTTCTCCCGCAAACGGATCAGTAACGGATCCGTAACGGGTAAAAAAGCGAAGATATGAACCGTCTGGCACACTGGGTTACTTTACTTACCTAATTGTTTTCTTTAACAAATATTTTGACATTTTGTGAAATCCAATACCAAAGTCAAATGACTCGCACGAGTTATGACAAAAGTTGATGAGTCGTTTATCGAATACTTCACTCATGGTTGGAAAGCTAAAGAAAACAAAAGTTAAAGTATCACATTTCTAGAATTATTAAGATTATTATCTTTTTATACCAAAGTTGAACAAAGTTCTGCTTTTTCTATATTTTCTCAATATCTAGTGATTGCAAGTGTTATTTTATATCATGGTCGAGGAGAAGGCAAAATACGTTCTTGAATAAAATACATATTGTTCTATAACGCTAATGTGACGATATTGAGGACCTTGTTATACCCTACACACACTTTTTCCTTCCGTTTATAACGCAGAAAAGGAGGCGTGGCAGCTATAGAAAAGTACCCAACAGAAAATTTCGATGCGCATCCCCAAGATGCAATAGCGATGCGCGTCCTTCTCGCATCTAAAGAGCTGATTTGTATGCGCATATTTTTTGCGCTATAGGTAGCGAGAGCGATGCGCATCCATAGAGCATTTTTGAATGCGAGAGCGATGCGCATTCAAAGAGCATTTCTGGTAGCGAGAACGAAGCGCTTTCGGTCACGTATTTACGCACAAAACAAAATAAGTCAATAAGTCAGCTTTGTAAGAGCGCGAGGATGGAGCAGTGGTCTAGCGACTGGCACTGCGATTGAGAGTCGTAGCAACCGTGAGGTCCTCGGTTCAATTCCGGCCCAGACCTTAACACAAAAGTTTTTCAACATGCAATTTTTCAATTATAATTAATTTAGTAAAATAAAAATAATTATAATTACATCGAAAAAAATAATAGTCTGATAAGTCTTTGTGGCAAAAGATGTAAAATTTCAATTAAAAATTAATTTTTTAAATATTTTTATTGTCATCCAAAAATCATCCAAAGAGCATTTCTGGATGCGAGAGCGATGCGCATCCAAAAAGCATTTTCGGTGGCGAGAACGAAGCGCTTCCTTCCAATGACATGCCAATGTTAATTTCAGCGCTTTTGGAAACGAGAGAGATGCGCTTTAGTGCTGCTTTAGAGCGCTTCAGAAGCGCTATTGATGCGCTCCATTCTCCATTGGGTATATACATAAGTATATCTTGAGTCGATATAGCCATGCCCATCTGTCTGGCTGGCGGTCTGTACGTGGAAATATTTTTCACGAAAAAACTAAGCAAGATAACTCAACAGAATTTAGCGCAGTGGCTTCGTTGTAAAAGTAAATTTGTTGGATTGAAAATGAGCATAACCGAACACTCACCGCCCATACAAAAATTCCATTCAAAACGCAATATCAAGATAAGTCCATGCTCTTAATTAAAACTTAGTGAATTCGGACGAGAAGGTGTGGCACTTTGCATATGAACAAAAGTTTCAAAATGCTGCATTGATGTGTTGTTTAAGATAATCCAAATAAAATTCACTCATAAATTAAGAATAGTTAATGTAGATTCTGAGCAAAAACTATGTGAACTCGGACAAGGTGCGTGGCACTTCTCATACAAGTAAAAATTTCAAAACATTATATTGAAAACGTTTTTTGAGAATTATCTCAATTCAAATTTCACTCAAACACTAAAAACTTTTAATGCAAGTTTTAAGCAAAAACTAGGTTAACTCAGACAAAAAGGCGTGGCACCTCCCATATAAGCAAAAGTTTGAATACGCTGTACTGAAAGAATTTTTTGCCATAATTGTACCAAATTTCACATAGACACTAAGGACAGTAAGTGCAAGCTCTGATCTAAAACCGGCCGAACTCGGACAAGACAAGCAAAATTGACCTAATTCTGTGAAGCAAGTCTTATTTGAAGTTATGAGAGCAAATATCACACGGAATACATAGTTATTGCAAGATCTGAGCAAAAACTAAGTGAACTCAATCAAGAGGGAGTGGCACCACCCGTACAAACAAAATTTGCAAACTACTTCAGTGTAGGGTATTTAATTTTTGGCCAGGCCAAAAGTAACACCCTTACTAGTTTTTATTGTTGGTCACGCAAAGTTTGCTCTGGGGTATGGTCTATACCATATATGGCCTATACTCTAAGGAATTGCATGATCGATAGCAGTTTGTATTACTTTTTAAAGTACTTAAATATTGAATGTTTTTTCATTAAGTGTCTTAAATAAAATTCTTTGGAGGAAAAAAATCTTTTATGAATACCAGTTAATTTCAAATTCACTTGTTGTATTTATTTACTTATATTTACTCGTATGTAGTTGACCTGGCTGGTACGTGGGGGTACTCATTGGTGTGGTCTATTACACAATAAATTGCAAAAGTCATTTAATTATTTAATGAATATTTGGTCAAGTGGAATTTTTTCTATTTTGTATCTCTTTTAAGTGCTATAACTCCCTCCTCCCAAATAACGTGCACTCTTACGTTTACTATCATTTCAGTTTACGTTGATTTGTTTGACATTGAATTGAAAATGGTGAATGCATGGCAAATGAATTCTTTCATGCGATTTTGTAAGTTACAGAAGACCCTCAATAATATTTGTTATTTTTATTCGAAATTTTATTTTTTTTGTTATGCTAGCGGTTAGAGCAAAATTTGCTTTATTGTTCCTTTCCCATACACTTATCGCTGAAAAAATGGTGAATGGATATCAATTTTCAAACTCTCTCTATACCTTTACCAGACGCAGCACATCTTCATTGGAGTATCGAGGTTCTACTGCATTCTCTGCCACTTGTTCTTGTTGTTTTGGTTCTTTGTTCAAGCGAATTGTTTGCATAACCTTGTGCATCTCTAACCTAATTCTGTTATTTTAATTGTATCATTAGAGAACAAAACAAAATCAAAATCATTAAAAAATAATAGCAACAACCCGCACTGATACACTGGAAAGAATGTGACTTTTTATTTGCAAAGTTCCAAATTTTTAACTGATTCTAAAGATAGCTTTATAAGCTTATATTCAGCAAGAAATAGTCTGTGTTCTATCTTAGGCCGATTTTCTGACATAAATTTTGAAAAATATTTATGCTCGTAATTTTACCAAATTTAACATCCGGTTCCAAAAATCGATTTTTTTATATTTTTCAATTACATGTTCGGATAAAACTTTTTTTACTCAAAAGCTTGGAATCGTCCAAAAAATCTGTGTGAATTTTTTTTAGATTTTTTAAAATTTTTTTATACATTGTATTTTGTTCTAACCAATTTTTCAAAACTTATAAAATGTTCCAAAAAATTCAAAAAAAAATCTCATTTTTGCCTTAAAAATTATTTTCATTAGTTTCCTTGCTTTTGAGATAAAAGCATTTTTTCGAACGCGTAAGTGAAAAAGGTTAACAAAAGATTAAAGTTTTATAAAGTTGGATAACTCAGAAAATATGAGTCCAATCGGAAAAATTCAAACGTGCACCTTGATAGGGAATACTCGTATTATTGCTAAATATTCGATGCCATTAAGAAAATGGATTCACATCTTATCCTGGAACTACGCCGTAAGCCTAAAAATAGCGCTTTCTACAACTTCAAGCAAGGATATCTCAAAATCTAGTAGATTATGCGCAATTCTGACCTCAAATTCGGACTAAACGTACGTAAAGATGCATGTATCTATCCAAAAGATCATTCGATTTTTTTTATTTTAGTGTGCCTGTGTTGTTTTCACATCGTCTTCGGTTCTTGTCATCACGCCCATCAAAAATTAAATTTTTTTTAAATTTAAATTTTTTTGAAATCTTGCTTTCGATTTCCTGCTCATATGCAGCTTTTTCATATGAGTTCATCAAATGTTTTCTCACAGTGCACATTCACACATATGCATACACATATGTACTCATATATGTGCGTGTGCAAAACTGCGGGAGCTGACAATACGAAGTGCAACATTAACATGGGACAAAGGACAACATCAGCGTGAGGAATGGGAACCGCGTCTCGTGTAACCTACTTTGTGCGTCCGTTGTTTGTTTTTAATTAACCGCAACTTGCACACAATTAAAATCTGCAAGAAAAATAACGAAAAAGAGGAGAAAAAAAACAAGAAAGAACAACACAAAATGCAGAAAAAATACATCAAGCGCCGCCAACAAAAAGAAAAGGAATTGAATTTGAGGCAAAAAAGACATTAAAACCAGTGGTAGGGCGGGTGGGGAGTGGGTTGTAATGAACTTTTTCATTATGCTGCACGCGCATTAATTAAATTAAATAAATACAAAAACAAAACACTGAGTGAAAGGAGTGCAAATATCCTTTGTCTTTATGTTTGCATGTATTGCATTTGAATTCCGTAGAATCAAACTTTTGTGGTCATAAATTGTAATGGAATTAAAACTTGCACTATGCCCTTAAGGAAATTCACTTGAAATTGTAAAATCACTTAATTTTTAAAGAGAAAAATGAGAGATTGTTAGTTACTCAAACACTTTATAATTATAATTGAGTACGAGTAGCCTAGGGGTGATTTCAGTTATTATTTAAGCAACCAAAATATTAAGCACCTGCTCTCTGCAAAAGCAGCTTTTTACATTTTTGGGGGTTACGTTTAAAACAATCAAGGTGACTTAGATAACTCAAGGATAAGTGATTTGCTTTTATTCGTAAAAGAAATCTGGTGGGCTGGGGAGCAGCTGAACTGTCCATATCAATCTTTGTTAAGGTAACACAATGGAATAACTACTGTTCTAAGTGAGTCCCCGACATAGCGTCCAAGCTTCTTCTTCTATATAAGGGTAGTTTTCCGAAAAATGTACCATTCAATGTCTCAGGTGTCAAAACCATGTTTAAATTTAAAATTTGATATTTTAACTATTTAATACAGATACTTAGCCATGAAATTATAACATCAAATGTTAAAAACTCATTCTCCGTCCAGTCCCTAACCGCTTCTTAGTACACTTAATTTGCCCGTTTCGCATATTAGGGGAACTGATGCTATTATGGTATAGTTTTTCAATGCGGTATGGTCGCATATCTCCGATTTAGGAAAGAACCTGCGAACGTCACTGCTTTTATCCTGTCAGAAAACGTGAAAAACCAAGGATGTGTTGCTGTCATGGAACAAACAAAATTTTTCCGATGTCAGTTGAACGAAACGCAAATCGCGTGTGGTCGCTTTTTTTTTCCACATTTTTCGCAAAAAAAATTTTCTTAAGAAAAAGTTTTTTTCTGTGGAAGTTTTATTTATATTCAATTAAGGTAAGTGAAAAATATTGCGAAGTAAGTGTTTAACTATCTAAATTCACAAAGTATTCAATTTAATTTTTACAATTTTGTAATTTCTAAAAATTGGCCAGTGTGGTATAGTCGGGCTTCGCTAATGTGGTATATGAACATTTCTTGATATTCTTAACATTATTTGATGGCTGTTTATTTTTTAATAAGAACTATGAGTTTGAGAACCAATGTAAATGTTATAATGAACTTATTTCATACCTTTCAAACTGTATATTTGGTTGTAGGGTTAAGTATACCACATTACCTTACTTATATGTGCCACATTACCAGCTTACTTTACAAGTACTGATCAGTATATATACCACATTGCACCACCATATATACCACATTACCTGCCAACTTTTTGAAAACAGCTTTTTTGACTTTTTTCAGATTTTGCTCAATAACTTTTTTTAATGAAATTGCACACATTTTATTGAAATATATTCTGTAGCCAATACTTCAATGATCAGAATAAAAAAATTTGGTTGAAATTGATTTAATGGTTCTCTTTCAAATTCCACCTAAACATTAGCTATTCCACAATAGCATCAGTTCCCCTACGTCATTTTGAAAAAAAAAAAAAAAAAATTTATACGATATTGTTTTTAATAAAAAAAAAAACTTTTTATATATATTTCAGTTACTGTTTTTCTTATTCTAACTATAAATTTTTTAAATGTTGTGTAAATAAAAAACTGAAACTGAAGAGAAAGAAGGGACTCAGTGCATTTTCAGCAGTCAGTTTTGGTTTTTCGAAAGTGCGTGTTCGTATTTTTTTTTTTTTAAAAAAAGTTTAAAAATTTTTTAAAGAACGCCAGTGTGTATCATTCTCCGCGTAAGTTTTTTTTACATTTAAATGCATTATTTCATCCTTAAATCAATAAACAATTAAATTAAATTTAAATCAGAAAAAATAATTGCTATTTTCATTGTGATATTACTGTTTTTTCAAAATTTTTTATTTCTCCGTTTAATCATTCTCCATCGTTTTTTGCAACATTTCGTCACTCTCCGTTTAGTAACCGCCCATCTGTTTTTTTTTTTTTTGTTATTTTTGCTTAAGCTATTTATTCAAAAAACAAAATTTAGTCTTAAAACACTAAAATAAACTTTTCAAAAATAAAACATACATGTTTAGGGTTGCCACCTGGTCATTTTCGAAAATCTTATATATTTCTTACTTTTTTTGACTAAATTTAAATTTTAAGTTTCAAAATAAATTTCGAAAGCAACCATTTGGCAACCCTTAAAATTTATGTTGTATTTTTCTTAAGTTTATTTTAGCGTTTTGATACTTAAATTTCATTTAAATTTTTTAAATATACTGTTCAAGCGAAACTTAAAAAAAAACATATTGCAACCCTGAGAGTTTATCTTAAGTTTTAAAAAATTTTCAAGAAATTGAGATCATCGTATTCTATTCCTTCAAATATTAAAAAAATAAAAAAAATAGGTGGGGACAAAAAAGGCATGTTTTGGTACATTTTTCTTTGTAATGAAATCACATAAAAACTAAGGCGAAGTTGATATCGAGCAACCATGGTCTGCTGAATTCGATAATAATACCAGACTCACCGAATTCAATGGAGTTTTCAAGATATCCGTAATCTTCCTCAATAAACTTTACATTTTAACTTTTCTAATTGGATCATTAATTTCCAGATTATCATCTATCGAAGAAAAGGAATCTCAACTCCATACGAACATAACTTAGTCTTTTGTATGTAAGTGTGAAGTTTATATACCTTAATTGAATGGATGATAACTTAAAAAGTAAGGATAAGACTAAACCGGTACACTAATTTTTATGAATTTCGGAATGGATGTAGACTGAACTCTAAGACAAAATATTAGAAACTTTTTATTTTTCTGCACCGTCTCTAACTGGAAAAACGACGTAATGGCTGATCTTTTATATTAATTATTATGAAAGGACTAAGTTTTAAGGTAGAATATAAACAAATTTTAAATTTTTAGTGAGAGCATTGCAACCCCTCCACGGTAAAGTGGTTTTACGGCTAAAGATCTGAACCATTTTTAAATTAATGTTGAACGGAAATGTCTTAAGCCATAGAAAAATACAGATTACTTTTTGTTCTGCAGTGGGCGTGAGCGAAGCCGCGGCCATATACTAGTCCAATCTAATATTGGTAAGATAGTATTCGATGGAAACGATACGACAATTCATTAAATGAGTATTCATTAAGACCAGCTAGGAAATCGACACCTTTGATGTACTTATTTTGCTGTTTGTTTATAAAAATTAAATGCAAAAATAAAAAATAAAGTTAAGTTTTGAAAAACGGAACGGGTTTTTCGAAAGAATTTGGCTCTCCTTCAGTAAGTATTCGATTCATTTTCGCCAATGACATTGGGGAACCATAATTTTTCCATAAGAAAACAATACCTATTTCATGACGGTTCATATCGGCGTTGCTAATATAGTACGATTCTTTTGAAATACCCAACCATGCAGCGTATTTCTTATGTAGATTGGAGTGTTGGAATATCTCATCCTTCACTTAAATCATACGAATATGATGACTTTCTACACCCAGAAAAAAGTAGTCATATTGCACTTCATACACAAAATTTCCTCACAAAATTTTATGCAAAATTATCGCTGCGGCTGCTATTGCAACTGCCAAAGTAAAACGCGATATCTCTTCTGCCAAACTTTATAAACTTTTGCATATGAGCATGGATGAAAAATACACACACACACATGTGATTACACACTAACACGAACGTAATCAAAAGACAAAAGGAAACAAATGTGTACATGTGGAACAATTGCGACAATTTATTACTTTTGTCCCTGATCCTATCGAACTTTATTTGTTACCCTTTCAAAAAGTCACACATCGTGTAGAATAGGAGTGTAAGTGCACTTTTTTACTTCATCAGTGTTTATACGCATGCATGTACAGTGCGGAGCAAAAATTTATGAAAGTTTTTTTCAAAAGCTGTAAGGTAAGCAAATTTAACAAATTACACGAACCATTCAATTACTCCACTAAGTACGTCAAACTTTAGTCTTATTAACGACAAAGAAACTTGAAATCGTTAAGGCAAATGGGATTGAAACGCCTTGCAACTCAGTTTGCAATTATTCACCAACAATTGTTTTCAAGGAATTCTAAAAAGTTGGTGACCTACAATTGTTTTCAAGGAATTCTAAAAAGTTGGTGACCTAGAAACAACGCCAATAACAAACTGCCTACCAAAAGCTGACAAGAACCATTCTCCGTACAATTAAGGAAGCGAAAAGTCAAGTTAAGTATGCAGTCAAGCATTAGAGTGAAAACCCGGCGCTCCGAAAAAATCGAGGAGACGATCGATTGAACAAAATATGCATGCGCAAATGTTTTAGAGTAAGTGCTCCAAGCCCCAAATTGACATTAAAAAAGAAAAAAAATTTCCATCAAAAGCCGAGGAGCTATGAATTTTCAAATATGTGAGTATCCAAAAGTTGCATCGAACTTCCTATTGCCGCCTCTTGGGGTTTTTTGGAATTTCGGAAAATCATTACACCACAGTCATATGAGGGGTATAGAAGCAAAGTCAGCAATCTCCATTTTGTTTATGAACGTTTTTGATAGTGTTTGATCACAAGCTACCATCAAATGCAACTAGATGTCACTATCAAACATGTCCATGATTAAAGGAGAGACTGTCGTCTTTGATTCTGTACCTCTTTGATCGTGCCATCTTCTTGCATTTGATAATACCTTGTGGTCAAACGCTAAAAGACACATTCAGAAAAAAAATGATGATTGCTGCCTTTGCTTCTATACCCCCCATATGTGTACTAACTTTTCACCAATTTTCAAAAAAATCGGAGATGTCAACCTAGATCTTAATCGACACAAAGATAGACCCTTATTCCAAGTTCGAGTCTAGGATGACACACAAATATTTTATCATTTCAGAAACCATTGGCATCGTCTTCCTCACGTTGGTAGCAGATAAGCACAATTAGCTTTTCTTTATTCACCGGAAGCTTTGAGCTATTCCCCCACACTGTACTGTGGCACAGGATGTTAAAATGAATTGCCATAATGGTTAGTGAGTTCTTGACCGCAACTTTGTTGTTTATCAATGAGTGATTTTCCGATATTTTTTTCTTCCTTTCTTTAGCATTTTTCTTACCTCCTTTTCCTCATTGCTTGTTTTTCTTTTTTGTTGTTGTTTAATTTTTCATTTTACTCATTCCGTTTTCTTTTCATTTTCCTCGCTCATGTTTTTCATTCAACAATTTTTATTTATGTGCAATACGTTCTGCAGCAGCAGCAGCAGTCAATGTTGTTGCTTCTGTCGTCGTTGTTGTTGTGTCGCATAGGTTTTTGACCCAAAATGCACAGCAACAACCAACAACTGGGGGTTTTCTTTTATCTTGTGTGCGAATCAACAAACCATAAACTGAAAACAACAAAAAACAAAAAGGACCAACTACAAAAAGGATACAATGAATGGAGTCAAGTTACAAGTTTGCGTATTTATTGTTGTTGTTGGTGTTGTTGTAATTGTTGTTCTTGGTAGCAGATTAATGGGGTCAATTTGCGTATGACACGCCAGCCCAGACCCAAAGTCTATAAAACATCATAAACGAATTACCATGCTGCGGAATTAGAGGACAAAGGCTAAAAAACCAAACATTTTTAGTTTTTTGTTTTTTGCATCCTTCATTCCGGTGTCCTCCGTTTGACCCTGTGTGAACCAGAGCGTATCGAACAAACGATGGATGAAACATTGAGGACGTAAACAAAGTGCAGAACATTTTAAAGTGTCAAAGTTGGGCACTTGCATTAAACTGCATTGCACGGGAAAAAAAAAGAAATTTAGTTTTTATTGCATTTGAGAGAGTACATTCAGGAAACATTCTCAAAAATATATGAATATGTACATTCGAAGAGGGTTCTAGATGCATTCTTATTGTTATCCAATTCAAATAAATTTATGGCTTAAGTATTTCGTAAATTTAGCCCTACTTTTTGATAAAAATTTCTTCAAACTGTAAATACTTGAATAAAAACTGATCTTTAAGTCTGGCCAAACTTCAAATTTGTTTTGCTAGGGACCCTGAGGTAATTTTCAACCTAATCATTTTTCTAAGTTCCAAGGTGTAGTTTTTATTCACTTCATGATTTTTGATAGTTCAGCCTTCAATACTGAAAATATTCCTTTAGTTCATGAACAGATTTTCTTTTCACATTCTGATTGAAAATTATTGTTTGTACTAAATTATACGTGTTCTTATTCTTACGGCCTTTATCAAATATTAAAGCGTAGAGCTTCCACAGCAAATCTTTCATTGTCTGGGTTGGCATAGTTGCACAATTTTTGAACCAGACATGTAATCCACGTAGGAAACGTAAATTTTGTTTTCAAAATGTGAAAAAACTCATAGATTTAGGAAACTCTTTGGTAGGCGGATGCTGCTTAACAATACCTTGTAACAAACGAAAAGTGGGCGGTGTTGAGGAAGTGCCACGCCTATTTTTTAGCCATTGAAAATTTTAATGCAATATTACTCAAAAACTACTCCAACAATTTTTATGAAAAATTTTGAGATGCTACCCCTACCTACTATGGACCCTTGCGGTCTATGTGTGGCAATATTGCCACCACCCTCACCTAACATAACCTATAAGAATTAAAATATGATATTCTGATATATTGGGAAAACTCACTGAAGCGCATGGCACACACAACCCACAAAAATATAATTCGCTATAAAAAGAAAACCAAAGCAATCTTCTGAATTTAGGTGTAGTGAGTCTACTTGCTATTATGCACCTACGGACTGAAAGTGAGCAAAATATTGCCAGTGCGCGTGGAACCTCCCATACATGTAAAACACATTAAATGTTATTTCTAGCAAAACATTTTTGATGAAATTTGGTATGCGGGTCAGGTTCAAAAGTATCTATAGCATAACGAAAATTGGGCGTTATTCAATAATTGCCACACCCACTTTTTTACCAAAGTAAAATTTTTGGTTATTTACCCAGGCCCAAAACATAATGGAATGAACTTTTTATACTTTTCTACGCTGAATCCGTCTTCATCAGCCCCATACAAAGGACTAATTTCATTAGTATCGAGAGACCGATTTATGGCCAAAATGCACTCAAAATGAGTTAAAATCTGCCGCAGGGTGTCAATGCCATTGAGGAGAATGCCCACACAAATTGGAATGAATACAAATCCACACCAAATTTGGTACATATAAAATCTATGCTACAACTTGGTATACACACCGTTTATACTTGTTCGTATAAAATTTATACAAATAAAGTATTAATACAATTTACACTATTTTGGTTTAAATTTAATAGTATAAATTTTATTTAGAAGTTCATATAATAGTATTTTAAATCATTTTATATAAAATTCATATTGTGCTATATAAACCAATTTTACATAATTTTCGAATAATTATTTCAAATTTTAAAAATGATATTAATACTTACGCAGTACAAATTCCATTATAAAAAAATATCTTACAATAATTACACGTGTTTAATCACTTTAAGAGAAACAAATTTCATAAATTACATAAAATATTTTCAATTACATATTTCCTTGAAGTATAAATGTACATTTTGTAATGTTTTTCTAATATCGTTTTGTAAGGAGAAAATTGTTTAAGTTCATGATACATAAATTTTGGTAATAGAAACAATTTCCAGCGAATTATGGAGCTTATAGATTCTATGCTTTCAAAAACTGAAGCGAAGGTTTTACTTTTTGGAATAAAACTGAAGGTGCATTTTTAACAATTGGAAATTTTCAAAATTGTACTACACTCGTTTAACACGTTAATATTCTAAAGTTTTCTTGAATATGTTTTTAACCCGTTCTGGTAAAAACCAATAATTTTATTCTTCAATTTAATTTATCATATTAGTAACCCTCATCGTATTTATTGTGTTGTGTGACTTCTATCGTTTCACTTAAAGCTATTTTCCAATTATCTTCACTTTTCAGATCCATGGCGTCTCTTTTTGGTTGCATATTTTTTCTTAGGACTGGAATCTTAATAAAATAAACTATGTTTAAAAAAGGTTTTTTCGCAAATATCCTGCTATCGCTTACAGCTTGGTCGGGGATTCAAATTATATTGTTTTCACTCCGAACTGCAGCGCAAAATGATTTTTCCACAAAGGATAAATTTTGTCAAAAGTTGTTGTACAATTTTGGTACAAAATTTATAGTTCATAACTATTTTGGTTTAGAAGTTAACTTTATAGAAATAGAAAAAAATTGTATAAACTATATAAATAAATTGGAACACAAAAGTTTATAAAAACAAATAGTATAAATAAGTTTACACTTTATTCCAAAACTTTTTGTTGTGTAGATATCTACATTTTTGATGTTTTGTAGAAATGGGAAGGGAAAATTGGTATTCATCACAGTCTGTTAATTTTTTTAAATTTAAAAACAAGTCAAATTGGCTCAAAATAACAATACTCTTATGCAGATTAAGGGGGTTTTTATTTTTCATATTGGGTGTACAACTTTGCTTCCGCCGTTTTCTGATAGGTGGCTGTAACGGCTGAGGCTGGTTGAAATACATAGATGATAATGCCTTTAAAGTGAGTGTGGACAGTGCCTAACGAATTGTCATCGCCGTTTCAGTTGACAGTTGTTCTTGTTTTTGTATTATTCACGCTCGAAAATGTCCGTTTATGTGCCCAATTCTCGCCATTTGCGGGAAGTTTTACTTTTCTGTTACAATTCGAAAAAAAATGCAGCTGAAGCGCATCGAATGCTGAAAGTGATGAAAAGTGGGTTCGATACGATAATCCTAAACGCAGAAAATCATGGGGCATGCTTCTTCGTCGAAGGCAAAACCGAATATTCACGGCGCCAAGGTTATGATTTGTATTTGGTGGGATCAGCTCGGTGTGATTTACTACGAGCTCTTAAAACCGGGTGAAACCATCACAGGAGATCGCTACCGAACGCAACTGATGCGCCTTAGTCGCGCGCTAAAAGAAAAGCGGCCACAATATCAAGAGCGACATGACTAAGTCATCCTCCAACACGACAATGCTCGGCCTCACGTCGCAAAAGTGGTCAAAAAGTACCTGGAAACGCTGAAATGGGAAGTCTTGCCCCACCCGCCGTATTCCCCAGATGTCGCCCCTTCTGACTTCCACCTATTCCGTTCGATGGCACACGGCCTAGCAGATCAACATTTTCAATCCTTCGAAGAATTGGAAAAATGGATTGCTTCATGGATAGCGTCAAAAGAGGACTCCTTTTTTCGAGCCGGGATCCGAAAATTGCCGGAAAGATGGGAGAAAGTTGTCGCTAGCGACGGACAATACTTTGAATAATACATCTGTAAGCACTTTTTCGCAATAAACCTTTTAATTTTGAAAAAAAACGGCGGAAGCAAAGTTGTACACCCAATATAATTTCAACAAAGTAAAAATATTTCGCAGTTATTGACTCACCTTGACACTCATGGTACAAGGTGTAGACCAAGGAATGATTTGTCAAAAAGTCAATGTTCATAATGCATTATGATGAATCATACCTGTCTTGATGAAGTCATGAATATCTTACTATTTGACTTTATTTCTTATTTAACCCTATTTCTTGCTTTCAACGCTTGTTTCCCTCCACCACGTTCTTGTTTCCTATATTTTATTCGTTTATTTAATTAACTCAAATTTATGATTCTCTCTCTCATTAAGTGCATCGGCCCTCTGTTAGATGACATCGCCATTGTTATTCCCAACAACACAATGCTAATATTTCTTTATCCATGTTAGCAATGTTGTAATTTGCGAAATTAATTTGGTAAGAAATCACGTAGATAACCAATTAACGCATATACTCCACACTCACCCCCCCATCCTATTAAGCCAATATTGTCTAGCTGCCGTTTTAACCAAGTTCCTTCTGCTTCTTCTTCTTTTTCTCTCAGAGCAAATGCTGACATTTACACATGCATGTATTTAATAAATCTACATGCAAACACGTACATGTGTATGTATTTACACAATCTGCCATTTTAATTGGTCGTAAATCCCAGTGGCGTATTTATTTCGACGCATATTGCTAGACAACTTGCCAGTTAGATTTAGCTTCTTTCCTTCCTGGCTGATTTGCCAGAATAATTCTTCTCTCTTCTGCTCGTCGTCGTCGGTCGTTGTTCTACCAATTTTTGCAAATGTCACTCCGCGGACGCTAATAAAATAAATTTCATTTTTCGTTTATTTTTGCTCATGGCTTTTATTATTTAATTTTCTGCTTTCATTTGCAATCTTTTTCTACATTTCCAATGTATTTTATTCATCTTCTGAACTCATCAGGAGACATCATTCGGCAGCAGAGGTGTGCGAGCATTTGTTCATTTGTTGGGCTTTGGTTTGTTTTTACTGCCCGTTATAGGAGATATGAGGTATGGCTCCCTCTAGTGTTTACACTCGGCACTGTTTGCATACATGATGAATAAATTTTCGAACTTAATTTTGTTTATTAATTTGTATTCATACGGAGTTGTCTTTGTTCGTTTTCTACGAGTACTTACATAGAGCATGTTGAAAGCATACGTTTTCAGAGGTAGATGTTCTTTCAATTTGAGTTTTTGCCACTAACAAGGGTCTTTTTACTCTACAAAAAAAAAAAAAACGAGCAGAGGACAATTAAGTATTTTTATGACGAGCAGCGCAATACATATAGATTTGAAATTTTCAAAAGTTTTGTTTCGGAAATACATAAAAAATCGCTAGCACAAAAATATTTTTAAAAAAAGAAAAAGGGTGCTCCAAGCCAAATTGGCTTTGAAAAAGAAAAAAAAGATTTTTTTCGACCAAAAATAAATTTTTTTTCAGTGTAATTTTTTTTTTTTTTTTCAAAAGCTCATACTTTTCTACAGAAATCCTGAAAATTTCATTAAAATCGGTTAAAAAGCCGAGGCGTTGTAAATTTTCAAATATGGGAGTATCCAAAGGATGGATCGAATTTTTTATGGCCGCCATCTTGAAAATTTTCGGAATTTCGGAAAATCATTTTACCCAGTAATATGTGTGTCAAATACTAACTTTTCACCAAATTTCACAGAAATCGGAGATGTCAAGTCGAATCTTGGTCGATAACGCAAAGAAACACTCAGGTACTATGATATGAACGAAAATCAAAACTACTCAGGTTGTTATATTTGGATTGGTCAAAAACTAAATACCCTAAACCGTGTACATTAAAAGCACCAAATGGCTCTTAAAAATATCGTTTTGAGATACTTATGATTGACTTTCTACACCCTTTTCTTCAGATTTGGTACCAATCTGTTGAATTAAGTTTTAGAGATGAATTGAAAGCGCCAGACCTTCTTATCAGAATCAGTGTACTTCTCGTTCGAAGCTCTGTTTAAAACTTGGTTGAATTGTATGCAATTACACTTTTAACGAAGCCTTTTAAAGGTTGTGCCACTCCCTTCAAACCTCCCTGCCACCTCAAGCATAGCTTTCAGTAAAGCATTTTGAATATTTTATTTACATAGGAGGTGCCACGCCACAAATTTTTTTTTTGCGAAAAATAGAAGAAGTGCATGTTTAATTAGTGGGCATGATACGTCAAAAGACATGCCTTCCTCTCATAGAAAATAAACTTAATTTCTAAAGACATGCAAAACATTGAGTGAAGGTATTTATATAGCTTACAATCTTACTAAAAATTTGGTATACTCAGATATGGGACGCGACTACTATGAGCGGAGAAATGAGATGACAAACTTTAAACTGTCATGACTCCAAAAATGCTTGGTAAAGTTATAGCTTAGAATCTTGCGAACAATTTGGTATACTCAGATATAGGGCACGACCACTATATAGGTGCACGAAACCCTTAAATTCAGTGCGTCCGACAATAAATAGACCCCCCCTAAAATTGTCCGACAATGTTACCACTTAACCCAGATAGACCAGAATTTTTTTTTTTAAATTTACCAATTTTTTGTTTTGTATTTTGACAATGTTTGACAATGAATATGATGATTTTAACATTTTTTTAGAAATGGTGACGACACAAATTGACGTTCTTCCAGAAGGTTGTTAGTTTAATATGCAAGCAAAATTTTTATCATTTTGTTTATAATTCTCTCATCAGTATCATTATCTATAACTCAGTTTTCCATTTTATCTAGTCTATAAGCATTACAAAAACAAAACCTTTAGTATGGTTGACTCTTGAACGCTGAAAATGAAAGTTTAGCTTCAAGCTTTTCGGTGTTTACTTTCAGAATGTCGGTTTTGTGTAAGGCTTACGGCAGAAAACGTATTTTTTCCTATGTGTCTTCAATTCTTTTGTATTCCGAAGCGAACATTTCTTATCAAATCCGCTCAAATGTCACTACAAATGTCTTATCAATTCGAAGGGTCCTTAGCCGTAAAGAAACAACCACTTTGGTATGATTCTAACCTGGATATAAAGATGATCTTGAAGCTAAAATTTGTTCCCATACCTAATCGGCTTTCTTCTTGTGAACCTTTTTGTTTCCATGACTTCCGAATGATAGGACAATACTCTTAACGACTGAATGTTTTTAAGAGAGCAGGGCAATAATATGACATATCTCGTTCAAGAGGGGATTAACCTCGGCAAAGCGGTAATTGCTATTCAGGTTGTTATTTTGACGGATGTCTAGGTAAATGTATTGCCTATCATAAATTGGTATCTATCCCCTAAGTAAGGCCTCCATCGGCATCATTTGATGGAAATAAAGCAAAATTTAACCCTCTATATCCTATGGCATCATCTTTTCCCTCCAAAACTTCCAAAATTTCTTCCAATTGAAGCAGTTTTCTGAGAATGAAATGGAAAATTTTATGACGCGGATTCGACTGACATCCTTCCAGAAGGATTGTCGAAATAACGGACATGTCGCAGAATCCGACTCGGTTTTGCTTTTTCTCGGAATTGGAAATCGATATCGATTTGAAATGGTGTCGTGAAATCCGATTGGATTTCAATTTTTCAAACAGAAGTAATAGTACAGTCATTTGGTAGTTTTACCTGGAAAGTTTTGCGGGATTTCTGCAGATGAGTTATTTTATAGATTTCGATGTGCTCTTTCAGAATTTCAACTTTGCTACCTCGTATCGTGTTCGCTCGAGCCGCCATATTGGAAAAATGGCGTCCAAAATCAGTTTTTTACAAATATCTCTTTAACGGTTATATTTAGAGAAAAATTTTTTAGGACAATGTTGTAGCTTATAAAATTTTCTATAAAAATGACTCTTGAATTGTTTTCGTACGACTTATAACTCAGGAGATATCTTTATTCAAAATTTTAGAAAAATTAGTAAATTGCGAATGCCACTCATGAGTAGGCACAGTGATGTGTCAAGCTTATAATTACGATAACTTATGAACGGTAAGTTGCACGTTTAAAATAAAAACACTTATTTATAGGAAATAACTTGCGCTACAAATTACATACTATTTTTTTTTTCATATCACCTATAGTTAAGGAGATATTTTTCCCACAAACCTAAAATTTTGAAAAAAAAAGTTTTTTCAAAATGGCTCCTAAACGGTTCGTTCTAGAAAAAAAATTGTCCATGCATTTTGTAGAACGTTCAATTTCCTATAAGGGTCTCTTCGAGCTGTCAGACTTACCCTTCATGAGATATCATGACTTGAAAATCATTCAAAATTGAATATTGTTCTATGCGCCCTACTATGTTCAATTTTGAATGATTTTCAAGTCGCCTGGCCAAACATTAAATACCCTACACTGCAGTGTTTTGAAAATTTTGCTTATATAGGAGGTGCCACGCCCTCTTGTCCGAATTCACCCAGTTTTTTCTCAGAATTTGCATTTATAGTTCTAATATTTGAGTGAAATTTGGTTGGATTATCTCAAAAAATGCGTTTTGAAGCTTTTGCTTATATGGGAGGTGCCACGCCCTCTTGTCCGATTTTATCCAAATTTTACTTAAAGCTTGTATTTATAGTTCTTAGTGTCTGAGTAAAATTTAGTTTGATTATCTCAAAAAACGCTTTCAGTACAGCGTTTTGAAGCTTTTGCTTATATGAGAGGTGCCACGCCCTTTTGAGGTGCCCAGTTTTTGCTCAGAGCCTGCAATTACAATTCTTAGTATTTATGTGTGTTTTGGTTGCATTGTCGTGAAAAATACTCCAAAAGTTGCATTTTGAAAGTATTTTTTGTATGGGCGGTAGGCGTGTCTATTAACCGATTTCGCTCATTTTCAATCCCCCGAGCTATCTTTGACGACGAAGGCTGTGTACCAAATTTCATTGAATTATCTTGCTTAGTTTTCCCAAAAAATGTATTTCCACACACAGCCAGCCACCCAGCCACTTAGCCAGCCAGGCAGACAGACGGACATGGCTATATCGACTCTGGGGTGACGCTGATCAAGAATATATATACTTTTCTATATCTGCCACGCCTCCTTCTCTGCGTTACAAACGAAAGGACAAAGTGAATATACCCTGGGTGTAGGGTATAAAAAAGAAAATCACAAAATTTCTAAATCAGAATATGGTTTGGTAGACCATATGTACTTGCTGACTGAGAAGTAGTAGCGCATGTCAAAGCCCTTGGCAATATCTGGATAATTTTCCATAACACTTAATAAAATTTTACTTTTTTCCGTTGTCTTCAAATATTTTATTCTTAAATAAATAGATTTTCTTCTTTTAAATGCTAATTAAAATAACCGTCATAATAAACTTTAGAAAAACGATAGCAATGAGCTCGTCGTTTTATTTCCGAGGAGTAAATCGATAAAATCGGTTTCTGCGACACCCAAAACCGATAACAAATCCGATTCGAACATGAAATCGACAAAATCGGAATGCACGACACCTTGTCAAATTTTTTGTCGTATTCAAATCCGATTCCGATACAGATTGGATTCTACGACATGCCTGAATATTTTAAATTAATCATTATTAGCAGTATCTAGAGAGTTGAGCCGATAAGACAATCAAAACAATACACATAAACAATACACATAAACAATTAACAGGTAATTAGTCATGAACGGCGAAATCGGAGTAGTCGCTGATGAGAAATATCCCTTCCGTTAGGATATCCGCAGTTTCAAATTTGAGTCTACCGACAAGTTTAAATGAGAAAAAAACATCAAAATGCCAACCAAAGTCCCGAATCCTTCCAGAAGGACGTCAGGGCTATCTGGGTTAGTTTTGAATATTTTCATTGACCGATTCTACAAAAATTGGCTCTGTGGTAATAAATTTTTTTATTTCGTAACTTTGACATATTCGGCGCGTCCGTCACGCCAAACGCACCAAATTTTTGTCCGACAGCATGTTTTATACTTTTAACATATTAAAATCTTTTGATTCGAACGAAAACCAAGGTAATGGCAATAACTTTTTTCTTACCTGAAATCCATGAATTTGTGATAGCTTCAACGGTAAACGCCCCACCACCATACTTCCCTCCTCTCAAAATTTATCCGACTAGACCTGAACATTAAATACCGTGTATTTCAGTGTGTGTTTATGATTCTTTTTTTTTTTTTTTTTTTGTACGTGAGCCCACACTATTTCCATATAAATACAGTAAGAATCACATGATCTTTTTCTGGAAATTGATGAGTTTTTCAAGTGGCTTCAGTATGCCAAAAAATTATTGACTTTAATTGAAAGAGCATTCACCTTTCATTTTTTTATAGTAAGAAGACGCAGCTAGACATAGCTAACTTAGTAATTTTCCAAGGAATAGAGCCTTTTTAGTTTGCGCATACCTCTTACAATCGTGGCAAGAGATCAAAGTCATCGCAAGGGATCGTGACAAATGGAGAGATTTCATATTGGCCCTATGCTCCTCCTAGGAGTTAAAGGAGAATACATACATACATACATACATACCTCTTACAACATCACAAAAAAGTTTGAAAATCATCCAAAAACAGAGGATGCAAAATTTTAAATTTTTTTTATTTTGAAAAATTAAAAATATAAGCCAGAAAATCGTAACTCTGGTTTTTGAGATATCCTTATTTAAAAGCGCAAAAAACGCATAGTTTTGAGGTGGTCTAACTAGACAAAATAATACATAAAACATAAAACCTGGTACAGTAGTTGAAAGTACCAGTCTTTTACTTCAAATCCCAATCTGAATTAAAAATATATCTTTTATGTTATCCGAAATATCGAAAATTAAAATAACGAAAAAGCGTATTTTTGCACGTATCTCCACGAAAAAATATGTCGCTATAGCTTAAATTATGTTTTGAAGAAAAAGACAGGTACTTCTTTCTGTTCTTAAACTGGGGAAGGCAGGCAAAAACGCGTTGAAGTGGAAGCCATGCTTAACCTCCGCTAAAATGATATTTAAATCAATACAGAAATAATAACAGGATACTGTTAAGTAAAATTCTAAAGCAAATTGTTCTGTGAGACGACACACCCAAATAAGGCATTTTGTCAATTACGCCTACTGTCACATCTGTGTGTGTTCATTCCCAGACAAAAGAATTAAGGCTGAAAAAATGTCGATTTCCTAAATAATGTCGCCCCCATCAACGAAAACCATAGCGATAATTTCACCAGAAAGAAAAAACAACAAAAAAACTTGGCATTAAAAGCAAAAATTTCTAAACTCTCTGCTGGAAACTGAAACAGAAACCGATAATCAACAAATAAAACTGCTGAAGATGGCATAAAACAGCAAATGCGCAAATTTACAAGGGAATGCGAAAATTTTTGGCAAACGATTTTCACTTTCTTAACGTTTTAAGTCCACACACACACATACATACAAGCACACACACACACACATGCATACATTAAATAAGAGGAAAGCGCAAATTTTATTAGGAAAACAAAGAAAAGCGTTGGGAAAAACGTGGAGGAAAAAACAAAACTCTGACAACGAAGAAAATTAAGTTCAAAAATGCTTTTGTATGTGTTAGCTCACTAGATGGCAGCACTGATAAAGATTGACGGCGTCGTAAATTTCTGATTTTGTCACCTCGGAAATTGGCAAAATTTCCACAAATGCAAAATTATGAAGTTCACTTGTTGGTTTTTTTTTTTTTTTCTTTTTTGCACTCAATTTTGGTTAAAATTCATATGAAAAGAAGAAGAAAAGCACTAAGAGGAGCAATTCATATTTACGTACATATATGCTTATATTTATATGGGCACGGCCACCGTTGGGAACGTTACGTTCGCACGCACATTTTTGCCCATATCTCTTTGAAAAATAATCAAACATCATGATATCTTAAATGCATGTAATAAAGCTCCCTAGGGCCAATACTTTGTAGGAACAAAGTTTTTGTCTATCGCTCATGGCTTAGAAGTTATAAGAGTTTAAGTGCCGTTGGGAACGTTATTTTTTTTTTCAACAATTTTTGAGGTCAGTGCACATTTTCTAAAAAGTCTGCGAATCTAGTAATGTATTTTTCCGAACATCTTTTATAATATCAAGATAAAGGATCAAAGCTAAGATTGGAATGGTAATTTTGGTGAAAAAAATGTTATTGGTGGACTTACAGACATTAAACCAACGTTGGTTTCGTCACGCAAAAGCGTTGGGAACGTTACGCATACGAATTTCTATAAATAAAGCGTAGGCAAATACAGCCAAACAGTCCAAACATCCATAAAGATGAAAATATGTGAATATTTCAATTCTTGGAAGGTTTCCATTTACACTACATTACAAATTTTTTGTTCCAAGACCTAGATACATATTTTTTTTGAAATTACGATTTCTCCCAAAAGGATAAAGCTATCTACATGAAACTTGGTACAGATAATACTGAGAGCCATTTTCTGAACAGGATTAAAATTGAGCGTGATCGGTTAATGTCCACGCCTACCTCCCATATATGCTAGTTAAAACGTTGTATGGGAAGTAGGCGTGGAGATTAACCGATCACGTCCAATTTTAGTCTCAGGCAGCTTAGTAATATTGTCGTTATCTGTACCAAATTTCATGCATCTAGCTAAATTCTTTTGGCCACCAGTCTGGGTTCAACAAAAAAAATGAAATCGAAAATAAATTTTTTTCTGTTTTTTTCAGATTTTTATGTTGAGCCCTGACATGTGGCCGAACGGATTAAGCTAGATGCATGAAATTTGGTACATGTAACAAGAATATTACTAGGTTGTTTCGGAAGCTTCAAAAAGCCTGTAAAGAACGAAATATTTGTGATATCCTATGCACTTGGATAGATCTCAAAATAGCAATTAACGTGATTTATGTCCATAACTTCATCTTCAATCCAACAGTTCTTATTAATTGATTAAAATTATTGTAACGAATTTCTATCCCTTTCAACACAGCGTGGATTCAGAAGAAATTTTAGTGCAAAAATATAACTTATGATTTTTGATTAAAAAATGTTGGGAACGTTACACATATTTAGTGGCTATGTTCACCATGGTAGACACTTTATTTAAGTAATTTTAAAATGGATTCAGAAATTAGACTGAAAATACTCGAAAAAGGTGATTGCATTTTAATATTTTACCCACTAACTTCCGCTACAAGAAACTTCTTAAAATATTTCGTTGGGAACGTCACCTTTTTTATTGCGGTAGAATTCATCGCCAACAAATATGCATAAGCAACTGGTTTTCCTTCAAAATATCAATGTTAATCCTTAATTTCAAATATTTTCTTTCTGCGGATATCAAAATTGCATTGATACAATAAAAATAAAGCAAATTTTTACCTTCTTTTCGGGACTTGTTTTTTTTGGCATTTTTTTTTCTTTTCACAAGCAAGAGTAAGTTTTTATGAAAAAAGCACCCCTTAAATCAACTTATATACTTGAAAATAGTATTTTTGGACAGCATTAGATGTAAACTTATGAAATATGGGCAAATGAGTGGGAGATTTAAAGAAAAAAAAAAGTTGTATAGCTTCGTCTTACGTGGCCGTGCCCATATATATATTAATATCCAACTACATTTAAAGAAAAAGTATAGACTTTTTCGCCAACTACAACTCGCATTAGAAGTCGAATACAAATTCGGCGTACTTTTCGGAAACCATCCAACAGAATTTGTAGCAAGCCTTTAAGTGGAATCTACAAGGCAGTAGAAGACTTGATGGACTAAAACCTACTTAGTTAGAAGAGGCCGTTGGCTAGAGAAATCCAACAATACTGAATTTTGTGTGGGAAGATCGAAGCATAGCAAAAGATCGCAGCTTGAAAGCTGAAAAAAGTATAAAGAAGTGTTTAAAACAGAACAAAATTTATGTTAACATTTTTCCATTGCTATATACTTACTTATGTAGTTAAAAATACTAAATTTTGTGCAATTATTTGAAAATAAATTAATTCCTATTAAGAATTGTCCCAGAAAAATTTGATACATAAATAACCTTACACTATTAACAAATATTTATTTTATAGAAAACTTTTTTCTTAAGACCCTTTATTAAGTTTTGTACAGTTGTTTCGTACACAGTACCGTACGACCTTCGCCATTTATTTTTGAAATCTTTTACATTTTTTGCTGTACTTTTACTCTTCCGAAGATCTGATTTCATTAGAGCCCAATATCTCTCAATAGGTCGAAGCTCTGGGCAGTTAGGTGGATTCTCATTTTTGGGTACAAAATATACATTCTATGGTGGGTCTAGAGTAGTGAGAGGTTGCTAAAACAGGCCAGAACATAACAGTACCCCCGTGCTCACGAATAAATGGCAAAAGACGTTTTTGAAGGCATTCATCAATATAAATTTTCGAGTTAATTGTGCTCTGTGCTACAAAAAACTGCTTCTCAGACCGCAAGTGCATATGGCCTGCCAAACCATATACTGCTTGGGAAATTTTGTAATTTTCTTCTCCTTAAATGTGCTCTGTACCTGTCCCTTCTCCGAACAGGTATAAAATTCGTGTCCTGGTAGCTGTTTAAAATCTGCCTTAACGAATGTTTCAAATTTAGTCAGGTAATCGACATATAACTTTCGAGCTCGCTTTTGAGCCTCTAACTGCTTTTCATGGGAACGGTCTGGTACTTTTTGAACTCTGTAGGTCTTTAGCTTAAGTTTTTTCTTGAGTCTGTTTATAGAAGATTTTGAGGTTCTTTCTCTGGCAGCCATATCTCGTTCTGAAGTGTTAGGATTCTGCTTAAAAAGGCGCTTCACCTTTTTCACCAACTATGGGTCTATAATGGCTTTTCTACCTGAACCCTTTTTCCGTGAAATAAGTTAACCCTTTCTGTAATTCGAAATAACCCTTTGGACAGTGATTTTTGATGCACCTGTTTTTTTAGCTGTGGCTGAATATTTTAATTCTGTTTTTTGCAGGTAAGTGTACAAAATGAGTTAGCGCTTTTTTTCGTGATTGCTAGACATCTTCATCGTTTAAAGTTCGTTTACCAAGTATTATATATTTTTGTAATTGTCATGTTATATAGAAAAAATAGCACCCATATTTCGACCTGCACGATCATCAGGTAAATCATAATCTTAAGGAATAAAAGTATCAAATTTTTCTGGAGCAGTCCTTACTATTAGTGATTGCCAGATAGTCTGCGGGTGATATCCAGATCGAAAGAGTATTTTTGTGATATACTGAGTCTAAGTCTGCCAAATTCTCGGAACCAGAATCACCAACGACAATTGTTGGTAGTATGTCACGAATGTCACCTGAGTCCATTCATGATAATTTGCCGGAGTATACTGAAACAAATAAAAAAAAAATATTTTCATCAAAATTTAATATTTTTATGTTATTTTTAACAATATCAAGATCTATAGAGCTTAAAAAACATCCTTCACTAATTATTCTTGAATACGGATCAGTAGTAGGGGAATAGTGTCGGGTATGGGCACTTTTTTGTTTTGGACTCATAACTATAGACAAAATGTATATATGTTAGTATCATTAGGAAGCTAGAAACCTTAGCTATTTACTAGTAAAGAAAGTACATAAATTGATTTCGTCTGTGAAGTGATCATTTTTGACAAAAAAAATTTTTTGGGTCGGTTGTGGGCACCCTTAGAAAACGGTTAAAAATGGAAAATGAAAATGAAATGAACCGCAATCAAATGGAGAAGAAAGCCAAATAAATTTATTTTGAGAATTTTTAAGTGTGTAACTTAATGACATTTTATATATAAAAAATTGATTTTTTAATTGAACTTTTAGTCATATATTTGCAAAGATCGACTTACATATAAATCTATCAATGCAATCTATCAACTCACGCCCAGGCCAAAAACACAAAAAGTTTTCAAACTTGCAATTTTTCAATTATAATTAATTTAGTAAAATAAATATAATTATAATTACAACGAAAATAGTCTGATGAGTCTTTGTGGCGAAAGACGAAACATATGTCACTATAGCCGTGTTTTTAATCCGTTCCTTGATTTGTCATAATTATGTGTTAGAAAATGCATTGATAGATTTATATGTAAGTCGATCTTTGCAAATTTATTTTGGAAACATTGACTCACACAAATTCAACAAATTCTGCTCAACGGCTTTAACAAAATCAGCGTCACTGAAAACGTCTGGATCGAATGGCATCATGCCTGTTGCCTTGAAAACAGACTTGATTGTCTTCGGCTTCAATGCTAGATCAATTATTTTGCAGAATAAGCCGCCTAGGTGACGTAATTTTTAGTTATTTTTGACACTGCTCTTTTGCCAAGCATCCATGACCTCCATCTGCTCCTCGGTCCAGTTGTCTGGAAACTCAATACCGAGATTTTTTGCAAACACCCGCACTTAATGAAAATAACTTTTTTTCTACGATATCTTTAAATGGCCTACTGGTTCTTTCCTTTCCACTAAAAAAGCATAAAAAGTGATAAGATCACCATTTAAATTAGTTATGTTGGCATCCACAACAATATTTCAGTAAAATACACGCTTTAAATAAAAAAAGAAGGGTGCCCACAACCGATCTAATTGGGTGCCCACAACCGACTTTGACAGCCACTTTGAAAAACAATAAGGTGATTCTGTTGTGTGAACATTTTGGTTGTGGATTCGGTTTTGAATCATAAAATATAATAAATTTACTACATAAATTTAGATTGCATTTAGCTTTTCGATTGATTCAATTCGATTTATCGCACTTTGAAAATTATTGAAAAAAAAACTGACTTTCACTTATTCAAAAATTGTTTTCTAATCAGCACAAAGCAAATGTGTCTGTTTGCTCCAGTATATGCACAAGAACTTCGTGTTGCCACAACAAGCGCTTAACATTTGTCAAAACAGCCGTATTTGTTTTCTGTCAAAAGTTACGGGGGGTGCCCACACCCAACCCATGCCCACAGGCGACACCATTTCCCTACTTTTAATATTGAATTTTAATTATTTTGATATATGAGTCAAATTAGTCCCAAATTGATCAAAACCTGAGGACAAAATGTATTTCCACTTAAAGGATATATGGCGCAACATAACAAGCTTCTTATCACGGTAAGAGTTAGTTTATTAGTAGTTCAATGACAGTGATCTGTGTAATATTTACAAAACGTGTGTCAGTAATGAATTATACCATTTGAAGTTCAAATTTGACATTTTATACATTTAAAATTAGTGGGATGCTTTTTTTGTGGAATCGCAGACATACTGTACTAACGTTTCGTATACTGTGTAAAAAAGGTGAAATTTAAGTGCACCTCATATCCCTTAGCTACAACTTTTTTACTTAAACTTTTCATTTACTTTGTTGCAAATCAAATGAAAATGATGAGGAAAAAAATATCCATACAACTTTTTTTATATTTTGTAGTTCGCAAGGAAATGTTAGTTTGTTAAAATTTTTTATCATTTTCTATTATCCTTTCTTTTCACTTTGCTCTTTTAGAACTTTACGTTGTAATAAAATCGAAACTGACGACCGTCCAATGAGTCGTAAAATTGTTGTCGTTTGTTTTTCATGTCGCTAGTCGCTATGATGCCATATTTTTATACTTTTATTGTTTCAAAGAATTTCAAGGATATACCACGAGTATCCCAGGCATGCGTATGTATGTGTATGTGTGCGAGTATAAAATGCCACACACCAGTAGAGCAAATATTTTTTTAGTATTTTTTTTTTTTTTTTTTTATTTTATTTATTTACACACAACATTTAACAGAATATATCGTAAATATTTAATTTCATCCGATTTGGTTTCGATTTATATTCCTTTTTGGAATTTTTAAGAATTAATTGGTTAAATTAATTAAATATAATGTTGAAATTGTATTACTTATTTCTTCATATTTATTGAATTTTTATTACTTTTTTACTCATTATTCTGTAGTTTTAAGCATTAATTGTCTTTGGAAACCCCTAGCGAAAATTTTTCTACAACATTCTTGTTGAATACTTTAACCCTCTAACCGGCCAATTTTTGTTTGCATTAAAATTTGTATATTTGTCTGGTCTCCCAACTGGATTTTTGAAGTCGAGAATAGTCTGTGATAAACGTATAACGACATTCCATGTCGAACATAAATTAGGCGTATTCTTCAGTACATTAGTGTCACCTGCACCCTTGTGTACTTCAGACTTGTACGAGAAGCCACTGGAACCACAGAGAACAATTTTATTTCACACTTGTATGGTTCATCCGTCATATATGTGTTGGCGCAAAACGGAGATAACTTTTGTTGAGCACTTTGCTCATCAATATATAGTCATGGTACCTTTGGAACCGAAAGAAGTGTTCATTGCGATGTTAAATAATTGGTCTTATTTTATGCTGCTGATCATTACCTTCTTCAGCTTTCTTTTTCATCAAAGAGCTGTCGTTTCACTTTCATCATCATCTAGCTCTTCTTTCGAACCATTGTCTTCTTCTTCTACAGAGTCAATCAGATTGGCAAGTTCTTTATCGGTAGTTTAGGTAAGGATTAAATGGCGGGAAAATAGCCACACATAGACCAAGAAGGTACATAGTGATACCGCATCATCCCGATGTAATTAATTAGATATAATAATAAGTTTGCAGCCCTCTTCAGGCTTGAGCATAAAGGCTTTAGGAGCCATTGCAAAGTTTTTGATTGGTTTTAGACCAGTATCTGAAAGTTTTTCAAAATAGTTGAAAAACATTTGTCCAAGGGTTTTAAATCTAGTTCAGCAAAACTCTGGAAAAAAACACAGTTGATGTTCCAAATTCTCCTCTTTATCTTCATCATACCACCGACACCTACTATCAGTTAGAGCATGATAATCAATAAGGCAGTGTCCAGTGATGGCTTCTATAACAGTTCTTAATGTTTTACGAGATAAGAAGAGAAGGTAGTCCGTTTTATCTTTCCAGAAAGTTGGTCAAAAGTTTTTTGGTTATTTTGCTAGTATTATTTTGCTAGGTTAGCTTAACAGTAAAGCAATTTCTGATAATACATTATGTTATTGTAAGGGTAATGATATACTTAACGGTTCACCTTTGAGTAGCACACTTTGCCTGTTCATCAGCAATTTTGTTGCCCTCTATACCGTGGTGACGAGGTATCCAGTTAAGGCATGTTTCAAACTTACTACTGAGGGCTTGAAGTAGATTGTAGCATCGAAGGACTGACTTGGATTTTAATTATATAGCTTGTAAGGGACTTAAGGGCAGCTTGGCTGTCAACATAAAAATTAGAGGGATCGACACCACTGCTCGCCATTACTTGTTCCATCGCCATACTAATCGCGTCCAACTCAGCTTGAAAGATGCTACAGTCTTATGGCAATTTACTCCAGCCCCCTCCCCAACCTCTTGTCTAGAGCTGACGATGTTTTTAAGAGAGATTTATTTTTGGGTACGTTCCACCCGACAAATACTCCATAAAACATCATACGCCTAACGATAGAGCAGTATATACAGTATGTCACCTTAGGTTCTAAGCCCCAAGTGCGACCAAACATGACTTTGCAAACTTAGTAGGCACTATTTTGCTACGAGTTCTTCAATGTTTCTTCCCATTGTATTGTAGTTTGTGATCTAAAATCAGTCCTAGAAACTTTGCTGTTTTTAATAAATTTATGGTGATTCCTTTGACACAAATGCACCTGAAAGGTAGTAATTTATATTTTCTGGTGAAAAGCATAACTAGAATTTTTGATGGATTTATACAAAGGCCTCTTGTGCAGCACCATCTGCTTAAAGGTTCTAGCGAGGTCTCCAGAAGCTCACTTAGTGCTTGCGGATATTTCCCATTTACCATTAAAACAAGATCTTCAGCATAGGCATAGTGCCCATGCCAAGTATCTTTATCGGTAGTTCGCAACAAATTAACGCGCTTCATGTTCCAAGAAAAGTTTACTTCATATGTGAGATTTCTAAGACACAAGTCCAAGAAAAAATTAATTATTTTGCATCAAATAACGGATATTTATTGAGTAAATCGACTCTGCGCCGACATCTCAGCTCACTTTTTTGACACTCTCTTCCGGGATTTTGTTTTTGTTTTTTTTTTTTCTCGGACACTAGTCTTGTAGCCTAGGTTGTGACAAACAAAATGAGTGATCGCACAATATTTTCTGGCAAAATCTTCTCGAGATATCGGCCACAGACTGAACTGCCGTCCAGATGCATTATTGTTCATTGCCGGTCACCGGGGATATCTGCCAATTTTGCGCGATTATCATTGATTTTTGAGGTCCTTTTTTGTACTTTCGATGTTGCTAGAAATGCTGAAACATTCATTTTCACGATAAAATGCAAATGTTTCAATACATTCAAGATAAGCCTATGATAAATTTCCCTGGTGGGATTTCCAATAAAAAGCAGAGCTAGCTCTTAAACCTCGACATAATCTTTCCGCGCAATATTCATCTGGAGCTGGTGTTTGATGAACTCTGTGGTTTTCTTCTGGATACGTGCCAATATCTCTGAAATTTTTCCATCTTCCACTACAGATGCCACCGATTTTGTTTTTATGGCAGGCCAAGCCCTTTAGATCTATGTGGTATTGAAACGTGTATTTAATTTATAATGGAGTTATTGATAAATATAGAAGGAAATTTTAATAATTATTGGTTACTCGACTCCATTGTTTTCATTGTTTTGTATTTTATCGTGAAAATAAATGTTCCAGCATCTCCAGCGACATCGAAAGTACAAGGTAGAACCTCAAAAACCAATGATAATTGCGCAAAATCAGCAGATATCTCCGGTGACCGGCAATGAAAAATAATGCGTTTGGACGGCGATTCAGTCTGTGGCGGATATCTCGAGAAGATTTTGCCAACAAATACTGTGCGATCACTCATTTTGTTTGTCACAACTTAGGTTACAAGACCGAGTGTCCGAGAAAAAAAACAAAAATTTTTCCTACGATTTATGCCAATTTAATCTAACAAAAATCTCATATTTTTCACTTTTTTCGAGAGATATTTTGAATGTCTTGAAATCTCGGAAACTTTTCCAAAAACTGTCCATGCCATCGTTTTCACCGACCTCGAAAACATAAAGTAGGACAGAAAAAACCATTGTTCGTATCCTTTTTCATCGATTTCCACTAGCTGAAAGATCCCCATTCTCGTACGGTCAAGGCAGCGCCACCTATCGCACTCGCGCGAGTACTAAATCTCAATATTTTTTTAACAAAATTTACACACGTAATCTAGAGACCCTACCGAACATTTTAAGTGTTGAGCCTTTGATTATTTTGGGTCAGTCTACTAATCTATATATATATACTTCTAAGTTCACTAAAAATAGTGCTCTCGCTAAAAATCACACTAAAAACTTGTGTCAAACGCTTTTCGTAAGGAAAGGACATAACTATCCAAATCGAAACATCGAAGACATAAAAAGAATACACATAGCAACAAAATCGAAACATTTTAAATTTACATTTTCACATAATTTTGGCGAAAAAGAAAAAGAATAGTACCAGAAAAAGAAGAGAAGAAAAAAGTATTAACATTTTACAATGACACGGACTCTACCACAGCAATGAAGTTAAAAATTCGGCAACTATAAAAATGTCCTGCAAAGCACCATTAAGGGACATAAAACTGAATAGCAACAAGAGCCAAAAAAACAAAAAACAAAGTATTTTTCACACCGAGTTGTTTTGGTACAAAATGAAAAAAAAAAAAAACAAGACAGCAAACAATTGTAACTGTTTATTTATATGTGCTTAAGTGTGTATGTATGTAAGTATATATGTATGTATGTACTTTGTATGAGTGCGAATTCCGACCGCAATCGGATGCTTTTTAAACGTTTTCGAACACGAATAACGACCCAAAAGATATGCATTTTAAATGTTGAAAAAACAACTGCATATAAAACAATAACAATAACAAAAACATTACATAAAAATGTACAGAAAAAAAAAATTATGTATTCGGTATCATCCGAATTGGTGAATACCCTATATAGTCCAATCAAATAACTTAACTTTCCATTTAAGGTTCGAAAGCTTAATTTTTGCTCAGTCCTTTGTTTTGACGTTCTAAAATTCGATAAAATGTCACATATGCATTTCATCACAAGTCGGTGTGGTCAAAGGTCATGAAAATCAGCTTTTAGCAAATAACTCGCCAGTCGGCAGTTTTGAAGCCTAAAAAAATCACTACGCTAACGGTTCTAAAGATTTCTTCCTTATGACTAATTGTTTTTAAAAAGATTTATATGCCCTTTTAAATGAAATCTCACACTTTACAAACTGAGTATATATTTTTTTTTTTTTTGTTTTTGTTCGACTCTCACCACTTTGGAAATATTTTTCAAAAACCGTTTATATCTCGAATAGACAGTATTTTGAGAAATATTTTCCTAATTGCTAACTTCCACGATAAAAAGTAAAAGCATCTCTTTGGTTGAGATATACAATCTCTCCAAAAACCAACCGAGGAAGCTTTGCAGACTTTTTTTAAGTAAATTTTTTAGCCTACAAAATCATCGACTAATATTTTCTGTAAAAGTAAACTTCAGCGAGTTATTTGCAAAAATGGGATTTTCGTGATTTTATTTAACCTTAACCTGTTTCTAGCAGAATCTAAGTGTATTATATCGGCTTTAAATGCTTAAGGTCTTTTTTTCGATATATCTTTATGTGAATTCTTTTAATGTGCATATTTTCGATTTTCCTTCACTCTTTATTGGTTCTCAATATACCGCCATTGATAGTGTAGGGTATCCCAAAAGTGCGCAACAACAAATTTCTGTGTTTTTTGTTAGCGCCTTTTTTATTGTTTGCTTCTCTCCTTGTGAAATTCATGAATTATTTAAACAATTTACACGTTTTCCTCCACTGTGCCTGCAAAATTTTACTGCATTCCCTTGTTTTTGCTAAAAAATACTAAAATTTTATGAATTTTACAGTTAAAATCGCAATAAAACGTGACCCGGCATTCGGGTCAAAGCACGAAGCTTCGAATTGAAATTGGCTGCGGCGCACAATGGCTCATATTAAGAAAACACATTGTAAAAATCAATTTTTTGTATGAGTCTGTTCGGCAAATCTGATATTTGCATCGGATAAAGGAATTTTATGAGCAAAAGAAATTGTGAATTTTAAAAATCGTTTCTACAGCTTCTCAAAGTTGCATAATTTTTGAAGTTACTGGAAAAATTCACAATTATTAGTCATTAGTTAACTAAAATGGTGACAATAGTCTAACTAAAGTTTCACATTGGCAGTGTTTTGGTTAACTAAAACAATGAACAAGCGAAAAATATGGCAGCACGGCTAAATTTGTGTATTTTGCTTGTGAGCGCTGGAAATTTAAGTAATGAAGATGAGAATCTTCTGATCTAATTGGTGGAAGAACACAAAAATATAATTGAGTGTAGAAAAGTGTAATTGTGCGAGAGTGCAAGCGAAATCTGACACGAAATTCCTTGGTGTCATAGTTTTGGAGAAAAGGCAGGCGACTTCTAAAAACTTGTTGCGCCGACGATCAACATTGTTAGAATTTTCAAAATGGTATGTAAGTATGTGGATTCTTCTTTTTCAGCATCACCTCTTGGTTGAATAATAGTTAACCAATGAAATTTGTGAGTTTAACTAAAGGTTATCTAATGATCATGTGGTCAAACTATCGCCATTAGTTAACTAATGATAGTGAATCCGGGCCTCAGTATTGTGGGAGATCCACACATTGAAAACTTTACATGTTTCTTAGCTTAAAATATGAAAAATATGTATTAACCTCAATCGGTTGGAAATCAAACTTAAACAAAATATTCTTTTTCACCCAACAATGATCGTTTCATAACAGCTCGTCACCTGAGTTTTAATCTGATCCATCGACACTTTTTGAAATTTTGATTTAAGGCTTGCTCCATATGTTTTGAAACATGATCTTTCCAATACTGTTGTCCGAACGCGTTTATCTCCTCTGGTTTCGGAGACATGTCGAATTTTTCTTTTGATAGGCGTGCCTTTCCTTGATCGATACTAAGACACTGTAAAAATTTCATCGCAATCAACCGACCACACAAACCTTCTATTCATGTTCAAAGTTTGCTACATATATATAGGGTAATGTAGCCGGCTGTGGGCCGTCACCGGTTGTGGGCCACCCCTTGTATTTTTTGACAGATCTGAGTATGAGGTTATGTGTACATTGACAATAGACAGTATTAGTGCAAACACTGAAGTGAAAGGACGCATCTGACCCGCAGCTACAACAAAACAAAAAAAAAAATGTGGAAACAATTTTCAAAGTAATTTCTGAAGATTTTGCGAGTGTGATAAAGCGAAGTGAAATATTGCAAAGAGGTGAGGTGTTATGCATTTTTATGCAGTATTTGCGTTAAATTTTCCGATTTTATATCGAGTTTGCTCAAAATTTTTCGCCACGAGAATTTTGCCAGTCACTTAAGGGATGGCTGCCGTTACCGGTTGTGGGCCACCATGTTTTTTGCATGAAAATTATTGCAAATCGTAATTTTCACTTCCTTGTCCTCTCTGGGAACCGCCAACTCGATCAAATGCAACGGTGGCTGCGATCGGTTTGTGCATTTGAAATGCGCTGCTATAAAAAAGAGCTATTGTACATGCAAAAATTGCGAATCCGATAAGGATGATTAATAATTTGAAAAAGCCACATTTTCTTGATGTTTTTTCACCACTAGAGGCTTCATTGATAAATAAATTTTGATAATACATATTTCTTTACTGGTTTTTCTTCATAATTTTGCATTTGAAGTGGATTTTTCAGGGTGACCCACAACCGGTTATACAATTTTTTGTCCCAAAACAAGCTCTTTACAAAATTTGTTAAAAAAAAATTTTTCTTGAAAAATTATACAAAAATTATTTCTTTTTGGTTAACTACTGCCTCTAGCTTTCCATTGGTACCCACAAGTCCGAAAAATGTATACTTGAATGCAAGTTACGGGCAAAAAACGAAACCCAGCCCACAACCGGTTACATTCCCCTATGAAAAAAAAAAACCACCCTGCAGGACCACTATTCCCAAACTAGTTTGCAAACTACTCCATGGGAGAAACCGACTAGTCCAATTCTGGTCTCATCGCATATAAAGATTTAAATCTTTACGTTTTACATTGTTTGTCGTTGGGCGTAACCAATTGTCTCTTTATGTATTGCATTTGGACCAGAAAAAGGTCGAATTTAAATCTTGGTGTGGATGAGTTTTTTTTTTTTATTAGCTTTTTTAATATTTTATACTTATAAAATTAATTAATAGAAATTAAAAAATTGGAATTGAAAATCACCGATTCGAGGATTTGAGCCTGATCCTCTCCACGCAGCGCAAGTCATTAGACTGATACACTATCCTTCACAACGTACTGCCAAACAGTACGTAGTCAGTAACGTTACAATTTCACTGACACAATCAATTTTGCATGACATTTTTGATACAAAAGACTGACTATGCATTACATATGGACCATTTTTGGTACAATTGATACAATTGATGGAGACAATTGCCATTGATTTGTATTGTATACAGCAAAGTATTCATTTGGCTTATGTGATAAAATATTAAATATCTCGAAAAGTACTTTTTGAAATTTAGCACTGAGTAAGCCAATTTATCAGAAAACTCTTTCGTTTAAATTTCGATCGTTTTTTTTTTTTTGACAAATTTTATTTTATTAAGGTTCAAACTTCCTTTTTTGTTTTCTCGAATAACACCAACATGCGTATGGGACAAAAGAGAACGGCATAATTTTTATATCAAAATTGGTTCAGAGGTTATGATTTTTGCCACGAGTAAAGTCAAATCAAAACACTGTGCGGCGGCGGTGTAACTTTTTTTCTATTTTATTTATTTATTTATGTTTTTTGTAATTTGCTTTCAAAGCAATTAATTGAATTACATTTTTGGAATACCAAAATTTTTTACACCGATACCACATATACAAGCTTCCATACATACATGCAAATAATAATGGCATTAAAATGTAATACCAAAAATAAGGATTACGAAATATCAATTGCTCTGAAATAATACCCTGCCAATTAAACACAATTAACATGGGCAACAACAATAGAAATTAAACAACAATAAAAATTATTAACATAATAAGGTGACCCAACAGCAAAATATTAGAAATTTAATAATAATAAGGCGATTCCTGAAAACGTGTAAAAGCCTCGAAAACCTCGTAAACCTTTCAAATTTTGTATTGATTTTGACAACTTTTACGAGTTTACGAGGTTTTCGAGGCTTTTACACGTTTTCAGGAATCCCCTCAATAATTTAATAATATGATGTATTCTCCTTTGACTACTAGTAGGAGCATAGGACCAATATAAAACTTCTTCACTTGTCGCGATCCCTTATGATGACTTTTATCTCTTTCCACGACATTCCTCATTCTTCGGTTTCCTTATCCAGCGACTTTTTCCAGTTGGTTCTCGGTCTAACACGTCCTCTACTGCCTTGTGGATTCCACTCAAGAGCCTAGCAACAGACTTCGCTGTGTGGTTTCCGGAGAGTATGATCAATCCATTTACGCCGGCGCAGCTTGACCTCATTTGCTATAGCCCTCTGATTGCATTTTTGACGTAGCCACCAAACCTTTAGTATAAACTTTAAGCATTTGTTGACGAATACTTGCAGCTTGTTCATTAATTATTCTATAACAAGCCACGTTTCGCACCCATACAACAAACCTGATTCCACATTCGATTTAAAAATACGCACTTTCGTTTTGGTGGATATAATGGAAGAAGACCATATTTTATTTAGGTGAGCAAACGCGCCTTTTGCTATTGCTATTCTTGGGTTTATATCCTCTTTAGCTCCACCATCCTTGGATATAATGCTGCGTAAAGCTTTCGACGTTTTCAATGTCATCACTGCCAGCTTTAACCTTGATATCATTTTCAATCTTGCTTTGCATATTTGAGTGTTTGGAGGGCAAATGTCGTCGGCGTAGCTAAGATCTTCTAGATGTTCGGTTAAGTTCCATCGGATACCTCTTTTGGCCTTATTAACTTTTTGCATTTTATTAAAAATTACGTATTCAGAAGTCAATTTTACACTCATATTTGCTATATACTTATAATATATTTTAAAGCGCAAATAAGTGTTTAAGCAAAATTTCACCAAATAATATTAAATTTTAGAATAATCATTAGAAAATTCGCTTTTATTAGCAATATCCTATCTGTGATGTTTGTGGGTGATACGGGCAATGTCAAACACTTTACTTTCTAGTACCCCAACATACATTCACATTAAATATGAATTTTATTTAATTAATTATTTTCAGTTCATGCGGCATTTTAAATGCAATAAATTAAATTATTTATTTCTATTATTTCTATTATTGTGATTTTAATTATTTGAAAACAATTGCTGGCGTATTTGCGTGTAAATATGTTTATTGGTGGCCGCTTTCGAAATGAATTGAATTCACATATCCGGCGATTTGTTGTTGTTGGCATTGTTGTAAAGCGCATACAATTAGCATGCAGAACGTGTTTTTAATTATAGGGCTCCAAGTCAAAATCAAAATCAACATAATTTTAACAATTAAAATTCATATTTTGGTTTTGGTTTTGTGTTAATAGGATTTTAACTTTTCAATTTTATTCGGCCTTTTTTTTTTTTTTGTTCGTATTTTGTTAATTGCGTTTAGACGCAACTCATTAAAATCATAATTAACAAAGACCATTTAAAAGGATTCCAATTTCACAAACATTTTTATATGGGATTAATATTTCAAATTATAAATTTTAAAATACATACATTTACATATGTATGCATCCCTTAGGGCTATGCTTTTTTATTAAAGATCAATTGATTAAATTAAAAGCTCACAACTGATTGCCTAATGGTGGCGTCAAACCAGGCGCACAATATAATTTCCATTGAAATTATGTGAGCTTACAAATCCATAAGCATGGATGCATCAATTTATCAAAAATAATATTGTTGGAGGGTTACTCCTGTCAAATGAAAAACTTTTATAGAGTAAGAACAGAAATTTTTCTGTGTAACTGAAAACACTCCAAAAAAATCAACAAACACAAAAATGGGAAAAAATTGGAGACTGCCAAAAAACTAGGTAAAAATTTATAAATATTTACAAGTTTTTTTTGACCGAACGTGCCTATTTTGTATAATTTTAAATGTCTTTATTTCAATTCAAAATAATTCAATTCACAATAATATCTTGACAATTTACTTTCCTGGGCAAACTTTTTCTATTCAATAGCCTATTGTCAACTTTATTGCACTGCAACCAAATTATAACTAAACTGCAATCCAACGTACACGCGCTTATATATCATCTGCTGGAGATAATCGATACCTTCTTATTGGCTCTAGCAAAAGCCGTAGCTACGTATTCTACGTATAGAAAGTAATTTTGAAACTATCTTGAGATGAGCGAAAAGTGGGTGGGATTAAGTAAATGACACGCCCACTTTTTAACATTTTGTGAATTGAATTCAATATATCTCGAAAGCGGTTTCAACTATTTCGATTAAAAGCTAGGATCACCTATTCGTAGAGATCAGAATTAATTTGTAGAGTGCCAAAAAATTATATAGTGTCGCATATGGGCGTGGCACCGCCTACAAAACTTTAATACGTTAAAATAACAGAAATAATGAAGTAATTTGTCTGAAATTAAGTACAGGGAGTCTACTACATATGATGTACTTCTGAGCAAATAATAGGCGAAATATCACCAGTGAGCGTGGTACCTCCCATAAAAAAATTACAAAAAAAAATACAAAAAATAATACCTAATAATAAAAAGTAATACCATGTAACGTATTTCACTTGTATGGGAGGTAGCACGCCCACTGGTGATATTTCTCCCATTTTTTGCTCAGAAGTACTTCATATGTAGTAGACTCCCTGTACTAAATTTCAAACAAATTTCTTCATTAATTCTGTTATTATAACGTATTAAAGTTTTGTAGGCGGTGCCACGCCCATATGCGAGACTATATAATTTTTTGACACTCTACAAATTTATTCTGATCTCTACTTATAGGTGATCCTAGCTTTTAATCGAAATAGTTGAAACCGCTTTCGAGATATATTGAATTCAATTCATAATATGATAAAAATTGGGCATGTCACTTACTAAATCCGACCCACTTTTCGCACATTCCAAGATAGTTTTGCTAGACCTGATAAATGAATCAACTTGATGATTTTTTCCAACTACCCATCTTTCTCGTCGTCATATTGTTTCGCCATATTGTTTTTTTTCAAAAACAGCACTCGGCATTCGAAAGCAGACACTTCAACAAAAAAAATGAGCTATCATATGACCTATTTAGATGCACCAGATTTTGGGCAGCGAGGTCGCATAGTTGACGTGAAACGTCCCATATATATTATATGAGCCACGTAAACTTACATATTTGTAGAGCTAGAATAAATGCTACAAAAAAAAAACAAATTTCGTTCTATGATCCTAAAATCGAAAGCAGGCCTGTGTTACTAAACCTGTGTTATCAAATCAACTTTTTAGGAATAAATGACATTATTTCATAGAGCAGTTTTTGAGTAGATATTGGTGTTAACCTTTTCACACCTCTCCCCACGTGTTTTAAATAAAAAGTGCTTGCACTCAAAATGTTTTTTCGGGAAAATGTGTAGAATGGCTCTATGATGAAACATATGTATATAGCTCTTTTTTCAAAGTGAACGGCACTTTTACAAACCAGTGCCGAAAAACCCATTTTTTAGCCCGGGGCTCTGTACTAAAACCAAAAAAGAGTTTGACTAAATTGGATACAAAAAATTAGTATTAGTATTTTTTGATGCTAAGTCCGAATCTGCTCTTGAAATTGCTCTATCACTTCAGAATTTTGATATATTCTAAACTGAAATTTTTGCATGTACGGTTTTTTCACCACTTTTGACGTTATATGATAGGACCAGGTAATTGTTCATCATACAACTCGATAAAGTTTTTAAAAGCACTATTCTTTTCTTCAAAACTCACTTTAATTTATACCGATATGTTTATTTTCTCCGAAATATCATAACCTAAAAAAAGTTCAAAAAATGCACTTAGGACGCCATGGGCAACATTGGTTGATTTATATAAAAGTTATTAAAATGATTATGGTAAATTACAAGTGATAATAATTACTTTTTACAGAAACATTCTTAAACATCATAATCATTTTTAACAACTTTTTTAGTGGTTTTTAGTCCCGTGCTAAAAAATGGGTTTTTCGGCCCTGGTTTGAAAAAGTGCCGTTCACTTTGAATAAAGGGCTATATATGCTTCATCTAAGAACCATCCCGAAAAACCATCTTGGGTGCAAGCACTTTTTATTTAAAACACGTGAGGAGAGGTGTGTTTTGCTTGCAGTTACAAACGTCTATGTTTTGTTGCTGATTTGTAAATTCTAAAGGGAACTTAGGGAGACCATAAAAAAGAACGCCAAAAAACTCTACGTTGTTTTGATTAAAAGGAAAATAAAGGTAAGTACAATGTACAAGAAAACGAAAAAAGCTGCCCCAATGTGCCCCATTTTATGATCTCGTTTATTTTCTAAAGTGACCTCGACTAAAATTCAATATAAAATTAATATGCTTAGTACAGTAAAATTAAATATCTAAAAGGAAGAAATTTCTGCGAAATTGAAACTTGGTACAGTTGTTAACTGGACCATAGTAAATTAAAAAAAAGTTCACTCCTCAATAGGTGATCTAACCCCCCTTTTTTGATGTTCAAAGGTCAAAAAAGTCACGTTTCGACAAATAACTTCAAAAAAATTAAATAACTTATTATTTTAATTATAAAGCTGATATAATTTTGCACACTTTGATTTTTTAGCATAAAAATGGACCGAGATTAGTAATTTTTAAGAGTAATTTTTTGTCGTTTTCTAAAATGACCGAGTACCAAAATTGTAAATATTTCATATTAATTTTAAACTCTAACGTCTATAACTTCTTTGTTTCTTAACAGATCGCAAAAAATTAAAAAGCATTGAAAGCTTGAAATTCAATTGCAATAGTTTAAGGTAGGAGTCTTCTTTCTCGTTTTCTAAAATGAGCGAATTTCAAAATTGATACACATATTTCACTTTAATTTTAAGTTTAACTGATATAACTTTTTTGTTTCTTATCCGATCGTAAAAGGTCAAGAAGCATTTAAAAGTCAAATATTTAATCTTCTTAATTGTATAAAAAACCTCTAAATAAAACACCCGATACTAACACTTTTATACTGAGAGTAAGTCTAAAAAGGGGCGGACCACTCCCATTTTCTAAAACTATCTATATCTTAATAAAAAGCATCATTGTGCAAAATTTTATCAAAAACGGATAACGTTTACTAGTTTTGGTTGCTCTATATATGTGCTCGCGACACTTTACGTCGTGGTACTGAATGCTAAAAAAGCGTTCATTAAACCACTTTTTCTACTTTTAGTAGTAAACTATGAACCTAATTATATATTTAATTATTTTGTTTTTATTTTAGAAACTACATTTTCAGATTGTAAGCATTATTGCCTTCATATGCCTTAAGCATATCAAAAAACTTAATTCATTCCTTTTATATTAAAATAATATTTATAGATGATAAGTGCACCTTAAGTAGATGCAAAGCTTAAGTTTAAATTTAATATTAAATTTTAATGAAAAATTGTACAGAAACGCAAAACTTTTTAAATGCTTTCATAGTAAACCCACTTCAGCTTCGCTGTTTGAAAAATTCCCAACGGAGTGCATAAGCAAAGCAAATTGTAACTCATAAAATGGAAACATTAAAGGAACAGGCATACGGGATTAGCTTGCTAAAATGTTTCGGAATGGGTTTCAATAAAACAAAATAAAAATTAAGACAAACAACAAAAAATAAAAGCGCACGCATGAATAATTTAGCACCCTTTGTGTCTGACAACAAAGACAACAAGTCAATGGATTATTTTATTATAAATTAAATCAATATATTGCTTCCTTTTTCAGTTTTTATTTTTTATTTTTCATAACAGAAATCATTTCAGTATTTGCAAAACGGCACCAATCAATCATTGATCATAAATCAAATGGGTAATGGGTAATTTTTGACCTTTTCTTAAAAAACTACAAAAATTACCCCTAAGGCAGGTGAATAATGGATCTATGTACTACAGAAATACTTGCTATAAAGTTTCACTAATAGTTTCTGAACACTAAAAAGTCGAAACTTAATCGCGAAAGCCAAAAAATCGTCAAAACTAATTGTAAGCATTTCTTCTCTAATGAAATTTTCTGCAGAATATTTTGTATAATTTTGTAACCCATTGTAGCCCAGTTTTGAAAATGGAGTCAAAAAGATCCACAAAAATAGGATACAATGGGCTTATGTGTTCTAAGAAAATGTTCATTGTGTGATTTGAGAAAATAATTAATTTAGGAAAATATATATTCTTTATATCCTTTTTTTTGTCTTTTTGACCCCTTTTTCAAAAACTAGGCACAATTTGTTAAAATATTACACAAAATATTTTTGTGGTACATACTGATCCATCCCAGTGTGCCAAACGGTTCATATCTCCGCTTTTTTATCCGTTACGTATCCGTTACTGATCCGTTTGCGGGAGAAGTTCCCCAAAAAAAAAAAAACGATTCGCGGAGATATGAACCGTTTGGGACACTGGGATTATTCCCATTTTTGTACCTTTTCAAGGAAAAATTAAAAGTTGGGGGATGTAGAGAGTTAAAGATGTCTACACAAATATAACTCTTAATATCCCGCATAAGGATCTTAAATTTTAGTATGTCGACCCTTTAATTATTTTATTCCTAATTGAATCTCGTTCCTTTTTAAAATTTTTCATAATTACATTTGTGGAATTTTTTGCTTCACTTTTTCGATCAAAACTTATTAGCACATTTTTCTTTATAGCGATTTTTTTATTTTAAATCTTTGTCCTTGATTTCTTTGTTGCTTTTATTTTTCTCCTTTCACCTTCAATCTTTTTTGTGGTTGGCAACACTGGTGTTGGCCTCATTTAACTTGTAATTACTCTTTAGTGGGAATCAAAGTAATGCTACTACAAAGTTTTGCTCAGTATTGCCACCCGTTTGCAAACGCTAATTTAATATTGTACATCGTTCTGTGCCCCTTGAAAGCAATTTGATGTTGCTGAAAAAAAAAAAAAAAATTTCAGCGCATCCTTGAAAGTATGTACCAAGAAAAATGAGCTCGCTTGTTTTACTCATCCCAGCTTGCTTCCTTGAACCGGTTAACTTCGTTTGCTATAAACTTGATGATTTTATTTTTTCCCACAGTTTTTTTTTCTTTATTAATTTTATGTTAGCTTTCTTTTACATTTTACTGAAATCCATTTGGAAAATTGAATGCCTTGTAATATGAAAGAGTTAGTTGAGTACAAAAAACGATAACCTGCAAAAGAAGTTGTAACTAATTTTAAAGTTGTAATAACTTTGCATGCTACTGTTGATTCGTCGATTGAAATTGACATTTTGACTTGGGGCTTCATACTTTTGAAGTAGACAGACCCTTGAGTAAATTGACTACGTCAAATAAAAAAATATTGAACTCTCTCTTCCATTAAAAATAAATTGAATATTGAGTAACTTAGTTTAAAAAATTGATATTGCCCTCTAGTAGTATCACGATTTAAAAAAAGGAAGTAAAAACTGATATAAAAAACGAAGTTTGAAGAAAAATTTCTTTGGCGGCAATTATTCTTCTTTTCTTTCTCCTGTAGCAAGAGAGAGGGAATGAATAAAATTTCTCCACACGATTTTCTCGTTGGGTAATTTCTTTTTCAGTTGACTTTTGGTCTATTACGGTTTCTACAGCTTTGAAAATTATTCTAGCCTTTTACTTTAAGGCTAGATGCATCATTAGTTTTGAGATCCTGACAGGCAAGCTAAGGTACTGGTTATGGTGTAAGTTTTTCAATAAGATTGACCAACAAGGCAACAAACTAAATCTACAATAGTTATTTTTGACGAAGTGTTCATTTCTTAACTCGAATCCTGGCGCAACGTTGCTATATCAGGCCAAAACTATGAGATATCCTGTCCTATTCATAACCTAAAATTACAAAAAAAAATATTTTTTTTTCGTTTTGAGGTTTTACGTGTATAATAAAACAATGGGGTGTTTAGCAATAAAATGATGTAGTGACTGAAAGTATTAGTTTTTTCTTCAAAAGTCACTTTGAATTGTAAAGACCATGCAGGACCACGGACTATTCGAAAACTTGTTTCCAAACTACTACATGGGAGAAACCGACTAGTCCAAATTCTGGTCCCATCACATATGTATAAATTCTATTTACGTTTTACATTGTTTGTCACCACCAATTGACTCCTTATGCATTACAATCGGATCAGAAAAAGATCAATTGTCTACGTATGCATTACATTCGAACCAGAAAAAGGCCAATTTTTTTTTTTTTATTTATAAATTTCAACAAATTTAATTTGAAATTCACATTTTACACAAAAATGTCGAAAGGTTTCATAGCCGAATATGTTTGTTATATATTTCTGAGCAAGGTGTTTCGGGTCCGAATCTCAGTGTGGGTGAACATTTTTTTATTAATTTATTATAATTTTATATCTCGGCTATGTTGGTCATATGTTTTATTTTCTGCTCCCAAGACTCTTCAAACAAATTATGTACAAATTAATATAAATTTAAAGCGAAGAATTTGAACCCGGACCTCTTTACGCAGAACAAATCACTAGACCGATACACTATCGTTTGCGTTTTTTCACAATCGACGAACTGAAAAAAAAAGTACGTAGTCAGTAACATTAAAATTTCACTGATACAATCGATACACAATTCAATGACGGATAATGCATTACGTTTGGACCATTTTTGATACAATTAACCGATTTTGCATTACATTTGGACCATTTTTGATACAATTGATAATTCAAGTGAATTTATTCTAGTTTAAAGTCCATTATGGACTACTTACAAAAAAAACTAGACCAAAAAAAACTAGACAAGGAAAAAATGTATGTGGGTAGATATAACATATATATATATGAATCCTAAAAAAAAAAATTAACAAAGTTTTTTGTAGCAATTTTTTTTTGTTGAGATTTCCATATTTTTATTCATGGTGCGAGCCAATTTGTGGTGCTGAGATGCGTTAAGTTTTTTATCGCTTAATCGTTAAACAATGTGCGTGGCACCTATTTGATACTTTGGCCGCTTCTGAACTTCTCCAAAACTATGAAACTCATGAGGTTCAGCATACTAGCACTTTACTTGATTTCGTACCTCTGTTCATGAGTTCAAGTACTCACGTGTTGTACGAATTCACGTGATCCCACAGTTTTATTTGTTACTTGTTTTTTTAGTATTTTGTTCTTTTTATTTATTGTGCATTTAATTTTTTAGTAGGATATTCATTCAAATGCTATTTCAATAAAGCAAATCAAATTTTCAATTTCATTCACATGATAATTTTTAACTCCCAGAAGAGTTGCCAACAACAATTTCACAACTTATATCTTGCGAGTGCACTGAAACGAATGAGATAATTTGACGTACGAAATGCTCCCGATGAATGCTGCTCGTAGCTGACTGCATTGCGTAACATTTAGAAATAAAAACAATTTTTTAATAAACAAAATAAAATACGAAAAAGTTGTTCATAACTTTTCCCGTTTGTCACTCGAGCATGAAATAAAGTTAAACAATAGAAAAAAAGACAACAACAAAGTTTTATTTAGAAACTGAACGATTGAGTATGCTTAGTAAGTGAAAAAATACAACAACAAAAACACAAAATGGCCACAGTGTTGCCAGAATTCAAAAATTTTAAATAGATTTTATTAGTTCCTTCTATAGCATTCTTGGTCTTGATCTTGATCTTTGACATTGAGTTTTGGTCTTGGTTTTGATATTGAGTCTTGGTCTTGATCTTGGGCATTAAGTCTTGGTCTTGGTCTTGAAAAAATTTCAAAAGATTATTGAGTATTCAAAATTCCCAAACTTTATTTTTACAAAGCAGTTGTGTTTTTAAGATGCCAAATTTTGAATTGAGGGATGATTTTATGCTTAAAAGAGGCGTGAAACACCATTTAACTATAAATTACAAAACTGAAAAGTATTCTTGGTCTTGATGATAATTGTGAACAAGACCAAGACTATAGCAGTTTTGATCTCAAGACCAAGACTTATTTTGCTCATCACTATTTCCTGATATCGCGCTGATTTTTCAATAGAATTTTGAAATTGTAAAAAAAAAGTGTGACCATATGTCATAACATCGTGTCTGCCAGTGCCATATTGCACTAAATTTATTCCTAGCAAAAAATAATTTTGAGATGGCAGACATCCAGAACGCTGTTTTTGTATTTTATACAATTACGAAAATGTAAAAAAAAGTTACATACATCGTTTCATCGTCATTATTATTGATTATGTTTTGTTCTATAGAGTCTTTAAAATGATAATAACAAGACGACTGACTTTAAGGTCTCCAATTTTTGTTAAAAACCATAAAAAACCGTTCTTATGTGGTTCTTGCAAATAAAGTTAAATTAAGTATTCTACTTCCCTTTATTTTAAAAATCTAAAGGCTTGGTAGAAAACTACATAATATGTAATAATATATTATAATGTCATGTTCCTATATCAAGATATTTCTGGGCAAAGATCATAAAAGACAGTTTTTTTCCAAATATCTTCTGTATGCTTAATTTTAGAGAAAAATATAGAGTAGAACGGGGTAATGTCGTGCAGGGGGTAATGTCGTGCAGGGGGTAATGTCGTGCACTGGTTGTTTTAGCCCAAAGAATTGAATGATTTACCAACTGTTTTTAAGGTAGGGACCTACTGAGCTTATGCATATAATACTAGCAATTTTCACCAGTTCGTCTCTACAGAGTAACCTTTTTTTCAAAACGCACGCTTTCGGGACGATAAAAGTGTTTTTTCATCGGGTCAGAAAAATAATTTTCCCTGCGGGAAAATATACCAGGTAAGTGTTTTTTAAAACAAAATATCCTGCCAAAGAAAAGAAGTATTTGGTTTTCGTAAAAATGTTGGGCTTCACCGAGTTATCGAAGTAGACCTTTAAAACGGCCATTGGGGTAATGTCGTGCACATTCACTTACACAAACACAATTTCTCGCTACACAAATGTTGTTACACACGGATGTAACCAATGAAGTTATCTTTCGTTCGGATGCTTACTCGTTGCATTCGCTTGAGATGTACGGCTTTACGAGCATGTCAAAGTTGAGTGCACGACATTGCCCCGTTCTACTCTACATAACATATTATGTACTTCACACTTGTATAATAATGAATAAATACATGATAGTGCTAAATCTCCACTAATAGAACCACTACTTATCATTTCTCACACATTTTGGTACCTTCACTATACTCGGAAAACAATGCACGACATTACCCCACAAATTTTGAGGGGGGTAATGCCGTGCACATTTTTTTTTTCCTCACTTACACAAACACAATTTCCCCCTACACAAATGTTGTTACACATGGATGTAACCAACGAAATTATCTTTCGATCGGATGCTTACTCGTCGCATTCGCTTGAGATGTACGGCTTTACGAGCATGTCAAAGTTGAGTGCACGACATTGGCCCGTTCTACTCTACATATGATGGAATACACAAAAAATTATAAACTTTTTTTTTCATGTGTCTCATAGTTTGGGAAATAGCCTAATTCAAACTTAGTCTAGCTCGCTTTTCCATAGCAGAGTATATTTCGGCTTATGATCATACACCACAAAGCTGCCTCTTGTATTTTCATGCTCAGGACATTCGGCAGAACTATTATGCTTGACGGCAGACACGATGAAAAGAATAAGAGATTTTATTTTTTTTTTATTTTTACAAAATTACAGTTATTTTTTGCAGCAATATTGAAGTGGCAGACATGAGTTTTATCTTACGATGCTTACGATGTTATCTTCACGAAAAACGTAGTCTGCCAGATAATAAAATCAAATAATTTTTTATTTTTTTTTTTTTGTATCATACAAAATGAGAAAAAAATGTTTAACTCAAAAACGCAAAACGAAAAATGTCTATAGCTAGCATTTCTTATTTTTTGAGCTTACCCCATTTTTTAAAATATGTTATCACATACACAGATTTTTTTTAAATTTTTGAAAAGCCTCCATTCTAAAAAGCAGCAACATATAATTTGCAGAAATGGCTGATATTGATTGATTTACTCCAATTTTCACAATAATCATCTTCTGCCGAACGACGTTGTTCGGGCCATATTTATGGGGGCTGCTCATGGGGCTCTAGCCCCTCCCAAAATTTTGTAATTACCTTGCAGAAGGATGTATAAGTAACAATTATTACGTGATTTTGAACAAAGTAACTAGTCGGGTACCCCCGAAATAAAATCTTATCTACGTCCCTGGATGTTATCACATAATTTTTCCTGCCACCAGTTCCCAAACTATATTCAGATCACAAATTTTTGGTTATTTACGAGAATGAAAAACATATGAGTGGAAAAGCCTTTATTAGCAAAGGGGAGTAATTATAGCAGTTACTACAGAGATCAAGAAGCATCAATAACTTGATTTGTGTGACTATTTTAACAATTGGAAAAAAGGCCGAAAAAATTATGGCGATTATTTGAAGAAGATAAAAAAGGATAGAGATTAAAAATAAAAAAATATAAACAAAAATAGTTTTCATGTTTTTCCTCTAGCCCACTCAGCGAACTTTTGCTAAGTTGGCAACCTTGGAAATAAAATGAAACAAATAGATATTTCGATATAAGTTTTGTTCGTCAACATTTTATTGCAAACTTACTCAACGCGCGCATTATTTGCCGTACAATTTGTTGCATGTTGCAATTGTAGTTCGCTGTAAATAAACAAGTGTGTTAGTTACACTGCATCCGTTTAATAAATAATGTTTCTCAGCTTAAGAGGGGTAACTACATATATAAAATGTGAAGAAGTTTGAGCAGGGATTTAAGTGCAAACTTTGATGTTAAACTCGCCAAATTCACATCAGAAAATTAGAAAAGTTTTGCATTTTACGCAGCTTGCACACTGCAAGAAAAGAAACACTTCAATTAACAGCAAAACATGATAAAAACTCATAAATGAATGTTAGGATGTTGGCATTCTCTATGCGTACATAGCACATGAGTAATAAAGTTGTTAAATATTTTCATGTATTTGTTTTTCTTTTTTTGACTGCATAGTGTTTGTTCACTTTTCGAAAAAAAAGTATGGGGTAAAGTCAACAAAGAGGGACAGTTATTGGTTGAAAAGTTTGAACTATACAGCCCTATAATGTTTCTCGTTGGTATTAAAAATCTATTCAAAATTTATCTTCATTTTAGTTAAATCCTGCTATGAAGCTTCAACGTCGAGACAGACATACGACTACAAAATGAACGAAAATATACAAGTTGTCAGACAGTAACTAAATAAATCTCGAAGTGAGAGTACACAGCTAGGCGGAGTCGATTTTAATTTTAAGGGATATCCCCCACGAGTTTTTTCCTGAATTGGTATCTGGGGAGACCTTCAGTTACAATACCCTACTTTTCATAAAATCGTACATGTGGCCGTTTTTGAGAAATCTCATTTTGAAAATTGTACTCAAATTTCTATATAAATTGAAAAAATCATAAAAAATAAAACCAACAAATAAAAACTGGAATAGTCATTTTAGATGTATTTTTTTATGTCCGAATCAAAATTGCGCTAACTTGTCAAGATTTTGAAATATCCTAACCTAAAAGTGGAAAAAACACAATTTTTGGCTATTTTTTGAAGTTTTGTAACAAGCTATGATAGTTTCTGGCTATATATCTTGGTGTGGTTTTTGAAAGAACTAGTTTTGACCTTCAAAACCCATTTCGAATTATATAGATATCTTTATTTTACTCTGAAATATCCTGAACAGGCATAACGAAAAAACATGTTTTTTGCAAAAGTGTACTTAGTGATCTGTAGTGAAAACAGAGAAAGAGTACTGGCACAAATTGTTACTGGGGACTGAGTTTATTGTTATGAAGTTGAGACCAAACAGGAGTCTATAGTTTGCCGGTTCGGTCTACATACAAAAAATAAGTTATGGAAAACTTAATTTGAGATTATCTTGGAAACAAAAAATGGTATTTTTTCTATAACTTCGGTATATGATTTTAGATGTTTATAAAATAATGTATCGTTGTAAAGAGCTTAATTAGGTGTATAATATTTTTCATGGCATTCCGATCACATAGGTCACATTCGACTAGTGAGACCCAGTTTCTGTGGCTCATATCTCCCAAAACGCAATGTTTTATTTATAAAATTAAAGTATTTGAGATGATATTAACACCAAAGCACATGAGAAAAAAACTTACGCCTAATTAAGCACTATAAAAGGATTTATATGTAATTTTTAAACATCGGACATCACCCGCCAAAGTTATGGAAAAAATACGATTTTGGCTGTTTGTAGAGTGGTCCATTATTAACTATTCACAAACTTGAAATAAGATATTCGCGGGAAGAAATTTTCAAGTGATGGAGAATTGAAGGATTCGGTTTCAGTGTTTTTTTTTTTTTTTTCAGTCTCAGATTAAATATTTTTTTTGAAGGTATACATAGGATCATTGAAAGATCAGAAAAATGTATAAGAGAAACATAAGAATGTATTGAAATAAACTTGTATTTTTATTTCCGCTTCCATTCCGCTGACTTAAAAACGTCCCTCCGTATATGAAGGAGAAGACGACCAGTTGAAAAAGTTAGATGTAACCGTTTTAGCTACAATTTACCAATGCTGTAGTACCGATACCTACTACAAATAATGTGGGAGGATTTTGTCTTAGTATTATTTGTTCTTAAAATCCAGGGGCTTGAAATGCTCTCCCAAACTCAAGTTACCAACTTTTTACAGGACAGCGTTTATCGAAATCTGCAAATTCGGTTGCATCTTGTATCAAATTTTGGTACCTCTGGCTTGAAATTTGAATGGTTGGGAGCTACTTATACGTTACACGTATCAATACGTATTTTATAAAAGGATAAAGTTGTTAATTGAGAGTTTTTTTTTTAGCAAAGCATGAATTTAGAATCGTCCAACGTATACGTGGGAGTTTTTTCAGAAATTTTTGAGATATTTTAAAATTTTTCCAAAAACTGTCCTTAAAAAAAATTAAAAGCGTTCTAAAAAATGGAACACTTTTGACGATTTTAAACATTTAAGCCCTTAACAATTTTTTCGTAAGATCCCTTGTTTAAATTTTAAAACAAAAAATTTTTCCATATTCAGGACCACTTTTAGGTTTTTAAAATGGTTTGGGATGCATCAAATGATTAAATTTTACAAGGTGCTTATTTACATCAAAGGAAACATTTTGATGCCGTGGGAGCGCGATTCAGAGAATCTTTAAAATGCTTGACCACCCAACCCTCCACTATGTGAGTGATCATTCATCGTTGCAAAAATGCAGATGGTTTTTGTATGTTTTACCCTATTTACGGCATAAATCATTTAGTTGAGATACTTAAACGTGATTTTTTATTTGTTTTTTACCATGTAGCGCTTTCCACTCATCATTCTGGTCTGTCCCCTTATCAGCGCAGCATCCTCTCATCAGCATCATCGTGTCTTCGTCATCATTTCATCCTTATCGCATTAAAAGTCACTCATGCATTAACATTGAAATAAGCGCAGTGATGCCAAAAGGGCAGAAATTGCAAAATCACAACGGAAACGGAAGTTTTGTCTAACAATAAGTTTGTGTTCTGTTCCGTCCGTCGTCTCCACTCGACGACGTTTCAATACCGTGTACCATGCCGTGCCGTGCCTCTGCATTGCAATTAGAGAGCTTTAACAAATACGCAGAGAAACAACTACAACAATAACTTTAACGAGGACAACTAAAACATTTACTATAGCAATTCTATGGAAAAATAATAAAAACAAAAAAAACATGTCGTATTTGATATTTTTTGCTACTTTCACAGAGAACTTTATTGCGTTGCCTTAGTGCCCCTACCATTCAACTACGTGCATACAATCGTAGGTACATTTGCTTTGTATCTTATTGTTTCATAAATTATTTATGTATTCTTTAGAAGAAGTCACAACAGCAACAACTACAACAATTTAGTATCATTCAAAAGAAAGTAGCAGCATTAAAAAAATGAACTTTTTGAAAAAATCAAAATGTTGATATTCCGCACTTTGTTGCAAAAATATTGCGAGTTTTTAATGGATTTGAATTTGCTTTTGTTTCAAAAAGGAAAATGATTTTAAAAATTGTCAGTTGGTCCTTGAATCGAGCGGTCATCAAGAAGATACAAGGAAAAATTTTAAATTTGAGACAGAAAATTGATTGCAGAAAAAATTCTGAAAGTTTTTCCAAAAGTTTGAACCAAGTTCAGAGTTAAAAATACCATAGAAACAACAAACTGATAGTTCATATGATTGATTAAGTTCTTAATCTAAAATAAATTGCCTTTGAAACTTCAATTACATACTTTGTTCTCATTTAATATTCTGCGTATACAGAATAAAAATCCGTTCCTCATCTGTCATATAAATGGATTAATATGTACATGTTACATTGATACACAGGATGGGATATTGGCATATCCGAAAATAATCTGCATTTATATGACCCTGGTTTTCAGAAAATAATTTTTTTTTTTTTCACATTCTATAACCAAATGTGGGGCATATTTTCCTAGAGGTGTAATATGTAATTCCTAATAGGTGAACAAGAAAATTTCGACATGAGGTTCTGTCAGGAGGTCATTTTATCTGAAAATTGCAAAAATTTTAAGTAAAATTCAGACAAATTTTATATGGCACACGATGAGGGAATGGGTTAAAAAGTCTAAATCACTCATTACGGGTACATAACAGGTCCTAAAGTTCTGAAAAAAATTCAATCAAATTTCTTAATGAAAAATAAATGGACTTTGTTATTTTTTTTTTAATTTAAGCCCCTCATGCCGAGTATAAAACGAAAATCGCTAAAGGGGCGGACCCTGGTTCGAATCCTAGTGCGGTCAGTTTTTTTTTTTAGGGTGTGTTGATTTATTTTTTTACATTTTACAGTAAGGTAAATATGAATTAATGTTTTTCAAAAATGTACTATACTGTTAGATTATTCGAAAATTCTGAATTAACTTAATAGTACAGTAAAGTAGTCGAAAAATGTATGAAGACCTAGAAAAAGTTGCGCACTGCAATTTTTTTTGCTTAATGTTCTTAGGGCCACTATAGAAACCTAACGCCAAAAAGGTGACCTCCTCACCTTCTGCGCTTTAGCCGCCATCTTGAAATATGTTTGATTCGATATATCTCGTTTTCTTTTGGTCGGACAGAAAATATTTTGAACAAAAATTACGGGCAATAAAATTCTACGTATATTGTCTTTTGTACATTTTTACAGTACTAAAAACAGTGAGGTAAAATTTATTTTATTGGGGAGTTGTCATTACTTTTACTTGAAATTCTAGTAAGATTTACGAGAAATAAAGTAGTACGAACTTTTTTTTTCTCCCTTATACATTTTTCTGATCTTTCAATTAATTTATGAATACCTTCGAAAAAAAATGTTACATATCGATACCTTAGAGCGCTATAGTCCTATCTCCATTTTTCCAATTGTTGGGAAATGCAAAAAGAAGATTTCAAACAGTGGTAATTTAGGATTGGCTGCTATTTTGATATAACGATACATGCAATATTTTTACCTATAGTATCTTTTAACATAATTTAATGTTTTTAACCAATTTAATTAATTTCTAACGAAATCCCAGCCAATTTATAGTGTGTCATTACTTTTGCCCTTATATAGAATTCCACTACTATTGAAAAAAACGACGTATTTAGTACATTTTTTGAATTTTTTCCACTAAAATATCGTAAAAAGTCATAATACGCGTAGAAAACACGAAAAAAACGAATTTTTTTTTTTTTTTTTTTTGAATTTTTGAATTTTGGGTTCCGACAAACAAGAGTGGAGCCTTGGGTGTAACCAAATTTGTTCACTAAAATGTCGCAAATAGTCACGAAACGTGAAGAAAATGCGAAAAAACGAAGAAATTTTTTTTAAAATGTGACTTATTTGAATATTCAGTGGAGATAGTACAGTAGCGCTCTTGATAAAATTACAGTTTGGAGATAGAATTTTTCTTAATTATCGGATATTTTCGTATTTTAGTGGTATTTTGACATCACACAGTTTTCCACACGGTAAAGAAGCCCACAATGATGCCATAACTGCAAAAATCTCAAAATCGCAAAAAGTGGAGATAGGACTATAGTGCTCTAAGGTATCGATATGTAGTCTGAAAAAAAACACTGAAACCGAATTCTTTACTTTTCCATCAATTTTTTCTTTCAATTTCTTTCTACGGAGTTCTTTTCTCAAAGTAGAGAACAGATAATAAAAGCTGAGATATAGATCAGGACGAGGGTGAGCCAAAATTTCGGAGCAGGGCGGCCATTGCAACACCGCTTTTGTGCCCAGGCACAAAAGATTGAAGTGTAGAATTCTCCAGTTGTGGAGACACCTTTAATCGACGAACAAGGAACGTTCTGAGTCCCAAAAGACTGTAGCCATGATTTTTCCAACTGTGACACCTTAAACTTCTAAGTTGATAGTGTGCCTTTTTTGTGCCATTGCATGGACTCTAATTTTTAATCCGGTTCATAACGATGAACCCAATTTTCGTCTGCAGTATCTGTAGCAATAATGCGCGCCAATTATCCATCTCTGCCCTCCCTACAGAGGTATAAAAACTCACGGGAATACTTCACGTGCGGGGTTTTTTTTTAAGCTTCATGAGCATTCTCGGCACCCATTTTGCGCTGACTTTAGTCATTTAGTCGGGCAACTTCCAATATTAATTTTTGGACTTTTTGAATGTTTTGGTAAAAAAAATAGAAGGAGTGCTCTTATGACAATTTTGTTCAAGAAAGGAGTACTCCTATGACAATGAAATTTTGCTCAATGGAATATTCCAAAAATGGTCGTGATACTGAAATTTTTTTATTCCTTAAATCATGCAACACATTATTTTCATATTTTTGTATGATAAGCTTGAAAGATGTCGAGCTTTTCTTGGCTAAAGCTAAATAAAGAAAAAAATAATTTTTTCATTTAATTAATTACAAAACAATACAATAATAAATGCATTAAAAATGTCTGTAACGAAAATAATTTATATTAAAACACTATTGAGTTGCATGAAAAAGTTAATCACATTTACAACCTTTAAGTGCATTTGGCTCATTTGTTCTAAGTGAAAATATGGCTTTTTAGGAAAAGTATTAACGGCACCTTCCAAGTTAAAAAAATCTCTTTTTTTCGCTAAAGTAAACGGATGACATCTCTACCATGTTTGGTTTGAACTGATTTTCCATGCTTGGTAAGAAAATTTATAACAGCGCGGTGCTCAATTTGTTCCATATTTGAGAGTTTATTTAAGATTTGTTTGGTTGACGATAGTTAAAAGAAAAATGACCCGAAAAATTAAATAAAAAAGTATTAGGGTAGCAAAAAGATATATTGAAAAGAAACTTTAAATTTGTGTTTTTATTTCGAATTCTCTCCGTATGTACGTATGTGTATATGTAACTAATAATGTTCGTTGAAGACTTTTGCATAAAAGCGACAATTTAAATTTGATTAAATTTGACAATGCATTGCGCAACAAATTTACCGCAGAATTCATGTTTAATTTGCATGATTTTGCAGGACAGCGTGATTTTTTGCCGCAAGTGCCAGTGTTTTACCACTACGCCCCATGCCTGAAATAGCAAATATTGCGACTAATCAGCATCCATTTAAATATTGCGAATTCGCTAATTTCAACAAATATTTTGTTTAATTTATTTTAATGGTTTTAGAGAATTTTTTTGTTCACTTCTCGTTTTATTGAAATAATTTGAAATTAAATTGGAATTCTTGTTTTCACGTGACACTGGAAAGTCATTTATTGGCTTTGGTCAATTCTGTTGAATTTATTGATTAACTATTTGATATCAATGTGATTTCATTCATTACACTGCTACCGATATTTCAGCAGAATTTGTTTTGTTTTTTTTTTTAAATATTTTTCGTTTTAAATACGAGATATCTATGAACATGAAATTGTGTTCATACAACGTATATGAAGCACTTGTACCAGCTCAAAATTTTTTTTTCTCCGATTTCGCTCAAATTTGGCAATATCGATACCTTAGAGCGCTATAGTCCTATCTCCATTTTTCCAATTGTTGGGAAATGCAAAAAGAAGATTTCAAACAGTGGTTATTTAGGATTGGCTGCTATTTTGATATAACGATATATGCAAAATTGTTACCTGTATGTAGTATATTTTAACATAATTTAAGTTTTTTAACCAATTTTATTAACTTCTAACGAAATCACAGCCAATTTATAGTATGTCATTACTTTTGCCCTTATACAAAATTCCACTACTATTGGAAAAAACGACGTATTTAGTAAATTTTTTGAATTTTTTCCACTAAAATGTCGTAAAAAGTCATGAAACGCGTGGAAAACACAAAAAAACGAATTTTTTTTTTTTTTTTATTTCTTTGAATTTTTGAATTTTTGGTTCCGACAAACAAGAGTGGAGCCTTGGTTGTAACCAAATTTCTTCACTTAAATGCCGCAAAAAGTCATGAAACGCGAAGAAAACGCGAAAAAACGAAGAATTTTCTTCAAAAATGTGACTTATTTGAATATTCTGTGGAGATAGGACAGTAGCGCTCTTGAAAAAATTACAGTTTGGAGATAGGGTTTTTTTTAATTTTCGAATATTTTGGTGTTTTAGTGGTATTTTGATATCACACAGTTTTCCACACGGTAAAGAAGCCCACAATGTTACCATAACTGAAAAAATCTCAAAATCGCAAAAAGTGGAGATAGGACTATAGCGCTCTAAGGTATCGATATGGTAGATCCGGTGTGCAAAAACAACAATCCGGGTGGATTTGGTTCTAGTACCATTTGTTGTTAAAATACAGGGTGTTGAAGTTGGAGTTTTTAGTCATTTTCATGAAAAGGATGTTTTTTCAAAAATTTATAGCTTCCACCAAAGTTTGTAAATTGATATATCTAAGTTACTGGTCCCATTCATTTTGAAGTGTTATTTTTACAAAAAATATTACTAGGCAAAAAATGCTTAGAATCGTCCAAGCAATAGGGGAGATGTGTGTACCTTGGTCCGCTTTTCAGTTTTTTCAATGTGCTGGATTTTCCAAAAACGTTTCTTCAGTTTTTTGATTAAGTTCTATTTCTACAATGCTTGCAGCATCAAATGACGTGACAATGATGTTTCTATGTCTTACCATTGAGTAGAAATATTACTTTTTCCGTTGCAATCTCAAACGGTCCAAGGTACACTATGCAAGTGTACCTTAGACTATTAAAAATAAAAGAGAATACATTGTATTTAGGTAATAAATTATGAAAGAACCATTTATTATGTAATCAAAAGTAAAATTTTTTTCAATAAAAAAAAAAAATTTATCATAAACAAAAATTATAACACAAAGAAGTGCATTTAGTAAAAAACAATTATTTAAACAAAAATGGTTGCAAATAAAAACATTAATCACGTAAATAATAATAATAATATTATATTGAGAGGCGATTATGGCTTCCTGGTTGCCCGTCGAAAAAGGCTTCCTGGTCAATAAGCATAGGTCCAAGGTACACACAGACAGCATGTTTTAAAAACTATCAACAGCCATAACATGTATTAATGAAAATACATCTAAAACCCACTAAAAGCTTAAAACAATAACTAAACTTCCTTCGTGATGTTGTAAAACTGAAATATTTGAAGTAAGTTTCTCAAAAAACGTTTCGGAATTTACTCGAAAAACAAATTTTTACACACAAAAAACACTTTTTCCGGTCGCTTTTTATACACGCATACAGCTTGACGGTCTGAAGTCAACTTATATGAGTCACCGGTATGAGTGGAAAATTCCATAGAAGAACATTATCGTACACGTGCAACTGTTGAGTGGCAACTGACACTCGGACCGAGGTACACTCGGACCAAGGTACACACATCTCCCCTACGTGTGATTTTTTTGGATTTTTTGTTGGAAACTTTTTTTTTGAATAATTTTTTAAAAATTTTTTTTTAATTTTACTAAAAAAAAAAATTTTTTTTTTAACTTTCTCAAAAGTTCCCAAAAAAATTCACACTTCCCAGTGTGATTCCCAAAAAAAAAAGCGAATCGTTTTTTTTTCGAATTTCTCCCACAAACGGATCCGTAACGGATAAAAAAGCGGAGATATGAACCGTCTGGCACACTGGGTTATTTCCTTAATGATTGTAAGCATTTTATGCTTGTACACTTTTTTCGTAAGATGCTTTTCTCTTGTGTAAAAAAAGATTTTTGTCTTCCGCGGGCGTTCAAAAGCCAAAAACTCTCATTTAACGTCCGAATCCCATCTTGAGTCATACATCATTTTAAAGCTTATAAATTATGCTTTAATTAAAAGTACTTTAAAAAAAAATCTAAGGGAGCTTTTTTAAAAAAAATTCAAAAGTTTTTATAAGTGTAAAAAATGTTGGTGAAAAAAAAATTTTTTCACCAAGAAATATTTTTTTATTAAAAGAACACTTCAAAATGAATGGAACCATTATATATCAATTTACAAACTTTGGTGGAAGCTATAAATTTTTGAAAAAACACCCTTTTCATGAAAATGGCTAAAAACTCCAACTTCAACACCCTGTATTTAAACAACAAATGGTACTAGGACCAAATCCACCCGGATTGTTGTTTTTGCACACCACCTGTAATATATCCACCACTCGGGTGATTACTATTGAGCCGAATGTCATAAGAGGCGAAAAATATCACTTTTTTGGGAATTCTGTGCTCTAACTTGCCAAAAGTGCATCCAAAAACACTGATTTGGTAGTGAAAGGGTAGATATGGATGAGACGAACAAAATCCCACGACCAAATGCAATAAAACTGAGTTAACTTACGAGATATATCGAAAAAACCACATAATTCAAGGTGCAAAATTCAAACGGTCTTTTCTCGAAAACTAGAGCCAATTTGAACAAAGTGAGCCAAATGGTCTTTTATTTTGGCCTATATTTTCACCCTGCAGCGTCAGATCCGAGTAAACTTTTGGTGACCAAATTTTGTTCCACAGTGTTATTATAAAATATTAGTATCTACAAAGGAACCAAGTGTAGAAAATATATCTATGATATGTGCCGACAAATATCCAAAATCTGGTTATTAACATAGCATGTGGCAACCTTTCTGGCAAGATGAAAACATGGAATATGAGTGATACAAACAGGTTGAAGTGTATGGTTAACGGTTAAAAAAATACTTTCAGCCATTGATGCTATAAAACGAGGTGTACACACACTACAGTGTGGTGCGTTTTTAACATAATGTTATGAAGTTAGCATTCATACTTTTATTAACATTGTCGGCACAGATGTAGAGAATGATTACGTTATGTATTTATGCATTATGTTAATGACTGTATGGACGCTGTTAAGAATTGCATATCAATGTACATTTTTGCAAAGGACCAATTAACATTCCTTTAACAGGGGGTTGAAAACAAGCAAATACGTTATACTCACTTCCGGTAGAAGTATTCAATAAGTAACAAAAACTAAGAGCCAGTTATTCTGTATAGAAACCAATTAAAGCTCATCTCAGAACTATCTGGCGGCAAAAGAGATAATTACCAAACTGCGGTAAATTTTTGCAAGCCAAAAAGACTTATACCCCTACCATGGTTTACAACATAGTTCAGTGTTGTGTTGTACTTTTATAATTCGTACTTTCGATAACAACACAACACGTCATACGATCAGCTGTTGTTGTGTATGCAATGGCAAAATGGATAAAACTTTGTAAGTAGACCATAGTACCAAATAAAATTGATGTTGTGTTGTTTTAAATAGTACACAACCTGCATATGTTGTAAACCATGGTAGGGGTATTATCCATTTTGCCATTGCATACACAACAACAGCTGATCGTATGACGTGCTGTGTTGTTATCGAAAGTACGAATTATAAAAGTACAACACAACGCTGAACTATGTTGTAAACCATGGTAGAGGGGTTAGATATTCAATTTAAAAGTTTTACTGGAATTACAGGAAAGTTTTACAATTCAGGCAAACATCTAACATCTCCACATATAGCTCCGAACTGTACGACACCAAATCGCCGAATTACCGCTGTCCGCTCCTGAGAAATGGCCCCCTCGGATTCGTTGCGTTAACTCAGGAAGCTAAACAAATAAGCTTCTATTGTTAAGTATATTAATTCACGGGATAGAAATGTGTGTAAGTTAGTTACAAAGAATGTTTGGGGGTCGATATTACGGTGGTCGGTGAATCGGAAAATTAATGTCTATTTGCACTTCTTTTTTTGAACTATTGGCCCAGTGAGAAGTGTGTTATCCATCATATCCATCATATCCATCATATCCCAAAAGAATGCTGGCTCGCGAATATTTTTAAGGAACCTAACAAGATAAACCCATCTAAAGTACACAGTAGTCCTCCGAAATTTCAATAATAAGTGTCTCAATATTTTGTCGAAGAATATTTTAGTATTACTGGCAGAAACGCAGGTCTTTCCAGCAAAATGAGTGCCACTTTCTAATTCGTTGATCGAAAATACATATAAAATCTATTTCAGAAAATTTACTTCGAAACTTATATTGACAAAAGCTAGAATGCAAATCTCTATAAAGCTGTTTCTTGAAATTTTTTTGAAAGGAAACTACCCACCTTTAAATCACTATCTTAAGGGCTGACCTTGTTTCAAACATCTTTTAAGATACCAAAAATTTCACGTGAAGGCTGTTCTTTTTTTTATATTTTTTGTATAGGAATGAACTACAAATTCGCACTTGTTGATTTTTGCTTGAACTTCATCAAAAAAAATCAGCTATTCTGCCGAAAGTTGTGTAGCAACATGTTGCCTTAACGATTAGCAACAATCGTACAAGTATGTTAGCAACAAGAACTCGGGGTTTTATCAATAAAAGTAAATAGCTTAAAACTTTCACAAGGACGGGTATTAAAAATTTATACATCCGAAAAAATATACTTATTATTAAATTATGGATAGCCTGGGTTCTAAAGGTTCTGGCTCTGAGGAGCCTTTAGTGCCTGATGAAATTGATGAAGATTTTCTTAGAGCTCTTATCGAAAAAGTACCCGAGGTAAGAAAATAACAACTGCGTCAAAAACTATACCAAATAAATATTACAAATAAATTATTCAAAGATAACCAAGGCACTGCGCCAAAAGGATACCCAAGATAATGCCGACAATGTACAACGCCTAATGATTTGCATGAATCGTTATAAATCAGATTTGCATATGGAGCAATTGCATACTGAAGAGCTTAACAATGAAATCAATCGCTTGAAAGGACTTCTCGAAAGTGCAAAAGAAATGTCTCGTTTGGATCACGATACAATTGCTGAATTAAGAAATGTTATAGGTGGGTAAAAAGGCGAAAACATACTTTTTACTATACCAGATTTTTTATGTTTACAGAAAGTGCCTGGAAGCAAAAGGATGCTGCTCAAAGTCGAGAACAGCTGGCTCAGGATGAGGTTCTAAAGTTGAGGGAAAAAATTGAATTATTGGAAGAAACCGTACAGCAGTTAAGTGATAAGAAAAGTGGCATGCAAAGGTAATTTAGACGTTTTATGTAAAGTGAAAACTTGTTTAAAAAAAAATATTGCATTTTAGCAAAAGAGACGAAAATAAAGAAATGCAAAAACTCAACACGGAAATACGCGATCTTAATAAACGCATACAAATACAACGCATGTATACTGCGGAAGTGGAAGGTATGACCCAAACGTTAGAAGAAAAGAATAAAGGATTATTAAAACTCTTGGATGTAAGTATTTAGAGAATGGCAGAACTCATTTTAGATCTTTTAAGTAGTAACCCATTAACCACTAAAGTAATTCCGTGAAAAGAGCTATTTTAGTTAAAAATTTTATTTCGGGGTTGTATTTTAGATGAGAGAACGTGTTGCCATATGGCAACGGTCACGTGAATTCTGCATAACTATATTTATAGAAAATGGTATTCGTTTTTCAAAAACATATACATAAGTCAAGGCAATGAATTTATTGAAATAGAAGAATTTAAAATAAATATTTCAAGCAAAGTCATGTACCTATCATATTTTTTAAAAATTATTCGACCTGTTCTGCAGTAAAACTCGTAAAGGGTTGATGATATTCTAGTTGAAATATTTGCTCGCCAACTTGTCGCTGTACCAACCCTGAATCTTGTATCGACCCATCAAAAAATCATTCAAAAATTAAATGTAAATTGTCCCGATGCAATTTATATACGTACCGAATCTCATGCATATGCGATAAATAGTTTGAGAGATATGACACCGCCGGACATTATTTGTCCCGATACTCTTAATTCACGTACCAAATCTCATCCATGTCCGTTAAATATTCTCAGAGATATGATAAATCAATTTTTTGGAAACACGAAAAAATAAAAACAAATTTTTTAAATTTTTGGTTCGGGGACCCTTGGGTGAAAAAAATTAGTATCCACTAAAATGTCGTAAAAAGTCATTAAACGTGTATGAAACTCGAAAAAACGAAAAAAAAAAAATTTTAAATTTTTCGATCCGTCATGCAAGGGGGGACCCTTGGGTGAAAAAAAAAAAACCGAAAAAACTAATGTTGCAGAAACATGCGCCGTACCCAAAAATATATATATATAAATTTTCACGGTGATCGGTAAAGCCGTTTGGGATTCTATAAGGAATATACAGACACACAAAAATTCATTTTTATACATGAGCCGTTCAAAATGAAAATGATGCAAGTCCAAAACGTATGTCATAATATTAATTGGCTGACATTTTGTTAAAGATGAATAAACTTGATTTTTGTTTTCACGAAAAATTTACTTAATGATATGGAATTTTCGAAGTTAAGTTTAAAAAATTATATCGACCAAATAACTGATCATTATGGCACATAATTTATATGACGTTGCTTTTGTCTCGTTTTGGATTTGCACCATTTTTATTTTGAACGGCTCATATATACTGGTAGATAGTCAAAAGCCTCTCATGGCGCACAAGTTTGAGAAACACTGCCCTAAAGAATGTATGTTTGTAAACATTCTAATGTATCCTAGGGTCTAATGTGACCCTCCGCAATGACGTTTATCTCTTTCCACGTCTTTCCTGATTCTTGAATTTCCATCTTCAACAACCTTTTTCGTGTGACTTTTGGTCTTCCACGCACCACTGCCTTATTGATTCCTACCAAGGGCTTGTCGGCAAACCTGGCTGTGAGGTTTCTGCAAATTAAGTTCTATACAACCTCATATGCGTAACATGATCTCGTTTACTAAGGGCATCTGGTTGCATTTGAAAGGTAATCCGGCATTTGAAATGGTGCAAAGTTAGCAAACCGTCAGTATGAGCCGTAAGGAATATGGGAATTGAAAACAAACTCCGTTAAATTGAGTAAAAGAGATTTTTTTCATAATATGTAAAATACGCCAGAGTTGCCAAATGGCAACACAGATCATTAAATTTGTATATCTTTTTTCACCAAACCTATTAACAATTTTTTACTTTTAATACATCTCTTATTTTTTTATCTACAAAAGATATTAAGATAAATATTTAATGTTATATAAGTATATAAATGCCAAAAATCTCTAAAAACCCCTATTTTATTCTTCAAACGGCTTCAAGACTTGAAAAAAGCCAAGTAGACATTGAAAGCTTGAAACTTTTTACACATATTCATAAGAGTTTTTCGAAAGCTTTAAATTTTATGCCATATGGCAACGCTTGTGGTTAATCCGTTAAGATTAAACGTAAACTGTGATGTAGCAAGACTTCAATTAGCTTGAAGCTAGTTGAGTTTCTTACTTGAAATAAGAGAAACATCTTGAACTTTTCCACGTCTGTAAGATGCCACGCCCACTTATACAACCTTGCACATTTTTTGTTGTTTAAGACCATCGCCTCGACTTGGTTAGGCAGTTACTAAAGAACAACTTCTTCATAACTATATTGATGGAAATATGTGAAGTTCGTTAAAAGTATTAAGTTATCAGACTTCTCTAAACGCTTTATAAAAATATCTTATATGAAACAGTAAAGCTAATCATAATTTTTCTACTATCTGACAAGGAAACCTCCACCGAAGCCTATAACAATAGAAAACGCATCGATCTACTGCAACAAGATCTGAATGCAATGAAAACTGAGGAAATCAAATATAACGAACTTATTACGCAAATAAAAGCACAAAATGCGCACTTGATAAAACTGAAAGTTCGACAAAATTTGCAAATTTTATCACTAAAAACCAATCTGGAGCACCTGAACTCGCAGCACAATGCAACTTGCAATAAACTGGCAAAACTCACAGTCGAAATGGAGTATGCGGTACAAGAAAGGGATCGAAATAAACGAGATTTTGTGCAAAAAGCAAATCTTCTGAAGGTAATAAATGAAGATAGAATCTAGTGTGCTAAAAGTAACGATACTTTTATTATAGCTACGAGAAGAAGAACTAATCAAACTAAGACAGGACAATGCCAAATTGGCAAAATCACAGGAAAATGCAGCACGGAAATATAGCACTTTGGATGAGGTAAAACGTTTCTTAGAAGAGGAGAACACTAGATTGACGTAAGCACAACATTCGATACTCTTATATTAGCGTATATATTTGAGATTTTTCTTCAAACTTTATAGAACACAACTCAATACACAGGATAAAGAAGTCGAATCCATGCGTCGCATTGTACATCATTTTGAAAAGAACAATCATAATCTGACAAAGGAGCGTGATCTACTTAAACGTGATCTTCTAGCGGAACATCGTTTGGCAGAAGAAACTGAAGGGTTATTTCAGGAATCACAGCATCAAATACGCTCGCTTAAAGACACCATTAGCCAGTTGGAGTTAAAACAGAAGAAACTCAAAGAGGACTGCACTAAATTGATTAAGGAAAAATCAAAGAAAGTCGAGGAAATACAAACGTTGGGCGACAAGATCGATGCACTACAAAGTACGTATGATTAGAAATATATATATTTCAGAAATATGCAATCCAAAAAAATAAAAAACTTTCAGATGACATACGCCTCAAGGAAAACTATGAAATCGAATTGAAACGCACCATTAGCGATCTCGAGGTGAAATGCGCCAAATTTCAGGCACAACATGATACGCTCGTCAATGAAAAGAATGGATTACAGCGGAATGTACAAGCAGGTGATGAAGAGAAGACAAAATTGAAGCAACTGGTTACAAACTTGGAGAATGAAATTGAAATGCTTAAGGGACGTATAACATATCGTGATGGCGAAATCAGCAAATTACAGCTCCAACTAGATAGAATGGAGAAAGAGCGTCGTATGCTGCGAAATGAAATACGCAGCTGTAAATTGGCACATCAACATACCAGAGCTGAATTGTTGGAGAAGAAAAAAGAAAACGATCTTTCAGCAAAATCCTTACAGGTTATTGATACCTTTCATTAAGAATGAACAATTAATTAATTTCACATTTTCTATAACTTAGGAGGACGAACATAAATTAACACGCTTGAAGAAAGACCTGGATAACATTATCAACGAGAAGAACAACATTTACGCTCAACTAACGAAACGTAATGAGGAATATGCACAGCTTATTGATAAACAGGAGAATCTTCAAACAGCCTACGATCAGACAGTTAAGCAGATATCACAATGTCAGGAAGATATGCGCTTAATGTGCGTTGAGATAAAGAACTTACGTACCGAACGGAATGTGCTGCGAAAAGATCGTGAAAGTGCTGCCAACTTACGACAAGAATTACTGCAAATGCATCGTCAATTAAATCAAGAACGCATCAAAGCACGCGCTTTGCAAGATGAAATGCTCACGCCAATGAATGTACATAGATGGCGTAATTTACGCGGTCGAGATCCAGAGAGAATGGATCTTATACATCGTATACAAGTCCTGAGAAAGTATGTGGAATACGTTTGGAATAAATTACACTATAAAATTTATTATTTATTTCATGATAGGCAAATACTCAATCAAAATGTTACCTCGTTGGAACAAGAGCGCGCTTTGGAAGAATCACAACGTCTGTATGCAGCGCTTAAGGAATTTATGCTGAAACTACCAAGCTATAAAATTAAAGAGGAATTAAATGAAGTGAAGGTGAAGTGCATAATATAATAAGGGCAGCTACATACACAGCGAAAAAAATAAAAAATTATTACGGGATCTTAATCATTTGGAAAGCTTGTTATTATAACCATGAAGCTTGATATTTAGCAGTCAGGATACCGGTTCTTTTTTCCTTTCATTGTTGGCGCTAAGCCTACAATTTTTTCTCTCTGTGTATGGAACTGTACAACAGAGCGGCAAAAAAAAAACCTGTGAGGTTTGACGACTGTTTATAATGGGAAAGAGGTGAAACCGAATCTGAAGTCAATTTTTTCGGATCACTTTAGGTTTTCGTACCACAGGGGAAGGCGGCTCCAGGACCCCCTATTTTCAGTTAAATCAATATTTTCTTTTTTAGGGAGAACCGAATAGGGTTAATGTGTATGAACGACCCCCATTACTTTATCAAGAGGAAGATTTTTTTCTTGGGGCCTAACCCCTTTGACCCCTCCTTAGGGGGGCTCTCAGGCAAATTTTATGATTTTTTCAATACGTACGTATAGGAGGGGTTAGGTCTCAAGGGAGAAGATTTTTCTCTTTGAAAAGTAATGGTAATTGGTCATACATGCAAACCCTTTCCAGCCCTTCCTAAATGGGGAAATATTAATTTAATTAACAATAGGGGTACGGTTTGACCTGGACCCCTGTGGTGCAAAAACCTAGGGTGACCCGAAAAAACTATCTTTATGTTCGGTTTTACCGACCTCGTCGTGAAACTCCACGGTTTTTTTTTTTGCTGCAAACAAAAATTGAAGTTTTTCAAAATCCTAACAAAGTTTCCAATTAAATATAACTTGTATGTATTCCTTAATTCTCTGCAAAATTTTGTTGCAATTCCTGAACTACCGAGTGTATGGTATAGGTGCCACGACCTTTTGTCACAATCGATTAAGTTTCTGATCAATGCTTGTATTTACTGTCCTTAGTGTCTGAGTGAAATTTTCTTAGATTATCACAAAAAATACTCTCAGTACAACATTTAAAAACTTTTCCTTATATGGGAAGTAGCTACCACGCCCTCTTGTCCAAATTTACCCAGTTCAGATGGACATGGCTATATCGACTCATTAGGTAATGCTGTTCAAGAATATATTTTCTTTTCCATTCCTGCCACTCCTCCTTCTCTGCGTTATAAACGGAAGGATAAAGTAAATATACCCTGGATTTAGTTTATAAAAGTGAAATTATGTCCGTATGCGGTTGATGGACTTGGAACCAATAAAACAGTTTCATATACTCCTCATTACTTCTTAAGTCGTATGAGTCTGAGAGGAAGTTCTTCTTGAAAGCTCTTCGACTTTGCTCATTAGAGTAAAACGATACGGATCATGTATTCGATGTGTCGAAAGAAGCAGCCAAGTGTTTAGGTTATCTAAAACGGTGTAAGATATACTTCACTCCTGTTGATCTTCGAACTATCTATTTCGCCTATATTAGACCTAAGCTAGAGTACAATTTGCATATCTGTTCAATGTTGTGCGATGAATTGCGATGAAGTTGATTGGGGATGTGGATGTCATTTCCTCTATTGACTCTCTTGAACACCGTCGAAACGTTGGTTTTGTCACCTTCTTTTATAGATATTATAATGGGATGTACTCTAGAGAAATTTATGGACTGGTTCCGTCAGTTTGTATTTTCTCTCGCAGCACTCGGGCATCTCAACAGGCAGGCCTATCCTTTTTGCGTTGCAACCGTTTTTAAGGGAACATCAAACTATCCGGATAATTCGTTCTTTGGTCGCACGATTCAGTTGTGGAAAAATCTAACTGCGAGCGTTTTTCCCGGCAGCTGTGCCATCGGTAGATTCAAGAAAAATGTCCATCTACACTTCTCCTCTTTTCCCCATCCCTCAAGCCTTTTTTTCTTTTCTGCAAATCAACACGGTGCATTGCATTTATAGGGTCTATAGCCTGAGCGATGGTTTAAGTACAAAAAAAAAAGTTGTGAGCAAAATTAGTCTTGTTCTTGGTAACTTTTCGAGACCAAGACCAAAATGCTGATATAATTTCAAGACCAACACCAAGACTGCTATGGTCACGGTGATTATCAAGACTAAGACTGCTTTTGGCTTCTTAAAAACCCAAGTGCTTGGAAAAATAATGCTTGAAACTGTTGAATATTCAACGGTCTTTAGAATTTTTATTAAGACCCACCGAGACCAAGACTCAATATCTAAAAACCTATATACAGCAGGCTTGATCTTGGTTTCTCATCACTACTATATCTCTAATACATATTTTTAACCAGTCAACATTTTTGCAGGCCAATCTCTCTACCAAACAAAGGAAATTGAAAGCGCTCATTGCCGAACTTCATACCAAAGAAGCTGATGAGAAAACAAAAGATCTAAAACTGGATGAGCTTAAGACAAATTTAGCCAACGTCAAATCGCATCTAACACAGGAGAAAAAGAAAAAGCAGAAACTACTGGAAGAACGTCAAATTCTGGTACAAATGCAGGCACAATGTTTCTCAGCACCACCAACTATGCAACGTACTTTGGGTGCTGGCTTTAAAATGTTAGGGGGATTTTAAAAGAAAGTGTAAAAAAAAGAAAGAAACATAACTCAGCTGGTATTTTACAAACTAAGTGCATCATACGATCATTTTCAAAGTTGAATCAAATAATGATATTTTTATAAATTGCTTATGGTCTGTAAAAAATTTCAATGGAAAATTTCAATTTAATAAAAATAACTTTTTCATACTAGATACATTACAATTGAAAATTGTAAATTTGCAATAGTTGTTTTTAAAATGTTCTAGCTCATGAAAATATTAATTTATCGATAATATAGAATCTAAATTTCTCGTCGAAATACCAACATTTTTGTGGACTTAATATGAATCTGATATTATCGATAAGTTATTCAGGCATGTTCTGAAATCCGATTCACTTCAGAATCGGAATAAAAGCAATCTTCAAGAGCTCCGCATTTTGATAATAATCATCAAATTGGATTAATGTTTCGATAAATCGAAATGGAATCATTAGCAAATTTTATATGTTGAAATAAAAATCCGAATCCATCTTATTTGTTGCAATGAAGAGCTCTTCAAGATTGCTTTCATTCCGATTCCGAATTGAAACGGATTTCAGAACATGCCTAATTATCATCCTTAATGAAAATTATCTGGCATTTGTAAAAATTTTTAGAAAAAATTTAGTAATATCACAACGCTTGCAAATTTGCAATTTCCCTTGAAACTTAACTTGGTACATTTCAATTGATAACTAATTCGTTTCCTACTTCTTCCACTTCTTCTGGTTTCACAACAGTCTCTGGAATATTATCCTGACTGGGTTGACTTGGTTGACTGGCTGCATTACTTGACGTAAACACACAGTCCATGTAGTTATCCTGACTAGTGTAATCACCATAAGGATTTTGATCACTTGAGGTCGTACTCTGACCATCAGCACAAATTTGCTGCTTTGTCAATTTAAGCGTTGTCTTGAATTCCTCAATGATACATTCGCGTGCCTTTAATTCGATCTCATCAATTGCCAGTTCAGCATGTAACGCTTTGAGTTTTTTCTGCTGTGAGCGATTAATGCGCTGAAATTGATAAAAGAAACAAAATCGAAATTATTCAAAGTTCGAAAAAATAAATCAATAACACCATGCAGCGCAAAAATCTGAATTTTATCTCAACAACTTTTTTTGATTCCGAATCTGGTAACCGTTTTTTTTTTTATCAGGTCTTAGATCTGAGTTATCCTGGACATAAAGTGCAGACATCCAGAAAGTAGTAGTGTAGTTCACTTTTGCCACCGGCATCGAATAGCCCTAAGCTTCTCCTTAAACTAATTGGGTCATTACTTCATGAGATAGCATTCATTGAAGTAAAGGTTTTTCAACTTCAAACAAATTTGATGTAGTCCTTCACATAGATTTTCAATACTTTTACTTCAATGGATGATATCTCGGAAAGTAATAGTCCAATCGAAAAAATTTAAGGTTGGTTCCGTTGTCTGGAAAAAGCGTTTCTGCACTTTAAATCATTTTTAAATCGGACCTCAGACCTGATTGGAAAAAACGGTTGCCAGATTGGTTTCCCCACTGTGTAATTAGTTGCTGAAAATTTATAGTCCTTACTATAGACACATGCGCCTAATTACTGGAGATATGTTATTTTTTCACATGGCTGAAAATTTTAGAAGTGAAACTCTTTGGAGAAATTTTTGACGATACTTTTTTTCGACACTTTTTTGGCCACACTTTTCGTTACATTCCATTATATCTCGAAAGCTTTACAAACTGACAAAATATTTTGACGAAAGTTCATATATGTTTGTAGAACGTGAATACCATATTGATAGTTCTGGGACACCCGACGGTTCCCCAAGGCATCATAGCTAAAACGAAGATTATGTAGGTATACTAGAGGGAACATGTTCATTGCGGACTATCAGCTAGCCTTAACTGTGTAGTTTTATAAAACACCCGAAGGTTCCCAAAGATCATCCGAAGGCTTTATAGTCAAAACGAGAATATTAATATTATTTCAATAGCCATATCATATAAAAAACACGTTGCTGGCACCTTGGAAAACTATACAGAAAATGGTCTGGCAGTGAATGTGTTACTAGAGGGAAAACGTTTATGGTAGACTATCAACAAACTTTAATTGATTCATTTTCTAGGACGGTCACTAGATGGCTTCAATGTCAAAATGAAGAATATCTAGATATGGAAGAGGGAAAACATTTATGTCGAACTACCAACAAGCTTTAACTGATTAATTTCCAAGGACACCCGACGGTTTTCGGAAGTTCTCGAATGAAACACGACGGCTTCATAGTAAAAACGAGAACATCTGGATATACAAGGGAGAAAACGTCTATGGTTCTCGAAGGTCACCCGAAGGTTTCATATTCAAAACGAAGAATATCTAAATATACAAGAAGGAAAACATCTATGGCGCACTATCAACAAGCTATAATTAATATATTTCCTGAGGCATCCGAAGGTTCCCGAAGGCTTCATAGTCAAAACGAAGGATATCTAGATATACCAGTGGAAAATCATCTATGGCGGAATACCAACAAGCCTTAATTGAATGATATTTTGGGACATGATATTGCATTTTCAATCACTGATCTGTTTAAAAAACAATTTTTCTTCGGAAAAGTTGTAGCAAATGGAAAAACAGAAACAAACATATGCCAAACAAAGCGGGCAAGGAGAGCTAGTACGTTATGTCGAGTAAGTTATACAATCTATTTTTATAAAATTTGGTAGGTAGGTGCTAATCCATAGGTAGGTGAATACCATACACATGTAATATGCAGCACGACCACTTTTTACCAATTGAAAATTTTATCACGTTATTTCTCGCAAGCTATACAAGTTTTTAATGCAATTTGGTGGTAAGTCCCGAAAATGAAAATCGGTTTAGCTATTGAAAATCTCGAAAATTACTCAAGATATATTCACTGAGTCCATTTCACGTATAAGCAAATTAAATCACCTGCGTAACGACGAGCCTTTGTTTGACATCAGTTGTTGGCAAATTCTCAACAACTTTTTTCAGTGAAGTAGCCACCTTGCGCGCTTCCTCCAATTGTTGTTCCATATTGGTTTTAGCGATTTCTTGCTTCAGATTACGACTATTAAGCACAATACAAATTATATTTAAAAAATCGAGAAAATTCTAGAAAATCCAATAATACAACATACCGCTGTAGCATTTGCACCTTCTCCAGCAATTGCAATTTATTTGGATCCTCACCTTTCAATATACGCCAGCGATGTACGCCTGTCGGTGTTTTCGAGTCTTCTGTGAGTGAACGGACCTTAACACGTTCTTGATTTAATGAACGCTGAAGACGTACGATCTCTTCACGCATATCCGCGGTACTTTTGATGGCACGTGAAAGGCAATTTCGTTCAGTTTGCAAATTATTGATTTCAACTTTCAGTAAGCGTATATCCTCGACACGTTGATTATATTGGGTTGTGCCTATATAATGATAATCATATAAGAACATAGTTTCGCATGGAGTGACTGTATGGTTTACTCACCTTGATCCAAAGCATTTTGCATAATCGCTATACGTTCCTTAAGCAATATAATCTCGTCATTTCGGCGCACCATTTGTAGACCAATTAAGTTTTTCTCTTTGCGCGTTTCATCCAATTCTGTTGAGATTTTCATAAACTTCAATTCATCATCGGCAATTGTTTTCATAAGATTTTCATTCTTGGATTTCATTTCTTTGAGATCCTTGCGTACGCTTGATAGCACAAGCTCTTTGTTTCGCAACTCGGACTGAAGTTCCTTTTTCTCATTGTTGAGTCTTTCAATGCGTAAGTTAAGGGCATTGATTTTATTTTGATTTGCCGAAATCTCATTTGTTAATTGTGCAATTTGATGTGCAGTTTTCTGAATTAGAAAATTCCAAATTTTTATTGATTAAGTCCCAAGCCATTTTTTCAAGATATCATCGCTTAAAATAAAACTCAACGAAACACTTCCGAATAGAAAGAAGCATTGTATATTTCAAAAGTCTCACCGTTTGTAGAACTCTAAAATTGTCACGCTCTTGTGTACAGGTCTCTAGCGCACGCTGCAGCATCATTTTGTCCGAGTGCACGGCCTCCAACTGCTTTTTCACATTAATTAAAGCAAAGTGTTTTTGTGACAATTTTTCCGTAAGATCAGTCACCTGATCAGTTTTCAGTTGAATTTGTTCTTAAAAAGTAATAGGATATGGGATTATTGATAACTCAGTTGTAGATATCACACAGGCTTAATGACAAACCTTGATAGTATTCGATGCGTTCATGTAACGTTTCTACTTCCTGTGCCATTTCGTCGCGTTCTTTCTCCGATTTTGCTATATTGATCTTGGCTTCATCCAATTTGACATTAAGTTTATTAATGTCCAGATGTAAACTGTCCACGGTATTGCTTTGCAACATTATGGTGTGTCGCAAGTCAGCGATTGAATTATTCAATTTTATAATATCACTACGTAGGGTATCACGTTCTCGTTGTACATTCTCTTTCAGACGCCGCATGTCTTCGAATTTTGCCACTCCGGTGACTAAACCTTTTTCTAAAGCATTGATTTGGTTTCTGTTAATAGGAATTGAAAAATATTTGTTTTTTAAATCATGTAAAACATAAGTTAATCCGAGATCAGTTGAATCTGAAAGATTTTCGTAACTTTCAATTTTGTTTTCCTGAACGTCAAAATTTGGAGATATTCCCATTAAGCAAAAAGTGTGAAAATAACGCACAATGAAATATGTTTATGTTTTTGGGCGATATTTCATATTTTTTGGGCGATATTTCATTTCCATAATTGAGGGTCATTTCGTTTTTTGAATTTTTTGGGCGTTATTTTATTTAAAAGAAGAAGTGAAATGCCGCCCAAAATGTTTAACGAAATTAAACCGAAGTTTTGGGCCAGATAACTTCAATTTTTATCAAATTAATTTGGGCATTATTTTGTTTTTGCTTATGCGGATTATTCCATTGGGCCTTATTTCCTACCGCCGACTTATTTGAAAGAATCTGACAATTATAGGAAGTTTTGTTTTTAAGTACAAAGTAAAGCGACAAAGCTTAAGAAGAAAATTATCAGGGCTGTGCAACAATCAAACTCAAGACTCACGAGCTTTTCACACAATTTCAGTACCGAACCAAGTTCGTTTAGCTCAGCTCAACTCAGTTCGTTGATTCGATCAGATATCTAGTTTTGAGCTGATCGTTTGTTTGTTCAGCTCAGAAAAACTTTTTTAAAATTGCACAAAAACTTTCTGGGTTGCCATCTGTTTTATTTTTTTTTTTTTTTTTTTGTTAATTTTGCTTAAGCCATTTGTTTATACAAAAAATTAAAGTTAAGTCCTATAACGCTAAGAAGAACTTTTTAAAAATCCAAAATATCTTTTTCGCGTTTCCACCTGGTTATTTTCTGAAATTTTGTTAAAATCATACTTTTTGTGACTAAACTCAAATTTTCGGTTTAAGAAACGCCTAGATAAAGTTATGTTAAATTATACAAAAACTTTCAGAGTAGAAGCTTGGTTTTTTTTTTGTAAGTTAAAGTAAAACCATATGTTTCAAAAAAATTGGTGTATAATAAAGAAAAAGTACGATTTTAACAAAACTTCAGAAAATAATCAGATGGCAATCTAAAAATATATGATGGATTTTTAAAAAGTTTATCTTATCGTTTCAAGGCTAAAATTAAATTTTTTTTTTATCTATATAGTTTAAGCAAAATTCACAAAAACAACTGGGTGGCAACTCTGAAAGTTTTTGTGCAACTTTTAAAAAGTTTATCTAGCCCTCCCCGCGTGAAAAAGAACGGTGGCCACTAATAATACTGATAAACACTAATATTGCATAAGTGTTTTCGCGGTCGAACCACTAATGAACACTTACCGTGGCAAATATACCACTAATGACCACAAATAGTGGCAATTGAGCCACTGATGACCACGAATAGAATAGAAAATAATGTAAACTAAATTCATGTATATAAAATGAAGAATGATGTAAATTTAATGTTCAATAAAAATTTTTGCGTATTTTTTCATGAATTATTACCGCCAACTTCTAAGATTTTTATCGAGTGTTCCTCCCAGGATTTTTCTTGCGGCAATTTTTTTTTTTTCATCGAGGCAGGTGGTTGAGGCGCATCGATACCATTGGGCCAATTCAATAAAACACTCAATTTATTATTCTTCACAGTATTCAAAGTTTCGTCTTCAGGTAAGTCTACCCATCCACCTTAGGCGACATCGATTTTGTCGCTGTAATTCTCGAACTCGCACAAAATGCAAATTTCCAGATCCATTCTGTGAAAAAAAAAGCACTTCACAACCTCAAAACATTTCGCTAAATCGAAAATTTTAGTCGTAACAACTATCGTTAATGCACAAACCGAATTTACCTTTTCACTTTCACTTTTGGATTCACACGACGGGAAATTGCACGTAAATTAATATGTACTATTATACCTTTCATTTGACATCAATATTTTCTAAATCCATCCAGTGGTCCCCAACTTATAGCGGTTTTTATAGAAGATATATCCGGATCTTCTGATGGCTATATCTCCGAAACTAGGTCCGAGAGACCGTTTTTGATCACATATTCTTTTTAAGAACTAAGAATTTAATGATAAGAAATTAGTTTCAGAATTTTAGCGAATTTATCACTAAACGACACATGACCATTTTGACCTCCATATGACCTTGAAATATTTTTTCTTAGACGTTCTGGAAAAAAACGGACCCCGGATTCGGATTCAAGACGTCAAAGTCCCTAGGAAACACATAGTCTGATCAAAACGCCATGACATTTTTTTTTTTTTTTTTGTAAACCTGTGTTATTGATCCCACATGTGATCGGACTATCGAACGATTGCGCATGTGCAGACTTATCACGTCAGCACTTTCGCTGGTACTGTATATCTGTCTCTGTATTTCCTTATGAACACAGCAAGGATAGACATACTCAGACCTTCAGTGAGTGTAAGTAAACATCAATGGTGCACTGTAGTGGTTTATTAGTGGTAAGTAAGTGGTCATAAGTGGCGTATTAGTGGTACGTTAGTGGTCATTAGTGCTTATAGGTGTGCATTAGTGGCACATTAGTGGTTATCAGTATTCATCAGTGGTGCATTAGTGGTTATTAGTGGCCACCGTTCTTTTTCACGCGGGTCCTTAAGCCAGAAATTTGAATTTAGGCACAAAAACTATGATTTTAACAAAATTTCAGAAAATAACTGCTGGCAACCCTAAAAATATATGTTCGACTAAAATTAATTTTTTTTTTTTAAATATATGGCTTAACTCTTTCGAACCCGTTGGGGCAATATATCCCAAAAATGTTTCAATTAATACATAACTCGGTTATTAACGTCACTTAAATGAAATGAAATAATAAAATTAATGCAATTTTTAGTAACTACAGTTTTTCTCACAACCACTCCAAGGACATTATATCCCAAAAATTCAAATCAAAAACATCTGTTGGGAGTGAAGACAGGAAGCGCCTTTGGCGGTGAAAATTTGAATTCAGAGACTGTTAAACATTTTACTTAAATTAAGTTTCTTAGATTAACCTATCACAAATATTCTGTACCTCACAGTTTTTTTCCGGGTCGAAAGGGTTAAGCAAAATTTCCAGAAAAACAAAAAAACAGGTGGCATTCGTTGGAATGAATTACATCATTTTCTGGAAGTGAGCCATATGCCTCAAAACTACAACTTTTCCACTTTAAAGCAAGGATATCTCAAGATCCCGACATTTTTTTTTTTTTCATTTTGGTCAATTGTCAAAGTTAAAATTTATAAGTTCCAAAAGGACGAACCATTTTTTTAGCCCACGCGTATATGAGGGGTATAGAATCAAAGGCGGCAATCTCCATTTTTTCATTAATGCATCTGGGAATGCCATCTAGTTGCATTTGATATAAGCTTGTGATCAGAAAAATTTGCAATACCAAATACGTCTCTATCCAATATATATCTAAGGTTGAAAACTGCCAATCAAAGCAAAGGCAGCAGTCTCCATTGGAGATTGTTGCTTTTGCTTTAATTACTAAACTTCTTAAGCAAAACTTCTTAGAGCTCCGCCAAAAAATATTATTATTTTTTCACCATTTTTTTGGTTTTAGCAACTAATGAAGTCATGTACCTAATTTCAGCGAAATCGAAGGGGGTGTGGCAGTTCGATTATTACAAACCTAGCAATTTCCACTTGATTGAAACAAACACTATAATCTCCAAATTTCTTACCGAATTTGTCCATAAATCCCTTTGAGGATTTGGTTCAAACTTGGTTTACATCCTCATCTAACTCTATTCTACAGAATTGCAAAACATACAATATACTAAATTCGTGTATCTTCAGAGATACACGTTTTTGTTAGTTTTCACAAAATTGAAAAAAGTGGAGATTGTCGCCTTTGCTTCTATGTATACCCCTCATATGTAATACACCCCACAATATACCATATCTTAATTAACTTACTTTAACCGCACAATATCTTCGTTTAAATTCATGTTGACTTTGTTTATTTTGTACAACTTTGAAGAAATGGAGCTATGATCTTGTAGTGATTTTTTGTATTTTTTGCTCAATTGATTTATGGTATTGGCTTTCACCTGAACAAGATAAAAAAATGTAGTGGATTAGTCGTTCATGCGTGAGTAGTCCTCTTGACTTCCTAAGCGTCTGTTTAAATGCTTAGAGATAGCGTTTTCGTGAAAAATATGTCGCATTACTATTTCAATTAAATATCATCTATTAATATAGTAAGAAAACAACCTAAAATTATGCAAAATTTTTTTGTACTGATGCTTAGGAAGAAGTCCACCATATATTTCAAAATACTCAACTTTATCCTCTAAACGCAATGCGCGTATTGTATCCTCATTCTCTTTTATATCCTTCCGAAGTTCCGCCATGTCCTCTTCATTTTTTATTAATTGGCGGCTATTGACAATATTATCATTTCTAAATTTCTCAAGAGTCAATTTTTGACGATCAAAATCGCCACTCTTTTTTGTTAATTTATTATGCGTTTCATTCAGCTATATTGACAAAGATAATAATGGAAGAAATATTTATTATGGTATGAATTTCTTTAATGAATGCACTTAAACCTACCTCTCTGTTACATGTCTCCAGTTTGAGCAAAGTTCGTGAATTTTGTTCTTTTTGATCTTCTAAATTATTTTGTAAATTTCTTATTTTAATCGATTGCGTTTGCTTTTCCATATCTAAAACTTTAATTTTTGTCTCTAATTTTGCCAATATATCATCGTTAGTTTTATTTATATACTCCAAGGATTCAGAGTAGTAACGTTGCATTTGCAAACGTTTCTCCAAATCAATGACTTCACCATTAATACGATCACGTTCACGCAATATAATATTTTTGTATTTTGCCAAATGTCCAAATCTAGAAGTTACTAACGAATAGTTAGGATTCAGCTGTGAATATATTGAAATAAATGTATACTTACTCAGCAGAATCATCCTGCGTATCCGCTTGTTTACTTTCGAAACTTTCACATTTAATTACCAGCTCCTGTAGTTTCTCTTGTATATCTTGCTCACGTAATTGAGAAGCATCAGCCTCCTTCCAAGCATCACCTATAAGAAAACAAATATATTGACTTTTCATAATAGTCTATCTTTAGCATGGAATATTTGCGTGGACATTTGGCGCCCAGAATGAATAAAATTTTCGAATTTAGTTTGAAGGGAAGAGAGAATTTCTTCTTTAAAAAAAGACCTCTTCTATTAGTTAAAATAAGTTTTAACGTTCCAGGCGAAAGCTCTCTTAGACCCCATAGAATGGAGTACGATTTTCGCATCTGGATCCCAATTGTTTTGGTGCTACGTAGACAGAATTCAAAAAATCTATTTTCCTGAGTATTGTCAAAAAATCTATTTTCCTGAGTATTGTCTTAGTTTTACTTCCAAGGTGGCGAACCGCCACACTACTCTGTCCCCCCCACTCCCCCTCTGGTTTTAAGGTGGAAATTCATGTAGCCAAAATTTTCAAGAAAACTTAATTTGTGAAATTACTTAAATCATATAATTTTTATCCCATACCTAAAGCTTCCCTTATTTTTTCCATTACTTCCTGCGAGGTGCCAGTCAATTCCAGGGCTAACCTCAGCTTAACATTCGCACGTACCACTTGCGGACGTAGATCTTCATTTTCTTTTACTTCATCAGCATATTTACGATGTAAATTGAATATGATATCGACATATTTCTTGATTTTTGAAGCCTCATACATCCGATTGTTTACCATCAAATTTTCAATAATCTAAATATTTGTCAAGGTTATTCTCAATTAAAATGTATGTTTTAATGAAAATAAATACTACACCTTATTTGCAGAAGCAAAGAAATCGTCATTTAAATCATTTAATAAATCAAGTTCCTTTTCAGCCACTTCATCTTCGGAGAATTGTAATGGTGGCGTTTCAGGTTTTGGTGGCGGTGGCGGTGGTTCCTTCTTCTTTCCTTTGCCTTTCTTTCCTTTGGCACCGCCTTTGAGTGGCTTTTTCGGTGGCATTTTTGAAAATTAATTGATTTTTTTACAAAATATACACGAGTTTTCGTTCGTATCCTACAAAATATATTTCTTTAATGACAATATTTTGTACTGTCATTGAGTTTTCAATATTCATCAAAAAGAATTTAGTATTTAGTACAAATCAAAATGCTTTACATACAAAGGATGTATCAGAAATACAATGAAAATTACACTTTCGTATGATCGGAAATGTACTCATGAATAGCCATTAGTTTTTTAAATTATCATCCCTCCTCTGCGAGTAAAAAAGCCCTATATGTACTTGAATAGAAACATACTTCAACTGCGTACTATGACGTCTGAAAATGGATTTTTTACAGATATTGCAAAAAAATACAGATAATGACAAATCAGAAATGTGAAAATCCATAATTTTTATGATTGATTCAAATTAGCATTCGGGGCGACAAGCGCTAGGGGGCGGTAAAATTAAAATTAAGTAAAATTTTTTTTAAAGGGACCAAAATTCCTTAAAGGTGTCGTGGACACTTCTAAGGGCTTATAAAATTGTTCTTCGACCTTTTCCAATCGATTGGAGCAAAATAAGATCAAGATCAAAACTCATTTGAGAAGTTGGGGACTCCCCTAATATACCAGAAATTTTTTTTTTTCGGTCTTTTCCTATCGATTGGTGCAGTAAATTTGTTTAGTAAAATGAGTCTAATACCCCTGAGAGGTCTCGGAGACATTTTTGATAATTTCGAAAATTTTTTTAAATTCCCTAACGATTCGTGCAATACATTTTTTTTATTTTAATGGATCTTAAACTTATTCTTGTCTGCCATTGTATCCATTGTAATCTATCCCATCTTTTCTCAATTTTGAGAAAGGATAGTTTACACTTAAATTTTTTGAAAAAACCTAAAATTTTCATACAAAACAAAAAGTCTTATCATTTAAAAGTTCGTTTATTTTTTTATCTTAAAAAGAGCTAAAGGGCCGTTTTCTTCACTCCATGCTAAGTCGAAAATGCATTCTCGCTTCGATTTAGAATAGATGCTAGCAAAATTTCGTTTTCTTCAATCCATGCTAACGGTGAGAATGTCAATTTTTGAATTTTCGCAAGATTCATTCTCGGTGAGAATGTATTCTGAGTGAACAAGCCAAAGTTGGGTTGCTAGCAGCCTTAGCATGCAGATTTCGGAAATTTTAATGTGAATTTCGTTTCTTCACGTCATTCTCAAAGTGAATGCTAGCGCGTTTTTTCTGTGCAGTTATGGAACATTTGGACTATTTACAGGATTTGCAAAATCGTTTCGATCGCTTTGATGAGATAGAGGAAGAATTTGACCCGTGAACGCCGCCAATATTAAATGCTGCCCAGAATCAATATGGATAAATGGGATGACGCCGACTTCGCTTTCGCTTGGAGAAAAAAACAGTCGCCACCGTATATATAATATTCATTGAAGATTCTTTGAAATTTCGTGGTGAACAGCGGTAAGCGGAACACTGCACCTGTTCCATTGCCTATTTATTATATAATTGTTTTTTATTGTTTCAGCAGGTCGCGCCACATAACAACACTTGCACAGTTGCTGATTGCATTACGATTTTACGCACTCGGTTCCATGGAGGTGGCGATTGCTGATTTCGCGGGAGTATAACGGGGAATTAAACGAGTTTCTTTGGCTTTTAACAATGAAATCTGTTGAAATGTCCTCCACACAAGATGATTTACTTGTTGCTGCTAAAGAGTTCTTTGATATTGCGAAATTCCCCCGGACCATCGGCTCTATTGATTGCACGCATATTCGGATTCAATCGCCATGCGGTCATGAGCCTGAAGTGCTTCGAAAAGGCTGATTTTCCATCAATGTGCAGACAGTGTCTTCAGCAAATTTGAAAATAATTAGTTTGGTATGTCGTTGGCCAGGATCCACACACGACCAAACTATTTTTAATAGTTCGCGGATAAAGCACCGCTTCGAAAATGGAGAGTTCGGTGATTTTATTTTGGTAGGCGACTGCGGCTATCGAAATACGACATATTTGGCAACACCTTTTCTCGAAGCAAGCGGCGAGGTGGAACTTCTCTATAACGAAAGCCAAATTCGCACTCGGAATGAAGTATTGGGTATTGAAGCGTCGCACAGTGCTGCGATAGAAGGCATTTGCGTAAAAAATTTTTGTTCAAATTTTAATTTTTTTTTTATGCCATTCTACAGCAAATAGTCCAATTAAGAAATCCCCTGAAAATTATTGAAAACTAGTGTGATTTCTAAGTGTTACAGCTTGTTAAAGTCGAACTTTTTTTCGGTATAAGAAAATTTGCTAATCGCAGAACTTTTTAAAAATAATGCCTGCTCCTAAACATCAAAAATGCATACAAAAGCCTACATACCCATTTATTTTTAATATTTTTTTGTATGCAAATTTTTTTAGCATAATTAAAGTTATTTTAATAGATATAAAAAAAAATTTCCAAATATTAAAAACCGGAAAATGCTAATTTTCTTTAGAGAAGGAAAAAAAAGAAGGACTTGCGGGCATTGTTCTTAAACGTACAGATAGATAATAATGGTTCCTGTACAACCTCAAATTAACCTTCTTTGGGTAAATAGTAAATTCAACAACTATTACCGATAAAGGTTCTTGTACAAACTCAAACTTACCTACTTTGGGTAAATAGCAAGTTCAACAACTATTGCCGGTAATGGTTCTTGTACAAACTCAAATTAACCTACTTTGAGTAAATAGCAAGTTCAACAACTATTGCCGGTAATGGTTCTTGTACTAACTCAAACTTACCTACTTTGGGTAAATGGCAAGTTCAACAACTATTGCCGGTAATGGTTCTTGTACAACCTCATATACATACTTTGAGTAAATAGCAAGTTCAACAACTATTGCCGATAATGGTTCTTGTACAAACTCAAATTAACCTACTTTGGGTAAATAGCAAGTTCAACAACTATTGCCGATAATGGCTCTTGTACTAACTCAAACTTACCTACTTTGGGTAAATAGCAAGTTCAACAACTATTGCCAATATTGGTTCTTGTACAAACTCAAATTAACCTACTTTGAGTAAATAGCAAGTTCAACAATTATTGCCGATAATGGCTCTTGTACTTACTCAAATTAACCTACTTTGAGTAAATAGCAAGTTCAAGAACTATTGCCGATGATGGCTCTTGTACTAACTCAAATTAACCTACTTTGAGTAAATAGCAAGTTCAACAACTATTGCCGATAATGGCTCTTGTACTAACTCAAACTTACCTACTTTGGGTAAATAGCAAGTTCAACAACTATTGCCGATATTGGTTCTTGTACAAACTCAAATTAACCTACTTTGAGTAAATAGCAAGTTCAAGAACTATTGCCGATAATGGCTCTTGTACTAACTCAAATTAACCTACTTTGAGTAAATAGCAAGTTCAACAACTATTGCCGATATTGGTTCTTGTACTTACTCAAACTTACCTACTTTGGGTAAATAGCAAGTTCAACAACAATTGCCGATAATGGTTCTTGTACAAACACAAACTTACCTTCTTTGAGTAAATAGCAAGTTCAACAACTATTGCCGATAATGGTTCCAATACAACCTCAAATTTACTTACTTTGGGTAGATACAAGTTCAAATACTATTGCCGACAATGGTTCTGGTACAAACTCAAATTTACCTTCTTTGTTTTAGTAGCAAGTTCAACAACTTTTGCCGATAATGGTTCCAATACAACCTCAAATTTACCTACATTGTGTTAATAGCAAGTTCAACAACTATTGCCGATAATGGCTCTTGTACAAACTCAGATTTACCTACTTTGGGTGGATACAAGTTCACACTATTGCCGATAATGGTTCTTGTACAAACTCAAATTTACCTACTTTGTGAAAATGAGAGAAATGTGCAAATGAACTTTGTACGTCATTATTTCCCAAGAGTATTAGCTGGAATTTTGTAGACATGTAAATGGCTTTTTTGTTTTTATATTATCAATATTTACTTTTTATTTTCACAAAATTTTTCCAGTTGCAGAATGTATAGCTAAAGCAAATGATATAACATTAAAATTTTGTTTGATATCGAAGAATATTCCAAGTCGTTTTCTTCACTTGGTAACATGCAATCTAATCGTGCTTGCAAAATTTTTTTGCGTATGGAATGTAGTTCATCATTTTGGGCAACTTTAATGCGATGTAGTCTTTCTTCGCGCCCCATTCGGGCTAGATGTATTTCTCTTTCATGACTGCACCGTTGCTTTTCGATTTCGAGTCGAACTTTCTCAACCTCGCAGATTGTATCCATAGCAATTTGGCGTGGGCCTTGATCTACATTAGCAGCCGGCGCTTTTCGCGCAAATGCACGGTGGCGAACACTCTTCAGTGCAGGTGGATTCATTTTTGCGGACGAAAACAAGTTTACAACATTGTCAACTTCGTTTGATTTTCGACGTTGGTCGCACTTTTTGAAGCGATATTGGTTGATGTGGTCGGCTGTGGTGAAACAATAACCGAGGTGCGAGCAACCATCATTAGAAATATCGATTTCCATTCGGTTGAGGTTCCAAATGCTTTCATCGTCATTCAAAATCAAGGAATTCTTCTAGTATTTGCGTCTCTTCACATTCGTTCATTTCCATTGCATTGTCAGTTACGATGAAGTCTTCGTCATAACTTTGCGGTGGCATACCGCGCGCGGACAATGCAATCACCTCTTCGAGTTGTAGCATTATGTCGGATAGCGGTGGCGGAGACGAGCAAGATGGGCCACCGCCAGTTATCTTTGCGTACTGTTTTTGTTGAGAGGCTCGTTTTCGTAAGTTCAATTTAATTTTCGAATACTTCTTTCTAAGAGAATCCAACGTTCGGCACTGGTAAACGATCCTGGTCGCTCGGTTTATTGCCAGAGTCTTCTTTGTGCTTCCGTTTTTTTTTCCCATTGTTTTTTTCTCCATTAGCAATTAAAAACTTTTAAATTTATTTAAATTAATTTGAAGCTGCCGCTGCTCGTTATTGAAAATTATTTTTTTAATTTTGATAAAAAACACAGAAAAATCCACAAATTTGTAAATTGTATTTGAAAACAAAGATAAACAGTAAATTTTACTTCAGAATGTCTTTCGTTAAGATAACAACGAATTTAGAATTGAGAAAAACCACATTCTGGTGCCTGCTCTGGGCATGCCTGCTAAAACATAAATTCTCAGCGAGCATGCAGTGAAGAAAACGAAATTTTTAGCATGCATTCTTATTCGCCGAGAATAGGTGCTCGCCTTAAGTAAGCATGCCCTGAACTTTTTTAACAATTTTTAGCATGGAGTGAAGAAAACGGCCCTATATAGAACATTATTCAGAAAACAAATTTTGACACTATTTTCAAAATCTCTCTTTGACTTGTCGCTGTCTATAGAATAGGGTGAATGGGGAAACAATTCGAAAGGGAATTCATTAATTTTAATCATCTTTTCCATCAAATTGTGTCTTGGAAAAACCGAAAACGCCACTTCAAATGTAAATTTTTTATGCTCGAATTTTCATGTCAAATTGAAAACATACCACCTACTGATATCTTTGAGATGTCAGCTGTCTCACAATGTTTCACTTCAAGGTCTTCTAAAACTATTTTGTGGATTTTTTTCATGTTTTCCGGAACAACTGCCGATTTTAGGAGAACAGAACATTTAGCATTTTTAGTGCTTGTACGTATATGACCGTCTTTAAATTTAGCAAGCAAGTCGATTTTCTTATTGCAGAATCCAAGCCACACTTATCAGACCAACTATTTGTTCCAGCAGTACTTTTTCCCATTTGAAGGCAGCGTTTCATTAACACATGAAATTCTTTTTATCCATCTTTTTTCAATAACAAAAATTTCTTTACTCAAAATGTTACTTACCAATGGTCCGATCGCTGTCAAATTTTGACACGTATCGTTTGAAGGTTAGTTCTCACTGAAATATGCAGGCCTGTTCCGTAATCCGTGTGGTTTCAATTACTTTTTATTTAGGAGGCTTTTTCATGAAAATTGTGAGTCACATGATAAAAAGTATCCGTATCTTTTCTGTGGGGAATTACAGGTTCTACAAATAACATTGATTGCCATTAACGAAAAAGCAACCGTTTAGGAAATATTATTAAAAAACAACAAAAAGTCGAAAAATTCGACTTTATCGAATATTTCCGAATCAGTTACTTTTTCGTTAATACAAATGTATGTATGCTATTTGTAGAACCTGTAATTCTCCACAAAAAAGATTCGAATACTTTTTATCGTGTGACTCACCATTTTCATTAAAGTGAAAAGTAATTGTAACCACGCAGATTACGGAACAGGCCTGATGCAATAATTCTAGTAGCGCCTTCTCTGTTATTAATTAATGCCACGCAATGGGTAAAATTTCCCATAATGCAATTGGCAGACTATAAGTCCACCTTCCCTTCGACTTAAAAGTCTGATTACAAGCAAAGAACTGTCGCCCAATTGAAAATCGTGTGGATGGACAGTCTTAAAATTCAGCAGATATGTAAATGACTACTTTTTAGGATTATCACTGCACGTTCACATTCAGCCATAATTCTTGTCTGAGTAGCAGTGATGTCGTTTCAAAAAAAATCTCGGTACTCATTTTTAGATTTTTGGGGAGTATTTTGGGCTAATGGGGAGTACTATGCTAACATGTTCATTTTTTAACCGTCTGACAGAATTAAATGATTTTTAATGACGGTATCAATTACAAGTTGCTTATTGTAGAAGTTTATAACCGACAATATTGCTTATTATTGTAATTCTAAACTTATATGCATGTATAGTTCCTTCTCTTATGTTATTGACTTATTACTTAAGAATAAGAATCAGAAAAACTATGAGGGTAGTCCTTAAAACAACCAATTTTCACAACTATTGCCATTCAGCACTTCTTATGCCATAAGTATAGCATTGACCATTTTGGTCTCTTTTGTTTTCACGCATTGCAAGTTTTTGCATATATTTGAATCGGATGCTACCTTTTTATTAACGCCATTAGGTCGGTTATCAACAAAAATGGCAAGTTGTACTGAATTAGAAACAGAATTGTTTGGAGCTCACAAGTTTTGACTGCATTATTTTTGGCATAAGAAATTTTGGCAGCTATAGAGATGTCTGTTTGATTTTTCAAGCTCAGCACAACCTTGGAATGAAATTTTGAAGTTTCATGTCTTGTCAATTGCCTGACGTTGGTTGGAATCCAAACTTGGCAATATTTTCAAAACGACTTTGCTTCATTCTTTGGACTCATTCTTAATTCGGGCCAACTAAAACTTTCCAACCAAGCAGTTCGAAATTTTTGTGCTCTTTTGTTGGTGGATACTTCAGCACGTCTGAAATCGTTAACCTCCTCGTTTCTGGTGATTTGCTAGCATCAGTGCAGTTCAAAGCTACTATTTTTGCTTTAACTATAAACCTGTTATAAATATATAATTCGTAAATTTAATTGCAGAAATATTCAAACTTTTTCACTTGTCCATATCTCATTAAAATTACTTGTTTTCAACGCTTTTCCAAATTATCGCCATTCACTTACTGCGAATTTTTCAAATATTAGCCGTATTCACGATCTTGTTGCAACGTAGCAAATGCAAAATTATTTGAAATTGCAAAAACAAATTCAATTGATTTTTCAAAAGCAAGAGTCTTGTAAGCAAGACCAAATTTGCAAGACAAAAACGTATTGCACACTTGAATTGCTAGACTCCATTGTGAATGATTTTCCTTTTTTCATGCGTAATTGGCAACACAATTTCAAAACTGCTTACTGACATTTGTATTTTTTACATTTGTTTTGAAATTAAAAAATTATTATAAGGAAATATATGAAATTTAATTTGCTTATGGTATTTTTTAAGTTCAATTAAGGATTCTGCGCCTGCTTTTGAATTAAACACACCGTAATATATACAACGACAACAACTAAGGCATCGCACAATAGTTTTTTCGCCATTGGTTTATGTGGTTTGGAATGTTCAGCCTACGTTCAAAAGAAGAAATTCATGCTGCCGCCAAAAATAACTAATTTTTGTGAAAATTGTAGAAGCGAATTCCTTAATAAATGCTATTTTTCTCTTTAATAAAGTTTAAAAATTCAAGTCAACGACACGCACATGCAAAGACAACAACACAACAGCGCTTACGCAATCATCACGTACGTGAGGATATTAAATTGCAGTAGTCTGAATATTTTGGGCAGCGTGTGAAATTGCAACGCTTGCATTTTCACACAAACGGTTGGCTTGTCTCTTTAGGGTTTTTGTTTGTGTAATTAAGAATTATTTTAGTATATAAACTTTATTTTAGTAATCATATTTTTTTAGTCTATTAACGACAATCAACCTATCGAATAAAGTAATCATTATAACGTTAACCGGCAGCGTTTAATTTAAAAAGGTATCCTGTCTGGCCCGTTGGGCATTGGCTAGGCTAGCCCTAGCCAATGCGGCCAACTATTTTTTTAAGTGTCCCCGGCCAGGACACGTTAACTGGCGCCCGAGCAGGGACCTGATGAAAGGACGTTCTTCACCAGCATCGATAGGTGAATCAGTTGTTGTAAAAAAGCAAGGTAAAAAAAATAAGTGACTATAACATAAACCAGAGACTGCGATTCACCAATGGGACCCTCCAGTCTATAAATTAAAAAAATGATAAGTGCTATAATCTAAAAGTGAAAAACTTATAATGTGTAAAAATGAGACTGCGATTCACCAGCCTGGATAAACCAGGCGGGACCCTCCAGTCTATAACTTTAACAAGTGAAAGATAACTTAAAACAAATTCTTTTTTTTAACTGAAACTGCGATTCCGTAGCCTTAGAGTCGGACCCTCCAGTTTATAATACAAAATCCTTAAAAATACCAAGCTTGCTATTGCCATAAGAACATAGTTAATTACAACAATCACCGCCCATTATTACCATAAGAACATAGTGGAGTTCGTGTCGCCTGGTGGGGATCAGTGGAGTCAACCGTGCCTGAGTAGGTTGCCTGTAATCTGATTACGGACGACTAAAAAGAAGATGACGGTCCTTCCGTCCATTCATTGGGTCCATCGAACGATTTTTAATGACAAGAAGTAAAAAAAAGGTTCATTCCAGATTATACAAGGACTGGAAGCAGCGAATTAACGGCGATTTTAAAAAAAGGATACAGCAGAATACTATCAACAGTGATGCTATACCTGTGAGCAGCACAAATTTTAAAAAAAAGTACCCCTCAGATCTATAAGTTGGTAAGTCTTTTTAAACTTTTTAGTTGGAAATATTTTTTTGTGATAATTTATCAATTCGATTTGATCAAAGTGAATTTATAATTTCCTCGAGAAAATTCGATATTTTTGAGCGATTCTTTTCCTAGAAAAAATTAAATTTAGTAAAAAGAATTCTTGAGCTTAAATTCAGAAATTTTAAGTGAAACTTTCCATTCTTACGCGAATCTTGGTCTTTTTAAGTGATCCTTTAACTTTAAAAACTCAACTTTGTGAATTTGTTAGAATCTCTTATAACAAATATTGTGTAAATTATGGAAGAGGTACGCGACACCTTGGTCAGTCTCACTGGGGCGGTTAATGCCGCACTTGCACAAATAAGATCAGTAGAAGCACGTTTGAGTGGGTTGGATGCTGCAACCTCTCAAATACGGGCTCTAGAAACGCGCATGGCGGGATTGGAGGCGCGACCACCAATTCCTCCAAGGGAAGCCGTACCTGCAGCGGTACCGGCACCGTTGTGCGGCCCAATCAACGAGAACGATCTAAAGGAAATTAGCAAACTACCTGATTGCGTCAAGGAGTTGCAAATTTTTAGCGGTGATCCAGCACAATATATCTCATGGATCCATAATGTGGAGTCCTTACTGAAAGATTATGAAATAGTACGAAACAAACCAATCTACCGTGCCATTCTCCAAAGTATACGACAAAAAGTTAGGGGCAGCGCGGACGCAGCCCTAATATCGTATAATATTTTTGACGACGATTGGGGATCAATAAAAAAATGTCTTTCCTTACACTACGCCGACAAAAGAGATATACGAACATTGGAGCATCAACTGATGCAACTCACCCAAAAGAACCATTCGCTAGACCAGTTCTATGCCTCTGTGAATCATCAGTTCTCACTGATAATTAACAAAGTAAAAACGGAAAATTATTCGGCAGAGACTGTGGACGTCCTTATTGGAAGTTATCGTAATAGGGCCTTAGATGTATTCATACGTGGCTTGAATGGCGATTTATCAAAGATGTTAGCCATAAAGAAACCGCTAACTTTGCCAGAGGCCTATTCAGACTGCCTCGACATTCAAAACCTCAATTATAGAAATAGCGTGATCCACCGTCCAAACATTAGCAATACGGTGACCTCTCCTGTGAATCAATTTTTTTCTAAAGAGCATAAACCCGAAGCTAGGCCTCCATTGCCACCTAGGAACTTTTCTCGGCCTAATCATTTTTATATCAAACCCCAACATTTAAAAGCAACGCCACCACCAGCACCAGGACCAAGGCCGCAGGAGCGGATGGAAGTCGATCACAGTGTGCAGACGAAGAATGTAAATTACATGAATCGTCCAGGCGGATCAGGACTGAAAAGATGGGGAAAGCCCCAAACCGACAATTATCCGCAGAAGCACCAGAGGTTGTTTCATGTAGAGCAAAGTGTAGAAGAAGAAGAGGTTGAAGCTTACCAAGACCAGGCCGAAGAGCACCTTGATGGTGAGCTAAATTTTATGACAGGGGCCTATCCAGCGTTCCATATATAGAGTATATAGCTGCAGATGGCTCAGTTCTCAATTTCCTCATTGACACTGGAGCCAATAAAAATTTTATATCCCCTTCTTTGACTTTTGATATAACCCCTGTAAATAACCCATTCACTGTTAATTCAGCAGCTGGTAACGTTCACATTACTGGAAAAATGTCTGGCAAATTTTTTAATGATATTGGTGAAGACTCTTTAATAACATTTTATGTACTGCCTGGTCTAAAAACATTTCACGGGATCATTGGAGATGATACCTTAAAACAGCTAGGAGCTATAATAGACAGGAAATTAAATGTCCTAACCCTCGGAGAAAATGTCAGAATTCCCCTTAAGAACAAAATTTCACAGCAAGTTAACCACTTCCCTACGATTGATGGGAAAATAAAGGCTTCAACGGTAAAAAGGCTTAAGACTATTGTAGGATCATATGAGGAGCTATTTCAACCCATCGATACCAGTATGACAATAAAAACTTCGGTATTAGCAGAAATAAGGACAAACACGGACGATCCTATTTATACAAAAAGTTACCCTTACCCTGCAAGCATGCGTGATGAGGTGGAACGGCAGATAAATGAGCTTTTAAACACAGGCATTATCCGTCCTTCTAGGAGTCCCTATAATTCGCCCGTATGGATTGTACCAAAAAAACCTAAACCAAACGGTGAAAAACAGTATAGGCTGGTTATCGACTTTAAGCGTTTGAACAGTGTTACAATTTCGGACGCGTATCCAATTCCGGATATAAATACAACCCTCGCTAATCTCGGCAAGTCAAAATTTTTCACAACTCTAGACCTCACTTCCGGCTTCCATCAAATACCCATGAAGCCATCAGACATACCTAAAACAGCGTTTTCCACTATGAATGGAAAATATGAATTTCTCAGACTCCCTTTCGGCTTAAAAAATGCTCCGGCTATATTTCAGCGTATGATAGATGACGTTCTCCGTGAATATATCGGTAAAATCTGCTGTTTACATTGACGATATTATAGTCCTTGGCAAAAATGAGGAAGAACATTTAAATAATATTGAAACTATTTTTTCGCGATTACTAGAAGCAAATTTAAAGGTAAATCTCGAGAAAACACAATTTTTAAAAACGGAAGTAGAATTTTTAGGTTACGTTATTACTTCTAATGGCATCAAAGCGGATCCAAAGAAAGTAGTGGCTATACAACAGATTTTACCCCCGGCAAATTTGAAGGAATTAAAAGGATTCCTTGGCCTAACTTCATATTACAGGAAATTTATTCAAGACTACGCGAAGGTCGCGAAACCATTGACAAATTTAACGCGAGGAGAAAATTCTCAAGTCAGTGCAAATAAATCCAGAAAGGTGCCAATTCAATTTGATGATGACGCGATGCACGCTTTTAACAGCTTAAAGGAACTTTTAACATCATCAGAGGTTCTGGCGTTTCCTGATTTTGAAAAACCATTCAATCTAACAACAGATGCTTCAAATGTTGCGATCGGTGCTGTTCTATCCCAGGGCGAGCCTGGAAAAGATAGGCCGATAGCATATGATCATTAAGTCAACCTGAAGAAAACTACGCCACCAACGAAAAGGAAATGCTGGCGATCGTGTGGTCACTCGATAGCCTTAGATCATCTATATGGTGCCAAAAAAATAAGAATCTACACAGACCATCAGCCGTTGACATTTGCGCTAGGAAATCGAAACCATAATGCAAAGCTGAAACGTTGGAAAGCAAGGATAGAGGAATACAACCACGAGCTAATTTACAAACCAGGTAAATCAAACCACGTGGCGGATGCCCTCTCAAGGCTACAGATGGAAATAAATCACTTACCAGTTTCTGAAGTATCCGATACTGGACAAGGACCAAGTACATCGCAAATGGCCAACGATGGAGAAGAAACGATAACAGCTAGCGAAGGGATAACCATACACAGCGCAGAACATGACAGTTCTGATCTTATTCCACATATTGAAGCTCCTTTGAATGTCCTCCGGAATCAATTGATAATTAAGGAAGGCAAAGATTTGTATTGCCACGAGGAACCACACCCTGGGTATCGACGCCAATATATTTCATTGATCCAAATAGAAGCCACCGCATTAACTGACTACTTAAAACAGTTGCTAAACCCCAATATTATTAATGGTATCAAAATCCCTGAGGAACATATTCAGCTCCTTCAGGATATTTACATCCAAAATTTTTCTAGATACAAAATTCGAATAACCCAAAGAGTTGTAGAGGATATTAAGAACGAGGAAAATATTTTTCGGATTATAGAAACAGAACATAAAAGAGCACATAGAAATGCTAGGGAAAATAAGGATCAGATCCTTGAAAAATATTACTTTCCCGGTATGAGTAAAAGAATAAGAAACTATGTCGAAATGTGCGAAAATTGCCGGTTAAATAAGTACGAGAGGCATCCCAATAAGCCCAAACTTCAGCCAACACCAATTCCTTCCTATTCATGTGAAATTCTACATATAGACATCCTAGAAATCAAAGGTACGAAATTTATCTCTTGTATTGATAAATTTTCAAAATTCGTCAAGCTTTTCCATATTCAGAATAAGTCCGCTGTTCATCTTAAAACCAAACTCGTGAAGCTCCTTCACTATTTTACGGTTCCAAAAATTATTGTAACCGATAATGAAAGAGGTCTCTCTAGCCCACTGATAACAAATTATGTCAGTTCCTTAGGCATCGAATTCTATAAGACTCCGACGCAAAGGAGCGAAGTAAATGGACAAATTGAAAGGGTTCACTCGACCCTTGTCGAAATTTATAGGTGTCTAAAAGCAGAAAATTCAGGCTTGAGCCTCAGAGAGCTGATGAATGTGGCGGTCGACAGATACAATAACTCCATACACTCAGTAACTAAAAAAAGACCAAGCGATATATTTTTTAACCGCGCTGAGAGAATAAATTATCAACAGGTAGAAAATTTCCAACAAAAGCTCAACGAAGATCTGAGGGGACTGATAAAAGAAAATGAAAAATTGAGAAACTTAAGAGTAAATGCATTCCGACCAGACCCCCAAAAGCTCAGCAGAGGGGAAGTTATATTTGTTAAAGATAAGCAAATAAAAGGTAAACAAAAGCCTATTTATAAAAAAGAAATAGTTGCAGAAGATAACAATGTAACAGTTACAACTATGTCTGGTCGGAAAATACATAAAGCACACATTAGAAATAAGAAAGCAATTTGAAAAAAAGAAAACACAGAAAGCTAAATGCTAGTATAAATTTTTTACAAAAAAAAAAAAACAAAAAAAACCCCAAAACCTATGCAGAGGGGATACATTCAAGAGTTATTACGGAAAAAATGGTTATCCTCTTAAAGGAGGAGGTTTCAATCCCATTCTGTAATAACTTCGAATGTCAAATAATACTAGAATATAAGAATTTTAGACTCCAAAAGCAAAAGCAGAGGAGATAAGCTAAGTATGTACCCCAAAAGCAAAAGCAGAGGGGATAAGCTAATCCACTTATCATCACAAACTTAATTTTTTTTTTCAGCATAATGAAACATATTAACTTTTGATTGATTTTTTATCTAGATTTTGACTTAATTATATGTTCCTTTTTTAAATAACTAATTTGAAGACAATTTTTAATTTTCAGCATAATTTTTAATAATTTAATTTTTAATAATTTCAGTTTTAATAATTTAATTTTTAATAAATTAATAATTTTTAATTAATATCCTAATGCTAAGCTTTTAAGTAATCATTAAACATTCTTAGCTATCTAGGCGATAATTAACTAAGTTAGGAGTTCAACTTGTAAGACAAGACCAACCAATATTAAATTCCTACAAACACCGTTGCAGAATTTTCCTGTTAAGCATAGCCAATGCATTGCATCTGTACGAATATAAGTCACCCCTTGTTTCAGTAAGAAAAGGAAGTGGATGGATTCTTAATGGGCATTTCAATCTCGTTCACATCATAGACCTGAATCAACTCACCATCTTGTCAAGCGATGTTCGTGATGCAGTCAACAGTAACGTAACTACTGCTGATGATATGTTTTTGGTGATGGAGTATCATCTCAATCAAATCGATCAAAATCTACATGAGCTGCGAGGGAAAAAGATGAGAAAAACTCGGTCGATAAATTGGATCGGCTCAGCCTGGAAATGGATAGCGGGTAACCCAGACGCTACAGACTGGAACGTGGTTCTTCAAAATGAACAAAGCATTGTGGAAAATAATAACCAGCAGTATAAAATAAACAAAAAACTTTTCGAAGCAACGCACGAAGCAATTACTAGATACAACAAGCTTGTCGAACTGTTTCAAAACGACATTGGTAACAACATGATGGAAAAATATGTGAAAATCCTATTTGCAAAGATTTTGATTCTTAAAGACCAAGTTCATTAAATTGTTCGTGCCTGTCAAATGGCGAGAAACGGCATCGTAAACACGAATTTGCTAGACGGTGAAGAAGTAAGCAAGGTCTTATCAGAATTCGAGACACTACCTTATGAAAACGAAATAGAAGCACTGGAATTTGCCACCCCTTCAATCCTTGTGAATGATACAATGCTGCTATATGTGGTATCTCTGCCGAAGGTCCAGCCTGAGCCCTACAACCATATCATCATACGAGCATCCATAGAAAACAACAGCCAAGTGGACGTTCTCTTCGACGAAATGCTGATAAACCAGAGAGAAACATTTGGAATCAAGGAAAGATGCTTGATAATTAGAAATTCGACAGTTTGTAGAACCTCGTCATTAACGAAACTTCCAGAAGACAATTGTGTGCCGCGAATCATTAAAGGTGGTCACGCGAATTGCACGTTTCGGACCAATACAGAGGAGATCATCGAGCTAATCAACGAAGATACCCTTTTCCTTTCAAATTTCAGGGGTATGGTGAGCTCTACAAACTTTTCTAGGTTTTTTGAAGGAACTTACATCGTGCAGTTTGACAACGAAACTGTCCAGGTCAACACAAAAACTTTTTCTGCAAGAACAACAACGAAGGTCCAAGCGATGCCCCAACTATTGACGAACATCACACGAGGAGGCAACAAAATTGACCTCAACTACCTTCATGAAGTCACCATGGCCAACATAAAGCAGTTGGGTAACCTAACATCAAACTTTAAGCTTTCTATGTTTTCAGATCTAACAATAATCCTTGCTGTTATCCTGATCTTAATATTATTTTGGTGGAAGTTGAACCACGCACTTAGATTTCAGACGATTGACCCAATTGTTATACAGATCGACGACCCCCATCCACAAGAATGTGAAACGAACCGGATGTGATCTGCGGGACGCAGATTTTTAAGAAGGGAGGAGTCAACGACACGCACATGCAAAGACAACAACACAACAGCGCTTACGCAATCATCACGTACGTGAGGATATTAAATTGCAGTAGTCTGAATATTTTGGGCAGCGTGTGAAATTGCAACGCTTGCATTTTCACACAAACGGTTGGCTTGTCTCTTTAGGGTTTTTGTTTGTGTAATTAAGAATTATTTTAGTATATAAACTTTATTTTAGTAATCATATTTTTTTAGTCTATTAACGACAATCAACCTATCGAATAAAGTAATCATTATAACGTTAACCGGCAGCGTTTAATTTAAAAAGGTATCCTGTCTGGCCCGTTGGGCATTGGCTAGGCTAGCCCTAGCCAATGCGGCCAACTATTTTTTTAAGTGTCCCCGGCCAGGACACGTTAACTTTCATATAATGCAAATTTAAATTTCAAAAAACTTTAAATTCAAATGTTTGTATGACAAGCAAAACCAAAAACAGCTGTTCTGAATTGTTTGCAATAGCAATTTACAACAGTATATGCTCACAATCATAAACTCTTGCAAATTTGCGTTTGCTACGATGCAACAAGATCGTGAATACGGTTTATATGCTCACAATCATAAACTTTTGCAAATTTGCGTTTGCTACGATGCAACAAGATCGTGAATACGGTTATTAAAAACTAATTTAAAAGTGGGTATTGTCAGACAACATTTTAATCTTTGTGAATTATGTGCACTTCAAAATTATTAAGCAGCATATACTTACATTAAGACAGACTAAATTGTCTGTCGTGTGAACCAGCTCTACGCAACATTGAAAATTTTGGTTTGCATTACACATGTTTTTTGATTGAAAACTTGCAATAAAGCACCAAGTATTGAAAAGGAGTGCAAAAATGGTTCAGGGGAGTATAGGAACACGCTCGCTCAAATAGGAGTAAAATACTCCTATAGGAGTACAAACGACATCACTGCTGAGTAGATACATTTTGTTACACAAATTGCTTACATAGCACTTTTAATTAAGCAACTTTAAGAAAAGTATATTGTCAAGTTTTAAGTGCACATTTCACATTTTTACCAATAACATGCCGGTATATCATATTAGGTCATCCAAACCTCTATTTATAGGAAAAATCGCTTTGGAAAAGCCAGTTGAATATCCTGTTAAGGTGATGGAAGCCAGAAAAGAGAAGCCGATCATCAAGGTACGAAAATTCACTTCATCCACCGACTTGGACACTGTACGAGGTTAAATTCGATATGGAATTCAAAATCTTTCATTAGTCTCATCATGCGGTCCTGTTTTTAACCATGGCATTAGAACATTATGCTGAGGGTACAAAGCTAACTGAAGATTGGGAGTCATACGGACTAACTATCGGAAAAAAAGGAACTAAAGTGAAACTATCAAATATAATCAATAGTACCTGGAGACCGATCCCTGCTCGGTCAACAATCTGATTTTATTATTTTAGTCGATGTTTTTATTCATAGCTATTTTTTGTTATGAAACTTGTACCTTTTCACCTCTAATGGTCATGCTTTCAAAATGATAAATAAACCGATGGGAACAATAATAAGAAAAAACTCAGAAAATAACGAATGGTATAGAAAAATATCAAAAACTCTAATTTTTTTTGGTGAAATAGAATGCCCTAAAATAAATTAATGGGATATGCCACAAACCCAAAATATTTCGTCTTTTGTATGGGGGCTGAAATATCTTATCTTCAAAGGATCATAACTCGGAAAATAAGAGTCCTATTGTAAAAATCCGAAAGGATATTTTGATAAGGAAGATTGTGGCTATTCGATGCTATTAATGAAAAGAATTTTACCTTTTCTTGTAGTTATGCTGTACAGCGTTTTCTTCAAATTCAAGCATGGATATTTCAAAATCCTGCAGGTGTAATGAAAGTTCTGCAATGGAGACGGATTCAGCGTCAAAAAGTACATAAGGCTGCATATAAGAATTAAAAAGTTAATTCCATTTTTTTTTTTTGTGCCTGAGTTATTAACCAAAATTTTTATTTTGATAAAAAGTGGGCGTGGCAATTATTGAACAAAGCCTATTTTTCGTTATGCTTTAGATACTCAAGCCTATTTTTTGTTATGTTTTAGATACTCATGATACAGATCCGCATACCAAATTTCATCAAAATATGTTGTACTATTTGTGAGAAATAGCTTTTAATTTGTTTTACTTGTATGGGAGGTTCCACGTACACCAGCGATATTTTGTCCACTTTCAGGTCATAGGTGCTAATAGCAAGTAGACTCCTTGCAGTTAAATTCAGAAAGATTGCTTTAGTAGTTTTCTTTTTATAGCGTATTATATTTTTTGTGGGCGGTGCCACGCCCCTCAACGTATTTTTTTAATATAACGTTATATCACATATTAATCCTTGATGGCAGTGTTAACATCTCCTACATTATCATTAAAATTGTTGGAGTCGTTTTCGAGTAATATTGAATTAAAATTTTCAATGGTTAAAAGGGGGGCGTGGCACTTCTTCGATACCGCTCACTTTTCGATTATTAAAAGGCATTTATAAGCAGTACCTACATTCCAAATTTCATCAAAATATCTTGTAACATTTGCGAGATAAAGCATTTTACGTATTTTGCTTGTATGGGAGGTTCCACGCGCAACTGCGATATTTCGCCCACTTCAAGATCAGAGATGCCTTATAGCAATTAGGCTCCTCACAGTTAAATTCAGAATGTTTGCTTTATTAGTTTTCTTTTTATACCGTTTTATATTTTTGTGGGCGGTGCCACGCCCTTCAACGAGTTTTCCCAATATAACGGTGTATTACATATTAATCCTTGTTTGCAGAGGTAACATCTCCTAAATTTTCATTAAAATTGTTGGAGTCGTTTTCGGGTAATATTGAATCAAAATTTTCAAGGGCTGAAAAGTGGGCGTGGCACTTCTTCGATCCCGCCAACTTTTTGTCTGTTCCAAGGTACTATCAAGCCGTACCCGCTCACCAAATTTCATTTAAATATCTTGTATAGTTTGCGAATTATGACTAAATCAATTTAAAAATTTAGGGCAGCGCCACGCCCCCTGGTGAGCATTTACAAAGTTCAAATCTAGCTCATTCTTCATTGTATGCTAATATCTAACACTATTCCAAGTTTCATTAAAATCGCTGCATCCGTTCTCGAGAAAAATTTGGGCACATATATATTTATAAATATATAAATATATAAATAAACATACAATTTTAGCTCGTATAAGAAGAGAAGATAACACATGACGAGAATATGGCAAAAGATATTGCGGGAACCCAGAGCGCATCCGCAGATGATGATCTATGGATGTGTGTATACCTCTGTTGCATATATAAATTAATTCGAATTCCTAACGAAGAATACCGTAAAAATGAGTCCAGCTAAATACGTCAATCATTATCGGCATATGTTAATGCAAGATCATTACCAACTGATCTTATTTGTTACCGCTATACAGATTGGATAATAGACGTTAACTATACAAAAACTATTGCTGCCATAGATATGTTTTTCGACAGGTTTCCAAACGCAAATTTTTCCCCTTGCCGTATTGTAGTGCTTTGACAACCCTTCAGCGTACAGCAAAAGTAGCAGGGATTTCGAATGCAGAATTATGTACATGGGTATTTTGCGGCGAACCTTTAGATCGTGAGGTGAAGAAAATGTTTTCGATTCCAGATCCGGAAATGGACAAGGAATATTCATATTTCCCTTATCATCGGGATATGAGTTTGAGTAATAAATCACCATTTTCTACAGTTGCTTGTCCGCAATTGCACTTATTTTGTGCTTGTGTACAAGTTTTCCTTAACGAGCGCGGAGCTTTACGTATCAAGGACGTTGTCGGTGTACATCCTGGAACCATATTAAGTGCAAAACTCGCAGCATACGCCTTAAGTTCACATAAAGAATTTAAGAAGAATACTAATACAACTACAGCTGAGCCTACCAATCGCGACCCTAAGTTATGGTTAAAATATTTTAAAACCTTAAACTTCGATGTCAATGACAATATGAAAGAATATTTTGAGAAAATTAAAGAAGGCATTACAAACCCCGAAAAAGGAACCGTAGGGGAATATATTAAAAATTGGGCCTGAAATGAAATGAAAAAAAAAACTTCATCAATTATCAGGCCTGTTCAGTTATCCGTGTAGTTTCAATTACTTTTCATTTAGGAGGCTTTTTGATGAAAATGGTGAGTTATAAAAAGTCGATAAAAAGTATTAGAATCTTTTTTGTGCAGAATTATAGATTCTACAAATAATATTGATTTGTATTTACGAAAAGGTAAAGGTAAGGTATGAAATATCATCGAAAAAACGCAAAGTCGAAAAATTCGACTTTATTGAATATTTTCGAAAGTTACTTTTTAATAAATACAAATCAATATTATTTGTAGAACCTGTGATCCTCCACAAAAAGATTCCTATACTTTTTATCGTGTAGCTCACCATTTTCATCAAAAAGCCTCCTAAGTGAAAATTAATTGAAACCACGCGGATTACGCAACAGGTCTGTTTCTTTGTCATTTCAAGCCTTTAATTATCAGATTTCAAAAATACACATAAGTTCATTTTGTTAATTGCTTATATTTTTCATTTTTTATAACGTAGAACTTTATATTTGTTTACCATACGATAGCATATGCAAAAAAAAAATAATACAATTTATTCTAAATCATTTAAAAGAAAACAAACATAAAAACAATTTTTTAATTTAATAATATTGAAATAAAGCTCATTTAAATAATAGTTATTAAAATAGTATACATTTTTAAGACACTGAATTATTTGAAAACAAAGTTTAACAAATCAACATATATAACTAAAACTAAAGGAATTCCAAACTTAAATGTTATTTTTTTATTAATGTAGAAAAAAAGATACATAAATAAATTTTCAAAACAAAATAATTGCTACTATTATTAAATAAGCAATATAAGGAATATATGTATTTTCATTCATATTTTTTAATTTACGGGTTTTCTTTTATTATTTTCCAAGTGAAATTTTAAATGTTAAATTACACAACTGGTGTCTTCCCATTATGTGTTAAAAATGCATTTCAAAAATTCAATTGATAATTGAAAAGTTTACTTTACAAAAAAAAAAAAAGAAGAAAAAACCATAGTTGCGACATATTTGCATATTCAATATGCTGCAGAATAATATATGTATAGTATATTGAGTTTTATTTTATAATTTAAGCAAATAATAAAATTTTATTTTCCTTATGATATGAGCTGACATGCATTTCGGTTTTATATGTTTAATAAGCTTGTTATGTAAATCAGAATTTTTTTCCAAGCTTTGATTTACGAAAGTCTATGTACAATTCAAAAATTATCTGTACAAAGCCAAAACAATACTTGCTTTGTTTGAAATAATCAATTTATTTGAAATTATGCTATGTATATTAATTTTACAATAAAGGAATTTACGATATATTGCAAAAGTGTGTAATGCCTATTGATTTTAATTAGTATATGCCGAAATAATGCACGACTAAGTCATTATCTAAATACCACTGCTGACATCCCTATACCGGAAATATCTTCCTCCTACTAAAACCAAGAGGTAACTTAAAAATGTAAGTATACAGGCATGTTCTCAATTACGATTTCGATCGGAAACGAAATGGAAACAATTTTAAGGTGCTCTGCGTTTCGATATTGAATACCACATAGAAATTGCGTTTCAGTAGATTGGATTGAAACCAATTTTATTTATTGCAATAAAATTCTAATGCCATTTTGGTTTTCGAAACGCAGAACACTTTAGGATTGGTTCCATTCCGATTCCGATCGAAGTTGGAATTCTTCTTCTTCTTATTATATGCTGAACATTAAGAACAACATAAGTATCGATAAAGGTCTATCACAGACTCTGGATCCTTTTTATAGTCCTAAGCGTGTACCATCAGCTCGTATCCGGGAGGCCGATATCAAATCCTGAACGGAAGACTGATGTTTTTTTCCTTCTTCTCGCATGATTTCAATTAAAAAAGGTCTTCTTTTTTTATTACCCACAATCGGTAAAAATGTCCATTTTATTCTAATAGTACGAGATCCGGCAGTAAAAAAATGTATCGATCGAGTTTTTAGTTAAAATCTAGTTTTTGCATATATTTATGAATGGGGGAACATATTTTTGGCGGGTTGCCTATCAAAATGTGGCCGCAAGTATTATCAAATTGCGATAACTTATAAACCGTGAGTCGCACGAGAAAAAGTGCCCAGATCTTTTTAATGGAGAGTCATATGCTCTACAAGTAATTTTAATTATATGTAAAAAAAAATTTACCGTTTAGGAGTTATTTATTAAAAACTGATTTTTTTACGTTTATTGTTTATTGCGTAAAAAAATCGGTTTTTAATAAATAATTCGTAAACGGTAAATTTTTTTTTAACAAATAATGAAAATTACATGTAGAGCATATGACTCTTCACAAAAAAGATTTTGACACTTTTCCCCGTGAGACTCACAGTTCATAAGTTATCGCAATTTGATAATACTTGCGGCCACATTTTGAGACGCAACCCAGCAAAAATATATTCCCCCATACCTAAATATACATATTGTTTGAGCAATATTTCACTACAATATTTGGCGTTAGCTCTTCCTTTTCTTTTTTCTTTGGGCGTTATTTCGTTTTTTGACGTTATTTCGAATTTTTTTTTAATGAAATACCTCCCAAATTACCGTAATAAGGCGTAATTTCAAAAATGATTATCGCCAAAATTTATAATTTGGGCGTTATTTCCTAGCGCCAAAATTTAGTTATCTTATAAACATAACTCTCAGAAGTTTTGCTTTAAATTGTTTTAATCAGCGTTTGACAAAGATGGCTTCTCCGGTTTAAATGCTTGTTGACTTGTTTTGACCTAGATTAAGACTTAAAAACGTTTCACAAGCACACTTTTACAACAGATCGTCAATACCCTTAGGTTTTAAATTTAATTTTACATTTTCAAAGCTATTTCCATATACGTAGGTATGTATGCACGTATGTTTAGCTACAATTGTATTTATATATTTTTTATTTATTCTTTTTACGACACAAGCAATTCCATTATTTTAATGTTTCAACATTTTAATTTAGCGTATTTTTTTATTTTATTTATTTATATGTATATTTACGTTTCGCATATGTAAATTTTGTTTACTTAAATTAGTTTACATAGTAAAAATTTATATAATTGTCAAAAAAAGTGAAAAACAATAGTAAAGTCTACAACTTTTAGTTGTAATTGTCTATATGCACTATATAAAATGTTAAAAAAATATTAATTCTAATGCAAATTTTACACATTCATTTTGCGTAAATTGATTTTTTTTTTCTTTTTGTGGGTTTTTTGTTTTGTTTTTATAATAAAATAAAAGTCTCTTAAGTGTAAAAAAAACCAGAAACATTTAATAGTTGTATGTTGCTATCAGTGTTTTTGGCTGTTCTTTGTTATGGTGAAACCAAAATATATGTAGGAGTTATAAAAGAAAATCTTGCTTGCATTTAACAATTTCAATTATAAAATTGCAATATTTACAAATGTATAAAAAAACAGTTATATAAATGAACCAACTTCCAAGTTTTGATTTCATTCATATGTAAATCTACAATGGAATGCAAGCAACTTGCAAAAAATAAAAGAAAAAAAATTTCTATTTTGCACACCCCTTATTTTCTCATTTAAATATCCGCATTGCTTCTTTACTAAGAACCTCCAGCAGTAGTTGTTGCCAGTGCAGCATTGTTGCGTACAGTCGTTACTACACCATTTACAACGCGCACTTCACGCACATAACAATTGCGACAAACACGCACCGCTTTGGTCAAACCATATTTGGGCAGCGGCGCTGATGAATTAGAACAGACGCCACAAAAAACTCCGCCACAATTCCGGCAATGATGACGACGTCGAAATGCAGTAAATAGCGTATGACAGGACATACAACGTGGCGCCTTATCATCTGGTATCCAAGCAGGTGGCGCAAGACGTGCATTGGATGATGGTGTTGCTGTAACAGTTATATCTAATTGATTATCGTTATTGTTATTATTGTTGCTATTGTTGTTGTTGTTAATATTATTCATATTATTGGTAATGGCGGAGGAGACAGTAATTGCGCTAGCGGTGGAATTAGAGGAGGCAGTGTTCAATATTGTGCTTGTTGTAGTTAAATGCTGTTGTTGACGTATCGTTGCTGGTGCTGGAAAACCAACAGAGACACGTTCAATCACTGGTGAATTACTTTCAGATGATGATGATGAATTGGTGGGTGAATTGCTACCTGTTGAATTATTACGATTGCGATGACGTTGTAGTTGTTTATACGTTGATGTCGTCGTCGTAGATTGTTGTTGCCGCTGTGGTGAGGAACGTCTTCGTCCATTGATATATGACGAAAGTGGACGCATATTATTACTACTTGTTGTGCTAGTGTTTTCATTATTTTCATGATCACCCAAACTACGACTACGTCCAATATGATTACGTATTGTAGAATTCGCAACGGTTTCATCACTTGTGCCCATATCGATTGTATGAACGCGTTGTATTGACGCACCACTGTTGCTATTGTTGATTCCACTGCTGCCTATTGAGTTGCGTGCACCACTAACAACAGCGCTATTGTTGCTTGCTCCACCACTATTGTTGAACACATTGTCCAGCTCGGGATTTACTTCCTCTGCTGAGTAAATGCTTTGATTTGAGCCAGCGCTCTCTTGTATCACATCATTTTCTGAGGCTCGGAATTCAAAAAGTTCCGATTCTTTTGTCTTTTCGGGTATATCAATATCTTCCTGTGCGGGTGACATATTCATAAGGAACACGCTGCGTAGTATTTGACGTAAGTCGGCAGCGAAATTTGTTTGCAATTGATCAGCTACGCCCGCTATGCAAACAAATAGACGATGCAGTAGATTTTCAGTGCTCCTATAAGAAATACAAAATCAAAATTAATAAAATTTTAATAGTTTTCTGAAACAGAAACGGATGAACATTATTTGGTACCAAGCAAGCATGGATCAGATAACATTGTTGGTTGGGCGTTATTTCATATTTCTAAACTAAATAACGCCCATAGTAAAAAACGAAATGACACCCTAATTTTTCACAAAATAAAGCCCAAATTTTTCTACTTACCAAGCATGGATCAGATGACATTGTTGGTTTGAGCTTACTGTTCAGTGTGTTTATGTAAAACACCAATAAAATTACAAAAACAAAACGAAATGTATAAAAGAAAACAAAAACTTTATTCGAAGACTAGTTGGCGTTGCTAGTTTCGAAACCCACCATAGGTCATTCTTTATACGCATTTGTCGACATACAGAAGAACTTTCAAGTCTACTACATTAAACCTTTAGCATGGATTTGTTGAGAATCACAGCAAATTAGAACGTAATAATCTTTTTGTTGTGATTCTCAACAAATCTACTCTATAGGCTAAAAATAGTATGCTTAAAAGTTCTTCTGGATGTCGGGAAATGTGTCTGATGAGAATGACCCATGGTGGGTCTCGAAACTATTAACGTAAACAACCTGTCATTGAATAAATTTGTTTTTTTTCTTTTATGCATTTTGCTTTGTTTTTGCAATTTTTTTGGTGTTTTACATAAACATATGGAACAGTAAGCTCAAGATAACAATTGTCATCTGATCCATGCTTGTTTGGTAGAAAAATTTCGGTTTTATTCTTTAAAAATTTTGCGCTTTGGCTTCAAATTTATTTATTTGAAAATATTTGGGCGTTATTTAGTTTTATATGAGCGTTATTCAGTTTAGGAATATGAAATAAAGCCCATAAAAATAACGAAATAAAGCCCAAATATTTTCAAAAAACCAAATTTGAAACAAACGGCCAATTTTTTCACAGCATAAAGCGGAAACTTTTCTACCGAACAAACATGAATCAGATGAAAAAATAAAAACGAAATAAGGCCAAAAATTTTAACGAAATAGAGCCCAAAATTTGGGCGTCATTTTCAAAATGATTTCGTTTTGGGGCGTTATTAATATTGTTTGTGCGATATTTCATTTCAATAATTGAGCGTTATTTGGTTTTTTTTCTAAAATTTAATAACGCCTTAAATAAAATCGAAATAAAAACGCCTAAATTTTTAACGAAATACAAGCCCAAATTTTTGGCGTTATTTCCTATCGCCTTATTTTAGTTTCTAAGCACACCAAACATTTAAATATGAACCAAAGTCAAAAAAGAAAATGTGAAATGGACGATAATGACAGCACTTTGTACTTCCATCAAGAGATGATTTAACTTTACATCCAGTAAAATTTGTATCAATGCTTGGGTACCCTAAGTAAATCAGTTTCAAAGGGTTAAACTCACTTAAACTTTTGCCTGCCCTCCGGACGTAATGCTAATGTACCATCACGAGGATCACCATCAGACAGAGAAGATGACGTACTACTGGCATCAGCACTCAAATTGTCACCGTGCATGGATTGCGTCAATTTGCTGGACCAATTTGATGTTGTATTGCTGCTGGTGACAGTTGTCATCACTTCTACACTTTTATTGTCTTCATTTTCGGCTGCCTCTAAACTGGAACGTTTCGAAGACTTAGAACTACGATGGTGATGGTGATGGTGGTGATGGTGATGATGCCGATGTGGTTGTCCATGGTGATGATGATGCCGGCTGGATTCACTGCTAGAACTGCTGCAATTGCTGCCGGCAGCCGCAGCAGTATTTTGTTCCCTTTCTTCTTGACTACTACGATGATTATGATGACGATGTGATGATGATCGATGACTTGAAGCTGACTCACTTTTACTACCACTACTAGTCGTTGACATGTCCAATTTTCCATTGGAACCATTTATAGCATTATCACAGCTTTTAGGGGATTTTGTCGAAGCTTTAATGGTTAATTGTTCACTTTCTTCTGATGACTCAATATGCGGTAAACGCATACGTGCACGTAATGAGGCTGTACTCGTTGAGGGCAAATTCACAGGCGCCACTTCGTTATCATTGTCAGCAGCTGCAACTGCATCGTCATTTGGATTGCTACCGAATTCATCTTCGCTATCGATAAAATTATCAGTTAAAGGAACTTCTTGCGGTTGGAGCAAATTGCCAAAATTTGTATTTGGTATGAGGTAGCCTGAAGCACAGTCTGCAGCAACTATATCTGATTCTTTAGGTAGATGATCAGAGTCATCATCTTCATTGACGTCATCATCGTCGTCATCTTCGTCAGTCCAATCTGTTGGAGATGTTGTCGATGTTGAAACCGCTGAAGAAGTTGTAGAGGCTATTGAATGCGATGGTGTTGGCGAAGCTGTAGGCGATACAGATGGTGTGGAAGCTATCGAACTGTCACCCGATACAGATGGCGCAGGAGAACGTGTGGCAGAGCGCATAGCATAAATAGCTCTTCTCGAACTAGCGCTGTTACTCGTCATATCACCACTGGCTGTTTTTAATACTTTTTTGAGACTGGTGCTGGGTTCTGTTATTGGTGTACTGTTGTTATTGTCCTGTTGTATTGCAATTGCAGTCGGAGTTGTTGTTGTTTCAGTATCCCCACTGATTTTATCACAGTTATTGCTGTTCTTGCTTGTGCCATTGTTGGTATTGTTGTTCTGTTGATCACTACTCGGCGCCTCAATGCTGCTGCTACCAACTGGAACCTGTAAAAGGAAAAAACAAATATTAATTATTCTTCGTTGAATGGTTATTCAATGCTTCTTCCTGCTACTTACCGTCAAATGGATATCTTCGTTTGTGCATAGCAGTCTCTCCAATTGATAGAGCTCATTTTTATTAAGTGCTCGCAGCAGATCACGTATTTTTATAAGTATAGTGCGAAAAGGACGGAACATTTCTGACATTAAATCTGCCGTCATATCCATATTTAATGGACCCTTGTGATATATGACTAGTCCAGCGATAATCGCCAGTCGTGGTATGGAAAACATGAGAGCTGGATCGAACGCATCAACCTTATCTTGATCGAGCAGACCAATTTTAAGTGCACGTTGCAGTGTTTCCGAAAATAGTACACAAATCAATTCCTGCATTTCGTGTTCGTGTTTTGTTTTCACCTGTACCATTGCGCTCACATAACGCAATTCGAATTCAGCAAAGAGCCGATCAAAGATTTTTAAACTTTCGCACAATTGCTCTGTCGTCGAATCATTGAGATCTAAATGTAGCGTTCTACTGTTTGGCACATTGTGGCGAAGGCACTGATCACGCAATAAATTACGTACATTACCCAGACTCTTCGTTACCGCCTGTGCTAGAGGACGCATTTCTTTACTTTCTTGTTCACGATTCATAATCGATGAACCAGCTGCTAAGCATTCAGCGCCAAACCACAGCTGACCGGCAAGATTTTCTTGTAAGACTTCTTCGGGAAATTTGGCGCGAAATGAGCGAGGATCACGATCTTCACCAAGTAGCTCTTCCATAATGAGATTTGTTATGGCGAGTACTTTGTCCTAATGACGAAAAAGAAAGAAAACGAAAAAGTGAAATTTGATTTTTACGAGACAACTACAGCAACTTACTTGGCTTTGCCTGAGACGGCTGACCAAACGTGAGCAGCGATCCGGTTCAGCACGACCATCGAAGCTGTCCAATTCACTGGCTACAGCTGTCAGTGAACGATCTGCATGATAAAAGCGTGCAAGTAGCGATTTGTCATCCGCCTAAAATCAAAAAAAAAAAAAAAAAAAAATTTGAAATAAGTAAACTTTTAGTATTGCAACTGAAAGAGATTAGTAAGGTTTCTTTTAAAATTAGTCATAACATTTACAATTGAATTTTATTTATAAGGGTTACGTTATTAACTTTTATGGCGCATTCGAAAAGCGCAACATTTAGTCACAAGATATTTTAAAGTGCAACGTCGTTAAAGCTCGGAAGAGCGTAAACAACAAGATAAGACGAAAATACCGGTTATCACCAGTTTTTATTAGCAATTAATCACCTAAGGGTTTATCTTTAAAGAACATAAATCATATTTTGTAATGAATTTATTAGATTGACTGCATTTCCACATTTGAACGACGCCAGAAAATTTTTTGGAAATAAAGCCAGAAAAATCTTCATACGAAATTCTGGCGCTATTTAAATTTTATTTTTGGAAATAAAGCCAACAACTTTTCCGGTGTTTTTTCCAAAATTCATGTTCTTATTTCCAAAAGTTATGAGGTTTACAGAAAGGAAATAACGACAGAATTTTGTATGGAGCTTTTTCTGCATTTATTCTTGGGGTAAGTAGCATATTGATTCTTCATAGTTTGGTGCACAATTATGTCCAACCAGAGTTCTCTACATCAAGTGGCATCATTGCAAAGTTATATGATAAAAAAACAAAACCAGAAAAGTAGAAAATCAGTGAAATTTCAAATTTTCAATAATCTTTAAATTTAATTAGCTGAAAACTAGAGAATTGGAGTATGCTAATTGTAGTATTAAGGTGGCGATATAATTTTAAACTCAAAGTAGGATGTTTCATAATGAAGCATCGAAATGTCCTAGTTTTCGTCGAAAACTTTTCGGCATAAAATCTGGAATGTTCAACTTCTCGATATAAAAACTTGAAAAATCTTACTTTTCGTTATAAATTTTGAAAAATCCTAGTTTTCGTATAAAAAACAGGGTGAAATGTCCAACTTTTCGCTGAAAAAATCAATTCTACATTTCGTTAGAGGCATCGTAATAAAGTGCAACCATACATATTTCTCAAAAATATTCTTTAAGAATATCTCAATAGGACAATATTTTACATAAGATATCATAGAAAAGTTCAAAAAATGTCAAAGCAGGTGTATTACTTTAAACAACTTTTATTATTTATTAGTTTATTTCAATAACTGGTAATATAAATACATAAATTACACACAATTATTTACAATGCAGTATTTCATTTTCATATAATGTTTAATTAGAAAATATAAATAAATTCAATTTTTTCTTAATAAACTTCTGTGGTGAAATTGCGACCCTCTTTATATCGAGTTTGAGAAACGATGCTGTAGATTTTAGGTACACTTTGTACGTGTCTTAATAGTAGCACTGTGCTTCACAAAACTCTGATCTTTTTGACTTTCGCTGATTCCGAATCTGGCAACCGTTTTTTCTTATCAGGTCTGAGATCCGAGTTATCCTTGATTTAAAGGGCAGAAAACGGCATCGAATAGCTCCAAGCTTTTTCTTTAAATCATATTATCAACTTTTTACGAGATATCATCCATTGAAGTAAAAGTATCGAAAATCCATGTAAGGGACTGCTTTAAATTTGTATGGACACTTTTATTTCAATATCTCGTCAAGTAATGGATCGTATTGAAAAAGTTAAATGTATGGTTTAAGGAAAAAGCTTAGGGCTATTGATCGTATTGAAAAAGTTAAATGTATGGTTTAAGGAAAAAGCTTAGGGCTATACGATGCCGTTGTGTCGCATGTGTCTGAAAATCTACACTATAAATCAAGAATACCTCAGACCTGATAGAAAAAAAATGTTGTCAGATTCGGAATCAGCTACCCTGAATTAGTCAGAAAGAGTTATCGAGATCAAATTCATATTGGTTTCCCTTTAATTTGTTGCACTGTGTAATTGCCTTTGAACAGTTAATTAATTTATTATAAACAATTAAATTAAAAGGAATTCACCGTAGCAACACTTTATTAAATAACTTACAATTAAATAGTTTACATATGTGCACATAAATTGAATCTACGGATAAACAACAACTTACTAAAGTCGGTTGAAGTCCAATTTCCAATTTTATATTTAATATTTTTCTAGATCAAATATATACTCGCGCATCCAGCAATTTCTTAAACTTTTGGCGATTTCAAGTTTTTTTCGTCAAAATATGAGAAATATATGGGACGTTTCACGTCAACTATGCCACCTGGCTGCCCAAAATCTGGTACGTCTAAATAGGTCATATGATAGCTCATTTTTCTTGATGAAGTGTCTGCTTCCGAATGCCGAGTGCTGTTTTTCAAAAAAAAGAATATGGCGGAACAATAAGGCGACAAGAAAGATGGGTAGTTGGAAAAAATCATCAAGTTGACTGGCTTATCACGTTATATCTCACAAACGACACAAGATAATTTGGTGAAATTTTGCAACTCGAGATCTAGTGAAACTATTTTGGAGCGAGCGAAAAGTGGGCGGGATTAAGTAAGTGACACGCCCACTTTTAAACATTTTGTGAATTGAATTCAATATATCTCGAAAGCGGTTTCAACGATTTTGATAAAAAGGTAGGATCACCTATTCGTAGAGATCAGTATTGATTTGTAGAATGTCAAAAAATTATATAGTCTCGCATATGGGCGTGGTACCGCCTACAAAACTTTAATACGTTATAATAACCGAATTAATGAAGTAATTTGTCTGAAATTTAGTACAGGGAGCTTACTACATATGAAGTTTTCTGAGCGAAAAATGCGCGAAATATCACCAGTGGGCGTGGTACCTCCCATAAAATTGAAATACGTTACATGGTATAACTCAAAAACTATATAAAATATTTTGATTCAATTTCGTTGGAAGGTGTGAATTATAAGTATCTTGATTAAATGAGTTCCATGCCCACTTTTTAACAATTGAAAATTTTAACTCAATAACGATCAATGCACTGTTCATCCGGTAGTTATTTTCATAATCCGCTCTCAGCTTTACCCAGGATCAACGTCGGGGAAGTGGCGGAATTTGATCCAGTTGTGTGTTTTTTTAATATTTTTTGTAAATTTTTTTTTGTAATTTTTTTAAATTTTTTTTTACCATAATTATTGAAATAATTTGATTAAATATATTGAATGGTAGATATAGCTTCCATATATTAACAAGAGTTAATGCGAAATTGGTATCAATCTAATTTGTCTTAAGTCGACTTAAGTTGTTTTTGTCATATTGCCATTGATAATTGTATTAACTAACGTACATTAATGTATTTAGTTTGTAAATAAAATAAATCAAACGTGTTTGTAATTTAATACTATAAATCAACAAACACTGAGAGAAAAGAAAAACACAAAATAAAATAGAAAATAATTTTCTGTTTTCGCTCGTGTCTATCATCATAATCATAAGCTACGGGGTCAACAAAACAAAAAATCTAAAATGCAAATAAGAAAGAGTATTTCTTGTTTACAAAAACAATAAAACAACAACAACAACAACAACAACACCGTCACAAACACAACAAAAGCAACAACACTATAAATTCATTAAAATAAACTGAGGAATATTAAAAAAAAAAACAAAAAACGTGGAAATACATATAATGAAAACAAAAAAAAAAAAATATGTTAAAAAGTAGTCAGAAAAAACGTACACCACCATACGTACGAGTATACAGAACGAATGACCTTCAAAATGCTAATGTGATAAAGCATATGTTTAAAGTGTAAAACCTTTTGATGGAGCATTTTACCACACGTCGTATGAGCAACAACTAAGTTAGCAAAATCAAACCAAACAAACATACATAACTATGTGCTTATACAAATATGTATTTATGTTAGTGTGAATAACAATCCTCATAAAAAGAAACCGTCTACAAAATAGCAATAATTGTTGTTGTTGTTGTTGTTACGAGTAATATGGCTAAAATGCCAACGTCCCCTAGTGAATTGAAAAGCCATTAAAGAAAAAAAATATTCAACAAATGGCGTTGTTTAACCTTTCAGTTGTGTGGGGATTTTTTTGTTTGTTTTTGTTTTTATTGTTGTACAATATCAGCAATAAAGAGAATTTTATAAATAGCAAGTTAAAAAAAAACAATAGACAACAAAAGCAAATGATAAAAATAATATCATAAAAAATGTATTTAAAAAAAAAAAAGCAACTAGAGATAACAGAATAAAAATTAAAAATAATAAATAAAAACTTAAAAAAAGATTGTTGCAAAAATTAAAAACATAAAAAGCCTTTGATATTATTGATAACAAAAGGCTCGGTTTAACCAATTTTAATTTTAAGAGATTCTGAATTGGGAATTGGTATCTGAGGACTTGCATACCCCATTTTCCATAAAATCGTACATGTTAACGTTTTTGGGAAATTCCCAATTAACATGAAATTTTCCATATCAGAGGAAAAAACCAAAAAACAAAAACAGTAATTTTTAATGTATTTTTTAATGCTGTATCCGAATCCGTCACCAGAATTGCGCTAGCTTGTCTGGATTTTGAGATATCCTTATCTAAAAGAGTGAAAAATACGGAATGTTTTGTACTTTAGATTAGGATATCTCAAAATCCAGACAAGCTAGCGCAATTCTGGTGTCCGATTCGGATTCAGCATCGAAAAATACATTTAAAATTACTATATTTATTTGTTGCTTTCGGTTTTTTCATTTGACATGGAAAATTTAATTTAAATTTGAATTTCTCAAAAACGGCCACACGTACGATTTATGGAAAATTGGGTATTACTCCTGAAGGTCCCCAGACACCAATTCAGAAAAAAAACCGCGTGTGGTTTCCCTTAAGATTAAAATCGGTTCCACGTAGCTGTGAGCACTATGTGACGCGGTTTTTCCAACATGATTTATTCTAGGATTAATGAATTGATGCTTATTCCATTGTTACAAAAACTGCCTAAGAATACATCAGAATTTTAAGAAATCTTAACGTAAAAGTGCAAAAAACCAGATTTTTCATTGCACGTAAGAATTAGCCCAATGTGCACAAGAGCAGATGCAGATCCGTTTCGAACCCGTAACGTTCATCAAAAACGAATTCAAAACGAATTTGCTTTTAATAATGTTAATGCTGTGTTAAAAAAAACATTTTGAAGCGATTCAAAATAAAACTAGTAAGGGTGGTATCTTTGGCCTGGCCAAAAACTAAATACCCTACACTGCATTTCGAGTATATTATTAGGAGAGTAAAAAAACAAATTGCTTATATGGGAAGTGCCATGCCTTCGCCTCTGAGCTTACCTTAATTTTGCGTAGAGCTTGCATTTACTGTTCTGAGTGTTTGAGTAAAATTCGGATAGGTTTTCTTAAAAAAATCTTTCAGTATAGCATTTTAAAACTTTTGCTTATGTGGGAGGTGCCACGCCCTCTAATCCTACTTCGCCTACTTTTAGCTCAGAGTTTACAATTAATGTTCTTCGTGTTTGAGTGAAATTTGGTTGGATTATCTCAAAAAACACTTTCATTATATAAATTTGAAACTTTAGCTTATATGGGAGGTGCCACGCCCTCTTGTCCGAGTTTACCTAGATCTTGCGAATAGCTTGCACTTATAGATCTGAGTGTTTGAGTGTAATTTGGTTGGGTTATCTCAAAAAACGCTTTCCGTATAACATTTTGAAACTTTTGTTTGTATGGGAGGTGCCACGCCCTTTAGTTGGAATTCGCCTAGTTTTTGCTCAGAGCTTGTACTTATTATCTGTAATATTTATGTGTATTTTGCTATTGTTATTGCAAATAATGCCCTTATTTTTCCATTTTGAATATATTTTTTGTATGGGCGGTAGGCGTGTCCGTTGACCGATTTTGCTCATTTTTAATCCCCCGAGCTAACTTTTACGAAGGAGGCAGAATACCAAATTTCATTGAATAATGTTGCTCAGTTTTCCCAAAAAATGTATTTCCACACACACCCACCCAGCCAGCCAGCCAGACAGACGGACATGGCTATATCGACTCAGGAGGTGACGCTGATCAAGAATATATACTTTTCCATACCTGCCACGCCTCCTTCTCCGCGTTACAAACGGAAGGACAAAGTGAATATACCCTGGGTGTAGGGTATAAAAACAAAATATACAACAATCCGCCTATGGTAGGATTCCAACCCGGTTAAATCCGCGGTGACGGATCCGTTTCGAACTCGAAACGTACTTAAATACTAATTCAAAACGGATTCGCTTTTAATAATGTTAATGTGGCATATATAAAAAAAAAATGTGAAAGGATTCAAATCTGGGTAAGTCCGTTTCGAACCCGTAAGAAACTTCAAATACGAATTTGCTTTAATTAATGTTAATAATGATAAAAAAATAAAATTTTTTTTGATATTTTTGTTTTAATGCGTATGATTTTTTGTAAACTTTTCAAACTCTGTTTAAAGAGACGTTTTTGATTCCAAATTTGAGTAGTAATTTTTTTGACAAAAGAAGGGAAGAGAAACAACACAGAATACTTATGAAAAAAAAAACAACAGAAATTTGTTTAACATACAAACTTCAGGAACATCAGATAAGTCTACAACATATAGGTCAAAAGCATAGTTGTCGAATGTTTGTAAATTAATACCCGGGATCCCTGGTTTGCCTCCTACCACTTTTGGATGCATTGTTTCTTATTTATTCTTTTTTTTTTAATTCTTTTTTTTTAAAGGCACGCACAGCTGCAAAAAAAGATAAAGCACAAAGAGAAAAACAAAATGCAAAGCCGTAACTTCAAGTTTTTTGTTTTGTTTACGTTTCGCTTTACATCATGCCATGGATGATAAACAAATTTTTCTATTATCAGTGTTCAAAAACCAACTTGTTATTTAACTTTTTCAACATTTTGGGTTGGGATGTTTCGGAGAAAGAATATGTATATCGATATAATTCAAAAAGGGTGTCAAAGATTAAGTTTCACAAATTTGTAAAAATAGCGTTAAAAACGGTATTTTTTACACTTTAAGATAGGGATACCTCAAAAGCCAAAATTGATAGAGAAATTCTGTGACCTGATTCAGAATCAGCATCGACGAATACATCGAAAATGACTTTGTTTTTATTTGTTAATACTGTGATATTAAAAAAATTCAAAAAGAAAAATCATAAAATCTCAAAATCTCCTGAAGAGCAGTACGAAGTATTTTCCGATTTCAGATATTTAATCTACATACAGTCAGGAAACTTTCTGCACACTCAGCTTTACTTTTGATTTCAGGAAAACTGTGGCATAACGAAAACGGAAATTAGCAGCTAGGAATTTGGGAAAAACTACATTTTCATGCTGATAATAAGTTGCATCCTGCAAGGTGTGGGGTACTAAAGATTTAAGGAATGTTGATACAAATATGTCAATTAAACATATTATAAAAGTTACACATTAAAAACTAGTCACTAACCAAAAGAGTTTAAGTAAAACTAGAATCGCCTAGTGGTCAAAATTCGACCACAAATTTTGGTACTTTTTGGACACTTTGAGTACTTTTTTTTTTGCTATTTGGTACGAAATAGAAAAGCTCATTTATAATCCCTGGAATAATTCAAGCGAAATATAAACAAAACAAAAAACATGAAGTTATGCTTTTTGTCCTTTCTTCAGCTCTGTTTGACCGTGTATTTTGTTGTCGTTAGTATTAATATATTTATATTTTATTTTAACCGGCTTAAAGTCACTTTGTGCACATTTACACACAAATACCTTTCTAATGGTGTATAATTCAAAGTCGTGCTCCATTTCTAACATAGTAAAGAAGGCAGGACAAATTTTTGTCTTGCGTATTAATATATACTTAGATTAAGTATGATTATGATTGAACAATAAAACCATAAGCCGCATTTTTCTAGCTGTTAACATTCGCGTTATGAGTGTTTTGTTGCATGCAGCAAATAGAGTAATTAAAAATGCTGGCAGACAAAGAAAAAAAAAAAAAAAAAACAAACCAAATAGGATAGTAGTGGGGCTGAAAAAGACAGCAGCCGCAATTGTTAATGCTTTTGACTTTTAAAATACCGAAATATAAATTCCGAAAAAAAAACGAACCATTATGACCGAAAAAGCAGTTAAACCTGTTTATTTTTTCGTTTAATCTCAACTGCGTTTTATACAAAAATGGTTATAAAAAAGTGAAATAAGCAAAAAATCCTAACTAAAATAAAGTTATTCACAACTGTTGACGCAGAATGAATTGCGCAGTTGTTGATAAAAAATGAGCTCAAAGAAAACGAAAAATCATCAACTGGTTGGTGTATGAGAAATTGAGCGAATAACTGATGAAATAAGAGAGTGGTAAGTGGCAAGTTGGCTAAAACACAACAACGCAACAAAAGCACAATCACCTTTCAAACAACCCATTTATATTATAATGAGGTCAAAAGACAGCAAAATTCATTCAACTTTTAGAAAAAGATTTTAAATGAACAGATGTTTATTTTCTGGAAGAAATTTCTTAGAATTTGATAAAGTTGGTAGAAAAGAAAAATTTTTTTTAAACTCCTAATAGTGCTAACTATACTTTAGTTTTAATATTTAAACTTTGAATTTTTTATTAGCAATCTATGTTACATTATATAAATTCCATTCATAGAAAGTCACTGGGTGCAAATACAAAATTGAAATTTTAAAATATGAAGATTAAAATATTAAAGTAGGTATCAACTAAAGTAATGAATCAAATGCAGTTTTTAATTTTTTTTAGAAATTTTAGTTTCTAACCACCTCAAAGTTCATTGAAACATCATATTCAACAAAATTGTTGCCAAAATTTCAAGTTAAAAAACCTTTAGTTTGCACCGTTTCACAACTACGTACTTGTCAGCCACAAGAGACAACACTAACCACAAGTGTGATGTTGAACGAGAGTATGTTCATATGTAGGCGTCTCAAAACAGTGAACAATTATAACCAACTCAGGCAGTGAACTCATTATTCTTGGTCTTGGCTTAAAAGTTTCCATCCACAGTTTTGACAAAGTAAATTCATTATAATGTTGTCAACGTCATTGTTTATATTTTAGTCACCTCGATAGAGAGCTCATAGCACATTCAACTCACATCATCAAAGCTGATTCATGCATTGGGCATAACTCTGTACGACGCAATTAATTTCTCAAAATTTTGCACAAACTTTGTAATTAGCATTCATTACTTTTTGTCATTTATAGCTGCTTATTACGTTAAGTACAAATCAAATATTTCCTTGAATAAATGTAATTATCTACGAAAAAAACCTAATTTTAATTAAAGTTTTTTTTTACCGCCATCATTACTAATTATTCTAACGAATTCTAACTGTCAAGATTCGGAACGAAGTGCCTGCAAAAATCAAATAAAGTGAAAAACTCAAATGCCAAATTTCAAAAAGGTAGCTTTAATTTTGAAAAGTCTTGTAGATAGGACCAATGGAATGATTTTTGACAAATTAAATAGAGAGAGAGGGAGAGAGAGAGAGACTTTGAGAAAACGTTCCACATCTCAAATAGAAAGCCTAATTTAGATTCACAGTTGATCAGAATGGCGAAGCAATTCTTTAAGCAGAATTCCGACACTTTAATACGAGATAAGAGCAGGTATGTACCTCAAAATCTACTACACAAAGACTAAAGAAGAAACGTTACCTGAAGAACAATGAATTCCAAAGAGTACCAGATCGTTCTGATGAAAAGCAGCTGGAGGCTTTAAAGCAAGCCCGGAAGTTATATAAAGATTTTCTGACTAAATTTAACAGTAGCGTAATTGATGATGGAACACACGTTTAGGCAGATTTCAAACAGCTTCCGGGACACGAATGTTCCACCTATGCGGAGGAGATTTCCCAAACATTATATGGTTAACCACGCCATATGCACCTGCGGTCTGAGAAGCAGTTTTTTTTTTTTTTTTTTTGTAACACCGGGCACAATGAATTCGAAAATTTTTATTGGCGAATGTCTTGAAAAACGTTTTTTGCCATTGATTCCTGGACACAAAGGTACTGTAATATTCTGTCCATTATAAGTGGTACAAGAGCAAAAATAAGCATTTTGTTCCGAAAAAGGCGAATCCATTAAGCTGTTCAGAGTTTCGATCTTTTGAGAGATATTGGGCTCTAATGAAATTGGAACTTTAAAAGAGTAATAATGTTGCAAAAACATTACAAGATTTCAGAAATAAGTGGAGAAGGTCGTACGGTACCCGCGACGAAACCACTTTTGTACACTTAATGAAGGGTCTAAAGAAAAAAGTAAAATATTTTTATAGAAAATAAATATTTGATAATATTTTGTAGGTTATATATGAGGCTATGAGCGCAATAGTGGCCTAACCCTCACTTTGTTAAAAAATCAAAAGCAAATAACTTGTGCTTTTATCGACTCAGGATATGTGCTTTTGCTTTATCAACGAAGTAAAGGTTAGGCCACTGTTGCGCTCATAGCCTCATATATGAGTAGTATACTCATAAATAAAAAAAGGAAAAAAAAAATTTTTAAATTCATTGGTTATTTTTTTATTTACGAAAAACAAAGTATCACATTTTTCTGGGACAGTCCTTAAACGAGGGGCACTATTTATGTTTCGGGAACTGGCAACACTAACGTCAATAGCTAAAATCTGGCAATACCATAATAAAGTTTGAAATTTTTTAGCATAAACGTACTCACAACGTTTTGATGCACAAGTGCTAGCCAGCCAGGCAGACAGACGGAGTTGGCTATATCGACTCAGGAGGTGACGCTGATCAAGAATATATATACTTTTCTATATCTGCCACGCCTCCTTCTCCGCGTTACAAACGGAAGGACAAAGTGAATATGCTCTGGGTGTGGAGTATAAGAAACCTGCGAAAGTCCTTTCAAGTTTATACAATTTTAATAAGTTCATGCCCACCACTGCAACACAACTTTGCAACAAAATTCATATAAGAAAATTCTCTAAAACTTAAGTTACAGCCAACCGAATAATGAGGAAACACTTAAAGCAATTGTGTCACAAAAAGCTTTCAAAGGTTCGCTTTAAATTAACCTACTTTGCCTATATAACTTAGTTTGAGTTCAATTCAATGAATCTATTAAGGGAAATACCATCAACTGTCGTTTCAATGAAAACTTTCTTTTGCAACAAAAGGCGTTGGCGGGAAAAAGTCATCATCGTAGTTAGGTAGCATGTCGAAACCATAGAAATGCCATTAAAAAACAATTTAATTGAATTCATTCCTCGATAAGATTCACGCAAGCCTCAAGAAAAGAATCGCGATAGAAAATGAAAGCAATCAATGCAAAAACTAAAGGCTAAAAAAACCCCCACATTAAAAGTGTGGTATGGGACATCATTGCGGAAATTTTTTAACATTGGAAAAACCAAACTAAAGTACAGCACATGGCAGCAATGTGCAATCTAACAAAGGAAGAACTACAGGAATTAAAGTCAAGTATGCACTGCTGCTGCTGCCGCTGCTAGTGCAAAACATTAAACGACACTACGCTGTCAACAAACAAAACACAAAAAAAAATATCTCATTTAAAAAAAAAAAAAAAAAAAAAGGAAAAGTTATTTTGCGCAATTAACTTTAATTGCATTTTAATTGCGGAAGCACAAGGGGTGAACGCGAATTTAAAAGAACAACACAAATCTCAACAAATTACTACGATAGCTTGCAACATTCATTTGTAGAAATAGGGTACTTTGTGTTGACCAAAACTACATCTAAAACACTGTACAACAAAAAGCTGATAGGATTTTTGATCTCGGAAGTTCTTTCTACAAATCATAAATAACACAGGGCAACAATAATCTTGCGGCGTAGAGTTTCTGAGTCAATTTTGTGTAATGATGGCTTACTGAGTACGAAAATAATATCAGATTCACCGAATTTACTCTAGTTCTCCAGATATCATTGCAGAAAGTTTTGAGGAATATTTGAAGATATGTATATCACGCTAAGAGTAAACAGTGTAATTCATTTTTGCTATGTAGCAGAATCGGCTTGCATTAACCTTCCCCATTAAGCCTTACTTTTCAACACTTCCAATTAGAACCTTACTTCTCGAGTTATCACCCATTGAAGCTTAGCGTAAATCCGGAAGATATGGCACCACCAGGAGATATGGCACCACCGGGTGATATGGCACCACCAAGTGATATGGCACACCTGGTGGTATGGCACACCAGGTGATATGGCACACTAGGTGATATGACTCCCCTAGATGATATGGCACCCCCAGGTGGTATGACACCCTTTTTAATTTCATTACTTGCAGCTTTTGTGTCATTCAAATATGGACAAAATTTAATTCAGTTCAGAATGACGCACACTGGGGCTATAGAAGTGATTTGGTTCAAAACCACCCAGACATCGCAATTTTCATCGAATTATAAAAATTCTTATAGTGGGATATTCGTTTTGTCATACTAAAGAATGGTACGAAGCTTAATTTCCTAAATGTGACCTTATCAATTTACCGAGTGACCATGAAAAATGTAATTCAATGTTCAAAAAATAGAGATACCATTAAAAATCTTTTTTTACTCAAGAGGAAAGCATCTGACGAAAAAAGTGTACAAGACAAAAAATGCTTAGAATCGTCCAAGCAATTCGTGAGTTTTTTTGGATTTTTTTTTTGGAAACTTTTTTTTTGAATAATTTTTAAAATTGTTTTTCTTTGCATGTTTTTCAAAAAAAAAGTTTGAAAAAATTCCAAAAAAAGTCACACGTATTTCTTGGACGGTTCTAAGCATTTTATGCCCAGTACACTTTTTTCGTAAGATGCTTTCCTCTTGAGTAAAAAAAGATTTTTGCCTTCCGCGGGCGTTCAAAAGCCAAAAACTCCCATTTAGCGTCCGAACCCCATCTTGAGTCATATTTAGGAAATTAAGCTTCGTACCATTCTTCAGTATGACAAAACGAATATCCCACTTTAAGAATTTTTATATTTCGGTGAAAATTGCGATTTGTGGGTGGTTTTGAACATGGAGTCCCCAGTGTGTGACGTCGTGGTAAATAGTTTGTTTGATTGCAATTGCTATAATTTCGTGTGTGAAATTTAAAAAAAAAAAATTGGGAACGTAAACTGCTTTTTTTTTGCAATTTTCGGCATTTTGAATCAGTCAAATATTAATTTTAAATTTTATTAACATTATCATGTGTTTCTGCTGTACAGTGTAATAATATATGTTCTATAGAGGTTCAAGCGTGCTAACAAGAATAACTCAAGTGCTTTTCAAGTCATGCATTGATTGTCTGACGGTGATTTATTTTCACCGCCTTTATGGGTTCTCGTTTAAATTGAACAAACGAATATTCAACACAATACAAGGCAGTCGTTTTGTCTAATGGTCCGTCGTTCGTCAAGTGTTTAGCGGCAAGTTGGCTGTTGACCTTTTCATATACAGTATGTATACCAATTGATGAACCGTGTCTTTAAAGAGGTAAGGTCACAAATTACATTGAGTTTCGCACACTTGACTGCCATGTGATTTTATTTTTTATTTTTTGTCCTGTGCAACAAAAATTGATATCAATTGAAGCGTTGTGCATTTGCATTAGATTCTAGGAAATATCAGGCATTTAATAACAATTTAAATTTAGTTAAAAGTAATTTTTTATGCAAATTGAGCTATTGGGGAAATTTCTAGACATTGACATTGATTTTGATAAATTCAATAATTGAGTATAGAAAATGTAGTCATTTGAATACATAATAATAACCTTTTGCATTAATTAAATAAATAAACTTCAATTGGCAAAATTTAATATTTAATTTAATAAAGGTTTATAAAAAATGTTTATTTATTGATTCAATAAAAACGATTCTTCTGAATTCCATGATTACCCCTGAAAATTGAAAGATGGTGACAAAAAAGTGCGCTGAGAACTTTTCTAAATTTTTCAAGGTCGCTCAAATTCGTTTCATGCGAATCAAGCCATTTTAAACAGCAGTCTAGTTAAAATAACAATTTTTTTCACTTGATGGCAAATCAAAAAGGGATATGGTTGAATCAACAAGTTGGTAGTTATTTTAACTATAAAAGTTTTGTATTGCATTATAATAATAAAACGTTTGCAATAAAATATAGTTTTCGACATTTCACACGTCACATAATCATTGAAGTTATAGGACAATTAGTCGTATTGTACATGGCAAAAGGAATGACTGTTATAAGCAAAAAATAAAAGTTGATTTTAAGCACATGAGCGGAAAGAAGTTGAGCAATAATGTTCAATTCTAAGAATAATTTTAATTTTACATTTAATGCTACAATACAATATCAAGAATATCCAACATTTTTTTCGTAGAAAAATTTATAAATATCATAAAGCGAGGCGTTTAAACTGACAGATTCCACACGCAAACGTTTGGCACGAAAGCAAAATTATGGAAAAATTGATTTTACGCTATTGCCAACATAATAATGCAACGTTTAACGTAATGTAGCAACATTTCAACAATACGTTTGCGTACATATCAATGAAATATAAAATCTTGGAGAAAATTAACAAAGAAAATTGTAAAACAATTACATTTATTTCATCTTAAATTGCAATATACGTTACGTATTTCCATAAAAACTCTAAATAGGAAATATTCTTGCAATTACAAAAAGTGCAAAAAAATGTAATTATTTACGTTACGTGGTTTATCGTCATGTTTAAGAATAAATTACTCAACAAACTGACGTCATTGAATGACAGTTAAAATAATACAATAATTTACATGCACATTTGTGTCGCCTGGTTAACAAAAAAAAAAAGATAATTTAGAGTGAACCGAGAAAATTGTATGAAGCGCACAAACCTGTTGCTATTTTTAAACCTCTATTCAAACTTAGAAAAAGTGTAGAAATTCTAATACACAACGACGTCACTGACACTGTAGAAAATAGCGACGCACAATGTAAAAATAACTACATGTTCCAAGAAATGGACGTCACAAGGTTAAAAGCGGAAAATGTGTTATTTTTACAATGACATAGGTTAACAAAAGCACATATATAAATATTGGCTACCTCAGTCGACCATATTATGATGACGAGTATTAAAATAATTAAGTATATTAACATAACACAATATAAACAAAATAATTATAACAGGTAAATAACGGCGGCGTGATTTATTTAAAGTAGGGATACGTGTTGTTGTCACGAAGCAAATTATTAAAATTAATTGATTTTATGGGCTGTGCAAGTGTCTTTTTTTAAATGCAGGCACGTGGAAGATAACAACAACGCCATTTAATTGCCGATAACATCAGAGTACAAGCACTATATGCATACGGGTATAAAACTTTATGTTGACAAGTGTAGTCGCTGTAGTCAACTAAGTATTTGATATGAATGGAATACTTTCAAGAGACTACAACAAGTGACAATGACGATAGCTATAAAAAAATTTTCATATCAGCTTGTTTCAAATAAAATGATTTAGTCATTACCAAAAGGTCATCTTACAAAATTGTTTATGCAAAATCCAGTTCAAAAAGCTCGAATAATTTTCAAAATTCGAAATAATTGAGAATGTTAGAAAGCCCAAAAATTTTATATAATTAGAGGAATGTGAAAGCAAACAATATGAAAAAAAAAATTTAACATGTCGAAAAGTTTGGAAAGATTGAAAAATTTTTCAAATTGTTAAACAATTCGGAAAATGTTTTGAAAAATTAAAAAAAAAACCTAATAATGTTGTAAGATTCGAAAAAGGCGAGAAATTTTCAAAAGTCGACGAATATGTAATATACGTATATACATACTGTAAATAAAGTTAAAAATCGTATAAACAAGGAAAAATGCATAAATGAAAACAAAAAAAAATTTTGGAAGACTGGTTTTCGTTACGTTTCAAAGATCACCCCAATCATAACATCAGATGAATTTGACGACATCCAGAAGAACTTACAAGCTATACTATATTTAACCTTTAGCATAGATTTGTTGAGAATCGAAGCAAAAACGAAATAAAGCACATGCAAAAGTTCAACATTTTTTTTTTCTCGTAAATGTATTTACTTTTTGCTGTGACTCTCAACAAATCTATGCTAAAGGTTAAATATAGTATAGCTTGTAAGTTCTTCTGGATGTCGTCAAATTCATCTGATGATATGATTGTGGTGATCATTTGTTTTCCTTTATCCATTTTGCCTTGTTTTTATACCCTACACCCAGGGTATATTCACTTTCCCCTTCAGTTTGTAACGCAGAGAAAGAGGCGTTCAGATAAAGAAAAGTAAATATATTCTTGATCAGCGTCACCTCCTGAGTCGATATAGCCTGGTCCGTCTGTCTGGCTAGCTGGGTTGCTGGCTGGATGGGTGGCTGGGTGTGCCTGGAAATACATTTCCTGGGAAAACAGAGAGATAATTCATTAAAATTTGGTACAGTACTGCCTCCCTCGTCAAAGTTAGCTCATGGTTAGCTCGTTCAACGGACGACCGCCCACACAAAAAATATATTGAAAATACAACTTTAGGAATATTTTTCACGACATTGCTACCGAAATACACACAGATACTACGAATTGTAAGCGCAAGCTCTGAAAAAGAACTGGGCGAATTCGGACAAGAGGGCGTAGCACCTCCCATATAACTAAAAGCTTCAAAACGCTATACTGAAAGCGTATTTTACGATAATCAAACTAAATTTTACTCAGACACTAAGAATTATAAATGGAAGATCTCAACAAAAACTGGGTGAAATGGGACAAGAGGTCGTGGCACTTCCTATATAAGCAAAAGCTTTAAAAAGCAATACTGAAAGCGTTTTTTGAGATAATCGAACTAAATATTACTCAGACACTAAAAACTATAAATGCAAGCTCTCGAAATAAACTTGGTGAAATCAGACAAGAGGGCGTGCCACCTCCCATATAAGCAAATGCTTCGAAACACTATACTGAAAGAGTTTTTTGAGATAATCGAACCAAGAGGGCGTCGCACCTCCCATATATGCAAAAGCTTCAAAACGCTATACTGAAAACGTTTTTTGAGATAATCCAACCAAATTTCACTCAGACACTAAGAACTATAAATGAAAGCTCTGAGAAAAAACTGGGTGAACTCGAACAAGAGGGTGGGGCACCACCCATATAAGCAAAATTTAAAAAAAAAAATGCAGTGTAGGGTATTTAATGTTGATTAAACCAATTGCGAGATGGATTTCCGCAATATGTACAATTAAACTTTGTCGTTAACAGACAAAGCAAGAGAATTAAGACCAAGTATTCAATGGAGTCTTGACCATTTCTAAGATTGTTCAATTAGCCGTTCTAATGGTTAGCACTTATTTTGAGTGCGAGAAAGAACCATTTTTAAAAAACACAAGGTGACCATCGTAGTTTAGCGAAATTGGTTTTTGCATTACAATTTGTTTAAAAATTAAACAAAAAACAACAATAACATCAGAAAACGAGCAAATTATTTGTTTTAACAAAAATAAAGTCAGTTAAGAAAAAGTAATAAGCACAACAACAATTTAGCTCATTTAAACTCAAGGGTGCAATTAAGTTACAAACTTTGCGCCTCTAGAATACTCTAATACGTCGCACTATGGTTTTTTTTTTGGACAAAAAAGTGTACACAAAATAAAATTCACTACAAGGACACATTTTCTTTGAAAAAATTAAACGCGAAGTTAAAGGTTATACATACACCTATCTGAAAAGAAAATGGGCGGTGCCACGCCCCAAAAACAAATTCGTAATATTCGTCATATCTCCGAAACTATTAGACGCAGAGAGATAAGATTCGGTATCTTTGTAATGTGCATGTAACAAACATCCACTGAAAAAATGGGCGGTGCCACGCCCTACAAATATAAAACTTATCATATCTCCGAAACTATTTGAGCTATAGGGATGAATTTCGGGGTATATATAAAGGGTAGTGAGTCAAATAACATTTGTTGAAAAAAAGGGCGGTACCACACCCAACAATGAACATATACTTATTAGTTGCCACTCTGTTCTATAGGAAACAAGTTCATCCATGTTGCTCTGCCTGTGGGCGTGGCACCACATATTTATTGAGCAGACATTATTTGTCTTGATGATTTTTGTATACATACCGAATTTCATCTGCATGGGTCAAATAGAAAATAGTGAATTATTTTTGTGTACACTTTTTTGTCCAAAAAAAAACCATAGTGCGTCGTTTAACTTATAGTCAACGCCTAAGTGATGACGTCAAAATGTTGTGTTGTTGTTTATGCGTTGTTGATGGCTTAAAGACAAACACTTGTTGTTGTTATTGTGTCTTCTTTAGGTGTTGAAAATTTATTACTCCTATTAATTTCATATATAAAAGAGGTTACACGATGTGATTGGTGGTGCCATCAGAGCACATTTTGTCATTATGCAGATAGATAGTCAAAAAACATCAAAGGTTATTTTAAAATGCAAATTGGCTTTTGCTAATGTTATATGATGTGTGTGGTTTTACATGATAATTTTATAGGTGTTCAGGTAATCAGAAAAATAATAAATTTTTCAAAAATTAAAAGTAAAAAATCTAATGGAAAAGTCATGTAGAGTACTCGAGGTCATCGCAAAGGATCGGTTTTACAATGAATACAATACTGGAAACTTTTCATGGAATATTTAAAAAAAAAAAAAAGAATTGTAATTTTCGATGTATTTGTCAATGCTGAATCTGAATCTCGCATCAACATCACTATATCTTGCATGATTTACGAGATATCCTACCCTAAATGTTCAAAAACACGATTTTCGAGGTTGTATAGAATACGCACGAAATTGTTTTGCTCTTTTCTATTAAATTCATCATTTAGTACTGTTCTTCGTCTTCAAAATGTGCTATGAAGTGGTCTTGTACGACTTTTCTTCAAAAAGTAATGAGATATAGCGATTCTGATGCTAGTTCCGGCTTCAACATCGACAAATATGTATACCTTAAATGTGTATAAAGAACTCTATAGAAAGGTTTTTTTCAAAAACAATTGACTATGATATGATTTTACCCATTCACAATTGTATAACAAAAAGTGCGAAAAGCAAATACTGAGTCACCAGCTAAAATATGGAGAAATAAAGCACAAAGTATTAACATTTAAAAGCAACAAACAGAAAACAAAAAAAAAAAAAAACAAGCAAAAAAGCCAGTTAGCCTTGAAAAATGCTTTAGGCGCCACATATAACAAACATTATTTGAATTGAATTGCATAAAAAATTATGGCGCCCCAGTGCAAATGTTATTTGGGACTAAAATAAGGAGCAGAGCACAGAGAACAGTAAGCGGTGGAAAAAAAAAATGTTAGAGGGCAAAAATCAATAAATTGCAAACCAAAATATTTAGTTCAAATTAAAATTGCAAAGTCAAAGCAGCAGCACAAAGAATTATTTTGACCTTGGCAGTGACAATTAAGGAAAATCAGATATGTACGAGAATTCTAAGATGCAAATAAAAAATGAATTTTTATGTGCGAATGTGTCTGTCGTGTGAACATAAATTTAGTTATAATTTCATTAAATTGTACATTTCAAACATTTGACGGTATTGAATTAAATTCAATTTTTTTATTGCTCAATGTCAAAATTAATAGCACATTTTCCATATACAGATTTGTAAATGTTTTTTCTTTTTTTGGTTTTTTCAAACGTATAATGGGGAAATTGAACTGTTAACAACAATGATAGGCGCATTTGAAGGTTGCTATTGTTATTTGTCGAAACAAAACAAAAACTTAATTCATATTCCCAGGTAAATTCAGGTTGACCAACAGACGTCGACGCATAAGTAAACAAGGTCATGGTAATGGCGTCTAGTTGAAAAGCCATACCCACGTGCTGCTAATAAACATATAATTAAATTGACAATAAAATAGCAGATAACAGAAAAAAAACACACCCTACAACAAAAATAATTACATGTTGTTTTTGCTTTCGTTTTCCTGGGTGAGACATAAGGGTGATTCTACTCAAGAGGCAATATTATACGGTTCACCTTTTTAGGATCAAAACTCACTAGTAAGATACTGAAAATCAGCTAGATCCCAAAGCTATTATATGCAAAAATTGTACTTTAATGTGCTAAATTCTCAGTCTCCTGTCATGTCTGTCTCCATTCCAAAATTTTTGTTTTAATGCAAAATAAAACTCAATTTTGAGTGTTCATACGTAAACTTAGCACTTAAATCCAGTAACGTAATCAATGGTGTTTCAATGTAATTGCAAAATTTTGCAATATTTATTAATTTTATTAAAAAATCGTTATTGAACTTTTTCACTCGACTTTTAGCTCAGTCTCCGGGAACATCAAAACATCCATAAATTTTGTTGAATAAGCATATCTAGCGCTGTTTTATGGATGCGAATTATCGAAGTAAAGTAACCTTACATTTCTTTCGTACCGTGGATATTTTAGTCGATATGACAGTTACCTGGTTATTATTTTCGTGAAAAATATATTTTAAACGTATTTTTTATTAAATTTATAGGTTACAAATCCTTAAGATTTTAATATTGAACTCCATAACATCGTCTTTGAACGTTTTATTGACTGAAAAGTGAAAAAACCTCAGTCTCCTGGAAACTTTAATAGCCTTATCATGTATGACGAACGACTGATTTTCACTCATTAATATCAACTTATTAAAACTTTTTATTAAGAACTTACTACAACCTAAGCGTTCATTTTAGTTCAAAGAATAAAGTTTGTAAGCATAAACTTCAAATCATCTTTTAACTTGGAGGATATAAGCAGTTGAAAATCAGTAAAACGATTCAACTGCTTATAACCTTCAAGTTAACAGATGATTTCAAGTTTATGCTTACAAACTTTATTCTTTGAACTAAAATGAACGCTTAGGTTATAGTAAGTTCTTAATAAAAAGTTTTAATAAGTTGGTATTAATGAGTGAAAATCAGTCACTTTATTCGTTCGTCATACATGATAAGGCTATAAGAAATCTTTTTTGATACTCATTGCATTTTATTGCTTACATTTTTTACGCATTAGGTATATTTAAGTTTTAAAGCATTTTTCATATATTCCATTTAATATTTTTGTAGAACACTTTAACCCATTATAACCCTTTTTAAATGGGGGTTCAAAAGACCCCATAGGGTTAGGATATAATGGGTTAAAATGTTTCCGCAATCTGTTCCTTGTGTTATTTCATGACCTTAGAACAACAAGCTTTATATAAAAAAAGATTTAGGGTTTTACAGTGGAGTGAAATTTCGAAAAGACTTTTTTGTGGGTGTTAGCTAAAAAAAAAAAAGCGGATTAAAGGTACCAGTAATTATATTTTTATATACCTTGATTCAAGACAAAAAATTTGATATATCGTAAGACTCATTCCGAGAATTTTTGAGATTGTCAAAACTAAAATAGAAACTGCAAGATTTCGCATTAATCGACATTGCGCCACCTCTAAATGACCTTTACAAAAATTCAAAAAAATCTAAGCTCACTTTGTTGACACCCTCTTTCAGATATTTGGGGGAATTAATGGAATTTCCAAAACTGTTTTTTTTTATCAGTCTAATGTAAATGTTGTTATTAATTTAATCACTTTCCTGTCTAAAATACTGTTTTTTAAATATGAAAACCTGCCAAATGTTAGTTTTTGGTAAATTTTTCCTGTTTTTCCATCAAAAAAAAATAGGCATGTTATGTAAGACTGATAAAAAACCGAGTTTTGAAACAAATGGGAAACTACACAGTAAAAGCTAGTTAAGAAAAATGAAAAAAAAAATGTTTTAGTTTAATCGAACATGACCATTTAAGTCCGTGTCCGAGGTTAAAGATCCAAATGACATAGGTAAAATTAATCCAATGACAGTAAAAACATTTATAGTTAGTCTGGAATTGTTTTGATAGGGAAATAGGCTGTACAAAAGATCTTTCAGGTCGCAGTACAACCCAGAGCCTTTAAATAATAATAATTAATAATAAAAATAATAATACATAATAAAAAAAGTGCGTATTTTCAACTCGAAATTGCATGATTTCAATTATACGTGTATGTGATGGTGTTATTTTATTTATGTTACCCAATAATTTTTCCAATCATTACCTGAAAATAAAAGAGAAATAAAGTGTTAATATTTTCTATATACATTATAATGAGAGCACAACATGTTTTATATTATTATAAATGAATGAAGGGTGCAAAATATTTCGCTTCTAATTAACAGATTATTCACTGATAAAGTCGCTAATATTGACATAAAACCTCAAAAAAAAAAGGCTAATAACCTCAAATACAAAGCAATTTTTGGGTGTAAGTAAATAAACCACTGTAAATAACGCAAACAAAGCAAAAAATTAAAAAAAAAAATTGACTGTTGTACCCCTAAAAAAGGCATTATCACGAATGAGTCACGTACATTTACTGATATATCCAGTGAATACAAATAAAATTATCCAGACTTCCGCAAATCGTGCAAACAGCGCATTTTGTGCCAATCATAAGCAAATACTTCAACGACAACTATAGGATACGGCGCCGCATAATTGTAAGGGAGGTGGATATATGATATATGTGTGTAAGTAACCGTATGATTTGATGTGGAAAACCGCACTTACAATCAAACTGAGGTGATGTTTTATCATAAATGATAACAAAACTAATCTTACGTACACGGAGAGAATTTTGAGCTGAAATCAATCCCAAACCAATCAATTTGGGGTGTGATTTTCAGCTTGTCCATAATTTACTTGATATCAAGTAATAATGTGATTGTTTATCAAAAAAGTGAATATGCCCATTTGAGCTCAATTCAATTCAATTTGGAATTGTTCATCAAAAATTTATTAAACTCATTTGTGCTTAAACTCAGCCCTTTTGTACTTGTTTATAAAAAAAATAAATATTCCCATTTGTTCTTAATAATTTCTTATTCATCAAAATATGAATATGACCATTTTTGCCAAATGCAAGAAACATCATTTTATTTTCAAAAATCAATGTACCAAAATGTCCAAAGACACCTCAGTACATCGTAACATCATCCCATTATGGGATGTCATTCGTCTGTCGAGCAGGAATTATTTAAGCAGTAGATGACATAGTCATATTGAGAATCATAAACACACAGAATAAACACAAATGAAAATTTATTTTTTGATAAACAATCACAAAAGAGCTTGAATTAAGCAAAAAATGGGATTATTTATTTTTTTTTTTTTTTGATAAACAAGTACAAAATGGCATGCATTGAGTACAATTGGTCTTAATTATCAAAATTTATATTATGCCCAAATTTGAGCTTGAATTGCGAACAAGTTGGGCGTATTTTAGGATGATTTTATGCTATTTTGGGCTTAATTCTAAATATTTAATTTAAGAACGATTTGAGCTAGATTTTAGAACATTTTTTTCTCTCCGTGTATTCTAACTTACAGTTAAAACAAACAAAAAGTAACAACAAAAAAAGTAAAAATTAAGTAATAATTACATAATTAAATGCGCAGTAAATATATCAAATTAAAAATAGCTCAATCAAATTAAATCATTTGAAAAACGTGAGGAATTCCTATTGATAAAGTTTTGTGTAGAAGAAAAAAAAAGAAGATAAAATTCGAGTATTTTAAGAGTTATAATAAGAATAATTCAAGTTATACTTTCTACTGATGATACAACATGTAAATTTATACACATATCTACATACTTGGTGCCACGTACGTAGTATGTATTGTATATTAATTGACACAGTGGTACAAAACAGCTGTTCTAATGCGGTACGAGTAGAAGATATGGAAAATATTAAGCCAACATTTACACAAGTTAAATAAATATACTATACGTACGTATGTAGGTATATGAGTATCTATCTCTCTATGACACCATGAAGACCTTGAAAGCATGTACTCGAAGAACAAGCTGTCATTTTTGTGAAATTTATACATTTTATATTATCAGCGCGTGCTCATTAAAACAAAAGTGGGGAAAAATTGTAATCATATATGAGTCATGGTCAAATATTTGCGTAAAATTAATTAAAACAATGATATGTAATTTGAAAAAAAAAAAAATCAAAGGAAAACATTGCACTGCTGTTTTCTACTTTGTTATGATAACTGGGTACATCATATGTATATGGGACAAAAGTTAAAGTAACTGACTGACATTCAATATTTAATGACAGAAAGTTCCCCTCAACTTAGTAACGATAGTAGCAAAAACAAAAACAACAACAAATACTGCTTCAGTAATCAAGGGCTTGCGTTGTTAAGTTTATAAATTTGCAATGCGAAACAGCCGATTCAAATCAATTTATAGATTATACGTAGTCGTGCTATGTTGACATAGTAGTGGTGTTTTTTTTTTTTTTTATAAAAATAATTGCACTTTTCATTAAATTACATTGTTTTCGTGGAAAATCACCACATATGAAAGAAAAAAAATGTTAATTCATTCATTTTGTTTTGTATTGTGATTCAAAACAGTAAAAAAACAAAAAGAAAAATCAAGTACAGACAATACAATCAATCTTTCCTATGCTGGATTCGCTTGTAAACAAACAAAATCTTTAGCGGGATATATGCTGACATGTAGAAAAGGCATTACTTAAAACACTAGAATCTGTAGACTCAAAATCAAAATCTGTCTGTTTTGAAGCTATATACTCGGTATCGATATTTATGACATTTAATATACACAGTTAAATCCAGGGTTCTTCCCCACCACATATTTTTTTTTTTAGTTATGCTTTAATCGACTCCGGAATTTTCGAAAACTGAATAATTTTTCTGAATTCTGAAATGGGAATAATTCTGGAGTTCTTTTACATTGTTTTTTGTTTAGTGTCTCTTTCCACGTAGAGGAGTTCTGATAACATTTTTGAGGCCACAAAAAAGAGTTTTGAAGATTTTTTTTTTTTATTTTTTGTGAAAAAAAATTTTTGGTGAAAAAATTTCTTGCAAAAAGACTTCTGATGAGAGTTGGATAGCGTTCGAAAAGTCCTACAGAAAATCATTGCATCACTTTTCCAAATTATTCGTAGTAGGTATTCATGTTAATCGCTAAATAAGGTTTCATCGGTCAATTAGGAAAAAAACAAATTATCTGAGAGGAGTTCCGATTAGTGTTCTGAATAGCGCTATAAAAGTTGAAGGAAATCCCAGTAAAATTTTTCCAAAATATTTCGAAGAAATATTTAGAATTTTGCGAAAGAACTCCAGAACTATTCCCAACGGACTCACTTTTGTTATCAAGCTTTAATGTGTGATTTTTGGGCTCCATGACATAGATGGACTCTGGATCATACTTATAGAACCAAATTTATCTTAACTTCATAAAAGTTTGTCTTCAAAAAGGTATTGTAAGAAAATGCCATTCAAAAATTGTGGAATTTATCGAGTAGACTGATATCCCAGGTGTTTTTTATAATATTAATGTCACAGTTATAGCCTATTCGCAACCAGTTTTTCATCAATAATTTCTTGGGCAAATCTCGAATTTTCGTCAATTTTACAAATAGGAATATTTATAACGGCAGTAGAAGATTACGAATGTTTGCCAAAAGTTTCATTCCCCAAATGGTAAAATTTCGGTACCTTGAAACCATTTAGAAAGAGTGTTAAGAAACGGCGAATTTTTTTTTTTAGAAAACATTAATACAATATTATTAAATTATATTCATGTATATTATAAATCATATCGATACCTTAGAGCGCTATAGTCCTACCTCCACTTTTTGCGATTTTGAGATTTTTGCAGTTATGGTATTATTGTGTACTAAAAGTGTCGTTTATTTTAATAGTGGAATTCTATATAAGGGCAAAAGTACTATAAATTGGCTGGGATTTCGTTAGAAATAAATAAAATTGGTTAAAAACATTAAATTATGTTAAAATATACTATAGGTAAAATTATTGCATGTATCTTTATATCAAAATAGCAGCCAATTCTAAATAACCACTGTTTGAAAACTTATTTTTGTACTTCCCAACAATTGTAAAAATGGAGATAGGATTATAGCGCTCGAAGGTATCGAAATAGTCAAATAAAATACATTGGACTTTAAAAAATTCCAGTAGAGAAGTTCCCGAAAAAATAAATTACTTAGCTTGTGAAATTTTACAAGCATAAAATTTTACGAACAAATTGACAATCTTTTCTGGAAAAAGTAACAACAAAAAAAAAAAAAAATTACCCTTTTCCATCACTTCAAATAATTGCAATTCGTATGAATTAAATTTCCAAGAATTGCTTTTTATCTTGAAAATGATGATAAAAAAATCAGTAAGATACGACGCAATTTTTTTTTTTTTTGCCATAAGTAACACTGATGAAAAGTTTTTTGTTTTGCAAAAAAAAAAAAAAAAAATGGCAATATCAAATAATTTGTAAACTGAATGTTTGACTTTTGTATTAACACTTTTTCCACGTAGAACCTACCTACCCACCCATATCATAAAAAGATAAGATTACAAATAATGAAAATTTCAAATAAATAACGACCATGTTTATTAGTAACAATAAATAAGAAACAGAAATAAAACAACAAATAAAAATAAACTTGCAAATGTCAGCAAAACGTCAAGTAGAAAACTGGTAACGAGTTTATTAGGATTATGAAATACGTGCAAATTTGTTAAACAAATTTATGAATACATTTAATTTGTATTTAACAATAAATGTAACTTGCTTGTTTATGAAAAAATTTAAAAAAGCTTTTACTGCATGTCGTTAAAATTTCGCTCAAGTAGTTACGCAATTTTACAGAACCCATCAGCTTTTTGTCGTCACTCCACCCACATTCAACTTACACTTTTGATAAATATAAAGATTTTACATTCTCATTTACAAATTAGTCATACTAATTATAAAGTTTTTAGTTAATAAAAAAGACAACACTGACTTCATTCAGTTCGTTCAAGTTTCAAATGAATTAAAACAGAACTTGCTTGCGGAAATCGAGTTATATAAACTTTATTTTTGTCAGCGGAAAAGAACTTGATATTAAAATAAAATTTTTTTTTAATTAATTTTTATATATGTATATGAACGTTGATAATTTCTTAAATTAAATAATTTTGCATCAATGTTAATGCACTGTTGCGTTGCAAAGAAGAGGAAACGGAAAAACAAAAAAAAAAATCATCATCAGTTTTAATTTTGTTTATTAAAAGAAAATACATTACACATTTAAACTTGAGAAAAGAAAGTTTTTTCACAATTAAACAAAAAAAAAAATCGAAAATTTCGTATAAACTATAACCTAATCGCATTCAATAACAAAAGTAAAAATGTAGGGGAAAGTGGGGAATCGTGGGCCATGGGGAATCGTGAGCCACCGCCACCTTTTGGCAGTATGTCGAGATAAATAGTTAAATGCAACTGTAATCGTTTTCTCTTAGCCTCAACTTATTTTTACATTGGTTGTTGACAAACGTACGCGTTTTATTTGCTTTGTACAATACTCGCCCAAAAAAAAGTATCTGCAAAACTTTTTTTGCGTGTTTGATTTCCATCATTCTTGGACGAATTGCTACGACAAAACAGGTAAAAATGTTTTTTATTATCGTTAGACCTTTGCCTTTCAACATACAAAAGTAATTTTGCATGACACTTCAACAAGTCAATTACACGCCGTTGTTTTGCAAAAAGTAGCTTGTGGGGAATCGTGAGCCACTTCGTGGGCCACCCGTGTTTTGACAATTTTCGTATCAATACACATTTGTATGTTGTGTTTATCATGTTTTGTGCAAAATGGAGGCTGTGAATCAATAAATAAAACAATAAATACATATTTTGTGTCAAATTTTCCTATTTCCCAAATTGCGTATATGATTGATCGTGCATAACCCTTCTTCTTCATTTTGTCGATTAAAATAACTTTACTTGTCATTTCAACTAATTCAATAAAGTTTTGCATAATAATTGTTTGATTTTTACTTAATTACGGCGGTGGCCCACGATTCCCCACCATTTTTGAAAATTGCAAAAACACTAATTTTTTTCAAACCACGAAAAGTCGGAAAAACCAAAAGAATTGTTAGAAAGTGTGATAGTCAAAAGTTACCTAACTTCATGTAGAATAACATACCATATTACAATTTGCGAAATTTTTTATTTTTTTTGAAGATATTTAACAAAATAAAAACGTGGCCCACGATTCCCCACCTTCCCCTATAAATATAAAAACAAAAGCTTAGGAAAACAACACTTATGGCCATATCTTATCAATAAAAAAGAAAAATTTATAAATAAGTGTTTACTTTAAATAAACAAAAAAGACACAACAAAGTGTTATTTTATTTTTGACTTTTTTCGATTGTTTTTTCGAAATTTACAGATTCATTTGAAAACTACAGCAACTACTTAATCAAATAAAGCAGTGGTGGGAAACAATTTTAACCGTACTTAACCTATTGATTGAGTTGCCCAGTAACCAATGCCATTAACTGTATTTTTTGATATTTTCTTATTTTTGCTAATTTTAGTAGAATAAATAATATTATTTTTGGTTATCAATGGATTAACTCATTTCTTCATTTTTTCTAGGTAAAAAATTCCTTTTTCTGAAAGCCCCTGAATATTTTTAATATGTGGGCTGCTTATATATATTTCTGGCCTAGGCAACACTACGTGTTGCCAGGTGCAATCTGACATTTTCATTGGAAAGTTTGAGCATAAACGTAGTCAGAACGTTTTGACGTACGACCATCATTTGTGTTGTTTACAGTGACTTGAAAAAATCAATTTGGCAAAAAAAATGGAATTAACTCGTGAACATTTTCGTGCGATCATTTTTCACAACTTTCGACATGGATTATCACGACAAGAGTGCATCGATTAACTTAAATCTTTGTATGGCGATGAAGCACCATCCTATAGCACTGTGAAAAACTGGTTTAATGAATTCAATCGTGGCCGACGCTCGCTCAAAGACGAATTCCGTGAAGGTCGTCCAAAAACGGCCGTTGTGCCAGAGAACATTGATGCCGTGCGTGAACTGATAATGTAAGATCGTCATGTGACATACCGTGAGATAGAGGCATCCTTGGGCATTTCTCCCACTAGCATACATTCGATATTGAATGAACACCTGGCCGTAAAAAAGGTTTGTTCTCGTTGGATCCCGCACAATTTGACAATCGCTCAAAAAAGGCTCGTGTCGATTGGTTCAAAAGACGTTTATAAGATCGTCACCGGTGACGAATCATGGATTTATGCGTGTGAGTCCGAAACAAAACAGCAATCGACCGTGTGGGTCTTCGAAGACGAGCCAAATCCGACGAAAGTTGTTCGTGGAAGAAGCACTTCGAAGCAAATGGTCGCCTGTTTCTTCGGCAAAAGTGGTCATGTGGTACACCACAATTTGTTTGCCTGAAGTCTTCGGAGAAATTCGAAAAGCGAACAAGAGAAGACGAATCATTGTTCACCATGACAGCTAGCTCATCGGCTCAAACCAGCGCCTTTTTGACCGGCCAAAACGTCGAATTGATGAATCATCCGCCGTACAGCCCTGACTTGGCACCCAATGACTTCTTTTTATTTCCGCACATCAAGAAAAAAATGCATGGTCAACGATTTTCGCCGCCACAAGATGCTGTTGAAGCGTTCAAAAACCATGTTTTGGAGGTGTCTCAGTCGGAGTGGAAAAAGTGCTTTGAAAATTGGTTTGAGCGCATGCAAAAGTGTATAAATCATGCTGGAGAATACTTTGAAAAACAATAAAACCATTTTTGATAATAAATATTCGCATTTTCATTATCAGGCCAGAAATATATATAGCAGCCTACGTATAATATCAGAAGAATTTTAAAAATAAGTATAATTTAAAACACAAATTTCGCAATTGATGTTTTTTGGACTTAGCCCCATTGGCTTCTGAGAGACTTAATTAGGGAGCTGGTGGTAGAAAAAATTATGTGATAGCATTGTCGGAAAGACTACGTTTTTGGTGAAGATTGGAGTAAATCAATCAATATTAACCATGTCTGCCAATTATTTGTTGTTGATTTTTAAAATGGCGGCTCTTCAAAAATGTAAAAAAATTGCTGTCGTAAGTGAAAACATCGTGTCTGTCACTATCTTAAAAAATTGAGTAAGCTTAAAAAATAAGGAAGTGCAAGTGGCAGATATTTTTCGTGCTGCGTTTTTGAGGTATTAATTTTTGTCTCAATTTTTATGAGATAAGTCATGCCGTTAAGCATAATAGTTCACTCGAATGCCTTGAGCATGTAAATACAAGAGGCAGACGCTTTGTGTTCTTATTTTTAGTATATAGGCCGGAGTATACTCTGACCTCAATGTCTCGACATTGAAACACGACATTATATGTGACCCCTCAGAGCAAAATTACCTCTCGATCACTGAAAAGTTCCAAAAATTAACTAAGTTATGGCATTTTGAAATCGTAAAATGAAAAATTCAAGTTTGTAGATTTCAAAGTGCAAAGTTTATCAATTATCAATATTTACAGGGTACAGGTTTAGTAAGATTGCTTTTATTGGCATTTGTAATTTGATAATCGACCTCAAATCTATTGTCAACTGTTCAGAACATGTCTAAGCATTGAATTTCACTTAAAACTGAAAACCAATAAAACTTATTTTTAGCTATACTGTGAAATTTTTTAGTGAAGACTAGGAATCTTTTCCTGTGAAAGGTCTCATAATAAGTACTTAAAATATTAAAATAAAGGTACAAAAACTCAATTTTTTAACTTTAATAGGGAAGTATAATCTGTAAGTATGAGCTCTATTGTGACATTTCCTAATGTCGCGTGGCACATCATTTGAATGGAAATAACAAATACATACTTCAAGTTATTTCGATATCAATCAGTAAGTTTTTTTTTTTGTTTCTTATTGATTACAGTACGCGTGCAACAGGTTTGCCATCACTGAGATAACACTTAAAACACTACCATAGTGTTAAAAATACATGCGATAAAGAAATACAACACATATAAATGAATAAACCGATTAGGTTTTGAATATAATATAAGTAGGACAATCAACAAAAACAAAATTAGATACGAAAGCAAAACAAATTAAAATCTCTTAAATTGTATAGCAAATACATATAACAAATAAGTATTTTAAAGTGATAATCAAAAAGTAACGACACAGCGCTGATACTTTTGGTGACACGACGATAGGGGCGCTAATTAAGACAAAATTTTCGAAATAAAACATAACTAAGTGTATATTAAAAATGTAGATGATATTGAATATATTGGATTGCCTAATTCAAGAACAGCTATTTATTTCGTAATCCCTGGATGAATGGAAAATATCACATGGCCCTTGAAAATAAACAAATTTTTTTCTTTTTAATTTTAGAAACTGTTTATCATTAAGAAGTCCATCTATCAGTTAAATTAATGTCAGTGGCTACGTGATTCATAGCATGAAGGCCACATTTTCGTCTAGAATTTATTCATTTACAAAGGGTGACAAAATAATTTGAAAAGAAAAATCGTGAACTTAGAAAAAAAAGACTATGTTCCAGTGTAACAAATGTATTTGGTTGTAAATTTAAAAAAGAAATATTAACAGTAAAAAAACTTGTTAGATATTAGCTCATCTGAAGTTGGCTGCGGAATTTTTGAGTACTTTATATTTTTTGGCGAAAAAATTTCTTGCAAAAAAAGAGTTCTGATGAGAGTTCTGGATAGCGCTCGAAGAAATCTACCGAAAACTTGAACCACTTTTCCAAAGTATTCGCAGTTTTCATGTTAATCGCTTAATAAGGTTCCATCGGTCACTCAGGAAAAAATAAATTATCTGAGGAGTTCTGATAAGAGTTCTGAATACCGCTCGAATCGTTCTAACGGAAATCCTAGTAACATTTTTCCAAAATATTCGTACTTTTCATTTGAATCGAAAAATTTCGTTAAGAATTCTTCGAGTGCTACCCAGAACTCCAATCAGAACGACTCTACAATAATTTTTTTTTTTTTTTTTCGGATACTTAAAAAAACAAAATTTTTTCTGATCATCCGATTATTGGTCGAATGTCGCAGACTTATTTCCAATTTTGTGAAAAAACTCCAGAACTATTCCCAACTTTAAGAAAAATTTCGATCATCGATATTTCCGAAGCCAACTTCACATTAGCATACCATTAATTAGAAATTAAATCGTTTTCTTTAAAACGGAACATGATATTTATTTTAGGGAATTGAATAGCTTTAGTTGAGTTATAGGAAATCATACTCTCGTATTTAGTTTTACTTCATATAATTGAGAACGTTATATGATTCGCAACATATTTAATTAAATCACGACTTACAAGCTCGTTTTTTTAAATAATTCAACGGAATTCCATACAAATGCTAGAAATCTGTGAAAAGAAACTGGATGAATTCGAAGCATTATCTCTCATACAAACAAAATCTTTAAAATAATTAATTAAGAGAGTTAATTGAGATAATGAAATCAAGGTCAAAGATAACATTCTTCCTATTACATGGTTGTATTAATTTTGTTTCAAAATAAACAAAACAGCAAAAAAAAAAATTAATAAACCATATGAAAATATGTAGCAACATGAAAATTGATTTTTAATAAAAGCCTTGTCACACGTTATAACTTACAAGCGTAATTCATCAAAGAAAAAGCGTCAGATATAAATGCGCTTCCCAAATTTTTATTGGCATTTTTTTTTTTTTTTAATAAAACCAATATAAAACGGTTTGTTTGCATGACTCTTTATTATTTTATTCATTTTTTTTTTTTGTAATACGCGTCTGCAATAAAAAATTCCATATTGCTCCATTTTTCACTTTGATGAAACTTTATGCAACATGATTTTCTACTTAAAAAAAAAGTAGGCACCTATTTTTTTATCATGCTTTTATGAGTTACTACTAAATATAAAAATAGAGTAAGGAAAAAATTATACCAAATAAAGTTGTTTCTTGTAGCATAAAATTAATATATGAAAATTACACTTTGTTAATCATAGCCACCACATTTGTAGCTCATGTTTTTGCTGTTGCATCATAATTTCTATTTTCAAGGTGGATACACTTACTTTGTACTTATATTATAATTTTTTATTTTTTTTTTTTTTTTTTCTATCAATTATATAAGCAAAGCAATATGGTTTTCGTTAAGTGCCTTTATGCATCCGTGAACATTCGTTCAGAAATACCACATGACCACCACCTACTTAACAAGTGAATTCTACTACTGCAAAATATATTTTAATTATAATGCAAAAAGTAATATAATTTTTAAAACAAGGTACTTATACTTGCATCTGAAGTTAAGTTTCAAAACAAGGAAATTGTTACATACTCTAAATTATAATTAAAAATTATTCAAACTATTATAAACAGTATTGGATTAGTAAATTGGCTTAGTGGGGGGTTCAAGTGTTAAGTAATACTTGCTTAGGACTCATGTGAAGTTGGTTCCGGAATTGTCGAAAACCGAAAATTTGTTTAGAGTACTGAGTCCGTTGGGAATACTGCCGTCCTAAGCAAGAATGTCGTAACTCCAATTTTCCAAAAAATGAGTTTATGGCGTTTTTTGGGTCATCTCGGTTCTGTCCGTCAACCCACAACAACAGATTGCATTTTATATTCCCTATAAAATCGACTACGACTTTTGTCGTAACTCCCAGCCGTACACATTTTACTAAACAAGAATACCGTATCTCCACATGCTAAGCAAAAACACCGCAACTAATAAATGTAGTATCATACATTTTTAAAATCTTTCAAACAAATTTTCTTTATGAAACATCTCGTCTGCGTAGAAAGTATCGATTATGGCCTCTGGACAAGTCAGTCACTAAAATTTTCTCTAAGATCTATTTTAGAGTATGGTACCACAGAGGACAACTGTAGCAGCTCAGATGAATTAATCTGTGATTCAAGTTGGAAATCACAACTTAAGGAAATTCAACCCAACATGTGGACAACAAATCAGATCTAAACCCTCTTACAAAAGAAGGAACTGTGCGTAAGCGGAAATATTACAAAGACACCGCAGAACAACGGAAAAGAGCTTGCCAAGAAGAAAAAGCCAGTAGACACAAAATTGGTATTGGTCTTGGTCACTAAAAGATAAGAGTGTTTCTTCGGATTTACTCTTTCTTCACAGTAAATTTAATCAAAAGTTGTCTTTACGGCATTTTGATTTGTATCAGCTTCGTCAGAAGTAGTGCGATGCAAAACATATTGCCGTAACTCCATTTTTGACTGAAATTTACGGAATTCGCTATTTCCACTATTGCCATCATGTAGAGCGTGAAAAATTATTCAGGAATGAGGAATAAAAAATAATTCTCCTTAAAGCTGAAAGCGTTGAGGAAACGAAACAGCAAGAAACACAAAAACTCATTTTACAGAAATAAAAATTTATTGGAGTTACGGCATTCTTTCTTAGAACGGCAGAATAGTTCTGAAGTTCTTTCACAAAATTGACGTAGGTAGAAGAGTTCTGATAACATTTTTGAGCTTAGAAGAAAGAATTTTGGAGTTCTTCATATACTTAGTTCATTTAGAGTGTTGATGATAATTCTGAATAGCGCTTTGCAGATAATCTTTGCACCACTCTTCCAAATTATTCGCAGTTTTCATGTTAATCGCTAAATAAGGTTCCATCGGTCACTCAGAAAAAAAAAAATGTATTTTCTCTGCGAGGAGTTCTGATCAAAGCTCTGAATAGCGCTCAAGAGTTCTAAAGGAAATTCTAGTAACATTTTCCCAAAATATTCCTACTTTTAATTTTATTCGAAAGATCAGAAAAAATAATTATCGTAAAGAAGTTCTGATGAGAGTTCTGGGTAGTACTCGAAGAGTTCTGAGTCTAAATTATTCATAGTTTAGTGACCGTCGGAATATTATTTACGGATTAACATGAAAACTACATGTAATTTGGAAAAGTTGTGCAAGGGTTTTCCGTTGATCTCTTCAAGCGGTATCCAGAACTCTAATCGGAACCCTTTTTTTGCAAAAAAAAAATTTATGTTTTTGGATCGGACATCCGCCCCTATACAAGTGAAAAGCACTAAGTCAGTTTTTTCTAGCTTTGAGTTATTTGGTATTTCTAGTCCAAATTATTATAATCTTTAGATTGCTAAGACCCATTTTGCTATATGGGTGATTCTTAGATAACTGTGCTTTTTTGAGTTGTAAAATTGGCAGATAATTTTTTTGGATTTTTGCAAGTTTCTTCATGCTATCTTGTGTAAACACACTCTTAAAACTCACCTTTTAAGTAGATCAACTACAAGTGTGAATTTACGGCTTTGAGGTCGAAATTAAGAAATTTTGCTGCCACGTTTGTGACCAAATTGCCAAGTTTGTGACATTTTAGTTACTGTATGGAAAAATTATGGTTTTGAAGCGTTTTGATGAGAGATATATTGCATATAATGACAAATTTACACTTCAAGACTAATTTTGCGAAGGTGTCATGTCTCCAGTGGTCCATTTTTTTTATACCCTACCGCCCTAAACATCAACTAAGGTTTCCTGTCCTCTGTTTTTATAGCCGTTTATGGTGGATTAGAATCTCCTAATTACGAATCTGATCTTGATTTTTTTCGATTACATCAATATCCTTAGATATCCTTGCTCAAAAGTGAAAAAATCACAGTTTTGATATCTACTTAACAAAAACAACAACAAGTAGAACTAATTTTTGTCAATGGATTCTGACAGCCGAATTTATTATCAACAAGACATAATTTACCGTTTTTCAATTGGATTCCTAGTTTCCGAGTTATATGCCTTTAAAAAAAGGATACCTCTCAATAACACACAAAGGATTTTCTGGACCGAAAAATTAACAAAAATGGTCAGTTTTATTATTTTTATCAAAAATATATTTTATCACGAAAATTTTAAGCCCTTGCAGACTAAAATCGGATGAAAAAATAAGGCTCTATTGTAGATTTAGTGAATGAACAGATGAAATTTTGATTCTGTTAATTTGCAAAGCAGTAGTTTAGTAGGCTTATTCACTAAATCAAGAATAGAGCTGTCATTTGTCATGCGATTATGGTCTGCACGGTCTCGAAATTTTTGTAATTAAATATGTTATTGATAAAAATAATAAAACTTGATTTTTTGTAACTTTTCGGTCTCGAAAAATCCTTTGTATGTTATCGAAAGAATCCTTACTTTAAACGCTTATAACTCGGAAGCTGGGAATCCAATTGAAAAACGGTAAATGATGTCTTGTTGACAATAAATTTGGCTGTCTGAATCCATTGACAAAAATTAGTTCTACTTGTTGTTGTTTTTGTTCTATAGCTTTAAGTAGATGTCAAAACAGTGATTTTTTCACTTTTGAGCAAGGATAACTCAGGATTCTGATGGTGTAGAAAAATTTTTGTATTAAAAACATAATTAATAGTCTTCAACTTAACATCTGTATACTCAAACTTTATATCGAAATATGTTTTTTGCAGACTGATAAAAAGTGCCACGTTTGTGACATTTTTGATGCGCCACGTTTGTGACATTTTTGTAGTTTATCGCTCATTGTAAAGCACGCCTTTGAGTTCAAGATTTTTCCGAAAGAATTTGGGGTCATGTCTGCAAATCCTACAAAAAAATTGTTTCATGCATAAAATAGAGTGTACTACCTGGGAGTGCCGAGTGCCACGTTTGTGACCATAATTTTTAAAAAAAACTGTTTTTGTTTATAAACTGCCGTATAAAACGCAACCGGATTTCTTTTTGGACGCGTCTGGACATGATGACCCTTGGGTGATGGATAGTGATCAGAATTAATGCATATGTATTGCAATCTATTGACTGAGACAGTAGTACCATGCAGTAGTAGCATAATGCTTTCAAGAAATTTTTTTTTTTCCAAAACTAGGGGACAGTTTTCAATTCGAAATTGTGCCCTCTAAAATTTATTTAAAACTGCAGATGAGCTCAGAATATTGTAGCCTTAAGTATTTTCTTAATATGTGTAGTAACTTGTTTTCTGTTCTATTTCTGTTCTATTTCCGTTTTTAGGTCGTTTTTCATCGTTTTGTGTGAAAAAAGTAGGGGTAGGACATGCCACGTTTGTGACATTTGGGGTGTATTTCCAAACTTTCACAGTAGACCAATAATTATTTGGAGATAAAATTGATCCGCTCTATTAGAAAAACATAGTTTCTAACTAATAGCGTCATTTTTTGTGAAAAAACAGCCTGCTGTATAGGTGAAACCGCCAGAGGACACAAAAAGTACAGTTATCTGAGAATCACCCATATCTCTGTTAAAAAGTGGTTATTTTTATCATAAAATTAAAAGCAAAACATCGATTTCCATACAAAAAAAAAAAAAAAAAAAAATTTAATTTTTTTAACATCAAATATCTCAAAAGTTGAAAAACTGACTTAGTACTTTTCACTTGTATATGGACGATATGTTCATAAATAGAATATGAATCCAGTCAGCTATGTAGAATTGTTGAAGAGAATGTTGCAAATGTTTTGGAACGACAACATTTTGTGATACAAGCTCATCATTATATACGACGAGTACACACACGTTTTATTATACAAAAATTCCCCACATTATTTTTAAGAATTTTATTCTCGTAAAAACAGCAATGTGATACACACACACACATCTATACAAAAAGCAACTCAAATATGTATTCATTTGTACGCATATACCATCATCTCCCACTGTGCAAATGATGCAACAAGTTATTTAATAGCAACGACTGTGCATGTGTGTGTATCGCATGCTCGTGTGCACAGTGGACGGCACAAAACGAAACTCAGGCACTACCCTGCACGTTTTGGCGCTTTCAATGTAACGACGTTGTATTCAAATGTTCGCACGTTATTTTTACGTTATTTATTTCTTTGTTGCCAACGCTTTGTCGCGTGCCTTGAAACCTTAAAAAGTGGGGATTTGATTGCTGCTTTGTTGTAGAGGCAAAACACAAACTTGTGTTAGTGCTTTTCCTTTGATTTGATATAGCAATAAAAAAGTCATTTTACTGCCATTGGTCGTAGTGAACGCAATGGCGAAACTCTGAATGGATGCAATACCTGTTGACGTTTAGGTTGTCTTTTAAAATGATCGTTAAAGAAATTTTTCTACTGCAGTAAAAATGGTTTTATTTGAACGCTACCGTAAGTATTTATTGTTGATGGTACCTACTTGCAGTTTTATTTTTATTATCTCCCACACTGGAGTGATGTTACGGTCTGTGGCATCAGGAAGTTTTATGCCAGAAAAATTTGTCAAATCACGATTTTACCAACGAAAAGAAATGGTTAGGTTGAGCATTTACGAAATGTACCCAGTAGAAAGATTATACAGGTGTTCCATTCCAATTTAAACCATTTTCACATCGTATTGATATTTTTCCAAATCAAAATAAAATTTTTCCAAATCAAAATAAACTTTTTCCAAACCAAAACAAACATTTTCTCAATCAAGTTAAACTTTTTCCAAGTCAAATTAACCTGCCATTTTTCGATTTCAAATTAAACCTTTTCCCTTAACTCTTTCATAACGATAGCTGCTGTAGGTACAAAGATATATCACCGTGCCAACAATATCATCTGATCCATGCTTGTTTGGTATCAAATCAGGTAAATAATTTTCTGTTCCAAAAAACAATTAAAATTCCAATAATATCTGTGTTTTAGACGATAGTCTTCAGTGTTTAAATAAGCACTTTCAGAGAAACGTATGAGAAAGCAACAACTAAAGTGCTTTATTTAATACAGATAAATTTGCGTGTTTAATTATTAAGCACAAAGTAGACTGTTGATGTTGCAATACTACACTGAATATTAGCTGTGTTTAATAGGATTTGAACATAGTGGCACCACATTCATGATGAGCGGAGGAAAGCGGTGCTGAAACGAAAAGCAGAATAAAGTAAAACAAAATAGGAGGAGGAGGCACACAAACTCGTTTTAGAAGAAACAGTGATAACTCCGTGTGAACAATTTTCCGTCTAAAACACAACTAATGTCATCAATTCTAGCGATTCCAACTCGGCGGTTACCTAAATAAAAATCAAAATATCATTGAAGGTAGCGATAGTCTCCATGAAACGTTATTTAAGCATTGGAGTAAACACTGTTAAGTTTTAAACTCTTCTTGCATTTTTATGACAGCTGCAAACTTTTGTTTGGCTTTTGAACCCTAAAAACCTACTGAGGCTGAAGTCAAAAAGAACCGTACAAAGAGACCCAACAACCCTACTTAAGCGAAGAATAAGAGAAAAACCCAAAAAGCAAATGAATAAGACTGAAAAAACAATGCAAAAGAAAGTGAAAGTCGTTTAGTGTCTGGTGTTTGTTGTTGCGGTTTTGTTTGGTTTGGTTTATCTTTTTTTTTTAGATTGTCATCGTTTTTTTTTTTTTTGTTACCTCTTCGGTTGCTGCTTGGTTGGCTTTACAACTTGGCCTAAACCAAAATCGTTGTATTTCTTGCAGTCTGCCAACAATTGGCTCTCGAAGTGACTCGTATTTTCTATTGTGAATTGCAAAATTGCATATAAAACAACAACAAAAGGCAACTTTTTACATAGTTAAGTACATATGTATGTATATTTTTACAAATGCTCTTTCTTTTGTTTTTTTTTTTTTTTGTCTAAAACCATGTGGGTTTTGCAAACAAAATATCTAGTAGATATAGATATTGTTGCTGTTTATCGTTGCAGACATGCGTTTTAATTGCTGTTGCTGCTGTAACTGTTGCTATTGCTGCAGCGACTGTAATGTAGACGAAATCAAAATTCATACACGGTGGCGGCGGCGGCACAAGCAACACTTGCAGAATATCAAATTTCGTTTTTGGTAACATTTCACTAATACATATTACGTAAATAAAGTGGAGGAGTCGAAGGAGGTGAAATACAATACTTCAAAGATAACGACGAAATGTACACGTGGTCTTTGATTTACTGTATGTATGTGGGTGTGTGTTGTTTTTAGTTATAAAATACTTGGAGATATATTTTGGTATTAAAGTTTTGTGATTTTTTTTTTAATTTTTCCCAATCAATTGAGGAATGGAGGTACGAAAAGTTCATTTTCATCGTTTTTTGCTTCAAAATATTCTATATCAATGACAATATAAAAGTTACAAGTCCAATCTGATGTCCAAAAAATAAAAAAAAAAAAATACAAAATGGCGGCTTTGTACGTAAGTAGAACGATTTCGATTTTTTGAATAATTCAAAACTACTTAACAAAATGACATTTAGTGCCATTTTCTTCATGACTCAATCCGGAACAAGAAAACATTTCTTTTAAGCAGGTGGGGCAAAAGTAATAGTCCGTAATAACGTCCCTATACAAGTGAAAAGTACTTAGTCAGTTTTTTAAGTTTTGAGATATTTTTTATGGAAATCGTTGCTTTTCTTTTACTTTTATGACGAAAATAACTTTTTTTTTAACAGAGATATGACTAAATGGGTCTTATCAAAATAAAAACTATAATATTTAGGACCAGAAATACCAAATAACTCAAAACTAGAAAAAACTGACTTAGTACTTTTTACTTGTATATGGGCGATATATGGTTTATGATCTGTTTTTAATAGTATATGGTCCATAATACAAGTTCTATTATCTGTTCTCTATAATCTATGGTCAATAATATATTGCTTTATATAATGTCCCAAATGATCTATGGTTCATAATATATGGTCTATGATCATTCCTTTATAGTCTATGGTCTATAATTTGGCCTTCACGGTCATCGGTTCATAATCTATGGTCTATGACCTGTCGTTAATGGTCTATGATCTCTGCTTTATGGCCCATGGTCAATAATATATGGCCTAAGGTTCATAATCTATAGTCTATTATCTGTCCTATATGGTCTATGGTCAATATTATATTGTTTATGATTTCTACTTTTTGGTGTAAGGTCCATAATCAATGGCCTTTGATTTGCTCTTTGTAGTCTGTGGTCCATAATTTATGGTCTATTTCCAATAAAAATTATCTAAATTATCTAAAAAGCTTTCGAAACGGAAAGTAATTGAAATCGCAGCTACCGGAATATGCCTAATCTATATATTCCCAGTATGCCAAACGGTTCATATCTCCGCTTTTTTATCCGTTACGGATCCGTTACTGATATGAACCGTTTGGCACACTGGGTTGATACGCAAGACAAAAATTTGTCCTACCTTTTTACCATGTTCAAAATGGAGCACGACTTTGAATTATACACCATTTGAAAGGAATTTGTGTGTAAATGTGTACAAAGTTAAAATTATTTTAATATTTTGCCATTAAGCTAAGTCAAATTAAATGAAAATTTTTCAATATTAACAACGAAAAAATACCAGGTCACACAGATCTGAAAAGAGGATACAGTACAAAGAGAAAGACAAAAAGCTAACTGACACTGAGTTCATGTTTTTTGTTTTCTTTTTTTTTCACATTTGTCATTGTAACAGGGATGATAAATAAGTTTTTCTATACTGTACCAAATAGCAAAAAAAGGACTAAAAAACTGTCCAAAAAGTACCAAAATTATTTAATACATTTGTGGCCAAATTTCGACCATTGGGCGATTCTAGTAACATTAAATTACAATAGCATAACAATGTTCATTATTAGCATAACTGACTAGATCTTAATGGTTTAATATAAATAAAAAAAGAGATAAATAATAAAACAAAATTTAGATCATCACTTACCTAACCTTCACTATCGTAAAAAAAAAAAATTTGTTCAAATGCAAAAAATTCTTGAATATTTTTTGCAAACATAAAACCTAAACAGGTAAAAATTCTGGCAATGCCTAACTATACTAACAGCACCCAAACATTTTTGGTATTATGAAAAACAAAAAAAACAGCTGCTTTCAATTCTAATGCGCCAGACTTTAAAACATACAATTTTGTTTATATTTTTTTTTTTTTGTATTATACTCTTACGTCTTAGAAGTTAAAACAAAAATTCAATGTCATTTATTTTTTTTTTTATTATTTATATAAATACCAATGCATATTTCCAATTAAAGTTGTAAACAGTACGGTACGAGGCGTTTTGCTGTTGCTGGCATAATTTATTTTTTTTTTGTGTTTATTTTACTTTAAGTTTTTTCTTTTCGAAACGATAAATTTTCAATTGAATTATTCGCATGAAACTAAAACAGCAAATAGTTTCACTTAGCCTCGTATTAGTTTTCAATATTCCAAGTAGAAATAAACTTAAGGCAACTGTTATTTATGTAATGTACGCGTTTAGAAGATATCGTTCCCGTCATGCCAAAACCATGAATGTGCTTTTTTCCAAATTTTGATAAACAGCATAAAGAATAAGTATAGAGAGTATTCTTTATGTTACTGCTCAATATTTGAAAAAAGGCACATTCTTGATTTTGGCATGACGGGGACGATATGATGTTGTATAACTGTTATATGTACATTATACTATATATGACAAGAGTTTAGAAATCAAAAAAAAAATTTCGACACATTAATTATAGAGTACCAATTTTCAAACACTTTTTTAACAACTATATACCTCGAAGACAACGTTCATTTTTAAACGTTTATAAGGATATAAGGGATACCTGCAACAATATGTACAAGAAATAGTTTGAATGTGGAGCCTCGTGTTGCAAAATAAACAGAGTTCCGGAACCGATTTATAATCAAAATGACTTGATATTCCAACTGGGAATGTTTATGTATCTGTATCTGTCCTCATTTAGCGTGTTTCTTCATATTGCGAACTCAATACGCGGTGAACAAGTAATAAAATGTTTATTTTTATAAAGAAAAAAATCGACCAAAGCAAAATCAAAACGAAAATAACAAAAAAAATTTGTTTATTTAACAAAGCGGTTTTTTTTTAACCAAAAAGATACAAACTAAGTACAATAGAAAAAAGATGAAAACTAAAAAGTGTTTGATTTGAGGTAAAAAGAGGGGAATGGTGCATAGAATGATAAAAGCGTACATTATGCAAAAGTTAGGAACGCGTATAGTTATAGCCAATAATTATAAAAAGATTAAACAAATAGAATAAACATAAAAAAGCGAAAATTTTGCGTTGCTTGAATAAGATATGCCAAATTAAATCCAAAAGAATTATTAAAAGATAAAACAAAATAAAAGGGAAAGGTTTGTATACTTAAAGATGGTAAAATTTATAAGCGAAAGTTTTAATCTTTTTCAATTATTTTTTTTATATTAATTAAATTCCCAAATTTTGAGTGAAATCTGATTGTAAGAATTTGCAACAAATCACTTCAGAAAAGTAAACTTATTGAAAAATTTTTTTTTTTAAAAAAATTTAGGTAATAAGGTGATAAATTACTGTAAAGTTGAAACTAAAAAAAAATATCGCACTAGGATTCGAACCAGGGTCCGTCCGTGTGAAAGATAGAAATAATAATTTTTGCATACAATTGCAAACTTGTTATACCTCTACACCACTGACCTATATGATGACGAGGCATAAAATTTGCATATTAAGCAAATGTCTGACCAAACATAACAATTTTTACTAGAATTGTAAAGTAAAAATTGTTATATAATTTACAGTTAATATTACTATATTACTTCACTTTATTTTATTGGTTAATATTACGAATCCATCAAACAGTTCATACGTATGTTTATTTATGTTTGAAATTTTGTGTTGATTACTTTAATTTTTTTACTCCTCAACTGGAGCTAAGATTATGACACCAATTTTTCTCCGTGTAGAGACGTATATAAAGGTATACTTTTTGAATATTTATATATTTATTTTTGAACCATCACATATAAAATATTATGGGAACTTGCATTTGTGTTCTCCTTTTTTTCCATTTCAACAATTCAACGTCATAGAAAAATAAACAATATCGTGCCTCTGAGAGCGAACGTTAGGGATTCCCCGAAATAAAATTTTATTCTCGTATTCTGTGCGTTTCTTCTTTCTTTTATTTCCAACAACTCAACGGTGCATATTTTTATCAACACCCGCTGTAAAATCCGATTCTAAGCTTTTGAAACCGAAGTCGGAGCGGAGCAGTCAAAATTAGTTGAAAGTTCCGACCTTTTGGAACCGAAGCTCCGTAACATTCCTTATCTAAAGACCAAACCGCCATTTTAACTTTATAGAAGTGAGAGTGAAGTGAAGGCGAAGGATTTATGGATACAACAAAATTCCTTTGTAACTACACAGGACATAATCCTATTGTTTAAAATAAATTCAAATTGCCATATGGGCATTTCCCAGGTGACGAACGTGACCGTCGTACACATTTGAAGTGCAAAAAAAGTGGAAGTTAAACATATTTTTACTTTAGTTTTTTACTTTACTATACTTTCCTGGTTCTAAGATACACGCAAAAAAAGACGCAGAACGAACGTGACAAAAATAGAAATAATTTTCGTGCCTATTCAAAGAAAGTCAGAATTCAGTGAAACAAGTCAGAATTTTTTAGTGCGACTAATCTTAGAATCTTATGCAATAACATTACTTTATAATGTATTTTGTTTGATTCATATATCTTCTGTAGTTTTCTTTGTTTTGATAATAATCTGAATCGATACGTGACAATATGAACGTGACATTTTTTCCACCACACAAATTTTAAATTGAAAATCTTTCAAAAAACCAAGATTTTCTTGTTAAGTTGACGTTGCATAACGAATTTTTTCCAAAGGATGTCATTTGTCCCTATCCATTTTACATGTGTACCAAATCTCATAAATTATGGGGGCGTGGCGTCGCCCATTTTCCCAGGGAACATTATTTGTCCTGGCGCTCTGTATACATGTATCAAATCTTATTTATGTGCAATAAATATTTTCGGAGATATGATGAAGTGGTTTTTGTGAAATAAGAAAAATATGAAATTGGAGTGAAAACTTAAAAAAACTTTTTACTGCCTGATAGGTTGTGAATACTAAAAAAACCCATTAATTCATCAACATGTGTTACAAAAATTCATGCAACAAAAGTGTCAACCTTGTAGCGTTTAAGCCAGACTTTCAAGTTCTAATATTTAAGTGGTTGAGGTAGTCAATAGTTTCATTTGTCGTTAAAATAATTTCAAACACTTTCGCGATTATATAAAAAAAAAAATTAAAACTATTTTGCACTCAATTAAGAGAAAAATTTCACTTTTTAATGATATAAGCAGCTTATGAAACTCTAATGCACACACACTATGCATAATGGAAGTAACCTACATTGGCATAAAGTTTAACATATTAACCTTTGCACTTAATAACCATTAAAGACGATTGACCCAATTTTCTTTTATACGTATGTAAGTACTACATAGTGCGTGTACGAGTAAAAAATACATACCTATGTACATACTCGTAAATGTAATAATAGTCATCATGATAACAATGGGTAACTGCATTAAAGCCAATTTAACAAAAAAAAAGTACCAACTTTAGTTGAATTGCTTTTCCGCTTTCTTAACATATCTACGCTTCAATAAAACGCTTCTTTTTTTTTAACGAACGAAAATTCATGTTAAAGTACAGAAATAAAAATGAAAGATAAAGAGTAATATGATATACTATATACAAACTTACATTTGTACGAATATGTGCCATATTAATTTGATTTATTTAACAAAATAAAGTGTAAAAGCTTTATAACCATATTTTTTCAAATAACAATTGAGTTACTGTTTAAAATGTGTGGAAAACTGCTTAACCTAATTTGGGCAAAACTGCGGTTTTTAGAGATACATAACAATATTCATTAAAAATAAATAAAAATTTTAATAAGTGACATGTTAAATGTACTTAAAAATTTTACTAAAAGAAAGTTAATTTTTTTTTTTTTTTTGAACTGATAGAAGACATTCCAACGCACTATGGGACGAATTGATGTAAGTTCGTCTAAAAAATCTGTAGCTTCTTTATCCGATTAAGAAAAAAGTTGAACATTCACACAAAATAATTTTGAATATACTCGTACTCGTATGATCTTTATTATAACGTACATACACTTAATTGATAGAAAAAAAATATTTGATAATTCCATTTGTTTTCACAAAAGCTGTTTTTGGACAACCTTCCCGTGGGTCGTCTTAAAGTGAAGTCCGCCGTGCTTGGACACTTTTGACCACTCAGGTTTTGGATGGTGCTTCATCGCCAAAACCCTTTTTTAGACAATCGATACACCCTTGTTGAGATAAACCTATTCGAAGAAAATCGTAAAAAATCATGGCATAAGAAGTAGTTTTTTTTTTTAAATTTTTTCAATGAATTGAATTTTTCAAGTGAATAAAGCACAATGTTCCATTGCGAAATGCAAGATGACGTCTAAAGAAACTTATCCTAAAAGATGGTAAAACTTTTAACTGTGAAAAAAAAAATTGCATCAGAAAACACTAGGCGTACTATATTCTCGAAACTAATCGGACAACCCACGTATTTGTTGGAATCGATTAAAAAATATATGACTTATAGTGGTCGAAAATTATAGTTTGGTTGACATCGTTAAGTTTTTCAAGTTCAAGTTTTATAACTGTATCGAAAACCTACTTTATTACAAAAGTTTTGAGCACTTGCAAGCCAATGGACTGATTTTTAAGCTTGAATGGGATTTTTTGGTAGTGGAATAAGCCTTTTAAAGATGCAAAAGTCATGTCATAATATGAATTGGCTGACATTTTGTTAGAAATGAATTGAGTATTCTTTTGTAGAAAAAAAAAAACCCAAAGCAAGATATGTGCAAAAAACGAGTTTCACGACCTTTAGCAGATAGCTCACGAAGGCACCACCTCTCAAGATATGACAAGAACATAAATTTTACCAGAATTTCAAGTCAGAACAGTGACAAATCCACACCGAAAAAATTGCAAAAAATTTACATGATATTTGCCTTAGTTACTGCAAAGTTCCAACAAAAAAAAAAAAAAATATGAACTGACCGCACTAGCGTACGAACCATGGCCCGGCCATCTGATAGGTAGATTAGAGGTGTTTTAAGAATGTATGGAGATCCTTAGTAACAACATTTTGATACTTGACACCAACCACTCAATTTTGTGAGGTTGAAAAAAAAAAATAAGTTTGCAAAAAAAATTTTGGGGTTGGGGTGAGGGTAAAGGTTGGCGCATCGAGGTCAAAGGTAAGAGAAAAAGTGAAAAAAGTTACATGCAGCCCTACAAATGTTTAGGGGTCACCTCTAGAGGGGTCAAATGTATGACCGACCCACATTATTTTTCCCCCCTCAACATTTTAACCAAGCATACTTACCCCCTATCTCTAACCCCTAAGGGGGCTCCCATACAAAATTGACATTTTAGCAAATCGACCCCCACCACACCCTGGGCGCCCCTAGAAGAGTCAAATGTATCACCGGTCCCTAATATTTTTTCCTCCGCAACATTTTTTCCCGCCAAACTTACCCTCTATCTCTAGCCCTTTAGGGGGCTCCCATACAAAATTGACGTCATAGACATAAAAAATATGGAAAGGAAATCGTCAAATAGGCCTATAACTGCCCAGAAGTCACTCCTAGAGGAGTCAAATATATGACCGAACCCCATTAGCCGCCCTCCAAAGTTTTTTCTCAGCATACCCACCACCTATTTCCAATCCTTAAGGGGGTTCCCATACAAAGTTACTGTTTTTATATAAATGCTCCCACTGCCCTAACTGGCCCACGGTTACCCCTAGAAGGGTCAAATGTATGACCGACTCCCATTATTTTTTCGCGACCTAAATTTTTCCCCCACACATTTACCCCCTATTTTCAACCCTGAAAGGGGCTGCCATACAATTTTTTTTTTATAAATTTTCCTAGAAATAATGCGGGTCGGTCATAAATTTGACCCTTCTAGGGGTACCCATGGTCCAGTTAGGGCAGTGGGGACAGTTTTTAAAAAAAGCCGTAACTTTGCATGGGAGCCCCCTTAAGGATTGGAAATAGGGAGTAGGTAAGCTGTGAAGTCTCCTCTAGGAGACTCCTGGGCAGTTATGGGCCTATTTGACGATTTCCGTTCCATATTTTTTTTGTCTATGACGTCAATTTTGTATTGGAGCCCCCTAGAGTGATAGAGGGTAAGTATGGTGGGAAAAAATGTTGCGGAGGAAAAAATATTAGGGGCCGGTCATACATTTGACTCTACTAGGGGCACCCTTGGAGTGGTGGGGGTCGATAGGAGGTAGGTATGCTTGATAAAAATGTTGGGTGGGAAAAATAATGTGGGTCGGTCATACATTTGACCCCTCTTATAGGGCTGGAGGTAAATTGTTTCTCCTTTTCTCTCATCTTTGATCTCGATGCGCCAACACTTATTCTCACCCCACCTGCAAAATTTTTTTTGCAAGCTCTTTTTTTTCCAACCTCACAAAATTGAGGGGTGTCAAGTGTCAAAATTTAAAATTCGTGCACTTAAACACCCCTAAGGTAGATATACATCCTCCTGCGCTACTTGCGCATATGATGAAGAGGCAAAAAATTTGTATATAAAGTAAGTGTCTGTCTAAAGATAGATAGATACTAAAATTATAAAAGTCAAAATGATTCTACATTTTTATAATATTTACCTTACTCGAGTGGAGTGAAAATTATGACACTCATTTTTGTGCGTGAAAAAAAAAAATAAAATAATTTTTACTAGAATTATAAATTCAAAATGGTCACACATTTTTTATCATAGTCATATCTTAGTCTATCATGTAGAAAGTGCGTAAAATTTTCTAGTCTTTTTAAAATTTAAAAATGAATTTTCTTACTAATATGCCTAAAGAAAAACTCGTTGCGAAATGTTAACTCATGTTAATTGGAATTGAAGTGCGTAAGCAGTTTTGTTAAACTTGTGAATTAGATTTTAATCATTCGTGTTGCCGAAGATGACTAGCAGGCTGGTCGAAATGCATACAGTTTTGTAAAATAAAATATTTGACGAAATTCGTTTTGTTTTTAAATTTGCGACCTCAAGTAAAGGTGTAATGCTTTATTTTAATTGTGAATTGGTGTTTATTAAAAACAAAACAGTTATTTTTAAAGATCTGATATTATGTTTATGAATGTTATGCAAAATCAATAATCGGACTTCCTGAAAATATAACAAATCAGTGAACTCTTTTGTAAAGAGTGGCGCAGTTGCTCTAAAGCATTCATTTTAAAAGTAATGCAATCAGTAATATAACATTTGTTAAACGTAATGTGAGTGAATCACCAACGGATTTACCCACATATTCACAGATTTATATATAGAAAAACTACCAAAACAACAGTCAATTTATTTGCAGGCAAACCGTAGACGCTCTTTGCAACATCACAAGCCTTTGGGTATTTGATTGACTCAGTCTACGTTTTGTTATTGCAATTCGTATATGAAGATGTACAAAATTTGTTACAACAACAATTAATAACACAAACTTTTGCTGATAAGCAATAATTATATAATAATAATTAAATTTAACTCTATAAATATTTTCCAATGCATATTTCATTAAATCATTATCTATTGGGTATTTTTAGGGATTTTTTGCAAAACAAAACTGATGTACAAAAACAAAACAAAAAAAAAAGCGAGTAGTCCACTGACCCAATTTGGTGCTTTCACATATTATTATGGCAGCGTAAAAATCACTTTCATTTTTCATTTTTTTTTTTCTCTCTCTTTTTTTTGCAATAGCTTTTATTTATCAAAATTTTATTTTTGTTTGGTATTTTTTTTTGTTATTTTTAAAATAATTTCCTCGAATATAGCGGTCAGTTTTGCTGTAGCTGTCAATTAAAAATTCAGTGATTGAAAATTTTGGCACACTGTCATCAATATGCTAAAAGAAAGTCACGAGAAAAAAAAAAGAAAAAAGTCCATAGTTAAGAAAATGAATCATTGAGATTTTCACATGCTTTGCGTATGTGGGTGCACATAGAGGATAATAATAATATTAAAATTAATGTTTGGTCAAGTAAATACATCGAAATGCAAATAATGTATGGTAAGAAAGTCAAGAATATTAAATGTTAATGCGCATTGTTAATAATAAAAAAATGACATTAAAGTTTATCCGCGACGCCCACGACGTAACTGTTAAACAACTTTTGTTATTCGAGGAATTCAGTTTGCTACCGCACATACGCATCCTATTGCTTTGTTATTGTCTTTTACGCACAATCGATCAACGATTTGTTGTTAATTTTTAAGCACACGAACGATGTCAGCTTTTTGTGCTTGCGATTTATTGTTTTTTTAGTTTTTGTGGGCGAAAACAAGAACACTCAAAAAAGATGACGAATTCTTTAAAATAACTCGCAATTGCAATTGAGTATGCCATATTTAAATGTACATTATTTTTAATTTATAACGTTTTTGTCTTCTCTTATGAAAATATAAAAACAGAGAAAAACTAGTGCCACAATTATTACTAAAACTAGATTTTAAACATTATTTCGACGCATGAAACGAAAAGTAGGATGATTCATTTCTCCTACGAAAAGTAGGTTTTCAAAAATTCTTGGACGAAAAGTAGGATGTTTCAAACTTATTTGGAAGAAAACTTGGTTGTTTCATTATATGTATATGACGAAAACTAGGTTTCTTCGAAGTTTTGTGTATAAAAGTAGGACGTTAAAGTTTTTATGTCGAAAAATAGGATGTCTGAACATTTTGGACGAAAACTAGGACGAAAACTAGGACGTTTCGATGCCTTGCAAGAAAGCTAGGTTGACGTTGATTCTTGCAGCATATTTTTGGCGAAAACTAGGGTGTTTCTTATTTTGTTACATCAATTTCCTAATGTTAATGAAATATTAATATCAGGTATAAGTTATTAAACGAAAGAACGATGAGAAAACATAACATATCTATATATAAAGAGGTAAACGAAATCGGTTCAGTCCCTTTCTATGCCTAAATTTAAACATATTCACTTGGTTTTTTGCTGGAAAGGCTGTGAAGAGTAGCAGTGCATAGGATATTTTTTTTTTAAGTGGGCGGTACCACGCCCCTAAATAGAAAAATGCACTCACGGCTAAGCCACTGCGTCTCGCCCTTAGATGAAAAAACGCTTTCACGGCTAAAACATTGCACCTATTTGAATGAAATTTAAAGAAAGAAAAAAAATTAAAAGTTTTTCACTGTAAGTGCTTAGCAGTTGTACCGATTTTTATGCTGTAATTTTGTTTAGGCTAATCCACATTTTATTTTAGCCATCTCCGCTGATGCATGTTTAGTTCGAGCATCAAAACAATAAAATTTTTAGCAGATTTATTGATGACACGAGCATTTTATGTCATGCATAAACGTAAAGAAGCTCACAGGGAAGGTTAAGGTTCATTTAAATACATAAAATGAGTTAACAAATTTTTATATGCGCTTATGATATGATTCACCCTTTTTTTTCTGTCGCTCAATATGAAACATCCTATATTTCGTCTAAAAGTTTAACACAACCTAATTTTCGTAACAAGTTATGAAACTTCCTACTTTTCGTCCAAGAATGTAAGACATCCTATTTTTCATAAAAAAATATGAAATATCATACTTTTTGTTAAAAATTATGAAACGTCCTAATTTTCTTCCAAGAATATAAAACATTCTACTTTTCATAAAAGAAATGAATCATCCTACCTTTCGTTTGATGCGTCGATTTGATGGTTCCGTAAAGTAAAATTTACAACTTTTATATAGTGAAATAAAATAATAAAGTAATATTTCCTCTAAATTTCCCACATTTTTCTATACGTAGAGTAAATTACGCTTTCAGCCATTATTACTTTATAATTCTAGTAAAAATATTTATGTTTGGACAGACATTTGCAGAATCTACAAATTTTATACCTTTTCATCATATAGGTCATAGGTGTAGAGGTCTAACAAGTTTGTAGTTGGAAGTAAAAATATGTTTCTATCTATCACACGGACGGACCCCGGTTGGAGTCCTAGTGCGGTCGGTTAGTTTCTCTTTTTTTGTTTGAACTTTACAGTAACCCGACAAGAAATTAATTAATTTCTGATTACTTAAACAGTCAGGTAAAGTTTATCCTATTGGGGAGTCGTCGCTATATTGAATTGAAATTCTAATAAAATTAACTAGAAATAGAGTAATACGAACTATTTTTTTTCTCCGTGTAATTTTTTTTTTTGGATTTTAGGTGACAATGGGAGGTTTCGTGATATTTTTTTTTTTTTTCAAAATTCTTTTCCGGGATTTTAAAAATCTTAATAACTTGGGAACCATTAACATGATTTGAATGATTTTTTTATGGGTAAATTTGATGTCCAGTAAGATTTTTTGAAATTTAATTTTCAAAATTCCCCCGGCTTTATCCGAGAAATCCTAATAACTAGGTAACCATTAGTCCGATTTGAGTAATTTTTTTTAATGGGTAAATATGTTACCCAGTGAGATTTTGTGGCATTTATTTTTTCAAAAGTTCCCTCGGCAACGTCCGGGATTATCAATCTCACGAAGACACCACCTCTCTTGATTTGACTAGAACAAAAGTTCATACCTACTATTGGAAGGAGATCCACAAAAAAAATTCAAACTTGATACTATCACGTAGGTCAGCCGCTGGCTCTATAAAGAGATTTATTCGAGAAAAGTTATCAAGTTAAAAATTAACAAATATTTGACATTAGACAATACATATTTCAATAGTTAAAGTTAAAAGTTAATGAAGTAAAAAATTATTTCCGTAACAGTATCCTATTGTATAAAATACCTATTGTATAAATACCTATACAGTATCCTATTGTATAAAATACCTATATAAACAAAACTGTTTAAACTTTAAATAACAAATTTTTAACACCTTGTTTAAAATAATTTTAATGATAATTTGTGCAGCTTTTACACAGCTGAACAAGCTCTATCCAATTTATTTTATATACTTTTTTGGACGTGAAGTTGCCATTTTCTTTCTTTACTTCTCAACACCAAAAAAAAAAAACTCCCCCACCTTCTAATAATACTTGAGAATAGGGCATTAAAGTTATGACGGAAACATTTATTTATCGATAATAGTTTTTCCCACAAACACATTTGTGTAGATACATACTTGCATATTGCTATTTCTATGTACTTTAAAATTTCCATTTTTTGCAAACTTTATCGATGTGGGGGGTTGGGCACTTTTTAAAGTTTTGCATTTCAGCGTACACGTGTTGCTTCGTTGGCATTTACGTTATGATAATTTTTTGAATTGCTGATTGCTTTTGCCAGCAGCAGCAGCAGCAACAGAAGCAAAGCAACATTGTTTACTTAATCAACACGTGCCCTCACATATCAAAAACTGCTGTTGCTGTGTTCCTAGAGTGGTACTAATAATAATTGTGTTAATTTTTCCCATATTATTTGATATTACGTTTAACGCTTAATTTGCGTCATTAGCATTTAGTAAAATGGAAAGAGGAAATTCAATGAATTGCTGTTAATGCGAAAGAAAATAGCTTATGATCTCAATTAAAATGCAGATGCTGCTTTTAATGCTCGCTCGTCCGTCGTATGTTGTGGCATCATTAGTTTGCTATCAGGTTAAATATAAACTTTGATGTTTTAAAAATAAAAATTAAACATAAAAAGATAAATATGTTTAATGAAGCTAATAAAATGCTTAGGGTTGTTTGTTTATCATAAGAAAACAAAAAAGGAAACCAAAATTTCAGTGAAAATTAAACGTCAGGTACAGAATATGTATGCGTATTTTTTGGAATATGTGGGTAGTTGATATTAATTTGCTACAAAATAAACACTGTTCGATTGTTTGGATTAGTTTATTGCTTTATCGAAAAAACTAAACTTTCCGATAAGGGGGCGTTCATAAATGGCGTCTGCAGCCGGTGGTTTGTAAAATCAGGCAAAACTGAACCATTCTTAAAATTTAAAAAAAAAACTTAGACATAAAATAAGAAGGGCTGTTGGAATATTCCTTGGAAGAAAAAGAACGACGACTTGTGGAAGATCATTTAAGGATCTTGTTTTGTAAAGAAATCCCTGGAGACCGATTCATGCTCGGTATACAATATGATCTGATCATTTCGAGTCAATGTTTTATCTCTACAGCTTTTTTATGTGTTGGAAATCGTATATTTTTGCCTAAAAATTTTCAAATATGGGAATGGCATCGGAGAAAATAAAAATAAATCAAACTCCAAGAATTATTGAAAAAGTTTAAAAGTTTCAAATAGTAGGTATTGAAAACCGCTAATAAAATCAAAAGTTTTAAAAAAAAAATTATAAAAATTTCAAATTTACTTAGAAGGAAATAATTCAATAATAGCATAGAAAAAATTATCAAACAGTACAGTAAAAATTATTAAACAGGAATACAATTTTTTGTTCTTTAAAAACTAATATTAAAAAAAAAAAAGAAATGAAAAGAAAAAGAAAATTATGAACAAAAAAAAAAAAAAATAAAAAAAAAAAATTTGTTTTTTGAGTTCAGCATGGGGAAAATTTGAACCAGGAACCTGACGTTTTATAGATGCGCGCATTAGCCATCAGCCCCACTGCCATCATTGTAATAAAGTTAACTGAAAAACTATTTGTTTTAAAATTAATTTCTACCAAAATATCAAACAAAAAACAAAATTTGCCATACTGTTCAATAAAGTTTTATAGAAAAAAATTTGGTTAGTAACTGAAATAGCTATGAATATTTCCTGTTGAATACATTAAAATATTGAGTCGAAATTTTCCCCTTTCTTAAAATTTTGTACATGATTTTTTAAATCATTTATTATAAAAATCGATATGTTGCTGCTTAATGTTTCCTGTGATCTAACTCACAAAAACAGCTAGATCTGTCGTTTGCACACATTTTACAGCACGTTTCTGGTAATTTTTATACATTTTTTCTTTCCGTGTATGCCTGCAATTCCTTGAGTTTTTGATAGGATTGCCAAAAAGGATACTTGCTTAAGGCATTTCACCAGACAAGAATTCCATAAGTCAGAATCAATCTAATGAAAGCATTATACTTCCACAAAAATTGTTTTGGTTTAAGACCCTAAGATTTGCGTCATTATACGGCGATTAAGTTATCACTCCACTGGCATGTTTTAACTATCAATTGATTGATTTAATTCAGTCTTTTCATTGCGTTTATGTGCGTTGATTCTAAAATGTTTCGCACTCGCATCACATTTTTAGTTTAGATTTAGCCCTTTTCTTCACAAAATAATCATATCTTTATGAAATGGAATAACCGGACTTTTTATCACACAGACTTTCTCTAATAATAAAATGAGTTTAAGTAAATACTGAATTTTCTAAAGGAGGCAAGTGCCTGTACCCTTAAAAAACTAAATATATACACATAAACATTTTCTTTAAGACTTGAAAGTTTTTCCTTTAAATTTTGTGTGGAGAGATAGCTATTCCTTCGATATGTTTTTTGGGGTGGATCACCCCACCTTAGCGTTGTCAAGAAAATAGAGGATTAACTTTTTATTAGAAAATGAAATCAATGCATCAACTTGAGCGCTCTCAAAATAGCATCATATGACTACTTCTATTGAACCATTAAAAACATAATCCCTCTGCTATATAAAATACGCACTTAAAACGTAGACACACGCGACTATTTTTAAATACAAAACTATTTAAAACAGCGACACCTTTAGAAAAAAGAGGGAAAAATATACAACAAGAAAAAACGACACGAAATTCCAACTAGAAAGGCGTTGCCATCGTCGTCTTGCCAACTTAAATAAATAAAACAAAAAGGGCAAACGGTGAGGTAGAATCACAGACAGAATCTTTGCCATTGTCGTTCATTTTCAACGATATTTAGAGCATAGGCTGTTTGGTTGTCGCAATGAATGCGAAGCAATGGTATTCGAGAGCACTCTATTAATAGAATTTGAATATTCAGAACACCAGACAGAAGACGTCTTCTGTCTGACAGTTATGAAAATACACAAGGCGTTCTTTTTGCTGTCGTCGAGAATGTGAGGGAGGGAAAGTATAAGACAATGAAATGTATCTGCTAGTTGTCAACTTAATTATATAGCGCGTTGTGTAATTTGGGTGGTTTTTTCTTTGGTTTTCCTTTGAGCACTCAATTCTAAACAAAAATAAAAAATTAATAAAAGAAAAATTTCGAAAAAAAAAAAAAAAATAAAACAACAAAAATTGTTTACCTTTCACTTGGCTGACATACAAGTTGGCAATAAAATGGTGTAGGTTGTTGATTCGTTGATTGAGGGCAAAAATACAAAACAACACATCTATATAAAAAAAACAAGATGCAACATTGAAAAGTGAAAATAATTGAATTACAATTTAAAACGCACAACTCTGATGCGATTAAACGAAAACAAATAAGAAGTGCATCACTTTTCTTTTGGTCAAAAACTGTCCAGCTGCTGTTGCTGCCAAGTTTTACTTTTACTTTTCTTAATATTTAAGTGTTTATTGAGTGAGGGAAAAAATGTCAAGGTTTTAATTACTTAAATGCAGTTACACACGCTTAAATGCTAATAGACTTTTAAATGGTTTATAAAATTTGAATTCCAAGCTTTCACAACAAGAAAAAAAAATATATGGTATTTAGAAACGGTCCAATTGCACGCAAAGCCGATATTAAGGAAATTATAGCAATTTTAGAGTGAAGCAAAACAATAATTTGGAATTTCCTAAAAATTTTTGTTTCTTTTTAGTTTATTAAAGAATTTATGCATGAAAACTCGTATTCGCTTCAAAGAAATGTATTCAAAAGTGTAGTGTAAAGGAGAAATCTCTTTGTTTCTTTTTAAAATTAAAATTTCTTTATTTTATTCAGTTTTTTATATTTTACTACAAAGGAAGACAATTACACTTTATATTTGGCGCCCAACGTGGGTTGAGTTTGAATTAAGCAAGTGTGTTATATTATAACCGCTAACTACAGTAACTACTCTTGTCCATTCCGTTTTCTTACTTCAAACTGTTTCACTTTTTTAATTAATCGCATTTTATTATGATTTCCTATAGCCCATTCTCACTTGCCTGGTTAAGGCGATTTATTGTAGTTAATTTGTGTCTAGTTAAGCACAAACCAGATTAATTTGGCATGCAAAAGGAATTTTCGATTCATACGACAAATTTTAGTTAGTTCTTAATGAACTTAATAGATAACCAAAAAAAAAAAAATTGTCAGCCGCAGCCCTGAATTTAAAAAGAACCCACAGGCAAATTAAGATTTTTTTTTTTTTTTTTGACATTCAAATGATGTACGTCAAAATAAAATCCGTTCTAATATTAAAAATGCGAAAGTTACTCTGGCTGTCTGTTACCTTTTCACGCCTAAGCTGCTAAACCGATTTATATGAAATTTGGTATGGAGATAAGTAGTTTGCGACGTTAGGAAGTAATGCCATAAACTAAGGTTTCCGAAGGTCACCCGAAGGCTTCATATTCAAAACGAAGAATACCGTTTGTTAAATCAACTACTCTACTGTTGATTCAATGTCAAAAATTAATTGGTAAGTTCAACGAAAATACGACAACGTAACATACATGGTTAGGTCTTGTTCTTTTATGCCTTCTAACCATGTAGTACGTCACGAAAATTGTGAATAAGAACAAGAGTGTCGTAATAATTGCAAAGTTCAACGAAAATGTGGGCGTGTGTGGCGCCGAAAAAAAAAAAGTAAAATGAATAATACCGACGACTACGAGGAAGCTGAATATCATAATCATGAATATTATGAATATAATAACAATTGAAGACGAAACCGATTCGGATGATGAACTTCAGGAACTTTCAAAAGCAATAAAAAAAAAACAAATAAAACATGTAAAATAAATAAAAAAGATTTAAACCTACCGCGAATGTATTTTTAAATCAAAAGGAAATTTTCTTTGAATCAACCTCAAATGTTTGTTAAATCAAAAGAAAACAATATTTGAATTGAATACTAATCACATTCAATTTAATAACTTCAAATCAGTAGTTTTTCACAGTCAATTCAAATAATTTTGCCTTCGGAGCTAAATCGTTACTGATATCTATAGAATCAACAGTGAAAGTTGTCGTTTTTTTCCTATGGCGAACTATCAACAAGCTTCAACTGATAATTTTCTGGGGTATCCGAACACTGCTTGATTTTTTTTTTTTTTTTTTTTATTTTGCATATTTACTTTTTCATTTTTGTAAAATAATTAATAGCAAATTCTTGAAATTCTACAGCATAATTAACAAAACGCTAAAGAATTTCACATAAAATTGACTTCATTCCAAAGTCTAAATGTTTTTTCATTAAATGTATAAAATTTGCATCCGTTTGTTGTTGCTGCTGCTGATGTTTCTGTATCCAACTTGACCTCATTTCATCGCCACCATGGTTATTGTACTCGTCGTTCATTCGTCATCGCATTCGCATGCAGCCGCCACCATTGGCGTCATCGACTCTGACTCTGACTAACTCGAGACTCGGTTGTATGGTTTGGTTTTGTTTTTGTTATTGTTTTGTAGAATGCAATTTTGTGGCAAGCATGAGGTTTTCACATATCTACATCTTTACAGCAATAGCTGCATATTTGCAACGTTATTTGGTTTATTTTCTTTCGGTTAACTGCCATTGCTTATATTTTATATACGTTCCCAGTAGGAATAAATTTAAGGAATTTTTTTTTTCTTTTTTTGTCACAATTCTGCCACGAAAGTGGCGACCATATTGAGGTGTATAGTCTTGTATATTTCTCAACATTTTCTTCAAAACTGACAATAGTGCTAATTTTATTTCACTGCAGCCTATAAATTTGACAAATGCATTGAGAAATCCTTCACAAAGATATTTTACATCAAATATGTATAAGATTCCAACAGGGTCAACCAAACCTGTAGTCGCATGTGGGCAATCTGTGGTAATTCAAGTAAAATATACGAATAAGAAAAAGTAGAAGCTAAGCTGAAGCCATTGCAGCCACATGCAATAAAAGCAAGCATTTTTTGTTGCCTCCGTAGTCATCATCATCATCAACATCATCATCATCACTGCCGTCATCTTCTTCATCATTCACTGCATGGTCTTTACGAGTACTTTTCTTCTCTTTTGTCACATTTGCATTTGACTGTATGAATGAATTGCAAATTAAAACAAAAACAAAAAATGCAGGAAACGTAGGAGCAGCTTCATGGAGGCCAGAAGCAACAACAGATGATGTCGTCGCTGTTCTGTTGCTTGTGGGAATGACAACAGATTGCATGAGTACGCATAAATGCTGCAGCAGTTGCATTTTGCAAGTTGTAAAGCAGCAAAGGTTTTTTTGCCACTGTACGAGTAGTATTTTTTTAAAAGTACGTTACGCTACTATTACAACTACTACTACAGATACTTCTACAATAACATGAAGCTGAAGTTGGTTAGTGGATTTTGTTCTCTTTTTCGATTATTTTTTTTTTTTCGAGTCTTCTTTATGGTAGAAGTTGTGCAAAATTTTAATTTAAACGACTGTTTAGTTCGGAATTTTGTTTCATTGCTTTTTATGACACTTTGATAAGAACTCCATTTTAATATGAGCCATTTTATTTAATTAAATAAAAAAAATAGCATTTCTAACACATTTACAATTGAGTAGTTATGCCGTATTTAGTTCAGTCAAATATTTATTATTTTTCTTATTCCTTACAAGTCGTAAAAAATTCTTACTTTTACTAAATTTGGTAATATAACGCTTAAAATAAATATTCATACATGAGTTGCCATAATTGTTTTATTTAAAAGATCTAAGAGACAAAAACTTGTGATCCTTTTTTACTAACTATGTTAGAAATGGAATACGACTCTGAGTTATATAGTTACCATTAGAAAGGTATTTGAGTGTGTAGATGCAGGCGCGTGGGGGTTCAAAACACCCTCAGAAAGATATTTTTCCCATATTAATTATATATTGAAAATATTGAAATAAAATAAAATTAATCTATATGAACCCCCCCCCCCCGCCTAAGAGCAAATCCTGCGCACGGTGCTGTGTAGATACGCAGTCACACAGAGCTGAAAATAGGATGAAGCACAAAGGGAAAGAAAGACAAAAACAAAATGGTCACTTCATGTTTTTTGTTTTGTTTACGTTTCGCTTTTCATTGTACCACCAGGGATGATAAATGAGCTTTTTCTATTTAGTACTGAATAACAAAAAAGTATTGTACTAAAAGTGTTCTAAAAGTACCAAAATTATTCAGTTTGTTTGTGATCGAATTTTGACCACTGGGCGTTACTTAAATACATAAAGAGGCAAATGAAATCGGTTCAGTCCCTGCTTAGATGCCTTAATCACAACATTTTCGCTTGATTTATTTTTTGTTGGAAAGGTTGTGAGGAGCAGTGCACAAAATTTTGCTTTTTTTAAAGGTTCTTTGTAACAAAGAACTTTTCCAGAGAAATATTAAATAAAACTACATGAAAATGAGGAGAAATTAGCATAAATGTATCAGCAACAACATTTAGTTTTGGTAAATCTACTGAAACAGCGTTTTTCAGGCAAAAACAAAAATTTATCCACATATTTGGCATGAATAAACATTTCAGAATGTTGCATCGCGGATTTTCGTTCTTAATATATTCTGGTTAATATCCAACGCTATCCAGGCGAAATTGAATTCGTACGAGTCCAATAACGACATTCTAAACAAAAATATACGTATTTTCGTTATATTTCACATAGCACCACATGACGTATGCGAAATATTTACAATATGAATTTCGAACTCCGTGTGCCTCACGGTTCCGCAAAGTTCAACCATAAGTTCAAAAATTTTTTTTTCTAATACTCAAAATAGCTTCTATACCAAATAACGGTCACGGAAATATTTTTTCCATCTTTTTTTCCGAGATTGTATCTCCCTACTGAATATAAAGCTATCAAATGAAGTTGGTTTCAAGCGGCTATCGACGCAAAACCGTGGCTCTTGTAGTTGGTTGGTTCCTAGCGGAACCAGTGGGTTATTAAGGGTTAAGTGGGCGGTGCTTCGCTTTTTAAAGCAAAAAAGGTTGCACGGCTAAGCTAAATGAAATTCGGAATTGAGGTAGACTAAATAGAAAGGAATAATATTAAAAGCTGGTCGAATTTCGGCCACAAGGCTAACTCTAGTTATACTTAAGCTATACAAATTTTTCAAATCATTTATGGTGCCATCTGGCGTAAATTTTATTTATATTTATGACTAAAACCCGGAAAAATTGGATTTTCTCGAGTTAGGTCGATTTGTCAAAAGTTCACAGATATGTACATTGTACATAGAACATTTAAAAAATAACTTTAGTTTTCTATTTTTTCAGTGTATTCCACAACTAAATAAAATTGCAAACAATCAACCTTGAAGTTAGACAAGCAATCACAGCAGCAACAACAACAACAACAACAACAACATTAATAATGCAAAAGTGGTGATGCAAGTCTAAAGATTAATCAAACTACGGAAAGCTTTATACATAGTTCAGCTTGTATAGCATATTAATGCATTAAAGATAAGTGTGCTCCAGCTATTTCGCTCACACTATCGAGAGTGCTATCTCATGCTGTCTTGTGGCAAATAAAGCTTTGTAGCTGTTAAACAGAATAAACGTTTACACATATATGAACGTAATGACAATTTGGCCCGGTGAAAAGTAGAAAAAATAGCTTGACTACTCGAGTTAGGTTTTGTACGAATTTTTTTTCAAAAAGTAATGCAGTGAACGAAGTTAATTTAACTGAAAGTTGAAATTCTGATGAGGCTTTATTTTTCAAACAACAATAAAAAAAGTGCTCCTTTACTGCTTACAGTACATATAAAAAGGAGCACTTCCATAATTTCAATATAATGATTATAACGATAGTTTTTTAAACAATAACAGTGAAAATCGAAATGATTAATTTAATCACACGAATATTAGTGCTCCTTTACTGCTTACAAAGCTTATAAAATGGAGCGCTTTTACAAACAAAATCTTGGAAATATCATAAAGAATATGCCAGAATAGTTGTAACTAAATAAACTTATATATTTTGAGCTCAGATATAATTGAAGTATTGCTCAATTACGGATGTGGCATTTTACTCAATGGGTAAGTCACATTTGAAAAGAAAACTATATAATGACATTGCATTACAACTATCTCATTCTGACAACTGAACTGCCAATAGTTGCAAGAGTTTTGCAATAACTATGTACTTTTGTGGCTAGAATAAGAGAAGCAGAAGAAAAAAACCCAAGTAAAAACAAAATGAATCGAACGAAAACCAGTAACACAAATAGAGTGAATTAAGCGCCTTCTTAGTTTATGTCTCTGCGTTCAAGATTCACTGGATAGAGGGGACGAGAAGAAAGAAAGACATTGGATGGAAAAATCGTTTGCCATGAATGGCAATTGAAATGTAACGGTATAACAGCATTTTTTACCACATTTTCTAACAATTTTGTTTTTGCTTTTCTTCAATTATTTTTTTGTTTATTGCTTTCTTTAACGCTTTTTTCTAGTTACCTGTATGTATTGAGTTTGGTCTAGAGAAGAAGTGTAAAAGGCAGGCAGTCAGTCAGTCAAGCAGTCAGGCTAGGCAGACGCGCTTAGCGGTAATTGCAACAAATTTTATATCCGGCAACAAAGATGTTTAATTGTTATTTGGTTGGTTGCTGTTGGTTGACTCGAAGAGGAGCAGCAGTCTACAAAAGCGTAACAATTTCAAAGTGCAACAACAAAAATGTGTAAATTAAGGAAGACTATGATGGCACCGGCAACAAAGCAAGTCGCATCGTGCTTAGAGTCAACAACAATGAATGGAAAATGTATGTATGCGAAGATAATGAAATTTCCGTGAAAAGTGATTTTCCGGCATATGGTAGGATGAAGAAATTACGAAAAATGTATCTGTTGGCCATAACAAAGAAAATGCAACAAATTTTATAATTATTAAGCTTAAGAACTTAATCTGAGAGAAAAATATTTATAGAATTATAATTACATTTTTAGAGTCTTTGTAAACGTGCCAAGTAGTACATAATGTATGTATGTATATAAAAGATATTGCAATGGAATGTGTCTTTTTAAACGTTTGGCAATGACCACAAGGGCAAATGTCAGCTTTGAAAAGTTACAATAATGCAATAAAAAAAGAAAAAATTTGGACAAGCAATGTAAAATATATTTTGTATGAATTTTAGCCCTTATTAGATATGTAAGACTGCCTACAGAAAGTATAGAAAGAATTGAAATTTTTTCCCGCTCAAACCGTCAAATATTTATTTTGTATTTGTATTGCATCAAACAGTTACTCTTTGAACGTTTTCACTTATTTTTTTTGACTTCCGCAAGACCGTCTACAGATTGCCTTTCATATTTTGAACTTGGCAGCTTAGCATAATATCGATAAATGGATTTCGAATTCGTATATTCAGTCCAAAATTAGCCTGCATTTCTATATAGCCGCTGAAAGGGTTTATGTGACATCAACGATTTATATGACCAATATGAAACTCTTTATGTGAACTCGAAGAAAGCGCACCAATATATTACGCACCACTCATAGAGTGCACTAAGAAGAAGTACGCTGCCACGAGTACACATCGAAACAATACGCACCGAAATGTTATGCAGACATGTTTTACTGCAAAAAGGATAACTCTAAGAAAAACTTTTTTTCGGCACCCCTGTGATGGCACATAAAAACACAACTTTTCAATAAGACCCTCGTACTTTTTGCCTATAAAAACTCATTAAGTGATATTTATACGCGACCTCAATAGCAGTTTATAACAAAAACAAAAAAAAAAAAAAAAACTAAAACAAAACTTTTTCGTTGACATTATGCTGTGTTTTTGTAAATGCTTTGTTTGTTGTAATTTGTACGCTTTCAGATAAATTAAACAGGCAACGCTGGCAATTTCTTTTAATTTTGTAAAAAATACAACAAATTGCTGATGTTTTTTTTATTAATTATTATTTTCTGTTGCTAAGGGCGGTCCGTTTAGCTGTTTGTTTGCAAATTTAGTTCGACTCAATATCTGTGTCAAAAACGTAAAACAACTTAAATTGATGGAGTAAAGCACCATTTCGAAACTGTTCTAGGTAAAAATAGACTTTCGTTTTTGGGCGTTTTTTTAGTGACACGAAATCAAAGTGAATTTAGCAATTTCAATACGGTAATTATAATAGATTATAATAATTTGACAGCTATGTTTTGGTGGACATTTTATCTGGGCTTGTGTGAGCACTTTTTGACAAACGTATATGATACATGAAAGCAACAACCAATGTGCTTAATAAAACGGTTGTTTTATGTGTTGATTTACGGCTGTTTCGAGATTTAGCTTTGAATCTCGCTGTAAATAACCGGATTTACCATACAAATATAAATATAAATGTGACGAGATTTGGCTTAACTTTGACAATTGACATTAATAGCTTAAACACAATTGGAGCGTACGACGAATTTCGCCCGACGAATATTCGCTGTCAAAAAAAATTCGTCGACGAAGTTCGCTCTGTTAAACACAATCAGAGTGACGACGGCAAAAGTTTTTTTTTATTTTAAATTGTTGTTTATGTTTTCTTATGACAATTTTAATAAATAAATATTGAACAAAATCTCATATTCTTTGAATTTCTACTAAGAAATCTAAAAATTTTTAATTTAAAACGTATTTTTTCAGTTTGACATTTCCAAAAATCGTTGCCGCCGGCGACAAAATTAAAACTAGATCTATTACGACGAATATTCGTCGGGCGAATTTCGTCGTTCGGTGCGGTTGTGTTCAACTTCATATACTCTTGTGTGTTTTAATATTGACAGCGAATATTCGTCGGGCGAAATTCGTCGTACGCTCCAATTGTGTTTAAGCTATAAATGTCATTAAAAACAAAGCAAATGGAAGATAAACATTAAGAAGAAAAGAAAAAACAACTCTCATTTTTCCGCTTATGACATTTAATGTCAAAAATAAATCTCTTTCGGCCGATAGAAGCGGTTAGGATTTAACGACGGAGGAAACGTAGTACACTAGAGCCTGCTTAATTGAATTGATGAAAAATGCTAACTTTTCGGTTCAATTAACCGGGGAATCAATTAAACGGGGTCCGCTTAATTAATCCGACCAATCAATTAACAGAATCCCAAATAATTGATCGAGTGAGGCAATTAAGCACAGAAAAAATTAGCATTCGGCGATTTTAGTTTTAATTTAATAGTTTTTTTTTTTATGTGTTCAAAGCATAAAGAATTTTTTTAAGTCATAAGCTCCATAAGGAGATATCGAATACAAAAATATGTATGTATAATTTACAATAAAAAGTACATAAGGTACATAAAGGGGACTTCAATTTACCTTAAAATAAAAAATAAACAAAATTAATACAAAATTCGGGTATGTACGCAGTAAACTTAGAGCTGAGCACATAAATTAGGAAAAACTAGGTGTAATGGAAATGTATATGGGAATCGATAGCTTAGAATATGTTTAATACGAGTCCATCAGTCTGCCGTGCTGAATCGGATGCCCAAGCACATGACCGGCCTGTAAAGTTGCGAAAATCAGTTTTTTTTTGCAAATATCTCGCTAACGGTTCCTTCTATAGAAAAATGTTGGGATAATTTTGTGGCTCATAAAATTTCTCATTAAAAGTCCAAAGAGTTATATTCATACAGCTTACAGTTCCTAAAATATAGAGTTTTCAATATTCGTATTATAGTACTCTGCTCAGTTGTAAGCACTATATATCTTTACCTTACCTTAACTATAAGTTGTACGAAAACACTTCCCACACCTTTTGTCAGGCAATTTTCTGAGTTGCGACATTGTGGCCCAACATTTTTCCATAGAAGTAACCGTAAGCAATACATTTACCAACTGATGTTGGAACCTTTGACCTTGAATAACTTTTTATGCGCACACAATTTCGCAATAACTTTTTATACTTTTTTTGCATGCATATAAAGATTATTCCGGTAAAAAATTATGTGGATATAATTCATCACCTCTTCTGAACATAGTATGTAAAACACAATCCACTTTCGTCGGCGTTAAAAATATCAGCTTAATCAAAACCGTTAATAACCCGGGAAAAACTAAGGTTTTGAAATCATTTGCACCTTTTGCGTTTTCTGAGGATTTTTCTCCATGGACTTTACGAAAGATGACACCTTAACGGTTTTGCATTTGCCATAGCCGAAGTAGGACTAAAATCATTATTGAGCTGTATTGAAAACTGTTCAGATTTTTCCATCAGTATAATTTTTGTTACTTTCAATTAACCGTGGAAACCAATCAAGCGGGAACCACTTAACAGGGAATTTGGGTGTCTTTTTCAATGAGCACAGTTTCGCTAGGCTTTTTTTAGTTCAATTATCCGGGGAAATCAATTAAAAGGGGGTGAATTAAATTTTCAAAAATAACTACAATATCCCATAAAAAGTAACTATAATAAGCCGAACTTTAAACAGGTGGCAACACTTGCACTTGCTATAAAATGCAACCCTGTCAAGGCATAGATTCATGGCTTCATGTTGTTTGTGTAAAAAGTGACAGCAGCTCAGGTTGCAGCACCACCAAAACGAAAAAAATGGATGCCCTCAAAACAAACGAAAAAAAAGAAAACAAATTATAGTAAACTGATAAGAGAAAAAAGTTGCAGCAATCCACAAAAATAAATAAATGAAATAAAATGTAATTCTTAGAACATCACCCAAGCAAGTCATAGTGATTGCATACAAAAAAGAAGAAAATCAACAGAAAACAGAATGAGGTTATCGCACGGAAGTCATTAAACGGAGGAAAAACTGATAAATCTTAAGTAATTTTCCATTTCGAAATTTTCATTTGCTGCTCGATTGGGTAGCAACCACCACCCAACCTAATGTCAACATTTTGACAGCAACTCACTCACCTTGGGCTTATTCAACCATTTGCGAAACGTGTCCATTTTGTGGCGCTTCCCGCTCTACTTGGCGCTCTGCACTGGTTTACTTTTCGTGCGTAGTAAAGATTTTTTATTTATTTCGATGAGAAACGCAACATAAAACCGCGGAAAACGTAGGTAACCAATTAAAATTTCGATTGTGCAAACAAAGGCAAAGACTGCGCACGAAAAAAAAAACTAAACGAAAATCACAACAAAAAAACGTAAAAACAAAATACAATCGAAATTATCACGGACACACGAAAGATTTGCAAACTTTTTTCTTTTTTGCTCGTTTTATTTAATTTTCTGAAAATTTATTTCTATTTTTCAAAATTTCAAGTTTTTGCAGTCGTAAGATGAATAAAAAAAATCACATTTTCAACAAATAATTTTTTTCACAATTAAAACTTTTTTTGCTTTTCAACCAAAATGTTAAAAAAAAACTTCACGTTTTCACACGCTGCGTCAATGAATGCGTTCAACCACTATGTGGCAGACTCTGCCCTTTTTCAATCTGCTTTTTCTTCACTCCATTTATTGGTTTTCGATTTTCACAAATTGTAAGACTTTCGTCATATTTTTTAAAACATCAATAATATTGCATTATTTTCTTCACAATGGTTAATAAAATTGCAAAATTATTTTTTTTTTTATAACTTTTTTAACAGAAATTCCGCTCGCTATTGAAAACGCGTTTCAACATTCCAACGACAAATTCACGAATGACAGGGAATAAATGTTCATCGAAGTTGGCGTAGAAAATTTTTTTCGCCGTCCTTTTTGTTTTGCTTTTCTTTTAGTAGATAGTGTTGTCTCCCTTGTCTCGCGAACGTATACAAATAAAGGAAACAAAACGAGGGGCAGCACCATATATCGTATTCATACGCATTGTTGACGGGAGTAGTCAACACAGTGATGATAATTATGGTACATTTTTTAATTAAAATTCAAATCTAAAAAGTACATTAGACCCACAATACATTTTTAGTACAAATCTCTGTTTGCGCACTGGAAACAAATCGTCACCTTAGTTCTCTATTTGAATATGTATTTCGAAAAAATCGAAACGGAAAGTTTGAGCCTTAATTGCGCATTTAAACTGCCAGCAAGTGAATTAGTGAATTTATCAACAAACACATAAGTTAATAAAAATTTCGGAACAGATACAGTTTAGCCTCCAATCGAAATTGATTATAAACCAAATATTTTCTTATGTGCTTTTAAAATCTAAGAATAAATATGAAGTCTAAAAGTGTCGCTCAGATCTGGTTTCGGAGGTATAGACATCGGAAGTTCGGGATATAGCTTTTCTAAAAATCTATATAAGTTGAAAACGGCTGCATTGATGTCCAAAATATGGGTGTCATATAAAAGGTAATTTAATAAGCTACAATATTGAAATTTTTGAAATCTGGATCGTAGTTTTCGAGATATTACACATTTTCTGAAATTTGTACCGATTTTAAAAAAAAAAAACGGTTTTTTTCCAAAAAATCCGTTATTAACCTACAGTTTTATTAACATATTTATAAAGCGTAATTCATCCCCTCCAAAATGATATAAAATTTAAACAAAAATTTTTGATATTAATCCATTATAACCGAAAAAGTTAAAAATCATTTTAATGAATTTTGGGAAGTTTTTTAAATTTTTTTGATATGATGTGTTCTCTTTGACAATATGAACATTTAAATGAATTTTAATCGATTATATCTTATAGTATATCAAACACGGGCTTCGTTAGCCACAGTAGTTTGACATAAGAGTAGGGGTAAGTGGGCGGCCTGCGGCCACAACTCAGGATTTAAAACTCCCAAAAATCCAACACCAGCTTCGCGGCGGCCTTCGGCCGCGGATCAGTCTATAATATATCCAACACCTAGCTTGCTAGCCACGGTAATTTTACATAAGAGTAGGGGTTTATCGATAAAACGCTTTTGCGTTTGTAAATCACTTCTCAAAATTCATCAAAATGATTTTTAATTTTTTCGGTTATAAAGGGTTAATATCAAAAATTTTAATTAAATTGTTATATCATTTTAAAGGAGATGAATGGAGCTTTATAAATTTGTTAATAAAATTGTACAGTAATAACGGATTTTTTGGAAAAATAACGATTTTTTTTTTTAAATCAGTCCAAATTTCAGAAAAGTCGTAATATCTCGAAAACTATGAGTCAGATTCCAAAAATTTTTAGATCTATATTGTAACTTGTTAAGTTACCTTTCATATGACCTATATTTTGGAAATCAATGCAGCCGTTTTTAACTTATATAGATTTTTAGAAAAGCTATATCCGCGACTTCCGATGTCTATATCTCCAAAACCAGATCCGAGCGACACTTTTAGATTCCATATTTATTCTTAGATTTTAAAAGCACATAAGAAAATATTTGGTTTATAATCAATTTCGATTGGAGGCTAAACTGTATTTAAGCCAAAATTTCGATGATATTTACTGTTTTGAACCAGTTTTTTCTTTTACGACGTAAAAATGTAAATGAAAGACAGCTTCTGCATTTAGTAAATATAAACAGCTGATTTGTTTGTTTGACTGCACCTGCTGATAGTCCTCGAACCAGTTAGTGCGTACTTTCATTGGTTTTTATCTTTAAATATTTTTTATTTATTTTAAAACTCAAGTTTGCTCACTACATTTCCCATTTTTTCTTGTTGAAAATATTTCTTAACTGAAGTGCAATTTATAAATTTAATGGAGTGAGACAACCGGATGTTTTGTCTGTCAAATTGTTGGAATCTATTACAATTCGACAGAGTTGCTATATTGAAATAGTGAATTTCAGTACTAATCCCCGATCAAAAAAAGTATATCAAAAATATATCAAAATGATATCAACAATTTGTCAGTGACATACAAAATTTTGATAAAAAAAGGATATCACAGTGATATACGGAATGTAACGCTTTTTGTATATCACCATGATATCAAAATGATATCAAAAAAAGATATCAAAATGATATCAAAAAAAGATATCAAAATGATATCAAAAAAAGATATCAAAATGATATCAAAAAAAGATATCAATATATCAAAAAATGATATCAAAATGATATACAAAAATTGTATATCAATGATAGTACTATACAAAATTTGTATATCATTTTGATATCCATTTCTGATACAAAATTGACATAACCAAATTTTGCAATATTGTATTTGATCGTCGGCAACAAGTTTTTAGAAATTGTCCGCATGCAGCAAATGAATGAAGTGTCGGTTTTTTTAACTCAATTATATTTTTGTGCTTTTTCACGAGTTTTATTAGAAAATTCACTTCTTAGTAAAATTGGCTGCTCGTCCGTTTTCCATACTTTTTGTTTTCCCAACCACAGGCTGCATGCAGCAACTGAATGGAGCGTCGGGGTTTTTGCACTCAATTATATTTGTATTATATATTATAAATTATATTTTCACTTTTTCTTCACTAAAATTGGCTGCGCGTTCGTCTTCCATAAAATTCACAAACTAATGCTCAAAATACATGAGCATTTTTCACGCATGCGTTAACGTGCATTATTCTGCACTTAAAATACATGCGCATCTATTCAGTTGACATTTGATGCCGATTTTTGACTATGGGCAGAAAAAAAAAATTATAAGAAGCGCACTATAAATTTGACATATCAGCAGCTGATAAATTTTTATATCATTTTGATATACATTTCTGATACAAAATTGACATGTTTTTCAATGAAATCAAAAATATATCAAAATGATATACAAAAAATGGATATCAGCGGCTGATACATTTTTGATATCATTTTGATGTACATTTCTGATACAATGACAATAACTTTACAAGTTTTTTTGATCGGGTCTCCTTTAATTTCATGCATTTATGTTGGAGTAAAATGTTATAACTTTTTTTTTAACCAATTAATCTTTTCCATTTTTTTTTTATTTTGCAGGTTAATCTTTAGATTTAACGAAAATGGAGGAATGGAACACTGAGACAAGGATTTGGATTGTTATCTCGCATTGGAGTCCGTAGTTTCAGTACAAAGAGAATATAGGCGCACGTTTGGGGGCACTCCCCCGAGCAGATGGACTATAATGAGGCTCGTAAACAATTTTGCCGAGCACGGGACAATTGAAAGAAGGCCTTATTATCGAAACGCTTCAGTTCGGACGCAGGAAACTATCGCTGTTGTAGCTGCTGCCATACTAGCCAATTCCAGAATTTCGACAAGGATCTTATCGGCCCAAATGAGTATCAGCATACAGTCACTGCAGGCAATTATGCACAAAGATTTGAACTTGATTCCATACAAAATTCAAATGTTTAATAAACTGAATGCAGCAGACTTGCCGATTAGCATGGAATTTTGCCAGACGATCATTCAAATGGCGGAAGAGGACGAAAACGTCTTAAACTGTATTTTTATGTCTCACGAGGCTCATTTTGTCCTAAATGGCAATGTTAACAAGCAAAATTGTCGAATATGGAGTGATTATAATCCCCACATACTCCAGACGGAATTGCATCCACTACGTGTCACAGTGTGGTGTGCATTTTCATCAAAATGCAATGTCGGGCCATACTTCTTTGAAGAGAACGGTGCTACTGTTACGGTCACAGCAGACCGTTACTTAAAAATGTTAAAAGAATTTTTTTACCCAGAATTACGCCGAAAGAAAATCTCTATCAAATCTGTGTAGTTTCAACAAGATAGTGCAAATCCTCACATTGCCCGGCCTGTTATGACAGAATTACAGCGAAAATGTTCAAATAAGCTGATTTTCAGAAACTCCCCATTCCGTTGGCCTCCCAGGTCTCCAGACCTTACTGCACCTGATTTTTTCTTATGGGGTTATTGCCAGCAGGAAGTTTATAAAACAAAACCAGCAAATTTGAACGACTTAAAGCAATCCATTCGAACAATAATTGCTGCTGCAACTCTTCGCACAGTTATGAACAACTTTTTAATAATAAGCCGCTCATGCATCACCGAGCGTGGAGGCCATTTAAACTCTATAATTTTTAAAACTTCTTAATTAAACTAAATAAAAATGTATTATCTTTCAAATAAAACAATAAAACATTAACAAAATGAATTTAAAAAAAAGTTATTTAACTTTCTTTATGTAGCAGCTTTCATCAGCCACCCTGTATGTACTTGCTTTTTGAAGAAAAAAAAAATTGAGTGCAATAAATTTGTTATCGTAAGATAGGGTATTCCTTTAAACGTGTAAATGTCATGAAAACCTTGTAAGCTTGTAATAGCTGTCAATATCAATAAAATCCAGACAGTTTTACGAGGTTTTTACGCGTTTTAAGGAATGCCTAAAATGATTAGGAGAAGATAATATAGGGGCTGTCCGGCGTAAGGAAAAAATGCCTAACGAAATAAAGCAAAAAAAAGATATACCGCCAAAAAAAAAAACAATATGTGTAATGCCCAGAACTAAAATGAAATAACGCCCAATCAATATGAAAGAACGGCCAAAAATAAAAAACAAAATAGTGCTAATTTAAAAAAATACGAAATAACGCCCAAAAACAAAAACGTGACTCTCGAAGCACGGCTTTGAGGAAAGCACGCACGTTATTTCGTTTTCATTTTGAGCGTTATTTCATTTAAAAAAACGAATAACTCAGTGACTCGACGAGCAATTAATCATGCAATGGCGTTTGGAAATAACGCCCAAAAAAACTAAATAACGCCCAAAAATAAAATGACGTAACAACGAACAAAACAAAAACGAAATAACACCCAAAAAATATGGAATAACGCCCAAATTATTTTCATATAATTCTGGGCGATAATCTTTTTGGAAATTACGCCCAAAATTTGGGCTTTATTTGTTTTTTTTTTTTTTTGGGCTTTCAGGTCATAATAGCAAAATATGTAGTGGAGACACAAAATATCGTGACATAAAAATTTCATAGCTGAAAATTATAATTTGCCCACAAATTTTGACAAAAAAAAAAAAACTGTTGTGGCAACACTAACGGTTTTTCTTTTTTATTTGTATTCGCTTGTTCCAAAATAAAAATGACAAGCGAAAAAGAACGCGAAATAAAACATAAACAAAACTGAATTCTAAGGAAAATTTTGTTTTAAAATTGCAAAAATCTATGACTCACCTTGGGTTTATTCAACCACCTGCGAAATGTATCCATTTGTTTATTCACAATTACTTCGCACGAAAAATTCCAAGAGTAAATTTTAATAAAATGAATACAAGGTACAGTAAAAATCAAGAAAGACACTAGAAAAAACTATTTTATGTATGTTGTATTACTACGCCACTTGGCGCGCTTTTCACTTTTTTCACAAAATTATTCCGAACTTGGTTTTTTTATATTCAAAGATATAAGTTCAAATTAAATGTTTCATTATTTATGAAAAAAATACAATTTGTTAAATTGTTTGTTTAAAAGAACACAACACAAAACCGCGAACAGGAATCTCATTGATAAAAATCGCTGATGCAATTTCAGTTTTGTTTGGGTTTTGGGTTTTGCTTATTTTTGTTTTGCCTGCTTCTCTCCATTCCATCATCTTGTCGTGTTGTTTCTTTTACTCCTTTGTAATTCAGACATTACCACAGTTGCCACACCAAAATTGTTTATGGGTACAATACATACTCCCAACCGGAAAAAAACAAAATTTTTTTTCTTCTATTCAATAATAGCTGTGTTCTTGTGGACACTTTATATGCGCTTGTCTTAAGCATATTAATTTATCTCTGTTGAATGTAGCACATTTGCTGTGGCGTTCCTATACGCTTGTCAGATTGTGTTTACACAAGTCCAGATAGAGTGTCTACACCAAAACTAAATACATACAAAATCAGTCAACACTTTAAACCATTTTTCCAATTCTTATGGAGTTCACTTTTTCCCAAAAAGAGCCAACATAAAACTTCTGAAATCACAGCTTGAAAGTCTTAGAGCCATTACAGACTATCGACCAAGTTCGTCACTTTTGCTAAAATTTTCTCTTGCTTGCGTATGTAATCACTATTTTTCATCATTCTTCAGTCAACCACAAAATGGTTTGTGGTTGAATATCAGTCAGCGGCCAAATTTGACTGATGAACATGATAGCTAGTGTGTACCCCCTTTTAAAGATTCCTTTGTGGTATTATCACATCAACATCATATTGAATTAATTAACCATTAACAACCCACTGGTTCCGCCAGGAACCAACCATCTAAAATCAAAATTTCATTAAACAAATTTCTTTTAAACTTCCCGCTGTAACTTTAAAAATGTATGTTGATACAAGAGCCACCGTTTGCGTCTATAGCCGCTTGAAACCAACTTCATTTGACAGCTGTATATTCAGTAGAGAGATTCAATCTCAAGAAAAAACACTTTTGTAAATTGCCGAATTTTAAAAAAATTATTTTTGTGGTAAATTCACTATTATCAAAGATGTAAAAATATTTTCTTGACCGTTAAATGGTCTAGAAGATATTGTAAGTCTTAGAAAAAAAATTTTGATTTTACTTTAGCGGATTTTTTTGCATTTATGGTTGGTTCCTTGCGGAACCGTCAGGCACCCGGAGTTCGAAATTCATACAGCATATATCACTCATACATCTTGTGGTGCTTATTAAATGTAACGAAATTTTTTTATATTTTACTAGTTTACTTCGTTCGCCCGTTCCTGATACCCTTTAAAAATGAACGTACTCAATCTCATGCAAATCTGTCACACAGTCTCAGAAGGTCTTTTTTTATATCGTTTTCTTGGACATTTTTCCAGCGGATGTTATTCGTCCTGGTGCCAGGTTTTTAATATTCCGGCCGATGCCAAGGGTATTTCAAATTAGACCTTGCCCTGGAATCTCACCTGATAGCATGCCTTCAAAAGTAAAAAATCATGCGAATGGAATATGGGATTTTCCAAGAACCCGGACGAAACCGAGAGTATTTCGAAATAAACCTTAAACCTTGCCATGCAAAATATCTATAAAGGAGAGAAAAAATCATGCAAATCGGACGAATGGTTCTCGAGTTATAGAGACACAGACAGACGTTGCATCTTATATATTTAGTAGGATGATTTTGAAATGACATTGCTGTACTGGTATGAATTCAATTTCGCCTAAACAACGTTGTATATTAATCAGAATATATCAAGGAAGGAAATCCGCGGTGCAACAATCCGAATTGATTATTCCACACAAAGATTTCATGCCTAATTTGTGTTTTTGTCTGAAAAACGCTGTTTAAGTAAGATTTACCAAAACTAAATGCGGTTGCTGATAGATTTATGCTTCATTTCTCCTAATTTTCATGCAGTTTTATTTAATATTTCTCTGGAAAAGTTCTTTGTTACAAAATTCATATTTTTCAATTTTGGTGTCCAGGTGCCTAGTTGTCCCGCTAGGAACCAACCAGATATTTTTTTCCTAATTCTGGTAAATGTCAACTATGCTCAAAGTCTTAGAACAAAAGTTGTTCAGAATCGCATGTTTAATATGTTACATTTTTTTCAGCTCATCAAAAAAAAATCAGGCTTTTAAGGGTTAAGAAAAATTTCGTATCAAAGGCTTTATTCAGATTCGTTACGAGTTATTATGCATTAATTCTTTAAATCTCTCCTCCCAAAATCAAATCTTTGTTGTATTTGTTTTGTAAATTCAACATAAAAATTTCTAATATTTATTATAATTATTATTCTCTGCGATTCTGATGATTCATCAGCAGCCCGTTTCGGTAACTTTTGTTGATCTCAATTCTCGATTGATTTTCTCGATTTGACGTCATTTTGATGTCACACTCAAAAAAAAAAAACCGCTAATTTTTTGTCGTATTTCTATTTCAATTCAATAGGAATTGTGACACTCATCAAATGCAGTGGCGGATCCAGCGTTGTCAAACGGGGGGACCGATTGACTACATTTTCAGATAATAACAGAATGTTTTTAAAATCTTTACATATAGTTTTAAAAAAAATGTAATCACTTGACTTAAGAGGGGGGGGGGGCGCTCGGCCTCATCGCCCCCTTGGATCCGCCACTGATCAAATGCTTCTGAACAAAGCACTTTAAAAACACTTCTCCCCATAGAAATTTATTTAGAAGCACTTACGCAATGATTTTTTGTACGGCTGCAGTAAGAACAACATGGGTTCGAACTCAGCGCGGGTGATATTATTTTTATTTTTTCTTCCTTTTTTCATAATATTTTTTTTAACACTTTTATACCCTACACCCAACGCATATACACATTGTCCTTCCGTTTGTAATGCAAAGAAGGAGGCGTGGCAGGTATAGAAAAGTATATATATTCTCGATCAGCGTAATTTTTTGGGTTGATATAGCCATGTCCGTTTGTCTGGCTGGCAGGCTGTCTGTGTGTGGATGAATTTTTTACGGGGAAACTAAGCAAGATAATTCGATGAAATTTAATACACTGTCTTTGTTGTAAAAATTAGCTCGCACGATTCAAAATGAGCAAAATCGGTGAACAGACACGCCTACCGCCCATACAAAAAATATATATAATTTATAACAAAACCAGTGTTGCCAGAGCCCTGCTGCTGAAGGCTGTGAACTGCTAAAGGCTGTGAACTGCTTAAGCAGTTCAGAGAAGGAGTCGTTTCTGGCAGTTCCCAAATATATGCAATATGTTTCCGATAAGTGCAACTCCTTAAACTCCCCTGTACCCTCTCTCTGGGCATGATGCAACTAAAATAATAACAATTTCATTGTATGTCTATAGGTATATAATTTTATTGGACGTTGAATATTTTTCGAGTGTATAATTGTACTCACATACATAATAAACGCAATTACAGGTATTGTTAACCTGTCATCACTGATCAAAAATATTTGAAACACCACCCACTTACCTTATCTTAAATTAACAAAAAATTTTATGCTTTTTGTTAAGATTGTGAAAGCCCAATAACAATTTTATTGATTTAGCCAAATACCAAAAATGGTATTTAGTCTATTGTCAATTCATTAATCGTTTATCACATACATTCTGTGTCTCGAGTATTCCAGTCATTCAGACATTGATTCTTTATAATACCAATCTATGAGTTTATTAAAAGTGTAAAAAATCAAATAATTTAAATTTTAAAACTCAATATTTTATAATACTAAGCTACACAGAAAAAAAAAAACTGACTGTAAAATCCATACCAATATTATAAATGCGAAAGTAGCTCTGTCTGTCTGTCTATCTGTCTGTTACCTTTTCACGCTTTAACCGCTGATCGGATTAAAATGAAATTTGGTATGAAAATAGATTCAGAGCATAAGAAGGATATAGGATAGTCTTTGTTTCTAAACTCTTCACTTAAGGGGCGAAAAGGGGGGTAGGAGTTTGTATGGAAAATGATTGTGTGTATGTTTGAAGCATTATCACTCAGAAACTATTTGAGCTAAAAATTTGGCATTGAGTAGTATCTCAGGTATTAGAAGATTTTTGTGCTATACACGAAGGTTTCCGATGCAAAACCTCGCATTGTTCGATGTAAAACTTCTCGAAACTATGAGGATGATTTTGTTTATTTTGGGTTTTTTAATTGTGGAATTCCGTGGCCGCATGTTTCATTCTCACTAATTTCGGTGACTTAGTTTATAGTTATTTGGTCTTATTGAACAATGTCTATTGCAAAAACTCATTTTGCCGCCATTTCTTCTTGGATTTTTGCTTTCTCTAGCAAGTTCTCACCACCAACAAGAATTTTGCTAACATTTTTTTTTTTTTTTTTTAATTTTTATTCAGTTCACATGATTAATAAAGTACAATATAATAATTATGCCCCAGCGCCACAAAGGCTTAAAAAGAGGCTAAAATGGCAACAATTAACAAAATAAAAATAATTTACTTAAATTATAATTATTCTAAGTATTTATTCAATTTAAAAGTATTTCGATGTTTTCCAGCAAATATGTTTTTAATTTATTTTTGAAACTTGATATGGTGTGAACATTTTTTAGAGTATCAGGTAATTGATTAAACTCAGTTGGTCCAGTAAAAGCGACACGTTGCTTCGTTAATTCTAAACGACATCTTACTACATGCAAATGCGTGGCTTGTCTTGTAGTCCGATTCGTATGCAATATGTTATGTCTGAAATGCAAGGTCTGTGCACATCAATTTTGAACGTAACTGTTCCTGTTCCAACTCAGCATTTTCAATTTCAAGCAGGTGCTTTCATACCCGACTCTCTACTGCCTCTTTCTCAGCAGCACTCTTTTCTCGTATCCTTTTGGATTTTGTGTTGGCATTATCATTAGTCACAGCATTATTTGCTATTGACTCATCTACTTCTATTTCGATTTCAACATCGTCATCATCATCTTCATCTTCCTCTTCGACGGAGAGCCGTTCTTCGAAACTGCCCTCTTCCAACTGTTTTTGCAAGCGCGCAAATTCCTCTTGAAAGTGGCGCAAGAGCAAGAGCAGGACTAAATGTAGCGCACATGACCGTTTTAGAGTTTTCACCTAATGAATCTTGCAAATAAGGAATATGCGTACACTTGCTATCAACTAGAGCACTAATGACATTACTCAACGATGAGAGGGAAAAATTGATTTGGGGTGCTTTCTTTAAACGTTCTCCAGTAGCCTGCGTTTTGCTCTGGCGTTCAGAACCTGCCAAGTCAACTAACTGCAATTTACCCATGCGTACATGTTGCATGCCACCATCAGTCAACTAAATGGTAATTGAGAAAATAGCATATGAACGTGATGATTCCAAATTAATTTTGGTTGCAATTACAGCTTGTTTTTTATTGCCCTCATTCTTGAAGTTTTCTTTGAGTAATAGATCACGCACTTCTTCATTATAGATTTCCATGTAGCTAACATGCACCAAGAATTTTTGATTTTCTTTGGCCTTTGCAATGTGACCAAAAATATGGGGGAATGCATTTGGAATAATACCCTTGGTTTGGGGCGTATCTGCATTATCGAATATAGTATAGGTGTTACCAGTGCCTGTCTTACCACTGGTAAAACCTATGCCTATGGGTCGTACACGAATTACAACGCGCACATCAGTGGTGGATCCAGCATTGTATCAAATATTATTTGTAGATCATGTAAATTTTAATAAAATAGATCCCGTTCCTTTTTATCGAGCGAAAACAGCTCCAGAGATTTCCTTAGAAAACTACTTTCTCAAAATATGATCGGTTTGTGAAAAGTATCTCCTAAACTATAGGTCGTACGAAAAAAAGTGCTGTGAATGGTTTTATTTGTAGGAAATTTTATTCAAATCACCCACAGGACAGGCGTGAAAAATTATAAAAAAATAAACGGACATATTAGTTTTTTTTGTTGTTGCTGATCCATCGGAAATAAAAGGAGTGCGACAATTTCGCTCAAATAATGCTTCAAGTAGCGAAGAGTGATCCGATCCCGATTTAAGCTAAATGTTGTCCAGCTTATGTTGTTAAAAATATGAAAAAATAAACTAATAGTGCCTTAGAAATCAAATATTACACGTCTACTTTAAATTTCGTTATTGCAGATTTTTTCGTTAATTATGGTGCAAGATATAATTCAGTTGTATGGGAGGTACCACGCCCATTTGTCTAACAGTACTCAAATTTTTTATGGATTTCAGAAACTACATAAAACCCATACACTGCAAATTTTGTAACCGTAGCTTATTCCGTTCTTAAGATATAGCCCAAAATATATTGTAGTTGTATCGGAGGTACCACGCCCACTTGTCCAACCGTGCTTAAATTTTTTATAAATTTAAGAAACTACATAAAATCCACACACTTAAAATTTTGTTACCATAGCTTGTTCCGTTTCTAAGATATAGCCCATAATAAATAAATTCCAGTTATATAAGAGGTACTACGCCCACTTGTCCAACCGTCTTCAAATTTTTAATGGATTTAAGAAACTACATAAAATCCATACACTTAAAATTTTGTAACCATAGCTCGTTCCGTTTTTATAATATAGCCCAAAATGTAAATAAGTTGTATGGCAGGTGCCACGCCCACTTGTCCAAAATTTCCGAAATAGCTTTTTTTGTACTTTCCCATACCTAAAACATAAAAACTGCAAAAAAAATAGTTTTTTCCGTCTAGCATGTACTTATCGCATCACTGTGCGGCGCGACCGCCATTTCTGGCTACCAAAATTTACCCACATAAGTAATTCGCGTTAGGAATAATCGCGGAGGTCAACTCAATCGAAGTGGAATGCCCGGTAATAGGCATCATTCGCTTTTTTATACCCTACACCCAGGGTATATTCACTTTGTCCTTCCGTTTGGAACCAAGAGAAGGAGGTGTGGCAGATATAAAAAAGTATATAAGTACATATAATAACGTAAGACGAAGCTATACAACTTTCTTCTTTCCTTAAATCTCCCGCTCATTTGCCAATATTTCATAACTTAACATCTAATGCTGTCAAAAAATACCATTTTCAAGTATATAAATTCATTTCAGGGGTGCTTTTTTCATCAAAACTTACTCTTGCTTGTGAAAAGAAAAAAAATGTTAAAAAAACAAGTCCCGAAAAGAAGGTAAAAATTTGCTTTATTTTTATTGTATCAATGCAATTTTGACTCCCTCAGAGAGAAAATATTTGAAATTAAGGACTTACACTGATATTTTGAAAGAAAACCAGTTCCTTATGCATATTTGTTGGCGATGAATTGTACCGCAAAAAAAACATAACGTTACCAACGAAATATATTAAGAAGTTTCTTGTAGCGGAAGCTAGTGGGTAAAGTATTAAAATGCATTCACTTTTTTCGAGTATTTTCGGTCTAGTTTCTGAATCCATTTTAAAATTATCTAAATAAAGCATCTATCATGGTGAACTGTAGTAGTCGAATACAAACACCGCCGCCTACAATCGATGAAATAAGTAGTGAAAGCTATCCAAAGCATGAAAAACAACAAGGCCGCCGGTATAGATCAAATAACAGCTGAACTGCCAAAGGCATTCCCCATAACATCAGCTAAAATTCTGCATCCTCTGCTCACCAAAATCTGGAGCGAAGAGCGTTTGCCAAAAGATTGGCTACATGGTATGTTAGTCAAACTACCGAAAAAAGGTGACCTAAGCGATTGCCGACACTATAGAGGCATTACCTTGCTTTCAGTACCATCAAAAGTATTGACGAAAGTGCTTCTGAACAGGGTAAACGAAAAACTTGATTCGGCCATTCGAAAGCAGCAAGCAGGATTCCGGCGAAACCGATCATGCGTGGATCAAATCAACACCCTCAGAATAATTGTCGAACAATCATGCGAGTGGCGTGCTGCACTTCAACTTGTCTTCGTAGACTATAGCACTGCCTTCGACAGTGTCTCCCGAGAAAACATTTGGGTCTCACTGCAACGAAGAGGTATAGCCGCAAAGGCCATAAACTTAGTACGTACACAATATGAAGGTTTTAAATGCAGTGTGTTACACAATGGGTTGTTGTCACCGACATTCACCACTAATTCAGGCGTACGGCAGGGGTGTTTACTATCACCATCACTCTTCCTTATCGTTATTGATGATATCCTAGATAAAGCTCTTAATAAGGCCAAAAGGGGTATCCAATGGAACTTTACCGAAAACCTGGAAGATCTCGACTACGCTGACGACATTTGAATCTTATCGTCCAAACATTCAGATATGCAAAGCAAAATTGAAGACCTTGTCTTGGAATCACAAAAGGCCGGACTAAAAATCAACGTATCCAAGACTAAAAGCATGAAGCTAAACGCAAGCAATGACATCACGTTTAAAGCTGGCAGTGATGACATCGGAAACGTCGATAGCTTCACGTATTTAGGCAGCATTATCTCCATGGATGGTGGAGCAAAAGAGGATATCAACTCAAGAATAGCAAAAGCAAAAGGCGCGTTTGCTCAACTGAACAAAATATGGTCTTCATCCGTTATATCCACCAAAACGAGAGTGCGCATTTTTGATTCGAATGTGAAATCGGTTTTGTTATATGGGTGCGAAACGTGGCTTGTTACTGAACAACTAACGAACAAGCTGCAAGTATTCGTCAACAAATGCTTAAGGCGAATACTGAAGGTTTGGTGGCCTCGCACTATATCAAATGCCGAGCTACATCAAAAATGCAATCAGAGGGCTATAGCAATCGAGGTCAAGCTGCGCAAATGGAGATGGATTAGTCAAACTCTCCGGAAACCACACAGCGAAGTTTGTCGCCAGGCTCTTGAGTGGAATCCACAAGGTAGTAGAGCATGTGGTGGACCCAAAACCAACTGGAAGAGGTCGCTGGAAAAGGAAATCCAAGAATCGGGAAAGTCGTGGCAAGAGATAAAAGTCATCGCAAGGGATCGTGACAAATGGAGAGATTTCATATTGGCTCTATGCTTCTCCTAGGAGTTAAAGGAGAATACATACATACATACATCATGGTGAACATAGCCACTAAATATGTATAACATTATAGGCGAGGAGCCGGCAATACTAAAAGTGCCGTCATCGCGGATTCTGAAATTATAATGCAAAATGGTAGTTTACACTAAGACGAATAAGAAAAGCTTGGTCAGCATGGTTATTGCCTGGCAGAAATATTTTTAAATGATTTTTGAATTATTAAATTTTCGGAATGTTTTGCCGTCATCGCGGATTTTGATCAATCTTAATATTAATCGATGATAAATTTCATAACCATTCAGAAAAAATCCGGCCGACCAAATTTTTTTTGCCGAAAATGACAGGCAGACCTATTTTAATGATGCGACAGTGGGTACAATTTCTTATTCGTCTTAGTGTAAACTACCATTTTGCATTAAAAATTTCAGAATCCGCGATGACGGCACTTTTAGTATTGCCGGCTCCCGCACTATTACCCAAATTATTTTATCAAAAATCATAAATTATAGTTTTCTACTAAAATTTCGTTTGTATCTACGCGATGAGCTGTGTTGAAAGGGGAAGAAATTCCTTACAATAATTTAAATCAACCAAAAAGAACTGGGGGATTGAAGAGGAAGTTACGGACATAAATCACGCTAATTGATATTTTGAGATCTATCCAAGGGCTAAGGCTATCACAAATATTTCGTTTCTTACAGGCTTTTTGAAGCATCCCAAATATCCTAGTAATATTGTGGTTACATGTACCAAATATTATGCATGTACATAGCTTAACCCGTTCGGCCGCCAGTTAAGGCTCAACATAAAAATCTGAAAAAATCAGGAAAAATTTATTTTCGATTTAAATTTTTTTGTTGAACCCAGACTGGCGGCCAGACGGATTCAGGTAGATGCATGGAATTTAGTACCAATAACGACAATATCACTTAGCTGCCTGAGACTCAAATTGGACGTAATCGCTTAATCTTCACGCATACTTCCCATACAATGTTTCAACTAGCCTGAAATGGCTATCAGTATTATCTGTACCAAGTTTCACGCAGACAGCTTAATCCGTTTGGGAGAAATCGTAATATCAAAAAAAAAATATGTATCGAGGTCTTGGAGCAAAAAATTTGTAATGTAATGTAAACGGGAACCTTCCAAGGAATGAAATTTTCACATATTTTTCATCTTTATCTATGTTTGGACTGTTTGGCTGTATTTGCCCACAATTTATTTATGAAAATTCGTATCCATGACGTTACCAACGCTTTTGCATAACGCTACCAACGTTGCTTCAAATCCACCAAAAATAATTTTTTCAGCACAATTTTAAATTCAATCGTAACTTTGATCCTTTATCTTCAAGTTATAGAATGTGCCCGGAAAAATACATTACTAGATTCGCAGAGTTTTTAGGAAATGTGCATTGACCTTGCAAAAAAAAAAATCACGTTCCCAACGGCACTTAAACACTTATAACTCCAAAGCCATAAGCGATAGACAAAAACTTTGTTCTTATGAAATATTAGTCTCAGGAAGCCTTATTACATGCATTTAAGAAATCATAATGTTTGATTATTTTTCGAAGAGATACAAGCAAAAGTGTGCGTGTGAACGTAACGTTACCAACGGTGGCCGCGCCCATATGTATTCTTGATCAACGAAATACATTTTTTGGGAAAACTGAGCAAGATAACTCTGAGGAAAAATTCAGTGAATTCGGGCACCTCCCATATAAGTATGCAAAAGTTTTAAACCGCTAAACCGAAAGCATTTTATGAGATAATCAAACTAAATTTTACTCAGACACTAAGAACTATAAATGCAAGCTCGGAGCAAAAACTGGGTGAACTCCGACAAGAGGGCGTGGCACGTCCCATATAATCAAAATTTTCAAAGTACTGCAGTGTAGGGTATTTTATGTTTGGCCAGGCCAAAGGTAACTCCCTTACTAGTTTTTGTTTTGCCTCGCACACCTGTCCTATCGTGTTTTAAATAAAAAGTCCTTGCACCCAAAATGTTTTTTCGGGAAAATGTTTAGAATGACTCCAGGATGAAAGATATATAGCCCATTTTCAAAAGTGAACGGCACTTTTTCAATCTAGGGCCAAAAAACCTATTTCTTAATTATAACGGATACAAAAAATTAGCATGCAGAAAGTTTTCTGCCTGTCCGTAGATTAAAACACCGTAAACTGGAAAACCCTATCTGATATCGTTTACGAGATATTGCATTTTTACTTAGTTTTTTAACTATCTACTAAAAAATCGAATTTCGCGTACTAAAAAAATAATAATCAATATATACATAGAAACGAAAATAGTCTTTTTCAATTTATTTCTTGATGCTGAATCCTGTCTTAAAATTGCTCTATCTCTTCTGAATTTTGAGATATTGTTACCTAAAATTTTGATACGTACAGTTTTTCACCACTTTTGAGGTTATATAACAAGACCAGGTAATTGTACGAAATAAAACTTGATAGGGTTTTTAAAAGTGCTGTTCTATTTCTTCAAAACTTACTATGATTCATATCGATATCTTTAGTTATCTCTGGAATATCCTAACCTAAAAAAAGTTTAAAAAATGCACAAAATAGCAAATTACCATCATTGGTTGCTTTATATAAAAAAGTTAAAAATTATTATGATAAATTACAAGTGACAATGATTAATTTTTACTCGAAATTTGCCATAAAACATTTAGCAAAAAGACTAACAATACCAGAGGCATCATTAACACAGGTATCACCAAAATACATAAGTAGATGACGGAATACTAGAACACTCCCTTTTCGAATTAACATATCTCAAAAACTTTTTTGGGTCTGATTAAGTACCATTTTCAAATCCAAGGATATATAGCTTATAAAGATAAGTATTGAAGAAAATAAATTCTCTCGTGTAATGCCTGTATTTATCAAAATAAGCACTAGAATTAGAAGCTAAATATTTTTTTTTAAAACTTTGTTCTTAAAATTTTTAGTCTTTTTAAGCCCTTGGTATACCAAGGAAATTTATACAACCGATTCCTGACACTCGGTACAAAATCATAACAGACTCTAGAAATTGAATCCTTAAAAAAAAAAACAAAGCATTCATCAGTGTCTAACTGAACAAGGAAACTCCAATCAAAATTTGAAAGGACATCGAAAATTACAACGCTTGAAATTAAAATAGAAATCACTTGAGACAGAAGAAACTGGAACAAACTTATACATGGATAAACTAATTTCAATTGGATAAAGGAGCATGAGATTTAAATATTGTACTTCAAAGTATAAGCTGAAGGGTCCGACTTTAAGGCTACGGAATCGCAGTTTCAGTACAAAAAAAATTTATTTTTGGGGCGTGGCACCGCCCATTTTCACTTTGAATTAATTTCATCTTACTTGATTTGATTGAATGCATATAAATTTATTCATTATTTATTCGCTTAATGCGAAAAATCGATTTTTTCAAAATTCAAAAGATTTCAACCCGTGTCACTATTTTGTGGATCAGATGCTGGAAAAAGCGGGCATCTTTTCAGATAGGTGAATGTATAACGTTTAATTTCGCATTTGATTTTTTAATGAAAATGTTTCCTTGTCCAAAAAAAAAACATAGTGCGACGCACAGTGCGAAATTTGGGAGGTTTAGCGGAACTTTATTCAATTTTTTAAATACATAAAACGCATAAGATTATTCGTATATATATATAATATCCCACCTCAAAAACCTCGTACTCAGTTTGGTGAATAACCCTACGAAACAACTGCAAAAAGCACCTGGAACTTGCATTACTTATTCATTCATACTTTTTGACTATAGAAAGCTTTTCGATTTGTTTTAGTTTACACACTGCTCCTGAAGCATCATTAAGTTCATCTAAAATGGCAACGTATACTGAATATCTCCGAGTGTTTGTAATGTTATTTTGATAAAATTACACTTTGAATCAAAATCGTAGCTGATTTCTTTTTCAAAATATCTCGATTTTTCCAATTGGGGCATTTTCCCATACAAAAGGAAAAAAAAAATTTTTTTAACTACATTAAACAATAATTAAAATAATCACAATCGATGTGTTTTGCGATGCTAAACGCGAATCCAATCTCAGAATTCCTCTATCGAGTATAGTTTATGAGATATTGTAACCTAAAGACCAAAAAAGTCGTTTTTTGCCATTCTTTGAAGCTATATAACTATGTAACATATCATTTATTCGTCAAATATGGCTTAAATACTTGAAAGCCTCAATTTTTTTTCTCAAAACCTAATTCAATTTATGTTGATATCTTTTTTTTCCTCAAAGATATCCTAACCTAAAAAGACACAAAAGTGCGAAAAACCCGTTTTGACAATATTTCGGTCTACGATATCTCTTAGAAGCATGAAGATATAAATATAATTTAAATTAGGTTTTAAAGAAAAAAATTGGGGCTTTTAAGTATTTAAGGCACATTTGACGAATAAATGGTGTGTTACATAGTTATATAGCTTCAAAAAATGGCAAAAAACGACTTTTTTTGCTTTTTAGGTTACAATATCTCATAAACTATACACGATAGAGAAATTCTGAGGTTGGATTCGCGTTTAGCATCGCAAAACACATCGATTGTGATTATTTTAATTTTTGTTTAATGTAGTTACAAAATTTTTTTTTCTTTTTGTATGGGAAAATGCCCCAATTGGAAAAATCGAGATATTTTCAAAAATAAATCAGCTACGATTTTGATTCAAAGTGATATTTCATCAGAATAACATTACAAACACACGGAGACATTCAGTATACGTTGCCATTTTAGATGAACTTAATGATGCTTCAGGAGCAGTGTGTTTATTGATTGGTACATAAAAACGGTAAGTCAGTAGGAAGCGAAAATGTTATCATTTATTTTTTATAAAAAATTGTCACTTATTGGCATTCAAATAATTGCAGAATTTTTTCTTACTCGTGTGTGATTTGTTTGTGAAAATTGTGCTTTTAAAGAAGTTCATAAGATTTACATTTTCAACTTCATTGGATGCTTTAAAAGGTGTTACCACAAATCGCCATTTTGAAACGTACGAAATTTGAAAGGTAGGTTTATCCTCAACTGGAAACACAAAACATCTTCCGCGATATTTTGCGATCCTCTTTTAAACTAAACCTTTTCCAGAATGTCTTTGGAAATTTCATATGACACCGAAATTTGATGAAAAACCGCCATCGTTAGTTTTGTTTTGGAAAATATAGGCTCACCAACACTAAAATCTGACACTCTCCATAGTTTAAAGGTAACTATTCGTACGCTTGTTTATAATATACAAAAAAGGTAGGGGGAATCCTCTCGAAATTTTGAAGCATTTCTGAATAAAAATGCAAGAAATGTCTTACCCCCTTCATTTTTTATGGAAAATGGTTATATCTATCAAGTTTCATAGCGATATCTGGTATGGGAGCTGAAATACAACGTCTTAAGCATTTCCATATATGGGGGGTATAATAACCCTTGTCTGATCCCCCTCAATTTTTGCATAGTGTTTTGCCAATTAAATATATATGCTGAGATATGAATTCAGTTCCGCTACACTCTGAAAATTTCGCACTGTGCGACGGCCTTTATCTAATCTGTCAAAAATTTTCTACAAACTGTAACTTGCTGCGAAAAGTTGCTCGTCATTTTAATAAAATTCTATGTATTTCTTATTAGCCTTAATTCTAAGTGTCTTTTTTTCAATAATTGTGGTTTTATTACAGAAAAATATGTCAAATATAAACAAAATATACTTTTAGGGGAAATGGCTCGACGAGAGCAATTACACGGGATGCGCTGGCTGGTAACAACCAAGTAAACACGAAAATAAAGTTAAGACTTCGGAGATTTTAATATCCTCATTTTTTGCTGAAAATAATGTCGCAATTCATTTAATTGATAAGTTAATACCACTTTTAAAAGGAATTGAACTTTCAATATCATCTGTTTTTGAAAATTAAACGTTCAAAATTCTCACCCCTGCTCAAACCTTTGCAAGTTAGCTTTTCATAATTTAATATAGCCCATTTCAATGCTGAAGCTGAGCGAGTACTTTCTTTAGTTACTGATGTCAAAAATAAAAAAAACTAGTAAGGGTGTAACTTTTGGCCTGGCCAAAAAATAATTATCCTACATTGCAGTATTTTGCTTACATGGGAGGTGCCACGCCCTCTTGTCCGAGCAAACCCAGTTTTTTCTCACAGCTTGCATTTATAGTTTTTAGTGTCTGAGTGAACTTTGGTTGAATTATCTCAAAAAACGTTTTCAGTGTAGCGTTTCGAAGCTTTTGCTTATATAGGAGGAGCCACGCCCCCTTGTTGCATTTCAACCAGTCAAACTCGGTATGAATATCTCAAAAAACGCTTTCAGTATAGCGTTTTGAAGCTTTTGCTTGTATGGAAGGTGCCACGCCCTCTTGTGCGAATTCGCCAAATTTTATCACAGTGCTTGCGCTTACAATTCTTAGTATTCATGTGTATTTTGGTTGCATTGTCGTGAAAAATACTCCCAAAATATGCATTTTAAATATTAATTTTTTGTATGGGCGGTAGGCGTGTCCGTTCACCAATTTGACAACGAAGGCAGTGTACCAAATTTCATTGAATTATCTTGCTCAGTTTTCCCAAAAAATATATTTCCACACACAGCCAACCAGCCAGCCAGCCAGACAGACGCATATGGCTATATCGACTCAGGAGTTGACGCAGATCAAGAATATTTATACTTTTCTATATCTGCCACGCCTTCTTCTCTGCGTTACAAACGGAAGGACAAAGTGAATATACCCTGGGTGTAGGGTATACAATAAAATATTTACTTTATGATATATGTATTTCACGCTCAAGAAAGAAAATCTGCTATTGTAGTAAGTATTTTACAAAAATTTTTATTAATTTGCTTTTACAAATATGCTTTAATATGCATTTAAATGAATTAAAATGAAAAATCAATACAGTAAATGTTATGTTCCTTCTTTATTGTTTTAAATGTGTTTTTTTATATTTATGAACAATATAATGAATTAAATTATTTATGTTAAACCTGTAAATCTTATGTTTTATTAAATATTTTTAAAAGTGGTAATCTTTGGCCAAAAAAGGTACATTTTATGTAAAATGAGGTATTTTTTAAATTATTTTACTGGCAACACTGCTACTCTTACTTAATTCCTTTTCGCTCTTGTGAATATTCGTATACCAGATGATCTTGGTATACCAGATGATCTTGGTCTTTCAGACTTGGCGCGCACTGGATTAGTCACCGAATCTGTATTGTAACTAAGATATACATGTGACAAATCATTAAACTCATTAGATTCCTCGCTGTTGAACTTTGAATCTGCTATATGTTTTCGCATATTATTGCCCGTGTGGGCAACACACTTTAGTTGCCATTCACCGATATCCTCATTCCAGTTTGTAGATTGATCAATCTTAGGCTGATACTCTTTAGGGATATATGAATTGCAGACAAGTTTGCATAGCTCCAAATCTCGCGAAAGGCTACGTATATTCTCTAAGATTCCTTCTTTTTCCCTTTGATGTTCCCGCTGTTGGTCGGCCAGTTCAGATTTGACACCCATTAGCATTGGCATGACTTGACGTAGTTTTTTCGTTGTACCTGTGCTAGCATCCTGTATACTAGAATAGCGTTCTTCAATATCAATATTGTCAACTTCTTTCTTTTGCAGTATCTGATGCAACTCCTTTTCAGCTTTTTCACGCATTTCTATTTCAGCAACCGATTGTTCAAGCAGTTCTTCTTGGATTTTTGCTTTCTCTAGCAAGTTCTCACCACCAACAAGAATTTTGCTCTCAAGTAACATCAATTTTGAACGTAACTGTTCCTGTTCCAACTTGGCATTTTCAATTTCAAGACGGTGCTTCCGTACCCGACTCTCTACTGCCTCTTTCTCAGCAGCACTCTTTTCTCGTTTCCTTTTGGATTTTTTGTCGGTATTTTCATTAGCCACAGCATTTTTTGATATTGCCTCATCTATTTCTACTTCGGTTTCAACATCGTCATCATCATCTTCCTCTTCGACGGAGAGCTGATCTTCAAAACTGACCTCTTCCAACTGTTTTCGCAAACGCGCAGTTTCCTCTTGAAAGTGGCGCAAGAGCGCATCTTTTGGCTCATCATTGATTTGCATATGATTCTGAATGCACATAGCACGGCTTGCATAACGTAAAGTTGAAATTGTCTCCTCATAGTTACTATCTGCAGGACTAATTGTGGCGCACATAACCGTTTTAGCGTTTCCACCTAGTGAATCTTGCAAAATTCGTGTCAGCTTTGAATTTCGATAAGGAATATGCGTACATTTGCCATCAACTAGAGCACTTATGACATTACTCAACGATGAGAGGGATAAGTTGATTTTGCTTGCTTCTTTTAAACGTGCTCCAGTAGCCTTCGTTTTACTCTGGCGTTCAGAACCAGCCAAGTCAACTAACTGCAATTTACCCATGCGTACATGTTGCATTCCACCATCAATCAACTCAATGGTAATTGAGAAAATAGCATGTGAACGTGATGATTCCAAATTTATTTTGGTTGCACCTACAGCTCGTTTTTTATTGCCCTCTTTCATGATGTTTTCCAAATCATCTTCATTGTGTACGACATAGCTGCTGAGGTCCTTGACAAATACCCCAATATCGGGACGTTCCTTTACCTCTAAGCTCTTGTTAACATCTTTGACTAAAAGATCACGCACTTCTTCATTATATATTTCCAAGAAGCTAACACGCACCAAGAATTTTTGATTTTCTTTGGTCTTTGCAATGTGACCAAAAATATGGGCAAATGCATTTGGTATGATACCCTTGGTTTGGGGCGTATCATTACCGAACATAGTATATGTTTTACCAGTGCCTGTCTGACCGTAAGCAAATATGGTGCCATTGTAACCTTCAAGCACTTTCTCCACAATTGGACGCGCTATACTCACATAAAAATCCAGCTGGCTGGAGTCGGCATCAAAAACATTGTCAAAGGAATACGTCTTGGGTGGTTCATTTTTAGCAGCATTGGGTTTTGTCAACGTTATTGTCCGATTAATTTTATCCAGTTTCAATCCATTTATATATGATGTAGCCAGTTCGGGTCGTACACGAACTGCAACGCGCACATTTTCGATTTCACCCATTCTTATTAATAAAGTTTCTTTCTTGCTTTTCAAATATAAACTGCATCAAATATGATATCGAAGCTGCTTTTATATTTTTAAATCTGTCATCATAGTAGCCAGATGATAAACTATGTAACAAAAATATTTCTCTGACTACACTAGTTTACAAATTAAATTTATTTTGTCTGTTTTTTATTTAATCTGTGATTAAATAAGGTCATCTTTTTTGACCCCCTAAAAATCATGGAATGGAGAATTTCTTAAAAAAGTATCCGCAGAAAACAAAATAAATTTTTTTTGCAATCAGCGAGTCAATTTACATAAATCAGATCAAATTTTTGTTGTGAACTACATAGTGTAATAAATAGACTTTTTCCATTTACACTAAAAAAATTATAATTGAATAATAATGTCTGGACGGCATGACCGCCATTTCTGGCTACCAAAATTTACCTACATGAGTAATTCAATTTGGAATAATCGCGGAGGTGAACTCAGTCAAAGTGCAATGGCCGGTGTGTTGCACGTGTATTTTGTTGGGAGGAAAATTCGTATAGTGACGTATGATGGCGACGCACCTTTTTATTAGCAAAACGTATTTTCCATAAGTTAATACGTAATAATGCAGAATATCAACAAAACAAAAAACAAATGGTGTGTTAAGGATGCAAAAGTACGATAGCCCGTAGGGGTGATGTCTAGGTGGCTTAAAGAGAGGTCCATAAAGTGACGTGTGTGTGTGACGAATTTCAATGTTTTTTGGTTGGGAATTTCGAGCTATTCTCGAGCTTTTCAACAGTAATTTCGAGCTGCCTGGAAAATTTTCCATTTTCCAAATTTCGAGCTAGTTTCGAGCTCATCAAAAACGAAAAGTTTTTTCCGGAAAACCCCAAACTTTCCCGGAAATTAACAAAAAAACCATTTCTGACGGTGCCATGACATAATCCCCACGGACATAATCCCCATTTCGTTAATGGGTGTTATGTCAACAAATTATCTGGACTTAATCCCCATTTACGAAAGTTTTTAAAAATAATCCCCTATAACGATAGGGGAACTGATGCTATTGTGGTATAGCTAATGTTTAGGTGGAATTTGAAAGAAAACTGTTAGATCAATTTCAGCCAATTTTTTTTATGATAATCATTGAAGTATTGGCTACAGAATATATTTCAACAAAATGTGTGCAATTTCATTAAAAAAAGTTATTGAGCAAAATCTGAAAAAAGTCAAAAAAGCTGTTTTCAAAAAGTTGGAAGGTAATGTGGTATATATGGTGGCACAATGTGGTATATATACTGATCAGTACTTGTAAAGTGGGCTGTTAATGTGGTACATATAAGTAGGGTAATGTGGTATACTTAACCATACAACCAAATATAAAGTTTGAAAGGCATGAAATATGTTCATAATAACATTTACATTGGTTCTCAAACTCATAGTTTTCAGAAAAAAATAAACAGCAATCAAATAATGTTGAGATTAACAAGAAATATTCATATACCACATTAGCGAATCACGACTATACCACACTGGCCAATTTTTAGAAATTACAAAATTCTATATATAAAATGGGAAACTCTGTGAATTTACACAGTTAAACACTTATTTCGCAATACTTAGCACTTACCTTTATTGAATATAAATAAAACTTCACCAAAAAGCAACTTTTTCTTAACAAAATTTTTTTGCAAAAAATCCGGAAAAAAAAATCAACCACACGCGACTTAAGTTTCGTTCAACTGACACCGGAAAAATTTTGTTTGGTGCATGACAGCAACACATCCCTGGTTTTTCATATTTTCTGATAGAATAAAAGCAGTGACGTTCGCAGGTTCTTTCCCAATTCGGAGATATGCGACCGTACCACATTGAAAAACTATACCACAATAGCATCAGTTCCCCTATATCTTAACGCCTTAATTTGTTATTGACAACAGCCGCAGTTCAGGACTTAAAACTTCCAAAAATCCAATACCGGCTTCGCTGCGGCCTTCATCCGCGGGTCATTCTATTATATATCCAACACCTAGCTTGCTAGCCACAGTAATTTTACATAAGAGATGGGGTAAGTGGGCGGCCTGTGGCCGCAGCTCAGGATTTAAAACTACCAAAAATCCAACACCGGCTTTGGGGCGGAATTCAGCCGCGGATCAGTTTATCATATACAACACTTATTATATAAATTTTTTAAAAGGATTGTTGCGAAAATTTTGTTCAATCTGATTTAAATTTGTCAGACATAACCCCCATTGAGATTATGACCGATAAATTTTCGGACATAGTCCCCATTTACGAAGTGGGGATTATGGGTGACCGTACATATTCCCCACAAATTTTATTAAGATTGAACAAAATTTTTGCAATAATCCATTTAAAAAATTTGTGTAAATAGTATTGGATATTATAGACTGATCCGCGGCCGAAGGCCTCCGCGAAGCCGGTGTTGGATTTTTGGGAGTTTTAAGTCCGGAGCTGTGGCCGTTGTCGATAAAAAATAAGGCGTTAGGAAATATCATTATGGGGATTATGTTCGTTTTTTCTGGGGACTATGTCCGAAAAACTTTCGAATAATTTGCGGACATAACACCCATTTACGAAATGGGTATTATGTCCGTGGGAAAAACACTTTTCGTTTTTCGTGAGCTCGAAAATGGTTTGCTTCCATTTATGTCTACTAGGGGTGTTTTAGTGCACGAATTTTGGATTTTGATACTTGACACCCATCAATTTATGAGGTTGGAAAAAAAAAAACGTGTTTGCAAAAAAAATTTTTGGGGGTGGGGTGAGGGTAAGGGTTGGCGCATCGAGATCAAAGATGAGAGAAAAGGAAAAACAATTTACTTACAGCCCTACAAGAGGAGCCACCTCTGGAGGGTTCGTATGTATGACCGACCCACATTATTTTTTCTCCCCCAACATTTTTTACCAAGCATACCTACCTCTTATCTCTAACCCCTAAGGGGGCTTCCATACAAAATTTACATTTTTAGGAAATCGACCGCCACCACTCCCAGGGTGCCCCTAGAAGGGTCAAATGTATGACTGGCCCCTAATATTTTTTCCTACACAACATTTTTTCCTACGATACTCACCCTCTATCTATAGCTCTTTAGGGGGCTCCCATACAAAATTGACGTCATAGACATAAAAAATATGGAAAGGAAATCGTCAAATTGGCCCATAACTGCCCAGGAGTCTCTCCTAGAGGAGACAAATATATGACCGACCCCCATTATCCCCCCTCCAAAGTTTCACAGCTAACCTACCCCCTATTTACAATCCTTAAGGGGGCTCCCATTCAAAGTTACGGTTTTTTTTAAACTGCCCCCACTGCCCTAACTGGACCATGGGTACCCCTAGAAGAGTTAAATGTATGACCGACCCCCATTATTTCTAGGAAAATTTATAAAAAAAAAATTGTATGGCAGCCCCTTCAGGGTTAAAAATAGGGGGTAAGTATGTGGGGAAAAAATATAGGTCACGAAAAAATAATGGGGGTCGGTCATACATTTAACTCTTCTAGGAGTACCTGTGGGCCAGTTAGGGCAGTGGGGGCATTTCATATAAAAACAGTAACTTTGTATGGGAGCCCCCTTAAGGATTGGAAATAGGGGGTAGGTATGCTGAGGAAAAAAACTTTGAAGGGGGGCTAATGGGGGTCGGTCATATATTTGACTCCTCTAGGAGTGACTTTTGGGCAGTTATGGGCCTATTTGACGATTTCCTTTCCATATTTTTCATGTCTATGACATCTATTTTGTATGGGAGTCCCCTAAAGAGTCAGAGATAGAGGGTAAGTATGTTGGGAAAAAATGTTGGGGAGGAAAAAATATTAGGAACCACTCCTCCATTTGACCCTTCTAGGGGCACCCAGGGAGTGATGGGGGTCGATTTCCTAAAAATGTAAATTTTGTATGGGAGCCCCCTTAGGGCAAGAGTTAGGGGGTAAGTATGCTTGGTAAAAATTTTGGGGGAGAAATATAATGTGGGTCGGCCATACATTTGACCCCTTTAGTGGTGACCCCTAAACATTTGTAGGGCTTTATGTAAATTTTTCCTCTTTTTCTCTCACCTTTGAATTCGATGCGCCAACCTTTACCTTCACCCCACCCCCAAAATTTTTTTTTGCAAACTCATTTTTTTTCCAACCTCACAAAATTGAGGGGTGTCAAGTATTAAAATGTTGTTACTTAGGATCTCCATACACTCTTAAAACACCTCTAATGTCCACATTGCATCCTTTTGCCAGTAAAATTATCCAGTAAAACTGTTCAACGGCAAAAAAATATCTGAGTTCGGACTATGTAATTATTAATCCTTGCTATTGATATAGAAGGACTGCATTTACAAAATTTTTCCATCATGTCTCAGTTTCCAGATATAATGAAAAATCCTAAATCACGATTTACATCCGCGCAAAAAATTATTAAAAAATTTTTATCCTCCCGAATTTTAAAAGGAAAATGTTAAACGATGCAAAACAAAACAAGAATTTCAAATCTAAAAAAAAAATTTTAAATCGCTTCAACAGACTTTTTTTTATGCCCGTTTTATTAAGAAAATATAAAAAAAATCTTCATGGTATTCTGCGCAATTGTCACAGCTTTATTTTGACACCAAAAACTTAAAAATTGGATCATACATAACAAACTGAAGTCCTTTCAAATGAAAAATTGAAATACAGGCAATTATTCAAGAGCCATTGAATTGACAAGCACTTCTGAAGTGCTTGGATCAGAAGCGCTAGAAATTTTTCGTCTTGAGTTATTTTCAACCCGCGGAATTCACCTGTGCATTAATAAATTTATAATAATTTAATTATTATTTTATTCGTCGTAAGTCGAGTGGAAAATTTGGGGTGGCAAAAATAAATTAAATTAGGACTGCGCAAGTATTTTTTGAGTCTGTGTTTTGCGTTTGTTCATGTGTTTAGGGCAGTGATCAGCATTCTATAGCATAATTGTGCACTCAAAAATCTACCTAGCTCTCTCTATCCTTCTCCTCTCAAACATAATTCTCACTCATTAATTTGCTGAACACTGGTTTAGGGGATTTGGCTATGTCATGTAGGGTAAACGGTTTTGCTTATAAATATTGGAGAAAAAATAGATAGATAGGCTTAGTGAAATATTTTGCGCATAAGAAATTTTAAAAGTCAAAAGGTTACCGGCGGTGTATGACGTTTTAAAAAGTTTGTCCCGTGTATGTTATTTAGGGGTGTTTTAGTGCACGAATTTTGCATTTTGATACTTGACACCCCTCAATTTTGTGAGGTTGGAAAAAAAAATGAGTTTGCAAAAAAAATTTTGGGGGTGGGGTGAGGGTAAGGGTTGGCGCATCGAGGTCAAAGATGAGAGAAAAGGAGAAACAATTTACTTACAGCCCTACAAGAGGGGCCACTTCTAGAGGGTTAAAATGCATGGCCGACCCACTTTATTTTTTCTTCCCCAACATTTTTACCAATCATACCTACCTCTTGTCTCTCACCCCTAAGGGGGCTTCCATACAAAATTTACATTTTTAGAAAATCGACCCCCACCACTCCCAGGGTGCCCCTAGAAGGGTCAAATGTATGACCGGCCCCTAATATTTTTTCCTCCCCAACATTTTTTCCCACCTCACTTAACCTCTATCTCTAGCTCTTTAGGGGGCCCCCATACAAAACTAACGTCATAGACATAAAAAATATGGAAAGGAAATCGTCAATTAGGCCCATAACTGCCTAGGAGTCTCTCCTAGAGGAGTAAAATATATGACCGACCCCCATTATCCCCCGTTCAAAGTTTCACAGCTTACCTACCCCTATTTCCAATCCTTAAGGGGGCTCCCATACAAAGTTACGTTTTTTTTTAAAAACTGCCCCCACTACCCTAACTGAACCATGGGTACCCCTAGAAGGGTCAAATGTATGACCGACCCCCATTATTTCTAGGAAAATTTATAAAAAAAAAATTGTATGGCAGCCTTTTTCAGGGTTGAAAATAGGGGGTAAGTATGTGGGGAAAAATATAGATCGCAAAAAAATAATGGGGGTCGGTCATACATTTGACCCTTCTAGGAGTACCTGTGTGCCAGTTACGGCAATGGGGGCATTTTATATAAAAACAGTAACTTTGTATGGGAGCCCCCTTAAGGATTGGAAATAGGGGGTAGGTATGCTGAGAAAAAATTTTGGAGGGGGGCTAATGGGGTTCGGTCATATATTTGACTCCTCTAGGAGTGACTTCTAGGCAGTTATGGGGCTATTTGACGATTTCCTTTCAATATTTCTCATGTCTATGCCATCTATTTTGTATGGGAGTCCCCTAAACAGTCAGAGATACAGGGTAAGAATGTTGGGAAAAAATGTTGGGGAAGAAAAAATATTAGGGACCAGTCATACATTTGACCCTTCTAAGGGCACCCTGGGAGTGGTGGGGGTCGATTTTCTAAAAATGTAAATTTTGTATGGAAGCCCCCTTAGGGGTGAGAGATAAGAGGTAGGTATGCTTGGTAAAAATGTTGGGGAAGAAAAAATAATGTGGGTCGGTCACACATTTGAACCCTCTAGAGGTGACCCCTAAGCATTTGTAGGGCTGTATGTAAATTTTTTCTCTTTTTCTCTCACCTTTGACCTCGATGCGCCAACCTTTACCCTCACCCCACCCCCAAAATTTTTTTTCCAAACTCATTTTTTTTTTCCAACCTCACAATATTGAGGGGTGTCGTGTAGCAAAATGTTGTTACTTAGGATCTCCATACATTCTTAAAACACCTCTAATGTTATTTAAATAAATAAAAGAGATCCGCACATATAGATTTTTTAAAGTGATTAAGAAGAAAGTTTAAAAATAGGAAAAGGAATTTTTAAATTTCAGCAGTTCACACATGAGAAGAGATGAATTTTTGTAAGTAAAAAAAAAAAAAAAAAAAAAAAATACCGTGAATTCAAATTTAATTAGGGGGACGCAAAGTTCAGGGAATTTGGCTCAGCAGAATTTTACAAAGTGAGAATCTAAGTAAAGCGATGCACATACTGGTTTTTGAATGATCTGGGCGGCCAAAAGTCCAGTTATGAAAATAGCTGGAAATAGCTGAGAAATTCAAGTTTGAAAATTTGACTAAAAAAAATAAAAAACAGGAATTTTTTTTTTTCATTTCAACAATTTTTTCTACAGGTATTCAGTTTGGTTGTCAGTGAATAATTTTATCGGTTGGTCATATAAAAGTTAAAAAATTAATAACTGTGCCAAATTAAACAAAGTAATATTTGAGGAAAATTTACTATTCATTCAAGCAAGCGTGGTGGAAAACTACGGAAGTGTATCATTTATACTTTGGTGAACATATAGATATGAGTAGTTCGTGATGTAGAATGAGCCCGTCTGTTATATGTACAGGAAGCCTAACAAAATTTATTCAGTTGCAGTTGCCGCATTCAGGAAATATTCCCATTCAGACCAATTTCAATGAGTGAATATTTGCAACCATCATTGGAGAGCATTGAAAAATCATCTGGAGAATTGTTTCAACTATCAAATGTAACTCCATAATGCAACCACATCGAAATTACGCAAAATCGTTTAGATATGATTGTACGACGTCTCAAGTTTTTGCAACGACAGTCGATTGCAAGTGAAGAAAAAGCATCAGAAGTAGAATAAATTTGATAAAACAAATATTTCCATGAAAAACATACAAAATTTTTACAAAAAAGTTTTTTTTTAGCATTTTGCTGTACTTTTTGTAGGCGTGAACACTTAATTGGTTACAAAAGTGAAAAATTTGATCAAACTGAATAGGTAATGGTTAAAATGGAAAAAAAATACCTGTTTTTTATAAATTTTTTTTTTTTTTTTCGTCAAATTTTCGAACTTGAATTTCTCGAGAACAAGAGCCAAACCATAAAAATGACTATGACCATTGAAATCAGTGTGCCCGAATTATGTTTACTACATGGGTCTCATCAATGTTAGAATTTCCGACTAGCACAGTGTAATTTACTAGAAAATTTTTTGATCTTAAACATTATTTGATTTAAAAAATAATAAACAAAAAACATAAAACACAACGTTTCGCGCTCTTTATTGATTGGATGTCTGTATATGTGAGCGCAGTTGCTTGTGTCAGTTTTAAAATTTAGTCTCAAGTGTTTAGGTGCGCTAATCATGTGCAGCATTTCAAGCATGTATCGTCTCCTATAATTTGTCTCTTGCTGTAAAACTTTTACTTTTGCAAAATCTGGAGAGTGTCCAGATATCGTACAGTGGGCTGCTAATGCTGTTTTTTGCTCAATTGGCTTATCAACTGCTTTATGGTCTGATTTGTGTCCCGCCATTCTCGTCAGTAATTTTGTTTTTGTTGTTCCAACATACACCTTTTGGCATAAATTAGATCCGTCCTCTTGCACTGTTTTTGATATATCAAATCCGATTTGTTCGGTTTGTCAAGCTTACATTTAGTATTCGTGAAAAGTGTAAAGTGTTCGATGTTTTAAAAGCTATTCTAAATTTTTCCTTATTGAAAATGTTGGACTTTTTGAATTTTTCTGAAAAGCCAGGGATGTAGGTCATGCTTTTATAAAAAGTTTACCTATTAAAAAGTTGTGATCTTTTTGGTAGTGCGGTCATTTGGTAGTTATACCTAGAAAGTTTTTCGAGGTTTTTGAAACTGAGTTATTTTCTTAAATTGTGATAACACATGAACGGAGCATTGCAGCAAAAAAATAAAAACACCAGCTATAGATAATTGCTTGTTCTACAAACAGCACATTTTTTTTTTTTGTACGACTTAAAGCTTAGGAGATATCTTTTGACAACCCTAAAATTTAGAAAAAACTGTTTTTGCAAAACATTCCGAAACGATATGCCGCAGAAAAAATTTTTTTCTTGGATTTGGTAGAACATGCAATTCTCTATGAATGTCTCTACGAACACTTTTTCCGTTCGACTTACCGTTCATGGGATATTGCGATTTGAAAATGAACATTATATTATGAAAGTCATACGCAGCATGTCTCTTCGTTTTGCTTTTTTTTTTACAAATGAGTGTACCAATGATTATGCTCCGATCAAAATTGAATAAGTTATAGCAAGAAAAACTTAGATTTTTTAAAAATTTTCATATCAACCTCAAATGAAACACTTAGTTTTTCGCAAATTTTTTTTTTAAATAATTTTTTTTGCAATTTTATTTAATGGCACATTAAATTCCAAACATTTTAAGCCTATGCTGAATAAAATCGAATGAAATTTCGTGAAGATATTTAGGATTTAGTGCAATAAGGATGATGAAAGTTGTCCAGAGCATTTTCAAAATGTTCAGCTTTAGTCAACAGATCCAATTTTTCTGCTTCCAGATCGGCCACTTTACCCTCATTGAACATTTTAAAGATGCTCTAGACAACTTTTCATCATTTTCTGTAGAAGAACATTGCGGATCGTGTTGCAATTGTACCGAAAATACTAATTTTTGAAAGAAATCGAAATGTCTCTATTGCACTAAAACCTTAATATCTTCTCGAAATTTCATTTTACTCAGAATAGACTTAAAATGTTTGCAATTTAATGTGCTATTAATTAAAATTGCTAAAAAATATATTTAAAAAAAATATATGCAAAAAACTTAGTGTTTCGTTTGAAATTGATATGAAAAATTTTTAATTTTTTACAAAAAATCCAAGTTTTTCTTGGTATAACTCAGTAAATTTTGTTCGTAGCAGAATTGTTGGTATACTCGTTAGAAGCGTCATTTGTCACTCTTTGTCAACGTGGTAAAATAAAATCGATCAGATTTGGCGTTATACAAATATATTTATGCATATGAAGCTATAATCTCGAAAATAGAAAAGTCCGAATAACTCGGAAACGGCTAAAAGGATAAAAAAATTATTGCGTTTTTCATGTTTAGCGACCTCAAATTAGTTTAGAAAAAATGGTTTGCAAAATGTTACAATTATTTTTAATGCAGTGTTGTACTAACTTTTTATAGTTAATACACAAATCAAAAGCACAAACAAATTTTGGGTAAACTTTTTTTTTTATGGCATTTAAAACAAAATTCTATCCCAACCATATAAATTAATTCGGTCTTGTAGAAATCCGAGGTTTAAAGCCCCAGGCACTCTACTATAAACAATTCGAAGAAAACGATGAAAGTCCAAAAGTATTGAAAAACGTCCAAAATATTGGTAAAAGTATCGAGAAATACCCAATATATCGGTAAAAATCCCAAAGTATCGAAAAACATCCAAAATATCGGTAAAAGTACAAAAGTATCGAGAAACATCCAAAATACCGGTTAAAGTCCAAAAGTACCGAAAGACATCCAAAATATCGGTAAAAGTCCAAAAGTATCGAAAAACATCCGAATTATCGGTATAAGTCCCAAAGTATCGAGAAACATCCAAAATATCGGTAAAAGTCCAAAAGTATCGAAAAACATCCGAGTTATCGGTATAAGTCCCAAAGTATCGAGAAACATGCAAAATATCGGTAAAGGTTCAAAAGTATCGAAAAACATCCAAAATATCGGTAAAAGTTGCAAAATATCGAAAAACATCCAAAATATCGGTGGAGAGTGTGGACAGAGTGCACGAAGCAAGCAAGAGAAAAACAACAACAAAATCTCTATCACTCCACTGTCTCATTCATTTTCTCAACAACTCAGCATAACACTGTGGGTGCTGTTGTTGTTGTAATTATATGGGTAACTTTAATCCTGTTTTTAAATGCCTTAATAGCAACTTATGAGGATAATTTTTGGATTCGTGCATTCTACACCACAGTACCTATCATATATAAAAAAATATCGAAAATCGGTTAAATGGTTAGCTCGCAAAAGGGGCGCAAATAAAACTGTTCACGTATTTATACATAGATGACATTACTTTTTCCTCATTTCCTCACCTTCAAAATTAACGGCTCAAATAACTCCTTTGATTTTGCAAATTCCGAAAAATGTCGATAGAAAAAGTTGTTAAGAAAAGTCCCAGAAATCTTACAGTTTTCGATGTTTTACCGATTTCTACCCACCCTTATAACATTGTGGGTTTAAAAAACATTGATCTTTGTACAATTATTATAGCGAAGCTCAGAGTTTGAACCTTAATTGTTAGAAAAAAATTTAGTAAGTTTAATGCGTTTATACTGTAAAGAGAATACTGGGGCTTAGCTTCAGTTTCACTTAGCACAATGAATTTCCCAGTCTACGTATTTCACTTCTCATTCATGCGAAATCACAACATGTAACACTTTTCTCAGATACGTCATTGCTCTATCAATTCATAGCGTTTGTCTTAACGTCAAGTTGATTCTGATGAATTAAGAATCAACAAAAGTCTCGTTAGAATTTAATTAATTAATTTTTATTTCGTTTACAACAGGTTTTCTCACAAAGCATATTGAATACTCGATGCTCAGTCGTAGATATTTGTACATATGTACATATATCTATGAGTTATTAATGAGAATAAAATGAAAATGATTATAATAAAACAAGCGAAAATTGGTTGTTTATCCAACGACATACATACATACGAACATACCTATCGACTTGATGTTAGAAATGTCTCTTTTTGTCTCTCTGTTTCATTTGGTTTCCAGTTTCTCAAGCCGAATTCTTTTAACCAGACATCTTCTTGGTGTCGACTGACCAAATGACAAAATTTTATAAAAAATTTTGAAGAATAACATTTCTAAGCTATCGATGAATTAAGTGATGCCGTAGCTAATGCTATGCCAAGCCAAACCGTGGAGAATCTAGAGAAACAAGTAACGATTAGCATCTTGAGGAACGTTTGCGCACAGCCACAAGATTAAGCAAGCAGTGCGCATGAGTTTAGTTTAACGGGAGATACGTTTCGATAAAGTACCAAATTAAGATTCTCAAGTTGAATAAAGAAAGTGTTTAAGAGAAGTTTAATGCGAAAACTGCGTAGAAATCAAGTTTCTTAAAGAATTTTAAATAAAAAAGTTAAAGCTAAAAATTGAAAAACAATTTTTAAATCCAAAGTTGAATTTTCAAACTCACCATGGCTTCCAATGGTACTAGGACGGAAGAAGCGCCTCCGGAGCCCAAATTAAGTTTTTTAGATTATATGAAAAAAACTTGGGAATATCGTAAATATCTAGTGATTGAGCCGTTCTTCTTTTTCTACTATATGGCGAGTGTTTTCAATTCGGTGGCCATGCAAAATTTTCCGCTCGATAAGGTGCTACGAATTTATTTTTAAAATAATTAAATAAATTTAAATTTGTTGAGTTTTCAAATATAAAAATAAAAAAAAAAAATTAAAAAATAATTTGTATTTTAGGCTTGTCGCGTCAATTTGGGTTATAATAAACTTGTTTGTGACACCACCCTGGATAAATCGGAATTGGGCATCGAATGTGATAGTTTTTCTTTTGAAAATACAACTTTGGGTGCCACAGCGGATTTATTTAATTTAACCGTTGGTGCAATGGGATTTAACTACACCGTCTGCAAAGCTGAGATCGAGGCACAAACTTTAGCTGCTGATATATCCGGCAAGAGAGCACCCATTGGTAAGCATATTTTGTAGAGTTTTTACTTACGAGTATATCAAAAGCAAAAAAAAAAATTAAATTTATTGCGAGCTTTTGGGAAAAATAATGATTTTGAGAACTACTTATGCGAGACATAAGTACTTCCGGAATTTAACTTTTAGTGTTATTCATAATTATTATTTGACCTTTTCAACTTTATGACTCTTATAGAACTTTGTCTCAATTTTTCGGCTTTTTAAAACTATATCGACTTGTTGAACTTTTAAGCCATTCGAAAACTTTTTAAATTGTTCGAAGTTTTTAATCTCTTATGGTCAATATTGTCCAAACAGTCTTTTTGAAAAGACTTGTTTGACACAATTTTCAATTTCCAAAAAGTACCGATACAAAGTTATTGCTAAAGCAATTTTGACCTTCGCACTGTACTGTAGATAAAATTAGATGACGATTAATCAAATAATTAGATAGCTCCATAATGCAATTTTTGGAGTGAAACTCTCTTGTCCGCCCTAGAGGTGAAATTTCTAGAACGAAACACATTGTCACCTAGCATACTTATTATTATTTAATTTAATTTTTAAAAAAAAAGTTTGAAATTTGTTCCAAGAAGTTTTAAATTAATCCTTTTTTTGTCATTCTTCTATATAAATTTTTTTTGGTATTAAGTTTTTACTGTGTAGGTCCGGACCCTAAATATATACCATACACTGATCAAATAATGGGAGTAATCAGGTAAAAGTCACGCCCATATTTCAAATATAAGTTTCTTTTCCTTCAAGTTAATTGAGTATCCAAATTTTTACATGTGAATTGAAAAAAAAAAAAAAAAAAATACACGGAGAAAAATGGGCGAGAGATTTTTTACTCCACTCGAGTAGTTAAAAAACTAAAGTAATTAACACAAAATTTCAAACATAAATAAACATAAGTACGTATGAACTATTTGATGAATCCGTAAAGTAATATTGACAAATAAAATATAGTGAAATAATAAAAGAATATTTACTCTTTATTGCCTACATTTTCCTATACGTAGAGTAAATTATGCTTTCCGCCAGAAAATATTATGACCACTTGTAAGGAAGCAGACAAAAAAAAAAACTATTTTTCGAAAATGTTTTCAAATATAAAATTTTGTTTCGAGAGGCATTTCTGTTTTAAAATTTTCTTCATATTCAAATACTTATTACACCTCTTCATCACATTGGTCAATGGTGTAGAGGTCTAACGAGTTTGAAAGTTAAAATAACATGTTTCTATCTATCATGTGGACGGTCGTAGGTTCGTATCCTCCTGCGGATCGTTTATTTCTTTTTTTTTTTAATTTAAATTTAAATTCGTGTATCTTCATTAAAAATATTTTGATCTTTGACCTGAGTTTAAGTTTGCCCAACTTAATTTTAAATAAAATCGTTAAGGTCTCTGTTTTATATATGAAAATAATAAAATTGAAGATGTTTTTTTTCATTTTTATTATTTTTTCTGCTCAGTGTACTAAGTATAAGAGTGAAGTAAACTTTATTTTATTGGCGAGTTGTCACTATATTGACCTGAAATTCTAGTGAAATTTTGCTAGAAATAAAGTAATACGATCTTCTTTTTTTCTTCGTGTAAATATGTATGTTCTTTCTTGTACTTAAAAGTTAGCTTTCTTTTGTTGTTTTTTCTTGTCCTCAGATATATTTTAACATTTTTAATCACAAAAAGAAAGATTTTCTCAAACTCCCTGTAAGCAAACACTTTTGAATGTTTAAAATAACATTTAATTTACTTGGATTTAAATAAAAAAATTCAAAAAGGATTTTCAATTCAATTCTTCTCAAAAATATTTTGCAATTATCAATCCAGTATGGATAATAAAGAACTCTGCTGTTTTTTATAAAAAAAAAAAAATGCTAATTAAAACCAGTTAAATAACTTTTTATATTATAAAATCATCTTCATTGGCTGATATACATAAGTATATAAACACACAAATTTTGCGTCTTGTTTCATTAGGAATTTTACTTGTTTAAAAAATAAATAAATAGTTAAATATTAAGATTAATAAATGACCTAAGTAGAAATACTTGTTTTTTTACATTTGAATGATTAAGAACTTTTAAGCAATTTATCAAGTTTTTTTTTATTTATTGAAATATTACAGATTTTCCTAAATTCCTTTTAAATAGTACTACCATAATTAACAAATATGTAAATAAATAAATAGTTTCTAAAAAAAGACATGAGTTTAGAAAAAATAAGAGAAGCATTAAAATAATTACCAGCATTTTGGTATTTTCGGTCGTTAAAATCAATGATTCTTTTATCCAATTTAAGAGAATTCTTTCAAAATCACTTAGAACTAAAAACGGCGCTTTAGGCGATTAGTCAATTTAATGGCATAGTCTTCAAAAAAGTTAATCACGCTATATAATCATTTAATTACAATTTATAGTAAATTTAAGAAAATATAAAAAAAACATGGGTATTTCTATACATTACATAAGATTTTTTACAATTTGTTATATAACCGGTTTTATTGAACGACCATGTGCGTTTGATTAAACACCGACCGATTTGTTTAGACGCTTTGTTTTTGTTACAGGCTTAAGCTAAAGAATTTTAGTATCAAGATAGATATACATATATACACCGAGAAAAAACAACTTTAAAAACAAACATAAATGATTTTGAAGGAAAAACGTTTGTTCTTAAATCAAAAGCATTTCCCAAGATTATTTTGATGACACAGGCAGTGAACAAAATTTCAACGAAACATCCATCATTTTTCGTACAAATTAAATTCACAGATAGACTGATATACTTAGTTATATCGACTCAAGAGGTGATATTGATCAAGATAAAAACATTTCTTTTCTACACCTGCTACAGAAGGAAAAAAGTAAATATAGGTACCCTTCTATGCACTATGGGAAATTTGAACATGTTTTCTGGCCAAAAGTAAGTACAAAAACAAAGATAATGAGCTGAAATCTCGTGGAACTTTTCTAGGAGTGTAGAGAGCAACATATTTTAAAATTGGTCAAATTGGACAACTGTCATGCCCCTTTTTCAACCTCTTTTCAAAGGAATTGTTATAAAACATTTTTTGCTAAAATTTTGTGCGGTATATTCATATTTTTTAGGTATATACATTAGTGTGTATCGAAAAACGAACACCCAATTCCACACTCAAATTATGAAAGAAGAGAGATAAAAAATTCAGGGAATATAAATTTTTTTAATTTAAAATAAATTCCTAGCTGGCCAAATGGCCATTGTTTATAAAAACCGAGTGATTTTGTACTGGAGCCTATGTTACGGTAAATTTTTTTCCCAAAAACACCATAGATATCGATTCGTGGTCTAAAATAACTTGTGTGTGCAAATTTTCAGAGAGTTCGTATGACGTGCAGGAGCATCAGCAGAGGAATAAGAAACGATTATCTTCAATGAAACGAATACTTTTTGTACTGGAGCCTATCTAACGGCAGATTTTTTTCCAAAAATCACTACAGATCTCAGTTCGTAGTCGAAAACAACTTATGTATGCAATTTTTCAGAGAGATTGTATGACGTGCAGGAGTGTCAGCAAAGAAAAAAAAGCACTTATTTTCAATCAAACGTTTAATTTTTGTACTAGAGTCCATCTAACGATTAATTTTTTCATAAAAAACTTGTGGTACTTGATTCGTCATAAAAAATAAACTATGCACCAAAATTTTAAGATTGGTGGAACGACGTGTGGGAGTGTCAGCCAAGAATTAAAAAATGGTATACAGCCATTTCATGCCTATCGTAACAAGATCTGCCACACCACTTCCGATATCGCTGAAATTTGGTACATGGTTTTGTTTCATGCTTAAACTTTGAAAAATGGCAAAAAAAAAAAATTTTGCGATTCTTTTTGTGGCTTGTGGAGGGGTGCAAAAAGTCGAAAAATAGGTAAAATGTAACAAACTCTCCTCAAATAATTACCAATAACTTGGCCATTTCTTAACCAATTTTCATGTTTAGACCTGTTTTGGAAAGGCATTGAATCAGGCTATAAGCTAAAGTTGATAAAAAGTACTACATTTTTTACTATTTTAGTACTAAACTACAAAAAACGTGCCTGTGTACACTTTTGTTACCTTACAAAATATTTTTTTTGGAAAGAAAAAAAAAATAATCTTTCAGTCAAAAAAGAGAGAAAATTGGTATGTCTCGAGGCTTAGAAGTTATGATTTTTTGAAAATTTAAAAAAAGGTCCGATCAGCAAATGGCCCATAGCTGGAACATTTCTTATCTCATTTTTATGTTTGGATCATTTTTAGAAAGGGATTGAATCATTCTATGCGCACAAGTAAAAGTGTTTTGTATTTGGTAAAAATTACTAAATTTACTACTATTTTAGTACTAAACTACTAAAAACGCTATAGTACCTATTTTCGACCTTCCAAAATAATTTTTTAGAAAAGAAGACAAAATTACCTTTCAAATGAATCTAAAATTTGGATGGTACCATTAATGGTATAGGAGTAATGATTTTTTTAACATTTCAGTACATGCAACATTTCGTATAATGTAGGTTTTTTTGTAATTTACATCATTTTAAATTCCTCGAAAGATTTTGAAAATGAAATACGCCGTGCTGCAATACGATTACCATGTACCAAATTTCAGTGAAATCGGAAGGAGTGTGGCGATAGGCAAGAAATCGCTGTATACCATTTTTTAATCCTTCGCTGACACTCCCACACGTCGTTCCACCAATCTTAAAATTTGGGTGCATTGTTTATTTTTTATGACGAACCAAGTACCACAAGTTTTTTTTGAAAAAATGAATCGTTAGGTGGACTCTAGTACAAAAATTAAACATTTGATTGAAAATAAGTGCTTTTTTTTCTTTGCTGACACTCCTGCACGTCATACAATCTCTCTGAAAAATTGCAAACATAAGTTGTTTTCGACTACAAACTGAGATCTGCAGTGTTTTTTGGAAAAAAATCTGCCGTTAGATAGGCTCCAGTACAAAAAGTATTCGTTTCATTGAAGATAATCGTTTCTTATTCCTTTGCTGACGCTCCTGCACGTCATACGATCTCTCTGAAAATTTGCACACATAAGTTATTTTAGACCACAAATCGAAATCTATGGTGTTTTTTGGAAAAAAATTTACCGTTAGATAGGCTCCAGTGCAAAATCACTCGGTTTTTATAAACAATGGCCATTTGGCCAGCTAGGAATTTATTTTAAAGTCAAAAAATTTATATTTCCTGAGTTGTTTATCTTTCTTCTTTCATAATTTTAGTGTGGAATTGGGTTTTAAAACTCGCCCATATATTTCAATACACACTAATATACATATGTACACACAAATGTACATATATTAACAATAACAAAAAAGTTACAGAGATCTAAAACTATATATTATTAAAAACAAATTTTTTCAAATATAACATAAACTGATCTAATTTTAAAACATAAGAAAATTCGTGAGTAAAATACATATTAAGATTTATTAAAATTTATGTTTTAATTTTATATTTTCCAATATATTCTCGAATTATTTGTCTATGAACGTACAATTATCATTACTTTCTGCTTCATCTTCATTTTCTATCTTAATAAATTTATGACTTCTAGTGGAAGTGACACTCGATTTCGTTCTTTTATCCGTTTACTTAAAGAAATGCTGGAAATTACGGGATCTTAGGTATTCAAAGTTCTATGAAAACGTCAGAAAGACTTATTATTTTGTCACATTTGCGAGCGTTTTGCAGTCTATCTGATTTGTAAATTTTATTCCGACATTTAGCTGCGTCTTCTCCAAAGTATCCCACTGGTAGTATCATATTTTGAATAATTTCCTAAGAATGAATAAGGACTTTGTGGTCTGTTGGTGTCATCGGATACCAGGGATATTTTTTTTTATGATATCAGCAGTCTCAAAACAAAATTTTTCAAACTTTTGGAAATTTAGTAGATATTGGCATGATATACGAGTGGTTTTTCCCTATTTTTCTTTCAAATGTTTGCAAAAGGTTTTAAACTTTTCACCTAAATATTCCGCAAACGAGTTCGATTTATAACCTTTATTTAAGAGATTTATCAAATGATTGAAAACTGCTAATTTTTTATCTTTTTTGGCTCTCCAGATATCAAATAAGTCTGTATTTCGTAGTGAAAAGATGTCTGAGAAAAATGTCGATTATTAAAAAATCGCAAAAAAGCGCAAAAAAATTTTTTTGCAAAACGGCTCAAAATCGATTGCTGTACATATTTATTTATATCAGTTTGAAAGAGGCCTAGGCTGGGCTGTGTTTTTCCGGGTTCACCAAAACATACATTTCTTTTAAACCACTATATGAAAAGACAAATTTTTTAATATATAGAGTAACTACTTTCTATTAGTACCCGTTTCCAATTTAAATATTTTTTATTAGCTTTGAGTTAAGATAAATATTCACTTTTAAATACAAGCAAATTTTAGGAGCGAAAAAAAAAAAATTTTTATTTTTTCGAAAGTAGAAACTTTGACACTTGTGTAGCTAAAGGATAAAAACTTTAAGAAAAAACTAAGTATGAGGATTTTCTCTCGCAAGTATTCACATGTGAATAGCATACCCAAAACTTTATTTTTTAAGTGTCTAAAATTCGACTATTGGCCAACTAACAGGGCAAAATTTCCCACAGTGCTATGTATGAAAACGTCGGACTAAGTCCAAAGGAAGCCTTTTCTTATGTGCAAAAATACAAAATTTTTATGCACGAAAAGAATTTTTTTTTGTCGTTATGTCATAAAACACTCATATTATGTAATTAATTCAAATAATTTTGCATAAATTAAGTTTTATTTATATTTTGCTAGCTGCGTGATTAAAATTCTACAATTTTGTTTGTTAACAAATTTTAATGATTGATACAGCAATATTTTGCATTATGACGAATATTTTATATAAAACTAAATATTGTTGCATATGCAAAAATAACTTTTGCATTGTCTAAGCAATGCGTTAATTGTAATAATTACTTTTTAATTTTTTTTAATTCGAAATAATAATTAAACTGCCATGAATATTATATAGCAAAAACGCTATGGTTTGAAGTTAAAGAAAGTTCAGATGATTAGGCAGAAATACTTTTGAAATGACAAGACATTTGAGTTGACAATGATTTTAAATTCACTATATCATGCTCTCTTTGTGCTTGTGCAATTGATGCAGTAGGATGGGTCGAAAAATATGTTCTTTCCATTTAACTGGTTATTACGAGAGAAACCTTAGCCATGTTCACGTTTCGGTGCAAATGGTCTTGGCATCATAACATTTGTAAATTCTTAAGTGTTGAAAGTTCTGCTATACAACAACAAAATATATAGGTCTGCGTTTATCATACATTAACACATTTGCAATACTAAAAACCTATAGCATAAAAATATTTATCATAGTACGAAAATATAATTTTCTGAATAAAAATTTCATGGAAATGCATTTTTTCAAAGCTTGCAATGCTTATACTTTTAAGACTGCTCACAATTGATTGGAAATAATTGCGTTCCGCTTCTTTGCAAGTCTAAATGTTCTAGGTCGTGAACACGGCTATTATGTTTGTTATTAATGTGAGGCACCTTAAAAGCTTATTGAAATAAAGAGGAGAAATTTATTAACTTTCCTAAAAACAAATGACGAATTTTGAGAGATTTTCTAGACAAACTCAAAACAAAATAATGTGGCCTATATGAGGGCCACATAATATGGGGGGGGGGGTGTGTAACGGTGGATGCATCAAATCAGGCGATGGAGGCATCGAAACCGATTGTGGATCTGATGAAAGAGTAGGTGGTTCTCCAAAATATGTAGCATTCAATATCCCGGGGCTCAAACCCATGTTTTAATTTAAAATTTGATATTTGAACTATTTAATACAGATACTAAACCACAGTACGAATTGCTTGAAAAAAAAAAAAAATAAATTTTAGTATTTTACTACTAAAGGCCCTCAAGTTCCAAAAGGCGCATGATCTCACTTCTGCTCAAAAAAAAGTTAGGCTCGATAGAGCCAAGGAGTTGTTGCGCTTGCACGCCGCCGGAAATATGTCACAAATTGTCCTCTCTGATGAGAAAAATTACTGTATCCAGCAATATGTAAACAAACAAAATGATCGGGTTTACTTGACAAAGAGGTCCTACGAAAATTTTAATGTTCGTTTGGCCACCAGGACGCAGGCACCACCGCATGTGATGGTTTGGGCTGCAGTGACTGCTGATGGGCGCTCACCACTCGTTTTTTTGGCCGCTGGCGTCAAAGTAAACGCCCAGGTGTATCGTGAATCAGTGTTGGAGGGTGCTTTACTACCGTGGGCACGCAAACATTTCGGTCGCAAGCCATGGACATTCCAACAAGACTCGGCACCGTCACACAAAGCTCGTGTGAATCAAGAATGGTTAGAAAAAAACGTTCCTAGCTTCATTTCTGCTCAACAATGGCTCTCAAATTCGCCTGATGCGAGTCCGCTGGATTACTCAATCTGGGGTATGTTGGACAGGAAGGTCTTGACTAAAAAATACCAGAGCGTTGATGCGCTAAAAGTGGCCCTTCAACGAGAATGGCGCAAACTTCCACAAAATCAAATTCGTGCAGCATGCGACTCGTTCTTCGACCGTCTACGGGCCATAGTTAAGGCTAAAGGTGGCCATATCGAAAATCTCAAGTAGATTCTTAAAATTTGAACATTTCCCAACAATTATAGCGTTTGATCAATAAAATCTGTGCATGGAAACTAAAAATATAGTCTTTTGAATTCTTAACACTTCGAATCAGCCACCCTGTATGTTATTATAACATGAAATGTTTCATTCGTCATACTCCATCCTGTCCCTAACCGCGTCTTAGTACTCTAGAAAAATTTTTTTTTAATAGAATTGACAACCATGGAAGTTGGTCCCTCAATTTAGACTAACTCCGCTCAGTTTTTCTTATGCTAACTGTAATTTTTTTAAATATTGAGTAAATAGAGAACTGAAAGTGAAAAGAGAAAAAAGAGATCCTTTGTTTTTTCAGCTTAGTCAGTTTTATTTTTTCGACAGTGAGTGTTCGTGTGTATTTTTTTTTTTTAATTGTGTGTGCATCATTCTCCGCGTAAGTTTTTTTTGTATTACTAAACATATTATTTTATCTTTATATAAGTAAAACAATGAACAATTACGGGGGCTATCCACCAGTTTCAACTTTTAAAACAAAAATTGCTATTTTCATTGTGATATTACTGTTTTTGCAACATTTCGTCATTCTCCGTTTCATCATTCTCCGTAGTTTTTTTTTTGCAAAATTTCAACATTCTCCGCTTAGGAAACCCTACAAGTGGTTTTTTTTTTTGTAAGTTTTGCTTTAACTATTTATTTAAAAAATAAATCTAAAATTTAGTCGTTAAACACTCAAATAAACTTTTTTTAAATTTTACAAAAGTTTCGGTGTTGCCACCCGGTTTTTTTTGTTAGCTTCGCTTAAATCATTTATTTTTAAAAAAAAAAAAAAATTTAGACTTAAAACACTTAACTAGACTTTTAAAAAAATCACCTGTCACCTGGTTGTTTTGGAAAATCTTACATAATTCTTACTTTTTAAAAAAAAAAGTTTATCTGATTTTTTCTGAAATCAAAAATTTCAATTTACTCAAAAAAGTAAAAATTATATAAGATTTTCGAAAATATCCAGGTGGCAACCTTGAAATTTATGTTGAATTCTCAAAAGTTTATTAATGCGTTCTGAGACTAAAATTTTATTTGAATTTTTTATATACATATGTTGTTTGAGCGAAACATAAAAAAAACATATGGCAACCCTGATTAGATTTCTACGAATATAACATTATTTAAGTAATATGATTTTTTTTTAAACTAATAAAATAATTTATAAATAAAGAAATGAAAACTTCCTTACAGCTGCAATCTTTCCGCTGATTGTGTTACTTTTCGCTGGCGGCTGGAGTGATCGACATAATAAGCGTAAGCCATGCATGATATTGCCCATATTTGGAGAAATGTGTTCTTTCCTATGTAAGTATTTAAAAGTGTTTGTTTTTCATTTGAATCAAAAATATTTCTTTTGGTTTTAGGTCTCTTGATCTCTGCCATTTTTTTTGATTCACTGCCCATGGAATTCGGTGGATATTTGGAAGCAATTGTGCCTGCACTTTTTGGTGGCATCACTTTTTGCTTTATGGCCATCTACAGCTATATAACTATTGCAACACCAGAAGAAGATCGTATATTCCGGTTTGGTATTTTCGCAATGTTCATTACTGCAGTGCCATTCATAGGACAACCAATTAGTGGATATCTTTTCTTAAAATTGGGCTATGTGGGTAAGTAATATTAATGTTTTTATCAATTTTTCAAATTCAATTGTTTATACAAGTTAACAATATTAATCGAAGGTAGACAGACTCAAGGTCGAAAGTAACTCAAAAATTTCTTTAATAAAATAAATGAGAAACGGACTTTATTCAGAACATCTAATTATCTTGCAAACTATAACCAAGACTCAGTGGCGGGTGATGGGAGCAATCGGCCCCCCTCTCAAGCCAAGTGATAACATTTTTTTTTTAAATTATATGTAAAGATTTTAAAAACATTCTGTTATTATCTAGAAATGTTGTCAATCGGCCCCCCTCTTGACAATGCTGGATACGCCACTGCTAAGACAAAAGTTGTAGCTTAAATTGTCATAACAGGCCGCACTTTGACCATAAAATAGGTAATCTCAAGGTGAACGCTATCGCCCGAAATCATGGGGAACGATCGTTGGAGCAAGATCTTATTCGACTAATTCTCTCATATGCCAAACTTATGAAAAACTCAAATATTTTGATCTTTTAACTTAATTTTTGAGATGTTTTGCCAGAGTAATTCTGGATATTTTATAATCATAGCTAAACTTTCGATTAATATTGTTTCATTTGATAGTCTTATCCTCTTAGCTTTTTCGTTCCATATACCCAATTTAAAAACTTTCTTACAGTTTTGTTAATTTTTATATATTCGAACTTATTTTCTTTAGGTTCCTTTTCAATGGCCGCATTATTTCAAGTATTCGCTATACTTTATATAATCTTCTTCGTCAAGGAAGTACAGCCAGCACCTAAAGCGGAAACTAAAATAGATACTCAAGAAGCACCGCCTTTGCCAAGGCATTTGCCCCCACCAAGAGATGGTGCTGAAAATTTGGCTTATGAAATAACAAGTCTTGACGAGAACGGACAAAATATCCGGAACGTTAGTTTCGAAATGACACCAGCAACACTAGTACCACCAAAACATGAACCACCTAAAGAGGATGTCATACCTGTGCATCGTTCTTGCTGTGGCAATTTGTTTGTATCATTACGTGAATTTTTCGACCCTACTTTAGTCCTGGACTGCATACGCTTTCCATTGATTAAACGTAAAAATAATGGAAGAATGCTATTGATACTATTGATATTCGCCTATTTCTTAACACTTGGTCCAGCAGCAGGTAAGTTCCAAAAAAAAAAAAATGTTCAGCTATAATAAGAAAAATATACTTAATTGAAAGGTAGTACTATAGTTGTACCTATTACACTGTTCGACAATTTCGAACTTTTTTAAAAACACATTAGAAAATCCAAAAAATTCTTAAAGTAGACGTTAAAAAAATACCCATTTCTCGTGGTTTTACTCCAACAAGTCACATTTTTTTTTAATCGATTTTTGAAGTTTTTTTATCCACTGTATATGAAAAACCAAAAATACCGCATTCTGGTGTTAAATCGATGAATTTAACTATATGATCCTTACATCTGAGGTGTATCATGTGTTCAGCAAACTTATGCAGGATATTGCGGGAAATATTTTTGTATAAAATTTTAACCCTGTTGAACCTCCACATGTTGGTCATTTTTGCCCTTTTCTTAAAAAGGTACAAAAATGACACCCAAAACAGGGAAATATTGAGTCAGTATGTACTACAGAAATATTTGCTATAAAATTTCACTACTTTTTTCATGTACATGGATAAAAAACCTCAAAAATCGTTAAAAAAAATGTGACGTGCTGGGAAAAACCACGAGACACGGATATTTTTTTATAAAGTCTACTTTAAGAATTTTTTGGATTTTCTCATGTGTTTTTTTTTTTGTGTCAAACAGTGTTATGAGATAAAACTGAACTTTAGATTTGCTTAATTTTTGCAATGTTATAACATCTGGAAAAATCTATCGAATACATTGACATACATATACGAGTTACTATGTTAAAATGATTTTCCGAAATTTCGAAAAAATCGTAGAAGTTCGATCCAACCTTTGGATACACACATATTTGCAAATTTATAGCTTCACGGCTTTTTATCTGATTTTAATGAAATTTTCAAAGTTACTGTGGAAAAGTAAAAGCTTTTGAAAACAAAAAACAACAAAAAAGCCATTTTGTGCTTACTATACAATATTGTCCCGCCATGGGTTTGAGTAATTATGATTATGAACAATTCAATTGATTTTAAAATCTAACTTTTTTTCGGAATCTTATGTTTAGCCCGGAATGGCCTTTTTGAGCCCTAATTGCCTAATTGCTCCTTTGGTAATTATGAAAATTACGATTACGGCGAAACGGATTAAGCTTAATGAATGAAATTAGGTACAGGTCATACCTAGAGTAGTGGTCCATACAATGTTTTAAAAAACCATTATGAGAGGTAGGCGTGATCGCGGCCATTTTTAATCCCAAACAGCATAATAATATTAACATAAGACTGTAAAACTCTTAGTTTTCATTTTGAATAAAACTTGTTGAAAGATCATCATGAAATCATGCACGTTACAATTTTTTTAGAACATCTTAAGCCATTATATTTGATTTTATAGGTTTTTTGATAAAAAAAAAAATGGTTTATGATGGGTGTAAAAGTGTTTTATAAAAATATTCTACAAAAAAATTCATTAGTGAAATTAGTGACACAAAGACGAGAAACTCCTTAAAGTTCAGAATAATGAGAGAGAATTTTTGAGATCGTAATAAAATAAAAACCGCATCAAACCGAAATTTTCCATAAATCGACCTTAAAATGACCTTCAAAATAATTGAAAAAATCTCAGCTCACTTTTTTGACACCTTTTTTCAGACTTTTGAATGTAACCTTGGTATGTCTAGAAATGTTTTTTTGCAAGCCTTAGCTAAATTCCGAGATAGTGAGATCATATCCTTTACAGAATAATCTCGTTTGACGTATAGAAATAATATCTATATTTTTTTTTTTGAATTATAGGTGAAAATGATTATTGGTATCGTTACACATTGATAAGACTAAACTGGAATGGTAATGATTTCAGCTTCTATTTTACCTTCTCTTCAGCGATGGCTCTAATAGGTATGTACGAGTATAATACATAATGTTTATTTGTATTAAGTAAATCGTAAGTTTTATTATTAAGGGTATCCCTTAAAATGTGTAAATGCCCTGAAAACTTGCAAGAGTTGGCAAAATCGTTACGATTTGTGTTATTTTTACGTGTTACGGGGTCATCGAAATACTACTACGTTTTAAGGAATTCTCTCATTATCTATATACATGAATATCAATATAATATACATTTCTTGTTTTTTTCTAATAGGAACTTTCATTGGCACCGCTATTTTAAGTAAATGGTTAAAGTTTTCTGATTCCGTAATCGGTATGTTGTCTGCCTTGGCGATAGTGTGCTCAAGAGTCATATTTGTAAGTTTATAGAAAATAAATAGAGACCGAGACACGATCTTTTGCGATTTGACTATAACTTTATCAGCCTAAAATATAGAGATATTCTGAGTATGCAATATTTTTCTATAGCCTCTATATTTTCTACATCGCCATATTTCCCAAAATTATTTTCGGCAGATATCCTTAATATATGATCGAAATATATTTTGATATGGCACAGTTTTCCTGAACCAAAAAAGAGAGTTTCTTCAAAATGTTTCTTCAAAGTATGTAAATTAAAAAATCCTAAACCGAAAAATTCTAGGTGGTCCCCATCAGGAGATATTAAATTTTTATATATGGGTGGGAATATGGGTGGGAATATGGAGAACCAAAATTTGAATTTTTTTAAAATCCAAAATTGTTTTAATCAAATCATAAAAGGTAAAGTCTCGAAAATCATAGTCTTTTAATTGACAAATTTTAATATACCGTCTTTGTTTCTTTCAATAGGCATTCGCCAGGAGTACTGTAGCATTTTATGCAGGCGGTGTTGTGGACATGTTTGTCACATTACGTGTGATAGCCATTAAGACAATTGGTTCAAGTATTGTTGACGGCGAGGAGTTAAGTAAGTTAACATTACGCCTCCAACATTGCGAATTATTCATTCATCACTTTTTTATCACACAGGTAAAATGTACTCAATTTTCGGCATCAGTGAGCCAATTGGACAGTTTATATTCCCGTATATATTTAGTGAAATCTATAAGAGCACAGTAGACTCTTTTCCGGGTGCTATCTTTTTGTTTGGTGAAATCTTTTATGTTCCAAACGTGCTAGTCTTTGTGTAAGTTTAACTGATTTGTTGTGTTTAAATGCTTTGTTGATTTTCATTTTTAAATTCATATTTTTCAGACTTTGCTACTTCATTTTGAGACGTAATAAGCAAAAAGCTGCCGCTGAGGAAAAAAATAAAGTTGCTGTCGAAGCTGGTCAAAGTGAACCAAATAGACAGAATGGAAACAATAGAACTCCAGCGACGACAAATCCGGATAGTGAAATAACAAGTCTTTAGAATGCGAATGCAAACAGTTTTGATGCGAGGCCATGATTTTGTAGTCATTTTTTTTCTTTTAATTTATATGAATTTTTTTAATAAAGTTAATGTATCCCACACTCAGTTTTAAAATAAGTACATTTAATGTCATGAAGAGTGTCGAGAAAATGTTTCAACACAGCCTCCGGATTTGAATTATTATACTTACATTACATTATACTTTCTTTTACCCGGGGGTTTTTGGGGTCCCGGATTACGAATCTGATATTAGTTTTTTAAAAAATAAAATTGCGGACTCGAAATGGCAAAAAACAACACTTCCACAATTTTTATATCTTATTTCAAAATTTATTTCATAACTTTCACTTGGACAGAGTTGTGTGCAACGGTGAATTGATCTGCATAAAAAGGAGTCTAATATTCCTTTATCATCGAGCATAAGCTGTATAACAATATAAATATTTTATCATCTCGGGCGCACTTGATACTTTTCCTATGGGCACCTCAGAAAAGTTCGTGTCAAACAAAAAAGGCTAAAAAAGGCACTTCAATTTTTTAATATGTGTTCTTAAACCAAAAAAAAAATCTTGGCGGTACCTCGCGGCACAAATTAGCTTTAGGCTTTTTTCATAACCATTGCTAACTGATTTTTTGAAATCATTTGATTTTAAGTTAATCACAATTATCTAAAACGTATAACCTTTTGCAAGTTTTGAGTTTGAAGGTTCGATAGTACTCTTTTTTACAAAGAGATTCCATATTCAAACATTCAAATCGGTTCAGTTTTACAGTAACCACATAATTTTTACAGTGAACACTTTCAGAATTTTGCGTCTGAGAAGCGTACTTTTGGAGAGGTCCCAGGAGCGTTTTAGGAATACCTGGATCTTTCTTATCGATTTTTTGAGGTCCATAAACATCAGTTAGACAATACAGCCCATAAAAAGTTAATTTAAAAAAACTTTTTTTTTTCGACTTTTGGCCATATTTTAAGGATTTTGAATCAGAATAAACTACAGTACAATCTATGATATGGTAACATTTGCAAGTTGGAATGCATGTGTAACCCAAGATTGTAGTATCTTTCTTATATTTCCCGAGAGAGAGAAAGAGCGTTAAACTAAAAAAGGCACAAGAAGAGACTACTTTTCCCACTAAAGAAGCATTTTTTAGTGTACACTACAACTACAGTATAAGCACTGCACTGAACTGAACTGAAGTAAATCAAACAGGATAAGTTTTTTTCTTTAATATTCTAGTACGGTCAAGATATTTGCAAGCGACACTGAACTGAATTATTTGATAAAAAAAACGGGTACAAGACATAACGTATATTGCAACTTAATGTCTATAAACTCCAACAGGACTTATTGTGCAGTAAAAGATTTTTCTTTTCTATCTGCTGAAAATATAAATTGACTTTGCTTTATTTTTGACCTTTTGAATAAACATACATGTTAAAAATAGGCCTTAAACTCCTTCTCCACTTAATTGCGCTGTGATTTCCAACCCTTTCTTTTATCATCATCATCTTGGCCTGTTGCTCGAAGTTGCAGCCTTTAATGCGTAAATCCTTTTTTAGTCCTGATGCCTGATGCCAACGCTTAACAGACAAATGTGTGAAAAGTGGCAATTTTAATCAACAAATGCATTGATTTTGTTTAGCGATATGTAAGCAAATTTTCTCGCAAATATGTGCTTCTAAAGGCAGTGGTGTGCTTTGTCCGGTAAGAAGTAAACGCAAAAGGATTGTTTTTTTTTTTTACAGCACATGAAATGTTATAAAAACTAGTAAGGGTGTTACCTTTGAGTTGGCCAAACATTAAATACCCTACACAGCAGTATTTTGAAAGTTTTGCTTGTATGGGAGGTGCCACGCCCTCTTGTCCAAATTCACCCAGTTTTTTCTCAGAGTTTGAATTTATAGTTCTTAGCATTTGAGTAAAATTTGGTTGGATTATCTCAAAAATGTTTTCAGTATGGCGTTTTGAACCTTTTGCTTATAAGGGAGGTGCCACGCCCTCTTGTCCGAGTTTTCCTGGTTTTTGTTCAGAGCTTGCGCTTGCAATTCGTAGTATTTATAGGTATTTTGGTTGCATTACCGTGAAAAAAACTCAAAAAGTTGCATTTTGAATATATTTTTTGTATGGGCGGTAGGCGTGTCCGTTGACCGATTCCGCTCATTTTGAATACCCCGAGCTAGCTTTGACGACGAAGGCTGTGCACCAAATTTCATTGAATTATCTTGCTTAGTTTTCCCAAAAAGTGTATTTCCACACACAGCCAGCCAGCCAGCCAGCCACCCAGCCAGCCGGACATGGCTATATCGATTCAGGAGGTGACGCTGATTAAGAATATATATACTTTTCTATATCTGCCACGCATCTTTCTCTGCGTTACAAACGGAAGGACAAAGTGAATATACCCTGGGTGTAGGGTATAATTATTCGCATTGGAAACTAATAAACCCGAATTGCACCCTAACTTAATTTAAAAAGACTTAAGAAAAAACTTACATAGTCAGACTCGGAAAGATCTATATAACTAATTCAAATTGATATTTTTTTCCAAAATCCTGTAACATAATACGTCAGAATAACCGGTTTCCATATGGCAATCGTGGTAACTGTGTAACTATAATTCCAGAATATCTGTTGCTGTAACCTTTTACCCGACTAACTTCTATGCCACTGTGTGCGTGCGTGAAAAACATAAGTGCCTGCGTGTGCGTGGGAGTTTCCCTTAGTTAAATACTACTTGAACACTATTTTTTGTTTTTCTGACTTCAGCTAAAACAATTTGGTCCTAATAATGTGAGTGAGTTAATCTTTGTAATGCAGCACAAGAACGCACACATACAAATTACTACGTTCACAATATGTGGGCACTGCCTTGAAGCTTGAAGGCGCATACAAAATCCTATGTCTACTTTTTTCACATTGATTTGTACGAAGTGGAAAATCTTTTTTGGTTTTTTTTATTTATTCTCTAATGAATTTTTATAATCTAAGATATTTCAGGACTATAAAACTCAGCATCATCAGGGTATACGCATTCAGTTCTTCGTGATATTTTGTCTTGGTTAATAGTTGGTGTTGCCTGCTTTGTCGAATTTTAAAACGATTTTTAAACTTTTAGTAAGTTTTTAATATAAGTGTTGTATATTTATGTAAGTAAAAGTGCTGAAATCAGTTTTCAAATTAAATTTTGTGAAAAAATTTTAAAAAATTATTCATTTATTATTTTTATTAGTTTTTTAATTAATCTGAATTCAGTCGGGTGTTCCAGGGTTCAGTGATTGGGAGAGCAACAAGCTGTATACTCCGGAACATGAAGAACACATCTCAAATAAATCTATGGAGATATTTCAAATGAAAATCTGTTAAATTTTCTAGTCATCATAAAATCGCCGGAAAAACATTTGTTTTCTTGCTTCAGACATACTATAAATACACAGTTTTCTATAAGGACAGAATTATTACAAAAAAATTCCGCCAAAAACTAAAAATGTAGAGTGATATAGCGTCTTTTCCGAACATTTTCCCATCGGCCAGAAAATCCGATCATGGCATGGGATGGCATGGTACGGCATCGCACATTTTCCTGGTGAACAATGTTTATCCCTGCGCTCTGTACACATTTATCGAATCTGATTCATGTGCATCAAATATTTTCAGAGTTATGATGAAATGGTTTATGTGGGGGCGTGGCATATTGATTGTCTTGGTACTTTTTACATATGTTCTAAATCTCATCTATGTACGTTAAATAGTTTCAGAGATATGGCAATTTAACTTTTTGGCACACGGTTTCCTTTTATGTGGAAATTCCCATATGTATAAGAAAAAAAATTTTAAATAAGTACAACAAACAAAATAAAATTAGTCGTTTTCGATGTGTTTTGCGATGCGATGTATATCGTACTTACAGTAAATGGTTTGCTATTTTTCAATAGCATCGGATAGCCATAGTTTTACTTATTAATCTTTACCTTTGAGCTTTTCAATTATTTTCCGACTTGTCCTCCACTGAAATTAAGGTTTTTCAACTCTATACAGAGAACTAAATTATATTTGTATGGGGCTAAGATAACTATACTTCAATGGATGATACCTCGGAAAGTAAGAATCCAATTGGAAAAGTAAACAAATAAAATTTTATCAACAATTTCATGGGTATTTGATGCATTTGGCTAAACAAATAACACTTTATCCTGGAAGTGCACTTTATAACTGAATACAGTGCCTTCCGCAATTTGAAGCAAGGTTGTTTAGAATCATAACTTAGTAGAAAAAACCAAGTTCGGATTCGTAAATGGGCTACAAAATTCGAGAATGGAAAACAAGTTATAAATTTCTAGGCCTGCTTAATAAAAGTCAATGACCGGTTAAGAATATTTAATAAATAAAAACTTTGCTGTTTTTTCTGGGCTTATTAACAATTTTTTGCTGATGCTGATATGTATTTAATGCGGATTGCTGATGCTGAGCTGATATCAGCAACAACACTAGTTCTGTTTGCTTCACTTGAAGGCTTTTGGTATTTACGCTAAAGGAGTTGAATCTGGTTCTGTTCTTAAACAGCTTTCAAGTCAAAATACCTGAAAGGAAGGGTTGGACTGCGATTCTGAATTCCAAAGAAATATACAATGACTGCTTGAAAATGGTGTCTGGTGTATGTGCTGCGGTCTTTTCCAAGAACTTGAATAGCAGCCAGTCTTTTGCATTACTTCGCCATTGCAGAAAATTATGGCCATCTGGAAGGCATGCCAAATTACCAACCTTGACTTAGAATTTAGATGATTAAACTTAACGACATGTTCTGTATACAAAAAAAGTAACATGATATAAATGAAAAATTTATTATTCTCAAGGAAAAATTTATCTAATTTGAGCCAAGAACCTTCATTGACCATAAGTATTTTCATTCATTCATACGTTAAACATAGAAAATAAATACTAACCTTAGCATGAATTATGTTATGAGCGACATATGTAGATTAAGAACACTATATTTGTCCTTTAGCATAAAACTGTCTAGAACCAAAAGATGAAGATGAAATACATCCTAAAAATAATATTTAAAGTACTTACTTAGATGAAACTTTTACTAAAAGTTTATGAACGTTTTCTTTAATTTTATGCAATCACATATAACATTTTTGATCTGCAGTTGTATGAAAAAATTCTTGAAATTTAAGAAATCAAGTTCTTAAAAAAATCATCATAGAAAAAAATTCTTAAAATCAAAAAATTTTATTGAAAAATTTTTGCTTAAAAAAAAAAAAAAAAAACAAATAATAAATTTATTAAATTATCTCATTAGGTAGCCGAAGCCTCAGAATTTTGTATTGAGGTCATTACAGGCCATTATTTTATAGGCGGCCACGCCTCAAGTCTTGGGCTCATTGACGTAGGTAAAAGTTATAAACATCCCTGGCGTCGAAGAGTCCATTTTTTATGTCCTTTTTTAATGCCCAGCGCTGGTTTACAGACGTTACAAGGTGTTCGAAAGTCACTTCTTCGAGTTTCTTGAAGATATCGCTCAAAAGAGTCAAAAATCCTTTTTGAAGCTTATAAAAGTTTCCAAGTGGTTCTTATAGTTTGACAACGAAGTTATAATTCGGGTACACAATGGGCCCAACTGCAGTCTAAGTTTTGACGTCATCTCTCATTACCCATGCTAACCTAACCTAAAATTTTAAGTATATTATGTGTATGTATGTATGTATTCTCCTTTAACTCCTAGGAGGAGCATAGGGCCAATATGAAATCTCTCCATTTGTCACGATCCCTTGCGATGACTTTAATCTCTTGACACGACTTTCCCGATTCTTGGATTTCCTTTTCCAGCGACCTCTTCCAGTTGGTTTTGGGTCTACCACGTATTCTACTTCCTTGTGGATTCCACTCAAGAGCCTAGCGACAAACTTCGCTGTGTGGTTTCCGGAGAGTGTGACCAATCCATCTCCATTTGCGCAGCTTGACCTCGATTGCTATAGCCCTCTGATTGCATTTTTGATGTAGCGAGGCCACCAAACTTATAGTATTCGCCTTAAGCATTTGCTGACGAATACTTGCAGCTTGTTCGTTAGTTGTTCAGTAACAAGCCACGTTTCGCACCCATATAACAAAACCGATTTCACATTCGAATCAAAAATGCGCACTCTCGTTTTGGTGGATATAACGGATGAAGACCATATTTGGTTCAGTTGAGCAAACGCGTATTTTGCTTTTGCTATTCTTGAGTTGATATCCTCTTTTGCTCCACCATACATGGAGATAATGCTGCCTAAATACGTGAAGCTATCGACGTTTCCGATGTCATCACTGCCAGCTCTAAACGTGATGTCATTGCTTGCGTTTAGCTTCATGCTTTTAGTCTTGGATACGTTGATTTTTAGGCCGGCCTTTTGTGATTCCAAGACAAGGTCTTCAATTTTGCTTTGCATATCCGAATGTTTGGACGATAAGAGGCAGATGTCGTCAGAGTAGTCGAGATCTTCCAGATGTTCGGTAAAGTTCCATTCGATACCCCTTTTGGCCTTATTAAGAGCTTTATCTAGGATATCATCAAGAACGATAAGGAAGAGTGATGGTGATAGTAAACACCCCTGCCGTACGCCTGAATTAGTGGTGAATGTCGGTGACAACAACGCATTGTGTAACACACTGCATTTAAAGCCTTCATATTGTGCACGTACTAAGTTTATGGCCGGTGCCGTGACATAGTCGCCCCATTCACGAAATGGGGATTATGTCCGCCAATAATTCGGACATAGTCCCCATTTCTAAAATGGGGATTATGTCCGCAAGTGTTTCGGACATAATCCCCAGGAAAAAACGGACATAGTCCCCATAACGATATTTTGTTATTGACAACAGCCGCAGCTCAGGATTTATAAGTCCCAAAAATTCCAATACCGTTTCCGCGGTGGATTTCAGCCGCTGATCAGTCTATAATATATCCAACACCTAGCTTGCTAGCCACAGTAATTTAACATAAGAGTAGGGGTAAGTGGGTGGAATGCGGCCGCAGCTCAGGATTTAAAACACCCAAAAATCCAACAGCGGCTTCCAACACTATATAAATTTTTTAAATGGATTATTGCAAAAATTTTGTTCAATCTTAATTACATTTTTCGGACATAACCCCATGACCAAAATGGGGATTATGACCAAAAAAATTTTGGACATAATCCCCATTTACGAAGTGGGGATTATGTCCGTTGGGATTATGTCCGATAACCTTTATGGCCTTTGCGGCAATACCTCTTCGTTGCAGTAGGACCCAAATGTTTTCTCGGGAGACACTGTCGAAGGCTATATTATATATATATTGAAATTATGTTATATTTTTGGAAGCTATGAATTTTTCAGCACCTTTTACTTCAATTATTGTATTTTTTGTTAAAATTTTTTCCCGTCCATTCGGTCCTGTCCATCCCACGATATATGTATAATGCATAGTTAATTTGATAGCAATGTTCAAATTTTTTAACAAAATTATCTCACGAAACAAACTTTTATAATTGCAAGAAAATAGACTAAAAATGGCTGCTTACTGATAGAGGGAAAAGTGTTGACCGACCCCCAATATCTCTCATCAAAATTTTAATTTAAATTTAAGTCATGTTAGAACATAAAAAAAATCAATTATCTTACCGCTTAAACTACAATGGTCTTAAATCTGTTGAATTAGCACTTCCGTAAAAAGCACTGTAGTTTTAAAAGTTGAAGAGGAGCTGTTGCTTATAGTATGCATCACAACCATTTTTAGTACATTAAACGGTGTGCAGAGTGCGCCACTGATATTTTTCTATATATGTACTATCTGTTAAAAAAGAACTTCATATTTCCTGCAGGAAATATGGTCATTCCATATTAGTCTCTTTTGGCCCTATGCTCCTCCTAGGAGTTAAAGGAGAATACATACATACATACATATATTAGTCTCTTAAGAGGCATTTTTTTAGTATTAGAATAGAATAATACAATAAGTGTTGGTTCACAAGAAATATTATAATGTTCTTTTATTATAATGGCTGGCTGACTGGGTGGCTGGCTGTGTGTGGAAATAAATTTTTTGGGAAAACTAAGAAAGATAATTCAATGAAATTTAGTACACAGCCTCCGTCGTCAAAGTTAGCTCGGGGGATTGAAAATGAGCGAAATCGGTCAACGGACACGCCTACCACCGATACAAAAGATATCTTCAAAATGCAGCTTTTGGAGTATTATTCACGATGATGCAACCAAAATACACATAAATACTACGAATTGTAAGCGCAAGCTCTGAGCAAAAACTGGTTGAATTCGGACCAGAGGACGTGGCACTTCTCATATAAGCAAAAGCTTCAAAACGATATTCTGAAAACATTTTTTCAGACAATCCAACCAAATTTCACTCAAATAAATAAATATTTATTAAAAAATAAATACTAAGAACTATAAATGCAAGCTCTGAGAAAAAACTGGGTGAATTCAGACAAGAGGGCGTGGCACCTTCCATACGAGCAAAATTTCAAAAACACTGCAGTGTAGGGTATTTAATGTTTGGCCAGGCCAAAGGTTACACCCTTACTAGTTTTTTTTTTCATTCTGAGAAAAAACAATGGAGCATTTTTGATTCTACTGAAGGCCTATTTTGGCTAAAAAAAAACATGTTTTTTGGTCATAACATTTTTCATTAGTGAATGGATACCCAAGGGTGCCACACTACTTCTTGAATGTACGCCATATGTCTGAAAATGGCGTTTTTTGCACTTTAAATCAAGGATAGCTTGCATCTCAGACATGATAGGACAAAACGGTTACCAGATTCGGAATCAGCGACCCTAATAACTTTAAAGATCAAATTTAGATGGTACTGGTGTTGCACAATGTTATTGTTAAGCGTTAAAATGTTTATAATTAAATTTACTGTTGAATAAAAATATAAAAAAGATATACATAGCTAAGTTAAATCGAAAAAAGAAACATTTTTATTCACACAAATATCTTTACATTTCTGTTTTTCTGCTGCAGTTACATGTGGCTTTTTAGTTCCTAATCATTTCTAATATATCCTTTGGCACACTTACATAATAGTCAATGATTGCTACTGCCTGATTGTTCGCAGTTAATACATGTACTAAGAACCTGTAATTACCTGCAGGAATAGGCAATAATTTAAGCATGGATGGAAGAATAACAAAGTCCTTCAATATTATGTCATGCTACCAACCATGTAATATTAAGCATAACGATTTTAAAAAATACTAAATTTAAACAATATTTATACTCACATCGTAAGGACATGTATGATTGAGATTTGTATGATACTTGACCGCTTCAATAAAAATGCGTCCCAATGGCCAACTCGATTTATGTTTCATAAACTGACATAACACGATACTATGATTATAAAGGAATGGTTGGTAGCCATTTGTTTTCACGTATAGCGCAAAATTAATCTGAAAGTTTATCAAAAATTAGGACTTGGGTTTTTATCAAAGAAAAGTAACATTCTTACTTTGTAATCATTCCTCCAAATCTTGACTTTTGCATACAAATTTACTGCGATTTTATCACGTCCCAGCACATTCAGTTGACAAGTTGGAATTTCCATTATATGTTTCATATATGATTCACATTTTACATTTGTGAAACGTATATTTGAAGACTCAATATTTGAAAAACTCAAAATAAACAAACTTGCAATTAACAAAGTCCATGATAACATTTTAATTTCCATTATTATTTTCTCAGTCGCCAATTGCATGTTTTTAATTCGAATATAAAATTAACAATAAAATGTATTTTGTAAACTTGAAAGCTTTTAACTATTACCATTTCATTTTGAAAAAACAATTAAATTCTATTTAAAATTAAAATAACCCATTTAATTTGACATATTACGATTTTAATCTGAAATACATTTGTGTTGTTTCAAAGAGCATTGGAGCTTGTCTTCATATTTCAACATTTTATCGATTTTCAAGTTAAGTCAGACTTTATAAAAGTTAAAAAAAAAACTTAAAACTTTTTCAAATAAAAGTATAACTTATCTCAATACTATTAGAAAATAAAAGTTTATATTATCTTATCCTCCAGGAAAAAAAAAAAAAAAAATAGTTCGTACTACTTTGTTTCTAGTAAAAGCTCCCCAATAAAATCAACTTTACCTAACTGTTTTAGTAAATTCAGCATTTTCGTATAACCTTATAGTAAAGTAATTTTTTGAAAAAATTTAAGTCCTATTTAGCTTACTATAGAGTTCAAACAAAAAAAAAAAAAAAAAAACAAAATTTACTAACCGCACTAGAATTCGAACCGTATGACGGATGGAAGCATATTGTTTTTACATACAATAACAAACTTATTAGACCTCTACACCACTAACCTATATGATGAAGAGGTACAAAATTTGTTTATTAAGCAAATGTCTGTCCAAACATAAATATTTTTTAATAGAACTATGAAGTAAAGACGGTTATACTTTTTTCTGCCTAAAAGCATAATTTACTCTACGCATAGGAAAACATAGGTAATTTAGAGTAAATATTACTGTATTATTTCACTATACTTTATTTTTAAATATGTAAATACGTAAATAATAAATTTAAAATTTAATGTTAGTCACTTAAATTTTTTGACACTTATTTTTTCCGTGTCAATTGACATAAAATTCGGAGTTAGAAAAATGCATAGAATATCGATTCTTGCAAATAAATTACTAAAGTTATAAAATATGTATAATTTTCATATAGTAAATATAAGCACACTTAAAAAAAAAACAACTATTATTTGCATAAATTTTTGAATAAAACGGTGTCTTTTCACTTTCCATTCATTTCTAATAAATCCCTTGGCACCCATGCACTATAGGTCAAAAAGCACACTTTTTTGGCCAAAATTCATAACGCCCATATTATCACGGATACCGACTGCAAATGTAGTTTTATGTTGACTCTAGACTAAAAGATCAATTCTGAAAAAAATCTTAACACTTGGACTACCGGGTCAAAAATGGCACGTAATAAATTCTCTAAATAAATAACGCATATCAGCAAGGTTTTGTTTTTAAGCATTTCCGAAGAAACTCTATGCGTTGAATCCGAATCCGAGGTCAGAATTGACCCACCACTTCAGGATTTGGAGATATTTGAGGTCAAAATCATGAAAAATGGCTATTTTGGCTATTTTTGCGGTTCGATGCTAACTGCACAAAATTTTCATTATTTTTTTTACTAAATGTATCACGTTGTTCTGTTATATTTCTTCAAAATGAGCTCTTAAAAAATGTCATACAATACTTCCTTTAAAAGTTATGGCCGATTTAAGATGACATATCATGACATCTTGAAATCCCATACAACGGATAAAACGACACAACTTTGGATTTCATGATATCATCTTAAATCTGCAATAACTTCTGAAGAAAGTATTATTTGGCACTTTTTAAGAGCTCGTTTTGAAGGTAAAAGTCGTATTCAGTAATGAAGTATGCAAAAAAATAAAAAAAAATTTTGTGCAGTCTACAACTAACCTCAAAAGTAACAAAAGTACTTATTTTTCGTATATTGACCTCAAATATCTCTATTTTTCATAAAACCTAATGCAAAAATTATGCGCACTTTTACCCAAGTTACTTGTTCTCGTAGTATCTTCAGTTTTTTCTAATAAGAAATTGAAATACAGCTTCTTCTTTTTCGTCTGTCTTTTGCAACCAGACTTAAATAAATCGGAATTGGGGAAAAAAAGTTACCTGAGAAAAAAATTCATTTAAAAAAAAAAACGGACAAAATCGGGCGTCTATATTTATAAATAACATTAACAATAGCAACGTCTTACTAGTTTTGGGTTTCTTAGGACTAACAAATTCCAAGAAAATTTTAAAAGCTTACACGAAGTACAAAATTTAAAAAAAAATACTAAAAGTCAGGGGTCTAATTTGAATTTTAAATTTTTCCACAGAAAACCAAAAAATATTTAAATGTTTTGAACTACATTGCATTATACATAGCATCATCAATTTTATAAATTTTTATTTTAGTAAAAAACAAATTATTTTAATTACTTTTTATTGATCGAAAAAAGAGCTAAAATCACGACTTTTTTTAGTTATCTCAGTAAAATACAAATGCATCAACTTTGATACATTGCTTAGCAACGGAAAATTATTTTACCCCAAAACAAAAAACATTTTTGTTTGTATTGAAGTATTTTCAGTTACACTGCATCAACAAAAACTCAATAGCAACACTTGTAAAAATTGAATTTTGGCCAAAAATGTGTGCCTTTTGACCTATAGTGCCATGTATAGTAGTCAGCAGTTGCTATTGTCTCCTTGTTCTTAGTTAATGCATATATTGAAAATCTATGATTACCTACAGGAACAGGCAGCAATTTAAACATGGATGGAGCCATAACATAGTCCTTCAGAACTACGTCATTCTATTAAATATTAAATTTTAAGCTTCAGGATTTTCATAGTGATCAAAATTAAAGATTATACTTATGTAAATACATCATAGCGACATGTATGATTGATATTTGTATAATTCCTAATCGCTTCAATGAAAATGCGTTGTAATGTTTCATAAACTGGCATAACCCGACACTGTAATTATTGAGGAATGGTTGGTAGCTATTTGCTTTCATGTAAAGCGCTATATTAATCTGAAAGTTAAATGAAATTAAAATTTATATTTAAATATATCATAGCAAATACTTAATTTTAAAAAATACTCTTGCGATGTAGTCATTACTCCAAGTATGAACCCTTACGTAAAAATTTAAGGCGATTTTATAACGTCCCAGTACATTCAGTTGACAAGTGGAAACTTCCATTATATGTTTCATATATGGTTGACATTTTACATTTGTGAAACGTATATTTGATGACTCAAGTTTTGAAAAACTGAATAAATAAAAACTTGCAATAAACCATGTCGATGAAAGCATTTTAATTTCCACGATTATTTGCACAGTCGCCAATTGCATGTTTTTAATTCAAATGTAATTTCAACAGTAATTATGTTTAATAAATTTCAAAGCTTTCACCATTTCATTTTGTAAAAAAAAAAAAAATTAACGCTCATGTAAAATCAAAATAGAACTCTTAGTTTGATTCATTAAGATTTTAATCTGTTAAACATTTGTGATGTTCTACAGGAAAAGAGGCCATAACTTCTATGACAACATTTTATAGGAAAGCTAACTAAGTATAAGCAATCAAGTCAAGTCAGATTTCAAGTTATCCTCTTCGATCCCGCACCCAGAACACAAGGGAAAAAAATAACTTCTGAATTATTAACAATCAAGTCAAGTTGGATATCGCCTTAACCCAAATTATCCTGCTTAAATTTTTTTTCATCGTTAGTTTTTAGATCCTGCACAGAGGAATCTCAGAATGTACTGTTGCCATATGGCAACACCAGGTAGGATATGGGACTGGTACGGTTTGACCAAAAAGGGTCAACAATCTATAACTTCAATAGTTATTTTCGATGTAGATTTTAATCCTAAATCCGAAAAGAATTGTTTTACCACGTCCGGAATTTGAGAAATCTTAATATAAAATTTTTCAAAAACAGGGTTTTTTGTTGAAAAGATTTCATTCAAAAGAAGGAATAACTAAGCTTTTATCCAGAGCTTAAAAGTAACGGTAAGTGTATTTGAGTACTTTCTGCAATTATTTACACATATGTATGTCTTTCATGCTTTGCCATAAGGGCACTCCAGGGCGATTTGGGTTAAGGTTGAATTCACTGTTTTGATATGTTTTTATACCCTACAGGGTATATTCACTTTGTCTTTCCGTTTGTAACGACGAGAAGGAGCAAAAGATCCAAAATGCTATAAAGTAGAACGGGGTAATGTCGTGCAGGGGGTAATGTCGTGCACTGGCTGTTTTAGCCCAAAGAATTGAATGATTTACCAACTGTTTGTAAGGTAGGGACCTGCTGACCTACTGAGCTTATGCATATAATACTAGCAATTTGCACCAGTTCGTCTCTACAGAGTATCCTTTTTTTCAAAACGCACGCTTTCGGGACGATAAAAGTGTTTTTCATAGGGTCAGAAAAATAATTTTCCTTGCGGGAAAATATACCAGGTAAGTGTTTTCGGAAACGAAATATCCTGCCAAAGAAAAGAAGTATTGAGTGTACAACTTAAAAACCGGAATTTTTTAGCGAAATTTGATGCTTTATTGTGGAAAAATGTTACAATATATTTTATTCAAAGTCCATTGGAAGCTACAACATTTCCCCATCTTTCAGGCAATTTATGAATTCCATCCCAAAAAAATTGCGCCGGCTTGGCGGCCAAAAATGAATCGAGCCAATTTTCGATATCTTGAACTTAAGTGAAGTATTCCTGATAGGGCATTCTGCATCGATCGAAACAAATGGTAGTCAGATGGTGCAAGGTCTGGGATATAAAGCGGGTGAGGCAAAATTTCCCATCCGTTGTTTTCCAGATAATTTTTGACTGGGGCAGCAATATGTGGCCAAGCGTTATCGTGGTGGAAAATGATTGACTCATGTCTGGTCGCATACGTTGGCCGCTCTGCCTGGATTTTCTGCTTCAATCGGATCAATTGTTGACGATAGAGTTGAGCATTAATGGTTTGGCCACCTGGAAACAGCTCATAATGGATCACACCTATCTGGTCCCACCAAATACAGAGCATTACCTTCGAAGCGTGAATAATTGGCTTCGGCTGTGATGGGCCGGCCTCACCTTTCTTGACATACGCTGTTTTGCTTCAACTCGTATGGCACCCAATTTCCCATCTTTTGAAAAATTCCCAAGGCTTTCAAACGTCTGGAAGTTGTTGCTCGATCAACTTCCAATGGTTATGCAAGTTCTTCTTGCGTTTGACATGAATCTTGATCAAGTAATGCCTCCAATTCTTCATCCTCAAACTTTTTCGGCTGACCAGGACGTTCTTTGCCTTCGACATCAAAATCACCACTTGTAAACCGTCGAAACCACTCACGACAGCTTGATTCAGCTGGAGCATAGTCCCCATAAACTTCTACAAGCAAACTATGACTTTCCGCAGCAGTTTTCTTTGCAAAAAAATGACCTTCAAAATGACATATATATAAAGTTCGAGCTTTCACGATATTGTTAGTACAGACATCCACCGTCAAATTCTGGTTTTTAAGTTGTACACCCAATAATTGGTTTTCGAAAAAAATGTTGGGCTTCACCGAGTTATCGAAGTTGACCTTTAAAGCGACCATTAGGGTAATGTCGTGCACATTCACTTACACAAACACAATTTCTCGCTACACAAATGTTGTTACACATGGATGTAACCAATGAAATTATCTTTCGATCGGATGCTTACTCGTTGCATTCGCTTGCGATGTACGGCTTTACGAGCATGTCAAATTTGAGTGCACGACATTGCCCCGTTCTACTCTACTGAAAGCATTTTTTGAAATAATGCAACCAAATTTCCGCAGTCGATGAGTTGTTTATGAGCAATGAATTTTAGAAATAGGGTCTGCTCAAACTTTTCAAAAACTTCAATTGTTTTTAACTTTTTCGACGTTTGCAGGCACTTCTCAAAATCACCATATGAATTGTAGATGCACTTTCTAATATTTTTGCAGCAGCTAGTACGATCTTCAGTTGGACTTTATGGAACGATCTCAATAATTATTTTCTTAAGAATCTTTACAGATAAAATTCTGATATATACCCGTGTCAATTTTATCATCTGCTGTTAAAATTTTATTTTAGTTTTTTACGCTTGGTGTATTTTATTTTTATTTATATTTTTTATTATTTTTGGTCGTTCCCAATTCCACTTTCACTTTGGATATAAAGTGGAATGCAAAATTTTTTGAAAAGTCCGCAAAACTAATGAGGTTACGCTATGACTTTTCCATTAATTTTGATTTTATAAAGTTGTTTTATCGATCAAATTGAAAAAAAAAGTACATACAGGGTTCTTCCCTTTTTCATCAAGTAATTCTAATTTTTATTGCAAATGTAATAACATTGCTAAAATAAAAACCTCTAACTAAAAAAGTATGCCACCTGATTTTATTTTTTAAATTGTAATGAATTGTACAGAGCATGGAAAAAAATTCCCCCAAATCAGAGGAAACCCCATAATTGGGCATCTCGTCTAATACATTATTTTGACAGACAAAATTGCAATTAGTTATAATTTCAAGTGCATTGCAGCAGCCGTTGTTTACGTGAAACTCAATTAAAGTTAATAAATTTAATAAAAAACATTTTGATTCATATTTTTTAACTGACAGCGAAAAAGTTTACGTTTCTTCTGTGAAAAGTTAAACTTCTTGAACTGTCGTTGAATAGAAAAGTTTTCAAAAAGTCATCGAAATTAAAAGTAATTAAAATAACATGGATTACTGAACAAGCTGGCATTGCTAGATTTGAAATATTTATTAAAACTTGAGTATTTCAATAGATTTTCAATTTATTTAGCAAAGTAAAGTTTCATTAATACGAACTACAGTAAATAGGTAAAAAATAAAAAATTTAATTAATATTGTTATACATAGTTTCAAAATTTGCAAAATAAATGGAATATACCTGTACAAAAATTAATAATGTTTCCTTTAACAGAAATATGTATCATTTAATTTTTTAATAAAAAACAAAACTGTGGACTTTTGACAAAACAACCTAACTCAAAATCAGACAATTTTCCAGGATTTTAATCATTTTGGTGTAATCGTGTAATCGTCATATTTCTATGACTTCGAAAATCGAATCTAAAGTCAACCTATATCGATGTTTTATTTCGAATTGCATTTGAAAAACATCTTATCTCAAATAGGTTAAAAAATTCAAGCATTTGCAACAGCAAAAAACTTTTATAAATGCTTTTCACAAAACAACTTACATCGACATAAGAAAATGGTTTTTCCTTCACAAAACATCTTAAGTCGAAATATGATACAGGTTAAATGGCAAAAAAAAAGTTTCACAAAAGCACTTCTTCGAAATAAGTTACTTTTCTTATGGAAAGAACTGAATTTCTTAAATCAAAAAATGTTTGACAAAATCATCATATTTCATTTTTACTAAAAACTACTGACCTTACCAGGCCCGTGCGCACGTTGGGTGTTTTGGGGGTTCAAACCCTCCGGGAAGGTCTTTTACCCATATATAATGGTGCAAATTTAGTTTTCCATATAGTATTCCCTCGTTTTTTGCCCCTCCCCAAAGGCAAAAAATTCATGATTCGTTTTGTCATTCGTTGTGATGCCGCAAAACTCAAATTGAAACAAAAGATTCAGTTCCTTTATCTAATTTTAGACTTAATCTATTAATTTAGGTTTTGACTTTTGACTATTCATAAAAACTTGAAATTCGATTCTAAGCCTGGAAATATTGTACTCAGGGGAATGAAATTCGGTCAAATATGTTCCGATCCGGACAAACTTTTTTTCTGCTTGGTATCTTTACGTAGGAGACCTAAATAAGAACACAAAAAAAATACTGTTTCTATATCAACCAAGTACCTTAAATTAGTTTAACAATTTTATATATCCTGTTCGCTTTACTTTACCTGAAATAAAATCTTATTCATATGTGTCAAAAAGTTTCAGAGATATGACAAATTTGATCTTTTTAGTGGGAAAGGGCATTACCCCGCCCATTTTTATTGAAAATTTTGTTCCCAGTGTCAATTAGATATGTACCAAATCTCGTTTACCTGAGTCAAATATTTTCAGAGATACGAAAAATTTCGGATGGAGCGGGCGTGACGCTCCCCATTTTTTTTTATAGGATACTATTTCCTAAAGTATTGTTCATATATGTACTTAGTGTTTAGTGTCTATATCTGAAATCAAATCTTATTCATATGTATCAAATATTTTCAGAGATATGACAAGTTTGATTTTTTTAGAAGGAGCCAGCGTGACCCCGCCCATTTTTATATAAAATTTTTTTCCCAGTGCCAATTACATATGTACCGAATCTCGTTCCCCTGAGTCCAATATTTCCAGAGATACAATAGTTTCGAGTCGAGGGGGCGTGGCATTGCAATGTACTTAAGCATTGTTCATACACATACCAAATTTCATTCACTTATGTCAAATAGTTTCAAAGGCTAATTCTTGCGATTAAAGCCCTATTTTTCCATATAAATATCGTTTTTCCGACCTTCAACGGCCTCGCGGAACGGTCATATATTTTCCGATCAGAACTAAAATATTTATGCTTGATACTTACACCATCCTTTTAAGTCCCTGGGAGCAAGGTTTTTTTTTTCATTTTTAATTTTAATTTAACGATAGTTCTAGGGACCACCCCTCTGAGTTGTAAGCGTACACTACCACGGCCGGTCTTGTTTTCAATGGAATGTTATGCAGACTTATACTTACATACGTTTGGGGGCTTACATTCTGGACGATCTGGGTAATCTAGACAACACAAGCATTCATGACATTCTTTAATTCATCAAAGGACATAAGTAAGTTAAAATTTTTGTTTCTGAGAGTATCATTATTAGGGATGTTATCCCGGGATACCCAAATCCAGCCTTAAATGTTGTCTCGAAAGTCTCGGGACTAGCAGTTATGTATTTTCAGGATCTAATAAAAGATATTTTCAATGTAAAGACTTAAAGAGGAAATTAAAAAACAATATTTTTTTTCACAAAGGAATGGGCAGAGTAAATCTTATTTTGTTGTTTTTATATGTAGCAGTAATGCACTAAATATTTTTAAAAAATAAAGAAAACGCTTTACTTCTGTAGTTTGATTTTAACATTTTCTATTTTATGCCTTTGCCGCTTTGCAGATTCACAATGATTCGTTTGATTTTTCTACCCCTCGTACTCTTCACCATATCCATTGTTTGTATGGGACAAACGTTTCAATACTCACGTGGTTGGACAAATGGTAAGCGTTCGGCAAATTCAGGAGCAGCTCTAATTTCACATCCCTTGCATCGGGACGATGAGATACTGCCGGATTTCTTTGATTTACAGGATAACGAGCGCAGATTGGAAAAGTAAGTTTTCAAATATAATTTTGCATAATTTTAGGCTTTTTTACAATGAGTTATAATGATAATTTAATTAATTAACTCTCTTCCTGTTTTATCAAGCAGATGTTTATTACAAATACAACATTACATCAGAAATCCTTTACAACTGCGTCGAACAAGTGGCGGCAGTGGCAGCAATGCCAACAGTAACAGCAACAACAATAACTATAACAACAACATTTCACCATTTACAAATCATCATCAATCAACCGAATTATTTGAAGATTTAGGCGCTGGTGAACCGAATGATTATTTAAAACATTAAGTTGAAGTGTTCGTCAAGGATATTACCCCGTAACGACCGATAATTGTGAACAAAGGAATATTACACTTTAGAATATTCTAAGCAACGAATTTATTTTTTCTAAAAAAAAAATAATTATACTGTATAAGTGATATGTATTTTATAAATTCTTTGAAAAATAGCATAAAATTGCTACAAAAATTTAGAAAAAAAAAAAAAAAAAAATGTTGGAAAATTATAGCAAAACGGATCCCAACGTATGTTAAATTTGAAATTTTTAAAAGATAGGTATGCGAGTAGTTGCCAATTTCATTTCAAATACCGCATCGGGCTGGACTATCTTTTGAATAATTTAAATTAAATTCATATATTAAAAGTTTTACAATAAATATATACGATTATATTGCATTTGCAAAAAATGTTTTAATTTCTTTTGTAAGGTTTCATTCAAGTATAGTATATTGTTGTAAATTTCTCGATGTGGGCTATATTTCATTTATAGAAGTAATTTATCTCAGATGTTTTTTTCGACTAGTTGCACTCATTATCTCAGTTTTTACCATCCTGAGGTGTCAATAGCACTCCATAGAATTAAAGCCCATAAAAATCATAAAACCTCAAATTGTCAAAATTGAAGAAGTTATACCGAATCAAAAACCTCAGTACAAAATATGAAAAACAGGATGTTTCAAAAACGAAAATCGCCCCTTAAGACTATGCAATATATTTTTTTTTAGCATTTGGTATTTCAAACAGTATGCAAATAAATAAAAAAAGAATCTTGCATAGTTTTAGGGGGCGATTTTTGTTGTCGAAACATCCTGTTTTTCATATTTTGTACTGAGGTTTTTGATTCGCTTTAACTTCTTCAATTTTAACAATTTGAGGAGTCTTTGTAGAGATAAATTTTATGATTTTTTATGGTCTTTAATTCTGTGGAGTGCCCTTGGCAGCTTAGGGTGGTAGAAACTGAGATAATGAGTGCAACTAGACAAAAAAACATTTGAGATAAATTACTTCTATGAATGAAATATAGTCCATATTGAGAAATTTACAACGATATACTATACTTGATAGTCGGATGTCAAATAGCGGAGCAATACGAAAACTCATTTAGGAGCATATTTAGAGGTCGAAAAATAAATAATTTTTTTCCTTAAAAATCAAAACAATAACATTACAACTTGTAGCTCAACCTACTAAAATATTCTATCCACGACATTGGTTTGTATTAGTTTTCCTATTGGGAGTACCTCAGATAAAACTTTAATTAAAGAATCAGCAAAAATTCATTTCATGTTTAACAAATTAACTGCAGCAGCCATAAAACTAAATTTTATAGTTTGCGTGTTTGTGTATACAACTTTGTAGTTAATATGAGTGATGAAAGATCCTTCAACTTTAAGGATATTACAAAAACAAAACCAATTAAAATAAAAGGAAAAAAACTATGCAAGACAGGTGGATTAAAACTCAATTTTTTGAACAAGATTTTTATTATCTACTGGAAGTCTTGCAAATGCTTTGCATATTTACCTGTCGTCATAGTAAGTGAACCAGCACATCTCTCTTTTGTCACACCACGTGAGTGCTGTTACTGTAACATCATGTGCTGCACGCCTAAAAACTCGCAAACGGCAAACTGTCTAATTTTGTCTATGTATTGCTTGTTAGAATGAAGACATTCATATAATTCATAAATGTTTAATGTTTACCATCCTGTTAGTCCACAATCAGTCATTACCCCCCAACTTGTTGTCTTTGAATGAAGTTGTTGTTTCATGTTGCATTGAATGAATAAATGGGCAACAATTTAATTCACTTTATTATAAAGTTGTTTTGTTGTTGTTGTTGTTTGTTTTTATTTGATTTTTATGCCGAAAAATTATTCATCTTCTCTATTCAAAATAGGCTGGTTTTTTGTTGTTTGTTTTTGAATGATTACTTAGAAGAGGTTTAAACACATGATATCACGTGTCAATTAATGTGCTTGTTGTAGGAAGTTGGAATAAAATCTGTGGACTTTTGACAAAACAACCTAAGTCGAGATATGACAATTCTTTATGTCTTTATGATTTCTTGTTCCAGAGATATAAGGGTGTCCCATAGTTCACGCAAGATTTGAACTTTGCGCCATTTGTGCGGTGAAGTGCTATGAACCAAAAGAAAAAAAAATAATTTGATAGCTGACACTTTAAGATTGGTAAAAATGTATAGAAAAAGGAGATTCAACGCTGAATCAACGAAATTGAGCCACATTATTGAAAAGTAGTTAATCAGTTTTAGGCTCTCCTGAAAAGTTGCCAATTTCGAGTTAGGTTGTTTTGTCAAAAGTCCACAGATATGTATGTTTGTTTGTTGTAAGATTTTCTAATATAAGTATATAGAGCAAAATAATTTCGTGAGTAACCTTTATAATCTCAACAATCGTATTTTTATACCCTACACCCAGGGCAGATATAGAAAAGTGTATATATTCTTGATCAGCGTCATCTCCTGAGTCGATGTAGCCATGTCCGTCTGTCTGGCTGGCTGGCTGGGTGGCAGGCTGGCTGGCTGGCTGGGTAACGGCTGTGTGTGGAAATACATTTTATGAGAAAACTAAGCATGATAATTCAATGAAATTCGCTACACTACCTTCGCCGTCAAAGTTAGCTCGGGGGATTGAAAATGAGCAAAATCGGTCAAGGGACACGCCAACCACCCATACAAAAAGTATATTAAAAATGCAACTTTAGGAGTAGTTTTTACGACACTGCAACCCAAATACACATAAATACTACAAATCAAAAGTGCAAGCTCTGAAAAAAAACTGGGTAAATTCGAACGAGAGGGCGTTGCACCTCCCATATAAGCAAAAGCTTCAAAATGCTATACTGAAAGCGTTTATTGAGATAATCCAACTAAATTTCACTCAAATACTGAAAACTATAAATGTGCGCTCGAAACTAAAACTAGACGAACTCAGACAAGAGGGCGTGGCACCTCCCATATAAGCTAAATTTTCAAAATATTGCAGTGTAGGGTATTTATTTTTTGGCCAGGCCAAAAGTTACACCCTCACTAGTTGAAGTTTTATGTAAGAATATCTCAAAAACTATTCGTTATAGATCGATTCCGAGAATGGATTCGGATTCAGCACCGACAACTCAGTACATTGTAAGTGACTATTTTTTGTTTTCGGTTACTGGGGTTTTTTCTTCTTTCAAATATACCGTCTATGAAACGCTTTTAAAAAAAATGGTAAGCAAACAATTTTAAAAATAGTTTTATTTTGTTGTTTTTGCTTAAAAAAAAACATATGGGCATATCCGAAGATAATCTTCCCTTTTTAGTCCCTGGTTTTTATATTCTATAACTAAATGTGATGGAATATATTCCCAGGCATGTAAAATGAAAGTCGCAATAGGTGAACAAGAAAATATTCACATGAGGGGCTGTCAAGAGGTCGTTTTAGCTGAAAATTTCGGGAATATCGAGATAATATACGGTAAAGCACACATTTTAGAAGTAGAATTCAGAAAAATCGTATGTGGCACATTGTAGGGGAAGGGTTAACAAGTCTAAATTGCTCAATATGGCTACATTACACGTCCTTAAATTTTGAAAAAACTTAAGCAAATTCCTTGATGAACGTTACTAAATTTTCAGGTAAAACGACTTCCTGACAGCCCCTCATGTCAAAAATTTTTTGTTCACCTATTGGGAATTTCATTTTACACGTCTAGAAATATATTCCAACACCTTTAGCTGTAGAATATGAAAAAAAAATAAGAATTATCTGAAAACTTGGGTCAAATAAGAGAAGATTATACAGGGAAACAATGATTTTGCAGCATAAAGCTCCGCAGTTGATTTCAAGTAATTATGACCTACTGAAAATAAAATCAGATTTGCCGAATTTTCTCTAGTTCTCCAGATATCCTTGTTTAAAAGTACGAAAATAGCTGTTTTGAGGCGTATTTGAAGTAGTATAACACTTACAGCAGACAGTTTAATATATTTTTTTTAATGAAATCAAATAGGCGTAACATTCCTTAGTAAGCCTTACCTTTCAACTTTTCCGATTAAATAGATCCTTACTTTCCGAGCGATCAACCATTGAAGTAATGGTATTTCATTTCCATACAAAGGACTAATTTTTTTTGCGGTCTTAGTTTTTTGAATTAATGCAGATTCACTGAAGTTTTTAAATACTAAGGGTATGGTTTGTTTGTCTGAATTGACTTAAGTTCTCCAGAAATCCTTGCTCGAAAGAGCAAAACTAATTGTTTTGTTTGTATGGAGTTAAAATGGGTGATAACTCGGAAAGTAAGGATGTAATTGGAAAAGTTAAAAGTAAGGTTTAATGAAGAAGGTTATTACTATACTTTTTTATGCCATTAACATAAATAAATTACACTGTTTGCTGTGAGTGTTATATAGCACTTCTTTAAATATGCCTCGAAACAGCTATTTTTGCAATTTTCAGCAAGGATATCTGGAGAACTAGAGTCAATCCTGACAAATAAGTTATACCCTAGGTATCGCATGACCTTGGTGAATCTTAATAAACTCACAAAACTAAAGCCACACTAACTATCAAATTTTGAGTTATTATTTAGTAATACAAACAAGTAGAAAATGTAATGACTATGAGAAATCAGGTCTGTTTTTCATTGTTCTACAAAAGGCACTTACATATAAAGACGCTGGCATAAACGGTAAGTGTTAAAAAAACGGAACAAACCCTCCAATTGAATACATAACAAGCTAATCGTTCCTATGGGATATTTACATTTTTCGCTATGCGTTGTCCTTACTGTGCGTCTGGGGAATTTGGGAATATGAATTTATATCAATTTTTGTTTAATCTGCAACGCAACAAAGCGTGAGTGATATTAAGGACGCAGGACATGCGAATAGATCTGTTTATTGTCAGACTATCGTTTCTTTTGCTGTTGTTGTTGATGATGTTATCTTGCAGTTGTTGCTCTTTCTTTTTTAACTACTGTGCTATTGGAATTACAGTGGTTGCAATTTACATTCTCGTAAAACATAAAAACTTTATGAATAATTTTTGTGATTTTTCGATTTTGGGTCTGAAATCAAATATTTATTGCTTGTAAAATACAGATTATGTTCTTGCAAAAGTTTAGGCGTGTTTTTTACGTTTAAGGTCGGAAAAATGCTATTTTACTCAAAGGCTAGAAATTTTACGGAAAAATTTGTATGGGGCGAAAATGCTTGGAATCGTCCAAAGAATTCGTATGAATTTATACTGAATTTTTTGAGATATTTTATAATTCTTCAAAAATTAGTCAAAACAATATTAAAAAAAAATTCACAAAATTCTGAAAAAATTTACACGTATTTTTTGGACGATTTGAAGTATTTTTCGCTTATAAACTTTTTTGAGGATGCCTATTTTTTGAGTGTTTCCGACCGAGTAGTAAAAACGTAAAAAAACTCGATTTTTGGATCCAAATACATGTATACTACAAAAAGTGATTTTTTTTTTTTTTTTGTTTTTGCCAAAATGAGTAGGATCAAAGCCGCTTCAGGGTGCTTTTAGTGATGAATTTGAATCCGAATTGCGACTATATCTGCAGAATTTTGAGAGACCCTCTGTTGAAAGCGCTGTTTTTAGGCTTATGGCACAGTTCCGGGAAAGGTATAATTACTTTTTTGTAACGTCATCAACTAGCCGTAATCTTTTTTTAAAACTATACCTATAAAGTAAAAGTAAAGTAAACTATACCTTTAAAATAAAGGCATAAAATTTTCAATTGCTTTTTGGTCATAAAACGGCTTTCCGCTTCATATTTAACTAAGTCTTTGAGTGGAAGATGCGTTTACTTCAATGGGTGATAACTCGGAAAAAAGTGTTCAATTGGAAGATTTTGAAGTTATAGTTCGATATGGAAAATTATTGCTATCCGATACCATTAAAAGAATTTCCATATTTTCATTCCCTAAGGGAGCTCTCATACAAAATTGTGTGAGAGCTCCCCTAGGATGTTGAGGTAAAGAATATTAGGGAGAGGAAAATGTAAGGGTTCGTTGCGAAACCGAGCACCGAGGATTTTACTTAAAGCAGTTTTATATTCCTGGAAACATTACGGAAACATTGCCATACTCCGATTTTGTCGCCATTTTCGTTCGACTTTAATTATGTAGGAGCGTACTGTGCATAATTAACTGCATGTTTTTTGTTATAATAGATATACTCGTACATATATGTATAATTAAATTTAAAATCCGAAAGTCTAAGCAACTTTTTTTTTAATACTTTTTCACTACAATACTCAAAGGACTCAACTAATTTTGATCACCCAAATTATTGTCTACTCCCACTGTTCAATAACATCAATTGGGTTCTTGTTCTCGTACGTATGTAATTGCATTAAAATGCAATTACAAGTGAAAAGGACGAAAGCACCGAACAACGACAACACATCAAGTGTCCTGGCAAAAGTCACAAAGCACTGAATTGCAACTGTGACATGTTGTTTTCCCAGGATATGCTGCTTTTGCTTTTGCCACTGTGTTACTGATGCTTCTGTGGCCGATGTGCGATATGTTGTTGCTATTGTTGTTGTTGCTGTTATTGCACGTGCGTTACTACCGATATTGCTGATGCTGCTGCTGTTCTTCATCAACGTAATGGAAATGAATTTTCATATGCAGCGAGTGACGGGGATAATTGGGTTGTTGTAGTTGTAGTTGTTGTTGGCATCAGTTTACATGTTGCGTACAAGTGCTTTTTGTTGTCAGCATCATCATCATCTTGATTGTCTTATTGTTGTTGTTGTTGTCATTGCTTTTAATGAAATGAATTTTGCATTCGTGCCATTTGTCGTTGCCTGTTCCGAATGTCTGTCTGTCTGTTTGGGCGCATTGTGCTTTGCTGCTTTGTGCATTGAATTCTCACATGATGATGCATTGTGATGCGTTGATATGATGCAATCGTTATCAATCGATTGTTTTCAATTTTTATTGAACATTTCTGTAGCTGTTGCTGCTGCTGTCGTTGCTTTTGGTAGCACTATGGGAATATAGATTTTGAAAGTGTTGAATCGCTTTTGACTGAAAGTTGACAACAGAGTTGCAAGTGTGAGAAATTTACTCAAGGAAAATTAATATAACAGGCGTGTAGACTAACATTTTTTTCCCCTCTGAGTTCATAAAGCCGTTTATGGGCTTTATTCACAAAGATTGGAAAAACATAACATGAAAGTATCAAGGACGATTTAATCACATAACAAAATTGCCACCAGCTCCCCAGCTGGGTGCAGTTCCAGGAAGTTCATTTTTGTAAATGCCATCGAATACTTATTATCTTCCTCATTAAACTTTTTCTTTAAACTTTTCCATTTCGATCCTTACTTTCTGAGGTATAATTTACTGATGTAAAGATAACTCAAGTCCTAAATTAAATGACACCTTTCTGAGACTTGAAAAAACCATAGTATTCTGCTCTTAATTTAAGAAACATATTAAATTTTTGTGTTATTACTCAACGGACAATTTAGTAAAACAAATAAAATATTTATCTAAGTGATGGGAACCCAAAAATTATGCTGTAGATATCAAAGTATGAATATATTTTTGTAGGTAAATATAAGGTTTTGGATTTTTTTTTTTTTAAACATCCGATTTTTCTTTTTGCTTACCAAGTTAACATTTTATTTTTTTTTACAAAGTTTATTATTCTTCTTTGTTTTTCTGACCTTTCAACTGTTCATATAGAACGTGGCATCTTCTTATACTCAAATGACCCACTGGTTTCCATGCCTAAGCATACTTAAGTGCCATATAGCAGATTTTTCTTCTTTTTTTTCTACTTGGAATTTTAATATTTCTACAGAGAGTTGCCACTTTCTGTTGATTTCATAAGATTTTGTTTGTTCGAAATTGATGAAGGAAAAAAACATTTCTATCTCATTTCTAAACGTCTTATATTTCATTTGTTTTATTTTAATGTGAAAGAATTTTTTGAGGGAGCAAAAATCCAAACAAATAGGGTAAATAATCAAATATTGCCATAAATAGGAAGGCATTTCGAAACAAACAAGGGAGGGGGGGTTTCTTCAACCGTCACGAGACGGAACATTACATCAGGATTTTTAGATATTTGAGGAAAAAAAGCGAAAATGGCTATTTTGGCTATATTTGAGGTTAGATGCAGTTTCCCAAATTTATTTTTTTTATTTTTTTTTTTACGTAATTTATCACGCAATGCTACTCTTTCCCTTCAAAATGAGCTCTTGAAAAGTTGATTTGTTGACGACATCTTGAAATCCTGTATAATGACCAAAAATTACTCAAGTGAACCACCTAAGAACTTAAGAGTAAAAACGTAAAAAAAGGCTTTCAAGAAAGATAATTTTTGTATACTAGGTACTGAAAATAAAATTGAACGGCACATTATATTGATAATTATTAACAATATCGATAACCCCATTTTTTTTCTGGGATATAGTTCCTAGACATGTGGAGAGTGCCCACATATTTTTATTCTCTACACTAATGTTATATTCACTTTGTCCTTCCCTTTGTACCGCAGAGAAGGAGGCGTGGCAGATATAGAAAAGTATAAATATTCTTGATTAGCGTCATCTCCTGAGTCGATGTAGCCATGTCCGTCAGTCTGGGTGGCTGGTTGGCTGTGTATGGAAATATATTTTTTGGGAAAACTGAGCAAGATAATTGAATGAAATTTAATAAACTGCCTCCGTCGTCAAAGTTAGCTCATGGAATTGGAAACGAGCAAAATCGGTCAACGGTCACGTCTATCAACCATACAAAAAGTATATTCAAAATAAAACTTTAGGAGTATTTTTCACGACAATGCAATAAAAATACACATAAATACTACGAACTATAAGCGCAAGCTTTGAAAAAAAAAAAAAACTGGGTGAATTCGGACAAGAGGGTTTGGCACCTCCCATATAAGCAAAAGCTTCAAAACGCTACACAGTGCGAAATTTTTAGAGTCTAGCAGAACTTAATTCATATCTCAGCACATATAGCAGTTATAGTTATGAAACTTAATACTTGGATACACATTTAATTGACAAAACACTATGCAAAAATTAAGGGGGATCAGACAAGGGGTTATTATACCCCCCATATATGGAAATGCTTAAAACGTTGTATTTCTGCTCCCACACCAGATATCGCTATGAAACTTGATAGATATAACCATTTTCTTATCAAAACACCATAAAAAATGAAGGGGGTAAGACAAGGAGTATTTGGTGTTTCTTGCATTTTTATTCAGAAATGCTTCTAAATTTCGAGAGGATCCCCCTACCTTTTTCGTATATTATAAAGTAGCGTGCGAATAGTTACCTTTAAACTATGGAGAGTGTCAGATATTAGTGTTGGTGAGCCTATTTTTTTCCAAAACAAAACCAGCGATGGCGTCCTATGTCGGTTTTTCATGAAATTTAGGTGTTATATGAAATTTCCAAAGACATTCTGGAAAAGGTTTAGTTTAAAAGAGGATCGCAAAATATCGCGGAAGATGTTCTGTGTTTCCAGTAGAGGGTAAACCTACCTTTCAAATTTTGTGTGTTTCAAAATGGCAGTTTGTGGTAACACCTTTTAAAGTGTCCAATGAATTTGAAAATGTAAATCTTATGAACTTCGTAAAAAGCACAATTTTCACAAACAAATCACACACGAGTAAGTCAAGATTCTGCAATCATTTGAATGCCAATAAGTGACAATTTTATTAAAAAATAAATGAAAAAATTTTCGGGTCCTACCAACTTACCGTTTTTATGTACCAATCTATAAACTAAAACAAATCGAAAAGCTTTCTATTGCCCAAAAGTATGAATGAATAAGTAATGCAAGTTTCAGGTGCATTTTGCAGTTGTTTCGCAGGGTTATTCACAAAACTGAGTATGAGGTTTTTGAGGTGGGATATTAAAATACCGAAATAATGAATAATCTTATGCGTTTTATGTATTTCAAAAATTGAATAAAGTTCCGCTAAACCTCCCAAATTTCGCACTGTGCGCTATACTGAAAGCATTTTTTGAGATAATCGAACCAAACAATAAGTATTACAAGAACTATAAGCTCTTAGCAAAAACTGGGTCAACTCGGACAAGAGGGCGCGGCACCATCCATATAAGCAAAATTCTCAAAATACTGCATGTTCGACAAGGCCAAAGTTTACACCCTTACTAGTTAATGATTTTCTCAGAGGCGGAGAAATTATTCAAGTTATTCAAGGACATAGGTTGCGAAAATCAGTTTTTGGTAAATATTTCGCTAACGGTTACTTCCATAGGAAAATGTAGTACCACAGTTTCGTAACTAGGAAAATTACCTGTCAAAAGATGTGAGAAATGTTCTTGTACTACTTATATGTAGTTAAGGAGATATCATAACTAAATATTTATGCCGCGTACTAGTGTGACGAGTAGTAGGAAAGTTGATTTTCAAAATGCTTTAGTTCCGGAACCGTAATTCGTTCGATTTACGTACGACTTTCTATAGGAAATTTTGTGGGCTACAAATTGGTCGCCCAACATTTTTTCAATAGAATTAACCGTTAACGAGATATTGGCAAAAAACTGATTTTTGTACCCTTTTCAGGCTGGGCACACACTTTGGCAATCGATTCAGCACAGCACACTAATGGACTCGTAATAAACATGTCCAAGCTATCGATTCCCATATAAATTTTCATTACACCGAGTTTTTCCATTTTTTAGTAGTCAGCTCTCCGTCTATAAGTTTTAAGCATTTCTTGTCTTTCGTGACCCCTAGTAAAATCATTCGTAGAATATTGTTGTAGAATACTTTAACCCATTATAGGCCAGTTTTTGGAAAAGGTCTCAAAAAGATCCCAAAAACAGGATGTGATTTGTTAAATTCGTCTAGAAAAACTGAACAAAATCTTTTTCAAAACATTAAATATCCAGTTTCATATGTCCTTTTGGCCCTTTTTCCAAAAACTGGCCTATAATGGTTCAAAGTACAGTAGAACGCCGACTATCCGAATTAATTGGGACCGAGGTCGATTCGGATAATCGGACATAGACTGGTAATAAAGAAAAACGAACTCTATTAAGTTTAACAAACACAGTTCTACCATAACAGTTGAAATATATCTGGACTCCAGCGAGTTCCAACTTGTTACAGCAAAACAAAAATTACATTACTTACTTACAATACTTGGTTTTATTTTTTTATGTTACGCTTAGGACCGATTCGGATAATTGGCGATGCGGTTAATCGGCGTTCTACTGTATTCTAAAAAAATATCCTTAAGCCTTTTGCACTGCTACTTATCAGAAAAAAATAAAAAATTATGTATAGGGAGGGGGGTCTGATCTAGCGTCACCTTTTTTCACATAGGGGGGGGGGGAGGGTTAAGGCTACAAATTTTTAACGATTTTAGCGCCATGAAGTGGTTTAGCACACTGGAAAAACTTCATACCATCTCCAAAGTCGAATTACATCCTAAATGCAACCATAGCAAATGAGATCAAACTATGAAAGTGGAGATAGATAGGCCATACTTTACATCTCTCCAATCTCTGTAGTTCAATCCGTTAGGCAGTAGAGGACGTGTTAGAGAAAAAGTCACTTGGAAAATGTAGTTGGAGAAAAAAATCAAAGAAATCGAAAAAGCTGTGTGGAAAGATAAAAGATTCATACAATCACAATATATTTTTTTGCTCCGGTCTTAACTTTATATAGAAAAATTATTCTCTTTACCCTACGCCAAACAAAGGAAAATCTTAAAACTCTTAAAAAGCCTTTTGATAAATTATTCAAATGCTGTACAATTGGCCTCTGTTAAATAAAAAGAAAAAAAAAAAAAAAACAAGAAAATACACAAAAATAAAATTAACTTGAATCAAAGTCTCAATGTAAATTTTCACGAATTGCCAGACAGAGAACATCTCATTTAGGCCTCGACAAGGATACATTATTTTTGCCAACAACAATAACAACAACAGCAGAAAAAAGCTGAAACCAAGGTGAGAAAAATGAATTTTTCCCTAATGAATATGAAATGTACATAAACAAGTTAGAGCAGAAAAAAAAAGGGAATAAAAGAAATTTCAGCCAAAATTACCCAAAATTCATAAGGTCTTTTTTTGGCAAAATGTGTTTTTTTCTTTGTGTTGGATGTAAAATAAATGACAAGCAAATGGCCAACAATAAACACACAGGAATAAAACGACTTACGACATCTAACAAACGAATGTGAAAAAAAGGATAATTTGGAAAAAAGCATGACTTGATTTCAAAAGGATAACATGAAGGAAGAACGTTACCATATGGAGGGTGATAGAATCTGAAATGTATTTATAGCTTGTATTTTATTAGCTTCAAAAAAACAGATATACGAAAAAAAAAGTCTACAAAACGTTTGCCACTTGAAATTAACATTGTTTTGAAAATCCCAAAGGACCTCACGGGCGGCGGGCACAAGCAGGAACTTTACAGCAAAGTACCTACGTAATTCATGGTGTGACTGACTGACGCATTTAAATCATTTTAAATTGATACAGCGTACTTTATTTTCAAATGGGGGTGGTTTGTCACATTGTTTTTTCTGCATTTTTCGCAATAACGTTTTGTCAAGTCGCGTATTTGTTTTGTGTACGTTTTAAGAGGTGTAAAATATTGTACTGGTCTTTGAGTCACTGCCTTCCGAAACCCCTTAGTAAAATGAATAATTGTTCACAGTTAAAAGCTACATAATTGAAAGGGTGTTTTTTCCACATCCCCCCCTCATCTTTCCCTTAGTGAAAACAACATATTGACATTTGACATTACGACGGATCATCCTCAAACTCTTGACATCACTTGAAATGTAATTTTTTTTTTGTTTTTGTGTGCGGATGGTAGCGTGCCGCGTTTGGATTACGTGGTTACACGAGTATCCTGTTACAAATCACTTGACAATACAATTGAGTTGTTGTTTTTATTGTTAAATGTAATTGTTTTTCAATTTTGTTGGTCATACTGTGGAGGGTTAGGATGTAGGATTGTGGTAAAGTGCAAAATTGTTTGATGAAATTGCCATCAAGAAATGCGATTACAGTTGTAGATATTTGTTAGTTGTAATGATTGCTCTTGAGGTTAAATGGGTTGGACAAGAAGCCAGCACCGTTTCAGTTTTTCGTGTTAAGTATCTAACGAATTTTAGCTGACAAACATACATATATGGGGAAGCCTAGCAAAACCGTATGCTTTTATTAACTTCAACTGAGTTTTCACCGGAGATTTAGCTGTGATGGGATCTATAAACATTCCCGTTGCCACCGGCCACAATAGACTTATTTTTGGCAGTAAATGTCATAAACGGGAAAACGGAAGTTGTTTTTCTATTCTTTTTGAATGGCATTTAATGCCAATTGTCAAGATTAAGAGGTATCACTTGGTCGAAAATATCCAAAATCAGTTGCCCTGTTGAGATTTACACGCAGATTTAAAACAAACGTTATTTAAGCCGAGATTTAGAGCTAAGTCTCAAAATAGCCGGAAGTCACTTCGGTAGATATATAATATAGTACAAGGGTGAGTCTCAAAAAATGTACCATTCAATGTTACGGGGCTCCAAACCATGCTTAAATTTAAAATTTGATATGTTAACTATTTAATACAGATATTTAACCAGAGCTTCTTTACGAATTGTATGAAAAAAAAAAAAAAAAAAAAATAAAAAAACTTTTAATATTTTACTATGAAATTATAGCATAAAGTGTTAAAAAATCATTCTCCGTCCTATCCCTAATCGCTTATTAGTGCACTTAATTTGCCCGTTTTTCATATTTTTGCAACTTAGTCGACATTGTCTGTATAAATAGTTTAGCCCCATACTAAATTTCGAGAAAAACTTTGGTGTGTGGTTTCCAGAAAGAAACCTATGGGAGGACAGTGCGCCTAGCTTAAATTTCGCAACTACCATATACACTGATAGTTCGAAAATGGACTGTGGCGTGGGTGCGCTGGTAAGCTTCACTAATTCAGCTACGCCATTCTGAATGCCTGCAGGCTACTAGAGGCCACTAATCTCAGCCTTAAACAAGTGGTGATCTTCTCTGACAGTCAGGCCGCTATCAAGGCGCTGAACTCAGTAACAAAAAACCCAAAAATGGTTGAGGAATGCAGAAAAAACTTAATCGAACTAGGGCGTCAATCTGAAGAATCGCTGCAATTTGCACTGGGCACTGGGTCATTGGCAAGCACGCCGAAAGGGTGGGTATCCTCTTTAATTCTTTCTGTCGGAGTTGCATGGATGGCAACGAGAAGGAATCTCTCAATCACTTTCTCTGCAACTGCCATGCTCTAGCTAGAGCCAGGCTTAAATCTCTAGGAAAACCCTTTTTCTACGATTTGAGCAAACTCGCCGATATGGAGATTGGCCCTCTGCTCAACTACATCAATAGAACAAAATGGATATAAATATCCTTCATGGTTTCCTTTAAAGGTTATCTAATTCAAACCCTGACAGCCTCTCCTACCAGCCAGCCTGTATTAAAACGGCACTAACAGTGCTACTTAGGCTTAGCATCGTTTTACTAAGCCACCACTCTAATCTAATCTATCTGTTTTTCTGTGTTAACTCTTCGAAAATTTTTTGATATAGAATTGACAACCATGGAGGTTGTTCCCTCAATTTAGACTATCACCGCTCAGTTTTTCGTATTCTAACTGTGAATTTCTTAAATATTGAGTAAATAGAGAACTGAAAGTGAAGAGGAGGTTCGGTGCATTTTCAGCTCAGTCAGTTTTGGTTTTTTGACAGTAAGTGTTCGTGTGTTTTTTTTTAAGTCGAAAAATTTTCTAAAGAATTCAAGTGTGCATCATTCTCCGTGTTAGTTTTTTTGTATTACTAAGCATATTATTTTATCTTTATATAAGTGAATCAATAACACTAGTTTCCACTTTTAAAAATAAAAAAACTACTATTTTCATTGTTACTGTTTTTGCAACATTTCGTCATTCTCCGTTTAATAATTCTCCGTCTTTTTTGCAATATTTCATCATTTTCCATTTAGTAACTCTCCACCTGGTTTTTGTTGTTAGTTTTGCTTAACCTATTAATTTAAAAATAAAAATTTTGTCTTAAAACATTTAAATAAACTTTTTTAAAATCCAACATAAATTTAAAGGGTTGCCACCTGGTTATTTTCGAAAATCTTACCGAATTCTTACTTTTTTGACTTAATTGAAATTTTTGGTTTCAGAGCCGCTCAGATTTTGATTTTGTACAAAAATTTTCAGGGTTGTCACTGGTTTTTTTTTTGTTAGTTTTGCTTAATCCAAATTTCGGTTCGATGAGTTTCTAACGATTTAAGCGTCGATGAATTTGTAACGATTTTAACTTTTATTTTTTAGTGTATTATAATGGCGAACGTGAAAAAAGTAAGATTTAAAACAAAAAAAAAAATTTCAAAAGCTACCACCTGGCAACTCCAAAAATTTATGTTGCCTTTTTTTAAACTTTATTTAAGCGTTTTGTGACTTAAATTTTATTACAATTTTTTAAATATATTGCACAAGCAAAACTTAAAAAAACATATGGCAACCCTGAAAGTAAAAAAAAAAAAACAAAAAATCGTAAAAAGCTGCTTCATACAGATGTAGATGACTCTTCGAAACCGTTTGAACTGGAATGTGTTCGCTTTAAATTTTTCCGATCTATATCATCTGATATTGCCCGTAAGAATTTTTTTTTGGAAATGTAGAACATCAAGTCCCATTTCCTGCTTTGTTGGTTCACTTACACACATCAATATCAATGCAACACAATGAATTTTGAACTTTCAACACTCAATTACAATCAACTACTTTCTAGTGCTAACACCTGCAACTGAATGTGAATCCACAGCAAACAATCGGCCCATCAACCGCCGTCGCCTCCGCCCACATTAACTGCCATAACTCTAATGGAGTTAACAATAAATTTTTACGTTTTAAATTTTTTATGAGCCATCGAATGGTCGCATAAAATTGAAAAGCTTTAAAATACCCATCAAAATAAAGAAACCAGAAACAGAATCATTTTCGCATTTATTGCCCCCGATGCGCCACAAAAGCCACATGGTGATAAAGATTTGTGCATGTGTGTGAATGTGTGTGGTTGTATCGGCAATACCCAAGGGGAAAAGTAGTGCTTCAGAAACCTTTCTGAAGTGCATCCTTTTCACCAATAAGCGCTTCCGCTCCGTAAGAACAATACTTTCTTTTTAACATTGCATGTCATAGGATGTAAGCGAGCAAAAGCTTACCGCAGCCTTACCAAAAAAGAGTTTTTAAAGCGCTTATTTGTAATGCTGCGGTAAGCGTTTTTTCAATAAAATTAAAAAAAAAAGAAAAAAAAAAAAAAACTGGCCGCGCCAGGATTTGAGTCCACGTGCTAGATATTTTTTTCTTACATTTACCAACCCTTTAGACCGCTCCACCAACGCCCGATGATATGAAGAGATATTAAATTTGTATATTAAGCAAATGCTGTCCTGCAGCATTACATAGAATCATTGTGCAATCAGTTTCAATTCAAGTAAGCAAAAGTAAATAAAAATGAGAAATTAAAATAGAAAAGTGAAGTAAAAAAGGTTGAATAAAAAATATTTTAATAAAAAAAAAAATAAAGCAAAAACGAATAAAAAAACGGAAAAAAAAAATCACCCGGGCTGGGTTCGAACTCACGTTGTTCTTACTGCAGCCTTATATGGAATCATTGTGTAATCAATTTCAATTCGGTTAAACAAAAGTAAATTAATAAGAGAAAGGAAAATAGAAAAGTGAAATAAAAGATGTTGAATAAAAAATATTTAATTAAAAAAAAAAATAAAGCAAAAAAAAGTAAAAAAAAGTAAAAAAAAAAATCTCCCGGGCTGGGTTCGAACTCACGTTGTTCTTACTGCAACCTTATAAAAAATCATTGTGATAGTGCTTCTAAATTTCTATGGGGACAAGCACTTTTGAAGTGCTTGGATCAGAAGCGCTAGAAATTTTTCCTCTTGGGTAAAGACAAACTCGTAAATGTGTGTGAGTGTTATTGGTATTTGTAACATTTGAAGAGGGTTGGAATATAAATAACCCCACTATCGTCAAATTCACTTTTTTGTCAGCTTTTTACACCAGCCCACACTCACCCCTGACGTAGTATGCTGACCATTATGGGGCATTCTTCATTTGTTCACACTTTTGATTTGATTTCGCACTCAATTGAAAATTTTCACTTTAAAAATTCATGAGTAGGTACGAGTAGACCTAAATGTGGAAGTGAATTTTGAGTCTGTGTTGGTTTTAAAAATAAATACGCAACACAATTTTCAATACAATTAAGTTAAGGTAAATACATAGAATTTCGACACACAGCTGATTTGTTGCTTTAACACCTCTCGGAGCATAGGACCCCCCAGAACTCTTCGCATCATGTACGGTGACTAGTTAGTACTTAATATTATATTCAACATTTTTCAGACTGACATCTGATTAGCAATTCGACATTGAAAATGGTGCTAGACTAGCAACTTACGGCCTAGCGAAAGTAAATTTTGTTACAGGAGTCAAAAAAAAAATCGTAGGAAAATAAGACATTTTCTGCGAAACAATTCCCAGTGGAAATTTTTCACCGGAATTGTCTTTATTTATACATGACACACAAACTTTGAAAAGTCCATTGCAAAGTCGTGTGCGCATAAAAAGTTATTAAGGCTCAAAGGTCGCTAAAACCAGTTTTTTGCAAATATCTCGCTAATGCTAACTTTTACAGAAAAATGTTGGTCGCCAATTTTGTAGCATAGGTAATTTCCTACAAAAATACGTTAAAAGTATTTGCGTACGACTTCTAGTTTAGGAGATCACCCAATTTAAAAAGTTGTTAACAGTTTTGATATGAAATACTACCTATGAGTTCATATTAAAATATCTTACTTTTTAAATTGCAATAACTCTTCAATGAGAAGTTGTACAAACAAAATTAAAATGCCGTTTGAAAGATAATTTCATTATCTATATACCGTATACAATTTTTTTTTCGAACGGCTCATGACCTTAAAAATATTCTTGAATAACCGTTAAGGCTTCGAAATTACTGGTTTTTTAAGGATATCTCCGAATTGGTAAGTACTACGATAAAAAGTAAAGGGACCAAATTTGTAGAGAATTACAAGATCTACAAAAACTAAGCGATGTGTGTACATGTAGAAGTAACCGTTTAGAAGATATTCCAAAAAAACCCTTAAATGCCAAAAAACCGATTTCTATTGAATATCTTCCATACGGTTACTTCTATGTGTACACATATCGCTTATTTTTTGTAGATCTTGTAATTCTCTACAAATTTGGTCCCATTACTTTTTATCGTAGTACTTACCAATTCGAAGATATCCTTAAAAAACCAGTAATTTCGAAGCCTTAACGGTTATTCAAGAATATTTTTGAGGTCATGAGCCGTTCGAAAAAAAAATTTTGTACGGTATATAGAAAATTAAATTATCTTTCAAACGGCATTTTAATTTTGTTTGTACAACTTCTCATTGAAGAGTTATTTCAATTTAAAAAGTAAGATATTTTAATATGAACTCATAGGTAGTATTTCATATCATAACTGTTAACAATTTTTTAAATTGGGTGATTTCCTAAACTAGAAGTCGTACGCAAATACTTTTAACATATTTTTGTATGAAATTTCCTGTACTACAAAATTGGCGACCAACATTTTTCTGTAAAAGTTAGCATTAGCGAGATATTTGCAAAAAACTGATTTTAGCGAACTTTGAGCCCGAATAACTTTTTATGCGCACACGACTTTGCAATGGACTTTTCACAGTTTGTGTATCATGCATAAATAAAGACAATTCCGGTGAAAAATTTCCACTGGGAATTTTTTCGCACAGAAGCTATTTTTTCGTCTTATTTTCCTGGGCTAATAACTGATAGAAAGCTAAAATTTCCTTTCCAGACAAAAAACAGAAATTAAAGTGGAAGGTTTCGACGATTGCTTGTCTTCTTCTTAACTATGACAAATAATCATCGAAACGTCGGTTTATAGAAATACTTATATAAAATTTTTGGGTTTTTAAATCTATTATAAAAAATCGAAATTGATCGATCCTAGCCATTTTACAAATAATTTTAAGATTTTGATATGATTTCTGACTCTCACGATATCTTTGAAATGATCATAACTTTAAGTAAAAATTATAAAAGACCAATTTGTAGGTCAATTAATTATTATATATGCTAGTCTGTAAGGATATGAAATCCAGTAGACTTAACAAATCAAATCAAATCAAATATCTCAAAAACCATATGCGGCAGAGCAATTCTGAGTCTAAATTCAGATTCAGCATTGATAAGTTATTCGAAAATAACTAGTTTAGTTTTGGTTTGTTGTGTTTTTTTTTTTTTCTAAAGCGCTACAGCTTTTAGCTTCCACCAAAATCAAATATATAAAAATTCGCTAAAAAATGGCTGAGCTACGAATTTTTTTTCGCCTTTAGGTGTAAAATGTCCTTCGCACTGTATGCGGAAGATTATTATTTCGAATGCTATGTGAGACCCCAGAAGTTTCATATTTTAATTGAAATTGTAGCACAGTGCTATGAAGTATCAATCCAGAGATGTAGAGAAATTCAACATTGATTTTAATCACGGAATAATGCATTAGTGCCTTATGGTAAAATAAAAAAATTAAGTAAAATCGTTGTGCCGATTGTAGTTATTTTTAATGTAAAATGTCAACGTTTGAAGGCATCGTAGCTGATAAGGGTTTCATTTATAGTCAACACTACTCAGCTTTAATTTGGTTGTATTTGATGTATTTCTGTTTTAAAAATTTATTAAAAAGTAGGCATATTTCTCATAATTGCTATTTATGCAAGCGGAAAAATTTTATTTTTTGGACCAGAGGTTCTCAACTGGTGGGGCGCGCTCCCCTATACATATGTCCGAAAAAAGCGTGTTCTACACTTTTGAGCAAGGTCAACTCGGACCTCAGCCCAGGTAGAGAAAAATGGTTGCCAACAAAAAAGAAAAAAGTCATCGAGATCTTATTCAAAATTCCGTGTTTTAGGATTCTGGAACACTAAAATTTCAGAACATGGTTGGAAAACTTGATTTTATAAAAACTCAATTATATAACTTTTGTAATATTATGTTTTTACTTTTTAATCATTTTGGGAATATTTTCAAAGAAAATGCTTTTAAGTAGGATGTGAAAGAGGATTCATGCTTTAAATCCAGCCAAACACTTTTTTTTATCCATTCTGTTAGAAACATGAACCTTTTATTACATAGATTTGATCCTTCTCAAATACTTAAAAACCATACTTTTATTGTGCATATTATTTGGAGTGAGTTATTTTTCCTCGTTTCAGTAACAAATTAAAAACAGGGAACTTTTGGTCTGCCATATATCGTCACTATAGGTACAAGAAAAAAATACTAAGCCAGTTTTCCCGAGATTTGAGTTATTTGGTATTTCTGCTCCAAAATATTATAGAATTTAGTCTGATAAGACCCATTTAGCCATATCTCTATTAAAAATTGGTTATTTTCATCATAAAACTAAATGCAAAACAACGATTTCCATACAAAAAAACAAAATTTAACTTTTTCAAATTTCTCAAAACTTGAAGAACTGACGAAGTGTACATTAGACTGATTCAAAAAAAAAAAAAAAAAAAAAATTCGATTTTGAAATTTTTTTTTGGTACTCATTTATTACATTTTATACGCATTACTTTTAAGTTTCAAGCATTTCTCGCCAAGTGAAATATTTTGTAGAATCTTTTTGTACAAAAAAGGGGTAAAGAAGACCAAAAAAGCAAGAAATAACACTGTGGAACAATTTCGAATTTTTTTTAAAACACATTAGAAATCCAAAAAATTCTTAAAGTAGACGTTAAAAAAAAATACCAGTTTCTCGTGGTTTTTCTCCAGCACGTCAAATTTTTTTGTTCTAATGAAAAAACCAAAAATTCCGTATTACTGTGTTAAATCGATGAATTTAACTATATGATCCTTATATCTGAGGTATATCATGAGTTCAGCAAACTTATGCAGGATATTACGGGGAGTATTTTTGTAGAAAATTTTGACCCTGTTTGACCCCCACATGTGGGTCATTTTTGCCCTTTCCTTAAAAAGGTACAAAAATGACACCCAAAACAGGGAAATATTGAGTCAGTATGTACTACAGAAATATTTGCTATAAAATTTCACTACTAGTTTCTTAACACGTCAAGGTCGAAATTTGAGCCCGAAACCAAAAAAATCGTTAAAATCAATTAGGACTTTTCACATTGCATATTAATTACATCCCTGACGCGCTTACCTTAAGTTTTAAGAATTTTTCGTCTTTGGCAACTCTTAGTGAAATTTTTTGTAGAATATTTTTTCAAATTTTTTTAACCCATTGTAGCTCAGTTTAAGAAAAAAAAGTCAAAAAAACCTATAAAAACAGGATATAATATATATATATAATATATAATATATATAAATTTCTAAACCGAATGCTTTTTCTAAGAAAATAGTTTACAAAGCTGTCGCTAGAAAAAGCTTAACCTTAAATATCACATGTGAAACATAAATTTTTATTGTTATTGTTAAAAATACATCACGTTTATTTGTTACTCTAATCTATGGTATTTATGTACATAGATACAGCAGTAGCTATAGTTACCTGCAATTTAACGAATCGTAACGAAATGTCAACGTAATTACACCTGAAAAGAGCACAAAATTCACAAAAGAGTAGACCATTTTTATCGTTTGGTTGTTGTGTTCATTGTGCCGTTGCCATATCCCATTTTTTATGTTCTTCTTTTTTGACAGCTACAATGACTTAACTGTCATTAGGCAATGATGATGAGCTGCATTTTAAAAATGGCTGCTTAAGCTGCGTTGCGCATTTAGTGCTCTCGTAAGCCATATTTTTTTTAAATTTTTTCTCTAATTGACAGCGTGCATATGACAATTTGTGGAAATTTTTGTATTCGTTTTTAATATGTCTGTGGTATAAATTCATGTGAACATAATTACTGTCAAACTCTGTGTGTGCGTTTCACTATTTTATATGGGTGCAATTATGGTAGCATGACATTTTGTTTTGTTGGACTGCCTTATTGGCATATGAATTGAATTAAATTTAATTGAAGAAGTTTTCATGTTTGAGTTTGGTTTTATTTTTATTGTTTTAAATTAATTTATTGTTTTCATGGTAATTGTGAGGGTTTTTCACCTTTATTTTTATGAAATGACAAGTTAACACAGACAAACACTATTTATTTATCATTTGTTGAAAATTAAGAAAAAGTATTAGCTTTTAATCTGTAATGGTTTTTGGAATCTTTTTCCCAAATTCATTTGACAGAAAATCTTAACTGCAGCCATTTTCGTGAAATCTCCACACCACACTCAAAACCAATAATGTATTTTTGTGTAGAATGAATGCTGTTTCCTATAAATACGTTGTTTAATTCTTTATTGTATGCATTCTCCTTTAACTCCTGGGAGGAGAATAGGGCCAATATGAAACATGTCGATTTGTTGCGATCCCTTTGCGATGACTTTGATCACTTGCCACGACTTTCCCGATTCTTGTATTTCCTTTTCCAGCTGGTATTGGGTTCACCACGTCTTTTACTGCCTTGTGCTGCCTAAATACGTGAAGCTGTCGACATTTTCGATGTCATCACTGCCAGTTTTAAACGTGATGTCATTTTTGTTTGCGTTCAGCTTCATGCTTTTAGTCTTGGATGCGTTGATTTTTAGACCGGCCTTCTGCGATTCCAAGACAATGTCTTCAATCTTGCTTTGCATATCTGAGTGCTTGGACGATAAGAGGCAAATGCCGTCAGCGTAGTCGAGATCTTCTAGATGTTCGGTAAAAATCTATTGGATACCCCTTTTGGCATTATTAAGAGCTTTAGCTAGGATATCGTCAAGAACGACAAGGAAGTGAGATAGTGATAGTAAACACCTACGCCTTAATTAGTGGTGAATGTCGGTGACAATAACCCGTTGTGTAACACACTGCATTTAAAGTAGGGGTCTGCACAAGACATCTTGAAATAAAGTGTACTTTTTTTTACACCAACATTTTTCACTGAACTGATGCATTTGATCCAAAAAATTCAAGATTCAAATCATCGTGTACACTGATTTCATTTTGACACTATTTACATTGTCTTGTTTTATCAGTGTGAAAAATAAACTAGGTTCTAAAAAATACATCAGTGTACTCTTTTTTATAAAAACAAATACTTCAGGTCACTGTAAAACGTGCGTGTAGAGAAACTACAATAAAATTTATGATATGGTAACACTTGCAGAATTGTAGTAGTTTTCATACATTTTTGCGACAGAGAGAGAGAGAGCGTAAACAAAAAAGAGGCACAAGAAAAGAGCGATAAACTACTCTTATCACACCATTAGCATTTAGTAGTGTACACTACTACTACAGTATGCAACTCAAATAACTGAAACAAATCAAACAAGACATATTAGCACAGTATTTGTTTATTTTCTTTCAAATTCTAGTTCCGTCAAGGCATTTACACACGACACTGAACTGGAGCATTTGGTAAATAAAAAACGGGTACAAAATATAACGTATCTTGAAACGAAATGCCTTAAAACGCAAACAAGACGTCTTGTGCAGACCCCTAGCACGTACTAAGTTCATGGCCTTTGCGGCAGTACCTCTTCGCTGCAGTGAAACCCAAATGTTTTCTCGGGAGACACTGTCTACGAAGACAAGTTGAAGCACAGCACGCCACTCGCATGTTTGTTCGACAAGTATTCTGGGGGTGTTGATTTGATCCATGCATGATTGGTTTGGCCGGAATCCTGCTTGTTGCCTTCGGATGGCCGAATCAAGTTTTTCGTTTACCCTGTTTAGAAACACTTTTGTCAGTACTTTTGATAGTACTGAGAGCAAAGTTATTCCTCTATAATTTCGGCACTCGCTTAGGTCACCTTTTTTCGGCAATTTAACTAGCGTGCCATGTAACCAATCTTCTGGCAAACGCTCTTCGCTCCAGATTCTGGAGATCAGAGGATGAGAAATCATTGGCCCATTGTAATTTGTAACCTAATAGTTAAAATGAGATAGAATTTTGACACGTACCTTCCAGTAAGCAGTTAGGTCTATCAACAGTGCCACTTCTTTTTTCAGTTTTGAGGAATTTCAATTAAAATTGAGGATTTTTTTAAATTTTTGAGAATTTTGAAAGTTGATATGCTTAAGGATGTCGTAAGAAATTTAAAAAAAAAAAAAAATTCCGATAACATTTAGATGCTATACTCGTACATCATAAAAGTATTATGAATCCTTATTTAGTTTAAAAATTTTTGTAATTAATTTAAAATTGTTATTTTGCAAACTGACCTTGTTATTATATCACTCAAAAAGCCAGTGTTGCCAATAAAAAACTTTCAGAATCTTCAAAAATGGAAAAAATCCTCAATTTTAATTGAAATTACTCAAAACTGAAAAAAGAAGGCAAAATATGAAACGTCCAAATTTAAAGATTTTCAAAAGACGGAATTTAAACAATAATTCGTCGGAAAAAGTCATAAAATCTGTCATATCATATTCTGCTTATGGTTTATTGTTCAGTTTATATACATATTTACATGAAATAATATTTACATTTCAGGAACGTTATTAAAAAAAGTACAGTAATAATATAACTGCCTTTAAATCAGGAAATTTTGGTGATTCCACAATGTGTTTTTCTTCAAAAAATCATATTTCAACTGCGCTCTGGAAGAAATTTTTGATCTAACAATGCGTGTTCCCTCCATTCAAGTATTGCAGGTTGATATCAATAATTCAATCCGCTTCTTAAACAAACTTAAAGTTTTTAAATCCAGTGTATTTTAAAATCAATTTGAGTCAATAGATAATTCATTGTGGGTAACAGATTCTCAATAGTTTTTGACGGACTTTCGAAAGGGCAAGTTTGATTTCAGAGTTTCAAATTGTCCCAATAAACATAAGTCTTATAGAAAAATACTGAAAAATAATGCCAAAAATCGTTAAATCTTTTCTAACTCACATTTAATATGGCAAAAAAAGAAAAATGGTTAATATCAAAAATTGGTTAAAACAATTACTCAAAAATTTCTCAACTAAAAATTCCTCAAAAATTCCCTAAGTGGATTCTGAATTCCACCAATTTTGAGGAATTCCCCACATTTTTGCAACACTGAAACGTATACATAAATTAAATTAAAAATTTCAATGTGAAAATCGACACATTCGCTCTCCGAAAATGACCAATACGCTTAAGCAACATGTTAAGGTTTACTTTGTCTGTCACTCAAGTGTTCATATCCAAAAACTGTTGTTTTTTTTTTTTTTTTTTTGTTGCTTTGATGTCCATTTAAGATGGTCACATTCAATTTGTTTTCTTTTTTTCTGCTGTTTATTTCAGTACCTTTACTTACAAGGGCTTTTCCTTGTATGTTACATTAAAAGGACATAAATAGATTGGTTGGCCAATTGCCTGTCCACAACTTTGTACCATAATCAATCAAGCTGACCGCTTACATTTTTCCCCCATTTTGGTTTTCTTTGGCTTTGTCCATTTGTATAAAATTCAATACGGTTTTATTGCTGCTCCTTTGAATGCAACTTGATTGGTGGTCAAAACTTTGTGGGGGAAACAGCAATTTTTTATTAATAAAAATTCTCTATATCTTGTTTGTGGGGTAAGCTTTCACACATGTGAATGTCCTTAAAGAGTTTATATTTTTTAGCTATATGGCATTTTTAGTTTGATCAGGAGCTTTGAAGTGAAGTTGATTGGAAAATTTATAATTTTGAGTATAAAAACTGCCAATACAAATGCTTTTATTATTCAATTTGCAGCATTTTCCCACACAAACAGGTAGATACAGTAACAAGGAAATAAACACGAGATTTTTCTTACAAGTTGGTACCTAATCGTAATCAATTGAAAAATGTACAAAATAATCACCAATTTACAAAACAATTTATTTTATTAATTACAGACAACTTCGATGTAGGTAAAACATGAAAGACATGAAAAAAGCAAGAAAAAAAAAAAAACACCAAACACGAAGAATCACTTTCACTCACCTTTCAACAACTCTTCATTAATGATCCTCCCTAATAGTGAAAAAAAAGAAGAAATAAAAGAAATATAATAATTTCTAGTGATCGATTGCATGCACAGGCTATGAACATTTGTAGAAAAAAGTGATATAAAAAACTAAACAGATAATGCGAACAGTCAATAAAACAAACAGGAAGCTATGGATGTGCTCAAATGAACACTTTAATTATAGTGTTTGAAAAATTCGATGATACTTCTTCCCATATGTTGCGATAGCGTTTTTAGCGCCACATTTTATTCTTCTAAGCCATAACCTTTGCAATTCCAAGCTCAAATCAAAAACATTTTTTTTTTAAGTGTTACTAGAGTTCGTCTTGTGGCCGAAATTCGACCATTTCCATTTGACTAGGAAAAACTGTTAACTTAAGCAAATAAAAATCCACTGCTCGCTATAAAACTGTCAGTCTCCATTCTGAATTTCATAAATATCAGTGCAGGGAGTTTGCCATGACAATGTACTGTCTTTTAGGGATGCAGCAACATCAACCGCAATGAAACAAAATATTTTAATATCCTTCTCTACGGTTTGGTCTATATCTATTTGGAATTTCATGAAAATCGGTGCTGTAGTTTAGTCATGATAGCGCAGTTAAGACATCAACTAAGAAACAAAAGGTTTGAACTACTTACGTTTCCGCTGGAGATTTATTAGGAGAGAAGAAAACCTAGTAATTGTATTACCTTTGGCATGGCAAACATTAAATACCCTACGCTGCAGTATTTCGAAAATTTTGCATTTACGGAAGGTGCACGACCTCTTGTCCGAATTAACATAGTTTTTGCTCAGATCTTTTGCTTAGTGTCCTCAGCTTTTGAGAGAAATTAAGTTGGATTATCTCAAAAAACGTATTCAGTATAGCATTTTGGATATTTTGCTTATATGAGAGGTGCCACACCCTTTTGTCCGAATTCATCTAGTTTTTGCTCAGAGATTTCATTTACTATTCTTAGTGTATGACTGAAATTAAGTTGGATTATCCCTAAAAATGTTTTCAGTATAGTATTCTGAAACATTTCCTTACATGGTAGGTGCCACGCCCTTGAGTTTGCCTGGTTTTTGCTCAGAACTTGCGCTTACTGTCATTTGTATTTATGTGTATTTCGGTTGAATTGAGGTGAAAAATAGTTCTAAAGTTACGTTTTGAATAATTTTTTTTGTAAGGGCGGTAGGCGTCTCCGTTGACCAAATTTTTAATCCGACGAGCTAACTTTGACGATGGAGGCAATGTACCAAATTGTATCGATCTATTTTGCTCCCAAAAAGTATTAAAATGATTTCAACGGACAGAAATCCAGAAAGACAGACATCTAGACAGACGAACATGGCTATATCTACTCAGGAGGTGACGCTGATCAAGAATAAATATACTTTTCCATACACTCTGACTGTAGGGCATAAAAACAGAACTCGCGTTCCTCAATGAGTTTTGAACACGTTTCGTGTCTGATTTGGATTCAACAAAGTTTCTTTGGCAGAGATTCGTGGTACTTTACATTCCACGCCATACAAATCTGATCACAAAGTGGTTTTAAATCCAAATCAGCAACAAAATAGTACTCACGAACGCACACTGATTCAAAATCCCTAAAAGTTGGCCAAAAGTCGAAATCATTAAAGTTTCGAGACAAAATTTTTTACATGGGGGTTTTTGAGGTCGCTGATTACGAATCTGATGTTAATTTTTTTTTTTTTAAATGGCGGGTTCAAAATGGCGGATAATTTGAAAAACCAAATCCAACAAAAAAATTTACTCGGGGGTTTTTGGGGTCACTGATTACAAATCTGATATAAGATTTTTAAAACAAAACGACGGACTCGAAATGGCAAAAAGAACACTTGTACAATTTTTATATCTAATTAAAAAGTTTATTTCAAAACTTAATTTTTGACAGAGTTGTGTGCAACGGCGAATTGATCTACATGAAAATTGGTCTTAGATTCCTTAATCATGGAGTATAAGCTGTATAATAATATAAAAATTTTATAATTTTGGGCGAGCAACACATATTGGCACTAGGCAAGCAATATGAGTTAAATTTTCCTATGGGTGCTTTAGAAAAAATCGCGTCAAGCAAAAAAGGCAAAAAAAGGCACCTCAATTTTTTTATATGTGTTAGAGAAGATTTCAATCTTCTTAAATCCAAAAAATCTTGGTGGTATCACGTGGTATAAATTAGTTCTGGGTTTTTTTCATAACCATTGCAAGCTGATTTTATGAAATAATTTGATTTTAAGTTAATCACAATTTTCATATAAGTATATATTATTGCAAGTTTTGAATGTAGAGGTATTTTCTTTTACAAAGAGATCCCATATTCAAACACTAAAATCGGTTCAGTTTTACAGTAACCACACAATTTTTATAATGAACACCAAATTTTTACTTTTAACTCACAGAATTTTGCGTCTGAGAAGCGTACTTTTGGAGAGATCCCAAGAGTATTGAAGAAATACCTGCATCTTTCTTACAAATTTCTTGAGGTCTATGAATATCTGTTAGATAATACGGTCCACAAAAAGTTAATTTAAAAAATCTTTTTTTTTTTCGACTTTTGGCAAGCTTTTAAGGATTTTGTACCAGTGTGGAACGTAGAAAAAGCTCATTTGAAAAAAAAAAGATTTTCTGCAATGCGCGTTGTTAAAAGTACAACGTTTTTATCACTTGTTACAATGTTGTTTTCTCAGATTTGAGATGCTAATATGACTAAACATCGAGAACTCCCACTGAATCAATCCACGAACCACGAAATCTGCCACTACAAACTGGAGACGAGCTCAAAAGATCACAACTATAGAAAAAAAATAAAAATAAAATTATTTGTTGTTGCAGCACACAAAATGACTCATTGATCTCGACCTACAATCACATGACGATCAGCAACAAAAGGAACAAGTTCAACACACCGTCTTAAGGGATCGCGCAGGTATAATCGTTCGCCCTTTTACTTTATTATATCACTAGCATGTCCTTGCGCATATGCTTGCATGCGTCGTATTTGTCTGTATAAGATGTTTCAGCCTAATTTGTCCGATTATAAGGTGCTGGTCATTCATTAAAGTTCGCCGAAAACTGATCTTCCACACAATTGTTAAAAAGTGACTCCGGCGTTTTGTCATTATCAATGTTATTGTTGTTGTATTTGTTATTGCTTTTGGTTTTTTTTTTCTTTTGACGCTTGGTAGTTCGCGGCGTGTCACATTAGCCGCCCTCAAAAAACTTAGCAGCAGCAGCAGTGGTGGTGGTCGTTATTGTTAAAGTTGGTTGGCGCGATCATTGAACGGAAATGTACAATTTGTTGGTTTTGTCTTCAGTTTTTGGTGGGCAAACCTTGGTTATAATATAAATATCAGCTGGATATGTATCAGCTGATACAAATAATGTGCTGACAACTTTGGTTTTCAAATTGTATGTGTATGTATTCTCCTGGATCTCTCCATTTGTCAAGAACCTTTGCGATGAGTTTTATCTTTTTCCATGACTTTCCCAATTCTTGAATTTCCCTCTCCAATGATCTTTTTTAGGTGGTTTTTGATCTGCCACGTCCTCTACTCCCTTGTGGATTCCACTCATAGGTCTGACGGCAGGCAAACTCCACTGTGTTATTTTCGGAGAGAATGATCTATCCATTCGTACTTGAACGGCTTTATCTCGCTGTATGAACTTTCAAATAAGTGTTTAAAGAAGGTCGATGCAATGCTTTCCGAGTATTTCACTCGTTCTTCATAAAAATAATTTTTGAGTTTGATGGATCTACAAATTGTATCTTTAACTATTTATTGAATGATCGATTAATGGTATAAGTAATCAAAGCATATAAATCATTAAATTCAGTCCTGTTGTACACATTATCTGATCATCAGCTTTTCCACGATTGCCATTTGTATTACCAACAGCTTTTTATTCCACGATTTGATATCTCATTTATTTCGACCACATTGAATGTGCTATACATTGCCGTCGGCATTTTGGCGCACCTTAATCATCTGTATGTGTGCCGTTGTCGGAAACGCCTGCTTCCACAGAAGTCCTTCCGTTTATAGTTATGTTTGAAAAATTTGTTGACTTTGATGTTGATGATGCCGTCTCATCATCATTATCATCATTGTCTCGTCGTCAGCATTGATGATTGCCATCAGTTTTTGACTTTTGTTTAGGTTATGAAATCGTCATTTAGTTGGAAATCATATATAAATTGCGTTTAATTGGACAATTTTTGTTGTCTCTCTTTGTTGATTGCCACGACAGTGCCTCCTGGACTGACGTCTGCAACAGTTAGTACTACCAAAATGACATGTTGCATGTTGTTTAGTAATATGAAAAAAAAGTTGAATGTTCGTTTTAAGTTTAATTTCAGTTAACATTGTATTTTGAGTGTTGTTTAATTCGTTTTTTATTTGCCAATTTAAAAAGAATACAAAAACCCCACTTAATTTTATTAGTTGACAGGCACTACATTTCAGGTGGCTACTTTGTAAGTATCTGCTCGTGAATAAGATTCTTTTTTTGTTTTTTGTTTCATTTATGTGACGCTTCGTGACAAAAGGGGCCAGAATAAAATTTTGAGTACAGGACAAGTCATGAGTTAGGTCAAAATTTCATGTTTTGGGTTTTTGCCACCAAACGCTACCTACATATCTCAATTTCAACTAATAGAGTAAGTTAGGGTAATGTGGACTATACGGGTAATGTGGTGCACCCTTTCATTTTCCACGTTAAAGATTGTACAACTATTCTGGTTATTTGTGCATTTTAAAACGTGAAAAACATAAGTTGTACGCTCTTCGGCTTTTCTATTATGCTTCTTACACATGTGCAATTTCTTCACATATGCGGTGAGGTCAATTTGACTTTTTTTTAGTAAGCTCTGAATAACTCAATAACTTCCTCAGAACTCTGTTTTCTAAAATTCCAATTACTCTAATGCAATTGTTGAACTATTGAACTACTTTATAGCAATTATAATCTAAAATAATACTATTCGACTTTTCGTCAAAAAAAGTTCCGAATAACGGTACTACTTTAGGAAATGGACAGGGTGAGCCACATTACCCGGCACTTTCATTTTCAGCAATTTTTAGGTACGTTCAATTTAACTGGCCTCACGCTTGAAAATATTTTTTTTTTTTGGTTTATGAAATATCAAATAGTGAAACAATAGAATAACTAATACAAATAAATTTACCAAGCTAACCTACTACCATTGCTTTGGTAGAAATTGGCACAAAAGGAAAAAGGTTACCGCATTAGCCTTAGTTACACTAAGTGAAATAATTTTAAATTTTAGCCGATAGATAGCATAATTTTTTTTTCACACCTTTATCTCTACCAAACTCTACTATTGCCAAACTTTATTTTACCTCAATTATCTCAAAATTATAATTTTTTAAACATAAACTTCAAAACGCTATGGTGTTATCGGGATGAAAAATTTCCATTCTCTATTGCAGCAGAAAAAAAATTCTCCGGGAATATTTATTCATAATCCCCTATATCTTCGCCAATTTAAGATATTTTTGATCGATTTTTTTAGCTTTTTCTGCAGAATCCTTTATCCAATGGTATCAAAAACTCAAATTTGATCGCTGACAAGATAAGATGACAAAAGGGTCACGACGCGTCACATATGTAGGTATAGGCATAGTTATTTTCATGAAAAATCTAGTGCTTCCCTTATAATATACTCCGATCAGTATGGTGTCAATGTTAATGAAAATAAAAATAGTGGTTGCATGAGATGTACATAGGGGAGGCTGCTTTTTTGGGGAAAGTTTTGAGGTTGCTAAAGAAAGTACTTTTTTATGATCTAAAAATATATTTCATTTTAATCTTACACTGCATAAGTGGTTTTGGTGAAGGACACCTGAAAATAGGTTAACGAAATATAAATAGAATTGACAAATAGTAACTTTTGTTCTATACTATGAAGTCGAGTGCACGAAATGTGTTTTAGAAAAAAAGTCCTCAACGCACACTGCGTTGGCTAATGGGCAAAAATCCAAATTTTTTGTGACTCGAAACCTAATAATATTGGTATTAATCGACAGGTAATTGCATCAATAAAATAAAAAACAAATATTTAGGGGAAAGACTCAGTTTTGGCTACGCCGTGACACTTCAAAGTTGAGATATTTTTCAAAAAAAATCATGTTTTTTTCAATTCGTTTTGGGTTCTCTTAAACAAATAATTATCAAAAATTTGTCTTTTGATTAAACTAAGCGAAGTAAAGTTTTTTATTATAAATAATATTTGAGTAAATAAACAGAATTAAAAAATTTTAGAAAATATATTATTTGATACATATTGTAGTGATTTTAATATATGATATTATCAAATGAAAAACTTCAGAAATTGACAAATTTCGATGAAAAAAAAAAAACAAATCTTATAAAAATAAGTGCCGTTTTTTTTCCAACCTACTAGTACGGATTCTATATAATCAAGAACTGCTAATAACTTTTCTTACTTCGTCCTACAAATATTGTTTTTCTTTTTTTTGAAAAATGCTTCAAATGAAGAATTTGCATGAAATATAAAATTTATGTTGAAATTTTTTTTTTGTTTTTATTAACACAAATGGTCTCAAAAGTATAAAAAACATTATTTCTTCTACGTATATTTCATTTGTTAACATCAAACATTACTTTTTCATCATCGTTATATATGGAGCTTAAGAAAATCGTCCTAAATACCTGGTTTTTAGCAAAACTATAAAGTTTACAACAAATCTGAGATCATTTTTGAGCTCAGCGACACCAAATTACTTTTAATACGAAATTTTATTGATATCTAACCACTCCTTCTATTTTTGACCATTGCTTGTATGGGCTCAACGCACTGTGCAACGTAGGTATCTACTACGCCATTAAGTTTAATATCAATTTATAGAACTCATTCTGCTCTTCTGTCCTATTGGGGCGGTAACCACCTTTCCTCCCTACATAGGCCACTTTCTCCTCCTTAATTCACCAATTTTTATAAGTTTATAGTCCTCTAACACAGAAATTATTTCCTGTTTTTTGAATAAATATCTTAACTTTGAAATTTTCACAGGATACTGAATGAAATGTATGAAGAAAATATGACATTTTAATAGGTTTCCCTGTGAAGTACCAGGTAAAAATTTTGATGTTTCCGATTTTAGTGAAATTTGGCTGTTTTACCTTTACATGTCCTCCATCCAGGTACAAAATATTTTTACAGAAAGTATAAAGTCTGGCTTACGAGCTAGAAGAATTCAAAAATTTGATTCGAAGTAACGCATATCTGCTGACTAGTAAAACGTGTAAATCTTTCTAGCTCATTAACTAGTCATTATATGGAAAAATATTTAGTACCTGGATCGAGGACATATATAATTATAACATAATCAAATACTACTAAAATCGGAAACATCAACATTATGCGTTCTTGAAAAAATTGGCTCAAATTTTATAATGATGATTTTTTCATGTTTTTATAAAAGACTTTTATAAGTTGTACGTCAAATATGCGACTTTTTCAAATAGCAAATCTTCAATTAAAAGTTATGACTAAATATTTACCCATGCGCTGCAGTTCGTCATAGTTGTTGTGACATTTAGGGATTTTTAGGGGTTTTTGACAGGAGCATTTTGACAGTATTTTTCTTGTGTCTGGAAACGAAACAATCTCTCCCAAAATTCATCATTTTGAAACTCTCTGTATCAGAAATATCATCAAAATCAAATACCTTTGAAAGAGAGCTGGTGCCGTCGAAAAACTCTAGGTCATGCATCTTTTTTTTTGGTACTTACCTTACCTTAACCTTTTGCTTAAGAGAACAATTTAATTAGAGATTTTTTTTTAGATTTTTTATATTTTTATTTTATATTTTGTAGCCGCTAATATATAAGTATGTTTATGTAATAATTTTTTGTTTAAAGAACTAAACTAATTAATTAATAAATTTTGTATACCCGTATTTACATAATACAAACATTAGTAAGCGAAATAATCAAATTTCAAGAACGTCCCTTGAGGGAAAATCAGCTGAAACTCAAACTTAATTCAATATGTACATTAATATGTACATTGAAGCAAATAACTAATGAGTAAAATTCAATGAAATCTACTAAAATGTTTATTATTTATATGATTTAACACTAATTTTAAATTTCAATTAATGTAATTAACCTTTATGATTGATTATCTGTTACTATTGCTTCAGCGTAGTTACTTACTTATACTACAATACTTATTTATGTATATTAAACTATATTTAAATTTTTATATAAATTAATATTTATGTACATAACACATCGAGATACAACAGCTGTTTATTTTTAATTGAATATTACAATTTTTAGTTAATCATTATATACATTCTTACATATGTAAATTCTATAACTAATGATAAGTTAAAGTTGTCTATATTACTTATAGTTTTGTTCAATAATTTAAACTATTTAGTTGCTTTTTTAACGAAGCGTTTTGAAATACTGGCGCAAGCGCTTTTACTAATTTAACATTGTTTTTATTTTTATTTTAAAATAAGTTTAAATTAATTAATTTGAGATTTCCAAAATTTTTTAACTTCTTTCTCAAAAATGTTCTTAATAATATTTTCTTTATATACAATTGCATATCACAAATAAACTCCATAAACTATTTCACATCCTACCTATAGAAGGATGTGCTCCTTCAAATATATAATAGTGGTAAATTTTACTTTACCATCCCATTTGCTATTAGCAGCCAGCTGCATGCGTTTCAGCCCAGGGTTGTAATCCATGTAACGCTGCCAATGGTGCACCGTTAACTTGCTGTTGTCCAAGTGGTGGCGCTGGTGGTGGTGCGAATCCTTTGCTAATTGCCTCGGCCTGCAGTGAGAGCATCAAACGATTTGCTGCTTGACGTTCGGCTTCACGTTCTTCGGCTGTTTGTCGTCTGAAATTAGAAAAAGTAGGTTTTTAGAGTTGTAGTTTCGTTTTCAGATTTGTTTTATAAATATTATGCTAAATTAACTTTTGAACTGAGAAACTTTTTAGGAAATCTGAATTCGAGCCATTCTACTCAGTAGACAAAATAAACTGAACTATTATTTGTTTATGACAATCAGAAAATTTTAAGTAGAAAAATTTCAATTGTTTCGCGTCATATCGCCGGTGCTTACGAAGACTATCTCTTCTTTAAATGCGGACAAGAAAATCCTTTTTTTCAAACTGCGGCGAAAAATATCTTTTTTGTGCGAATGCGGACAAAAAAATCACTTTTTACAAAATGCGGAGAAGAAAATAACTTATTACAAAATGCGGAGAAGAAAACAACTTATTACAAAATGCGGAGAAGAAAATAACTTATTATAAAATTCGGCGAAGAAAATCACTTTTTACAAAATGCGGCGAAGAAAATCTCTTTTTTAAAAATGTTTATTTTCGTAACTCGTCGAAAAAGAACTCACTAAATAAAGAGAATTTCTTCGCCGCATTTTGTAAAAAGTGATTTTCTTCGCCGCATTTTGTAAAAAGTGATTTTTTTCGCCGCATTTTGTAAAAAGTGATTTTCTTCCCCACATTTTGTAAAAAGTGATTTTCTTCGCCGCATTTTATAACAAGTGATTTTCTTTTCCGCATATTCCAAAAAAGATTTTTTTCGCCGCAATTTAAAAAAAAAAGATTTTTTTCGCCGCAACTTTCGGTTGGAAGATTTTCTTCGTAAGCACCGGCGATATATCCTTCAAGGCAGTTTGCGATCCATAGTATAAGTCGGTGGCAATTACATAGAGCATAAACCTCACATAGACCGACTAAGTCCATAGTTTTTTATCATCCGGATGGGAACGTCTTTTAAGGATAACGGATGATTCATTTAATTAACTATTAAATATACAATTGTATATACGCGTCAAAAGAAACACGCCTAATGATTTTGTTCTTTTCTTGTCATATGAATAAACTAAAATTTAGTTTTACCATGCACATTTTATTTTAACCCAATACTCCACTTTAATCCATTTACATTATAACAATGCTTGAAGTATGATATCATATTAATTATGAATTAGTACTACTCCAAAACTACTCATAACACAGCATGTAAGATTTCAACACTTCATAATAAGAAAATACTCATATCTTTCGCACATTAACTGTCATTATAGTAAAACTAAATAGCTCCTTATGTTTCTCTTGCGTATGTAAAATTCCCCACAGAAAATGAATATTTAATGTGTAAAGTTAGAGTTTATGAAATGATATTTTAACGAAAGATTATTTCAAAAACTATCAACAAGAGATAATTAACCCATACTAACAATCACACAAGGATACTTGCATATTCTAGTTAGGATACCAATGCCTTCTATGTATGATACATACTTATGAACATGTTGAAAATTGCAATTAAGATTGGAAAAGTTTTATCCCTTAAACGTAGTCGTATTTAGTGTTGTACCCATGTTAACTTCAACTTTATTACACGTTTGATACCTTAAATATGGCGCAATGTTTCTTTGCTTAGAAATGCGCATGCTTCATTCCAAATGAGCGTACATACATCTATAAAATTTATATAAGTATTTGATAAAATACAGTAAAATACGGAGACATATACGACAAGAATACCATGAGAAAGCATGAACAAATTTTGCGGCCAATCAGCAATTTTACTAAAATAGGCAAAAAAAAATATTTCGATCAAAGGACAAGTACAAAAATTCTGGAAATACTGAGAACTAAGTATATTGGAAGAATTGGCAAATTGTCTTGTTTAGGCAACATGGTGCAGAACATAATCTTAACTGCAGAACTTTCCATGTAAAAATCGTCCTTGATCATACTATAGCTGATTTTGGAAGAAAAAGAAGAATATACGTAGTATGTGGGTAAAAATTTCTCAAGCGCGCCACCTTAGAAATTAAACGTAAAAAGGCATTCAAAAAAATTATGTTATATAGCAACTAGTAAAGATTTTGTAAAATAAATTTTTTCTAAGATATTTAGCATAAGCCAGGGAATAAAATGGTATTTTTTTTTTGGACCAAAATTTTTCATTTATTGTTAAAAATCCCTATTTCAAATTGGTACAAAAAAGTTAAGCAATTTCTCCGCCTCCTAGAAATAAGCGTAAATTTTTTCAGAATTTTTTGAAAAATTCCAGTATTTTCAAAAATTGGTCCCAAAAAAAAAAAAATTATTTTAACCTTTTATTCCGTATGCATTTTTGTCGTAAGATGCCTTGTTTTTCTCTACTACTGAAAAAAGACTTGCAAGGCATCACTTTATTGTTAATAAACTTTTGAATCAATATTGATTACCCCAACATAAAAAATACACTAAATATTTATAAAATACAGAGTTAGCATACTAATGCACCTATTTTAGAATTGGTTTTTGCACGGTCTATATTTGCATCTACTTACGTCGATCACATTCACCAACGTAATGAGCGATTCCATTAAAACGTGAATTTTGATCTATTCGATTAGTTCCTTCCATACATTTATTCAGTGGCGGATCCACGGGGGGGGTTTTCGGGTCCGGACCCCCCCCATGGGATGATATACTTTCAAATTTTATGCTTTTATTGGGCATGTTGGTGAAGTTGAAACACAAAGTTATTAATAAAAATTCGTAATTTATTGAATGTTTTACACAAATTTTAATTTATTTTCGAATAATAAATGCAATAGAAGATAATTACGAAGAAGATAATTACAAAGATAATCAATATGACCGATCAAGAAAAAATATATGATCCACAAACGGTTCTAGTCACTCTTAAATTTTCGAGGCTTTTCAAAAAACTTTCTGAGAATTTCGTCTTCAGTCAAAGTTATGCGATGATGAATGTTCAAAGATGCAAGACCATTGAGACGCTCTTGACCCATCGTGTTTCTCAGATAATCTTTCATTCTCCTCAAAGTCGAAAATGATCGTTCTGGAGTTGCTGTGGTCACGGGTATCACCGCCAAAACTCGTAGGATTTTGTTGACGTTTTTGAAAGTTCTGCCATTTATGATCTGCAAAAATTCCTTCTATTTAGATTTTCAATGGATATTATTTATTTTACTTTGTTCCAAATTGCACCAAAAAAATCTCTTACTCAATTAATTGTCAATAAGTCGTCTATTAGTGATTTTTCTCTGATTCTTTTAAATTAAAAAATTTTGTTTTGAAATTAAATCGAAAATAAATGATAACCTATTAGTATTATAATCAATCTGATTTTTTGGTACAATATATGAGAAACCTGGCATTATTTTTTAGTCAAAAATGATCTGAATTTGGGAGATACTCACTGCTAATGCATCAAGTGCATTTTCGATGTTTTGATTGCAGATCCGTTGTCTCCACATTTTGACTTCTGAAATGAAATTACTCTCGGAACAATCCAGTATTTCTTCGTAAAATTGGTAGAGGCTTGCACATTTCTTCTGGTCGAATTCTTGTTTGAGGAATAGCTGTCCAAAACTTTGAAAAACTGTTTTGTGTTTTTCGAACCGACTCTGAAGATGAGAAATGTAGGTGTCGAGAAATGGGATGTAAAATGCGATTTTGTAATACTCTTCAACTGTTTTCGCTTCAACGTTGCAACGATTTTTTTGTCGACTGCATCGACGAGGCATTTTCATTTCAATCTCGTACTCCGAACAAATTTCAGAAACTTTTTGAAAAACAATGTGGAAGCATGAATCCACGTTTTCACGCTTTTCCTTGAAGTCGTTCAAAGCATCATCAGCCAATTTCGTGGCCTCTCCCAGATCTTGATTTTTCAATTGCAATTCTCGACTCAATGGCAAAACGATGGAATTAATTGATTCCATAATATGACAGCAAATTTGGAACTCGATTGTGAAAATCGCTGTCAAAAGTTGAGATGCTGCCCGTGAAGTTTCTCGATCCTTCCACGTTTTTATTTCTTCCAACGCTTCAATAACAGCCGGTTGAAGTTCGACGTATCTTGATACAGCTTCATGAGACTGAGCCCATCTTGTAGGACAAATGGACTTCAATTTTTCTTTTCTTCGCTCACTTTTCTCTGTCATTTTTGAAATTTCGTTCTTCAAGATGCTTTGTCTCTTGGGCCAGTGAAAAAATGCTTGAATTGCTCCGATAGTTCCCAACGCGTTTTTGATACCAGATACTTCGCAAGCTGCATTGATGGTCAAACTGAAGCTATGTGCGGCGCAATGCACATAAATTGCGAGAGGAAAATGAGACCTCAAATAAGCCTGTGCTCCATGAAATTCGCCACTCATTGCCGGAGCTCCGTCGTATCCTTGGCCGTACATGAATGAGCAATCCACGCCGATATCGGTCAGATAATTCCTGATGGAATTTGCCAGAGCTTGTCCAGAAACGTCAGTGACGGGAACGAATCCGAGGAAATCCTCACAAATATTTGTTTGAGAATCCAAGTATCGTGTGCAAATGGAAAATTGCTCTATGCTTGAAATGTCAGTCGATTCGTCGGCTAAAACTGAGAATCCTTCCGATTGATTTATTCGATCAACGATTTTTTTTCTGATCAATTCATGACAAGTTGCGATAATTTCATTCTGAATGGTTTTGCTCAAATATGTTGAATTTTTCGGAGCAGACAAAAGGTTTTTCTTGAGTGTTTCGTCACCTTCAGCTCGATACCGTAAAACTGCACGAAAGTTTCCTTCGTTCGAATATTTTCCATCAGTTTTAGCATCCGCGTCAGGTTCCTCTTCATTATACAAACATCCATCGTCTCTATGGCCACGAAGTGCAATTCCTTGACGTCCACACAAAACTATTGCACTAACTATGGGTTTCAGTCGTTCGTAATTTTCTTCTTTAGTTTTTTCTTTCTGCTTATCGAGTTGTTCATCAATAGATTTAGTTTTGCCAAGCTGAATATCGCGTAAATGTTCAAAAGCAACGATGGATTTTTTATGATAATCAAGTTTTTCGTGGTTCCGAAAAGTTTCTTTCGCGTGCTTCCAAGTGTTGAACGGCTTGTTGATGAGTTTCCCCAGACGTACGTCGCGTATTCCACCGGTTTTCACGCCAAAAGCTATGCAGCACTTACAATATGCACCATTTTCTTTCGCAGAATATGCCAACCAGTGAAATTCCTCAAGCCATTTTCTTTGAAAAGATAAATTTTTGGCAGTTGATATCGGGAACGAAAAATTAGCTGGTGGCACCCACGAGTCGTCGATAATGTTCAGGATTTCACTCGCGTTTCTTGTATTTGAAGCATTAGAGGTGGCTAGAGCGATGTCGTTTTTGAATGGAAGCAATTCTTGTTTGTTTTGAACTGACGTATCTTCGGAAGTCGATTGTCCTCCAGTCTCCGGTGGATTTTCTTCGAGGTTAAGCTTCTCTGCATTTTCAATCTGTGTCAAAAAAATATGGTTAGCTAAAAACTAATGAGAATCTTCAGTTTTTTTGAAATTATAAATTATATGAATACATTGTGCAAAAATAGTAGCTTTTCCGATATACTTATCATTTTTTTATTGCAATTTTTCTTACCTGTTTTTCCTTTTTCTTTGTTTCTGGTTCTGATTCTGGATCAAAGCGGGTGAAATAGGAAAACAATGTCCTCTTCATATTGTGAGGCGTGTTTTCTCACACCAACACAAAGTTTCTTTTCTTTTTAATTTTTTTTATTTTAAATTTATTTTTCTCAAAGCGGCGGCACAACTTTTCACATACGATGCTCAAAACTGAATGAACGAACAAAAGAAAAGTCAAATAGACACGCGCATAAATATGCGAATGTATGTGTTATTTATACATATTGTATATTTGTACATATATTCAAAATAGACAAAGCCAACTATTTATCATTGTAGTTTTTGCATTGCACAGCGATTTCATACGGTACATGGCAACGGTACCCAATTTACTTATTCTTTGTTAAATAGGGTAAACAACCCAATGCAAACCATCATCTATGTTTAATAGGGCAAAGAACAAATTGCTGTGCACTCCAACAGAAATAATTAAAATACGCTCAAACACGCTCATAGATGGCGCAAATATCGACGGAAAAACTTAAAGAAAAATCGCACGGCGCTGTCATCGCGACTAGGTTGGCGCGCAGTTTGAATTTGCGAACAAACTATATGCACTGCCATAACGACTGGACAGCACCAATGGCTTTTCTATAACACGGTAGTCCAGCCGTTATGGTGACCTTTATATACGTGGTAATTATGCATATATCTCAAGGAAAAAATGTCTACCCTTTCCCCTTAAAAAAATTTTGGACCCCCCCCCTTATCAAAATCCTGGATCCGCCACTGCATTTATTATATGGTTCGACTGCCTTTAGACTTTCGACCATTATACGCTTCCATTCTGTTCTACAAAAGAGCGTAGCTATCGATTTTAGATCTCTTTCATGTGAAGTAGAAGCAACTTAAACGCAATTATTATCATTCCACTTTACAATGGCGACGTCAAATTCCTTGACTTCTTGGTTTTTTTTTTTTTTTTCATGATGTCTTTCCAGTTGTGTGGAATGCAATTTTCTCTTATGGTTCCCGTTACATTGTAGCCTAGGCTTTGCAAATAATTTAAAACTGGGATTCCAGTCAATAAATTATCGAAGTAAAAGTGGAATAGGAGGGCACGAACGTCGTCAGGAAGAGAGTTGATCATTTGTAATAGAGCTGCCACAAAGTGAATACAACAATACTTTCCTCGGTAAATACCAAAGGACACCAAATACCCTCCAAGAGTGTTCAGACACCATGCAATGTATCTAAATCGAAGAAGTTTGGCTCGAATAAACTGTTTGCATGAGAGCAGTCTGAAATACGGTGTTATGGACTCATCAAATGATGCTCAGGATGAAAGGGATCAATGTGTTTGAAACTATTTCGAGACATGCCAGCAAAAATCGTGGCTTTAATAATCCAATAATCTTCACGATTAACTGCATGTATTGTAACCAAAGATAAGCATAATCCCAATAGTTAGATGCATCCACAATCATTTACAGCATATCTTCATAAAAAAAGGCTCGAAAAATTCATATGACACCCAGGCCCATTCATACGGGGTGGGTTTTTTGGTGTTCAATCCCCACAGGTAGATATTTTCCCTACATAAATTATTTATGAATTGAATTATTGAAATAAATGGAAATTAATCTACCTCTAAACTTTACACAAGCGGTTCCCGCCAGTGATGCCATATGGCACACTTAAAATATATTCAGGCCTATCACTTAGTAAGGAACAACTTATGGAATAATATAAATGCACTTTAGAAACTACTGTATTACTCTTCAATTTGGCATAATTACTTTTTTCAAAATCGAAATTCAAATAAATAATTTTTTGCAACTCGCTGACGTCTCGAGGCCATAATCGATTTTTTTCGAATAATTTTTCAATGATCACTTCCACTTACCGCTCACGCTTGAAAAGTTGATGGAATATTTACGCGTGGAATGCATCAAGTGATAGATCAAACATTTCTACGCACATAAAAAACAACAAGTTTGAGCGAAAAAGTTACAAAATGATTTTGGTGAACATTCGGGTAATGCGTTTTAACTGTGCCGTATGGCATCACTGGCGGGGATTGGGTTAATCAACTTTAACTTAACTTCTTCTGAAGAAATACTCATGAGAACCATAACTTCCTGATTACATCATATATTTTGTTGATAATGTGATTGATATGATCTGTACAATTTAAGTTTGAGTTCAATTTAAAATCCAAACTTGCTACACAGTTTTCAAACCAAAGCGATACACCACCTGAGGATATAGGTGGTAACGACATTATGTCAAACATTGAATGTGAAATCGCTAAAGCTTGTGTTTTGGATGCTTTTAATTTGAGAATATTCTTCTCCGTCCACGAATGAATTCTATCCAGATCTTCATTTATTCTATGTATAAGGTCCTCCAACAAATCTATCGGCCTCGACGATTTAACCTGCGCATCGTCTGCATAAAGGTGTATTAAAACATATTTACAACACTGAACTATGTCATTTATTAATATGCTAAAAAGTATTGGCCCAAGAATAGATCTCTACGAAACCCCGGATAATATTTTTATGAACAAAGTTTAAGCACAGTATATTATTTAAGCAAAAACAAACTTTTAAAGATACTCGATTATGGGAGCTGCGAGAAATTTAAATTTGGTTGTTTCTATAACGTTAGGACTCATAAGTAGTATAAAAATCGTTGTTTTAAGGTGTATTCGATGTTAATATTTTTTAACAATGAAACCGAAAAGATATAATCTTTCTTATTGGATCTAGATTTTTAATTTTTGTGATTACAATTTTACTTTTCGAGCTTTCTATCATTGAACTAAGTGAATCTCAACGTCATTCAAATAGTACTATGCATTTCTGTCCTTAACTCGAAAGGTAAATATCTAATTGAAAAAGGTTATAGGTAAAGTTAATTGCCGAAAGAAGGTATAATATATCCTGAAAATACCCCACTTTCCTGAAAATAGTGTTTTTTGCACTTTGAATTCAGGATAACTTAGAATGTAGAGAAAAACCAAGTTCTGATTCGAAAACAAGTTTGCTGTAAGAACCATGAAAGGAAAATGAAGTTGGGGGTGAATCGGACACTCATATGGAAAACTTCATTGGAGAAGGAAATTTAAGAATGACGAAATCAAAGTTTTCAGAAAAGATGTACTAGTTCATTAAAGCTCTATGTTATATCAGCGGTTACAAGAAAAGTAGGAAAGATTTGCTACTATAGAATTATAAAATGAGCTTTTCCGAACCATTAAGCAATTCAAAGGTATAATGATAGGTACTTAGAATAAACATGAATTAAAAAATCAATCCGATTGAGCTAATCAAAAAGCTTGTGCAATTAACCGCACAGCGCAATTAAAAGTCGATTATTAATTTCGACAAGTTATTTACTTAACTGCGTTTAATGTACCATGGATAAACAAAAAAAAAAAAAAACAAAAATCATTTCATCGTGATTTAGCAAAAACCATATAAATTACCTACATTTTCAATATTCTCATACTCCATTCAATTTAAATACAAATTACTGATTATGGGTAAATAAATTTGAAAATCATTTGACGTAAATAACTTGATGAAAACATATACATTTGTTGGTATCCGCATATCTAACTCGCCTGGGTCGTCCCAAAGCAATTACAACTACTGTGCAATTACCATCGACATATAAATAAATGACATATAATTAAGCCATTAAACAATAACAATGACAAGTACAACGATTGTTTTTAGATAATAATAACCCAGGTATTCGCATTAAAGAATTTTCGCCCCATTTAAAACTAATCAAATCAAAAATTCATGATGAGGAGAAGTTGAATGCCGTTGAAGGTTGTGCACGAGTTGGGAGTGAGATATCAATTATGGGTGGTACATACAGGTAAACAAAAATACCAATAATAATAGCAACAATGGAAAATAATTTGAAATTCATTTTGTTAAAAATGATAAAGCTACCGACTGCAATTGTTTTTCAACTTAATTACATTTTCAATTTTCCATTTGGAAGTTTTGAAGACCCCTTCCTCCACCTCCTCCGCAATTTTAAATGCAGACAAATTGCAAATTGTCATTTCATGCCATAAAGGCAAGCGAATGGCAAACACAATTGTGTGGGTGTAGGGCGGAAAAATTGCATTATTGCAAGTGAACACACAAAAGGGGTTTAAATGGATTTTGCCAGCTCCAAGCTCCACAAACTCAAATCGTGTCTTTAATTATTCAACACTGTGCAGCGCATCAATTAACAACAACCTTAGTTGCATGTACATTTACCCTATATTGTATGTGTGTTTGGTTGTATATGGGGTAAGGGCATGCATTGGTGGAAGTTTTACTGTGAGCATTGATGTTGATGGAGGGCCTTGACAGTTTTAGTTGATTAACCCCCGCTCAATGGCGAAATAATCATTACTTGCATGGTTTTGGATGATAAAAATTGAAAAGAGACTGGAATCATCACGGATTCCTGAAAATTTGTGAATTTTCTAAATAATAAAACTTTTTTGTATTCTTTCAAAGGTAATGTGTCTGATCGTGAAATTTTTTGCACTCTCAGCTTGATTTACAAAAGTATAAAGCAGCGTCAAGTATTTAAGAATTGAAAAGTATCGACAAAAAAGATGAAAATTTACTTAATTCGATTAGTTGCAAAATATAAAATGAGGCGATGAGAGTTCAAAATTTTCTAAACTATCGAAAAGTATAGGAAGAGTCGATACTGGTTGAATGATATGGTAAGATAGGTAATAGAAAGTATGGGAAAATTCAACACATTGTGACATTAATGTAGTAACACTATGCAAAAGTAATAATTTATAAAGCCTACACGGAACTAAAAGGATGCGAAGATTACACAAGCCGACAGTATCTCAGACCCAGAAACCAGACTATATAATTCAGAAGGTTTTTGATGCGCTGAATCCAACTTTGGCCTCAAAAATGCTTTATCAGCTTTTGAGATATCTTATCCTAAAAGTGCAAAAACACCGATTTTGCCTATTTTGAGGTTATGTAGCCTGGCGGAGTCTTCTTCTTTCAAGTAGCGTTGAGTTTGCTCAAATATCTTTTTTTTTCGCTGAGATATCGCATTTATAAGACGCACTTCAAGAATATTAGTAATGGACTACGGATACGGCTCCCAATCTTGATCGAAATTTGTTATACTTATGTATATTTATCCAAATGAAGAAAATCACTTTAAGCCTCAACGCTCTTAGGTTGAATCATGGAAAGAAAATTAAAAGCTTTAAGAGATATTAGCCTCGATCTCCTCCAATAGAAAATAAATCGACTTCCTTTATTAAAACTTCAGGCATAAGTTCATGGGTAAAACTTGCAAAAGCTCTTTGCAACTCTTCCTTTGATAATCTGGACAACAAGATCTCCAATTATACTTTTAAAAAATCGCAAAAATCCCTGGAACCATTGTGACTTATTCCGGTGTTTTTGGACGGGATTCGGAAATGACATCTATAAACTACGATCAAATTGTAATGACAGAATTAGTGATGAGCAAACCAAGACCAAGACCAAAACCATAAGCACACAGTGGTCCCAAAGAGTGTTTTTTATATCAAAATTTTTTGCCCGCTTGAGGACGCATTGTAGATAGATTTCAATGAAGGAATAATGGGGGTTTATGGGTAATTAAACAAGGACTCAAACCCGAAAAATCGAAAACGAGAAATTTATAAAAGTCTAAAAAAAAGTCTAAAAGATCTGTGAAACTTATTTTTTCAAAATTCACTCGGCTTTGTCCGGGTTTATAGAAATCTTAATATCTTGGGAACCATTAACCCGATTTGAATGATTTTTTTATGGGTAGATATATTGTTCGGCGGGATTTTGTGAAATTATTTTTTCAAAATTCCCTCGGCTTTGTACGAGAAGCCTTAATAACTCGGGAACCATTAGTCTGATTTGAGTGATTATTATTTCATTGCGTAGATATGTTACCCAACAAGGTTTCTAGCATTTATTTTTTCAAAGTTCCTTGGGCTTCGTCCGAGATATAAAAAATTCTTTATATCCCGGGAACCAATAACCTGATTTGAGTGATTTTTGTTTTGCGTATCTAAATTTATTGCCTGGTAAATTTCTATTGTATATTTTTTTCGAACGTCCGGGTAAATAAATTATACCCCATTACTTAACATTCGAGACGTTTCAAGGTTGCAAAGCCTTTCTTGAAGATAAATTTTATGGACTTGTATACAATAAGGAATTTTAATAATAAAAAAATAGTCAAAACAACTTTGATTTTTTACTATCCGGGACGTTTCCGTGGAAACTTTGGAAAAATAAATTATACAAAACCTCACTGGGTAACATATTTCGAAAAAATAAGATACACAAAACCTCAATGGGCAATGTATCTACCCATTAAATGTCATAAAAATCGGATGAATGGTTCTCGAGTTGTAGACTTTTATAAACTTTTCGTTTTCGATTTTTCGGGTTTGAGCTCCAAGAAAGGTAGTCAAAACGATTTGTTTTTTTAAAAGCGGTGACTTATTTTTTTCCTTGTTTATTTACCTATAAGCTCCCATCATTGAAATCTTTCTACAATGCGTTTTGAATGTATTGGAAATCGTTTTGTCCAGATTGTCAAAGGAAGAGTCTTATTCTGAAAGTGACGACCATGAGAAGTGATATAAAAAACACACTTTGGGACCACTGTGTAGCGGTCTTGGTCTTGTTCTTACACATTGAGTCTTGGTTTTGATATTGATTCTTGGTCTTGGTCTCGGTCTTGGTCTTGAAAAAATTTCTAAAGATTGTTGAGTATCCAAAATTTTCAAACCTTATTTTTACAAAGCAGTTGGGTTTTAAGATGCCAAATTTCGAACTGAGATATGATTTTATGCTTGAGAGGGGCGTGACACACCTATTAACTTTTAATTCGCAAAACTTAAAAGCAGTACTGGTCTTGATGATCATCGTAAGCAAGACCAAGACCAAGAACAAAGCAGTCTTGGTCTTGCAAAATTACCAAGACCAAGAAGCAAGATCAAGACTAAATTTGCTCATCACTAGACAGAATGGTCTGAGCAGAAATTGGCTTACCTACTGATGATGTCTTTATGACCTAACCTAGCATGTGCTCTAACTCGGCATGGGAGGCTTAAATAAAAAAAATTCATAAACAAAGACGACTTATTTTTCGTCAAGGAGTTTGCTTGAATTTTTTCAGAATTTTAGGACCTGTTGTGTGGCCGTAATGAGCAATTTAGACATTTTAACCCATTTTGTCGCCAAGACCAACATACGATTTTTCTGAATTTTATTTCAGAATATTTGAAAAGGTGCCCCGTAACATATCTTCTACTTCTGAAATATGTGCTCTCGCGCTTATTATCGGAAATATCGATTTTCCTAGAATTTTTAGATAAAACTACCTTCCCAACACCTTCTCGGGTCGAAATTTTTTTGTTCACCTATTGGGAGATTCATTTTAAAACAAAAAATTTCTTAAAACCTGGTTCATAGAAGGGGAGATTATTTTCGGATATGCCCATATGAAAGTGCTTTACAAATTTTCAGTACATTCTATGACGCCAAATATTTGAATAGAAGCTGAATCTTGGAATTCAAGTTAGTTCCTATTTAAATTTGATATTGCGAGGTACGAGTATTCAAAATGTTTTGTAAGCAAATCCTTAAAAAGTAGAGTAAGTTCGGGTAATTATTTTTCGCCAATTTCTACCAAAGTACTGGTAGTAGCTTAGTTTGGTCAATTAATTTATATTAGATCTTCTATTGTTTTTATTATTAGATAGTTTATGAACTAAAATATAAACATTTTCAAGCGTGTAGCCAGATAAATTGACAGTACCTAAAAATAGCTGAAAAAGAAAAGTGTCGGGTAATGTGGATCACTCTGTCTATTTCCTAAAGTAGTACTGTTATTCGCAACTCTTATTGACTAAAAGTCAAGTAGTATTATTTTAGATTAGAATTGCTATAAAATAGCTGTTATTAAGGAATATTTTTTAGTAAGATAAACCAAATTCATACTAACAAATGAATAAGTAATAAGGGATACCAAATCATACGCAAAATAGTACTCCATATTACTCAAACTCGGGTATCCTATACATGTAATTATCTTTTTAAGGTGTAATAGTAATCAGGGGTAGTCCACATTACCCGAACACATCACTTTTTTGAAATAATCATTTAATATATAAAAGCAATGTATCAATCAGACATGCTTATGCATTTTTCGTTGAACAATAGCTCTACAAATGCATTAGAGTTATTTGAATTTTATAAAACAGAGTTTTGAGGAAGTAATTGACTTATTCAGAGCGTACTTAAAAAAGTCAAATTGACCTCACAGCATAAGTAAGAAATTGCACTCGTGTAAGGAGCATAACAGAAAAGACGAAGAGCGTAAAAAATATGTTTTTCGAGCTTTAATATGCACAAATAACCATGTGGGTGCACCACATTACCCGCATAGTCCACAATACCCTAAATTACTATAATAATGATACAAACTAAATTCTTAAAATAAATCACTTTTACCCTAAAAACAAATAAGACCACAATTAATATATAAAATTTCTTAATGTGCGTTGATTAATTAAGATCACTGCTTACACGAAATAAAACTGGGTTATCCTAAGACAAAGACACAGTCCTACGTAACTGCGAGTTTGCACACATTCAACACATTTATCATATGTGGCTATAAAATTAATTGCATACATGTGCATAATTTGCTAAAAACGTCAGAAAATGAAGTTATTAAAAATTTATACGCACCGAACACGTACGAACGTGATATCTCTCCCCTTAAAAACTGCAATTAACTAACTGACAAATGGCTTTCGCAAATATTAACTTTTTGTGAAAAACTTTACAAAACTTCTAAAGTACCTTTATACATACTTATATCAAAAGTCATATGTTTCTTTCAGTAGTTGTGGTACTGTTTCATTTTCTTTATATTTCAACACAAAAATCAATTAAGTTGAGTTGAAAGTTTTGCCACATGAAGTTATCATACCCCCTACCCCCCTGAGAACCCACACAACTTACAATACGTATAAAAGTAAATAAAATTAATTATCAAAAGCTTTTCTTTTCACCATCGACGCAAAACAGCAAAAGAAAATGTCTAAAACAATTTGGCCATTAGCTAAATAACTTAAAGAACCCTCGTGTAGAATGGAAAGATTTTGTCCTTTTTTTGTACGACGCAAAGATTTAAATCTTTTGGCTTAAACTTATGCACGAGGAAAAGTGCAAAAAGACCTTCAAAATTTTACTCCTGGGGATTATTTAAAGGTAAAGTAAAGACAAAATATTCTTCCTGCCAGAATATTTAAGATTTAAGGCAACATATAAAAACCAATGGCCATTATTTGTTGTGTCCTCTTTGGTTTTCCCATTTCGTGGGTGGAAGTTGGCTTAATTGTTATGTTCCAAGAGATAATTACCCGCAAAGCCCATTTGTGTAGTAGGTATGAATTGTGTTGAGACTGTGTGAAATGATTTTAATTACAACAGCCTACGATAAAAGTAAAGTTTATTTACTGAGAAATGTGGCGCAGCTGCTGTTAAATGGAGTTTTTTCTAAATTTGAACTGAAGCTCTTGAAGTTCACTTGCAGAAGTGCTTCTGTTAGCGTTATTTATAATAATTGTGGCGGTCGGTCGGTGTTCGTGTTAAGTAACCTGAAGTGTGAAAGTTAAGTGACGCAATTAACTGAAATTTCACAAATTTGTGAAATCATTTATTTTAATGAACCAAAAATAATGCCGAAAACTTGAAGTAACTAATTATGATGATATAAAATGTTTTCCAAGCAAGAAACCACTTGAGTTTAATGTCCCTCACATACTAAGTTTGTTAATAATGAAAATGTCACTCAAGGGGAAATAATTGTTTTCTTCAAAAGCTAAAAAATTATCAAAAATCGAAAGGCGATATTTGTACATTAGTGTGAGCCAATTTGCCAACCGATCTCCGCTATGCCCCTATATGAAAGGAACCATGCCTCTACGTTCAACTTTAGTTCAGCGCATTTTCGATTGAAAATTTAACTGCATGAAATAATTTGACTTTCTATTTGTTCTCCTTAGGAATTACTTATTACATTTCCGTCAAAGATTTATGAGTGATGATATTTATTTTATAACAAATATCATTCCAGCTTATGATATTTACAGTCGAAACAAATCTGTTACGGTGGAAACGGGTAGGATTGGACATTCTAAAGTTCCATGAAAATAACTAGAAAAAAAATTTTTTTTTCGCAAAACTATACTGAGCACTTAGAACAGCTCTGTGAATTTTTATAACAATCTGAGAACCCAAATATGGTCACGCCCATTTTTAGTTCCAATCAGACTACGATACTAAGTATTATCTGTACCATGCATTAAGCTTGATCCGTATGACCGTGCTCATAATTTAAGCATGCAGATGCACAAATAGACGAAAGGGCCAATCAGAGTTCAGCTCAAAAGTCTGAAAAAATATAGGACTTATTTTATTTGGCTTTTGAATCCAATTTACCGCCATCCAAAATTTAACAACTAACCTTATGTACACAGAAAGAAAATTAGCAGTGTTTTAACAAAAAACATATTGAACAGTAAGCTCAAACCTACAATGTTATCTGATCCATGCTTGTTTGGTACCTTAAAATGTTAATCATTATCTGTTTCAAAAACAACTAAAAACTAGTTAGGTTGTAACCTTTGGCCTGGCCAAACATTAAATGCTGCAGTATTTTTAAAATTTTGCTTATTTGGCGCTAAGTCTTCTTGTCCGAGTTCACTCAGTTTTTGCTCAAAGTTTCCATTTATAGTTCTTAGTGTCTGAGTGAAATTTGGTTGGATTATCTCAAAAAACGTTTTCAGTATAGCGTTTTGAAGCTTTTGCTTATATGGAAACGCGATACAATGGGTTAATGTGTTCCAAAAGGTTAAAATGAAATCAAGCAAGGAACAATTTTCTAGAACATCTTAACCCAATATATCCCGTTTTTATGGGTCTTTTTGACACCTTTATACAAAAACTTTATTGGGGTAGGTTAGGTTGCGAGGGCATCGTTGGCATATATGCAAGCCAACTTCCACTTAAACCATTCTGCTGGTCTATTGTGATCCTCTTTAAATACGGTACATAGTTCTATGATACATATACAATAGTGTGTATTGAAATATATGGACGAGTTTTAAAACCCAATTCCACACTCAAATTATGAAAGAAGAAAGATAAACAACTCAGGAAATATAAATTTTTTGACTTTAAAATAAATTCCTAGCTGGCCAAATGGCCATTGTTTATAAAAACCGAGTGATTTTGCACTGGAGCCTATCTAACGGTAAATTTTTTTCCAAAAAACACCATAGATATCGATTCGTGGTCTAAAATAACTTATGTGTGCAAATTTTCAGAGAGATCGTATGACGTGCAGGAGCGTCAGCAGAGGAATAAGAAACGATTATCTTCAATGAAACGAATACTTTTTGTACTGGAGCCTATCTAACGGCAGATTTTTTTCCAAAAAACACTACAGATCTCAGTTTGTCGTCGAAAACAACTTATGTATGCAATTTTTCAGAGAGATTGTATGACGTGCAGGAGTGTCAGCAAAGAAAAAAAAGCACTTATTTTCAATCAAACGTTTAATTTTTGTACTAGAGTCCATCTAACGATTAATTTTTTCAAAAAAAAACTTGTGGTACTTGATTCGTCATAAAAAATAAACTATGCACCCAAATTTTAAGATTGGTGGAACGACATGTGGGAGTGTCAGCGAAGGATTAAAAAATGGTATACAGCCATTTCATGCCTATCGTCACAAGATCTGCCACACCCCTTCCGATTTCGCTGAAATTTGGTACATGGTAATCGTATTGCAGCACGGCGTATTTCATTTTCAAAATCTTTCGAGGAATTTAAAATGATGTAAATTACAAAAAAACCTTCATTATACGAAATATTGCATGTACTGAAATGTTCAAAAAATCATTACTCCTATACCATTAATGGTACCATCCAAATTTTAGATTCATTTGAAAGGTAATTTTGTCTTCTTTTCTAAAAAATTGTTTTGGAAGGTCGAAAATAGGTACTATAGCGTTTTTAGTAGTTTAGTACTAAAATAGTAGTAAATTTAGTAATTTTAACCAAATACAAAACACTTTTACTTGTGCGAATAGAATGATTCAATCCCTTTCTAAAAATGATCCAAACATAAAAATGAGATAAGAAATGTTCCAGCTATGGGCCATTTTCTGATCGGACCTTTTTTTATATTTTCAAAAAATCATAACTTCTACGCCTCGAGACATACCAATTTTCTCTTTTTTTTGACTGAAAGATTATTTTTTTTTTCTTTCGAAAAAAAATATTTTGTAAGGTAACAAAAGTGTACTCGGGCACGTTTTTTGTAGTTTAGTACTAAAATAGTAATAAATGTAGTACTTTTTATCAACTACAGCTTATAGCCTGATTCAATGCCTTTCCAAAACAGGTCTAAACATGAAAATCGGTTAAGAAATGGCCAAGTTATTGGTAATTATTTGACCAGAGTTTGTTACATTTTACCTATTTTTCGACTTTTTGCACCCCTCCACAAGCCACAAAAAAGATCGCAAACATTTTTTTTGCCATTTTTCAAAGTTTAAGCATGAAATGAAACCATGTACCATATTTCAGCGATATCGGAAGGGGTGTGGCAGATCTTGTTACGATAGGCATGAAATGGCTGTATACCATTTTTTAATCCTTCGCTGACACTCCCACACGTCGTTCCACCAATCTTAAAATTTGGGTGCATAGTTTATTTTTTATGACGAATCAAGTACCACAAGTTTTTTTTGAAAAAATTAATCGTTAGATGGACTCTAGTACAAAAATTAAACGTTTGATTGAAAATAAGTGCTTTTTTTTCTTTGCTGACACTCCTGCACGTCATACAATCTCTCTGAAAAATTGCATACATAAGTTGTTTTCGACGACAAACTGAGATCTGTAGTGTTTTTTGGTAAAAAATCTGCCGTTAGATAGGCTCCAGTACAAAAAGTATTCGTTTCATTGAAGATAATCGTTTCTTATTCCTCTGCTGACGCTCCTGCACGTCATACGATCTCTCTGAAAATTTGCACACATAAGTTATTTTAGACCACAAATCGATATCTATGGTGTTTTTTGGAAAAAAATTTACCGTAAGATAGGCTCCAGTACAAAATCACTCGGTTTTTATAAACAATGGCCATTTGGCCAGCTAGGAATTTATTTTAAAGTAAAAAAATTTATATTCCCTGAATTTTTTATCTCTCTTCTTTCATAATTTGAGTGTGGAATTAGGTGTTCGTTTTTCGATACACACTAATATACAATTAATTTAATCCAGTATATTGTATACAATCATCAATCTTATTGAAGCTTATTCATTGGTTGTTGGCTTCTATTCGTGTTAGCGGGGTCTATCTCCATAAGTTCTCGCATATCCTGAAAAAAGAAGGATCCAAATATTTTAAATCTTGTTTTTGCAAATGCAGGGCACTGGCAAAGATAATGTTGACTATCTTCTTCCACGTCGCTGCCTCCACAGCATCTACAAAGATCGTCAGTCTCAAACCCCATCTGTCCCAAGTGCCTGCATAGCGTAGTATGCCCTGTAACTACTGTTATAAAAGACTTTAATTCACTCTTGCTGTACTTTAAAAGCAATTTAGTAAACCTTATCTTAGGAGTGTTATAAATAGTTTTGGTCGTTTGATAATGGGTCGAGTTACCCCATCTCCTCATAATCTCCAAACCATTTTATCTGGCATTATCTTGCAATCGTGTGACGTGGTGGTTTAACAATATGATTAATATTCTCTGTAGGCAATACTGAGCCCCTCCCTCATGTGCCTTTTCATTTCCTTGAATATTTTATGACTTTGTACCCAGAACAGTTCTACATTGGTTATAATGGGTTAAAATATTCCACAAAACACAATATTATACAACTTCAAAAATTCATAACTTGATAACCGTAAAACGCACCACAATTTTGAGGACTGGAAAATAATTGTAATAAAATATACTTTTAAATAAAAATATTTTAAAAGAAATAAAAAGGGTGCTCTAAGCTCCAAAGGTTTTTTTCGACCAAAAATAAATTCTTTTTCAGTGTAGTTATTTCTTTTCAAAAACTCATTATTTTTTACAGAAACTCTGAAAATTTCATTAAAATCGGCTAAAAACCCGACGAGGTATAAATTTTCAAATATGGGAGTATCCAAAGGTTGGTCGCCATCTTGAAAATTTTCGAAATTTCGAAAAATCATTTTACCACAGTAATATGTGTGTCAAATACTAACTTTTCACCAATTTTCAGAGAAATCGGATATGTCAAGTCGAATCTTGGTCGATAACGCAAACAAAGTCTCAGTATGCTTGTCAAGTACTTCTGGATGTTGCCAAATTCGTTTGATGATATGATCGTGATGATAATTGAAAGGTTACGACAAGCAGCTTTTCAACAATTATTTTTTTTTTTGATTTTTACCCTGTTTTTGTAATTTGATTGGGGTTTTTACTAAAACACTTTGATTAAAACCATCAATGTCATCTAATCCATGCTTGGTTGGTAGCTAATATTAGTCAATTTATAGAGTTAGTTATTGACTGTTTTTTTTTTTTGGCTTGTATAGTACTAATGAAGTACCATAAATTTAGTTCAATAAAAATTTATCATATTAGTCAATTAACTTATGTACTTAGGTACAATTTTCAACTAAACGGAATCGTCAACTTTTTATTGAAGTGCGAGTTTATGCGAGCAAAGAAATAATTAGGTAAGTTTATTTATGTTAGTTGAAATGGAATAGAAAACAATTAACATAATTTAACCCCATTTCATTTTTAATAGTCGGTCTTTCACAGCCGCCGAAAAACTGATTGCAGCCTGACTCATTTAAAAGTTTTTTCCATAAGGTTTTCTTTCGCTTTGATTTTCCGTATCCCTTTTCTAAATTACTAAATTTAGCATCGAAAATTCAATTCCAAACTTTTTTGTACCCACATCAATCTATGACTGACTCTACTCCACAAAAAAAAGACTGCAAATTAAAGTCACTTCATCATATCAGCGAAGGAGTCGAAAAACAAAAACTTTATTTTGACAGCGAGTAATTTACGATTTTTCCAAAGCCAAATAACAAACCGAGATATCGGGCCAAGCACTGAATTCAAAATAAAAACCGTTTGGAAAATTTGTTAAATTGCCAACAATTTAAAACAACAACAACAACAACCCACATAACAAAAAGGAAAATAAAAAGGTGGCCGAAAAAAGCAAAAAACCAACAAAAACAAACATTGAATGTACGAAATGAAAATGTGGCCTGCAGAGTGTGTAAATCACATGAAGGAAAGCAACAAAGATAAATTACAATGGGAAAAAGAGTACTGAATTAAAACGGAATAAATTATCAGGCTAAAACGCGAGTTAACTTTATATTAATTACGATTTATTTTTATTTATTTTTTTATTTTTAAACTAATTTTACAAGCTAAATTTAAAACAAAACTTAACTCTACTGAAGTTAAATTGAATCTGTTCTTTCTGAAGAATTCATAAAATATATTGAGTGACTTTTAATAATTTTCTTTTGTTTTATTTTCTTTGTTTTTTTTATTCGTACCATATCAAAGTGATATGATACTCAAAGCAAATCGTACCACGGATGTGTAGCAGACGCTTGGTCAGCATTTTGCTGCTGTAAATTCTGAAGATATTTTTGTTTATTGCGACACCGAAATGTGTGGTGCCAGCTCGGTAGGAATCGTTAACATCTGTTTCGTTAACTCTTCCCCCTTTAAATGTGGACGTCCTCGTTCACCTTTGGAATTCTCCGTTAGTATTTCTTGAAATCTTTCCTTATGATCATTTTCTGTAGATTTTAAATTTACTGTTTTTGATATATTGCATAATTTTCGCTTTATAAGGAGGCATCCCAGAATTATGATAACCACTGTTATGAGCGATGAATTTGTATAAAACTTCCACTCTATATCTTCGTTTATCAATTCTATTTTTTCTGTGTTGTTCATATTTAACTCCTTCATGAGTTCGAGGGACAGTATTTCTTGAGTTGATGAGTAGATTTCTTTTGTTTGAACAACGGCTGGCATTGGTTCGAGCATCACTTTATTGGAGGAGATGTATTCTTCATTGTTTACAATTACTGTGAGATTTTCATATTGTATGATGAATGTTCCGGTCAGATTAATGCTTTCGTTGTCAATTTTAATTGATCCATTAAAATTATTTAAAAGAAGAGTACCGGGGCTAAGTTCCTCTATCATTGGAATATGCTGGTTATTCGTTATCGAACATGAAGTCGTTTTTCCTTGTAAAAGTTGTACGGTGCAGCTATCTTTATTTAATGTAACAATACTATTCTTGTTGCAAATAGATAAATTATTAAAAGTCTTACAATTTTGTGTTATTCCGTAAATTTCATTATTACATCTTATGATATTTTCATATGGTATTTTCATAATGATTTTATTTCTTTTTATTGGTTTTAATTTTATTACCTTACAATTTTCTTTATTTGTAATAGGCAAATTAATAAGAAACATTATATTGGTTGTATTTGATGCAACCTTTACTTCGGCAAATTGAAGTGATTCTTCTATATTTATAATGGGTATTTTATCATTTTCAATAACTTTTTCCAATTCAAAGATTTCCTTATTTGATAACAAAAATGAGTTTATAATGTTGGCCTTTGCCCAATTAATTCCATTTTCAATGTTTGTTATTTCATTTCTTAACATTTGTAACTTAAATTTCAAATTCATTCCTATAACTAATTGTGCAGTATCACTGCTCTTAAAAAATGATATAATTCTATTATTACTTTTTGTTATGTTATTCATTCTTTCAATTAAATTTTTCTTAATAACAACTTGTTCGTTATTATTGTCTAACAACTTGTTTATATAACTTTGAATAACGATAAGGTCATGGTGGTCAGGACTTCCTGCCAACCATTTCCATGCCTTTCCTAGTTCATCTAGGGCTCTTTTATTGGTTTTTGTTGGTCGGATGCGATTAATACAGGATTCAATTTGAGTTATTTCTTGCTGGATGAAAGGAAGGAAGGGATTGTTGATGTGGATATCGGTGTTGACAAAACTTGTTAAATTTTTTAAACTTTCTTCGTAGGTTGCCATTTCTATAACGTGGATTAATTTAAAAGTTCCCTTTTGGATCTTAGAAATTCCGATTTCGAAGGTTACTATTGGAGAATTCGTATAATCCAAAATCCGATATTCAGCTCTGCATAGAGCGAACAAAAATCTGAAATGTGTAAATTCAATTCCGAATTAAACTTTTGTGAATTATGTTCCCTTTCATTGTTAAAACTGTGCTTGGATTGTTTTCTTTAACTATTTCTTTTCTATATCTCGCTGAACCTTTATTTCTCGGTTTTTTATCTCTTCTCACATAAATGACTTGTCCTTCAATATAATCTTTATATGAATCCCGATCTCTGTTGTGGTAGTTTAAATCTGCTTCTTGTTTTTTCGTTAGGTTCCCTATATTGTTTTGTCTAAATTGCTCTAAAAGTTCCTGGTCAGTTGTTACTCTTGTGCCAAAAAATGCTTCTATAGGTCTTGCATGCGTCGTAGAGTGAATGGAATTGTTATATTTATAGAGTGTTTGGTGTAAAAGGTCAGAAAATGAGGAAAATGTTTTTTCCGCCTTGACGCATCGTAACATTTCGCTAAGGGTAGAATGAAACCTTTCCACTTGTCCATTGACAGTGCTTACATATGGAGGGGCTCTAAAGATCTCTATTCCAAATTGGTCTTCTAGCATAAATTTTATCGGGGCTGCTGCTAATGATTTCTCGTTGTCAATAACAATACTTTTTGGGAAACCAAATGCTGTAACTAATTCTCTTAGAGGTTCTTTAATATCTTCCACCGCTCGTGAATTTACTATTTTTGCCATTGCATATTTTGAAAACTTGTCGATAGCTGTTAATATCTTTTTATTGTCCATATAGTATAAATCTATATGCACTATCTGTCCTGGGAATTGAGGGATTGGAGTAGCTTTAAGTATTGGCTTATTCGGGTGTCTTTCGTACTTTTGCTCTTTGCAGATACTACATTGCATTACTAGTCTATTAATTTTTGTTTGCATATTGGGGAAATAAAATTTCTTTAAGAGTTGTACTTTGTTTTCTCTACTATTCCTATGGGCTCGTTTATGTTCCTTTAATATTTCAGTCTCCTGTGCTGTTTCGTCAGTGAGATCAATAATTTTATCTCGTGCATATCTGATTTTGTAATTCCTAAAATAAGTTGGATAAATTTCCTGGATTTTTCCCAAAGTTCTATCGTCAGTGTAGATTCCATTAACTACAGATGGGTTCAAGGATTTTTTTAGAACACTAATAAGATCTTGTTGTGAATATTCTGTTTGGGTTATAGTGTGCCTATGATATGTAGGAAAAACAATTTCAAATTTGTAAGTAGGATCATTGTCTAAGTTCAAAAATATTTGGTTTTTGAAAACGTTTATAGGTGCGTTTGCAAATTGAATTAGATTATGTGATGAACTCTCATCACTATGTTGGGTAGCTGTCAAAGAATTAATTTGCGGTGGTCTGGAAAGGGCGTCAGCAACAACATTTGTTTTGCCTGGTTTGTATTGAAGAACATAATTATATTCTTCCAATGTCGCTTTCCACCTTTTCATTTTGCTATTATTGTTTTTATTGCTAAGAGCATATGTCAATGGTTGGTGATCTGTTACTATTTTGACTCTAGCTGAACCATATAAATAATTTCTTAAGTTATTCAAAGCCCAAATTATCGCGAGCATTTCTTTTTCATTCGTCGCATAATTTTCTTCGGCTTTATTTAATGTTCTTGAAATAAAAGCTATTGGTCGGTCGCCTTGGGATAAGACAGCACCAATTGCATAGTTTGATGCGTCCGTGGTCAAAGTAAATTCTTTGCGAAAATCGGGATAAGCTAGTATAATATCTTGACTGATTAATGAGTTTTTTATTTTATCAAATGATTCAATGGCAACATCATCGAGAAAGATTTCTTTTTTCTTTGATTGATTCTTAGGCATATTGCCATCTTCCCCCCTTAAAAGGGCTGTCAGGGGTTTTGCTATTTTTGAATAATCTTGTATAAACCGACGGTAATAACCGGACAGACCTAAAAATGATCTAAGATCTCTGACGGTTTTTGGTTTCGGGAAATTAAGTATAGCTTCTATTTTTTTCGGATTTGTCTTAATACCGTTATCTGATATAATAAAACCTAAGAATTCAACTTGTGTTTTGAGAAATTCACATTTGTCTAGTTGAACTTTCATATTTGATTCCTCCAAAGTTCGAAATACTTTCGCTACATTTTGAAGATGTTCCTCTTCATTCTTTCCGAAAATGAGTATGTCGTCTATATAGACGTAACATATTTTCCCTATATGCTCTCGTAAAATATCGTCTAGAGTTCGTTGAAAAATGGAGGGAGCATTTTTGAGTCCGAATGGGAGTCTAGTGAATTCGTATTTTCCATTACACACGGAAAATGAAGTTTTTTCAACGTCCTTCTCTTTTAATGGTATTTGGTGGAATCCACTCTTGAGGTCGATGACCGAAAATAGTTTATTGTTCCCAAGTTGTGTCAAAACATCATTAATCTCGGGTATGGGATATCTATCTGCTATCGTTACTTGATTTAGTTTCCGATAGTCTATCACGAGCCTAAATTTCCTTATTCCGGAAGAATCTATTTTTTTGGGTACAACCCAAACTGGAGAGTTATATGGCGACCGAGAAGGTCGTATAATGCCATTAGAGAGTAATTCATTGATTTGTTTCTCTACCTCGTCTTTGAGGGCAACTGGGTAAGGGTAACTTTTCGAATAAACGGGATCTTCCGTTGAAGTTCTAATTTCACCTTTTACTCTGGTTGTGTACGTCAGTTTTTCATCTGGTTCTAAAAATAATTTACGGAATCTTCTTGTGAGTTCCTTAATTGATTCTTTTTGTTTTTCCGTCATATGATCCGTTTTGATAGAAATATTATTAACATCTTGTGAAATCTGTTGATGTATTTTAATTTTTCTACCATTTTTAATAAGCATATAATTATATTCGGTGTATATAATTGCGGATAATTGCTTAAGGCTGTCATTTCCTATTATTGCATGGAAGGATTTAAGTGTTGGGAGTAAAAAGAATTTAATTGGAGTGCTAGGTTCACCGAAAAGATTTGCATAAACATGATGTGAGATTTGAATTGGCCCTCCTATTGAGTTGGCAAAAAATATTTCATCATTTTCCTTTGGGTTTTTTATTAAATTTGTCTGAATGTAGTTCTTGTTGGAACCTGTGTCTATTAGTATCTTTATAATATTTCCGTTATCTAGCTTGCATTTTATAAAGGGTAATGATGATTGGTTTAACCTAAAAAATGTATATCTGTATATTCTTCTGTTTGCAATTGTTGGACTTCCTGAACTTGTTGCACAACTTGCTCTGGAATTTCTCTCATATAACTTTCTAAATTTTGTTCATAAAAATTATTGGTATTTGCCAATTGCGGTGGATATTCTGAATTTGTTTCGACATGATGAATTTGATCGTTGTTATTATCCACCAGATTTGATGGATGCTGTTGTTGAGTTTGAAAGTTATTTTGTGTGGTTTGTTCATAAATGTAATTGTTTGGAATTGGGAGTGGATGTTGTGGATAAACATGGAAATTCCTTTGCAACTTCGGTTGTTGCTGAAAATGTTGCGTAGGTTGTAAAGGCCTTTTCCCTTGAAATTGATTAGGTCTTGGATTGTTCATATAGTTAACATTTCGGGTTTTAATAGTTTGGTCAATTTCCATAGGTTCGGGTCTAGGTAGAGGTTTGGGTGCAAAAGGACGTGGTGGTGGTTGGTTATAAGCATAATTTTGTCTTATTTGTTGTGGTATAAAATTGGGATAATGGTATTGTTGGATTGGGTTAACTGGATAACGTTGGTTTGGAATAGAATTTTGTGGGAAATATGTGAGTTGTGGATAAAATGGTGTGCGTTGGATTTGGTTAACTGGATAATGTTGGTTTGGAATAGAATTTTGTGGGAAATATGTGAGTTGTGGGTAGAATGGTGTGCGTTGGATTTGGTGGCTACGTCGTGGGGGTAATGGTGGTTGAGAAGGTGTGTTGTATTTCTTTGTGTTAGTGTTTACATTGTGGGCGTAATTCGCTCTAAAATCTTGATTTTCTAATTTTTGGCACAAATAAAGAGCTTGAGGTAAATCTGCAGGCTCTCTCATTCCTAAAAGTCTGGGCATGTCTCCGTTGAGACCTCTAATGAAAGTGTCGAGGGCTTTGTCTCTATAAGTCTTTGATAAAATATTCATAGCTTCGGTACCTACTTCAAGGGACGCGAGTTTATTTAAAATAAGAGATAGGCATGAATAAACTTGCTGGTAGAATTCCTGCACAGTTTGCCTATTTTGGACAAGAGATGTCATTTGATATTCCAAAGTTGTGACGTCTCTCTTGTCTGCGTAGTGGGTAATCAAACATCTTATAATACAGTTCCAATTTAATGGAGTGTTATACGATTCTAGCACATTGTCTGCCTGTCCTGTGATTTTGTTTCTAATTTCGTTCAGTATTCCATAGTATTTATTTGTCCCTCTAATTGGTTCATATAGTTGTAGAACTCGTTCAACGCTTTTTTTCCATGAGGTGAATTCACCTTCATTTCCTGCGAATCCCCTAAGGCCTCGGACAATGTCTGGTATTTTGTCTAAGTCTCCCATATTTCCTCTATGCTCTACATCAATAATTTGATCAACGCCGCTAAATTGGTCTGCGTTTGGGTTTATTATTGACGAAACTAATTGTCTACCTTCTCTTTGTAAGGTTGCAAATGCTATACTTGCTATAGCTTGTTGTAATTCTTGAGACATTATTAAAGGTTGTGGTTGTTGATTTTGAGGTGGTTGATCTTGGGGTTGTTGAGGATTTCCTACAGGCGGATTAGGGTTTTGCTGAGGAACAGGAGGATTGGGGTTTAGGATGGGTGGCCGCAATAAATTGTTTTGATTAGCCATATTGCTCTTTGTTCTTTTTAACTAAATTCAAAACTTTGATTCCGATTCGATTTAAACCAGATGATCACTAGGGCAATTCTATATTTGAAAAATTTAATCAAGGACGTTTAATTTAAGTTCAGTTGTTAAACAATTCACATTGCTAAAATCACTTAAAAATTTATTGCTATTTGAAGCACTTTTACTCAATTTAAAAATTTAATTAAATTTAACTCTAGCTTTTAGTTTTAAAAAAAAAAAATTAATCAAGGAAATTTAATTTAAATTCAGTTGTTAGATAATTCACTTTGATGAAATCACTAAAAAATTTGGTGCTGTCTGAAGCACTTTTATTCAACTTAAAAAATTTTAATTAAATTTAACTCTAGTTTTTAGTTTCACTTAAAAATTCTTAATTATTCTTTTTCATTTGGATAGTTCACTTAAATTCAAATTTTTCTTATATTTTTTTTATTGAAATTACTTAAATTCTAAATTTTCACTCTTAAAAAATAAAAAATTGTATTTTTCCTTACATTAGAAGTAACATTTTTTGTTGGACTCCACACCGATTCCTTCGAATAATCCTTTTTGTCCGCTGGTTGACGGTGACTCAGGTTCGTTGAAAATCGTTAATGCTGTGGCTCCTAAGGGCTGATAAGCTCCAAAAGATTTTGTGTCCTTTTTGTTTTAGTTGGGCGCCAGTTAACTTTATATTAATTACGATTTATTTTTATTTATTTTTTTATTTTTAAACTAATTTTACAAGCTAAATTTAAAACAAAACTTAACTCTACTGAAGTTAAATTGAATCTGTTCTTTCTGAAGAATTCATAAAATATATTGAGTGACTTTTAATAATTTTCTTTTGTTTTATTTTCTTTGTTTTTTTTATTCGTACCATATCAAAGTGATATGATACTCAAAGCAAATCGTACCACGGATGTGTAGCAGACGCTTGGTCAGCATTTTGCTGCTGTAAATTCTGAAGATATTTTTGTTTATTGCGACACCGAAATGTGTGGTGCCAGCTCGGTAGGAATCGTTAACATCTGTTTCGTTAACTCGCGCAAATAAACGAGGCAGTCAAAAAATAAAAAAACCAGAGACTGGTATGGTAGGGTGTTAGAGAAAAGTTGTGTATTTTGGAGTTGATTGTGTGCAAAATTTAATCAAAAACAGAAGTTAAAAAAAAGAAATGAAATAGAGATATTTTATTTTGTTTATACAACTTTGACAAACTGTCTTTGATTGTGAGCGAACAATTTGGAAATTTAATTACAATACGCAGCCAAAACAAATTGTAGAAGGAAACTTTGGCTTATCACTTTGTTGGTAGCGAGCATTATCTATGCCTGGCTATTTGAGTATTTAATTAAACAAAATATCATTTTAGAAAAATGTTTCCTTGTTGGTTACTCTGACAAAATAATTTAATTAAATGAGTACCAAAATTTAATAATAACACAGGTTTACAAAAAAAAAAAAATGTCATGGCGTTTTGACCAGACTATGTGTTTCCTAGGGACTTTGACGTCCTGAATCCGAATCCCGGGTCCGTTTTTTTCCTGAACGTCTGAGAAAAAAGATTTCAAGGTCATATGGAGGTCAAAATGGGGTTCATGTGTCATTTAGTGATAAATTCTGAAACTAATTTTTAATCATTGAGCTCTTAGATCTTAAAAAGAATATGTAAGCAAAAAGAGTATCTCGGACCTAGTTTCAAAGATATAGCCATCGGAAGATCAGAATATATATCCTCTATGAAAACCGCTATAAGTTGGGAACCCCTGAATGGATTTGGAAAATATTGGTGTCATATGAAAGGTATTTTATTGTTGTTGTTATTGTTGTTGTTATTTTTGTTGTTATTGTTGCTGGTGTTGCTGATTTATTTGTTGTTGTAATTAAAAAGTTTCACAAAATTTCAAAAAAGCTCATATCTCGAAAATTATGAATCCAATTGAAAATATTTTCAAAATATTTTTATAGGCTGTCAAAATGGCTTTCATATGACACCAATATTTTACAAATCCATCCAGGGGTTCCCAACTTATAGCGGTTTTCACAGAAGATATATCCGGATCTTCCGATGGCTATATCTCCGAAACTAGGTTCGAAATACCCTTTTTGATCACATATTCTTTTTAAGGACTAAGAATTCAATGATAAAAAATTAGTTTCAGAATTTTAGCGAATTTATCACTGAACGACACATGACCTCCATATGACCTTGAAAAATTTTTCTCAGACGTTCTGGAAAAAAACGGACCCAGGATTCAGATTCAGGACGTCAAAGTCCCTAGGAAACACATAGTCCGGTCAAAACGCCATGACATTTTTTTATTTTGTAAACCTGTGTAATTAGCAGATGATGCTAACGAATTTTATACTATTTAATATTTAAGCAATTTTATTCGACGAAAAAAATACTTGTTAACCCTTTCGGTTATTCCATATAGCATAGTCGCTTTTCAACGTCTGCTTGAAGTCAAAAAAACTAAAAAGTTAATTTTTTTTTTAATATTTCTTAATTTTCTCGAGTGTTTTGAGTACAAGATAAAAAAAGAATTATATTGATAGGTGGACGCAGTAAGCTGTATGACCAAAAAAAATGAACAACAATATCCAATGATGTATTTTTGCAAAAAAAGATCACTTCATACTTTTATAATTTTTTATTAAACAAATAGTTTTGATTGGTAATTTTATCTATGTCTTTAAGAAGCTGAATATTGGTTTAACAAGTGTAAAAAAATTTAGACCTCCTACATGGTTAAATCATGCTGTACGAATTTTTTTATGTCGCATTATGCCGTAAGGCATAGATTTTATCCAAAGGTGCTAAAATATTTCATTTGGTTGGAAAGAACTGCATTGGTTGGAGGCTGTTTTTATTCATAAATTTAGTGACTAATTCAAATAATTACAGTTTTTGAAGAGTTTTTGAAGTTGGAAATAACTTCCGTTTTTCAAGCAGAGGTCCTCGCTGTAGAGTTATGTGATAGAAATTGTCTATGTACGGGCACTTCCGGTTCCGACAAATATATGCTTTTCCTCGGACAGTCAAGCTACTCTAAAATCTTAAATAATGTTTTAAATTTATTCAAGGATTGTTTGAAAGTGATTTGAATTTCTTGAAGCCTTATCCAGGAGAAATTATATGACTTTAATTTGGAAACCAAGACACGAGACTAAAATGCATTGGTCAGCCGTTTTTCAGTTCCTTATTTTTGCTGTACTGACAAGATCCTTCAGTTTGGACAAACACCCAATTGAAAAGACCAGAGTTTATGAATAGACTTTAATAAGAGAGTTTGCGGTATCAATATGGAGCCTTGCGGTATATATGTGGCATTATTGCTGCCACCCTAACCTAAACTTTCTGTGGCCAAAAGAGGGGCAAAATATACTTGAACAACACCTTTAAAAATAACTTAATACGGAAATGAGACGAAAATAGCCTTATCAACTAGTGAGGAGCCTAAAAAAAGTTTCTGTCTGCAGCAGACAAAAAGACTTATCTATGGTGGAAGCAATTTTAAACATTAGCAGAAAAACGTGTAAAAGCCTCGAGAACCACGCAAACTCGTAATAGTTGTCAAAACCAATACGAACTTTGACAGTTTGACGAGTTTTTCGATGCTTGCACACGCTTAAAGCAATACCCTAAATGTCAGGACACTATATAGGTACTAATTTACTACCCAAAAAGATGAGCCCGGTAAACAACGATATCAAGAGGGCTTGGTAGCAGCAGAGCATATACTAAGTACTTACCCTGCAGTGATGAGACGCAGAATTAAGTACCCAGATTCCGAGTTTCTAATTCCACTGCAGTGACGAAATCTATAAACAGTCTAGAGCTGTTCTGATTGGGAAAGGGGTTGTACAAAATATTTTTTAGATCGTGATGAAATTCATAGCTTTAAAATAATAATAATCAATTTGGATGCTAATAATGATTTATTTGGTGAAAATTAAGATGCAAAAGTTCGGAATGAGGTCACACACCTATAATTTTAAAAAATCCCTTTAAAGTCCGATTTATATGGAATGAATATAGAAACCCTGGAGCGCTCCAAGCTCATAATAATCAAAAAAATCCAAATTGTTTGCTCTTTTAGGGTTAAGTGTAGGGTATTTTTTATTCGGCCTCGACCTATAACATGGCATAACACCTTTATAAAACTTTTTTACTAGAAAATCATTAATATGATATGATTCCATATGATATTTAAGCACAAAATCATTGGAATTATATTAAAAATTTAAATGTAAATTTTCGAACTTTTATTACCTTATGGTACATTTCATGCCATATGACATGACTCCCAAAAAGCACTTTTGAAACAAACATTTTTAAAAATTATTTTCAATTATTGTTTAAATGGCTCTGAATACATAGTAAGAAAATGGACAGTAACGATTTTTAAAGTCAAAAGGTAAAAAGAAGTTACGAAAGGGTTAATAGTGACTCAATAATTTGTTGGTTGGTATAATATTTAAAAATATCAATTTAAAAATAAAATGATAATTATGTTTAGAACCATATACATAAGTATTACATAAAGTAAACCCAAACTAGAATTACTTAGATTTGTTTTGCTTGGCCCAGCTAAATTTTCTCAATCCTCCCAAATGTAATAGAAGTAATTTCGTCATTTCTTACCTTTAAAACAATAAATAGAATTGTTCAAAATTTTGATATTTTTAATTTTTGAAAAAAGTCTTAAAATCTTATATTTTTTATATGATTATTTAATTCAAACAAATATGCGTCGGAGCATACAACTTTCTGAGAAACCTGAATTTTGAAATTTTTTTTTTCTGCATACTTCTTTTCCTAATGAATAAGAGCGATGTAACTTAAAAGCTTTCAGATTCACATAGATACGAACAACATTCAGTCGTGTGACGTAGGGATCTGGGGGTGTTTTTTTTAAATTTTTTGTCATAGTACCCCACTTATGTTAAGAGACAATTCAACAAATTGAGGCATATCAATTTTATATTGGTTTTTTCGGTGATTGGTATTTGTCGCAAACTTTTTTTTGATTTAGTTTTCTTTGAGTTCGTTGTACTTGCAAATGTTTGAAGAAATGAGAATTAATTGATTAACAGTTCGTTGAAATTGACAGCAAACATGTCAGGAAACAAATGAAGTTAGAAAAATGTCAACGAAAACTCAAGGAAAAAAAATATAAAGAAAAACACATAACAATCAATTAGATTTTGCAAAGGATATGTGGCAGTGTCAATGAACGGGGCCCCATACGTCAACAATGAAGTTTTGTATAGGACGTATGACTAAGAATTGTGTTTTATAAAATAAAAAAAGATAAATAGATAATATACATTTAAAGAAAATTTAATTTTTGACTAACTTTATACCACGAAAATACCACAATTACAAAAAAAACCCAACTAAACAATCAAAAATGCAAAATCTGAAGGAAAAGACTTTGCATATGGAATTATCAAAGCTCGAGATATCGTTGTTTGACTGTATAAGCTGTCTTTGAGTTATTAATTCATTTGATGTGACAATTTATAGATTTTAGTTTTTAATTAAGAAAAAAAAAAAAAAATTGATAATTTTATGCAATAAATTTTATCTCTTAACAAACAATAATGATAAACAACATTTTTTTTGCATGCACGAGTACATATATCAGAAAAATATGTTGGTGACACTAGTGAAACCTGTTGATTTTTTATTGCATTTATTTTTTAATTGAATGTTTCTTGCAATTACTCAATAATTAATTAAAATGTTTTTATTATTTGTATAGGTGTGTATGTATTTATTTTTGTTTTTTTTTTCTTATAGAAACATCAGTTACGAGTAAAAAAACTAATTAAAATGTTAACCAGGTTAATGGATTTTACAACAGCTATTGAATGTTATGACCCCATTTTCATGAAATATGGGTATTGATCGTTTTTGAATGTATACAAAGTTTATTTTTATAAAAAAAAGTAGTCACGGTGTTACCTTTGGCCTGGCCAAGCACTAAATACCCTACACTGCACTATTTTGAAAATTTTGCTTGTAAGGGAGATGCCACGACTACTTCTCCGAATTCTGATAGCTTTTGCTCAGATCTTGCACTTACTGTTCTCAGTGTCTGAATTAAATTTGGTTGCAATATCTTGAAAAACGCTTTCAATATGGGTGATTCTTAGATAACTGTGCTTTTTCGAGTTGTAAAATTGGCAGATATTTTTTTTGGATTTTTGCAAGTTTCTTCATGCTATCTTATGTAAACACACTCTTAAAACTCACCTTTTAAGTAGATCAACTACAAGTGTGAATTTACGGCTTTGAGGTCGAAATTAAGAAATTTTGCTGCCACGTTTGTGACCAAATTGCCACGTTTGTGACATTTTAGCCACAGTATGGAAAAATGATGGTTTTGAAGCGTTTTAATGAGAGATATATTGCATATAATGACAAATTTACACTTCAAGACTAATTTTGCAACAGTGTCATGTCTCCGGTGGTCCATTTTTGTTATCCCCTACCGCCCTAAATATCAACTATGGTTTTCTTTCCTCTGTTTTTATAGTCGTTTATGGTGGATTAGGATCTCCTAATTACGAATCTGATCTTGATTTTTTTCTATTACATCAGTATCTTTAGTTATCCTTGCTCAAAAGTGAAAAAATCACAGTTTTGAAATATACTTAACAAAAACAGCAACAAGTAAAATTATTTTTTGCCAATGGATTCAGACAGCCAAATTTATTGTCAACAAGACATAATTTACCGTTTTTCGATTGGATTTCTAGTTTCCGAGTTATAAGCCTTTAAAAAAAGGATATCTCTCAATAACACACAAAGGATTTTCTGGACCGAAAAATTAACAGAAATGGTAAGTTTTATTATTTTCGTCAAAAATACATTTTATCACGAAAATTTTAAGCTCTTGCAGACTAAAATCGGATGAAAAAATAAGGCTCTATTGTAGATTTAGTGAATGAACAGATGAAATTTTGATTCTGTTAATTTGCAAAGCAGTAGTTTAGTAGGCTTATTCACTAAATCTAGCATAGAACTGTCATTTTTCATGCGATTATAGTCTGCAAGGTATCGAAATTTTTGTAATTAAATATGTTATTGATAAAAATAATAAAACTTGATTTTTTGTAACTTTTGGGTCTCGAAAATCTTTTGTATGTTATCGAAAGATGTCCTTATTTTAAACGCTTATAACTCGAAAGCTAGGAATGCAATTGAAAAACGGTAAATTATGTCTTGTTGACAATAAATTTTGCTGTCTGAATCCATTGACAAAAATTAATTTTACCTGTTGTTGTTTTTGTTCTATAGCTTTAAGTAGATGTCAAAACAGTGATTTTTTCACTTTTGAGCAAGGATTACTCAGGATTCTGATGGTGTAGAAAAATTTTTATATTAAAAACATAATTAATAGCCTTCAACTTAACATCTGTATACTCAAACTTTATATCGAAATATGTTTTTTGCAGACTGATAAAAAGTGCCACGTTTGTGACATTTTTGATGCGCCACGTTTGTGACATTTTTGTAGTTTATCGCTCATTGTAAAGCACGCTTTTGAGTTCAAGATTTTTCCGAAAGAATTTGGGGTCATGTATGCAAATCCTACAAAAAAATTGTTTCATGCATAAAATAAAATGTACTACCTGGGAGTGCCGAGTGCCACGTTTGTGACCATAATTTTAAAAAAAAACTGCTTTTGTTTATAAACTGCCCTATAAAACGCAAACAGATTTCTTTTTGGACTCGTCTTGTCATGATGACCTTTGGGTGATGGATAGTGATCAGAACTAATGCATATGTATTGCAATCTATTGACTGAAACAGTAGTACCATGCAGTAGTAGCGTAATGCTTTCAAGAAATTTTTTTTTTCCAAAACTAGGGGACAGTTTTCAATTCGAAATTGTGCCCTCTAAAAATTATTTAAAACTGCAGATGAGCTCAGAATATTGTAGCCTTAAGTATTTACTTAATATGTGTAGTAACTTGTTTTCTGTTCTATTTCCGTTTTTTGGTCGTTTTTCATCGTTTTGTGTATAAAAAGTAGGGGTAGGACATGCCACGTTTGTGACATTTGGGGTATATTTGCAAACTTTCAAAGTAGACCAATAAATATTTGGTGGTAAAATTGATGCGCTCTATTAGAAAAGCATAGTTTCTAACTTATAGCGTAATTTTTTGTGAAAAAAAGCCTACTGTATAGGAGAAATCGCCAGAGGACACAAAAAGTACAGTTATCTGAGAATCACCCATATAGCATTATGAAACTTTTGCTTATATTGGAGGTGCCACGGCCTGTTGTCTGAGTTCATCTAGTTTATGGTTAGAGCTTTCATTTGTTGTTTTTAGTGTCTGTGCCTCGCCCTTTTTTCCGAGTTCGCTAATTTTTGCTTAGAACTTGAGGTTACCATCTCTAGTATTTTGGATGGATTGTCATGAAAAATACACTACACTACTTCCTGGATGTACGTCATATGTCTCAAAATTTCGAATCAATCATAATTTGGATCTCAGATCTGATAGGAAAAACAACCAGCGACCCTGAATTACACAGTGCGACTAAAATCCGTTATAAGGCGTCAAGGTACCCGCCGAAACAAGTAATTCTGCCAGAGCGTTTTGCAAAGTTGACTCATATAAGGATTTTATGGTCATTTTTGCGATTTTAAGGCACTAGATGAATTTTTTTCGGTTAAGTTTGCTGGGCATTTTTTTCCTTCTATACAATAGCTACAACATTGCTGAAGTCATCAAAACAATATCTCGGCTCGTTACCAAGATATAGCCACATGAAAAAATCGAAAAATCGCTCAAAATCCTCAAAATCGCTCAAAGTTGCAATTTTCAGCTGGATAATTATAATGCTGAAAATTGCAACTTTTTGCCTGAAATTGGATTTTGAGCGATTTTTCGATTTTTTCATATGGCTATATCTCTATATGGATATATCTCCATATGAAAACATCGAAAAATCGCTCAAAATCCAATTTGAGGCAAAAAGTTGCAATTTTCAGCATTATAATTATCCAGCTGAAAATTGCAACTTTAAGCGATTTTGAGGATTTTGAGCGATTTTTCGATTTTTTCATATGGCTATATCTCGGTAACGAGCCGAGATATTGTTTTCATGACTTCAGCAATGTTGCAGCTATTGTAAAGAAAGAAAAAAAATGCCCAGCAAACTTAACCAAAAAAAAATTCATCTAGTGCTCTAAAATCGGAAAAATGACCATAAAATCCTTATATGAGTCAACTTTGCAAAACGCTCTGGCAGAATTACTTGTTTCGGCGAGTACTTCCGACGCCTTATAACGGATTTTAGTTCACCGTCAATGACTTGAAAAATGTTGCACTGTGTTAGTCATAAAAAGATATTGAGATAAAATTTAGATTGGTTTCCTCTGAATTTGTTGTACTGTGCGAACCAAGAATTCAAACTTTTGTACAGAAGATGCTGTTGGTCGTATTTTGTTAGCTAGTTTGAATGCGATATTTTTTATTTCAAAAATTTGTTTCTTATTCCTAATCAGTGACCTCAAAAAACTCAAAAATATTGACTACTTGTTGATTAATGTAATTTTGCACTAAGCGGTCCGTCATTGTGGAGTTGCCTTTTTGTGTTTCGAAAAATGAATTTCATATTCGTTATAATTTATATGCAACATCAGAATCTCTCATGTACATACTTTAGTGGGAATAGATGCAGTTTAACAGTATTAACTCCACCATTTTGTTTTTTGAAAAATAGATTTCAGATTCCAAAACCGCTTATTTCCGACTTTTGGGATTCCGGTTAGCTTTTTAGATTTTCCGACCATTGTGCGTTACAACTCGTTGTTAACACATAGTGAAACTTTTCGTATTCCCAGTTTTTGGAAAAAAATGTCAAAGAGACCTAAAAAAAGTTGTTCTAAAGAAATGTTCCGGACAACAATATTTGTCCAAACTGTAGAAGTGCCTTTGCTTCATATTAGCCGTGTTCGTTGAAAAAAATTTCAGGTATATTTGAAAATAGCCATAAATATGATATAATATGAAACAAGGAATTTTTTAGTAACTGTGCAGGGCTCTACTTCACATAGAGATAATATGAAAGAGTACGAACTCAGAATTTCCACTTAAGCTATTAATCCAACCGTAAAAAACTTTACTAGAATTGCATGCTTTTCTATACAAAATGAAACATAGTGCAAGAAATTTTATTAATTCAAAATCAAATTTGGTCTGATTGTTAATACTGAAAAACTTAAAAACAAATTAATGATAATGAGGCTTAATACGAAAAAAAAAAAATATCTCTATAGCGCACAAAAGAAGTAATTTACATATCACACGCGGCAGTTAAAATAATGAATTTAATAAAACAAAATCAATAAATTAAATGACAGAAATTAAATAGTTCCATTGTGATTACTAGAGAATCGCATGTCAAATTGACGACTAATAAAAATGTAAATTTTTTTGTTTTGTAGGTATCTGTAAAGTAAAAGCTTTTCTCAATTATAAATAATTTGTATGCACGACACTGATTAAAAATGAAAAAAAAAAAGCCAGCTAAAAAATTACCCACCAAATTATCATGGCTACACAATCAGGCAATGAAAACAACAACTCAAATTAATGAGCCACATTTATCCCTCATACAAAAAAACCGAACGCAATGAAACAAAAAAAGGTAGCGCTTTCTAAATACTTCCTTTGTAAATGCGCAAATAGGGTGACCAGCTGTAATTAATATGTCAATGCTTAGGTTCTTATCATCATCGTTAAATTAATCATGCTGCTTAATCTAAATTTCTTTGTTCACTTTGAGCTGCGGGCTGCGGCGTACGTTTGACGCCGCCATATTTGAAAAATGGTAGTCACAAAAGTGAGGGAGGCAAAAAGGGAGCATTAGTGTGTATTGACAAGTACAAAAAGTAGTCAAGTTTGAAAATACATACATAATTCTTTCTCTTTTCTACTTTAGTCACTAAAAATTTGTCATAAAAATTTTGGGGGTTGCAAACAAACTGTCATGTCAGCAACATTTATTTTTATTTTTCTTTTCTACAGTCAAAAATATATCACTAATAGCAAAAACGTGTGGTTCAACCATAACTGTCCTTTTATATACCGTATATCCATTCATTTTCCATCATGCTTGAAATGCATGTTAGATGGCGATGGCATTTTAGTAAAAACTGCTGAGTAGATTTAGTTGTGCATTTTTAATGAGGCTTTTTTTATTTACAACTTTCAGGTGGAGTTTAGGTTGCAAGTATTTAAAAAAAAAGTCGGAATATATGTATATTTTTATTTTTTAAGTTAAAGTGATGTCAAAACAATCAAAAAGGAACGAGAATAAAAAAATGGTTCTTTATTTTTGCATCGAAAGCAATGAAATTTGATTTTGAATTCCTTGAAATAAATTTAAAATCTGTCAGTTTTAAACTTTGATACCAAACGATGACAAAACGCATAAATTCCTTTTCCAATTTAATTCATTCAAAAAATCAACTTCATGGTTCGATACCTTAGAGTTGGAATTTTTCATTAATTTCGTTCACAAAGAAATGATTTCAATTCTGCCGCAAAAATAACTGAAATTTTGTAAAAAAGTTAAAAAAAAACACTATACTATTTAGGCGTGTTCCGTAATCCGTGTGGCTGCAATTTCTATTCATTTAGGAGGATTATTGATGAAAATGTTGAATTACATGATAAAAGTTTTAGAGTCATTTTTGTGGTGAATCACAGGTTCTACAAATAATATTGATTTGTATTAACGATAAAGTAACCGTTTAGGAAATATTCGATAAAATCGAATTTTTTGACTTTTTCATTACTGCAAATCAATGTTATTTGTAGAACCTGTAATTCTCCACATAAGAGATTTTGATACTTTTATCGTTTGACTCACCGTTTTCATTAAAAAGCTTCCTAAATGAAAAGTAATTAAATTCACACGAATTTCGGAACAGGCCTGATTAAGTCAATTTCATCGTGTCTGCTGTTAAGCATAATAGATCTCTCGAATGCTTTTAGCATTAAAATGCAAGGGACAGGTTGCCTTGCCAAGGTGTTGAGAACTCAATTTAAATAAATTTTTATATAACCTCATTTTTTATTGCATATTTGTTTTCTTTTGAGCAAAAACTACCAAATAAAACTATTTTTTAAATTTTTTGTTTAGCACTTTTTTAAAAAGAGGCCGAAAAACGGTACATTTGAAAAAAACACTACACAACAAAACAAAACAAAAACAGCCACTTTCAATGTAGTTGTTGATGCTGAATCCGAATCTAGCCTCAGAATCGCTCTATCACTCATGGTTTTGATGATATTCTAACCTAAATGTTCCAAAACACGATTTTTGAGGTTATATAGAGGACACACGAGTTTATTTTGCGCTTTTCTATTAAATGCAGCATTAAGTAATATATTGAAAAACGCTATAAATTGGTCTTATAAAGTTATGACAATTGGAAAATAACACCAAGAAGTGAAAAATTCTATGAGAATCCACAAATGATTAAAATGTTAAAAAAAGGTCTGTGCAAATATTCAGTTTTCTAACTTTAATAGGGAAAACGAAACCTCCATTTTACTTTATTTGCAGGAACCACGATTTTTAATAGGGATCTGCAGAATACATCTTGAAATGGAGTGTACTTTTTTTTACTCGCCCATTTTACATTGAACTGAAATATTTGATCCACAAAATGCAATATTAATATCTTCACTAATTTCATTTTGACACTGAATACACTGTCTTGTTTTATCAGTGCCAAAAAAAAAAACCTGATTCTAACAAATAAATACTTCGGAGTACTATATTTTATACATGCAAATACTTCAGGTCAGTGTAAAATGTGCGATTAGAAATATTACAGTAAAATTTATGATATGGTAACACTTGCAAGTTGCAACTCATTGGTAACCGAGAATCGTAATAGATTTCATACATTTTTGAGGGAGAGAGAGAGAGAGAGCGTAAAACAAAAGAAGCACAAGAAGAGAGCGAAAAACTACTTTTGCCACTAAAATAGCATTTTTTAGTGTACACTTCAACGACAGCATATACACTGAATTAAAGAAAATTGAACAAGACAGGTCTGTGCAGCATTTGCATTTTCTTCCTTCATATCCTAGTTCTGTCAAGACATTAGCCTGCGACACTGAACTGAAGTATTTGATAAATAAAAAGTACCAACAAGATATCTTGAGCAGACCCCTTGTTTTTAATGACAATCAGAGGACTTAATGCCTGTTGTATTGTTTTAATCATTTTAAGACCCTGAATGACTGACCGTCGCGAAATTATTTTTTGTTTCGAATAACTTTACGCAATATAGCAATGGCAGACACGATGTTTTGACATATGGTAACATTATCAGGTACCACTTACTATAGTATTTCTTAATCACAAGAATGGGAACAACATAATATGTAAGTAGGTATCAATGACGATTAAATCACATACCGAATAATTTTTTTTTGGTTCTGGAACTTTAGGGATATTACAAATAAAAACAATAAACTTTCATTACTTACCGCCATTTCGTTCTTCGATTTTGAAACCACGTCTTTACTTGCGCATCGGTCATTTTGAGACCACGCGCCAGTGCTGCTCTTTCTGCTGATGCCAAATACTTTTGCTTATGAAATCTTTTCTCCAATTCAGCAACTTGTATGCGTGTGAAGGAGGTGCGTGGCTTTTTTCTCTTTGGTGGTGTACGATTCTGGTATGGATGTCCGATGCGACGTGTGATGGGAAACGCCGCTAAATTTTAAATTACATATGCATTAGTATGGATCTATTTGGAAAAGTTTTTCTTAAATGTTTAAAATTTCCTAAATTATTTCATAATTTTCCTGATTCATATTGTAGGTATGTACGGATATAACATAAATATCGTCTTTTCCTTAAAAATTCAAATTAATCATTAATTCAGTGCCGAAAAGAGTAAAGTTGCTTTCAAAATGATAATGCCACTTTAAAGCAATTCAAATTCACATGTTCACATGTTGCAAACAAGCATTCCACTACTAATTTTGTTGTAGCAGCATCTGCCGTTCAACGAAGCTTTCCTCAGAGGCGCCAATAATTGTACGACGCGAAGGCTATTAAGATAAGAGCAACAAAAACTTAAAACGATATGAACATTAAAAGATGCCTGTTAAAAATACGAAAATTGGTTAGCATTTATTAAAAGGGTAAATAAACATTAGAGATAACTCAGAAAGTGTGGATACAATTGGTAATGTTAACTGGTAAGATGTAATAAGGTAGATAATAGCTATGCGATGCTATAGCAGAAATGAATTTAGAAATATTTTTTGGAAGTACTTCATATGCCCAAACCTCAAAAACTATTTTCATTCGGTAATAAATGTCATCTTTTACGTTTGCATTATAGCGTCCAAAAACCATTTTAGCCATAATTCTTGTTCCACTTATAGTTTTCACGATGCCTTCGAACCGTCGCACAATGATATTTTGTCGGTAAAACACAGTTTTTCGACCACTAGATTTCAAAAATGTAATGATGCAGTGTTAAAGAGAAATGCTTCACTAAGGCGCAGATTCACAGTCATTAGTTAACTCAAATGGTGACAAGAGTTTAACTAGTGTTCTATATTCAGAGCGTTTTAGTTAACTAAAACAATGAACAAAAAAATATGACAGCGCGGGATAAATTTGTGGATTTTGCGAAAACATAAGTTTTTTGTTTAAGATTGGAAAAACAAAATAACAAAAACGATGGAAAACGTATGCGCGCCAAATCTTATTCTTGAAAAAGTTAATTTTCTGGCCAAATTAGTGGAAGGGCACAAAAATGTAATTGAGTTAAAAAAATCCGTCACTGTTACGGCTCGTGAAAAAGATGTTGTGTGGCTGTTTATCAGCTGTTGGTTACCTAATGGTTAAACAATTTAATACGGGGCTTAATTAATGGTTAACTCATGACTGAAAATAAATAATTTTTGGTTAAATCCTTGTCATTGGTTAACTAAGAAATGTTAATCCGGTCCTAAGTAGGTGCCGTTTTTCTAAAAAACATATTTTTAATTCGAAAAAATTAACCAAAGTCACTTAAAGGTCCTAACCCAGTGTGCCAGACGGTTCGTATCTTCGCTTTTTTACCCGTTACGGATCCGTTACTGATCCGTTTGCGGGAGAAATTTAAAAAAAAAAAAAACGATTCGCTTTTTTTTTGGGAATCTCTCCCGCCAACGGATCAGTAACGGATCCGTAACGGATAAAAATGCGGAGATTTGAACCGTCTGGCACACTGGGAAGTGTTATAAAACTAAATTTAATTTTTTATTTTTTGAATAAATAGTTTAAGCAAAACTAATAGCAAAAAAAAAACAGGATGAGGGTTACTAAACAGAGAATGATGAAACCGACAGACAGTGATTAAACGGAGAATGACGAAATACAAAAACAGCTAAATGAAAATAGCAATATTTTTTAAAAAAATTGAAACTTCTATATGAAAAAAAAAAAAAAAATTTACGCGGAAAATGATGCTCACTTGTGTTCTTTACAAAATTTTTAAACTTTTTAAAAAAAAAATACACGAAAACTCACTTTCGAAAAACCAAAACTGACTTAGCTGAAAATATACTGAATCTCCTCTGTCTCTTCAATTTCAGTTCTCTATGTATTCAATATTTAAAAAATTTAAAGATAGAATAAGAAAAATTGAGCGGAGATAGTCTGAATTGAGGGACCTACTTCCATGGTTTTTAATTTTATATAAAAACTTTTTTCGAAAAGTTAACACAGAAAGACAGTAGCTGAAATATACGGATATATACAAACAATGTCGTATAAGTTTTTTTATAGAAAATAACGTAATAAGCGAAAAGGGCAAATTAAGTGCAATGAGAAGCGCTTAGGGACAGGACGGAGAATGAGTTTTTATCGCTTTGTTATAAAGTCATATTAAATTTTTTTTTTTCCAAGTATTTCATGAAGAAGCTTTGGTTAAGTATTTGTATTAAATAGTTAAAATATCAAATTTTAAATTTAAACATGATTTTGAGCCCCGGGACTCACCCACACATAAATATGAAGCGATTTTTATGTTTATTTTGAATGGGTGTCACTCCTGTACATGAACCGACTATGGACTCTTTGCTCTAAGAAAAAATTAATTGGGTTGTAATTCGCAATCATCTGTCTCGAAATAAGTCAAATTTAATTACTTAGTCCCTAGCAGCTTATTTACCCTATTTAGCAAACCTTATCACTGTCACAATGTTTTAAAGTCAAAGTATTGTGACTTTAGCGCCAGTGCCATATAAAACGTTCGGTTGGTCAGTTTTGCTGTTGTTGTCATTTCTCAACTTAATTTTTTCAAATCTTCCAGTTGCCGCTTATCTCAATTTTAAGGCACAAAAATGAATTGACGCTAGGAAGGAATTTTAAAAGGTTCGTCAATAATTGTTGTTTCTGCTGCTGCTGCTGCTTGTTGGTAATACGCCTGCGCAAAGTAAACGTCATTAGCATGGAGTATAGACATATGAAAAACGTATACATTTAACTTAAGGTCACACATACAAATAGATAACGTTGAAAGAACGAGTATTTCATATTTGAATTGTACGGAAATGTGTATTAAAAACTTATTCCAATAACAAGGAGCCTGTCTCTTAAAGAAAAAGAATCCTCAATGAATTGTTGCAACAAAATTGTGTCGCGTGTGATAAGCCGCAACTACGCATGAGTTAATAATGTTGGTGTGTACGTGCGTTAGACAGAAACTAATTAGGATTTTAGCTACTTAAGACATTGCCTGGTGACCAAGGATAGTGGCTAATTGATTTTACAGCAGGTAGCATAAGGGACTTTATAATTTTTTAATTTCTTTTATCTGCTTAAAAGACAACTAATTGTTGGGCAACGGCAGGTATTCCGGAAGTAAATATCGGAAATTACTTATTATCCTTTATAATTTATGGGTGCACTAATTGCTGCGTATACCCTTAGAGGTATTTAAAGGTTATGCATATAAGTGGTTTTATCGTTTTGGTTTTTTGTTCAAAGTATGAAGCGGATATCATATTTTTTGAGGTTGTAAATTGATACATGCTGATAAAGGATTCTTGCATTAACAGAAACGAAAAAAAAATTTTTTTTTTTTGACTTTTTGTACTTACAATAATATCAGTCCAAAAAGATTTTTTATTTTTTTTTTCAAAATCAACTTAAAAATAACTTCTTTAAGAGTTCATTTCATAATCTTTATACATATAGTTTTTTCGGTTTTATATTAAATAAAACATTTTTTTTATGCAATGAATAAAGCTTTTTTCGACATTCCAATTTTCTTTAATTAACAAGGGAGCAACGAAAAATATTACAACTTTTGCATGCGCTTTATTTTCCTTTTGCTGCGATTCTCAACAAATCTATGCTAAAGGATAAATAAAGAATGCTTGTAAGTTCTTTTGGATGTCGGTGAATGCGCCTGATGAGGTTGACCTTTGGTGGAGAGACTAAAATGCACTCAGTTCAAGCTCAAATCGTTCTTAAATGAAATATTCAGAATTGAGCTCAATATAGCACAAAATCATCCCAGAATATACTTACTAAGCGTGTTCGCAATTCGAACTTATATTTGGGCATGATATAAATTTTGATAATTAAGGCCAATTGTGCTCATACATGTCATTTTATACTTGTTTTTCAAAAAAATAAATATGCCATTTTTCTGGTCAATTTGAGCTATTTTGTACTTATTTATCAAAACATAAATATTCCCATTAATTTAAGCCTTTTTTTCTACTCAATTTTATTCTGTGTGCTTATGATTCTCAATAAGCTTATGTCAACCATTGCTTAGATAATTTCTGATCGATAGACAAATGGAAAAAATAGGCATAAGTAAGAAAAAAAATGTCTTTTATTAAGCACAAATGGGAATATTAATTTTTTTTTATAAACAAGTAGAAAAGTGAACTAAGCACAAACAGGTATACATATTTACTTTTTTAATAAACAATTTTATTAGGGCTTGATATCAGGGAAATTATGGCTAAACTGAGAATAGCATCCAAAATTATTTTGTTTGGGATTAATTTCAGCTCAAAGTTTATCGAAAATTTTTTATTTTTCTTTGATGCATTTTTTTAATTTTTTTAAAAACACTGAACAGTAAACTCGTCCCACTATGGACCCTTGTGGTCAATGTGTGGCAGTATTGCCGCCACCCTAACGTAACCTAACCTAATCTCGTCCCAACTATTTAAAGGATATTTTGCAACCATGCCCAACTCAAGTGTCTAACACCCCCCAAACACATCAAATATTTATTTTTCACTTTAAAAACATTTCTTTATCTTAAATTTCGGCATTGTCACCATCATCTTCATCTTGTTTGGTGTCGAAAACCCAAAACATGAAATTTTGACCTAAAAAAATGAAAATTAAACTATTCTTTAAAATTTTACTCTGGCGAGGTAAGGTCCTTTTTTACACTACGCACCACAATTGTATCCGGAGGGATGTCAGATTCTTCCGATATACCTGGCTTTATAAATACAATCATAATACATCTGTCTAAGTAATATTTGTGCAGATTTATGTATATAAAATTCAGCTTTTATACTTTGGCGAAAATACAGTTTCTATGCACCTTCTTAACCAATCTATCAATCGATCTCAAGATTTGACCAGAACAGAAGTTAATACCTACTATTGGGAAAACACTGACTGAATTAAGTTAAATCAATATCTTATGAAATGTGTAAAGAAACTCTAGACCATTTTTAGCTCACTTTTTCATGCTAGATTCAAATCCGGTAACAGAATTGCTATATAAGAAGTATCATAATTTTGAGACATCCTAACCTAAAAGCGCCTTAAATACTAGTATATGAATTTCTTTGACTTTTTAGTACTTTTGAGGTCACTAACAAGTGTAATATTTTGCTACGAAGCCTGATATGCAATTTGGAAGTACAAGTTTATGTCTACAAAGCCTTTTTTAAATCATATCGATATTTTTTTATGTCTACGAAATTACCTTATATTACCCAAAAATTTAAAAAGGAGAAAAATACAGTTTTTCACTATTTTTGAAGGTACATAGAGAACGCTTTAAATTTTACTGCTCTTTCGTAGCTAGGAGTGGTTACCTTCAATTTTTCTTCACTTCGTTATAGCTACTAGAACGCCCAGTGGTCAAAATTCGACCACAAATATATAAAATAATTTTGGTACTTTTTGGACACTTAAAGTAATTTTTTTTGCTATTTGGTAAGAAATAGAAAAGCTCATTTATCATCCCTGGTATAATTCAAGGGAAATATAAACAAAACAAAAAATATGAAGTGAGCGCTATACTTTTTGTCCTTCTCTTTGTGCTTTATCCTTTTTTCAGGTCTGTGTGACCATGAATTTGTTGTTGTCAATACTGAAAAATTTGTATATAATTTATCCTGGCTTAAAGTCAAAATTTTAACATAATTTTAACTTTGTGCACATCAACACGCAAATACCTTTCAAATGGTGTATAATTTAAAATCGTACTCCATTTCTAACATTGTAAAAAAAGATGGACAAGTTTTTGTCTTGCGTATTAATGTATAGATTTTAAGCACACTGACTTTGTTGCTTAAGTTTATTTTTCATTTTGCCATTACGTATTTGAATTTGACTTTGTTAACAAAAATCTTAGATGACCATTCGATAGCTCATTTTGAAGACAATTCAATTAGTTTAAAAGAGCAATAAAACTTAGAGCATTCTTTATTTAGTCTCCAATAGTCAAAAACTGTCTTATTGCTCCCTTTTAAATTTTTGCAAAAAAGTCTTTTAGTTATGTAATAAAAGTTTTTATTTTTTGTTTGATTGATTTGTGATCTTTTTAACTTAAGTCTCTTGTCTACTTATTTGATAACTTTCGTCTCAGAATAAACTTAATGGGGTTATAACTGGAAATTAATTTTTGCGATATTGATCGCTTGCAAAGTTTATCAAATATTGGCTCAAATTGTTCGTATCAACATTCAAACAAGCTCTGAAACGATTTTCTGTCATTTATTTGGTTTTTAAAAAGTTATTATATGAACTTCCTGATTACATGGGTGATAAACTTTTTGCTTTACTTGAGCATTTATTGCTTATAAAAATACGCTTCAAATTTATTGCGAACCCAAAAATTTTCAAAAAGCACAACTAAAATCTAAACCCTTTCTAAAAAAATGGCAGGTACATTTACAAGAAATCCTTTGCAAAATGAATATTTTGAAAGTGTTTATGTGACGATGTCAGCAATAAATTTCTTTTTCAATCACATCGAAATCTAACCTTATTTTTCGCAATAAATATAAACTTAAATAAAAAACACCACATGACTTTTTTCACTGGAATACAGATCATGCTAGTGCCACGTCAATATATTGCTCAATATCAATTACAATAAAAAGCCACTTATCGCACCACATAAGCTTTCCCACTACACATACCCCATACTCGTGATAATGCATATGATTTGCCAGGTCCATAACTTGGGGTAAAAAGCACCCGGCCTTTCAGTTATTGTTTTTATTACCAACAACAGGATGGAGCTACTTAAACTCCAAGAAGCATAATTTTATAGTATTTTACTTTATGTTTCTCAAAAGTCTGCATGTTAAAAAGTTGTACAAGCACACGCTTCCTTGCATACATAGCTACTGTACTACAATCCATTCGTTTATTAATATTTTTTTTTATAAGGCGCCCTCTCTCAGATATACTGCCGCCACCTGAAAAAAAAGGAGCATTCGTTCAAGGCAACCAAACCAACCCTCTGAGTGAAATGCGGAAAATATGGCATTTAGTGGGGATTTATGTATTGCAACGCACCACAAGTCTTTGAATATTCCAAAGGGATATTTGAAGCAGGAAAAGTGGAAGAAAAATAATGTAAAAAGCTTTTAGTATGAATTATTGAAATAAGTTTCTACCTATATATAAAAACACATACATACTTATATTTGTATGTATGTTAATGTGGTAAGCAAGTCTTCTTAAAGCCAAGGATAAGAAAAGTTGAAACTCTTTGTAGAAAAAGGATAACAAACATACGATGGAATAAGGCCAAGTCTATTGTGACCTTTTAAATTTAAATTTACTACTCAAACTTGATTTAGATAAATTGTTAGGAAAGTGGAATATGATTTTTTGGCAATTTGGCCCCAACAGTTGTGGTAAATTTTTATAGTTTATGGGAATTGCTACTTATGACCGGAAATTTTTTTTTCTTTAGAAATTTTTTATTAAATTTGATAGCAAAATTGATATAATAAAAATGAAATGCATGCAATTTTTAAATTATTTTCACTGTTTGTTTCTTGTCTGTCCATAGGCCGATTAAAAAACTTTGGAAAATTTCCCTTATTAGTACAGCCAGCAAAGGTACATACCCATATTTCCGATAATTCCAAGAAATTGAATTGAATATACAAAGTCTGGTTAACGAGCTAGAGATATGTACAGGCCGATTAGTTATCTAGCTCAGCTTGAGTCACTAAATGGTCTTTTTCAGCCTCACAGTTAGCGATTTCACTACACACTAAACAAATGGCTATTGCATTTTAGTGATCAGATTAATTTTAAATTGAGGCTTAAAGTATTTTTTTTTAACTTTTAAGTTAAGATGCCTCAAAATCCTAAAGTGATAGAGGAAACGGTTGCAAGTTTCAGAATCAGCAACCCCATATTATCAAAAAAGAAATTATAAAACTTTTTAAACCCAAAGTTTTTGGCAAGAACATTATCTTTATCTTCAATTGGGATATCCATTCCGTGAAGAAAAAGATGTTATGAGCAAAAAACATGTTTTTTTTTGTACCAACATAGGCCTACAGGAGAAGCAAAAGCGCTGCATTGGTTTTTCTCGGATAAAGAAAAACTAGTAAGGGTGTAAAATTTGGCTTGGCCAAACATTATATACCCTACAGTATTTTTAAAATTTAGCTACACCCTCTTCTTCGAGTTCACCCAGTTTTTGTTCAGAGCTTGCATTTATGGTTTTTAGTGTCTGAGTGAAAAACGTTTTTAGTATAGCGTTTTGAAGCTTTTGCTTATATAGGAGGTGCCACGCCCTCTTGCCCGAGTTCGTCTAGTTTTAGCTTAGAGCGTGCATTTATAGTCTTTAGTATTTATTTGAGTGAAGTTTGGTTGGATTATCTCAAAAAACTCTTTCAGTATATCATTTTGAATTTTTTGCTTATATGGGATGTGCCACACCCCCTTGTCTGATTTCACCCAATTTTTGTTGTTTTATTTATCATTCTTAGTGTCTGAGTCAAATTTGGTTCGAATATCTCAAAAAACGCTTGTCAAGAATATATATACCTTTCTATATCTGCCACGCCTCCTTCTCTACGTTACAAACGGAAGGACAAAGTGAATATACCCTGGGTGTAGGGTATAAAAACGATACAGATATCGTTTTTAAGAGTCCTTATAACTTTTGAGAAAAAGTTGGAATGAATTTATATTTCAACCCTTTCTATGGCGCAGCATAACTAAAAATAAGAAATGAATTGATAACTAAGTAAGACCTATTCCAAACATTCAACAATCGATTTTAAGTCTATCAATAATTTGGAAATACCAATAAGTGCGATTTAACCCAACCTCTATTCTTTAAGCCTTACTTATATTGTACTTAATACTACAAAACAGGTGCCTTTCAACTGCATATATTAAAAGTTAAGACATGAATTCAAAGTTTTGCTTACAAAATTTGCTACTTAAGTTGAAATTAAAGCTGATGTCGATTCTTCATTAAAAGTTTCAAGTGGCAGTTATTTTTGAGTGATTTTCAGTCACTTACTCGTTTCGGGATGCGGAAAGGTGCAGTAAGATGGCATATCCCGCAAGAGGTTTTGTTGTGTTAATGTAAGATTGATGCTGGAACCACAAAATATTTTAAAAAATTTCTTTACAAATCGTTTCTCGTATTATCAAGAACAATCAGATTTAAGGCTCCAGTAGAAAGCGCGCACATCACATGCAGCGAAACGCATGCGAGTACCCGTGTGTTACAAAGGAAAGTATTTTTTTCTACCTCAAATTAAAAGTTGGTAGAACAAAAGCAATACCGAATTAAAGGAAATTTAACGAGAATTCGGAAAATCATATTGTATGTTAGGGTAAAAATAAAAAAAATTTTTTTCATGTAAATTAAAAAAAAATTTGCGTTTTATTTTAAAAAATTTTTGTAGTCCTCCTAGGAGTTAAAGGAGAATACATACATACATACATTATAGAAAAAACTTTAAGAAAACATTTATAGGGTAAGCTTAGGACATTTTTCATACTAAAATGACCGTCAAAGTAAAAAATTATGAAAAAAAATTAAAAAATCAACTTTAAATGTCCAGAACGTTGCGAAATCCTTTTGATTTTGACTTTTTGTAAATTTTTGCGAAAAAAAATAGAAATCAATTTATTTCTGCGAAACTCTAAAACGACGTGAAATAAAAAAAGAAGTAATGTGACTTTCGGAAGCAGCAGCTAATTTCACATATAATATGAATAATGGCTTTCAATGGTGATTTTGGCTGTAAACTAGTGTAACCTGCCGTGCACTTATGACAAAGAAATAAAAAAAAGTAGGTACTTCCGAAACGACTTAAAATTGACATAACATGCCCACCTACCGTTAAGTGACCAAATTTCCAGCGGCGCGACGGTTATAAATTATACGTACACTAAATGAGATGGTAAAACGTTTGCCGCTTTTAACAACGACATGCTACCCGTGTACATGAGGAAGATTGGACAAGGTTCAGGTTGGCTCTGATATAAAAAAAGCATTAAAATGAATAAGAAGGCGCCAGCTTATCAGCGAAGACGAAAGCCACAACAACAGAAGACACAACAACAACAACAAGACACAACAACATTAAAGAACATAAGCGATAAAAGGCTAAATTAATAAAAGCATATAAAGAAATAAATGAATGGAAGAAAAAAAAAAAAGTTGGTGGCAAATATTTTATAAGCTCAAAAAAGTTAAAACGTTGGAATACAATTTCAAGAATATGTGGATAAAATTGAATGGGATACTGACTTTTAAAAAAAATTTAACAGTTCTTTAAGCATTACTAATACATCTGCATTTCAAAAGTTCTGTTGATAACAAATAAAGTGCTAAGGATCAAAAAACCAAGTATCGACTAAACGTTTTAAATTTCCAGCAAAACCAACCGAACTGTCGGCCAATCGATTAAGCTAACGACCGCCCAGCACGTAATTAATTCCTTCAGTTCAAAATTAAAAAGTCATGTTAACCACCTAATTAAAATAACTGAGGTATCAAAGTGGCAGCAACAACAACAACAAGTAGACCTAGCCTTAGTGAATACGCAGTGCGGAAAGGAGGGCGGGGGGTCGATACACATCCATTGATAAACACTTCTGCCGACGACACTCTTGAGTTGTACTGCGGTGCGCATTCAAAATACGCGCATGCGATGTGTTCATGTTCGCATGCAGCATGGTAACCACAATGAGAATGCTGACATGATCATAAAAATCCCTTAAGTGGATCAGGGATCGAAGTTAATGCCAGCAGTAAGAGGGTTCGTACTAAAGTATTGAATTCAGTAGCTTATTTGCATTCATGTTTTCCGTCATGATCACAGCGGATGCTTAAGTTTATTTTAAAAAGAGCATGATCGTAAGGTGTACTTTTTTTTCGCTCAGCAGCGCCTCTTTTATCAAGGTGCCATGGTTTGGGTTTGTATAAAATTTGTACCGTAGAAATATTGTTGGAACAAAATGACTGTTTTAAATTGTTGGAAAAACGAAAAGTACGACACAAATCCTTCTACCGAATTCGACAATTATGGGTGCTAACGGTTGTTTTCTTAGAGGTATAGAATTTCCTAGAGGGAAATCAAATCAAATCAGTTGTCAAAGTAAACACATGTGTTTGACATTCAAGTTCAGTATACTTTGGCATATTACTATACAAAGACTTATACCGGAACAATTTTTATAAATCGTGGAAGCTTATTTTCCAGATTCGCGTTCTGTGTGGCAAAGTTACGGAGCAATTTTATCGTCAAATCATTTTCAGCTAAGAGGCAAATTTCTATCTTAACGGTTACATGAATAAGCAAAATAGCCATATTTGGAGTGCAAACAACCCTGATGAAACTCTCCGGGCTTCCTTAAATCACGGTTGTTTTTAAGAGATAATAGGTGTGATGAAAGTGCGCACAAAATCGGTGTTCGGGGTATCATTTGCACTAGTTTAGTGGTCTTAAAAATGCATACCTCAAAATTGTGGCTGATCATCTCAGCGTATTCTGGTGAATGCTGATTCCGAATATGGCCTTAGAATTGCTCTATCTCATATGGCTTTTGAGATATCCTAACATTAACATACCGTTTTTGCTTTTTTGAAGCTATATAAGTAGAATATGGAACATTTATCCGTAGAATCCAACGGAGCAAGAGGGCGTCGTACCTTCCATATAAGCAAAAGCTTCAAAATGCTATACAGAAAGCGTTTTTCGAGATAATCCAACTGAATTTCACTCATACCTTAAGAACTATAAGTGCAATCTCTTAGCAAAAACTAGACCAAATCGAACAAGAGGACGTGTCACCTCCCATATAAGCAAAATCTCCAAAGTGCTATGCTGAAAACATTTTTTGAGATAATCCAACTAAATTTCACTCAGGCACTGAGAACGGTAAGTGCAAAATCAGAGCACAAGCTATGTGAATTCGAGGTCGTGCCACCTCCCGTACAAGCAAAATTTTCAAAATATTGCAGCGTAGAGTACTTAATGTTTGGCCAGGCCAAAGGTAACACCCTTACTAGTTCTTTTTTTAATTGAAAAGTTCTTCTTCCAATTGTCCTCCATAAACTGAATTTTTTTTCGCAAAGTGCTGTGACCCACGGAAGTGAAAAAACTCAAGGCATTAAAAGCATTCAATATCATAATAAAAACTTTATCTTTATAAAGACTCAATTCGCTTTACATCACTTAACCATTCACTTTACTATGTACAATACCTAGCACACTGAAAAATTAATCTTGTAGTATAGAACTCAACTTCAATTGCAAATAATTGGAAACTTAAAGAAAAATTTTCTTTATGATCTTAGCAAGAGCTTTGTGAAATATATTTTTTGTAGCTACATATATGGCGAAGATACTTTTAAGAGATTTCCGCTCGTTTCTTTCTACTACATGGTACTTATATAGACCTCATGCTATTATTATCGATAACATATGTGACTTGGCCTATGAAAAGGGGGCTTAGGTGTGATGTTAATTTTCTTGAACATTCCACATAAATCTGGTACTTAAATTATCCATTGCCATTTACATTGGCGTTATTCTTCTTGTGAATTTGTGAAATATTTTTTTTTTCTTGCGAACGCTAGGGAGCATATTTCCAAAGCGGAACATCTGTACCGAAAGGCTTCTCCAGTTCTTTGTTTAGAAAAAGCTATGTCGAACGCGAATTCAACATCACTAGATGGTGCAGTAACTTTTATGACTATTTCTTCAATTTTATTTTCACCACGTGCTAAGTCCACCACATGCTGTTATCGTCAACATGATTTTTTTTATGGATTTTGCATTGGCTATGTACTTAAATTAGTTTAATGATGCAACACTGAATAGCGTTGGTTGCTGTTCACTTAAATTTGCATTATTTTAGCATTTCATTTTATCATATCTCTTTAACACTTTCAGTACCAACGGGACATATATGCCCCATTTGAATTTTTCAAAATCAGACTCACCTTTTCTTTGCGATTGGAGCCAAATAGGTCTTCGTCGATAGAAAATAGATATAGATATTCAAATGTGTCGGAAAAATTGAGCTTTATATCCACAAGGTGATCCCAAATCAAAAAATTTTTTGTTTTTTTACTAATTTTCAGTAGATTTTATCTCAAATACTATTACATAAACGATATGAAGCGTCTAAGTAGCAAGTGTAACAGATTTTTAGCTCTTAGAAATGTTTTTTTTTTACATAAAATACTGACAAAAAAAGTTTATTCGAAATAAATTCAAGAAAAAACTATATAGATATCATCCATGGTGAAATTTGAACCAAATTTTGTTATTTTGCGAAACAAAATAGTCTAGCCAAACTAGGTGAACATATCTAATTTTGTTGAGCATTACCCGATTTTGATCGGACACGGTTCATTTTGTTTTTAAATAAATTTGGATACAAACCAATTTTTGGTTTTATGCGTTTTCCCATTCTTCTCTTTGAAGCCCTCTTATAAAGGGTGTTTTTTTTAGAGGTTTGTTTTTTGAATAGAGATAAAACTGGCATTTTGTGGTCAAATCTGGCAACTCTAATGTCATTTATGTTCAATTTGGTTTGCCATTTCATCATGAACAGGTTGACAAAAGAACAACGCTTGCAAATCGTGCAAATTTATTTCGAAAATAATGGTTCAGTTCGCGAAGTTTACCGCAAGCTCAGTCCATTTTATGGTCGACATAATCGTCCATCAGAGCAATTAATTGGGTTAACCATGGATCGTTTTCGCACTACGTTTACTCTATGTGATAATACGCAGAGACGTCGAACAGTGCGCACCGAAGAAACAATTGCCGCTGTAGAGCAAAATGTTGAAGAGGACCCGAATGAATCGATTCGCCACCGTGCACAGCAATTGGAGCTTTGTCCATCAACTTTATGGAAGATTTTGCGCAAAGATCTTGGCTTGCGACCTTACAAGATCCAGCTTGTGCAAGAATTAAAGCCGCGAGACCATGCAATGCGTCGTGATTTTGGTGTATGGGCCGAAAATGAGATTGATCTCGATGCTGATTTTCATCGCAAAATTTTGTTCAGTGATGAGGCTCATTTTTGGTTGAATGGCTACGTCAACAAGCAAAATTGCCGCATTTGGAGTGAAGAGAATCCACATGAGACCCTTGAGACGCCATTACATCCACAAAAACTGACTGTTTGGTGTGCTCTATGGGCTGGTGGAGTCTTTGGGCCATACTTCTTCCGAAATAATGCTGGAGAGTCAGTTACCGTTAATGGAGACCGGTATAGAGCCATGATAACCGACTATTTTGTTCCCGAATTGGATGGCATGAATGTGGATGAGTTGTGGTTCCAACAAGACGGCGCTACATGCCACACAGCGCACGTCACAATCGATTTATTGAAGGAAACATTCGATGAGCGCATAATTTCGCGGAATGGACCTGTCAATTGGCCACCAAGATCGTGTGAATTGACACCATTGGATTATTTTCTTTGGGGATATGTGAAGTCGCTCGTCTACGCCAACAAACCAGAAACGTTAGGGGACTTGGAAGCCAACATTCGTGGCGTTATTGCCGACATACGGCCCCATATGCTCGAAAAAGTGGTTGAAAATTGGACCTGTAGAATTGGCTTTATTCGAGCCAGCCACGGCGGTCACATGCCCAAAATTATATTTAAACATTAATGGCATAAAATTATCCTTCCAATAAAGCCAAATTGATGGACATTAAAAAGATTTTCTTGTGTTTTATTTCAATTCGAAGTTCTATACCTCTAAAAAAAAACACCCCTGTGTTAAAATTTGTACTTAAAAATGGAAAATAATGTTACCTACCGAGGTGATTGTCGGGGTAATTGAATCTGAATATGATGTTGGTTAACTGAAAAATTTAAAATGGCCTATTTTTTTACCTTTCAGGTCCAATGGGACGTATGTGTCCTATAGATTATTTCACACTTGGAATTAAAAAAATTAAGTTTTGAAAACACATTTGAATAGAAATGTTTAGCATGAATCTGCAGAAAAAGTTCTAAATTATCCAGCGGTTCAGGAGCGATCCAGAAAGGGTTAATGCGATACTTTGACTTTTTTTCTAATCTTAACTTAATAATATTGTTTATTATTTTAATTTATTCTAAGAATTTAGCTTTTTAAAAAATAATTTTGTTCCTTTGTTTACTAAGTTTTTAAACTTCATGTCGTTAGAGTTACCGTCTACTTACGGTTTGGCAGTTCGTCTATTGTGAAGAAGTACAAACGATAGTGTATCGGTCTAAGGACTTGTGCTGCGTCGAGTGGCCCAGGTTCAAATCCTCCACTCGGTGATTTTCAATTGCAATTTTTAATTTTCAGAAAATTAAACATATATTCAACATAGCCAAGGTACAAAATGATAAAGAATTAATAAAAATATTTTCATCCACACTGATATTCGAACCCGGAACACATTGTTTAGAAATATATAATTAACTCTTTAGCACATTTGGCTATGAAACCTTTTGACATTTTTGTATAAAATTTGAATTTTAAATTAAATTTGTTGAAATTTATAAACAAAAATTGGCATTTTTCTGGTCCGAATGTAATGCATGAGGAGACAATTGACCTTTTTCTGGTCCGATTGTATTGCATAAGGAGACAATTGGTTACGCCCAATGACAAACAATGTAAAACGTCAATAGAACTTTATATGTGATGGGACCGGAATTTGTACTAGTCGGTTTCTCTCGTGGAGTAGTTTGCAAACTAGTTATAGAATAGTCCATGGTCCTGCAGAGTAAATAAATAAACAAACAACATTAAATTTTTTTTTCGATCCACAATTTTTACAATTCTTCCCTTTACACTTCTCATTACACTTTCTATTGCTTGTTGACAATCTTTCAGTGGCGGATCCAAGGGAGGGCGATAGGGCCGATTGGCCCCCCTCTCAAGCCAAGTGATTGCATTTTTTTTAAAATTATATGTAAAGAATTTAAAAATATTCTGTTATTATCTATAAATGTAGTCAATCGGCTCCCCCTCTTGACAATGCTGGATCCGCCACTGCAATCTTTGCTATTCTATGTCCAGAATGTGTGTTCGATACGGGGTTTAGTATGCTTAGAACGCGTTTTAAGTATTAGTTACTGGACAGTAAGAAGCCATATTCGCACCCATTCAAAAAGAGTGTTTTGACATTTGAAATAAAAATATAAACTTTGGTTTTAGTAGAAAATCTTTAGATGTTATATGTTTTGTTTTAAGACTTAAAATCATCTTTTGCCTGTATCCATGCATGAAATTCGTACATCCTGGAATTGATACATCCTAGATGAGCAAATTCACGAGTTAGATTCAGAATATTCTTGATTACTCTACCCTACAAATTGTTATTGAAGTAAAATCCGGGTTCAAAATTGCACTGTTTTTTGACCATTTCAAGTTACATAGAACCGAATTTTTTTCTCCGAATGTGAGGGATCTTTAAGTGCATGTCTTCAAATGCTTTTAAATTTGGTCAAATATTTTACACATTGCACACAAATTATAAAATTTTTACAGAGTAGTGTTATCAATGTTCGCAAAACTTATTTAACCAAACATAATGATATCTACGCTTTCCAAGCTATGAGTGACGTTATCAGTTATAATGGTTTCCAACAGTTTCCTTTTAAGCTATACAAATGTATATAAGCAGGATATAGGGTACAAATTGTCAATGTAAACTTATACACCAACGTAGGGTACTCTTATAGCCGATCGTGATAGACTTATTTAACTTTATAATTAATGATCTCTGTTAAAACGATCTCTCCTGTACGCATCAAAATTCCATAGCATTAAATCAAGAAATTTACATACATACGAGTACAGTACAAAAAGGTAAGAAATGGTACCTCATTATTTCATCGGCTCGTGATCAACGTCCAGTTACCGACACACACATGTCGTAACGTACTACCAACGTTTTCAACAAGTGAAGCTCATAATGTTAACAAATTAGCAGAGAGTGGCTCAAAACAAAATCTGGAATTAAACGCATATATTCTGCGTACCACAAATACAATGCGGCGTAGCATTCGTATGGTGGTAACTTCTGGGAGGTGGCACAGTGTTAAACCAAGGCGCGATTGCGCTTTGAAAGCAAACACGTTTATTTACTTTACTCGCGCGCTAATGCAGTGAATCTCGAAAAGGATGCAACTTTAGGAAACAGAGAGACAGCGACGACAAGAAGAATAAGGATTAAGCCAAGCACACAATAAAACCAAGAAGCAGGCAACATTTTAACTGCAAATGTGTTAAGTCCAAACGGGTAACTTCCATGTAGGTGCACAATGTTGGATTCAAATGACAAGCCGATAGTTATGTTGGCTTAAAAGACTTCTCTGATCAGGCTTATTAAGGAACTCTCAATATGAATACGTGATATATACGAGCTGTTGTTGTAGTTGTTGTTTTAATAATAAGTGCAAATCTGAAAATAGACTTAAGCTACTTTCAAGAAGTCCATCTTCAGGCGGAGAGGAGGCGGGATCGCAGCAAGTTGTATCTACAGCAAGATTTGCTGTTGTTGTTTTTGCAAAAGATGTGCGTGCTTGATGCTAATCATGTTGCATTGCACCATCATTGGACTTTTGCTGCTGCTGATGCTGGTGTTGTTGTTGTTGATGATGTTGCTGCTGAATATGGTAGCTACAACTTGGATATATGTATGTACGATTTTTGTCTTGTTGTTTCTTTTATTGGCGATTGCACGTGATTCACTTTCTAAGCCCGTGGTTATTATTGGTTTTTATTTTGTATTTCTTGGCATAAAAGAAGATATGCCATGCCATTGACTGACACATTGATATATGGATGCGACCGCATTGTTGTTGAAAGTAATGCAACATTTGTATATTGGTGGTCAGTCGGTTGGTAATTACTTGGTGTCTATTGATTGACAACTATGTTAAATTATGTTGAGAAATGTGGAATTTTAATAAGATTTTCACGTTTGTGTGGTCTTTAAATTAAAACTGACAAATACAGTTTTGAAATGTTTTTCATTCCAGTTTTGTTAGGCGATTAATAAAGTCCTGGAAATATCTTAATTGTATTTGCGAACAAAAGTGCGTTACATGGAGAATTTTACTCATTTATTTTATTTGTTGATTGTACGCCCAGCATGAGATGACGTCTGTACTCAAACGAAACGGCTACAAAAGACATATGATTATTTCTACATGGAAACGACTCCAGGTCGATCACCACCGATCGATAAGTTTTTTGATCGTAAGGGGCCGTTCACATATTACGTAACGCGTCAGAGGGAAGGTGAGTCGGACGATTTGTTACGAAGTGTTACATGTGGGTGGGAGGGGTCATCACTACGTTACGTAACGTCGATTTTATAATTTTATGCGACCAAAAATTCAAATTCAAATAATCATAATCAAGATTTGTTACGTTACTAAGGGGGGAGAGGGGATTGTATGTTTTGTTACGTTGCATTACGACCGGGGAGGGAGGGAGGACTGGATATAATGGGTTGAATTAATTACTGTGTGATTTAATGGTAATCTTGGAACAGTAAATTTTATCCAAAATAACTTTACAGTAGGGAGAATTTCGAAAGAACATTCTTTCTTGGTATTTAAGAGCTATAGAGCTACATAACGACCCAACTTTACAAAACCCCTTGGTTGTGCTTCTCTTCATATAAAATGCTATCCGTAATGGCGTGTTGGACCTCATCATAAATATTGCATTAATTCTGGGAGGAAAAAAAATGCAATTTTGGGGGTATTTTGTTATTTTTTTACAATTTTCTGTTATTTTTTCCAAAACTGTAAGAGAAATGCTTTTAATATCTTTCAAGGAAAAATTGACTGGAGTATGCTGAAGTTATGTTTAGAAGAAAACGAAAAATGAAGATTTCATATAAAAGAAACTTAAAATTTTTAAACGAAAAATACGGTTTTTTTTATAATAATCGATTTTTCGAACTTTGAATCTCTATAGCGCCGCTTAGCGACATAACTTCGAAAAATCTTTTGGCATTATTTTTTCAACTCATCAATGCCAATCAAAAGTGGTATGCTAAAACCCATCTTAAGTTTTGTGTTGAAGCGTCTAATGCGAACCTTTTTGCTACTAATAAATTTCTTTGATATGTACTAAATGAAGGTCGAATGTACTTTTTTGAATAAGTTGCAATATCTTTCTATTATATAAAATAGTTTTCAGACGCCCCACGCGACATCAAGTTCGCTTCCCAAGTCTTTCGCGCAGAGTGGAAGAGAGAAAAGGAAGAGAGAGAGAGAGAAGAGGAAGAGCTACGCGGTGGTTGACGAGCGAAGCGAAGGCTTCCGCGCAAAGTGGAAGAAATATATAAGAATTATAAAGAGGAAGAGCTACGCGGAGGTTGGCGAGAGAAGCGAGCCGGGGGCATAACCCCCTAGTTTACTATAAAACAAGAAACACCTCTTGTTTTTCTGAAACGGTTTTACAATGAATAAAATATACTTCATCTTAAAAGATATCATGCGGTGTCGTGGTTTTAAGCAGTTTGTAGACATGTATTCCTCCGAAGTAAAGAAAATCGCTCCATTGCACTTAAATATTTCTCAACTGGTGCTTCGACTATTCTGAAAATCCTTCTGCATTTACCAGCGAAAAGCCTCAGGCTTATCTTCTTAAGGAGAGATAACAATAGACAAAATAACTTTCTAAGTAAAGCTGCCGCACAATGGGAGATTGTGGCCATAAATAGCTATAATTTGAAAGTGCTATGGATTTAAAAAATGTTTACGCCAAATGCAGATAATGCTTAGTGACGGAAAAAAAAAACTATAAATTTCTAAAATTTTGTTTTGCTTTAGTTACATAGTGGGCTCAAAGTTAGACTTTAAATAGCAAAAATTCACTATGGAAGTTTTTATATTAGAAAGTTCTGGATAAACGCTCTAGTTAATTTGTTTTAGGCCGGATGCACTAATGTAGCATATCGTTAGAAAGTATTGGGCTGTCCATAAACTCCGTGATGCTAAAATTCGCTACAATGAACCCCCCCCCCCATGTGACGGCAGCTTCATATAAAAAATAAATAAAATACACCAAGTGTGACGCTTTCTCGAACAACCCCCCCCCCTAGGAGCGTCACAGAGTTTATGGACAGCCCCTATATTGTTTCTACTTTGTTAAAAATAACCTATTTTTTTTCTGCAGATTTGATGTGAATTATAGTGTTTTTTCAAATATTAAAAAGAAAAAAATGGTTAAAATGGAAAAATTGCAAACTTTGACATTAAAAAAAAAATGGAATACATTTTCTTATTTTCATTATTTTCAATATAATATGTGGCCAGGTGTGCTTAATCGAAATGCAAAGTCCCTTCTGCCTTATTTGAGAATTTTTTTTCTACGAATTTTTTCCTGTTGCAGTTTTTGAGAAACAAACAATTTTTATTTCTTTATGTTCTTCAACGTTTAACAACAGATTCATCAATTTTAAGCTTACAGTCTGCTTATTGTAAATTCGGAAGATGCTTTCTTTTAACGAAAGGATAATAGGTAAAGAGCATATTCCCCTCTTTTTAGCCCCTTGGAAACTGTCCTCTCTTTTCTTGGACATACCATAGTGAAGCATTTTATCAAATCTTATAATTTTCGCCAAGCAGCGTTAGTTATATGACAAATTTTGTTTTCGTAGGGCGTGGCACGGCCCATTTTTTCATTGAAAATTATTTTTCCAAATGCCCTTTGCATATGTATTAGATTTTGTCTATCTACGTCAAGCAGTTTCTGATATATGATGAGTCAGCTTTCAGAGGGGCGTGGTACCGCCCATTTTTCTAGTGAGAACTATTTGTTCTAATTGCTTTAGCATATGTACCCAATCATATCTAAGTGCGGCAAATATTTTCAGAGAAATAATGAATTTATTTTTTTGAGGGCGTGGCACCGCCCATTTGTCCGGTGAACGTTATTTGTTCTGATGATTTTTACATATTTGCCAAATCTCATTTATCTGCGTCAAAGAGTTTCGGTGATGTGATTAGTCAATTTTTTGGGGGACGTGGCACCGCCCACTTTTTTAGAATATAACTTAGCCCTTTTTTTGTACTAACACAATATAAGAATTTCTTTGAAAACGGTTACTTAGTTTCCGAGTTAATAAGGGACAAATACACAAACAAACAAAATGTAGTTTTTATAAAGTAGATTTTCGTTTATCCCTCATAACTTAAAAACTATAAAAGATAGCTCAGATTTTTTAACATTGATACCTATTTTGAGAAAAAATTCGGACCACGCCCCAAACTTTGCATGGGACGTAGGCGTATCCGTTGGCGGATTTTGTTCATATTAACAGATTTTTATTATTTTTTAAGAAACATCTGTACCAAATTTCAATAGCCTAGCTCTATTATTACTATATATGTATGACCGCCGTTCCATACAAACCTTCCCATTGTGGGCCGGTGCATATCACATAGTCGCTGAAATTTTTAAAACATCTTCGTAGCTAACCGTTGAATAGTCAAATTTGTGAAGAGAAATCTCCTACCCATATCCCATACAGAAAAATAGACCTATGACCGTATTGAGTTATCAAATTAATGGTGCAATCCAAGAATTTATACAAACCATGGAACTGATGAAAACCAGAAATGGTGCATAATAGTAAAAAGAATGCACCAAACCCCAAAATGCCCTTAAAAAAGAAAAAAGTTTTTTTCCATCTAAAATAAATTTTTTTTTCTGTTTTATTTTTTTCTTCAAAAACTCATATTTTTCTACAGTAACCCTGAAAATTTCATTAAAATCGAATAAAAAGCCAAGGTGCTATGAATTTTCAAATAAGTATATGAGTATCCGAAAATTGGATCGAAATTTCTATGGCCGCCATCTTCGAAATTTTTGAAAAATAATGTTACCGTTGTTATATGTATGTCAAATACAAACTTTTGACCAATTTTCAAAAAAATCGGAGATGTCAAGTCAAATCTTGATTGAAAATTGTCATTACATTTTTTACGCATTATTTTTAAGTTTTAAGTATTTCTTGTGCTATAATGACCCCTAATGAAATATTCCGTAGAATTTTTTTAAAGAACATCTTAACCTATTACGACCCTTTTATTTGACCCTTTTATTTGAGCTCAGATTTTTGGGGGTAATCGTGAATCAGACAAATCTATACTATATGCATATATATGACTCTTTGTTTATTTTTTCCCCACTTTTATAAATATCTAATTTGTCAGTTTGCCTTAAAAAAGTGCAAATATCTCAAAAAACGCGGAAATATTTTTTTATAGAACGTAACTTAAGTGTCTATACTTTATTAAAATTAAAACATTTTTGATTGAGCTAACTAGGAAAACAACTACATATATGTCTATGCGTATGGTCAAAATGCCCTTAATTTTGGATTTACGAACAAAAACAAGTTAAAATTTAACAAAAGACTTTTCATAAAACAAAACCTACTTTGTGCGTCATGTTCGGACGTCCTTTAAGCGAAAACATAAGAAACATTATTTGCACTTTCATTTCGACATAAATGTTACATGCCATATACAAGAACTACATGCTCCACAGTGGGATACTTATGTTAATGTTCTAGATAAAAAACAAATAACAATAAAATGCATTACCCAACTTGTATTTTTTGGCTCACCAAAACATTCATAATTAATTTTCTAAATCTTTTTTTTTTATTTTTTTGGTTTTTTGTTTTGAAAACTCACCTGCCAATCTGTCTTTGACAGCCTGATGTGCCAACGCCGCATGATGCAGCGGCGGTAGTGCCCATGTTAATTGTGTCCTTTGTGGTGGCACTCGCAGTACATGACCAGCTGCTGTTGGATATAAATGCGGATAGCTATAGAGTGCACTGGCGCTGGCATATGTGGACGTTGCTATGCTTGTGGCCAATTTATATGCAGCCAAATCATGCTCACTTTGAATATCCTTTTCGATGGAGCTTTTGTTATTATTCTCAAAGGGTTTCGACAATAGACGTGATATGCTAAAGGGCAGGTTTTCACTAGATGAGGAGCGGGTTTGTTCGGATTGCAGCGATTCACTGAAAATATACATACATATAAGAGTGTATAGAAAGAATTTCATTTCAATTTAAAAAAATCTGTATTTATATTTTTGAAATATTTTAATTGAGCAATAAATCACAACAGAAAATCGTGACAATATCGCCACATGGCAATTTGGCCTTTTTTTCTTTTTCTTTTTCATAAACATGCGACTAAAAGTCAACTACTTTTGGACGGTTTTGTTGCAAGTTTCATTCGATTTCGTTAAAAATTAATGAGTTTTACAAAATGTTTGTCGATAACATTCGCTGAAAAAGCAAATTTTTTTCCAAATAAGCAAAAAAGTACACAACGTAAATGACATAAAAACTTATTAATTGACGCGCATGAGAAATACCACTAAATGCTGTCACACAGCGCACGACATCGCAACGCAACGCATGTCGTCTTAAGTTGGTTGCATTTAATCCCACGCAACGCTGATAATGTCAATGCGTCTGTCTGTCCGTTTGTGCGTCACCTGGACAAAAATGGCGTCTAAATATTGCGAAAACATAAAAACTCGTGTTAATTTCGTTATAAAAGTTAAGTTTTCCAATACAATTTCAATGTGCGTGACTTGCCCGGGATTAAATGCATGATATTGCGACAAGTTTTTGCATGCGACTACAAATTATCACTGTGATTTGTTACTTCATTCAATAGGGAACAAAAATCGAGAGTGATGAAAAAAACTTGATGATTTGCATTTAAAGTGGATTGACACTTAAAATGGACATAAGTATTTGTAGTATATACAATTAAAAGTAATCCATTGATTTAATGCTAATTACGTACATTTCGTTAATTAAAATACAATTTTCGATCTATCTCCATAGACTTACATACATACGTATGAAAACCTAAACAAAATAAGTTTACCTGCTTTTAATGCTCTAAAACAGCTTGAGTTTTAGCTGTAGACATATTTTTTCATTACTTGATATTTTTTGGAGCTCCGAAGCTCCCTGCAGGCATGAAAGAAATTATTGCCCAGCTCTAATGATACCTTGATCAAATGCAACATAATTATTATGCTTCTAAGTAGGTGAAGGAGGTGGAAGCTTTGGAACATGTTGTCCAACATCGCAAGCAATGCTAAAATTATAAAGCTCTTACACCTTCAAAATGTACTTCTTTCGAGAGCAATGTATGACCAACATGTCTCATGTAAGCCAATTAAGGATTCAAACATGAAACCGTAAAGAAGACTTTCAAGAAAAATTATTATTTATAGAAACTAGTAAAGAGAATTTTTTTTTTTTTTATATAATATATTTAACATAGACTAGGAAATAAAATGGTTTCTTTATTTTGGACCAAGATTTTTAAGTTATTATTGAAAATCCCTATTTTAATATTCAAGCAACTTCTCCGCCTCTGAGGAAACTATAAACTCGTAAGGGTGGAAAATTTGGCCTGGCCAAACATTAAATACCCTACACTGTAGTATTTTTAAAATTTTGCTCATATGGGAGGTGCTACGCCCTCTTGTCCGAGTTCAACCAGTTTTTGTTCAGAGCTTGCATTTATAGTTTTTAGTGTCTGAGTGAAAAACGTTTTCAGTATAGCGTTTTGAAGCTTTTGCTTATATTTGAGGTGCCATTTATGATTCTTAGTGTCTGAGTCAAATTTGGTCCGAATACCTAAAAAAACGCTTTCTGTATAACGTTTTGAAGCTTTTGCTTGTATGGGAGGTGCCATACAAGCCCTATTGTCCGAATTTTCTCAGTTTTTCTCAGAGCTTGCGCTTACAATTCTTAGTATCTATGAGTATTTTGATTGCATTGACGTGAAAAATACTCCTGAAATTGCATTTTGAATATATTTTTTGTATGGGCGGTAGGCGTGTCCGTTGACCGATTTTGCTCATTTTCAATCCCCCGAGCTAACTTTGACGACCAAATTTCATTGAATTATCTTTCTCAGTTTTCCCAAAAAGTGTATTTCAACACACAGCCACCCACCCAGCCAGCCAAACAGACGGACATGGCTATATCGACTCAAGATGTGACGCTGATCAGGAATATACATATATTCTTTTCTATATCTAACACGCCTCCTTCTCTGCGTTACAAACGAAAGGACAAAGTAAATATACCCTGGGTGTAGGGCACTCTCAACAAGCCTGAGAATTATATCCCAGAAAAAAAATTGGCTGTGCCGTACAATTCTTTTTTCAGTAGTACAGAAAAACAAAGGACCTTGCAATAAAAGTGTATATGGCAAAAAATAGTTAGAATCATCTAAGAAATATTTCAGAAAAATTTTGTTTTTTCAAAATTTTTATTACTTGCTACAAAAAATGATTTTCCTTGAAAGCTTTTTTACGTTTAAATTCTTAGGTAGTTCATTTAAGAAATTTAGTGCGCGGTATACGTACATATATGCAACCCGAGCTCCAAATCAAGAATATAATTTCCTTAAAGGCTCCATCATATGCGCACAAATCGATCCAGATGTGTTTAAGCAGTTTTGCATAAATGGAAAACCAGTTATGGTGTTTGGCACCTGAAACAGTGGCATTGTATATTTTATTCGACAAAAAACGTTATATTTTGTTTCAATCAACAGAACTAATCGTAAATTAAGAGGATGCTTGAAAACTCTCTTACCCAAAACTATAACTAAATGGGAATTGGGGGGATTTCATGTCATTTAAAACTAAAAATTTTTTCAATTACTTCGGTGTGAGCTTTGAATTCTTGCATCAAGATCCGTATGTTTGGAAAACGAATGAAGTATTTCAAGATACTCTCGATGTTTTCGTGATCTTGTTAACGACACTGCTGAACACAGTGTAAAATTTATGAATGATAACAACAGGATCCTTACCAAAAACAAAGAGTAAAATTAATTTTTCTTACAGAGCCTTGAGACATAAATACTGTCGAAAATATACCTCAAACAAGCAATCTTGTCATTATAATTTTAATTTCCAGCGATTTCCATAACTATTGACTTGTTGGAAAGGAAATCTTTTTACAAATGATTTCAAATTAAACTATACAAAGAATGTTAATGTATGTATGTATGTATTCTCCTTTAACTCCTAGGAGGAGCATAGGGCCAATATCATATTGGTTCCAGTTATAGGAGAATCATTCCTAACTATGCATGTTTCTTGCACCTCCAAATCCGATGTGCATGCTGCCGAGGCAGGTGGATGTTAATAGAAGTTGGTAAATCATTAGGTTTTTGATAAAAAAAAACAAATAATTTCCCATATAAAATGTGCTTTTACTTTTCAACGACCAATTGGCAGACCTTAGATCGAGAAAAATCTTATATTCGAGAAATATTTATATGCTAAGTGAAAACTTTTTCGGCCTGGAAGTTAAGGGTCGAAGCAATTTTCAGTTTTTGCCTCATCCCTATATCCTGAGTATTTTTACTTTTTCCTTTTGTTTGTAACTTGTGATGAGCAAACCAAGACCATAGATATCTTGGTCCTGGTCTTGGACATTGAGTGTTGGCCTTGGTTTTGATGTTGAGTCTTGGAAAAATCTGGAAAAAAATTAAGAAGATCCCAAATTGGAGTCAAAATTAAAAAAGAGCTATCAGTTTTCTTCCGATTTTGGTCTGGTTGAATACTCAAAATTTCCAAACTTTATCTTTCCAAAGCTGTTGGGTTTTTAAGATGCTAAATTTCGAAATGAAAGTTGATTTTATGCTTCAAAGGGGCGTTATATATCTATTAACTATAAATTACAAAGGCTGAAAATCAGTTTTGGCCTTGATGATTATCGTGATCAAGACCAGGGCCAAGACTGATTTCGAAAAATTACCAAGACTCAAGAATAAGACTAATTTTGCTCATCACTATTTGTAATGCAGAGAGGAGGCGAGGCAGGTATGAAAAAGTATATGTATATTTTATCAGCATCACCTCTTGCGTCGATATAACCATGAAGACATCTCTCATGCAAGTGTTTAATTTCTCCGCCGGGCTAAAAACATCCTATACATCTTAGATCAATAGCTGAAATAAAATTTTATGCACGATAGCTTAATTTTAGAGGGTAAGAAATTTTTGTGCAAAACAATTTCAAGTTTTTCTGGACATTCAGCAAGAAAATATATGAAAAAATCCTTCAGTAAGGTAAGTGTAAAATATTTCAAAATGTGTTAAGATATCTGTTAAATGCAAATATGGACATAAATTGATTGTCAAGAATTAATTGATAATTATTTTTACTGCAAAATCAATTAATAACCATTAAAAATAAATTCTCAAATGCATTTAAAGTTAAAAGCAACAGTTAAGAGACATTTGTCAATGGGTGTAATTAATTAACTTAATAAATAAATGTCATAAAATTTTAAAACTGAACTGAACGATAAAAGTAAGTCACGATTTATTTTTTAATTAAAAAGTAAATGTATAAAAACAACAAAGAAAGATATATTTTTTTTAAATAATAAATTGTATTGTGCTAAAACGGAAACCACACACAAAGCAACCAACCAATTTAAATTGTAATTTTAAAATCATTGCTAGCGCAAGCGAGCGTTGTACCCATAAAATCAAAATAAATTATCATAAAAATAATGTCTCATCATCAGTTGATCTGCAAATGATCATCGTTAGTGATGATCACACGGTGCCACCTTTATCGCAGCTTCTTCACTTCAAATAATTTCCTCACACTTTTGTTTAAATTTTTATCAACAATCTACTATGCTATACGATATTCGTCGGTAGCTTCTCTTTTGGTGTTATTTTCGCCTTTGTATCTTTTATCTTTTTGATCTTTTTTTGATTACTTCTTGATTATGTTGCAGTTACCCTTTTGTATCGTAGGCTGTTGTGTTGTACATCTCGACCTGTTCATCGTGATCGTATTTTGTACTTTTTATTGTCGCTTTAGTATTTTTGACAAACTAATTTGTTTAGAAATCTGTAAATTATACAAATTTGTCGGTTAAATTTGTTTCAATTGTGTTAATGATGATGCATTTAACAACATGTGACATTAAATTGCCATTAAAAAGTTTTAAGTTGATGATTTCTTCAGGCTTATAATGATTTTGGCGTCGTTTATTTTAATTGGCGGTGATATGGTGGAGCCTTAAGTAGATTCGTGTGTGTTTTATTTATCTTTTTTTTTTGTTGTAGGTATCTTCTATTAATTAAGTAACCTTTTGTTTACAGAAAAAATTATTTAAATTGTTTTTTCGAATTGATGCAAACAATAAAATTAATTTTGAATTGATATTTGGTATTCTATATTACTTTAATTCTTGGGTAAATAAAACTAACAGAAAATTAAAAATTTAAATCAGACGTCTTTTCGGTATTACCAACGAGGGAGGAGTACATTACGGAAGATCCAAAAAATGACTTTTAATGAGATCCCAAAAAAATTAAGAAGATCCCAAATTGGAGTCAAAATTAAAAAAGAGCTATCAGTTTTCTTCCGATTTTGGTCTGCAAGACTTCGAAATTTTTGTAAAAGAATAGAACTTGATCAAGACTTTCTCGTTACAGACCGATTGATGTTAAGTCGCACTTTGAAAAATAGTTTGTTTTTTGAATACAGCATGAGCGAAAATCATTCAAAAAATATTTTTTTACTAATCATGGTCCAACTGATGAAGATAAAAATGAAACGTTGGAATCACGAAAAAAATTTTTCAAATTTATAAGACTATGCAAGAAAAAAAAAATACAAAAATTTTAATTTTGGTAGGATCACTTGATTGGTCATTATTACGTTATTTATCGATAGATTTTTCTGCGGCTTATGTGATTCAAATAAGAAACAATTTTTAGTAAATTTTGGAAAATAAATCAAATGGCTATTATTGGAAATTTGAAAATCAAGTGCGTCCAAATCAGACGGTTATGGCTAGAGATATGACTTAAGAAGCCATCTGAAAAAAAAAAGGCTAAAGTCAAGCGTTGCTCCCAGAACCCGATTTGGTTTAAACCAAGCTTTTCTTGTTAAAGTTATAATTCTTACAAAAAATGTTTAATCAAAAAGTGTCGCTCGGACCTAGTTTTGGAGATATGGTCATCGGAAGATCGGGATATAGCTTTTATAAAAACCGATATAAGTTCTGAATCCCTTGATGGATTTCAAAAATATTGATGTTATATGAAAGATATTTTAACTAGCTACAAAATTATTCCGAAAAAGTTTTAAATCCAAGCCGTGGTTTTCAAGAAATGGTGATTTTGTGAAAATTTTGACCAGTTTTTTTTTTAAAAACTATTATAAATTAATAACCTCTAGCTGTGGTAACAAAATATGGAAGCCTTATCTATTTTCCTTCATAAGGTATTCCATTCAAAGCTGAATTTGCATTATTAGGGCATTTTTTATAGAAAAACAAAAATTAATCTATAGAAATTTACATGAAATTTAGCAAATATTACAACAACAACACCACCACTAACAAAAACAGCGCTAACAAAAACAACAACAGCACCACCACTAACAACAACAATGGCTAAGGGAGACCATCCGATTGGGAGGCCAGGAATAGCAACCTTGACCACAATATCTGGTCTGGCGTTCGAGTCGTTACAATAACAACAACGACACCACCACTAACAAATGCAATGACACCACTATCCACAACAATAACAACAGCAACAACACTAACGAAACAAAAAAACACAACACTAACAACAACAACATCAACAACACCACTAACAAAAACAACAACAACAACAACAACACAACAACACTAACAAAACAACAACACTGCTAACAACAACAACATCAACAACACTCGCAAAACAACAAAACTACTACTAACAACAACAACAACAACATCAACATCACTGTTAACAACACCACTATCAACCACAACAAAATGAAAATTTTTATTCAAAAACGTGAGGCTTACTACTACTTTTTATTACAAAAGAGAAAAATTGTTATTTAAAATTTCGCGCGAAATTTTTAATAACAATTTTTCGCCTGCGGCGCTTTCTTTTTTCCACATTTTCCCAAGTCATTCAGTCAGGTTATATAATTAATTACAAAAAGAAGGTCTTAACCCCCTAACGGTGAACCACTCAATTTCTTTTAAAGATCCAGTAACTGATGACCACACAAATACGATTGAGGGCCTGTGGCGATATGTCAAAAACGCTTTGCATGTATTTAACAGAAGAAAACGATTTTACGAAGGATATATTGCAAAATTTATGTTCCTTAAAAAGTGAAAAGCAGAGGGGGTTGACCCAATGGAGGATTTTTTTAAATATGAGGGAGGGTTCCATAAAGTCTTTTCCTATGAAGCAGAGAACGATGATGATGATATTGTTGTAGATGAAGACATCTTATCATATAAAATAAAATACAAATTTTAATTCTTCTATTTTTTTTTTTTTTTTTTTTTTTTTTTAAAAAAAAACCTTACAAATATAGGAAATCAGATACAAATGGCATAGTTAATAAAAGAAAATAGATTGGCCTTTCATATTTTGTTACTAAAATTATGGATTGATAAGACGTTTTTTGGAAAAAATAGTGTTTTTTTAAAAAAAACCTGGTCAAAATTATCTTAAAATCACCATATATCGAAACCGAAAACTCGGATTTAAAACTTTTGTACACCAATTTGGTAGCTAGTTATAATACCTTTCATATGACAGCAAAATTTTTGATATCCATCAATGGACTCAGAACTTATACTAGTTTTCATAAAAGCTATATCCCGATCTTCCGATTGCTGTATCTCCGAAACCAGATCTGAGCGACACTTTTTGTTTTTGCTGTTGTTGTTGTAATTAATTTCCAAAGCCATATTTTGGCAAAAAAAATAAATTTGGCTTTGGGAGCAACGCTTGACTTGTTCCAAAAAAAATTTCAATGATTCATGTCTCGAAAAACTATATAATTAACTAAACAAGATAAGGTGAACCAACACTAACTGGGCAATCTTGGTATTTTAAAAGATTTTCAATTTAAAATTTATATGGTGGATAAAAATGTTCCGTGCGACCCTGATATATATTAAATTAAAAAAAAGTATAAATCATTGTTGTTAATCATTGTTCTAAAATAGTCCACATTAAAATATTGCCTCAGGTTTCCCTGAAACCATCATTTGAATTGTTGGCCACGAAAAATACTTCCGTTTTATCACGCTCACTATCTTGAAAACGAAAATTTTCCGAAAATCAAACTCAGTACCAAATATAGGGCTAATTATGAGCTATAAGTTGAGCTGTTTTATTTTGACTTTTTTTACATCAAACGTGTGCGACGGTCACGTGCGACACCATGAAAATGCCTATATATAAAATTTTTTTTGTGACTTTTGAGCTAAGGAGACCAAAGTGCATTGGAAAAATAGTGGCAATGTTGTACATTTGGAACGTAAGCTAGTGTAACTATACCCAGTGTGCCAGACGGTTCATATCTTCGCTTTTTTACCAGTTACGGATCCGTTACTGATCCGTTGGCGGGAGAGATTCCCAAAAAAAAAGCGAATCGTTTTTTTTTTTTTGAATTTCTCCCGCAAACGGATCAGTAACGGATCCGTAACGGATAAAAAAGCGGAGATTTGAACCGTCTGGCACACTGGGTAGCTACTAAATACATATACCGAGATATAGAGGTATACCATTTAAACTGTTTTGTTGGGAAAAGGAAGTGACGGGCTTAGGATTCTTGTTTGGTTATGCGACGATTTTTTTGATTTTAAATTGTTCTAGTATATTGCCTACCCCGTGGATGTGCTACTAGAGATGGGAGTTTGCAAGCTCCTTTAATATATAGAGAAATACAAAAATAGCACACGTTTGTTTCCAACACAATTAAACCACGTCGAGCATCAATAGAATAATGTTCCACTAGGAACTGAAAATTTCATAGTGTTCTCCGTGATAATCATATTTGTCGACCAGGGTGAACTTATTTATTGTATAAACCGTTTTTTAATTTGTTCGTAAACTTGATCCAGAAAATTTTGTTAAGAACGGATAATCATACGAATCGTTCCCAAAATGATCACTGTACGCAGCTGATCTCATGTCAATAGGACTAATAAATAGGGCAAATTAGTATACATAAGCCTGTGAGCAGTCACCATGATTTCAGGCAAATGACTACGCTTGAAATAAATCGTCTCCAACTAATGCAATTCTTTGCGATTACTTTGATTTCATTCCACGACTTTTTCGTTTCCTTCTACTGCGACATTTTTTAGATAGAATTTAACTAAAGGCTTCAGTGCACTGGGGAGCATTCTTTAAAAATTGAGACCATTATGTTTTCTTAAATTATGAGCAAATCAAAACCATAGCAGTCTTGGTTTTGGACATGAGTCTTGGCCTTGGTTTTGATATTTATACTTGGTAATGATCTTGGGAATAAATCATTGTTCTCTTTTACTGAAAAAATAGCTAAAGGGTGTTCAGCATGCAAAATTTCCGAACCTAATTTTTTCTAGTAGCTGTAAGATAATTTTGTATTTGTAAGGGCCGTGACGCGCCTATTAACTATAAATGAACATTACCAAATAGGAAATAGTCTCGGTCTTATACACAAAGTCTTGGCCTTGAAATCACATCTGCAACTTGGTCCCATTTTTTCTTTTAGGTCTGTGATCTGAGCAATCCATGCTTTAAAGTCCAAAAAACGCTCTTCTTAGACTTAAAGTTCATATGTAAATCGCTTCTGCCAACGGCATTGTATGGTCATCGTGTTCTTCATTTAACTTACCTTTTAATTTTTCCAATTGGATCGTTACATTTCGAGAAATCATGTATTAAAGGTAGGTATCTCAACATCATGCAAATTTTATAAAGCTATGGTCAAATTGGAAAAGTTTAAAGGTAAGCCTTAATGACAAAGACTATAAGATGCCGCTGGCAGAAAAGAATTAGATTACTTCCTTGATATACACCATTTGCCTGAAGAAAGCATTTTCTACACATTAGCAGCAAAATTCAAAAATTTTTAAAATCGAATATAGGTACCCTTCCTCAAAACAGGTCGAAAAACGGTATTTTTAACAACAAGTCTCAACTAAACTAGTTATTTTGATGTATTTGGAAATGTTGGATCCGGTCTCGCAATTGCGCATTTACCGTATGTATGGTTTTTGTTGTTTTAGGCTAGGATATCTCAAAAACCGTATATGATAGAGCAATTATGAGACCGGATTAGGATTCAGCATTGCTAAATACATTGAAAATGACTAGATTTGTTTTGGTTTCTTAGGTTTGTCTTCAAAAATACCGGTTTTCGACCTATTTTTTGGGCACCTATTCTCGACTTCGAAAGCTGTTGAATTTTGCTGCTAACACCAAAAGCTATTGTATAAAAAAAGAAAATCAGAGGTTCCGCATACTTTTAATTAAACCCGATTCTGGAAAAAAAGTGTTTTTTTTTTTTATATTTTTTGGTAAAGAAGGGCATGAAATTTTTCCCCTTGGGACCCTTACTCCAATGGATGAAATAAGATAAGTAAGAATCCAATTAGAACAGATAAAAGATAAATTTTAATGAAGAAGATTATGACAATTTGAATAACAAAACAAACATACCTTAATGGTGCCTCCGATTCATCGTAACAACTGCCACCATCCATATCGATATCGGAACCGGTACCACATGACATTCTCGAATCAGAATCAACATCCACATGAATCTCCTGTTCAACATCATCACGATCTTCGTCTTCATGTGTGGACGACATAGTGATGTGTGGCGCCAATTTGATATGTGACAATGTAATGACAATGACAATTTCTTACACTGGGAGCAACAATAGAGTTGCCAGCTGCACGAAATAACTTAAATTGTCAAATTTTAAGTAAAACCACCTTTAGTTTATTGTTTGGTAGTTGAATAAACACATAAAATAAGTTTCAGCACATGAAAAATGAATTCAAAACACTTGAACTGATCGAAAGTATACACATTTCAGATGATGCCATTGATTGACAGCTGTCAAATTGATAATTGACAATAATTTGATTTGATTGTAAGGATTTTATTTCTTTTTTCTTTTTGTTGTATTTATTTATGTTACTCTTCAACACTTTTGCTTCAATTTTAATTATAGTTCAATTAATCAAATGTCAAAATACCGACGATGGGCAACAAAACAAAACAAACCAAAATCACGGTTTTATTTTTACAACGTAGGTATGTGGATTATTTTCGCACGCGTAAACGCTAACGACTGAACTTTTCAAATTGAGGTGTCAACGCTAACTAAATGCAACTTCCCCGTTTGACTCGAGTCAGTCGTCGTCAGTCAGTTAGTGCCAGGCAGCTCGTTATGGAAACACACAACAGCAACGGAGGCAGCAAATAAACAAGGTACCCATTTAGCCAGTCGCCGTTTAAGACACAGCAGGGGTTACTTGCGGCGCGCACTGCTATTGCTGATGATGGTGGTGGTGGTGGTGAAACCTGTTAAACGAGAACTTCCTTTCCGCTCTATCTGCTATCCGTTAACAGTGTTTGTTCCCCCCCAGCACTCACACACACATTCACTGCATTTTGTTGTGGTGGAAACATAACCTACCATAATAATGGCTTTTTTTTGAGTTTGTTCAGCCACGCCTCTTTTACATTTTGCATCTCTTTCGAATTTGAAAACTGGTTTTACAACAGTCGAGCAATATCATTTGGTTTGTATGCAGTGCACAAAACTTGGCAGCACTGCACACTTGTTTTCTTCTTCTTCGTATTTGAGCATATGCCAAGTGTCGGGGCGGAGTCAAATTCAAAACGATGACGATTGGTAGTTCGCATGCGCCACTATTGAATCTTTAATTTCTATGGAGTTTAAAGTCAACCAGAGAGGAGGGTTGCTGACCTAATGGTTTGGTGTAATGGAGTTTTTCTTTCGTTTGTAATACGACGGCGGCGGCGACATTTTAAATGGAAAACGTTTTGCTTTTGGGGTTTTCTTGCTTTTTTCCTTTGCATTGGCATTCTATTTCTGTTAAGTTTTTTTTGTTTTTTTTTTTCCATCTCTTATTTTGTGATTTTTTGTGAAAAGTGCAAATGTGCCAGATTAATAGAATCAAATGAGAAAAAAGTCTTCAACACCGATAGCAAGCATTTCCAAAGTAGATATGTGAGTGGGTGGGGTTCTGTCTTGCTGTCTCTTTCGTAGCTTGATAGCGTTGTCTTGGTGTTTTAATGCCAGATTTCTTTTAATACTTTGTTGTAATGTTTTGTTGTTTTAATTACACTTGAAAAATTTCTTTTGGTAAAAAATATGTTCGGGATCTACAGAATATTCGTGTTTTTCGTATAATATTGCATATCATAGGGCTAATTTTTTGAAACTTTTCGAATTTTTCAGCATTTTTGGATCTTTTTTTTTAGCAATTTTTGGAAAAATTATAAAATTCTAAAAAAACGCTACCGAATTTTTTGGACAGTTTTATGCATTTTATGCCTTACACGCTTTTATTTGCTTCTGAGTAAAATATCGTTTTCCAATCGCGTAATTGAAAAAGGCAAAACAAATCTTGATAATCGTAACACATACCACGATTTGAAAATCGAAAAATAATTGCAATAAAATTTTGTTCTTTCAAGTAAAAATATTTAAACAAAAAAAATTAAGACGGTGCTCCAAGTACAAAAATTACTTTAAAAGAAAAAGCTTTTTATTTTTTTTTTTTCACCTAAAGTACAGTCAGTAAGTATTTTTACGTAGAAATTTTTCCGGGATTTTTGAAAATGAATTATTTTATAAATTTCGATGTGCTTTTTCCGTATTTCAACTTTTTCATCTCTTATCGCGCCCTCTCGCGCCGACATTCAGCTTATTGCAAATATCTCGCTTACAATTACTTTTAGAGAAAAATATTATTCCACAATATTGTAGCATAGAAAATTTCCTATAAACATGGAGTTTGGTTGTTCTTAAAAAAGGTATATTGATTTTCAAATCGCTATATCTCATGAACGGTAAGTTTGACGAAAAAAGTCTTTATAGGAAATTGCATGTTCTACAAAGTGCAGAAAAATGTTTGTCTTGGGCAAACAGTTTCAGAGATATGTTGCAAAAACTGTTCTTTTCTAAATTTTAGAATGGTCCAAAGATATGGGTGATTCTCCAATGTCCCGGGACTCAAAACTATGCTTAAATTTTAAATTTGATATTTAAACAAGAGATTAGCTTGAAAAAAAAAATAGTTCTAAATATTTTAGTATGAAATAAAAGCATAAACTGTTAGTTAAAAAGTCATTCTCCTTCCTGTCTCTAACCGCTTTTTAATGCACTTAATTTGCTCGTTATTTTCTAAAAAAACTTATACGACATTGTTTGTATACAAATTTCAGTCACTGTTTTTTCGTGTTAAGCCTTGGAAAAAATTTTTTTTTATAAAGAATTGACATGCATAGAAGTTGGTCATTCATTTTAGAGAAAACTGAAAGTGAAGAGAAAGAGGAGATTCAGTGCATTTTCAGCTCAGTAAGTTTCGGTTTTTTGATTGTGAGTTTACGTGTGTTTTTTTTCTAAAAGAAATTAACAAATTTGTAAAGAATGCAAGTGTGTGTCATTCTCCGCGTATGTTTCTTTTTATATTACTAGACATATTATTTTATCTCTATATAACTAAATCAATAAACAATTAATGTGGCTATCCACCAGTTTTAATTTTTTTTCAAAAGTAATTGCTGTTTTCATTGTGATATTACTGTTCTTGCAACAATTTGCACTCTCCGCCCGTTTTTTTCAATAATATGTCATTCTCCGTTTAATAACCCTCTACCTGTTTTTTTTGTTAATTTTGCTTAAACCATTTATTTAAAAAATAAAAATTTAAATTTATTCTTAAAACACTTAAATAAACTTTTCAAAAATCCGATATAAATTTTTAGGGTTGCCACCTGGTTATTTTCGAAAATCTTATTCAATTCTTATGTTTTTTGACTAAAGTGAAATTTTTGGTTTCAGAACCGCTCAGATAAAACCTTTTCTGAAATTGTTCAAATATATTCAGGGTTGCCAACAGTCTTTTGTTTTTATTAGTTTTGCCTAAACCAAATTTTAGTAAGATGAATTTTTTACGATTTAAGCGTCGATCAATTTTTAAAGATTTAAACCATTATTTTGTAGTGTGAAATTATAACCCTTTCAAGACCAACGGGATATATATGTCCCATTTGAATTTTTCAATGTCAGTCCCACATTTTCTTTGCGATTGGAGCCAGACAGGTCTTCGTCGAGAGAGAATAGATATGAATATTCAAATGTATCAAAAAAATTGTGCTTTATATCCTCAGGGCCTAACAGGGTGATCCCACATCCAAAAAATTGTGTTTTTTTTAACTAATTTTCAGTAGATTTTGTTTCAAATACTGTTACATAAACGATATGAATCGTTTAAGTTGCAAATTTAATAGACTTTCAGCTCATTAGGAATTTTTGAATCACCGGTTTATTTTCCTACAGGGTGCTTAGATAAAATGGGACACAGGTGTCCCGTTGGTCCTTAAAGGTAAAAAATTAAGCCATTTTTGATCGCTAAAATTTCTTATCCTTGTTATTTTTATATTAAATACTGACAAAAATAGTTTATTCGAAATAAATTAAAGAAAAAACTATACAGAAATCACCCGTGGTGAATTTTGAACTTAAGGACTGCCCCAGAAAAATTTGATACTTTTATTCCATAAGATTATGATTTACCTGATGATCGTGCAGGTCGAAATATGGGTGCTATTTTTTCTATATAGCATGACGATAACAAAAATATATAACACTTGGTAAGCAAACTTTAAACGATAAAGATGTCTAGCAATCAAAAAAAAAAAATGTAAACTCATTTTGTACACTTACCTGCACTGCCTCATAATTTTTTCACGTTTGGAATTAAAAAAATTAAATTTTGTCGAATTTGCAAAAAAACTACAAATTTTCCAGCGGTTCAGGAGCGGTCCGGGAAGGGATAATGGCGAACGTAACAAAAGTAAGACTTAAAATAAATTTTCGAAAACAACTATCTGGCAATCTTAAAAATTTATGTTGGGTTGTTCTTAATTTTATGTAAGAGTTTTGAGACTAAAGTTTTATTATAATTTTTAAAAAAGATATAGTTTCAGAGAAACTTTTAAAAAAAAGTATGGCAACCCTGAAAGTTTATGTTCATATTTCAAAAATGTTCCAGAAGTTAAGGTCATCATATTCTACACCTTCAATTAAATAAAAAAATAAAAAAAAGTGTGGACAAAAAAGACATGTTTTTGTACATTTTTCGGAGATTTATCCATATCTCTTTAACTATAAGACTTACGTAAAAAAGCAATTTGTAGTTTTCAGAACAAGCAATTCTCTATGAATAAATATTTTTATTTTTGGCGTGTGACTCACCGTTCATGAGTTATGGCAATTTAAATCTCAACACAAAACTATGCGCAATCATGAGCGGCATGCACAATTGACATAGTTTTTCACATTTTGAGTTAGGAATATATGTAGTATCTCCCATTTCGTCGGTGGTCCATTTCTTTTTTATCTCCTAGCCTTCGTCCAGGCCTATGATGAAAAAGCATGGTAAGCCTGGACGGGGGGAGGGGATGAAAAAAATGTACCACCAAAGATCCTGGCAACATCCACTTCCTAGTAACTTAGCGCCCTACCTATAACAATCTGAGCTCAGATTGCTGTTCTCATATTTTGCATACGCAAGTACGTCTGGCGACCGCTCTATAGAACACTATTGTGAATTTCGAAATTATTACAAGAGTTAAGTTTTTCGCGTTAGTACTTTGAGATAACGAATTGATTAATGAAACTAATGCGTACTCGTATTTGATACAGGCCAACTAAATATTTATTTGAGTCAAATATATACATTTAACATTTAAATAAACGGTGCAATTCTCTAAGTGTAACATCTATTCGCTTGTCAATTTCGAACGTCACACAAAAAACATAAGGCCAAACATCAGCGATTTGCCGTAATGGACTAGCTCTATTACACTCTTTCAATGCATTCATTCATTGTCTATCGCGCTCTGACTGTAGCGAACTTTTCCCATTAACTTGTTATGAATTGTAACAAATCGCATAATACTCGTACCATAGTTCCTTTTATTTTATTTAATATGTTTCTTGTCTTAATAGCACATTTTGCATGGCATATAGCGAGTCAACTCCTCCCTGCCCCTCCGAAGAGAATTGACATTTGGTGTGAGATCTTTATTAGTTAACTGCTCGTGTAAATGTTTTTCGTTTCCTTGTTTCGTTTAGTTTCGTATCGCCTCGTTTGGCATTTATTCGATATGCCAAAATGGAAATTATTGTTTTTGGTTGTTTGACTCCATTACCTGCAATTTGATGGCACAGTGGGATAGTAGAATGAGAGGTGGGGTGGTGTCCGTACTCCACTCTACATACAGTGGGTGTTTTAGTTGCTGCTCTTGTTGTTTATTAATTGACAGTTTTATTGCAGGTGCTCCAGTTATTGTGTTCATTGCAGAGTCATTGTTATTCAATTGGTTTTTCTTGCATTTTCTCTTTACCATTTTCCTCAATTGTTTTTATAGTTCGTTTTTGTTAAATTTGGAAGCACTGTTGGGTACCTTTTTGTATTTATGTTTATTTATTTCGTATGAATCAGAGGTGCATATGTAATATAGTCGATGAGGAATGAATGACAGTAGTTTTATGTTCCGATTTACTGTATGTAAAGTAATTAATATTAAAACCTTTTGTTTTTAACAACATTCGTGGAATATGTGAACTTAGCAAGAGGTCATGGGTTCCAAAAACATCTTAAGATACATATCCAATGCTGAACAACTTAGGTAATCGCTTTGTTTTTTCTACGATGGAATAATATTCTACTCGAATCGGATTCACTTTTTTCTAGCAGTGTCAGTACATTTATTTTTACGGATTAATTTTAGTTTTCTTAGTTCCCTCATAGATATGGTCAACAGTTCTTTCCATTATTAGTTTTTGTGCCTGTTTATGAAAAAACTTTCATATAGTAGATTCTGCGAGAGAACGAATCAATTTTCAGGTTGAAATTCACCGATTGCGCTGAAATTTCGGCACAGGGTAGTTAAATTGATTTGATTGGACAAATATTTTTTGATTTTGTTCGAAACAGGGTTTTTCAACCTGTGGGTCATACCACAAATATGTTGTGATTTTTGTGTTTTTGAATTTCAAAAAATAACTTTCAGAAAAATGCTACAACTTCGGATCCTGTGCAGCACAAGTAATGTGCTTTTGCACAAGTTATCTGCTTTTGCTTTTTCAACGAAGTGGCGTTTACGGCAATATAATACTTAGCCGACGCATTGACAAACTTGAATTTCGATATCCACAAATTTGAGTTCTTCATTTTACTATTTCAAAATGCCATAACTCATTCTATTTTTGAAACTTTCCACTGGTCGAAGTGTCATTGTATTCAAAATTGAATGTTTTTTTTAGAAAATGCTAGAAAACGGTTTTTTATATTGTGAAGAAAAGGTATCTTTTTCACTGGACAGTCACATATATTGAGAATATAAAAACTTTTCGCAAACTTTCTATGTATATGAAAGGTAAAACAGTTTAAACAGTTTAAAATTTAAAAGAAAGAAACTTGAGACTTTCCATTTAAAAAAATTTCGAGTTTTTCAGAATATGCTATTTTGCAATAACATCTGGTAATCACAGATCCACGTTCAAATCTTTTATCTAGATCAATCATCTGTTATTTCAATGACAATTTCGAGCCCTAACCGCCAAAAAGACTTAACCGACAGTCATTTTCTTTCAAATTTCATAACTGTAAAAAGTACCATTTCGAAGTTATAGCGAAAGCAATTTTAACTTATGCACTACAATGTATGAAAAGGAAATTCAATAAAATCTTCTACTGTTAAATTTGTTTTTCGCCGGTGTAGTTTTTTTGGCGGTTAAGGCTCGATTTATTTGTGGTCAAGATCAAGACTCAGTATCAAACCCAAAACCACGACTGCAATGATCTTGGTTTGCACATCATTAAAGGAAGCAATGAAGTCGATGTCATTTTCTAAAAAACTATTTTCATACATATCTGTTTAGTTCCTAAACAATGTCTGCTTCCACAAAATAACTTATCCAATAATTTGAAATCCCATAACAAACAGAAGATAAATTATTGTAAATGCAAAAGTTTTGAGATTTTCGACCTATTATAAACTAGCAAACTACTTACTTAGTTATGTAACATTTAAAGTTCAAATAGTTAGTTTTAACTAACAACCACAGAACAACAACAACAAATACGAGTGTATTAAAAGTAACGACATAAATAAATGTTAAAAAAAAACTGCAAAAAGCCATTAAAATAAAATAAACTTTAAAATGCCATTTTGCAGCCATTTTGAAATATTTACCACTTCGCGGATTGGATTTCATGCCACTTTACTTCACCACACCACACCACACCACACCACACCACAGCACAACACAGCAATGCAGCGCACTCCCAATGTATAGAGCCAAGACAAAGGAGAGCTGGCGCATTCACGTTGATGGTGGAGCAACTTCTTCTTCTTTATGTCGTTTGTCGTTGCGACTCCGCTGAGGCCCCACTTGAGCAGCATGACAAGGCGTAGCAATAGTACTGAGCAACATAAACATGACTTTAACTCGTTGCAATGTTGCAAACAATTACGTGCAATGAGTGGAAACGATACACGTGTAACTCCCCATGGAGTGACTTACCTACGGATAGAGTACGAAGTCAGTCAGGCAGGTAAAAGCTAAGAAAGCTTTAGGTACACAGTGGCGTAGTGTCGTGCTGTGTGTATGAGTGTAAGACTTAACACATTTTTTACCGCAACCGCTTGCTTTGAAGCGGTATAACAAGATATGAAAGACTTTGAAACGGGTTATGGAGGTTGAAAGTTTCAGTCTTTCTCATCAAAACTCAATTTTAAAAATGTCAATATCTTATTTTTCCTCTGAACTATTGAAAACTGAAATAACAAAACACCCTGTTATATGCACTTTTTTATCTTTATCTACAGGAAAAAAAAAAAATATCGGTATAGTTAAAACTTCTCCGTAAGTTCTGTGATTTTTAAGATTTGTTCAATTAAGGTGGAAAATAAAGATATGAAATGAAATAGCCAATATCTCCATAATAACAGAAATTACGGAGAAATTAATTGCACATTTGAATTTAGCGCCTCAAAATCTTTATGAAAAATTGAAAAGTTTTAATTTTAAAACAATTTTTTTTTCATATTCAGTTCTCTGAAATGTAGCAAAATTTTATATGGTGCTTATTTACATACATCAAAAAGAACATTTTGCTGTCGAGGGAGCGCAACTCCAAGCAACTTTATTTTTTCATACAACTTCAAACCAGTTTAAACGTGAGCATAGTAGAAGAATTTTCTCAACAAATCCACACGGAGAAAAAAAATAGTACCTGCTACTTTATTTCTCATAAATTTTACCAGATTTTCAAGTCAGAATAGTGACAACTTTACACCGAAGTAAGATTCACCTTTCTGTTTTAGTCAATTCAGATTGTTCGAATGACCTCACAGTCTAGTAATTTTAATGAAAAAAATTGGCGTGATATTTACCTTACTGTATAGTTCAAACAACAAAAAAAAAAAATAAAACAAAAAAAAAAAGAAAAATGAACTGACCGGCGCCGGGATACGAACCTTGGTCCTTCCGAACGGTAGTCAGATACATATCCACTGGGCTGCTTCCGCATATGATGTAGAAACAAAAAAATTTGTATATCAAGAAAATTTCTGTCCAAAAATATAAATTGTTACTAAAATTATAAAAGTCAAAATGACTCTATATGTTGGTGGTACTTACCTTACTCGCGTAAGGTGAAAATTGTGATACTCATTTTTGTGCGTGAGAAAAATTGAAGTTATTTTGACTGAATTATAAATTCAAATTGACCACACATTTTTTTTCTGAAAGTGCAAATTACCTTACATATAGTCAAATGTAGGAAATTTGTAGTAAATATTCCTTTATAGCCCAGGAAAATAAGACATTTTCTGCGAAAAAATTCCCAGTGGAAATTTTTCACCGGATTTGTCTTTATTTATGCATGATACACAAACTGTGAAAAGTACATTGCAAAGTCGTGTGCGCATAAAAAGTTATTAAGGCTCAAAGGTCGCTAAAATCAGTTTTTTGCAAATATCTCGCTAATGCTAACTTTTACAGAAAAATGTTGGTCTCCAATTTTGTAGCTCAGGAAATTTCCTTGAAAAGTACGTTAAAAGTATTTGTGTACGACTTCTAGTTTAGGAGATCACCCAATTTAAAAAGTTGTTAACAGTTATGATATGAAATACTACCCATGAGTTCATATTAAAATATCTTACTTTTTAAATTGCAATAACTCTTCAATGAGAAATTGTAAAAACAAAATTAAAATGCCGTTTGATAGATAATTTAATTTTCAATATACCGTACGAAATTTTTTTTTCGAACGGCTCATGAGCTTAAAAATATTCTTGAATAACCGTTAGGGCTCCGAAATTACTGGTTTTTTAGGGATATCTGCGAATTGGTAAGTACTACGGTAAAAAGTAATGGGACCAAATTTGTAGAAAATTACAAGGTCTACAAAAAATAAGCGATATGTGTACACATAGAAGTAACCGTTTAGAAGATATTCCAAAAAAACCCTTAAAATGCCAAAAAAACGGTTTCTATTGAATATCTTCTATACGGTTACTTCTATGTGTACACATATCGCTTATTTTTTGTAGATCTTGTAGTTCTCTACAAATTTGGTCCCATTACTTTTTATCGTAGTACTTACCAATTCGCAGATATCCTTAAAAAACCAGTAATTTCTAAGCCTTAACGGTTATTCAAGAATATTTTTAAGGTCATGAGCCGTTCGAAAAAAAAATTTTATACGGTATATAGAAAATTAAATTATCTTTCAAACGGCATTTTAATTTTGTTTGTACAACTTCTCATTGAAGAGTTATTGCAATTTAAAAGTAAGATATTTTAATATGAACTAATAGGTAGTATTTCATATCATAACTGTTAACAACTTTTTAAATTGGGTGATCTCCTAAACTAGAAGTCGTACACAAATACTTTTAACGTACTTTTCAAGGAAATTTCCTGAGCTACAAAATTGGAGACCAACATTTTTCTGTAAAAGTTAGCATTAGCGAGATATTTGCAAAAAACTGATTTTAGCGACCTTTGAACCCGAATAACTTTTTATGCGCACACGACTTTGCAATGGACTTTTCACAGTTTGTGTATCATGCATAAATAAAGGCAATTACGGTGAAAAATTTCCACTGGGAATTTTTTCGCACAGAAGCTCTTTTTTCGTCTTATTTTCCTGGGCTATTATTATTTGACTACATTTTATTTGTAGATATGACTTTACGGACCCATCAAATAGTTCATACGTAAGGTAATTTATACTTGAAATTTAGTGTTGATTACTTTAATTTTTGACTAGCCAATATAGTAAAAATTATTATACGTATTTTTTTCCGTGCAGTTTTTTGGAATAGTTAGCCAAAAACCCCTCATTTTTACGGTATAGTAATGTTACTTCTATACCTGTTGTTAATAAATGTCTTAAGACTTAGTTAGTTCGAGGGTCCTGGAACATTAACGACAATATATTTTATTCTCAATAGTGTCAAAAATCTTTGAACCGATTTATTTTTTTCTAGCATAGATTGTCACTATATGTATTTATATGTCAGTATTCCGTCAAGAGAAAGTAAAACCTAGATTTCATTCAACACCGCACGAAAACGGGTTAAGACTCTACTAGTAAAATTACAGTTCGCAAATGCATACTGTGTGGGCTGCAGCTGAGAGGGATCCAGTAGACACCAGTGATGGGCATTTAGACTTCTTAGTTGTGTACTTACTTCAATAACAGAAAGCACTTTTTTGAGGTAAAAATTTATTTTTTCAATACGCCCTCAATTCTCGAATTATTCTAGCATGAAAAGGTGAAAAAAAAAATAAAAATCCACGGTATCTCGATATTTCAGTTTATGTACAGGGTCCAGCACTCGAAGTGTAACCAATTAAAAAAGCCATAAATTCAGTTTGGAATATTACTTTTATTTATTTCAAAGTAATTGAGATGGTCCAAGACTGGTGTATCCAGAGAAAATAATCCATTGTATTTGCGTCTGGTGAATTCGTGAGCCATTGTGTGGTCGTAATGAAGTTCGGAACGCTATTCTTGGTTCACTCGAGCTTTGTGAGACGGTGCCGAGTCCTGTTGAAACGTCTATGGTCTGCCACCAAAATGTTTGTCTGTCCACGGCCTCCAGAATAATTCCCGATAGATTTTCGATTGGAGAGCGCCCATCTGCGATTACATTGGCCCAAACTATTACCTGCGGCAGGTGCAGCCTCCTGGTGGCCGATCGATGACTCAAATTCTTGTATGAATGGTCGGTCAAGTAAACCTTATCGTTTTGAGAGTTTACGAATTGCTCAATCGGAAAAATGTTTTCGTCAGAAAACACAATGTTCGGAAATTGCCCGCTTTCGGCCAAGCTACTCCTTTGCTCTCTGAAGTCTAACTTGTTGCTGCTTCGTTGTGAGATCATGCACATTTTGGATCTTGTAAGGCTTGACCTTGAGCTCATTTTTCAGTTTTTTGGTTTATGGCTTTAAGTATTTACATTTCAAAGCAGTGCTTTTTGCGCTTTCAAGCACGGATAACTCGAAATCCTGACGTGATAGAAAAAAAAGAAGATCATCTTCGTAATTAGAAAACCCCAGATCAGATCCACATTCTTGTTATTTGGGGTTCTACCTGTAAGAATCTGAGCTCAGTTTTCCGTATTCATAGTCCGGCGCCGGCTTTATAAGTGAAATTCATACCTTGGCTCACGTAGTAAGTGCGCAAGATCGTGTCTTAGCTAGAGCTCCGTAAGTACTAAAAAGCACTTTATTGTACTTGCTTCGGTAAGTACTTTTCGTGTTCCGAATGAACTTAAATTACCATCATTAGTAAAAGCCCACTTTCTAGGAAAACATCAAATTTCATTGGAAATTAATGACATCGAATTCATTGGAGTTTGTTTGTTTTTTTTTTTTTCATTCGAAGTATAAAAATAATGAAGAAAAACATTAAACCAAAGGCATGCAGAATTTACCATTACTCAGAAGATTTACAACAACAAGAGGAAAAGCGATTTTTTCTTCATAATTTTTAATTGTGTTGGGAAATGCAAAAAAAAAAAAAAAAACAACGAAGTTATAAATAATACTTTGCTTGGAAAACAATGAAAACAAGGCATCTCATTTATAATGAGAGTGAAAAATGAAGAACGTAAAAGAAAGCAGATGATTAAAAAAATACTGTGAAATATTAAAAAATGAGAAGACTCTAAAGAAAATTAAATAAAACATTCCATATCATTAATAATGACGATATATTGTGGAAAATTTTAATTGAAGCTGCTGGCAAATGGAAAATAACTTCCTGAACTATATTAAAGAATAATATTTAAAATTAAATAAACTTCTGAAGTCTACATAAGTAGTACACTTTATGTTTCCCATATTCCATACTTATCGCTTTCCATAATCTAAAATTAACCCAAGTGTTAACCACATAACGATCAAAACAACATCTTTAAGTGATTTGGAAAATCTTCACTTCACATATGCAAGCCCACCCTCAACAAGGAAACACTAAACTTCTTAAGCCCTACGCACACACATGCGAAATGCTTCAAATGAATAATTAATGCGATAATTTATTAGACAATAAATTGAATTCGCATTAAAGGAGTCGAAACAAAACAAAAATCCAAAAGATTACATTACGTGTGTGTTGTTTTGAATACTTAAGGATGTAGACCATACAATGAGTGTACTTAAGAAATCAAAGCTGCTTTTGTGGTTAACGCAAAGAGTGTTAAAATTCACAAATAGTTTCGAACATAATTTAGTCCACGTATACGATGCTTTTTCAAGTGGAGCATTAATTAGCACAAGGATGTTGTGGATACTTATATTTTTTTTTTCTGATACATATTAAACAGAGATAAACTGGAAACCGAGGAAGTACATTTTATAATTGGATGATCTGCTGTTGCAGAGTAGCAAAAATAAATATTTATACACCCAAAAAAATTGCTGCGGTAGTTTTAACAACGTTTTGTTGTGGATTTTACAATTCTCTGTGGATTTGCTAATTTAAAAGTTAATACATATAATCGAATTTAGAATTAATTGTTAATTTTACAGCAAATGCAATAATTTCTACCAGAAATTTGTTAAAATTATCGAATTAATTTTTTTTTGTTGTGAAATCTACAACAAATATTTTATTTTTCGCAGCTAATTTTTCAAATGTACAACAAAATTGTAATATTAACTGCAAAAGATATGGGATGAAAAATGAAAGTAAATGCTGTAAAACATACAGCATTTTGCTACACTTTTACAACAGATTTTTTTGGGTGTATTAATAGTACAATCAATTAGGAGAATCAAATGATGTTACCTGGAAAGTTTTACGGGATTTTGCAAATGAGTTATTTTATAGATTTCGATGTGCTCTTTCAGAATTTCAACTTTGCTACCTCGAATCGTGTTCGCTCGCGCCGCCATATTGGAAAAATGGCGTCCGAAATCAGTTTTTTACAAATATCTCTTTAACGGTTACACTTAGAGAAAAATATTGTGGTGCAATATTTTAGCTTATAAAATTTTCTATAAAAATGGCCCTTCAATTGTTTTCGTGCGACTTATAACTCGGGAGATATCCTAATTCAAAATTTGAAAAAAATTAGTAAATTGTGCATGCCGCTTCTGAACAGGCACAGTGATGTGTTGAGCTTAAAATTACGATAATTCATGAACGGTGAGGAACACGTTTAAAGTAAAAATATCTTTTTATAGAGAACTACTTGCACAACAATCTAAACATAATTTTTTTTTCAGATGACATATAATTTGGGAGATATTTTTTAAACAATCCTAAAATTAAAAAAAAAAAACCGTTTTTTCAAAATAGCTCCAAAACGGTTCGTCCTAGCAAAAAAATTGTTTATGCATTTTGTAGAACGTTTAATTTCCTATAAGAATTTATTCGAAGTGTTTTTTTCGTCAGACTTACCCTTCATGAGATATCGCTACTTGAATATCATTCAAAACTGAACATAGTTGCGCCACAATATTTTCCTATAAATGTAACCGTTAAAGAGATATTTGTAAAAAACTGATTTTGGGCGCCATTTTTCCAATATGGCAGCGCGAGCGAACACGATACGAGCACATCGAAATCTATAAAATAACTCATTTGCAAAAATCCCGCAAAACTTTCCAGGTAAAACTACCAAATGACTGTACTATAATATGATTACTTAAATACCTAAATAAAAATAAAAATAAAAATTTATGTTTTCTCTTCAATATAATCTTCTGCTACCCTAACGAATAGTTCACTTTATTTTTCGGGTCATTAGTTTTTGAACTATTTTCGACCAAACAAGTCAATCACAAATAAAATCTCAAATATGGGGCAAATCTAGCACCGCGCTCTTATAAATTTCCTAATCAAACAAGAAAAATCAGTTTAAACCATACTGGAAGAGATGCCATCCGTTTGAGAGGCCTCTTGCCCTTGCCTACAAGTGGCATAATCTCTTTAAGAAAGGCAGGGACTCACTCGAAAACAAACCACAGCCAGAACAGTCGATTGACCACTCCGGAAATCATTTAAAATGTTAAAAATTAATGTTAGAAAATGCTCGAATAAAGAAAACACAGCTCGCAGAAATGGTTGGAGTATTTCACACAACCATTTTTAAAATTCTTCACGATAGCCTTGGCATGACTTAAGTCAGCTCAAGATGGGTGCGGAGAATGCTTACAAAGCTTTAAGAAAAGCGCGTGAAGTGTTTTTTCGAATTTTTGGTCCTCTGCAGAGCTCTGTAGTGAACACATAGATAAAATATTGGCTCAAATTGTTACTGAAGATTGGACCGGTTCAAATTTGTATGAAACACAAAAATTTTATTAGAATTGCTCTCCCACTGTATGAAAATGTTCTACGAGGGGTCTAACAAAAGTTCGCTTAGTTGAATTGAAATAACTTTATAAAAACTTTTTAATTTATAACTTTATTCTTCATCTATTTGTATTTTTTCAACGTAATCGCCATTTATTTTGATACATTTTTGAAGTCGATAAATCTATCTTGAAAAACAGTCTTCAAAATCGGCTTTTTGCAGTTTTAAAATTTCATCATTAACCGCATTTATTATCCCCTCATTGCTGTTAAAGACTCTCCCTCTCAAATTTTTATTTTATTTTTGGAAACAACCAGAAGTCACAAGGCGCTAGATCTGGGGAATAAGATGCGGGACGAATTTCTTCGATGCCTGAAAGCGAGATAAAATCTGTCGTTTTTTCAGCAGTGTGCGGTGGCGCATTATCGTGATGTAGAAAGTAGCGGCGAAGCTCCTTTTTTTTGGCGTTTTCCCAATAAATTTAGGAAAACTTCTGGTAAGCAGGTTTCAGTATACCACTTAGCAGTGACCGTCTGACCTTTTTCCAAAGGAATAGCAGCTACAACTTTCTCTCTGGTGAAATAAACTGACATCATTTCTTTTGCTGCTGACTTTTTTTTGCTTTGCTTTAACAGGTGGATTTGCGCCTTCTGGGCTCTACACCATGGATTGTGGTTTGGTTTCAGGGTCGTACTTGTAATTTTACTAATGTCATTAGGACTTAAAATCTCGGCACTTAGGTGCTTAATTCTGCGTCTCACCGCAGCAGGGCAAGTACAAGAATCTACCGGAATCATTGGCTACCGAACCCATTTTTCCTAGGTGATAATTGAATTTACAGTGACTTGTCATTATTTCACTGTATGTTTTTATATCTTTGGCTTCCCAGTGGTCGATCAGGCTGTTCTCATCCCATTATTGACTTAAGTTATTTTTAAAGCTGTTGTTCACACCGCAGAAGGTTTCGGGGCCTATGAAAGTATTGAGTTCGCCTTTCTTTGCCAAACGAATGGCTCTATCATTTCCCTCATGCCTCTCGTGAATGATATCCAGACTAGAGTAACATCGTTCCTCCAGGTTAGGATTTGAAAAGGCTCAAAACACTCCTAGGCAACCTTTAAGTGCATTGTAACAATTAATATAAATGACTGTCCGAATAAATGTATGTGTCGGTGCCGGAAGTGCCCCTCCTTAGACATTCTCTGGCGCACAACTCTAAAGCGTGGACATCCGCCTGCAAAATGGAAGCTGTTTATCTATTGAAACTGATTTTGGAATCTTAGTCCAACAGCTCCAGCTCCTGCGCTGAAGGCCGCACAGGCTGCTTCTTTCTTAACCATAAGTTGAAGACGAGTGAGTCCCGCAAGCATGCCTAGAGCTACTGTCGGGCACGTCGTTGCTTCTGAGCTTTTACTTAATCTACCTTTGGCCAGCATGCTAATGAAACATAAGTGATCATTGGTACAGTGTTGGTTTTGGAAGACCATGGCATAATTTTCGGTCGTAGTTCCCATGTTTTATCATACACCCTTTGGCAAGTATATGTTACTCTTAAGGCTTTATTTATAATCTATAATAGATTACTGTTCCAAGTTAGACTTTTATCTGGGATTACTCCTAAATATTTCATCTCCTCGGAAACCGTTAGGACCGATTCCCAAAGCTTCTATTTTTATCTTCCTCTTCTGGGTAAAGGAACCAGTGTAGTTTTACTAGGGTTACTTTCGAGTCCTTTCTCTCGGCACTAGCTTAGAGCTTTTATATTTATTTATAAGCACTACGTCAACTTTGGTTTATTTTAGAGAATATCTAATCTAAAAACCAAAGAGTGTTCGTGAATACAATTAAAGTTTGTTGAAAAGACGAGCGTCTTGAAACTTTGCGTTTGAGTAAGATATAAAAAAAAAAATATTTTAAAAATTCTGGTAACATGAATTCCTCTATAAAAAAAAAAAAACAATAAAAAACACACTAACCCTTCACAGTCTTCTAATGGACAAAGTCACATGCAATAACGACAAATATTCTAAAGTGACATTTTCTCTTATGGTCATGTGACACAAATAAAAATGAATTTGAAATCAGGAGTGAATGCTTGTGGGTAAATATCCATCCATTCGTATGATGCCACTCATATGGAAATCCAAAAAAAAAAAAAAAAACAGGAAAAAGAAACCAAACCACAAAATATGTGAATTTCAAAGTGGTAAAGAGTATAAGAAGTAATATGAGGTAGGAGACCAAGGATATACGTGTACCTGTATGAAATATCATTTGTTGTAGTTGTAGCTGCAACACTTGAATTTCAATTGCAATAATATGGCAATAACAAAATCAACAACAACAACAACACAAATGGAAGGAAGATTTTAAATATTCTATGAGTTGGCAATAAAATGCTAAAAAGGAGAGAATGCCAACATGAAGATTTGTTCCTAAATGTGGATATAAAGAAAGAGGATGCGCTGCTGCGAAAAAGCTCATTGGCATTGGAGCTCATTGGCATACGGTGAACGTGCAACAACAACATCAGCACAATTACTACATCAGTAGCAACAACAAGATGACTGGGTACCTACGTACAATACGCCAAGTGAAACTGATTTTGTATTCATATCAAGCACTAACCAATTCTCTATCTCTTTCTCTTCTTCTGGCCATATTAAATGAAAAATAAAAATGCAAAATGTTGTTGCTGTTGTTGTTGGCGCGTTTTGCATTAAAATTGCAATGAAATCGCTATGAAAATGTTATTATTGCTGTTGTTGTTGCTGCTTTCTTTATTCACTGTTCCGCTGCTGCTGCTTTTGGAATGAAATCCAATTAGTTGAATACAAGGCATAAAAATGTCCTTTTGGCCGTTATTTTGTTTTTTTATTTTTATTATTACTTTATTATTGTTGCTGCTGTTGTTGTTGTTATTGCTGCTGTTGCTACTACTAAATACGTTGGCGAATATGTTGCTGATGATATCGTTTGCAATTTTATCGTCGACTTTTAATACAACAAAGTTGGCTGCCAGTTGTTATTGCCATTTTTATGTTTTTTGTTGTAGGAGGATGCGTGGTTGTTAGCAAAAGAAAATTCACATTTTCATGGGAAATTTTCTAATTTTTCATTCCAATGGTGTTTTGTCTTTAATTTATAAACAGCAAAGTTCACTTAAACGAATTGTTGTACATTTTAAGGAGCATGTTATTGTTAAATCTTTTTTTTATTCCATTACCATAACTAATTCTTAATAAGCTCAGTGCTTATTGTTTTAAAAAGATTTTCTTAGTTTCGTTGTCTTAAAAATTCCGTTTATGCTTAAACATGAAATACGGTAAACTTACCCAAAAAAAAAATCAGATATTGAGGTATAACTTCATGTCAACAATTATTAGCTCAAAATTCAAACGATATCATATTAACAGACCTGATTAGTGACACACGATTCTCCGGAAGTGGGATTAATTATAAGTTTGTGGAACCACTGGTTTTCTTTTTTTATTGAATACCTAATGGTGTTAGCAATAAAATTCAATAATTTTTAAAATTGAAAATAGTTCCCTAACCTCAAAGCAGGTCGAAAATTTAATTTTTGTAAAAAAAAGTGCAGCAATCCAAAACAAAACTAGTCAGTTTCAATGTATTTGGTAATGCTGAATCCGAAATCGGTCTCTCAATTGCTCCATCATGCATGGTTTTTGAGATATCCTAACCTCAAAGTTCAAAAACTCGATTATAGAGGTTATAAATGCATTATTTAGTACTGTTCCTTGTCTTCAAAATAAGCTATGAATTGGTTTTGTATAATTTATTTTAAAAAGGTACAAATGATGCGTGTTAAAATTTTAAAAATATATGTTGATTCTCATATGATTTTTCTCTCTATGGTGTAATTTGTAATTTTCTAATATATAGTAAAAAACTGTCCTTTGAAGCGAAAAATTTTAATTTCTTCTGGGACTTCCAGAGGTCAAACTCAACCTCATTACAAGATTTGGGCTAGACTACAACTAATGATTTCGTAGTTTTTGAGATAAGTTCGAAAAACTGTAAAAAGACTGATTTTTGGTGTTTTCACGGGCTGGCGAAGATGGCCATTTTCAAGAGTTTTAATCCAAATGTCTGCTTACAAATTTTAACCACCTTTAAGGTTAATCTTCTCTTCTTATACGAGCTAAAATTGTATGTTTGTTTTTTTGTACTTATTTCTGTGCCAATATTTTTTCTCGAAAACGGCTACTCCGATCTTAATGAAACTTGGAATAGAGTTAGATACTAGCATACAATGAAGAATGAGCTAGGTTTGATTTTTATATACGCTCACCAGGGAGCGTGGCACTGCCCTAAATTTTAAATTTGATTTAGTCATAACTCGCAAACTATATAAGATATTTTGATGAAATTTGCTAAGCGGGTACCTTGTAACAGACCAAAAGTGGGCGTGATCGAAGAAGTGCCACTCCCACTTTTCAGCCCTTGAAGATTTTGATTCAATATTACTCGAAACGACTCCAACAATTTTAATGAAAATTTAGGAGAAGGTAACATCTCCTGCAAACTAGGATTAATATGTGATACACCACTATATTGGGAAAACTCGTTGCAGGGCGTGGCACCGCCCACAAAAATATAAAACAGTATAAAAAGAAAACTAATAAAGTAAACATTCTGAAATTAAGTGTGAGGAGCCTAATTGCTACAGACCATCTCTGATGTGAAGGTGGGCGAAAAATCGCCGTTGCGCGGTGAGCCTCCCATACAAGCAAAAGAAGAAGTACCACGCCCCCTTTTTAACCATTAAAAATTTTTATTCAATATTAATCAAAAACGACTTCAACAATTTTAATGACAATTTAAGAGATTGTACCGCTAAAAAGGTATTAATATGTGATATGCCGCTATATTGGGAAAACTCATGAAAGGGCGTGGCACCACCCACAAAAACATAATACGCTATAAAAATAAAACCACTAAAGCAACCTTTCTGAATTTAACTCTAGGGAGTCTACTTGCTCTTAGGCACCTAAAAACTGAAAGTAGGCGAAATTCGCCAGTGCGCGTGGAACCTCCTATACTAGTAAAACATATTTTGATGAAATTTGGTATTCGGATAATGAGTACCTCAAGCTTATCGAAAAGTAGCTTTGTTCAATAATTGCCACTCCCACTTTTTATCAAAGTTATAATTTTGGTTAATAACTCAGTCACAAAAAAAAAATGGAATGAACTTTTATTCTTACATGCAGTCTTACTGTCATTATACCAGAATTTTGAAATATCCTTGCTTGAAGTTGAAGAAAACGCTGTGTTCAGTCTTACAGCGTAGCTACAAGAAAAAGTGAAATTCTTTTTTAATAATAGCATCAAATAGTCACACTCTTCCTTATCAAAATATCCTGCTGATTTTTCTAATAGGACTCTTATTTTCCGAGTTATGATGATAAGATATTTCAGCCCCCATACAAAGACGAAATATTTTGAGTGAAAAATTTGAGTTTTTGATATTTTTCTATACCACTCGATACTTTCCGAGTGTTTTGTTATTATTATTCTCATCGGTTAATTTATCATTTTGAAAGCATAACCATTAGAGGTGAAAAGGTAAGAGTTTCATAACAAAAAATAGTTATGAATAAAAACATCGACTAAAATAATAAGATCAGATTGTTGACCGAGCAGGCATCGTTCTCCAGGTACTTTATATTAAAGGAAACACCACAAATTTATCAAAAACAACATAGTTTTTTGGAGTGATTAAAGATAACAATTTCTGTCTCTAATGTTTGCAAAGTCAAATTTGGTAGTATTTGGGGCTTAAAACCTGCGATGACACACTGAATAAAGAGTCTGTCGAAAACAACTTATACACACTTTGTCAGCCATAACTTATCCTGTGTCCAACGAATAATTTTTTTGTTTGAATCACGTTAGCTTTTAAAAATATATAAGATATTATATTTATTCAAATTATTCATTTGTTTCATTGTTATTTCTTTCAAAATGGACAGCGAAACAAAAGCACGTGAAAAAATAATTTAAACTTTTTAAAAAAATCCATTGTGGACTTTCAAAAAAATGTCAATAGATCTCAAGGTTCATCGTCACACTGAAAAGCCATCAAAAGCCATTACAGTATAAAGAAGACTTAAACATTGCACGAAAGCCTAGATTAGGAACAACTCTTTCGAAGAGCTCCGAACACTTCTGTCAGAAAAGCAGCTCGTGAAGTTAAATGCTCTGATTCTTTTGTGTCCAGACCCAAAGCTAATGCTGGGCTGAAGTCACATAAAGTTCAGAAATTTCCAGATCGCAATGCGGTAAAGGATTTAGAAGCAAAAAAACGAGCTTAAAAATTTAAGTCTAATTTTATAAAAAAATACGTGCTGTGTGACGGATGATGAAACCTATGTTCTGGCAGACTTTACACAACTTCCGGGTTAAGGTTTTTATGTGGCTGATGGACGAGGTAATGTTCAGGAACAATACCGGACAAAAAAAGCAAACAAAATTCCCTAAGAAGTTTATTGTGTGGCAAGCCATTTGCAGATGTGGCATTTGTGGCATCAGGAACGATAAATACAGAAATATATATTGAGGAGTGTCTTCAAAAACGGCTTTTGTCTTTCCTAAAACAGCACAGAGTGCCTACATATTTCTGGCCCGATTTAGCACCATGCCTCTAAGGACAAAAAAGGTCCTTGAATGGTATGCAAATAATAATGTAAGTTTTGTACCACGGGAGGCAAACCCACTCAACTGTCCAGAATATCAATAATTTTATATAAAATTACCCGATTCAAACCCGACATGCGTCACTGTATGTGTCCTAAGCTCTTTCATGTTTTTATTTTTTTATTATTTAATCCCTTCCACTAGAGGCGGTCTTCCATATCAAAGGCACAAAATACATGGAGTTTCTTACCAAATATTGATGTCAAAATTGAAAACACCAAATAATTTAATCTCATTAACAATTAAAACAAAATTTATTAATAGAGTCTGTGCAACCAATTAACATGACGCCAAGGCATGCGTTCCTTTAACCTTTAAAATCATTTAAATGAGTGAAAATACAAAAAATAGTCTTAATAAAACAAATTAAAAAATTATCACAAATTAATTAGCATTTAAAATGAAACATTTTAAGCGAAAAACAAAAACACAGATGAATAAATAAACATTAAAATCTCATGAACAAGCAATTTTGAAAAGCTTTTAAAATACCTTTTGTTCAAATTGATAATAAAAACAGGTATTTCTTTTCGAAACTGAACGATTTAACAATTCATAAAATGATTCAAAAATCAACTTAAAACAAAAGAAACAACACCGCAGGCGCAGACGTTGGACAAAATTTAACTGATAATGCGGCGGCGCAACAAACTAAATGACATTAACAGCAACAGTACAGGGAATAAAGGTCTCTACATTTATGAATGGCACAGTGAGTGAGTAAGTGATGACTCATGCACTCACTGCAGCGTTCATTCAAAGCAAAGATTTCGAAGTGGATCATCAAATAAATCGATATTTATACGAACGCACAATCAGGCACGCTCCATTTGAGATGCAAACAGCAGGTAGAAATTGAATTCAAACGTTGCCAGTGTGGCGCTAAAAAGGAAAGTGTTTTCCCATCATGAAAAAATTCTAAAGTGTAGATAAAATAGATGAACATAAACGTAAGCAACAACAACCCCATCAAACTCTTAAAAGTCAATAAACACAATGGAAAGAATTTTTCTCTTTCTCTACAAATTAAGCGATAAAAATAAAATATTTGAGATAAATCAATGATATGACCTCTTTCAACTAATTTGGGACCAGACAAAAAAGAGTTGACTTTTAATTACCCGTAAGGTGTCATTTTAGTGTTTGTAGGCGGCATTACCTTTTTTTATTTTTGTTTAAAACTCTTCGGTTTTGGTTTCAAATTAAAGGTTTTGCTATGACTAATTTGTAATGTTGTCCCCCCAATTGATCTCAAAGTTTTATGTGTGTGATTTTCTTAAGTGGCTCTCCAATTTTATGATGCGTGCCATTACGACTATCAAATGTTTCAATTTTGACTAGACGATTTTATATTTGTTGTTATTGCTGCTATTGTTGTTGTTTGTCTATAAAATTACATTTTTTACGAGCTCAATTTATTAAATTATCTTTTAATAAAATTCATTAGTTTACGATGTCGTATTTTCTTATTTTATATGCAACTCATTAAGATAAAACCTCCAGTTTTTAATGTATCCACCAGTTATGATTAAATGGGTTATTAGAAGTTTTGTTGTTTGTGCAATTGATAAGTGAGCCATATACCATTAACATTTGTGTAATTATGTTGCATTTTCATTGAGACTTGGAGACTCTTTTTTTTTTGTTAATGGAAATTACCAACATTTTTGGCTTAAATTCACTTAACTTTTTTTGACCTTGTAGTGTGAAAACCCCTTTCAGTTGCACTATAACCTTAGAAAATATGTAGTGCAATGTATTCTTTTGTTGCTGTTTTAATTCAAGGCACAGACTGTTGCCAGGGGAGGCATGCCAGAACAGTTCTTTAAGAGCTAGGATATACAAAAAACCAAATAGTTAAAATAGTTACCTCGTCTCAACATGTAATCTGAGCCATGCTTGTTGACAGCAAAATAAGGTAAATTATTAATTGTTATAAAAACAATAAAAATTAATTTTCCAATCGCATTACGATTAGAACTCAAAACTTTTTGAGCATGTAATTTCTGACATCTCAAACTGGGGCCAAATGAGCAAAAAGCAAAACTATTTGACACAAATGAATGAGATTTCATAGATAAGCAGAGAGTAATGGAACAAATTCAATCCACCGTAAGAGATGAGCGATGCCACGTTCCCCAATATTACATATTTCTTCAAATTTCAGAAAGTATTTGAAGCAGATGGATGAGATGCGATATGTGGTCTATCGTCGTCGTGATGAAAGAATGCGCCCTTTCTGTTGACTAATTCCGTACGTTTTTCATTGAGCGCTTCATTCAATCTTATTAATTATTGACAGTACAGTTCCGAATTAATCGTTTGGACACGCGGAAGCAGCTCGTAGTACACAGAGCCCTTGCAATCCCACCAAATACATAGTAGGGTCAATCTTTGTGTAATCGATTAAGATTTGGATTTAAATCTCCGATTTTTTTGAAAATTGGTGAAAAGTTAGTAATTGACCAAATTCCAAAAAAAAAAAAAAAACAAAGATGGCAGCCATATGAAGTTCGATGCATTTTTTGGATTCGCACGTATTTGAAAATTCATAGCTACTCAGCTTTTTCTTCGATTTTGATAAAATTTTGAGGATTAGTGTAAAAAACTTTTGAATAAAATATTGCACTGAGAAATAATTTAGGTATAAAAAAGTTTTTTTTCCTTTTTAAAGGCAATTTGGAGCTTGAAGCACCCTTTTTAGTTTTTTCTAAATATTTTTATTTTAAACAAAATTTTATTATAATTATTTTGCGATCCTCAAAATTATGGTATCTTTAGAAGTTTTAAATTATGAGTTTTTGAAATTGTTTAATGTTGTGTTTATCATGACTCAATGGTGTCGGCCACTATTTTTTCGTAATTGCAGCCGAAAGCGAAATAATTGAAAAAAATTTTATTTCGCAACTTTTGACCTTGAATAACTTTTTTTGAGCATACGGTTATGCAATGTACTTTTCACACGTTATTTTTTATGCATTAGTGAATACAATTCCGGAATAAAAAATTTCATTTGGAACTATTTTTCAGAATTAAACTTTTTTGCTTCGTTCGTTAGCCGATCATTTCCGAAGTGCTCTAAGGATTTTGAAATTTTTTATTCAAAACATGTTGAAATACGATGTTTAACAGAATTCCGTAAAAAAAAAATGGGGTACTCGAAAATTTTATTTAAATCACCCACAGGACAGGCGTGACAACATTAAACAACTTCAAAAACTCATAACTTGAAAACTGTTAAAGATACCACAATTTTGATTGATGTTTAAATAATTACACACTCCTGCATGGGTTTTCCTCTTTGAATTTTAAAAACGATTTCTAGAAAGTTAAGTGTGCTGATTACGAGAAAAATAGGGAAAAAATTCCAGCACGTCACAAATTTTGTATATACAAGACTACCACTAAACGTATCAAAACCATATTTGTACCAGAAGTTCTTTTGGTGCTCCAACATATTCATAAGAAATATGGGATCGATTGAATAAGGGGGTGTTGTACCCCTCATATAAAAAAAAAAGCTCTAAATTCAGGGGTTGGAATTAATTTTAAAGGTTTTTTTTTCGGTTTTTGAGCATTTATTTAGAAACAACGGTACAATGTATATTATTCAAAGTATTGTCCATTGTTAGCTACAACATTTTTCCATCTTTCTGGCAGCATATAGATTTCGCGCCGGAAGAACAACTCGTCTTTTGAGGCAATCCACGAATCGACCCATTTTTTGGTATCCTCGTAGGAAGTGAAGCGCTGCTCAGCCAAGTCATGCGTCATCGATCTGAATAGGTAGTAGTCGGAAGGGGCTATAAGGCGGGTGGGGTAGTACATCCCAATTCAGCGCCTCCAACGTTTCCTTGACGGTTCTTGCAATATGTGGCCGTGCGTTGTCATGTTGTAAAACCACTTTGTCGTGTCTTTTGGCATATTCCGGCCGTTTAACCTTTAATGCTCGGCTCAATTGCATCAATTGTTGTTGGTAGCATTTCTCAGTGATGGTTGCGTTAGGTTTTAGCAGCTCATAGTACACGACAACCTTCTGATCCCACCAAATACACAGCATAAGCTTGGCGCCATGAATATTCGGCTTGGCCGTCGATGTTGATGCATGGCCGGGTGGTCCCCACGATTTTTTTCGCTTAGGATTATCGTAATGGATCCACTTTTCATCGCCAGTGATAATACGATGCAAAAAACTCTTCCTTTTATGCCGTTGAAGCAGTTGTTCGCACATGCAAAATCGCCGTTCAACGTCTCTCGGCTTCAACTCGTACGGCACCCAATTTCCTTGCTTTTGAATCATTCCCATGGCCTTTAGGCGTTTGCCGACCGTTGATAAGTTGACTCCCAATGATTTTGACAATTCTTGAAGGGTTTGACACGGGTTTTCATCGAGCAAAGCCTCCAATTCCTCATCTTCAAACTTTTTCGGCTGGCCCGGACGCTCTTTGTCTTCCGTATCAAAATCACCACTTTTAAACCGAAGGAACCAGTACTCACAAGTAGAAATCGATGGAGCATAGTCCTCGTAAGCCTCAGTAAGCGTGCGTTGTGCTTCAACCGCTTTTTTCTTCAAATGGAAGCACAAAAGTAAACCTTCACGCAAATTGCGTTTTGTTGGAACGAAAGTCGACATGTTCACAGAGAAAAAAATATATGTTGTTTACACTTCAGTGGAATGACACATACTGAAAAATGAAGCTTAGACAATGTGCTTTGAAATGAATATAGTCACAGGTGTGCCCGATGCGATCTATTGATAGTTACGCCATCTCTTAGAAAACCTTTAAAACTAATTCCAACACCTGATAATTCAAAATTTTATTTGAGTCGCTCCTACGCCTATATCAGTCAGTATATTGAAACCATATTAACACCATATGAGGGGTATAGAAGCAAAGGCGACGATCTCCACTTTTTTCAATTTTGTGAAAACTAACAAAAACGTGTATCTCTGAAGATACATGAATTAAGTATACTGTAAGTTTTGCAATTCTGTTAGATGAGGATGTAAACCAAGTTTGAATCAAATCCTCAATGGGGTTTATGGACAAATTCGATAAGAAATATGGAGTTTGTCGTGTTTGTTTCAATCAAGTGGAAATTGCTAGGTTTGTTATAATCGAACTGCCACACCCTTCTTCGATTTCGCTGAAATAAGGTACATGACTTCATTAGTTGCTAAAACCAATAAAAATGGGGAAAAAATAATAATATTTTTTGGCGGAGCTCTAAGAAGTTTTGCTTATTAAGTTTAGTAATCAAAGCAAAGGCGGCAATATCCATTGGAGATTGGCAGTTTTCAACCTTAGATATATATTGGATAGAGACGTATCTCGTTTTGCAAATTTCACTGATCACAAGCTTAGATCAAATGCAACTAGATGGCATTCTCAGATGCATTCATGAAAAAAATGGAGATTGTCGCCTTTGCTTCTATACCCCTCATATATCCGCTGATGTTCTGACAGATTTGCGTTGATATTGGGGGTAATTGAGTGAAAGTACGGTGCGCTCGGTATACAAAGAAAACATAACAAAAACAAAAAAAAAAAAACATAAGACGCATTTCTACTTACTTTACCTGCATTATGAAACTTGATATCTGGATGAATATTATGCATAGCAACTATTTAGATCGTACGGGGAGCACCAAAAAAATATATAGTGCAAGCATGGCTATAATGGGGGTTATCGTGAATCAAGATTCCCGGGGAATTTTCACAGACTGCCGTGCATTCTATATTGCAGTTTAAGAAAATTCCCCGGGAATATTGATTCACGATAACCCCCAATATGTTGAGTATTTTAGGGTTGATATTAAAGAGTACATAAGCACAAACGATTGAATTAATAAGTTTTCAATTGTGCACAGACGAACAAGAGTACCCCTCATAAAATTACGAGAGTAATTTCCAATGTATTTTTTGATGCTGAGCTCAAATCAGAATTTCTCTTTCACGTCAGAATTTCTAGAAATTTTAAAATAACAGTGAAAAACACATAATTTTTCATTATTTTTGAGGTTATGAAAATTGGAATGTCTCAAAATCCTGACGTGATGAAAATAAACCAAGTTCAGATTCGTGACTAGGAGGTCCCAAACCACCATAAGGCTTCAAAAAGTGTTGAATTTGCAGGACTGTGTTATAATAAAATTGGCTTTTAAATTAAAATATTTAAAAAAAAAAAAAAAAAATAGAAAGGGTGCTTCAAGTCCCAACTTGGCATTAAAAAAGAAAAAAAGCTGGTTTTACACCTGAAATAACTAACAAACTTATCTCTTTTTTCACCGGTAACAAATTTGCGCAAAAATGGTTCGAGATCATTTCGATTCAAAAGAGGTTCACATACTGAAATACTGTCGGTAAGATTTTTTTTTTACAAAGAATATGTAGCGATTTCGCTACTGCTTATGTTTCGGTCTCCTTTCACCATTTCATTAATTTCGTCCACTTTTTTGGTGCATGGTCGACAAGATTTAGGAGCGTCTTTACATCAAAAATTCCAGAGCGGAATCGATCATACCATTTTCTTACTTTTCTTTCCGATAAAGTACCTTCTCCATACCAGGGGTTGAAATAAGAAAAAGTTATTACTGCAGAATTTTTTTGTTTTTATTTGCAATTTTTAGCAACATTTTTTTAACGTCTTATTCAAGTGATTAATATTAAATATTAATATTAAATAACAGATATCATGGAAATGGTTCAATTTAAAATTGAAAATTTATAGCGAAATTTTCTTCGAATGCATTTATAAAAATATGTTTAAAGTAGAGTTGCAGAGTGCTTATTGTGGTTGCTACATTTTAGCCCAAATTGGTAAGGTTAGACAACTAAAACAACGGTTATAAGCGAAATAAAATGAGTATTTAGTTTCAACGATTAACGCAAAACAAAGTAATACGAATTTGGGTGAAAATTATTATTACAATTTTTTTCAATATTCTGAAGTTATTACTGCAAATTTGAAATTATTACTGCAGAAATAGGGTATTACTACAGCTTATTTCAATGCCTGCTCCATACTATGCACAAATTTTTCTGTGAGCCTTCGCGGCCATATAGTACTTTTCGAAGAAATATAGTAAAATGTAAAGAATCTTTTCCGATTCTGCACTCATATTAGTGACGTTAAAACATTTGAATAATAAACAAATGTCAATAGATCAAAATTGTTTATGATTCTCAAAGATATCAACTATCTTTAGCTTCAAAGAACTGGCAGATCGAACCACTACTCACAGAGCTATCGTATTTCAATCCTTGTTATTTCACATTTCTGACCTTTTTTTACGAAACCTTATATTATTTTCTTATAAACTAAGTCTTCAAATGTTCAGTTATCGACTTTGTACAATTTTTTTTTTTATTTCCTCTCTGTGCTATTTTTTGGTTTATTTCGTTATGTCCACAAAGCATCAACTTTTTTTGGTAAACAAACAACATATTGGACACCTTTATTCTCTACGTACAACATGTTGTTGAAGTTCCTAATTTGACATGAAACTGACATAATTAGAGCGTAACACAGTAATTGGCTTTGGACACTTAAGAACATACATATCGATTTGTATACCAAAAACACATACGAAGATGACGTCTGGATATTCATTTTGAAGAGAGCTTCTTATCCTTGAGAAATGTTAAAAATAACCCAAAACTACGTTAACAAATGGCATCTTAAACCATCATCATTAAATAAAATAAAAAAACAAATAAACGAATAAAACCATCGATGCAAAGACTAATCGCATAAGTTCAGAGGTGTTTCTTATTACGAAAAAACCAATGTAAACCTAAATGTATCATGGTTTTTTTTTTCAAATTTATTTTATCTATAAATATTTATTATGTTAAGGTTTTAGCTAAAATTAATGTGGCAATTTAATACTCATGTCCGGCTCATCTTCGTTTGGTTTTAAAACATATTTCATGCAAATTAATCATATGAATCTTTATATGTATAGAGTTTTAAATTTTATCAAAAGAGCATAAAAAAGGTTTATGTCTGAGTGATCAAATACATGTCTGCGGCTGTCATATTAAAGTGTTAGCGTGTTAAACTAATGTGTATTTCGATATCCAAAGCTTTTGCGTGGGTTATTACTTGAGAGATAAATATTCATTTATTGTTAGTTTTATTGCAGTATTTATGTAGATTTTTTTTCGAAATGGAGACCTTTTTAGATATCACAAAATTTCAATTGAGAGCTTGATTAAGAAACGATGCTCTAGAAGTAGATATAAAGTTTTTTTATTCTTCCTAGACTAAGGTTAGAAACAGTGAAACATTTCATTTGCCATTGTCCAGCGCTAGCCAGACGCAGAATGGTTACTCTTGGGCAGGCTATGTTCGGCTCAATAAAAGAGGTAGCTGGAATAGTACTATCGAAACTATGGAACTTTCGAAATTGATGAAAATAGTCTGGTCAAAACGCCATGACATTTTTTTTTGTAAACTTGTGTTATTTTGAGGATTGCGCCTATGAACTTTAGGCTTACCTACAGGACAAAAGAACCGCTCACACAGTTCCAGCAATGAACGAATGGAGATTTTAAATCAGCAATTTCCGGGAAGTGTGATCACCCGTTTTGACCATTTGAACCTTTTAGTTAGATCGCTAGACTTGATGGCGCCAAATTTATGCTTTTGAGGCTTTTTGACATTTCGCAATAAACTACAAACCTTGCCAGCTTTGAAAGCCAACATTGAAGACGAAATTAACAATTCAAAATCCCGCACAACTAAAATCGACAGACTATTCACAACATGAAATTACTTTGTCCCACACGGAGAAAAATTAGTGTTTACTCTACTAGTGTAGTAAAAAAATTAAAGTAATTAACACCACACTTCAAACGTAAATAAACATACATAAACTATTTGATGGTTCCGTAAAGTAATATTTACAAATATAATCTATATAATATTAAATAATAAGCAAACAATAAGCTTTGACTCCCTTTTTCAGCCGATTTTATGAACCAATTTAAGTAAAACTTATACGTGTACCATTGGATAGGTATAGCTGACCTTCACTGTACAAAAATGTTTTTATGTTGCAATTAGGCAATGACATGACCCTAAATGGAAAATACGCTGTCACAGCCAAGCCGATGCATCGATTTTTTTTCAAATTCGGTATAGAGATAGGGTTAACACTAAGGAACGACAATATATGATCGATTAAAGTGTTCGAATTTCGGCCGCAAGGCGAACTTAGTATAGTGAAATAGTTAAGTAATATTTACTCTAAATTCGCTTAACTTTTCTATACGTAGAGTAAGTAGCGTAAATTATACTTTCAGTCAGGAAAATGTATAACCATTTTTACTTTATTAAGCCTGTTCCGAAATCCATGTGATTTCAATTACTTTTCATTGAGGAAGCATTTTGATGAAAACGGTGAGTTTAATGATTAAAACTAACAGAATATCTTTTGTGGAGAATTGTAGGTTCTATAAATAATATTGATTCGCATAACGAAAAAGTAACCGTTCGCGAAATATTCTTAAAAACTGAAAACAAAAAAAAAAAAAAATCGAAAAATTCAATTCTATCGAATATTTCCTAAACGCTTACTTTCTCGTAAATACAAATCAATATTGGGATAAATTTAAATATACCTTCCTTTTGACTTGAGCCCATTTTCAAAACACAACAACTTTAAAGAAAAAGTCAAACAAAACTTCAACAATACAAATCAATATTATTTGTAGAACCCGTAATTCTCCACATAAAAGATTCTTATACTTTATATCGTGTGACTCATCATTTTTCATCAAAAAGGTTCCGAAATGAAAAGTAATTGAAACCACACTGATTACGGAACAGGCCTGTTTATTTCTAGTAAAAATATTAATATTTGGACCGACATTTGCTTAATATACAAACTTTATACCTCTTCATCACATAGCTCAGTGGTGTAGAGGTCTAAGGAGTTTGTAGTTGGCAGTAAAAATAATATGTATCTCTTTTACACGGACGGACCTCGGTTCGTATCCTAGTGCGATCAATTGGTGTTTTTATTTTTTTTAATTTTTTCTGTTTAAACTTTACAGTTAGATAAATATCAATTTAATTTTTCCACAAAAATAACTATACTGTATGGTAGTTCGAAAATTCTGAACAGTAAGGTAAAATTTATTTTATTTGATGACTTGAAATTTTGATAAAGTTTACTAGAAATAAACTAAAGGGTGTTTTTTTTAGAGGTTTGTTTTTCGAATAGAAATAAAACTGGCATTTTGTGGTCAAATCTGGCAACTCTAATGTCATTTATGTTCAGTTTGGTTTGCCATTTCATCATGAACAGGTTGACAAAAGAACAACGCTTGCAAATCGTGCAAATTTATTTCGAAAGTAATGGTTCAGTTCGCGAAGTTTACCGCAAGCTCCGTCCATTTTATGGTCGACATAATCGTCCATCAGAGCAATTAATTCGGTTAACCATGGATCGTTTTCGCACTACGTTTACTCTTTGTGATAATACGCATCCGCAGAGACGTCGAACAGTGCGCTCCGAAGAAACAATTGCCGCTGTAGAGCAAAATGTTGAAGAGGACCCGAATGAATCGATTCGCCACCGTGCACAGCAATTGGAGCTTTGTCCATCAACTTTATGGAAGATTTTGCGCAAAGGTCTTGGCTTGCGACCTTACAAGATCCAGCTTGTGCAAGAATTAAAGCCGCTAGACCATGCAATGCGTCGTGATTTTGGTGTATGGGCCGAAAATGAGATTGATCTCGATGCTGATTTTCATCGCAAAATTTTGTTCAGTGATGAGGCTCATTTTTGGTTGAATGGCTACGTCAACAAGCAAAATTGCCGCATTTGGAGTGAAGAGAATCCACATGAGACCCTTGAGACGCCATTACATCCACAAAAACTGACTGTTTGGTGTGCTCTATGGGCTGGTGGAGTCATTGGGCCATACTTCTTCCGAAATAATGCTGGAGAGTCAGTTACCGTTAATGGAGACCGGTATAGAGCCATGATAACCGACTATTTTGTTCCCGAATTGGATGGCATGAATGTGGATGAGTTGTGGTTCCAACAAGACGGCGCTACATGCCACACAGCGGACGTCACAATCGATTTATTGAAGGAAACATTCGATGAGCGCATAATTTCGCGGAATGGACCTGTCAATTGGCCACCAAGATCGTGTGATTTGACACCATTGGACTATTTTCTTTGGGGATATGTGAAGTCGCTTGTGTACGCCAACAAACCAGAAACGTTAGGGGACTTGGAAGCCAACATTCGTGGCGTTATTGCCGACATACGGCCCCATATGCTCGAAAAAGTGGTTGAAAATTGGACCTGTAGAATTGGCTTTATTCGAGCCAGCCGCGGCGGCCACATGCCCGAAATCATATTTAAACATTAATGGCATAAAATTATCCTTCCAATAAAGCTAAATTGATGGACATTAAAACGATTTTCTTGTGTTTGATTTCAATTCGAAGTTCTATACCTCTAAAAAACACCCTTTAGAACAAACTATTTTTTTCTCTGTGCACTATGTATTTTCCCTTTCATGTGAGGAGGCCCTTAGTTAACCCATTAGAACTATTTATATCTTGCTCAAGCTTAAGTAAGGTTTAAAATTCAAAAATGCATTTGAAACCAACACTGCGAACAAAATGTCAATTATACAAACAAATATCTTTGCGTTTCATGGATACAACCATCGCGTCATTCACTAGTTTGGACAACACCAAGTACCTAAGCGTTCAAGCCTTTAAGTAATTCACTCCATAGCAGTGCCAACTCGTGTTGCTTTCGATTATCTTGATTGAACGTCATTAACATTTTGATGCGAAGCACTTTGTTTATCTTAAGCAGAGGATTTTATTTTATTCCTTTATTTATGACAACTAAGACTTGAGCTGCAAACCTGCCTTTCTCTTTCTCTGGCTGTTCTTATTGCCATGTTACCTTTAAGTAGAACTTGTGTTTTTTTATGCATTTATGACATCCACTGATTGCTGCCATTTATAATTGATCAAGCAAAAGGGTTGTTTTCTTAAAATCCAATTCAATTTAAAGTGATAACAGAATTCCAAACGACGCCTATTAATGGGTACAACATTTGGCGCCATGCAACATGCGTCAAACAACGCGTCAACAATCATCACAACAGCCCACATGCAACACAAGTTTTACATACTTTTTGTTGTTGTCATGGTTGTTGTTAATTTTCTCTTCCGATTTTGATTGTGCACAGCAATTAATCAGTCTTTCACTTAAGAGCAGTCCAAGTGGAGTTCCCAAAGAGAGATCAACTGACTTTTTTGCTGAATGTACACTGCAAGATTTTCCCCAAAATATAGAGCTTAGCAGTTGTGACAGCTTTAGAGTCATAGAGTAACAGTAACTAGTTAAAACGGATAGTTGATCATTGTTACTGCTTAACTCTATCTTAGCACAAATCGAATAACAAGTATTGGAGTGGAAAACTCGGTGTAACATGAATCGCTGGAACAACAATTACGCGTATGACGAAAATATCGAAAATAATTTAAAGTATGCTACGTGGAATAATGTAGATTAGAGCTGTTCAGAAATTCGAATTTTTCAGGAACGCCAAAATTTTGAAAATACTCGTATAATTCATTAGAAGATCGATCAATATTTCAAGTAAATTTTTTAGTTCTATATTATATTTCAAATATTAAATATTTTTTTCTATATATCGTTTGAAAGTTCATATATCTACCAATCGTACGACGCTATGATCGCTAAAATCGATGGCGTGGTTCCCGAGTTTTACATATATTTTTAAGGGAAACTCGAGATTTTTGCCAATTTTAACGTTCTTATTTTGTGGGCTTAGAAGGTAAACAAAGTATCTTAAATATTAAAAAAATGGTTATGTGATCTCTGTCAAATTTAAAAAAACCTCCAAAACTTATAAAAAATTTACAAAAGTTCGATGCTTCGAGCATGTAGCGCAAGTTCTAAAAATTGGAATTTTACACCGAAGTATAGACCAAACGCCTTTTAATGTATTATTATTTTAAAATTCTGACGTTCCCGAAAAATTGAACCAAATTTGGACTTTGGATTTTATGTATCCTCGTAGTTGATTAACTACTCACCAAAATGTTTTCGCAACAAAGCCATGGTTTCACGGGCTGCGTGGCAGGTAGAGCCACTTACAACAAAATTATTTACGTTCCAGCCTGTCTCATTTTTAAAATAATATGAACCGATGATGCCATCAACTCATAAACTACACTAAAGACAGAAATGAGTCTCATTGCTAAACAAAATTTTGGTCGAGAACCGTAGAGCTTCTTCAAGGGTTTTCAAAAGCCTATAGAGTGAAACTTTAATGGGCTGTCTTCTGTCAGACAAGACTGAGCCAAAATATCATGATGTCGAGTTTTAACAATCATTTCTATGAACGAATTACACATTCAGAATTGGTGCGTATTTTACAGATGTGATTTCAAAACTTAATAAATATCTATGTAGGCGAAACTGGTTCGGCTAAACACCGCCTCAAAAAAATAAGGACGCTTAGGAATGATGTCTACATAATTATACCCTACACCCAGGGTATATTCACTTTGTCCTTCCGTTTGTAACGCAGATAAGGAGGCGTGGCAGATACAGAAAAGTATATATATATTCTTGATCAGCGCCACCTCCTGAATCAATATAGCTATGTCCGTCTGTCTGTCTTGCTGGCTGGCTGTGTGTTGAGATACACTTTTTGGAAAAACTGAGCAAGATAATTCAATGAAATTTGGCACACTGCCTCCGTCGTCAAAGTTAACTCGGACACGCCTACCGTCCATACAAAAAATATATTAAAAATGCAATTTTAGGAGTATTTTTCACGGCAATGCAACCAAAATACATGTAAATACTACGAATTGTAAGTGCAAGCCCTGAGTAAAGGCTGAGCGAGTTCGGTCAAGAGGGCGTGGCGCCTCCCATACAAGCAAAAGCTTCAAAACGCTATACTGAAAGCGTTTTTTAAGGTATTCAAATCAAATTTAACTCAGACACTAAGAATCATAAATGGAAGCTCTCAACAAAAATTTTGTGGAATCGGACAAGGAAGCGCGGAACCTCCCATATAAGCAAAAATTTCAAAATGCTATGTATACTGAAAGAGTTTTTTTTTTGTGATAATCCAACCAAATTTCACTCAAATACTATATACTATAAATGCACGCTCTAAGCTAAAACTGGGTGAACTCGGACAAGAGGGCGTGGTACCTTCCATATAAGCAAAATTTTCAAAATGCTGCAGTGTAGGGTATTTATTTTTTGGCAAGGCCAAAATTTACACACTTACTAGTTTTTTTTTTATTCCGAGAAAAACCTGTGGGACAGTTTTGATCCTCCTGAAAGCCCATTTTGGCAAAAAAAAAAAAAAACATGTTATTTGGTCATAACTTTTTTTTCTTTTTCATATGGAATTTGATTGAAAAATAAAGATTATGTTCTTTCAAAAATGTTGGCGTTAAATAATTACACACTTTTTTTGTATTATTCGATTCCAAAAATAAATTTTTTTCCGTTATTAACTTTGTTGTAGGAAAAATAATTTTTTACTCGAAAAAAAGTATACAAGGCATATAATGCTTATAATAGTTAAAAAAATGCGTGGGAATTTTTTTAAGTTTTTTTTTGGTTTTTTTTGACCGATTTTTGAAAAATTATAAAATGTCACAAAAAATTCTGAAAAAATTCATACGAGAAAAAATCAATTTTCGGAACCAAATATTACCTAAACTATAGAAAAAGCATAATATTTTAACGCCAAAAAAGAACATAGTATTTATTTTTTGATCAAATTTGGGTATCCATTCTGTGAAGAAAAAGATGTTATGAGCAAAAAGCATGTCTCAGAATCAAAAGTGCTCCATTCATTATTTTCGGGTCGAAAATAAAAACTATGCAAGCATCGTTTATAGGAGTCCTTCTATCTTTTGAGGTAGTGTAAGAGTGAATCTAATATTTCAGCCCTGTCTAATGTAGGTGTTAGAAATTTTTTCTTAATTGATATGCTTTTTTTATAATTTCCTACTCCCTACTTAGTTCTCTTATTTAATTTAATTATTTTTTACCATGTACTTGTCTTGTCCAGCTGCAATTTTGCATCAATCAGATGCAACCATACTATCATCGTTGGCAACTGGCTGGCGATCTTGAAGTCCGACGCGTGCGATATTTTAATGCAAAAAATGAAAAAGCGTCAATTTGTCACAAGCACCACATTGCGCGAAGACCCAACGACATTCATGCCACTAAGTTGTGTCAACGTTTTGTTTTTACGTCCGTTTATTTGCTCCAAATGAGTCTTAATTGGTGCGTGGTTGCTGCCACGAAAGGAAGACATTGAAAGGAGCGGTAAGTAAGAGTTGAGGAGATTTGTAAATACATTTCAATGGAATTTTAAGTGGTTAACTGAGATTTGTTTTTTTTTTTATGCAACGGAAAGTCAACATCATTTATTTATTTAATCTTAAACTTTATACTAAAAATATGGTATTTATTTCAAATATTCGGCGGATAAGTAGGTAGAAATTTTTACAGTCTAGCCATTCCGAGTGAAGAAGAATTATTATTTTTTTTTAATTTTAAAAATGATTAATTTTTACTTTTTCCTGAACGAAATCAAATTTTTCCTTTTTTTTTCTTCACCGTGGGTGTAATGCACTCCCGTTGAACTCCATCCCAATTTCCAATAAATCACTCCAACTGCATTTTAATTCTTTGTTGCTTGGTCGTATCGATTTGTCTTTGTAACTGCTGATGGTGGTGCTGCTGCCCACTTTGGTTAAAACGTTAAAAGTGTGAATTAAGTTTAAAAATGTCGCTTATCTCCAATTGTTGTTGTTGCTGTTGTTGTTGCTGTTGTTGTTGTTTCTGTAATATTGTTGTAATAATTAATGTTGTGCCATTTTGCTTGTTGATTTCTGTTTTAACTTAAGTGTCAGAAAAATGGTCATCCATGGATCACACATACACATTAGAGATGAGCTTAACAGTGACTTTTTTAGTGATGAGCAAACCAAGACCAAGCTCTTATGGTCTTGGGCATTGAGCCTTGGTATTGGTCTTTGTTTTTATATTGAGTCTTTATCTTGGGCATTAAGTCTTGGTCTCGGTCTTGGTCTTGAAAAAAACTTTAAGGATTATTGAGTATTCAAAATTTCCAAACCTTATTTTTACAAAGCAGTTGGATTTTAAGATGGCAAATTTCGAATTGAGAGATGATTTTATGCTTGACAGGGGTATGACACACCTGCATCGTATCGATAAAAAGTGTTATCGATACGAGGTGTCATAAATTGATTTTAGCTTTTTTTCTTTTAAAAAGGACAGAAGTTAGTTATAAATGAGAGATTAGAAAGATGAGATGCGTGAAATAGGGCAATTTTGATTGTAAAAAGAGTAAAGTAAAATAATACATTGCAACAATATGAAAAAAAAATTTTGTCCCTGGGGTCTCATCAAATTTTTCTGATAGGTTATGAAAAATAAAAAGACGCGTATTTTACCGAATTTGAGTATCAGTGATTTTTTTCATTTTATGGCTCCTCAAAGCTTAAAGCTCGCGTTTTATATGAAATTTTGAGATTTTATGAAAAAACCATCTTATTATGAAATGTCCTCACCTTTAATTTAATATATAGCACTTGAAAATCCGCATGATAGTTTTTGTTTTATAAGCAAAACCATTTTCAATGTATTTTTTTTTATTTTTTTTTTTTTTTCATGTATTTCGGAAAATAAAAAAAGATCGTCACAAAGTCCTCTAATATTGAAATAGAAAAATTTTTACAGTTTTGCTTATAAAACACAGACTTCCATGCCGATTCTCAAGTGGTATATCACAAATTAAAGGTAAGGACATGAGCACCATTTCATAATATTGTAATTATTTTTTTCATAAAATCTCAAAATTTCATATTAAAAGCGAACTTTAAACTTTGAGGAGCCATAAAATGAAAAAATCACTGATACACGAATTCGGTCTTTTTATTTTTCATAACCTATCAGAAAAACTTTATGTGACCCCAGGGATATTTTTTGTGTTGCACTGTGTAATTTATAAAATTGTGTGCGTTATCATATGTATCGGCATATGTTAAAAGGGCAGAAGTCAATAAAGGAGCAAAAGTAATGTCTTACACATTACGTGCCGTAGTATTCGGTCATTTGGCGGATATCATTTTCTCAACTAAATGCCATTAATTCCACATTATTAAGTAATCTTTTCATAAGAACAGATATAAATTTTATTAATTTCTAACAAAATGCCAGCCATTTCGTGCTATGACATTACTTTTGCCTTTTATTGACTTCCGCATTTTAAATTTTGCCGATTCATACATATAGTGAATCAATAAATATTGGTTTTTAATGTCCAAGACTTTTCCCATAGAAAAAAGGTTTTGTGTTATATATTATTTTCTAAAACATCTTGGGCTTGGTCTTGAAAAATCATCAAGACCACGACCATGACTATACTTTTTGATCAGTGAAAACTTGTTCACAGAGACTTATAAGCCACCATTAATTCTATCCTTCCTTGTATATCCAGGAAACGCTGTTTACGAACTTATGGCACAATTCCAGAAAAAGGTGATATTCTTTTTTTAATGGCATCAGATAACCACAATCTTCCTTATCCCTCAAACTTTTCCAATTGGACTTAAAATGTATTCAAATCAGCTGCAGTGTTTGAAACGTGTCAATATGTTTCTGAGGAAAATCCGTAGCTAGAAAATTGGCGCTGCCATCCATCCAAATATATATAACTGACATTCCTCTGAATATATTTGTCAGACAAATTTAAGAGCATGGCATCACCCAGCTTTTTAGCTTTGTATTCTCCTCCTCTCTTCTCCTACTCTGCAGCAGATTTGAACTCGAGTACAATAAGTGTTTTTGGCCATAAACCTGGACTTCCGCTACAAATACAATATAATTTAGTGCTTTGTGTAAGGGTTGGGATATCTTCTCTGCGAAGGGTGATATTCAAAAAAGTAAGGATCCAATTGGAAAAATTCATTGGTATACTGTCACTATAAAGATTCTGTGAAATTTCAAAGGTTCACATGAGGTGTTTTTTTTTTTTTCAAAAGGGAATATTTCCATGTTAAACAAATTTTCAGTGATGAGAAAAAGGGGCTGTCTACAGTAACTTATTTTTTTCAATGTCTGCTGTGTTGTAGTGAGTTGACCAAAGATTCTAATCCCCTTAAAACTTTTATGCTCACACTTTTTTTTATTTAATTTAAAAAGTAAAAAAGTTTTGGAAATACGGACTTTTGATTTGAATCATTTGGAAATAAGCCCTTTTGTTTTGCACTTTTTACAAATCACTCTCATTTCACTCCTTTTTCACCATATGGAAATTTAAGCAGCTCTCTATAGGCATGATATGTAAGCACCTAAGTATATAGCCTGGGGCATATAAAAAATAGTAAAGGTTCCTTTGGCGACTATACGAAATACGTCTTTTTGTATCAAACGTTAAAAATTTCTATGGAATTATATGGAAATAAGTCCTATTGTTCCGAAATGTGATTTTTGATCACGATTTTCTCTTGGAAAAATGCATTTTTTGTGATGGATTTTGACCTAGAGGATGCATTTTAACATGATAATGGCGATGGCATTCTTGTTTGAGGTCGGAAGTGGAAATACGCCCTTTTGAAAAATCACTCTTCATACATGACGGAAAAGTAGGCGCACTAAAAAAAGTGTCACTTTTTTGATGAACAGTCTTTGGCGACTAGGCAAAATCAGATTCAGATTTGTGTCTGCCATAGTGACTTATAAGTCACTGCGACCAAATCACCGAAAGCGATAATTCGTCCATCTCTAAAACACACATAAAAAAGCTGTTTTAAAGGGCTTTTGGTCTTGAGGCCTTGGAGTACGTACGTTAGTAAGTTGCATTGTCAACAATAATGGATTTGTGTAGCGTTTTTGTTTTTGGATTTAAGGCGCCCTAATTATGTGCGGGTAGTTTATGGCAATTAACTATGATTTGTGACATAAAGGCTTTGTGTCTGTTTTTTCTTTTTTTTTTTCTACAAAACAAAGTTAAGCGGACGAAATTTTAAGATATTGAGACTTTACTTTAGAAAATAATCAGTGTGATTTTCTTTAGCAAATTTTTTTCTTCTTCGGGACATATTAAAGAGTTTCTCCATGTGAATCTAATATATGAACCGTTTATTTTGAAAGTAGGGCAAGTCCAAAACGAATAAACTGCCATTTAGTTAGAAATAAGTCTTTTTTTTTTTTGTTTCCACGAAATGTTTACTTGATGATGTGGGATTGCAATCATTAAGTTGAAAAAATTAAATCGAATATGACATAACTTTCGATAAAAAATGCAATATCTCAAACGAAAGCAGTAGAATTTTCCGGTTTGTCACTTCAATGTCTCGCGAAAAGGAACAACTAGAATTTTAATTTAAATACATTTTTCATCTCTGATCGACCCCGAACCAAATTCCATCTTCAATTTTTCTCGACATTTTTGTGATGCTTATGTATGACTTCTTTTTGCCAGAAGTGTTCGCGGTCCCGTAGAACAAATATTTACTTAGGCTGTTGTTATTGAGGTCACGTTGCGATACTTACAATTATTATAGATAGGGACTCTATTTTGTAGCAATCATTCCAGCAAAAAATATGTGACCGTCCAGTAGAAAGGTACCTTATCTTCACAAAATAAAAATACCGTTCTCTTGCATTTTCTAAAAGTACATATAATTTTGAAGAAAATGACACCTCGATCACTGTAAAATTCCAAAAATTTACAGAGTTTTGGCATTTTGAAATCGTAAAATGAAATACTCAAGTTTGTAGATGTCGAAGATCAAAGTTTGTTAATTATCAATTTTAACAGGGTAGAGGTTCGGTAAGACCGCTGTTATTGTTGGTATTTGTTATTTCAAAATCGACCTCAAATCAGTTGTAAGATGTTCAGAACATGTTTTTGCACTGAATTCTACCTCAAATTGAAACCGGCAAATATGTTTAGTTCCACCTTGTGATGCAAGGCGTACATATCGTCGGGTTAAAACTACAACTAGACATCTACATTTCTATTATTTTGGGAAAAACGATTTTTAAAATTTTTAAAATTCGATTTTAGTATGAGATTTTAAATTTTTCTGCTTTTTATTTCTTATATAAAATTGAATGCTGACTACACTTCAAAAAACCGACTATACTGAGGCAAAGAGCTATTTTTTCTTCATGTTTCTGTATACTTAACTCAAAATATGAAAAAATGTTGATGTCTAGTTGTAGTTTTAACCCGACGATATGCAGTTTGAGTTTTCATCTTGAGTCTTGTTTGTAATGATTGCAAAGCCAGATTTAAGTTTTGAATCGAGCCAAATTTGCACTCAAGCCAGTATTAACTCAATCAGGTGAATGATAACATTTGAAGAACCAGATAGTTCTTTTTAACATGGAATTAATTCGATTTGGTGAAAAGGCTAAAATAATTTTTTAAAAGATGGATTTTGATGTAAAGAATAAACTTTTAAGTAAATAAGTCAACGCCATTTTATTTAGGAAAAAACATTAAAGTATTTGCAATTTATATATACCTTATAATGCAACCAAAAAAGCGATTCAAAAGGGCAGAATTTGAAGAAGAAAAAACCAATAAAGGAAATTGAAATATCAAATCAATACGGTTTTTGCTGTCATTCAGGCAAAACCGATTAACTGAAACGTTTTCTGTTTTTTTGTGTGTTTTTTTGTTGCATTTAAGCCGACATTATTTATTATTGACCACGTTTATACCCTTTTGCTGCTGCTGCCGCTGTTGTTATTATTATTCTTTCTAGCCAAGTGGCCAAGTGGTGTTGCAACACGTAATGCGGCGTAGTTCGCATAAAACGTTTAAAAGATTGAAATTGAAATTTGATTGAATTGGATTTGTATTTTCAAAATGTGATATAAAATTCAAAAGAAGCAAAAAAAAATCGCTACTTAATACCAAAAAGCATCAAAAGGGTAAGGGAAACAAAGCAATAACAATCTAAGAAATCGTATCCACATCAATTTAACCGCAAATCATTCAAAATGTTGTTGCAAAATATAAAAAATAATCACAATCGACAGAGAAAAGAAAACAAAATGATTTTTTTCTTCGCTTTTCTGATAAAAAGCAAAAGCAATTGAGTCGCAAATTGCAATACGAAAACGTTTTTAGCCGCCAGTTTAAGAAATAAAACGTTGATCCATAAGATGGAAGGGATTTAACTCTAAACAACAAATGGCGGTTAAAATGGCTGCAACTGCAGCAACAACAGCAACAACAGCAACAACAAGAACAACATCAGCTACATTTAGTTATATTATATTGCATCGAGGAAATATTAAATTAACCAACTTAATGCCAATTCAGGCAAATGAAAGATGGGAACCGAACCGAATCAAACCGACGCGACGATGAAGTCAGTGCCAGAGAGTCAGAGCAATTTGCATTTGCAAGCGTTCTGTTTCATGTTTTTTTTTTTCTTTTTCTCGCATTTGAATCTTTGAGACACGAGCACGTTTCGTATTAAGCTGGAATAGCTAAAGGCAGTACTCAGCATACAGTGGGGCAATTTAGTTTATGCACAGAGAAAACAAAAATCTAACTTTTTTCGATTATATTTAGAGTAAAAACTTGGTGAAAAATTTTGTATTTAAAAGCAATCTCGCCAAAAAAACAATTATATCTGTTTTTTCCAAGGGAAAATTTAGGATTGATTGGCACTGCAGAGGAGCTCACTATTTTCTAAAGAAAAATATAAAGTACACATTCTTGCCGGGATTTTTTTCCCGATTTAGGAAAAATATTTTTTTCAGACATAACTTTTATTTGATGGTGCCGTTAAGTAACATTTACAAATAATATACAAATAGTGAAATAATAAAGTTACATATATTTACTCTAAACTGTCTACATTGCACCTAATATAGAGTAAATTATGCTGTCCGCCAGAAAATTATATAACCATTTTTACTTTATAGTTCTAGTAAAAATATTTATGTTTTGACAGACGTTTGACGTTTAATATACAAATTTTTTTACCTCTTCATCATATGCTTGTCAGTGGTGTAGAGGTCTAACAAGTTTGTGATTTTAAGTAAAAATAATATGTTTCCAACTATCACACGGACAGACCCCGGTTTGAATCCTTTTTTTTAACTTTATTTCTCCCAGAAGGGGAAAGCCATCACTATTAACTAAAAATTTTCAAGACCGAATAACAGTCATGGTATCTTGGCTTATACTATACGAATACTTTCTTCTTAAAAACGACTAGAAGTCAGCTCCTGCTACTGAAATGTACAACAACATAATCGGCATATCCACCAAAAGGTTCATCATGACCAAAATATTAAAAAAAAAAAACAATGCAATCCTGATTAACTGTCAATGTTTTATTTTTTTTAGTCCAATTTCTACTGTCCGGTTCGTCACTGAAATAGATAATTTGTCATCATTGCTTCGCAAATCAAGGGCAAACCAAGCAGCAAATGTTTCAAAAACTAAGTGCAAATATAGTTTAATACACACAAAAAAATCTATCTCAAAAAATTTAAAGCTATTTAAAGTTGATCACGTTCGTCATTTTTGGCTCAAAAGTAACTTATTTTTGAAATTTCATTCTACTGTAAAATTCTAAAACTACATTTTGAATAAATCTTGTTGTCCTAAGGTCATATTAAACTCGTACGAGGAACATTTTGCTAAGAGACATTAACCCATTATATCCAGTTTTATGGTCTTTTTGACACTTTTTTCAAAAATACTTGGTTATAATGGGTTAAAGTGTTCTGGAAAAATATTCTACGTAAAATTTCACTAGTGGTCATCAAGGGCAAGAAATTCTTAAAACATAAGAATAATGCGTAAAAAAGTAATAAAAGTGTTGCAGTTGTCAGATTAATAAAATTTCACAATTGTCACCAGAACAGCGTGCTAGATTTTTTCGGTCCTAAAACTGCATTTCGCTTAAGTCAACCTTACTAAATAAACTTAAAATACATAAATATGCAAATCATTACCCGATTAAATCATAATGGAAAAAATGTCATGTTCATAATCTCACGTATCGATTCAGATTATGATTAAAACAAAGAAAAGTACAGAAGATATTTGAATCAAAAAACAAAATACATTGCAAAATAACATTATTGCATAAGATTTTCAAATTAGTCGCACTTAAAAATTCTGACTTATTTCGCTGAATTCTGACTTTCTTTGAAAAGGCATGAAAGCTACTTCTATTTTTGTCACGTTCGTTTTGTGTCTTTTTTGGCGTGTATCTTGGAATCAGGACTTTGCTTGCTATTAACGATGGCACTAATTATAGTGCTATCTAAGATCTATAATGTCAAGTAAAAACTAAACTAAAAATATGTTTTACTTCCACTTTCTTTACACTTTATATTTGTGCGAAGGTCACGTTCGTCACTTGGGAAATGCTCATGTGAAAAGCACTTAGTCAGTTTTTTCTAGTTTTGAGTTATTTGGTATTTCTAGTCCAAAATACTATAGTCCTTAGAGTGATAAGACCCATTTAGCTATAACTCTGTTAAAAAAAAGTTATTTTCTTCATAAAAGTTAAAGAAAAACAGCGATTTCCATACAAAAAAACAAAATTTAATTTTTTGAACTTCAAGTATCTCAAAACTTGAAAAACTGACTGCTTTTCACTTATATAGAAACGATATTATTATAAAAAAAGATTTGTTTTTTTTTTTTCATTTTATGATTTTTGTCCACTTTTGAAATGCTCTGAGCCCCACTGTTAATTTTCGTCAGTGTTGTTGTACTCGAACATCGGGAATGTTTTTTTTTGCTTTGCTGAAGCCAAACGTTCACAGCAAATCAATTTAAAATAGCAATCAACTTCAGTATCATACAACAACAACAACAACAACATAAATAGCATCTTTCAGATGCAAAAGTATCTTTTTCTGCAATTGCAGCAATCTCTTTGAGTTGATGAAAACGATTTTAAATTGTTGTTCATGTTTTATGTATTATTGTTGTTGCTGTTAGTGATTCATATTGTTGTTGCTATTGTTGTTGCTATAATTATTATTATGGCAGCGATTGCATTGCTATTATTGGTAAATTGTGGTTGTTATTGTTGTTGCCATAGTTAATTTAAAATTGATTGATACACGCAACGCAAAGAAAGTGCGACTTGTGAAGAGATTGATTTAAAAAAACAAAAAATAAAACATTAATTAAATATTTAATTTCATTAAAATAGCAATATTTAGTAGAAACTAGCCTTCTTTGCCCGCTTCGCTAGGCATGTTTGTTTAGTTTTTTGATTCCCAGTAGCTTAGAAGGTATACAGGGATAAAATTTTGATTTACGCCACTGCCACGTCACCAATAAAAATTTAGGTATTTTGAGAAAGTTTAAAACCATCTTAAAAATTGGCAATGGCATAGCTGGAGTGTCCCAGGAAACCATCAATTAAGGCTTGTTGATAGTTTGTTTTAGATGTTTTTCCTGTAGTACATCTAGATATTCTTCGTTTTGACTATGAAGCCCTCGGGTGACCTTCGGCAAACTTCGGGTGTTCCAAAAAACTATCAGTTAAAACTTGTTGAAAACTTGCCATAAATATTTTTCCTCTAGTGTACCTATATATTCTTCGTTTTGACTATTAAGCCTTCGGAAACCTTCGGGTATAGCATAAAAACATTCCCATACCTAATATATACTCATTTCCAAATTTTGAGCTCAATTGGACGAATGGTTTCTGAGTGATAATGCTTCAGACACACAGACACACAGTAATTTTTATATATATAGATGGATGGCTATTGAAAGTCTTATGAATGACAAAAACTTTTTTGAGTTATCTTCGAGAGGTTAAAATAAAAAATAAAAAAAACCCAATCTTGTTACCCTTGTCCTTGTCAAAAATTAAATACCATACTTCCAGTGTCGGATTTAAGTAATCTGGCGCGCTAGGCACACAATTTTTGGTGCCACCCTCTTTAGATATTTGTGTTTTTTACTCGTGCCGCATGTTTCATTCTAGCGAATTCCGGTGATGCACAGTGGAAGAAAGAGTCAATCCAGCGGCGTTGGATTCAATTTTGATAATCAACAATTGCACAAAATTTTACTACCGCATCGTTTTCCAGTACCCCTATAAACTAGTTAGTACTTTTTGTTTTGGTTTACGAGATTTCTATGCAGGCTAGTTTTGATTCTTCTTGTTAGTATCTGTGGACTTTTGACAAAACAACCTAAGTCGAAATTGGCAACTTTTCAGGAGAGCCTAAAAACTGATTAACTCCTTTTTAATAATGTGGCTCAATTTCGTCGATGCAGCGTTGAATCTCCTTTTTTTTACTAATCTTAAAGTGTAAGCTGTCAAATTATTTTTCTCTTTCGGTTCATAACACTTCACCGCACGAATGGCGCTAAGTTCAAATCTTGCACAAACTATGGGACACCCTTATATATCTGGAACCAGAAATCATAGAGACCCACCAGTTCCTACCATCTTTAATAGGGTGGTCAAGTTATCAAAACATAGAAGGTTTTTATTAACCTTTGTACTAAAAATGGAATAAAATAGGTCCGAACATGAAAATCAGTTAAGAAATGTCGAAGTTATTGACATTTTTGTGAAGGAGCCTTAATCGATTTAATGATCTGTAATGCTGAAAAGATCATAATTCCAAAACCGTTAAAGATATCATCTTGATTTTGGATTCGTGTGAACGATAATTTGGTTTACTTTTCAAGAAAAGTATTTTGGAAGATCATAGAACAAACCCACTAAACATTTTTTGTAGTCTTGTACCAAAGGAGTACTAGTACTTTTTGCCAAGTAGCATAAATCTCACTGTATGCTTATATCCTGATTGAATATCTTTCATGATAATCGGTTAAGAAATATGGAAGTTATGGACAATTTTTGCGAGACCGTATTTATCTGATTTTGTCATAATTTCCACCCACTCAGAATTCCCAGAAAATTAGGAAAATCTTGTTTGTTTTGCAATTTTTATTAGTTTTGACTTAAAACAAAAACATTTACTAAATTTCAGCCGAATCTGAGATGATAAAGCCAAATCTTCTTACGGTAAGAATTGAAAATTTCATTGTGGAAGGTGCGGCAAAGGCAATGTCATTATGTAAATGTGGCATAACTTTTGCAAATAGCATCAAATGTCATTGTGCTTTGACATTTATATTGCGAACTGTTAAGGAATTAGCTGACAATAAGCCAATCACCCAGATATTTCGCGATGAATAGTTCAAAGTGCAATAAATCAAGCAAAAATGTGCATTTACTCAAGAGGTGACCGAAATAATTTTTTTCACTACATGACAGCAATTTCGCACTTTTGAGTAAAATTTTTGTGAAACGAATATATTAATTTTTAGCAAAATAGCGGCCAATTTATATTATGCCATTACTTTTGTTTCTCTTTGCATTGGCAAGTAGGCAAAAATTCGCACAACAAGAACAAAAAAAGTGCTAGAAAGACATAACTTCCTCAATTTGTGTAAAATGCTCGCGTTTATTTATGTACCAAATATCATCTTGATAACTCTCTGTGTTTGGAAGTTATTAATTCTATTCCGCTAGATAACCCATTTCTCTGACTGTGTAATGAGAGTTCTTTAGCTTATAGTTCTTTGGGTTTATAGAACAATGCCTGTTTTAAAAACTCATTTTGGCGCCTCCTACAGTCCATTTTGGCGGCCGTTAAGCGTGGCACCCGGGCCGTTGAGTAAACTTTTGTTAAATTTCTTTTATAATCGCCCAAATTCAGTCATAGGGTACACTACATGGTTGTCTCTAATCGGTTCCATTGTCCATTCGTACTGCATAATAGCGCTTATTTGTTTTTTTTTTAAGTTATCACTTATTTTTTACATTTGCATGAAAGTTTCCATTCAAGACTTTTTTCTCTTGAATTTTTTAGTTTAATTGTTATTTTCTAACATTTTCGTTTGAGCATAAAAATATTCAGCACATTATTTTCCGGTTTCTGTCTTGCATACTTAACTCAATCACAGTATATTAGCTAGGACACAAACCAACAATGCACTTAAGGTCAGACCAGACCCGAATATCAAAGACCAGAAAGCAAAGAAAAGAACCACATTAAGTTTACTGGCTGCGCCACCTACTGTTCGCTGGAGACACTAAACAAATGCTAGTAGTGCATAATGCAACCAATAGTTGGAGACTTTGGTACTGAAATGCAATTAGTACATTTTGTTACCAATAGAGTTCTTAGCATTTGAGTGAAATTTGGTTGGATTATCTCAAAAAATGTTTTCAGTATAGCGTTTTGAACCTTTTGCTTATATGGGAGGTGCCACGCCCTCTTGTCCGAATTCGCTCAAATTTTTATCAGAGCTTGCGCTTACAATTCGTAGTACTTATATGTATTGTGGTTGCATTGTCGTGAAAAAAACTCAAAAAGTTGCATTTTGAATATATTTTTTGTATGGGCGGTAGGCGTGTCCGTTGACCGATTTCGCTCATTTTCAATCCCCCGAGCTAACTTTGACGCCGAAGGCGGTGCACCAAATTTCATTGAATTATCTTGCTTAGTTTTCCCAAAAAGTGTATTTCCACACACAGCCAGCCAGCCACCCAGCCAGCCAGCCACCCAGCCAGCCAGCCAGACAGACGGACATGGCTATATCGACTCAGGAGGTGACGCTGATCAATAATATATATACTTTTCTATATCTGCCACGCCTCCTTCTCTGCGTTGCAAACGGAAGGACAAAGTGAATATACCCTGGGTGTAGGGTATAATTACATATCGATGGAAGAGTAGCATGATTCATTTGTTCTACGAAAACTAGATTGTCGTTGATTCTTAATGAAAACTAGTTTGTTTCATATAAGGTGTAGTAAAAAGTAATCCATTATTTTCGCAAAAGATGGCTTTAGTACTCTGTATCTGGCTTAGTTTTTTTTTCATGGATTTGTAACCGATGTCGTTATAAAGATGACAGTTAGAACTAAAAAAGTTTCTTTGATACATAGTTTTGCATTTGATTGATTTAGTTTCGTCCGGTTAAAAAGCATGAACCCTTTTCTTTGATAAATGCGAAAATGCAATTCAGGCGGCTGAAAAAGTGAATTATGTTTATGGTCCTGTTACTGTAACAGACAACCATGCGCAATTTTGGTTTCGTCGATTCCGTTCCGGTAATTTTATGGTTAAAGATGAACCACGCTCCGGAATGCCAATTGTCAAAAATGCTGATAAATATATAGAAATAGTTAAAGCCGACCGTCATGTTAGCACTGTTTCGATTGCAGAAGAGCTGATGTATGGGTGCCACACTGAATTTCTATCTGTGAATCGCTACTGAATCGCAACACAATCGATTCATTTTTGAAGCGGATGATAACTGGTGATGAAAAATGGATCACTTACCACCACATTAAGTAAAAACGGTCGTGGTCGAATGACAATCAGCCGGCGCAAACGGTGTCGAAGCCAGGATTGACTGCCAGGAAGGTTTTGCTCTGTGTTTGGTGCGATTGGAAGGGAATCATCTACTACAAGATACTCTCCTACGGCCAAACAATTAATTCGATCATGTACTTTCAATAATAAGACCGTCTAAAGGAAGCAATCGCTTAGAAGAGGCCGGCTTTGGCCAATGGAAGAGGAGTTGTCATTCATCAGGATAACGCCAGGCCACACGCGTCGTTAGAAGCTCCAAGAGTTCGGTTGGGAGGTTCTTATGCATCCACCATATAGTCCGGACTTAGCACTAATTGATTACTACCTGTTCCAGTCTATAGCGAACGATTTTGCTGGTGAAAAATTCGCTTCAAGAGAGGTTTGCGAAAATCGGTTACTACAGTTTTTTGATCGTAATGACCAGGGTTTCAATGAGAGAGGTATAATGAAATTATCTTTAAAATGTCAGAAAGTTATATAATGGCCCATATTTGACTTAGAGCGGATAATTCTATATAGGACGTATCGATGCCTTGCACGAAAATTAGGTTGGTTCAATATGTGGGTAAGTCTCCGAAAACTGTACCAAAACATGTCTTTTTTGTCCCCACCTATTTTTTTATTTTTTCAGAGTTGCTATATGCTTTTTTTTTAAGTTTCCTTTAAAAAATACGTATTTAAAAAATTAAAATAAAAATTTAGCCTCAAAACGCTTAAATAAACTTTAGAAAAATCCAACATAAAGTTTTAGGATTGCCAGATGGTTGCTTTCGAAAATTTATTTTATGTATTCCTTTTTTTACGTTCGCCATTATAATTACACACTAAAAAATAATAGTTTAATTCGTTAAAAATTGATCGACGCTGAAATCGTTAAAAACTCATCGAACCGAAATTTGATTTAAACAAAACAAACAAAAAAAAAAAAAAACCGGGTGGCAACCCAGAACATTTTTGTACAATTGTAAAAAAATTTATCTGAGCGTTTCAGAAACTAAAAATTTCAATTTATTCAAAAAAGTAAGGATTATTTATAAAAGATTTTCGAAAATAACCAGGTAGCAACCCTACATATTTGTGTTGGATTTTTGAAAAGTTTATTTAAGCGTTTTAAGACTAAATTTAAATTTTTATTTTTTAAACAAATAGTTTAAGCAAAAGTAATAACCAAAAAAAAAATCAGATAAAGGGTTATGAAACGGAGAATGATTAACTGTTGCAAAAATAACGACGGAGAATGATGAAACGGAGAATGACGAAATGTTGCAAATACAGTAATATCACAATGAAAGTAGCAGTTTTTTATTAAAAAAGTTGAAACTGGTGGATAGCCCATGTAATTGCTTGTTGTTTTACTAATATAAAGATAAAATAATATGTTTAGTAATATAAAAAAACTTACGCAGAGAATGATGCACACTTGCGTTTTTTACAAAATTTTTAAACTTTTTCTTAAAAAAAACACACGAATATTCATTGTCGAAAACCAAAACTGACTGAGCTGAAAATGTACTGAATCTCCTCTTTCTCTTCACTTTCAGTTCTCTATTTACTCAATATTTAAAAAACTTACAGTTAGAATAAGAAAAACTGAGCGGAGATAGTCTAAATTAAGGGACCAACTAACATGGTTGTCAATTCTATATAAAGAAAAGTTTTCGAAGAGATAACACAGAAAAACAGTAGCTGAGATATATTTACAAACAATGTCGTATAAGTTTTGCTTAGAAAATAACGTCATATGCGAAACGTGTAAATTATGTGCACTTAGAAGCGGTTAGGGACAGGATGAATGAGTTTTTAACACTTTATTTTATAATTTCATAGTAAAATATTAAAAATAATTTGTTTTAAGGAATTCGTATAGAAGCTCTGGTTAAGTATCTGTATTGAATAGTCAAAATATCAAATTTTGAATTCAAACACGGTTTTGAGCCCTGGGACATTGAATGGTACAGTTTTTGGATAAACAAAAAAATTACGTTATAATGGGTTAAAGTGTTCTTCAAAAATATTCTACGGAATATTTTATTAGGGGTCAACAAACACGAAAAATGTTTAAAATTTCAGATTAATGAGTAAAAAAGTAATAAAAACGCAATAAATATGGAGAACTTTTTTTTGCCTACTCATTTATTGCATCTTATTACATTTTGTACCCATTATTATGAAGTTTGAAGTATTTCCCGTCTTTGGTAACTCCATGTAAAATTTTCCGTAAAATATTTTTGTGGAACTCTTAAACCCATTATAACCCAGTTTTTTTTTTTAAATTATTTCAAAAAGACACATATGAACAGGATATAATGCGTAAAAATATAAAAGAAAATTGTTCCTTGCGTAATTTCATAATGACCTTGGAATAACAAGTTTTATCCAAAAGGAAAATTTACGAAAATACTATTTTTGCAAGTATTAAAGCTAAAAAACCACATGTTGTAGGTATATCTTGATTTAAGACGAATAATGATATATCGGACGACTCACTCCGACCATTTTTGAGATCGTAATAAAAAAACGCATCAAGGCTAGATTTTGCATAAATCGACGTTGGCCGACCTCGAAATGAACTTGAAAAAATTTTTAAAATCGGAGCTCACTTTCAGATTTTTGGGCGTAATCGTGGAATTTACAAAAAATTTTTGAATCAGTCTAGTGAATATACTCTGGGTGGAGGACACAAAAAATCAATCTGATTTTCAAATTTATCCGTACATTGATACGACGCTGGTATAAATGTTGTTGTGCAAGTGAAGCAATGCACAACTTAATGACAGCCTTAGCCACATTGCAAATCGCTGCATGCCTCAACTGCTCTTCACACATGCATTGATGCAACTTTGCTGTCCATTTACATCACAACAGCACAGGAACAAATTAACAGAAACTCCAACTGTGCCGTTCGATCGACAGACCATTAGTAGCCAGTGAGGGAGATAACAAAAATCAGGCTCCCTCCTTCTACAAAGCTAAATGAAACATAAAGCAAAACTTTAAGATCCCTATGGTAAGTTAGTATTTGTGAAAAAGGAAAAAAATGGAGAAGTATGTAGTCAAAAGATCATTCCAACAGACACCAACGTTACAGCCAATTAATGTTGCAATGCGATTGGTCAGAGTATTTCAGCCGATCACATGGGATTCGGTGAAAGATCAAAGAAAACTGCACTGTGAAGTGAATGTGCGCGCACGCGCTCTTTGAATTTAAAGCTTTAAAACGCCATATTGGCAGCTTCCAGCAACAAAAAATTGTTTTCCACTATTTCTCATGCTGGCACAAATAGGGCCCCCTTAATTGAGTTTCAAGCCTTAAATGGCTGCATGACTGCAAGCGAACACCGCATGTCGTTCGTTAAGGCCCCAAAGGCTTTGTAGCTGGCACGGCAAGATCGAATATATGTACGTATGTATGTGGTTTTATAACTGATGAAATTTTCTTTTAAAATCAATGCTAATTAAGTTGTTTATTTTTTCTATTTTATTTTCATGAATACGGTGCTAAGAGAGTTTTTTAATTAGATAGTTGGTACAGATATTTAAAAGCTTTTGGATATGAGCTGTTTGTTTAAGCAGCATATTTTTTGTATTCATTAGAGAAATTAACTTAATATATACGAAATATCTCTCCAAGTAATTATTCAATCACAGACCAAGCACTTATGAACACATTTTTATAAAACTTAGAAAACAATCAGATTTTAAGAAATGATTTTGTTGTGATCTACCCAGTATCAAGATAAGATTGGATTTACTCCTTAGACATGTTCTGAACATTCTACAATCGATTTTAAGTCGATTATTAAACTAGAAATACCAATAAATGTGACTTTGCCCAACCTCTACCTTATCTACCCTATCTTGTATTTTGCACTTTCAGATGTAATATCTCGCAAGATTAATAGACATGACAGCCATAATGTGGTCAAAAATTTACGTAAAAAATGGTGACTTTCGTTTCTTAAATCTTTTCTCAAATTTTTGAAAAGTTCCGTAAAATTAAAATTTACGATTTGATATCTATAAAATTGAGTTTTATAAATTGGAAATGACATAACACAGTAAATTTTTCGTATTTTTCGAAAAACGAGATCAACCCTAAAAATTAATAATCATGAAAAGCATTCAAATATGATGCTAGAAGCAAAGATCATCATTTCTTTCCAAAATGGAGTCCATTCAATTATACAATTTATAATATATACTATTGTACTAATGGTATCATCACACTTACTCCATGGTACAAATAATAAGATATACTGTTATATTAATGGTATTATCGCATTATTTCATTGGTGTAACGATAGTAAAAAAACTATTGGAACAAAATTATCTCCACATTAATTCAAAGGAACATACTATTAATGTGTTAAGAAGACGAGCTCTTCGATTAATGCTCTCTTACCGTTGAAACTAAAGTAAGTAATAAGGGTGTTACCTTTGGTCTGGATAAATATTAAATACCGTACACTGTATTATTTTCAAAATTTTGCTTTCCACTTCTCCGAATTCTCATCGCTTTTGCTCAGATCTTGCACTTACTTTTCTCAGTGTCTAAGAAAATTTGGTTGCATTATCTCAAAAAATGCTTTCAGGATAGCATTTTGGATCTTTTTTTTATATGGGAGGTGCCACGCCCTCTTTTCTGAGCTTGCCTTGTTTATGATCAGAGCTTGCAGTTACTGTACTTAGTTTCTGAGTCAAATTTTGTTGGATTATCTGGAAAAACGCTTTCAGTATAATATTTTGAAACTTTTGCATGTATGGGTGGTGCCACGCCCTTTTGTTCGAGTTCGCCTAGTTTTTGCTCAGAGCTTGAACTTACCGTCCCTAATATTAATGTGTTTTTTGGTTGTATTGTCGTCAAAATTACTCATAAAAATACATTTGAAAATATTTATGGTATGGGCGGTAGGCGTGTCCGTTTACCGAATTCGATCATTTTCAATCCCTCTAAATTTCATCGATTAGTTCTTGCGTGAAAAATATTTCCACGCACAGACATACACCCAGCCAGCCAGACAGATGGATATGGCTATATCGACTCAGTGAATATACCCTGAGTATAGGGTATAATTAAATCATAACATTAATACAAAACATGGATTCGAAATAGTTCAATAAATCTTTTCTGAGTGGGAGTGATATTGGACGATTGGAGAATGAAAATACGTGAGGTGGCTTAGGCTGTAGGACATGAAAAAGCTATCCGCACGATGGGTGTTGCAATTGCTCACACTTGACGATCAATCCGAACGAGTTTTTGCGCCGTTTCGTTACAGTGGACGAAACATGGATCCATCACAAGACACCAGAAACCAAAAAACAATCAAGACAGTGAGTTGCTTTGGGAGAAAAAATTATAAGCTGCACTAAATGTATCGAGCTAAAAGGAGACTTTTTGCCGAAAAAAATTATATCTGATTCGAAAAGTCTCGAATTTATCAAACTACACTCGTACATATGTTTATTTCATTAACATTGATCGACACATTTATTTATTTTCGCATTTTTCAAGATTTTTCGCCTTTCCAACATTTTCGATTTATTTATTCAACATATTCCAAGATTTTTCGAAATTTCAAAATTTTTCATTTAATTTTTCAACATTTTTCTCCCTTATCCACACTTTTCTGCTCCTGCAGCATTCTTTAACTGCTGCAACATTTTTTGACATCCTCAATATTTTTACGATTTTTCGACTCATTCAACATTTTTCAACTTCTTCTGCAAAATCTTTCGAATTTTTTATTTTCTTAAAAATTGTTCAACATCTTTCTCGTATCTACACACTAAGTATGTCATATTTATATGTATCTGAATTTTTCGAGATATTAACATTTTTTGCTTTTACTATATTTGCATTTTGCGACTTCATCTACAATTTTCAAGATATTTTCTTTCTTCAACATTTTTCGAGTTCGTCAACATTTTTTGAAAATTTCTTACCCTATCACAATTTTTCGTCTACTGGAATCATCTTTTCAGCCTTTTTCGTCTTTATCAACAATAGACTTTATCAACATTTTTCATAAATTTTTCGCACTTTTCAATGGTTTTCGATCCATCAATATTTTTCCAGATTTATTTACATTTTTCAAGATATTAAACTTCTCAACTTTTTTCGAAACAGTCTTTTATTTCTTTTGCGAGTGTCCAGCGCTTGGACGTAGAAGGAATTTTGGTCATTTCAACTATCTGGAGTGTTTCTTAAATCCGTATAAATAGAAATATATATGTACATATGTACATCCAAGTGGTTTCCTTAGACTTTCTTTACTAAAGCTATTAGATTCGGGTATACAATGGGCCCATTTTCGAGGCCTAAGTTAATGATGACAACATAGTCATCTTTCGGATCTAGCCTAACCTAACCTTTTTCAATTACTTCAAAATTTCTAAAAATTGTAAATTTTTCATGAGTTATGCACTTTTCCCGAGATATTTAACATTTTTCAAGATATTTCCATTTTCGGCATATTAAAGATTTTTAGGAATATTTCTTGATGTTCGGTTTTTTTTTCATCTTTTTTCACTTAAAATATTATACGACCACGGATTTTTAAGCATTTTCTTGCCTTTTCCACCTTATTATTATTATTGTACCTAAGTGTATGTTGATGATTGCGGCTGAAATTAATGCAATTCCAAGTGAATTGCCGTGTCTTTGTCATGTCATGTCGTTTCGCATCCTAATTTGTTGCTTTGTTGTTTGGCCGTTGCATTATCAACATTTGATTGTGAGTCACTCAGTTAGTCAGTCAGTCAGTTTCGTTCTTTTTTTTTTTAAGTTTTTGTTGTCATGTCGTTGTTATTTTTGCTGAAAAGCTATAATTGGCAATTCTTATGATGACGGCAGCGTTGCCAATTACATATTGCAACAACATAATGACACACTCAATATGGCGACGATGGCTAAAGCAACAGCAATGACGGCGGCTTTCAGCATTGCAACTACTTTGTATTTATGTAAATTTTTAGCATAAATAAAAAATAAAATTTTATATATTTTGTTGTTGCTGTTGTTGTCTTGTTGCTTCAAAATAATTATTGTAGATGCATTGTACCTACATATAAGAAAAAACATAAATTGGTTCAGTTCGTCAATTTCAGTGGGAATACGATTTTCTGTTTGGTTTTTTTGTTCGTTCAGGTTGAACTGAAATGACTGCCAACATTCATAAATATTTAAATGATAGTGTAGATATGGTATTTTGTTTTTTGTTGTTGTTCGATTGTGAAAAACAATGCCGATTGTTAAGGTACAAATTGTCTCTAGTTTCTGTAAGGACTCCGCATAGGTATCTATCAAAGTGCACAAATTAATGTTACACTCGAAGAAATTTTGTCTGCAATTAAAGAATTTTGTATAAAAAGTAAAGCAATGATTTCAATGCAACCATCTTAAATGCTGTTAAAATTTTGAAATTATTGTATTAAGTTTTAAGAGTTCGACTTTTGGATAATTATGCAATCATATTCGCAAATAAGCACAATAAGATGGCACACAATACTCTTTGATGTATTCTTGTAGTGACCCAAGAGGAAAAATATCTAGCGCTTCTAATCCAAGCACTTCAAAAGCGCTTGTCTCCATAGAAATATAGAACACTTAAACAATGATTTTTTGTAAGGCTATAGTAAGAACAACAAGGGTTTGAACCCAGCCCGGGTGATTTTTTAAACTTTTTTTTATATTTTTTTTTTTGCTTTATTTTTTTTTATTAAAATATTTTATATTCAACATTTTTTTATCTCACTATTTCTATGTTTCTTTCTCTTATTTGTTTACTTTTGTTAAATTGAATTGAAACTGATTACACTTTGATTCTATGTAAGGCTGTAGGAGCATTCGAGTATCAAATTCTGTTTGGACAACATTTGTTTAATACCAATACAAATTTAATACCTCTTCATATCATTGGGCATTGGTGCAGCGGTCTAAAGAGTTGGTAAATGTAAGTAAAAATAATCTGTTTCTATCAAACACAAGGGCGGTCGTGGATTCATATCCTGGCGCTGCCAGTTTATTTATTTTTTTTAAATTTTATTGAAAAAACCGCTTATCTCAGCATAACAAATAAGCTCTTCAAAAGGCCTTTTGAAGTAAGGCTGCGGTAAGCTTAAGCGCAATGTTAAAAAGAAAGAATAGTCCTTACGGATTCCGGCAAAAATAAAATCATAGTTTCATTTATTAAAAATAGTTCATTTTGCTTTGAGTAAAACAACCTTGAATACAAGATAGATGCCCAAAGTAATTTGGATAAAACTAAGCAAGTGGAAATTGATAGGACTTACTTACTGTCCAGAAATCATACAGTGAAGTTTGCCGCCAAACTAGAGAACGTTGTAGAACTAGAGTCATTTGGAAATGGTCATTGGATAAGGAAATCCAAGAAGAGGAAAACTTGTACAGAACATAATATGAACATATTATGTAGTCTTACGTATAACAAGTATCTTGTGGACTAGTTGCAAACTAGTTTAGGTATAGCTTTGGAGTAGACCGATTTCCTCCTACTGAGTATAGCTGATTATCTTCCTACTTTCTAAATTTGTACAGTGTATAAATTTCAAATTCTCATTATGTTGATTTGAACAAATTTTTGCAATGATACTTGTTTATAGACTTGTAATTTTCTTTTGTATTTTTTTTTTTCACGAATGACTCTGTGGCTTTGTAATTATACGTTCCAATCTGACGTGGAAATAATTTTGTTGTTATTGTCAAATACAAATTAACCCGTAAATTATAAGGAAATCAATTTGTTGCTATCATTAAATATTGTTTCAATAGGTACCTTGCTTGTCTCTCTTTGTTTTTAAGAAACAATATCTCTGTGAAAAAATAAAAAATAACTTATAGTCATTAGGTTGTTAGGTAAGTTAGGTTGTTCAAAAGTTAAATACACGAGAAAATCAAGCAGCTTTCAGTCTTCTCACGAGACTTTATAAAGTCAATTTTAGAATGGGTCTATTAATTGGGATTTAATGGTTCAAGATGGTCTAAAAAATTGTTGCTTGCTTGATGTCATGATGATTTTAGTTCCAATTTCTATTTCTTATGTATGTGGGTGTTTCTCCAAAAAATGTACCAAGCCATGTTGAAACCTCAAATTTTATAATTTAACTATTTAATACAGATATCTAATTAACCAGAGCTTCTAAGCGAATTGCTTGAAAAAAAAAAAAAAAAAAAATTTTAATATTTTACCATAAAATTATAAAATAAAGTGTTAAAAACTCATTCTCCGTACTATCCCTAACCGCTTATTAATGCACTTATTTGTCCCAGTTCGCATTTTATGTTATTTTTAAAAACATTTTATCATTCTCCGTGTAGTAACCCTCCACCTGGTTTTTATACCCAACACCCATGGTATATTCACTTTGTCCTTCCGTTTGTAATGCAGAGAAAGAGGCGTGGCAGATATAGAAAATTATATATATTCTTGATCAGCGTCACCTTCTGAGTCGATGAAGCCATGTCCGTTAGAAGTTGTTTTCATAACACAGTGCAACATTTTTCATCATTGACGGTGAACTAAAATCCGTTATAAGACGTCGAAATTACTCGCCTAAACAAGTGATTCTGCCAGAGCGTTTTGCAAAGTTGGCTTATATAAGGTTTTTATGGTAATTTTTGCGATTTTAGGGCACTAGATGAATTTTTTTCGGTTAAGTTTGTTCGGCATTTTTTTTCTTCTATTCAATAGCTACAACATTGCTGAAGTCATCAAAATTGGATTTTGAGCGATTTTTCGATTTTTTCATATGGCTATATCTCGGTAACGAGCCGAAAATATTGTTTTGATTACTTCAGCAATGTTGTAGCTATTGAATAGAAGAAAAAAAAAATGCCGAACAAACTTAACCGAAAAAAATTCATCTAGTGCCCTAAAATCGCAAAAATGACCATAAAATCCTTATATGAGCCAACTTTGCAAAACGCTCTGGCAGAATTACTTGTTTCGGCGAGTACTTTCGACGCCTTATAACGGATTTTAGTTCATTTTTCATGTGTCGCACTGTGTAATAATGCAACCAAAATATACATAAATACTACAAATTGCAAGTGCAAGCACTGAGCAAAAAGTGCGCGAATTCGGATAAGAGGGCGTGGCACCTCTCATATAAGCAAAAGTTTCAAAACGCTATAATGAAATGGTTTTTTTAAAAAGTTCAACTAAATTTCACTCAAATACTTAAATCTATAAATGCATGCTTTGAGCTAAAACTAGACGATCTCGGAAAAGAGGGATTGGCATGCCCTATATAAGCAAAAGCTTAAAAACGCTGTACTGAAAATGTTTTTTGAGATAATCCAACCAAATTTCACTCAGACACTAAGAACTTTAAATGCAAGCTCTGAGCAAAAACTGGGTGAACTCGAACAAGAGGGCTTGGCACATCCTATATAAAAAAAATTTTCAAAATATTTAATGTTTGGCCAGGCCAAAGGTTACACCCTTAATAGTTTTTTGTTAGTTTTGCTATTTATTTGAAAAATTAAAATTAAAATTTAGTCTTAAAACACTTCAATAAACTTTCTAAACAACCAGCATAAATTTTTAGAGTTTCCACCTCATTATTTTCGAAAATCTTATATAATTCTTACTTTTCCTAACTAAATTAAAATTTTTGGTTTCAGAAACGCTCAGAAAAATATTTTTAAAATTTCACAAAACTTTCGGTGTTGCCACCCGGTTTTTTTTTTTTTTGTCAGTTTCGCTTAAACCATTTATTTGAAAAAAATTAAAATTTTGTCTTAAATCACCTAAATAAACTTTTTGAAAACGATTTCAACGGTTAACCAAAAATTTAAAATTCAGTCTAAAAAAGTAAGATTTAAAATAAATTTTTGAAACAACCATGTGGCAACCCTTAAAATTTATGTTGGATTTTTCAAAGTTTATTTAACTGTTTTGAGACTAAAATTTTATTTTAATTTTGTAAATATATTGTTTAAGCGAAACTAAAAAAAATACATATGGCAACCCTGAAAGCTTATATTCATTTTTTGAAAATGTTTCAGAAGTTAAAGTCATCATATTCTATACCTTCAAGTAATAAAAAAAAAAAAAATAAAAAAAATTGGGTGAGGACAAAAATGGCATGTTTCGGAACATTTTTCGGAGATTAACCTTACCCATGAACCTTCAAGACGAAAAATTCGTACGATTCATTTCGAGCATTTTGGAGATCATAATAAATTAAAAACCGCATCAAGCTAAGATTTTGCATAAATCGACATTGCGCGACCTTCACAACCTTCAAAAAAATTTAAAAAAATCTCAGATCAGCTATTTTTTATTATTTTGAAAAAGGTAAGAACACGAGTTTCGAGTTTCTACTGTATAAAGAAATTAAAGTTTAACCGTTGTTGCCAACAATGTATATATGTATTCCATATGCATGTATGTATGTACATATGTATAAAGGTAAATTTATAGCGTAGATGTTGCTGTTGATGTTTTCGTTGTCATCATTTGTTGTTGAATAATTTTTGACATAAATTCAAATTAATAAAAATGTTTATCTGTCATTTCGGTTGTGAAATGTTTACGCAAACTTATTTAATTTATTGTAGCGTGAAATGAAAATGCAACAAATTAATTATCTGACAATCTTTTTTTACGACACATTTTTTTCAATTTTGTTGTTGGCGAGATTTAGTCAAGTCGAAATGCATTTGGCGCACATTAATTGAAGCAATAATTTAACAATTAATTGAATTTAGAATTTATTAGTGCAATGAAATTTTAATGTGTGCTTTGAAAATATTTAGAATTTTAAAAATTTTACGAAAATTCATTTCTTGTAAAACAAATTAGAACAAATTGGCGCTCATTTTATTTTTAAGTATAAGAAAAATAACGTTCAGCTGTCTAAACACTTAAATTTAAATTTCTCACTCACACACTCTCTGCGTCAAATTAAAATATACTAGATCACTTTTTCTAATGCAATGATGATTTTTAATCCTTTCACAATGCTATGCATCCTTGCGCCCCCAACGTGTTGCACCTGTTAGAATTTAAATGGCTGGTCTCTGCAACTACGCCTAATGGCCGTCTTTATTTTTTGAAACAGCTAATGGTAGCAAGTTTCATTATACAGAACACACATGGATTGCGCTTCAGTGATCATAAGTGGTCGCAGCAGTGCATTAGAAATTTATGGCCGAACGAACAAACAAAAGCAGCGGGTCAAAATTATAGTTTCACGCCCCTGTAGCAATTACGTAATGCTTGTGCCCTTTAATTTATGCTGACACCTTCCATCATAAAAGAAAATAATATGGTGACGATCATGACTCGATGACCTGCATTTGTAAGGTATTTTATTTAATGTCTTTAGCATGCAGGTTCTTCTATAAGTACGCGTACGTGTTCTACCTTGAAGATCGTTCTACTGATCGATCGATCGTTTCCTGTCCAAATAAACAATCTGCCAACTTGACGATCATCACTTTTGCCAAAAATGTATTTACTGCATCTGTTCAAAGTCAAAAGAAATATTTTTGTTCGTACAATGTGCGATCGATCAACGGTTTCGATCATTTAAAACTACAAATGACTTTTTCATGTAGTTACAGTAATTATATACAATTTTAGGTATCGTATTAAAGTAGAAAGTAAACAATTTTGGGTACTTCTTAAAAAATATCTACACTGTATTTATTATATGGCTGTTGGCAAGCAAAATGAATGACCAGTATTGCCTAAAAGACTTGTAAAGGGTGTTCTTTTTAGAGGTTTGTTTTTCGAATAGAGATAAAACTGGCATTTTGTGGTCAAATCTGGCAACTCTAATGTCATTTATGTTCAGTTTGGTTTGCCATTTCATCATGAACAGGTTGACAAAAGAACAACGCTTGCAAATCGTGCAAATTTATTTCGAAAATAATGGTTCAGTTCGCGAAGTTTACCGCAAGCTCCGTCCATTTTATGGTCGACATAATCGTCCATCAGAGCAATTAATTCGGTTAACCATGGATCGTTTTCGCACTACGTTTACTCTATGTGATAATGCGCATCCGCAGAGACGTCGAACAGTGCGCACCGAAGAAACAATTGCCGCTGTAGAGCAAAATGTTGAAGAGGACCCGAATGAATCGATTCGCCACCGTGCACAGCAATTGGAGCTTTGTCCATCAACTTTATGGAAGATTTTGCGCAAAGATCTTGGCTTGCGACCTTACAAGATCCAGCTTGTGCAAGAATTAAAGCCGCGAGACCATACAATGCGTCGTGATTTTGGTGTATGGGCCGAAAATGAGATTGATCTCGATGCTGATTTTCATCGCAAAATTTTGTTCAGTGATGAGGCTCATTTTTGGTTGAATGGCTACGTCAACAAGCAATATTGCCGCATTTGGAGTGAAGAGAATTCACATGAGACCCTTGAGACGCCATTACATCCACAAAAACTGACTGTTTGGTGTGCTCTATGGGCTGGTGGAGTCATTGGGCCATACTTCTTCCGATATAATGCTGGAGAGTCAGTTACCGTTAATGGAGACCGGTATAGAGCCATGATAACCGACTATTTTGTTCCCGAATTGGATGGCATGAATGTGGATGAGTTGTGGTTCCAACAAGACGGTGCTACATGCCACACAGCGCACGTCACAATCGATTTATTGAAGGAAACATTCGATGAGCGCATAATTTCGCGGAATGGACCTGTCAATTGGCCACCAAGATCGTGTGATTTGACACCATTGGATTATTTTCTTTGGGGATATGTGAAGTCGCTCGTCTACGCCAACAAACCAGAAACGTTAGGGGACTTGGAAGCCAACATTCGTGGCGTTATTGCCGACATACGGCCCCATATGCTCGAAAAAGTGGTTGAAAATTGGACCTGTAGAATTGGCTTTATTCGAGCCAGCCGCGGCGGCCACATGCCCAAAATCATATTTAAACATTAATGGCATAAAATTATCCTTCCAATAAAGTCAAATTGATGGACATTAAAACGATTTTTTTGGTGTTTTATTTCAATTTGAAGTTCTATACCTCTAAAAAAAACACCCAGTCGAAAAATGTTAATGGATGTCAGCTTTAATTGCGAAAAGAATAGAAATAATATATCAGTCATAATGTGATCATTTTTTTAGTTGTTTTAAGGAATACAGGGTTGTTAATGGACCCATCTTGGATTTTGAAGCCAACAAAGACTTTTCTTTAGACGATCTTTGTTGGTGGTATTCTACGTAAGTAATGAGACTTTATAAAAAATATGTGTTAAATTTTTTCGTATCGTTGAGATATCGGGTGTATATATTTATGTATATAGATCAAAAACCCCAAAATTTATAAACCTTAATTTTCCAAACTGTTCGTTAACTTCTACAACCAAGTTGATCTTACAATTATTACCCATTATGCAAATACAGTAGACCCGCTTAACTGACCCCACGGATAATTGAACTAAAAAAAGCCTAGAGAAACTGTCCTCATTGAAAAAGGCATACTAATCCCCTATTAATTGATTCTCGCTTAATTGGTTTCCCCGGTTAATTAATAGGAAAAAAATGGTTTCCAAATGAAAAATACGTGTAAAATACCCCTTTTAAAAGATCAACAATATTAACAAAAATTTTACTGATTTACAAATCTGAACAGTTTTCAATACAGCTCAATAAAGATTTTAATCTTACTCCGAATTGGCTATGGCAAAGGCTAAGCCGTTAAGATGTCGTCTTTCGTAAAGTTCATGGAGAAAAATCCTCAGAAAACGGAAAAAGAACTGATATTTTTAACGATTGGATTGTGCTTTACATGCTGTGTCCAGAAGAGGTGATGACCTTAAAGGTTTTAAATAGTGAAAATCACTGAAAATTATAAAAAAATTTAAAAATTTAACCCTGAATACAAAATTGTCCCAACATTTTTCTATAGAAGTAACCGTTAGCGAGATATTTGCATGAAAACTGATTTTCACAACCTTTTCAAGTTGGTCGGATGGACTTGTAGAAAACATATCCTAAGCTATATATTCCCATATACATTTCCATTACACCTAGTTTTTCCAAATTTATATGCTCAGCTCTTAGTCTAATACGCACATACTCGTATTTTGCATTGATTTTCTTTATTTTATTTTAAGTTGAATTGAAGTTCCTTTATGTACCATTTTCATTGGATTTTTGATCAAGTCAATTAAGCGGGGTCTACTGTCTTTACATTTAGGGCCTTGTCGTAAATCTGAACGGAGTTTCCATTCTAGAGAATATACTCCCTCTCGAGAAAGTGCACTGAACGTAGTGAATATTTCACTTAAAAAAAATAAAAATGTCGTAGTCAAAAATAGTTTGAGTAGAACCGGTATAAGTTGGAAACGCTTAAATGGATATTGAAAAACTTCCTCCTAAGCTATTGCCGATTGCTTTATTTTTCCAGTGAACTTTCCCCTTCCAGAAAATTTTTTTTGCGATTGAAAACTAATTAGTAAGAGAATAAATTCTCGAAAATATTTATTTACAATACGATAAGTCCTTAAGTGAATATTATGAAAAATATGAAGGAAAAACTAAATATTCCATACAAAAAAAAAAAAAAAAAAAAAAAAAAATGGGAAAGTTTTTTATGCCGGTTGAGAGGACGTTGTTCATGCTTATAATGCCTCGAATTAAAAACAAAGTGTACTGTAGGTTTATCATAGGATTAACTCTAAAAAGCCGCATAAATTTCTCAAATGAAACAACGTCACTGGCGTAAAATATGTGTGGACGTTTCACCCTAAAGACTACTTCAGATAAACGATAATTACTCTAAAACGGCTTATGCCACTTCAAAACTCTTAACGGTTTTTAAAAGCTTATAATATTTACTCAGAAATATGTTGTGGAAGTTTTCTAGATTGGAGTCACTGAAAAAAATTCGGAGCCATTTAAATTAAAAAAAAAAACTCCATTTTTGTTAGAAGGCATATCTAATAGGGATGTCAATATACGGGCCTTAACTGATACATGGATTTTCGGGATTTTAAAACGCCATATCGGGGTAATTGCATATTTATAAAAAAAAAATAATAATAATATTCTTTAATAAATACGAATGTTTTCCAAACATTAAGCATTTTTTTTACACAAGACAATGAAATACATCAAGGGAAAAATTTCGAGCACTTCTTAAGAAAGCGTATTTTTTGTAAGGGTACGGTATGCATTTCAATATCAAATTCTATTTATAGATATGTACATATTTGTTGAAAAACTTAAGTTAAATTTTTTATCAAAAGATTTGAATAGAAAGAGGAAAAAATGTACAAAGAAATATTGCTTAAGACAAAAATTTTCCACGTTAAATAGGTTTGTGGCCTGCATTGTAAAAATTTATGAATGTGTATGCCATGGACCCAAGTTCAAATCCCAGCACGGGTGGTTTGTTTCTTTTGTTTTTTCTAATGACAGAACGCTTAGAGGCACATTCAAAATAAGCGTTTCGAAATGCCCATTTTCGGAAGGTCATACACTGGTAAAAGGAATGAACGGGTACTACGAAGTAAAATGATTGAGAAAGATGCCTTTTGCAGCGCTATTTTTCCCATTGGGTCCAGTGTACCCCTACCCTACCTTAATAAACTAACAAGGAAATGCTGCAAGATGTTAATTAATGTGATTGTTTTTAATTAACTGTTACTAAAAAATGCATTTGTATGTATTGCAATTTGCATTCAAAAGATACGATGGTTGGCAGGAGGATTGGGATAAGTGCGCTTCAAACGCAAATCTGGGTGTAATTCATCCATGACGATTGTCAAGCGATTGTGACGTACTCCTGATGGATGAGCAACAACGTTCACCTCAAAAATAATTAAAATGAAAATATGTACATTGAAAGTGTGGTTGTTGAAACAAAAAGAAAGTCAACAAAATCAAAAGAAATGCAAGATACATAGATAGCAAATGCAAAAAATGAGGGGAAATGATAATTATTTTTTGGAATTCTACCAAAAATAGCAGCAAAAAAAAAACCTCATTAAACCAATGACGACTAACATACAACAACGATCAAGCCAACTAATGAGACACGAATTAAGCAACAACAACAACAACGATATAAAATAATTACGAGATACGCGGCCCATATATCTAGATACAGCACAGCGCGCACTCATGTTGTTGTGCATGAGAATGTAATTTAGTCAAATGAATTGAAACAAATTTAGTGTGACAAATGAATTGTTTACAAAAAGTCACAAAAAACAAAAACAAACTAGCAACAGCAATTACAACAACATAAACAAAATATCTCGAAAATGACAGTCTAACGTACTGTCATAAAGACAGATAGCCAAACTAATTGCTTAGATACCCGCACATGTTGTTGGCAGCCACATTTGTGTAAATGGGACCCAGACAATAAATAAATTCAATTGCAATTAGGATTTTTTTCTTCGTTTTCTTCCACATTTGTACTTACTAGATAGATATTTTGTTAGTTTTTGCATATCTTATAGATATGAGTTTTACGTGTGCACTTTATGAGCCGTATCTAATTATGAAATGAGTTGAACAAATTTTTAAAGCTTTTCATTTACAATTTTTGCATTACATTTGTTAAATTCCGTATGTGAGATAGAAATTCTCATTCATCCAAATTTCACAAATTCACATGCAGTTAAAATGGAATTGCAACATTAAAAAATTAAAATGTAGATAATTTAAAGAAGCTGGGAGTTTTAAGTTAAAAAAATATCTATTTGAAAGACTACAGTTAGTATACATTATTTGAGTGAAAATCCTTTATGATTCACTAGTTAAACTCTTGTTATCATTTTAGTTAGCTGATTCGTTAACTAATGACTTAAACTCTTGTTACCATTTTAGTTAGCCAATTAGTTAACTCATGACTGTGAATCCTGTCCCTAGTCAGTTTTTTCTAGTTTCGAGTTATTTGGTGGTTCTGGCTAAAATTTTATAATCTTTAGTGTGAATAGACCTATATCTCTATTAAAAAGTACTCCAATCTTGATGGTCGTGGACTTATTAGAAAGGTATTACATAGTAGATTTTGCCTAAGTGTAAAAAAAGATAATATTTCATCAGATGGAGCCTTAAAAATCACTTAAGGGCTAAAATTGGATGTGTAACGAATTTTCTTAAGTTTTAAGTTTTTCTTGTCTGTGGTCATCCTTAGTGATGAGCAAAATTAATCTTGATCTTGAGTCTTGTTCTAAGTCTTGGTAATTTTTCGAGACCAAGACCAAGACCAAGACGCTAATATCTTTGCAAGAACAAGACCAAGACTGTTGGTCTTTGTCATCTTAAAAACCCAACTGCTTTAGAAAAATAAGGTTTCGAAATTTTGAATATTCACTAATCTCTAGAAATTTTTTCAAGACCAAGACTTAATGACCAGGATCAAGTCCCAATATCAAAACCAAGACCAAGACTAATACTCAATGTCCAAGATCAAGACCAATACCAAGACTGCTTTGGTAATTTTAGCGAATTTTAATGTCATGAGGCTGGCAGATTTTAAGGTGTTCCAACTACTATTGGTCGTATTTGTATGGGATCTTATGATAAGGGCTAACGGCCAACGTTCGATTAATCGAACACTTGATTTTTCGACATAACGGTAAAATGAGTGGGGGGGGGGGTAACAACTTTTTGATTACGGATTTGAAATCAGGGCGTGACAAGTACTCTAAAAATAAACTTTATGTCAAAAAAATAAAAAAATGTTTGCAGCTTGGCTGAAAATGGGTTAACTTAACATCAACCATAAATTGTTGTTGTAACTAAAATTTTCAAAAGTAACGTATATTTTGTTAATCAAGTGTGTCAGCGTTTCAAAATCAAAAGCCAAAATTGACTTAATTTTGTTCTACGCTCTAAATCTATAAAACTACATTTTGGATAAGACTTGTTGTTCCAAGATCATAATGAAATCACAAAAGGAACATTTTAATCCATTATGTACTGTTTTTAAGCGTCTTGTCGACCCCTATTTTTCCTCCAAAAACTAGGCTTTAAGGTGCTAAAACATTTGATAAAAAATTTCACTAGGGGTTACCTAAGTCGATAAATGCTTAAAAGTTAAGAATAACGCGTGAGGTCTTTTGTGTGTAATTTTTATCGCTAAAATCACCAAAATGCTGTAGAGTTCCAACAAACAGTTTGCTGGATAGGTCTTTGAACTTAAGACCTTAATGTTGATTCACTGAAAAATTAAGTCTTGTTGATAAAACTTTATAACAATGTATTTTTTTTTTTTCATTACATTTTGACACAAATTTCCGTATTGAAACGTGAGGGCGCATTATTTAAAAGAAGAATAAACGTAATGAGTGACAGCAAAATATTATTGCACCCAATAAAAGGCAACAACAGCAAAAACCTTAACAACTGCAATGCGCAAAACCGCAAAGTTGGCAACACTAAATTTAATAAGTGTTAATGAGTTTCCAGAGCGAAACCCCATATATAAATTGAAAACTTCATTACTTTGTTGTATCTATCCATAGTTAAGAGTTTGTAGCGGTAGATACAATTGGTTGGCTGGTTGGTTGGTTGGTTAGGTGTTGTTGAGCTCGTTACTGTTAACTGCGTTTGATGAACGAAACAAAAATAAATAAAAATAAATTTTACTGCAAAAAATTAACTACAAACCGCAAAATACATTCAAGTTGTTGTCAACACAACAACACCAATAGTATGTAAGTAGATATGACTTAAAAAAGCACACAGTTATTGTTTTGGCTTGAAAAGTGTCTGCTGACTTTACTACTTTGTTGTAATAAGCTCCTCGTTCTCACTGTTGCTTGCTGAACCATAAACTTGGCTGATATGATTTTTTGAGTTCTTCGTAAAGGTTTTTACGATCATATTAAATTAAAATCCATCAGAAAAATCAAGTTTAGGATGATAACTGCTAAACCACAATGTCATAACTCATGACGTTTATGTTGACAGTTTGGTTAAGGTTTCTGTGCGAGTATGACAAAAAAAGTTAAAGGTATATTGCATGTTTTATTGTCGAAAAATTAAAAATATTCTCCAACTAAATGGTTGCTTAGAGGAAAAGGCTTATGTTGTATAAATTGAAATTTTTAGGTTTTTACTTCATAAAAAAAGATTCATACTTAGTTTCTTTTTAGTTTAGTTTAGTTTAGTATATTCAGTCTTTGGATTTACAATTCATTATAGACTAGCCTTCTTCCTTCTTGAGTCAAGAGACTCCAAGCCCAAAAACATACATCTCGAATTACGAGTAAGTATATGAAGGCTACGACCCTTCAAAGTTTGAAGAGCGAAGTGCAAATCTTGTAAACGATTTTAGAATTCTTTCTAACCTGACAGATTAGTATACATCAAAGGTGTCAGCGTAGAACAATAGTGAACCAATTTTGGCTCGACCAACAACATCAATATTTCTGTACAACAATTACAACAATCACAGAAATAATTTTTGTTGTTTTTTTTCACGATCGTCAAAATTTTGCGTTTTTGTTGCTTTTTTTGCGTACACAGAAAATCGAACTCGCACCAACATAAAACAACAACAACGACTACATCGCATTAAAAACAAAAACAACAAACAATATGGGTATTAATGCGTTGATGCGCAGTTGCAAAAATGCAAGTCTTTTACGCACTAAGGCCTGAACGTTCAATGTGAATATTTCCATCTTGAGAAATTGCAGAAGTAGTTGCTGTTTACAAATGTCAAACTTTCGTAAACCGCACTTCCGCAACAACGCAAGAGCATTGCACATAAACGCGTGAATACCCCTACTTTTTGTGTGTGTCCGAGACTTCAAAAAATAACAAAAAATTGTTTTTGTGATTGTTGTATTTGAATGTGAAGTTGTTGTAAAAGCGAAAATTTTGCGCTGACTGCGCTGCATGCGCTTGGCTCAGTGATTTGAAAACGCTGACATCCTTGATATACATAAGTAAAATTGATTTCATGCATAGAAAGTACAAAAATACTAAGAACAATTACCATTTCTGTGGCTTCGTTTCTTGAACTTAATGTATGCAAAAAAATTTTTTTTTTTTTCAAAAATATCTTAAAAATTATAAAAGTTTAAATAGGTGTATCTTAAAAAGTAAATCATCCTACCTCTTCAAACTTATAGTAAGTCTAAGGTCTGAAGATTTGCATACTTGGATATTAGTTTTTTTTAAATAAAAAGGAAATCCTACCTCCCACATAGTCTAAAACTGAAAATCGCCCTAACAGATCACAGACACGCTCACCTCTCATATAGTCCAAAATTTCAAATCACTATAACTTCAGGAACATTTCAAGGACAGCAATAATATTTAATATCTGAGATGTAATTAGAAGCATTCAGCTCTTTGTTGAAAACGGGCGTAATCTGATGAAGGGTACGGTTACTTACCATATAGTCCGAAATTGTCCGTTATTTTTATTTTTTTTTTGAAAATTCGAACTCAGCGAGATCAAAAAAGTTGATCCAGTATTTGGAATCAGCGACCTCGAAACTCTCCTGTACTCCCATATTCACCGCTAAATTTTGTATCCGAACTTTATTCGAGTCTGGAAAGAAGGACGCATGCCGAGACCTGACCTATAGGAACACTGTCCAAAATCCTCAAAAAAAGTTGAAAAATTACTTTGTCAAAACTATGGACACATAAGGATTTTGTTTAGTCTATCCAAAGTGCTAACAAATAGTCTTCTAGTTGGTTGCTTTCAACAATACCCTTTCTGAAAGTACTGTACGATGTTCTAAGCGGTGGCCTTGACTGCAAAACTTGGACAAGAAATATTTGAACCTGAGCTAAGTAATTACCGTGCGAAATAGGGGACTTTTGTGGAGGACCTTTACTCTGACAGAACATAAAAGTTATAGGATAAGAGAAGACAGTTTTCATTATGTCAATTTCTGTCGCTCTTTATAAAACAACTGTCAAACCAAATCTTCTCGGTCGGTTGATGAGAGCCAATTAAGAAAGCCACGACGCTCTACTTTCTTCAAGTCGGTAAAAGTCAGAATTTTATGCTTCTAAATGTGAGGTCAAGCTACCAAGGAAGTATGAAAGTACGTGTAACCATGACAATAGCTAAACACCACGGGACCAGATCTCTCATCTCCTATATTTCCTACCGTCAGCTGTTTCGTCTTTTATGCAGGGCAGCCAAAATTATTAACAAAAACGCATGAACAGTGAAATGTGTTCAGTGGTATAGTTCTACCACAGTGCTTTCTCATATATACATAAGGGATGGAAGGAAATCCAATAGACGTAATTGTTAAATTCAAATTACTTACTTTGGAAATGAATTTGGATGAAACAAACAAAAATTACCTTGATGCATTTTAGCCATGCAGATGAAATTTTTGAAAAATATGAAGACTGAAATAACACTTCATACACCGGATGTATAACAGGCTAAAGGTGAAGTTGTTAAAAATGCTTTCATCTCTTTCATTGAGTTTTTGAATACAACATTTAGAATTTGAACATTTTTTTGCTCTTTTTTGGAATTAGAGTAGAACGGGGCAATGTCGTGCACTCAACAATGTCCGTACATCTCAAGCGAATGCAACGAGTAAGCGTCCGATCGAAAGATAATTTCATTGGTTACATCCATTGTAACAACATTTGTGTAGCGAGAAATTGTGCTTGTGTAAGTGAATGTGCCCGACAATATCCCAATGGTCGTTTTAAAGGTCAACTTCGATAACTCGGTGAAGCCCAAAATTTTTTTCGAAAACCAAATACACTTTTATCGTCCCGAAAGCGTGCGTTTTGAAAAAAAGGTTACTCTGTAGAGACGAACTGGTGAAAATTGCTAGTATTATATGCATAAGCTCAGTAGGTCAGCAGGTCCCTACCTTACGAACAGTTGGTAAATCATTCAATTCTTTGGGCTAAAGCAGCCAGAGCACGACATTACCCCCTGCACGACATTACCCCGTTCTACTCTACCTATTATTTTTTTTATTTTTTATGGTAAAAATCCTCGCTTCTCCACCGATTGGAAACTATTTAGGTGAGACGAATCAAAAGCAAATTTTTATTTGAGCCTTGCTAGTCTTCCTTAATTAAATCTGTCCCCATTTTCAGAGATCAGAACAAAAACGATCGCCAATTGATGATTCTAATGATTACTTTATAGAGGCCCCACACATTCGATCTGTTAGCCATCATGTAACGCCTGCTTAATTCATGTACTTACAGGATACGACTTTATATTTACCACATACAAACATAGTTCAACGCTCAAGCAACTGAATGCATATTAGATTCCATTGTTCGACCTGTTTTGCGGCCTAATGTGTCTTTGTGTGTGTGTGCGTTAGGCTTAAACATTAGGGCCTCTTGGACGCTTGACTTGTTTAATAAATGGTTGACGGTTGACGTGGTCACGGCATATAATTATGAGGGTAATAATTTTGCATGCAATCCGTTTATTTGCATTTGCATGCAAAAGTGTAGAGCAGCCAAGGTAACAACAATAATAACAACAGCAACAACAACAACATAGTAGTTCACTTGCCATAATGGTTGTCGCCATCGTCGTTGCTGTTGTTGCTGTAGCTATTGGTAAAATGCATAACTTGTGATGCCACTAAATGGTAAGGTAATTGGCTAAAATGCAATGCGTGTACGAGCTGATAATTAACCAAATTAGAGACGTTGCCTATTCTTGTTGTGGTAAAAAGTTGTAAAGGTAATTTGTTTTTTACCTTTAGATTTAATGAGTTTTAACTAGTTTTGTGTTTTTAGAACTGAAGAGAAAAACTTGAAAGATCCATTATTTTATGACAAGAAAAAAAAAAAATTAAATATCAGCCAATAAACGCTCTTTTGTTGAAAACATGAAAAATTGGCTACTGCGGTCAGTTCAAACAGATTCAGTCTTAGCCTGCTTTCAGAAGAAAGCAAGAAGCCAAGAATTCCACTACCCTACAGGATTATGTCTTTGGATAACGAGTAGTTGTGTCTGATGTAATTTCTCCTGCTGAAATTGATTTCAGGCTCTGAATTGCTCTACCAAGTCGTCGAAATAGTGTTTCAAACAGAAGTTTTAAGTGATTCATCGTTTCATATAGGGTGTAAATGATAAGGTTACGAAGCTTCTGGGAGATGATAGAGCAGGCCTGGAATAAGAAAAAAATAGGTATAGGGAAAAAACTTTCTAACTTTTTTTACAAATTCTTTTTTTTTGAGTCACCGTAACGATTTAGAGAAAACATTTTTCAGATAACTTTTAGCTAATTGTATGAGCTTTCTGAGAGTGTACTTAATCTGTAGGGTTTAAAAGGATTTCGCAAAGTTCTGGACCTTTAAAGTTGATATATAAAATTTTTTCTGGGCTGCCATTTTAATATGAAAAATGTCCTATTTACACACCTTCTCAAAAATTTTTTTTCGAATCCTCGTTAAATTATTTTTAGTTCTATACCACATTTTTCATACCAATTTTTTAATTTAATTTTTAATGTACTACCGTATTTAAGTTAAATTAACGTGGATTTCAAAAAAAATTATAAAAAGGTATATATATAAATGACCGGCAAAGTCAAAAAATAGTTGAAAAAAAAAAATAAATAAAATATCAACTTTTAACGTTTAGAACTTTGCAATTTAAGCCCTATAAACTAAAAACTCTCTTAGAAAGTTCATACAATTAGCTAAAAGATTCTTATAAAAACATTTCTTTTTTGTAAAACGAGTCAGAAAATCATTTCCTTTTCTATAAGTCCTCATAAGTACATTTTTAACCCCTCCAGGTGCAATTTTTCGTTAGTCTAATTCTCCTCTATCATCTCGCAGAAGCTTCGTGTCTTTATCGCATACACCCTCTATATATTTACAATTTATGTAAAATAGCTTGTTTATAAATTGTAACGTTTTGGCGTAAAATCTACTGAACCAACCTCAATAATATTTTCTTAATACAACACATTTATGTAAAGGAAGAATTTGGCATACTTATTTTTTTGACTTTTAAAGATAAAAGTCCTTTTTTTTAGAATTAAGTTTTTGCAAAAAAAAAATTTCACACAAACAGAAAAGTGTTTGCAACTACGCTGTTTATGTTATGATGCTACCTGAATTATGAATGTGTTTTTTATTGTTGGTTTTTTCCCTCATGGTAAAATGATAGAAAATGAAAATTTTCAACTGTACCTAATTTACCAACAAAAACGGACGTTTAAGTTAGTTTATGTTTTCCACATCAGATATAACATTTAATGAAATATTTTATGTAACTGAAAATCACTTAATAACAACAGTCGATTGCATATTTGAATTAAAAACTGGAGATTTATGAGATGAATTACGGCTGTTTGAAGATAAACTTCTAAATCTCGGCGTAAATCACATGTTTTGATCGGAGATTTATTTAGAGATTTACGGCTGTTTTCAGATTTATTTGGCATTTAATAATTGATGAATGAGGTGAATTTCAGCTAAATTACTTCATAAATCTACGGTTGAAACAGGCTATTACGATACAAAAATAAATCTATTTTTGAGATTTATATATTTTAAACTTCGTATTAATCTTAGAATCGCTACTGATTTTGACTATTTTTGTAATTTGTAACCTTCGCATTCAAAAATGCACCATTGCTGTATCAATTGATCGCGCTTACCAAAATGGCATTCTTTATAAACTAATTGGGATCGGTTGCAATCCTAACATCATCAAAATATTTAAAAGTTTTTTTGAAAACCGAAAATTTGTTAGTTGAGATAAATAATGCTCAGTCAGACCTTAGTCAAATTAGTTGTGGTGTTCCTCAGGGAGCAATCCTGGCACCCCTTTTGTATAACATATTGATTTGCGATTTTCCACATGAATGTAATGGTACTATAAAAAATGGGGAATAAAAATCAATCCTGCTAAATCTGAAGCTATTTGTTTGAGAAATCCATCTGGAAAGTGCCCCTATTATGTTGTTCCTCGAAATAAAACTCGCATCTTCTGTTAGACAACATAGAAATCCCGTTTAGAGACAGAATTAAATATCTTGGCATTACATTCAATAAATTACTTAAATTTTTTGAACATGCGCGATTTGCTAAGTCTAAGGCCATACGAATTAAATCAATGTTTATTAAGTTACTTCTCAATAAATATTTGAGCTACAAATCAAAATTACTTATATATTGTATAAAGTTACGTTCTGCTATGATGTATGGGTTTCCTGTTTGGTTTAGCATATCCCCTACAGTGGCAAAAGAGCTAGAAATTCTTGAAAGAAGTGTATTAAGACTTTGTGTTGATCGAAATTACGAATCGTATACTAAACGTTTCTCAAACCATTTTATTTATAGCAGAGCCAAAGTAATTCCATTTTCGGTGTATGCTCTTTTAATGCTTTGCCGTTATTCCGATAAACTGAGATATCACGAGAACATCCTGATGTCCGATATATTAAGTCAATAAAGCGCGTTTAGTTGGTTAAACAGTCTTTACCTCTCTCCTATTGGAATTCTGAATGAAAACATTCAAACTTCTATTAGTCCTAATAATATTGACTTTTCGCTTTTACCTGAATTTTACAAAAATAAATAAATAATAATAATAAATTTAGTTTCTTTTTTTTTTTAAATCTTGTATGTATGTATGTAAATATTAACTTTAGTTTTAGATTTTATCTAGCTTGTAGTTTTGTTTTTTAAGATATTATTTAATTTTAGTCTTTAAGATTTCAAAGGGACAATAACGTCCATAGTAATCGCCTATGTGTCGGGAGCAAACACAATTTATCGTCTAATGTTTCAATATAGAAAAAACTTTTATAAAACAAGCATGTTGCGTAATCTAATAATCTGTTTAGAATAATACATATAATTCTAAGTACTCGTTCAATCAAACATATTAAATATAACACCTAACTTTTTAAAAAAAGTCTCAATAAATCTTTACTTACTTACTTGACTATTTTTGATCAAGGGGCACCCCTTAACTTTAATATTTGGCATTAAATTATATTATATTATTATATATTGACTGTCAGAAATAAATCTCCACTCCGAGGTGGAAACGTTTAGGATTTAACGACTAACGAAAAAAAAAGACTAGATTTATAAATTTCATCACAGCTAAATCTCCGGTATAATCATAGTATAAAGAACAATGAAGAGATTAATTCAATCTTGTAAAATTCTCGAAAACCACTTTTAACTAAAAATCTTTCGAGTCTCGTAAACAAGATCTAAAAATTTGTATGGAACACAATGTGAGCAAGACTCGAAAACTTTCGAGGAAAATTTGATGCATAAATAGCTTCGAAAAAAAAGCTCATAAACTTTCGAGTTTGTCATGGTATACAAGATTAATGAAATCTCCTTAAAGTTTGTAAAATAGATTCCAATTCATGTCCTTACTTTTAAGGCATAAGTAGTTGAAAACCAGCCACTTGTATGGAGGTGCAAAATTAGAGGTTAAGCAATTGTGTATGTAATAGAAACGAACATAAGACAAGCTATGCGATGAACTCGTTAGGTTAGCCATTAACTGATTAAAAAATATACCCTGCAAATTTCAGCTCTCTATCTCAGTTCTAAAACGCACACCAAGAGCCTCCTTTTTCCCATTTGAATGACAGGGAATTTTAATAGATATATTTTTGGCAGGACTGCGGCACGGTGTTCAAACAAGCTATTTTAATGGGACGACTGAAGGTAACTTTTTTTTTGCTGAAATCAATAGTCCTAAGACTCCTGAGTAAACTGACATGCTTCTTATAATCGAAATCTTGACGCTTTTTATTTTTTTTTGGCAAAATTGGTTAATAGATAGATTTCATAGATCTTCTAAGGAAAGTTAAGAAATAAGTATATAAAACAAAATTTAAAATAGCTATTTTTGATGTATTTGTCGATGCTAATTCCAATTTCGCTCCCAAAATTGCTGTTTTTCACTATTTTTGAAGCGATATAACAAGACTAAGCATTTCTAGCTATGAAACGTGATATGGTGGTTGACAGTTTCGGTATTTTTTTCTTCAAAACTTAATTTTAATTATGTCGATAACTCCTTATTCCTCCGAAATATTGTAGCTCATGACCGCAAATTATCTTTCAGGTACACGGGGTGCACTATATTCAAATTTTGCCGGATTTTTATCATCTTCAAGATATTATCTGTAGGACAAGTTCATTTTATTGAGATATTTAAGCCGAAAAACAATGCAGAATAACTATCGGTATTCCTGGCAAGTTTTACGGATGCATATCAAAGTCTTTTAAGCCAGTTTAGATTTCCCAAACACCATATCGATACCTTAGAGCGCTATAGTCCTATCTCCGTTTTTTCAATTGTTGGGAAATGCAAAAAGAAGATTTCAAACAGTGGTTTTTTGGAATTGGCTGCCATTTTGATATAACGATACATGCAATAAGTTTACCTATAATATATTTTAACATAATTTAATGGTTTTGACTAATTTAATTAATTTCTAACGAAATCCCAGCGAATTTATAGTACGTCATTACTTTTGCCCTTATATAGAATTGTACTACTATTAAAATAAACGACACATTTAGTAAATTTTATGAAATTTGTATACTAAAATGTCGTCAAAAGTCATGAAACGCGAAGAAAACACGAAAAAAACGATTTTTTTTTTTTAATTTTCGGTTCCGACATACAAGGGTCCCCCCTCGGATGTAACAAAATTTGTTCACTAATATGTCGTAAAAAGTCATAAAACGCGAAGAAAACATGAAAAAACGAAAAAAATTTCTTAAAAATGTGACTTATTTGAATATTCAGTGGAGGTAGGACTTAGCGCTTTTAAAAAAAATTACAGTTTGGAGAAAGGAGTTTTCTTAATTTTCAAATATTTCGTTGTTTTGTAGTATTTTGACATCACACAGTTTTCCACACGGTAAAGAAGCCCACAATGATACCATAAGTGCAAAAATCTCAAAATCGCTAAAAGTGGAGATAGGACGATTGCGCTCTAAGGTATCGATATATATCATTTTTATGGTCTGCAGTTCGGCAGTCTGATTGATTGGGGTTGTGATTATGTCAAGGATTCCTTAGATGTATTTGCTATTTCAGCTTTACATATGAAATATTAAGGAATTTTTAATTTTTGACTACCGCTTTTAACACTTAACTTCCAAGACAGAAATTGGCTGTCTTCAAAAACAAAGAAAAACACAACTTTTTATTAAAACTTCAAGCAAATGGTTCCAAGATTTTTAGCTTTTTGAATTATGTGCATTAAAGGGTTAAGTGCATTACTTTTTTGTTTCGGCATAGTTTGCATGGAAGCATTTTCTTTAGGTACCTAATGTGAAATTTAGCATATTTATGTAGTGTGCGTTTTTAAAACTCTTTTTTTTTTAATGATAGTTCAGCAAGTGAAACTCATGTGATGATAAAGTTTGCGTGAGCTTTTTAATAAAGTTGACATAGTAATTTATGTTGTTGCAACTGAATGTTGCAGCTCGTAGGCAGTAAATTTGCATTTCTGTAATGAGGATGTTTGTTGGATAAGTGGCGTTTACTTGAGTGAGCCATGTTAATCAGTGTATAATTTAGCATACATTATTCGACAACGTTTAATTTTATATTTTCATAGCTTACTTTACACATAATTATTTTCGTTAATTAATTTAGAATGAATAAAAATATATACAATTTAGCAGGTATTTATCCAAAAATTTGAACTGTAAGAATACATAAATTATTTGATGTTAAAGGTTCTACTAATAACTTTTTTTCTGTATTTTTGATCTTCTATCAGTAAAGCGACCCTCTGGAAAACTTTTTTTACTATAAACAATTCTTCTCAATTTCATTTCCATATTAGCCATTTTTACAGAGTTAGGTCCTTAGTGAAAATTTGTTAAAAAATCGTCTTTGAAGATCAATTACGTTTATAATGACTTTATTATTCCATTCAATTCAATTTCATTTAATTGTAAATCCAATAAATTTTCGATATAAAATAAATTTAAAATCAAACCGCAATTGAGTTGATTTGATTAAAGACCATAAAAACAAATTTAATTAAATTTCAACACCTTAATGCAACCACCAAGCAACAGTGCAACAACCCAATATGGCGTCAATAATGAATGCCATGAATATCCGATGCCAGTGATATCAATGTGTCTCATGTTAAATGCACATTTTCATTACATTTTATTGTTCCCCGTTCTCATTCATTAAAAATTATTACATTTCGACTCGCAGATAATTATGGGGTAAAAAAGCAGCAAATAGTAAGAAGAAGAAGAAAAAAGTATTAAATTAAAAATGCACTCGCGCGTAGACAATCAAAATAAAAATGGCTGCCAATTATCATCGTTACAAATAAATAACAACAAAAAACGAAATACAAAATAAAAAACCAAAAAATACAACCGTATTTAGACATGAAAAATTCATTCGGATATAACATGCAACACTGTCTGTTCTGTTTGTTTGCCACTCCCGCGCTTTCCCCTTTTTTCTTAATGTATTTGCTCGGTATAACGCCTAAGTCGGGGGAAACAAATAAGCGTCATACTCATGGGAATTTGTTGAAATTTCCATACATTTCATTGCATTTTGCTGCCATTTTTAATTTCCATTTTGATTCCATTTCATTTCATTTGTACGACTTTGTTCGCAATGTTCAATTGGTGTATATGTAGTAGGTATATGAAAAGAAGGGGTATCAAGGCCTTTGGCATTAGTATTAACATAAATGAAAGAAATACAATTTATGAGTTTGGCTAAAAGCCTGTCATTACCTTAATATGGCTTTTATTTTGACTTTTCAACTTTTAATTTATTGTTTATTTGCTTTGTTTAGTAAATAATTATTTTTACTCGATAATAAAATCAATTGCCACGTGTTCTAAAAAATTAAGTACGAGTAGGTTAATTCGAAAAAATTTTCAAATTCATTTTTCCTATAAAAATAAGCTTGAAGAGATTTTCTTACATAAACACCCTGCAGGCAAACGAACTATGTTATTTAAGAGTAGCTCATTAACTAGTCCTTTTACATATAAGCAACTGCTCTTTTTTGTGTGTTGATGTGCTACGAAATTTCAATTGACCCTTTTTGCATTACTTTTACACCAGTCTGGGACTAGTTTAAGAGTAGTTCATTAACTAGTCCTTTATCAACCAGTAGTAGTCCGAGTTCAACCCCTTTTACATATAAGCAACTGCTCTTTTTTGTGTGTTGATGTCCTACGAAATTTCAATTGACCCCTTTTCCATTACTTTTACACCAGTCTGGGACTAGTTGTGGTCGGAAGTAGTCTTTTAACAAGTAGTCTTTAAATAGTGGTTTCGTATGTAGTCAACCTATAGTAATATTTTTTTTTGATTTGAGTTTATATTTTCTTAAAATAAATTAAAAAACACAAATTATTCAAAAGCAAACCCCAAATTTGTGTTTTGTTTTCGTTACGATATAAATTTATTTGCCCATACAAACTACAAACTCGTCGGGTTAAAACTGCAACTAGACATCTACATTTTTCATGTTTAGAGAAAAAAGCGTTTTAAGTTTTCTGAAATTAAATTTTTGTATAGGATTTTGAAGATTTATGCTTTGTATTTCATACATAAAACTAGATGGGGAGTACATTTTAAAATACCGACAAGAATGAAGCGTAGAGCAGGTTTTTCCTCATGTTTCTGTATACTTAACTCAAAATATCAAAAAATGTAGATGTCCAGTTGTAGTTTTAACCCGACGAACTGTTATCAAACTCAGTGGCGGGTCCAGCATTGTCAAGAGGGGGGCCGATGGACTACATTTCTAGATAATAATAATAAAAATAATAATAATAATCATGAAGGCGTAAAAATGTAGACATTATTAATAATTAATATTTCTATCTTATTTAAATATATAATAATCTGTATAATTATACATTTAAGAAAAAAACAGAATGTTTTTAAAATCTTTATATCGAATTTAAAAAAAAAAATTAATCACTTGGTTTGAGAGGGGGGGCCAATTGTCCCCCCTCCTTGGATCCGCCACTGATCAAACTTGCCCCCACTGCATTACTTTTTCACTAGTTTCGGGGTAGTACTGACCGTAAACAAGTATTTTTGTAGACTGTCTCACTGCAGGGCATGTTCTAAAGTGTGAGATAAGTGGGCTAAATAAACAACAAATCTCTCTAGATATGCGACTTTTCGAAAATTCTATCTAAAAAACGTAATCTACATATATACGAGTACATAAAAATTAAATGGTGTTCGCATGTAGCTTATGGACTCGGAAACTACAAGGCCGATTTACATAATTTTTTTTTTAATTGTTTGTTATGGTCTGAAAAAGGTTCGTAAGGGGGTAAGATACCACTGAGGGGGACGAGGGTTGCACCCCCAATAGGAAAAAAAATACAAAAAATGGTATATCTCCGCAGTTATACAAGCTGTGAAAGTTGGTGAACTTATGCATTATGTATCTGCCATCCACCATGCAGGGGATTGAAAGAAGGGACGTTGCACCCCCTATATGAAAAAAACACACTAAATGCTATATCAGTTTTCCTTTATCAGCTATCATGATGAAACTTGGTACATAGATGTTTAATGCGTCTACTACTTAAGTTGCATTTTGAATATATTTTTTTAATGGGCGGTAGGCATGTCCGCTGACCGATTTTGCTCATCTCACGAGCTAACTTTGACGACGGAAGTAGTGTACCGAATTTCATTGAATTATTTTGCTCAGATTTCCCAAAAATTGTATTTTCACGCGCAGCCAGACAGACAGATATGGCTATATCGACTCAAGAGATGACGCTGATCAAGAATATATGAAGCAAAACAAGCAAAGTGTACCAGGTTTAAATTTTTTTGTCTCCGATTTCGCTCAAATTTGACAATGTGGTAGTTCCAATGTGCAAAAACAATAGTCCGGGAGGATTTGTCCTAGTGCTATTTGTTGTTAAAATACAGGGTGTTGAAGTTGGTGTTTTTAGTAATTTTCATGAAAAGAGTGTTTTTTTTTTAAATTTATACCTTACACCAAAGTTTATAAATTGATATATATATATACGTAAATAAAATATTACTTGGTGAAAAAAATATTGGTGAAAAAAAGTTTTCTTCACCAAGTAATATTTTTTTGTAAAAAGAACACTTAAAAATTAATGGGACAACTTAATTATATATATCAATTTATAAACTTTGGTGTAAGGTATAAATTTAAAAAGAAACACCCTTCTCATGAAAATTACTAAAAACACCAACTTCAACAACCTGTATTTTAACAACAAATGGAACTACCATATTGCCAAATTTGAGCGAAATCAGAGACAAAAAAATTTAAACCTGGTACACTTGGCTTGTTTTACTTCATATATGCTTTCCTATATCTGCCACGCCTCCTTCTCTGCGTTACAAACGGAAGGACAAAGTGAATATACCATGGGTGTAGGGTATAAAAAACCAGGTGGAGTATTACTAAACGTAGAATGATGAAATGTTGCAAAAAAACGGCAGTGAATGATGAAACGGGGAATGACAAAATGTTGCAAAAACAGTAATATCACAATAAAAATAACAATTTTAATTTTCAAAAAAGTAAAAATTGGTGGATTGCCCCTGTAACTGTATATTGATTTAATTGTATAAAGATAAAATTATATATTTAGTAATATAAAAAATCTTACGCGGAGAATGATGCACACTTGTGTTCCTTACAAAATTTTCAAACTTTTTTTTAAAAAAAACACACGAAAACTCACTATTGAATAACCAAAACTGACAGATGAAAGTCTAAAACAAGGGACCAACTTTTATGTATGTCAATTCTATATAAAAAAAATGTTCGAAGAGTTAACACAGAAAAACAGTAGCTGAAATATACACGTATATTTAAATACATAGGTACAAACAATGCAGTGTAAGGTTTTTTTAGAAAATAACGTAGTATGCGAAACGGGCAAAATAATTGCACTAAGAAGTGGTTAGGGATAGGACGGAGAATGAGTTTTAATATTATATTAATTAGTTAAAATATAAAATTTTAAATTTAAACATGGTTTTGAGCCCCAGGACATTGAATGGTAAATTTTTTTGGAGAATCACCCATATATTACTTTTTGCGGTAAATTATTTCTCTAATGTTTTCTTCGATTAAAAAATAAAGAAACTGCAATCGATTTTTGTTAATTTTTATGAACAGCCACATTCATACATATGATACTAACTTACGTACGTAAATATTCATAGATATAATCGCATTGAAATTAATGCCGGAAAACGTTTATTGAATACAAAATTGCGACGTTACCTTGGCAGGCGTAATTTGCCTCATATTTCACATATTTAATTGATAATTATTATTTTTTAATGTGAGGTTAAATTATTTCGAGCACACGTGTGCATGTGTTTGTTTGTGCACAGAGTATGAGGTTGAATTGAATTACAAGACCCACACTCTAATACCGAAGCGCCTTCTACGATATACATATATATTGTAAGCAAAAGCTTGCAAACATTTTGGCCTGAAAGCATTTAATGCAATGAAGTAGGTTAAGTCAACCACAGCATTATGAGCTCTTATTGACTTATGATTTAATGAATACAACAGCATGGTTATATGAGTCAATATGTATACGAACACACAAACATGTCGTTTTGCCAAACTGTACCTAATAAACAAAAAGAGCATAAGTTCTATGTTCTTCTTATATAATTCGTTCAAAGATTCCCCTAATTTTTGTAGTTTCTACTAAAGCTTGTATATGATGATAAAAAATTTCAAGCTAAAATTAATTCTCTTTCACAAAAATCCAAAGAAATAGACTCTTTTTGATTTTTCTAAAGTCGACTTTAGCTATTTTTCCCCTCTGCCAAAGCCATAATAAACTTTAAAAAAATCATAAAAAAATTCCAAAACCTGAAACACCTTTTTCATCTTTTCATTTTTGTTTTTTCCTTTCTAACTTTATTATTGCACTCATTTAATGTGTTAATTACTTGACTACACATCGATTCCATTTAAGTTTTCGTTATTGAAATCCATAAAAAATTAGCAGTTAAAACTTAAGCATCGTACAATTTAAAATTCCATTTTGATCACGTTGTAGTGCTAATAAGAGACATCTTATAAATTAGCGCTAACTAATATGTTGACAGTGATGGAAATCACGCGGGCATCACATCATCTCAATATACTCGTACTCTCGTATATGGTTAGAAACTCTTGACGACTCGTTCATTTGGAATGGAGATAATGGAGACGTATGCATGGGTATTTTTAGCGTGATGCCTATAAATGTCAACACTTTAGCACTAATTGACTTTATTAACATTTTTCCAATGTGTTATTAAAATAATAAAATGTTGCAAGTAAATACTTATATACGAGTAGAGATATGTACGTAAAAAAGATGTAAAAAAAACTTAAACGCTACTTCGTGCAAAAATGCCGCAAGTTAAGAAAAATTAAAAAAAGATTTCTTTAAAGTTTTTTACTTAATTGAATCCAAATTTGAATTTGCTTTAAGCTGGATTTATTTTATTGAAATCATTTGCATAAATTACTCTTTGAAAAAATTGATGAAAATGTAGTCCAATGATAATAACTTTAAATGAGTTATAGTATATGGGCATATCCGAAAATAATCTTCCCTTATATGAACCAGGTTTTAAGAAATTTGTTTTTATACCTTACACCCAGGGTATATTCACTTTGTCCTTCCGTTTGTAACGCAGAGAAGGAGGCGTGGCAGATATAGACGATAATTCAATGAAATTTGGTGCACAGCCTCTGTCGTCAAAGTAAGCTCGGGGGATTGAAAATGAGCGAAATCGGTCAACGGACACGCCTACCGCCCACACAAAAAATATGTTCAAATGTAACTTTTGGAGTATTTTTCACGATAATGCAACCAAAATACACATAAATACTACGAATTGTAAGCGCAAGTCCTAAGCAAAAACTGGGCGAATTCGGACAACAGGGCTTGGCACCTATCATACAAGCAAAAGCTTCAAAATGCTATACTGAAAGCGTTTTTTGAGATAATCGAACTTAATGTTACTCAGACACTAAAAATTACATATAAATGAAAGCTTTAAGCAAAAACTTGATAAAATCGAACAAGAGGGCGTGGCACCTCCCATATACGCAAAAGCTATACTGAAAACATTTTTTGAGATAACCCAACCAAATTTCATTCAAATATTAAGAACTATAAATTCAAACTCTGAGAAAAAAATGGGTGAATTCGGACAAAAGGGCGTGGCACCTTCCATATAAGCAAAATTTTCAAATTCCATGCCAAAGGTAACACCCTTACTAGTTTTTTTTTTCATATTCTATAACCAAATGGTGTGGTATAATTTCCTAGACATGTAAAATGAAATTCCCAATATGTTTACAATAAATTTTCGACATGAGGGGGTGTCAGGAGGACGTTTTACCTGAAAATTTCGGTAATATCAAAATTTCCAATTTCTACCGTACACATTCCAGAAGTAGTAGATATATTACGGGAGGACGGGAGAAGCTCTTTTGTTCTTGTGGATATATCAAAATAACAAAAAAACGGTACTCATATACTCAATTTCGGATGGGGAATAGAGCCCCTTAAGTACCCCCATGCATACATGCATACTTAGTCAGAGTTGTAATTATTTCCCTCTTCCCCATCACCCAGTAGTTTGATTTTTGGACATAACGGTAAAACGAATGGGGGTAAAAATTTTTTTGATGACAGATTTGGAATCGGGGTCGCCAATTTCTTTGAAAATATACTTTATGTAAGAAATTAAATAATTTCGGCAGCGTGGTGGGAAATGGATAAAAAATCAAAGAAATAAGTATACCAAGATCTTCTTTGACCCTTTTGAACCAAAAAAAAAAAAACTGTATGGTATACAATATTTGCGTTAGCACTGAGAGAAGTTTCTGTCTTTCAAGTTTTCACCGCCAGAGGCACTTCCGGTCTATACTCGCAACAGATGTTTTTGATTTGAATTTTTGGGACATAGTGTCCTCGAATTTTTTCTATCGAAAAGGAGTAAAATACTTAATGAATGTTTCCTTTTGGGACGGTACAGCTATGTCCGTCTTTTAATGAAAATCACGATTACGTCGAAACGAAACAAGATAATATGACGGAGTTTTGTACATCGACTACGTCCTCGAAAATAGCTTATACTGTTAAAGAATACGAAACCGATTATCGGACTACCGTCTATTTAAATAAAATATTTAAAATGCTGCAGTGATAGAATCGTTTGAGATAATAAATCGTTATTGCCTCAAGACAAGGATGAACTTCCAACGGAAGCAAAAAATTCAAAAACGTCTACTGAACACGGAGTTTGTCAGCCAGAATTAAAGTCTGAGAAAAAAGAGTGATGAGAAAAAATATTTGCATATTTTTTTTTGTTCCGAGAAAAACCAATGAAGTACTTTTAATCATCCTAAAGATCCATTTTGACAAAAAAAGAAAATGTTTTTTGGTTATAACTTTTTTCCTTTGCATAATGGATACCCTTATTTGCTGGAGGCCTGGATCCACGGTCATTAGACAACACAGGTTTACAAAAAAAAAAAATGTCATGGCAATTTGACCAGACTATGTGTTTCCTAGGGACTTTGGCTTCCTGAATCTAAATCCGGGGTCCGTTTTTTTCCAGAACGTCTGAGAAAAAAGGTTTCAAGGTGATATGGAGGTCAAAATGGGGTTTATGTGTCGTTTAGTGATAAATTCGCTAAAATTCTGAAACTAATTTTTTATCATTGAATTCTTAGTCCTTCAAAAGAATATGTGATCAAAAAGGGTATCTCGGACTCAGTTTCGGACATGTAGCCATCGGAAGATCCGGATGTTTCTTCTACGAAAACCACTATAAGTTGGAATCCCTGGATGGATTTGAAAAATATTGGTGTCGTATGAAAGGTATTTTGACAACCTTAAACCTTCATAGAAGATATATCCGGATCTTCAGATGGCTATATCTTCGAAACTAGGTCCAAGAGACCCTTTTTGATCACATATTATTTTTAAGGACTAAGAATTCAATGATATAAAATAAGTTTCAGAGCTTTAGCGAATTTATCACTAAACGACACATGACCATTTTGACCTCCATATGACCTTGAAATATTTTTTCTCAGTCGTTCTGGAAAAAAACGGATCCCGGATTCGGTTTCAGGACGTCAAAGTCACTAGGAAACACATAGTATGGTCAAAACGACATGACATTTTTTTTTTTTTTTTGTAAACCTGTGTAATTAATGACAAGGGTTTAACCAACAAAATTTTATTTTCAGTCATAAGTTAACCATTAGGTAAACCCCCAAATTTCAATAGTCAACCATTAGTTAACCAACAGCTGATGAACAGCCAAGCAACTTATTTTTCATGAGCCGCAATTACAGTGTCGGTTTTTTTGCACTCAATTATATTTTAGCGCTCTTCCCTTGCACTTATTTGATTCGAAAATTCACTTCTTATATTACAAACTTGAAGAAATTTTCTCGAGTGCGTTTTCCATCGTTTTTGTTTTATTGTTTTCCCAACAATAAACAAAAAGAATATGTTTTCACAAAAGCCACAAATTTAGCGGCGTTGCCATATTTATTTTGTTGCTCATTGTTTTAGTTAACCAAAAAACAAAAACACTGTGACCATAAAACTTAAGCTAAACTTTTGTCACCATAACTAATTGGTTAACTAATGAATGTGAATCGGTGCCTAAATGTTTTCGTATTTTTGTAATATATACAATGCAACTTAAAAACATTCAGCAATTAAGAACATCAACAGTGTTAATTTTCTGAGTGCTAATTTTAAAAATTAAAATCATTTTAAAGCCTATGTGATTTCAGCTATTGACATTTAAACAAAGTTATCATGTGAGCTAAAAAATATCTAGTTAATTCCGAATTTCGCACTTTATTAAAGCATAACGAAAAGTAGATCTGCCATATTAGAAAGTCATGTCCCATACGATTTCATTTTAAATTAACAGCATGTTATTAATCAAAATAAAGCCTATCTTTTAAGAAAATCACAAAGTTTTTAGAAACAATAAGTAAATGCTCTCAATTAACATTAATTTCTTTTTAATTAATTCTCTGTAGAGCAATCAATCCTTTTTTTGTATTTAACCACTTTAAACCAAATTAAACTGACCGATGACGCCAAGTTTTTTATTAGTTTTTTCCAGCTATTTCTATGAAATTCAAATTTCTTTTACATTGACAACTATTTAAATGTATAATTTATATGGTATCCGTTTAGTAAAAGTTAACGTTTCGTAAAATTCTTATGAATTGCCAACAGACCAAATCACCATAAAAATTATACACATATCTACATAAAAAAAGCCTTTTAAGAACAGAAAAAACTAATTTCCATTAAAAATTTTTTGGGTATGTCCCAAAAATGCTTTTTATTAAATATGTATATGTAAATATATGTATTTTGTTTTTTTTTTTCTCATATCCGGCGAAACATTTTTATTATGAATTTAAATTTTTATATCTGCTAATTGGACTGTCATGGGTGTTGTTGCTGCCGCTGTCGTTTTGTTTGTTTTGGTGTCGATGTCGCGGATCATAATGATGATCGTGTTGCAGATCACGCTGTTCATTGTCATGCGTTTAAAAAGTTTTGCCAAAAAGTTTCTCTTGTCATAATTTTACTTTAATTTAAGCCGCCCTGTTTTTTTTTCTACACTTCAGTGTTAAATTCGGCTTTTGTTTTTTGGGATAACCAACAGCATTACTAACTACTGACTATAAACCATTTGTGTAGATGACAAATTATGATATTGTTCGGAGAAATTTCTGAAGAAATAAAACGCTTGCGTGAATTTAAATGATTGGAAACTTGAAAAATTTTTTAAATGAGAATCGTCACTTACTAACACTTAGTCATAAAATTTTAAATTCAATAAAATATGGCAAGTATGAAGAGACGAACATAATTGAAAAATAGTATTGAAAAATTCAGAAAAATTCTCCATTGCCATTGGGTACATTCGGGAAATATTGTATAGTCTGAGGATCAAGACTGTACGCAAAAAAATATTTCTTGAGGAGAAAAGATAGAAAAACTATGTATTACTAATACAAATTATCCCTCAAGTAATCGAATACACTGGTTAATCGAAAAAGAAAATAAAAGTTTAAAAACTTTCAACGAACGCCATGCACCTCTAATGACACTAATGAGGCATGTGGTCAAAAACGGATATAGAAATTCAACAAACCACCAGGCCATGGTAAAATTGTTTCTTTTGACTGGTATCAATTCAAAGAAATTATTCGCCCACTCGCATTATACTTCCTATGATTTTGGAAAACAACTAATAATTAATTAAAAATTACAACTTAGTCCACCTTCCTATATATCCGCAAGCATGCTTTTTACTATGGCATATTTTGAATTTCGGTAAAATCACGGAACACTAGGTCATGCCCAAAAGAGATTAGAGAAGTTTTTGAAGAGAAAATATATCGTTCAGCAAAATTTGTGGATATTGCACAGGCATTCGATTAAGTTTGACATCCTGAACTTATGTATGTAAGGCTGTGCAATCAGCTGAACGAACTTGGTCAAACTTTTGGCATACACCACGAGCTAAAGTCGAACAACTCAGATCAACTCAGTTCATTTGGTTTAGTGATGAACAAAATTAGTCTTGGTCTTGGTAATTTTGCGAGACCAAGACCAAAACCAAGACCAAAACCAAGACCAAGACCAAGACCAAGACCAAGACCAAGACCAAGACCAAGACCAAGACCAAGACCAAGACCAAGACCAAGACCAAGACCAAGACCAAGACCAAGACCAAGACCAAGACCAAGACCAAGACCAAGACCAAGACCAAGACCAAGACCAAGACCAAGACCAAGACCAAGACCAAGACCAAGACCAAGACCAAGACCAAGACCAAGACCAAGACCAAGACCAAGACCAAGACCAAGACCAAGACCAAGACCAAGACCAAGACCAAGACCAAGACCAAGACCAAGACCAAGACCAAGACCAAGACCAAGACCAAGACCAAGACCAAGACCAAGACCAAGACCAAGACCAAGACCAAGACCAAGACCAAGACCAAGACCAAGACCAAGACCAAGACCAAGACCAAGACCAAGACCAAGACCAAGACCAAGACCAAGACCAAGACCAAGACCAAGACCAAGACCAAGACCAAAGACCAAGACCAAGACCAAGACCAAGACCAAGACCAAGACCAAGACCAAGACCAAGACCAAGCCTGTTATGGTCTTGGTCTTAGTCACGGTGATCATAAAGACCAAGACAGCTCCTTATCCTTATCTCAATTCAAAATTTTGCACAACTGCTTTGTAAAAATAATGTTTGGAAATTTAGAATACTCAACAACCTTTATAAATTTTAACAAGACTAAGACTAAGACCTAGGCCAAGACTTAATGACCAAGATCAAGCCAAGCCAAGGCCAAAACCAAGACTCACTGTACAAGATCAAGACTAAGACTGCTATGGTCTTGGTCTTGGTTTGCTCATCACTAATTTGGTTCGATTGTAGTTATGAGTGGTTCGCTCCTTCGTTCAGGTCATGAATTTCGTGTTGATCATTTCTATAGACTTTTGACTGCTTTTCACTTCCAGGGGTGCCACTTGATTTTTGTAGAATTTTTTTGTCACCAAGTTCCTTTCCAAAATTTTGTTTAAGTCATACTTTTTTTTGACTAAAATATGGTAGTCAAAAATCTACAGAAATGATCATTGACCAAGACCTGATCGAAGAGCTGAACCAAACGCTTTTCACACACTGAAATTGTGTTAAAAGCTATCGAGTTTTGAGTTTGATCAACTTCATATCAATGGGAGGGGGAGTGTTCATGATTTGCTTATATGGGAAGAGAGGTGTCTAAAATTTGCTTAAATAATACGTGCTTACTTTGCGGAAAGAGGCTTTCTTTCTTATCCAATGTAGAAATTCAATTGAAAATTTTGAGCACCATTACTGGTTTGCCACGATTTGAATGCAATGATAACATCCAGAGTGATCTTGATTAGACAAGAACTTATCATATTAAACTCCAAGTATAGGAAATATTATAATATCCCAAACCTTTGGCAAACAACCTTTTCTAATTTGGCTTAAAATTTCAAATGAACATTGCATGTCATACACTCAGAAAAAAACATTGTTTGGAAAGTATTTGCGGCAAACACTTATTATTTAAAGCAAACATTTATCTTTTATCCCAAGTGATTAGTATTTGCAGCAAACACTAGGAATAATATTTCACTTGATACAAACCTTTTTATCGGCTGCGATAAATCATAAAAATATTTAGCATACATGGGCGTGGGTTCAAATCCTAGTATGGGTAATTTTGTTTTCTCAATTTTTTAATTTTTTTATTTAAAATTTTTTTTTAGATCACTTCTTTATTTTCCTTTTTTTGTAATTATTTACTTTTGCTTAATTGAATAATTGAATTGAAATTAAATACACAATGTTTTTCTGTAAGTCTGTAGGTAGCATTCGAATATTAAATTGTGTATATATTGTGTAACTCTTCACAATGTACTTCCGTAGGTCAATGGTATAGAGGATAAGTTTCTGTCCCTCAGTCGAAAGGTCCTAGGTTCAATCCCTGGTGCGGTCATTCGATATTTTTGTTTTTTCTTTTTAATTTCAAACATTTAAAGTGTTTGATTCAAAAAATTTTTATTATTATTTGCCGCACGTGTTAAAGCAGTTCCACCTATATCACTTGTAGTAAACAATTTTTTTTTAGAGTGTACTAAGTTTATTAACATATTGCTGCAGATATTCTAATTTTATATTTAAACTTATTAAGATTTTTAATCTCAGTTCGTTCAATAAATAAATAAATATTAAAAAATGTTGCCCATACAAAAATAAAAACACTTTTTTAGAGGGCACATCATGCAAATTAATTGCCATTATTTAAAGGATATAAACACAATTAGTGTGCAATAAACGGTAAACGCTCTATCGAGAAACTTCGTTTTTTTCTTCTTTCATTCTAAAGAAAAATCTGGCAAAAGAACATTATGTATCACTGCTGTCACTTGCGGTCTTGACTTTTGGTGTCGCTTGTGTGTGTCATTTTTGATGGGCCGTGTATTGAAATGCTGTTAATTAGTCTGACATGTAGAGTGTTTAGTTTGTTGACGCGCACATACAACATTTGTCAGTCAGTTAAGGGCAAAAATTAAATAAATGAAAAAACGACTAAAAGAGGCCCAACAGTAACGCCATGTTTGATTAAAATGTACGTCGATTATCGCACGAATTGTGCATATTTATCCTCATTAAATTGTCACGCATTGCGTACTCTTGCCGCTTTGATCTTATGATGTTTCAGTAATGCCAACATATAAATAAATAAAAATGTGTCTCAACACTTTTACTGAAAATGTACAATTTACATTTACGCTATTGCTGTTACACTCGATGATAATGATGACATGCCATGCTGACAGCTCTGGGAAGTACTGCTGGTTTTATTTTATTTTTTGACAACTAAGATTTTCAACAGCAACATAACATATGAAATCTTCGCTATTTAAAAATATTGCTCCCTTGTGTTAAATACGAAAATGTTAGAAGTATTCGTGGAGTTGTCCTAAGTCAATAAATCTTATTGTTTTATTTACTTATTTATCAACACCTTTACACAAATTGTTTGGATGATTTTCGAAAATACCAACCAACCAACCAAATAAGCGCATTTTCTACCCTCCCCATCTGCTGGCGTTAGGTTTTCTTTACCAAAGTGATTTAATTTTTATTGTTGACACGTTGAGGACAATGTTGCTGATGTTAAACGTAATTGTCAGATCATTTATCCGCATTAGTTGCTCTGATGCGTAAGGATAATGAAAACAGAAAAAAATAAGGGTGATATTGTCAATATGTTGACATATTGTTGTTGTTATACTTTTAAGCTTTACAATGATTTTTTATTTTTTTCTTAAACACAACACTAAAATTCGTTCTGCTACAGTGGCATCATGTGAATAGTTCGTCTTGAAAGTAATAAACATTAAGGGTATTCCTTAAAAGGTGTAAATGCCTTGAAAAACTTGTAAGTTCATAGCAGTTGTAAAAATCAATACAAATTTCCACTGTTTTACGAGCTAACAATGTTTTCAAAGCTTTTAAACGTTTTAAGGAATACCTTAATTATGAATATCTAAAGAGTAATTTCCAATCTGTCAAAAATCTTCATTCAAGTCGTGTTTCCTCTGCCTTTGTAAAGAAAAGCTCACAGCTTACCGTTTGCACTGGCTCTCTTGGTTTATTTTCTGAAAGTTGGTTTGGTAAACAAACAAAGTAGAACACAATTTGCACAGTTTCCATTTACAAACATAAATATTGTAGAAAGATTTATTACTTATATTTTTAAGAAACAACCCAACAATCAATTTTATAACGATCGGAAAAAGTTAGTTTCCCAATGTTTTCATAACCATTTTTCAAACGTTTGGATAATGCTGTTTTTTTAGAGTTTTTACAATTGATTTGCAAGGTTAAAGCCAACAATTAGAAAATTGTTATTACCAAAAGTTTTACTAAGCGTTTTTCAAACCTTCGAAAAATTTTTTTAATGACTTATCGAGCTAAGTTAACATAATTTTTTATTTATTTTTAATTAAATATAAAAATGTTTGCAAAATGTTGTATAATGAACTTAATAAACACTAACAAAATGTTAACTTTAAAAATTTTAAAAACAATTTAAAAATATTAAATGAAAACATTTGAAAAATATTGTATAAAAACATTTATAATAATCTTGTTCCAAATTCTTTTCACAAGCTTGCTATGATGGGTCTAACTTCGATTATTAAATAACTAAAATTCAAGAATTTCCAAACTATTTGCAAGCGTATAGTAAGTTATTTTCGAAACATAATGTTTTTCTTCCCTTATAGTGTTGAAATAAAATATAATCAAAGTTTTGTTTAGAAAATTCTCAATTTTTGACCACTGTACGAGAACGACCCCTGTTTAACCGTAGCATCAATTTAATTTAACTTGGCATTATTTTTGCGGTTATTTTCTACTTGAGAGATGCTTGAATATAAAATATTCGATAAAATTTATATGCAAGTCAGGTTCTGGTTTAGTAAAAGCTATTTACGGGAAGGGTGGGTTTCTTTACAACTTTTTTGGTGTTAAAAAATAATGGCGACAAAATTATTTGATAGTCTGAAAAATGGTTTCGTAAATCTACTAAGGATACAAAGAAGAGTAAGGGAAATAAACATAAATTTTAAAAAAGTATGCGTATTAAGCGCGAAAAAAATATTTCTTAGGGGTGATTTTTAGTTGGGCAAAATTACTCATTGATAAGACAAAAAAAAAAAAACAAGATATACAAAATTTTATTTTAAAGAATACAAATCATCATCTGCCTGAAAAATAATTGGTTAAGAAATAAGTTTTATAAGATTTGTAAAATTCCCAATATCAATCGTCTGTACTAATCAATTGTATTTCCGAACATAAACCTCGGCTATAACTTAAAACATAGGAAAAGGCATGACATGTACTTTACTTTTTGCATCAGAGAGGATAGGGCGAGTAACTGTTTTGAATAGTTTCGGGAACACCGAAAAAGTTGAAAAATATCAAATATAGTTAGAAACAGACCAGCTATATTGAGTAAAATGGGGAGCCTTTGACTTTGCTATTTTTGTTATGAACTCGGCTTTCGACCCAAAATGCTGAAATGGAAAAAAATACCTAATTAGATTGAAACCATCGTCATGAAATTTGACAGATCTGTTTCAACTCTTTCTGCGTTATTACGAGTTTTTACGTTTTTGCGATATCTGTAGTAGTTTTCGACAACCACTGCGTAGGGTATTTGTGAATCAAGTTTAATTGTTTTTTAAAAGTGAGTATTACAAATTGTCAACACTTGCTTTCATAATTAATAAAATAAAATTGTTTTTTGCCAAAATAAAATAGTATAAACTAAAAAATAGTAATAATAATTATTCAAGAGGATTTGAGTCACATTTGACTTTTATCAAAGATGCTCCCTATGTGTTTGAAAAAAATATATTAGTTTTGCTTATTCAATGTTTTTAAAATATAGTTTTTTGCTATATTTGAAGATAAACCGATATTGTTTTCTTTTAATACTTGAGTAAATTTATTGAATCTTCTTATCTTAGGAACCATAAGCATGAATATCTTAATCCAAAATAACATTATTATACCTTCATTATAAACTCTTATGTATAATTTAGTGTTGAATGTGTTTGCAGAGTCATAGGGACTAGTACATCCTTTGAGAACAGTAGTTCCGGCCGCATGTGTAGCAGCAAAAAACAAAAAAAAGAGAGTACACGCCAGAGGCTGCATATATCAGTTTGAGGTCCCACAGAAGAGAATGCGCTAGCTGCATAGAAAGAGTATGTGCCAACGGCTGCATCAAGCCAGCTTAATATGGCTTATCGCTTACGATATTCATTACCAGACGATCCTTTTTTTTTTAGTCTGGAGTAGTTTTCTAAATTCTTTTAGCTCCATGCCAATGAATTAGGATCATACAGCAGTCTTGTGGCGTAACTTTCGTTGTATTTGTTGATTTCGTTTTTGACCAAGGGAATACATAGGTTTCGATGTATGATTCCGTTCCGTTGTATTATTTTAATGTTCGAGCTAGCGTTACACTATAACGGTATACTGTATAACCAAAATGGCTTACTGATGAATTTAAGCATATAAAAGGATTTTATATTCAAGTATGTCCAGTGTAGACTGGAGGCTTTTAGTTTCACATGCGTATTTTTGGCTTCAATATACTTTCGCTTAAATGGATTTAAAGTTTTCGTGCCGTTTCTAGAGGACAGCGATTACAACTTCAAAATGTAGCATCATCTGCGAAAGTAGATATGGTAGTGCCAGCTATAATAGGTAAATCAGAAGTATCCAGTAAGTACAGAAAAGGACCCAGCACGCTTCCTTGATGGACACCTGCATTTATTTTTAAACTGTTATGTCAAAATTCTAAAATGCCTGCTTTATAGGTAAGAGATAAATGTTTTATCCAACGCTTGAGCTACGTCAAGCAAAACTGCAGTGCAGTATTCACTTTGCGTAAAAGCCTTCATAATTTAATTTTTGATTCTATGAAGCTGTTAGACTGTTCCGTTGTGTTTCCTGAAACCGAATTGGAGAACCGGGAATATATTTTTTTCGGTTGTATAAGGTATTTGTTTTGACAAAATAAGTTCATCAAACAGTTTGGATTAGCATGAAAATAGCCTGATGGGGTTATAAGAAGAAGTCAATGTACGATCTTTTCCAGGTTTTGAAATCATGGTTATTGATGATATTTTCCACGCTGTTGGGTAATATCCATTCTGAGCTGTAGCGTTAAAAGTCTGGTTAAAAAAAGCTGAATTTGGAGTTACATAATCGCATCCAGGAACTTTTGTGGGACACAAAAAGATGTGCCCGTACTAGGGGTATTTTTGACAAATTTTTATTTTTCAGATAAAAATAAACACTTTAATAGAGTTTTTATAGTTTCTTAGTTTAAACCTCAAATACTCAATGTTTCAAAAACAGTAGTGAGATTGTGCAATAGTTTTTAAAAAAAGTGTCAAAGGTACTCCAGTTTACCGTGTTTAGAAAGTGATGAGCAGATTCAACAGGGCAAAGCTTAAACTATTTTAGGGCTATATTAAATTATGTATGTATGTGCATGTATTCTCCTTTAACTCCTAGGATGAGCATAGGGCCAATATGAAACGTTTCCATTTGTTGCGATCCTTTGCGATGACTTTGATCTCTTGCCACGACTTTCTCGATTCTTGTATTTCCATTTCCAGCGACCTTTTCCTGTTGGTCTTGAATCTACCATGTCCTCTACTGCCTTGTGGATGCCACTCAAGAGCCTGGCGACAAACTTCGCTGTGTGGTTTCCGGAGAGTGTGATCAATCCATCCCCATTTTCGCAGCTTGACCTCGTTTGCTATAGCCCTCTGATTGCATTTTTGATGTAGCTCGGCATTTGATATTGTGCGTGGCCACCAAACCTTTAGTATACACCTTAAGCATTTGTTTACGAACACTAGCAGCTTGTTTGTTAGTTGATTAGTAACAAGCCATGTTTCGTACCCATATAACAAAACCGATTTCACATTCGAATCAAAAATGCACACTTTCGTTTTGGTGGATATAACGGAAGAAGACTATACTTTGTTCAGTTGAGCAAACGCGCCTTTTGCTTTTGCTATTCTTGAGTTGATATATAAAAATGTGGTCCAAACTTATGTTTTTTTTTTTTTTTTTTGATGATTTTAGCAAATATTTTTAAGCAGTGAATTTGTTAGATTTCTATCTTTTATCGATTATTGCCAAGATCCCTATTTACTCCTAAGCTGCTTGTTATCATTTACTTTGTGTCGCCCTATAATTAAATGATATATGATTATTCTTATGTATTTAAGTGGACAATATAATTACTAAAGCAAGGCCTAAATTAAAAATATATTTGTAGTAAAACGAGCGAACAAATTAAATGCATATTAATGGACAACGTAATGACTTTCATTACAAACATGTGCCATTAGACCATATGATGTAGAGACCCAAAGCTAAGCTAGCAACTCTGAATAAATAGAGATGTTATCTTATTACTCTAAATTGGTACAATTCAAAAGCATTTTTGTTTTATTTTGTTTTTTTTTTTTTTTTGGAAACATTTTCTCATAAACGAAAAATGATGACGAATTAATTAAACCAAGCGCGAACCATTCGACTTGTGTGGCTGAAAAAAAAGAGGAAAAAACCGCCCAGATTAATAAACACGTAACACAAGCACCATTTTTTGAGATATGAGTTAGAAGAAATGAACAAATTGTTTTTTTCTTTTTTTCCCCTTACTTATTGGTTGCGCTAATTATAACAAATAATTCTGAAATTTTTTTTTCCAATTTCAAGCTTCTTAAAAACCCTCAACTCAAACATGCGCTATGTGCTATGTGATGAAGTCTGCCATGATAGCCATCAATATCCATTTCCTAACGCTTTTTATGATTCTTTCCTTCACGATTAGGGCGCGAATATAGGAAATTTGTTTATAATCGTCGTCATTTATGGTTGAATGGACGAACGCTTTTCTCTTTCCAATTTCAATTTTTCTTATTTTTTCCGTTTAAGGGGCTTTCGGTTTCGATTTCGGTTTCCTTCTTTCATTATTCTCATTTTCGTTATGTTTCATTAAGACGCTCAACGTTAATTTTTTCGGTCGATTCATCAACGAAATCACCACAAAATGACTTTATAAAAGGTGTGGTAACTAACCAACTGACAACAATGCGAACACAAAAAGATTAACCAATATAACAGACGCCTAATGTGGGTTGGTTGAATGTTCGGAAGGAGTTAAAAGCAAAAGATGCGAGTTACTTTGCCAGCATTATCTTCTGGGTGTTCTCTTGCGATAATGAAGTTATATGTATGAGTTTTTCTTCGATTTTTTTTCAATTAGGACCATATGACAAGCTACATTTTTTTTCTATACATATGTACAAAAAAAAGAGCTAATTCATTTTTTTATTGTTTATTGCTGTTGTTGTGTGTATTAAGGCCATTAAAATGTTCTTTTAGCAATTGGGCACGCGGGCAACAATTGACGCCGCTGTGTGTTATTACACTGCCTACCACTTTACGATAGACAATCATTTGGAACCTATTAGTTTTATTTCTGTCTATGTAACTATTTATCTCTATTATATTTTATGTTGTTTTTGTTTTTGTTACCGCATTTTTTATTGTTTTTGTTGTTATTGTTAAGGCTTTCAAACAAATTAATGTAGCCCCTTGCCACCATGCCAACAGAAATAAAACCCCTTTTTGTGTTGCCTTTTGCCATTTATAATAGAGGTAAAAAAAACAAAAAAAAAAAAAATACATAAAAAGGACAAAGGATGTGCTGCAAAAGGATTTTCCGCTTCTTAACAAAATTTTGTAACCTCAAAAACTAACATATGAGCGCGATTAGAAATTTGTTTTGCCAAATGATTTTTAAATTGTTTCGTCCTTTTTTTCGGTTTTTAATTCATGACATTAATCACGCGTGTTAGTTTTTTTTTGCTGTAGATCTAACATATGTTGTTTATTTATACCCAGCAGTAAACATTTGTTTGTTTGTCTTGAAAATTTTGGGAGTTCATACAGTTTGTGGTTTGCTGATATCTTATTTGAGTTAGTTAAGCAAAATTAAAGGTAATTTAAAATTTGTATGGCTCTTATGCGGTTATATAGATTTTATACAATATATTGTAGGAAGGTGCGAGTAAGTCTATATGAAAGTTCTGGTTCCAAACTAGTTTCAAACTAATACTAGTATCCAATTAATCTCAATGGATGCACTTGCAACTACTCCAAGCGAATTTGTTGAGGGAACTAATTCCTATGTTTTAACCCCAAACTCATCCCAAACTAGTTCAAGAGACTGACTCGCAACTACTCCAACCGAATGCAGCAGGTGGCATTTGCAACTACTCCAAGCGAATGCGCAAAGGAACTGTTGATATTCTTTGGGGTTTCAATGTGACTCGCAACTATTCCAAGCGAATGCAGAGAAAGTCACTCGCAAGTACTCCGAAAGAATGCGGCCTGCACCAAATACTTTGTTTATCATCAAAATAATGGCACGTAATCTCTGAATTTGTTGCTTTATGTTTTTATTAATCGAAAGATTGAAAAATTAACTTGGAGATTTTTATTCAACTTTTAAAGGAAAGATTCTAAGCCTTTATTGGTTTTGAATGTTATGTTTATCTACCTTAAGATGTTCTCCATTTATCTAGGCTCAAATCATTGACTTTCGACTGTTAAGGTTTTATTTTTGTAAGTAAATAAACTGATTAAAACTGGAACACATGTATTTTTAATTTTCTTTTTTATCAGGATTTTGAATATCCTTGTGCTCAAGTGCGAGAAACGGTGTTTTTAACGTAAGTATTTAAAGATGTCTCACACCAATCGGAAACTCGTTTAACTCATTTTTGATTTTACCAGCATAAAAGAAGTAAATTTTCTCTCGAAATTACTGTAGTCTTCAGTAGCACGCCTCTTATATGAGACATTGGCTTTCAAACAAATATTGCTCTGTCCTTAGTACAGACTGAATCAATAAGCAATATCTAGAAAAAAAGCATCCTTTAAAATGGTAAATTTTAAAGAAAAAGTTAAAACTTCTTTCTGATGATATAAGCGAAAATGAGCTAGAGTTTCTTGTGTTGAAGTGAAATAACTTCAAACCTTTTCGAAAACCCCGTTTTTTGCACTCACAAGAACTAAACTAAAAACACAATAGATAAATCATTAAGAAAAAGTATACCTGACCTACTGCACCTTATGTTTACTTCTTATTAGTCCGGAACTAGTCCAAAGGAAATTCAGCTCGACAATTGACAGAAACCAATTTTCAAGAATTGGTTTGAAACTAGTCCAAACAAATGCATCGCGTGGCAATTGACACAATCTTACTTCCAGCAACCGGTCTGAAACTAGTCGAAGCGAATGTCTAACAAGACATTTAACACAAACTAATTTGCAAGGGTTAATTTGTAACTAGTTACACGAAATGTGTCGCGGGACAATTGACACAAAAGATTAGTTTGTAACTAGTTACACCGAATGCAGAGCAGGACAATTGACTTGCTCCAATGACAAGCCCATGTAAAAATCGATAGTTCATCGTAAGGGAAACGAGTTACTTGCGAACTAGTCTTGCTTCGGTTGAAACTAGTTTGTGTGTAGTTTTGGAGTAGACCGATTTCCGACAGGGTATTATTCTAAAGATAAAAGTAACAATTCTATAATTATGATCACATAGTATGGACTACATTTATTTATAAAATTTGGAAATATTAGTCTACTTACCTACGATGTAAACATTACAGTAAGTCCTACTTTCAGCTAAATTTGCAGTAACTTGATCTAGCATCTTAATAATGCTATTCTATGTACCTGCCACACGGAGAAAAAAATAATTGGAATTTCGAGACACAATACAGTGGCAACTCACTAATAGAATAAATTTTGTTCTACTTTTTTAGTAAATTCAGAATTTTCGAATATCGAATATAACTGACTACACTGAGATTCAAACCGGGGTACGTTCATGTGATGGAAAAAAAATTATTAATTTTACACTGACCTGTGTATATGACAAATAGACCAGAAGCTTTTCAGCTCCAATTTTTTACCTTATTGTAAAAAACAAAATTTAAAAAAAATATATTACATATATGGAGTAAATCAACTTTTAAGATTTTTCAAAAAATGGCCGCCATTTTGTAAATTTTTAAAAACTTTCCCAAATTGAAAAATGAAAACCAAAATAACTTTTAAAATGCTACAAGAATCCGAAAACACAAATTAAAAAAATTTATTTTTGACAAAATGGCGGAATTTGGAAAAAAAATTGCATCGCAAAACTAATAATGAGAGGTCTCCATACATAGCACTTAGAACAGCTCTTTACGTAATAATCTGAGAACCCAACTGCAAATTTCGAGAAATTAAGCTGGAAAATGGCACCAGTAAAATTAGATACAGGCTATACATATATGTATATATATATATGAGTCTTGCAATAATTCCAAATTTCATAAAACCCCTACCAATCGATATAGAATTTTGCTCTGAACAATATATCAAAATGGGTCCTCCCAATTTTTCCGGAAAATTATGTAAATTGGGTTTCCCCGTTAAGAACCAGGTAAAAATTTTAGATGATTTCGATTTAGTAACACTTGATTATGTTATGGTGCTTCTCGTGGAATACCCCAATTTACATAGTTTGCCTCAAAAATTTGGAGAACCCATTTTGATTTGTTGTTCACGGTAAAATTTTCTATCGGTTCGTATAGGTTTTCTGTACCTTGGAATTATTGGACTGAATAATGACACTGCCTTGTTATATATCCACAAAAAAGATTTCAAGCTCATATGGAGGTTAAAATGGGGTTCATGTGTCGTTTAGTGATAAATTCGCTAAAGTTCTGAAACTAATTTCTTATCATTGAGTTCTTAGGTCTTAAAAAGAATATGTGATCAAAAAGGGTATCTCGGACCTAGTTTCGGAGATATAGCCATCGCTAGATCCGGATATATCTTCAATGAAAACCGCAATAAGTTGGGAACCCCTGTATGGATTTGAAAAATATTGGTGTCTTATGAAAGGTATTTTATTGTTGTTGTTATTGATGTTGTTGATTCATTTGTTGTTTTAATTGAAAAATTTTAAAAAGTCATATCACGAAAACTATGAATCCAATTGAAAATATGATTAAAATATTTTTATAGGCTGTCAAAATACCTTTCATATGACACCAATATTTTGCGAATCCATCCAGATATATCTGGATCTTCCGATCTCCGAAACTGGGTCCGAGATACGATTTTTGATCACATATTCTTTTTAAGGACTAAGAACTCTATGATAAAAAATTAGTTTCAGAATTTTAGCGAATTTATCACTAAACAACAAATGACCTCCATGTGACCTTGAAATACTTTTTCTCAGACGTTCTGGAAAAAAACGGAACCCGGATTCGGATTCAAGACGTCAAAGTCCCTAGGAAACACATAGTCTGGTCAAAACGCCATGCCATTTTTTTTTTTTTTTGTGTAAACCTGTGCTATTAGTGTTTCTTTTTATTGATTTTAGTTTTTTCAGGTTAGTGTCGACTTAACTCAATTCAGACAATAGCAGAAAATTCGAATTAAAAAAAAGCGCCAGAAGATTCTCTTAATTTTTTGTATTAACATTATAAGTGAAGTACACCGATCAAGAATATATTAAAAACTATGAAATTATGCACCATTAGGGATGAAAAATTTTATCGACACCTGTGTTACAAGCTCCCGGTTTCAACATTTTCACAGAGGGGTTTTTATTCATTGTTCAAACATGTTTAAAGCTATGTATATTAAGCAGTGGCGGATCCAGCATTGTCAAGAGGGGGGGCCGTTTGACTACATTTCTACATAGATAATAACAGAATGTTTTTAAAATCTTTACTTATAATTTAAAAAAAAAATTTAGTCACTTAGTTTAAGAGATCGCCGCCCTTGGATCCGCCACTGATATTAAAATATTTAACTGATAATCGTTGACTTTTCCCCATACAAATTAACAAATAAAACAATTTAACTTTGAATTGTAAGCATGTATTCTTACAAATGGCGAATCATATTATTGCAATTTTTTTAGACTTTTTGTTTTCAAACTGCGCACATTTGATTGGGATTGCTTTATATTCTTTCTTATCCACTCAATGTAATGGGATACTTTAGTAAAAATGCCCTTGTGGGACGAAGCAATCCCGATTTGTTTGCTATTGAGTAACAGTGGATCACCACTGTGTCCGGAGCACAGTCCAACGCCACAGGTTCCATCACCACATATTTGGTCATCAGTTATATTATGGCGTTTTTTACATTTCGCATCTGGGTAAATTTCCACGTACATTTTTGTCAAAGATATACTCAACTACATAATATAAAATAGAATTTTGAAATATTAGTGAAAAATCAGTTATAACAGTTATTTTTATATCTTTTTGTTTTTGCTTTTCTTCAGTCAGATACTTCGATACTAAAATGTCAGCTTCGTAGATCAATCCTGTAGATGACGTAGGCAAAGTTTTTTATCATACGATGTGTATAGTAAAAAAATACGTTTTTACTCAAAATTGAATAGAATCGTACGGAAAAAACCCACTTTCTACGACATCCACATGATTGAAAATTCTACTAGAGAAAATTTCTGTTTTTGCATGGCACTATCTCCGCAAAAAAGAAAAAACAGTGTGACAAAGTAAAGCACCATTTTCAACCTCTAAATTTAATCTAAGTATATCTTGCCTAAAACATTTTAGAGTTCCTCATATTTTTCCAACATACCTCTTGCCAGGAGCCCCAGTTAAACAATTCTGCTTTTTCAGCAAGTTTGATTTCAAAATGGGAGGCTGGTAGCTGAACAGGAGCAATTGGTCGCCCTTCAAAATATATCATATCCGACAGTTCAAGTAATGCGATATCATTGTTCAAATTGTTTTCATCATATTCGTCATGTGCAATTATGCGCTTCAATTTGACGGTCTCCTGATTATGCCAAGAGGGACTACCAGTACTAAATTCTACAAGAAATTCAAAAACTCTAAAGTCCACAACACAATGAGCAGCAGTAAGAACCCATGTCGGATGTATCACACTACCGCTACACCAATGAATATGATGCTTTTGTATCGATACCTGTGTCACAAAATAAATAATAAAAAAATCGTACCATATTATAAGAGTATCACATACCATATAGGGATACCAATACGCATCTACTCCTGGAGAGTTAGGCTGAGAAAGACTAAAAGCAGCTCTCACAATCAACAATCCAGCAAATATTTGTATTGTCCACATTATGTTGACTAAGGTAATATTTGAAAAAATGTTCATGCTTTTATACCCGTATAGCTAATCTGATAAACTTAGCATTAGGGTGATTTAAAAGGTTGTTGTATTAATATATTGGTTAGGTCATTTAAAAAGGAAGTTCACGGGTTTTTATTGCAGATATCGGTCAATTGGTCATTAAAGATGAAAAAATCGCGAAGAGCTATTAAATTAGAAGGTGAAAATCGGGCAGAGGGAGGAAAATGCACCCTTTACAGTTATTTCAAAATATCTAGCGAACGAAGCCAAATTTTGATATTTTTTCGAGAAAACTTTTTGTAGAGAATTAAATTTGCCATCGAAATAGTTTATTCAAAAATTTTAAAAAAATTTTTTATGCCAAAAATTTTTAGACAAAAAAGAAAAAAAAAAACGAATTCTGTTGTTTTTTGCTCTTTTGCCTATAACTTTATTTGGGTTAGGGACAGGAATAGGCATTGCTTGGTTAAAAAAAAAAAAATTTGATAAAATTTTCTTTAAAATGGTTTGATTTAAAAATTTCTTATGTCAAAATTTGACCGAAATATGGCCACTCAAACATAGAAATTTTGTTTATGCGGTCTGAAAAACGGTTTGTATTCAAAACCAAGGCATCTAACGAAAAAAGTGTATTAGGCAAAATATGCTTAAAATCGGTCAAGAAACACATATGATTTTTTTCGTAATTTTTGGGAACATTTTATAATTTTTTAAAACAATCAAAAAAATTAAAAAAGTTCCAAAAAATTCAGAAAAATAATTCTCACGTATTTTTTGGATAGTTCTAAACATTTTTTGCTCTATACACTTCTTTCGAAAGATGCCTTGTTTTTGAATTAAAAAGGTTTTTCCTATCGCATAAAGCAAATTTCCATGTTTTATTGGCCATATTTCTGTCAAATTTTAGCCTAAGAAACTTTTTAATGTCGTTTTAAAGAAAATTTTTTCTATTTTTTTTTTATATAAAGTAATGGTTAAACCTATCCCAGACCTTAAACAAGTTATAGGCAAAAGAGTGAAAAAAAAAAACAAGAATTCGTTTTTTTTTGCTTTTTATTTATTTATTTATTGATTTAAATTGTTTGCATAGAAGAACTTAGTCTTTAACATGCCACTTATTCATAGTAATAACAACCAAATTATAACAACAATCTTTTTTTTTTTTTCTTTTTTGCTTCAAAATTTTTTGTGTAAGAAATTATTTTAAAATTTTTTTTAATAATTTTTTTCGATGGCAAATTTAATTCTCTACAAAAAGTTCTCTAAAAAAATTATCGAAATTTTGCTTCCTTCGCTAGATATTTTGAAAAACTCTAAAGAGTGCATTTTCCCTCCTATCCCCGATTTCCGCCCACTAATTTAATAGCACTCCGCGGTTTTTTCATCTTTAATGACCAACTGACCCATTTCTGTAATGAAAACTCTTGAACGACATTCTTCCTTTTTAGCATGCTTTTACAACCTTTTTACCACCTATGCTTTAAGTTTAAAAACACCGAACCTGAAGAATATTTGGAGTCCTCTTCGATTTTTAGATTAAAATTACATCAAAGAAACGCATTTGATTTAATTAATTTACAATAGAAACATTTAAAAGCAACAAAAAAAAATATATATTTTTGAATCACCCATATTACCGCAAAACTTTTAACTTAAATAAATAAAAATTATTTATATATAGGTCTTACATTTTATCTTAATATGGTTTTATTATTTTTACGAATATTAGAAAAAATAATTAAAAGAAACATTCATCACGCTTCATCCCTGAAAATGTCGATAAGTCATGGAGAATGTAAAAAGCGATAAAAATCTAAATTAATAGAAATTTCAGAAAATCTAAAAATGTTACAAAAAAGCATTCCAAGTTAAGCAAATTGAAAAATGTTCGAAAATCTAAAAGAAATCTTATTGACAATCTCTAAATAAATCAAAACAAAGTCAAATGTCGAAAAATTCGAAATAATTAAATTCGAAAGTTTTTTTATCAATAATTTAAAAACTTATGTAATGATACATATACAGGGTGGGTGGGAATCGGTAGAACACCGGAAAATGTAAGATTCCTGGGACTATTCTCTATAACTTTTAATAGTATAATTTTTCGAAATTTGCAAAACCGACGGAGTTATTTTTAATTTTGTTTTTGAAAGAGTATTTAGTCCATAAAGGAGCAAAAGCAATGTCATGCATTTTTTGTGCCATAATAATCGGTTACTGAAGCGATATTTTTTTTCAACTTAATGTCATCGATTTCACACTTATGTGTTAACTTTTTGTGAAAACAAAGATCAATTTCGATCTTTTCTAGCTAAATGTCAGCCAATCCATGTTATGGCATTATTTTTGTCTCTTTATGGACATACACCAATAACTCCATTGGTTTTGCGAATTTCGAAAAATAGAACTGTGAAAAGTTGTTCAGACTAGTCCCAAAAATCTTACATTTTACGATGTTCTATCCGTTCCCGCCCACCTTTCACATATTATTGAATTTTTTTCCATTGCACATAATTATGGCGTATTTGTATTATTTATTTCATTCTGTATTTTTAATTTTATTTTTTCTTATCATTTATTGGAAACTTTTATTGTAAGTTGGCCTGTGTAAAACCCTTTATGTTGTTCTAGTATAGAGCGGAGTTACATGGACTTGAGTATGCAAAATATGAATACCGAAAACCGAGCTCAGATTCTCATAGATAAGAAGTAAGATGTAGATGTTACCAGGATCAGCGGTGGATCTGCATATTACGAATTTGGACACGAATTTTGCCAACGGCATTTTTACTGTCTTTTGACTTTTTAACATACCTTATAGCAATTAAGAAATAATAAAATTTAGTTTTGAATTAATAAGATTTATTTTTTTTAAAACTGTAAAAAACAAAATAAATAAAAATTATATAAACTTTTTATTTTGAAATGATTTGTGTACCAAAATTGCGGAAATTTACATTGGCACGCCTAGTATGTGTTTTAATCCACTGAATATAGGGGGATAAGTTAGTAAAAGTGCCAATTGAAGAGGATGCAATGCCAATTTGCATGCCATCGAGCAACAATGGATCGCCAGTTTCTCCGGAACACAGTCCAATGCCACAGTCGCCATCACCGCAAAATTGGTCATCAGCTATATATAAATCTGGGAAACTATGACGTTTTATACACTCGGGATCTAATGTAATGTTGGCATCGCGCATAGTTGGAAAATGCTGCATTGTGGAAGGCAGAGTTTTGAAACATTAGTAAGAAATCAATAGAGATATATGTTTACGATTAATATGATATTAAGTAAATGACATAAATGTTTTCAGTATTCCGGTTTTGAAGATATTAACCACGGTGTTAAGTAACTTTGACTTGGTCAAAAACTAAATACCATACACCGTTAAAAATTGAAGTTTCGAATAACTTTTTAAGTGTCCTCTCGATCAGATAAGACATAATTTTATGTTTGATTCGATTCAGTGGCGGATCCAAGGGGAGACAATGGGGCCGATTGGCGCCCCCTCTCAAGCCAAGTGATTACATTTTTTTTAAAATTATATGTAAAGATTTTAAAAACATTCTGTTATTATCTAGAAATGTAGTCAATCGGGCCCCCCTCTTGACAATGCTGGATCCGCCACTGTTTCGATTAAAAAGCTTAAAACTACTCATATTTCTCCAACGAACCTCTTGCCACGAGTCCCATAAAATCAAGTTTGCTTGTGTACCTTCCGAATCACCTTGATTTTTGATATTAAAGTGAGGGTCTGGTAATGGAACTGCTCCAATATTTTTCCCATTAAAATTTAGTCTCCGCGACAGCTTTAGCAATGCGATATCATTTTCGAAATAACCAAGTTCATTATATCCTTCATGTATTATTATCCTCTTAAGATAAGCTGTGTCGGGGCCAAATTGAGCAGCTCGTAATTTGGTTACTCCATATTCAATATTTAAGTCAGTTACATTATGGTGATCAACGCATTGAGCAGCAGTTAAAATCCAAATTGGATGAATAATACTACCAGCGCATTGGTGCAATCCATGCTCTTGTATAGACACCTGTATCACAAAATAAATAATTAAGAAATCGTAAGTTGTATGTTATATATAAAAATACCACATACCATAAAGGGATACTTTTCAATTCTCGGAGTCGCCTCGGTAACGTTAGTTTGCCCAGAAGAACAAGTAGCTCGTAAAAGCAACAATCCAACCAATATTTGATTTGTCCACATTATGATGCCTTGACAAATATTTGCATAGGAATTCGTGCTTATATACCCGTATAGCTAATGTGATAAGTTCAGCATTAGGGTGACACCAAAAGTTTATACTTGCTTTAAGCTTTTTAAATCATTGAAACCAAAATCAATATATAAATGAATAAATAGGCAAACGAGATCGGTTATCTCTAAATCTCTACATATTCGATTGCTTTTTTTTTTTGTTGGAAAGTTTGTGAGTAGAAGCAGTGCACAAAACGTTATTTTTTTAAAAGTGGGCGGTGCCACGCCCCTTGATAAAAAAAATATTTTAGCGGCTTAGCCGTTGCATCGATTTTTATGATATAGGTTTAATACTAAGGAACGACTTTATGATTTTTATCTTCTTAAGTCGGATTGATCACGCCCCTACTGAGGAAATGTTTGCTTAAGTTAAAAGCTGGGTGGTTTTTTTGAAGCCAAATCGAAATGGTCGAATTTTGACCACAAGACAAACTCTATTATAATTCTATATTATAATAGGGTAGTTTTCTCAAAACTTTTGACATGCAATCGTTGATAGTTGTGATACTTGGATAAGTTTAATGCTGTGCGATTTATATTATTAAAATAAGCATATCACTAATTATTTATTTTTTGCATAGAAAACATTTCCAGACTATAGTCGTTGAAATACAAAATTTATACACTTTTTAATCACCCTAATATTCCTGCGAGTCATAACTCGAAAATTTAAAAATTATAATTTATGTTATAGATAGCTCTTACATTGTATCTTGACATGGTTTAATTATTTTTGCGGAAATTGAAAAAAATATAATTGAAAGAAACTTACACCACGCTTCATCCCTAAAAAAGTCGATAAATCTTAAAAAAGGTAAAAAGTGTTAAAATATTAAAAATGTCATTTAAAGTTAAGCAAATTGAAAAATATACGAAAAGTATCTGATAGGATCTAAATATGTTTAAGTAATTAAAACACAGATATCGTTGGCTTATAGTAAAAACTTATTAGCTCTTATTTTTTTATTTGGTAAAAAACATAAACTAACTAACAAAAAAGTCTATGAAAAATAAAGAATTTAATGAATTTTGTTTTGAGTAAAATGGTATAGAAAAAAATAAATTTAATATTTATTAGGGCTGTCGCAGAAGAAATTAACACGTTGTTTTCATCAATAAGAAGTAGCCAATGGTGTTTTTTTTTTTTTAATTTTTTCTTTAATTCTACAAATAACATTAAAACTGTTAACAAAACATTTCTTTTCTATAATATAACACAAACAACATGTAATTTTTCGGTGACGTATTAACTCACAAACAAAACTGGCAATAAGTCGGCTTCGTAAGAGGGCGAAGGACGGTGCAGTGGTCTAGCGACTGGCACTGCGATTGAGAGTAGTACCAACCGTGACCTCCTGGGTTCAACTCCGGCCCAGAGCAGACACAAAGTTTTTCAACTTGCAATTTTTCAATTAAAATTAGTTTAGTAAAATTAAAATAATTATGATTACAACAAAAATAGTCTGATGAGTCTTTGTGGCGAAAGACGAAACATATGTCACTGAAGCCGTGTTTTTAATTCGTTCCTTAATTCGTCATAATAATTATGTGTTAGAAAATGCATCGATAGATTTATATGAAAATCGCAGTATATTAACTCCTTCGATGATCCAATTTAATTAGAAGCCACAACCCCTCGAAAGCTCTGGGCAGTTAAGTGTATTCGCACTTTGTGAAACAAAATATACATTTTTGATCTTGAACCACTCTATGGTGACTTTAGAGTAGTGAGAGGTTGAAAAATAAGGCCAGAACAATGCAATACCTTCGTGTCCACGAATAAATTACAAAATACGATTTCAAGACACTCGACAATATTAATTTTCGAATTATTTGTGCCATGTGTTATAAAACGAAAACTGCTCCTTAGTCCGCAGTTGCATAGGGCCTGCTAAGCCACAAACTGTTTCGGAATTTTTGTGATTTTCCTTTTCTTCAAATTTGAACTGTACCTGTCCCTCCTCCGAACAGGTTTAAGATTCGTGTCCCGGTAGCTGTTTGAATTCGGCCCTGACGTGTATAGAGGTGGGCACGGGCTTCAAAAATTAGGCCCGGCCTGGCTGCTTCACTCTTTTCACGAACTGCGCGTCCAAGACATCTTTTCCACGTGAGATATTTTTTTGTGCAATAAGTGGACCTTTTATGTAATTCAAAATAACCCTTTAGACATTGTTTTTTGGTGCACTTGCTTTAAGTAAATATTTTAATTCCGTTTTTCCAGGTAAGTGGACAAAATCAGTTAGCGAACTTTTTATTGATTGCTAGACACCAAGTATTATATACGAGTATTTTTTATTGTGGTCCCAATTGCTTTCGTAGAGCAAAAAAAGTTCGAAACAACACGTTCGATTTTGATTCTTTTTTTCAGTCTCTGCCATTAGATTATAAGAGAAAGAAGAAACATAATAAATTTCATTATTTTTTTTTTTACACTTAAGTTTTTCTTGTTCAAGTTTTACGCTGTTTAATATAAAATAAATTTTCTTGTGGTGAATAACATTCTAATTTTCTAAGGGTGTGCAAAGAGCTGTTCGAACCAACTCGAGTATTCCGTCAGCGTGTCGAACCTAAAACAAGCAGGATCGATCGATCGAACAACTCGTTTGTTCGAACGTTCGTAGCTTGCAACATGTTTGCCAACTGCTTCGTGTTGTCGAACAGCAACTCAATTCATATATTCAGTTGTGCTTTGCTTATTGTGTGTAGTGGTAGTGTGAATTTCAGCATGTCAAACATAGCCAAGAGAAGCATTGTGTGGGAGCATTTCGACGATACCGAGGAACCAAAACTAAAAAAATGTAAAACATGCAGTAGGACATTATTGTATAATGGTACCACGACAACTTCACTTCTGCGACATGCCAAATCGCATGATCCAAGCATAAACGTTGCCAGTAAGTTCATTTATTAATTTATATTCGTGAATTTATTATGATATATTTAACCAATTCTTTAGTAATTTTATTGCTACTTAAAGGATTTTCCAATTTTATCTATAAAAATGAACGGAAAACAGCTCGGAAGTATCAAATATACACAAATATTTATACAAAGGTTGTGTATAAATCTATTTTTTTATAAACAAACATATGATTGCTTTTTTCATTAGTCATTCATTATTATTTTATAATTTTTGATTTAATCATTTTATTGGGTTAAAACTGCAGCTGGATATCTAGATTTTGATTCTACATGTATGCTCACTGGGTACAGAAAAATCAACCAAACCACTTGATCGCTTCAAACCTTCAGCTACAACACACAGCAATTTCCTTTGAAATCGGTCGTGCTTCAGGTTGCATCGCGCGGCAAGTCTTCGGTGCACAACCTTAGGCTGCGATATTATTATTATTATTGCCATATTAGGGTTGCCAGACGTTTTTTCGCAAAATTGCGTTTCTTTGTTTAGTTTCTTTATTGCAAAGTTATATTTTCGACGCAAAAACCCATAGTAATTTTTTTAGGGTTGCCACCTGGTTTTTTCAATAAAATCAAAATTTTCTTTCAACAAATTGCTAAGATCATCATTTTCTCTCTATAAATTGACATCCTGGGTCCAAAAATTTTGGGCTGCGTTTTTTTGCTATATTTACAATCTGTACTATCTGTAGTTATCTGAACGTACCTGACACCAAGAATTTCAATTTAGTGGCAAAAGTATGATTTTAACAAAATTTACAAAAAAAAAAAACATGCGGCAACCCTTAAGTTTTTGTGTAATTTTTAAAACGTTTATCTGAGCGTTTCCTAAACTAAAAACTTGAATTTAGCTAAAAAAGTATAGTTTTAACTAAATTTCAGAAAATAATCAGGTGGCAACCTTAAAATATATGTTAGGTTTTTTAAAAGAACGTTTCTCAAAGTATTTTTCGTTGCATTCCTTAACAAAAAAAAATATTTCTTGTAGCGGCCCCTCTTGGTTAATCTGTTAATCCAGCCGTGGTTGTATGCAACAAATTGGAATTGAGCGCTCGAACGATACATACTGTTCGAACGCTCGACTTGCTCGGTGTACTAATCGAACAGAAATTTCTGTTGAAATTGTTCGAACTGCGAGTTGGTTCGAGCGAGCTGCGCTCGTTGCACAGCCTTAAAATTTTCTTGAAAACCTTGAAATGTGTGATCCCTCTGAAGGTATTTTAGAGTTCAGTTAAAAAAAAAAACTAGAAATCTCAAGTTGCTAAGATCGAATAAAATAATAACAATTTTTTTAGAGGTTTTGGAATATTTTGGAACCGAAAAATTTTTTCAGTATTTTCCAATCAATGTTTAAGTTTTTCTGATTATTTGCACTTCTAGCTTTCAAACCATACCAGTCAGGAACCATGCAAATAGCTTCTAGAAAAAATTTTTTCATGTTCAATAACCAAATGTGGTGGAATTTATTTCTAGACGTATAAAATGAAATTCCCAAAAGGTGAACAAAAAGATTTCGACCCGAGGGTGTCAAGATTTTCGATAATATACGGGAAAGCACATATTTCAGAAGTAGTAGATATGTTACGGGGCACCTTTCCAAATATTCTGGAGTAAGATTCAGAAAAATCGTATGTTGGTCGTGGGAATAGAATGAGTTAAAAAGTCTAAATCACTCATTACGGCCACATGACAGGTCTTAAAATTTTTTTAATTTAAGCGCACCATACCGAGTTAAGAAGAAGAAACCCCAAATTTTGGATAAAAAAATGCAATTATTGGCGATATGCTATCGGGCACACCATAGTAACATATAAGGTAAGATAGCGGGATAACTAACAAATAATCTGGAGTAAAGTTCATAAAAATCGTATGTGGGTCGTTTCGACAGAATGGGTTAAAAAGTCAAAATCGCTCTTTACGCCCACATAACAGTTCCAAAAATTCTGAAAAAAATCGGGCAAATTCCTTGTCACAAAATAAACCGACTTTGTTCGTAATGTTTTTTTAATCTAAGTCTCCCAAGTCGAGCAAAAAACGAAAGACGCTAAATTTCGCTTTCCACCAAAAATCACGTTTTTTACCCAAAACTGAGTTAAAAAGTTACTTATCTATTAAAAGCTGAAAAATCTAAAAAGTGCATTTGCATTTCTACTTAAATAATAGCATAAGAGTACTTATAGGCTTTCTGAAGATGTTTTTGAAATGTGAAAATTTTCGGCTTAAAAATGAATAGAAGTAAATGTGCTATGGACGGGGACGACTGCTAAATATGTTTTTTTAACTCTCTCTGACGCAATTCACACTCAGATTAGTTATAGAAATAAATAGTGCTAACGTTGCCTTATGCATATGGAAATATTTCCACCGCATGTTATCTTAAATTGTTGCTGTCATCGAACTCGCTAATAGACCTTGAGGAGAAATCATGTCATTAGTTTAATATAAAACAACTTACCTTATTTAGTTAGATCATATAAGTTTCTAATATGTAATTGACGAGTTGGTGCTAATTTTCTCCAGACTACCATAATAAACTTATTCAAGCAAATTGACGTAAATAGGATCATATGTTGAGACTAAATTAAAAGAAAATCAAATTAATGCGGAACAATTAATAAATATGTTAAACAATTTAGTGATGCTTAGAACAAAAATTAGAAGTTACGAGTTACTAAACAAAACACGCGATTCAAATTAAACTTCTTGCCATTGCTATTTCTTGTTCCGAAGAAGTTTTCTTCATCGATTTCTACCGAAATGACTAATTGCCTAAAAAACCAATAAAGCGTTAATTCGGTTAAAGCTACACTCTATAAATCAACAATGCAGCAGACAACAGACAACCCGAAGTTAAAAAAGTGGAAAAAATATTTTGAATTTTTTTAATTACCAAAATTATGACAATGTTGTTTAAAGCCATGGCTTAAGTGAAATTTTGTAGAAACATACAATAAATTATTATCGCTTTTGCTTGACTGCTAATGTGGCTGCTGCTGTGGACACCTAAAAATAAAAAAGATTGTGTACCGCCTTTATGCCTTAAACTGTGCTTGAAGCATGCGCGACATGTAGCAAAAACCGCAGGCTGCATATGCAAATTAAGATAATTTCGAGAAAACCAAAGTAAAAGGTTTCCGAAAATTTTGATCTGGAAAAAATCTAAAATCTAAATTATATCTTTGACTTATTAAAAAAAGTTAAGTCCAATCGATGTGTCCTCTTTACGTATACATACAATAAGCTTCAACAAGTCCTTAGATACAATTACGTTGACTTACTTGACCACACCAAAAATATTGTGCCTATTACCTACCGCAACGCAATCTGTTCACAACAAGTTAAACCACAAAATAACAAAAGCGCGCTAAGGACAAAGCTGAGAAGTGGAAAAAAAAACCAATCCACTAAAGAAGAAATTATCAATTTATTTCACGCCTTAACATCCATCGGCTGTTAAGCGAACAGCAAGCGGAATTCGATAAGCCAACGAAAGGGATGAGTAAACGAACGGCTTAATCATTAAGAAATAAGTTGAGACTTGTACACGTCATACTACATAGGCGGCAGGACAAGTACGAGTATGATCAGGATGTCTGAGCAATATCTTGCGCCTTTAAACGGTGTAAAACGTACGAAATCGACGACGAATTGCATTAATCGCTTGGATCTTCGTTTGAGAAATCATTGTAATAAAAATGGAAATACTTTAAGATGGCAGCTTTTAAATGAAATAAAGGGATTTTCTCTTGCATCATTGAAAGTCAATTTTGTTGAAATATCAAAAAATACTATCAGCCATTTTAATTCTTTCACTTTAAGGCTCACACTGAAAACTTCTGTAGCCGTCTTCACAGTATAAGTAATGTGTAGATAAAATCTTCAGAAAGTCAAACTGCATTTTGCTGATAACTTATAAAACTTTAGTCTTCGATTACACTCGTTTACAAATATTAAAAAATTATATGAACAAAATTCAAAAAATTAGCTTGAATTTTTTCAGAATTTTAGGACCTGTTATGCGACCGCTATGAGCGATTTAAACTTTTTACCCAATTTGTCACCTCGACTCACATACGATTTTTCTGAATTTTACTTCAGAATATTTAGAAGAGTGCCCCGTAACATATCTTCTACTTCTGGAATATGTGCTCTCCCGTATATTATCGGAAATCTCGATTTTCCCAAAATTTTCAGATAAAACGACCTCCTCAAGTCGAAATTTTTCATAGACCCATTGGGAATTTAATTTTACACGTCATAGTTTTCCAAAATAATCATTTTGACAAAATTGCCCCTGATGTGTATCACTGTGCATTGCACAGTGTGCAATTCAAAAATCTGAACCGATAACTTTTTTGAACTAATTTGAGGTCGCTGATTCCAAATATGGCAAACGTTTTTTCATATCAGTTCTGAGGGTACCGCAAATGGAGTAAAATTGATATGCCCAAAAATCTGTTTAAATCAATTCCAAAATTTTTGACGATTTAGGGGAAGTTGGGCGTTATAGAAATTCCTATTTGAAAGTTTGGCCATAGCATTTAAACGGTCCAGAAAATTATGTAGGTCTATTTGAAAACAATGTCCCCCCATAGCAAAATAATAAGGTTGTTATTGTCCATGTACTGTCAAATCATTTGCACGCGACGCTGAACTAACGTAATTCAAAAATTAAAAGAGGGTAAAAGACATAACGTATATTTAGGGTATTCCTTAAAACGTGTACAAGCCTCGAAAACCCCGTAAACTCGTAAAACTGTCAAAGTTCGTTTTGAATTTGGCAACTTTTATGAGCTAGCGGAGCTTACGAAGCACTTAAACGTTTTAAGGAATACCGTCATTGAAACAAAATGTCTTAAAACTCCAACAAGACGTCTTGTGCAGTCCCCTAATTAGCAGAAAGAAGCAATTAAAACTTTAGACAAATCTGAAGCTAATAACTGCAAAATTATGAGCCAATTTAGTGTAACTTTTTTGTACAAAAATTTTGGGTAAAATACTCAATTAAACTATTCTATGACTTGCATTTTGATATGTTTCGAATACAAACACTTTTCTTACATGATTTCCACGAAAACGTTTAAACAACAACATTGAAGTTTAAGTAACCTCCTAAAAGCGCGGTAAACTCCAATTTCATAAACAAACATAACAGCGGAACCCCAACCGCTAGCAACTCAATTCATCATAATTTATTGCAATTGTTGATAATATCGATCGTCGTACGATGGACGCCGCCACGGAACATATCTTCGAGCACTGCCATGAAAGTAACTAACCAACCAACCAAACAACAAAAATCAGTTCACCAGTGAGTAGCACAGTCATTCGGCTTTACTACCTTACCGCAACATACCAACTACCAACAGCAGCAGCTTCATCATCATCATCTTCACCACATCACCGCTGTAGGTCGCCGTTGGGTATTTGGGCATCAATACAAGTTGTGCCATAATTTAAGCGAATTATCTATGGAATAAAATCACCATTTTTGCGTTCAATGTTGCCAACAAATTGGAAATAAATTTGTACCACCAACGAATCGCTGAGCAAGGGAACAACGGCTGAACTGAACAAACCATGGCGTTGATGATCACGATGATGATCAAGTTCGATGCTCCTGCTTTGTTATTAACGTCGTCTCTGTACTTTGAATGACGTTGCAAGGCGCGAACAATAAAATTTTCCAATTTCTAATCGCATACTAACAACACTATCAAGTTGTTTTTGTAATCCCTACGGTCGATCTCTTGCTTCAAATCAAATTATAGTGCTTTTTGTTGGTGGCCCACCACGTTGCCGCACGAGTGTTGCCATATTTGAGTTTAGTATGCAGAAGACTTTCTGCTTTTATAGGATTCAAGGTACACTGAGAAAGTAATTGGTTTTGGGAATTATAAAAATGCAGGTATTCCAACATACCAATGGGTTTTCTCGTCCCCATAAAATAAATTATTAACAAAATCACCTATCTATTTCGGAAGTTTTTAAATTATTTCAAAACATGCATTCTGGAAAAATTTTACAATAGCGTGACCACCTATCCCGGATTTTGCCTATGATCCGAAAAGGTCCCAGATTTTCATGTACCTATGTTCCGGAATTGTTTCGAACATAAGATGGATGCATATTGTATTGCGTAATTTATTATATTTTATTCTACAAAAATTTTAGTTTATAGATCAAATGATTATCGACCGATGACTATAGAGAACAGTAGACTAGGCCAAAGATTATGGAACAAAGACCATGAAGGACAGATCTTAGATCATATTCAATGGACCATAGACCATTAAGGACAGATCAGATCATTTATTATGGACCATATGTAGATTATGGGTCATACACCATAATGTGCATATAAACCTTAGATTATGAACCATAGAAAAAAAAAGGACAGATGACAGATCATATATTATGGATCATGGACCATAAAGGACAGATAAAGAATTATACGAGTAGTAATTCAAAAGTAATGATAATTGGACATTTGTAGAGCACATAAAATATGAAAAACAATTTTTTTTTTGCTTCCTCATATATCTACTAGGTAAGTATAAAAAAAACATATAAATAAGCAACGATTCCCGGGAGGTACATTCATTTGAATACGAACAGTCATTATCTCGGTATCATCATTAATTTTTTTCCTCGGAAGTGTTCCTTGTACCGAGGAAAGAGGTAAAAGTCACTGAGAGCCAGGTCTGGCAAATAGGGTGGGTGTTCGAGCAATTCGAATCCTGTTTCTTGAATGGCAGCCGTCGTTACGGCGGCTTTGTGAGCCGATGTGTTGTCTTGGTGAAACTACACACGAGATCACAGTTTGACTCACCTGTTTTCCTTGATGGACTCCCGCAAACTTCTTATTTGGTTTACGTTGTAAGAGCCCTTTTCCAAGTATTCCACCATAATAATTCCTTCAGCGTCCCAAAAAACGGACGCCATAACCTTTCCTGTCGAACTTGACACCTTGAATTTCTTCGGCGACTAGGAAGGGACTCGTTTCCAAGTCATTGACTGCTGTTTGGTTTCCGGATCAAAATGGTGGATCCAGGTCTCGTTCATGGTCACGAAATATTTTTTCCTGTTCCGAATTGGGCCATCAAGAAAATGGTCAGCCTACCTTAGTACATTTCAAGTTGATCTAACTCTTTGTTCTACTTTGCTGGCGGTGCCACAACCATTCTCGCTTTACATGGCGCATTCAATGTCTACATCAATAACGTTGTACGTTGATGACGCCACCAGTCTGAATGAGTACCTACCTATGACGTTGACGATGCGATATCATTTACCGATCGTTCAGTTGGTTGGTCAGTCATTCGTTCAATTGCTTTAACGCATATAATTTGTATCGCACAAATGCCATAATCTTCGCGCAATCAGTGTTTTGAGATCTACAGCGAACGAACAAACAAACAATCAAACAAATAACTCTATTGTACGATGTACATAATGAATGCCACTTTCAAACAACAGAGTCAGAGTTGGAGCCATATGTTGAGCGCTCCCCGCTCCCCTCATACCCCATATGCCCTTTTCTTCTTTGGTTTTTAGTCTGAGACAAGAGCGTTATGTTGGTTATTGCTAAACCAACCAACGGCGGCTTTGTCTTCGTTAATTTGTACGAAGCGAAACGTGCGCCGCACAATCGCCCGTAAATGGAAATTAACTTCGGTTCTTATTATTAGATGCGGATTACCACTTGGAATCGAGCGAAGATGACGACGATCACGTTGGGGAGTTGAAAGAAATCACTGCACGCTGCTGTAGGTAAGCGAAATATTGAAACAAAAAAAACAAATTATAATGAGTCAGAAATGGTATAAGAGGATCTAATTTGGGTGTTATTACTGAGTTACATTTTTCATTCAAATGCAATACTTTCTGAAAAATTAAAAATATGATGAATATGGGGTGGAGAATTTGTTCGTAATTAACATTAGAGTAGGAAAGTGTATTATCTTTGATCATCTTGAAAAACAAATTTATTACACCAGCAAAATTTTGCGCCAAAGTCGAAGTACCTTTGTTAGTATGTTAGGATGGTTTGGTTAAAAAAAAATTCATAAGTATTTTTAAGTTTAAAAATTTTTTTGCCAAGTAATATCTTTTTATAAAAAGAACACTTAAAAATTAATGGGATCAGTTACTTAGATATACCTATCAATTTATAAAGTTTGGTGTAAGCTATAAATTTTTGAAAAACACCCTTTTCATGAAAATGACTAAAAACGCCAAGTTCAACACCCTGTATTTTCACAACAAATGGTACTAGGATCAAATCCTCCCGGATATCGGAACTACTTTATTGCCAAATTTGAGCGAAATCGGAGACAAAAAAACTTTAGCTGGTACGCTTGGCGTATTTTGAAGTCCATAAAGTGAGCCATACAGGTGTGACAAATTTCGATGTTTTTTGGTTGGGAATTTCGAGCTTTTCAACAGAAATTTCAAGCTGTCTGGCAAATTTTTCATTTTCCGGAAAAGCGGAAAAATTGTTCCGCATGGCTTAGTTTTTTTTTTTCAGCCAGACCAACAGTTAGTGATGAAATCTCTTAAAACAGGAATTTTGATCTAGTTTCGAGCTAATTTTGAGCTAAAAGCATTTTTCTGAAAACTCCCAGTTTTCCCGGAAAATCCCAAAAAACTTTTTTTATGGCTAACTTTATTTTTTTCAGCCAGACGAATCCGCGGGAAAAGTAAGTGATGAAATCTTTTAACGTAGAAATTTCGAGCTAGTTTCGAGCTGACCTTGAAGTGTTTTCCGGAAAACCTTAAATTTTCCAGGAAAATCCCAAAAAAATTTTTAAGTGCTTGTTTTATTTTTTCAGCCAGACGAACCCATAAGAATATTTGACGATCATATCATTTGACACACGAATTTCGACCTTCTTTTGAGCTCATTAAAAACGTAAAGTGTTTTCTGGAAAACCCCAAACTTTCTAGGAAAATCCCAAAAAACTTTTTTTTATGGCGGTGCCATGACATTATCCCCATTTCGTAAATGCGTGTTATCTCCGTAAATTGTTGGATATATTACAGACTGATCCGCCGCGAAGACGGTGTTGGATCTTTGGGAGTTTTAAATTCTGAGCTGAGGCCGCAGGCCGCCCACTTACCCCTACTCTTATGTAAAATTACTGTGGCTAGCAAACTAGGTGTTGGATGTATTGGAAATATCGCTATGGGGATTATGTCCGAAAAACTTTCAGACATAATCCCCATTTACGAAATGGCGAAATGGAAATTTTGTCATGGCACTGCCTTAAGTTTGGGGTTTTCCGGAAAACACTTTACGTTTTTGATGAGCTCGAAACTAGCTAGAAATTATTGTGTCAAATCATATGATCGTCAAATATTCTTATGGGTTCGTCTGGCTGAAAAAATAAAGCAAGCCCGTAAAATTTTTTTTGGGATTTTCCGGGGAAATCTAATGTTTTCCGGAAAACACTCCATTCTGCTCGAAATTTCTGCGTTAAAAGATTTCATCGCTAACTCTTTCCGCGGACTCGTCTGGCTGAAAAAAATAAATTTAGCCATAAAAAAAGTTTTTTTGGATTTTCCGAGAAAATTGGGAAATTCTCGGAAAATGTTTTTAGCTCAAAATGAGCTCGAAATTTCTGCGTTAAAAGATTTCATCGCTAGCTCTTCCCGCAGATTCGTCTGGCTGAAAAAATAAACTAAGCCATGCAGAACAATTTTTCTGCTTTTCCGGAAAATGGAAAATTGCTCAGACAGCTCGAAATTACTGTTGAAAAGCTCAAAAATAGCTCGAAATTCCCAACCAAAAAACATTGAATTTCGTCACACCTGTATGGCTCACTTTATGCACCTCGTATTTTGCTTCATATACAGTAATGAAAGCTTTTAGCTATACAACAAATTGCTTATTGAATTTTGGAATAAAATTCCTTTCCCCAAGGACTTGCACAGTGGCCATTCCTTTAACCTCCATCGCCACCACTACATTTCACAATGCAATGACAATTGATATATCATTTGTCAAAATAAATTGCCATTTATCTAACTCACACTCTTTTACCCCATATTGCGTTATGTTATCCTGCTGTGATCCTCATTTCTTGCCTACCGATCGTGTTCAACACGTGTTCTAATCCCACCAACAAAACAAAACAACACAAATCAACCTTCAATCAATATTAAGCGTCCAGCGTATCGTCGTCGGCAAATCGACTTTGAGGCGGCTTCATCAAACTCGCATAAATCTTCAATGGAATGCTTCCTTCATTCAATATCCCCGGTTTGACCGCAAAGTTGGAAAAAATAGCGTAGATTCGCAAATGCACACTGGGTAGGTTGGTAGGTAGGAATACTATGATAAAAGAATTGCAAGACAAAAGGTAATGCAAAATAATAAAAGCAAACGATATATAAATACACCATTAAGAAAAAACGAAAAAAAACATCCAGAAACAAAACGACGGCGACGCACACTATTGACGTCAAACTTAGGAACACAAAGAGACCTTGGCGGCGCTGCCGCAACGCAAACGTGTGATCCCTATCCGTCTGCATGGATAAGTTGTAATTATCCTTAAAAGGGAATCTCTTTTTGTGTTTTTTTTTTTTTCTTGAAGGCGCTCGGAACACACCTTCTTCACACCTTCGGCGCAGATAAAAAGCATTTTTTTTGTGTTCTGTTTGAAGGCATTAAACAGGAATTTAATGCGTGGATTGTGCGAGAGAATATGAATTGGTAGAAATAACATTGGAATATTGGATTAAAATTGAGGGAGAGAATGCGTCGAAGAAAACACGATATATTGAGCTTGAGAACAAAGAGTGTTTTGCCTAAATTAGATTAATTGTAAACAAAGAGAAGGAATCTTCTAAAAGTGGGTTCATAAGTCAATAAAATGACATATATTTAGGAATTGCTTTAATTTAAGGTATTCAGTTGTCAGGCAAACTTAAAACTCAAAATTCTCATATATTCGAAAATAATAAGATTTTTATATGTATCAACTATTACTATAAAAAAAAAATTGGTTTTCTCGAGACAATAACATCGATACATCATGTTTAAATATTCGACTCTAAATACTGAAGATATGATGACAAATTTAAAGGAGGAGACTCATTTTTTGAAAATAGTTTTAATGGAATTAATGAAATACTTTGTTGTTGCTGGTTTTTTAGAGCTTTAATTTTCTGACATTAGCGTGCCACCTTAAAAGGGTTGGAACTGAGATCTAGTGGAAAAGTACTAGTATGGGGTACTTAATGTTAATGACCTTGTGGGCATTAAAAATTGTCTGCTCAAGACAAAATCATTGATATATCATGCTTCAGAATCGGACTGTAAATGACGAGGGTGTGACAAAAAATTTGAATACGCGATCTCTACTTCTCGACTACAGATTTTTCGACTAAAAATTTGTTTTAAGCCCACCAATTTTTTTTTTTTTTTTTTCACATATGTATGTTAGATAGGGACGAAATTTAAATTCATCCTGAAACTAACTCAGAAGTTAGAAGGAGTCTCAGTCGTAGCCTACGCTGATGACATTGTTATTCTCATCAATGATAAATTTCTAGACACAATGAGTGAACTTCTAGAAACTGCTCTCGCAATAATAAGCAAATTGGCATTAAGAAATGGGCTTAACGTTAACCCTTCAAAAACAGAACTGGTCTTGTTGACAAGGAAACACAAAATTCCTGTTTTTAGGAATATTTGTCTTGATAATATCAAAATACCTCTAAATAATGGAGCAAAATTCTTGGCAACAGTCTTCGACCGCAAACTAAACTGGAAACCTAACGTAGAAAATCGTATAAAAAAGGCATACTTCATACTGCTTTCTTTGCTTGCACAAAATTCGACGAAATCACTTGGGGCTTTGACCCTAAAATCACCATCTGGATATACACTACAATAGTTAGCCCCATCTTATTGTATGCAATACATGTGTGGTGGACCGCGCTAAAAACAGAATATATACAAAGAAACTAGAAAGATTGCAACGTCTTTTAAGCATCGGCATCACTGGCTTACAATACCATACTTAGGCTTAAAGAATCGGGGGCCTTAGGCTAAGACCTTACGGACATAGTAACGCTGGTAATATTAAGAGTATTACTACTGATTACATGGTTCTCAAGCTTTCTATGGAGAAAAAAATTCTTGGTCACATTCCCGTATAGAGAATTCTGGAATACACGAAGTGAAGATTCGACCGAAGTAATAAACGTTTACACAGATGGCTCTAAATCAGATAATGGGGTTGGAGCAGGTTTCTATGTCTCCAACTCACACGAAGAATACTCATTTAAATTGCCAGATGAGTGCAGCATTTTCCAAGCGGAAATTTTTCTGATTAACAAAGCGGTCGATTACCTTAAAAAAAGTATAAGCGAGAAAAAAATCGCTCTATACGTCGATAGTCAAGCTGCTTTAAAAGCTTTAAAATCAAACTTTATTAAATTAAAGACAGTTTTTGAATGTTTTATCGCTTTAACATCCCTTAGAGAAAACAACCAGGTATCCCTTCAGTGGGTGCCGTCGCATTGCGAAATTTTAGGAAATTAAAAGGCAGATCTATCAGCAAAAACGGGAGCTCTTTTGAAGTTCAACACATTAAAATTCCAGCACCGCTTCAACATTTATTCTCTTTAAAGAACGCTCAAATGTTCTCAGTACCGAAAAGACGCTGGAAACAATCCCCACTAGCGCTATAACAAAGTATTTTTGGCCTCGTTTTCACAAATATTTACTATCTCTGACGCGGAATGAGTGCAGCCTGCTGACAAGAGTTGTGACTGGTCATTGTCTAATTGGTCATCATGCCTTTTGACTGGGCATAGTGTTCAAAAACTGGTGCAGAAACATCTTCTATGTCTTTGTCCTGCGCTTGCAAGAATTAGACTGCCACTTTTTTAATTCCTTAAAGGAAATCACTAAAATTCACCTAAGTGACATTAAAAGATTCGCTGTGCTGACAGTTCCCTCAGTTTGGACAAACACCATATTGAAAGGACCAGAGTTTATGAATACACTTTAATAAGAGAGTTTGTGGTATCACTATGGACCCTTGCGGTCTATGGGTGGCAATAAAAATTAACAATTTTTTCAGGGGTATCTATTCTATCTATAGATAACATTTGCGTCGATTTCGATTCTTTTACGTTTTTCAATTACGCGGTCGGAAAAAAGATTTTTTACTCAAAAGCAAAACATCTTACGAAAAAAGTGTATAAGCAAAAAAATGCTTTGAATTGTCCAGGAAATACGTTTGAATTTTTTCAGAATTTTTCAATACATTATATAATTTTTCAAAACCTCCACTTTCAACCGCCACTTTCAACAAGTACGATCTCTGGATGGTGTGGTTCTTAAAACAACAAGTAATGTTAGTGACTGTACACTCATTCACTTTACAATAGTCATTAATCTTTATACAAGATCATCCTCATGTTTTTTTTGCTCCGCAAACTTTGCACTGCAATCAAACGTTAACTTAAACTGTAATCTAACGAGCATGTAAACCATTTGTTGGGGATCCAAAACAGGTTCAGATGGAGCGCATCAAAGAAATTTGAAAAATAAGCGATTTTCTGGGAAAGTGGTATTAAAATTTTCTATTTTTCTCTTTTTATAGTATACGCAGTACTTTTGGTAGGGTAAGCCATACATTTTAGACAATATTGCAAGAAACATTGCTACGACCTCTGTAAAAATTTGAAGCATTCTTTTGTCAAACCGTAAAGGTTCATTGTTTTGTTTTTAAATGATTTTCAGAATTCTGCATGATTGAAATAAGGTATCATTTAATTAATCATACCAGTTATTAGCAAATTTACAATTTACAAATCTCTCAATGCATTTTTCCAACTGAGGATGATGATGGATTAATAAATTTTATAAAAGTTATCATCAAACAATTCCTCTCATGCCATAAACACATTTTGAGTTCCTTGGAATTTTAATTAAAACTTTATCACAAGTGTTGATTTCGATCATAAATCAACGTACAACCAAAATAACAATCAACTCATCTCCACAAAAAGGATAATAAATGTTAAAATTTCAAGTTCATTAACTTTTGCTAATTTAATAAACTCACTACACTGAGAGTAATCGAATTTTTCACGCGCACTTGTACAAAAGTGCGAATCCAAAGCAACCTGTCATGTATACCATATAGCACCACCACCTTACAAGGGCTGTCTATGACAGAACAGTACTATTATACACGCGTTAATCGTAAAAATTTAGTAACGCTTTTGAAATGCTCTGCACTAACGTTCAAGAAAAACTCAACATAAACGGAAGCGGAAATTCCTCTTTTTATGAATATAACATGAATATTTCCCTTTTTATGGCATCCAAGTCAAGCAGACGTTTCAAGGCACAAAAACAAAAATCTACACCATAGAAATTATAGGGTCATATAAAAACCTCCACTTCACGCAGACGACAATAAAGTTGCGGCTGCAACTTCTACTGCTACTGATGATGTTAATGTTGATGATGACACCGACAACAACAAACAGCAAGTAATACCAAACAACTTGGCGACAATGATGAGCCGTGTTGATGACTATGAGGAATTTCAATTTCCAACGGATAGACGGACATACGGATGGGCATGATATGGCAAATAACAATGCGACATAAATGCGTCACTTTATGTAGATGAAATCAAGGTAGAATACAAATGTAGCCCCAGTTGAAAAATAACTTTCGTGACAAAGTTAGCTCGAGAAATTGAAAATGAGAGAAATCGGTCCTACCGCCCATACAAAAAATAGCAAAAGCAAAATAAACAGAAGTTTCAAAAGGCTATACTAACAGAGTTTTTTGAGATAATCCAACTAAATTTCATCCAAACGCTAAGGACTATAAATGCACACTCCCATGTAAGCAAAAGTTTCGAAATACTATACTGAAAGAGTTTTTTGAGATAATCCAACTTAACTTCACCCAAACATTAAGGACTATAGGTGCGTGCTCTGTGCAAAATGTAGACGAACTTAGACAAGAGGGCGTCGCACCTTCCATACAAGCGAAGGTTCAAAATGCTATACTGAAAATATTTTGTGAGATAATCAAACTGAATTTCACTCAGATACTAATAACTATATAAACAAGCACTGAGTAAAAACTGGATGATCTTGAAAAAGAGGGCGTGGCACCTCCCATGTAAGCAAAATTTTGGAAATGCTGCAGTGTAGAGTATTTAATGTTTGGCCAGGCCAAAGGTAATACCCTTACTAGTTTTATATTCTACATTTTTTTCAATATTTTTTTGATAGCTTAACATTTTTCGAATTTTCAATATTCTTCGCCTATACCAATTTTGTTCGACTTTATAATTTTTTAACATTTTTGGTTTTTGTCAATATATTTTTATTGAGTTTCTCAAGATTTTTCGACTTTTCTAGCATTTGATTATTTTTAATCTTCATCTTTATCTCTATTTATCGTATTTATCGATGTTTTTTGACGTTTTAGACTTTTTGAAACTTTTTCATCTTTTTCCAAAAACATCTCAATCAGCACAACCTGAAATATTTCTATTGGGCATATTGCACAAGAACGCACACCCTGTTAACAATCAAATTGTGTCACATTGACATTAAGATATACACATACAAACTTACTAAATGTTATGGGTGTGTTTGTGGATTTTGTATTTGTGCGTATGGAAGTGGCTGATTTTTCGCATCAGAGTTTTTCTTTAAGACCAACAAAGAGAGCGTCAAGTTAATGAATTTTCCAATTGAATGACTCGTTTGTTGTCGGTTCATTCAATTTGTCAATCTTGCTCCGCCAATTCAACTTCTGAATCGTCATCATCATAATCATCATCCACCAGTATTACTGACATCTTGGTTGGTGGTAGTAGGTGTGTTAATAGCTCTGTGTCAAAATGTGCCTTATTGCTTGCTTGCCAAAAGAGGGCGTTATTAAATATGCTTGACATGTTTTTCAATTAACTTTTGAGCTTAAACTGACTGACTACGTGTAATAATATTCGTAAATGTTAATGAGCCACCCTTGTGGATGGTATTCACCTGGGTCAATAAAACAAATTGAATGCTTTTTTTACGGAAAATTTAATTTTGGGATATTAAATATTAATAGATTTCATGCGTTAGCAAGAACTGACGCGTTGAACAAAATAGTAAGGAAACTTTAATGACTCGTAAGTAATTTCAATATGGTAAGTTCGAGTAGAGCCTACTTAGTTCTTCATGTTGATTCTTTCAAAATTCAAAATCTTTTCTTTTATAAAAAATTGCAATTTATTATCTTTAATAATAAGGTAATAGAAGATGGAGGTAATTACCATTTGATTCCAAGTGAACTTATGCCAAACTGAAATTTTCCCATAGAAAAAAATTTTGTTTTACAATTTCCTAATTAACAAAGGAATAATCAATCAAAAGCTTTAATTCGTAAACTTCAAATCATAGCTCCATCCTAATAGTCACATATTTATGAATTTTTGAATTTTTTTAACGAATTAATTCTTCCTGGTGGTGGCATAAACCAACACATGGATAATAATATCAGCTCGAATCCATTGGAAATAAACGAACAAACTAACAAATGAATAACCATCAGCAAGAGACATAATTACCACCTTAAAGAACACGATGGTGGTTTTTCGCGTTCTTTGATCTTTTACCGACAACAACAACAACAACAACAACAACAACAAAACGACAACAATATTAACAAAAACCACGACGACAAAAGTAACAACGATGGAGCGAGAGAGAGCAAAAAATGCGATTTAAATGCTCCAACGCCAGTTGCTACAAATCGATGTAAAAAAGTGTTGGCTCAGAGTGGAGCAAGATCGTACATATTTATTTGGGAATTGGAAAACCTTAAGCAAAAATGTGTAGAGAACTATAAAAAGCAGAAATTATGTTATCTTATGTTTTAAACTATGAGTAACTTGAAAAGTTTGGATCAATTCGAAAAACGTCCAAATAATGTTAGAACTGTATAATAGATAGTATCACAAAAACCCGTGAACCCCATATTTTGAAAGCTTTTCGGTTTTGATATGTAAGGAAAAAACATTTTTTTTCGACCTCTAAATAAGCTCCTAAATGATTTTGCTCCGCCATTTGACGTCCGATCATCATCAGCATATCGTTGTAAATTTATCGATGTGGGCTATAGAGTAAGTTCGGGTAATGTGGTCACTATTTTCTTTTTCGCCAATTTCTACCAAAGCAATGGTAGTAAGTTACTTCGATCAACTATTTTGTATTAGTTATTCTATTGTTTTTACTATTAAATGATTTATAAGCTAAAATATTAACATTTTCAATCGTGAGACCAGATAAAGTGAATACGTTAAATAATACTCCACATTGGGGTATTCTACACATGTACTTAGCTTTTTAGAGTGTAATAGTAATCAAAGTTGATTTACGGGTTATAATATAGGGTAGTCCACATTACCCGCATATATATTTTTTTTGAAATAATCATTGAATAATGTAAAATCAGACTTGCTTATGCATTTTTCCTCTAAATAATAGTTCCTCTATTGCATTAGAGTTATTTGAGTTTTAGAAAACAGAGTTCTGAGAAAGTAGTTTAGTTATTCCAATTCCAACTCCAAAATTATCTTTATTCATGTTTCGTTTGAATTAAAACTCATAATTTATCAATTTAGAGACTTAGCTTATAAGCTACTAGCTGGCCTGGTTGCGACTTCGTTCGCCCATTCCCGATGCCTTTACGTACGAAGTCCGATCCATCTCCATCGGCCCTCTCTTCCAATCACCTAGGTTTTTAAAGATCCATGTATCAACTTTTGTAATCATAGCTCCCATAGGTACAGAGATATAGAATTTTATATATTTTTTCATCCCCCCGCCGAAGTTTTTCAAAGTAAATGGTAGATAGAATATTCATGTCTGTAGGGGAAGGGGGGGCTAGTGTGGACTGGGGGCTAGTGTGGACAAATTCAAATTCTCGCGCCGTTTTGAATTTTTTGTTTCAGTTTTATATTTTTCAAGTTGGTATTTGCACTCTGCATCACCAAAAAAAAATTCATTTGTTGTCAGTTCAGCTTTCCATGATAACGTGACCGAACGTGTTTTACGCAGCAAAAAGTAATTTTTTCGTTGTTTCGTAATTTCAGTGATACTTTTAAACTAATTATTCTTCTGCTGCAGTGTTTATAGATAATACAACTTAAAATAGTGTTTATTTAAGCCGTTGAAATTATTTTTGAAGAACTTTACCGTAAGATTAAAAAAAAACTATTTTTGTTTAAAAAGACATGAAGGGGCTAGTGTGGACAACTGAAATGGGGCTAGTGTGGACATGTCCACAGCAGCGGAAATGACTCCAGAAATCGTCAGACCATTTCTAAAAGCAGTTCCAAGAAAGTACGTTACTAAAAAGAAAGAACGACAGATTCACGTATCCCGATTTACCGGATACCAGCGAAATTTACCGAAATGAAGTAGTGGCACAGATGCCACAACCACAACAACTGTCGGAAATATCGTGATCAGCAAGTTATATGAAGTTTGAAACAACATGGACAAAAAGTATTTTATATTGGCCGAATTGTCACGATCCACGGTTCTGAAGATTTCGACATAACGTTACTAAAAAGAAAGAACGATAGATTCACGTATCCCGATATACCGGATACCAGCCAAATTCACCGAAATGAAATAGTGGCAAAGCTGCCACAAGCAAATCAACTGCCGGGAACATCTCGATCAGCAAGTTATATGAAGTTTGATATAAATTTCTCCAAATACAACATGGGATGGCAGTTAATTTTTTATTTGTATTATTATTTGTATTACATCATTGTTTTATTGAATAAACATGTATCTGAACTCTTTCTTAACGTTTTTGTATGAATTATCAAGTTTCTTATGGTGTCCACATTAGCCCCCAGTTAAATCAATGGTTGTCCACACTAGCCCCTTATACGGGGCTAGTGTGGACAAATGTAAGCTCTTTTTAAAATGCATTAATAAAGCATTTATGAAAATAAAAAATCATAACTATTGATGCAATTATGAAGGCAAGAGGTATAAGTAATCGCTAAAAATTACTTTATTACAAAAATGATATATATACATATATAATTTTGTAATTATATAAAAATTGTCCACACTAGCCCCCCCCTCCCCTACCAAGTTTCATAACGATATCTGCGATATGTGAAGAAATATAGCATTTTGTGTATTTTTTGAAAAGTGGATGCAATTCTCATACACCCAATATCCCCCAAGTTTTGCATGGTGAATGGTGAATGGTTGTATAGCTGTAGAGATATAGCATTTTTTGTATTTTTTTCGTATGGGGGGTGCAACCCCCGTTCCCCGCAGTGGCACTCCACCCCCTTAAGAACCTTTTACAGACAATAACAAACAATTAAAAAAAAAAAAAATATGTAAATCGGCCTTGTAGTTTCCGCGTTCATAAGCTACATTCGGGCACCATTTAATTTTTATTGTATATATGTATAAAGATTGCAACTACGAAAGATAGTTATTAGTTTTAACAATACTAGATCATTATTTCTTTGGATTTTTATCCCTGATATTATATACCCTTTAGAATAAAGAGACTTGTTATATTACAAATACAAGCTTAAAATTAAACAAAAAAACATAGGTATATCTTATTCTAGCCTAGACAAGAAGCGGGTGGTTACATTATTGAAATATACATTTAAGTGCTTAATTTCAGCATCATTGTGAGCTGCTTCTGTAAATGACTACCACTTATGATTTAAGCACATTTTAAGCAATTTATTTTGCGCAATTTGCAGCTCTTTGAGGTGACTTTTAGCAATATTTTGAAAAACTGGACACCCGTGTGCTATAATTGGCCTTAATACAATTTTGTTTAACAGAAGTTTGTTATTTCTAAATTTAATTATGCAGAGCGTACTAAAAAGAAATCAACTTGACCTCACAGCATATGTTGAAAAATTGCACACGTTTAAGGAGCATAAAAGAATAGCCGAAGAGCGTAAGAAATATGTTTTTTGCGTTTTAATAAGCACAAGTAACCAGAATTATTATACAGTTTTTAATATGGGAAATAAAAGGATGCACCAAATTACCCGCATAGTCCACATTATCCTAACTTACTCTATTTCATTCATAAAAGTTATTTATCTCAAATGTTTTTTTCGACTAATTGTACTCATTATCTCAGTTTCTTCCACTCTACGGTGCCAAGGGCACTTCATAGAATTGAAGCCCATACAAAATTATAAAATTCATCTCCACAAATTTTACTCAAATTGTTGAAATCGAAGGAGTTATAGCGAATCTAAAACCTCAGTACAAAATATGAAAAACAGGATGTTTCATAAACGAAAATCGCCCTTAAGGCTATGCAAGATAGGTTTATTGAAAAGGTAGAAAAATGTTGCAAGAGTAAATAAATATTGACAAAGTCGAAAAATGTTGAGAGAGTCAACAATACCTATTGAAAAGGTAGGAAAAATGTTAAAAATGTAAAAAAAATACCTATTCAGATCTATAAACGTTGAAAAATTCAAAATATATCAGGGACATGAACCGGTTTTGAAGCGAAAAACCGAATCGAAATTTTCCACTCATCTTTGATCGGAACCGAAAACTGAACCACTGTTAATAAAGGCTAAAAAGTTCGGTTTGACCATTTTTCAATAGAAAAACTTTCCCCGCTTTTTATTTTTTTCTGGAAAAAATATTGCAATTGAACATATCGTTTTGAGGTATTTAATAATATTGAATATTATTCAAAAAATAAAATTTTGTTTTTTTGTACGGAAATCGTTGGTATGCTCTTACTTTTTTAACAGTTAGATAGCTAAGTGGGTCTTATCAAACTAAAGACTATTATATTTTGAACCAGAAATACCAAATAACTCAAAACTAGAAAAAACTGACAGTGCTTTTCACTTGTATAGGGACGATGTTATACATGTTTTTAATCTAAAATCGATATTGAATAGTATGCAAGCTATTAAAGACTCATTAATATCTTCAAAATTTAGTACAGATGACGAAATTGATGAAATTTCGATAGAAATAGCCAAGAATGAGATAAAGTTCAAAAATAGATCATTAATCAAATCATTTGCTAGTACAAAGCGGCTTTCTAATAATGTTGATGTTCTAAACTTTTGGAATAAGTACCCAGACAAGGAATTATCTAAATAAGCTCAAATTATTATTGGTGTTCCATCAAACCCAGGATTCGGTACAGAGGACATTTTTCAGCCTAAACTTTATTCTCGGAGATCTGCGGGAAAATAAGGACAAGGACTTACTAGAAGATATTCTTCTCATTAATCTCAACAGATTTGAAAATTCGTAGCTCCTCGGCTTTTTTTAATTGATTTTGATTAAGTTTTCAGGTGTAAAAAAGTATAAATTTGAAAAAAAAATATGAAAAAAAATGTCTATATTCGGTGTAAAAAAAAGCTTTTTTCTTTTTTAAAGCCAATTTGGGGCTTGGGGCTCCCTTTTTATTTTTTTAAATATTTTTATTTCAAAGTTTATTTTATTGTAGTTATTTTGCGACCATCAAAATTGTGGTATCTTTTACAGTTTTCAAGTTATGAGTTTTTGAAGTAGTTTAATGTTGTGTCTATCATAAGTCGTTGGTGAACGTACGTTACCATATGGGGTTGCCACCGTCCGGGAGGTATTTTTTTTGTGGGTGGGCCTCTGGTGAATTTTGTTTTACTTTTTTAACGAAAATACTTAAAAAAATAAATTGAAAAAAAAAAATTTTAATAAATTTATAAAAATTTTACACTAACCTGATTTCATCAAGATCAGTTAAAATGCCGAAGAGCTATGAATTTTCAAATATGTGCGTATCCAAAAGTTATATCGAACTTCCTATGGCCGCCATATTGGATTTTGCAGAAAATACAATACGTTTAAAGTTTTTAATTGAAAAAGTTATTTCGTTCTCAAACGGTGGCCATAAGAGCAGCCCCGTGCGCAGGATTTGCTCTTGGGGGGTGTTTTTTATATAAGAAACAAGGGTGTACTATACAAAACACTTGATTAGTACCGTTATATATGGGTAAAATATCTTCCTGGGGGAGAGGGGTTTGAACCCCCAAAAGACCCCCCGTGTGCACGGGCCTGCATAAGAGATATTATTACTATGAAGCATGATACTATAACGAATAATTCTGCATCATTAACACAAAATTCGCGTTTTTTGAGTTGTGCCGTTCTTGTACGTAAATGAGCGATATATTGAAAAGGTGGAAATAAATATGTCGAAAAAGTGAAATAATATTGAAAAAGACGAAAAATGTTGAAAAGGTTCTTTTTGTCATAAGTGCATGCAAGTTAGTATACACTCTCTAAAAATCACAAACGAGTTTATTACATGTATGGTAAACACAACACATCACTGCCATTAAAACCAGCAAATCAACAATTCATACATTTCGCTGTTGGACAGTTTGTCTCACCCACCGTCATTCTGTCCGTTAGCTCATTTCAAGTCTGTCCAATCCATCGATTTTTAACGCAAAACTGACATTAATGGCTCGAAAGTAAAGTAATGAGAAGCCGAATCGTGATGCCAACTGGCAATCGAGTTAAGAGCTAAAGAATTGCTATGATATTGTGCGTTTCTTTCGTTGTCTGGCAACACCGTCGCTATCTGTGTGGTGTACATTAGTGCAAACTTGGTGTCGCAATGCAATCAACTTAAAATTGCTACTTGTCGATGTTGTTGTTGCCGTTGTTGTTATCGTTGCGCATGCGTGGCCGATCAACAAATAGTACAGCTCTCTGATGACATGAAAATTGCTCTTTCCCTCTCTTTTGATTTTGTAACTTAAATAAGCGGTTTTATACCATACAATATGATTATTTTGGAATTAAAATTACGCGCATGCGTCATGCATATTAAGCGCAAGTCGTTGAATTTTTGCATTATGTGGTGCTGTCATTATGACAGCAGCATAAAGGACGTACGTTTTTTCTCTTTTTATTTTTTAACGAGAGCGATCAAGCTGCATTTAATGAGCGGTTTTGATTGCAATTAAGTAATGAATGTCTAGCTTTTAATGGAAGTGTAGTACTTGAACTAAATATCCGTTTATGGGATATTAACTGCATTCCATTTGTAACGACTGGCAAAATTATATTGATGAACATAAGTATATACATACATAGGTATATTAAAAACCAGACATCAATATAATGAAACAAATTTCTGTTCACAAACCATTAATGAAAATTTTTTTCAATTTCTTTTCAATGCGGTTAAAAAGTTTAACAAATTTCTCCAAATCAATTTTATTGAGGTTAATTATTTTACTTCATTACTTATGGCATTAAGCACACATACACTCAAGTATGGTCTTTCCCATTTATTTTAACTGTTGGCAACATCTGACATAGTGTTAGTTGTCATATAACCAGCATTAACTTCAATTGATAACCACAAATTTTGTAGTAGTCACGTCAAAAGCGTTAAGGTTTTGATGAAAGCTTTCATTTCATATATGATATTGTTTTCTGTTTTTTTTTTTTTTTTTTTTTTTTGTAATGTGTAATGCGTTTCATATTTGTCTGTTACAGTGAGTGATAACAAATATCTGTCTTTGCCATTGCTGCTGATGTTGCTGGCAGTGTAATTATGTTGCTGTTGGTTCGGTAGCCACAAATGTGACATGCGTTTGACAGCTAAATAATACGGATGGTTGATATTACCAACAGTAAAATGAGCAACACTTTTGTCAATTAGTGGTTTTGTACGAGTCTCTATATATTTTTAATTTTAATTTCCTCTTCAATTTTTCAATATGAACAACTTTGTTTCATTAGCAGCAACAATTGTTGTTATGAAATGTCTCTTAAGTTTTATAAATTGGTTTTTTAAAATTAGTGGGCTGATGCCAAAGCTAAATAAAAAACTAAACTTAAAATATTCGTGGACGCTAATGAAAGCTAGAAATTTTACACTAGAATTTTAACACACTTTAGATTGGTATAATGTCGTTCGCAGAGGACAACCTCTGAAATATTTTGTATATGCTAAATAATTATAAAACTTAGAGATTCAGCTTTGAAATTTCCAGAGCAATCTCATTTTCATTCAAAAATTCAAAAACATCCCGCTTGTTTTCTAGAAACCGCATTAATATTGCAAGAATCGCTCCAGTTTGCACTACACACTGAGCCATCGGCAAGCATGCCGAAAGATTTAGTATCCCCTTATCCATATATTCGTTACATAAGTGAATATTATTTAAGCTTCAAGGAGGGCTGAAGCTTTTTGTTACACAATTGGTAATTTTTCGAGACCAAGACCAAGACTAATTTTGCTCATCACTAGTTATTTTTTTTTGTTCGTAGTAATCTGTGGAGAGGGCACTGAAGACGAAAAATTAATTTAAGGTTAATTGAGGGGTATAGAAGCAAACCATGTAAACCAAGTTTGAATCAAATCATCAAAGGGGTTTATGGACAAATTCGATAAGAAATTTGAAGATTGTCGTGTTTGTTTCAATCAAGTAGAAATTGCTAGGTTTGTAATAATCGAACTGCCACACCCTTCTTCGATTTTGCTGAAATTGGGTACATGTCTTCATTAGTTGCTAAAACCAAAAAAAAAAAAATGGTGAAAAAATAATACTATTTTTTGGCGGAGCTCTAAGAAGTTTTCCCATTGGAAATTGCTGCCTTTGCTTTGATTGACATTTTTTAACCTTAGATATATATTGGATAGAGACGTATTGGGTATTGCAAATTTCACTGATCACAAGCTTAGATCAAATGCAACTAGATGGCATTCTCAGATGCATTCATGAAAAAATGGAGATTGTCCTATACCCCTCAATTATGTGTCTAATTTGATTTGTTATAAATAAGGAATTTTTCAGTTTTGTATGTGCTCCTCTTTACCCTTTTGACCCGATTTAGACAATACAACTCAAAAATTTTTGAACAAACTCCTGGTACAATTTGCTAAGGCAGCTTTACAATATCACCCGCAGACTATCTGGCAGAAAACACCAAGAGATTCGCCCTTTCAAAGACAAAACGAAAATCTCTTAACATCCGCGGGGATGGAGATGGAAAGAGTATTTTTGTGACATACTGAACCCCACATCTACCACATTCACGTCCAAACACTCAGATATGCAAAACAAGATTGAAGACCCTGTCTTGGAATCGGAAAAGGCCGGCCTAAAAATCAGCGCATGCAAGACTAAAAGCATGAAGCTGAACGCAAACAGAAATGACATCACGTTTAAAGCTGGCAGTGATGATATTGAAAGCGTCGACAGCTTCACGTATCTAGGCAGCATTATCTCCATGGATGGTGGAGCAAAAGAGGATATCAACTCAAGAATAGCAATAGCAAAAGGCGCGTTTGCTCATTTTCCGTTATATCCACCAAAACGAAAGTGCGCATTTTTGATTCGAATGTGAAATGGGTGCGAAACATGGCTAGTTACTGAACAACTAACGAACAAGCTGCAAGTATTCGTCAACAAATGGTTAAGGCGTATACTAAAGGTTTGGTGGCCTCGCACTATATCAAATGCCGAGCTATATCGAAAATGCAATCAGAGGGCTATGGCAAACGAGGTCAAGCTGCGCAAATGGAGATGGATTGGTCACACTCTCCGGATACCACACAGCGAAGTTTGTCGCCAGGCTCTTGAGTGGAATCCACAAGGCAATAGAGGACATAGTAGATCCAAAACCAACTGGAAAAGATCGCTGGCAAAGGAAATACAAGAATCGGGAAAGTCGTGGCAAGAGATCAAAGTCATCGCAATGGATCGCAACAAATGGAAACGTTTCATATTGGCCCTATGCTCCTCCTAGGAGTTAAAGGAGAATACATACATAGGATCATTGTGTAAACAGTTTCAATTCAATTGAACAAATGTAAATAAATAAGAGAATATCAATACGTATTAGCACACAAACAAAACTGGCAAAAGTCGGCTTCGCAGCCGGGCAACGCTGGTGCAGTGGTCACGACTTCTGCTACCAACCGGGAGGTCCTTGGTTCAACTCCCGCCCAGGCCAAAAACACAAAAAGATTTCAAACTTGCAATTTTGCAATTATAATTAATTTAGTGAAATAAATATTAGGGTGGAGCGCTGCTCTATGGAGATTTTTTATTTTTACATATTCTAAACGGCTCAGTACGGAAAAGGTGCTCCGTCAATCACCTTTTAGAGATGTATAAATATTTTTTCAAAATTTTGGGTTTTAGTACTGCCACAAGTCAATCAAACCTTAAACACATCCTGGGAATATGAGGAAAAACTCAAAGTTGGAACACTGAAGTTTTTTTGATGAGGTTTTGTTCGTTCACTTCTCCTGAGTTGGAAAATATAAAAACTAAGATGCAGACTCTTCCTTCTTGTGAATAAACTGGGCTTAAGCCCCTTTTTTCGAGGCATGTTTAAATTACCTATATTATAGTTACCTCGAAGTCTTGGAAATTAAAATGATTTGATCAGTCCTGTTCGTTAATTTGTCCAGAGTTGGAAAATTAGAAAATTTAATCGGAACAATTCTTTATTGCGAATAAACCGAGCTTAAGCGCCTTTTTTCTTGGTATTTTTATATTATTAATATTAAATCGACCTCCAAATGTTCGCACTGAAAATTTTTGATGAGGTTTTGTTTGTTAGTTTCTTGTTAGTGGGATAAGGTGAAGAAGTGAATCAAAACAACTCGTTCTTGCGAATAAATTGACTTTAAGCCCCTTTTTTGCCTCTAAAAGTGTGAATAAAACGTACAACTTTCAACTCGCAATAACTAAGCTCATAGTTGTTTATTTTCGGGTTAGTATAAAGAGAAGTGTTCATGGAACATACATATATGCATTTTGACTAAAGTTACGCAGGCTGAAAAATACTTTTAATATATATAAAATTGATAATTCGCTATCCAAAATAGCTTGATTTTTTACGAAAAAGTCACACTTACTGAAAATGAAAAGTGTACCTTACGACTCATTCCGAACATTTTTGAGATCGTAATAAAAAAAAAAAAATAAAAACTGCATCAACCCGAAACCTTTTTGACTCCCTCTTGCAGACTTTTGGGCATAATCATGGAATTTCCAAAAAAGGTTTTTTGCTTCAGTCTAATACACACATATCATCATATCACTTATGTACAAAATTTGTATGTATGAGTGCTAACCACTTAATCGGTTATTATTGTTTCCATCAATTAAATTCAAAAATTGCAAAGCAAGTAATTTAATAAAACTGAAATGAATTTAATTACAACTCATTACCCGCCATTCACTCACTCAAACGATCAAGCGATGTCAAAAGCTTAAAAGAATCGCTGCCACAAATAACTCGTTCATTTATTTCAATGAAATGCTGTTTGCTGTGCTACCAACACCATAATCAAAATTTAAATGCCACAGCAGCAGCAGCAATTCATACAACAACAACGGCAGCAACTGAGAGAATACAATTCATTAATTTATTTACGATTACGACTTGAAATTACAATGAAATTATGGGAACAATTATTTTTGAAATTGAATTACGTCCAATTACGAAACAAAATGAAATGCAAAATGAAATAAAAAGGAAAGAGATAAAAATAAAGAAGTTAAATGGAAATGAAAAATACGCAAACTCTTGCAGCAGAAATAAGTGACAATTCTCGTATGCTATATAACATAAAAGTAAATATCTATACCTATATACACATGTATATACCTTTATATACTTACGAATTGACGCAAAAAAGGAGCAGCGCACTTGTCAGTGAAAAATTAAGTGAAGTGTTGCTGGTGGCGGTGGAAGTTATAACGCCTCTAAGTATGCAACACAAAAACTAAACGCTTTAAAAAAATGAAAAGTTAATGGTGAACGCGTGTAGAACCGGTTGTACATACATATGCACATAGAAATATAAAATCCAATTAGGAATAATACAGTGACAGGACATGAATTATTATCCGGCATTTATTTGTCGTCACTGACGATTGTCGACGCATGTTGGTGGTTGTCAGGCGCCGACGCCAGGCAACATGAAAAAATCCACCATTGTTGTTACAATGATTTCTGATTGGCTGTGACGTCATTGCAAACTTCAACCCGCCTCTTGGTTGTTAGCTGGTTTGTTATACCGCTTGTTTGTCTTTTTGTTGTTTCTTTTTTTTTTCATTTTGTTTTATGCTGTTTTCTTGGTTGAATAGCAGCAGTGAAACTATGGAACTTCCATGGCAAAAGGTGCGAACAGCATTGAATCGAAAGAATTACTACAGCTGGCAGTTGTCTACTGTCATCTCATTTACACACAAATAAATGTTCGATATAACAGTTTGCAATCGCTTACAACATGTTGGTGTTGAACTATGTCGATAATGCAGTTGTTCCATAAGTTTGAAAAGGCTTCATTTAGGCACATTTAGTTCATTCATTAATTTGCGACGGAAAAAAGTAAGAATTGTTTCAAACTTTTGAATAAATTTTTTTTTAAAGCGATTATAAAAAAATGTCCTGCAAAGTATCAAATTGTCCAGTAAAATCAAACTTTGTGAATTAAATTAATTCCTTTGTATCAAAATATGACAGAAGTACAATAAAACATTTTGTAAGCTTTGACATTAAATAAAAAAAAAAATCAAATCTGTATTTCCGGGGACAGTTCTGTATTTCGGCTACGTGTCCCCGGAATTTATTTGAGAAATATGGGACGTACAAATGTTCTGTATTTTATTTTGTGTCCCATATTTGTCCTGTATTTGCACAGTTCATTTATTAATATGTATAAAATATCAATAAAAACCGTAATTGTCTAGCTAATTCATCACATTGTGAAGTTGCTTATTTTCATATTTTGATCAATAGAATATGCAAACTTAAACTGTGTTTCATAAACGGCTCTTTGACATTTAACAACTGAAAAGTCAAAATCATCAGTATAACTTTTTTTTTTTTTTGGCTTGTAAAAATTGTTGAGTTTAGCTTGTGTTTGCCAAGATCAAATGCTTCCACGGAAAGAATTTTCTTCATTATGAATACAACGTTGACACAGCTTCGAGCAGCACCATGCGCAGGATTTGCTCTGGAAAAGGTTTTCACATAGATTAATTTTATTACATTTTATTCAATTCATATCTTCTCTTCTTATATCTTCTCTTCTTATACGAGATAAAATTGTATGTACTTTTATGTACCTATGTACTTATGAATGTATGTTTGGAACGGGCAAAACTTTTTCTCGAAAACGGCCACAGCGATTTTAATGAAACTTCGGATAATGTTAGAAATTAACATAAAATGAAGAACGAGCAAGGTTTGAACTTTGTAAATACTCACCAGGGGGCGTGGCACCGCTCTAAATTTTAAATGTGATTTGGCTATAACTTGTAAACCATTCAAGGAATTTGAATGAAATTTGGGGAGCAAGTACTGCTTAATAATACCTTGAAACAGACGAACCCTTGAAAATTTTGATTCAATATTACTCGAAAACGACTCCAACAATTTTGTTGAAAACTTAGAACGTGTTACCTCCGCAAACAGGGATTAATATGTAATATGCCGTGATATTAAGAAAACTCATTGAAGGGCGTGGCACCGCCCACAATAATATAATACGGTATAAAAAGAAAACTAATTAAGCAATCATTCTAAAATTAACTGTGGGGAGCCTACTTGCTAAAAGGAATTTCTGATCTGTAAGTGGGCAAAATATCGCCGTTGCGCGTGGAACTTCCCATACAAGCAAAATACGTTAAATGTTATTTCTCGCAAATGTTACGAGGTATTTTAATGAAATTCGGTATGTAGGCACTGCTTAATAATACCTTGTAATAAATGAAAAATGGACGGGATCGAATAAGTGCCACTCCCACTTTTTGATCCTTGAAAATTTTTATTCAATATTACTCGAAAACGACTCCAACAATTTTAATGAAAATTTAGGAGATGTTACCACTGCCAACAAGGATTAATATGTGATATGTCGTTATATTGTGAAAATTCGTTGAAAGGCGTGGCATCGCCCACAAAAATATAATACGCTAAAAAAAGAAAACTACTAAAGCAATCTTTCTGAATTTAACTGAATGGAGTCTACTTGCTATTAGGCACCTACGACCTAAAAATCGGCAAAATATCACTGGCGCGCGTGAAACCTCCCATACAAGTAAAACACATTAAATGCTATTTATCGCAAATGGTACAACATATTTTGATGAAATTTGGTATGCTCATCTGGATCATGAGTATCTAAAGCATAACGAAAAGTGGACTTTGTTCAATAATTTCCACGCCCACTTTTTATTAAAATAAAAATTTTGGTTAATAACTCTGGCACAAAAAAAAAAAAAAAAATGGAATGAACTTTTTAATGTACTTTTTGACGCTGAATCCATCCACATCAGTAGAACTGTTATTATACCTGCAGGATTTTGAAATATCCTTGCTTTAAATTGAACAAAACGCTGTGTTCAGTCTTACATCGTAGCTACAAGAAGAGGTGAAATTCTTTTTTATTAATAGCATCGAATAGCCACAATTTTCCTTATCAAAATATCGTTTCGGATTTTTAAAATAGGACTCTTATTTTCTGAGTTATGATCCTTTGAAGATAAGATATTTCAGCCCCCATACAAATGACGAAATATTTTAGGCATGTGGCATATCCCATTTATTTATCTTAGGGCATTCTATTTCACCAAAAAAAAAAATTGAGTTTTTGAAATTTTTCTATACCATTCGATATTTTCCGAGTATTTTCTTATTATTATACTCATCGGTTTATTTATCATTTTGAAAGCATGATCATTAGAGGTGAAAAGGTATAAGTTTCATAACAAAAAATAGCTATGAATAAAAACATCGACTAAAATAATAAAATCAGATTTTTGACCGAGCAGGGATCGGTCTCCAGGTACTATAATTTATATGGGAAAAAGATCTTCTTGGGAGGGGGTTGAACCTCCAAAACCCTCTACGTGTGCATAATCCTGGTTTACAATAACATAATAATATTTTGATAACAACATGTAATTATCTTTTAAACTGTCTCGAGCTCAAAGAATATTTGAGGTCACACGAAGAAATTTTGAAAATAATTTCTTTTGCCAAAAAATACTAAGAGCCGTTTTCACAATATCTGTGTAAAACTCAAGTTGCGAATTGATATAAATTTTATATAAAATTTAATATCAAAGTGCCAATTAAGGTTAAATCCAATTTAAATGTAATACAAGTAAAAGAAATAAATGCTTTTATTATCGAGCAATAAATAAAGTTCAAACTTTTAAATTTACGAAGAAAATTGTACCGTTGAGGTCCTCGTACTTAGGTATACTTTTGCGCTCTGAAGGAGATTACATTTAGAGGTGAAAATCTTTTGTTTTTGCTCATCAGTCATTATTTGCCTCAATATTTATGTGTCCCCGATTTTCCCCCGACTGTCCCCATTTTTTTTTTTTTTTTGCATCAATATCGTTTTGTCCCCGATTTTACTCACACAGACATTCATCACCGTAGTAATATAGGATGTGGGAAAGTATGCTTAATCAAAATTCAAAGTACAAATCTGCCCTTTTTATAAATTTTTTTATTTTTTATATGCAACCAAAAAGTGATGCCACAGATCTGAAAAGTGCAGAAAATTGAAAAAGAGCTTTAAGTGAAACGATGAAATTCACACAATATATACGATGAGGGTTACCAATGAGATAAACTAAGTAGATTGAAGAATAAAATCATTGGTTTTACCAGAACTGGTTAAAAACATATTCAAAAAAATTTTAGAATATTGAACTACTAATTGCCTGGGAGCGATTCCGTTCGCCCGTTACTGATACCCTTTAAAAATGTATGTACTTATTCTCATCTATATCTGTCACACATTCTCGGAAGGTCTTTTTGTACATCGCTTTATTGAATATTTTTCCAGCGGATGTTATTTGTCCTGGTGCTAGGATTTTTTAATATTCCGGGCGATACCGAGGGCACTTCAAATTAGTGTTTGTCTTGGAATCTCAACTGAAAATATGTCTTTGAAGGCAAGAAATCGTATCGGATAACTGATATTTGAATTATGTGATTTTCCAAGAACCCGGATGAAGCCGAGAGTATTTCGAAATAAAATGTATTCTTAAACCTTGCCATGCAAAATATATACATATAAAGGAAAGAAAAAATCATGCAAGCCGGACGAATAGTTTTTGAGTTATGAAAACACAGACAGACAGACAGACGTTGTATTTTATATAGTAGTACGTATGATGATGCATAAATTAAGCATATAACATTATTGCGGTTCGTAGTACAATTTAAAATTTCCAATTGTTAAAAATGCACCTTCAGTTTAATGCATAAAGTATAACTTTCACTTCAGTTTTTGGAAGTATGGAATCTATAAACTCCATTATTCATTAGAAAGTGTTTCTATTAACAAAATTTATGTAACTTAAATAATTTTCTCATTACAAAACGATGTTAGGGATATAACAAAATGTACATTTATGTTTCAAGCAAATATGTAATTGAAAATTTTTCTATGTAATTTATGAAATTTGTTTCTCTTAAAATGAATAAACACATGTAACTATTGTAAGATATTTTTTTATTATGAAATTTATTCTGTGTAAATATTAATATAATTTTTTTGAATTCCGAAATATTTATTCAAAAATTGTGTAAAATTGGCTTATATAGCACAATATGAATTTTATATAAAATGGTTTAAAATTCTTTCATATGAATTTCTATATAAAATTTATACAAAAATAGTATAAAATATTTTTGTATGGTGGTACTATTAAATTTGAACCAAAATAGTGTAAATTGTATTTGTACTTTATTTCTATAAGTTTTATACGAACAACTCAGCTCTTCAATTATACAAGAAACAAAACAAACTAAATCTAATTTTCATGATGTTTTTCTAAATTTTTTTTTTTTTTTCATAACTTGAAAACTACAAACTCACAATTCTAAACATTTTTGATATCAGCGCTGTCAAATTAATGAAGCCTAGCTCTATTATTACTATTTATGACCGCCGTTTCATACAAGCCCGCCCACTGTGCGACAGTTTATCTGTGCAAATCAAAACTAGAGTTTTCCAAATCAATAGCCGTGTTTCTTTTGACGCGTATATAGAATTCTGGTAATTTTCAAACTGCGATAACTTATGAACGGTGAACCGTACGATAAAAAGTCCAACGGTATTTTTCATTGAAAACCACATGCTCTACAAATAATTTTAATCTTCTGTAAAATAAAAAAAAAATTATATAAAAGTTATTTAAAAAAGTGGTTTTTTGCCGTTTATCAGCGCTTAACCAGTTTTTATAGAATAACTCTTAAAAGATACATTTTTTTAAAAATAAAATGAAAAGTTTTTGTAGAGAACGTTATTCTCCATAAAAAAAATCCCTAGTGTTTTATTGTGCGACTCACTGTTCATGAGTTATCGCAATTTAAAAATATCCACAATTGTATTTACGCGTCAAAAAAACACGGCTAATATTAACTTTGCAAGAAGCATGTTCCAAATTTCATAGAGATTGAATGCCTAAGTTGAAAGGGATAATTTAGTTTTAAGTTTGCAAATGTTCGGACTGAAGTCCGGAAAAATTAATTTTCATACTATCTAGCGTATTAATTGCCTCAAAACAGTCTAAAATTAATGTTATGTTATGTTTGAGAGGACTTTTCCATTAATAGATATGAAGCAAAATGATTCATTCTAGAAATCTATTAACTAAAGGAGATTAAAAAATAATACGCTCACGTCTTAAGCTTATCAGCAGTTCGGTTAAAGCCTTGTGCAAACAACCTAAATATTTCATCCATTTCTTATTGATTACCGGAAGAAATAAAAATTTAATGAATCCTTATCGATATTAATTGCATCGCACAAAAGGTCCCCCATATCGTTTGTGAACTTTCAAACCCAACATGTGGCTACAACAGTAATCACTGTAATTAACAAAAAATTATTTGTCACCTTGCAAGAAAGTCAGACATACATTCATTGGCAATACTATACCAAACAGTTCATACACTCAACTGATGGAAAAAAAAAAAATCTATTACGTATGAATTTATCTCCCAAAAGGACAACACATTTTAAATAATCGTTTATACCGCTGGGAACGATTAATTTCCATGAAAAACCAATAAATCGGTAGATGTAACAAAAATAAATCGTTAACAATTATTTTCACTTTTGAAACTCCCGCCACCCCAACTCAGAAAGTGTATGTACCCACGCACTCCCCTAAAAGTGAGAAAATCAAAATCTCCAAACTAAACCCAAATTAAACAAGCGCATAACATGACTTGCATTGGTATGAGTGTGTAAACACATTATTCATATGTAGTGGTATGTCAGGATGTTGTAAAGAATCCCCTTTTTGTAATGCTGCAACAGCAAAAGCAACTGAGCGTAAGTCAGTGTAACTAATTTTTTATCCAATTTCGCATCCTTTTCATTTTTGGTGGCTGCAACATGCTGACTGACAATGTTTCTGTTGCTGTTTGCTCTGTTGTTATTGTCGTTTTGGCTGCCGTTGTCGCTGTCACTGAGTACACCAGTGATTTATTTTGTTGGCAATAATAAATTTTTGCACTCCAGGTGATAACTTATAAATCATTCTATTAGTTCATGTCTCGCTTGGAAAGTCAAATTTTTTTCGATGTTGAATGCTAAATTGCCTTGGTAGTTCGGGAAAGTTTAAGTAAAAACATTTTTGTGATTTTTTAAGATTAACAACTATGCTATGAATATTGAACTTTTGGTTTGGGAAATTTTCTTATAATGCGTCACTTGTGTTTCACAATTTGCCTTAAGAAATAAGAAGTGCCTTGTTATTTTAATAATGAGTTACTACTTATTAAAATTTTATAGCATTTTTTTAAGGCTCTGATATTTCGTTTGGGCACGGATTCACAGTCATTAGTTAACCAATTAGTTAACTAAAATATTGACAAGAGTTTAGCTAATATTTCATAATCACAGTGCTTTGGTTAGCAAAAGCAGTGAACAAAAAAAAAAAAAATTAAAAATATTGCTCAATAGGATAATTTGTGGATTGTGTGAAAATATATGTTTTTTTGTTTAAGGTTGGGAAAACAAAATAACAAAAATGATGGAAAACGCATGTGCAGCAAATTTTATTGATGAAGAAATTTCATAACATCGTTTCGCGGAAGATGATAATTGTGAAGATTAGAGTAAATCCATCAATATAAGCCATGTCTGCTAATTATTTGTTGCTGATTTTTAAAATGGCGGCTCTTCGAAAATGTAAAAAAAAAATTCTTGTGGTATGTAATAACATCATATCTGCCAACTATTTTAACAAATTCGATTATTTTAAAAATAAGGTAGGTGCAAGCGGCAGACACTTTTTGTGCTGCGTTTTAGAGTTATTAATTTTTTTCTCCATTTTTTACGAAATAAAAAAAATTATGTGATTTCATCGTCAGACAGACTGCGTTTTTTGTGAAGATAATATCATCATAAGGAGTTATAAAACCCATTCCTTTTTTAACTATGTCAAAAAATATCACTACATTAAGTTATTTCATCGTGTTTGCCATTAAGCATAATAGTTCTCTTGAATGCCTTGAGTATGAAAATACAAGAGACAGACGCTTTGCGTTCTGTTTTTTTGAAGGCAGACGCTTTTTAGCATATAGTCATAGACCAGAGTAAACTCTGCTATGAATATGCGAGCAAAAGAAAAAAAATACCTTAATCTTTTTGGTAAGAATGTTTTAGAGCCACAAAATTGGCATAAGAAATTTACCAAAAAATAGTTTTTTGTTACTATTGACCTCGAATATCTTGCCTTGAGAACACGAAATTATATGTAGGGAAGTAGAAATCTCTATTTTCCATTATTTGCAAGAACCATGCATTGTATTCTCCTTTAACTCCTAGGAGGAGCATAGGGCCATTTGTGGAGTTCTCTAACGGCTTGGTGTATTTTGCCTGGTTCATTTAGAGTTCGGACATTCCAAGAGCCGATGCGTGTTCGAGTTTTCATCGAAAGGATATTAAAATTTTGAGAAACCATATTGGTTCCAGTTATAGGAGAATCATTCCTAACTATGCATGTTTCTTGCACCTCCAAATCCGATGTGCATGCTGCCGAGGCAGGTGGATTAACCACACTCTGGTGGGTACCACTTGGAGAGTTATTTTCCATCGTTTTTTGATCTATGCTTCATAAGTATAATCTTCTCGGCAACGCCCCACGCAGTAAGTTATAAGCTTAAAGCTGGTTCCGGCAAGCGCTGCAAATATAGTGGCCAAATTCACTTTTAATTTCAGCCGCCCAATCTGGAACATACGCTGACCTGGGGGCCGCCCACTTCGGTCAGACGCTTCAGGATTTTGACTTTGACAAGATGCTTATTTTAAGGCGGCATCGACTCGCCTTATCAGTGCCAGTTACGGGCATTGTGGGTTTTCTTTCAAGGCGCAACGCTGTCCACACCCTGGGTGGTCACCCGCTTTTAGTCGCCTCTTACGACAGGCATGCTTACCTCGGGCATATTCTGACCCCTTACCCGCAGGGGTAAGAACCATGCATTAGAACGGGAATAAAATGTTAACAAAAATATTGGCAATGCTTTTTTTTGCATTTTCTTAATTGCATAAAATTCAAAAACAGTGTTCGAGACGTCTGCCATCTCGTCTATTTTTTGTAAGGAATAACTTAAACCCAACGTTGCAATGGCAGACATGATGTTATGACATATAAATAGTAGCATTTTTTTTACAGTTTCAAGATTCGATTATTTTTTCCTAATCACAAGAATGGGAACAACATAACATGTACAGTAGTCCGGTGTGTTTTGGACGAAAGTTTAAAATTCGTCGCGCAACCGGCAGAATTGTAAAGTTTAACTATCGACATGAAGATTGCCGCTACCCTAGCTCTGAGAGATGACGGGAAGGGGTGTCGATATATTTTTGAAGGTTGAAAAACGTGGTTCAAAAATGCATGCTCATCGGTCCGAAGAGAAGCAATTCTCAGCTCCGTAGTAGGTCGAAAATTGAAATCCAAGACATGGATTCTTATGAATTTGTTTCCTTAAAATCGAATGGCATCATTAGTTTTTTGATTAGATGTCCATTTTTGGCGTTAAGTGAACTTTTCAGCTCAAAAAAGTCGAAATATTTCGAAACCCCCTGTTTGAGCACTCCACAATTGAACAGAAAAAATCTTAAAGAAATTCGAAATGCATATTTTTTTAGGATATTTCGTGACAAATCCAGTGGTACCATTTTTTTGCGCTACGATATTATTTTCATTCATGAAAAACGAATTTTTGATTTTTTTCAACAAAAAATATCAGTAAAATTTTTTTAGAATATTTTTGGAGAATTTTTTAACGCATTATATACAAGTTTTTGGAAAAAGGGGTCAAAAAGACCCTTAAAAACGCGATATAATGGGTTAAGATGTTCACATAACTTAATGTAAAATTAGACATCGAACAATATCCTATAAAAATCTTAGCAAAATATACATTTCAAATTTTTCTAAGATTTTTTCTATTCAATTGTGGAGTGCTCAAACAGGGGGTTTTCGAAAAATTTTGACTTTTTTGAGCTGAACGCCGTCATCTCTCAGAGCTAGGGTAGCGGCAATCTTCATGTCGATAGTTAAACTTTACAATTCTGCCGGTTGCGCGACGAATTTTAAACTTTCGTCCAAAACGCACTGGTCTAATGTACAGGGCATAAGCGACGATTTAATCATATACCAAAATTGCCACCAGCTACCTCATTATTAGTGAAATGGCACATCTTGGTGAAATCTATACATTAATACGCACGACAAAAATTTGCTAACCTTTTTTACTATGTTAGAAATGGAGCACGACTTTGAATTATACACCATTGGAAAGGTATTTGTGTGTTAATGTGCACAAAATAAAAATTATTTTAATATTTTGACATTAAGCCTGATAAAATTAAATGCAAATTTTTCATTATTATCAATAAAAAAAAAACGCGGTCACACAGAGCTGAAAAGAGGATACAGCACAAAAAGAAAGACAAAAAGCTGGCTGACACTCACTTAATGTTTTGTTTTTTGTTTTCTTTTCGTTTCACATTTTCCATTGTACCACGGGTGATAAATGAGCTTTTCCATTTTGTACCAAATAGCAAAAAAAGTACTAAAACTGTTCAAAAAGTACCAAAATTATTTAATACGTTTGTAGTCAAATTTTGACCATTGGGCGATTCTAGTAATAGTTAATCAATGAAATTTAGTGGTTTAACAATGGTTAACTTATGACTGAAAATAAAATGCTGTTGGTTAAACCATTGTCATTAGTAACTTATGACTGTGAAAAAGGGCCTTAATGGCACAGGGCAGCATTAATTGACTATGTGTCACAAAGTTTTAGTTTAGCACTTCGCAAATTGATTTGATAAGAAAAAATCTCTTTGGATAATTCTTCCCATATAACATAAATATTTAAAAATAAATTGAAAGTGGTGAAAAAATTTGTGAATTTATTCAAGTCGCTTGTATTACAGATAAGCTTAAAGCAACATTTTTAAAACTTATAACCATGGAGAATTTTATTTTCTCGATATTTCATTGGTTTTTACAAAATGAAACGTGAGTGACGCATATAATTTTGGCCATATAACTGTTAATTTTTCTAACTTCAATTAGAATAACGGTGATTTTTTCATGTGAAACCATTTAGCAACATATTTAGATGCATCACTTGCATTTCAATATTTTATGAAACTAATTTATTCATTGACATTAAGTTAATAAACTCATTATTTCTTTTTTAAAATAAATATCACTCAAGTTACATATTTTCCTCCGCTCTCTTTAATGAGATGCGCACTTTTTTCAATGTAGTCGGTACCTACTCGAAAAAATTAGACCCTACAGTTAATTTTAATGGCCACCAATATGCCGCCCATTTGTGCAGCTACATCCAATATCCAACAACCAATTTGGCCAACAAACAACGCATTCCTTGTTCAGTTCAATCTACAGCTTACGACCTACCGCCACGATCACTTTACTTAAGTTCTTTGATCTTAGCCGCCAAAAGTTAGCATCCAGTGTCAGCATTTAAAGCAGCAGCAGCAGCGAACATAAGCCAGCCAACCAAACGGCCAATGGCCGATGTTGCTGCTTCCAATGATGCTGCTGCTGCAGTTGCTGTTGCTGATGATGATGATGTGATTAAGCCTGCTTTTGTTGCTGTATCCCCACTCCGCCAAAAAAAGAGTGCCAAGCCCTGCCTTACCTGTTCTTCATTATGATCTTGTGAGCTGAACTTGGTTGGGCAGCCTCTGCCATGATCATTTATCAACTGATATGCGTGGCAAGTTATTTAACTCGTTGTGGCCAACAACAGCATACGATTCGATTGTTTGGACCATCACCATCATAACTGGTAATAGTAGTTGGTAAGACAGCATTGCGCTTTAAGTTGCTTGCTGCCTCTTAGTGTTCGGCAGTGGAGATGATCACATCTTCTTCCTTGTTGTCGTCCGTCGTCGTCGTCGTCGCCAGCATATGCTGCTGAAGAGAGTGTGTGTATTGTGCCCCAACGACGAACACCGTGTGCAGTCATTAGCTTTGAAGTTGTGCGCAATTGCGTGATTGGTTAAAGCCTGGTTTGTACAACGATTTTTTTGTTTTCTTCTTCACTAAATATATGGAATGTTTCTTGTGCTTTTTATTTATTTTTTCCTTCTTTCATTGTTTTTTGTTGAAAATGTCGGCATTTAAGCTTTGTTTGTTAATTTGTTCTCTAGTTTTTTTTGCTGTTTTGCTTTGTGTTGCTGTTAGCTTAACTTATTAAACCTATTACCAATAATGGCCAAATTGCCACCTGTATTGAGGATTGCCGATGCTGATGCTGCCTGTCTTTGATGAATAGAAGCTTTTTATTTTTTTGTGAATTTTTTTGTCTTTTTTTGACTTGTCAAGTGATGACTTTGTGGTTGGGTTCGTTAGTGATTTATTAATAATTTTTTGTTGTTGCTATTGTTTCATTTGAATGGCTTTTTAACACTTAATTGTTATTGCCGTACATAGATTTTATATTTTACTTTTGTCGTTAAGTTGCTGCTGTTATTTAATTTGTTTCCTGGTATATCTGTAGATTTGCTTCGGTCGATAAAGATTTGTGGTTAGTCTTTTAAGTATCTTCTTCTTTCTTCTTTTCTACTACAGAACTTTTATTTTTTAGTAGAAATGCATAGTATGGTATGAAATTTTCAGATACATTTGATACACAGAAGTTATAATGTTATGTGAAGCCGATTTTAATAGAAAATAGCCTGACAATGAACGACATGTATTTTTGCAAGGTACTTTATTTCTAGAAAAATTTAATAGAATTTCAAGACAATATAGTGACAACTCCCCAATAAAATAAATTGTACCTTACTTTTTTAGTAAATTCAGCAGTATCGTAAATCTTCTCTTCTTATACGAGATAAAATTGTATGTTTCTTTGTACTTATTTCTGTGCCAAAATTTTTTCTCGAAAACGGCTACAGCGATTTTAATGAAACTTGGAGTAGTGTTAGATATTAGCATACAATGAAGAATGAGCTAAGTTTGAACTTTGTAAATGCTCACCAGAGGGCGTGGCACAGCCTTAAATTTTAAATTTGATTAAGTAATAACTCGTAAACCATACAAGGTATTTGGATGAAATTTGGTGAGCGCGTACGGGTTAATAATACCTCATAACGGACAAAAAATGGGCGGGATCGAAGAAGTGCCACGCCCACTTTTTAGCCTTTGAAAATTTTGATCCAATATTACTCGAAAACGACTCCAACAATTTTAATGAAAATTTAGGAGAAGTTACCCCTGCAAACAAGTATTAATATGTTATATGCCGTTATATTGGGAAAACTCGGTGAAGGGCGTGGCACCGCCCACAAAAATATAAAACGGTATAAAAAGAAAACTAATGAAGCAAACATTCTGAAATTAACTGTGAGGAGCCTAATTGCAATAGGGCATCTCTGATTTGAAAGTGGGCGAAATGTCGCCATTGCGCGTGGAACCTCCCATACAAGCAAAATACGTTAAATGCTATTTCTCGCAAATGTTACAAGATATTTTTATGAAATTTGGTATGTAGGTACTACATATCAATGCCTTGTAATAACCGAAAAGTGGGCGGGATCGAAGAAGTGCCACGCCCCTTTTTTAACCATTGAAAATTTTGATTCAATATTACTCGAAAACGACTTCAACAATTTTAATGAAAATTTCAAAGATTTTACCCCTGAAAAGAAGTATCAATATGTGATGTGCTGTTATATTAGGAAAACTCGTTGGAGGGCGTGGCACCGCACACAAAAATATAATACGCTATAAAAAGAAAACTACTAAAGCAATCTTTCTGAATTTAACTATAGGGAATCTACTTTTTATTAGGCACCTACGACCTGAAAGTGGGCAAAATATCACCGGTGCGCGTGGAACCTCCCATACAAGTAAAACAAATTAAATGCTATTTCTCGCAAATGGTACAACATATTTTGATGAAATTTGGTATGCGGACCTGGATTACAAGTATCTAAAGCATAACGAAAAGTGGGCTTTGTTCAATAATGGTAAGGCCCACTTTTTACCAAAATAAAAATTTTAGTTAATAACTCATGCACAAAAAAAAATTTAATGAACTTTCCGAGGCATGATGGTAAGATATTTCAGCCCCCATACAAGAGGCGAAATATTTTGGGTGCGTGGCATATCCCATTTATTTATTTTAGGTCATTCTAATTCTCTTAAAAAATTTGGAGTTCTTGATATTTTTCTATACCATTCGATATTTTCCGAGTTTTTTCTTATTATTTTTCTCATCGGTTAATTTATCATTTTGAAAGCTTTGGAGGTGAAAAGGTACGAATTTCATTGAAAAAAATAGCTATGAATAAAAACATCGACTAAAATGATAAGATAAGATTGTTGACCGAGCAGGGATCGGTCTCCAGGTACTAATTTTTTTAAAAAGCAATTTTACACTATTGGACATTCTTCATTCAACCAAACTGCATAGAGTCTATAATTTAGAGAATATTGCTGCAGTAGCAGCAGAGTGTTCGTGAAAACCGTGAACAATCCATTCGTCGCCGATCTCATGCTTTGGCCATCTCTTATGGATCATTGTGGCGTATCTTGAGAATTGATCTTGGTCTGAAGGCCTATAAAATACAGCTCGTATAAAAATTTAAGCCGGCTGATCTTTGTGTACGGCTTAGTTTCAGTTTATGGGCCTTGTAACAACTTAAAATCGATCCATTATTTTATCGAAAAATTGTGTTTAGCGACGAAGCTGGGCCGATGAACAACAAGAAGAACTTCAAGAGCTTCCAATGTATCGCGATAAATGTACTGTTTGGTGTGGTTTATGGGCTGGAGGCATCATCGGACCGTATTTCTTCAAAAAGTCGAATGCAGCCTGTGTAACGGTCAATGGTGCTCGCTGCAGATCAATGAGTATTTGTTGCCAAAAATTCATGATATTAGTGTAACTGACCTCTGGTTTCAACAGGATGGCGCAACATGCCATACAGCTGAAGAAACAATTGCTTTATTGAGGGAAACATTTGATTAAAATATCATTTCAAGAAATGCTCCTGTTAATTTGCCACCAAGATCATGTGATTTGACGCCATTGGATTACTTTCTTTGGGGATATGTTAAATCACTTGTTTATGTCGACAAACCCGAAACTATTGATGCTTTGGAAACGAACATAACTCGTGCTATTCAAGGAATACCCGCCGATATGTTCTAAGGAGTTGTCGAAAATTAAACTCACAGAATGAAGAGCTAGTCGTGGGCAACATTTGAACAAAATAATTTTTAAATATTAATTTGTAGGAACCAAACTATCATTCCAAATAAAGATTTGCATCAGTACTTCGATTTTTATGTATTTTATTTAGAAAACAAAGTAGGAGGCTCTTATTGGATCACCCGTTATAATGTTTTAATTCTTGGATTTTTTTTTCTTCAACAATTGAGGAGTGGCCGTACCAAAGGGCCTAAGTACCAAAAGTAGTATCATTATATGAAACGGGTGACATTTTGTTAAAAGTTAATAAAATTGTTTTCTGTTTTCACTAAAAATTTACCTGATAGTGTGAAATTTATGTCATTATGTTAACAAATTATAACAGTCAAACAACCGACTATAAAGCACATAAAAAGTATGACATTACTTTTGCCTCAAAATGGTACTTAGACCCTTTGCTACGGCCACTCCTCAATTTTCTTCTCAATTTCTACAATTTTTCGAATAAAAACTATGAAATTAAATGAAAGGAAATGAAAAGAAAAGCAAAGAAAAGAACAAAAGAAAAGAACAAAAGAAAAGAACAATAGGAAAGAACAGAGAAGAAAAGAAAAGCAAAGAAAAGAACAAAAGAAAAGAACAAAAGAAAAGAACAATAGGAAAGAACAGAGAAGAAAAGAAAAGAAAAGAAAAGAAAAGAAAAGAAAAGAAAAGAAAAGAAAAGAAAAGAAAAGAAAAGAAAAGAAAAGAAAAGAAAAGAAAAGAAAAGAAAAGAAAATGTTTAACTATTAAAACAAAAAAGTTTTCAATGTACATACTGTGAATTGAGTGCCAAAAAGTCTTAAAAATTTTGAATTATTTTCTAGATCGGATGTCATCGCAAAAGTAGTGATGAGCAAAATTAGTCTTGGTCTTGAGTTTTATTCTTGGTCTTAGTAATTTTTCGAGACCAACACCAAGACGTTGATATTATTGCAAGACCATAGCAGTCTTGATCTTGCACGCGATAATCGTCAAGACTACGACTGTTTTTCAGTCTTGGTAGTTCATAGTTAATAGGTGTTTCACGCCCGTTTTGAGGTTAAAATCATCCCTCAGTTTGAAATTAGGCATCTTAAAAACCCAACTGCTTTGGAAAAATAAAGTTCCGAAATTTTTAATACTCAATAATATCAAGAAATTTTTTCAAGACCGAGACCAAGATTTAATGTCCAAGATTAAGACCAAGACCAAGAATCAATATCAAAAACAAGACCAAGACTCAATATGCAAGATCAAGACCAAGACTGCTAGAGTCTCGGTCTTGGTCAGGGTCAGGGTTTGCTTATCACTACTCAAAAAATATTTCAAAATAAAAATTTTTTTTATCATTTTATTATAAGTGGAACTAAGTACATAGAACAGAAATCTAAAAGTTTTGATTTTCAAATAACTTTTGAACCAAGGGCAGACAAACGAAAATAAAGAATAATTGAACATGGGCAACCGAATGTAATAAAAAGTTTTACAGGTCTCTAAGGCTGGACCGTGGACATTTTATCTGCAGCAGTTATACTGCATGTAAACAAATATCTTACAGTTCCATTACATATATTCCGACAAACATTACATATATTCCGACAAACATACACATTTTTCGTTTAATTTATTTACCGTCGTTACTGTTACTAAAATCCAAGTTTTTAAGTATTTTTTCACAAAATCACCAAAATCATTTCCCATGTCTGTTTATAAACAGCAACACTTCCAACCGGAAGTGACAAATGAGTGGCGTTAAACGACATAAAAACAACGAAATGACAAAATGACATGCAAAAATATGACAAATTAAGACTTTTTTTTCGTCATCACATGTACTACTTACTCTGTGTCTTGTCTCGTCTTGTCTTCTCTTCTAAGTGATGCAGCGCGGCACTTTATAAAGTTTGCTGTCTTCAGCAATATCAACTTCAGCATCATGATGATGATCACTAACGATCATATATTTAAAATTTTTTAAATGCATATGACTCTAATGATATAAATTTTCACGCAACACTAAACCTGTCTGATGATTCTGATGAATTTAGGCGCTTTCAAAAGCGCAAAAATCAAAAGCAAATTTTTTTTTTTAGGGGAAATTTAATGAAATTCGATATGCTGGCGCAGTTAATAAAAATTTACTTCATCAAAAGTTTTGTGACTTTTGCATCCTGTTCGTAAGGAAAAAAAAAATAAAAGAAAAAAATCAATTTTCCCAAGCTACATCCTACACCTTGTGCAGGATCATATCAATGCTGTTATTAAGAAAATAAACAACTTCCTTCTTATGTTTTTTGAATAAAATTCTTTAATGATGCCACCCTAGCAGCCTTCTGCCTTTATAACTAACCGTTGGTACTTAAAGGTTAAACATCCTAATACACCATAATATCCTGCTACTCAAAATAACCTTTGTCCATCATCATAATCATCATTACGTCATTTACTCCTCTGCGCGATCTGAAATGATCTTCACTCGCATACCTCACACAGTCTCTCTCTAAGTTACTGACATTTATTAATGTCAAAATTAAAACTAAAATTTCAGGAAAAATAAAAAGAAAAACAAAGCAACTGTGAATGATCACTTGTCAAAAATATGTGTGAAATAGAACATCAAACTAAAAATAAAGAAACGAAACACAGAAATAACAAGATCAACAGCTCAATTTAGTGTTTGTGTACTCTACGAGACACGAGATAGTTCATCTGATCAACGGCTTTTTCTTTCAACTCGAAATATTGGAGTTTCTCGAAGTTTATGATACCCTCATAGAGTGTGGGTAATAAAATCAAACAGTAGCTGCTTAGTTCGGGATATGGTTTCTTTTGTTGTTGATCCGCGTTTGGCTTTAATGAACAATATTTCCGTGGAAAAAGTGCGGACTTTGATATTTGATCACCCACGTTACGGTGAGATCTTAGATGAGAGAGTGGGAGAGGAAGAGGCAGGAAATTAAACAAAAGAATTTCTTCAATCATATGAGATTGTTAAGTTTGATATGTTCTTGTTAATAGGCAATGGAATGTTATAGGTAGTATTCTATTGGAAAAATGACTATCAAGGCATATTAACGCGTGTATTTTAAATCATTGAGAGATCAATTAGTATAAGATGCACTGTACGCGTGTGTACTTGACAACATTTTTAAAACTATCAAGATTTTTATTATATGCCACAGACTGGTTCAAAGTAATGTGGAAAAAATCAAAGTTGCTCCGTAGCCCAAAATTTGAAATCGCCATATTTAAAATACAACAATAACATTTAACATATGAGATATAATCGATATCTAGCTCAGAGTTCAAAATGTGCGCGATTGGATCGAGGCCATGCCCACCTTCCACTGCGTCCGAAACTCTTCGCCATTTTGTTTTCGAAAAATTATATCCAAAATTTGGAATCAGCAGCTCATAAATCCCCTAGCTACATTTTGTTGTGATATATTCATTCTTTCAGAAAATCGTACCCCATTTTGAACCAACTAGTTAGTTTATAAAAAAAATTGATCCCGAATTTGGAACCAGAGACCCAAGACCATAAAAGCTGAAATTTTTTTTATTAAAAATAACCAGGAAAGATTTATGACTGGCTAGAATCGCATTCTAGACCACTATGTTCAGATTTTGAGAAATCCCATTTTGAAATTATAATGAAACTAGCATTTCCCGGTGTTGCTTGCTACACCTTCTCTTGTACGTAAGGACCCTTGGGTGAAAAATATTTTTTGCCACTAAAGTATCGTCATAAAACACGAAGAAAGCACGAAAAATCGAAAAAATTTTTTTATATTTTTGGTTCCGATATCCTAGCAGGGAGGGACCTTTAGATAAAAATTGCCGAAAAATGTGTTATGCTGCTAGGAAATCTCACCAATCGACTTTCTGGGCGGGTTTTTGGGATCTCTGAAGAAGAAACTGTTGTCAAACTATAAATTCAAAATGGCGGATCCAAGATGGCGGACAGTGTGACACCAAAAAAGCAATTTCTATTGATGGATTATCACAAAATACGAGATTTGGGGTTTTTTGAGGTTTCTAATTACGATTATCGATTTCGATGTTAAATTTTCTGATACTGTCTCACCGTTTCGAAAAAACAATGGTTTTCTAACCTCAAAACACGTGTTAAAAGAGTAAGTTAAAAGAAAAAACTAATAAAAAGTCAAAAATCGCTGAAAAAAGAGGAATAATTCAAGGAAATCTCACTAACCGACCTCCATAAGGGAGTTTAGGGGTCTCCAAACAGGAATCCGATGTCAGTGTTTAATTCAAGATGGTCAAGATCAAAGATGGCGGACAGTGTGACAACAAAAATTCAATTTTTGTTGATATATTTCTACAAAATCAATAACTTGGCTAATTACGATTAACGAATTTGATAATTGATCAAAAAGCTGTAAGGCTCGTAACTACCCCTTCCCCCCACCGTTTTTTGAGGTTAGAAAGCTATTTTTTCGAAAAAGGCCAGACGGTATCAATTTCCGATTTTTTCATATGCTTGAACATTTTTTTTTTCAAAACTGAAATGGGCAGAGAGGGTGGCCTTTTTGACAAAGAACTACCCATATATAAATTTTTATTGTAATCGATCCAGTCGTTTGGGAGTCTATAAGGACCATACGTACAAACATTAATTTTTATATACACGTATGGGACGTTTCATGTCAACTGACCCAGGTCTGCGGCCAAAAATTGTCTGACGAAGAGTAAAGTTTTGGATGTCAAAATTTTCGTTTTCTTAAAAGCTTTCGAAAACTGAGTGGTGTTTAAAAAAAATGTCAACATAGCGACGGTGTAACACGCTCCGAAAGAGGGCGTTAAACTTTTTTTTTTTCAATAATTTGGTGTTAATTTCATCACTCGGGAATTTTCGGGGTAGCTGATCATGGATCTAAAGTCAGAATTCAGAAAATTTTAAAATCCAAGATGGCAGATGCAAAAAAATAGGAAAATCGTAAGTTTGAATAATTCTGGCTATAAGTCGAAAAAATAATCAAGACAAATAATGTGTACTGTGAAAAATGGGGGTACGACAATAAAATTTATAGTTTTATTAAAAGTTAAGATATGTGGAGGGTATAGAAACAAAGGCGACAATCTCCACTTTTTAAATTTTTGTAAAAACTAACAAAGACGTGTACACTAATTTATTAGACTGAATGTTTCGCAATTCAGTAGAACAGAGTCGGGTGAGGATGTAAGCAAAGTTTGAACCAAATCTTCAAAGAGGTTTATGGACAAATTCAATAAGAAATTTTGAGATTTGTTTCAATCAAGTGGACGTTGCTGGGTATGCAATAATCGCACTGCAACACCCCCTCCGAGATCGCTGAAATTTGGTACATGGCTTCGTTAGTTGCTAAAATCGATGAAAATGCCACAAAAAAACTTTCGCGATTTTTTTCCTGGTTTTTGGAGGGGTGCAAAAAGTGTAAAAATCAGTATGCTGTGAAAAACACTCCTTCACATAATTGTCCATTACTTGGAAATTTCTTAACCGGTTTTCATGTTCAGACCATTTTTGGAAAGGTATTGAATGAGGCTATAACTATTTATATATGACAAAAAGTACCTAACTTAGTACTATTTTGGTAATAAAATTACAGGAAACGCTCCATTACCTACATTTTGACCTTAAACTATATATTCTGCAGAAAGAGAAGAAAATATTCTTTCATATGAACTAAAATAGAAGATGGTATATTTTACTATATATTTGCTCGTATGCTAGGTGCCACGCCCTCTTGTTTAAGTTCATCTAGTGTTTGCTTTGAAACTACCGTATTTCGTATCATTATCAATATGTATTTCGCTCATTTTCAAAAAAAAAGAGAAAGGTGTTGAAAAGATCCAATTGATCTGGAATTGCTGTATAGATCTTATATGAAATTTGCAATCTTGCAGCCATTTACATTACAAAACTGGTATGTTTTATGTTACATACCAGTTCAGGAATTTTTTTCAATATATCAATATGAAATTAATGTACTAAGTATCCACCTCACTCAGCAATGTAATAAATATCTCATTTTCACACTTGGCAAAAACAACAAAAAGTAAAATGAACTCAAAAAACAACATATTACAGATGTAATATTTTTCATGAAAATAGTACAAAAAAAAAAAAAAAAACAAAGAAAACAAAACCATGTTGTCTTTAAATACGAGTATAGCCGGAATATACTAGGTACAAAATCTTATATCTTGTCTTAGTTAATGATGCGATCGAAATATAAGTAGACAATTAGTCTACTTTTGTTCAAAACTAAAAATACAATTAATATTGGACAAAAGATGAATATGGTAACTCTTCAACTGTTATCCTGCAACATTTCTTTTACTCCTTAAGCAAGAAGAAACAGTACAATCACAGCATGTATAATTTTTCACAATAAGACAAGACGCATCAGAAGGAGAATACTAAATGGCACAGGACCTTTTCCATTCGTTTCGTATCCAATTAGGATCTATTTTGCGTGTGATAATCCACACTCCCTCAACCGACAAACAATAGAGCACATTTGCTATGGATTGTTAGAATTTTTTATTTTTTTTTGATGTATAGAGAATTTGCGCATGCGCAACCTTCCAGCAATCTTTTACACGTAGCTACATTTGTACAAAGGATACCGATTTAAATTGCATTTAAGTGATTTCTACATCGCTGCCGTTAATAGGGTGTTTGCAAGCATTTATAAACTGCTTAGATGCTGGCAGGTCCTTTCTCGGCATATCCTTAATTAGTTCCTCTTGCTTTGCGCTCTTAGGCCACCACTGTGCTGTTGGTGGCTAATGAAAGTGTGAGAGTTTTCGCTTTGTGTCTTGGCCACTTAGTTCACACCTTGCTGCTGTGTTTAGGAACTTTTTCCTTTAGAGTTTTTAGACCCGCAAGAAGCGTAAAAAATCGTAAACGAGATTCGATCAAAATTTTCGTTGTGTAAATTAATGTGATCTTTGTCCCATATAGCCTTTGATCCTCACCGACTGTAGTTTTAAATACAATGATTTTGCTTTTAACGAAAGCCATACAGGTGCCTCTTTCTTTATATTTTCGTATTGTACCTTTCACAATAAAAAAATATAAAAAAAATTGCTGCTAATAACCAGCATTCGAGCAATTAAAGCCAATTTAAAGGATATTTTATGGCTTCGACAATTAAATTGACTGACTTGCACAGCAAAAGATTTACAATCGTGTTAAGATCTCTTGGCAGTGTGAAAATAAATTTTCGGGGAAATTTTGATCACTGTTTGATAAGGCGAGTGAGATAAAGTCATAAAATGTTGTCAGTTTGCTGAAGGCGTGCTTTTTCACATAAAACATGCAAAGTATAAAGTTTACAATGCATTTCGGGGAAAGTAGTAAATTTCATTCATACACTGAGAAAAGAGTATGTTTCGATCAAAGAATTATATTTGATTGAACATTTTAGAAAATATTTGTTCATAATTAACAAATTTCGGTATATATTAATATACCTTTAATTGGACCTTGAAATATTGTCGATTGGGCCAAAACTGATATCTGTTTGATGGAATGTCAAATATTTGCTTTAACTTCAAAAAAAAACCTTGTCTAGGATTCGAACGCACTCTAAAAAAAAAAAAAAATAATTAAAAAAAAATCTTTCTTGTCTGGGATTTGAACCTACGCCCCCAGGTTATAACTCAAACATCTTATACATTGAGCTAACTCTATCTACTTTAATTCTAAACAAAAAGTCATACAAAAATTTCAACAAGTATTGAAAAATTTCAAAAACATACTGACATTATTTTCAAAACATTATTTTCAAAAGTTACAAAAAACAATCAATACTTGTTAAATTTTGTGATTGACTTTTTGTTTAAAATAAATTCAAAATAACAATCACTACAAACGTAGATAGAGTTAGCTCAATGTATAAGACGTTTGACTCATATCCTGTGGGTCTATGTTCGAATCCCAGACAAGAACATTTTTTTTTTTTTAAATTTATTATTTTATTTTTTTACTTCACTTTGATTGACTTTTTGATTTGATATAACTTTTTCGTATTTCAATTTGTATATGTAGAACATCTATAGTTATAATATAGTTCTGATTGTTAAGCTGTAAGATTCAGTAATTTACATTCGGTCATTGCGTCCTGAGGTTTAGTTCCAATTCGCTATACATGGATTCCCTCTTACGATTGCAATGAACCAAGGTTACAAATGTAGCTGGTAAATATATGGTAGCATCTAACAAAGAACAAAAAATGCCCCGGGGGTATGAGTTCAATCCCCACCCAGATATGATTTTTTTTTTGTGTTTTTTTTTTTTTGTTTTTATTTTTTTGTTTTTTTTTTTTTGCAACTTGGCGAGTGCATTCAAATTTCAGAGAGGAGTTTTATTTTTAATTTATAACAAATATTATATTTTATGATGTCGCCGTGATCCTAGCAAATATTGTCATATAAGTTTCTAATTAATAAAAAGATTAATAATAATAAAGGTCTAAATTCAAAACAATAAATGTCTTTATATGCAAACATATATTTGGTAATTATTAACAAATATACGATTGAACCAATAAAATTGCTCAAATATGCCACTCATTAAATGATATCAAATATTCGATTCGCCTATATCAAATATATTATTTGTTAATTATTACCAAATTTTGATGTATTTAATCATACTGTTTTCTCAGTGTATAAAGGAAAATTTGAATTGAATATTTCGTCGAAGGTTTATGTTAAATTTTTAACAAAAATTTAAAAGAATCGTTTTTCGAAGTTAAAAGTGTGATTGTCAATTCCGCAAAACCAGTATTCTGTTTTTATTTTCAAGAATTAACATTTTATATTTTCGAGACTGAAGAATTTGAGAGGATAGGGTAAATATGCTAACTGCAGACGGCATTTTATATATGAAGCAAAACATGCCCAGGTTTGGCAATATGGTTCCTGTGTGCAAGAACAATAATCTGGGAGGATTTGGTCCTAGTACCATTTGTTATTAAAGTACAGGGTGTAGAAGTTGGCGTTTTTAGTCAATTTCATGAAAAGGGTGTTTTTTCAAAAATTTATAGCTTAAATTGATATATCTAAGTAACTGGTCCCATTTATTTTTCAGTGTTCTTTTTATAAAATAATATTACTTGGTGAAAACATTTTTTTTTTCATCAAAATTGTTTACACTTAAAATACTTTCGAATTTTTTTTTTAAAAGAACCCTCCTTAAATTTTTTTTAAAAATACTTTAAATTAAAGCATAATTTATGAGCTTCAAAATGATGTATGACACAAGATGGGATTCGGTCGCTAGATGATAGTTTTTGGCAGACATCTTACGAAAAAAGTGTACTAGGCACAAAATGCTTAGAACCATCCAAGGAATACGTGTGAATCATAGACAAATCATAAAAATATTTTTTATTTTTTTTTTTTTATTTTTACGTTCACTTCTCCATTTTCCTTTTTTTAATTTATTTACTTTTGTTTAGTTAAATTGAAATTAAATACACAATGAAGCATTCGAATATCAAAATTTGGATACAAATTGCATACCTGTTTATAACATACGTCAGTGGTGTAGGGGACAAGTTTCAGTCTATCAGTCGAAAGGTCCCAGTTTCGAACGCTGGTTCGATCATTCGATAGTTTTTTTTTAATGTCAAACGTTTAAAGTGTTTAATTCAATAATTAATTGTCACTGAATAGCCCAAAGATCAAAAATTTTATCACAAATGTATTAAATAATTTTGGTACTTTTGGCCAGTTTTAATACTTCTTTTACTATTTGGTACAAAATAGAAAAGCTTATTTATCATCCCTGGTACAATGAAAATGTGATACGAAAAGAAAACAAAAAACATGAAGTCAGTGTCAGTCTACTTTCTGTCATTCTCTTTGTGCTGTATCCTCTTTTCTGCTCTGTGTGACCGCATATTTTGTCGTTGTTAATATTGAAAAATTTGCATTTAATTTTAATTCGTTTAATGGCAAAATATTAATATAATTTTAACTTTGTGCACATTTACATACAAATACCTTTCTAATGGTGAATAATTCAAAGTTGTGCTCCATTTCTTAAATAGTAAAAAAGGTAGGACCAATTTTTGTCTTGAGTATTGATATATCGATTTGCCGCAAGTGTTAAAGTAGTTCCATCTATATCAATCGTGGTAAACAACTTTTTTTTTTTTAAGAGTATAGTTTGACGACTCAACACAAGAATATTATTATTAAGAAAACTTCATAAATCGATTAGAATCAAATTTGACCTGATCCAGACACTTATGACTTATTTTACGCCATATTTTCAGAATATATTGGATTTTTTAGTTGTGCAACCAAAAGTTGTATGTTTTTTTTTTTTTTTGTAAATGTAATTTTAATTTCAAATACTTGTATACAATCTGTGTAAACCATTATTATTGAGTTCATAAACAAAACCACATTTATTTTAAATGTTTTTTTTTTAATTGGATAATGAATTGCATTATATGCTGCCAACAACCATGGATCAGATGAAATTGTTGGTTAAAGCTATCTGTTCAGTTTGCTTATATAAATCACCAACAAAAAATAAAGAATTTATTGGAAAACTATTTTGTATTACGCGTTTCGGAGCCCACCGTAGGTCAACCTCATCAGACGTATTTGACGGCATCCAGAAGAACTTATAAGCATACTATATTTAAACTTTAGCATAAATTAGTTGAGAATCACAGCAAAAGGAAAATAAAGCACTCACAAAACTTCTAATTTTTTGTTTTTCCTTTGTTATGCATCGCTTGTTTGTTGCAACTCGTCGATATTATACTTTTCTTGCATTGCTTTTCATTTGAAAGCTTATTTGGCGAGACGAAACGAAGTAGTTATCAGTGTATTTCTCTCTGAGATAGTGCTGTGATTCTCAAGAAATCTATGCTAAAGGTTTAATATAGTACGCTTGTAAGTTGTTTTAAGTGTCGGCAAATATGTCTGATGAGGTTGACATATGGTGGGTTCCGAAACGCGTAATGCAAACCAGGCTTGCAATATATTTTTTGTTTTTCTTTAAAGCATTTTTTGTGATTTTGTTGCTGTTTTATATAAACAAACTGAACAGTAAGCTTTAAACAACAATGTCATCTGATCCATGCTTGTTGGTATCATATTTACAATGAAAATCGCATTTATTTTTATTTTTTTTTATTTTACAACATAGTCAGCTTATATATGTTTTCAAATTCTGTTCATTAGTCCAAAAGCAGTCAAACTAATACGGGCATAATAAAAAATTTTTAAGAAATGAAAGGGAATTTTGTGAAATTTGTTCCGCGACAGGTGTAATTGAAAATATTCCATTAAGACGCGCACACAATGTTCAAGTATGGCCATAGCACAAATGAACTTCATCCATACCATGATAACAACCATGATGTCTGCTTGTTGGTTTAATCAATTAAGTTTAATCGTATATGTTTTCAAACTGTTAACGAAAATGTGATCATAAAGGGTTGCACTTGATGGCACGAAATGTTGGAAGATCATTTGACCAATGGCTATAATGAAATCGACATGATTTTTGTGTGAGCAGCAGCAGCTGATCTTGATTGATAGCCGGTAACAATAAAGTGGGGCAACGATGTGTAAAAAAATGTATGGGAATATTATGTTTGTACACGGATGGCCAGGTTTGAAATGAACAAATATTTGTACATGTACAACGAAGTGTCTTTGGTAAAGAGAGAAATGAAATTTGTCATGAAAGTGTGGAAAAAAAAATTGCATAACATTTTTCGGCAGTGCACCAGAAACCTTTGAGCACACCCCATATTAGTAATAGAATGTAAATTTTACCTTGAAAAAATATTATTTATAAAAGATAGCAATTTGTCTACCAAGCAAAGTTTTTTTTTTTTTCGAAAACAGGAATTGCGGTAAAAGTAACACAAGTCAAAAGCAACAAGCCATTAACAGCGGCAACACAACAAACAGTCAGTCACAATCACATTTGCAATGGAAATGGCAAATGCAAATAAATAAATGATTTCTGCAGCATTTGCAAATGTTGCATGCAACATACGTACTGCAGTCAAAGATCCTTTAAATTATTCGCAATTACACTAATTGCCCCGTAATCTTGTACTCACGGGCAGTGAGTACACGTACACAACATCCCAAACACCACCAAAGTGTGGAAATGCAAGAGTTAAGTATCTGATTTTGTATTCTGATTCTAAGTTTAGCGGAATTTCTCTTTTTCTGTTTTCTTTCGTTTATTGCAAATTTCGAATTGCAACGTGTTAATAGCGCTGAAAATTTTTTGGCTGCCAAAGCAATTAAGATACAAACTGTAGCTGTAACAGTATAGCAGCAATGGACAGGGGTTTCCACCAAAGATGGAATTTTTTAAGTCAACTTAATTCGATAAAATGTTAAATATTTATTAGACTGATGCAAAAAAAAAAACGCATTTTTGTAAATTCCGCAATTCCGCTCAAAAATATGAGGGCGATTTTATGAATTTTTATGAAGGTCCTTAGAAATCGCTTAACGTCAATTTATACGAAATCTCGGGTTGATTTCTTTTCGGTATAAATTATATAAAAAATTAGGCAATTTGATTGACACCCTGCTTCAGATTTGTGTGCATAATTGTGGGAGTTATAGCGTATCTTAAACTTAAGTACAAAATATGATAAACGGGATGTTATCAAAAATTGCTCCCTAATGCTATGCTAGATTCTTTTTTTAATTATTTGCATAGGGGAATGTCGTCAGGGTTGAGCCACTTTTGAACTTTCCTCTGTATCTTTTTTATATATTTGAGTATCACCAAATTTTTTGTCTTATTTAAAAGTTTGGACCTTTATCTGTAACATACCTTTAGGACAACTCGCTGCGATTTTGGAAAAAAAAGTTTTTGACCAAATTAAAAAAAAAAAGTAGTCAGTGTTGGGCCACCACCAAATATCGATGAAATATGTACTAAAATTGTGTGTAATGAATATGTATGAAACTTTTTATTGTTTTTCATTCGATTATACAAAATCAAATCGCAATTTGGGCATACATAGCAACTTTTTGTGAGATTGCACGACTCGCTTGCATTCAATGCAAGCGATTGAATTGCTTCGATTCAGTTTCGCGGGCATCGGTTCCAAGCATATAATGCAGAAGTTTTGATCCACATCTTCGTCTTCAGTGAGCGACCTCGTTTAGCCGGTGTTTTTTTTTTGCGTTCGATTTCTTCGCGTCCGATTTCGAACGTTTTTTTTTGGCGTTTTCGAAGAATTGCGCATCTGTTGCTTTTAACGTAACTCTTCGCAGATCTCTGGGGAGGTTAAGACCGTGATTTTTATCGGGCGGCGCCCCCGATTAGATTTCACTGTTGGCGCGGCCACTTATTTTTTGACGACAAGCGTGTTTTTCGATCGCTCAATACTACATGCGAACAGGTTAGGGAGTCGAATTTTCCCTTTGGGAACTTGTTAATGGTTCACCCCTTAATGGATATATATACTTACTTTTGCGGTGGCATTGTTTTTTTCCAATTTTTGAGTCGTTTTTCACCGCTATTAAAAAATTTTTTGAACTATCGAAAACAACACCAAGACACAAAAATTTTTACTGACAATCCCGGTGACAAGAAATGCTTAAAAAAGTTTTCTGGCATCGAGAACAATAGTTCGACGCAATAACATACTTAGATGGCAAAACTTGTCATACACGAGAAATAGCAGTGGCCCAACCCTGATAGCGGCCCAACCCTGACGACATTCCCCTACTGTTTGAAATGTCAAATTTAAAAAAAAAATATTGCATAGTTTCAGGGGGCGATTTTGAAACATGTTTTTCATATTTTGTACTGAAGTTTTAGATTGGTTATAACTTCTTCAATTTCAAGAATTTGCGGAAACTTCTTTGAGATGAATTTTATGAGCTTCAATTTTGTGTCCTTGGCACCTTAGGGTAGTAGAAACTGAGACAATGAGTACAACTAGTCGAAAAAACCACTTGAGATAATTTAGAATGATGTACTATATATGACGATCGGACATCAAATGCAATGGGAAAAAATCAAATTGCGTATTATTTAGAAGTCGAAAAAAAAACATTTTTTTCCTTATAAATCAGAACCGATAAGCTTTCAAAATGGGTGGCTTAAAGCGAACTTCTTTTTTTTTTTTTTTGTATTGGGATCGATACTATCTAATGGACAGTTTCTCCAGAACAAACCATCATCGGAGATAAAAAAAAAAAACGTTATCGTAGACAGTTGATTTAATCATCACGGCCGCAGATACTGGAATACAATTTTTCCGCGATTGAAAAAATTTGCTGGGGTGAGGCTAAATTATGTACATTAAAGTGGGTCGCTAAAAAAATTTTTCTGTTAACGATTGAAATATGTTCCCTGGTTTATTGTTAGACTAGCCACACATTATTTTGTTTCTGGTGAAAACTTTAGGTGAGGTAGAAATTTTTTTTTGGATTTGATTGTAGAAATAGTGACAAATTTTTGAATTTTGTCACCCATTTAACGTAGAGAATGAAGATATGCTGTTTTTGTATGATTTCAAACAAGTTTACTTTTAAAATACTAGGATACTTTCATGCTCTACTCAATGTTAAGAGATATGTACATATGTTTTGTTTTAAAAATTTTTACAAAGGCATATCATACTTTCAAGCCCTAAGTTAAATGATGAAACGTATGGAACTATTTGTCATTATTATTAAAATCAATGTACGGAGACAGAGGGCAAATTACGGAAAACTTTAAACGCAAAACTTAAAAACTTTTTATATTATATTTGGGGATTTTTTTTCGCGATATGTAGAAAGACGAGAAAGTTTTTTATACAAGTAGGTATTTTGTGTTAGGTCCAAAACAAAAAAATGCTTGCTTTAAAATAGTTTTCACCAGAGTCAAAATATTTTGTGAAAAGTCTAACGTTAAGCCAAGGAACATATTTCAGTTGGTGAACAGGAAACCATTTTTATATTTTGTATGGCGGTCAACCAACTTTAATGTACATCACAAAATCACTGTCGACTCTGTAGCAGTTTTGAGCACTTAAAGGGATTGCTGTCACTTTGAGGCAATGGCGGCTGCAACATTTTCATGCTATTTGAATTTATTAATTGGCTGACATGTCCATTAATTTAAATCATTGATTAAACTGTAAGCCAAAAGAAAAAAGGAACAACAGGAAATATTGCCAACATTGCGCAGAGATCTAAGTAAGCCAACTTTCACATACTTGTACATAAATGTGAATATGTACATGTACATAAGTATGTATTAACATGGGGAGTATGGTAAAAGAAAAAAGCACAAGAAAAATTGATTGGCAACAATTAACGTCGACATAATAAATTTTAAAAATCTGTCACATATATCTATCTATTTTTCGGATGGCAATTAAAATTTATTTAAAGTATTTATGTGTGTGTGTATTATATGTATATGTAGTGTTCTTAATAGTTAGAGGCATAGCAATGAGTCGATCTAGCCAATGTTGCCAATTATTAATTTAGTGTGATTCATTTAATGGCCTTTTGAAATGCAACGATCGTATCTCGCACAAAATTTGTTTTGGGCTTTACGATATTTTGGCAAACAGTAATTTTTTTTTTTCTGTGGTCTGTCTGTCCGAGAGTCTGTGTCTTTTGGAGCAAATAATTAATTAATTTTATAAGGTGACTAAAGGCTCGAAGGCAGCCAGCACCAATGGGTACATTGGCAATTGTGATTATTGCCATCATTGTTGGGTTGGGGGCTATGCTCATTGCATTTCAAATTCATGGCTGAACATTTTTGCAGACTTTTATTTTGCCAACAATTTGAGGTCTTATTAATTGTGGCACTAAAATATTTGGTATATTTAATTATTAATAATATTTATTAATGATTGAACGGGAGATTCACTCAAGTGTATAAGATTTTGTACCAATTATTATGCTGAAGGATTAATAGAACGCTAGAGAATGATTTGAATGCACACAAGATACATAGTATCATAAAAAAAAGTTCGAATGTACTTTCTAATGTTCCGTAAAGAAATGAAAAACATTATGTTACCAGAATTACAGAAAAACAAATTATAAAATATATAAAATGAAGGAACTTGATATTTTAGATGGTTCTTTAAAGAAAATTAATCAAATTATAAATTAGCACGGAATTAGGTGCATGCGATTACGGAGTTAGGTTCAACACAAAATTTTAGTCCGGAATTAAGGACAAATGCAGTGTTTCTAAAAGTATAAAGAATTATCATAACATAAGGATTATGATGCTCAAATTTAGCACTAATCGACTCCGGTTAAATCGATCCTTATGAAAAATTATATATCCGATCTCAAAATTGAGTTGTATGAATCGTTCTAGAAGTAGAGAGTACCTTAATATGCCGTAATTCGGTACACTTCCCTAAAATGGCAAATATTTTCTCGAAATGTAATAGTGTTCAATATTATTAAACAACTTAAGTTGGAACTTGTGATTGAGAACGAAATGTACAGTTCGACCACATGAAAGGCAAAGGTGAGAGGTTTTCAAATTGCTGAGTTTTTTTACATAGAGACAAATTCCGTCTGTTTAAATCAAAGGAACGCTACTGAATTTGTAGCTTTATTTTATTAAGGAGCATTACCTTTTTTTAGATGTACATTATGTACGATTTTCGTTAGTTTTCCATATACCTCAACGGTATAGAACTGCATTTTTCGAGATTTCAGTTTGAATTTTTCTAATTTTTTCAGAATTTCCAAAACTTTTCACTTGCTATATAAGATTGAGGATTAGACCTTGCAGCTTTTGAAACCTAATTTCATTCTGCAGATCCTAAAACAAATTGTTATTATTTGCCCGCAGGAACCAACATTATGAGCATTTTGGTGTCGTTTTTAAGCTGGATATCACGAAAATCTAATTTTGTTTTTTCATAAGACCCACAGGTCAGGAAAATCGGTTTCCAATAAGAATTGGGCATATTCGTTATTTTTGCTTAAATCAATATTAACGTTCATTCTTTTAAATCAAAATACAAATCACAAATCGAAAAAACATGTAGGTTAAATTGAAGCAAAAAACAATTTATAAAAAATGCCCTCAAGTTTCTAAGAATGCCAAAAATACAACAATACTAAAGCAATTAAGCGCTCTATGTCAATTTTAGCGCAAATTCAATGCAGAGAAACTCAAGCAATTAAAGGCGATTATTGTTTGGACCACCCAGTGGCATTGAGAGCAGCTTAGCAGCATTATTATTTTATTAAAATTATTTACTTTATTTCTTCGATTATTATATTTTTTAAACAATTAATGCTTTCACATACATATGTAACCACTTTAATATGATATTGAAAAGTGTGCAAAATTTTAAAAATTCGGATCACCTACGAGTACCTACAAAATCAGATTTTGTCATAACTTTTCGGGCTTAGAAAAAAACTTTCATTTACTGCATTGAAGCAAACATTAAACAAAACAATGCCAACTTGTCAAACAAATAACAAATGGTTTTTGAAATCTTGAAACTAATGCCATGAAAAATATCAATGCTAATTAAAACCTACAACGGTACAGTTTTTAACTTAAGTTGGCCTTAACGAAAAAAAAAAAAAGACAATAACAAAATATATTTTCTTTATTTATGACCAAAAATCAAATCAAATAAAACTGACAGAAAAAAAAAAAAATTGGTTAACAACTTTCAAAACCGCATCGATGCAGCTAATAAGCGCGGCGCAACAATGTACCGAGCGGCAAATCATAAAAGCAGCCAGTAGTCACCTTTGGGCGGTTTGCTTCCGTTAGTTTATCCACTTTGCATTTGCCGTCAACGGCGGTGTAGGCCCTGACCAGGGAGAAAAAAAAAAAATATGGAAAATATTTGAACTTCAAAGACAACCGTGCGTTGTTCGTTTGAAATATTTTTGAGCCTAAGCTATTATGCTACTAAATTTTTGTTTTCTTTTTAAGGCACAGAATATTGTTTTTTAATGTAAAACGGTAATAAAGTTCGATACTTAAATGAAAAGTTGGTGCACAAAACATTTTATGGCCTTAGATAATAATTTGAAGAAAGAACATAACTATCCACATCACAATATTACTAAAACTTTTTCGAATTTTTCACTCGTGAAACTACAAATCGATATTTTCAAATAAAAGTAAACCGTGAGCCAAAAAGTTAAATCATCATATCTCTGAAAATATTTAATGCACATCAATGAAATTTGATAAATGTTTGCAGAGCGCCGGGACAAATAAAGTTCACTAGGAAAATGAATGATGCCGCGCCCCTATAAAAACATTCATCACTAAAGAGATTTGGTACATATGTAAAATGAATCGGGACAAATAACATTCTTTGGAAAAATTGGTTATACCACGTCAACTTCGCAAGATAAGGTGAAGCAACGCAGACCGGAAAACATGAATATTTATAAGATTTTCAATTTAAAATTTGAGTGGTGGGAAAAAATGTCCTGTGCGATACGTCTCGTACGATAAAATCAAAAAAGAAGTACAAAACATTTTTGGGCAAAATCAAAACCATTTTTAAGAGACATCAATGCTCAACATTCTAAAATTAGTCACATTGAAATATTGCATCAAGTTACCCAGAAATCTGCGTTTAAATTGTTGTCGCGAAAACCACTTCTTTTTTGTCCCGTGCGAACGCCTTGGTTTTTTTGCAACTAACATGAAAACGAAAAATTGTCCAAAGGTCTAAGTGATTGTAAAAATAAAAATACGTTTTATTTGAGTTTTTTTTTTTTAAATAAAACCGACGCGACGGAAACGTGCGACACAATAAAAATACCTAATGTATAATATCCAGGCAAATCAGACCTTTTGCCAAAGGGTACTTCTACATAAAAATTTTGGCCGACAATTTTGTAGCCCAGGAAATTTCCTATAAGTGTAATTCTACTCAGAAAGGAAGGAAATACCATAATTTTAGGCACTATTTCTATTTTTTGCATTTTATTCCGGGAAGTAGGTAGTCTAAGCTCAGTTTTGGTCTTTTTTGTACTATTCTAAAACGGATCGGTCAAAAACATAAGATGCACGAATATCATGGCAATTTAAAAAAGATATGAGCTAGGGAGGCTAAGAAAATAATCTGTTTGTTAGGACCCAATTATTTATACTTCTCAAAAATATAAATTGTATCTTTAAGCTTCCAGGAGACTGAGACCAGGCACCTAAGAATTTTTTACAATTCAGTCAATAAATCGTCAGTACAACATTTAAACTAAATTATGGAGTTTCAGAGTAAAATGTGAATATTAATGTAACTATTAATACCTATAAAATATATTTTTCACGAAAATAGTAACCAGGGTCTTGAGAATCTGACTGGCCGTGATACTATCCCACACACAAAACATGGCATATCGACTAAAATATTCAGTATCTGAAATAAATGAGGTAACTTCACTTCAGCCATTATTTATTCATCGAAATTTTTAGATATTTTGAAATGCCAGGAGACTGAGAAAAAAAGTCGACTGACAACTATTGCTTACATATCTCGTTTCTATTTAAATTTTTTTTCAAAACTTCAATTTGGGAGAGAGACATGATAGGAGACTGAGAATTCCATACTTTAAAGTTAAATTTTTGTATGAAAAATCTTTGGGTATGCAATAATTTTCAGTATATTATTAGAAATAATATAGATATTTAGTTCTATTCCTAAATCAACGCATTACAAAAATATACAAAATAACGTGAACAGCAGAATATTTACTAGTGAGTAGCACCATCAATAACAAAATTCATACAAAGAATTTTGCTATTAAAGAAGAAGGATGCTTCCAAAAAATATATCTTTTAAAGAAATTCTGTTCTTCAAAATAATTGCTTTCCATAGATAATGGAATCGATACCAATCAAAAACTCCTGGACGGCAAAACCTAAAGCCTTAACATGTTTTCGAAGTTCCTTGATAAAACCTTGAAGAAAATATAAAAGTGTCATACCATCTTAATTGCAGCTTTCATTTATTCGGTAAATCTACCCAAAAGTCGTTGGCCCACAACATCAATATTTATTTGCTGCCCACATTTTCCGCTGCACCGTTGTTTTACCATTTGTTTGTTGGGATGTCGGTTGTCAAGTTGTTGTTGTTTTTGCTGTTGTTGTTGCTGTTGTTGTTGTATTTGTAGCTTTGTTCTAAATCGCTTTTCTCTCAACTAATTTTCGGTAGCCGTACTTTTCCGCGCTACCATTAGTTTCTTGTTGTTGCTGTTGTTGTATTTGTTACGTTTGTTTGTTTGTTTGCCCCGTCTGCGATTTAACGATTGACTGCCATATTTAAATATTTGTTGGGTTGTGTTAACCGTGAGTGCGAGTGCATTCTTGAGATGTCTTAATTTATAGATACTTACATACATATGTTGCCCAGCTATTACGCGTGTCTTCTTTCGATTGATTTCTTTAAAGTTTATTCTCTTTTGATCTTCACCATTGGTTTGAGAATGCGTTAAAAATTTTTTTTTTTTGTTTTTTTTTTTTTTGATTTTTCCGTTTTATTTGAACTTTTGATTAGATCCATTGATATTTGAGATGTTTGTGATATTCTCATTAGTTGACCAGTGGAAAAATGTTTTATGAAGCTATGTAAATACACGTATGAAGTAAATTCTATTTTTAGTAATTTTCTTAGGCCCGCATTCACAGTCATTAATTAACTAAAATGGTGTCCTGGTTTCAAATTAACAGTGTTTTGGTTAACTAAAACAATGAATAAGAGAAAAATATGGCAGCACAACTAAATTTGTGGGTTTTGTGAAAGCATGTTTATTTATCTATACATAGTTGGGAAACCAAATTAACAAAAACGATGGAAAACGGCAGGGCAGCAATGAAATTCCTGATCGCAAAATCTGTTCGAAATTCTTTGGCGTCATAATTTGGGAAAAAAGCAGGCGATTTTTAAAACCAACCAAAATATGTATTCCGAATTTCGTCAATATCTGCGTCGCTTTCGATATCAGACTCAAAATTTTCTATTTCTATTTTTTAAGTTTTCACAACACGTATTCTTCAGCTATTTCTTCAGCATCAGTTGATGGTTGACTAATGATTAACCAATGTAATTTCGGGGCTTAGCTGATGACTGCAAATAAATGTTTTTTGTTAAATCCTTGTCATTGCTAAACTAACTAATATGAATCCGAGCCTTAGAAGACTCACGGCGCACAGTGGTCTATAAGAGAGCGCTAGCCGGTCATAACTCCGAAAATTTTTGTATTAAAAGAAATATTTTTTTTGAGCCAATTTAAAGTTAAATATCTAGATAACATATTTCAAGTACCAGAATACCAAGAAATAATACCATTTTTGAGTTTTCGCATCTTAAACTTGATGAATTCAGAAAATGGTAATTTTTTACAAAAATCTTTTAAAAAATGTGCAAATTTAAATGAGTGTATCTTTAAAACTAAATAATTTTACCTCTTGAAACTTATGATGAGGATAATCTGATCTATTTGCTGAAGACTTGCTTACTTAGATGTTAGTTTCTTTTAATATAAAAAGGAAATCCGGATCATCACAAAAAAATCTCTAATTTCATTTCCTAAATTTACGAAATTGGCACTCTGTGGACTGTAACTAAAATGTTTTATGGAGTTGCAACGGCTAGATCATTTAAGTGTGTAATATGAGGTTCTCTGAAGGTTCTGCGCATTTATCTGACTCCCCCATCACTCCCCTTTGTGGACTACGATGAATTTTTCTTCAGCGATTTTTCTGTATTCTTGCAACGCTTGAGGTAAAACAATAAAATTCGATTTCTGATATAGTATTAGCAGCATCTATTTATTTGTTGAAAATGGGCGTGTTCGGGTCAAATAAAATATTTACGAAGTAATGGCGATTCCAAATTTTTGGTTATATGGGAGGTGGGCGTGTTCTTGACCCGATCACGTTCGATTTCATGAAGTGACCTAATGCTATCTATATTAACTCAGATATTTAATATTATTTTTGTACTTGAATTATTTACGAAGTTATAGTAATTTAAAATTTTTGGTTGTATAGGAGGTGGGCGTGTCCTTGACCCGAACAAAAATAATATTAAATATCTGAGATAATATAGATAGCATTAGGTCACTTCATGAAATCGAACGTGATCGGGTCAAGAACACGCCCACCTCCCATATAACCAAAAATTTGGAATCACCATAACTTCGTAAATATTTTAGGTATAACAATAATATTTAATATCTGAGTTAGTATTGATAGCATTAAGTCATTTGGTGAAAATGGGCATTATCGGGTCAAGGACACGCCCACGTGCTATATAACCAAAAATTTAAAATCGCTATAACTTCGTAAATGTTTCAAGTACAAAAATAATATTTAATATATGAGTTAGTATTGATAGCATTAAGTCATTTGATGAAAATAGGCGTGATCAAATCAAGGACAAGCCCACCTCCCATATAGGCCAAAATTTTGTCGTGATATAATCAATTTTTCATAAAATTGTCCGCCATTTTGTTTACAAAAAAGATGATACCGAATTCGTAATCAGCGACCTCAAAAACCCCTTTAGCCACAATTTTGTCGTGATATAATAAATTATTTAGAAAATTGTCTGCCATTTTGGATCCGCCATTTTGTTTACAAAAAAGACGATACCGAATTCGAAATCAGCAACCTCAAAAACTCACTTAACCAAAATTTTGTCGTGATATAATTAATTTTTAAGAAAATTGCCCACCATTTTGGATCTGCCATTTTGTTTACAAAAAAGATGATACCCAATTCGAAATCACCGACCTCAAAAAACACCTAAGCCACAAAGTTGTTGTGATATAGTCAATTTTTAAGAAAATTGTCCGACATTTTGGATCCGCCATTTTGTTTACAAAAAAAAAATGATACCAAATTCAAAATCAGCAACCTCAAAAACCCCCTTAACCACAATTTTGTCGTGATATTATTAATTTTTAAGATAATTGTCCGACATTTTGGATCCGCCATTTTGATTTTTAGAAAATCGTTTTCAGATTTAGAGTCAGCGACCCCCCAAAACATAGAAACTGATATTTTTTTATTAGAAATAACCAGGAAAGAGTTATGACCAGCTAGAATAGCATTCTAGACCACTGTGCGGCGTGCCTTAACCCGTTTTAAATCGAACGTCGTAGCAAATCAAATTTATTTACAGATTCTGTTTACTTATCATTCAAATGATGTATAAAAAACTTTCGCTCGTGACTAAATTTTGAGATAACCCTTTTTCTAGTTGGGCCATTTTCCCATATAAAAAAAAATTTTTTTTTTAACTACAATAAACAAAAATCAAAATAAACACATTCGATGTATTTTGTGATGCTGAACGCGAATCCGACCTCATAATTGCTCTATCGTGTATAGTTTTTGAGATATTTTAACCTAAAAACAAAAAAAAATAGTTTTTTGCCATTTTTAGAAGCTATGTAACTATTTACCGTATCATTTGTTCGGACAAGAGGGCGTAGCACCTCCCATATAAGCAAAAGTTTCAAAATGCTATACTGGAAGAATTTTTTGAGACAGTCCAACTAAATTTCACTCAAATACTGAGGACTATAAGTGCAAGCTCTGAGCAAAAACTGGTTGAACTAGGACAAGAGGGCTTGGCACCTCCCATATAATCAAAATTTTCAAAATATTGCAATGTAGGGTATTTAATGCTTGGCCATGCAAAAGGTTACACCCTAACTATTTGCATTTGCATTTCATTCCATATGTGGCTTCGTCGTCTATGTACGAAATTACATACTTCATTTGTGTTATATATCCATGTATGTTTGTATATACGAACTATCATAATAAGATTTAGTAAGCTTAAAGTGTATTTAACAAGAAAAAGTTGAACTTAAGACCCTAATTACATGCTTAAACTTGATGATGCAAAATGCAATCATTGTAATCATATAAATACTCGAAAGGTAACTCGAAAAGGTAATTTAACAAGAACAAAAAAAGAGACACACCTTAATACAACAAACATTTATCTTACCAACAGTCAAGTTAAGTATTTAAAGAGCGCCGACTTTGCGCTTTCCCCCTCCCGCCCCCTTCATTTCCCCTCTTATGTTGCACGCATGCTCGTTTCGATTGCTGGTGGTCTAGAAAAATTGCAGCTCATGGTATTAATGTTGTTTCTGTATACTGCTTGTGATTATTATTGCCGCTGCTTTCGCAATTTTGGGTGTTCCACATTTATAAGCGTTTGTAAAAATTATTGTTTGAGATTTCATATTTTGAAGACTTATGAGGTGATTTCTGGCTGCTTCAAAAATTTACTCTAAGCCTCGCTGTAAATCAAGTGATTTACCATATAAAAAAAATCCACATCTGACGAGATTTATTTTAAATCTTCGTATAAATCTCGCTAAAGCCAATTTTGGCTATTTTTGATCAAGTGGCAGCATTTAACTTTAACAATTGACATTAAGGGCCGATTTCACAATGTTCAGTTAAGCCTTAACTGAAAATTTTATTTATCTGTTAATTTTTAACTGGAGATTGTGAAAACGGCCCTAAATGTAATTTAAAAAAAGCAAATGAATGATTAATATAACAAAAAAAAAAAAAAAAAGACCTTCAATTTTCCCGCTTATAACTTAAACCGTCAAAAATCAATCTCTTGCTGCCAGTGGGAACGGGTATGGTTTAACGTCTTAATTTATAAATCTCGTCACAGGTAAATCTATGGTGAAACGTTGTTTTAGACAAATTAAACTTTTAAAAATTTACTAATTTTTTATTAAAATCCACCCCAATATTGAGAATACAATTGCATTACCAATGAGGCAGTTTCGTTTGATAACCCTTTAGGGTGACAATGCAGCATTTTTTGTTGGAGAAAAAAAAAAGTAAATCCTTAGTATGTGCTATACAAAAACAACCAAATAAAAAAGTGTTGTATGGAATTTTCTTGTTTTGTTTCGAGAGTAAGTACCTCAAACACGACGATTGAAGCTTAACTGCATCTGCGCAAATGTTTTGCTGCGTGCAAACTGTGCTGCAACAAAAGCTGCCTGCTTGCAGTCGATGCTTTGAGATCGATGCTGATGTTGATGCTGTTGCTGTTGCTTTTGCTGATCTTCAAGTCAAGTCTAAGGTTTCGTCTGCTTATTAAGCTGGCTTTTTTGCTCTTGTTGTTGCTGTTTTTGTTGTTGTTGTTGTTGTTGTTGCACATGCGACTGAGCGCCATCTCGTTTAATGCCTTTAAGGCGTGACCATAGTATTTTATAATGTGAATTGATCAAAGGATGCCGCCACTTTTTATCTTGACCGACCGCCGCCGATGAGTCAATGTGCTGCATGCAGTAAAGCAGCAACAACAGCATCGTCATGATCATCATCATCAGCTGAAGCTGCAGCAGCAGCATCATCATCAATGGCAGTTGCAGCTTTTTGAAAGCACATAGCAAGCAATAAAAAGCAGAGAGGGGTTAAAAAGTTAACCAAATCGATTTGTTGGCTATGCACTTGCTTAGGTTTTCTTTTTTAGAGTTTTGGTTTTATTAATTCGATTCCAGTTGGTGTTTTTTTTTTTTTTTCTTTTTTTGTGAAGAAACTCCTTATTCAGCGAGATTCTATAAAAGATGCTGTATAACGAATGCATTTTTATTTTCTTTTAAAAATGCAAATTAATTAAGTGGAAGTAAAGTTTGACTATGGATTAACTTGAATTTAAGAGTCGTCTATAAAAGATTTTCGAAAAAAAGGAATTGCAGACCCACTTATTGTTCGGTTTTGTCTATAAAGAGCGTTCACTCAGGAATATTTTTTACTTTTTAATGTCTTAAATATTTATGAAATGTTCCTCCTAAAGGGCTTTATTAATTCACTGCTGTCCGGGTTTTCGACCCCCTCCATTCCAGCTGCGGAAGCCTTTGAGGACGACACATTGGCTTTGTCTGTTGGTCTGGCCAAACATTAAATGCCTTAGACTGCAGTATCTCGAAAATTTTGCTTATATGGAAGGTGCTACGCCCTCTTGTCCGAGTTTACCCAGTTTTTGCTCAGAGCTTACATTTATGGCCCTTAGTGCTTAGGTGAAATTTAGATGGATTATCTCAAAAAACTCTTTCAGTATAGCATTTTGAATCTTTTGGTTATATGGGATGTGTCACGCCGATTTGTCCGATTTCGCCCTGTATTTATTGTTCTTATTATCTGAGTGAAATGTGGTTGGATTATCTCAAAAAACACTTTTAGTATAGCATTTTGAGACTTTTGCTTATATGGGAGGTGCCACGCCATCTTGTCCGAATTCGTCTTGTTTTTGCCCAAAGCTTGCACTATCTATTCCTAGTATGTATATGTATTTTGGTTGTATTGTCGTGAAAAATACTACTAAAGTTACATTTTCACGTGGTAGGCGTGTTTCGCTGACCGATTTCGGTCATTTTCAATCCCTCGAGCTAATTTTGACGACGAAGGTAGACTACCAAATTCCATTGAATTGCTTTGCTCAGTTTTCCCAAAATATGTATTTCCACGCACAGCAAACCGGCCAGCCAACTTTTTAATGTACATACTTTAAGACTATTAAAAACGGAACACACAATTTCGAAACGAAAGTTGACTTAATTAATACATGCAATAAAATAAAAAAAAAAATTAAAAATTCCAAAAATCAACAACAAAATACGGGCAAATCAGCAAAAATTTGTCACGCATCTCGACAAATTTGAGCACAAGTCAATTAATTCAATTCAATTCAATTTTATTTAACCAATTTTTACAATAATATACAATACTATGGTTATTTTAATATACATTTTGGTAGTTCAGTGTTACTTCTCAGCACTAAAATTATTGTAGCATTGATTACGATACAAATATATAAAAATTTAACAATATTAGAGGCAGAGGAAAAATTAATACAAAAAAACCTCAAAAAATTTTATTTACAAACTTAAAACTAAAGTACAAATGCGCCCGCACATATGTACGTTATTACTATGTAATAAATTTAAATTTTATAAGTTAACAACTTATGAAAAATTAAAACTTGTTATCAAAATATTTTCTGAATTCGCACAACTTTGAATAAATCTTTCTTTATTATTCGCTATATAAGTACTTATTACATTTATATTAGTAAATTGATGGAGGTTTCTGGTAGAGAAGTGTCTAGGTAGATTAGTTATCATTTTTAATATTTTATTTTGCATAACTTGCAATTTTTTGAAATGACATGCAGAAGCGTTAGCCCATACTGGTGACGCGTATGTAAGGGTCGGAAGAAAAATAATTTTGTAAATCATTAATTTATTTTCTAAGCTTAAGTATGACCTACGATTAATCATAGGGTACAAGCTTTTAATGAGTCTATCAGATTTGCTTATTCTATAAGTTATATGCGATTTAAAAGTTAATGTTTTATCAAGAACCAACCCTAAGTACTTTAGTTCAGAACTCCATTGGATTTCAATATTGCCAAAGAAAATATTTCTATGTGGTAAATTATGGCTAGCTCTTTTTTTAGTAAAAAACATTGCTTGTGACTTAGCTGAATTTATTTTAATTTTCCATTTGAGAAAATATTTGTTTAGCCTATTAAGATTAATCTCTATATTGGCTATTGTGTCGCAGACAGAATTATGAGAAGCATAAATACAGGTATCATCAGCAAAGAGCGCCAGATCAGTATTATTCGATTTAGGAATATCCGAAATATATATAGAATATAGCAGAGGCCCTAGGACAGATCCTTGCGGAACTCCGGCTGCTATATCAAAAACTTCAGATACCGTGTTACCTAGATGCACGCTAAATTTACGGTTTTCAAGAAAACTTTGCACAATTTTGCATAAATAATGTGGTATTGAAAAATTTTTCATTTTGTAAATGAGACCAGCCTGCCATACGCAGTCAAATGCTTTTTCTATGTCTAAGGCTACAACAGCAGAAGACATGCCCACACTAAATTTATCTTTAATAAACTGAGTAAGACGCCATAATTGATGATTCGTAGAGTGTCCCGATCTAAAACCAAATTGTTCATTTGGAATCAGACCGAGATCACTTACACTTTCGTCAATTTTATTTTTAATTATTTTTTCAAATATTTTGCTCATAGAGCTTAAGAGACTAATTGGCCGATAATTTGTAACCTCAGAAATATCTTTACCAGGTTTTGGTATAGCAATAACTTTAGCGTGCTTCCAATTAAGAGGAAAATAACCTAAGCGAAAGCAATTATTATAAATATTAGTAAGGAACTTAATTCCAGTGAATGGAAGGTGTTTTAGGTGAACATTAGATATTTTGTCTAGGCCAGACGCTTTTCGTATTTTAAGACGTTTAATATAAAATAGAACTGATTTAGGATCAATAATTGGTAGGTGGTGCACATTCGCTTCTGCTTCCAAAGCGTGGAGGCCATTAGCCACTAGTGCAATTGTTTCTGGATCAGAAAGATGCATAGTGGTCATATGTGCGTTGCAAAAATGCGTGCCAAGTGCACTAACTTTTTCGTGCCTTGTAATAGCAGTATATCCGTTTGCTTTTAGCGCCGGAACAGAAAAATATTTGTTTTTAAATACTGTTGCAAGCTTCCAAAACTTCCTAGAACCTTTATCTAAATTTTTTAAGCAATTATTGAATGATTCATTCCTTAATCTTTCTAGCGCTTTCTTTATGCTAAAGTTCAGAAGATCCAGCTTGTCCTTTAAAAGGGTAAGCCGACTTCTTTGCCATTGTCTACGGATGACTTTTCGCTCTCTAATCATGTTTTTAATATGTTGTGAAATTTTTGGTTTACTTGCTCTGCAAGTAATTTTTGGAACAGCTACGTCAAACGCTGTTTTAATTGCAGAGTTCAAAAAATAAATTTTATCATTAATTTCGTCAATAGAAGTAGCATCCAGTGGAAAAGAAGAAGAGTTCAAGGAACTAACAATGTGTGTTTTATACAGTGACCAATTGGCATTTTTTAAATCAAAATATACATAAGGATTTTGAACGGCCTGACGGTTAATATTAAAGAAAACAGGTCTGTGATCAGAGCTTAAAGAATCGGAACAAATTGGTTGGCTACAAATAGAGGAACAATTAGTTAATAATATGTCCAACACTGATGGAGAACCTCGTGCAGCGCTTGGTATGTGAGTAGGATCAGGAGGAAACAAAATTGAAAAATTGCCTCTAATGTAACTGGAATAAAGCAAATCACCCCACTTATTTTTCCTAGAACAGCCCCAATAGCTATGACGTGCATTTAAGTCACCACAAATCAAAAAATCATCGCTACAACGCAGTAGCTTGTTTAAATCGTTAATAAATTTCGTAGACTTTACCGAATCATACGCTCCACCAGGAAAATAGATGGCTGTTAATGTAACACTTCTGTTATTAATCAATTTAATTTTTATAGATAAAGCTTCAATAATTTCAAGATTCATAAGAGGACAGAGCTCATGCTCAATACCTTTTTTAATGACTATAGAAACTCCTCCACCTCTTACAAAAGATCTGTCAAGTCTATAAATAAAAAAGTCTTGATGCTTAAAACTAATATTAGGTGAAAGCCATGTTTCACAAAGTAAGGCAATATCAATATTATTTGAAGAAACAAAATTGAAAAAATCTAATTTTTTATTTACAATGCTGCGACAATTCCATAAAAAACATTTTAGGTTAGACATGGTTATAAGCATATTTAGTAACAACACTAGCAATTGCCATAATTTGAGCCTCTTTGGAGCGCGCAGATCGAAGGTTTTGTAATAACTCTTTTGTTATCTCAATTAATTCGTTGGAAGAAAACAGTTCTTCAGCTAAGTTAGCACTTTCTTTACCTTGCATAGCAATACTTGCATAACTAATATTAGGCACCGCAGAGTGTATGTTTACATTACCAACTTTATGAGACCGAACCTGAGGTTGATGAGATGCTTGTGTTGTTGGCTTATTGCTAATTTGAAGTCTCTGCCTTGATTTAGTTTTTAAATTATGCACGAGATTCACATACTCCAACTTTTTGCGACAAACTGGATCTGATGATTTGTGATTTTCGCCACAATTAGAGCACTTGATAACAGAGGTATCAATGCACGTTGAAGATAAATGGTTACCACCACATGAATGACATTTTGGAAGAAGATGACAGTTCATCTCCCCATGCCCAAACATTTGACAACGATAACATTGCGTTACTGATGAAGGTTTCTTTCTCCAATGACTCCACTGAACAATAGTTTGAAAAAGCGCTTTGCATTTTTTCAATTCAGAGAACTGAATGCTTCCTTTGATGAACAGCACAAGGTAGTTAGTCTGGTCATCAAAACGTTTGTTTTTTAACCTAATAGCTTTTACTTCAATGCATTTAAAATTGTTATTGTGAAGCTCAGCGTAAACATCAGATATTGGCATATCATGAAGTCCAGAGAGAACATACTTCAATGGACGACTTGCTTTTTTAGTAAAAGAGAAAAATTCACTGTTGTTTTTCGTTAAGGTCGAAACGACATCATTGTAGTCTTTCTCATTTTGCAAAAAAATTTTAATGCCGATAGACATCAGTTTTACATTATATTTTGTTATTTGTAATTTCTGCAGTAACTCCCGTAAAGAAGACAAAGTCACATTTTTCACTACTATTGGCGATATGCGCACCTGGCTTTGAGTTGAACTCGATTGAATGTTGTCATCAGTGACGTCAGTGTCATCGCAAAGCATTGAAAACCGGTTTGCTGACAATTTTTTGTCCATAATTGTTGTTGTTGTTGTCTCTTTTCGCGAGAGATCAAAAGAATCAACTCCCTCTACGACGGAGAGAGAGTTGCCGCGCCTACGTTTACGATTATGCTCTTCAAAGCTCATGCAGAGTAGTCAGTGGACCGCACGTGTGCACTGTTCGAACACTCTGACGCAACTGCACAAGTCAATTAATTTTGAAAACTAACACCCCTAGGAAAAGAAAATGAGAAAAATGCAGCCGAAAAAAGGATGCATGACTGCAGAAAATGTTGCACTCATAGCAAATTTGATAATGTACAAAATGATGCATTGCAAAAGTGTTATTGTCATGCAGACTTAAGTCAAATTCACACTCTGTTAACTCAAATATATCATTCATCCATTCTTTGGATTGTATGTGTCATCTCAGGAGTGTCAAAGTAATGAAGTACATTTTTATTTTAATCACTTCACACTTCAGTCCAAAATGATGATGAATAAACAATTTGTGTAAATTTCAAAAAAAATTTGGGTCGTTTGGTCGGGTAGCATCTGCTGAAGTCTCCTCAATGTTTTATGATTTCATGCTGACAATCAATGTGGCCATTGTTTTCTTTTTCGGTGTCTTATAATCATCGTTTATGACAGTATTGCCAATGATATTGGCTCGGGTAATGTGTTAATTTTTTGCCTGCATCAATACAATTTCAATTAAGTGTAACTGGGTTCGTTAATTGAGTGCCAATGAGTGTCAACAACCACTTCAGTTGACATTATGTAGCAGCCAGCAGTAGTAGCAAAATGTTTTACGGGGAGGTCGAAAACTATCAATTCGTTGTGGTTCTAGATTTTTGTGAAAAAGTTAAATGCATTTTGATTGAGTTGCCTACAATTGATTCGAGTTTCTTTGTGTTGTAGAATTTTAAATGTGATAAATCATATTCCAGAAACAATGTACATTTTATATATATATGTATATTAGACTGGTTCAAATGTTTATGAAAAAACAAAAATTGCTTGGAAATGCGCTCCCACGGCACCAAAATAGATATTCCATTTCGTATCTTTATTTTGAAATGAATCAAATTTTGGATGGTGCTTATTTACATCAAAGAAAATATTTTGGTGCTTTGGAAGCGCAATTCCAAGTATTTTTAAAATTTTGGACCACCCTAATGTACATACATAAGGGTGTTTCAATAAATCGAAAAATTTTTTACACACTAAACGGTAAGTTTATGGAGAGAAAAACATTTATGGGTTATTCAAATAAAAATGTTCCTTTTAATGATACTTAGCCTGTCCAAACATTAAATGCTCTACACTGCAGTATTTTGAAAATTTTGTTATAACGGGAGAAGCAACGACTACTTCTAAGAATTCCCAAAGCTTTTGCTCAGATCTTGCACTTACTGTTCTTAGTGTCTAATTGAAATTTGGTTGCATTATCTCAAAAATTGTTTTCAGTATAGCATTTTGGATCTTTTACTTAAATGGGAGGTGTCACGCCCTCTTCTCCGAGTTTGTTTAGTTTTTGCTCAGAGCTTGCATTTACAACAGTGTTTTAGTGAAATTTGATTGGATTATCTCAAATAACGCTTTCAGTATAGCATATTGAAACTTTTGCTTATATGGGAGGTGCCACGGCCTCTTGTCCGAATTAACCTTGTTTTCGCTCAGAGCTTGTATTTACTATCCCTAGTAATTATGTGTATTCTACTTGCGTTATCGCAAATAATGCTCTTAATATTGGTTATTGAACACATTATTTGTATGGGCGGTAGGAATGTCTGTTGACTGATTTCGCTCATTTTCAACCGCACGAGCTAACTCTGACGACAGAGGCAGAGTAACAAATTTCATTGAATCATCTTACTCAGTTTTCTCAAAAACTGTATTTTCACGCACAGACTGCCAGCCAGCCACACGGACATGGCTGTATCGACTCAGGAGATGACGCTGATCAAGAATACATATACTTTTCCGTACCTGCCACGCCTCCTTCTATGCGTTACAAACGAGAGGACAAAGTGAATATACCTTGGGTGTAGGGTATAAAAATTGAATTTATGCTTATAAATCGTACAAATACTGGGGATAATCGACAAGGTCACGAAGCTTCGGGGAGATGATAGAGGTGGCCTAGACGAAGAATAACTTACGCCTAAAGAGGGGGTCTTATGTATACCCATCATATTAAACAGTTCCTCAGAAACGTTAGGGTGTACAAAACAAAATTTTTTTATCAAACGAGTCAGAAAATCAGTGTTAGCCCTATAACTCCTAAGGGCACGTTTAAGACCCCCCAGGTAAAAATGTTTGTTAGTTTAGGCCACTTCTATCACTTCCCAGAAGTTTCAGAAGCTTATGCAATGCACCCTATACAATATTTATTTAAAAACATTGAATATTATGGGTTTCACGTTCCAAAAGGGTCAATTGTTATTTATCAAATGACTTGAATCGATGTTAATATCGCAATTTGATATATTAAACCGATTTTTTCTAACCACTTAAACCTTATTTGACGTTTCAATTCGATGGAAGTGAAACAAAAGTTCTGGTAACTGAGTCATTGTCATGAGTGTCACGTAGTAAAAATGATTAGTTTATAATTTAAACATGCAGTAAATACTTATAAGCATAATTTACATTGTTTTTAAATAACCTTTCAAATCTGATCAGCTACTTTTTTGTAAATAAAAACTTTTCTTGCAAAAATTCACGCAAAATGACAAGTGTCACTTTATTTATAAAACTAAAATTTTTCAAATTAAAAACTTTTCACTTATAATTAAAAAAAAAAAAACAATTTTGTACCCAGAGTACTATTTTGAGGTTGTATAATTGCAACGAACTTTTTTTTGCTAGTTTATTTGAAAGATATAAATTAAATCTTTTTTTACTACGTGTTAAAAATTAATCAATTTCTTGTATAATTAGTTTTCCACTTAATTATAGAAAAAGAATTCTTAACGTGGTATTACCAATTCACTGCATTTTAAGCTATGAATGGATATGAGAAAGATATTAAACTCGTAGATAAGTAATTTCTTTTTAACTTCATAATTATTTTTGCTAATAATATTTGTCTTGCCTTTTAACCTTATGCCTCTCGCTGATAATTCACTTAACGTGTTTTAGCGAATTTTACCTGGTACTGCATGCAGTTATTGCCGTAATTCGTTTACCGTTGCTATGGTCATAGTAAAAATGAAAATGTATAAATGCAATGCAAGTAGCACACTCAACTATCCGTTACTTGGCTGTATTTATTGTTTTTATGACGTTTTTGAATGACAGTCTTCTAAATAGAATTTGATTAGCTGATGTTAAGGGCGCTCACTTATGTATGTATATTGTATACAACAATGATGATTATGCAGGTGTTTCTGGAGCATGAATTAGGGTGGGCGCTAGAGAACCAAAGGATTTTTTTTATTGAAAGTTCAGCCAAAATGTTATGCAGTAGAAAGAGCTAAAAGTCATCGCAAAGGATAGCGACAAATGCATGGAGAAAAAAAAAATAGCTCTTACTACTTTATTTCTCGTAAACTTTACTAGAATTTCAAGTCAATATAGTGATAAATCCCCAATAAAATTGATTTTATCTAATTGTTTTAGTATATTCAGAATTATTGAATCTCCTTACAGTATCGTTATTTCGATAAAAAAATTTAAACGATACTTCCCTTAACTACTGTAAAGTTCGAACAAAAACAAGAAAGAAGCGAACAGATCGCACTACACAGCAAATAGTTTGGGTGTAAAATTCAAACCAAATTGGAATGAATTCAAATCCACACCGAATTTGGTATAAAATTTATGGTACAACTTGGTATACAAACCGTTTATACTTGTTAGTATAAAATTTATACAAATCAATATACAAATAGGCAAATGAAATCGGTTCACCTAAGGAAGAATAATAAAAGCTTTTTGTGTTTTTTATCGACCAAGGAAGGGTAAAAAAAACTTTTTTCTTTATAGTCAAATCTTATAGTCAAATAGAAATGGTCGAATTTTGGCCACAAAGCGAACTCTAGTAAAGTATTAATACAATTTACTCTATTTTGGTTTAAATTTAATAGTATCACCACACAAAAATCTTTTATACTATTTTTGTATAAATTTTATATAGAAGTTCATATGAAAGTATTTTATATAAAATTCATATTGTGCTATATAAACCAATTTTACATAATTTTCGAATAAATATTTCGGAATTAAAGAATGATATTGATACTTCCGCAGTATAAATAATATAATAAAAAAACATCTTACAATAATAACATGTGTTTTTTCATTTTAACAGAAACAAATTTCATAAATTACATAAAAAACTTTCAATTACATATTTCTTTGAAGCATAAATGTACATTTTGTTATTTTTCTCTAACATCGTTTTGTAATGAGAAAATTGTTAAAGTTCATGATAAATTAGTTTTGGTAATAGAAACAATTTTAACGAATTATGGAATTTATACTTCCAATAACTGAAGTGGAAATGGGTTTAAAAAAGTTTTTTTTTTCGCAGATATCCCGCTATTGCTTTCAGTTTTGGTCGGGGCTCCAATTTATATTGTTTTCAACTTATATGCGATGGTGAACTGAGAAATACATTTAACTTCCAAATAGCTGTTCTCTTTGGCGACGGAGATGCTCTGCTTGTTACGCATATATGCTGCTAAACACACTAATGTGACAATGGACTCTTTGATGTTCTGCGAAACCACACAGTCTTTTTATTTTACACATAATAAGCATTTATGCTTTATTTTCTAACGCTACGTTCCTTTCAAGTTATTTATTTTTAACAATTTTCACTCCAAGCTGCTGCGCAAAATGATGTTTCCACAAATGCTAAATTTTGTGTATGATAGGATGTTTTGACCTTTTTGACAAAAGTTTTTATACAATCATGGTATAAAATTTATAGTTTATAACAATTTTGGTTTAGAAGTTACATTTTTTTGGTTTAGAATAACTTTATTGAAAAAAATTATGAATTATATAAAAAATTGGAATACATAAGTTTATATAAACATGTAGTGTAAATAAGTTTTTACTTTATTCCTTAACATTTTGCATTTTCGAACCGGGGTTCGTCCTTGTGGTAGGTTGAATAATATTATTTTGACATACAATTACACACTTGTTAGACATCTATACCACTGACTTATATGATGAAAATCTATAAAATTTGTATATTAAGCAAATGCCTGTCCAAACATAAATATTTTAACTTGAATTATAAATTAAAAATGGTTGTAGTACAATACATTTTTCGTATAGGTATGTAGACAATTTAAAATAAATCTAACTTTATTTCACTGTATTTTATTTGTAAATATTACTTTACGGAATCATCAAAAAGTTCATATGTTTGAGTATTTATGTTTGAAATTTAGTGTCAATTACTTTAATTTTTTTACCACTCGAGTGGAATTAAAATTATGACACTCATTTTGTCTCCGAGTGGAGACTTTATATTGATCCTATGCTCCACCTAAGAGTTCCAGGAGAATACTTATATATTTAATCGTTTCTTCATTTGTCAAAATTTCAGTGCTAGTATTTATTGCTAAAAAAAATTAATTGTTTTTGTTCTTTTTTTTTCAAAATTTTTTCGACTTCAAACACAAATTAATACACTAAATGTTTTCACCTTGAAAAATTAAAAAAAAAAACAATTTTTATATGAACTTAATAAATAAAACCTAATGATCTGAAAAACTTCTAATGCTAAATATTAAATTAACAGCGTTGAATTGTTAATTTACTTAATTAAATTCCATTAAATGAAACAAGCAAATGCAAAAATAAATAAAAAAAAACAAAAAAACCAAAAAATCAACAAAAGTGTAGGTAGGTAGGTCGGTATGTCATTAATGACAAATAAAAACCACAAACAAATTACGAGTATAACGAAAATATAATGATAACCAAATGAATGCTACTTAAATGTTGGCATTTACTGTATTAATTGTTACAAAAAACCACAAAAAAACAACAGCAACAACAACACCGGTAGTGAACGACAACATATATATGTACAAACATACATATATATAAAGTTACCAAACTACCAGCTGCACCCTGTGCTCAATTGTTATTTGTTTCTAAATAACCATTTTGAAAACCATTAGAAAATTACACATTCATTATGTCATTAAATACAATAAAAACAACAAATAAATGCACACATATATATATACATATATGCGTATAAACATTTTCATCAAATTATAATGAATATACATTACAAAAAAAAAAAAATACGTGGTAGATATGTATAACAACAGAAGTCATTGTACACAAATTAAAAAGCATTTTATATGTATGTAGTTGCTTAACTGACATATTCAATGAGTGTCTAAATGATGAATTGTCCATTCACCCAAGTTGATTTCCATATGTCAATAAGTTAGACACCAAGTCAAAAAAATAAAAAAAAAATAGGTTGGTAATTTCTGTCCAACCACAATTGACCGTTAAATAAATGAGAAATTAAAAAAAAGCTCTTTGAAAAAAGTCTTTAGACGCGCACTTTACAATTTCCTTTAAACTTAGAGCTGGATATCTTTTACTTAAAAGACACAGTTCTAAATACTATTAATGTTTTGTCTTCTACGAAATAAAGCTAATATGCTATGATGCTAAAAAGCAATGATGCTACTTCTTTGGAAAATCGTACGTTATATACCAAAGACAACATTTTTGAACTAGCTTATATTTTGCCAGAAACACTGTAAATCAGAACCAACGAAATTCAAAATAATTTGGAATCAATTTTGATGATCCACAGGAAAAAAAATTCCATCTTCTAAGGCTAAAAATCCGGGTTTTTGCAGTTCCAAAGTATATGGATTGTTTTGAATAAAAAGACACCCCGATCATCGGACAATTATAGAATTCACTGAGTTATATCAATTTGAATTTGTTAATTGAAAATCTCAAGTTCGTCTTTACTTATCAAAATGTAAAGCTTAAGAAATCTTACGGAGCTTTCCTAAAATATGGAGAACAACACAATCTTGTTAAAATACTTAACAAAATAATCTCCTCTTATATGAACCAGGTTTTCAGAAATATTTTTTTTTCATTTTTAATAACCAAATATAGTGGAATATATTCCTAGACGTATGAAATGAAACTCCCAATAGGTGAACAAAAAACTTTCGACCCGAGAGGGTGTCAGGAGGTCGTTTTATCTGAAAGTTTTGGGAAAATCGAGATTAAAAAATGAAAAACGCTAAGTTTTGGGTAAAAACCGTGTTTTTTGGCGGGATGCGAAATTTAGAGTTTTTCGTTTTTTGCACGACATGGGGGGCTTAAATTAAAAAAAACATCATAAACAAGTCGATTTATTTTTCGTCAAGGAATTTGCTTGAATTTTAGGACCTGTTATGTGGGCGTAAAGAGCCATTTAGACTTTTTCCCTTTCTTTTTTTCCTTTCCTTTACTCATAATAAGTAGGGGAAGAGTGCCGTGTGTGGGTACCTTTTTCTTTTCGACTCATAACTTTTGACCAAATGTATATTATGCAGACATATAAGTATCAACGGAAATCTAGAGACCTTAACTAACTACTGATGAATAAAGTAAATTGATTTAGGCGGTTGGAAAAATTATATCAAAAAAATAGAGAAGTGATCATTTTTGACAAAAAAAACTTTTTGCTTCGGTTGTGGGCACCCTTAGAAAAGCGGCTAAAAATTAGAAAATATGAAGTAAAACGCAATCGAATGGAGAAGAAAGCAAAATTAATTTTTTTTGGAAACATTGACTCACACAAATTCAACAAATTCCGCTCAACGGCTTCAACAAAATCAGCGTCACTGAAAACGTCAGCATCGAATGGCATCATGCCTGTTGCCCTGAAACTAGACTTGATTGTCTTCGACGTCAATGCCAAGTTAATTGTTTTGCAGACTAAGCCGGCTAGGTGACGTAATTTCTGTTCCTTGTTGACATTCCTCTTTTGCCAAGCATGCATTTTTTATACAAATCCATGCCAGTCATCTACTCTTTGATCCACTTGTCTGGAAACTCAATACGGAGATTTTTTGCACCCACACTTAACAAAAACAAATTTTTTTCTGCGATATCTTTAAAGGGCCTATTGGGCCATTCCACTTAAAAAGCGTAAAAAGGCATAAGAACACCAGTTAAAAAAGAGGGGTGCCCATACCCGATCCAATTCGGGGCCCACACTCGACTTTGACAGCCACTTTGAAAAGCAATGAGCACATTGTGTTGTGTGGACATTTTGGTTGCATTCGGTTTTGAATCATAAAATATGTATAATAAATTTACTGCATAAATGTAGATTGAATTCAGCTTTTCGATTAATTCACTTCGATTTATCGCACTGAGAAAATGATAAAAAAAACATTTAGTGTTGACTTTTACTTATTTAAAAATTATTTTCTTCTGAGCACAAAGCAAATGCATCTATTTGCTCCGATAAATGCACAAAAACTTCGTGCTTTCATAACACGCGCTTAACATTTGTTGCGGGGGGCGCCCACACCCGAACCATTCCCGCAGGCGGCACTCTTCCCCTACTTATGATTTATTTTCTAAGTTTTTTATTTATAACAATTTTCATTCCGAACTGCTGCGCAAAATGATTTTTCCACAAATACAAAACTTTGTGTGTATTCGATGACGAGAGGTTTTAAAGTTTTGTCAAAAGTTTTTATACAATTTTGGTATAAAATTTATAGATCATAGTAATATTGTTTTCAGCCAACTAAAAGCTTAGCTTTATTACGCAAATAAGTTGCCATTAATAGGACCATATGTATATTTTTTTCAAATTTTAAATTATTAAAATAAAACATACAGTGAACTTTGAAATTTGAAAACCTTCATTACCGCATACCTACAAACATGAACAATAGATTTGTGTAGGTTTTAAAAACATAAATCCCAGCAGCATAAGCCTTTACCAAAATTGCTACCAGCTGTTGTTAATGTTGCTGCTGTTGATCATGACAATCGCTCCACAACAGCTTCCGACAACTTTTGTTACTGTTGCCGCTGCTGCTGCTGTTGAAAGCCTGCTAATTGACAATTACGAGTATTTGATGCTAATGTCATGCAGCATGACAGTCAGTCACGTACGAGAAACGCTTATGATGATTTTCTGTTGCTTTTGTTTTGCTGCCACTCGCAAGCGATCAAATGTCAAATGTAGGCGTTAGGATCACTCGAATATGATATTGATAGAAATCGTTTCGCTGTCGATAAGTTGAGTGCTGACAATTTTATTTAAGCGAGTTCCATTTGTTAATGTTATGGTAATGATTTTTTGATTGAAATACGTAACTAATTTAAGATAATTGATCGTGTTGATATAAGTGCTATATAAGCCATGTGTATTTCGGGAATGTGTTCTCATGTCAGAAGCAACAAAACTAATGTTATTCCTTTTATATATCCACTTATGTTTATTCCTCGATACTTTTTCAATCTTTTTCGATCAAAAGGCTTAATATTAATTAATTAAAATTCAAAATAATTTATCTCAAATGTTTAAATAAATAAATTAAATTTGAAAAAAAAGAAAATGAAACTAATTAATTGCATGAACTAATTTAATTAAATCATCATAGTAAATATCTTAATGTGCACATACTAAATAACTATCTGAAATCTAACAGATACAAAACGATATGCCACCAACATGGCAGACGAAATTAATACAAATACCCTCTGTGTCAGTTCTAATTTAACAAAGAAAACGAATTCATTTCAAATTAATTAAAATGAAACATGAAAAAGAGACACACAAACGATAACGATAGGAAAAAGGAAGGGGAAAAAACGAAACAGAAAGTCTGTCCAAACGACTTAACGAATGAATGAATGAAATGAAAAACAAAAAAAAAACCGAAAAAACCAAAAAATCATTAAAAATCGCTTATTTATTTGGTGTATTAAGTATTACCCGGGTATTTTACAAACGTTATTATGTCAGCCATGTTGGCAATGACAATTAATAAGAGAGGCTTTTTCTACGCTCGACTGCGTGTGCGGTAAAGTTTTTTTTTTTTTTTTGCTTTTTATGATAAATACCTAGACCGATTTTGATCCAATTTTACGCGATGATCAATTTCCAGAAAGATAGCAAATAGAATAATCTCAAAAATACAATATTTTAAAAAGCTTTAAATTGTTCATTAGGTCAAAAAATATCAACAGATTCTACATATTCTAAAAAATTAAGAAAAATTACGAAGATTTTTGAAAGTTTCAAAAATGTTCATGCAATTAAATGATGAACAGTAGAAATCGGCAAATCTTTCCGAGCATCGAGAAATTTATCAAAAAGTTCGAAAATGTTAGAGTAGTCGAAAAATTGGTGTAATTTCTTTTTTTTTAAATTAATCAACATATAGTTCCCTATAGCCTAAATTTTCCAAAACATATTTCCTCCCTTTAAGATTTAGAAAAAAACAATTTCCACAAAAAAAGTCACTAAAATTTTCTTAAAAAATTGCAAATTTTGTATAGAAACAGCAACAAATATAATATTAGGAACAAAACTTTCTAAGAAGATAATGTTGGCCTAGTCATTTTCTGCAAAAGCTGACCAAAGAACAATACGAAAAAATCAAGAGTTTTGAAGAAATAGCCAGTCAAAGCGATTTGTTTTCTTTAGGTCATTTTTCAACCTTTGATCGAAGACCGGCTGGGTTTTTTCCACTACCGATTCCTATTTTTATACCCTACACCCACACTTTGCCCTTCTGTTTGTAACGCAGAGAAGGAGGCATGGCAGATATAAAAAAGTATATATATTCTTGATCAGCATCATTTCCTGAGTCGATATAGCCAAGTCCATCTGTCTGACTGACTGGCTGGCTGGGTGTCAGTCGGTCTGTGGAAATATTTTCTACAGAAAAACTAACCAAGATAATTCGGTGAAATTTGGTACAGTGGTTCTGCCGTAAAAGCTCGAGGGATCGAAAATACGCAAAAACCGGTCTACGGACACGCCTACCGTCCATACAAAAAATTCAATTCAAATTCAAAATGCAACTCTAGGAGTATTTTTCGCGCCAATGTAACTAAAATAATTATAAATACTAGGAATTGTACACAGAGCGAAGAAAAAAAGCAGAACTTGCGTTGTTAAATTAAGTTCAACCACGTTTGTAAGTGTTTTAACCACGTTTCGTTGCTGATTTAGATTTAACAACGCTTCGTGGTTAGATTTGTATGGAGTGCAGCGCGAACGTGGTAGAAACTCATTTAGCAACGTACACTGCGAAGCGTTGTTAAATTCAAATTAGCAACGAAACGTAGTCAAAACACTCACAAATGTAGTTGAAACTCATTTAACAACGAAAGCAGGCAAAAGTACATTTATTATTCCTTAGTTCAAACTGTCAAACAAACTGAATTTGACTAAAAATAAAAAATAAAAAAAATAATCTGTCGTATTTTTTTAAAAAAATGGAATTAATATTAAAAAAATTCAAATTCAAAATGCAACTCTAGGAGTATTTTTCTCGCCGAAAACCAAAAACTGGGTGAATTCGGACAAGAGGGCGTGGCACCTTCCGTACAAGCAAAAGCTTCAAAAGGATAAGCTGAAAGGGCTTTTGGAGATAATCCAACTAAATTTGACTCAAATACTAAGGACTATAAATGAACGCTCTGCGTTAAAACTAAACGAACTCAGACAAGAGTGGTGGCACCTCCCATATGAGCAAAACCTACGAAGAGAATTTTTTGTCTCTTGCGATTCCCAGTGAAATTTTCTGTAGAATATTTTTGTAGATCACAATAAACCATTTCAACCCAATTTTTGGAAGAAGTGTTAAAAAGACCCATGAAAACTGAATATAATGGGGTTAGATGTTTTAGAAAATTTAGGGTATTCACAAAGGTGTGTTAAATCCGCTCTTAATATTGCGACGATTTAATTTTAATAATACTTTTAAGAGGATGTGGCAAATTTGTTGTTTTTGTTTTGCATGCAAATGCAATTTAATACCATGTGGCAACTTTAAAAGCCTAAAGAGCATGTTTTTCTTTATGTGGCAATTTTAGTACTCAATAATGGCTGTCAAAAAATGTAAACAATGGAAAATGAACATGGAGGCCAAAAATGTAAGGTAATTTTTGTGATTTTATCAAATATTTTACTAATTTTTGTTTGTTTTTAAATACAACAGCAAAAGCGTGTGTGTAAGGCACCATACAAAAAATGGACGGAAACCGAGACTCAAAGCTTGATTCTTTTTTTAAAACAAAATCGTCCAATGGAAAAGCCTACAGCACAAGCTTACTACCGCCGATATTTACAACAAAACGGAATTGAGAGCGAATGGAAACACGTTCGCTGTAAGGTCAGACATATGCAAAAAGCCTACAATAATGCAAAAGCATTGGGGAACTCCACCGGTGCTGGTGCAATGATTGAGGGTGAAACCATGCAAAGTACGAACAAAAGCAAATTTTGCCTCTTTGTGCATATTAAAAAACTATTTTTTGTATTTTAGGTGTTATTTTGAAAAAGTGTCCAATGTTTTACGATTATGAGGACGTCTTCGGATACAGAGAGGATGCGCTTCATATTGCCATTGTGGATACGGAAAGCGAAGAATTTCTTGGAACGAACGCACAACAAACCCCACATTTTGTTGAAGTCGACGTTGACTGTGAGCCATATTTTGGCGACGAAACATTTGCTCCAATCGAGTCGAACTCTGCAGTTGAAGAGGATGTGATTATTATAGATCCTAGCGAACAAAGTGCGTCGCCAGATTCAGAAAGTGTCAAAAAAAGCTTTAAGCGTGGCCAAAAAGGTATTTACTCCCGCACTGGATTGGCTGATGTATTGCAGGCCCAATCTGAAATACTTTCAATGAGAAAAGAAACTAAGGCAATTGAACTGAAACTAAAAGAGTCTGAACTAGAACTGCAAAAAGAGAAGTTCTTATTTGATAAGGAGATCCAAGCGAAGAAATATGATATGCAAAAGGAACGGTTGGCCTTTGAAAAAGAAAAGCACGACATTGAAACCAAGCGCATGGATAAGCAATTGCAAATGGAGCGCAAGCTACGCATAATGGAAATGAATATGAAGAAGGAGGTAGCGCTCAAAGAAATTGAATTAAAAGAAAGAGTGGAAATGGAGAAACTTAAAAAAAAAGTTAGAGACTGATTGGTTTTCATTACTTTATTGTTTTTATTATTATAAGCGTTGAAGTGCTTTCATTTGTTGAGTACATTTCTTGAGGGTACTCCGCATGATAAATTACGTCAGGATCTTCTGTGCTGTTGATTTCAATTAAAATGTTGTGCAGGATGCAGCATGCAAGTATCCAATTGCAACAATCTATATGGTTTCTCTCATTATGTAAACGGAATCGGAGTTCTTAAGACTGGAAAATATTTCCTTCAGTTTACTAAAGCAATTTTCAACTCGGACTCTAAATTTAGCGAAGCGCTCGTTGAATCTTGCTCTAATGTCTTCTGTGAAGTCATTGCTGTTTTGTCGAAATGGAGTTACAATGAATTGCGACAGTGCATATGCTGAGTCGCCTGCTAGGTATTGCTTTTCACATAAAAATCTTTCAGGTGTTTGACCTATAGAAGATTCAGTGAAAATGATGTCCAATCACTGCATGCCTTATCCGTAAAAGGTTATCGCACACTATTTGAACTTTTATTGAATATTGTTTTTTTCTTGAGAAGTACAGCTCGTGACTTACAGTTGGAGCTTCTGCCAATCGGATTTCTGTACCATCGATGTAGCCAGCGCACCCCGGCAACTCGTGCATAGTTTGAGCAACAATTTTTTCACGTTCTTCTGTTTTGGGCCAGAATAAATAGGTTACCGGACATAATCCCAACGGACATAATCCCCATTTCGTAAATGGTGATTATGTCCGAAAATTTTTCGGTCATAATCCCCATTTTGGCCATGGGGGTTATGTCCGCAAATTTTTCGGACATAATCCCAATGGGGGTTATGTCCGAAAAATTTTATTAAGATTGAACAAAATTTTTGCAATAATCCATTTAAAAAATTTATATAGTGTTGGATGTTATAGACTGATCCGCGGCCGAAGGCCGCCGCGAAGCCGGTGTTGGATTTTTGGGAGTTTTAAATCCTGAGCTGCGGCCGCAGGCCGCCCACTTACCCCTACCCTTATGTAAAATTACTGTGGAATTTTTGGGAGTTGTAAATCCTGAGCTGCTTTTGTGGTCAATATTAAAATATCGTTATGGGGACTATGTCCGTTTTTTCCTGGGGATTATGTCCGAAATACTTGCGGACATAATCCCCATTGAAAAAATGGGGATTATGTCCGAATAACTTGCGGACATAATCCCCATATCGTGAATGGGGATTATGTCCGTGGGGATTATGTCACGGCACCGAATAAATATTTGGGCTTCAAGTTAAGTATAGCATGGATGACACGTTTTGTAACAATAACCACAGTTCCTCCATCACCTACACCAAAGACAGTTGCGATCTTTCTAATTGAAGCGCTGTCTCCATTCGATCCTAATCGAAATAATGCGATCTTTAGTTGAACATAAATCGGTATCAGTGGGGTCACACATTTAGTGTGGAAAACTGGATCGTTTTCTATAAGCGACATGATGGTACAAAACTCATGATTGCTCACACGCAGCATTTGGCGCATTCTGCCTTCGTTCAAATTAGGAAGCACTTCTTCAACCCAATGAATTGACTTTGGTAAATTTAAGTGAGTGCTTCTGCGATTTTGCAATATAAGTGCAGCATTCATAGTGAAGCCCACAATCACGTCCTCTTCATCGTCACTGTCTAAAAGTTATTTAGTTAGTTAACTTTTAAAATGTATCTAAATTTCTTAACTCACCTGAATCGGTATCATTCAAATTAAGTGCATTCTGCAAGCACAATCCTTTTAACAACTTGAATTTTTCGCTGTCTTTTGGCATTTTGTAGAGGCAAATATTTGTAATATGCTTTTTAATGCTTTTGTTTTTCGGAGGCGTTCACAATTAATTTTTTAAGACGTCGCAATGTTGCCACATTCTAATTTTGAGATGCCATTTGTGAATACCCTAATTGTTTGTTACGTGATTTTATGATGACCTTGGATCAAAAAGTTTTATGAAAACACTGAAAACCATAAAATTACTAACATTTTTGATTTTCATAAAAAATTAAATTTCAACCCCTTCTGGGATATAAGGGGATGCTAGGGGTGACTTTGCGGCTGAAATAATTTTCGATAATTCTTTTTGAAAACAGCGCACCCAAAAACCTAGCAAATACACAAATTTTCGATTGTTTATACCAAGGGCGATTTCGACCGACAAGGGAGGAAGTACTGTGCGCTAGCGCGAAAATGGGCTATCAAATCGATTTTTTATTGTCATATACGGACACAACACCCCTGTCTGCCTGTGTAATTTGGGGACATTTTGTCTTAATTTTATGACGTGCCCTTGATACCTTAGGGTGGTAGAAACAGAGATAATGTGTACAACTAGTTGAAAAACTTATTTTTCTTAATTCGGGTCATTATATCCACGAAGAGGACCATTCATTATTAAGTCCTTTTCTAATCCAAATCGCTGCATACTTTTTCAATAAAATTAATCACAAAAAATCCCATTAAATCCTTAACAAAAACAAAAACGGAGGCGTCAAGTCGTCTATAATACTTTTTTTCCTTTTTAACAACACCGGTGCATGGGCTAACAGCAGCAGCTACAAAATTACCTACAATTTGTGCCCCTGCCAGGATATAACCATGAGATATTGAACAATTAAAATACAAAGCAACAAACAACATGAGAAGCAAAGAAAGGAAAGAATACGGCCACCTTCCGAGACACTCTGTTGAGTAGCAGCAGCAGCAGCGGCGGCAGCAGCGACAGTCCAATAAAAGATAAAAGGTCGGCTTGATCATTGATTTCCTTTGATTTTTCTTTTCTATTCGAGATTCTCCAAGCGACTGAGCGCGCTTTTGATAACGTGGCCTTATCGCACAAATATTTGAGCATCTTTTGATTGTGAAAATTGAAAATTTTGTAAAGGTGGCGATTAAGAAACATAATACAAAGGGAAAACCGACAGTGCCGCGATTTCTGTTTAACCTTTAGCGCTTCTGTATTTGAGGAATTCATTTTTTATTGCTATATGTATCTGTGTGTACCTACAGAGAGAAAGATACGAACTGATATCTTTAAGTTGAAGATGCATTAAATGGAGTTGCGTGGGAATTTTAGTTGAGTTCTCATGCAGCAGGAACAACCGCAGCAGCAGCGGGAAAGTGTTAATTATGCTAAACATTTTTAATGGTTTTGGGGAAAGGGAAGCTATTGATGCTGTTAAGGACAATAGAATCCTTTGATGTAAATGCAACTGATTTTTGATATCCTACTGATTTAAAGTGGAAATTTAAAATTTACACCTGTGGTAAATAATGCTATTAGAGCAACAGCAGCAGCAGGAGTTACATTGAATTAGTAATAAATTAATTGATATCAAATGGAGCTGAATTTGTGTGGCATCTGCTTAAATGGATTTTTTTTTTCGAATTTAATTGGATTTTAATCAATACCAAAAAAAAAGTGAAACTTTTCTACATTCTTAAATGCAAATGTAAAATGAAGGTAGTATTGTCTAGCGATTCGTCAGGGACAGGTGAGCTGTAAAGGATTAATATCTTTCTAAGGGACGATTTTGTTCGTAGTTAAGTTGAAGCAGACATTTTTTCTTCAAATCTATTAAATTTTTATTTAAAGATACAAAAAGTTGCTAAAGGAGGTCTAGACTAAGAAAAAATTGTATCGAAGGGAGTCTAAAATGTATCACTCAGGAGTTATAGCAAATAAAATAATTTTCTAGGCTTAAGATTTTTCAAAGTTCTGGGCTTCGAGAGTTGAAATTTTCATTTTTATTTCTATTTTTTGACTTTGGCGGTGATTTTAGTATGAAACGTTATCCGATTTTGATAAATCAAGCACAGTGATGCCTTTTGATTATGAAAATTTTAGAGTACCTATTCTCTCCATAGTTTAAGAAAAAGTGGAAAAAAACAAGGTCCAGATGACCCAAAATGAGAAAAGAAAGTAATGACTTCAATAAACAAAAACTAAAGTATCGCAGGACGGGAGTTGGCAAAACAAACTGGAAACAGAATCGATGGTTAAACGAGTGAAGCATATATATGCAATCTAAAAACATACAAAAAACAAAAGGTACCCAAAAAAAGTGAAAGGGAAATTTCTAGTTGGCAAAACAAGTCTTCAAAGTTTGTATGATCATTTATTTAAAGAAATGACTGAATGAGCTATAATGGATGACGAAATCTATGTAAAAATGGATCCAAAAACATTACCAGATTCCAAATTCTACTCAAAAAGAAAGGGTAGTGATGTCGATCAATCAATATCGACAGTTGGAATGGAAAACTTTGGCGAAAATGTTTCTTTTTGGCAAACTATTGCTTTTGCTTTCAAACATTAGCCTTATTTTTCACAAAAAGGAACCTATATACCGAATTTTACAAAGAAGTGTATCTGAAATGCCATTTTATACCATTTTATAAGAAACTCAATGCATCAACAATATTTTGGCCTGACTTTGCCACATACTACTACGCCCGGTTCACTCTAAAGAAGAGAATAACAGAATTTTCAGTGCGAAAGAAGGGAAGCCACCAAAAGCTCCCGAATTTCGTCGCATAGAAAGGTATTGGACAATAGTGAAGTTAAACTTGATGAAAGATGATCGAGTTGTTGACTACGTCAAAGAATTTAAAAATTAGCATATGTCAAGCAGTGTCGTCCAAAAAAAGGTGTGCGGAATTAGATTATGGGAATCTAACACGGAATTTGACTTAAGCTTAGGGAATAAATTTTTTAAAAAGTTTTAATATAAAGTAAACTATAGTATTTGTTTTCGTGGTATAAAAGAAGTAAAAAGAAAAAATAAAAACAATTAAGTTACAAGCAAATGAAAGTTCACAGTTACTTTTTGGTACAGTCCTTACATATGCCATTGACGTGGCTTAGTATTCCAACAACATATTTTTCCCCGACGCACACAAGTGCCAATCAAAGTAAAAGCTGGCAAAAAATGTAATTCTGCACGTTAACTTTTGATAATCAGGTTTTAGGCACTAGGGATAGTAAGTGCAACTTTTGAACAAAAATAAGTTGAGTTCGGACAAGGGGGCGTGGCACCTCCCATGTAAGCAAAAGTTAAAAATGCTATAATGAAAGCGTTTTTTGAGATAAGCCGTTTCATTTCATTAGGATACTAAGAATATTAAATGCATGCTTTGAGCAAAAACTAGGCGAACTTAGACAGGGGGGCGTGGCACCTCCCATATAAATAAAAGTTTCAAATTGCAATACCGAAAGCGTTTTTTGAGGTAAGCTGTCCAAATTTCACTGAGATACTAAGAATATTAAATGAAAACTTTTAGCAAAGACTACGCGAACTGGGACAAGAGGGCGTGGCACCTCCCTTATAAATAAAAAATCCAAAATGCATTACAGCCATTCCATGCCTAGCGCTACAAGATCTGCCACACCCCTTCCGATTTTGCTGAATTATGGTACATGGTTTCGTTTCATGCCTAGTCTTTAAGAAAAGGCAAAAAAAAAATTTCGCGATTTTTTTCGTGGCTTGTGGAAGGGTGCAAAAAGTGGAAAAATCTGTAAATTGTGACAAACTCTCCTCGAATAATTGTCAATAACTTGGACATTTCTTAACCGATTTTCATGTTCAGACCACTCTAGGAAAGGTACATATTAAATTAGGCTATAAGCATAATTGTATTCGTATTTGGTAAAAAGTACAAAATTTTCTACTATTTTAGTACTAAACTACAAAAAACGTGCCCAGGTACACCGTTTTTACCTTCCAAAATATATTTTTTGGAAAGAAAATTTCTATTTCCGTGAATGTTGTACAGAAATACATATTGATGTTGTTGGTCGAGCCAAAATTGACTCACTTTTGTTCTACGCTGACACCCTTGCTTTAGATAAATAAATAAATGTTTGGGCCACCGCTTTTCTATTTTCAATGAAAATCACAGAAATTAATGAAATGGCTAGTGGTGGCTCCGGAAGGTTGGCTATGTGAGTAAAGCTCCCATAATACGAATAATAGAATAAAGAAGAGCGCAAAAATTGGTTGCAATTTTTTGTATTTCGTATGACAGTAGCTCTCCCCACCCAAAAAATAAATCGTGGATCTGACTTCGAGCTCTACCGAACATCATTAACATAATTGCAATCAAAATTTTTCATTTTAGTTTTTACGTTTTTGGTGCCAGAACAAAAGAAAAAACTAAATTTCTATGCCGAGTAAAAACATAGAAAAGATAGTTTATTTCCATAATTTCCATAATTTACTAGAAAACAATTAAGATGACAGATTTAAATTGAAAATAATCTTAAAAATAATTCTTTCTTCACTTTCTAGTTAATTGTTTTTTAAAATTCCAACTGCCGCAGTAGTTAACTACAAACAGTTTAACTCTTATCTACACTTTTAATTACAAAAAACTTAAAATTTTCTAAAATGAAAATCACAAACCCAAACGACGCGCAACGGCACAAGCGTAGGTATCCACATTTAAAATTTCAAAAAAAAAAAAGGAAAAAACCGTCGCCACTGTCAAAGGTATCGTAATTAATTACAAAAAACAAAAACAAAACAAAACGAACCCAAATTGTTCGTTATCGATGTCGAAGTTTTCTAAATATGGGCTCGTTATTACAATGCTGCATTGACTTGAACGCTTTTCCGCAAGCTCATTAGGTGGTTGCTCAAAGTTTTTGTTGTTTTGCTGCTGCCGCTGTCGCTGCTATCTTTTTGATGTGCGCCATAATTACCGTTACATGAACCACCATTGTTATTTTTTGAAATCTCAAGGCAGCTGATTGGTCAGCTGTATAACGCCTTTGCTGTTACACTAAGCAGCTATCACTTTTTAGCATAGGGAGGGATATGCATGTGCACATTGTGAGCGTGAACGAGAGCTGAGATATTAAACAGCTGCTTGTTAGTATTCCCTCTAACTCACTCGCGAGCAGCTAATAAAGGAAATAAAGAGTATTGCCAACAACCGGATATAGTTGTTTATGCGATCTTTCTCTCTCTTGCTGCAGTACCAATGCTTCACTTTGTTGTTCTTCATGTTTATGTGTGCATGTGCCTTAGTTCGCTCACTCAATTTAGTTAAGATTTTGATTGTTACCGTCGTGTAGTTTAACCACCGACAAACGAGACAAGACCGACGCCGCCGCCGTCACAGTTATGTAGAGAGCGAAAACGAGAGAGTGGAACATCAACAACAACAATACACAAAACAACAGCAATAAGTAACCAACAAGAAAACCAGAAAATCGACTTGTCTAGTTAGCTCTTTAGCAATCTGCAATCTAGTTTCGAACAGTTGACTGTGAAGCGTCGAGTGGAAAGGTCCTCCTATTGGATCAACGTCAGCGTCGTCGTGTGTCAAAAACAACAACACGAGAAAAAAAGCGTTAACGAGTTCAATAAAAAGAAAAAAACTAAAGCAGAGAGCAAATAGAGAAGAGGAAGAAGAAGAAGAAGAAAAAAAAAAGATTTACAACAATATAATCAGCGATTGTTAGAAGCTGCTTAAAGCCAATGCAAACCGATTGTGATTTGATTGATTTCATTATACAACGAGCAGCAAGCGTGTACGGACGAACGCGGAAGTTACCAAGTTGAACTTAATTAGAATTTCATTAAGTGTCTAAGTAAAATAAAATAAAAAAAAACAACAACAGTACAAATAACAAAAATAAAGTTTTCAACAACTTTTTTAAAAATTCTCGGCGCTTTCGTCAAGTTTTCGTTAAGTCGTGTTACCGTGGTATTTAGTAATTTGATTGCATTAATTAATTAAAATAACTTAAATAAAAGCTAAAACGTGATTTAAAGCCGTTTTCAAAGTTTCGTTAAGTTTTTCCAAAGCCTTAATTGAACGAAAACAGTGTTTTTCAATAATTCTTTTTAACTAAAATAAGAAAACTATAACAAAACAATAATTTTCGAGCTTCGTTGAATGTTCGTTAAGTAAATAAAAACGTTTTGAAAAAAAAAATTGTGCTTCGATATAAGAAAAAATACATAACTACAGCTTTTGAATATTTTATATATATATAGTACATACTCGTATAAAAAAGTTTCGTTAAGTTGTACACAGTGATTTTATGAACATAACTTATAACAACACATACTCGCAAAAACATACTGACAAAAAGTTTCTTCGATTAAATTGTTCATCACCATACCAACTTATAAAAACTATCCTTTCTGCATCCACCCTCAAACATGTTGTGCCCACCAACTTTACGCCCGGCCAGCCCCGCCGAATCGGAGATCTCTGTTGGTGGCGCTCCCAGCCCGCTACCGCATCATCGCAGCACCATCGATCTCCTGCAACATCAACATTTGATCATGCAACAACATGCCGCTGCTGCAGCCGGCCTCACACGTTCTGCCGTCGGCAATATACCCGAGGAGTATTTCCAACCGCTAAAAAGATTACGCATGTCCGCTGAATCCAATTCACGTGATCGCACTCCCAGTCCAAGCTCCCAACAACAAATAAGCATCTCTGAAACGACTACAGCAGCGCCGCCATCACTGACAACAACAACCACCGCTAAATCACACATAGAAGGTGTTAAAAGCTTTTCGATTGCAGACATTTTAGGACATGAAAAACGTCGTCGTTCCTCTTCACCACCATCATCACCGCTGGCAGCTACTGCCGCACGTAGCGGTGGCATTATTGCCGCTTCCGCTGCTGCTGCTGCTGCCGCCGCCGCTGCTGCATTTCAACCTCGTACGGATCTGACACAAGATGTTGGTCTAACACATCATGGTGGATCTGCCATACTTTTGCCTGGTGCACAAATTGTACGCCCATGGGATCATTTACTTGGTCCAATGCCAGTACGTCCATTTATACCTCAAGCATTGCTGCACTATGAGCATCGTTTGGCTTTGGACTATCATCGCCAGCTGCAGGAACATTTCAGCGCACAGGCACAACTTTTACGTCATATGGGCATGGAAACGCTTATACCATCAGAAAGTGGTTCCGAACGTTCCAGTTCAGCGGCAAGTGATTGTTGTTCGCCGGAAATCGCTGGTGCTCGGCATTCTGCTGATGCTCAAGCGCGTTCACATTCATCACCACATCATCATGGTGGCACGCATGCTGAACGTGATCGTGAACGTCAATCATCATCGGCAACTTCTTTGGGTAGTTCTGCTGGCACCAACACTACGATGGGTGGTGGTAGTGCGAATTCATCGGGAATGAGTGGAAATTCGAAAACAAAACCAAACGGTACTCCTTTGGATGCACTCTTTCAGATGACGACCAAGGACTTTAGTGAATCAGAAGGTAAGTCAAAGTTATACATGCGTTTTTTATTTGTAGTTCATATTTATCTGTCAGGTATTTAATGGAAAGGAGAAAACATTTTGGAAAATGTCTTAGAAATACATAGTTTCCGGAATATTTTCTTTGATTATTATAGTCTGGATTGTTTTTCATTAATTAGCCGACAAGTTTTAGTTGGAACTCACTTTCTTTAAAAAGTTTTATTTTACTCAAACCACTTGACTTTTGCTATTTGGATCATTTGTTACTTTAGTCCGAGTATTTTAGTAAGGTCTGTACATTTTATCTTATATACATAGTCAATTGTTCTTGTCAGGAATTTTTACTTGCGAGACTTTGTGCCAAAACTTTGTTTCAAATTTTTATAAGATTTTTGTACCTTGAAGATTTACTTGTTGGTATGAAAATGTTGTATCAAATTTATTTTGTTCTAAGGACACTTAGATTCTTATCATGGAAATTGTTGTGTGTATGATTTTGAGCTATGTTTTGTCGCTTGTATAGATGATAACTTTCCAGAGGCGTAACTATTGCCGAGGTAAAGAATATAATTTTCATATCATGAGACATTTTTTTCTTCAACGCCATAAATAAAGTATTCTCATTTTTGCTTCATTCAAAGAATAATTAAGTAGTTTTCTCGAGAAGTCAGGACTTTGTTAACTGAACATAGTAAGGAAAATTTTTTCTCGGATTTTATTTGATCAATTCTATTTAAATAATTCTAGCAAGTGCTGATGTGCAACATTCTGGATACAAACAAAGTATTCATTATTGTAATACTTAGGAAATGTTTTGCCCGACCTATACATAAAAATTGCCTCAGTCGAATCAAAATATCCCAATCAGCACCTTATCTTTTTTATGATATGTAAAGTTTATACTCTTTTCTTCTTCTCCAGTCTATCTATTACTTAATTCTCATTTTTAGATAAAGGTTAATATTCGTATGAAGTCAGTCTTTGTGAGAAGTTGGTCGCAATAGTTTCTGAGAATTTCAACTGAAAAACTTTTTTTTCAAATCATACCCTGATGTAGTAGACAAAAAGTCACCTAGAATATCGCGCTGGCGAAGCAAATCTAAGAAATGGGAAATTCAGGGAGAGAAAACTTAGAAGGTGGGAAATTTGTCATTTTAAATAAGACGTGAGCTATTTGAACACCGAAATACTAAGACTGAAGCATAGTATTTCCGCGGTAAGAAATGTATTGCTTTATGCTTGAACAACGTTTTGAAATATTGGAAATTTTATTCTGTGGTGAAAAACTACACTTCTCCATTGAGGCTTGTCTTGGTCTTGAACCCTGTTCTTAGGCTTGGTAATTTCTCGAGACCAAGACCAAGACGCTGTTATAATTTCAAGACCAAGACTGCTTTCCGGTGTTGGTAATTTATTGTTAATAGGTTTGTCATGCCCCTTTCAAACATAAAATCATCTGTGAATTCGAAATTTGGCATCTTCAAAACCCAACTGCTTCGGAAAAATAAGTTTTGAAAGATTTAAATACTCAGCATGACTCAAAGTCCAAAACCATGACTCCATATCAACACTAAGACCAAGACTCAATGTCGAAGATCAAAACTGCTATGGTCTTGGTCTTAGTTTGCTCATCATGTATTCATAGATAAGCCAATACATTTTTAGTAGGGCCGTACGGATCTACTTAGATCTTATCTTGTGATTGTTACATGTGGTTATTTGGAACGGTGCATTGACCTTTTTTTCTTTGAAAACTAAGATGACAACGATGGTAGAGTAAACGGATCATCGATTTCTTTTTTATTTGGTCAAGAAATTGAGGAATTGAAATTGTACGAGCTCAACCATTTCGGCGACGGTTCTTGACTCCGCAAAGCTGTTATTCGACACTTATGAGCTTTTTGTAGTGGGGCATCATTATAGAAAGTTAATATGTCCACAATTTAGGAACGATTCAGGTCAGACGATTCCCGATATAAAGCTTGATTCCATTGAATTGTAGGTATGACTTACTAATGTGCGAAAATGTTGTCACAAAGAGTAAAAAAAACTAGTAAGGGTGTAACCTTTGGCCTGGCCAAATATTAAATACCCTACACTGACGTATTTTGAAAATTTTGCTTCTATGGGAGGTGCCACGCCCTTTTGTCTGAGTTCACCTGGTTTTTGCTCAGAGCGTGCATTTATAGTCTTTAGTATTTGAGTGAAATTTAGTTGGATTATCCCAAAAAACTCTTTCAGTATAGCGTTTTGAAGCTTTTGCTTATATGGGAGGTGCCACGCCCTCTTGTCCGATTCCACCCAGTTTTTGCTCAGAGCTTGCGCTAATAATTCGTAGTATTTAAGTGTATTTTGGTTGAATTGTCATGAAAAATACTCCTAAAGTCTCATTTTGAATATATTTTTTGTATGGGCGGTAGGCGTGTCCGTTGACCGATTTCACACATTTTCAATCCCTCGAGCTATCTTTTACGACAAAGCCAAATTATTAAATTTCATTGAAATATCATGGTTAGTTTTTCCGTAAAAAATATTTCCACGCACAGCCAGCCAGCCAGCCAGCCAGCCAGCCAGCCTGCCAGCCAGCCAGACAGACCGACATAGCTATATCGACTCAGGAGTTGACGCTGATTAAGAATATATATACTTTTCTATATCTGCCACGCCTCCTTCTTTGCGTTACAAACGGAAGGATAAAGTGAATATACCCTGGGTGTAGGGTATAAAAAGTATATTAATTTTTAAAAATTAAGCTACAAAAGTGTTGAAAAATCAGAAAAAAATTTTAACAATAACAAATTAAATTCAAAAATATATTATTTAACTTTAATCAAGCTCGTTATACCAACATTAATTTAGAGCTATTTTTTCTTAAAAAAAAAGCAATTTGTCATGCAAAATTTTACAAAATCAGGTCATATACAAAACATATAAACTAAATGGCAGAAATGGAAGCATAAGTATGCAAATTAAAAACTCGTTACGGCTGTGATGAATTTCACCACATTCCAATTAAACTCAATTCAAGCCAATTTGGTAAAATTTTTGGCAGTTTTGATGATCAATTAAGAAAATTGTCTCAGAAAATTAAAATAAAAAATAAATAAATCATTTGGCAAAAATCACAAAGAACCACAATTTAATATCACTTTCTAATAATTAACTAAGCCAAATTATTATTATTACAATTTGGACTATTAACTATACAGTAATATGTTAAACAAACAAAGTTATAATTATGTTAAAACAGTTTTCTTACCAATTATGCGAAATTTGCACCAAATGCGCAAATTGATGAACTTTTAATAACTAAAAAATTCAGACAATTCAGGGTTAAATATATTATATGTACGTTTATATTTAAGTTTTAATGTAGCGAATATTGTTATTTCAATTAAAGCTTAAGTCAAATAAAAATATTAATTTGAAATATCAGTTTGCTATCCCCAGACAAAAAAACTGTGTTTCCAAAATAAGTTCTGAATAATTTTTGAAATTTTCGAATCTTTTGTGAAGTTCATCTAAATTTAGAAATTTTGTAGAAAAAAAATGATTGAAAATACATATTACAGCAACTATAGACACAAATGTCAGTGCTGTCCATTAACTAATGTCTTCACTGTCACTGTTTTAATGATACGGACTTCGTTTTAATTTGGATAACGAGTTTGACGTATCCGTGAAGTTTAAGTTTTCCGATTTTGAAACTAATTACTACTTAAAATTTTTCCTTAACAAGGGTACAAAAAAAAAAAAAAAATAAAAATTCAAAGGCATTATTGAGTTGTTAAAACGTGAAAAAATTTAGAAAACTGGTTCAAACCTTAAAATAATATATTGACAATTCAGACACATATTCAAAGAATACCTCCAGTAACATTTGACATAAATAAATGATATTTCTTTGCAACTAATTAAGACAAAAATTAATTAACAAAAGATAATGTCAAAGAAACTATATAAAAATAATAGTGGTATAGTATGCCGGATAAACACTTGACATTTTGAAAAATAACTTTATTTATTGGCTTAAAAATACTAAATAACTTTTGTGTCTAAATAGAGTTATTCATTGGCTTAGTTGACAATTAAAAAAAAAACTCAAAAGTTAAAAGTATAATTTATAGCTTCATTTGTAAAGCATTAAAATAAAAGCAGCAATTAATTTTCAACAAATTTTATATCTTAATAAAATAAATAACGAGAATAAAAAATGAAACTTTGTGTGCGATTTTTAAAAGCGTTGAGCGCCATGCATATTAATTTTTATGGCCGTAACTGTTTGGTTCCTAAATAGAAATTCTTATTTTTTATCTAATTTATTATATATTTTTTTAAAAAGTTAAGTAATTAAAGCGTTGCTAATGCATTCATTTGTATTTATACTTAAGTAAAAGTATAAATGTATTTTAAAATACAATATGCATTCATATTAAATTTCATTTTAATGTACTCAGTTAACTTGTATAGGTGTACATACATTGTATTGATGTCATTTGCATAATGCATACTTAGACAAATGTAATTTTACTATTTAAATTGTCATTTTGTATGTTACTGTTATTGGAAATTGTTGTTGTTTTTTAAGCTGCGCTTAATTACCTCTAATGGATTTACCAACATCATAAGAGTTGTATTCCAAACTACTCGCTACTTCGCTTCTCCAATAAGTATTTTCAATGAAGTGAGTTGTCATTGAACTGGCATTGTGTTCCTGCGTAATTTTAGAAAAAAACATTTTTTTTCAATTTTTTTATTTTTTTTATAAAAACTGGAAAATTTTATAAGGAAATATTTTTTTAATAAAATTTTAAATTTTCCGAAATGTCATCATTTGTGAGTCTCTTGTTACCACAGCTTTTAACCCTTTAACGACGAAAGGCAAGCATGTCTCCATTTGTATGTATGTATGTATGAATTTTCCTTTAACTCCTAGGAGTTAAGCTCTATTTGCTTGGATGAAAATTTTTTCTAGAACCTCGTCGTTTAAGAGTTAAACATGTTTTCGACTGGATTTCCTGGGCTCATACATATCTTTTTAAACAATACAAATGACCAGGTTCTCAATTCGACGTTAACTAAAGCTTAAATGTTTTGTTATTTTTTCGTGCCAATCTCAAACGGTCCAAGTTACACAATGCAAGTGTAACTTGGACCATCAAAAATAAAAGAGAAGGAAATAAATTATGAAAGCACCATTTTTTATGTTATCAAAAGTTAAATTTTTTTCAATAAAAGTAAGAAATTAATCATAAATAAAAATTGTTAATAACAATGATATTATATTGACAGACGGTTATGGCTTCCTGGTTTCTCGTCGAAAAAAGCTCGCTTATCAATAAGCATAGGTCCAAATAACACACAGACCGCATACTTTAAAAACTGTCAACTGCCAAAACATATATTAATTAAAATATAACTACAACATACTTAAAGCCAAAAACAATAACTAAACTTCCTTGCTGATGTTGTAAAACTTTAATATATCAAGTAAGTTTCTTACAAAACGTTGCCTTGTTTACTCCAAAACCAAATTTTTACACATCAAAAACACTTTTTCCGTCACTTTGAACACACGCATACAGTTTGACGGTCTGAAGCCTACTGGGATCGATCAGCGGCATGTGCGGAAAAATCCATAGAGGAACATCCTCGTACAAGTGCAGCTGTTGAACCGCAATCGACACTCGAACCAAGTTTGGTGGATAATTCTCTTTTTGGGCATTCTTATTATATAGCCCCGCTAACTGAGACTCTAAGCTTTTATGTACATATCTTGTTATGTTTCTATTTTCAATGAGTTGTTCTAGTTCCTCGATATATCGGATACGGTATTCACCATCGGGTAGTCTGGCTGGGCCAAAGATTGTTCTACTTAAGTATCTTTTTTTTGAAGCACATAATCTTGTTAATGTCACTCGATTTCGGTCCAAAGCTTGCAAGTGTTTTTGAGTATGGGTCGCACCAGTGTCTTGTACATTCTCAGCTTTGGGTCTCTTCACAGTATGCATGCACCTCTTGCAGCTTGTATTCGGTCATTTATTATTGAGTATTCAAAGTTTTTTAACCATATTTTCCCAAAGCAGTTGAGATTTTAAGATGCCAAAATTCAAATTGAGAGATGATTTTTATCTTCGAAATGGATATATCCGCTTTTGCAATTACGCTACTCAATTTAAATAAACGTAGAATTTTTCATAAGATAAGGTTTATATAAAATTTTTATTTTTTAAGTAATTTGCGAGTTAAGTGAGAATGACTCTTGAAACCAATTTTGAATTGTGTAGGTCTTGCTATTACGAATTCAATCATATAAAAATCTCAGTTTTCTTGAAAAATGGATATACGTATTGGTGGTCTTGCAACTTGACTACTCAAATATATTCTGCGTAGAATACTGGTAGATCAGGAAAATATTAAAAGCAAATATTAACTTCAGTTTTTCTATATTTTCGAGGTCTATTTTATAGATATATTAATACACTAAGTAAGAATTTGTCCTTCGTCTTATACTATGTTAGCACGACTTTAAATTATGCACCATTAAAAAGGTATTTATGTGTAAATATGCACAAAATTTAAATTATTTTAATGTTTTGCCATTAAGCCAGATAAAATTAAATGCAAATTTTTCAATATTAACAACGACAAAATACGCGGTCACACAGAGCTGAAAAGAGGATACAGCACAAAGAGAAAGGCAAAAAGCTGACTGACACTGACTTCACGTTTTTCGTTTTCTTTTCGTTTCACATTTGTCATTGTACCAGGGATGATAAATGAGCTTTTCTATTTTGCACCAAATAGCAAGGAAGTATTGTACTTAAACTGTTCAAAAAGTATCAAAATTGTTAATACATTTGTGGTCAAATTTTGATCACTAAGCAATTCTAGTACAGATAAAAACGTATTTTTTAAAAAGCCTTCTTTTAGAAAAAGTTTAAGTGCATAATACCTTATGAGTTCTACGATAAGTTTAATCAATTATTTATAAGAAAACTTAGTATGTTTCGTGTTGATGGTAAAGTATTAGTTTTGAAATATTATAGTATTTTGCAGTTAGTAGGCAGCAATTTAGTGCTTCATATGAATATAAAAAAAAAATATATTGTAATAACTCTCGAATGTAAAGCAACTCAAATATATCCATTAGCACGTAAAATGTACTCATTGAAATATAGTATGTAGCATTATTAGTTCATTAAATTAACCTATTGATGAAGATAAAAACGCAACATATCCAAATGTGTAAATTAACCATAAAACTCATGTCAATAACAGCAAATAGCAATAAAATAATAGCATCGTTGACAAGCTACTCATATATTCTAAAGCATCTTGATAAAACACAAACACTAAACATTCATACATATGCCTGTACTACATTCTATGCCCTACGCAATAAAGATACCACATCAAATCCAACAGATAGATATAAAATAATTTCATCTGAAGTGTAAACTAAAGTGAAAGAACTCTGCTGTTGATGGACAAACGATTTGTTAAAAGTAGTGGAATATTATCACTTCGTATATATACGATATATCTATGAGTAGCGTTAGAGGAAAATATATTGTATGGATTTTTATATTCAGTTGCAGCATAATATTGCCACATATTTTGTGTCATTAGTTGCTGTGATTTACGCACTTCAAAATATTAAGTATTAATTGATTTGTTAACTTTATGAGCAAAAATTTTGTTGACAAAAATTATGTGTTTTTCGTTTCAATGAATTTATGATGTATTAAATGATATATAGTTGTTTACACTTAAATTTAAATGACCTTGATCTGTTGATGCTTTTTCACATGGATTTTATTTAAATATTTGTTTGAAAATATCAGTACATCAAAATAAAAGAGCAAACAGCCCAAATGTTGCAACAATCAATAAAATCTTTTCTGAGAAAATTTACACAATAACAAATTGTCTGTGACCATGCCAGACTAAGTGGCTCGAACTACTTTTTCTTTTTATTTTTTTGTGCTTAGCTTGAATTTCGAAAATTCCTGAAATTTTCACTGAAATAATCAATAAGGTTGCACTGAATATTTTTCAATTTCTCAAAAAATGTAAAAAATACTGAGTTTGCTCTGACGAGCAGATCAATCACACTCTCATGCACTTTATCCGTATTACTATAATAACAGCAGAAAAATATCTCAAATTACCTAAAGTCAAAGACATAAAAAAATATTATAATTTATTACCATCAACCACTTTTACTTAATAAATGAGAAGTTGGTTTTTAGTGCGTCCTTTTTTTTTGTATTATTAGTTGCCTTTTGCCATATTTTTATTATTACAAGCAGACAACTGACAATTGTTACCAAAACAAACCACCCTTGAAAATTTTGAGGATCCTTATCAAGTATGTTGGTCCTCATTGAGCGCAAGTGTCCACTTTCAAAAATGTTTTTCTTTTGTTTTTTTTTTTATTATTTCTTTTAAAAATATAGATTAATACTAATTCATTTTAAAGTGATCTTTTGGGATATACTAAGTAGATAAGTTCAAATGACTTAATGATGATTAAATAGCTGGTGCGCAAGTACTTAGGTTAAACTGTCTTTTTTTAAGTGGCTGTAGTGGTTTTAAATTACAAGGGGTGTACATTTGTTTTTATTACTTTGTTTGCACGGTACATCTGATGATAATTTTATCAAATTATTAACTGATAACATCTGAAGATACAATTCACTCATTCTGAGCTTACTGTTCAATTTCGTATGTTCCTATATAAAAAAAAATCGCCAAGGATTCATAATAAAAAGTGCAAGCAGATTATACAACAAAAAAAAAGGGTGCTTTTGTCACTTCTTATACAACAATATCTTCCGCATGACTATTCCCAATATGAAGAATAATTTTCAAGCTGAAAAAACGTAGCTTTTACTTTTATTTCATATTTATTTAATTTTAAAACAAAACAATAAACTCACAATCAGTGCCATCCCTAAGAAATGCGAAGACCCGGTCCAATAAGAGTTAAGGGATCTTTTAAGATAAAATGCGGGGCCTAAGGCGAACTTACTTATTTGTATACTTGAATCCTTTTCACATTTAAAATGCGATAAGTTAAGCTGAAGTTACAGAAAGCGCTATTTTCAGGCTTATAGCGCAGTTCCAGGTGTTATTTTATTATCAAACTAAATCTTTTAAGTTTTCCAATTAGATTCTGAGATATCACTCTTTGAAGTACACATGTAAATTTTACTTTATGACAAGAAAAAAGGCACTCACAACTTGACGCGGAATCCCGCTTGAGTTTGATGCTACAAACCTAAGCCAAGTTTCGTGCTGTCGTAAAGGCGACCTTACTAAGTAAAATGACTGCGTTGAAACAATTTAAAAATATTTTCACTAAACACAATAAAAACTTATATTTCCACTTTGTTCTATATGTATATTAAAATATTAACGCTTAAGAAATCACCTTCCGAAAGAACCAGTTGGAAAAGTGTTAACAAGATAACACCCATTAACTTATGACTTTACTTATAATTTTCCATAGATAACCTATTATTATTAATATGAAATCAATTGACTTAAATAGTTTCCGTACTTAAGTATGTACATAAAATAATACCAGTTCAATTTGTATTGTAAACAATTGCTATACTCGTGCAAAGGTACATTAGGTCGTATGACGAAAAAAAGACATAGTATCCCAGTGTGCCAGACGGTTCATATCTCCGCTTTTTTATCCGTTACGGAGATATAAACCGTCTGGCACACTGGGATACTATGTTTTTTTTTTCGCAGAAATTCTTTCAAAACTTGCGAATATCAAATGGCAGTGCTTTAAAAAATGGCAACGTCTAAAAGTCTATACAAAAAAAAAAAAATCGTTCAAAATATTCTAAGGTATCCCAGTGTGCCAGACGGTTCATATCTCCGCTTTTTTATCCGTTACGGAGATATAAACCGTCTGGCACACTGGGATACCTTAGAATATTTTGAACGATTTTTTTTTTTTTTGTATAGACTTCTAGACGTTGCCATTTTTTTAAGCACTGCCATTTGATATTCGCAAATTTTGAAAGAATTTCTGCGCATTTGGTTGCATATAATGCTTGCACTATAGTATTATGTAGATCAAGGGTGTCAACGTTTTCAAATCACTGAGCCAAGCGCATGCAGCGCAGTCAGCGCAAAATTTTCGCTTCGCTACAACAACTTCAAATTCGAATTAAACAATCACAAAAACAATTTTTTGTTGTTTTTTCAAGCCTCGTTTACAACAACAATAATATTTCAACAATTTTCAAAATTTCGAAGAACTGGGACACACACAAAAAGTAGGGGTATTCACGCGTTGATGCGCAATGCTCTTGCGTCGTTGCGGAAGTGCGGTTTGCGAAAGTTTGGCATTTGTAAAACATCAAACACATTGCCGAAAATTTCGCACTACTTCTGCAATTTCTCAAATGGTAATATTCACATTGAACGTTCAGGCGTTAGTGCGTAAAAGACTTGCATTTTCGCAACTGCGCATCAACGCATTAATACCCATATTGTTTGTTGTTTTTGATTTTGATGCGACGAAGTCGTTGTTGTTGTTTTATGTTGGTTCGAGTTCGATTTTGTGTGTACGTAAAAAAGCAACAAAAACGCGAAATTTTGACGAGCCTGAAAAAAAACGATAACAATTATTTCTATATTGATGTTGTTGGTGTCGAGCCAAAATTGGCTCACTTTTGTTCTACGCTGACACCCTTGATGTAGATATTACTTATATAGGAGGTGCCACGCTCTTTGTCCGAGATCGCTTAGTTTCCGGTCAGAGCTTCCACTACACCCTCTTGACCAAATTAACCAAGTTTCGGAAGAGAGATTGCATTTCATATTCTTAGTTTCAAAGTGAAATTTGGTTGGATTATCTTAAAAAACGCTAGTATTTTGAAACTTTTGCTTTTATGGAAGGTATTAGACCTCTTGCCAGTTTCACCTAGTTTTTGCCCAGAGCTTGCACTTGCCATCCCCAGTATTTATGTGTATGTTGGTTGCGTTATCGTGAATAATACTCATAATATTTCACTTAACATTTTTTTTTCTTGTATGGGCGGTAGGCGTGTCCGTTGACAGAATTTATTCATTTTCAATCCTAAGAGCTATTCTTTTTTTCATCAAATTATTTTCCTCAGTTTTCTCGTTAAAAATATTTCCACCGATAATATCGATGCCTCATACAAAAAGTAGGATCGTTCATTTGTCTTACGAAGAGCAGAATAAAAACTAAGTTGTTTCTTTATGTAAAACGAAAAGTAAGATTTTGCGTGGATTAATGTCGAAAAGTAGGACGTTCTCGATGTTACGTCGAAAAGTAGGATATCTTAGAAATTTTGACGAATGCCTCTAGCGAAAAATAGGTTGATTCATCAAGGGCAGTAGAAAATAACGCCCAATAATATAACTAAATTGGGCAATAATCATTTTGGAAATAACGCCTGTTGCCCTGAAGCCAGACTTAATTGCCTTCGGCTAAGTGATGTACGTAATTTCTAAACCTTGTTGGCATTGCTCTTTTGCCAAGCATGCATTTTTTGTACCAATCCATGCCCGCCATCTGCTCCTCGGTCCACTTATCTGGAAACTCAATACCGAAATTTTTTGAAAAGTGGTATGCCGCCTTACCACTCACTGTTGGCCCTATGCTCCTCCTAGGAGTTAAAGGAGAATACATACATACATGCCACCTTACCACCCACACTTAATGAAAACATGTTTTTTTCTGCGATATCTTTAAAGGGCTTATTGGTTCTTTCCATTCCAAGCATAAAAAGGCATATGAACACCATTTAAATTAGTAATGTTGGCACCCACGACGATATTTCAGTAAAACACAAGCTTTAAATAAATAAGAGGGGTGCCCACACCCGAACTAATTCGGGGCCCACACTCGACTTTGATAACCACTTTGAAAAACAATAAGCACATTGTGTTGTGTGAACATTTTGGTTGAATTCGGTCTTAAATCAAAAAATGTAATAAATTTACTGCACAAATATTAATTGCATTCAGCTTTCCGATTGATCCACTTCGATTTATCGCACTTGGAAAATGATTGAAAAAAACTTTTGTGTTGACTTTCAGTTATTCAAAAATTGTTTTCCAAACTCCTCTGAAACTTAGTTCTGTCATAATACGCTCTTAACATTAGCCAGAAAAGCCGTATTTGTTTTCTATCAAAAGTTACGGGGGGGTGCCCACACAAAAACCATGTCCGCAGGCGGCACTCTTCTCCTACTTTTTTTCGGCAGAGGCTTCGAGAAATATTCTACTTTTCGACGAAATTTTCAAACGTCCTACTCTTCGCCAATTTTTCTTATGTCCTTGTTTTCGTAAAACATATCAATCATACTACTTTTCATATGGGGCATCGATATATACTTTTCCGAAAAAAGCTAAAAAATCTTTGATGCTGGAATTTTCCTAAGCTAAAAAACTTCAGTTTATCTTTTGTCTAGAAAACTAACCATTACCGAGATATTTTTGAAAAAAAAAAAAATTGTGTTCGTGAACTTTAACCTCGGCATAAATGCAGAATACTATAATCATTTCCTTTATGTTAATTTATTTCTCTAGTGTAATTAGAATTTAAAATGCACATGTGTGTACACTTGCAATCTACATTCAATGCAGTACAGTGTAGCAAATTAATTAATTATTAAGACTAATGTTAAACAAATGTGTTAACAAGAATTTCAGTTGATATATAAAATACATACATTAAAATGTTATTAGTTAAATTAATGCTAATAAGTATGTTGCGGCTGACAGATTGACACTTGACATATGGCAATGCCGCCGCTGTAAATGGCAACAATTGCAAATTACAATCAAATACAGTATATTGCAAATAAATTATGACAAAATGAACAAAAAAAAAAAAAAAAAATCATTTAAAATTGCTTTATTAATTAATTAAGTGAGAGAGAAAAAAAGCTGTCTATCTGTCTGTTTTGTCTGTCCGTCTGTCTGTACCAACACGATTACGAGCGGACGTTGATTGAACAACAACCTGCAGCACATTTTTAAATACCGAATACGAATAAATGCATAATTTATTATATTGACACGTTTTCAATGACAGTTGATTAATGACAGCTTTTGCTGCTGCTGTTATTGTTATTGTATCGTGCTTTCAACTGCAACATACCACCAAAATGTGTAAATGCAACGATGAAACCAAACTTAATTGAAGTCTTGACATGTTCTTTCAATTTGAGAAAAATGTTAAAAACAGAAATCTCCAATGCCAATTCACAAGAGTTAATTTAAAATTTTTCCTCATCTACTTAATTAAGTTAACGTTTAACAATTTTTCAACTGTTCCGACTGTTTCAACTGCCGCTTCCTCAGCTTTAACGCTTTTGTTTTTTCATATAATTTGCGGCTAATTTCAAAAGAAATTTATGGCTAACTTCAAAATATGTGTAGCTACCGTTTTTTTAGCCTAAGATTTAAATTTTTTTTCTATTTTTATTCGTCAATGCGGTGTTTCCACTTTGTTTACCAGCATCACTGGCTTAAGGGGGTATCTACCTACATAAAAAAAAAGCCGAATGGAACAGCTACCGTATTAATTTTTTTCTTTGATTATATTGTTTTTGTTTAATATCTTCACTATCTATTTTCGTTGTTGTTTTTGTTTTGATGTCATTAATAATTTTATATTTTTTTTTTTTCTTTGTATTTTACAAGCCATATATATATTTAATATATTCATTGGATCAGCCTGATTAACTCTCGAGCTTGAGAGCATTAAAATTCATTATAATTAGAATTGGATTTCTGCTTTATATAGTGTTTTTGTTCTTGTGTTACTGTCCTACCACTTTTTGGCTGTTGTATCAGAGTTGCCGACAAAAGTGATAGCATTAGATATTTTGTTTTAGTTGAATTGGTGAAGATAATTGGTTTCACGAGTTTAAGGCTTAAATTGTTAAGACCATAACAAGTTTTCACCACGATATAAAGTGCCATCAATAGATTGTTGATAAAATATAGTTTTTTGTTCGTTTTGATGGTGTTGATTAATAAGTAAACCAATAATGTTGTATTTCCGCTAAAGATGTGAAAAAAATTTTATCTGAAAAAAAAGAAAGATAATCTTTTTCATATACGTTACAATTCATAGAATGACTTAGCTGGGGTTGGGTAATACTTTTCGTCAGACGTAGTAGAAAAATCAAGAAAGGCTTGATTGAATTTGATGTTATGTCATCGATAATAAATTGGCTCTCAACTTGTTTGAACCATAATGCTGGATTAGTTCTCAAAAACGGCAGAACCTTTACCGAAGCTCTTTCAATTTCATACGATGGTGGTTCGACATTCATTAAACAGTCTGATAGAATGCTACCGTGCACAGGCGTTGCAGGCTTCAGTCCAGAAAAAATTTCTTGATCTCTTGCAGCACCTTGTGCATCATCTGCTTCTCGTGTTGGTATTCGGAAAAGCACAAATTTCGAGTTGTTTTTTTTTTTTTCCTATAACTTTTGTTGTGTCAGAGAAAGATATGTATGGACATTGGTTTACATAAAACAAGTAAATAAAATTTCCTATAAAAAGCTTTATTGAAACATATTTCATGTTAAAAATTGACCAAAATATGGCCACTCGAACATAGAAACTTTCTTACGCAGTCGGAAAAACAGTTTTTTACTAAAAAGCAAGACAAAAAAGTGTACATATAAGTCATAAAATGCTAAGGATCATGCAAAAAATACGTGTTAGTTTTTAAATAAAATTTAGACAAAGTTTTGTAAATTTTTACATTTCTGCTTTGCAGAGAAAAAAAAAAAAAGAGTTTTGGACCCATCTCGAAATCATCTCGGGATCTCGGCATTGAATTATATGATACCGAAAACTCAGGACTACAAAAGTCCAAAAATTGGAATACCTAAACTGTATGTAGTAAGAGATACCAATAGTACCAGTTAAAACATTTGATGTGACCGATTTAGCTGATAGATGCTTAGATAGTTTGGTCGAGAACAGAGTGGGCAAAGCGTTGCGGCGCAAAACTGCAAAGCGCGCACTCTGCTCACGGCCTTATGAAGCTGGGGACAGAAAAAGCTTTTGGAAAGTTGAAGTACCGATGCCTTGAAAATAATGCTGGTCTTGTTAAAATACAGGGTCGAATTTTTTAGAGAATTTTTTTTTTTAAACCCATAGTCAATCTCTATAAAGTAATAATTGTATACCTTTAACTATTCGGATTGGTTTCAACATGTTTTTTTTATAAATTAAAATACTGAAAAAATAAATGTTTTTGGTTTTTTTCTAGTTTTTATTTGAAACTTCTATGCAAAAATTTATTTATTTAATGTGATTAAACTAACCATTCAAAATCATTTCTATCCAATTTCAGACAAATCCCACCTCGACATCTTCTCAAATCGTCCACAGCCAAAGAAGAAGCGCAAGTCACGCACCGCTTTCACCAATCATCAAATTTTCGAATTGGAGAAACGTTTCCTCTATCAGAAATACCTGTCACCAGCCGATCGTGATGAAATTGCCGCCGCACTTGGTCTCTCAAATGCGCAAGTAATCACTTGGTTTCAAAATCGACGCGCCAAACAAAAGCGTGATATTGAGGAACTCAAGAAAGACTTTGATAGCGTCAAGGTCTTCTCAGCGCATAAGAGTTTTTTAGAAAATGTCAACGATTTAAGTATTTTAAAGAAAAAGCCAATGCACGATGCTGATATGGTGGGTTTGGCTGCAATGACTGCTGGCGTTATGCCAACAGGGATGGGATCACTTGGACCACCACCGCCAACGTCGCAATCAGCTGGAATCGGCGGCATACAAACATTAAGTTCACAAAAATGAAATTTTTGGCAAGTGATGCCAAAAAAATCGTGTTTTTATTAGTAAACAAAAGTGATGAGTAAAAGAAGAAGATGATAAAGCATTTTAAGAAAACAAAATAAGAGATAAGACAGAAGACATATCAAAAGAAATTCAAACATTTTTAACGTTTAACGTCAGCAAAGTGCGTTCAAGCAGCTGAAATAATGCTGCATATGAAGAACGCCACACGCAGACGGCGTTACCCCACCAACTGCAGGCAGAGATATTACACAGCAGACTTTTAGAATGAGATTTCTGAAATGCTGTCTTGCCTCGTATTTGGCACTTATGGACGAAACAATAATTTTAAGTTTCGTTTTGAATCGTATGATGAAACGGAAATTGAAATTGAAACTTGAACTTGAAACTTGTGTTACAAAAAAGAGCTTGAGCTTTGAAAACCGCTTTAGGTTGAGCCAAAGTTTGCACATACGAGATAAAAGAAAATGGAATAGAAGCACCGGCTGAATTGACAGCAGAAGAAAGTTATATTTATACCAGTGGTCGATATTCCTATACTCAGAAGGAACAGCGCTGCACTGCCGATGATAGATAACAGATCGAAAATGATAGACGCATATAGATGGATAATTGAGAGCTAAGTTGAGCCATGGAATTCCGACCATTGTTATACACAAATCGTCATTGAAAACATTGAAAAAATATAATACAAAAAAAAAACATAAAAAAACAAAACCAATGGCTCTTCTAAGAGCCACCAAAAAAATATACCATTGAGATTGGATTATTTTCAAACGAAAAGTGTTTACGGATATCTATAACTTATCTTTACAGATTCAATACGATGCACCAAAACGGATTGCGTTTGAGCTAAGCCCACTCTTTACAAAAAATTTCGCACAGTATTCGAGTAAAAAAAGACCACACACTACAGTGCAAAACGTTCAAATAAAATTTAGCAAAATGTCCATATACGAAACGCTTATTTTGAAAGACTGACCAAGACCAAGACTGCTATGATCTTGGTCTTGCTCACGATAATCGTCAAAACCAAGACTGCTTTTTAGTCTAGGTAATTTATAGTTAAAAGTTGTTTCACTCCCGTTTCGAAGATAAAATCATCTCTCAATTTGCATTTTGGCATCTTAAAACTGCTTTGGAAAAATGTGGTTTTGAAACTTTGAATACTCAATATCTCTGAAAATTTTTTCAAGATCAAGACCAAGACCGAGACCAAGACTTAATGGTTTGCTCATCGCTATGTATGGCTCCTTCATAAGTAAGTATGTCAATAAAAGACATTTCCTTTCGAACTAAAAGTTGATGAGTCGTAGTGGATCAACAGTCCTTGATGTTGTTTTATATTGGTTGCGTAGAAAAAAAAAACAACAAAAACAATTTTTCATGGTTCCGATAAATTTTGTAAATTATTCAAACATATTGTTTGTTGTAGATAAGCCAAATTTTGGCTCATTTTTGTTCCACGCTGACACCATTGGATTAGATAACAGAGTGGTTGTATATCTTAACACCAACGTAATCAAAACTGAAGTGGAATGCACATCGTACCAGTGGATATTAAAATTTTCATGAATGCTCTTTATCGGCTCGCTTTGTACGGCGTATTCAGCTAGTCAATAGTAGCCAAAGGATTTTCCCCACGATTCTAGTAGATGCTTTTTCACATCTCATACTTTCGGTTAGTGCAGTTTCTTCACGGCACAGGGTGCATTGAAATTTACTTTTGCTGGTACGTTGCATGTTTATATGTGAACACAACAATGCCCAATTCGCATGCTTTTTATATAACTGATGGTTGCTGCGATATTTTGGATTTACAACAAAATGTACTTCTTTCTCTGTAACAGTGCGCTTGGATGAGGTTTGACCCAAAGGTTCGAGCCCATCCAATTTCTTTCCATGTTTCTATTCTTGCAGCAAAATGGACTAATTCAAGCTGAAAATGGGAAAAAACAAAATAAACCAGAACCAAAATAGTTTTTGATTCGTTTTCGATATATTTGTTGGACAGGAAGAGGTGTCGATATATTTTTGAAGGTTGAAAAACGTGGTTTAAAAATGCATGCTCATCGGTCCGAAATGAATCAATTCTCAGCTGGATTCTTATGTATTTTTTCCCGTAGAATCGAATGGCACCATTAGTTTTCTGATTAGATGTCCATTTTTGGCGATAAGTGAACTTTTCAGCTCAAAAAAGTCGAAATTTTTCGAAAACCCCCTGTTTGAGCAACCCACAATTGAACAGAAAAAATCTTGGAAAAATTTGAAATGTAAATTTTGTTAGGATTTTTTCTGAATCCAGTAGTTCCATTTTTTTTTTTTGCGCTACGACATTACTTTCATTCATGAAAAACGAATTTTTGATTTTTTTTATCAAAAAATATCACGAAATCGGGCGTAAATATTTAGTCAACGACGGTTGCCATCGTCCGGACGGTTTTTTTTTTTTTTCGGTGGCCCCTAGTAAAATTTTTTTTTAATATTTTTGGAAATTTTTTAACCCATTATAAACAAGTTTTTGGAAAAAGGGGTTAAGATGTTCACATAACTTAATGTAAAATCAGGCATGGAACAATATGTTGGAACATCTTAACCCATTACATCGCGTTTTTAAGGGTCTTTTTGACCCCTTTTTCCAAAAACTTGTTTATAATACATTTTAATATTACATTGTTAATATACATTTCAAATTTTTCTAAGATTTTTTCTGTTCAATTATGGGGTGCTCAAACAGGGGGTTTTCAAAAAATTTCGACTCTTTTAAGCTGAAAAGTTCACTTAACGCCAAAAATGGACATCTAATCAGAAAACTAATGGTGTCATTCGATTCTACGGGAAAAAATACATAAGAATCCATGTCTTGGATTTCAATTTTCGACCTACTACGAAGCTGAGAATTGATTCATTTTGGACCTATGAGCATGCATTTTTAAACCACGTTTTTCAACCTTCAAAAATATATCGACACCTCTTCCCGTCATCTCTCAGAGCTAGGATATTGCCACCACCACTTCATGTCGATAGTTAAACTTTACAATTCTGCCGGTTGCGCGTCGAATTTTAAACATTCGTCCAATATCGAGTATGCACTTTTCTACTAAGCTATGTTTATAAAAATAAAAAAATCCTGCTAAGGACCGGTTCAATGACTGAGTGCCATATGGCACCGCTGGGCATTCATATACATTTATTTTTTTTTTATGTAACAGGAAAATTTTACGGTTTTTATTAAAACAAAGTCCTTAGATGTACTTTAAGCAATTAATCTAAATATTGTTTAGCACTAACTAGCCAAAATAAAGTTATAAGCTCAGATTATAACATAATTAAGGAGAAAAGTAATAATATGTTCGACTGCAAGCATGAAATACTGTTGAGGTGCAACTCTTGTTACCAAAATAAAAAGCCAACATGTAGATTTTATAATTTACAAATGGTTTGTGATGTGAGTTAACACCCTCTTACATACACATAGAGAAACATTAACTTTTGCGCTAGGTAATGCCAACGCAACCCGTTTAATTTAAAACGGATTTTGTTGATTGTTACTTGAAAATACACATTAGTCTTTTTAAAATAAAACTGTATACAAAACATATGACCTAATAACGATTAAAGGTGATTCTTTATCTCAGGTCATACGTCATCAAAATATTTTTCACTTTTCTGCAAAAAAGCATTCAAATAACGATAATTTGCATCAACTCTAGACATTAACAAACAAAAAACGATTTCTTATAGCAGGAAAAATATCCGAATTCATACTTATCTAGTTTTGAAAGTCGTAGCTTGTTTTTATTATTTTAAAATCATTTTTAAAATTAAGTAAGTTTTGGGTGCCGTATGGCACCGCTAGGCATTAATAGCTTAATCCATAATTTCCTTTTGGGAATTTTTTCAATTCAGGATTGCAATATCTGAAATTGGTTTATAAAAGGAAACATTTTTTAAATGGCAAACTAAATCGGTCTATGAGTAGCCAAGCATCAACCAACAAAATCACTTTAGTCAAGTAAGTGAATATGGACTATAAGATATCTTATTCAGCAGATTCTTTTGACAATTTTAGTTTTCATAAAGGGGAAAATTGATACAAATCAATGTAGATTTTATAATATATAGCGTCGTTTATCATCTGAAGTAGATTTTTTTTCCGTGCGATTGCTCCTGTGTACTTTTTAAAATAAAAAAAATCTTTTTTTTTCCAGATAAAATATGAGATGAATATTCCTTTCACATAATATTTTAGCGATTTCAGTGATGAGAATTTTATTAAAAATATTTTCTGACGAACAATAAGTAATTTGTCGGTATGATAACACTTTGACTCACCTATGCATGTAGGTAAGAACATCTTAGGGGTATTTATAAAATGTTTAAGCTCATTAACATAATTATAAACTACCACATGCCGAATTGAGACCACGGGACATATGTATATTAACGCGACGTGTATTATATTAATAAATACGGCAGGCTGTTCATTATATTTAAATTGATTGCCTAAACAACGAATCAGTGTCTTCGACTCAAATGTACCGATAAAATTATTTAAAACTTATAATATTATTAAAATTAATTGATTAAATTAATTCTTAAAATTATCAAATTATTAATGACCTTAGGATCAATTTAATTAATTAATTCATAATTAAATTTTTTAAATTGTTAATGACCAGAGGACATAATACCATATTGGACATTGTGTGGTCAATTTTGTTGAAGCAAAAAAAAAAAAAAGAAACGAAAATATCAAAGCTGGCTTTATTGCAATTTAATCAAAAATTAATGACAAAAGTAGTTTTTGTCCTGTTTTTAATTAAAATCCAATAAGCAAGTGACAAAGTTTTGAATTAATAAAAATAACATACCGATCGGTATAAATGCGAAATATTGCGACAAAATCATAAACTGTCGCTTGTCGGTCTTTTTATGATGATGATCATCAAAGCATTTTATGAATCCACGCTAAGGTTACACTTGTTTACGGAATACGCATCTCGCGGGCATAAGTATTTATGTAGATGCGCATGATTTTCGAATTTGATTTTAGTTTCGGTTTTTTTTTTTTGTTGTCTTCTTCACATTATTGGAACCATTAAAACTGGAAGCTATAAATTCAGTCATGCTTAAGTTAACACCACTCGCTTTGCAACTTTGCGTTTAATCAAAGCTTTAGGTACAACTTCGTCAGCAGTAGATACATTGGCGGTGGGTAATTAAAAATTAATGAAAATTTGTTTTTTCTTTTGTTATTTATTAATGATTATTTATAACAGCAATAATTTAAAATTAATTAATTATTAATTTAATCATTTGCCAAAAATCAAAAATTTACAGATATTAGCAAAAAAAAAAAAAGACGCGAAAACAATTTGCTTTAGGCATACGCAAAATGCGTCATAACCGCCGGGCGAAAAAACTGTGTATACGTGTGATTGTACATATATGCGTGAATTTTCTTAGAATATAAGATTCGGCACTATTTTATTATTTCGATTTTAAACAAAAGAAATAAATATATATAAATAAACAACTTAAACATCTTTTAAAAAAGTAGGTCACATTGCTAAAACAAATATGGGGCAACTACTTAGATGTCAGAACAAAAAAATTTCTCTAATTTCATTAAAGCGTGTTTTGCACTTCAAAACAAATACAATAATTTGATATTGTAGGTTAGATGGGGTCGAAATTACACCGTCTCAAAAGTTAGAAGGGCTCTTAAAAATTATATCTGTGTCATTTTTTTTTTTTTCGTTCCAGGGAAAATCTGATGAGCACTTTTGGTTGTCCTGAAGGCTTTTTTGGTAAAAAAAAAACATGTTTTTGCCCACAAACTGGCTTCAAAAATAAAGATTATTTTTTTTGCGAAAATTTTAGCGTTAAAAAATTTATTTTTTTTTTTTGTAGTATTGATAATATTCGGTTTCAAAAATCGAATTTTTACGTTTTTCAACTACTTGGTCAGAAAAACGCGTTACACTCAAAAGGAAGGCATCTTACGAAAAAAGTATGTAGGGAAAAGAATGCTTTGAATCGTCCTTAGAATAATGTGAGTTTTTACTGAATTTTTATTTTTTTTGTGCCAATTTTTGAAGAAATTTTTGAAAAATACACACGTATTTCTTGGATAATTCTGAGCATTTTTTGCCTCAAACCATACGAGCTAGAGCAATCCCGATACTGGGTTCGAGTTCAGCACCAACAAATGCATCGAAAATTACTATTTTTGTTATGGTTTGTTGTGTTTTTCGACCTTTTTTTAAAAAAAAATTAACAGGTACAGTTAGAAGCTGTATGAAAATGCCTACTGCATATTCAGAAAATCTAAGGCTGATAACACTGTGCAACAAATTTTGGGTCACTAAATCTTTCCCGAATGAAACCAACGGGAAATGAAAATAGACTATCAGTAGGCAAAAACCCCCAAAGGGTTTTTAAAAGTTAGCTCGTATTGTTAAGTTCTAGCCTTTCAAAGTTGGGATGTTTTGGGACAAATTTTCCCATATATATTTTACATGTAGTAAATCAATATAAAAATTAAACAATTTGTATTAAATATTCATGGCCTTAGATATTTAAATCTATTAATTTTAATAGTTTTTGGGATTTTAATTTCTTTTTTGTTCTATCTTTTCCAGTTTTTATGAGCGTTTTGTTTGCTATTTTCTCTAAAAATCGTGTATTTTTAACTATATATTTTTTATTATACATATTAAATTACAAAGCTTTGCAGATGATTTTTAGGTAATAACAAGGCTTTTTATACATGTTTCATTAAATCAATTCTAATGAATGGTTTCATTCCCCAATGAAATTTTTAATTAGGTATGTGATTTTTTTCATTAATTTAAGCCCAATCGTTATGAAAGTATTAATGAATAAAATTCATTATTTGTGTGAAAATTTTTCCGGAAACTACTATGGGCCACTGCTTGTATCTTGATTGGACAAAGGGGCGTAACACCTCCCACATAAAAGTACATTTTCAAACAAGTACTTTTTCAAAGTAAGCACTTTTTTCAAAAAATCAAAAAATGTACTTTTTTTTAAAAAAAGTATATTTTTCAATAAAAATCGTTTTGCAATAGAAAACATTAATTTTCAATTCCCTGTCGAAAAGGGGTCGTGTCCGCCAAAAAGTTTTACCCCTGGCATATCCAGCGTTGAAATCTTAATCAATGTTAAATTTTCATTATATTTGTTTCAAAATTTTTATTCAGTTTAACAAAAAAATTCAATAATTTTAGAACAAAAAATGTAAATAAAAAAAATCACTAAAACTTTTAGCATATTAATCTCGAAATAAAATTTTTTTCATTGATTTAATGATTTTTTAATGAAACTATGAATGAAAATATTTAAAAAATTAAAAATATAAATGAGTTTTTGTTCAGTTAATTAACATTTTCATTAAATCAATGAGTTCTATACGATCTATTAGTGCTTTGAAGAAAAATTATATCAGTCTATGAAGGAGGTTAAGCAACGTTTTGAAATAAAGTTCTCAGAAAAACCCAATTAAAAATTAAAAAGATATGTATAAAAAAAAACAAGACTGCAATTGGATGAGCTGTAACTAAAATAAGCTGGATTTATTCGAAATTTATGCTCAACTTTTTAATGAGTGCATTTCAATATTTTTTTAATTGCTCTAGCTAATCGATTGTTATTACTCCATTCATAATTTCTCTTTCTTCACTTACAATTTTTATTTAATTTTTATCCCACAAGAAAAATATTTGTTGTTAGTGGATACTCTTCAAGAAAAAATCATTTACATGTTCTCTTAAATCGTTAAATCTCTTAACTTTTTCTCTTTTACTTTATCAACATTCAAGGTCAACTTTGTGATATTTTTTCTTATTGTCTTTTTTAAAAAAAGAAGAAGATAAAGTTTTGCTAAACCGTTTTTTTTGTAAATTTTTTAAATTAATAAAGTGAAAAGAAATTTTTAAATAAGTTTAATAAACTGAAGAAATATTTTGTATTAATTTAATAACGTTTGTAAAATGGCTTGCAAAATAAACAACTTTTGTTACGTTTGTGGCCATTTCACACCAAAAATGTCGAAACATGGTTCTTTTACAGAAGAATTTATAGCCGCTTACGAAAAATATTTTAACCATTCCGTTATTTCTAATGTACCATGGGTTCCAAAAGTTGTTTGCAAAAACTGTTATACTAATCTAATAAGTTGGATGAGTCGAAGAATTAAAAAAATGCCTTTTGGAGTGCCGATGATCTGGATAAATCCAAATGGACATGACCCCTCAAATTGTTATGCTTGTGTGAATTCCGAAACTGGTATGAACAAAAGAAAAATGAAAAGTAAAATTTACAAAAGCGTTCCAAGTGCTCAAATTCCAATGGAACACTCAGAAAATGTTCCAGTCCCGAAACCTCCAAGCCCGGACGTGACATCAGGGATTACGATAATAACTGATTAAGATGAAGCTTTATCTATTTTTGCGCCTGAGCCCACTAAGTCAAACGATCCTATACTGATAACACAAAACCAGATGGACTTTATTGTTGCGAAGCTTGGACTGTCACAACGCAAGTCAGAAGAACTAGCTAGATTTTTAAATACAAATCATCTCTTGGCAAGTGGGACAAAAATTTCAGCATACAGACATCGACAAGCAACTCTGCAAGAATGTTTTATTGTAAATAACGAGCAAACAACTGCTTACTGCACGGATGTCGAAAAACTTATGTGCAAAATGGACATTCGCTACAATGCTGATGAGTGGAGACTATTCATTGATAGCTCCAAAAATAGTTTGAAAGCTGTGTTGCTTCATCAGACAAACTCAAAACCTTCGGTACCAATTGCCTACAGTGTAGACACGAAAGAGACTTACGAGTCGTTAAAAACTATTCTCCAAGAAGTAAATTACAACAAACATCGATGGAAAATATGCTGTGACTTAAAAGTAGTGGCAATTCTTCGAGGGCTGCAATCAGGATATATTAAATACATGTGTTTTTTATGTGACTGGGACTCCAGATATTTGGGTGACCAGTATACAAATCATTCCTGGAAGTGTAGAGAATTGAGCAAACACGCTAATGCCAACGTCATTGAGGATCCTCTGGTACCCCAAAACAAAATTTTGTTACCTCCTTTACATGTAAAACTTGGTTTAGTGAAAAGCTTTCTAAAAACTGTGGCTAAAAGAGAAGAAGTTTATACTGTTTTAGCACAAATTTCCCCCGACTTTCAGAGAGTAAATTAAAAGAAGGTAAAAACATTAAATTAACATATTTTACTTCACTAAAATATTATATATGTAAAAATGTAAAAAAATATTATATTGCATATTGCTTTTCATCCTCTAGGTGTTGTAAATGGCCCAGACATTCGAAAACTTATCAAAAATCAAACATTTGATAATGTCTTAAACACAAACGAATTGCTAGCTTGGCGTTCCCTCAAAGATGTTATAAATGGATTTTTGGGAAAAAAGAGGTCTGAGGACTACCAGAGCTCTGTTAACACGATGATGAATGCTTTCTCCAAACTACGTGTTAACATGTCGTTAAAAATTCATTACCTGCACCATCATCTAGACTACTTTGGACAGCAGCTAGCCACAGAATCAGATGAGCAGGGAGAGCGTTACCATCAAGTTGCAGTACCATTTGAAATGAGGTTGTTTTTAATACATATTTATATATTTTTACAATGATTCTTATTAAAAACATTTGCATATACCGAGGAAAAAAATCTCCTGATGCTGTTCTTGCGGAAATTTGTTGGTGGAGCAAAAACTTACATGAAGATGATGAAAGCAAAGAGATGTCAGAACATGAACTTGAAGTTATTTTTTCTTCAGACTCAGATTCCTACAGCGACGATGATTCCTTACAGCATTTAGCACATAAAAGACTTCGTTCTATATAGCGCAGTTTTCAGTTATGTTTAACATATAGAAAACTTCAGACAGTAATTTTAAACTTTTAGTATGACGTACCTCATTAAAAATTTTAAAAAATGTACTTCAAAAGTTTTAAAAACTTTTAGATTAGCTTATTAATTAATTCTGTTATCTCCACAGTGTATATATAACAACTTAAGTATAATGTTTAAAAAATCATTTTTGGGTGTACAAAATAATTGTGTGGTAAAAAAAAATTTGTGGTGAAATAAAAATATTTGTGGTGAATAAAATGTTTGAGGTGAAATATAAATTTCAGACGATTTACAAATATTATTCAATTACAGCCGTCTGCTGAAAGATTTTGTAAATCAGTGGGCCCTTTAACAAAGGTGTACTCAATATTTGTCCAACAGTAAGTTCAAACTTGGTGATATCGCTTAACTATGTTCGGCAATAATGTTCATAAGAATACGATAAATAAGTTTTGTGAATATATTATGCCAAAAAAATATTTCCTTTCTAGACGTTTTTTAAAAAAACACTTAAAAAAATAAATTTTTTCAAACTTTTTTCAGCATAACTTGCAGGGACACGTTTTTTTTCGCTACCAACAATATTGTAGTCACTGTAAATCTGAACAACTTTTGTGAATATACCAATACAATCTGATTGTGTCTAAGCACTCTAAATAGCTCATATAGACCACTATAACGCACAAAATGGTCAAAAACACGCTAACTTCAAGAGGCTATAAAAATTGAATAAGAGCTAACTTCGGAAAACCCTTTGAGGGTTTTGATATACTAATGGTCTACTTTCATTTCCCGTTGGACTCATTCGGGAAATTTTTTCTTGTTGCACAGTGTAATAAGTTGCTTACTGCATGGTGTTTTTAATCGATGGCAGCTCGGAAAATGATGATCCAATTTTAAAAGTATTAAGGTAAAGTTTGATGAGAAACATTATGGCTATCTGATGCCGTTGACAAAAGAGAGCTACGCTTGTATGCAGCAAGTGCCATAATATCTCCTAAACTATGAGTCGTACGAACATATTTTTCACGACTTTTCTAAGGGAAATTATCTGAAGTACAATATTGTTGACAGTAATATGTCTGTAAAAGTTAGGGAGATACTGATTTCCTCGACCTTTCAGCCTGAATAATATTTTGTGCGGCAATGATCTCGTTTTCGAATTTAAGTATCTACTTTAAAAATACCAAATCGGAAAGTTCAATTTCACTTGATTATATTTCTTATACTATACCTATATCTTCGATTTTTTTAAAAAATTTTAAAGAAAAATTTTCTATAATTGACGATTTTAAAGTCTAGTTTGGAAGTGGATAAACGTACTACCCCCGTTTGAACTAAATTTATATAAAAATATCAAAGGGAGGAGGGAAAAAGGGGGATAGAATGTTAGAGAAAAATGTCCGAGAGGAAAAAATTATAGGGACCAGCGATAATTCAACGGAGTTGAGAATTAAACAAAATTAAAATTTTTTTAAATTCCTTTTTTTAATGAACTATAAAAAGGCAATTTAGTAAGAAAATTCAGTAGAAATAAACGTTCAAATAAAGACATATCTAATAAATGATTGTAAAGTTAACAACTCGAATGCCAATATCTTGTAAATGAAATATACTACTGATAAGAAATCATTGATTGATCAGAAGTTAATAGGAGATTTCTTTATGAAAAACCGCACATTCTAAGTGAAATTTTCATTTGAATTTTTTTTTTTTGGGCAATGAACCATTTCGGCAAAATGGTTAGTACCACCGAATTCCCAGTGCCCATAATATGAAAGACTGACCTATATACCGTCAGGATATATTTTGAGGGAGAACAGTGGTATTAGCTGAGTTATGAACATTTCGAAAAAATAATTAAAATCGCTTTCTCAGTTTTTTAAATACTAATATCTGTTGAACATTTGAAATTTGGTACATACATATGTAAAAACACTAAGACAAATAATGTGTACTGGAAAAAATGGGGGTATCACACCCCCACAAAAACCACTTCATCCTATCTCCGAAAATATTTGCTGCACATGAATGAGATTTGACACATGTATACAGAGCGCCAGGAAGAATAATGTTCTCTGGGAAAATGTGCATTGCCACGCCCCTAAACAAAGAAATTCATAATTAATGAGATTTGGTACACATGCCAAATGGATAGGGACAAATGACATCCTTTGGAAAAATTGGTGATGCCATGTCAACTTAACAAGATAAACTGATCCAACATTCACTGGGAAATCCTGATTTTTTGAAAGATTTTCAATTTAAAATTTGTATGGTGGGAAATATGTCACGTTAGATTATGATCAAAATAAAGAAAATTACTAAAGATATGTGAATCAAACAAAATACATTATAAAGTAACATTATTGCATAAGATTCTAGGATCAGTCGCACTAAAAAATTCTGAATTTTTTCGCTGAATTCTGACTTTATTTGTATAGGCACGAAAACTACTTCTATTTTTGTCACGTTCGTTTTGCGTATATCTTAGGACTACGACTTCACCTGCTATTAAAGTCAGCTCTAATTATAGTGCTACCTAAGAGTTATAATGTAAAGTAAAAACTATAATAAAAATATGTTTTGCTTCCACTTTTTTGCACTTTAAATGAGTATGGCGTTCGTCATCTAGAAAATGCGCATTTAAGAAAAAAAAGTTTTAAAAAATCGAAACATGTCAATTTGATAAAATTTCGAGTGCTGCCTAGAAATAGTTAAGGCAAACTTCGAACAGAAGCTTGATGAATTCGGGTGGCACCAACGTGGCACTACCCATACAATCAAAACTTTGAAATTGTAATAACGTAAAGTGTTTTCAGTTTGTCCAACCAAGTTTCACACAGATAATAAGAAAAGTTGGTGCAAGTCCCGCGCAAAAACTAGATGAATTCGGCTACAAAGCGGGGCACCCCCACAAAATCGAAACGTTCAAAGCGGTATAATGGTATATAAAGGTGATTTTTAAGATAATATTTCATACAGATACTTAAGCTGACCGGTGCAAGTTCTGAGCAAAAATTAGATGAGTTCAGACAAGAGAGCGTGCCACCTTCCATACAAGCAAAATCTTCAAATTCCTATACAAAAAGCCAAATTCTAATGTACGTATTGATCAGATAAAAAGCTGAAGCAAAGTTAAGTTAAAAAAGTTCACATGCAAAAGTTCGCAAAAAAATGTAACCAGCAACAGCGCGCATGTGCAGCTACTGTTTATGCCCTGAAGAATGCAACGAATACGGCGAGCATATAAAACGGTAATAGCGACAGAGGGAGCAATAAAATTGATCAGGCAGCGCCAAAGAAAACGCAACAAAACAGAAAAAAGCGGTAACACTTCAAAGTGACCGCGATAGCAAGTGCGGTCAGTGACGATACCCAACAATAGTGCCCTCTGGTGGCGTTGCTCTCCCTTCCGCCGTCTACGCAACGCGATCAGCAGCCAACAACACAACAACAAGTGATCGCCGCTGCTTCGATTGATTGTACTAATTTGAATAATCAAGCCATCAATTTCATTGCTAATGATACCAACCGAAATACCAGCACAACACACAGTGAAGGTGAAAGGCAGTGGCGTGGTGCGGTAACTTAAGCTTAAATTGAATATTGAGTAGAATGGAATACATTTACATTTACAAAAGATACGAGTATCTATAACAAAATGCATCCGTATCGATGTATTTGTTTCTTGTTTGCTACCGACTGCTCTGACTGTTTTGCATTCAAATTATGGCACCCAATATAAATTAGAGGATTTTTCTTTCTTCTGCTGCTGCTTTTGTGGAGAATTAATAATTAATTTCAAAAGGGAAATTCTAACGTGTTTGGCTGCGTGTGGTAGCCGGTATTTCTTAAATGAAAGCCGCACGCATGCGCGGTGGTCGTTTAGTTGTGGAGCGGCGCGCATTTCTCTCATTTGTTATCAGTCATTTCAGCGGCTTTCTGTTTCGACGAATATCATTAGCGTTAAAAGCTGCTGTAGTTGCTGTGATAAGCTCGTTTTTACAAAACATCTTAAGTGATTGTGTAGCTTCCAACTTTTTCTGGGCATAACTTTAGGTATAGGTTTATTGTTTTTTTTTACTTTTTTTTTAATGTTAAGCCCACGCTCACACGCTCGTAAAATGCTCAAATGGTCGCTGTTTAGTATTTGAACTTGTTATAATTATAGGTTTTTATTGCCTACTTTGGTTTGGTAATAGTGGGATTTTCATTAAAATTTCATAAGGTGGGTGCACTCTGCTGGTCGGTCGTTTTGATCTTGTACCACTAAGAAGAAATTAAGGGAATCAAATTTGAAATCAGGTGTGAAATATAGCGAGATATAATATTAAGTTTTGATTCTACATACATAAGTATGGGAAGAAAAAATATTTTTGAAAAGAGGCATTTGAGAGTTTTTCAACTCTTCAAATCACACCTTGGAATTTTTGCACTTATATTCAAAACTTTTAACAATTAAGTTTTTGAAAATATTTTTTGTATAAAAGCTTACACAAACTTTTATTTAAAAAAGTTCTTTCAGAAAAGTATTTTTAAGTAGTTGTTTTAAGCTTTTATAAACTTTTAAGAATAAAAGTAAACAATTTTTTCAAAACACTTCTTTTTATATGTAGTTTTTTATACCCTACACCCAGGGTATATTCACTTTGTCCTTCCGTTTGTAACGCAGAGAAGGAGGCGTGGCAGGTATGGAAAAGTATATATATTCTTGATCAGCGTCACCTCCTGAGTCGATATAGCCATGTCCGTCTGTCTGAGTGGCTGGCCGGCTGGGTGCGCGTGGAAATACACTTTTTGGGAAAACTGAGCAACATAATTCAATGAATTATTAGCTACCAACAATGAAAATACATTGATGGTTGGAGCTTTACTGTTCAGTGTTTTTGAGAAAAACACCAATAAAAACACAAAAAACAAGGCAAAAATACACATAAATAAAAAAAGCAAAAAATGTATCGGAAGGCTAATTTGCATTACTAGTTTCGGGACCCACCACAGGTCAAAATTGACTATAAGTAATAAGTCAATTCCACATCAGACGCATTGCCGACATCGTATAGAATTCTGCAAGCATACTTTATTTAACTTTTAGCATAGATTATTATATATTATAGATTCAATGAAATTTGATGTTCTGACTCCATAGTAAAAGTTAGCTCGGGGGGAATGAGCGAAATCGATCAACGGACACGAATACCGCCCATACAAAAAATATATTCAAAATGCAATAATAAGAGCATTACTTCCAGTAACAAAGGCAAAATACGCATTAATACTAAGGATAGTACGTGCAAGCTCTTAGCAAAAATTAGGCGAATTCGGACTAGAGGGCGTGGCACCTCCCATATAAGCAAAAGTTTCAAAATGCTATACTGAAAGCGTTTCTTAAGATAACCCAACCAAATTGCACTCAAATCGATAAATGCAAGCTCTAAGAAATAACTAAGCGAACTCGGACAAGAAGGCGTGGCACCTCCCATATAAGCAATTGTTCGAAATGATATACTGAAAGTGTTTTTTGAAATAATCCAACTTAATTTTACTCAAACACTAAGAACATTAATTGCAAACTCTGAGCAAAAATGAGGCAAGTAGGAGTAGGGGGTGTGGCACCTCCTATATTAGCAAAAGTTTAAAAATGCTATACTGAAAAATTTTTTTAAGGAAACCTACCTGAATTTTACTCAAACACTTAAAACAGTAAATGCAAGCTCTACGAAAAATCATGGTAAGCTCGAACAAAAGGGCGTGGCACCTCCCATATAAGCAAATGTTCGAAATGATATACTGAAAGTGTTTTTTGAGATAATCCAACTTAATTTTACTCCAACACTAAGAACATTAATTGCAAACTCTAAGCAAAAAAGGAGGCAAAGTAGGAGTAGGGGGTGTGGCACCTCCTATATAAGCAAAAGTTTAAAAATGCTATATTGAAAAATTTTTTTAAGGAAACCTACCCGAATTTTACTCAAACACTTAAAACAGTAAATGCAAGCTCTACGCAAAATCATGGTAAGCAATTTGTTCTTTTACTCTCCTAGAAGTTACGGAGGAATAAAACAATTTATTTTAATAAAAACTTGTATGTACAAGAATATTGCATAGTTTTTATCAACTAAGTAATTAATAATATACTTTAAATGCAGTGTAGGGTATTAAGTGTTTGGCCAGGCCAAAGATATCACCTTTACTAGTTATACCCTACACCCAGGGTATATTCACTTTGTCCTTCCGTTTGTAACGCAGAGAAGGAGTCGTAGCAGATAAAGAAAAGTATATATATTCTTGATCAGCGTCACCTCCTGAGTCCACATAGCTATGTCGGTCTGTCTGGCTGGCTGGCTGGCTAGGTGGCTGGCTGTGCGTGAAAATATTTTTTACGGGAAAACTAATCATGATATTTCAATGAAATTTGGTACGTTGGCTTTGTCGTAAAAGTTAGCTCGTGGGATTGAAAATGAACGAAATCGGTCGACGGACACGCCTACCACCCATACAAAAAATATATTCAAAATACAACTTTAGGAGTATTTTTCACGACAATTCAACCAATATACACTTAAATACTACGAATCACTAGCGCAAGCTCTGAGCAAAAACTGGGTGAAGTCGGACAAAAGGGCGTGGCATCTCCCATGTAAGCAAAAGCTTCAAAACGCTATACTGAAAGAGTTTTTTGGGATAATCCAACTAAATTTCACTCAATTACTAAAGACTATAAATGCACGCTCTGAGCAAAAACCAGGTGAACTCAGACAAAAAGGCGTGGCACCTCCCATTGAAGCAAAATTTTCAAAATACTGCAGTGTAGGGTATTTAATGTTTGGCCATCCTCTTACTAGTTTTTTTTTTTACTTTTATATTTAAAAGTTGATAAAATAACTGGACAATTAAACTTGTTCCACCTAGCATAGAGGACATGGTAAGCCAAAAATCATCTGAAAAAGTTGGTTGAAGATGGTAATCCAAGAATATGATAAGTAGGTAGTGAAGAGAAAGGATCGTATTTAGTGAAGACGTTTCATCTTAGCCCTATGATCACCCTGGAAGTTTCAGGAGGATAAATGTATACAATACATATTTGTATTGATGAGCAATATTAGCCTTACACAGTAAACATTTTAGTTAAATTTTAAAACAAAAAATTATTTGTATAGAACAATGCGAAAAAAATATTAATTTTAAACTATTTTGGAATAAATTTCATACTTTTTTGGAATAAATTTCAAAGTTTTTTGGAAAAAATCTGAATTTTATACCAAAAAAGTTTTAAATCTATATCAAAAGAAATCAAAACAAAAAAAAGTATACTATCATTTTGTAGTGTGTAGTCTTGAGTCTTGGTTTTGCATATTTTTTGACACCAGGACAAAACTAATTTCAAGACCAAACAAAACCAAGACAGCTATGGTCAATGATCATCAAGACCGGGGCGGCTTTTCAGTCTTGGTAATTAATAATTAATATAAAAATCAATTCGAAATTAAGCATCTTAAAAACCAATTTTCTTTGGAAAAATAAGGTGTAGAAATTTTAAGTACTAGTACCGATAGTAACGATACCTTTCATATGCATGTATGTATGTATGTATATATATATATTCATATATATATATTACATATACAAGTATATATATGTACGTATATACATATATATGTGTACATAATATGTATATACACACCGAGATATACTCAAAAATCGTTAAAAAAACTTAAAGGTCGAAAAAAAAAAAAACGGCTGGACGTTCGATTTCGCGGATTGCGGATTTAGATACTAGAAGGGTCCCCCAACATTATCCATGAAAAAGATCGCGGGTGGTATTTCAAAAAGTTAAAATTTTTTAAAAACCACCGTGTACTCAATAATCTTTAGAAATTTTTTCAAGACCAAAACCAAGACTTAATGTCTAAGACCAAGACTGCTATGGTCTTAATACAAGTGCAGTAAAATGACATACGAACAATTTTTAGGTCAAATTAAGAAAGATTTCTGGGGTTGCCCTTACCATAAACACGGCAGCTATTACCTCACGTTGCAAAAAATGGGTCAAGGGTTGTTTTAAGTAAAAATTGCATAAAAATATACCTATTAATAACTCAGTTTTTACTTCTGTGAAGATTTCAGAGAAAGATCGACGAAGGCTTTGTAGAAATAGGGTTCTCAACTCCCAATCCCATACAAAAAATACAGAAAAATTTTTTTCTACTATACTATTGGTTTTAGGAAAAAATGTTCTTAAACAAAAATTGATGAAAGGAATGAAAAAGTTCCTAAGTCCCTTTCCATTCACAGTGCGTAGTCAAACCAACCAATTAGTAACATTTCAAATTTTGCGCAGTACAAAAACACATAGCATAGCAGAGAACTTCCCGCATGAAGCGCTATGTACTTACTTACTTGCTACTTATAACAATCGTCAAAAATTCATTTTATACTTTTAGGACTAATTTATTAGCATTTTATAGAAAAATTACTCGCATTATTATTGCGTTATATTGCGTATGCAACAAATACAAAGCTAAAGTTAACAATTATCATTCACTTTTATCAAACAACAAAAGGAAAAACCGCCAACAAAATTCTTTCCTCTTAATCACACCTGGAAGAAACAACAAAAAAAGTGTAATTTATAAATCAAATGATCATAATTCTTAATATTGAGCCTTAATTCGTTTTAAATTAATTTATGCAGAAAATACGTAATTTCATTTTCGCAAATCATCATCAATCATCATTGATCATCATCAAGAATATTGTGTTTTTATTTTTTATTGTCACATCATTGTCATTAATTAACTAATTAGGGTTTTTGGCTGACATACTGGCAAATAAAATGCCAAAAAATTTGCCAAAAACCATTACGTTGCTGATGATAAAGTCTGGATTTTTTTCATTTTAAGGAAATTTACAGTTCACGGAACTTTATGTAATAAATTGCCTAGGAAATTAAGTTTCAGGCGCATATATTTTTGACACGTTGGGAAAGACACAGAACATTATGGAATTCTATTGGATTTTTATTGTTCAAACTTTGTCCATAAAAACATGTGTAATAAGCAGTGGCGGATTAACCCTAAGGCACCTGCCTAGGGCGGCAGATTTTGGGGGACGGCAAATTTTCGGAGTGATAAAAAAAAAATTTATAATTTAAGTATTGACCTTGATTTTATTTTACCTAAATGGTTCTTTGAGAACATTTAAATTCGGCACTATTTAAGCAATACGAATGGACGATTTAACCGATTAAAAACAACCATGTAGTGTACCATTCGGTTAAATTAAGGCGAATATAAAAGATATTTAAGAAAGGTTTGCTCAATGCCCAGGGCGGCAAAATGAGTGATTGAAATAGATATTGTTCTATAAGACCAAAGAACTATAAGCTCAAAAACTCTTATCAAATGCAAAATGGACTGTAGGGGGTGGCAAAATGGACTGTAGGGGGCGGCAAAATGAGCGATTGAAATAGATATTGTTTTTTAAGAACAAAGGACTATAAGCTAAAGAATTCTTATCAAATGCAACATGGACTGTAGGGGGCGGCAAAATGAGCGATTGAAATAGATATTCTTCTACAATATAAAATGATTATAAGCTCAAGAACTCTTATCACGGGCCGCGAGCGATGGTCGGCTCATGGTGATGCGGTTCGTGTTCTCTGCGAACATTTACCCAAAATATACAAAGCTCTTGAAGCCATTGAAAATGATTCCAAGAAAAAAGGTTAAGTACGATGTAAAGCTCAAGGTATAAGAAATAAATTAGAAACATCATTTCTTTTGAGTATATGGAATTTTGTGTTAAAAAAATTAACGCCGTTAGCACGATCTTGCAAGATGCCAAAACAAACCTGGAGAAAGTGGTTGAACTGTACGATGGCTTAATCAGTAGGGTAAGGGAGGGAAATATGGACCACCAATCTTTCTTTTTTAAACAAAACTCAAAAAACATAAAACAAAACAAGTCATTTTATGTCATTTATTAAATAAAATAATTCACCTTTATTCTGATTCACTTTTAGATAAATATCGCATCAGAAAAAAGAAAAAAATTAAAAGACTGAAAATACTCAAAATGAAGATAAAAAAAAAGTGTAGTGTTACATGGATTATATAGTCCATATTGCCCCACATATTTATTTGGTACAGAAGTTGCATATAAAAATGTCACTTCCATTTCCGGCACATTTTTTCAGGACTCCAAGAACGTCAGATTACATTCAAACCAAAATTCGCCATGGCGATCTTCTGAAAAATGCGTATTACATTATATGCATTTTTCATCTTCTTTTCATTTTTAGTTTACAAATTACAAATAATGACCATCAGACTCGTCGTAAAAACTGCAACTAGATCCTCCATCTAAAGTAGATGATAAATACATTTGTTTTTTGAGGCTTTTTCTTTGGTGGTCCATATTACTCGCACTACGTGTTGGAGAAAAAAAAACGCTTTTTTATCGAAAATTCTTATGATCAATGAAGTTATTTGTGCTGATATATTATAAATGGTATTCACTGACTTTATATAATTAACCAGTTATTTAAAAACACCATGACATTAAAGTGAAATAATGAAATTTACTCATTGGAAAAAAATGATCACCAATCTATTTTTTAGAAAAAACAACTTTACAAAAACATGCGACTTCACCGAACGCTGAAATCGCACTGACATAACCTTTTGGTATTGGCGTAACGTTTAAATATGAATAACGGTTAATCTCATGTACGCAATGGAAAATATCCATTTGGTCCATATTACCCACGTACACACAAAAAAATATTGAACATAATATTTGTGAACGGCATTCATACACCGAAATTCATTGATTTTCAAATCAAAATTTTTCATTAAAATTTTTTGATTTTAGGAACGATTCATTAATCGTAAGTACATGAGTTCATAAATATTTTTCTATGAGGAATTTTTTTATGAACTTCCGTTCTTAAATTTTAAGAATTTTTTCGTACGAATAACAAAGTTTCATAAATCAACAGATACAAATTTTATGCATGTTTACATAAAATTAAACAAAACGTTCATAAATTTTAAGTAAGAGGTGTCATCAATTTGAATTATTATTTTTAGGTTGTATTTCATCTTCTTCTTTTGGTTCTAGACTAGTTTATGATAAATTTCAAATAAAGTATTGTTGAAAGTTCCTTTCTATGTCGCTCACACCACCATGCTATGAGTGTGTGTGTATTCTCCTAGAACTTCTAGGCATAGAAGTATACTATGGTAAGTATTTATTTTCCCAAGAGGGAATATAGAGCCTTGAAAAGCGTTCTTTAGAATGCAGCGCTTACTTTTCTTAAGACACACTACTCCATTTCAATTCCGTTTCCATTTCAATTTCCATTTCTCCTAATAAAAAAAAAATAAAAAAAAAACTTTCACCCGCATTGGGGTTCGAACCCGGAAACCAAAGCGCAGAGAAATATTACTAGCTCCTTATCACATACGCTACAGACTCCTCTGACGTTTTTGTGTAAAATTTGTATTTTAAAAATTTAATTGAATTTTTTTATTTTGAAAAAAAAAAAAAATTATGAATTTCGTTCTTAGATTTTATGAACGAGTTCTTACGTTTTAAAAATAATTCATAAAAAAAATTTACGAATTTTGTTCTTATATTTTAAGAAAATTTCTTACATTTTATGAATAATTCATAAGCATACGTATGCTTTGTTTAACGTATGATTGAAAATACTTATAATCAATGAATGCTGTACTCGGCTCATATTCGATGAATTTTTTCGTTAGGAATAATAAATTTTTCATTAATATTATGTCCCTTTTTTTTGTGTGTAGTCCATATTTCTCTCCCTTACCCTATAATTCAAGCTACTCGTGATCTTTTGATCTTTACGAAAAAAAAGCTCTGGAGATATCTGTCATTACGCAATACAAAACAGTTTCTTCAAGAAAAAGAACGCGTGCATTGCAGTTTGGTGAAACAAGAGATGAGGAAACTAGTGGCAGCGATAATTTCAGAATTTCTACATTCAATATAATTTTAGATCAGTTGATCTGTGATTTAAAAATAAGACTTCTGTCATATGTGAAGGATCTGGAAAAATTTGGCGGTCTAATTGATATGGAAACCTTGGGAAACAATGGTCTACGCGAAAAAGCTGAACTATTACGAAAAAGTTTTCCTGTTGATTTAAAAAAACCATTAAGTGACGAACTTCTCCAGTTCAAGTCTTTTTGTGCTGAAAAAGCTTTAATACAAAATTTGCATCAGGATTTGCTTCAAATTCTTCGGAAGAATGATCTCTGCACATTATTCCCAAATATTGACATTGCGTGTACAATGTGCGTATGAACACCATTTTCCAATTCCACTGCTGAAATGTCTTTCTCTATTCTAAAGCGAGTCAAAAATTAAATTGCTATTTTGACAATAGAAAAAGATATTTTGCTTGAAATAGATTGTGAAGATATTTATTACTCACCAATTTGCACTTAACAAAATTAGACGAACAATTTTTTAATGTATGAATAAACGTGTATTTAAACATACAAATCATTGAAGTGTAATGTAACCAATTTTTTTGTTTTTATTATGTTTTTATTATAAGTTTCTTTTACTATAAAAAAATCTGAAGGGGGCCGGCAAAAAAATAAGTGCCTAGGGCGGCAAATTACTTAGATCCGCCACTGGTAATAAATAAAATAGTTTTAATTCTAGACTTAAACTGAGTGATCATCTGGAATTAAGTATCAACGATCAAGAAAGTATTCAAAGATATGCAATATTTCCTTTGAAGCTTTAGTACAATATCCTTTTTTAAAAATCTTAACTCAAACATCATCATGTGTGTCCCACTAAAGTTGTGTAAGAAAAGCGTTGAGAAAAAATATCACCAGAACACGATCTTATCTTGAATTCATTATGCCATTTCCTCTTACAATTAACATGCTAAAAAGATTTAAAATGTCAGGCATCATCGTCGTCACAAGATGATGATCAGACGAAAATGTAACTAAAGACTACACAGTAGAGAGCAGACCCATCAGATTTTTGCACACCTTTTCAAGCAACATTTTTAGCGCAAAAGTTAAGTTGCCGCACAGCCCAAATGAGTAGGCAGGCACACATCACAAAAGTGATCGTGTGTAATGATCTTAATGTCGAAATGGAAGTGATGCGTCGTAGCTATTTAGGCAGAGTTGTAAAGTATAAAAAGCATTAAATTAAAAGATCCCTTAAACTGAGCACTATCGATGTTGTGCTACGAGTGAAATTTCGAGGAAATTCAACTAATTAGTAATAAAGTGATGATAAACATCTTACATTTTTTTTTTGCGTTTTTTCCTCTTCAAAATATACATTACAGGTGACTTATTAAGAAAAAAAAAATGTATAAAGAGGAAAAAGGCATTTCCTTTTCAACATAATCACTGCGGTACGATCAATTGCTTTATGATGCGCATAATGTGGTGTTGCAAACATTTTTTGATAACACATTCGATGAATGTACCACGAGTAGTGCTTGTAAAAACCACACATTTTTGCTATGTCATTTCCACATACAGCGCCATTGCGGCAAGTGATCTTTGCCAAGAAGCATCACACGCGCATACATATACTGTCTGTACACCGATCAACAAAAGATCAGTTAAAGCATCAATGGATGATGAAGTTTGTGTTGCTTATGATGATGATGATAATGTTGTTAATGATTTGCACTTCTTCTGACAATACGATTCAAATAATGTTATAAGCGAAAGGTGAAAAAAATATATGCACTAATGATATAGAAATGCATATGAAATCGGTACCAATTACGGCTAATAACTCAAAAATTTCATAATATTCTAAATGACAAATTTCTTGAGATTCTGAATTTCATAAATCCGATTTTATTGCTTAATTTGGTATCAATATCTGGCTTTTAATTGGCTTATACAGTGTAATACACGTAATACTTATTCTATGAAGTATATATACATCTGAATTTAACCACTCGATTGTGATGCAATCAAAATCACAAATAATTTTAGTCCCTATTTTTATTTTAATTCAATTTAATATTTAGTGTTATTTTCTTTACTGGGCTTACACTTTTTTTGGAAGCATCAATTCTTATTGATTTTGCTTCTATAACAGTACACAGTAAAAATTTTAGTTTAATTTTAGAACCAAAAAGTATTTATATTTAACAGTGCCAAAAAAAGTATTAATTTTAAACTATTTTGGAATAAATTTCATACTTTCCTGGTATAAATTTCAAACTTTTTTGGGAAAAAATCGGGATTTAATACCAAAAAAGTTTAAAATCAATACTAAAGGGAATCAAAAGCAAGAAAAGTAGACTATAATTTTTTAGTGTGTAGTCGGCAAGAGAAGATAGCTACGAGATAAGTAGAAAAAGAAAGACAGTGATAGATAGAAAATAGAGAGCTCAATTGAGCTATGCAGTGCCGATTAATGATTTATAACAGTGGTCGGTAGTTCGTAGCACAATTGTACGCTCAATTTTCGATCTTTCTCTGTCTATCTTTTTCCCGCTTCTATCAATCTTCTCTCAAATATAAGCTCTTTCTCCTTAATTTTCCGACCACTGCTTCAAACTGTGATTATTTAGCATTAAGTTCAGAATATGTTAATATTCTTCTGCAATTCCTAGTGGTAAAATTAGCAGAGAAGAAGGATAAGACGGAGATTGTGTTCTAAAAATCAAAACCTATTCTCGTTAACTCAGGACATCTACTAATTTGCATTTTTGCTGCAAGTTGAGGTAAGGCTACCAAATTTCTTAAGCCACGATTGTTAAAAATTTACTCTTAATGCGATTATTTGATCTATATCCTTAGATTTTCACAGCAATAATAACGCAGCATTTTTGGGTTCTTGCAACATTTTTAATTTTTTTTCAGGTTTTTGGTAACATCCATTGATTTTTGCAACAGTTTTGACTCTCGCAACATTTTTGGACTCTCAAAACATTTTTGAAATTCCTTCAGAATTTGTCAATTTTTATATTTCCGACTTTTTTGACTTTTGCAGCATTTTTTAATTTTGTTTCAGTATTTTTGCAACATCCATTGATTTTTGCAACATTTTTGACTTTGGCAAAATTTTTGGACTCCCGAAACATTTTTGAAGTTCTTTCAGAATTTGACGATTTTTATATTTCCGAAACTTTTTATGACTTTTGCAACATTTTTCGATAATCTTTAGAATCTCAAACTAAATCAACTTTTGCAACATTTTTTGAATTTTGTTTCAGTATTTTTGCAACATCCATTGATTTTTGCAACATTTTGGACTCTCGCAACATTTTTGTACTACTGAAACATTTTTGAAATTCCTTCAGAATTAGCCGATTTTTATATTTCCGAAACTTTTTTGACATTTGCAACATTTTTTAATTTTGTTTCAGTATTTTTGCAACATCCATTGATTCTTGCAACATTTTTGACTCTCACAACATTTTTGGACTCTTGCAAAATTTCTAAATTTTCTTCAGAAATTGTCAATTTTTATGTTTCCGAAACTTTTTATGAGTTTTTGCAACATTTTTCGATAATCTCTAGAATCTTAAACAACATTTTTCCATTGGTTTTTTGCAACATTTTTGACTCTCGCAACATTTTTGGATTCTTAGCACATTTTTTAAATTCCTTCAGAATTTGTCGATTTTTATATATCCGCAACATTTTTCGACTTTTGCAACATTTTTCGACAATCTTTAGAATTTGCAACAAAATTTTTCGATACTTGCAACATTTTTTAATTTTGTTTCAGTATTTTTGCAACACCTATTGTTTTTTGCAACATTTTTGACTCTGAAAAATTTTCGGACTCTCGAAACAGTTTTGGAATTCCTTTATAACTTTACAACATCTTTTGCAATAACCTTTTATTTTTGCAACATTTTTCGACTCTTGAAAAGTTTTTAAATTTTCTTCGGAATATGTTGATTTTTGCAATATCAATTGCTTGTTGCAACATTTTCAACTTCCGCAAAATTTTTTTGACTTTTGCAACATTTCTGAAAATTCTTCAAAATTTTCCGATTTTGAAATTTTCTTCTTAATTTGTCGGTTTCTTCATCATCCTCCGACGCTATCAACATTTATACTTTCGCCAAAAAACATATATTCTAAAGAATGGCATTCCGGTGAAGCAACAATGTTTCGCAACTTTATCTTGTGCACAAGTCCAGTTGGCCTAAAATTTCGCCGCGTTGAATTGGTATTTTGCGAGCGCGAGAGAGTCTGACGAATACTCTGCTGTCATATTGGTTTTTATTTTGAGTTTCTCATTTGTGCACACACTCTGCTCTCTCTCTCTCTCAAATGTATAAATGTATTGAGGATCACGTGTAAATATAGGAAAAATCTTAAACATGTGTTAGTAAAATTTTAATTTTCATGTTTTTGTTGTACAACAAAACGAAAAAGTGTACTAAAGTAGTAGAAGTAGTGTCCTTTCAAAACTTTGATAAAATTGGTATTTTTTCATTTTCAATGAATGTGATGCCTACAGTCGGTATGTTATCAACTTATTTATATGACAACATGAATTTTATGGAGACTTAAGACGTAAACCTGGAATTTCAAACAAATCAAATTTAGTTCAACCAATATGTAATTATTTTGTATTTTTTTTTTTAATTGGTCCAAAAATCGAAGGATTGGCATTCTTTGCTCATCATCGTTTTTTGTCGTAGAGGAGTTCCGATAAGATTTTTGAGTTCACAAGAAAGTGTTATTTATTTTTATATATTTATTTATTTATATTAAAATCCGTGCAACGTCAAATACGGCTTTTTTTGAGTATGAGCGACTGTATACCCTAAATACCGTAAAAAATGTGTACTATTATATCCCAAAAACTGTAGGAAACATATTTTGCTATATTTTGTCCCTGATAGTCATCTTTCCACAGCTAACAGTTTGTGCGCTAGAGGCCGAGTTTCATTAAAAAAAACCGAATTTTTTGAAGTTTTTATTTTGAAGCGACCTTTTGATATTTTTGCTTACAAATTTTCCAAAAATTTTAGAAGGGAACATAAGAAAAAGTTAAAAGCTTCAAACGTGGTCTTTGAATAAGGAATCGGTTGGAATTTACGGAAGATATAAGAGTAATAATAGAGAGATATAAGAATATTTTTTTATTGTGCAGATATAATTTTTGGTTATTTTTTTGTATCACAGAGTATATAAAAACTGTGAACTCCAAGAAAAGGTGTCAAAATACTGGTGAGCACTGACTGAATAAAAAAAAATGTTTTTAATATAAATTTAACGACTGATTTTTGAAAAAGGTCGAAAAACGGTACATTTGAAATGCTGAATTTGAATTTGATCTCAGAATTGCTCCGTCGCTTATGGCTTTTGGGATATTCTAACCTAAAGTTAAAAAACCGATTTTTTGAGGTTATATAGATAACGCAGGAAATGGTTTTGATATTTTCTACTAAGTGCATCATTTAGCACTATTCTTCGTCTTCAAAATGAGCCTCAAAACGGTTGTATGTTATTTTTTCTTTAAAAGCAATGATCATTTCAAAGAGGTTACCGGACATAATCCCAACGGACATAATCCCCATTTCGTAAATGGGGATTATGTCCGAAAATTTTTCGGTCATAATCCCCATTTTGGCCATGGGGGTTATGTCCGAAAAATTTAATTAAGATTGAACAAAATTTTTGCAATAATCCATTTAAAAAATTTATGTGGTGTTGGATATTATAGACTGATCCGCAGCCGAAGGCCGCCGCGAAGCCGGTGTTGGATTTTTGGGAGTTGTAAATCCTGAGCTGCTTCTGTTGTCAATAACAAAATATCGTTATGGGGACTATGTCCGTTTTTTCCTGGGAATTATGTCCGAAACACTTGCGGACATAATCCCATTGAAAAAATGGGGATTATGTCCGAATAACTTGCGGACATTATCCCCATATCGTGAATGGGGATTATGTCCGTGGGGATTATGTCACGGCACCTTTCAAAGATATGGTAAGAGTCAAATATCATATGAGAATCCACTTCTGAAAAAAATTGCTTTTTAGCTTGCACATTTTGGGTCATAGAAACTTCAAATTACCGTCATTATTAACTTATATTTTTTGTCTGGAAAAGAATTTTTATGCAATTTTGATAAAAAAAATATTACATCCCTAAAATTCGGATTTTGACTTAAAAGACTGTGTGACATATGCGAAAAAAGTGATGATATCGGCCTTAGCTCGGTGAATTTTTGCCCGATTTTTATAGAATATATTTTTCTATAGAGCTTAAACTCTTAACTTTCAAGTAAATTTAATTAATTAATTAAGTACAAAAATTATACCTTGCTCTGCTAATTCTGTCCAAAACTTAAAATTAAAGAAAACGTACCAATTAGAAATTTTTTAATAAAGAATCATTAAGAAATTACAAAAATAAAATGTATTTTTCTTGCGTGGAATAGCCCATTTATACATATAATTTTCTAAATCTAAAGCGCTTAATTAATCCAATTGTAAAGTTTTTTGATTCTATTTGATCATGTTGCAATTTAAATAAGTTGAAAAAATACCGACTGTAGGCTTCTCATTCATTGAAAATGAAAAATACTTCTTTTATTGAAATTTTTAAATTTCTACCGCAATGTATAAGAGAGATCTGCACAAATGAGAAACTCAAAAAAAAAACCAATATGACAGCAGAGTATTTCTCAGTTGCCTTACAGAATCTCGTCGGATTCTCTCGCGCTCGCAAAATTTCAATTTAGCGCGGCGAAACTTTAGGCCAACTGGACTTGTGCACAAGATAAAGTTGCGAAACATTGTTGCTTCACCGGAATGCCATTCTTTAGAATATATGTTTTTTGCTTTCGCAAACTTTTTCGACTTCTGCAACATTTTAGATTTTGATGATTGATTTCACAGGAATGATACTTGTTGCTTTCGGATAGTCGAAAGATTTTTGGCATTTGTTTGGCAACTTGATAACCGTATCGTGGAGTCAATCTTCCGGAAAGCGCTTTTCATTCTATATTATGGAGAGCTTAGGGTGTTGAATTTCGGCATGACTAAACAGTACTTTTTAATACATAAGTATTCAGTAGGCTTGAGCTATAGTTCCTTTCGTTGTGGAGTAATATTTATAAGTTATTACATTTCCATAGATAAATGCAAACTATGGTAACCATCGTGATTTGAAATCTCTTCAAGATAGGGTGATATGTGAAGTGCTGCCAGCAAAAAGTAATCATTACCCGAACCGTTTAAACTTTAGTTCAATGAGTTTTTATTACACAATATTTTTTTTATATTAATTATCATTAACATGATCAACATATCATCCTCATTTGTTCAACGAATCAGCCTCATCACGTCACTAATTTCAGCTTGTAATTCTCCATTCAGTAAACTTGGTGTGGTCCAGGCTGTGGCGCACACGCACACAAATACAAAAATGCAACATTAACAAATACTTAAACATACCTTTATCTATAGCGATCGGCCCAATTGCAGTAGAGTTTTGTCTTCTATCTGCAATTGCTGTTGGTTGCAAAGTTCTCAAACCAGACGACTTTGAGTGCATTTATGACATTCTGACACATTGGCAATACTTTTTTCTTTTTGTTTTGTGCTCCAACGTCACATTATCATTTATTCTTCTTTTCTCCTCCCCGACAAACTGATTGTTCATTTTCATTTGAGTCTTTTCGTTCTCAGATTTTTTTCTTTCACTTCTAAGTCAAAGCGTTGCGCCAGTGCGCTTAATACCAAGCCTTAGGTGTCGGCTATCAGCTAATTGGATGAGTGTTCAAAGGTGCCGCCGCCAACAAATTAAGAATGAGTTACCAAATCAACTTTTATATCTCTATTAAATGGAATTGTGTACACCAAATATGAATGTGCGATCAGCATTTTACATTAAAGAATTTGATTTTAACTGGTAGTTTTGTTGCTGGATATGATGATGATAAAGACGATGATGATGATGATGCTTTATGAATAGATGCTTAGCTGGGAACTTACGTTTGCATAGCGTATTTCATTGTTACATTTAAAAACGGAACACATTTTTGAGTTTCTAAATGTTGAGTTTTTCAATAAATGCGTTTAATATTAAAACCAGTTAAGCAGTGGCAAAAAAGACCAAAAGACCTTCTAGATTGTTGTTTAAAATATCGAGAATATATGAAAAGAAAAAAGAAACAAAAGGGATTTTAATTCAAGAAATAAGATTTCTATCTTTCTGCCGAGGAAAATTAAAATTCGAAAAGAATATTATTAATGAATACAGGATATAAGCAAGAATTACGAATGCTTATACTTACTAAGTACGTTTCCAACCGAAGGATAATGAGGTGAGTATCTGGAGACCGATCTCTGTATAAAATATGATCCGAATCGAATGACACCACATTTCTCATAATTGGTTGAGTAATTAGAGTTCAAAGTTTTCGTTTGTTAATAAGCGAGAGTGGAATTACTTACATATCGCCAATTTCTCGTCCATTAATTGTGAGCGATGGTCCAAATTCGTTTACGAAAAGTTTATTAAAATATCGTTTTTAGCTTTATAGGATAAAACGAAAACAGGATAATGGGTTAATGTGTTTCAAATTCTAATTTGATTTTGTTATGACTTGGCACTACAAGATTTATCCAAAACTTAGTTTTAAAGTTTAACAGTGGGGTGAAATTTCGAAAAAACTTTTCTTGCGCGTATTTCAGCTAAAAAACAATATACTTCTTAGGTTAAGTACCAGATACCATTTTTCAGGTAAAAAATTGCAGATATCACACACTTCATTCCGAGAATATTTGAGATCTTATTAAAATGAAAACCGCATAAAGCCAAGGTTTTTCATAAAATGGCTTGGTTTTTTTAAATAACGATCTCAAAAATACTTGAGCGAAACATTTCAAATATTATATCCTGTTTTTGTGGGTCTGTTTGACCCCTTTTAACAAAAAAAAAAAAAAAATAAGAAACGCCAAGTGTACCAAAAAAAATTTTTTTTTCTCCGATTTCCCTCAAATCTTGCAGTATGGTAGATTCGGTGTGCAAGAACAACAACCCGGGAGGATTTGGTCCTAGTACCATTTGTTGTTAAAATACAAGGTGTTGAAGTTGGCGTTTTTAGTAATTTTCATGAAAAGGGTGTTTTTTCAAAAATTTATAGCTTACACTAAAGTTTGTAAATTGATAGATCTAAGTTAATGGTCCTATTAATATTGAAGGGTTCTTTTTATAAAAAAATATATCTTACACTTAAAAATACTTTTGTATTTTTTTTAAAAAAAGCCCCCTTAGATTTTTTTCTTAATATCCTACATAAGTTTTCAGAACACGTGATATACCTCAGATGTAAGGATTGTAAAATTAAGTGTGTCGACTCAACACATGTATAGAAAACTTCAAGGACCGATTAAAAAAAATTCCTTTTTTATCAAAATCGTTGCTTCCGTTTTTAAGACATATGAAATGGAAATATTTAGTTGTAATGCCACCCACTTTTTTTTCCATTTAATCGTATTAACAATCAGCACCTGCACCAAATTTCATCAAAATATATTGCATATGACGTAATAAATTTTAAAATGTAGAGTTGTGCCTCGTCAACTTTTGAACACCCACAATATCAAAACGTAGACCGATCTTCAATTAGTACTAACGTGCATATCTTTCCTAAGTGTCCTTAAAATTGCTTGAGTTTGGTTGTGATATATGTGTATGTATATTTACTTATAAACAATTTAAGCTCTTTTAACAAGAGAAGATTTACGCCGGATTTTTGCTCTTATTCTCGTTGTAAATCATGTGATTTACCATCCAAAAATAAATCTACTTGTGAAGAGATTTATTTTAAATCTTCATATAAATCTCAACAGGGATAGCGAAGTTGGCAATTTTCGACTTTGACAACTGATATTAAATGTAATGAAAAAAGCTAATGGAAGATAAATATTCAAAAGAAAAGGATTCACAACTTTCATTTTCTCGCTTATGAGATTAACTGTCAAAAATATATCTCTTTTGACCTTTGGAAAAGGTTAAGATTTAACAACGAGATTTATAAATCTTTATACAGTGAAATTTTCGGTGGAAACGTAGTATAAGCTTAGAGCTTTGCAACAAACATGAACAAAAAAAGTTTTGGTACAAAAGCTTAGCGCATTAGATCAAGACAATTATCCTGTTTGCACTGTCCTTCAGTCAGTTAGTCAATATGTATATTCAGATGTCTGCTTTATCTGTCTTTAGTGTACGATGTATTCTAGCTGTCAAACTTCATAAATTATTCAAATGATTAACGTGATAAAAACAAAACACCATACGCGCATACGCATACAATATCGTCAAGAAACATCTTAACTAGATCACAGCCGCGTTACCAAATGCTTTTTAAATTGTCATTTGCCACCTCATCGGCAGCAAGTAGAAAATTGTTGTTGGAGCGCAATTTTTTTCTCGTTTGTCTGGCAAAACTTTTAATTTCCATTATCTCACAAATACGACTATGTATATGAGAGTAGTTACAAAGCATTGCAGATTTTAGGTAGTAAGCAGAGTAAGCGAAGGCGCAGCCTCTCATTGAGTTTTGTATCATGCGATTTTTGTTGACTCTGGTCGCTTCCTTAAACACACTTGTGCTCTCTATGCAAAGCCTGGACGTGGACTCGTTAGGCGTTTAACTACCAATGCCGCATGCTGCATGCAGCGTTTTTGTGCTTTGTTCAACGCCTGTGGCAACATTTTCGTATTGCGTGTGATCTCGTTGCCTTGCAGTTAAATGCAAAAACGTATCACAGGGTAAACGCATTAAAATCAGAGTAAAAAAAAAAAACAAATTGCACTGTGAAAATTGCAAATGAACTTTTTTCGCATTTTACTTCACTCACCGAGTAAAGTGGAAAATTAAACCAGTTTGCATTAAAAAGTATAATCGGCTGCAGCAATAAAGAAAACTCTGTATAGAAAACGTAAAAAAAACCTGAAGACTTTCCAATGAAAACACTCTGGCGTTTTGTAGTGTGGTGTTGGTTGTGTCTGGCTGCCATGTCTCTTCGTGTTGAATAATTGCAGATTTTTCCTCACTTCATGGATCAACAGTTGATTTATAATTAAATTGAATTCAGAGTGGGCGGGCACTGGGCAATTTGTCAGCGCAATTTAAATGAAGTTGAAATTAATGATATCAGGTTTGCTCTGATTTATTTAAATAAATATTAATAAGAATATTTCTTCATAAAGAAAACGTTTTTGATAAATGTTTTGTGAGAATCATTCATTAAATATACAATTCTTATAGAAACGAAATACTTATAATATACAATAAAAACTAAATGATTAAGCGGGCTTTAGGTAAGTTTTAATTATTCATAATTAACCGATATTTCGAATAAAAAATATGGAAATTTTAGTACAATTTTCAAAATTAAATTTTTTAAAAAGCGCCATGTTTAAGTATTATGTATTCGAACCCTACAAGAATTTTGGAGAGACTGATCATGTTGGTGTATGTAAGCCCCTGTCACGAGCACCGTGCATTATATCGAGCAAATTTTATTTCGAACCCACTTTTTTCACAATATTTTTCAAGACACGATAGAATTTTCTTTAGGAGAATAGGAGATCGAGCTAACGCATCTGCATCGTTGGCGAATAACAACAACAGCAAGTCATTGAAACCATCAATGTTTAAGCCTTCAACGTCACCTTCCCTTAGATCCTCCTCTAAGTCTGAAATGAAGAGAATAAATAATATTGGGCTGAGAATTTTACCCTGCAGCACTCCTTTGGTAAATTCAATTTCATTTTAACAATCGTTTTGATGTTTTATTATAAATGTTGCAGGATCATACATCGATTTTAGTATCCGAACGAATCTAACACTCACTCCCTGATAGTAGAGTTTCGCCAAAAAAACTCATGATCGATTGAATCAAACGCTCTACGAAAATCGAAACAAAATAAATAGACCATAACAAGACTTGTTAAGCCTTAGGTGAAGTATTTACTATTACAAGAATCGCCCAGTGGTCAAAATTTGATCACAAATGTACTAAATAATTTTGGTACTTTATGGGCACTTTTAGTACATTTTTTGGTACGAAATAAAAAATCTCATTTATCACCCCTGGCATTATTCAAGCGAAATATAAACAAAAAATATGAAATCTGTGTTATCGCGTTTTTTGTCCTTGATAATATTGAATAATTTGTAATTAATTTTGCATGGCTTAATAGAAAAATATTTAAATAATTTTAGCTTTGTGCACATCTACACAAAAATAACTTTCTAATGGTGTATAATTGAAAGTCATACTCCATTTCTAACATAGTAAAAAAGGTAGGACAAATTTTTGCCTTGCGTATTAATATATAGATTATAAAACGTACCACATTTCAAAGTACACAAAAACGTAGCATATTTTCAGGCAAAATATTCAACTGGTTCGAAATTTCAGATTTGTTACTATTTCTTAACCCATTTTAGTAAAATTGAACATTTTAAATAATTTTTTGAATTATGAATTAAATTAGTAAATGATGTCAGGAAGATAGTTAGTGCTTTATATTACCTTGATCTTTTGGCTGTTTGAAAATATTATTTACCACTTCCCCAGCCCCCTCCAGTAGGTCGAGGGGGCGATTGAAAAATAGCTTGTCGATAGACCTTTTTTTTTAAATTATTTAAAATATAAAATAATGACAATCACCCCTATTCCCAATTGTCGTTTCTATTTCGTTTCTGAGGCGTTTTAGTTTTTGTCATCGTCTTGTTTCTAAATTTGGAGTCTGGAAATATATTGAAACAACGAGGAGTGTTTATCGAGGGAATAGTAATACGAAGCATATGTTTGATTGCTTCGTTTTCTTAACCCCTCGGAAAAATCTACGCGTCGTTCCTATATATTGAAAAATATTGAAATATATTGGAACGACAAGGGGTGGTTATCGAGGGCTCGGGAAAACGATGATAGGTGTGATTGCTTCGTTTTCGTAACCTCTCTATAAACACTCCTCATCAATTCAATTTATTTCGAGACTCCAAATTTAGAAACAGGACGACGACAAAAACTAAAACGCCTCAGAAACGAAATGGAAACGACAATTGGGAATAGAGGTGAATAAAAAAATAAATGATGAGGCTTTACAGCCTAAAGTTCAAACTATGTACTATTTGCAATCCAAAAGTATAGCAACTGATGATGAACGCATGACGTTCGAAACGCGTTTTGCAATAATAAATAAAAATTTTTGTTCGATGTAAAAGAGAACTAAACTTTTTAAATATATTTTAAATTTTTATTTAATTTATATTTTTTAATAATAAACCTCTCAATACCTTATAGGCAAGGTATGAGTAAAAGTTAGTGTTCGATTTCACTGTGGAACAAAATTTAGTCGAAAAAAGTTAACTCGGATCTGACGCTGCGGGGTGAAATAATTGGTAAAAAAAAAAATACCCTTTGGCCCATTTTGTTCAAGTTGGCTCTAGTTTTCGAGGAAAGGCCGTTAGAATTTTGGACCTTGAACTATGTGGTTTTTTTGATATATCTCTTAAGCAAATTAAGTTTTATTGCATCTGATGATAGGATTTTGTTCGTCTCGTCTATATCTACAACTTTTACCAACAAATTGGTCCTTTAAAATGCATTTCCGGCAAGTTAGAGCACAAAATTCCCAAAAAAGTGATATTTTTCGCCTTTTATGACATTCGGCTCAATAGTAATCACCCGAGTGGTGGATTTATGCCTTTTAACCTATAGCTGAGATCCATACAAACACTTTGATATAATATATGTGGCATATGGGCAAAAATTTCTCAAGTGAGCCATCTAAGAAATTAAACGTAAAAAAGGCTTTAACAAAATGATGTTTTCTGACAACTAGTAAAGATTTTGTAAAAATGTTTTTTTTTAGAGATATTTAGCATAGGTCGGGGAATAAAATGGTGCTTTTGATTTGTAAAAAAATGTTTCATTTATTATTGAAAATCCCTATTTCAAATAGGTACATAAAAATAAAGCAACTTCTTCGTCTCTGAGAAAACTTTAAAAAATAGTTAAGCACTTTCCACTTGTCAAGAAACTATATTCCAGAAAAAAAATTGGGATAATCGATATTGGTTCAAAAGTTATTAACAATATAGTGATGTCGTGCAAGTCTTTTTCAGCATTAGAGAAAAACAAGGCATCCTACGAAAAAAGTGTATATGGCACAAAATGTAATAGAATTATCTAAGGAATACGTGTGAGTTTTTTTGGAACATATCAAATTTTTTTTTCGGACCTTTTGAAAAATTATAAAATGTCTCAGAAAATTCTGAAAAAATTCACACATATTCCTTAGATAATTCTAAGCATTTTTTGTCATATACACTTTTTTCGTAAGATGCGTTGTTTTTCAATAATGCTGAAAAAAGACTTGCACGACATCACTATATTGTTAATAACTTTTGAACCAATATCGATTACCCCAAGTTTTTTTCTATGATATAGTTTCTTGACAAGTGGAGAGTGCCCTCATATTTTTTTAGTTTTCTCAGAGGCGGAGAAGTTGCTTTAGTTTTATGTACCTATTTGAAATAATGATTTTCAATAATAAATTAAAAATTTTGGTCCAAAAAAAAAGTACCATTTTATTTCACGACCTACGCTTAATATCCCTAAAAAAAACATTTTTTGCAAAATCTTTTTTAGTTGTCAGAAAACATCATTTTGTTAAAGCGTTTTTTACGTTTAATTTCTTAGGTGGCTCACTTGAGAAATTCTTGCCCATATGCCACATGTGTTATATCAAAGTGTTTGTATGGATCTCGGCTATAGGTTAAAAGGCATAAATCCACCACTCGGGTGATTACTATTGAACCGAATGTCATAAAAGGCGAAAAATATCACTTTTTTGGGAATTTTGTGCTCTAACTTGCCGGAAATGTATTTTAAAGGACCAATTTGTTGGTAAAAGTTGTAGATATAGACAAGACGAACAAAACCCCATCATCAGATGCAATAAAACTTAATTTGCTTAAGAGATACATCGAAAAAACGACATAGTTCAAGGTCCAAAATTCAAACGGCCTTTTCTCGAAAACAAGAGCCAACTTGATCTCGGTTCAAGGTCCAAAATTCTAACGGCCTTTCCTCGAAAACTAGAGCCAACTTGAACAAAATGGGCCAAATGGTCTTTTTTTTACCTATATTTTCACCCCGCAGCGTCAGATCCGAGTTAACTTTTTTCGACCAAATTTTGTTTTACAGTGTTTTTCGAACTTTGGCCATCAGCCCATAGCAAAAGATCCCATACAAGGAAGGTAAATATCGTCAATGCCAGTCCTCTTTGACCCCTTCCTCCCAACCACGTTTGGTCGTATTTGTATGGGATCTTGTGGTATGGGTTAGCGGCCAATGTTCGATTAATCGAACACTTGATTTTTTGACATAACGGTAAAACGAGTTGAAGTAGGCATTTTATGATGACGGATTTGAATTCAGGCGGTGCCAATTACTCTAAAAATATACTTAATATCGAAGAATAAAATAATTTTTGCAGCGTGGGTAAAAATGGGTTAAATCAATATCCTGAGACAGAGAACATTTTTACAAATTTTTGATACATTTCAATGGTTGCCAGAACAATTTTTTTGACAAACCTCTCAACTATCAAAAATGGATTTTAACGAATTGAAAAAATTTATCTCAAGCCCATACAACTATAAATTTGTTCCTTGTTCGGATAGTATAAAATATAAAATCCATTATAATCATAAGTAACAAAATCGTTCTAGATCGGTGCCAGAATGAAACATTAGAAATTATCAAGAAAAAGACATTAATTACGCTTGCTGAGAAATTGGCGCCAATAGTAAATGGATATGAGTTCAATCTCCATTAATTCACATACTTAGTTTGCAATAATCCCAGCTAGAAAATTTTTCGCATAGCTCCGGTCTCATATCAAACGCGATCACCCAACGATCATTTTGTGTGTGTGCACTTGCGAGTTTGTAATAATTATGGGAAAAATACTTCCGTAGCGAATGGGTGTTAATATTCAACCAGAGAGGAGATTAAGCAAAGAAGCGCATTAAAACCGATTGTTACTTGGAAAAGTGCGTAAGTACCGCTGTTGCTCATTAATATAAATTTACAGATATGACTAATGAACAGATCACACGATGCTAGCTCAGGTGTTGATTGCAAAAAGAGCAAAAATTCACGAACAAACTTAAAAGAATTCCTAAAGAAAAATAGACAACAAATAACTTATCGGACAGTTAAATAAATGAAATGAATAAAAGTAACAAATATAACGACATGAAAAGATCTTTTACTTTTTTCTCTGCAAACGTATAACTAATTTCACTTTAATTATAGCAAATGAAGTTGGGTCTTATATTAAACGATCACTTACTATGTAATATAATTCCAAATAAATATCAAATAGTTTTGAACATATACATACTCTACAACCACTATCTTATATTAATCAAAAACTCCATAAATTTCTAAAAATAAAACCAAAATATCTTTCTAGTAGATAATCCACCTTTTAACTGTGATGACAAAAAAAAAAAAAAAAAAACAACAAAAGCCAAACACATTCTTTAAACAAAAGCCCTAAACCTTAAATTCTCTTAATATGTCGAATTAAAAATAATTAAGGTAATCTATACCCCACGGTGCCGATAACGCCGTTTGTGGTTTACAAATCTACCGCTATTTGAATAAAAGCCATCAAAAAGTTTTTCAGCTTACTAATGTGGTTAAGGGCTAAGCGCCCAAGCCGACATATTATCTGTGCGTGTCAATAAAATGTCACCTTTAAGCACGGCACGCACAGTTTCTTCGTTTAAACTCTCAAATCACACGTTTAATGAATAAAACTTTTGGATTCAACAACAAAAAGTTTGTAAAAAACAACAACAACAACAAATAAACCCTAAACGTTTAAATGTAATGTGCCAAGATCAGATGAAAAAGAAACAACAACAACAAAAAAACCACTTTCAATAAAACCAAACGCCAATCTTGGCCACAAATCGTTAAAATGTAATTTATACAAAAAACATATATTCTAAAGAATGGCATTCCGGTGAAGCAACAATGTTTCGCAACTTTATCTTGTGCACAAGTCCAGTTGGCCTAAAATTTCGCCGCGTTGAATTGGTATTTTGCGAGCGCGAGAGAGTCTGACGAATACTCTGCTGTCATATTGGTTTTTATTTTGAGTTTCTCATTTGTGCACACACTCTGCTCTCTCTCTCTCTCAAATGTATAAATGTATTGAGGATCACGTGTAAATATAGGAAAAATCTTAAACATGTGTTAGTAAAATTTTAATTTTCATGTTTTTGTTGTACAACAAAACGAAAAAGTGTACTAAAGTAGTAGAAGTAGTGTCCTTTCAAAACTTTGATAAAATTGGTATTTTTTCATTTTCAATGAATGTGATGCCTACAGTCGGTATGTTATCAACTTATTTATATGACAACATGAATTTTATGGAGACTTAAGACGTAAACCTGGAATTTCAAACAAATCAAATTTAGTTCAACCAATATGTAATTATTTTGTATTTTTTTTTTTAATTGGTCCAAAAATCGAAGGATTGGCATTCTTTGCTCATCATCGTTTTTTGTCGTAGAGGAGTTCCGATAAGATTTTTGAGTTCACAAGAAAGTGTTATTTATTTTTATATATTTATTTATTTATATTAAAATCCGTGCAACGTCAAATACGGCTTTTTTTGAGTATGAGCGACTGTATACCCTAAATACCGTAAAAAATGTGTACTATTATATCCCAAAAACTGTAGGAAACATATTTTGCTATATTTTGTCCCTGATAGTCATCTTTCCACAGCTAACAGTTTGTGCGCTAGAGGCCGAGTTTCATTAAAAAAAACCGAATTTTTTGAAGTTTTTATTTTGAAGCGACCTTTTGATATTTTTGCTTACAAATTTTCCAAAAATTTTAGAAGGGAACATAAGAAAAAGTTAAAAGCTTCAAACGTGGTCTTTGAATAAGGAATCGGTTGGAATTTACGGAAGATATAAGAGTAATAATAGAGAGATATAAGAATATTTTTTTATTGTGCAGATATAATTTTTGGTTATTTTTTTGTATCACAGAGTATATAAAAACTGTGAACTCCAAGAAAAGGTGTCAAAATACTGGTGAGCACTGACTGAATAAAAAAAAATGTTTTTAATATAAATTTAACGACTGATTTTTGAAAAAGGTCGAAAAACGGTACATTTGAAATGCTGAATTTGAATTTGATCTCAGAATTGCTCCGTCGCTTATGGCTTTTGGGATATTCTAACCTAAAGTTAAAAAACCGATTTTTTGAGGTTATATAGATAACGCAGGAAATGGTTTTGATATTTTCTACTAAGTGCATCATTTAGCACTATTCTTCGTCTTCAAAATGAGCCTCAAAACGGTTGTATGTTATTTTTTCTTTAAAAGCAATGATCATTTCAAAGAGGTTACCGGACATAATCCCAACGGACATAATCCCCATTTCGTAAATGGGGATTATGTCCGAAAATTTTTCGGTCATAATCCCCATTTTGGCCATGGGGGTTATGTCCGAAAAATTTAATTAAGATTGAACAAAATTTTTGCAATAATCCATTTAAAAAATTTATGTGGTGTTGGATATTATAGACTGATCCGCAGCCGAAGGCCGCCGCGAAGCCGGTGTTGGATTTTTGGGAGTTGTAAATCCTGAGCTGCTTCTGTTGTCAATAACAAAATATCGTTATGGGGACTATGTCCGTTTTTTCCTGGGAATTATGTCCGAAACACTTGCGGACATAATCCCATTGAAAAAATGGGGATTATGTCCGAATAACTTGCGGACATTATCCCCATATCGTGAATGGGGATTATGTCCGTGGGGATTATGTCACGGCACCTTTCAAAGATATGGTAAGAGTCAAATATCATATGAGAATCCACTTCTGAAAAAAATTGCTTTTTAGCTTGCACATTTTGGGTCATAGAAACTTCAAATTACCGTCATTATTAACTTATATTTTTTGTCTGGAAAAGAATTTTTATGCAATTTTGATAAAAAAAATATTACATCCCTAAAATTCGGATTTTGACTTAAAAGACTGTGTGACATATGCGAAAAAAGTGATGATATCGGCCTTAGCTCGGTGAATTTTTGCCCGATTTTTATAGAATATATTTTTCTATAGAGCTTAAACTCTTAACTTTCAAGTAAATTTAATTAATTAATTAAGTACAAAAATTATACCTTGCTCTGCTAATTCTGTCCAAAACTTAAAATTAAAGAAAACGTACCAATTAGAAATTTTTTAATAAAGAATCATTAAGAAATTACAAAAATAAAATGTATTTTTCTTGCGTGGAATAGCCCATTTATACATATAATTTTCTAAATCTAAAGCGCTTAATTAATCCAATTGTAAAGTTTTTTGATTCTATTTGATCATGTTGCAATTTAAATAAGTTGAAAAAATACCGACTGTAGGCTTCTCATTCATTGAAAATGAAAAATACTTCTTTTATTGAAATTTTTAAATTTCTACCGCAATGTATAAGAGAGATCTGCACAAATGAGAAACTCAAAAAAAAAACCAATATGACAGCAGAGTATTTCTCAGTTGCCTTACAGAATCTCGTCGGATTCTCTCGCGCTCGCAAAATTTCAATTTAGCGCGGCGAAACTTTAGGCCAACTGGACTTGTGCACAAGATAAAGTTGCGAAACATTGTTGCTTCACCGGAATGCCATTCTTTAGAATATATGTTTTTTGATTTATATACGAAACAAAAAACATATATTCTAAAGAATGGCATTCCGGTAAAGCAACAATGTTTCGCAACTTTATCTTGTGCACAAGTCCAGTTGGCCTAAAATTTCGCCGCACTAAATTAAAATTTTGCGAGCGAGAGAGAATCCGACGAGATTCTGCAATTCTGTTAGGCAACTGAGAAATACTCTGATGTCATATTGGTTTTTATTTTGAGTTTCTCATTTGTGCAGATCTCTCTCATACATTGCGGTAGAAATTTAAAAATTTCAATAAAAGAAGTATTTTTAATTTTTCAATGAAAGAGAAGCCTACAGTCGGTATATTTTCAACTTTTTTAAATTACAACATGATCAAATAGAATCAAAAAACTTTACAATTGGATTAATTAAGCGCTTTAGATTTAGAAAATTGTATGTATAAATGGGCTATTTCACGCAAGAAAAATACATTTTATTTTTGTAATTTCTTAATTATTAAAAAATTTCTAATTGGTACGTTTTCCTTAATTTTAAGTTTTGGACAGAATTAGCAGAGCAAGGTATAATTTTTGTACTTAATTAATTAATTAAATTTGCTTGAAAGTTAAGAGTTTAAGCTCTATAGAAAAATATATTCTATGAAAATCGGGTAAAAATTCACCGAGCTAAGGCCGATATCATCACTTTTTCGCATATGTCACATAGTCTCTTAAGTCAAAATCCGAATTTTAGGGATGTTATATTTTTTTTTATCAAAATTGCATAAAAATTCTTTTCCAGACAAAAAATATAAGTTAATAATGACGGTAATTTGAAGTTTCTATGACCCAAAATGTGTAAGCTAAAAAGCAATTTTTTTCAGAAGTGGATTCTCATATGATTTTTGACTCTTACCATGTCTTTGAAATGATCATTGCTTTTAAAGAAAAAAATAACATACAACCGTTTTGCAGCTCATTTTGAAGACGAAAATCGGCCTCTAGCGCACAAACTGTTAGCTGTGGAAAGATGACTATCAGGGACAAAATATAGCAAAATATGTTTCCTACAGTTTTTGGGATATAATAGTACACATTTTTACGGTATTTAGGGTAAGCAGTCGCTCATACTCAAAAAAAGCCGTATTTGACAAAAATTTTAAAAAATCCAAACTCTCAGGCTGAAATTCGCAAGGAAACTACAAACCGATTTTGAGATTCTTGGTTCTGAAAGATTATCGGTCTTTAACGTAAGGTAATACACATAAAAAGGTGGGCTTTTTTTTTCATACTATAAAAGTTTACCAAAAATTTGTCAGTGCATTTGATTTACTCTTTATTTAAACAATTACTATAAAAAGTGACTAAAACACTAAATTCGAAATAGTTGTAACATTTTGCAAACTATTTTTTTTTTTTTTTCTAAACTAATTTGGAGTAGCTGAACACGAAAATCCCACTTATTTTTAATTCCTTTCGAGCATTTTCGAGTTATTTTGACATTTTTATTTTCGAGGTTATAGCTTCATATACGTCAATATATTTGTATAACGCCAAGTTCGATCGATGTTATTTTGTCACTTTTACAAAGGCTGAGTACTGGCGCTTCTAACAAGTATACCAATAATTATGCTCCGATCAAAACTGAATGAACTATAGCAAGAAAAACTTCGATTTTTTAAAAAATTTTTATAATTTTCATATCAACGTCAAATGAAACACTAAGTTTTTTGCATATATTGTTTCTAAATAAATTTTATTAGCAATTTTATTCAATGACACATTAAATTCCAAATATTTTAAGCCTATTCTATGTTAAAGATTTAGTGCAATAACGATGATGAGAAGTTGTCCAGAGTATTTTCAAAATGTTCAGCCTAAGTCAACAGATCCAATTTTTGGGCTTCCGATCGGCCACTATACACTTATTGAACATTTTGAAGATGCTCTAGACAACTTCTCATCATTTTTTGTAGAAGAACATTGAGGATCATGTTACAATTGTATCAAAAATACAAACTTTTGGAAGAAATCGAAATTTCTCCATTTAATATCTTCTCGAAATTTCATTCGATTTTGCTCAGAATAAGCTTAAAATATTTGCAATTAAATGTACCATTGTATAAAACTGCGAAATAATTTTTTGGAAACGATATATGCGGAAAACTAAGTGTTTCATTTTACTTTGATCTGAAAAATTTAGAAAAATTTTAAAAAATCTGAGTTTTTCTTGCTATAACTCAGTTAATTTTGTTCGGAGCATAATCATTGGTGCACTCGTTAGAAGCGCCATTAGTCATTCTTTGTAAACGTGGTCAAATAAAATCGATAGGATTTGGCGTTATACAAATATATTGATGTATATGAAGCTATAATCTCGAAAAAATAAATGTCCAAATAACTCGGTTACGGCTAAAATTACTAAAAAATAAGTGAAATTTTCGTGTTCAGCGACCTCAAATTAGTTTAGAAAAAATGGTTTGCAAAATGTTACAATTATTTTTAATGTAGAGTTGTACTAACTTTTTATAGGTAACTAGCTGTTTTACCCGTCGTTGCACGGGTTTTAATATAAATAAATAAATAAATAAATAAATAAAAATAAATAACACTTTCTTGTGAACTCAAAAATCTTATCGGAACTCCTCTACGAGAAAAACGATGATGAGCAAAAATGCCAAACCTTCGATATTTGGTCCAATTAAAAAAACATATACAAAATAATTACATATTGGTTGAACTAAATTTGATTTGTTTGAAATTCCAGGTTTACGTCTTAAGTCTCCATAAAATTCATGTTGTCATATAAATAAGCTGATAACATACCGACTGTAGGCATCACATTCATTGAAAATGAAAAAATACAAATTTTATCAAAGTTTTGAAAGGACACTACTTCTACTACTTTAGTACACTTTTTCGTTTTGTTGTACAACAAAAACATGAAAATTAAAATTTTACTCACACATGTTTAAGATTTTTCCTATATTTACACGTGATCCTCAATACATTTATACATTTGAGAGAGAGAGAGAGAGAGCAGAGTGTAGCACAAATGAGAAACTCAAAACAAAAGCCAATATGAGAGCAGAGTATTCGTCAGACTCTCTCGCGCTCGCAAAATACCAATTCAATGCGGCGAAATTTTAGGCCAACTGGACTTGTGCACAAGATAAAGTTGCGAAACATTGTTGCTTCACCGGAATGCCATTCTTTAGAATATATGTTTTTTGTACGAAACCTAATGTTGATCGTTGTCGAATTTTAAGAAAAAAAAATGAAAACAGCTTCAGGAAATAAAGTGGTTGAAAGAGACAGCGACAAAACCCGAAATATGTAAATATCAGCTACCGATTTTATTGTTGATAATGCACGATGATTTTGATTTATCACCAAAATACACAAATTTCGTTTGTGTCACCTGATGCCACACATTTTGCCTTAAGGTGCATCAACAATGTTGCTTAAATGTTGTTTGTGGCAGGGAAAAACACACAGTGACGTCTCTAATATTGTTTAAAGGGGGATGCGGTCTGTATAGACGTTATCTTCGTCCGTTCAATAAATTGAATTTCTGGAATGGTAGGGGAGAGGGCTAGTTCATGAACCATTACTTATTTATCTTTCCCTAATTGACATATCGCCAATCTTTTAATTGTCAAGATCGTTTTTTGACATGACTCAAGTTTTGTGGTTACACCGTCATCGTGTTTGAAAATTGATTGCGAAAAATTTTAAAATTTTTTTTTTTTTCAAAATTCTATCCAAGTGCGTGAATTTCTTCCAAAAAAGTGAGTGCTGTGCTTTCTATTCTACGATCTAGTATTTGATTATGTCGAAATATTATTGCAAATGCGGTTGTTTTCAACGTATCCAAAATAAAATTTCGCCAATAATTTTCTCACCACTATTCTTATGTCTTTATCCCATGAAAACTTTAAGTGGCCCACAAAAAACTTTGTTCTATTGCTATTTTTAAGTTGTTTTTTAGGGAAAACAGCTTTTCACGACATCTTACTGGTTTTAGGTTCTATTCTTGCTGTTTTCCCCTTCCCCGATCTTCCATTTCATTTTCCAAGTTATTTTGATTATTTTTAGGGTTTCCACTTTCCCTTTTATTTTTGGAATGTATTTTTTGCAACCGCAAATTTCATTTCATGATTTTCAATAATATCTTCAATCTTTAAATCAATTTTGGCTTTTATGCTGGCGAACTGCATTCAGAACAATTTTCATGAAATCGTCTTCTAAGGTTATGTCTCGATACATTGACATCAGCGCTTTTTAAGTCGTTCCAAATTCTCCGACATGTTGCGGTTCGGTTCTCCAAGGCTTTTAACGTAGTTAATCTGTCTTGTCTTATAGTGGTTTTCCACTTTCATCAGCAATTTACTCGGCTGTTAGAAAAATGTATTATCTTAGTAGGGGAATTCTTATATTCATTTGCAGTTTTGAACACTGAAGCCCACATTTTTTGCTATATCTGAATAGCTTGAACCCCCATCAAAAGAGCTACAACATGCATATATTTTTCCGCTTTAATGACACTTTAAGCACTCATTTCTAAATTACAGGACATTAATCATAATTTGCGAAGGTTTTAAATTCCGGTAACCATTTCAGTACATTTTTTTACACGCATATATTTTCTAATCCTCTACCCTTTGTCGCTGTGAAGAAATTTCATCACTTATTAACTTCTCTTCAACAAATTGCACTTATTTTTCAAGTACTATCACAATCTGAATAGCTGAAATTACTTCTATCGAGAGTTTTTTCCCATTATTTTCACAAATGGGCGTCAGATTTGACTTTTGAAAAGTTGTCTATAGAGCTTAAGTACAGAGCATCTGACCTGAATTTCGATATTTTTAATGCAACACTCTACGAGTTATTCTTGATTTAACGAAAAAATGCTATCGTTCGCAATTCAATGGGCAGGAACTGTATAACTTGTTTCATCACTTGAGGCCTTCGAATAAAAAAGGTTTACTAAAGCTTATTATAAAAATTTAGGTGTTTTACTTCATACTTTCTGACTTTAATTGAGAATTTCCCGATAGTTCACAACCCAGACACTTTTTTGGAAGAGCCAAAAATCACGTCCTTAGAAAATTGGCCATTGAAAGTTAAATTTTTATTAAAACGGTAATCTGTCCGCATAAAAAAGTTGCGTTTTCTGTTCACCTTTCCAATGGTATCTTGAACGATTCGATACCTTTATTTTGTGAAACGTTAGAGCCTGAAAACAAACCCGGTTCTTAACCCAGCCATCTCCCGTACATAAAAAATGTGTAAAAAAACAATTCCAGAAGATAGACAGACACATTTTTCTTATCACAAAAAAAAAAAATTAATATTTTATTCACTGTTGAAAAACATTTAAATTTTTTTTATAAAAACAAAGTTCGCCTATAAAATCAATTTGGCAAAAAAATGGAATTAACTCGTGAACATTTTCGTGCGATCATTTTTCACAACTTTCGACGTGGAGTATCATGACAAGAGTGCATCGATGAACTTAAATCTTTGTATGGCGATAAAGCACCATTCTATAACACTGTGAAAAACTGGTTTAATGAATTCAATCGTGGCCGACGCTCGCTCAAAGACGTATTACGTGAAGGTCGTCCAAAAACGGTCGTTGTGCCAGAGAACATTGATGTTGTGCGTGAACTGACAATGCAAGATCGTCATGTGACATACCGTGAGATAGAGGCATCCTTGGGCATTAGTTCCACACCAATACATTCGAATTTGCAAGAACACTTAGTTGTAAAAAACGTTTGTTCTCGTTGGATACCCCATAATTTATCAATCGCTTAAATTATCAATTGAAAAATTAATTTTCTTAACTTTTCTTAACGTTGTGAGTACGTTTATGCTAAAAAATGTCAAACTTTATTATGCTGTTGCCAGATTTTAGCTATTGACATTAGTGTTGCCTAGGCCAAAAACATATATAGCAGCCCACGTATAAGGCCTTTTTAATAATTTTTAAAAAAGCTTTAGAAAATGATGACCACCTTCTTTCTCCGAGTGGGTTCAACACACAAAAGTCTTCTGTTGAATGTGGATCATGCCTGGGCTTCTCTAAAAGAGGTATAAAAAGTTTTACCAGAGCCTATCTGGTAATATTCAGTAATTCACTATGAACTTTATTTCACCTCATGAAAGACGAAAGTGACCTTAACATTTCTTTTATCTCCAACTTATATTTTATGAATCAGACCAAATTAATTTTCACTAGTAAGAGTGTTACTTTTAAACTGGCCAAAAACTAAATACCCCATACTAAATTTTATTAAAAACTTAACTTCTACGGGAGGTGCCATGCCCACTTAACCAAATTTACTGAGTTTTGCTTAGTGTCTATGCAAAATAATGTTGCATTACCTCAAATAACGCTTAAGAAAATTCTTGCATTTACTATTCTTAGTGGTTGGAATATCTCAAAAAACGGAATCATTATGGCTGATGATGCTTATAAGGATATATATACTTTTCCAAGCCTGCCACGCTTCTTTCTCTGCGTTACAAATGGAAAGACAAAGTGAATATACCCTGGGTGTAGAATAAAAAAAGTACGAGTTATCCCTTCGAATACTTTTTTATAGCTATACCACTGTCCTATTGGGTAAACATTTTAGTTTTCAAATTTGGGCTTTCTTATCGTTTCCAGAAGAAGGTGTCATTTGAATAATTGTCTTTGTGGTTTATTCATTCACTAGAAACAACAACAACAACAACAATAGTAAGAAACAGACAACAACAGCATCATCATCTTCAACATCAAAATAGTAATTATGGTTTATTAAGTGCAGTTATTTAAGTTGGCTTCTGGTTTCGGTTGTTTAAAAACTTTTTTTTCGAATTCAAATTTAATTGGTCAATTATGAGTTCAATTTGAATGACAATCGGTTGACATTGTGGTTATGAGAAAGGGATGGTTAATGATTTATATTTAAAAAAAAAGGTATGTTTCATTTAAATTAATGCTGCCGGTGTAATTTTTGAGGCTTCATCAATATGACACTGATTTGTAATTTGAATTTTTAATCTTACTAAATAAAGTATTACAGTGGTTTAGTAATTCAATGAATAGTTTTTTTTTTTTTTTTTTGATACCTTACATCAGAGCGTCCAGCTGTTGGGATAATAAGTCAATAAACAATAATAACTTCATTTAAAAATTTTAATATTTTTGTTCATAATATTTACATAAATATATAATGCTCTAACAAAATGTTTGATAATAAAGTTGTAACGTAAATGTTCGCCTAAAGCACTTTACATACTGATGGATTTTATATGTACAAATAATATGGAAAAATTTAGTTTTGAACTAAATACTTGCGCCCCTCTTAGGAGTTTCGGTCCTATTGCTAAAAAAAATTTTATTGCAACATTTGATAGAGAGAAGTTGAAGAAAATTTTTTTAAATTTTCAGCAGTGTCTAAAAAATGTTTTCTGAACTGCAGATACTAATTTGTAAAACCATGAAGGGGGTCGGACGCCCCCTGATAGTTTCCAAAACTATTCTTTGACAGATTTTGGGAAAACTGAGCAAGATAATTCACACTGCCTCCGTCGTCAAAGTTAGCTGGGGGGATTGAAAATAAACAAAATCGGTCAACGGACATGCCTACCGCCCATACAAAAAATATATTCAAAATACAATTTTACTACAAATTGTAAGCTCTGAGTAAAAACTGAGCGAATTCAGACAAGAGAGCGTGGCACCTCCCATATAAGTAAAAGTTTCAAAATGCTATACTGAAAGAGTTTTTGAGATAATCCAACCAAATTTCACTCAAATACTAAAGGCTATAAATGCACGCTCTAAGCAAAAACTAGACGAACTCGGACAAGAAGGCGTGGCACCTACCATATAAGCAAAATTTTCGAAATACTGCAGTGAAGGGTATTTATTTTGTGGCCCTACTAGTTTTTTTTTAATGGAAACAAAACTACTAAGAGGGATTGGGGACACCCCTGCCAGTTTCCAAAATTTTTCTTCGGCCTTCCCCTATCATGTGGAGCAATGCAATTATTTTAAAAAGTAGACCTGAGATTCTTAATAGAGGTTGGGGACACGCCTGACAGTTTTCACAGTCAAGCGAATTGTAGAACAGGCAGCTGATATATGGTCTCAAACATGTCATGATTTCGATGGTGATCAAATTAAATTCTAAAGACTGAAAATTGTTATAAAGATTGTATAATGCATATAAAAAACTATTATGTCGGTCAGTCAGTTAAACGTTAGAACAAGGCTTGTCACCAACCCTGTGGAAGGCAAAACCCTTTTTTTACTCAAGATGGAGGCATCTTACGAAAAAAGTGTACATAGCATAAAATGCTTAGAATCGTCCAAGGAATACATGTGAATTTTTTTATATTTTAACTAAAAGAAAGTTTATTCAACTTTCTTAGATATCTATGTATGTATGTTATATACTGCATTAATTAGTCCAAGAAGAAAGTTTCATTAATATTAATAGCACCACATTAACCCTAATTAACTGTACTTCCTCAATTGAGCCAACTTTGCTACAAATATTGACATTAACAAAGAGAGAGAGATAGAAAAACAAAAGAAAATGCACAAGAAACAACAACCTTAACAATTTGTTTACATAAACATTTCAACTTGAGTCTGATTAAACACTGAAACCCTAAAATTTAGACGCCATTTATTTAGACTGTGTTGCCGGCGCGCCGCTCTACTTTTGTATATGTAATTTGTTTAAAACAATGTTGCCATATTGTTTGAAAAAAAAAAAAAAAACAAAAAACAAAAAAGAATACATACGCAATTCACAACATTTATTCAGTGACTGGGTGCTTTTGCCTCTTTGAAGTAATTAACTAATTAGTTACGGTAAGTCATTAAGTTATAACCACAATAAGAGAAAATCTGCATTCAGCTGTTTATCTGAGTGGCTCTCAGTCTGTCTGTTTGACGTATTTGAATGACTGTTTGTTGTCTTTGCAAATATCATTTGTAATTATATTCCATTTGTCGATTTATTTAAGGGAAATCGCGGCCAATCACCACCAACACCATCACAATCACCATCATTTCATTTATGATATTTAAAGTTTTATTAGACAACAAACAGCAACAACAACATTTTTATCGCAAATCTTGTAAATCTACAAAAACAAAAAAAAAAAAAAAGATAAAAGAAATTACATCTGAATTTGTATAGAAATCATGCAATTTCTCTGATTGTTTTATTTGTCTGTTTGTCTGTTAATTACGGAGTTGGAGTTTGTTGCATGCTTACGGGTTTCATGAAGAAATAATTAATTAATTTATTATTTTGCTTAATATTGCTAATTAAAGAGAAATATTATTAATTGTAAAAGAGGATAAAAAAACGTTAATTTTCAATTAAAAGTTTTTAGCATTAGGTGTGACACGGGCTTACCCAGAGTTACCTACACTGGCGAGCAAAACTAAGTGCATGTTTGAAACTGTTCTATTAACATGCCTATAAAACCGTTAATACTAAAGCAAATGGTTTAAATTTTTCAGAGTTTAATCTCTATCCATTGAGCTGTTAGATGATATTAATTTGAGTGTGGAAATTTATCACGCAAAATTATTTTTAAAAAAAATCTCACGAAACTCGATTTTTTCAAATGACACCCAAAACAGGGAAATATTGAGTCAATATGTACTGCAGAAATTTTTTGCTAAAAAATTTCACTACTAGTTTCTAAACACGAAAAGGTCGAAATTTGAGCCCGAAACCAAAAAAATCGTTAAAATCAATTAGGACTTTTCACATTGCATATTAACTACATCCCTGACCCTTAAGTTTTAAGAATTTTTCGTCTTTGGTAACTCTAAGTGAAATTTTTGTAGGATATTTTTTGCAAATTTTTTTAACCCATTGTGGCCCAGTTTTAGAAAAAGGGGTCAAAAAGATCCATAAAAACAGGATATAATAGGTTAATGTATTCTAGGAAAATGATCCTTGTGAGATTTCGTTGTGATCTTGCGAAAACGAGTTTTGTCCAAAATGTAGTTTTAGAGTTTTACAGTGGGGTGAAATTTGGAAAATATTTATTGTTAGAATTGCTTACTGATTTTAACGACTTTTTTTGCTTTCCGGATAAAATTTTGCTTTTTTAGAGTTCAGCAACCAGTAGTGAAATTGTATAGCAAATATTTCTGTAGTACATACTGACTCAATATTCCCCTGTTTGAGGTGTTATTTTTGTACCTTTTTAAGAAAAGGGCAAAAATTACCCACATGTGGGGGTTGTACAGGGCTAAAATGTTCTACAAAAACATTCCCCGCAATATCTTGCATAAGTTTGCTGAACACATGATACATCTCAAATGTAAGGATCATATAGTTAAATTCATCGACTTAACACAAGAATGCGGTATTTTTGTTTTTTCATGTACAGTGGATAAAAAAACTTAAAAAATCGATTAAAAAAATTTGACGTACTGGGGAAAAACCACGAGACACGGGTATTTTTTTTTTAACGTCTACTTCAAGAATATTTTGGATTTTCTCATGTGTTTTTTTTTTTTTTTTTTTGTGTCGAACAGTGTTATCATTTTGTTATGAGAAAGTTGCTTAAATTCATAAAATGTAAATTTTTTTTAATGGAACCAATTTCTAACGAATAACGGAGTTTATAGATTCCATCAAACAAAGTGTATATACCCTTAGTGTAGGGTATAAAAACGGTACGTTCACTAATAACATGGTTTAAGACCTAAAATTGCTCGAATTTCATTCCCACGGCACCAAAAGTTTCTTCTTTATGTTAATAGCCACCATGTTAAATTTGTTGCATTTCAGAGAACATTCAATTTTTAATATGGATTTTGAGCAGCTTAATTCGAATCTGCTATTTATTTCTCAGTTACTTCTGTTGAAGAATGGTCAATATCTCCAAAAGTATAGAGCTTCACGGAAAAAACTAAACAGTGAAAATTCATTGAAAATCTCAGTATTTTTTACTGATTTTTTCAGTAACTGTGCGCCCGTAAAGAAAAACCGTATTTTTTACTGATTACATACAGTAAATAAAAAAAATTAAAATATAAAAAAAAATTTTTGTTGATGGTGTCGAACTTAAGACCTTTGTGCTTCTAGGCGACGCTCTATCTACTGAGCTAATGTAGCACTTTCATTGCTATAGCTTATTGCTTAATTTAAATTATTTTGAAAAAAAAAAATTTTTACAATCTCAACCAGTAATAATTGAAATGTATTCTAAGCAAATATTGCAGAGCTCGCTTGTATTTTTTCATGCGACAAGTTTTTACTTCTCTATTCAATAGTTTTCACTGTTTATCTCTGTACTTTTTGAAGATTAAACCGTATATTTTACTTTCTTGCCATTACTTTTTCATGAGAATTCAGGAAAGTAATTGAATTACTGAAACAAACCGTAATTTTTCGTGAGATTATTATCACTTTGTGCTATTTCAAAATCAATTTTTCCAGATCATTTTTTTGAGTGTTATAGGGAAATAAATTCCAGATTCGATTTTACCGGTTGAAATCTTAAAATAAATTTATATTTTTTTTTTTCATATTCGGAATTATTCTTGAGTTTCGGGTCCATAATATTTAATGTTCTCTGAAATGGACGAAATTTTATATGGTGGTTATTTACATAAAAGATAAACTTTTGGTACCTTGGTAACGCAATTTTAGTTTTATTCCATATAAATACAAAGCAATCTAATCTTCAATTTAGATAACTCAAACTATATACATAATTGAAAACATCTCATTCGGGATAGAGGAAGATGAAATATTTCTTTATTTTATTTTATGCCTTACATAAAAAGTTTTGTAAATTGACATAAAATTGTTAAATTTATCTCCGATATTTATATACGACAGGAATTTTCAAACCCTTCCACCATAAGTCATTCAAACTATATTTTTATGTACCTCTCTGAAGCCTTGGATTTTGGATTGCACCAGCATTATTACGTTTTTATGTAGCTTTGTTAATTTATTCTTTTCATATTTCAGATTTGAAATGGTTTCCAGCATATGTTCTAAAAAAAAAACAAACCCTTTCTTCATTGTCAATCATAATTACTTACCCCTTCTAGAGTTAAAAGTTTCTCGCGCAATTAGTCACACATCTTATTTCTGCAAACTCATATTTTTTTTCCAAAACTCTCGTATTGTGGTTATAGGAAAATCCAATCAACCCAACCAACATAATCAAATAGAAATTCATTACTCATAATCACTCGAGGGAATTTGACATTTTGTATATCTACGAGTATTCATCTATTTTTGTACTTCAAGTTTTTATTCATGTATGAGTTTGGACATTTTTTAAAGCATCATAAATACAAAAAAGAAACATTTTGAACTGAGCCAAACGCAATTCAACATCAAATACATACATATATTGGCTACATACAAGTACCTACATCCTCGCACATACTTATATCTACTTACATATTTAACTTAAGTAATAAACATACTCAAGCAAATTAACTTCTAATGGCATGGAAACTGTCACTAAAAAGGACATGCTTAGGAGTACATACGTACATATACATATAGAACGATACATCTACACACTCCACACTACAGCGTGTTGTCACTTAATAATTTTGTAATAAAGTCATTTGTTGTCGAAATTTGTCACGCCCTGCATGATACATTAACTTTGGTTTGGTCTGCCTCTGTTGTCGCTAAAGGTGACAATTGTCACTTCAAGCTGTCAACGTACGTGTATATAAAATTGTCAACAACTTTTAGGAAAATATATTTCCTTACCTTAAATCGCATTGTGTATTTTGTGTGAAAACATGAAAATCCTATGTCATGCTTCCTTTTGCACATCCAAATGTTTTGTTCCGAACTTGAACAATGTCGAGCCTCCTCTAATGTGTAAGCTGTCAAAAAAATGATCTCATAATGTCATTAGTTATGCTCTTCATAGTGCTGTATTAAGTCCATAAAGGAGCCCTTTTTTCTGTTTAATTTTTATAATATTATCCTCATAGATGATCGCATTTAGATTTTCACAAATTCGATATTTCCCCTGAAAATTATGACAATTTGATTTTGTTGTTTATGTCTGTTCCCGTAATTAACGAAAATCTTGTGTGGTTTGAGTGTAACAAAATTTGAAAGGTTTTTGGAAGGAGAGCAGCTGCTTGAGTAAAGTGAGAGTTAGAGATTTTATCCGGTGGTGGGCAAAACGTTGCCCTAGGGCAGCTTCGTATCAAAGAGAGGATTTTTTTCGTATCTTTTCGTATAGGATAAAACGAGACAGAAAATAAGTTGCATGTAGTGGTGCCCAGCACTGATTTTATCAATTATTAAAAATTAAATTGAGTTGAGCTTTTTGTTTGTTAGCTTCTGATCGCTAATTTTCTCAATTCAATTCTCCCATATCTTTTAAAAAATAGTGCTTAAACTAAACTATTTAACGTTTCTAATTGAATTATTGCTTTTCAAGTTATTAACCATTCAAATAAAAGTATCTCAATTCTACATTGAAGGTTGATACAACTTTACTGAAATGAATGATTTGTCGGAAAACAATAGTCATATTAGAAATGTTAAAATTTATAAACAGAAAGAAAAAACAACATTTTCGAATATTTTTCAAAACTGACCGCAGAATTTAATAAAAAACTGTATGGAGATGAATTAAAATAATTGGCATGCAAAAAAACCATAACAGAAGGTCATTTGTGACACTAATAACACTCGAATGAGCTGAATAATTCAAGTGGATACGTAATAAATTTTTTTTTTACTCCATTGAAACTTCCATTTGGGCAAAAACCAGAGTTCGACACCAAGTGAACGTGAAATTGTTTGGATATTGTTTCCACTGCACAAATCCATTGCTCAAGTGACCCTAGTTTTAGGTTCTTTTCGAGAAAGTTTCAAAGTTTGAGTAGGACTGAACCCAGGGGCGTACGCAAGGGCTCTAGCTTTAGAGTTACAAATATATCATATTCATTCATTTTTACAGTAGTTTTTACAACTTTTCATATTAAAGCCAAATAAAACACTATTTTTTGGACAATAGTTTATACAAATACACTTTTTTTATCTTTACTATACTATAGATAGTATCCGGTTCCAAAAGTCGATTTTTTTATTTTTTTCAATTACGAATAAAATGCATAAGGCTTAAAATCGTTCTACGTATCAAAGTATTTTATAAATTTTTTCAGACCTTTTTTAACTTTTCAAAAAAATTGGTCAAAGAAAAAGAAAAAAAAAATTTCCAAAAACTCTAAAAAAAATTCACACGTGTACTTTGTACGATTCTAAGCATTTTAAACACTATACAATTTTTTTGCTTCATTAAAATCGACCCAGTTATTGTACCTGTTTATTTTTCCGATAAAAAATCATAATGGTCTTACTTCACTGAAACCTTAATAACTTTTTAAAATATGATCTGATTTTAGTAAATTTGGGCTTAAAATATTTAAAATTAAATACACTTATAAATAAAAATATAAAAAAATATTGCAAAATTGTAAAAAATTACTATGAAAATGAACTTTTCGCTCAGTTTTAAGTTTTAACTTTAGCTCAGCCAATTTAAATAAGATTTTAGTTATTGATACATTTAAAAGAAGCGTAAGAATTTTTCTTTAAAATAGTGTATAAAAAAATTCGATCAAAATTGGGTTTCTCGAAATATTTTTTTATAAAATTAGAGCTTTAACCTCAAAAATCGAAAGTGTCAATTATATCTAGAACGGCTCCTCGGAAAAAAAATTAATGCGTTTTTTGGAGTCAGCGACCTCAAATTAGTTTAGAAATGTGATATGTATTTAAAAGATAACATACACGGAGAGAATTTTGAGCTGAAAACAATTCCAAACCAATCAATTTTGGGTGTGACTTTTTATCAAAAAAGTGAATATACCCATTTGAGCTCAATTCAATTCAATTTGGGATTGTTCATCAAAAATTTATTTAACTCATTTGTGCTTAAACTCAGCCCTTTTGTACTTGTTTATGAAAAAAAATAATATTCCCATTTGTTCTTAATACCTTATTTCTTATTTATCAAAATATGAATATGACCATTTTTGCCAAAAGCAAGAAATTCATTTAATTTTCAAAAATCAATGTACCAAAATGTCCAAAGACACCTCAGTACATCGTAACATCCCATTATAGGATGTCAGTAGTATTTACTCTATTATAAATACCCAATTCGACTGTCGAGCAGGAATTATTTAAGCAGTAGATGAAATAGTCATATTGAGAATCATAAACACACAGAATAAACACAAATGAAAATTTATTCTTTGATAAATAATCACAAAAAGGCTTGAATTAAGCAAAAAATGGGCTTATTTGTTTTTATTTTTTTGATAAACAAGTACAAAATGGCACGCATTGAGTACAATTGGTCTTAATTATCAAAATTTATATTATGCCCAAATTTGAGCTTGAATTGCGAACAAGTTCGGCGTATTTTGGGATGATTTTATGCTATATTGGGCTTAATTCTGAATATTTAATTTAAGAACGATTTGAGATAGATCTTAGAACATTTTTTTCTCTCCGTGTACCTAAGCAAATTTTTATTTAGAAAATTATATAAGTACCTTCATAAGTTATTATGAACTTGTATTCAATATTTTAGTGCACAAAAAAATACAGCTTTTACATTGAAATTTCTCAAAAAAAAAAGGTTCGCAAAATTTGAGCTTAGCCCCCTCCCCCCCTAGATGAAATCCTGCGTACGCCCTTGACTGAACCTTCCCAACGGGAAGAAATGAAGCTGCTTCCAAAAAGGGCGCAATAGAAGCACATCTCTGGTAGCATACAAAATATTTTCAGATTCTATTTTTTTTTATTGCTTATAAAAGTTAATAAATCTTTCAAAACTTACAGAAAAAAAAAAATAGTTTTTTTTTAAACGGAACTTAAAATTTTGAAAAACTTCTACGGAAACGTATTTCATGCTTCCAAATGTGTGCTTCTACGGAAGCGTATTTGAAGCGTATTTCATGTGCTTCTGAAGATGTGCATCTCCACTAGGACATGCTGTGTTAAAAAAGATAAGCAGTGAGAACAGCACTGGAAGCAGCTTCTTGCTTCCCTAGAAGCGCAACTAAAGTCGTTTCAATGCGCTTCCGTTTCCCGTTGGGTTATGAGACATTGAGTTAAGCTTCCAGTCAAACAATTTTGTTATGCAAATGTATCCTCTGTAACTGTACCAAGACGCTTGATGGATATTAATTTAAATGGTCCTATCCTAGACGTCTCAAAAAAAAAAAAACAACAGAATGGTTGCACAAAAACCCCTTTTTTAAGACATCCTCCATTAGAAGAATTGAACTCAGATTATACCAAGAAGACTATTAAAAATAGATGTGTATCCGTTATGGCATATGGGTAATTTGCTACGTTCGGGGTCGGTTCAATTACATAGATCATTGGGAGTATGACTGGGGAAATTTACAATGGACTTCTAAGCAGGCATTTAGATGGTGATTTTGCTGAAAATTTGCCTTTTCCGCGATAACTTCGCCAAGCATGCTTCTCGTGCCGTAAATTAGTGTTTGGAGCAGCAAAATTAACGCCTTGCCGGCACAGGGCGCCCACTTGAACCAATGTAAAAACTTTTGAGACATTGTTAAGAAGCAATTTTAGCCAAAAATCAACCAGAAAATTCAATAAAATCAAGGAAGAATGCGAAAAAAATTTCCCCGATCTCTGCTCTAATTAGGTTTTCTCTATGAGGAACAGATGAACGGAAGTCATCAAGCAAATAGGGTTCGCTACTGAACTTGAAGATATCACTGAAGTGAGTAGAAGAAGTATTACTCACTCTAAAAAAAATTTCAGTCAGTAAATCACTAGGTTTAGATGGTATCCCTAACGTAGCAGTAAAAGTAGCCATCCAAGCCAATCCTACAATATTTGCTAGAATGTTCACTGCGTTTCTAGATGAGACGTTTTTCCCGCCTTCTGGAAACGTCAGAGGCTAGTCCTTTTACTGAACAACAACCAATCTTCGTATCGGCCAAGTTGTATGCTCGACTTGTGAAAAGTGTTAGAAATAATAATCGTTAACCAATTACAGGGGACCCTTGGAAGCCCAGCTGGCTTATCTAATGCCCAATTCGATTTCCGGCGTGGGAAAACGACTGTTGATGCCATACAAGCTGCAATGAAAATTCCACGCGGAGCAACGAGTGGATAAATATGGAAAGGTAAAGACAAAAAGTTCTGCTCTGCAGTATTACTTGACGTCAGGAATGCCTTTAACTCAGCAACCTGACCTCAAATTATAAGAACACTTCCAGATGTAGGAACATTAAAATATCTACTTCGAAAAATTGCAAGTTATTTTGAAATTAGGGTGCTATTTAATGCACCGAAGAGGGCGTGAAACAATACAGAGTCGCACGAGGTATACCGCAGGGGTCAGTATTAGGTCTCACGTTATGAACGCTAGTCTTCCTACTGTGAGTACATTAGCGAGCTACGCGGATGATATTGCGCTAACGGTAGTTGACATAACAGTACAGAAAACCTGCAGATGCATTGCAATGAAGCAATAAAGAGGGTAACTAGATGGCTGGAGAAAATGAAGACGGTCCTGCTGAGCACTCATAAAGTGCGTACGGTTTTCACGTTTAGAGCAGGCGATCAGGAGGTTAACTCTTAGCCATACATACATTGGGGTACCGATTGACATCAGAATATCATTTAAGGAGCACCTGGCCTCTGTTCGTGGAAAACCAGAGCAGAAAATGGTGCAAAGGAAATAATTTCTAATAAGCACTTTTTTAATTTATCACAAATGGTTTAATTATAACCATGGACAGTGATGGAACCTTTGTTTTTAAACAAAACCGATGCATTTCCATTTTTCATTAATTAGTAAAAAATTTCGCATCATAATTATGTTAAGTACCCACCATTTTAGTTGAAAGGATTTGAATTAGAAAAATAATAATATGATATGAATTATGAACGAAATAATCTTACATATGGGCTTAATTGTTTGAATACCAGTGTAGTCATTTAGGTCCTATCCTTCAATATAGATTTCAATAGCTAATTTTGCGAAGGAAGGAATTGTTTCAATTAATTATTTCATGGTTTTCGGCTCATGAAAAGTCAAAAAACAAAACCTCTTTGAAAAAATTTCTGTGACAAGACTTCGAGCTGACGGCGCCCCTTCACAAGAGCGTTTTTTTGTCATTAAAGCAAAGAAATCTTGGCTAATCTTTTGGGTTGACTAAAAACTGTGCTTTGTAAGCTTTAGAAAAAACACTGCATGAAGTGAGAAATTGGAATTATTTTAATCTTTAATTACAATATCTTCACGAAATCAGTTTTATTATATATTTTTGATGTATCGACATTTTGTTACATAACTTCAGCCAAACTAACATGAAAATTACACTCGGAATCGAAACAAAAAAAAAAAAAAAAAACAACAAGCTATCAAAAGAGGAGAGAGAAAAGAATCATTAGTTAGAGACAAAATTCACATTTGCATAGTGTTATGTCAATTGAAACTAGTAAGGTTGTAACCTTTGGCCTGGCCAAACCATAAATACCCTTCACTGCAGTATTTCGAAGCTTTTGCTAATATAGAAGGTGCCACGCCCACTTGTCCAAGTTTGTATAATTTTAGCTTAGAGCGTGCATTTATAGACTTTAGTATTTGAGTGAAATTTGCTTGGATTATCTCAAAAAACTCTTTCAGTATAGCATTTTGAAACTTTTGCTTATATGGGAGGTGCCACGCCCCCTTGTCCAATTTCACCCAATTTTTTTTGAAAGCTTTCATTTATAATTCTTAGTGTTTGAGTCAAACTTGTTTCGAATATCTTAAAAAACGCTTTCAGTATAGCGTTTTGAAGCTTTTGCTTAAATGAGAGGTGCCACGCCTTCTTGTCCGAGTTCACTCAGTTTTTTTTTCAGAGTTTGCGCTTAAAATTCGCCCGTTTTACTCATTTTCAATCCCCCGACCTAACTTTAACCACGGAGGCAGTGTGCCAAATTTCATTAAATTTTCTTGCTCAGTTTTCCCAAAAAGGGTGTAGGGTATAAAAACAATCGAACAGAGTGCCTACAGAGGGGATCTCAATATAACTGCAACTGCAATGATAAAAAGAAACCGACAGATCAAAGAACATGGCGAATCTACATAGAAACCAAATCCTTTCAAGTTAAACAAGAACATTTTGCAAAGAAACAACGACTTGGCAAACAAATGTGATTTACTGCAATCAATTTAAATGCTTCTCGTAACTCTTACTTAGGCACACAAACAGCAGAGTATATGTATATAGTATATACTTGAGGCAACCCCGCAAACCTCCATCTTCAGTAATTCGAAGCTTAAGAAAAAAAGAAAAAGAGAACCCAAAATCCATGCCAAGGAAGACACCTTCAACGGTTAAACACTTCTCTGCAAATTACTGCAGTCAGCACATACATCAAGGAAGAAAATAGCCGACAAAGCCAAAAATAAGCAGGACAAACATAGAGCGAAAAAAAATAAAATGTAGAAAGAGACACAAGGCAACAACAAAAAAAGGTAGAATGATTGGAATGAACAAGCCAGGTAACTCTGACAAACAAACAATGGCGAGCAAAAACAAAATTTTGCTACAATGGCGTTGCGCATAGTGTTGGATATGCAAAAAAAATGCGGTCATCAATATAGACAGACACCCAAATCCAAGACAACCGTTCTGAAATTTTATTTCCACGAGTACATAGGAAGTAGAAGCAATGCGTTGTCGTGACTTTTCATCAGATCAGAATGAATTGTTGGGTTGTTATACAACTCTGACAAGGAGTTGGATTTGAGATATATTATACCTAGAACTGATTAAAAGTTTTTCTAAAAAACAAATTTCAGTCAGCGTTTTAAGTTCTACTTCATGTCATCAAAAAATGAATATCGAAGTATTCTGCGGCGATGATGTCAGGACACTTATAAAGATAATGAAGTCGAGAAAATCATCTTTTCCAGAACTATGAAGTTTCATCACAGATCACTGACTTCTCATCTCAGAATAAAGTACTATCATAATAATGGGACTTACAATCAAATCTATCAGTTTTTTAGTGCTCCCGGATACGAAGAATTTCGAGTGGAGGGGCGTGGCATCGCCTTTTTTTTATCCTTTGTAAATAGTTTTGAAGATAGGATTGACTGTTTCCTTATTTTCACATAAATAGCGTTTTACCGACATTCAACGGCCTGGCGTAACGATCAAATATGTTTCGATCGGGACCAAATTTGTTTTGCTTATTTTTATACCAAAGAGACAAAAATAAGGAAAGATTAAAATACTGCTTCTATATCATGTAAGTACCTTAAATTGGTTTACCATTATTACGGTGGCTTATACTGCTCTCTTCACTTTACCTGAAATCAAATCTTATTCACATGTGTAACATAGTTTCAAAGATTTGACAGATTTGTTTTTTTTTAGAAGAAGGAGGCGTGGCCCCACCCATTTTTTATTGAAAATTATTTACCCAGTGCCAGTTACATATGTACCAAATATCATTCCCCTGAGTCCAATATTTCCAGAGATACGAGGAATTTCGGATGAAGGGGGCGTGGCATCGGCCTAAGTATTTTTCATATACGAACAAAATTTTATACACCCATATGGAACAGTTTCAAAGGTTGGACTACTTCTTTCGATTAACGCCACATATTTTTATATAAATAGCGTTTTTCCGACCTTCAACGGCCTGGGGGCACTATCAAATATTTCCGATCAGAACCAAAATTTTTATGCTTGATACTTACATCAATACGAAACATTATAGCCCCTGAGAGCAAGATTTTTCCATTTTAAATTTTTGCGATAGTTCTATTGTTGGTCTATTTTTAAGGATATATGTATTCACGTTAAAAAAATAATATTTGGAAAAATCTCGATCGAAAGTTTTTGAAATGGCCAACTCAACAAAAACAATTTTTCCAAATTGGGTCGTTCTGTGGCACTATAACGGTTCAAAGTTTGAAATGTCGATTATTATGGAAAAATCGTATATTTAGACTAAAAATGATAATTTTATGTTCATATATGTTTTATGATGTCTTTTAAACATAAGTTTATCGAATTTCAAAAGCAGAAACTAACAAAAAACTTTAAATTTTTTCGCTTCCGCGATCAATCGAAGACTTGGGACAATCGTTCGTTAGCAACTAATGTAAAATAAAGCACATCCAACGAATTTTGTGAAGTTGGGTCTTTAAGAACTCTATAGCCATTCAAAATTTGGACCTATTAATGACGTAACTTTGGATGAAAATACGACATTTTTTATAAAATCTTAATTTTTGATTATGATATTTTCTAAACATAACTTTTTTGCAAACACCTATACCTATGGTTGATTGTACTCTCGAGTAAACTTTCTACGGTTCACCTAATTTATTAAATTTTTTGTAAAAATATTTTATTGATTTATGGTTAAAACTAAACACCTAAATGCTTTCTAATGTGACACTGAAAATTAGCTTGATCCCAAAATTATTTCATGGAAAAATTCAAGTTTAAAGTCCCAAATCCTCAGTCTCCTGGTATGTCTGTCTTCCGAAATTGAAGTTTTAATGGTAAATTGAATTCAATGAGATATCTACACTTTCAATGTTCTGCTAGCACTATTCAATTTTATTAAATAGTACGTTAATGAACTTTTTCAGTCGAGTTTTGTCTCAGCCTCCTGGCATATCAAAACATCTAAAAATTTTTGATACATACTTATATCGGTCGTCGACAGAAGACAAATCCTCAGATAAACGTTTTTCCACACGTACAATAATGCCTTGTGACCCCAATTTTCAGTTTTTCAAACACTGTACTCTTTTGTAAACTAGACATCACATCAGATTATTGATGACAATTGAATGAGCAACACTAAAAGCCAAAACTTCATGCAACGGCACGGGGAGATACGACAACGAGAGACAGAGCACAATTAACAAATGTAGCCAAGTGAAATTTTATAAGAAAAACAAAATTAAAAAAAATAAAATAACAATTTCAATGCAACAATACGAGACAAATAGAGTGAAATAAAGAAAGCGCAAAAGAGCAAACAATACGAGCAGGCGAACAACACAACCAAAAATTAATGACGTTACGTTGACAGCTAACGTAACTTGAATGACGCCGTCAAAGGCAAACACCAAGGGAGCGAGCGTATACGTAAAAGGGCAACACAACTGACGGTATCAAGAAGTGACAGCTGCATCATTAAGTGAAGTCAGCTGATTGGTTAAAACCGGATAAATTACGCCCCACACCGCATCTCTAGAGTTCTCTTTTTTCGTTTGCAGTAGGCGTTACTGCTTTGACTTCCAATTAGACTTGCGCCAACACTACCACAACTACCACTACTACGGACAGGCAACCAACAATTCGCGTCACGTGACGTCACAAGAATTTGTATTTTGTTTATTTGTACCATCATTCACACACACAGAGAGAGAGAGAGAGTGCGTTTGTACACCATAAGAAGTGAGCGAATGCAAATGCGAGTATTGAGCGCATGAAGATACCTCACAAACCAAACCAGTTATAGCGCGCACATTTGTTTGGATTGCCAGAGATGGCAATTTAAATTTGACGTTTTTACAGTTGCTCTCTCGCTACGCGTATAGACTGTAGCACAAATTGAGAACGGGTCGATGCCACAAGCCATTTTTCGTACTGTGAAGTGGCAAAATCGTCACAGAAGTGAACAAAACTTATTTTGCCGACGCATTTTCGAAAGACGCGGTAATTTTGGTTGCGTCTTTGCGCCAACAAAAGGAAAGTGATGAAGTGAAAAGTGACAATTGTGCGCCAAAGAAAAGTCTTGTAAAAAACGAACACTTTGATTTAAACTCAATATGTTTATTTGACCAATCCATATGATTATCTTTCTGACGTGACATGCTGATGTACGATTTCTTTGAATTTGTGGAAATTGTGAATTTAAATTGCAGAAAGCTATACATGATATCCATCTCTGATTTTAAAAACCAAGTGATAGATAGTAATTCAATCAACATCTAGTGTCTCAGGACTTTGTTGTCTCTGCCATTGCCACGAGTTCTATAGTTCTATCTTAATTCTTCCAATAAATTCTGCAAGCAATCGTTACAATTGACTAAGTATACTACTCATGCTTCAGACGACATTACAGCAAACAGTTCCTTAAACAAAAAAAAAACCGTAAATTTTAATGATTTTCGAACGTATCACAGCCAATAATAGTTTTGGCAGCCAGGTTTTTGTAAGTGCAACGTCGACGCCGACAATGCTACGTTCCGCGAGTCCCATTGCGGCAATGCGTAATTGCATTAGCCCGGCAAATTCTGAAATATCTGTGGGATCTCCAAGTCCACCACCAATAGCTGCTGCCACAAGCTTAACATCATTTCGTCCAATTAATGCAAAACGCTTGCGACTTAGTCCTACATCATCAGCACATGACAGTACAGCTCAACAATCCACCTCCACAACACCTCCTGAATCAACTCGTCGAAAATCTGCTGTTGCTGAACGTATGAAAAGTTTCTCTATCGCTGATATATTGGGCAAGAAAGAAGTGCCATCAGAAGTAAATCATGCTGCTTTGAGAATCTGTGCACCAGCTCCACCTTTAGCAATATCTCTGCCTCAGAGCTTACACGAACGTCTATCAGCGCCATTACAATCTGCATCAAATTTACTTCTTGAAGTTCCTCCACTAGCAGCGGCACCAACATCAGCTTTATCAAAAACTCTACGTCCATGGGATCCAGCTAGCATTCCGCCGGCATCTGCTATTTTACCGCCACGTTCATTTTTTCCACCATCCGCATTATTGCAATATGAACAACGTTTGGCTTGGGATTATCAGCGCCAGCTGCAGGAACATTTTCAAGCACAAGCAATGCTACTTCGTCAAATGAGCATGGATCCAGGTATCATACCCTCAGAAGATGGTTCCGAACATGGTTCACGTTCGAGTTCAACTGTTGGCAGTGATTGTTGTACACCGGAAATTGTAGATGTTGATGTACAAAGTGCAAGCAATGAAGGAAATTGCGACAGAGAACGTGCCGAAGGTGACAGTGCTGGGAATGTGAAAAGTATTCGAAGTAGCAAAATGCCATCGAGTGATACACCATTGGATGCGCTGTTTCAGCTATCAACCAAAAATTTTGATGAAGAGCAAGGTAGGTCTTATGCATAGTTAAAGGTATATACATAGGTACAGACTTCGTTCTGACTTCACCAAAAAATTTGAATTTTACCATAGGTAAAAATAAAAAAGCCACCGATTTTTAGCATGGATTATTCCAGTACGAGCCCTGGAAGTCCTAGGTGGCTTTCACAATCCTGTGCAACACGAAGTGTCTCCGGGTGAAGCTAATTTAAGAAACATTTTAAAAACTTCGAAATATATATTAGAATTATTGCTATAATTATCACCCAGCTTTGGTGGCAAACTTACACACGCAGTTAGAAGAGTTACCCGGGCCTTGTCAAAGTTAAACCAAAAGCCTGGAAAGACCGTATGCCTTGACTGTTACAAAATTTACAGGTATACAATAAAAATAACTTGTCTACTCTTCCTTATATTAGATTTGGTCTCGGTTTTTGTTTTGGTTTTTATCTTGATTTTGGTCTTGAACTTCGTCATGACCATAGAAATAAGAAATAACTGAAAAAATTCTGTTCGAAGGAGTCAATAGAGAACACAACATCTGCATCATCCATCATTTCTGTCTAGCAGCTATAAGTTAATTTTTTGAGCCTCGGCCAATTTGCGCAAATTGTACTCTAGCTTTGGCCTTATATAAGCAAAAAACACAATCCGAAGATCTACAGTACTGAAGTATTTCTTACACGGTTTTTGATAGCCTAAGCACTTGGCAGCTTTTTTCGATACTCTGAAGACATGATCTGTCCACCTCAGGTCAGCTTGAGTCTATATGCCAAAAACGACAATTTTACTAAGAGGTGGAGAAGACAATCCAATCATCTGTAATATAACAAAGAGCATTGGGGTCTCGCTAGCGTGTAATTCGACATGACTAGAACGACCCCACACGGAGATTGTTTTGAGGTTATTTGAGAGTGTGTCAATCATATTCCGCCTGTTTCCGCCTGACAAAAGGAGTGGACTGGATTAGTGGTCGATGGTCATTGATAAAAAGCAAAGAAACCAAACGGGTATATTACGAAACTTTGAAAAACTCCAGCGTTAATGAAGCATTCGTTAGATGCGAAACCATATACGGCCACACATATCGAACGGCCACTCCAGAAGCTCTTTATCCAACGAGCGAAGAAATCATCGACGCTATATGCAATTAGTTTTGCAACGAAAGCGCACTGACACATCGATCAAAAGCTTTCGAAATATTTAGAGCAACAATGAAACTTTCACTTGTCCTCAGTGACGAACGCTATTAAGTCTCCAGTAAAGCGAACTCTGTGGAAACCATATTGGCGATCATAAAGTATTTCTTTGCGCTCAAGATAAGGAAGTTTATATCGTTTTCGACAGCGTTGGAGAACCCTGTGCATATTACAAAGGACCGATAATTATTATCTTTGAGAGCATGGCCTTTCGTGAAAACTAACTGGTCATTAGAAACTTTCCAAAATTATGGAAATACACCACAACTGCAGGAAATGCTGAAAAGATTGCGTAATGAGCGAGCCAGTGTTGAGGCACATTTTTTCAACACATGGGCTTATATGCTATCCGGTCCATACGCCTTGTTAACATTGAGGTTTGCAAGTACTTTTTTCACCACCCTAGTTCAAAAGTAGATCCCTGCTATAACCGAAGACTTTATCACGAAGTCAGGCGATGGTTGATTGCTATCAAGAAGTAAAGTATTCGTAGAAAAGAAGCCACCCAAGATATAAGCTTTATCAACGGGATCAGCGAAGATTAATTCGCTATGATTAAGAAAGTTGGAATAGACGATGAAGACTGATTCTCTTCTCTCTTAACAAACGGTCAGAAGTTTTTACAACTTTTTGGTTGTAAAAGGAATCTTATGCGCATATGGAGTTCTTGAAGATGTTTTTCGTGCTGAATCGTGGGATTACAGTGATTTCAAGTTTCATCGCGAAGTCTTTCAGTATCAGCGTTTCTAATGAAATGGCAATTCTGAGACGCATCTCATTAAATCAAGAACTATGCGTTGGTTTAATGTTAATTTTTTAATTAGGTACGAAGCACCTCATACTCTACAAAATATTTTCCCGCTCCATTAAAGTCTCAGCATTTATGTTTTTGTCAAAGAAACAAAATTTTTCAAGTGCATTAGCGATAAAACTTATAGAATGCTTCCCAGTTCGGAGTGGGCTTAGCAGCCCAATTAATTAAATGATAATGACCAAGCCCAAAAGACAGTGTTGCTATTGAGAGTTATCTTGACAAAAACCAATAACTACGTAATGGTATGGTCTTGGTCACTTAGTTTTAGTATTCGTCACTTAGTTTTAGTCTTCGTCACTTAGTTTTAGTCTTGAACATTCAATCATAGAAGCGTTTCGAAAAATTACTAGAAATAAGAGCAAGAATCAAGACCGAAAAAGTCCAACAGACCAGCTCTATCAAAGAAAACATGGGAAAATCATTCATCGTCATATCCCAGCCTAAGTCACTAACCACTTTTTGAGTAATGATAAATCTGCTAGAATGAATCAAATTGCAATTAAACAGATAAAGACCGTTTGAGGAGAGTGTGTCGCTCAACAGAATATTGGCACAAATTTTGTTGTTAGGTCAGCTGTCAGCAAGGATACTAATCCTCACATATTTATTATCTTTCTTAGCGGTATGTCAAATATTATTCTTTTTCTTAATGTCAAAGTCCTTGGTGGACCATTCCTTCCACAAAAATCTGCTGTCATCTCTTTCTTTCTACGGCCCTCCAATTTCTTACTCTTATCTTTCTAACGTTTTTCTGTACATTATCGAACCGCTCTTCAATAGGATGCAGGTCAAAAGCTTGGCGGGTAATTCTCTTTTTAGGCACTCTAGTTATATGACCCAGCATCTGAGCATTTGTGCTATTATGTATCTTTTAACATTTTTATTTTCAATGCGCTGTTCTAGTTCATCATTTTACCGGATGCGGTATTCAGCATCAGTCCGTCTAACTGGGCCAAAGATTTTCCTTAGTATCGTTCTTTCAAAGCATATGATTAAATATCTTGAATATGGCCCTTGTTAAAGTTGATAAAGTACTTCGATGGAATTTCATCGAGTACTTAGAAGACAGAATTTACTAGTCATTATCATTCAGACATTCTGACATGCCATATGAGCTAAAAAAACATAATTTTCATGGATTCGAGATAAGAGGAACATTGCATTGATAATTCCAACAAAGTAATTAGTTGTAGAAAACTTCTCTCATTTTGAATCGAAGTAAATTTTTTGCTTTTCTGGACCATGAAATTAAGAATTTTCTTTTGATTAAAAACTAAATAAATGGCGGCGCTTAACTAACATAATTTCATTGTATTCTTTATAAGAAAACTTCATGTCAGAATGGCATAAATTCCACTGACCGAGCTGAAAGTAACCAAAGGAATACACCATAATCACTTTTAATCGCAGTAGCGGAAATCTCTGTGTTGAGTGAATCAACTTTATTACAATCAAAAGTTATGATGATCAATTTAACAAATTGAAAAATGAAAGAAAGGAACAGGAAAAAACAGTCACAACGACATAAATCGGTGTTGCAACACAACACAAATTCGCTTACAAGGCGTTCGAATCGGTTAAGCGTTGCGGTTACATAAGCAAACTTAGGCCAACAGGCAGACAGACAGAAAGCCAAGCCGTGGCTCTAAGCAGCAGTAGCATTTGTAGCACAATGCAATGATTCAATTGACCGAACAGTAGCGCACTTGATAGCTCCTGCGCTGATTATGGAACGATTTATGCGTACGTGCTGCGTGCAAATTCAATTTATTCCTCCTCAAAAAGTTCCAGATCAGACTAACCGACCGACCGACAGACAAACGGACAGAGAGAGTTAGTTTGCGCAAGAAAAACAGTAGCTGCTTATTTGTTGAATGACCACATGATTGGAAGGTCGTTTGTCTGTCCCGATGCGGTATGATCTGAACTGGATGGTCATCCCCACCATTGGCTTTAACAAGTACGCGAACAAAACGAAAGCAGAAGCAGCGGATGAAGCGTGTGATTAGGTTTTTTATGTTCACAGCTCAAACAGCACAGCGCAGCTCTAGTTACAGTTTGAAGTGAATTATGAATGATACGCATGTGCCAAAGCAAAAGATCATCAGCATTATCGGCATCAATCTCATATTGTAATCAAAACTGGGAGACGAAGAAGACTCAATGAATATGAAACGATGCAAAAATCTGAATCAAGTGAAATCATCATCATCATCAACATATCGTGTTATTGATGTGTTGCTCTGGGTCCGTTTCATTGCAATCGATGATGATTGTTCGTTCGTTCAGTTGCTTTGGTTGGTGATGAATACCAAAAACAAAAAAAAAATAAAAAATTGATTAAGCCACCTCAGGCAACTGACCTCACTACTGTTTTTACGCTTTAAGCAGAATCTCATCAGTGCTTTAATGACAACAATTGATCAACCAGCAATCAACGTTGGAGCAGCAGCAGCGCGTAATGTTCGAAGATGAGTTGACCAACTATCTTTGCTCCGATTTGACTGGACAATGTTTTTCTCTGTATATACGCTCAGGTTTTATTTGATTTGATTTGAAGTCAAATTTAACACAAAGTGAAATATATGGAAAATTATTAAATGTTTCTTCTACTACGAGTAGGTACCTGTATTGAGGTCATTGTGACTCTTGTCCGCTGTAAAACGTTCGAGATCGAGAGTGGAACCAAGTTTTGATTTTAATTGATTTTTTATGCAAAAAAGACAGTGATTGACTTAGTGATCGAGAAACTTGATCACTTGTACATGCATGCATACATACATATGCAAATTGGGTCAATATTTTCTAAGTTGAATTGTATGTATGTACATATGAATCTGGTGATTGTGACATCTGATATAATGATTGCAAGTTGTTCTCAATATTGGTAAATTAATTTTTTTGATATTGATAGTGAAACAATTATTTATTTCGTATACATATAATGTGTTGTGCAAAAAAAAAAAAAACTCTAAATAATTTTAAAACTAATCAAGGATTCCCCTTCATTTTATTATAAGATTTTCTTATTGAGCTTTGTCTTTGATGAAATTGACCTTTAATCGTATTCAAAAGATTTTATTTTCAATTATACATAAATCTTCTGCTTTCTGCAAAATAGTGCTGTTCAAATTACGGGGCAGGTCCCAACAGATCGTACATTTAAGTGCCCTACACGTTATCGTAGAACTGACCCCATGAGTGGATTCCATCGCTACACTTGACCTTTATAGCAGGGGTTGAAATAAGAAAAAGTTATTACTGCAAAATTTTTTTTTGTTTTTATTTGCAATTTTTAGCCATCATTTGAACGATAAGTAAACGGAATCTGGAAAAAAATTTGATGTGCTATGACGTTCGATTTAAAACGGGTTAAGGCACGCCGTGAAGTATGTGGATTCAATTTTTTTGTAGAAATATATGGAACTCGCGCCAATTTTCAGCTCGACGTGCTACCATGTACATTTGACATTCAAATGTAACCTCTGTACATGGTAGCACGTCGAGCTCAAAATTGGCGCGAATTCCATATATTCCTACAAAAAAATTTAATCCATATACTTGTTAATGTTTGAGCAATATGAGCGCGGGCCAATATTCACAAAAATCATTATTATTTTGAGTAATTACAACTTACACTTTTGACATATATAGATTAAAGATTTCTGAGAATTGCCCATATATCAATTTACAAACGTTGGTGTAGCCATACATTTTTGAAAAAACACCCTTTTCATGAAAATTACTAAAAACGCCAACTTCAACACCATGTATTTTAACAGCAAATTATAGTTCTTGCACATCGGATTACCGGATATTGCCAAATTTGAGCGAAATCGGAGACAAAAAAATTTTTAGCTGCTACGCTTGGCATGTTTTGCTTCATATATCGTCACTCTTAGGGCCAGATTCACGAATATGAAAGTTTTTGAATTTGAGAAATTGTTATTTGAAATTTTTTTAAATATGAAAATTATATGTAAATTTTGCTTTTTCATGTAATAAACTTTGCATTTGCTGTTAAACCACTTCAGATATGGCTTTCGGACTTCTGGCATAACTTTATTAAAACATTTTGTATAAGAAAACCACATTAGTGCAAAACTGAAAAATTTGCACTTTCATGAATCTGGCCTATTTAATAGTGGCGATATGTAATATACGTATTTGAAGGTACGGGACAAAAGTGGGGCTCACCGGGTAAAAAGATAAAAATAAGAATTTTTTGATTTTAAGTTTCAACTCCAAATGTAAGTATTTATTGTACTACTTACTACGCTATTGCTGAAGCTCCCACCCTAACTAAGCGCCAACTTTTGCAATTAGACAGCATTTCTTCCCATAGTTTCCATCCATAATTGACTTGAGCAGTGGCGCTCAAATAGCATTTCCGGTTGAATGCAACACAAACGGATAGAGATAAAAAAAACCGACAAGGAGACAAACTAAAGGCAGATACTTAATGCAACGCATAATGTTATTAACGCTTTGTGATGCATTTTTTCCAGTGCGCACAATGTTTTTGTTGTTTTTTTGTTAAGATCGCGGGCAAAACAGTAGCCAGCAACATCATGTTGCTGCTATTGATGATGTTGCTGCTGCTGTTGATGTTGCTGCCTTTTTACTTTTATATTTAATGCTTAATGATGATTTCCTTTTTTCGCAATGCAATGTAGCAGCATGCAGCAATAAAAACGGACAGCATTAATAACAACAACAAAAGCATCATTACAGCAACAAGAACAACAATAAAAACAACAATAGTGGCAACAGCAACAATTGCCAATAAAGTGAATAAGTTCAATTTGCAACTTGTTTTGCGGTTAATTAACAATTGATCAAAAAGCATTTGCCGCAAGGAAGTTACTTATACACTTCGTACGTACATATACACGTACCCAAAGGGAAAAGAAGTGCTTCAAAAACCCTTCTGAAGTGCATCCTTTTCACCAATAAGCGCTTCCGCTCCGTAAAAACAATACTTTCTTTTTAACATTGCATGTCATAGGATGTAAGTGAACAAAAGCTTACCGCAGCCTTACCAAAAAAGAGTTTTGAAAGCGCTTATTTGTAATGCTGCGGTAAGCGTTTTTTCAATAAAATTAAAAAAAATAAAAAAAAGAAAAAAAAAAAAAAACTGGCCCCGCCAGGATTTGAGTTCACGACCGTCCCCGTGTGATAGATATTTTTTTACATTTACCAACCCCTTAGACCGCTACACCAACGCCCGATGATATGAAGAGGTAAGGTAAGTGTACCGAATTACGGGCTAGTACCTAATTCCGTACGTTTTTGAGTTTTGTTGAAAAATAAGAAAACTAAGCACGGTTTCGAATATTTTTAAATCAAAATATAGTCCAGACTTATAATTGATGTCATAAAGTATAAATTTAATTTTTTACATTCATTAGTTACTTTATAGTAATGCTTCAAACTATCAGTTGACGTCGAACCGTCATTTTGTACGCGCGTGTTGTATGAAAGTATAAGGTAACATCAGAATTTTTGTAAGCGTTTCTAGTATTTCATGTAAGTACTTTTAATTAAAATTTGTTAAGTTGTCAATTTGTGTTGCCTTAAAAACCGGATTCTAATAAGTTTAAGACAAAACGAATAATATTTTACCAAAAAACGGCAATTTGCTTCAGTACGTAATTAGGTGCATAAATTTGTGTGAGTGAATGTAACTCCGTGCCTATCACGCAGTTTGGAAAATTCAGAGACATTTTGTTTTCGAAATTTAGTTATTAATCGATGTTAAATTCACTAAATATTCATTTGTCATGAAATTAGTAAACTTTTGTGAATGTGGTGACGTAATTACGGACTAACGTTTTCCCTCTGAAAACCCTAAATAACTGCGAATAATGCTAACAATTATACCAAAATTCTTATGTTTTATTTATGTATAAGGGTTTCATATAATCGAAGTTTATGAAGTAAATTACAGTATTTAAATATAAATTTGTGAAATTATTGATTGATATTGACCTAAAGAAACGATTTCTTATAAGTTTAAGACAAAACGAATAATATCTTACTAAAAAACGGCGATTTTCTTCAGTACGTAATTAGGTGCTAAATTTGTGTGAGTGAACGTAATTCCGTTCGGGCCGTTATGAGCTATTTAAACTTTTTAACCCATTCTGTCGCCACGCCCCACTTACGATTTTTTCTGAATTTTACTCCATAATATTTGTTAGATATCCCGCTATCTTGCCGTATGTGTCGCTAAGGTGTGCTCGATCGCATATCGCCAAAAATCGCGTTATTCGTTTTTTACTCGGCAGGGAGCGCTTTAATTAAAAAACATTTTAACCAAAGTCGATGTATTTTTAATCAAGAAATTTCCTTGATTTTTTTCAGAATTTTAAGACCTGTTATGCGGCCATTATGAGCGATTTAAACTTTTTAACCCATTCTGTCGCCACGACCCTCTTATGATTTTTTAAATTTTACTTCAGATTATTTGGAAAGGTGCCCCGTATCATATCTACTAATTCTAAAATATGTGCTCTCCGTATATTATCGGAAATTCCGGTTTGCCCAAAAATTTCAGATAAAACGACCTCCTGACACCCTCTCTGGTCGAAATTTTTTTGTTCACCTATTGAAGATTTCATTTTATACGTCTAGGAATATATTCCACCACATTTGGTTATTGAACACAAAAAAAGAAAATGTTCTTAAAACCTGGATTATATAAGGGACGATTATTTTCGGATATGCCCATATATGTTTCTTAAAGAAAAAATAGTATATTTGAACATAATTAAAGTTAAATAAATGTTAACATGTATAAAATGAAGAAATTTGACGTTTCTGATTGTTATATAATGAAATTGTATCATATTTTAAGCTAGCACGGAATATGGTGCACAAAAGTACGGAGTTAGGTTCAACGCAAAATATATGCCCAAATTAATACACAATCGACTACGGATAAATCAATTGTGATGAGAAATCATATTTCCGGTCTTAGAATTGAGTTGTATGGCTGGGAGCCATTCTAAAAGTGATGAGTACCTTAATATACCGTAATTCGGTACACTTACCTTATTAAATTTGTATATCAAGCAAATGTTGTCTAAACAGAATTTGACATGCAAATGCTCCTGCAGCATTACATAGAATCATTGTGCAATCAGTTTCAATTCAAGTAAGCAAAAGTAAATAAAAAAGAGAAAAGAAAATAGAACAGTGAAATAAAAAAAGGTTGAATAAAAAATATTTTAATAAAAAAGAAAAACTAAGGCAAAAACATGTCAAAAAAAGGAAAAAAAATCACCCGGGCTGGGTTCGAACTCGAGTTGTTCTTACTGCAGCCTTATATGGAATCATTGTGTAATCAATTTCAATTCAGTTAAACAAAAGTTAATTAATAAGAGAAGGGAAAATAGAAAAAAAATAAAAGATGTTGAATAAAAAATATTTTAATAAAAAAAAAAAACAAAAAAAAAGTAAAAAAAAGTAAATAAAAAATCTCCCGGGCTGGGTTCGAATTCACGTTGTTCTTACTGCAGCCTTATAAAAAATCATTGTGATGGTGCTTCTAAATTTCTATGGGGACAAGCACTTTTGAAGTGCTTGGATCAGAAGCGCTAGAAATTTTTCCTCTTGGGTATGTATGCATTTACACTATAACACATGAGAGTTTGTTCTAACGTGCGAAAGACATGTAGCAATTGAGAGATCAATAAAGTAGAAATTTAAAGAAAATTAATAGAAAATTACGATTAATAAGACTTCGTTTTATTTTGATGGTGTTGTTCGGAACTTAAAGTTTCTTTTGATTAGTTTAGTTTTTCAGATTTTTGCAGATTTTTGCAGTCCAATTTCATATTTTGCAAACGAATTAGATACGTACACAGCAAAAAGTTTGAGGATAAAGTATAAACTTTGGATTTGCTGGGTGTAAAATTCAAACCAAATTGAAATGAACACAAATCTAAAGTTTATACTTTATCCTCAAACTTTTTGCTGTGTAGACATAAATAATAATGCTAATGAATTTTGCGTTGGTGGTTAATATGTTAATATTTTAAATTTATAATTTAAATAGTTAACATGAGCACCGATTTTTATCAAATTAAAATTTTATCTATGTATTCGTTGTGTATTTTTATAAAAATAGGTAATAGATTACCTAACTAAAAATTGTTTAATTTTCTTTAAATTTTCAGATTAAATTGCATGACCTTAGCTTATTGTTTCGAAAAATTTTTAGTTTTTTTTTAAATTTTTCGACTTTGGTTTCTATTTTTTTTTAAAAAAAAGTTCGACATAATGGGTAGTTGCACACGAATCATCGAGTTTTTTAGACTCATATAGAATTTTGAACTTTTATACTAAACAATTGAGGAGTGGCCGTTCCAAAGGTCCTTAGAACCATTTCGAGGCAAAAGTAATGCCATATATATTATGTGCAATAATAATCGGTTATTTCACCGATATCATTTTTCAACATAGTGCCATCAATTTCAAGTAAACTTTTCGTGAAAACAGAAAACCATTTCAAACATATTTAACAAAATCTGACCCAATTCATATTATGACATTACTTTAGTACTTAGCACAATTGGTACGGCCACTCCTCAATTATACTAATATTCCTTCAGTATATCGTTGATGTTTAACGATTTGAAAGAATAACAATTTATCAGGCCTGTTCCGTTATCAACGTGGCTTCAATTACTTTTCACTTAAGAGGCGTTCTGATGAAAATGGTGAGTCACACGATGAAAAGTATCAAAATCTTTTTTGTGGAGAATTATAGATTCTACAAATAATATTGAATTATATTTACAAAAAAAAAGTATCTGTTTCGGAAATATTCAATAAAGTCGACTTTTTGCGGTTTTTTAATAATATTTCCTAATCGGTTACTTTTTCGTTAATGTTATTTGAAGAACCTATAATTCCCTACAAAACAAATCCCAATACTTTTCATCGAGTGACACACCATTTTCATCAAAAAGCCTCCTAATGAAAAGTAAGTGAAACCACGTGGATTACGGAACAGGCCTGTATGTTTAAAAAATATTTGTTTATCATTGTTATCGTATGTAAAAATTTTAAATTTTTATTAAAAGTCAATACTATGGTTTTAGTTGTGTATATGCGACAATACATTGTTCATTTTTTAAAAACTTTTCTACAACTTTTTCGATATATTCAGATTTTTAACGGTATTTTTTACTGTTTTGAACTTTTCCCGAATTCATCAATATATTGCGGTTTTCCTTTCTCTTTTTTCACTTTTTTCAAAAATATTTTTTAATTTTAACATTACCTCATATTTTTCAAAAAATTTAGATTGATGGCACTTACGAAAAGTAGAGTGATTCATTTGTCTTACGAGAACCATTTTGTCGTAGATTCGTGCTCTTTTTGACGGAAACTAGGGTGTTTCATTATATATAACGAAAAGTAGGTATCTCCGAGGTTTTATATCGAAAAGTAGGACGTTCCGTTCCATTTTTTTACCAAAACTGGGACATTTTGTTGCCTTTTACGTAAAGTAAGATGAATTATTTTAATGAATATATGTATTTAAACAGCATGAAATATCCAGCTTTCCATTAAAAAATATAAAAATCCCATTTTTCGTCAGAGGCTTCAAGAAACATTCTGCTTTTCGATGTACTTTTCAAAAGTCCTTCTTTTCGCCAATTTTTATTGTGTTAAAGTTTTTGTAAGGCAAATGTATCATTTTTCTTTTCGTATGGGCACACTGAGCCAGAAAATGCTATCTGATCCCCCCCTTTGAGAAAACGTCTATCTGTCTGTGTCTCCATAGCTCGAGAACCATTCGTCCGATTTACATGATTTTTTTCTTTTCTTTATAGATATTTTGCATGGCAAGGTTCTACGATACATTTTTTTTTTTTTTCGAAAGACCTACGGCTTCGTCCGGGTTCTTGGAAAATCCCATAATTTAAAAATCAGTTATCCGATTTGCATGATCTTTTGCTTTCCAAGTCATGTTATCAGGTGAGATACCAGGACAAACTCTAATTTGAAATTCCCGCGGCTTATACTTTAAAATTCTGGAAAAGTGTCCAACACAGCGATTGAAAAATATAAAATTCTGAGACCGTTTGAAATAGATAGATGAGAATAGGTACATATATACGTAAAGGGCATCAGTGATGGCCAAACGAAGTCGCTCTCAGGTAACTAGTCTCCATATAAAAAACAACAAAATTCAACAAACAAAAATAAAAATAACAATTTTCAATGTATCTTACGATGCTGAATTCAAACCGGTCTCCAGAATTGCTGTATTAAGTATAGTTTTTGAGGCATTCTAACCTAAAAAGCAAAAATACCTTCTTTTGCTATTACTACTAAGTATATTAATAGATAACATAAAGTTCCTCGTAAAATCCGTGATATTGTAGAGTGAAATGTTGAAAATCGTGCATTTATCTCCAAATAAAAAAGATATCAACATGATTTTAATAAGATTATAAAGAAAAAGATTAGAGCCTTCATTTATTTAGTCGAATGTTTTTAGTGAATGTTATGTTCAAAAATAGCAAATAACGGTCGTTTATACCGGAATTTGTTAATGGAAAACAAATCTTCTAAGAAATTTCCATCCATTCATGTAAATTTATTTGTAAATAATTTGTAATACATTTAATTCAAATTCAATTTTCAAAGCAAAATGATTTAGTTAAAATCTTTGAGTTAATGATTGTTAAGACCACACATGTTTCATATAAACGGACATCATCTTTTGACCAGAATCGCTCATATAATTTTCGGAAGCTGTTTACGCATTAAATTTACCACGATTTTTAAATTTTTTTAAATTCAATTTTTGTATGGGATTTTAAAGTTTTCAACTTTTGCTTTTTGCATAAAATAAGATGCGAGACTATATATCAAAACAAACTGACTAAATAGGGACGTAGAGCTATTTTTTGGTTATGTTTCTGTTTTACCTAATTCAAAACACCAAAAATGTAGATTCTAGTTGTAGTTTCAATCTGGAGCTAAATCATACATAAAAAATTTTTGATATTTTTACATGATTGAAGAAATCCCTCTATCTATAATTGATACGAAAAATATCTCTAAAAACAATAGGTCGCTAAAACTGGGCAAGAATATCGGATCGTTTCGAAAACTTTTAAAAATATTTCCAATTAAGTATACAATTATAACTAAAAATTCTAAAAATTTCACTTAGCATCTATGCATTCTTATATCTTATAGGGTAATTAACTTAAATGTTAAAGTAAGGGAAAACAATTACAGAAATAGAAATGATAAAATGGAAAAAAAAAACTTTTAATTAAAAAGCGACATGCATATCACTAACTGATAGATGAAAGAAAGAGTCAAATATAATGTTTATAAGTAGATAGATACCTAGAGTGTAGCACAATCAAATCACCAAGTCTGACAGTTCGACAGACATTCGTCATATTGAATGAATGAGTACGTACGGCTGTGAGTGTTGTCGCATTTAAGTTCATTCGTCAATTATTGAAACTACGGGTATCTACAATCAAAATGTGCCGCAGCACAATAAAAGTAAAGTGGGTTCCACATTTTCCATGTACTTAATAAATAATTTCATATTTACAACAGCAACACAAAAAAACAAAAAGATCGCAACGATTGTCAGAGACGCAACAGCAGCACCAGCAACATTGTTCACAGTTCAGTTGCATAGCAACAACTAAGTACAGGCAAAAGAAACAAACTTACGGATGCATCCCTAATTACAATATAATTACCGAAACAATGCTCACACATATTAATGTTGATGTTGGCAACACTGAAATGAACTGAAGAAGAAGGGAACAATGCGCGCTTTGTAGTGACAGTTGATATGACAGTTGAAATTGGAGCGCTAAGGGAGCAGAAACCGCGTCAGACACAAATTATAAAGTTAAGCCGACGCGTCACTTAATTAGTTTAACTATGCGTTAAGTTCGGTTCTTTATTGCAATATTTATGATTTTCTTTTTTTTTCACAAAGTTATGAGAAAATGTCACAAATATAATATGTCATTAGCTTTCATGTTGCAGATTTCAAAAAGAGTGTGCGTAACCTACATCTATTTTACAAGAACATATACATACATATGAGAGAATTTTCACAAGTCTAGTTTTTCTTATTTTGAAAAATATTTTTATTACTATATATTTCCTAATTTTCTTAGGGTGATTGCCTTTAGAACTGAATTGTGAAGAGTGCGAGTCGTTGCACATTTACGAACCTGAAATAAGTTTTTCTCGATCAAGTAAGGATTGCAAAAATCGATGATTAAAAGCATATGGCCAACTTCCATTAAGAAGTCTAACTCTGTTTTGGTACTAACCACTGATAGCTAGAATCTCTCTTAATACCTTTTATTTTTTTCAAATTGGATGTTTAGTTTTTGAGTTTCCACCGGAGATTTGTGAGGTGATTTACAGTTGTCTCGAGATTTAGCTCTTAACATCACTGTATATCGCGTGATTTATCACACAAAAATGAATCTATTTCCGGCGATATTTATTTTATTTATATCTTTTTATAAATTTCAACAAGACTACAGATTTTGGCAATTTTCGTGTAAGTGGCGCCCCTTAACTTTGACAATCATTAAAAAAAAAGTTAACGTTTTGAAATAAGATATAAAAATTCGGGAAGTGTTATTTTTTGCCATTTCGAGTACGCCATTTTGTTTTAAAAAAATCTAATATCAGAGTCGTAATCAGTGACCCCAAAAACCCCCTAGTACATATTTTTTGTTTTATTTAGTTGAATATTTCTGAAAATCATCCGCCATTTTGAATTCGTCATTTTCTTTTTTAAAAATCAAACATCAGATTCGTGATCAGTGACTCCAAAAACCCGTAGATAAAAAATTTCGTCTCGAAAATATAATGATTTCGGCTTTTGGCCAGCTTTTTAGGATTTTGAACCAGTCATAAAAAATTTTATTCTTCGACTTAATAAGTACCATAACCGCGAGGACTTACGTTTGGACGATATTATTTTTAAGAAGTTAATTATCAAATTGTGTACTTTATTAAATAATAAACACATTATCGATAGACGGCTTATCTTCTTTTGAATTGGTCCACTATATAACTTTCTTTTGGGACACCTTTACATACATGTCTCAAAAAGTAGGGGAAGAGTGCCGCCTACGGGCATGGGTTAGGTGTGGGCACCCCTCCGTAACTTTTGACAGAAAACAATTATGGCTGTTCTGACAAATGTTAAGCGCGTGCTATCACAGCACGAAGTTTTTGTGCATATACCGGAGCAAACAGACGCAATTGCTTTGTACTGAGGAGAAAACAATATTTTAATACGTGAAAGTCAACACAAAAGTTTTTTCAATAATTTTCCAAGTGCAATAAATCGAAGTGAATCAATCGAAAGTCTGAATGCCTTATATATTTATGCAGTAAATTTATTATATTTTGTGATTCAAAACCGAATCGAACCAAAGTGTTCACGCAACAGAATTTGCTTATTGCTTTTCTAAGTGGCTGTCAAAGTCGGTTGTGGGCACCCATTAGGGTCGGTTGTGGGCACCGCTCTTTTTTTATGTAATGCGTGTGATTTACTGAAATATCATCGTCATCATGTCATTAGTGGAAAGGAAAGAACCAATAGGCCCTTTAAAGATATCGCAGAAAACAAGTTGTTTTTATTAAGTGTGGGTGGATACCACTTTGGAAAAAATCTCGGTATTGAGTTTCTAGACAAGTGGACCGAGGAGCTGTGGCGCGCATTGATTGGTATAAAAAATTCATGCTTGGCTAAAGAACAATGTCAACAAGGGCGGGAATTACGTCACCTAGCTTAGTCTGAAAAAAAAATTGATCTGGCATTGATGCCGAAGACAATCAAGTCTGGTTTCAGGGCAACAGGCATGATGCCATTCGATCCAGACGTTTTCAGTGGCGCTGATTTCGTTGAAGCCGTTGAGCAGAGTTTGTTGAATTTATGTGCGTCTATGTTTCCAAAATAAATTTGTTTTGCTTTCTTCTCCATTTGATTGCATTTTACTTCATATTTTTGCATTTTTAGCCGATTTTCTAAGGGTGCCCACAACCGAACAAAAAATTTTTTTTTGTCAAAAATGACCACTGACGAAATCAATTTTTTTCTTCACCAGTAGTTGGCTAAGGTCTCTAGCTTTCCATTGATACTTAAATGTCTGCATAATATACATTTGGTCAAAAGTTATGAGTCGAAAACAAAAAAGTCCCAACTCCCGGCACTCTTCCCCTATATATGTAGAATATCAATTTGTGCGATTTTCAATATTCAGAATAAATTTGTCTGAAAAATCAAATTCAAAGTAAAAATAAAACTCTGAATGAAAACAAAGAAAATAACAATTTTATCGCATTCACACAAAAACAACTATTTAATTGTTTAAAATTGTTTGAAAACAAAAAACATCGTTCGAAATCAATTTAAAATCAGTGAAAAACTTGTTAAAACTTTTAACGACTTTTCGTCAACATATTCTTATTACAGTCATGTCTCCAAATATCGAAGTTGGTTACAATTTGATTGTTTTTGTAATCCCTTTTTTTTCAATTCACATTAGTTAAATTATTAAATAAATAAGTCACGCTATATTTAATACCATGTTGTACGTATATTTTACAATATTTGCATTGTATTAAAATTAACACGAACAATATAAACCAAAAATTACCTGTACTTAGGTACTCACATCGATATTATGAAGTGTGTAGGATGTATAGTAGGAGGTCTTTATACGTACACATCAACACATACATAAGTATATGTATGTATTTATTTGTAATAATCAAGGTATTAGGTACCCAAAGGCATCTAACATTATAAAATATACATTACATGATGATGACGTGACTAAAGTTTGTTGTTTGCACACAAATTGTGCCCTAACGATGTTAGTTAATTCCCATTTATATGGTAGTTAACGATAGTTATTGAAGTTAAGAGAAAAGGTTAAAAAAAAGTTAAAATTAATTCGAAAAAGCAAACACAAAAACAATAAAATGAAAATCATGTTCAAAATGTTCATAATTATGGAGATTAAATTTGATTAGTGCATGCACTCTATAGGAACTTAATAACTTTGGCGATAAAGGAAATAATGATGGAATTAATAGTAACGACAATATTGTTGTTAAATTAACAATTTAACAAAGGTTAGATTAGTGTATACTTTTATATATATGTACATGTGCTGTAAACGATGCATATTGTACATATATGAAATAATAGGTAAATGCAATCTTACGAATTCAAATGACTATAAGTAGAATCAGGCTGAATACTTGTAATTAGATTCTAAAAGTCGTTTATGCTACTTTTCCCTCGACCAAAAGAGATGTATTTTAGAATATCATTAGTGGGAAAATGAAAGTAGTTCTTCCTTTTCTTCTTAATAGTTATCTTCCATTTCCTTTTTGTTTAGTGACATTTAATGCCAATTGTCAAATTTAAGGGATTCCAACCTTTGGAAAATATCGTTAGCTTCCTTGAGATTTATACGAATTAGATTTATTTTTATATGGCAAAACACGTGATTTACAGCTAAATCTCGAAACAGCCGTAAATCATTTTATATATCTCCAGTGGAAACGTAGTATTAGATTGAAAAACTTATTTTAAATAATTGTGCAAAGAACGTCAATGTTTGCCTATTCTTCCTATGTTTTTCCACCCAAAAGATTATGATGAACCGTAAATCTAGTACAAGAAAGTTGGAAAAATCTTAAGCTTTTATTCAGGGTATTCCTAGAAACATGTTAATGCCTCGAAAACCTCGTAAAAATTGTCAAAAACGAGCTTAAGAGGATTTCGCATATTTAAAGAAATAGCCTTATTGTGTTTTCTTTGTCCATGAAATGTTCATGTTTTGCTTTTAGTTTTTTCTTAAACACGCAAAAAACGAACAATAATAAGTAGGAATAACATTTTAAGCCTTCGCTGTATTTAAAGGTTTGTGTCATTACTATAGCAATTTATCAAAGAACATTTGCATATCTTAGTGTGTGCTAAGAACTACTAGAATCATGGAGAAAATTGTCTTCTATGATATATACGTAGGTAGTCTTATATTGCATAAAGTGAAAATACTTATGGATTTACCACACAATAAAAAATGATAGTTTACTTTTCTTAGTTTTGATGACCTTTAGTATTGTTATAAAACTTTATTGATCTTAAATTCCAATTGTTTTCCAGCAAAGTTTGATATTTATTCCAGGAAAGTATAAAATTTATTCCAACATAGCTTAAAATTAATACTTATTTGGCATTGCTCTACATAAATACTTTTTTGGTTTTAAAATTAAACCAAAATTTTTATTGTAACAGGTCATTCAATAAGTCCGTAGGATAAGTAAGAAAAAAACAAAATTTTGACAAAACTCGATTTTATTATTCAACAAAGTTTCCAACTTTTCGATACCACTTTTATAGTTCGATTTCTCTTTCTCGTCAAAATAGGCCTCAGTTACAGAGATTACTTCATCATTGGACTTAAATTTCTTTCCAGCAAGCATTCTCTTAAAATCTGAAAACAGGAAAAAGTCGCTGTGGGCTAACTCTGGAGAATACGGTGGGTGGACAAGCAAGTTGAAGCCCAATTCATTCAATTTTGCCATCGTTTTCATCGATTTGTGACACGGTGCATTGTCTTGGTGAAACAACACTTTTTTCTTCGCCATTACCTTACTTGCCGACTGTTGCGTCTTTGCTCGCTTTGAATTCGGTTCGTCGACTGCTGTCCACTCAGCTGACTGTATTTTGGATTTTTGTGTGTAATAATGAAGCCATGTTTCATTCTTTGTCACATATCGACGATAAAATTCGATTTCATTGCGGCTTAACAGCGCCGTGAGCTCACGCGTCACCCACTTTGCACTGAGCTTTTGCATACCCAAATGTTCATGTAAAATGGTAAAAACACTACCATCTGATATCCTTACAATGTCAGCTAGCTCGTGCACCTTCAATTTGCGATCGTTCATAACCAATTTGTGGATTTTTTTTATGCTTTCTGAAATAACAGCCTAATTTGAGCGTCAACTGCGCTCTGCATTATTTGTGCTGGTACAGCCACGTTTAAATTCAGCAATCCACTTTTCAACCATTTGTCTCGATGGAGCAGGGTTCAGATAATGTTTATCAAGCAATTGTTTGGTTTCCACAGCATTTTTTTTCATCAAAAAACAATGCTTTATCAAAGCTCGAAATTCACTTTTTCCATTTTTTTTTTTCACTAACAAAAGTTGCTTCACACAAAATGCTATAACTCACGAATCAATAGTCAGATTGCTGTCAAACTTATACACGTATTGTTTGAAGGTTAGTACTAAATACAAATTGTATAGAAAAAATTCTAGTAACGCTATCTATGTGTCATCCTACGGACTTATTGAATGACCTGTTACATATAGAAGTTTCAAGATTTTTCGTTAAAGTTTGATTTGGTTTGACTGCAGTGCATTAAAGTTACACTGTTGATAGAACAATATTATTTTGAATACAATGCATGCACAGTAAAAAGTGCCAACCCAGTTTATGCCTATGATAGAGTGTACTGAAAAAATTATATGCGCAAAATATTTTTCAAAGAGGTTGGAATTAGTTGTGGCTTTGATTTCATCACTCTTAAGGAGTAAAAAGGATAACTTATGAACTAAATTTCATAACGATATTGATCAGTATTTTCTCCCGAATCATTACAAACACGTTCGCCTATCACTTGACTGAGTTATTTGAAATACGTAATGAAATTAAATGTCTCGGACAAAGGAGAAACAGCTCAATAACAGCTCATTCAAGTTTCAAAAAAAAAAAAACTATAAATCATACAGTCCAATAGAAAACTTTGCGAATTCGAGCCACAGAGTGGCAAGCAAAAACTTAACTAAATTAACTAAAATGTTTATTTTTTGGAAAATTATTTTCTTGCAAAGAAGTTAATTAATAAAAATTATGTATGTTTCATCACGAAATTTTTTTCAAACATTCTTCTATCGCCAGAAGTAAGTAACTCCATATATACAAAAAATATGTTTTTTCCACCCCATAACAAAAGCTAAACATGACGAATTGCTGTGACAATGAAATAAAGTTCACTGATTTGGAAAAAAATACAAGTTTATCCAAATAAATTTGAAAATAATTTTCCGACGCTTAAATTTCTATTGGAAGGGGGGAATTCAGCAACATTAAATTTAATTATTTATCTGCTTGTATCACCATCCATATAACTTTCAACACACAAGTCAACTTATTCTTTACCATTGAGGGTAACTCAGTTGTGCAGGCGCATTCCTGTTCAGGGGACGTTATGTTTACCACATACTCCCCAAAATGGTGTAAATGTCGACAAGTCTTTTCACACCTACAGAGAATTAGGCAAAATCTGTTTCTGTTTGACTTTTATTAAAGTGCGAATACACTCAGCTGTGCGACTCTAATCGGTGGGTCCAATGGTATCAAATTCAGATTAATTTGCTTTTACATTTACTTTGATGAAGCTGCTAAAATATGCACATCAACTACATTTATCCAGCCGTAGCTGGAGAGGAGAGTTAATGAAATTATGTTGAAATTTAAAAACCAAAAAATGCATATTTTCTTTTTGTTTTTTCAGGGGAGAATGGGAAGGTGGCACAAAATTTGAATTTTGAACTTCACAGCATTTTTCTTTTTCGGTTGTCAAGTTAACCAACGTAATTGTGTTATGTTGTGACAGTCTTGTTACACTTATGAATATCAACAGCAAAAGTTTATGTATTTCGGTTGATGTTCATGTTTTCGGCAAATTAATTTTCATTTAAATTTTCAATTTATTCATAACGTTTTGTTTGGTATTTCTTTCTCTTTATTTTGGTCATAATTTGGGTGATAAAGTTTTAATGCCGAAGACACGGTAGGGCTATTTATTTATACCACGAAAATACAAATTAAATCTTTTCAATTTACAAAACTTTCAACAAAATAAATTTACAAAGAAAGTGTAAAGGGAAGGAGAAATCGTCGCTTTTTAGTACAGATTATCATATATGATACGCAAAATTAACACTTAAAGTCCTTTCACACTAAGCAAGTAATGAGAACAGACGCTGCATATTTATTTCCAAACGATTTTCGATTCTCTTAAAAATCTGTATTCGGTTTCTGCACTTTGAAGATTCGTAGAAAGGAGGTCCTAAGCTAAATACTAATCAACAAAACAACAGTTGGAAAATATTTGTATGGCGCAAAAATATTCTAAGTCGATTTTGCTGGGAAGCAATCTACGGATGATTTCGATTTTATTTTTAATTAGCTTTGAACATTGTAAATAGATTTGGACTCTGCAAGAAATTTTAGAGAATAAGATGGCTGCATTTAAAGTTGGTTTGGGTGCGCTGTGTAGAATTTTACTTCCAAAAGTTTGGGGATTACTGGTTTATAGCAAGTGTTCATACAAACATATATATGTATGTATAATGAGAATAAGAAAATTAAAATTTTATGAGTAGGTACCTACATTTCCGAAATAACTCATTGGTCTGCTTTATCGCATATCTATCTATTGAAGTATTAGTGCCATTGCACTTAAATACCGTTGCTTCACCTGTTCCGAAACTAATTTGTTTTAAAGGTGTGGATGGCCCCCCTTTGATGCGAGTGCGCTGCTGCTTTACTACAAAAAGAATTCAGATAGTCAAATATTACCTACATACTTTTCGTCATGACTTTAACAACAACAACAACAACAACAACAACAACAACAACAAAAGTTTTGTTAAAGCTATCATGTCACTTTATTTAACTTTGCACTAAATTTTTAAATCTATATATTAATACGCAAGGCAAAAATTTGTCCTACCTTTTTTACGATGTTAGAAATGGAGCACGACTTTGAATTATACTCTATTAAAAAGGTATTTGAGTGTAAATGTGCACAAAGTTAAAATTTATTTAATATGTTGCCCTTAAGCCTGCCAAATTAGAACAAGTTTTTCAATATTAAAACAACAAAATACGCAGTCATACAGAGCTGAAAAGAGGATACAGCACAAAGAGAAAGACAAATAGCCGACAGGCACTGACTTAATGTTTTTTGTCTTCTTTTCGTTTCACATTTGTCATTGCACCAGAGATGATAAATGAGCTTTTCTATTTAGTACCAAATAGCAAAAAAAGTACTAAAATTATCCAAAAAGTAACAAAATTATTTAATACACTTGTGGTCAAATTTTGACCATTGGGCCATTCTAGTAAAATAATTTAGGGTCCTTGACTCCGAGCTTGGTAACCATTTTTCTCCTTCCTTTAAAGCGCAGGTATTAATATTTTCAGACATGTGATGAACTTCCAGAAAATATTATAGTAAACTTTATTCAACGGCATCAAATAGCTCTTATCATTTTTCTTTAAAAATACCTTTAACTTTTTCAATTGGACCATTATTTTTCTAGATATCATCCATTGAAGTAAAGGTCTCGTCAATCCCTGTAAAGGACTATATTAAATTTGTATACCTTTACTACAATGGATGATATCGAAGGAAGTAATGATCCAATTGAAAAAGTTAAAATTATAGCTTGAAGAGGAAGAATCTATACTGCTTCCTGGATGTACGCCATATGTCTGAAAAAAGCCTGTTCAGCACTTAAAAGCAAGTATAGCTCGGATCATGACCTGATAGAGAAAAGCGGTTAACAGATTCGGTTTCTGCGACTCTAAATTAGCCAAGTAAGTTATCGAGATCTCATTCAGAATTTTCCCCTCAATATTTTGCATTGTGTAATCACTCGTGTAAAAAACTGTTCCGGTTAATTACACAGGCAACCGAAAAAAAAGTGGAATGAACTTTTTATTTCGTAATATCTGCAGGATTTCGAATGAAGTACCTAAGAGAAAAGGTAAAAATTCTTTTTTATTTAATATAATCGAATAGCCATACACTTCCCTATCAAAATATACCTTTGAACTTTTCTTAGTTATGATGCTTTGAAGAGAAGGTTTTTCAGCCCCCTCACTTTTTGCAAAATATTTAGTAAATAAGTTTAATAATAGAGTTGATGTATGTACTTAGGTGCAGAGATATGGTATTTTAAATTTTTTTTTATGGGGGACATAACACTTCCTTCGAACTCGAAGTTTTATCCTTAGCGCGGCTAAAGAAGTTAAAAAAATTTCTTCGATATTTTTTACTCTTCGAGGGAAACGACAATCGTTATTAAGTGTGATGTCAGCTTTATGCCTTGGCATTTTCTTAAATGACGAGCTGTGAATAATGCGCACAACGCGACGACGCGCCACGTTGCTTTGCAGTTGAAAGTTAACTGGCTGGTTGGTTGTCGCCGTTTGATCTCTCGTTTGTTAGGCATCGCTGCTAACGATTTGAATGCTTTAATATTTTTATTCATTTATCAAAGTGCGGTCGGGCCATTGAATCCAACAGATAAAAAACCAAAAAAAAAAAGCAAATTGTATAAAAATCAAATAGTCAAATTAAATGTGTGGAAAAATTGAATGTATCAAGGCGAATGAAAAATACAACAAGTTTTGCCTTCATAAGAAAACTCAACACCTTTGAATGAGGGAAAATTGCCTGGCTGATTTTGTGTATCGCCGTTTTTCATATTAATGACTTGTTTGGCGTGGCGAATTTAATTGCCAATTGTGTTCACATTGACCCATACACACTCACATACACAAAAGATATTTCATTTGTTGGATTGGGAAATTAATTTGAATGTTTTTTATATAAGGTCTAAGCTAACGAGTTCTAATGTTGGTACAATGCCATAGAGTCGGTGGTACCAGGAGCTATTATTTGATGCATATTTTTTGTAAGAGAATTGCAGAAAAGGATTTCTATAGCTCTTGGTTAACTCATCTTATCATTGGCTTTTACTGTAACCAAATCTTTTCCGTATCATTCTTGGCGACATCCTAGATTTCGCAAATACTATTGTGATACTGCCTACTATCGACCAGACGCACAGATATACCCCGGCTGGGTCCCATCTGAGATCGCAATAGAGAGACCCAGCTACTTTTTAGAATCAACACAAAACCTGATTTATAGAAGGAGTTTTTCCGTGAGTATGTAAGACTTAACAGTTCGTACTAATTAACAAAGGCAAAGGTAATCCAGAGTCGCCATCCTCATATCGTTCACAGTGTATGTTGGATAGAGAAAGAAAACTCCTAGAACTGCGATTACCGCAACCTACCAAACAGACAATGTTATAAAAAACGTACAGATTGCCCAAAGCGGAAATCAACACATCAGATGGATAGTTCTCTTGGCAACGCTAGATGAGAAATTAACTTTTAACAGCGCCAAATAGGTGTACATAATCGATGCTCTATAAAAATATTTTCAGGTTCCATAATATCTAAGGAAAATGGTAAATAGTTATCTCAGCAACAGAACTCAAGCTTACGACAGTAAAAGTGACATGTATCACAAACGATTAACGGTTCGTACGGCGCATGGTTCCATTCTTGCTCTAGGCCCCTTAGAATGTTTACTACAACGACACATTGAGATGCTAGATGTTCACCTATTTTGTTGGTTTCACAGATGCCAGCTGTGAGGTACGGATGGACGCAGTTAAAAAGAAGAACTTTCGGATAGCTCTGAGTTCGGTGCAAAAAACACCAGAACTGCACAGAAAAATCAACTGGTAAATCAGTGGACAGCACAAGATAACAAGGCTCATACCTCACAAAGCTGGCAAGATAGAAGACAAAGTGAAAATGTCAGATAATGGAAAGCGCGGGTAATACTTTAACAGGAAGATCGACGAGGTAAATTACTACATTACGCAGTCGCTATCAGAACAGTTTCAAAAATTTCTAAACAGGATAGGAAAAACCGTAAGATCAAACTGTATATACGGTGACGCAGATATTGACGATTTGGAACATACATATGTCCTTGAACTCCTCACTTACAGGAAAAAATATAGCTAAGGCCCAACGTAAGCAAATGAAGAGATGACATTACATGAACAGATGCAATGCCAATAATGGGTTTCCCAGGGTGGATGCATTATTGATGGAGAGGGCGGAGAGAAGACGTGAGTTACACGATCGTGTTTGTCCACTTACTGTCGGAAACATCATACCAACAATGCTGGTAAGCGAAAAAAATTGCTTATTTATTAGACGAGACGTAAAGTAGAGAGACCTTGATGCTTACCAAGCTGCCAAAAGTAAAAAATACACTGACATTACAAACTGCTTCCTTTTGCCGCTGGCACATTTTATTTCTTTTTCTGTCGAGGAGCTTAAGCACCTCGTTCGGCTTCGGCCAAAACTAAAGTCATGAAGCGAGAAGAGCTGCTTCACGCCCCACTCTTAAAGGAGCAAATATAACGGATGCCCAACGTAGGCAAAGGAAGATGCGGCATTAAACGCAATAGGTGTAATGCCAAGAAACGGTTTCCCAAGGGAGAGGTATTCCCGATGAGGAGAAGATGCTTGAGTCCGTAAGACGTTTAGAATAGTCCGACACAACTGCCACTGGTGACAATCGAGCGTCAATGCTTTTTATCTCTCATCCGTAGATAATGGAGCACAAGAAGAGATTTATTCAAGAATCTGAAAAGCAAAACTATGATTTTCGAAACACAATGTGGATAACCGAAAAACTAGTAAACAGAAAATTTTAATTAAAATATCAATTAGTCATTAATGTATAAAAATTCCGTCAACTAATACCGATGCAGAACATAGTATACCCAAGAGGAAAAGTTTCTAGCGCTTCTGATCCAAGCACTTCAAAAGTGCTTGTCCCCATAGAAATTTAAAAGCACTATCACTATGATTTTTTATAAGGCTGCAGTAAGAACAACGTGAGTTCGAACCCAGCCCGGGTGATTTTTTGTTTCTGTTTTTTTGCTTTATTTTTTTTTTTTATTAAAATATTTTTTATTCAACCTTTTTTAATTCACTTTTCTATTTTCCTTTCTCATTTTTATTTACTTTTGCTTATTTGAATTGAAACTGATTGCACAATGATTCTATGTAATGCTGCAGGAGCATTTGTATGTCAAATTCTGTTTGGACAACATTTGCCTAATATACAAATTTAATACCTCTTCATATCATCGGGCGTTGGTTAAGCGGTCTAAAGGGTTGGTAAATGTAAGAAAAAAATATCTATCACGCGCACGGTCGTGGATTCAAATCTTGGCGCGGCCAGTTTTTTTTTCTTTTTTTTAGTTTTATTGAAAAAACGCTTACCGCAGCATTACAAATAAGCGCTTTAAAAACTCTTTTTTGGTAAGGCTGCGGTAAGCTTTTGCTCACTGACATGCAATGTTAAAAAGAAAGTATTGTTCTTACGGAGCGGAAGCGCTTATTGGTGAAAAGGATGCATTTCAGAAGGGTTTTTGAAGCACTTCTTTTCCCCTTGGGTACATACATATAAGTGTGTACATACAAACATAAGTAAGTGTGCATATGCATGTATATATTTACATTCGATATGATGACGGTGGTCTCATTTTTGCTGTCCATTATTAAACTCATTTATGCCACCTTCAAACATCACTGATGATGAAGTTGGAATTCAGCTTGTCTCGTTTCGCTGCACCTCACTTTAATAGCAACAACAACAAAAACAACATCATCACACACATGGAAAAAACGACCAAAATCCTTAAGATGTCGGATGGTATGCTGCTGGTGCTTGATCGTTCGATCGCTCTAATATTCCATCACTTGATGACGATGACGACGACTAGTGTTATTCGCTTAGTCGGACACTCAGTCGCTTGGTCGGTCGGTGTTAAGGCTAATTGGAAGTGGGCATCATCAAAGCGCACCGGCAAACAAATTAAGAATGGGGTAACAATTCTGTAATAACTCTATCATCATCAGTATGGGAGGCCTTCGCCGTGAATGTGCGCGCTGGCTGTGGCAAGGAATTTGCAAAAAAAAAAAAAAACAACCTCAACTTCTTTAAAATACGCTCATATGTACATATGTTTGTCCATGGCATCGATATAACATCATACATTTACATATATGTATGTGTGTGGTAAAAATGTCTTCAAGCGTTTAGCATTTTTTTCTTCATTTGCTGCAGTTTGAAAGAAAGAAGCAAAAAAGATCCAAGTTGGTGCTGCATGAACTGCAAAATGCAAAAAGGGTTTAACTAAGTAGTTGTTGCTTTTGTTTGGCAAAAGGCCTCCAATGAATGGGGGTACCCCCTTCTCTTCGGCGTGTGTGTAAAAGACCACGGAGGTTGCACACACAAATGTCTATAATTACGAGAGTCATTTAGTGGCGCGTATTTGAGCGATGAGGAGAGTTCAAATAGAGTTCGCAAGGCATACGGCGGCATGCGTTTTAAACTTAAGGTGCCTACCTGATCTACCTACCTTATAAAAAAAATGTATTTTTTAAACTGCTTAGATTTCCCCATAGCAGAAATACGCACCCGTTCCATTTTGTAAAATTGTACAGAACATATTTGACAATAAACTTTTGAGAACTATAGTGATGAGATCTCAACACCAAAAAAATTTGTATTAATAATATTAGAAACAAAGCAAATCCAGGTATGTCAAATAAATCTTGTCTTGAAGTTACCAAAGGTCGGCTTTGAGACCAATGCACTCAAGACTAAAGAGTGAAGCCAAGCCCATCCTACCATGATATATTTAAGTGTCATTGATAACATAGCCTGCTCCACATATCTAGTTAGCATTATCTATATAGATGGTGTTCTAAAAAAGTATATTAGTTCAAGAAAATCGAAAGCTTTTTTCAGTTGTCTTCTGGAACAAAAATTGATTTACATCATTAGCTACCAAACAAGCATGTATGAGATGACATTGTTGCTTTGAGCTTAATGTTGAACGTGTTTTTCCAAACCCAAACCAATAATGTCATCTGATCCAAGCTTGTTTGGTAGCTGATACCGTAAATTATCAGTTCTATAAAAAACAAAATCTCACAGAGCAACAAGTTGCCTCGCCCAATAAGCTTGCAATCGAAGCACAATGCAAGAAAGAGATAATGTCAACGAGTGACTACAACGGGACGATGCAAAGCAAAGAAAAAATCAAAAAAAAGTAAGAGCTAATGTCAACGAGTGACTACAACGGGACGATGCAAAGCAAAGAAAAAATCAAAAAAAAGTAAGAGCTTTTGCGAGTGCTTTATTTACCTTTTGCTGTGATTCTCAACAAATCTATGCTAAAGACTGAATAAAGTATGCTTATAGGTTCTTTTGGATGACGGCAAATGCGTCTGATGATATGATTATGGTGATTTCTGAAATGTAACGAAAACTAGCCTTCTAATAAAACAGTTTTTTTAGTTTTGCTTTATGCATTTTGCCTTTTTCTTGTTATTTAATTGGTGTTTTACTAACATACATTGAACAATAAACTCAAACCAACAATGTTATCCGATCCATGCTGAACCAAATTTTGAAATATGCGGTTGCCTCAAACAAAAAGAAAGCAAACGAGTTGAAAATACGAAAACCTGGAGGATAGAAGACACTTATCGAAATTAAATAAACGAGAAATTGGTTTCTAGTTATCGTAGAGCATCTTATTCGATGGAGGTGATTAATTAACTTTAGTCCTATGTTTCCCCTTTAAATTACGGTAGAGTTTACACACAGCAAAAATTCCATATATTTTCTCCTTTGCAACTCTAATTTACGGAAAGAATTTGTGAGCAACGCTTTAGTCAAAAATCCTCATCAGCTGTTTAAGATTTCAGTTGGAACTTCTCATCACCTGGAAATTTAGTCAAATACTCCCATACTGTATGGGAGTATTTGACTATATGTATTTAAATATATGTAAGGGCCATACATATATTCAAATAACTAAATATAAACTAAATTCAAACTTTTTCGTCAGCGTTCTAGAGCTTCAAAGAGACATTCTCTAGCAATCTTAGATTTTCAGCTAAATTTTTTATCAGCAACCTTCAGCCGGCGTAGTATCCCAGAGATGTCGAATTCGGTTCCCGGTTCAGCCATGGTAACACACTTAACATATTTGCTAATTTTTCTTCGTTCCCAAATATTTTTTTCTCGCGGCAATCAAATGTTTCGCTTTCTAAGGAAAATATTTTCATCAGTGGCCTCAAACCTAAGGCCATACCTTTGAATGAGCGAGCCATATTCAAATATTTTCTTATCCGCGATAAAGTATTTTTGTACAAATTGTTCATTATTTTCAAGTTGCCATTGTAATCCGCAAAGAAAGTTTAAGCCAAACTCTTTCAACAATTAGTTTCTCAATTATTAGGCAGCCGAACTCTTTCTAATCAGTGCATTTGTGCGACTTTGATCTCTAGCTAAGCTTTTTCATCCTGACTTTAAATTTCAGCCAAACCAATGCAATAGCGTACTGAAGATTCTACCAAACTTACTCATCAACGAACTAAAGCCTTAGCTGAAAGACAGCGATCTCAAGCAGTGAGAGCATATCATTTTCGTTTCGCTCACTGTACAACATTAAGTACCCTAATTGCAAGACAGCAGTTCTTACAGTGAGTCCATCCTTTCTGACGCACACAGGTTGCTGCACTGTATGAATGAAAGTCAAAGTCAAGACCTTGTCATAGTTTTTTGTCTGATATACCGTCTCTCCGTCTGTCTGTCGTCCCACCAAATAAAAGTTGCGTTTGAATTTTGCATTAATCACGCGTATTTTTGCACTGCTTCCAACGCTTTGATGTGAACGCGTGAGCAAGCAGACGGTGGAAAAAACAACAAAATTTCCTTTTGTCTTAAAGTGCGCGGCATTTAAAAACGCATTTATGTCAAGAATTCAACTTCAGTTCACAGCAGCAGCAGCAGCAGAAGGCAGTGCAGCAAAAAATGTGCATGGTCTTAAGATTGATGTGCAATTGTAAAGCCCACTGCCCTACTGGGCCCACTGGAATGAACATTCATGGCGACGCGTCGAGTTAAACGCATGTTACGTGCATATGACACGTCATTTTTATACAGCTAATAATCAAGTAAAAATTTTCTTTTTATATGCAATGAATAGTTTTTTATGCAACTTATAAATTGTTGTCATTGGCGACATTAACTTCGAGGTGGTCACTGAATAAGATTATGCACAGAAAGTCATTTTTGATGTTGATCGATCCCTAAGTAATTGCTTAAGATTTTCTGGCAAAAAAATTTTTAAGAAAAGATGAAACTTCTTTGCACAAAAACTTTTATTGAAAAATTAACAAAGAAGCATACAAAATAATTCAAAGTATACTATTGTAAAGTATTTTTTGAGAAATTTGTGAGCTTCCAAACAGTTGGTAGCCATTTATTCTTCAAATGAAGCACTATAATTAAGCAGTATTGAAGAACCTACTAATATGCGTTGATATCAAAATTGGTAAAGCAACGATTGATGTTCTCCCTTCGAGCGTTAGGCCATTAATGCCTTACTACTCGCATGTCGGTGCAGCTTTTATACCGCAGCGTCATAGTCAGGTATGCGAACGCGATGTTCGATGTTGTCTTGCAACATGAAAATTTTGTGCTGTTGTTGATTGTTGTTACTTCAGTGATATGTTCATATGCAGTCTGAGAAAAAATTCTAGAGAATATTTTTCATGATATGCAGTCTCTATTGCATATTCATGATACCTAAGTACCATTTTTTGTCAAGAAATTTGAGACATCGTTAGTTTAATTACTGTTGATAGCATATTTTGAAAAACAATTTTGCAAACTTTTAAAACTGATAAGTTGACCAAAAATTTTCAGACGATCTGTGCCCAAACTGATGTTCCGAAAATGTATTGATTTTAATGGATAAAATGTTATTTCTATAAGCGGCTATGAAATCCCGACATGGAAAATAGTCCCGGATGCCGAACCATTCTTTTATGTAGAACGTAGCACAGTAGCTCGACAAAACTAAGAATTTCTTTGTAATATTTGGACGAAATAATGCAGTACCAATAATCCAAAGGAACAATTTTGATTGCCTGCACAGTGCTAAAATGGTTAAACAAATATAAACAAAATATAATGTTGAGAAAAGTTGAGATTGTTATCTGATGAGACAGTTGTGCAGCAAAATACTCAATTTTGCATAGAGAGTCACGTTTATCAATTTTTTTTCTATATGCAGCAAGTATCTGAGTTATAGGGTTAACTAGGAGGATATGGCACCTTTTTTTGTTGAACTGCTATAAAACCGGAATTGAAAAAAAAAATTTTAAGGGAACTAAAGACGATATAAGTACATACATCTTTCATGTGACCACATTCGGCACATTACACACTGGGTTTAATCATCTGGTTTCGTGGTTTGTGCGTAGTTTTCTCCACAACCAACGAATCAGATGCATCTTGGGATAAAATATTTTCTTCATCTTGCGTTCGTTAGTCCTCTTCTTTGCAACCGTCGTGTTTCTTTTTCTGCTGGACCACATTATCAGAAGACGATAGAATTCTTTCCGTTTATTTTCTTGTGTTCGGCGAGATTTCACTAATCACTTTTTCCGGCGTGATGTCACTTGTTTTCGGAGTTTAAACAGGGTTTTCTTAAATATTAGAAAAAACCTCAAATTAATCAGTTAAAAATTTTAAATTTTGAGATTCTACTGCGTGACTGTACATTTAAGCACTAAATTATTTTACTCCCAAATATCTTATAACAAGCAAAGAGAGAAATGGCACCCTAAGCCATCGGGTGCCTTTTCTTTTTTTGGTATATACTAAATAAAAATGCCAACAAACGAATAAACACCTGTTCACTTGCGCTCGTATTCATCCGAAAACAAAATCACATTCAATTATATTAATTTCGATAAGTGCACCTCATAACTACTATATCAAATACCCGCCCTGCCGCCACTCAAAATAAATGAATTAATTGAATTTTGTCCATATTTCAATGCTCATAAAATAAGGTGCCATATCACTTAAGGTGCCATATTACCTGGGGTGACATATTCCTGGGGTGCCATTCCTCCCAAGTTAAGCTTAGTGGGTCAACATTCAAATTGCGTGCAAATTTCGAAAACCTTGAAGTTATTTCTCCCAATCAAACATTTAAAAAAACTAGTTTAATTATTTTGAACGATAATTTGTTTCATTAGAAAATATTGTGATCTGTCGGATTAAGAACGATTGGGAAATGAAAAACTAAATAATGACGAACTTAAAGTTTTTTTTTTTTTTTTGACCAGTGCACTTATTGTGTTGAAACCTTTTGAAATCACAAATATGATTTTAAAAATATACATTTTTGATGAAGGATCATCGATTTCTTTGATCTCTTAGGAATAAACTGGAAAACAATTTCACATCTATTGAATTGAAAGGTGTGAAATGTGCAAGATAAACTTTCAAAATAAATACAAAAGTGCCTACTCTGCAAGCTTCATATCTCTAGGCTTGAGGTATAGCCGATCTAAAAGTATTTTCAGATTATAAAAAAAAAACTTTTTATGTATACCTTCTTTACCTTTGGGTTAAATTTGGTTGCATTATCCCAAAAACGCTTTCAGTAAAGTGTTTTAAAGAGTTTGTTTTTATGGGTCGTGCCACGTCATCTTTCATTAGAGCTTGCGTTCACGATTTCTAGTATCTCTGGTAAATTTGTTTGGATTGTCTGTAAGCAGTATGCATTCTCTTGTTACTCCTAGGAGGAGCATAGTGCCAAATGAAAAGTCTCCATTTGTCACGATCCTTTGCGATGACTTTTATCATTTGCCTTGACTTTTCCAAACCTTAGATTTCCTTGTCCAGCCATCTGTAAGCGGTAAAAAAATAAAATAAAAACAAAATTATTAACTTCAAAGGTGTACTTAAGTTAAGCCCAACATGCGATTGCCTTTCACAATTGCACTAAATAGGCTAAAATGTCTTTAAACCTCATGCATATAAAGTAGGTTTTATAAAGGAACAATGCGTAACAATCACACCAATCATATGTTTATGAAAGAACAAGTACCAAGAAATTGGTTCTGGTGAAAATAACATGTCAGCACTAAGTACATGCCTACGCTTCGAGTAGATATATTAAATATGTATATGTGACTTCAGAGCATAAGTAGAAGCATGTAAAATTGCTATTTATACTTAGAAAAATACTAAGTAATTATTAAGTCATATGTGCTGAAAGTCACTAAAGTAATGAAAACGAATCATAATCTCAATTACATACAAAATTAAAAAAAAAAATAATTAACTGAAACTAAACTCATTTTTAAGCTATAAATTATACACTTCTGAACGTCATAAAAAATAATATGGGTTAAATGAGCACCAATTGAGCAGACAATAATAATTTTATTATAATAAACGTTATGAATAGACAGAGTGAAACATCCACAACTCTACTATATTATAATGGGTAAATATATTAAATATCAGCTATAAATGTAAAGTGAACTTATGATATAACTCTGACTAATTCAAGTCTAAGTCAAGTCTAAGCCAAGTCTAAGTCAAGTCTAAGTCAAGTCTTAGTCAAGTCTAAGCCAAGTCTAAGCCAAGTCTAAGTCAAGTCTAAGTCAAGTCTAAGTCAAGTCTAAGTCAAATCTAAGTCAAGTCTAAGTCAAGTCTAAGTCAAGTCTAAGTCAAGTCTAAGTCAAATCTAAGTCAAGTCTAAGTCAAGTCTAAGTCAAGTCTAAGTCAAGTCTAAGTCAAGTCTAAGTCAAGTCTAAATCAAGTCTAAGTCAAGTCTAAGTCAAGTCTAAGTCAAGTCTAATTCAAGTCTTAGTCAAGTCTAAGTCAAGTCTAAGTCAAGTCTAAGTCAAGCCTAAGTCAAGTCAAGTCAAGTCTAAGTCAAGTCTAAGTCAAGTCTAAGTCAAGTCTAAGTCAAGTCTAAGTCAAGTCTAAGTCAAGTCTAAGTCAAGTCTAAGTCAAGTCTAAGTCAAGTCTAAGTCAAGTCTTAGTCAAGTCTAAGCCAAGTCTAAGCCAAGTCTAAGTCAAGTCTAAGTCAAGTGTAATTCAAGTCTAAGTCAAGTCTAAGTCAAGTCTAAGTCAAGTCTAAGTCAAGTCTAAGTCAAGTCTAAGTCAAGTCTAAGTCAAGTCTAAGTCAAGTCTAAGTCAAGTCTAAGTCAAGTCTAAGTCAAGTCTAAGTCAAGTCTAAGTCAAGTCTAAGTCAAGTCTAAGTCAAGTCTAAGTCAAGTCCAAGTCAAGTCTAAGTCAAGTCTAGGTCAAGTCTAAGTCAAATCTAAGTCAAGTCTAAGTCAAGTCTAAGTCAAGTCTAAGTCAAGTCTAAGTCAAGTCTAAGTCAAGTCTAAGTCAAGTCTAAGTCAATTCTAAGTCAAGTCTAAGTCAAGTCTAAGTCAAGTCTAAGTCAAGTCTAAGTCAAGTCTAAGTCAAGTCTAAGTCAAGTCTAAGTCAAGTCTAAGTCAAGTCTAAGTCAAGTCTAAGTCAAGTCTAAGTCAAGTCTAAGTCAAGTCTAAGTCGAGTCTAAGTCAAGTCTAAGTCAAGTCTAAGTCAAGTCTAAGTCAATTCTAAGTCAAGTCTAAGTCAAGTCTAAGTCAAGTCTAAGTCAAGTCTAAGTCAAGTCTAAGTCAAGTCTAAGTCAAGTCTAAGTCAAGTCTAAGTCAAGTCTAAGTCAAGTCTTAGTTAAGTCTAAGTCAAGTCTAAGTCAAGTCTAAGTCAAGTCTAAGTCCAGTTAAGTCAGTTCTATTTGAAGGCAATGTCCATATCCAAATAGACTCTGAGGACACCATTTATCTGCTAAATCTGTGTAATCAAAATCAAGCGTCTAAAATTTTAAAACAGTAGTTTTTTCGTAATAATCGCGAAATTATGGCTTTTCTTTTTAATGTTCGCTACTTAAGTTTTCATTAGACAAGTTGTAATAAGACGCGTACCTTCTCTAGTTAATTAACCATACATTTTAAGCGTCCTTTATATGCGCATGCGCATAATTTCATACATAGAAATTAATTATTAGCACAGGGAGAAATGCGTCGCGACGCGATGGCTTAACTTTATGGCAGCATTTGGAAGACAGAAAAAAAAATAACCTGAGGCTGTCCACTTAAATACAGGCATAATCCAAGCTAAACTTGCGTAAGAGGTAGCGCTGTAAAATTTTACGAGTTTTTGAGTTATGGGCGACAATAACAATGGTCCATTCACTCGTTAATAAACTGGCAACATTTTATCTTTTATGCCTCGTTAATGTTGCAAGATCTCGTTAGCTTAGCTTTTTTAATTCAATTGGCATAATTGTAAAAAAATTTATTGATTGAATTTTATTACATGTTAATCGTACATTTTACTACCGGTAATTTATGAAAATTAGTTTAAAGACTTGAAAGTAAAAATTAATATTATTAAATAAAAATCACAAGTGAAAATCACTGAAGTGTACATTTTCCACGATCTTTCCGAAGAAACTTTTTTCCTCGAGTTATTGCAAACTAAATTGAGTGAAAACTTAGCTGATGAGTGAAAACTTAGCTTAACACAAAGTGATAATAATCTCATCAAAAGTATGGTGTATTCCAGTAATTCAATTAATTTACTGAATTCTCATGAAAAAGTATTGGTGCGAAAGTAAAATATACGGTTTAAATTTCAAAAAGTACAGAGACAAACAGTAAAAAATATTGAGTAGAGAAATGAAAAGTTGTCGGATGAAAAAATATCAGTGAGATCTGCAATATTTGCCTAGAATACCTATATTTCAATTAAGTATTACTGATTGAGATTTAAAAAATTTTTATTGATATATAGCAAGGGTGTCAGCGTTTTCAAATCACTGAGCCAAGCGCAGTCAGCGAAAAATTTTCGCTTTTACAACAACTTCAAATTCCTCGAACTACAACAATCACAAAACCTATTTTTTGTTGTGGCTCGTTTGCAACAACAACAATATTTCAAAAATTTTTTAAATTACTGTGAACTATGTACAACACACACGAAAAATGTTCGTTGTTTTTTTTTTTTGTGCGAAACAACAAAAACAATTTTTCATAAATATTTTAATTCCGCGAATTTTGATGAGCTCAAAAAAAAAAAAACAACAAACATTTTTCGTGTGTGTTGTAGTTCTCAGAAATTTAAAAACTTATTGAAATATCCTTGTTTTTGTAGGCGAGCCAAAATTGGCTCACTTTTGTTCTACGCTGACACCCTTGATATATAGAGTAGAACGGGGTAATGTCGTGCACTGGCTGTTTTAGCCCAAAGAATTGAATGATTTACCAACTGTTTGTAAGGTAGGGACCTGCTGACCTACTGAGCTTATGCATATAATACTAGCAATTTTCACCAGTTCGTCTCTTCAGAGTAACCTTTTTTTCAAAACGCACGCTTTTGGGACGATAAAAGTGTTTTTTCATTGGGTCAGAAAAATAATTTTCCTTGTGGGAAAATATACCAGGTATGTGTTTTCTAAAACGAAATATCCTGCTAAAGAAAAGAAGTATTTGGTTTTCGAAAAAATTTTGGGCTTCACCGAGTTATCGAAGTTGACCTTTAAAACGACGATTGGGGTAATGTCGTGCACATTCACTTACACAAACACAATTTCTCGCTACACAAATGCTGTTACACATGGATTTAACCAATGAAATTATCTTTCGATCGGATGCTTACTCGTCGCATTCGCTTGAGATGTACGGCTTTACGAGCATGTCAAAGTTGAGTGCACGACATTGCCCCGTTCTACTCTAATATAAATAAAATAATAAGCTATTGAAATGAAAGTGCTACAGTAGCTCAGTGGTTAGAGCGTCACCTAGAAAAACAAAGGTCTTAAGTTTGACACCATCAACATAATTTTTATTTTTTTTTATTTTCATATTTTTCAAAAAGTTGTACTTGTACTTGTAATGTTTGTAAGCAGTAAAAAATACGGTTTTTCGTTTCACAGTTACTGAAAAAATCAGTTGAAATTATTGGGATTTTCAATGAATTTTTACGGTATAGTTTTTTCTGTGTAGAACTTAAAATTGTTAAAAATAACACAAAAAAATGATTTCGAGCATATGGGCACCGCAGCTGTTCTTGAAGAAACGCATTCTTCATTCTCGAAATGAACTTGAATTTGGATTAATTTGACAGTTCTATTTCTCGAAATCAACTTAAATTTGGATAATTTCGTAGCGTTGTCCAAGCGTGAGTCCATTCAATATCTAATAGAGTAATATTTCACTAAGTAGACACCAACAGTGATTTCCTTTTTGCTGAAAACGATGATCAACATGCTGAAAAGTATTATGATCTCTTTTTTGGAGAATTACAGGCTCTAGAAATGGCATTAGTCTAAGATCGGGAGCTAAACGTACAGCCTCTCATCCTTTTTTCTTCAAATTTTTTTTTTAATATAGTCCTGGCGTTATTGGCTCTACATATCCTACTTACTAAATCTAGAATAGAGCTGTCATTTCTCATCCGATCATGGTTCGCAAGTGCTCGAAACTTTCGCAATAGAAAACGATATTTGAAAAAATCCTAAGATTTGAACTTTTTTATTTGTTAGGTCTAGAAAATATTAACGGGGTCGAAGCAAGATTCTGAAAATCACCGAAGTTTGAATGATAATCGAAATTCGGTGCACTTGCATAATTTTTTAGTCGATTTCTCCAAATACCATTCATTGTTCACACACGATAGCACACTCATAGTTGTGAATGTGCATCACATTTATCTGAATGGGTAACATCCAAATGCAGTGCTACCCATAAAGGGAAAAATAAAAGTAACAATCAAAATCGATGGCAACATTGGCTTAATTTAGTATGCTGTCAAAGATCAAATTGCTAAAATCCGATATTTCTTTAAAAGTAAAATAAAATGTTCCGCCCCTTCGATTCTGGACCAGCACTGCGACCACATCATAATCATAATTATAAAATAAAGTTTAATTCAATCGAACCAAAGTATTTTCTTATATCGTGAAGTTTAAAAAAGGTCTAAACAACCATACTGTTAGAAAGATAATTAAGTTTCCTTTCTAGCAGATTCTTTATATGAGGATTCGGACGTTCTCTCTACAGATAAGTTAAGTTCTAACTTGAAAAATAGTTTTTTCGAATACGAAAAATTATTTTTTTTCTAATCATGATCCCACTAATGTTTTAATTGGTTGATAACGTTAAACTTCATTTTGAAAAATTTAATAAAGGCTCAAATTCTGTGAGATGGACCATACTAACGCTGGGTTAAAAAAAAACACAAATTCAATTATAGTCAGTTTTAGCGCCGATAATAACATGAATTCATCAAAATTTCAATTAAAGAACATAAATGCTAAATAAATGATTGAAAATGGCAAAGATAAGAGCAACATTTCAAGTGCAATAATAAACTATTAGAAAAAAAGAAATCTTAAAAAAAAATGCTTCAACTCCAACAAGAAGTCAAAACAAGACAATAATTAAAGCCGAAATTGAGACAGAAATTTCAAGTGGATTATTTTCTACTTCTCATACCAATTGTGTATCACTATCTTGCTCTGTTTCCAACTAATTACCACAATTAAACGTACTAAATACCCAAAACAAATGAACTTCTGATATAAAGATATGAATAAAAAATATGGCTACATATTGTATAATATACATAAAATGAGATATGAAAAAAAAATATCCAAACTCGAAAATACAATACAAACTTCTAAATAAATATGTACGGATACTGCAAAACGACGCCAAGCTCAAGTGGTTTGTGTCTTAAGTGTTGTTTCCTTGCATGCGAGTTCTCGTACATACAACAAATGAAATCGTTTTGGTAATCTTATGAAATATCAGCCCAAAAGTCAATTTGTGTAATGAAAATTATTAATAAACAATAATTAATGTGTGCGTAATTGGAATGTATTTTTACTAATTGTTGTACAGTTGTTGTTATTGCATTCAGTAGATATGTATGTTAAAAAACAAGTACATTTTGAAATGTCGGCGCATCTTTGTATCGTTAAAATATGGGCGTTTTATTTAAGTATTATGTACTTTTTTCGTATGGATGTCATGTTTTTGAAGACGGCAGACTTTGAAGTCCTTAAATTAAGTATTAAGATGTCCTTTAGAAGATACTTTCATGACTTAAGTTAAGGCAACACTTAACTTTTTTAGATTACCCTCTTAAAGTACTTATCGAAAACCATTATCTATTAAATATGTTTCTTTCGTCTACACCTGGCAAATAAATCATGTACTCCCATTAATATTTTTAACATACTTTGTCAATCAAATTTTGTTTGGTTTGATAATTGCAAAAAACTGTAATTACACATAACAACAGTGATATTTAACTCAACCCTAAATAAAAAAAAAGTGGTTTCCAGCCACTTAAACCAACAGGCGAACAATAATGGTTATAACAATATTACCAGCCATTTTTAGTGGATATATTGAAAACTAACAGCAACAAAAAAAGAAAAAAGAAAATTGTTACGGTATTATAATTACGCCATGACAAATAAACAAAGCAATAAATTATCGTATCAGAAATCGAGCCCAAAAAACCAGTAGAATGACAGCAGCAGCAGCGTCAGAGTCAGCAGCTAACAACCAAAAGCGACCAAATGCACGCCAATCACCTTTGCTCCAAATTCATTCGTCGTCGTTGGTGCTGCTTGCTGCCACCGCAGTTACCTAAGTCGCTAATAATCGCATGAAATATGCGCTCGATTGCATGATTGGATCAGCGACGAATCCAACTGAATTAATGGAAATGTGAAAAAAAAAACAATACAAAGTTTTGTATACTGGGCAAGCCGCGGTATAGTTCTTGCAAGTTGAGCTTCTCACAGAAACACTGAGCAAAAACAAAAAAAAAAAGAATTTTTCACTTACCAATCATTTATTCAATTTGCATTTGCATTTCAAATCTAAAAAGATAAAGAAATGCATAATTAGGAATGATTCTCCTATAATCCGAACCAATATGATTCGTCAAAATTTTAAAATCCTTTCGATGAAAACTCGAACAAGCATCGGCTCTTGGAATGTCCGAACTCTTAATGATACAGGCAAAATACATCAAGCCGTAAGAGAATTCTACAAATTTAACCTTGCAATATTGGGATTAAGCGAGTGTAGATGAAACGGTGCCGGCGAATATGTACTACCTGACGGCGAAAAGTTTCTATACTCCGGTAGAGCACAAAATGACATCCACAGGGATGGAATTGGATTTTTGTTAAGTAAAAATGCAGTAAGGGCAGTGAAAGAAACCAAGGATGAATTGAGGGGTATAGAAGCAAAGGCGACAATCTCCATTTTTTTCATGAATGCATCTGAGAATGCCATCTAGTTGCATTTGATGTAAGCTTGTGATCAGTGAAATTTGCAATACCAATTTCGTCTCTATCCAATATATATCTAAGGTTGAAAGCTGCCAATCAAAGCAAAGGCACCAATCTCCATTGGAGATTGCCGCCTTTGCTTTGATGACTGAACTTCTTAAGCAAAACTTCTTAGAGCTCCGCCAAAAAATAATATTATTTTTTCACCATTTTTATTGGTTTTAGCAACCAACGAAGTCATGAACCTAATTTCAGCGAAATCGAAGGGGGTGTTGCAGTTCGATTATTACAAACCTAGCAATTTCCACTTGATTGAAACAAACACGACAATCTCCAAATTTCTTATCGAATTAGTCCATGAACCCCTTTGAAGATTTGATTCAAACTTGGTTTACATCCTCATCTAACTCTATTCTACAGAATTGCAAAACCTACAGTATACTATGTAAATTTGTGTATCTTCAGAGATACACGTTTTTGTTAGTTTTCACAAAATTGAAAAAAGTGGAGATAGTTGCCTTTTCTTCTATACCCCTCAATTCTACAGTCAGCTCGCTGCAGCGATTACCAGTGCTAGCAAAAACGACATCATAATGGTTATTGGAGATTTGAAAGCCAAACTACGCTCAGAAAACTTTAGCATTGAGCACGTGATTGGAAGACTTGGTTTGGGTACGAGAAACGACAATGGAGAGCTTCTCATTGACGCCTGCAATACAGCCGGCCTAGTCATTGAAGGTACGCCTTTCCCACACAAAACATACCATAAAGCTTCTTCGGTGCCTCCAGACAACATTACTGAAAACTAAATCGACCACCTTTGCATTAGCAGAAAATGTAGAAGGAGTTTTCGGGACGTACTAGTAAAGAGGGCCGCTGACATAGGCTCCGGTCACCATCTTCTCGTCAAGGTCATTCGGCTAAAAATTTCCGCTATTTAACGTCCCTGTGAACAATCTGTGGTGAAAAAATTCGACGTGCTTAAGCTAAAGAACGACGAAATCCGCCGGTCTTTCGTTGAAGATCTTAAGACAGCCCCGATCGATTGTGATGAAAGCATTGAAACATCATGAAGTGCCACTAAAGCTACTTTTTTAAACTCAAGTGAAAAAATACTTGGTTTCCGACCCTCGAATGAGAAACACTGGATGAGCGAGGAAACGTGGGGTCTTGTTGAAAAAAAAAGAAGTGCGAAAAAACTGAGAGATGACGCTAAAACTAGAGCGTAAAAGAACGACGCCGAAAAGGCCTTTAACTCTCTCAATAAAGAACTCAGGAGTTCGTGCAAACAAGACAAAAGAAAAATGTATAACGACCTTGCGAGCAAAGCTGAAAGCGCTGCAAAAGCGCAAAATCTCAGACAGCTTTACGATATCACCCGCAGACTATCTGGCAGAAAACATCAACGGAATCGCCCTATTAAAGGCAAAAACGGAAATCTCTTAACATACGCGGACGATCAACTAAGAAGATGGAAAGAGTAATGTTGTGATATACTAAATCCCACGTCTACCACATCCCCTCAATCAGAATCACCAACTACAACTGCCGCAGTGACTCGCAGTAGTAGTCGAATTCAAACGCAACCGCCTACAATCGATGAAATAGTGAAAGCTATCCGAAGCATAGAAAACAACAAAGCCGCCGGTATAGATCAAATAACAGCTGTTCTGCTAAAAGCATGCCCCATTTCATAAGCTAAGATTCTTTATCCTCTGATTTCCAGAATCTGGAGCGAAGAGCGTTTGCGAGAAAATTTGCTACATGGCATGCTAGTCAAATTGCCTAAAAAAAAGTTACCTAAGCGAGTGCCAAAATTATAGAGGAATAACTTTTGCTCTCAGTACCTACCATCAAAAGTACTGACAAAATTGCTTCTAAACAGGGTAAACGAAAAACTTGGGGATGTTTGCTATCACCATCTCTCTTCCTTATCGTTCTTGACGATATCCTAGATAAAGATCATAATAAGGTCAAAAGGGGTATCCAATGGAACTTTACCGAACATCTAGAAGATCTCGACTACGCTGATGACATTTGCCTTCTATCGTTCAAACACTCAGATATGCAAAGCAAGATTGAAGACCTTGTCTTGGAATCGCAGAAAGCCGGCTTCAAGTATTTAGGCAGCATTATCACCATGGATGGTGGAGCAAAAAAGGATATCAACTCAAAAATAGCAAAAGCAAAAGGCGCGTTTGCTCAACTGAACAAAATATGGTCCTCTTCCGTTATATCCACCAATATGAAAGTGAGCATTTTTGATTCGAATGTGGTTTGTTGGCCTCGCACTATCTCAAATGGCGAGCTACATCAATAATGCAATCAGAGGGCTATAGCAAAGGAGCTGCGCAAGTGGAGATGGATTGGTCGCACTCTTCGGAAACCACACAGCGGAGTTTTTCGCCAGGATCTTGAGTGGAATCCACAAGGCAGTAGGGAACGTGGTAGACCCAAAACCTACTGGAAAAGGTCGCTGGAAAAGGAAATACGAGAATCGGGAAAGTCATGGCAAGAGGTCAAACTCACCGCAAGGGATCGCAACAAATGGAAATTCATATTTTCTCGATAGTTTTACCAGTAGGTATATGTATTAGACACTATCTATTCTAAATTAAAATGTTCGTTTTGATTCAATTTTGCACCACACCCGGTATCAAATAAAAAAGCAGCAAAATTCTCTTATTAAAATCATAATTATATAGGACGACTTAGTGAACGTACATCGTGCAGTTAACAACTGTGTCAAATGGAAAATAAAATCAACAGCTAACGTGCAACAACAAGCTGAACACAACAACAACATGAAAAACATGACATTTTCCAACAGACATAATAAAAATACAAAGTTATGGCGCACACGGGCCCAGGCCCCCGATTGCTTCCTACTCGTCGTTCATATACCCCGGTTGCTTAGAACAAAACTTGCGTATGACGTTCGATGCCTGCTCCTACTGTTCATTGAACACTTAAATACACGCAGATTTATTTAATTATAAAGCGGTTGCAACAACTACAACAACAATGGCAATTTCATTTCTAAATAATGTTGCGACGACAAGCTGTTGCGAATTTATTTAATTAAAAAAGTTCCCCACACGCAAAAAACAAAACAAGGTCCCAAGATATTCCAACTTAAATTTCGAAAGATCCATAAAATTCTGAATTTATTTCGAGAAACACGGCTATTAACGTAAAACAAGGATTACGCATGTTCAAAAGATATCACCGATCTCAGCGACAATACGACAACACTACGACTATCGCAACGAATCGAACTCATTTAAATAAAAGTCACATCAATTTGGTTTGAATTAAATGTCATCAGTGTTAAGTTTTATACGCATGCGCGCATGTGAATGCGATTGTCGTTGCGCGCGCATTTCATTCGACAGCTTGTTTACTGGTTAACAACATTGCCAATGGTCTTTTTTTTCCCCCTTTTTTGCTTCGAAATGCACCATTTTTTGTTGAACATGATCGTCTGCAATTGCGTTTAAATGACTTCGGCGCAACGGCGCATATATGATAAGATATAGCAAATAACTGTCATGTTTTCGATGTATGGTAATATTTATAGATGATAAACGGAATGTGGTTTGTAAGATTTTTTGCATGAAGTTGTTATTTTTGGATTTCAGGTGATAATGGAAATCTTTAAATATATATTAAGATAACATCCATATACATATGAAGCAAAACACGTTAAGTGTAACAGCTGAAAATTTTTTTCTGACCGATTTAGCTCAAATTTTGCAACATGGTAGTTCCGATCTGCAAAATTAATAATGCGGGAGGATTTGGTCCTAATACCATTTGTTGTTGAAGTACAGAGTGTTGAAGTTGTCGATTTTTCTGATTTTCATTTCAAAAAAATGTTTTATTAATATTTTAAGAAACAATTTTTTCCACCAAATTTACACGTATTCCTTGGACGATTCTAAGCAGTTTATGCCATATACACATTTTTCATAAGATGCCTTCCTTTTGAGTAAAAAAAGCGTTTTGCCCACCACGAGCGTTTAACAGCCAAAAACTCTCATTTAGTTTAAAGCACTTTCAAAAAAAAGTTAAAGGGGAAGTTTTTTTTGAAAACAAATCAAAAGTATTTTTAAATATAAAAGCAATATTTTTTTGTAAAAAGAACACTTAAAAATGAATGGAATTTGTTACTTACAAATATTATTTCACTAAGTTTGATGCAAGCTATGAATTTTTTTAAAAAACACTCTTTCTATCAAAATCACAAAAATCGCTAACTTCTACACCCTGTATTTTAACAACAAATGGTACTAGGACCAATCCTCTCGCATCATTAACCTTGCATACTAAAACTACCATAGTGCCAAATTTGAGCTAAGTCCGTGATTTTAAAACTAGACACCATTCTATAAAACCAATACGATATACCAGAACTTACTAAGTAAAGGTTTAGCTAGAAAACTGAAGAGCCAATCGACTAAGGGACTTAGCCACAAATTCGCAAGTAATGTGATATGGATCTTCCTTATACTTAACTATTTAAGAAACTCAAAAAAATTAGATTCGAACCGTGCCACAAAACCGTCAAAAATATATAAATACATTTGAAAAAATCCAAACATGTTTTCTGCCTGATCTTCTCAAACTTTTTCTCACATTTTAAAATGAGAGGTATGTTTTGCGCTGCACTTAAGTGTCGAAAGCCTGGAGTATTTGGCAAATCAATCGCAGAATCACAGTTTCAGTAAAACTTTCCGCTCCCGAGAATTGCTCTATAGTGACTTAATTCCGAAAAGCCAGGCTATCGATTGACATAACCTTTTCCTCCCTTGGATTCAAATAAAAACTTTCTTTTGGGACACCTTGTATACTAAATGCTTATTTGAGTTTTTTGATGGGATCTAATAAGACTCTTCATTTGACTGATTTTCTCCTTAGCCATTCTAAGCCCTACATTTATACGTTATCTTACATAATCATATGTAAGGACAGAATTTTTTCGAGGTATGTGGTTCTCAACATTTGTGCGATTAACGGTCATTTAGGGGCCTCTAATTTTCGGGCTTTTGTAGTCGGTCTCTTGTAGTCGGTCTCGGTCTCGGGCTCGGGCTCGGTCTCTACTTTTTAAGTATAAGATTTATAAAAACGGTCTTCTAAAATATTTATTCCGAAAAGAAGACACAGCTATCTGTTATTTGGATCCAATGAAAAGATGTTATCTCTTCGGATTTGGAGTTATAGTTTTTTTAGTATTTCAAAATATACACCACATCTCTTGCCTTAGTTTAAAAAAATGATATCTCCTCAAAGGGTAAAGTTACCATCTTTTTGTTGGATTCAAATGAAAAATAGCTTTGTTTTCTTTCCAAAAAAAAATATTTCAAAAGTACTTAAACGTAGGCCAAAGACGGTTTTTATTAATCTTATTGCTAAAAAAAGTAGTAAAAATAATACTTTTTACCAAATAACAGAAGAATAACTTCCTGCTAATAGCGTGATTCACTAACTTTCCAAAATAGTTCGAAGAATGATAATCGGTTAAAAAATGTCCTAGCTATGTACCATTTTTATGTGTCTTGTGAAGAATATTCGCTTAATTTCATGTTTTTAAAAGTTCAAAAACCATAACTTCTAAACTGCGAAATATACCATTTTCTTTCCTCTTTTTCATATGACAGGTGATTTGTTTTGCTTTCTAAAAAATATATTTGGAAGGCCAAAAAAGTACGTAACGGACCGTTTTTAGTAGTTTATTACTAAAATAGTAGTAAATTTAGCACTTTTTACCAAATACGAAAAACATTTTCATTGAGCTTATAGCCCGATTCAATACTGTTTCAAAATCGGTCCCAACATGACAACCGGTTAAGAAAAGTCCAAGTTATTAACAATTATGTGAGGAGAGTTTGTCACAATTTAACAATTTTTTCCCTACACAATTCTCGTGAACAAAAACCAAAAAACTTTGTATCTGTTGTGTAGGCAAAAGAAATATGTATATGACCAAATGCATTTTACCGGGCAGGACCCTCGCAGCCCTACCTACTGGCCGCTGGCTCTAGTCCCTCGATAACTCTCGTGGTGAGGAAGTTTTTTGTCAAGATATAACAAAGTTGGACATTATCATAAAGTTATTGCTGTTCTGATACAGTGATAATAAGTCCCGTTTTTGTGAATTTTCATCGAGCTTCCTATGATCCAATCTTTGAGTATCCATATACCGTGGTGAAGTCTGAAGATACTGCGCTCGCTGCTTGATGTTTCTAGGAAAGTTAAACGGGCATTGCGGTTTTGCTGAAATGATGAAGTGATATGATGATAGAAGTAAATAGGTTATGGTCTCCGAAAATTTTTTCTCTCTATTCCATCTTTTTATTCTTTTTTACATTTTGAACTTTGCCACTTTCCAATCATTTTGTTTTGATTTTTTCACACTTGTTAATGTTACACTGATGTAAAAATCAGACTGAGCAATTTAATACTAAGGAAGGAAAAATTTAGTAAATAATTTACGATACATGTATGAAAATCACAGTGGGATTTCAGAAAGTCCTAACATTTAGTAGTTAACTATGGTCAGCATAAAATTCATGTAAAATTGAAACGATCCAACGGTAACCAGCTGAGTCGAAGTATACTCTAAAAATAATAAAAAAAGTTACCAACGGAAAGCATCGATAAGCATAAATTTTTAGCAAAATTGTCGCTTAAAATCATTTAAATATTAAATTCGCACAAAAATTAAATGAAGATCGAGCGTATAAAATATACTTACATAAGTTTGCATATAAAGGTAAGTCTGAAAAAAGAAGAAAATTACTCGAATCCCCGCATAACCATCAAATTCGATCATATATTCCACAACTCAATGACGCCCCGCGGGTGTTTCACATCAAATTATTGGCACGCTGGCGCACCTAAGCTGACGTAAAAAGCACGATTGCAGCAGGTTGTACTGGAATATCATAATGATGATCACCTTTAATATGATCATCAACTCATTGAAATCAGCATTGAATTTAACTTGCATGAACATCATGTTTAACTGTTAAAATCATCGCACATATGAGGACAAGATGGAAAAGGGTGTTTGAAAAAAAATTATTGCTGTTTATATTAAGACCAGAAAAAGTCCAATTGTCTCTTTTCAATTCAAAATTAATTTAAAAAAATTGTATTTTAAAATTAAAGTTTACACAAAAATGTCAGAAGGTTATACAGTTCCAAAAAGTTTGTAATATATTTATGAGTATTGTAATCCAGGTTCGAATCCCAGTGCGAGTGAAATTTTTTTTCATTTATTTATTTATTTTTTTCGTATTATTTTATATCTCGACTATAATGAGAGGTGTTTAATTTTTTGCTCCGAAGACTCTTCAGACGAATTAGGTTTAATTAATGGATAAAGTGAAGTTGAAATTTACCGAGCGGTGGCTTTGAACCAAGGTCTCTCCACTCATCGTAAGTTATTAGAAAGAATGCCAAACACTGCGTAGTCAGTAACGTTAAAATTTCACTGAAACAATCGATACACAATTGGATAGAGATAAGCAAACCAAGACCAAGACCATAGTAATAGTTGTCTTGCACATTGGGTCTTGGTCTTAGTCATGGTTTTAAACATAAACTTTACATTTTTTTTTTATCACAACGACTTTCCAAGGGAAAAGTACAAAACCTGAAGTAAAATTATTACAAAAATTAGGTTTTTCATAACTTAATTATTTTTCTCGAAGATATTTCAGAAAATCCATAGGCTTGTAGCGCTATGAAAGCTGATTTTCAAATTTATTAACATTTGTTCATCTTTTGAGAGCACCCTATTATCGATTCACATTGATACAGCGATACCCTGCCGCGTTTGTGGTGATAGAAGCGCATTACTGTTGATGAAAAAATATTAAATTGCCATGTTTATAATGAGGCGGTGATATTCCGCATGCAGCATGTCATAATTTTGGATTTTGCCTCTTCAAATGGAGTTTATTTTGCGTTATCTTTAACATTTTTGATGATCAGATAAGGCATTTTATGGTCATTCAAAACTGGGACGTTGTTGAGGGAAAAACTCAACTTAAACGAAGTCAATAATTTGATTTTTTAATTGACTAACTTTTAAAGCTATCGAATGGAATGTTCAGCAGCTTTTCGCTTTTAATAATCCGCCTAATATGCACCGACCATCATATGCTGTAGTGATTTGCTTTCGCGCATGCCCAACAACATGTTGATACGCTGTGTTAACTTGGCCTAATCAGCCGCGTTAACTACATACATACATACATACCGATGTGTGTATGTTATGCTCTTTATAATTTTACTCATCATCATAAGTATCATATTGGGGATGCAGTTTCTGTTGTTGAGTCTTTTCAACGTTGCTGCTGCCATGTTTCCATGGACCAAATCAAAATTATCTTCATTAGTTGCTGCCACACAATTGATCGGTGATATTCCTTTGATCTTGATTTCTTATATTGCATTCAATTTGATTTGGTGTGAGCATCAACAACAACAACAAAAACAACAACAACAACAAAAATGAATGAAATCAAACCGAATCAAATTAAATGATTTAAAATGTTATAGTATGAAATAAATTTTATTGTGCCTAACTGGTTTTTGGTCAGCTTAGACTTAGCTTAGTGCTGTTGGCGGAATGTAGTATGCACTTTAGTGCAATTAAAATGCAGTGGCGTTAAACAAATTTATTTGCTTAGTCAAGGATTTTGTGGGCATACAGGATAATTTTTCATAATTTGGAACTACTCAAAAATTTTCTAAAAACGAATGCGAATAAGTAACAGTGCAACAAATTGTGGGGAATATAATATGAACGAGATCTGAATAACTTTAATTATATCGCTGCAAATATGGTGTCTAACACCTTTTTTGGAGTGAATTTAATATGCCCCAGAGTCTGTTAAAAGCAATTCCTACATTCTTCTTGATGCCTGAAAAAAAAAAAAAAAAAACTGGGCACACTGAACCAAGAAATATTTTTTCCTCAAGTAACAATTTCTCCTGACTCCTCATGATTCACTTTATTGGGGTTTTTTGAAACTCCTTTTTGAGAATTTGACCATACCATGTAAACGGTGCAGAAAACTATAATAGTCTTTACGAGAAAAATTTACCCCTTAAAAAAATAGTTAGAGTCAATAAAGATTTCCAACATATTGGGTGTACCGATTTTAGCCAATAGGGTCCAAAATTTAAAGATCTGATTTAAGGACAAACTAGTAAGGGTGTAACCTTTGGCCTGGCCAAACAATAAATACCCCACACTGCAGTTTTTTTTTTAAATTTTGCTTATATAGGAAGTGCCGCACCCTCTTGTCCGAGTTCACCCAGTTTTTGCTCAGAGCTTTCACTTATAGTCCTTAGTGTCTGAGTGAAATTTGGTTGAATTATCTCAAAAAACGTTTTCAGTATAGCGTTTTAAAGCTTATATGGGAGGTGCCACGCCTCCTTGTCCGAGTTCGTCTAGTTTAAGCTCAGAGTATGCATATATTGTTGTTGGTATTTGAGTGAAATGTAGTTGAATTATCACAAAAAACTCTTTCAGCATAGCATTTTGAATCTTTTGCTCATATGAGAGGTGCCCCGCCCTCTTGTCCGAATTTGCCCAATTTTATTTCAAAGCTTGCGCTTACAATTCGTAGTATTTATGTGTAAGTATTTTGCATTGTATTGTCGCGAGAAATACTCTTAAAGTTGCATTTTGAATATATTTTTTGTATGGGTAGTAGATAACCGATTTCGCTCATTTTCTATCCCACGATCTAGCTTTGACTATGGAGACTGCCTACTAAATTTCATTGAATAATCCTGCTCAGTTTTCCCACGCACATCCAACGAGCCAGCCAGACAGACGGGAATAGCTATATCGAATCAGGAGGTGACGCTGATCAAGAATATATATACTTTTCTATATCTGCCACGCTTCCTTCTCTGCGTTAAAAACGGAAATACAAAGTGAATATACCATGGGTGTAGGATATAAAAAATGTGTCCAGTTATTTTGTAAGTAGACCAAAACGGACTATACCTAAAACTATAAAAAACTCACCTAAATTAGCAATTGCAACATAAATGGTCCAAATGTAATGCAAAGTCGGTCATTTGTATCAAAACTGGTTCAAATGTAATGCAGTGCCAAAATTGATCCAATTGTGTATTGATTGTGTCAGTGAAATTATTTATAACGTTACTGACTACGTACTTATGTACTGTTTGGAAGTTAGTAGACTGTGAAGAAGAGTAAACGATAGTGTATCGGTCTAATGACTTGCGTTGCGTGAAGAGACCCGGGTTCGAATCCTCCACAATTTTTTAAATTTCCATTTGTTTGTACACAATTTGTTTGGAAAGAATGTGTCCAATATAGCTGACATCAATGCTCAGCACATGTTACCACATGCGTCTATGAAACATTTTGACGTTTTTGTGTAAAATTTGTATATTAAATTAAATTCTTTGAAATTTAAAATAAAATAAAAAATTCACCTTTTTCTGGTGCATAAGGAGGCAATTAACCTTTTTCTGGTCTCATTGTAATGCATAAGGAGACAATTGGTACCGTCCAATGACAAACAATACAAATCTTTAAAAGAACGTTATATGTGGTTGGACCAGAATTTGGACTAGGCGGTTGCCCCTATGGAGTAGTTAACAGACTAATTTTGGAATAGTTCGTGGTCCTGCAAGGATATTTTAATGAAAAACAATTCAAATTTCTATCTTATGAGATCTCGATAATTTTTTTTTAACAAATTAGGGTCTCTGACGTCCGTTTTTTCTACCATGATTTTACGTGACGAGTAGTTCGTTCACTGATGCGGCGATTCAGCTCCAGGTCTGAGATTGCCGAAAATGGGGTGTTTTATTCGATCTGTTAACATTAATTCCTACATTTTTGTCGATTAGGACCAAGTTGGGTGCAATAAATTTAGAAATTTTTTTACACAAAGAACAATCATCACTGATCCCCCTTATTACCATTTGAGGATATTTAACTCTGATTGGAGTTTTGCTACGTTTTTTAATAGAACAATGATAGTCGTGAGTTCAATCCCCCATAAATTTAACATGTTTTTTGTTTCTAAAGATTTAAGCTGTAATGGTCGATGCGTACTCTGGTTAATATGAATAACAATTAACGTTATTTTTATTGATCAATTAGAAAACAAACAAATAAATTAATTTTTTCCAATTACTTATCTAGTGACCTAGTCGCATATTTAAAAAAATTAACTCCCGCCACTGCTGCTAAGAATCACGCAGTCTCCGAAACTAGACACTCTTGTATACTTCATGCTCGCCATCACCATACCGAGACAGCCAACAAGAGAAGATTAATTTATGATTTTATGGCGGCATCTTACCAAGCACCCTTTGATCTTTGATCCAATCCAAGGTGTAAAAGAAGGTAAGTCAATGCGGTGGCAACAAGCACCTTCGGTTTGTTTTGTTTTGTTCTTCTTTTGCCACTGCCACTGGGAGCGAGAGAGGCACAGACTGAACACAAAAGCAACACTAAGTCACAAGAGAGTAGGTGAGAATGAGCAATAGACCAACATGTTTTGAGACCATTTAAATTGGGCATAACAGGTAGTCAGTCAGTCAGTCAATATACTTATAACCAAAAATGTTAACAGAACATTTGAAATCATGGGAATTTTATCTTTGGTGAGAATGTGTTTTTTGGGGGAAATGAAGTGTCATCGTTAATTCATGCATTCGTTCATTGATTCATTCATTCATTCATTGATTCATACAAAATATGAACAATCAAAAAAATTTAATGAAAGGAAATATGAATTATTGGGCAGCACCTGTGTATTAATTTTTACAAATTGGTTTTGAATTATAAATTGAGAATGAAGATTTCTTGCTGACTCTACATATGAAACCGTTAACAGATTAATGTGTGCGTTCATATAAAATATGTATGAATGCATGTATGTATGCTGTAATTTTGACAGCTTGTCATAATAAAACAATCTGTGAAAAAATATATAGGGTGCTTTAAAAAAAACAAGAATAAGAAACACCTACACTGTTTCAAAAATTTTATTTATAGAAAATTTTGAGAAGCCGTGGAAAAACCTTTTTACAAAGGCAGAAAAGAAAAAATATTTTGCCTCCTGAAAAAGTTCAAGCTGAAGCAAAAACAACACAACGCAACAAATTTTGAGTAAACAATTATTACTGAGATTTTGACAACTTTTTAAAAATAATTTCCGATTGCTGATTCCGTATGTGGTATCCATTTTTCTCCATCAAGCCGTACTTGAAAGTGAATTGCTCTTCTCCATGGATGTGTGCCGTATGCCTTAAAAAAACATTTTCTGCACTTTAAAGCAAGGATCCGGAGACACGATTTAGCAACGATTCGAAATCACCGACCAAAATTTACCCAAAAAAAAAAAGGGGCAGTATAGTGTTAGCGTTTCACACAGAAACTGAGTAAAATTTTACTCAAAACTGAGAGAATTATGGATGTGCATGAAAAAAATTTCACACATTACTGAGAAAATTTTATACATACGATGGAGAGGATTTTTTCAAGTCCACTAAATGGGGGTTAAGTAGTGCAAATAAAAATATAAATTTATTTTTCCTTTTCAATATATTCTTCTGCCACCCTGATAAATTTTTTCTTATCTTTCAATCAACTTATAAAATATATCTTGGAAAAACAATATGTTATCTTATTCTGAAAAAAACACTGAAACCGAATCCTTTATTTCTTTATCAGTTGAGAAATTCTCCTCACGAATATTTTTTTTTTTTGTTTGAGAAAAGGTAATTATCACTGGGACTCTAAGGTGGGTAAGCCACCGAACCCCACCTTCTACAGGGCGGCCATCGCAATATGAATCAATTTTCTTCTTTCGCTGACGTCTTCCCTGAACCACTTTAAGATTGAAGCAAAGTGTACTCCAATTATGAAGACAACTTTATCTTTGAAACCAATCAACAGGATCCCTTTTGAGATCCAAAAGACTGTCGCCACGATTTGCCCAGCCTTATGTGCCTTATTTGTGCGACTGCATAGACTTCTGTTTGAACTCAGGTTCATAAAGATGTACACTTTCGTCCCCAGTAACAATTTGAGCTAATACTTCACCTCTGTCTTCACTACAAAGGGAACAATCTCGCGAGAATACTTCAAGCTTAGTTTTTTTTGGGCTTCTCGACACCTATCTGCACAGTAAAAATTTTAGTATAATTTCAAAACCAAAAAGTATTTATATAGAACTATGCCAAAAAAAGTATTAATTTTAAACTATTTTGGAATAAATTTCATACTTTTTTTTTAAATTTCAAACTTTTTTGGAAAAAAATTGGAGTTTAATACCAAAAAAGTTTAAAATCAATACTAAAAGGAATCAAAAGAAAAAGAAAAGTTTACTATCTTACTAAGTTTACTATCATTTTTTAGTGAGTGACCCTTACTTTAGTCACGCCAAGGTTATCCTGAAGAATTTTAAAATTGGTTGTACCTGATAATCGAATCAATTCTGCGATCTTTGTCTTCTTCAGTCGGACATTTTCTTTCATAAATTTTTGGACTTTTTCAATGATTGCCGGAGTGGTCACATCTGTCGGCTGTTTTGGCCGTAGGCCGTTTTTAAAAAAGTCCCTGCCTTGCTTAAAGAGTTTATATCCGCTGAATCTTAAGTATAATTTGTAAAAGGATCGTTCGAAAGAAATGTCCAAATTACTAAATTTGCCCATACGGTGTTTCAACATAATATTTACCTCCATCTAATTTTTTTTTTAAAACTTTTTAACCTCACTGTAGTTTCCTACCCTTTATAAATTCAAAATGCGTGCAGTACATCAAAAACATTTTCATTTTTTGATAAATTTTGTTTCCAACAAAACGTTGATGACAACTGGTTAAAGATATTAACCAGAAAATAATATGCCGCTCGAACAGAGCAGTCAACTTTTGAGCGCGAGCAACTTGTTTGTAATGTTTGGTAACAATTCTCTGGTAATAAGACATGGCCTTTGTCTGTTTGTATTATAACCGATTCTTGAAATTTTTTTTTTTTTTTTTTCATTTCATTGCTTATTTTCTCAAACACCATTGTAAATCGGTTTTGTTGTCAACAATTTGGTTGTTCAATAATTGGGTTGTTTTCAGTCTTATTGTAGGTTCAAAGTGTACCGCCGCCGGCTTGGTTAATTAGATGGTTTTATAAGCGATTTTGAGGTTTTGATTTTTTTTCCCCCTCTTAATGGTATTTATAAGTATATTTAATGCTCGTTGATGGGAAAGAGTTCAATGAATTAATGTATATTTATTTTTGGCTTAGTTTTAATACGACAACTCAGGCAGCCAGACATTCTTGTTGAACGGATTTATATTATTCTTTTATTTTGGGTTTTTTTTTAGAAATATGTGAATCATTAGTTTGTAATTATTAGTATATACGAGTGGTTTAGTTTAGATTTTTATTCAATAATTTTGTTGCAATTTTGTTTAAAAACACATAAAATCACTACTGTTTCATCTTCATAAAGAAACTTTTCCATACGCATGCGCTTAACAGATATAAAACTTAAAAATTAATAATAAATGTCGGTTTCTCTGCGGATCATAAAAACTTGATGGATTTCTTTCACATATGGATTATTATCTACCTTCGTTTCAATTGCGCGTTCATAAAAAAGGCTATGGTGCACTGAGGGAAAAGGATTTTTTTCAATTGAATCTTTAAAAGTTTGACTTATGTCCTTTGAAGCGATTAAAATTAATGTGAATGCTAATGTCTTACTTGAATGATTTTTGTTTGGGGTAAAGAATTATTTTGAATTTGAAGTGTTTTTGTCAAAAGGTCGTAAGAAGTTGAAATGTACTGGGTTGTTTTGACAGTTGTTATGTGTCAAATGGCTTGTTCGTATGACGTTTGTGTGTAGTATTCAATACGATTTGATCATGAATAGACTTACTCGTGAACAACGTTTATTAATTGTGTAAACTTACTACCAAAATCAGTAATCAGTTAGAGAATGTTGTAGAGTTCTTAAACATCATTTTGGTCGTTAAGAGTGGTGATGGGCAAAACGCTCGATGGGATACGCTTTTTGCGTATCTTTTCGTATGGGATAAAAGTAAGTTGTATGTAGTGGTGCCCAGCACTGGTTATGAGCGTCTAACTGAGCGCACTATTCGTAACACCATCACCAGATTTTGAAGCAACTTTACACTATTGGATATAAAACATTCAACCAGAGTGCATAGAGCCCGTAATTTAGAGAATATTGCTGCAGTAGCAGAGAGTGTTCGTGAAAACCGTGAACAATCCATTCGCGCCGATCTCAGGCTTTGGGCATCTCTTATGAATTATTGTGGCGTATCTTGGGGCGTGATCTTAGTCTGAAGGCCTATAAAATACAGCTCGTACAAGAATTGAAGCTGGCTAGTCTTGATGTATGGGCCTTACAACTTCTTCAAATTGATCCATTATTTTATCGAAAAATTGTGTTTAGCGACGAAGCTCATGTCTGGTAGAACGGCTAAGTTAACGAGCAATATTGCCGTATTTGGGCTGATAAACAACCAAATGAAATCCAAGAGCTTCCAATGGATCCCGGTAAATATACTGTTCGGTGTGGCTTATGGGCAGGAGGCATAATCAGAACATATTTCTTCAAAAATGCGGATGTAACGTGTAACGTACCAATGCCCGTGTAACGGTCAATAGTACTCGCTACAGAGCAATGATCAATGAATTTTTGTTACCAAAAATTCAGGATATTAGTGTAGCCGACCTCTGGTTTCAACAGAATGGCGCAACATGCCATACAGCTGGAGAAACAATCGCTTTATTGAGGGAAACGTTCGATGAAACATTATCCCAACAAATGCTCCTGTTAATTGGCCATCAAGATCATGTGATTTGATGTCATTGGATTACTTTCTTTGGGGATATGTTAAATCACTTGTTTATGTCGACAAACCCGAAACAATTGACGCTTTTGAAACCAACATAACTCGTGTTATTCAAAGAATATCGGCCGATATTCTCAAAAGTGTTGCCGAAAATTGGACCCACAGAATCAACCATTTAAGAGCTAGTCGTGGGGAACATTTGAACAAAATAATTTTTTAACATTAAGTTGTGGGAACCGAGCTATCATTCCAAATAGATTTGCATCAATACATTGATATTTATGTATATTATTTAGAAACAAAGTAGGAAGCTTTTATTGGATCACCCGTTACAAACTTCAATTGTTTGCTTCTAATTAACCATTTACACAATTTCCCTATATTTAACTGTTGATGCATAAAGGAAAAAGTGACTATACACCATTAAATAAGTCCTTGCGATTACTTGGCATACAGATAACGTTTTCAATTAATTAATCGAAAATCTTTTCAGTGTACCAAACACAAAATCCCTCCGCAACATCCTTCACTAATCTCACTGCTCAACGTACCATTGCTTTGTGTGCTCTGATCACATTTTAATGATGATGACCATTGTTAACTAATGTTGCCGACACTACCACAGTTTTCAATACCAAACAGATTGAGTTTGCAGAGGGAACTCGTATATGTATAGGCATCAAAAATCACTTCATATCTGTGTAACCATTGCAAGAGTGTATCGGTCGGCGTATGTTTACTATAACAGCGAAATGATAAAGTAGAAGTCAAGTTAAAAGCTCAATAGTCAGCCCAAGCCCAGACAAGCACTGTGTGTATTCTACACACCCAATATATGCACATGATGCCGCGTAATCTCCTCGAAATGAACCAAAAAACTTAAGGCCACAAAGAGCAGAAGAGAAGCAAAAAAGAACTAAAATAAAATTGCAACCTAAAATCCTTTATTGCTTGTCCGCGCGCTTGCGCAAAACCAGTATTACAGTCGTTTTTAGTTGCCGAGGACGACGACGACGACGATATGTGGCAGTGAATAACAAATATACATATGAGGTCCCCCCTCCTCTTCCTCCTCTCAGCACTTAGTCAGTTAGTCAGTCCGTCAGTCGTTCGTTGTTCATTTGTGCCGGTTCTGTGCCGTATTTAAGTATACGTTGCTGAGCGCCATCTCGTTTAATCTACCTTTTAGAGGGCGTGGCTATAGTATTTTATATATGCTGATCAAAGAAAGCCGACACTTTGTTCTTAGCCGACAGACACGGCTTTTGTGTGGTGTGGTGGTGTTCATTCGTTGTTCGTTTGCTTGTTTTCCTGTTTTGGCCAAAACGACAACAAGCAATACTGTTGTGCGGCAGCGGTGGCAAAGGGGTTAAGCAATAAAGTGGAGTAATGAGTAGGTTAAAGGGGGGAATTCCATGTTTAACTTTTTGTTATATAAGTGCATTTTGCACGATCACCTGATCGGTAAGGTGGCAGAATTGGCTCCAGATTATTGGGTAGTACACAGGAAAAAAAAACATTTACACTTCCGAAAGGAATAGATTTGTACATACTCGTATTTGCATATTGATGGACTTTTATACTACTTTTCTACCGGAAGCTTAGCTATGATTAGATCTGTACTGTCAAAGTTAAAGGGTGCCACTTGGTTGAAAATAGCCAAAATCGTTAGCCCTGTCGAGATTTATCGAAGATATAAAATAAATCTAGTCAGAAATAAATTTACTTTTGTATGACAAATCACGTGATTTACGATGAGACTTAGAGCTAAACTTCGAAATAGACGTAAATCACCTCATAAATCTTCGGTGAAAAAAATAAGAGGTATACTGAGTGCGGTAATATTTTTCCGTCTTCATTCTCATTAATTTTTCAACAGTCTGATGATACAAAATCATATCATAACTTTCAACAAAGATTACATAGTGGGCTCGCTGGGAGACAATAAATCTAATATCAACTGTTCGATTTCTTATCCAAATACATGCTGTTTATTTCCCGGAGCTACTTGAAACTGATTTGTGTTTATAAGGTGAATAATACAGTGAAGGACAGTTTTCTCAGATTAGCATTATTACGAGGGATATTGCGCTGTACAGATTTATTTTGGGCAAACCTCATTCTTATAAAAGACTCAAAATTCACACAGTTGTGTGAAGTGGCTTAGTCTTGTTTTTAGATGTCAAAACAGAAGAGGAGATGTGTCAGACCTCTGTACAATGTTTGTGAGGTAAAGCAAGGCTAGCATGAGAGACGACAGTTTCCATAATTGCGGGAGCCGTAATTGGGCTCATTTCATGCTTGACTTATAAAATGATTGTAAACCTTTACTCCGTCAGCTTCTCACAAAGTGCGAAGGTTTGTCTCATAGCGATTAGAACGACTTTTATAGCACCTTTGAAGACCCACTTTTCTCGCGCTTCAATTGCAAAAAAGTACTAAATCCATTTCCAAACAAATTCAATATAAGGCCCTTTACATCAAAAGATATTTTTACATTATCTTTTGAGTACAGAATGAATGATCTCCCATTGAACTATAGATTTTTTCTCAATGTAAAATATTAAACTCAATTTACTTTGTCCCAGTTAAAATGGGAATTGACTTAGTGTTTACAAATTGTGTGCCCTATTAGTGGGCAACGATCGACAAAGTATTCGTGACTTAAATCATCAAATACCATTGTACCACACAGTGAGGTGAAGAAACCAATTGATTTAAAAGCTCAATAAAAATTTAAGCTCATTATATTGAACGAAGAAAGAACAGCAACTAAACATAATGAAATAAAGCCTAACTTGCAATTAATATAGATACACTCTAAAACTTGGCCGACTTTAAGTCAGTAACTCAGTCAGCCACTCATTCCATTGAGGGAGTCATAAAAATGCGCATACAAAATAATTTTGTTGATTTACACTCATGAAATTTGACGAACGAACATTTATGAGCTGAGCTGAGCTGGTCAGGGGAACAGCATCATACATTTTATGTGTAGTCAGGATACAACAATCTTCATCACCCAAGGCACACACAATATTGAACTTTTATGGCAACTAAAAGGCAGTCACTTTAGGTGGGATAAAAGTCAATGTTACTCACTCAAATTGGCAATTGATTAAAATGCATTTTGTAGTCATTAAAAAATTGAAGACGTGCTGTAGATGATGATCATCGACACAACCTCTAAACATCAACAGCACTGTTTAGCGACATGTTTGTAGTATATCATGTTGTATATGACCATCAGCAGCAGCAACAGCAGCATATGCATAAAACATGACTTTTGTGTCGAAAAAAAAAAAAAAACCAACAATTAAAATTTTATTGATCTACATATACGGGCAAGCGGATCGTCAAAGATGATGGTAGTTTTTTTTTTTTTTTTTGTTTTAATGTGACTTACGAAGTGTCAAAAAACACTCACAACTAATGGCTATAAATTAGGGTAACTCCGAACTGATGTATTACACATGGTAATGGTAACAATAACACCTTTTTGGTGTTCGCTGGTGGCTTTCGATGCGAGCAAAGATGGTGGCTTACAAACATTCTCTTTCTCTCGTTTAAGGCAACTAACTAACTTTGTGGCCAAAATTAATGGCCATGTTAATGTTTACAAGATGTTATTATACATAACAACAGCAGCACCATCTTTGACACAATCGCCGCGTCGGCAAAAAGTCAAAAGGACAAAAGCGATATGCGAGTGGGGAAATGTGCTATGGTGACCACCACCGTATTTATGATTGCTCATGTTTTAGCTAATAAAACAAGCACTTAAAAGTGTTAATTAAAATGTTCTGTATTCTTGGCCAAAGGGATCTAGAGTGGAATTTTTTTTTTTTTTTTGTATTTTGAAGTCATTTTTAATTTCTTCTTTATAAAAACATTCAACTTATTGTGACAAAAAAACAAAATTATGTAGCATAAATTCAAAAATTAATTGAAAAAGCGTAAAAAACACAACTTTTGTATACTGCGTTGAAATGTTTAACGAAATAAACAAAGCAAAATAGCAAATGTGGCTTGAATGCAAAAAACAATGTTTGCATGAATTGAAAAATTTTAAACAAATAACAAACATAATTTCTTCGAACGGTCGAGTTTCAGTTATAGATGATTAAATATGCAAATGGGTATATCCGAAAATAATCTCCTCTTATATGACCCAGGTTTTAAGAACATTTTTTTTTTTTTTTATCATGTTCAATGACCAAATGTGGTGGAATATATTCCTAGATGTATAAAATGAAATTCCCGTGAACAAAAAAATTTCGACCAGAGAAGGTGTCAGGAGGTCGTTTTATCTAAAAATTTTGGGAAAATTGAGATTTCCGATAATATACAGGAGAGCACATATTTCAGAAGTAGTAGATATGGTACGGGGCACCTTTCCAAATATTCCGGAGTAAAATTCGGAAAAATCGTATTTGGGTCGTGGCGACAAAATGGGCTAAAAAGTCTAAATCGCTCTTTACGCCTACATAACAGTTCCTAAAATTCTGAAAAAATTCAAGCAAATGCCTTGACGAAAAATAAAGCGACTTTGTTTAGGATATTTTTTTTCTAAATTTAAGCCCCCATGTCGAGTTAAAAACTTTTAACTTTTTCAATAGAATCATTAGTTCTTGAGATATTATTCACAAATGTAGTATAGTCCTTCACAGGGATTTGCGATAACTTTACTTCAATCGATGATACCTCGGAAAGCAGTGATAAAATTGGAAAAGTTAAAGTCATGGCTAAAAGAAGAAAATCAAGGCTATTCAATGCCGCTTACAAAAGTGAACTAGACTACTGCACTTTTAATCAATGATAACTAGGATCTCAGACGTGATAGAAAAAACGGTTGCCAGATTTGGAATCAGCGACCCTGAATTAATCAAAAAATATTACCGAGATTAAATTCAGATTGGTTTCCCCTCAATTTGTTGCACTGTGTAGGGGAGAATGGGGATACATGAACCGCTACGGATATCTGTTTACTGTCTAGGACTAGGAAATACAAGAATCGGGAAAGTCGTGTCAAGAGATCAAAGTCATCGCAAGGGATCGCAACAAATGGAGACGTTTCATATTGGCCCTATGCTCCTCCTTGGCGTTAAAGGAGAATTCATACATATCGATGTTGTTAACTCACACGCATTTATGGTTCCGTCAAGCATTTGTTGTCGCGTATATCAATAAACAACGTCTTCAAAGTGCTTCAATCGTTGCATTAAGTTATTCCAAAAAAAAATTTCTTGTGCTCCACTTGTGGCACTGAACTCGATACAATTTCTTGTTATCGTAAGTACATGCAAATTCTGTCATTTTCACAAATGATTCTGCTACATTGAAATATCTCATGTCGCCTTAAAATTATTTCCAATTTGTTGATAGCTTGTGGGGATACATGAACAACTTTTTAATATAAATTTTTTCAATCCGCATACATTCTCCGCATCAAACTTTCTTGAAAGTGAATTTACCAACAGAAACAAGGAAACAGAGGAGGTCGTTGTAAAGATCTTGAAGAAACCCCGATCATAAAAAATGAAATTATTCTTCAGAACACTAGGGGAACTGATGCTATTGTGGTATAGTTTTTCAATGTGGTATAATCGCATATCTCCGATTTGGGTAAGAAACTGCGAACGTCACTGCTTTTATCCTGTCAGAAAACATGAAAAACTAAGGATGTGTTGTTGTCATGCAAAAAACAAAATTTTTTCGATGTCAGTTGAACGAAACGTAAGTCGCGTGTGGTTCATTTTTTTACGGATTTTTGGAAAAAAAATGTTGTTAAGAAAAAGTTGCTTTTTGGTGAAGTTCAATTTATATTCAATTAAAGTAAGTGAAAAATATTTCGAACTAAGTGTTTAACTGTGTAAATACACAAAGTTTCCCATTTTATTTTTAGAATTTTGTAATTTCTAAAAATTGGCCAGTGTGGTATAGTCGGGATTCGCTAATGTAGTATATGAATATTTCTTCTTATTCTTAACATTATTTGAATGCTGTTTATTTTTTAATAAGAACTATGAGTTTGAGAACCAATGTAAATGTTATTATGAACTTATTTCATACCTTTCAAACTATATATTTGGTTGTATGTTTAAGTATACCATATTAACCCACTAATATGTACCACATTACCAGCCCACTTTACAAGTACTGATCAGTACGTATACCACATTGCACCACCATATATACCACATTAACTGCCAACTTTTTGAAAACAGCTTTTTGACTTTTTTCAGATTTTTCTCAATAATTTTTTTTTATTGAAATTGCACACATTTTGTTGAAATATATTCTGTAGCCAATACTTTAATGATCAGCATAAAAAAATTTGGCTGAATTTGATCTAACAGTTCTCTTGCAAATTTCAAGTAAAGATTACCTATACTACAATAGCATCAGTTCCCCTACTGCTGAAAACAACGACTCAATTCAGACTGAGACATCTCCACATATTGACCTTGAAGCTCTTCCGTTTATATATAGAATGCGTGGATTTCTGCCAGGAAGATCACCAGAAGACTAAAGAGGATTCCCGAATGCTACACCACTGAAGTCTAATCACAGGGAAGAAAACGAGGAAAGAGTGTCATTGCTACAGACTCACCTCAAAGAAAATTGATCAAGGAAAATCATGATAAGAAAAACTTGTCAAAAACTTCCAGAAATGGAAAAAAACAAACAAAAACTTCGAATAAATAAAAATTGGTCATGTCAGATTTCATGCTTCATAAATGTAATGTATTGTTTTACAAGAAATACCTTGCACTAAGAAATAAATAATCAACTTTTGATATATTCGTACAATCTTTTATACTGCCTTGGACGGTGGTTCAAGTACTTATCCCCACAGGTGGCGATGCTTGGACCATTTGATATGAAAATTTAAACTGCGAATAATTTTATGAAAAAGTAACATTTTATTCTTGAATAATACTGGTATATTTAGAGTGATGTTCAGTCTTTGACATTACTCATAAGAATATATTCTATCTCGAATTAGTAAAAAAGTATAACCGTAAACAAAAAAATTGAGCCATCTATCCCCACGCTTCCCTAATTATTGGTACAAACTTTAGAGGCGCCATTAGTTTTTCTTCGAAAACTATGAAAAATAGGTTCAATCCGACTTGGCGTTCTGAAAATATTTTCATGCACATATGTACAATTATAACCCCAAAAGTCAAATTTTTTGAATATCTCGGGAACGGCCACTTTGGTATTATTTTGATTGGAACACAATCCAATGATCCAACTCTTTAGAAATAACGACAATAATTTAAAGACTAAATTTCGGAAAAGTTTTTTTTTCATACAGCAAAACTTTGCGTTCTAAATTTAAAGAAAATCTAAGTCAAATATTTCTCAATCTTAAAATATTAACAAACAAAAACTTGATCAACATATATGGTGTTCAAGAAAACAATTTAATTAAAATTCAAATTGATATAAAAATTATGCAAGTTCATTCATAAATCTTGGTATTTAACTCAATTTTAATTAAAACTAATTTGTTGCAAACACGAACGTTAACTTGAACTGAGCCAGATGATTTTCTTGTTGTTGTTATTGTTGTTGTTGTTGTGGTTGTTGTTGTTATACTATCCGTATGAATAACAATTTATAAAACAAAAGACTCATTCGCTTCATTTGCACAAAATTCCAATAATTTCTCGATAGTTATTGCGCTAATGCATATATTTAAGACTCATTAGCAATAATGAAGAAAAAAACATGAAAAAAAATTTTATTGGAGTGAGTCCGGTAGTCGGAAAGTGTAAACAAGAGCATAGGCACATTTGGTAGATGAGACGATAAACACGCAATTTTTACACAAAGTTTCAGTTTGTAACCAAAATATGTATACACTAAACTACAATATATTGTTGACCAAATATTTAGTGGGTCTTTCTCATATAGTCTTTTTGAAAAACTGTTGAGCTTGCTATAACTTTTCTAGTTAAGCCAAATTAATTTATCTTGGTGAAGTGCTAAGAAGGTTTTTCATATGCCACAATTTCTGGAAACTGCTAAACTGAACCATTCTTAATATTAGCTCGTATCTTGTTGTCGAATTTTGAGCATAGCTATTTTGACACAAACCTTGGAAGACAATAGCAGTCTTGTTCTTGGTCTTGTTCTTGCACATTGAGCCTTGGTCTTGGTTTTGATATTGAGTCTTGGTCTTAGTCTTGATCTTACTCAATAAGTCTTGGTCTCGGTCTTGGTATTAAAAAATTTCTAGAGATATTGAGTATTTAAAGTTTCAAAACCATATTTTTCTAAAGCAGTTGGGTTTTTAAGATGCGTCTTGGACTTGGTCTTTGTCTCGCAAAATTACCAAGAACCAGACGCAAGACCAAGACTAATTTTGCTCATCACTACTGCACTGCCACAGTTAAATAGAATAGTACTACTAATATCATCCTGAACTAACCTCATGTTGGCGAGATGTTTTCCATCCCGTGAGAAATTCTGCAACAGTCCATATACCTTTTATGTTTAGCATTAGTAACTATTCGTTATTTGTTTGGAAACTCTCAGTCGTCTCAGTTTTGAGCTTAGCTCCCAGGAGGCTTCTACTGGTCCACAACGCTGCTCTTACCGTCCGGATTGTGTTTTCTACATGAGGGTTCCAAGTGAGCTCTTTATCTAAGTAGAACTACAACAAGATATTTGATCTGATTAGAAAATTTAATGGCGATCGTGTTCCCAAAATAATTTTCTTTTTAATTTTTTTGGTGATGATGCTAATACATATCGGTCTTTAGAGGATTAACCTTTAGAAGAAGTACTAGCGGCATCCGGTTACCAAGTCAAATGTTGCTTGTAATCTTTATGAGATTGTGCCATCATATTTATCTTAAACAAGGATTGCGACATTGGAAAAATATGAATGCCGTTCAAAACCGTTTGAACTGAGTAGATGCAGAAGCTTATTAACAAAAAATGAACCAAATGATCGGAAATAACACTCTACTCTGAAGGCAGCCTACATATTCTCGTCACGCTGATTTGTCTGAAAATTGTTTCACTTTCAATCAAACGATCTATCACAAGAAAATTCGGTACGACAAAATTAAAGAAAAGCGAGCTTCTTAAATTATTTGTACGCCAACTTTTAGGAGTTCCGATTAAGTCCGATGCTTAGTCTGGCTTTATAATTACTGGTGTAAAGAAATTTGACAATCGTCTCGCGAAGAAAAAGCACTGATAGAATGAGGAAACAAGAGGGTTTCTGAAAAGTATGAAAAAGTCCGAAGACTGTTAAACATAGAAATAAAATAAATCTTTGATTCTCTCGATAAAAAAAGTTAAGAGATCATATAAAGAAGACTAATGGAAAATATATAATAATCTCGGAATAGAAAAGGGAAAGCGCCCCAGAGGCAAAAAAAAAAACTGGCAACTGGTCTTTGTAGACTACTGCAGCGGAAAATGCTATGCCATATTTGTTGCTAAATAAGGTGTTTAGCTTTAGCAGGGCTGCTTATAATCACCATTGCTTTTACTTATTGTTCTTGACGACATTTCAGACAAGGCTGTGGCTAAAGTTGAAAGTCCCACAACAAAATAAATTCAGCCATGCAAAAGATGACGCGTAGTATACGCTCTCCGAAAGTCACCAATAAACTGTTTGGGGTCCACAAGGAAGTAGAGAACGTGATAGACAGCGCTTAGCTAGAAAACGTCATTGCAGAAAGAAATCCAATAATCTAGAAAGTTGCGGATAGGGATTAACGCCAAGGAATCGCATTCAATTGAAACTATTCATTTTCGCCCTATACTCCCGCTAAGAATATCTGAAGAACACGATTCCTATTATACTTAATTTAGTTTCTCTTATAAGAAATTTAATTAGAAATTATATTGTTACATCAGTATTGTATGCGTTTCGGCAAAAAATTTTACAAAAAAGTAAAGTCATTTACAAATTAAGGTCATCTTGCCTTCTAATTCGTGTCTTCATAACTAGTCGAATACGTCGCCTTTTTATTTATAACAAATAATGTCATCAGCATAACTAATCATTATTTTATGACAAGTAAAGGCAACTGCTGTAGAATAGGCAAGAGAAAAACACTCAGTCCAGAACACGCAGGACATAAATTAAAAAAAAAAAAAAACAACTATGAAGTCTTAAGTATCCTGACATGGTCATTGCCATTGTTATTGTTTGCTGAACAAGACATTCAAAGAAGGTGTAACAATGAGCATATTGTTTGATAATATGACAGACAGACAGAGAGACACAAACAGAACAACCTTAGATATACTACTTATGGGTATGAAAAAAAGTTGGCAAATGAAGGTGTTATTGTTGTTGTGGTTATATTCACCACAAGCCTACTTGAAGAAATATTTTCTGACATTTTATATATACACTATTCCTGCGCCCAGTTAAAAGCAGCGTAACTAATTGAGCAGCTAATGAAAAAAACAAAAATGTTAACTTAAAGAAAATTAATCTAGTTAGGGCTCGACGTTCTATTGTGCATATGGTTGACATTTCGTGCCATATCTTTGATCTTTAGTTAGTTAAAGTGAAGTAAAGGAAATACTGCAACCATAAATGATGATGTAATTAGTGTAATACGTGTAATACTTATATGTATGTTGGCACATTAGTTTGGTTCAAAAATTTTAAATTGTTTCAAATTTCGTTCCCTGGGTACCAAAAGCGTCATTTTGTTTTAAATAAACACCATTCAAAATCAAAAAATTCATAGTACGAAAAAGTGTAAAAGGTAAGAATGCTTAGAATATTGAGAATATAAAGTTATCAACTTAACTTCTGGCAGCAGCCTAAGCTAAAATTAGTTCAGCTATAGAAGAGTCATAACTTTCTCTTACTACGAGTTAAATCTATAAAATTCTCTCTCTTAAGTTTCGATACTAACACATCTTATGAGAACCAAACACATTCTGGTCATAACGTCGCAAATTAGCATTTTACAATCCGTTTTCTTCAGAAAGAATTATACAAATCCAACGACCTTCATCAAACCTCAAAAAAAGCCTTAAATAGCTTGAAATCCTAAAAGCGTTAATTACAATCCCGACAAAACAAAACAACAACACATCTTTAAAACATTTTTCATATTTTGCCGCTGCAAAAGTTCTTACATACTCAAAACTCAGAATTTTTTCTCATACTTTTTTTAAAAAATTCATTTCTTAAACGGTGATCAAAGTAAAACGCGGATAAAAAAAATCCAGAAAAAAGAACAGAAAGATCGACAGCAACCACAAATTGCGTTGTCCAGAAGCTCGAAAGCATAATCAAAAACTAATTTTAATCCTGTTTGGCTCTTGATGAGGGATCAGATTATTTCACTGAGTGATTGTGTGGAAACCAGCGCACAAAAGCAAAATGGGAATATTCTTGAAGAAACGGAGCATTAAAGAAGAAGATACTTATAATCAGATCTGAGATTTTTTAGCGGTAGGTCCTCAAAAATTTTGTCTAAATGATGCTTTTCATATGCGGTAGCCTGCGTTCTGTTGTTGTTGTTATCGCTATAAAGGTTGGCTTTGCGGTTGTTGATGACTCAAAATTGAAAAGATTCCCAAATCAACAGCGCACTCAAATCACCAACGACGATGATTCAAAGTAGTTTGTATGGTTGTTTTCATGCAAAGTTGTTAGCAAAGAAATTGATGGGATCGAGCAGGTTATAGACGTATTATGTTTTTTTTTTTTTTATTAATATAAAGATTGGTATGTATAAAGTTGGGATAAAAATAACCAGTGAAGCGCAATAAAAGCCATATTTGAATGAAGCCAACGGAAAAGCATACATTTTTTTCATATCTTCTATAGATTCGAGTTTTTCATGGAGTCCTAAGATTGAATGAAACGAACGGACTTTGATAATTTAGCACACTTATTTTTTCAGTCTTCTCACATACCTATACCTAGCGTTCGAACGGAATGTATCGATCGAGCGGTTGGTTATTCTGTCGAGCTTCTCGATCGCCCGATCTGCCTGCAGGTTCAAACAGCTCTTTGCACACATTTTGCAACAATTTTATAACAGAATATTGACATTTACTGATTAGAACACTTTACCTTCACAGTTAAATAAAAACTTTATTTGAAACCTCACAGGTAGCGTATTCATTAATCTAGCGGTGTTTGTTGGAATTTTCTCGATGATACTAGTTCCGAAGTGTCTCTTTTCGTATAATGAAAAATATGCTCATCGAAAAAGTTTCAATTTATGCGGACGTACAGAAAATGACAAAAAAAAAGGAAAAAAAACGAAGCACTCCCGCTCTAGACCAAAACTCCTTGTAAGGCATTTAAAGCTTTCATATTGTGCACATACTAAGTTGATGGCCTTTTGGCAATGCCTCTTTGCTGCAGTGAAACCCAAATGTTTTCTCGGGAGACACTGTCGAAGGCAGTGTGTAGTCTACGAAGACTAGTTGAAGCGCAGCACGCTACTCGGATGATTGTTCGACAATTATTCCAAGGGTGTTGATTTGATCCGCGCATGAATAGTTTGGTCGGAATCCTGCTGTTGCTTTCGGATGGCCGTATCAAATTTTTCGCTTACTCTATTTACTTAGGGGCACATTCGTCAGTACTTCAGATGGTGCAGTTTGACTAACATGCAATGTAGCCAATCTTCTGGCAAACGCCAGTTTCTGTAGAACAGAGGATGAAGAATTTTGGCTGATGTAATGGTTCATGCTTTTATCAGTTCTGCTGTTATTTGATCTATTCCGGCGACCTTGTTGTTTTTCATGCCTAAGATAGCTTTCACTATTTCATCGATTGTTGGCTGCTGTGTTTGTATTCGACTACTATTGCGAGTCACTGCGGCAGTTGTAGTTGGTGATTCTTGTTGCGGGAATATGGTAGATGTGGGATTCAGTATGTCACAAAAATACTCTCTCCATCTCCTTAGTTGGTCGTCCGCGGATGTTAAGAGATTTCCACGTTTACCTTTGATAGGACGGTTCTGTTGGTGTTCTCTGCCAGATAGTCTGCGGGTGATATCGTAAAGCTTCCTGAGATTTTGTATTGTCTGCACGATCGCCTGACTTCTTTATTGAGAGAGTTAAAGACATATTCGATGTCGTTCTTTTGCGTTCTAGTTATAGCGTCGTCTCCCACGTTTCCTCGCTCATTGAGTGCTTCTTGTTCGAGGGTCTTAGCAGTCTTAATGGCACTCCATGATGTTTTAATGCTTTCATCACAATCGATCTGGGCTTTCTTAAGATCTTCAACGAAAGACCTGCGGATCTCGTCGTTCTTAAGCTTAAGCACGTAAAATTTTTTTGCCACAGATTGTTCACTGGGACGTTGATTTGATTTTCAGTGATGTCGTTTGGAGACACCCAAGTAGCTTTATGGAATGTTTTGTGTGGGAAAAGCGTACCTTCAACGGCAAGACCGGCTGTATTGCAGGCGTCAATGAGAAACTCTCCACCCAAACCATGTTTCCCAATCACGTGCTCAAGGTTAAGGTTTCTTGAGCCTTCTTTGGCATTCACATCACCCATAACCACTATGATGTCGTTCTTGTGAGCACTATTTATTGCTGCTGCGAGTTGACTGTAGAATTTATCTTTGGTTGATAAACCACATTCTTTTGGGTACCACTTGGAAAGTGGAGAGACACTTTCCATTGTTTTTCGATCCATTCTTCATTAGTATTATCTTCTCTGTATCGCTCCACGCAGTAAGTTATAAGCTTAAGGCTGGATTTGACAAGCTCTGCAACCATAGTGGCCAAAATCACTTTCAATTTCAGCCGCTAATTTTGAAACAGACTCTGACCTGGGAGCCACCCACGCTTCAGGATTTCGACAAGATGCTTTTACTTATCTACAATAAAAACTATTGACATATCACATACGGAATGAAAAAAATCGATAAAAAGTCGAAGAAAAAAAGAAGTGCTCTAAGAATTTTGAAATTCTTTAATGAAAGCTGTCAATGTTGAACAAAATCCAGTAAAAAATTTGTTGTACTCTAAACTTTTTTCAAATCGCCAAATGACTGAAGTGTTTATGTATCCTCGAATCTATTATTTCTTGATATTTATTAATTTGTCATCAAAAAATTCTCTCACTTTGTGATTAAGTCCTTTGCACTAAATTCCACACATTTTTTTCTTATACATTCCAATCAACATATTTGACTTCGTGTTAACATGTACCCAAATGTCAAACCATAATAAATGAACGTTTTGTTCGTGCTCCAACTTAAGTAAAGGCATTTTTTTGCTCATCATCATCGTGTGAATCTTTTGGTTGTTGTCTTCCGCTGCTGATGATCTCCTTTAAATAAGTTTTCAGAAACGTTTCATTCGATTGTGTTGAAAATCAACTTGCGTTTTGTTTTCTATCTTGTTGAAGTCTTGTTTGGCATCACTTCTTGGTTTCCTTTCTAGAGCACTTTTTTTTTTAATAAACCCAATTTAATGGAAATTCTGGCTAATAGCTACCATATTTAATTAACATAATTGATTTCTGCTTTTTATCTTGTCTCAAAACAGCGTATCTTGATCTCTTTACTTTGATGCCGCAATTCACTTAAGTCGATCCAATGATTGTTTGTTCGATTGGCCGATCGATCGATCGACCGAGTGATCGCAGTTAATAGATTTTGATTGACTTGCCACATTTCAAGCGCATATACATTTAACATTTTCCATTTTACAGTATTTTGATTTGATAAAAATCTCTTAATTAATTGCTGTTAATTTATTCCAATAGGCAGACGGGCGTTATTTGAATGAGCGCAATGGCGTTTGCTCTGTCGATCATCGAATTGGGGAGGAATAACATTACTGGTTCAAGAATATGAAATAAATGATTTTTCACTATTCTTGCATGTTGCACTGTTAAAAGTAAATTAAATTTTTAAAATTTTTGTGTGGAAAGCTTAAAATTTTATAAAGCTGTTCAGGAAAACAGGGGCGTGGAAAGAATTTTATTTTCAGTTAGCTCAAAAAGTTATTTTTTTCAAACTCACGAAATAAATTTTAGTCATACATCTTTTTGCAAGGTAAATAGAAAATTTTGGGGGGGCTAGAGTCATTTTAGCACATAATATTCGTTATACTAAGAAGGGCAAATTTTCATGTCCTACTTTTGGAATTCATCACCTTCGAATAGCTTCTTTCTTGTCTTCCTCGACGGAGGTTAGTGGTATATAAGTAGATATTCCTTTCATTTTCGGATTCTGCATTAAATTCTAAGTTAAAAACTCCTGGGGACCATATATCTGCGGTGAATTTCGAGTCGCCCAAAACTCGTTTAAAGTTTTGAGCTTTTTTCACTGTTGCGAAATCGTCTTTGAAAATTTAGAACTTCCGAAAAATTTGTTGTATTTCTATGATTTTGGCACCGTTGAAAAGCTGTTATTGCGTATTATCAACGTCCTGGTTAATTTTTTGAAAAATTTAAAAGTTATGACCTTTGAAATTTAAATTGAAATGACTAGTCGTATCTGCATGAAAAGCCTATAACTGCATGCGGCGCGCAAAGGGGTATTGTATGCGCTTTTACGGATTTAATTGAAAAAAAAAAAAAAAAAATGTTTGAAGTACCGGCTTTTTTTGATACCGGTTTCAAGATAATTAAATTCTGCGTCACAAACAACAAAAATTGTTGACCTAACATTACTAGTTAAAAAGTTATGCGCAGTTAAAGATTAACTTTTTTTGCTTTCGTTCGCGCGCAGTGAAAAATTGGAATTTTTTGGATTTTTTAAAGTACATTTTTATTAAAAAAAGTTTTTTGTGGAAAAAGTTTTAATGAAACCTTCAATTTCAGGTAACTGTGGTTCTTTCTGCATAAAAGTTTTCTTGAGTTAATGTTTAAAAATTTAAAGTTTTTAATTATTCAAGTGGAGTTAAAGTGTTTTAGGGTGTGCACGATTTTCATCTAATTATGATTTTCGTTAACTATAGGCTGTCCATAATAAGTGTTAAAAATTTGGTTGTGCCATTTTTTGCCCTTTCGGAATTATTAAACTTTTTGTAAGAGAAATCCAGTCGCTGTAATCATAAGAAGCAAGTGCAGCCACCAACAATGCGATGATTTTTTACTTTTGTTTTGTTTGTCTTCTTAAATTTTGATGAATCCTTTTAGTTCAGGTATTTTTGTAATACAAAAGTGGTTTTTGTTTTGTGAAAAAGTGTTCTGTTATATTTAAATTTTTTTTTGTTCATTAGTCTAAAAATAAGTGCATTTTGGCTATATTCCTGGATATGTAGTTGTTCCAAAAGTGAGCTCAAACCCAAATGTTCATATTTTAATAAAGAGTAGACATTTAAGTTACTTTCTATGAAAAAAGATTGCGCGCTTTTGCGCGGCTGTGAGAAATTTTAATTTTTTTAAGGCATACTGACATGTCCAATATGTATGAAAGTGGGGCAAAAAATAAATAAAAAGTTAAATACAGAGATATAGACAGATAATTACCCCCAAAAATCTGCAAAAGGGTGTCAATAAAGTACGCTGAATTTTTTTAAATTTTTGAAGGTCATCAAGATGTCGCTTATCGCCGTTTTATGCAAAATCTCGGATTAGTACAGTTTTTATTTTATGCTCGAAATGAGTCGTCCGACATATCAAATTTTTTGTCTTGAGTCAAAGTATATAAAAATATTATATCTCGAATTTAAAACCATTCATATATTGTTGTTTTAGATAAAAAACCCAAAGAAAACATATTTTCGATATTTCGGCCTGCTGTTAAACTCTTAAACTACATCTTTAAAAAACTGTTTTTCATAAGTTTATCATAAGATCATACAAGAAATAATTTTCTATTGCATCTTAATCCATATCCTGTTTTTATGGGTCTTCTTGACCCTTTTTTCAAAAAACTTGGTTAAAATGGGTTTAAATGTTCTACAAAAATATTCTTCAAAAAATTTCACTAGGGGTCATCAAACACAGAAATTCTTAAAACTTCACAATAATGCGTAAAAAATTTGATGAAAATTTTCAATTTCCGTTTTTTATTGCTATTAAACAAAAATTTCACTACATAATACACAACTGCATAAGTTTTCTACTTTTTTATGCATAATTAACTAAAAAAATAAGTTATCAAGTTATAAGTTTTGGTATCAAATACCCCACTGTGCGGCGGACAAAAAAGTTTATTACGCGTTTATTATGACTAAGTCTCATCATACATATTCGTTTGATTTTTTGTTAGAAAGGTTGTGAGAAAGAGCAGTGTATAGGAAATTCTTTCTTTAAAGTGGACGATGCTACGCCCCAAAACCCGCTCTCACTACTAAACCGCTGCATTATTTTTCAATGAATGTGGAAATAGAACTACCACCAAGGAACGATTAAAATACTTTTATGTTTTTATGTAGGCGGTGCCACACCCCCAAATGGAAAAAACGCCCTCATAGCTAAACCGCTGGATCGATATTTATGAAATTTGATATGGGGTTAGGGTTAATACTAAGGACTATAATATAACTAAAATGTTTTTAAGCGGGCGGCTTTGCGCCCTTTAATGAAATGACTAAACCGTTTTTTAAAGTCAAATCGAAATGGTCGGCCACAAACCGAACACTTGTTAACATAATTTCTCTTTTTAAATTATGAAAATATTTTCATTGTCTTTTCAAGTTATTACAAATTACAAAAAAGTTTATGTATTTGACAATATCTTTAGGACATTTACCGTTGTAGAAAATTTCTCTCCCTATAGCTGAAAATATAATAAAAGCAACAATAAAGAAATAAAACGTTTTAATTTCAAAACTGAATGAAACATTCAGCAGTCACTGAATGCAAGTTTTGTGTTAATTTTATGTGATTTTTATGTGAAAATCGCATGCTACGTATATACAAGTAGATAGATACCTACCTACCTTTGTAGCTACAGAAGTGACGAAAGATCGAGATCAAACGATCTATCAACTAGATGATTTCAATTTCTAACGCTTCCCATTTAAAAGATTTATTCATTTTAGTGGCGTTTAATGTGCGGTTTGATACAGTAGAACAACAACATAACAAATCAACAGTTTATTTAACAGTCCGTTAGTCAAATCATTTGCCACTGATTCAGTCAGTCAGTCAGTCAAAAATCATTCACGCCGCGGATTGTTTGTTTTGGATGAGCGTGATTATGATATGGTTTTTTTAATATTTTTTATTGTTTCAATCAAAATAGCTCCGATTGAAACTGTTTTGATTTTTATGAGCTGCGTTTCGGCGTATTTGTTTAATGAGTTTTGTATTGTGGACCATGCATTATGTATTTGATTGATATTTGGCGGCGGAAATGCTAGAGTTATGAATATATTTCATGCTGAATGAGGTTTTATATATTCGTGGAATAAAGAAACTCTAGTATTTTTTATAACAAGGTACTAATGGAAATGCTATGCTAAAGTCGCAACTTGAGTAAGGGGTGCTACCATCCTCCAAGTACACCCATAACTCGTTTTAGCTATTATTCTCGTCTCATTTCTAAATTTGTATTCTGGAAGTATATTCAAAATCGACGAAGAGTGTTTGTTGAGGAGTTACAAAAATAAAACAATCTCACTTATCTTCTTAGTTACAATTCAACAAAAACGACTGTTGTATTTTCATCCATGGCACATCATGACAAAGGTATTCGCAACACAATTACAATTATGAAAGTCATTTCTTCATTTTACTTACCCCTAGATAAACACCCTTAGTTGTTTCAATACTCGTACGTTTTCAGAATCTTAATTTTGATACGAGATAACGATTAAAACTAAAAGGAGATTCGACACTCAAAACACCAATGAGAATAGCGGTTATTGAATTCTAACAACCATTTTCCTGCAACGACAAACAGAACTCATAGATTGAGATTTTAATGCAGTTCTAGACTCAAAAAACTTTAATAGATTCCATTTTGTCATTGGAAGCTACTTTCATATAAAGCTTGCCTATTTGCAGGCAGCACCAGGGATTAGATCAGATCGTCTTCTTCTGCATTAGCTGAAAATAGATAGATATTATTCTTGGATGTCTTGTCTATAAACGATATGAAGAAATTCAGTTGAGAATTGCCAAAAGCAGAAGGCCCGTGTACACGGGGCGTGTTTTGGGAATTCAAATCTCTCCAGGAAGATCTTTTGCTCATATATGATATTATAAATTTAGTGTTTGGTACAGTGTTGCCTCGATTTTTTATATGAAAAACCCCACAATCTGAATATTTTGATATTTTCGCAAGATTCATCCAAATATATTCCATATTATTATTAAATTTATTCAAATGCTCTGGATTGCACAGCGACCTGAAAGATCTTTTGTGCAGCCTCTTTCCCTTTCAGAACAGTTCTAAACTATCTATAAATCATGTTACTGCCGTGGGATTAATTTTACATATGTCATTTAGATTTAAAATCACGGCACCTAGGTATCTTACTCTGCGTCTCACTGCAGCGGAGCAAGTCTTGGATCGATCAGCCTCTTCGCCTGTCGAATACCCTCTCCGGCTCTCCAGTGATCAAAGAGGCTTTTCTTTTCGCATTCCCGTGTTAAGTTATTTTTAAAACTGTTGTTTACTCCGCAGAAGGGTTCTGAGCCTATGAAAGTATTGTGTGCGCCCCTTTTGTCCAAGCAGTTTGCCCTTTTATTGACTTCATGCCCCTCGTGCCCTGGTATCCAAATTAGAGTAACTTCATTCCTCCTGGATAGGGCTTTAAGAAGTTCAAAACACTCCCCGACAAGTTTTGAGTGCATTGAAAAAGCCATTAGTGATTTTAGAGTTGCTTGGCTGTCCGAATAAATGTATATGTCGGTGCCGGAAGTGCCCCTTCTTAGACATACTCTGCCGTACAACTCTAAAGCGTGGACGTCCGCCTGAAAAATGGAAGCTCTTTTTCCCATTGCAACTGCTTTTTGGAATCTTAGTCCAGCTCCTGCGCTGCCATCTTCCATTTTGGACCTATCAGTGAACCAAAGCTGTGAGCCCTGTTTTACATTAATGTCCTTCCTCCTTCATTAAGCGCGGTCATTGAATTTTCTAGAGAAAACAAACTTTTTATCTAACTTATCGGAGACCGAAAGACATGGTGTGTCCCAGAATGCATCCAAGATTTTGACATGTCCTGTTAGATTGCCTTCTTTAAGCTGTTTGAAATGAGGTAGTCTGAAGGACGCACAGGCTGCTTCCTTCTTAACCATATGGTGAAGAGGAGTGAGTCCCGTAAGCATGCCTGTAGCTACTGTCGGGCACATCCTTAGTGCCTCTGTGAGACCCAAGCAGGCTATTCTAAAGATCCTTTTTAGTTCCATCTGTGCCTTTATTTGGTCTACCTTTAGCCACCATGCTAATATATTCCATATACTTACTTATTTGGTGATCACTTCGATTTATGAACTTTCGCATACTGGACTTAAAGCAATTCCGGAACAAATGCAACGCTTATTCGTTTGGCTTTGTATACGTTAAGATATCACATCTTATACTTTTTTGGACTTATTTTGTTTTAGTAAGAAGGTTCAAACTTCTTTTTCGATTTTCTCGAAATACACCAGCATGCGTATCATATTTTTTTCTTGTTGATTGTTTTAGTTAACCAAATCACTTTGAATACAGGATCTTATTACAATTCAATTTAAACTTTCTGCAATTCAAAGCTAGCAGCTGTAGCTGCACAGATATATCATTTAATGCGTGTTTTTTGCAAAAATTAATTTGATTTGGAAAAAGATTATTTTGATTTGGAAAAAGTTTAAATTGATTTGAGAAAACGGGACTTTAATTTGATTTGGAAAAAGTTTAAATTGGAGCGGAAATTCTGTCTACAAAATTTGCTGAAATCTTGTCACCATTTTAGTTAACTAATTAGTTAAAGATCAATTTGGTGTGGAAAACCTGCGACAGTATGCAGATGCCATTAAATAGATCAGCAACACCGCATAAGTTCGAAAATAAAGAAAATTATATGACTTATGCCTTATTTTTGAGCATTTTGAAAGCCAAATAATTCTGCAATAATCTAAATAACTTAGTTACTTCTTCTGTTTTTGCATTACAAAACTGTTCATGACTTTATTCATTAAAAGCCTAACAAAGAAATGAAAAGTGAAATGCTAATTAAATTTCATTGACTACGCTAATAATTTTATCTAGTTAGTTCTACTTAAATTCAGTTCAAATCTAAATATTTGCTATAAATATTTCCATTGAAATTTGATTTCACAACGAGAAATGCAATAAAATTTTATGACTTTGTTAAAATCTACAAAAGCAACGAATTCCCACTCACTACTCAAAAGCAAAAAAAAAAAAAAACGACTGCCGCGCGGTGTTTCCATTTCCAAAAAATGATCTATAAATGAGCGGTCGGTCACGTCAAACGGTAGATCGAACTTTTGTTTTTAACATCTTTCATTTGTATGCGGCATGGTTTATGTGTGTGTGTAAGAATGTACGGTTTAAAGATTTGTGTAGGTTTGTGAAAATCGCACCTTAACCTTAATTAATTACACTATTGATGATTGCTTTGACTATTTAGTAAACATTGATGGAACATCAAAAACAACTCGAAATGACCATAAAAAGTAAAGTGAAAATCAAAAAAGTTATAAAATTTCAAATATTTTTGATGCGCTGCGCTTTTAAACATAAATCATTGTAGTATTTGATCTTAGCCGATATCAAACATATTGGCTGGATGCTGATTATTTGCTTAGCTAGAGATTTATGAAATTCTTGAAATTGAATTAAAATAATAATTTCAGGAAATGCGTTAGATTGTTTATTTAACTGTTGTATATTAACAGATAAATTTAAAAAATTAAAAACTGAAATCGTATTGAACTTCAAATTCAATTTATCCTTGAATAAACTTATTGTGTGATTGACATTCCACAAATCCGTGGAAAATTTTTGGTACTCAGAAGCTTCGAGTCATAAATAGCAGGAAAAATTGGCACAACCTTTACCTTTAATCATATTTTCAATGAAAAATAAATAATGAGAATTGGTGCACAGTTACATAAAATAGAAATAGTTGCTTAATTTTTAATAATATAATGTTGCCTTAAAAGAAAGTTCAGAGAATTGAATTTAGCTTATCCAATTTTTTTCATATATCAAAATAACTTTATTGAGTCCAATATCTTCCATTGTTATTAATCACCTCTCGCCATCTTTTGGTAAAAATCATAATACCATCCTTAAAGAATTCCTGGGGCTTCTGCTCGAAAAACTCGGCCAAGATCTTTTTGCAACCCTCCAGGAAATGCAATTTTATACAATCAAGATAATTCTGCGACGAGCGAATCAAATGGTAATCCGAAAGTGCAAAGTTCCCAACCAAGCTCTCTAAGTTTTTGGCGGGTCAGCAAAAAAAGTATCTGGTCTAGCGCTGCCGTCATGAAAGACGACGCCCTTTCTGTGGAATTATTTTGGACGTTTTTCCTTGAGCGCTTCAATCTTGTTAAATATTCACAGCTCGTTGTACACAGGACCCTGCAATGTCATTAAACACTAAGCAAAACCTTCCTTGGCGTCAGTTCCGGCTTTGCAACGGTTTTGGCCGGCTCACCTCTTTTTAAACAGGATCTTTTTCGCACATTGTTATCATACGTTATCCATTTTTTGTCACCAGTAACCAATCTGTGCAAAAATGGGATGAGTTCATTCCATTTCAGAGATTGACATACTGAAATGCGATCAGTAAGATTTTTTTCACTCAGATTATGTCGTGACTGCTTATGTGTCGGTCTTCTTCCACCTTTTCAAGAATTTCGTCCACTTTTTTGGTGCATGGTCGACCGGATTTAGGTCTTTTACATCCAAATTACCAGAGCGGAATCGATCATACCATTTTCCAACTGTCCTTTCCGATAAAGTAGTTTCTCCATATACCCTTAGCAATAAGGAGTTGACAAATCGGACCATTACTAACATAGTTATCATCCTTTAAGCTTTGCTATTTCACTTTTCTGAACTTTCTTTTAAGCCAACCTTGTATTTATAACCATTTAATGAAATACTCTGGATCAACTATTCTGCAATGGGAAAACAAATCATGATTATACACGGTTCTCCGGAACAGGGTTTAATTTTAAGTTAGCGAAACCCCTATTTTTTATTTGTATCAAGTGAAATTTTTTCCAAGTGTTTACTGCAAATACTTATCACCTGGGACAAAAGATAATTGTTTGCTTGAAATAATAAGTGTTTGTTTCAAATATTCGGTAATTTGCCGCAAATACTTTCCACACAATCTTTTTTCTGAGAGCAGTGTTATAACTGAATATAGTCTCGGAATTGCGCTATAACCTAACCTAAAAGTTCAAAAGCACTGTTTTTGAGGTTTCATAGCGGACTCTCGAATTTTTTTAGCTCTTTTTTAATAAATTCATCGCCTAGTACCTATCTTTATCTTCAAAATGAGCTATCAATTAGTATTGCAGGATTTGTTCTTAAAAAATTATGACCATTTGAAATATTGTAATACCATGGAGTGAAAAACCATATGAGAATCCTTACTTGTCAATGGTTAGATACGTGGAGTTCTTCCATTATAACCAGCATTTCTGAGTTTTCTGCAAACAGTTTCATCACTTACATATACTCCATTACATTTAGTGGGGCTTCTTTTAATGTCCACTGCTTAACGACTTGTTTGAATTTTAATTTGTCGTATGATATCCGACTTGTCACGAATACATATTTTCGATGAACTACCGTTTGAGAATTGTGGAAAGTGTTCCTTTCTAAAATGCTGTGGATAGTGGAAAGACTTGTAGCAATCTCCTTGAGGGTGTTTCCGTCTTTACGCATTTTAAATATTTTTTTTTTCTTGAAGAGTATCTTCTTTTGATATTCTTCCTATATTTTTTTTTACAAAATCTTTCGCTATAAAAAAAACTGACTGTAAATTGATTTTAAGGATTGTTGCCAATACTTTTAGACTAATTTTTGATTTTATGCTTATCATGCCAGCAAACCAAAGGTTCCGAATTCGTAACGAATTCGATACCGAAATCGTTACAAATTTTGTATGAAAGGGTTGACACGAATTCGTAACGAATTTTCTGAACAAATTCGTAAATTCTTTTCTTGTTTTTTTTTTTTAAATTTAATTTATTGTATATTTATATACAAATGTATGTTTTAGTATATAAGTATATGTAAGTGCATTTTCTAAAGAATTACATGTATTATAGTGCATTACATATTTGAAGGTATTCAATTCAACTTATTTTATTATAATGTGTATTGAATATTGGCGTAAAAGTCTTGTTTATAAAATGGAAACAAGAAAGTAAAAGTTGAAAAAATTGTTTAGAGAAATCTTTACGATTTCGTTACGAAATCTCTAAACAGTTTCGAATTTGTTCCGACAAACTCTGAATTCAGAAAAAGTAAGAACATTTGGTTTGTTGGGATATTGACGTATAAAGTATTTGGAATTCCGATTTTTTTTTAATTTTTTTTTTTTTGTGAAAGTTTGGAGATTTATTTGGCCGAACTCGGAGACCATCACCATTTTTGTAATTTTACTTTGATTTGATTATTTGCAATGAAATTTAAATGGTTATATTTTGTTCATGTTTTTGCTTTAGGGCAAGAGTAAAATACTATTTCTCCATCATTATCTAGAACATTGTATGCGAAAATTTAAAATATTTGCTTAGTAGATTTTTGAAATGCAATACATATTTTATTCTACTAAATAGAAAACGAAACATTTGTCCTTCTCTAAAATAAAAAAAAAAAAAACAAAAATGGCTTCTTCCTCTATAAAGTTAAGCCTTGAAAATAATCAACCACAAACCCAACCCAAATGATATGAAAAGCCTCTTTTACGCAACGTTAAACCTTTTTTTTATATTGTAAATAAAGAATCATGTCGACAGACAAAACAAATGAAAGCCGGCATAACACAGTCCAAAAAAAAAAACGGACAAATAAATAATGGGACAAACAGACAGACAGATAAATTGACAGATAGAGAGAAGAGCAACAAAAAAAAAAAAAAACAGCAGCTGTTTAAGATAAACACACGCCATCATTTGACAAATAAATACCACGTATTTAATTGTGAAGCGTTATTTATAACACCGACCGATCGCATTTGTACAACAAACAACAATTAGGATAAAGAACCCAAAAGTAACAACAAACACCAACATCAACAGGAGACAACATATTTATTTGAAAGCCAAATACCGCCTAACAAATTAAATTGAGAGCTGCTGCAACATTTGTAAGGACGCGCCCCTTATTGTTCAAAAGAGAAAAAACCGAAAACAAGAAAATTATAGCTACCCTTGTGGTTTTTTGCTCCATTCGCTTGAATTAAGTTTAAAACAACATTTACGGATGTCCTTTGAAAATATATAAAGGATCTTTATGTACTTGTTTAATGATTTCGCGCGTTATTCACCAAATGCTCCTCAATAACTTAAAACTTTCTTAAATTTCATAGCTTACCCCAATATACTTAAACATTTTCCAATTTTATTTTCAGATCCTGCCACACTCAACATTTTCGCTACACGACCAAATCCGAAGAAAAAACGAAAATCACGCACCGCCTTTACAAATCATCAAATATTCGAATTGGAAAAACGTTTTCTCTATCAGAAGTATCTATCACCAGCCGATCGTGATGAAATCGCTGCTGGTCTTGGACTATCTAATGCGCAGGTAAGTATGCAACATTTAATTTACCTCAATCTCTATATAATGTATCATTCTTAGGTCATCACTTGGTTCCAGAATAGACGCGCCAAGCTGAAACGTGACATGGAGGAACTCAAAAAGGATGTTGAAAGTGTGAAACAATTGTCAGCTCATAAAAGTTTTTTAGAAAATGTTAATGACTTAAGTATTTTAAAGACCCGACCAGTCAGCAGACATCAACAGCAGCAGCAGCAGCAGCAGCAGGCTTCAACAACATCAACAGCAGCTACAACAGCTCCAACTTTATCAGCAACAACAACATCAGCATTTTCTATCATTTCCATCAACAGCAGCAGCAGCAACGACGGTGATAGCAACACAACAACAGCAACAACAACAGCGACAGCACAACAACAATCGCGATACAACATCAACAACAGCCGAGGATAAAAAGGAGCTCAAGATGCTTAAAATGATGACTTTAATGTACTACAGCAGTCGCTGTGATGGCAGTGATGGTAAATCTGGCATGGCAACTCAAGAGCATAGTAACGCTTCCGCTGCCACTGCTGTCTCAAACAGCAGTAGCAGCGGCGGCGGCGGCGGCATACGACGGAAATTGAAACCCAATTAGGAAAATTTTAGAATTTTTATCCAATTTATTCTCAACTGCTTGCGCTTTATTTAGATTTATTAGCTTAATTTTGTACGATTTTTTATTTTTGATTTAACCTACGTAAGGATTAATTTGAATTTCGTTGAGGTAAATTTTATTTATAACATTCATGTAATATCCTCTGCATGTATGTATGTATGTGTGCATGTGAGTGTATGTATGCATGTATTTGTAAGTCATACATGCACACCAATTAAGTTAATTGCCAAATGTTCTGTGAAACTTGATTTGATTTAATTTTTTTAAGGATACCACTATACACCGCATGTTTATAAATATTAGAGTGTAACTTATTTTTATATGACTTACAAAAAAGGGATTTTCGAGCTTGATAACTCCAAAAGTAAACTTCAATTCTGAACTTATGGTCGTCTTCCTTAACGTCAGTTATTTTGTATTGCAACAGCGTTTGCATGCACAAAATGTTGTCTAATTTTAGGACGTTTTTACTTTTTTTTCCGTTTGTAACGCAGATAAGGAGGCGTGGCAGGTATGGAAAAGTGTATATATTCTTGATCAGCGCCACCTGCTGAGTCGATGTAGCAATGTCCGTCTGACTGGTTGGCAGGCTGTCCGTCTGTGGAAATATTTTTTACGGGAAAACTAAGCAAGATAGTTCGATGAAATTTGGTACAGTAGCTTTGCCGTAAAAGTTAGTTGAAGGGATTGAAAATGAGCGAAATCGCTCAACGGACACACTTCCCGCCCATACAAAAAATATATTCAAAATGAAATAGTAAAAGCATTATTTGCAATAACAGAATCAAAACACACACAAATACTAGGGATAGTAAGTATAAGCTCTGAGAAAAAACTAGGTGAATTTGAACTAGAGGGTGTGGCACCTTCCATATAAGGAAAAGTTTTAAAATGTTGTACTGAAAGCGTTTTTCGAGATAACCCAACTTAATTTCACTCAAACACTAAAAACATTATTTGCAAGCTCGGAGAAAAATCTAGATGAAGTTTGAAAAGAGGGCGTGGCTCCTCCAATATAAGCAAAAGTTTCAAAATGCTGTACTGAAAGCGTTTTTTGAGATAACCCAACCAAATTTCACTCAAGCACTAAAAACATTAATTGCAAACTCCGAGAAAAAACTAGACAAGATCGGACAAGAGGATGTGGCCCCTCCCATATAAGCAAAAGTTTCAAAAAGTAGTTCTCAACGCATTTTTTCAGATAATGAAACCAAATTTCATGCAGAATAGTTAGTGCAAGATCTAAGGAAAAACTAAGTGAATTCAATCAAAATTTTCAAAATACTGCAATATAGGGTATACTATATTTTGGCCAGGCCAAAGGTAACACCCTTACTAGTTATTTATTGAGAGCAAAGTTTATAAAAAAACATTAACTTTGTTGCTGATGTTCGGCAGTAAAAAAATATGGCCCTAAGATTATGCACCATTTTTTTCTTCTGAAAATGCTGTTTCAATACAAAGCAACTGACGTTTAGAAAAAGCCCTATATTAGGGTGAAAAGCTCAGGGCACCTAAAACTACTACGAAGCTATAAACAAGGTATACGATCGGCCCGATTGCGGCCTAAGTTAAAATTTGATTTAACTTCAAAATTTTGTAAAATGAAATTTTTTTGAGCCGAATATCTTTATATTTTGATATTCTTCACAACTTTGGAGTCAATAAGATTTTTAGTCTTGAGCCACTTTTCGAGTTATAAAGCAATTACATTTTGTAGCGGTAATAAGTATCTAGTGAACTAACAATTAGCTGAATAAAAGACCTCTGAATCAGTAATAAGGTGGGATAGAGATATTGTATTGCAAACTCTGGTCAAAGTGGTTTCCAAAAATTAAGTGGCCCTGGTCTACAAGCACAAATAAAATAATACTTTATATTTTATGTCAGAAGCAGATCTTGCAACATAAATATTCTTTTGAGATGGCTACAATTAAACAAATGAAAGTCATTTTAAAAATAAGGTACTCTCTAATGTATGTATATATGAACTTTATTTTAAGGTATATGTTTAAATTGTGATCATAAACTTTTTTAATTAATTTTTAGATCTTAGTATATTCATTTTTTTATATACCTAACTAAATTGATTCTTGATTATAATTCAGTAAGTACATGATATAATACAATTCAATATATTATATACATTAGGCCGAGTCAATTTGTTCGAGAGGCAAAAAATTGGTAAAGAGTATAGAAACAAAAAAATATGGGGAAAATTCCTAAACACTTAGCCCAAGAAACCATGGGTCTAAAATCAATATCGAGCCGCCGTAAATTGCGTTGAAGTTTTGATGTACTTCTTTAAAATACAATAAGAAAATTAAATTTTTTTATTCTTGTTTCATATAAAATTATTAAAAGTATTTGAATTTTTTTTTTTTTTTGTATATTATTTTAAGGTAGTATATTAAAACTTCGACGCAATTTACGGCATATACATATACCTAAATGGATTCGAAACTGTAATCGCTCTTTGATAAAAAACGTCAATCTTTGCATAATCGATTAAGATTTGGGTTGACATCTCCGATTTTAATGAAAATTAGTGAAATGTTAGTATTTAACACACATATAACTGTGTTAAAATGATTTTCTGAGATTCCGAAAATTTCCAAGATGGCGGCCATACAACCATTCCATGCCTAGCGTAACAAGATCTGCCACACCCCTTCCGATTTCGCTGAAAATTGGTACATGGTTTGAGAAATGGCAAAAAAAAAAAAAAAATTCCGATTTTTTGTGGCTTGTGGAGATATGCAAAAAAAGGAAAAATCGGTAAAATGTGACAAACTCTCCTCAAATAATTGTCAATAACTTGGCCATTTTTTAACCGATTTTCAAATCTTAATCGATTACGCAAAGATTGACTTATACCTCATTCTAATGATTTCAAAAGAATTTGATTTGGCATGATAAGCAAAAATTTTAAATCTTCATAAAAAAATGCATCAGAAATAGTTTTAATTTAAAAACTGAGTGTATTCATATCATATAAAAAAATGTAAAAAAAAAATTCTCAAAGATTTCAAATAAAAATAACTTCCACAAAAATAAAAATGTAAAAACTATGCAAAATATGAGTAACATTAATTGAGATATTTGGATTTAGAAGTCTTTTTGTTATGAAATCGATACTTTAGGACAGAAAGGTTTCGTCTGTTGTACATATTGTAGCGAAATATCATTACAAGTTCAATCCCTAAATGCTATTTCACTTTTTACGTAATTACAATAATAGAGTTAAATTAAATATCTAAAAGGAAAAATTTGCTGCGGACTGGAAACTCGGCAAAATTGTTAACTAGACTATTGTAACTTTACAAAACAAAAAGTCCTCCGCTCAACGGTGGGGTCTAATCACTCTTTTTGGGGTTTCAAAAGTCAAAAAGGTCAGTTTTTGACAAACAACTTAAGAAATATTCGTCGAAAAAAAAAACAACTTTTAAACAATTTTGAACTGAATAATTTCGATTCTTTTAATACAAGAAAAGGTTTTTGTGGGAAGAACTTTTTGTTAAGTCAACAATTTTTCCTCACAACTTTTCTTGGGATAGCAATGTTTTTTTTTTAAATGTAATATAAGAGATGTTCTTCGTTAAAAATTAAATAAAACATGAAAAAATTAACGAAAGGTTGAATGAGACAAAAGATCCTCCGTCTTTTCTCCTTTTTTCGTTAACTCTTCTCGTTTTTTAATAATTTTTTACTCACCAAACTCACCACTCCTTATTTGCCAAGAGGTGTGTTTATTTTTATAGGTAAATACACATGGGTTGGAGTCCGAAATGCACCATTCCAGTCTCAGCGACGACTACCGGGAAAAGTCAAAACTTTAAATAAGGTTTGTGTCATCGATATCACGACGTTATGGTGGAAGTCAATGCTAAAGAAAATTCAGCAAATAATTTTTTTTCTTGGTTTGTCAGCACAATTTCTTTTGTTGCTTTTTTTACACGTAAAAAAATAATTTTGGTTTACAGCGCCCAACTTTCCTTTAATCATCAAGAACTGATTAAACAATCACTCCATGCATATAGGGCTGCGTATAAATTAGAGTCTTTTGAATATTTGTTGTTGAATAATTTCATTATAATGAAAAAAAAAGTTCTTCGGGCGTGTTCGGGCGGTTGCGAAAGTATGCATTGGGTTGAAGAGGACACTTTCTCTGGATGGTCTAGTTCTCTTTGTGCCTATTTTCCTTTAGAAGTTCTACTCCACTAAAGTTCCAATTTGAAAAAAAAAAAATACCTTATTTGGAAAATATATCTGAACTAATAACTAGAGGTCTTTATACCTACTAAGCACTAAGAACTGTTCTGCAAATTTTTGTAAAAATCTGAGAACCCAACTGCATATTTGAGATGGAACTGGTCTACAGTAAGGTAAATGTCATAAAAAAATTTAAAAATTTTGACTTTATAATTCTAATAAAAACATTTATGTTTGGACAAATATTTGCTTAACCCTTTCTGGACCGCGCCTAAGCCGCTGGAAAATTTGTAATTTTTTTTTTTTTTGCAGATTCGTGCTAAGCGATATAATTATTCTGTTCAAATGTGTTTTCAAAACTTAATTTTTTTAATTCCAAGTGTGAAAAAAATGATGTGACACATATGTCCCATTGGTCTAGAAAGGTAAAAAAATTGGAAATTTTTTTTTCGGTGGCGTGTATGCACAATTTTCCGGCTCATTTTGAATTTTTCAGTTTTCCAACATCATCTTCGAATTCAATTACCCCGAAAATCACCTCGGTAGCATTATTTTTCATTTTAAGGTAACTACAAATTTTAAAACAGTTTTATGGATTTGATAGATTTATGAGGGCTTTATGGGGGATAATAAGAAAATTAGGGAAAAATGCATAAATCCAAAGTGTTGGTTTGTATTCAAATTTAATTACGAACAAAATGAGCCGTGTCCGATCAAAATCGGGTCATGTTCAACAAATTTAGATATGTTTACCTAGTTTCACTGCACTATTTTTGCTTCACAAAATAACAAAATTTGGTTCAAAATTCACCATGGATGATTTCTGTATCGTTTTTTTCTTTAATTTATTTCGTATAAATAATTTTTGGCAGTATTTTATGTAAAAAAAGCAAAAATAAGAAATTTTATGGAAAAAAAGTACCTAATTTTTAACTTTTTAGGACCAACGGATCACGGATGTCCGATTTTATCCGAGTACCCTGTAGGAAATTAAACCGGTGAATCGAGAATTCCTTGACATTTTTATAAAGCTGAAAGTCTGATACACTTGCTACTTAGATGCTTCATATCGTTTATGTAACAGTATTTGAGATAAAATCCACTGAAAATTAGTTTAAAAAAACCACAATTTTTTGGATTTGGGATCACCCTGTGAGGTCCTGAGGATATAAAGGTAAATTTTTCTGACACACTTGAATATCTTTATCTATTCTCTACTGACGAAGACCTGTCTGGCTCCAATCGCGAAGAAAATTTGGGTCTGACATTGCAAAATTCAAATGAGACATATATGACCCGTTGGTCCTAAAAGGGTTAATACATACACAAATTTTATACCACTTTATCATATGGGCCAATAGAGCAGAGGAAATGTTTCTTTCCATCACACGGACGTACCGCGGTTCGAATCCTAGTGCAGTCTCGTTTCTTTTTTGCTTTTTTGAACTTGACAGTTCCAGTATGGTTCATGGTTTTTTTGTTTTACTTTACAGTAATGTAAATTTCTCTTCAAATTTTTCAACAAAAATTACTAGATTGTATAGTCATTCGAAAATTCTGAATTGATTAACTAAAAGGTAAAATTTACTTCAATGAGGAGTTGTCACTATACAGACTTGAAATCCTCGGAAAATTTATTAGAAATAAAGCAGAATGTACTATTTTTTTTCTCTGTGTAGTTTTGGAAAAAATGGTGATTTATAAACATCTTTTCCGACGATCAACCACAATATTCCCAACTTCATCAAACTCAGCTTCGCTTTCTATATCAGACTCAAAATTTTCAGCGCCTGAAAATAGTTTCGGAATATTCACAAGACTTATGTGGATTCTTTTTCTTCGGCATCAACTGTTGGTTAACTAAAGATTAATCAATGGCATTTGTGGGTTTACCTAGTGGGTGACTAATGACTGAAAATAAAATGTTGTTGGTTAAACCCTTTTCCTTGGTTAACTAATGAATGTGAATCCGGGCCTAAGTCGTTAACGTTAAACTCATATCACATAACCGTGATATCAATAAATTTGCCATAAAAGTTTTCTAATATGCACAATGAGTTCCTTACCAATTGATTGATTGATTTTACTCGTTTTTGTATATTTTTTCAAGAATTGGAATTGTTGAATTTCGAAATCATTTCTTTCTTGTTTTTTCCCTCTGATTATTTTCAATTGGTCATTGGTTTATTTTTCATGCCGTGCAAAAATACACACACACGAAAAATTCGAAATCAACTACAAAAATAACAAATGAATTTAATGTGGTTGTTGTTGCTTTAATTAACACATATCGTACATTTTCCCTAACGACGAGATATCGCTACAGAGATACTTTAGCCGCTACTAAGTAAATGCAAAACTTTAGAAATTTTGTTTGGCGCGAGCGCATTTTCTTTTATGTAAGCAAATTTTTGACATGTTTCATGCAAATCAAAAAGAAAATATTTTGCAATCAAATCAACACAAATCAAAATTTAGTGCAATTATTATTTTAAGTCAAATGAATTTGTAAACGAACCACGAACGCTGATGCGCTGATGAGGCTGCATAAAATGAGAAATGAGGGAAAAAGATTTCGTGTTACTTGGATGAAATGCGATCATGTTGATGGCATTGAAATGTGGCGGAGCTCAAGTGTTGCCAGTGTTGAAGGGCACAATAGATGATGCGTTGAAGATAAAAACTCATTTCAAATAATTAGAAAGAAATTCGATTATGATGGGGTTAAAGCTTTCATGGTGTTTTAAAGAATTATGATACTACTCCTTGAGTTATTCCCCCCTTTGTAAATTTTGAGCTCGCTCCACTTGACTTAAAAAAACCTTTCACACAATTTCAATTTTATGTTCAATTGATATCTTATATAATGACATAATTACATGTTAAAGAAGTGCACAATTAAAAATTGTTATGAGTTTCACATGAATTTTTTGATTTTTTAAGGCTCTTCAAATGCTTTAAAGGCCATTAAACTTTTTATTTCATATTTTCGGAAGCACTTTACATATAAAGGGTGTTTTGTTTCAGAAAGTTGAGCGTACAAAATTACTTTGAAACACAACAGACTTGACCGAATAGGGAACATTTTTCTTCATTTAGTAGATAATTTCTTTTATTAATAATGATATCGGAAGTATCTCAAGAACAGCCTTAAATACGTAATGAGTATTTATTGTATTATTTTAAACAGGAGTTCCTCTTGTGGCCGAAATTCGACCACTTCAATTTGACTTTAAAGAGACTACGCAACTATGAACTTTAGCAAACTGACTACGTTTTCTTTTAAGGAGCGTGAGACTGCTCTCTGTAAAACCTTCCTGCCCTTCTAGAGTTGCGTTGCGTTGCGTTGGCACGCGTGGTGGCTATGCTATAAAACAAAAAATGCAATAAAACACAAAAAGTTTATAATATTGTCTCTTAGGGTTAAACCTATTTCTGTTCCAAATTTCAGAAAAATCAATATAGCAGTTTAACCATTATAACGTATTTTTCATTTAGGGGCGTGGTCCCGACCACTTGAAATCATTAAGATCATATTATAGTATGTAGATAGGAAAATCTTATTGGGTGTACAACTTAAAAACCGAAATTTTTTAGCGAAATTTGATGCTTTATTGTGGAAAAATGTTACAATATATTTTATTCAAAGTATTGTTCATTGGAAGCTACAACATTTCCCCATCTTTCAGGCAATTTATGAATTCCATCCCAAAAAAATTGCGCCGGCTTGGCGGCCAAAAATGAATCTATCCAATTTCGGATGCCTTGCTCTGATGTGAAGCGTATTCCGGTGAGGGCGTTTTGCATCGAGCGAAATAAATGAAAGTCAGACGGAGCAAGGTCCGGACTGTAAGGCGGGTGAGCCAAAACTTCCCATCCACTATTTTCCAAATAGTTTTTCACGGGTCTTGCAACATGCGGCCGAGCGTTGTCATGATGAAAAATTATTGCTTCGTGTCTGGTCGCATTTTCCGGGCGTTTTTCGATGATAGCACGCTTCAAACGTATTAATTGTGTTCGGTACAGGTCACCTGTGATTGTCTGGCCCGATTTCAACAACTCAGAATATAACGGCCCCTTCTGATCCCACCAAATACACAGCATAACCTTGGCGCCATGGATATTCGGCTTCGAGGTTGATTTGGCTGGTTGGCCGGGTTTCACGTATGACTTTTTGCGCTTGGGATTGTCATAATGGATCCATTTCTCATCCCCAGTCACAATCCGATGCAAAAATGATTTGTTTTTATGGCACTCAAGCAGCATTTAAGACATACAGAAGCGCCGTTCAACGTCTCTCGGCTTCAATTCATAGGGGACTCAATTACCTTGCTTCTGAATGTATCCGGCGGCTTTCAAACATTTTGAAATGGCTTGCTGAGTCACTCCCAACGATTTGGCAAGCTCGTCTTGTGTTTGACACGAATCCTCATCGAGTAGCTTCTCTAATTCTTCGTCTTCATACTTTTTTGGCTGTCCTGGGCGTTCTTTATCTTTGATGTCAAAATCGGCACTTTTGAAGCGTTTAAACCATTCAAAACACTGTGTTTTTCATAAAGCATTGTCGCCATAAACTTCTACAAGCAAACTATGACTTTCCACAGCAGTTTTCTTTGCAAAAAAATGACCCAACAGAACCTCCCGCAAATGCTGTCTTTTTCTAGAATTTTCAAAGTTATTCATCGTGAAAAATAATAATGATGCACACAAGATAAAATTGTTTTGTTGACTGATTTTGACAGCTGTCAAATGTACCTTCAAAATGACATATATATAAAGTTCGAGCTTTCACGATATTTGTTAGTACGGACATCCACCGTCAAATTCCGGTTTTTAAGTTGTACACCCAATATATACGTACACTCTTCTTCCTCACATCTTTTTCAAAAAAATAAAAAAACCAAGCGAATATGTTAAGATTAACACGAAAAAGCGGCTGAACCGATTTCGTTTACTTATTTATATACTGATGATATAAAATTTACAGCCACTTCTTTCTACATACATACCGAACCCATTATCTCTCTACCTCAGGTTTCAGATTCAGTACAACTGATATGCCTAGAATATTAAAAGTTGTTGTCTACGCTAGAGCTTTCTCGAAGTAAGTATTCCAAGTATCTTTTGCTTGTATGTATTATATAAAATAAAGGTCAAGATTTTGGAGTTTTTTAGTTATTTACAATCTCTTATTAGTCCAGTACGTTCTTTAATAAAGTTTTTACTGCCTGCAATGAATCTTCCGGTATAACTTTTTAAATTGAAAAGTCGATCAGCATGTCCGTAAACCAATTTCGCGATTTCCTGTTACTGTTTGGCGACGGGTAACGACTTTTGTAAGTAGTGTACCGAATTTTATAATATTATTTTGCTTCATTTTTTCAAAGTCGTGGCTTCTACGGCCATAAGGTAAGGTGGTAATTCCTGCTCAAAATTCTATAGCACATAAGCGCATGGACTTAAGGTTATCGGTTTTCAAAATCGGGTTCAGTGTCAACCATTCGAGCGACCGTTTTGCCGTAGTTCAAGCAATTTGGTCAGTCTACCGGCTACCAACTGCTTTTTATATAGAAACAAATACAAATCAGCCTTCAAAATGTGGTTCCAATGGTACATGAAAGTTAAAAATCGTATGCGAATTCTCATTTGATTTTTCACTCCATGGTGTCATTTTCAAATGTTCATAAGTTTTTTAGATAAAGTTATACAAAAATTTATTACTCATTTTGCAGATGAAGAAAAGTACTAAGCGATGCACTTAGTACAAAAGAGCGAAAACATTTCGTGTGTCCTCTATATAACCTCAAAAATCGTGTTTTTGAACTTTAAGATTAAAATATCTCAAAAGCCATACAAGGAAGAGCAATTTCGAGACTGGATTCGGGTTGTTTTGGTTTGTTCTGTTTTTTTTTTTTTTCAATAACCGTGATTTATGAATAGGACTAGTATCTAGAAAAAATTTTTTTGGACTTATATTGTCAAATTTTCTCAATTGAGATATAGCCCTTTTAATGGCATCCTTTTTATTTGGTTCTGTGACTAAACATTTTTTTAAATTTTCATCACTATAAAAACTACTATTAGAAAAATCTATATTATACGATTTTAAATTGATGTCCTTGAAATACCTGTTCAGTCACTAATACCACAGAAATTCCACTGTTTGAGTTCTGAAAATCATGTATTAAAAAGTTGTCTATAGAAAAAGTTTACTTGGGGGTCATACATACACAAAAGACGTCAGCAAGCTTCAGAAAAAATCCTCCCACACCCTTATATTTGCTTTTTTTTATTTTTAAGCATATAAAAAAAAACGGAAATCTAAAAAAGACCTTAACCGCCCTCTTCATAAAATTTAGTTCTATATTAAGAATCCACCCTCTCATCAATACTTCTTATTCCAGTCTTGAATTCTAAACAATTTGCGAACTAAAACATACACATAAATTAACCAACAAAATGAAAGCCATTTTCAAAGATACATAAGTCTTGCCATAAAAGCAGCTGCTTCAAATTGAAGTAAAGTGTCACCACCAATCATATTTAAATACATCTACGGAAGTACTCAAGGTAACAATGGCTTATGTCAAAAGATAGAACTTATTGTAACACAAATCGTATAGTACAATAAAATTAAATATCTAAAAGAAAAACTAACCTTTGGCCTGGCCAAACATTAAATGCCCTACACTGCAGTATTTTGAAAATTTTGCATATAATAGGGGAGGTACCATGCCCTCTTGTCCAAATTTGCTCAATTTTTTCTCAGAGCTTGCGCTTACAATTCGTTGTATTTATGTGTAATACATTTTGAATATAGTTTTGTATGGGCGGTAGGCGTGTCCGTTTACCGATTTCGCTCATTTGCATTTTTATTTGTATATTTGAAAAATTATGGTAATATTTAAAAAACATTTTTTTAAACTTTACTATTTTAATATGTTGCATTTTTTTATTATAATTTAATTTTAAATTTGAAAAGTATGTGGTTAAAAGCTCTTAATTCTTAACCTTTAAAATGCTTTTTTATTTTTTTCGATCGGTCAAGAAACAAAAAAGTTGCAACCGTTTTTTTCTAAAAATTACATACTTTAATCGGCAAATTTTTATGCTAGAAAGAACTTTAAGAAACAAAAAAGTGCAGAAATGTATCAGCTTTATTATTTGCTTGAAACTTTTTTAGTTAGACGCATTATTTTTACGCAATTCGTCAAAAACTGATTTTATAAAACTTTAAACCCCCAAAACGAGGGCTTAGCCGGCCGTCAAGCGGAGGAGTTTTATTTATATAGTCATTATAGATTAATAAACGGCTATGCTAAGTTTCAAGGCCTCAGAAAATTTTAAGTTTTTCCAATGACATTTTAACTAATGTTACTGTTCTAATTTTCTACCAAATCCCATATATGTACCATACCACCAACAAATTGCTGCCACATGAGTTCATTTGAATTGTAGATCATTAGATTTTATTCACCAGAAAATTAAGGGGGAGGAGGGCGAGAACAACTTTTGTTGCGTAGAAAAGAAAAGGACCACCCACCTGGTAGAGCTTTTAGCATTTTTGATTTGTGTTTATTTTGCAACGACCTTTACAAATCTCTATTTTTTTTCTTTAATTATTTCCCAACTCTTAAATCTAAACATTTCTTTACTGAATTTTAAGAAATCTATAATTTGACAGAACAAGGCAATCGTGGGGATAGTGGCATAAAAAACATCAAATATTGCGCTAAATAATTAAAAAGAAAGATTTAACTCAGTTTTACCATGAGGGCTTCCTGCCACCCAATGCATCATGAATTGGTTTTCTGTTGTTTAGGGGCGGTATTGCTTCATCTTTAACGGAATGATGAAGATGTACTACATACATGGTGGCTTCATGAACTAACTCCTCATGTAAATAATAATAAAATAACATGAGCACAATTTAGATGATTTAATAATGTGTACATTTGAGGTGAGCATTTTGTGGTTGGGTTGGGCTACATGTGGTCTATGATTTTTAAGTTCACTCTTGCACAGTAGTAACTTCTTTAATTTGAGTTTTTTTTTTATGTAAGTTTTATGGGCCCACCCAGATGTTAAATGCAATGCAGGCAATCTTTGTGTTTTTGAGCAAGGCACTTTGATTTGTAGGCATAAGGGGCTTCTTTGCCAATGTGAATTTTAAAACTTTAAAATTTTGTGAATCGAAAAGACCTCAAAATTCTTAAACAAAAAAAAAAAAAAAAAATTTTGTAAATTTTTTATTTTAGTGACCAAAAATATTTGCAAAAAAACTTCACCTAAAACTTAGCCAAATAAATATTACAAAATAAAAAAAGTAGGAAGCTTCAACATACCAAACGCGACCAACAAAATTAAAATGCAAACACTAAATATTTTATGAGTTTAAAAATGAAACCAATACAAACATGGACCCGTCCGTCGTCTCGTATGTGCATAGGAAAACATCCATGTACTTGTGTACTCGTGCAAAAGTATTGGATAAATAATAACAAAGCATTAAAATAACAAATAAAAAAAAATTTATATAAATGGTGTGGCTTGGTGTGGTAGGACTGCGGTGAAGCATTTTCAAAAAGTACAACAACGATTATGGGCCACGACGTTGAGTTCTACTCGTCGCACAAATCAGCCAACCAACCAACCAACCCGCTAAAGCGCTGCCTCTTCAATTTTCAGCGATTTTTTATTGAGTTAACACGAGTAGCTACTTGCTATATGTACGTACCCAATTGGAAATAAAGTCATCAAACATTGAGTTGATAAATATTATTGTTCGACTTTGTTCGTATTTCATGCATCCTCCCGACTAAAAGGGGATGCCCATTTAACTTTTTTAATATTTGAAAAATTAATTAGTAAAGGTATTCCCTTTGGCCTGGTCAAAAATTAAAAACACTACTCTGGAGGTGCTACGCCTCAAGATCTGAGAAAAAACTAGGCGAACTCGGATACAATGGAAGCTTTTCCTTTTGGATTTTGATATCTCATTCAATTCAGAAATTTTTGTTGAATTTAAATTCGAAAGAAATCTCATCGCCACTTTTTTTTAAAGACCATGAAACTTTTCCCTATCATTTGATACCAAGAACATAAAAAGTTATAACCTTTTGAAATAAGAGAGTTTATGGTACTCAAAACACTTTTTTAACTCAAAAACAAGTGCATACGGCTGGGGTTCTCAACCGTTTTTGATCTATAACTTTCCGAGATATCTTCCATTGAAGTAAGTGTATCGCAATTGATATAGCTTACGCATGGATGATATCTCGGAAAGTGATGATTCAATTTGAATATTAATAGGTAAGTTTTAATCAAGACCATGGCTACCGGTTCCGTTGACAAAAGTGAACTACACTCCTTCCAGGATATGCGCCATATGTCTGAAAATATCGTTTATTGAAATTTAAATCAAGGATTATTCGGATCACAGACCTGTTAGACAAAAACTGTTGCCAGATTTGATATCAGCTACAGTAACAAAAAAAAAGGTGTTGAGATATCAACCAAAATTGTTGTGCCTGAATTTGTTGTATGGTACACCGCAAAAACTTTGGGGATAAAGTATAATCTTATTTATATCATTTGTTTTTATAAACTTATAAATTCCATTTCTTTTTTATATAATTTATACAATTTTTTTATAAAGTTATTATAAACCGAAATTCATATAAACTACAATCTTCATACCAAAGTTGTATAAATTTTATACCAAAATTGCATAAAATTAAAAAAAAAAAATTTTGACAAAACGTCAAAAACGTCCCTTTTTCGAATACACACAAATTTTAGCATTTGTTCAAAAAAACATTTTTTCGCGTCTGTTCGGAGTGAAAATTGTGTAAAATAAATAACTTTAAAAGAAACCGAGCCCTAACCGCCAAAAACAAACCGACACTATTTCAGATTTCAGAAAAATATATAAAATGGTTTAAAAGACTATCATATGGTCAATCTCAAAATCTGCCACGTGACATTCGTATTTTATATTATTAAGCTTCTTGAGATACACATTTCCTTCGAACAAAGAATTATTATAAATTGTGTGGTTTTCGTGTTATTAGCAGTCAAACTTCTCTGCCACGTGACACAAATTTGAAAGTCATTTTTGAGATGCACATACATTCATCGAAAATTCTGCGCTTCTACCCAACCGATCGATCACAAATTTTTATTTGTTAGAAATGAAAGATGAATTAAGAGAATTGCATTCATAATGGTCTATTAAGCTTATGTGGAAATGATTTAAGAGCAAAAACATTGTCTCTGCCACGTGACATACAAAATCTGCCACGCTACACCGTCTGAAAAATTGTATAAAAAAATGTATTCATACCCTTGTGAATCATGTTTGCCTACTTCGCTAAGCCTCCTTTAAGCTTCATTTTACCCAAGTTTCCTATTAGAATAGGCGCCAGATGGACTTGCGTATAAAAAATATGAGAACCGCAATCTGAGCCTAGATTCTTATTGGTAGGGCTCCAAGTTACTAAAAATAGGATGATGCCAGAATCTGCGACGGTCCATTTTTTTTTAATCCCCTACCCCCATCCAGGCCTACCATGGTTTTCCGTCGTAGTTTTTTATAGCTGTTTTTGATGGACTTAGATCTGCTTCTTACGAATCTGAACTTGGTTTTTTTATCCTTGCTTAAAAATGAAAAAATCACGGTTTTGGGTTTTACTTAAAGCTACATTACAAAAGCAGAAAAGGGTATCATTGATTTTTTTCAATGGATTTGGAGAGACAACTGTATTCACAAGAAGCCATACTGACGCTATTTTTTAGGTTGTATTACATTTTTACGAGATATAGGCCATTACAAAAAAGGGTTCTTTCAACGCCATATGTACAAAGGATTAATGATTTCATAGTTTTAGATTTTAATACATATCTCACAAACTATGCGAGCGATTTTGATGAAAATTAATCGAAGGATGGTGAACATTAATACCATACGGTGGGTGGAAAAAAAGGTGAAATTAAATAAGTGCCACGCCCACTTTTTCACTTATTTAGTTATACGATCGCATGGCAGCGGCTCTTTTCTTCTTTCATTGCTCAAATGTTACATCTTCTTTGAGCTTTTCGGTGTAATTTTTATTAATTTCAGCCTTGGTGAGGCGATCCTGTTCGTTAAATTTGCGATTTACTGTGACAAATCTCGGTCACGTTACACATATGTTATGGTTTTTAAAAGAAAGAAGGCTTCTAAAAATTGCTAAAACTTAAGTGTAGTCAAGATGTATAAATAGTCTGTTCATCAGAAATGCAATTGCCGTCAAATTATATCGCGGTTAAAGTGCCATTAAAAACTTTTTCCTTTTTTGTATCTGCCCCGATACCTTTAAATTGCGGCTGTTTTCATTGCCATAAAATCGGCTTACCAAAACATTTTTTTTTTTACATTTTATTATTTATTTATTTATATAATGGTATAATTTCACATAACTAGCCACAATAAAACACCACGTGAATTGAATTTAGCGGTTCTTACCTTTTTTCCAGAGCTCTGAATTTTTTATATTTTTTTTTATATTTTGTTCACTTGGAAGTGTCACTTTATTCCAAATATATAGAAATACCTCCTAACGCTAGATAGTACAAAACATGATCTTTCGACACATGCAAAAAAATTTTTAAAAACCTTGAAACAAAAAAATTTTTCCCTGGTTTACTTTTTTATGATTTTGACCATATGAACTTCTGTATAAATTTTATACAAAAAAAGTGTAAAAGATATTTATATATAGTTCTTAAGCGATTATGAGCATTTCATGCCTTCTACACTTTTTCGTAAGATCCCTTACTTTTGAGCAAAAAACCATTTTCCGACCGTGCCATTAAAGAAAAGAATCGATTTTCGGAACGGAATATAATATATACTACAAAAAAACTTTTTAATTTTTGCAAGAACACGATCTTTATTTATCAAGCTGACTTGATTCTGTGAAGAAAAAAAAAGTTATGAGAAAAAGAAAATGTTTTTTATATTGAAAAAATTGTGGAACCCCTATCTATAGCACGATATTGGCAAAGTAAATGTTGCAACAATAATTTTTAGCCGGGTTAAGCCATTTTATCTGAAAACTGCGATGGAAGGGTGGGGTGGTTCACTTGACAAACAACACCACATATAAATATACTCGTTTAAGAATAGAAGATATATGGATGGACAGAGTGAAAATTCTCTGAGTGTATTATATAGAAAATACGCACAAGAGCTGCAGAACTAACCTCTTCGGATTTTTACTTCATAGCACCATCCGAAAACTTTCCTCCAACTCTCATTTTGACGAATTTTTCAAACCTAAGACTAAAACAAACGCCTTTAAAATCTTTAATGCGTTATTACATTATAATCTTTTTAATTAGAAAAAGTTTGGAATCATCATCATGAAGATCATTTCCTACTTGGCATTAAACATAAAGTATATGATAGCAACAATAATAAACCAAAAAGCTAAACCACAGCAACGCATATGAAAAGATGGATCGATGGAATGGATGGCTGGAATGGGTGGATGCCACCCACCTTACAATAACGCGGCGAGGGCAATTTAAAGCAATTTTCCCCAATTCTCAATCGAATGAACTTTGCGCGCGTACTAACAACATCGTCTTCAATTGCTGATATTGTTGTTGTTGTCGTTGTTGTTGTTGTTGTTGCTATTGTAGTTGATTATTTTGCTTGAAATATAAAAACCGTTTAAATGATTTACCAAAAAATTAAATGATAAATGTTTTGGTTTTTGTGATTTTTGTTTATTATTTTTGATGGATTTTTTTTTTTTTTTTATTTTGTTGAGACTTAACGCGCGTACGTACGTACATTTATCTGTTCGGGCTATAATTCAAAATCGAGAAGAAGTAAGAAGAAGCAGCAGCAGAAATTGCATATAAATTAGATGAAGAAAATGTGTTTAACTCAATTAAAATTGGGATTTTTCTTTTCTTTTCATTCAAAGGGGGCAAAACATATGTTAAAAAACAGATTAATTAGAATTTTAATGAAACTATTTTTATTATACATATATATTCTATGATTTCGTTCTTGTTTTTCGTATACAAATTTATGATTTAAGCATAAGTGTAGCTATCAGACTGATAGGGGTCTTTTCCATACACCTAGTACACACGAGTATGTTTTCATGTAAAAGACCTTGAGGCAGGCACCAACGTATAGCGTTTCATATCACGCCACTGTTGGCTCTTGAAAAATCCTATAATTTTCTTATCATTTTCTAACACATTTCAGCTACTAATTGGTTTTTAAATTTGTTAAAAATCATCATTTAAACCCAAATCAGATAAATGGACTTAAGAGGTTTCAACCGAAAAAACCATTTAAGTAACACTTGAAATAATCTTGCAATAATATTTAGATTTCATTATTTTTTTTTGCGAAATTTTGGAGTGTTTGCTTTTTTTTAAATATACAAATTTGGATTATTTAACCAAATGGCATTGACGCAATAGTTTTACTTTTGAAATATTTACATATACGTATATGTAGTCGTAAATGCCTTTGAAAGTTTCTTTCATAGTTTAAAACTAACATTCCTTCAAGTACATATTACCCATTGTTTTCAATTCTAAAGAACAAAGGAAGAAAACACCTGCTTCCACCTATTTTTTATGTTATTTCAAACAGATTTTAATGGAGGCAGCTCTTTAATAAATTTAAGTGTTAATTTGGTAACATAAACAATGTGTTCTAAATTTTGTACTTTAGAAATGCTTCAAAAGCTCTTAAATATTCCAACAACAGATGAGAACAGTTTATTTATTTATAGTTAGCTTGAAAGGTTAAATGGAAACAAACACATTTATATGTATGTACTCGTATATGTGGAAGATGAAAATTTTCTGATTGCAATAAAATGTAAATTTTGCTATATTTGCTTCGAAATATTATGTTTTGCAGGAAGCTTCGTTTCAGTATCAGATTCTTATCCTTGTTACTCCAAGATAAGGCCGTATCGACACCTTCTTGGAGTATGGGGCCAAAATAAAACATCCCCATTTTTCACGATCCTTTACGATGACTCTTAGCTCTTGCTACGATTTTCTAGAGGCCCGGATTTCTTTTTCCATCTACCTTTGTCTTCTACTGCCTGGCAGCAGACTACGCTGTGTGGTTTCCGCAGAGTATGATCTATCCATCCTATCTTGCGTAGCTTTATATCGTTTGTGATGGGGATCTGGTTGCATTTTAGGTTTAGTTTGGATTCTCAGATAGTGCGGACAAGCCACGTTTCGCATACGTATGACAAATATTCGAATCAAAAATGCGCACTATCATTGCCAGCTGTTAAAGTTCTGTCATTTCAGATTGAGTTTGGCTTCATGCTGTTAGTCCATTTATTTTTAGGCCGGCCTTTTGCGACAATTTTTTAAATTTAGCTTTGCAGATCTGAGTGTCTGGAAGAAAGAAGTCAAATGTCGTCAGCGTAGTCGAGATCTTCTTGATATTCGGAAAAGTTTTACCAGATACCTCTTTTGACCTTTATCAGAGTATGTACTAAATTATGGCCTTTGCAGGAATAACTCTTCACTGCATATGTTTTCTCGGGAGACACTGTCTAAGGAACGCCACTGGAAGTGTTTGCTCGACAATTATTCTACATAAGGGTGTTAATTTAATCCACGCATGATCAGTTTCGAATAGTGGAATCAAGTTTTGTGCTTACTCTGTTTAAAAGCACTTTTGACAGTACTTTTTATGGTACTGAGAGCAAAATTATTCCATTAGTATAAATTCGGCAATCTTCTGGTAAACATTTTTCGCTTCAGTTATTGCAGAGTAGAGAATGGGGATGTTATGGGGCATACTTTCAACAGTTCAGCTGTTATTTGAACGATGCCGGCGGCCTTGAGGTTTTTCATGCCTTGGATAGCTTTTACTATTTCACTGGGGGATATGTAAGTAGTTGGTATTTTTGATGTGGTAGACACGGGATTCAAAAATAGTTTTTCCATCGCATTTATTGGTCATCCGAGGATGTTAACAGATTTCTGATTTTGTTTTTGATAAGGCGATTTTGTTGGAGTTTTCTGCCAGATAGTTTGCGGGTGATATCGTAAAGTTGCCTGAGGTTTTGAATATTTGTAACGCTCTCCGCTTTGCTTGCGAGGTCATTATACATTCTTTGTTGGTTCTGTCTGCAAAAATGCTAGGTTTTTTTATTGAGAGAGTTAATGGAATTTAAGAACACAGCCTTAGCGGCACACCACAATGCTTCAACGCTCCCATCACAATCAATCGAAGCTGCTTTAAGTTCATATGAATATGAAATAAATTCAAATTTTTGTTCTTATTTGAATGTGGAATTCATATTTTGTTTCTCTATCTGCTAACTGGTTGGGCGTGTATTCTTGGAAGATGGTTATATTTTTTGTGGGGGTCGAAGCCCGCACCAGCCTTTTTCATTACTGCCTTTACTTTATTTTTAATTTACATCCAGGTCATTCATCAAATTGTGTGGTCCCAGTTGCACGCTTTGTTAACAGTTGCATCTGCCTCACTGTAAGAAATTGTCAAGTATTTTGCACTTGACTGACAAAACAAACTTATTAGGCAACTTGCCTGCATTTTCTGTCTGTCATGACCAAATGGACCACCAAATATTGTCGAGACATTTGAAAGTGGCAAACAATTGACAATATTTTGAAATATGTAGGTTATAATTAAATAAACATTGGCGCGACAAAAGTCTGAGTTTTAATTGAGGTTTTACACAATTTTGCAACTTTTGAAAAAAAAAGGAGAAAAAAATTCACGGAATTTTAGATACGAAATGCCTCACACATGCTGACGAAAAAAAAACAAAAAAAAAAAAAATAAAAAAATATTCCATAAAACAATTCGGGTTTCAATTACAAATTTCCGCATATTCCACAAATGAACATACCTCAAGAACATGATTTTTTTTTTCAATTTTATTTTATTAGGCGCATGTGTGGCGGCATTTTCACAGATACTCGTCTTAGATATAGCGCCAAAGCATAGTGCGTACTACAAGTTCACTCAATTTATTTACTAACAACATCTGACATTGACTTCTGATCTTGCGGGGTTGTTTTGAAAATAAACAAATGATGGATTTTTCGAAACTAAAGTAGAAAAGTGCACCATCGAATGTATGTATAAAATGATTTTAAAGGTCACTGTTTAAGGCGCGGAGCACGTCACGTGGTGATGTGCTACATATACATATAAATTAACCCTTTGTACTCAGCATTAGCTACAACCGTTTTTTTCCAACTTCATTTATTGCACTACGATTATTAAATATTGTGGTATAGTACCTGGAGACCGATCCCTTCTCGGTCAACAATCTGATCTTACTTTTTTAGTCGCTGTTTTGATTCGTAGCTATTTTTGTGATGAAGTTCGTACCTGCTCACCTCCAATGCTCATGCTTTCAAAATAATAAATTATCCGATGAGAATAATAACATAGTCCCGCATGGGTTTTTCTCTCTGAATTTTAAAAAGCGATTTCTATAGATTTAAGTGTGCTGATTACGAGAAAAATAGTAAAAAAATTCCAGCACGTCACGATCCTCAGTAATTTAAGTTTCACTTCAGTGCCTTTTTTGTATATACAAGACTACCACGCCTATAATACTGAACTTATCAAAACCATATTTGCAGCAGATGTTTTTTTGGTGCTCCAACACATTTATATAAAAATATGGGATCAATTGAATAAGGGGGTGTTGTACCCTTCATACAAAAAAAAAAAAAAAACTCTAAATAATGGAAAATTTTATTTGAGTCGCGCCTATGCGTATATACTTATTATATATATTTCTGGCCTAGGCAACACTAATGTCAATAGCAAAAATCTGGCAACTCCATAATAAAGTTTGACATTTTTTAGCATAAACGCACTCAGAACGTTTTGACGTACGACCATCATTTGTGTTGTGTACAGTGACTTGGACAAGTCAATTTGGCAAAAAAATGGAACTTACTCGTGAACATTTTCGTGCGATCATTTTTCACAACTTTTGACGTAGATTATCACGACAAGAGTGCATCGATGAACTTAAATCTTTGTATGGCGATGAAGCACCATCTTATAGCACTGTGAAAAACTGGTTTAATGAATTCAATCGTGGCCGTCGCTCGCTCAAAGACGAATTCCGTGAAGGTCGTCCAAAAACGGCCGTTGTGCCAGAGAACATTGATGCCGTGCGTGAACTGATAATGCAAGATCGTCATGTGACATGCCGTGGGATAGAGGCATTCTTGCTCATTAGTTCCATTTCAATACATTCGATTTTGGGTGAATACTTAGTTGTAAAAAACTTTTGTTCTCGTTGGAAACCCCATAATTTATCAATCGCTTAAATTATCAATGGAAAAATTAATTTTCTTAACTCACTGTAAACTAAACAAATAGCACTTGTACATCAAAACGTTGTAAGTACGTTTATGCTAAAAATTGTCAAACTTTATTATGGTGTTACCAGATTTTAGCTATTAACATTGGTGATGCCTAGGCCAGAAATATATATAGCAGCCCACGTGCCAGTAGGTACTTATATTGAAACCATATTAACACCATATATCAGCCTGATATTTCGACAGATTTGCGTTGATAATGGGGGTAATTGAATGAAAGTACGTGCGCTTGGTATACAAAGAAAACATACCAAAAACAAAAAAAAAAAAAAAAAAAAAACATAAAACGCATATCTACTTACTTACTTTACCTGCATTGTGAAACTTGATATCTGGGTGAATATTATGCATAGCAACTATCTAGATCGTACGGAGAGCACCAAAAAAATAAATGGCGCAAGAATGGTTAAAATATGTTGAGTATCTAAGGCGTGATATTGAAGAGTACATAAGCACAAACGATTGAATTAATAAGTTTTCAAATGCTGCACAGACGTACAAGGGTACCCCTCTTAAAAACACGAGAGTGATTTCCAATGTATTTTTTGATGCTGAGCCTAAATCCGTTTCCAGAATTTCTCTATCACGTCAGAATTTTGTGAATTTTAAAATAACCGTGAAAAACACACGATTTTTCATTATATTTGAGGGTATGAAAATTGGAATATCTCAAAATCCTGACGTGATGGAAATAAACCAAGTTCAGATTCGTGATAAGGATTTTAAAAATCAAGAGAAAAAAAAATGGGTCGAATTTGCAGGCCTGTGTAATAAGAAAAAACTCGGAAAGTATCAAATGGTATAGAAAAATATCAATAAACCAAAACTTTTTTGGTGAAATAGAATGCCCTAAAATAAATAAATGGGATATGCTACGCACCCAAAATATTTTGTGTTTTGTGTGGGGGCTGAAATATTTTATCTTCAAAGGATCATAACTCGGAAAGTAAAAGACCTATTGGAAAAATCCGAAACGATATTTTGATAAGAGCGAGTGTGGCTATTCGATGCCATTAATAAGAAAGGATTTTACCTTTTCATTTATTGTAGCTAAGTTGTAAGATTGAACATAGCGTTTTCTTCAACTTCAAGCAAGAATATTTCAAAATCCTGCACTTATAATGACAGTTTTGCTGATGAAGATGGATTCAGCGTCAAAAAGTGCATAAGACTGCATATAAGAATTCAAAAGTTCATTCCATTTTTTTTTTGTGCCTGAGTTATTAACCGAAATTTTTATTTTGATAAAAAGTGGGGGTGGCAATTATTGAAGAAAGCCTACTTTTCGTTATGCTTTAGATACTCATGATCCAGATCCGCATACTAAATTTCATCAAAATATGTTGTACCATTTGCGAGAAATAGCACTTAATGTGATTTACTTTGCCGACTTTCAGGACGTACGTGTAGTTGCCTTATACGAGTAGCAAGTAGACTCAGTTAAATTCAGAAAGATTGCTTTAGTAGTTTTCTTTTTATAGCGTATTATATTTTTGTGGGCGGTATCACGCCCTTTAACGAGTTTCCCCAATATAACGGCATATTACATATTAATCCTTGTTTGCAGAGGTATCATCTTCTAAATTTTCATCAAAATTGTTGGAGTAATATTGAATAAAAATTTTCAAGAGTGGGCCTGGCAACTATAAAGTTTAAACCTTGATTATTCTTTATTCTTTGCTCAAGAAAAATTTGGGCACATATATATTTATATATTTATATAATTATATATTTTTATATTTATATATTTATATATTTATATATTTATATATTTATATATTTATATATTTATATATTTATATATTTATATATTTATATATTTATATATTTATATATTTATATATTTATATATTTATATATTTATATATTTATATATTTATATATTTATATATTTATATATTTATATATTTATATATTTATATATTTATATATTTATATATTTATATATTTATATATTTATATACATACGTGTACAATTTTAGCTCGTATAAGAAGAGAAGATAAACAATATGAGTGTTCGTTTACTAATACAAAATTAAAGTTTTAGCCCTGAAAGCTTTTATGCGTTAACGAAAGCTCTCATAATACTTTAAAGGTACATAACTCGTAGTACTTATAAAATCGATCATCCCAAAAACTTGACTTACCTCTTATGGGAAGTCAAGCAGTAATTTATACGTTGTTAATCAAAATCAAATGAAAAACATTACACATTTTAAAAAATATATATTTACAAAAGTCCTTTAACAAGAATTTATCATTCCTTATTTTCTTTTTGAACATTTTTTACCTTTGGCTTACGTAGATATGCCTTAATATAGAAATCGGCAAACATCAGGAACATGAATACAGCTTGGAAAAGAGAAAATGCATGCCAGACTCTAAATCCGCAATTTTTGCTGAAAACTGCACGCCCAAAATGAACAATCAGTATCAGGAATTGCAAAATCTGCAATTGCGTTATATATTTTTTCCACCAGATAGAATTTCGCAATTCAGGTCGCAGCGCAGATATAAAGTAGTAAAAATACATAACACTATGGACTATAACATTCAAAAATCCCAATACATAGAAATGTCCACCGCTAAGATAGCGTACTGCAACCCATGATAATAAACCCATCAGCAAATGATGATAGACGTGCAGAAAGGTAATCTGATTGTACCGTTTACGTAGAACAAAAAATATTGTATCCGCATAGTCGAAGGTCTTTAGCAAGAAATAGTAATGTGTGTGTGTTATTTCCCATATGCCCTCGGGTGAATTCGTTAGATCAGGAACCATGCAACTCTTATCGGCGTAGTTTTTAAAAGTCAACATTGGTCGCACACCCTATTTGATAAATAGAAAAAAAAAATCATCTTCTGAAATTTACGCAATATTAAGAATATTTTTGACCTTACAATACATTGCATTAAATTTGCATAAACTTTCGCATATTAATTTTTTTTCTTTTTTTTCTAACATAATACCTACAGGTTGCTTGTTCACACCGTGAAGATGCCTAAAATGTAGAGATTTTCTGAGCTTGCAGTATTGTTATTTTCAGACTTTCACGTAACTCCAATCTGCCACTTCGAAATTCTTATGTAGGCTCTAAGCAAGCTAAAAACAATAAAATTAAAAAAAAACACTATGCGATTTTTATTTACTATATCTTTTATGTTGCAGCATTATCTCCATATAAAAAAAAAAAACTTAAAAAAAAATATTACAAACAAAAATAAAAATAGCAATTTTCGATGTATTTCGCAATGCTGAATTTGAATCCGACACCAGAATTGCTCTATCACTTTCTGGTTGAAATCGGACAAGAGGTCCTGGCACCTCCCATATAAGCAAAAGATTTAAAACGCTTTACTGAAAGCGTTTTTGAAATAATCGAACTAAATTTTACTGAGACGCAAGAAACTATCAATGCAAGCTCTGAGCGAAAACTGCGTGAAATCGGACAAGAGGACGTGTTACTAAGCAAAAGTTTCTAAATGCTATACTGAAAAAGTTTTTTGAGATAATCCAAATAAATTTCACTCAAATACTAAGGACTATAAATGCACGCTCTGAGCTAAAACCAGATGAACTCGGACAAGAGGGCGTGGCACCTCCCATATGAGCAAAAGCTTCAAAATGCTGTACTGAAAAAAGTTTTTTGTGATAATCCAACCAAATTTCACTCATACACTAAGCACTATAAATGCAAGCTCTGAGCGAAAACTGCGTGAAATCGGACAAGAGGGTGTGGCAACTCCCGTATAAGCAAAATTTTCAAAACACTGCAGTGTAGGTATTTAATGTTTGGCCAGGCCAAAGGTTACTCACTTTCTAGTTATTTTTGTTTCTAGTATTTTTTTCAATTTGTTTTATTTATGTGGCTGCAACATAAAACATATAGAAAAAAAACCGACTAGCGTTTTTTTTAAATTTTTTATGTTTTTAGTTTTTTAGCTTGTTTAGGGCCTATATATGAATTTCTAAGTGGCAGATTAGAGTTACCTAAAAATTTTATTTAAATCGACTCAGGAGCACCGTGGGTGGCTACGCTGTATTTTCGAAATCGTAGTTACTGCAAATTTTCGGAAGATGTGTATGCCTTTTTAAATTATCAAAATCGTAGAAATTTAGTCTTTTTTTTTTTTTTTTTTGATATCCCACAATTTTCCTGAACAAAAAACTGAGTCCGCAGAAAGTTTCTTTGATGTGCTTAAATTAAAAAACCCGATATTGAATACTTATACGTACTCCTCTTTCATAGATATTAAATTTTTACGTTTTTTCATTTGATCATAAAAAAAAATAGCTAACAGAAACAAACGATTGTGATTCTGAATCCGGTCTTATGCCCCAGACAGACGGCAGCTCTTATATACATTACAGACGCAACAATGTGGAAATCTTTATTGCAAGATTTTAGGCATTTTTAAAATACATATTGCAAAGACATTGACTAATGGAAAATTACACCATTCAGGGTTCAAAAAATTCTAAAACATCAAAAACAAGATTAATAGTGAGTTAAGCATCAGAAAAACTAATTAGAATATTTTGGACCCTGAATTGGGAAATTTACTTTTAGTCAATGTCTATGAAATATGTATTTGAAAAATGCCTAAAATCATGCAATAAAATGTTTTACATTATTGCGTCAGTAATGTGTATTAGAGCTGCCGTCTGTCTGGGGCATAACATCCCAAGAGGAAAAATTTCTAGCGCTTCTGATCCAAGCACTTCAAAAGTGCTTGTCCCCATTGAAATTTAGAAGCACTATCACAATGATTTTTTATAAGGCTGCAGTAAGAACAACGCGAGTTCGAACCCAGCACAGGAGATTTTTTTTTTTACTTTTTTTTACTTTTTTTTGCTTTATTTTTTTTTTTAATTAAGTGTTTTTTATTCAACATCTTTTATTTCACTTTTCTATTTTCCTTTCTCTTATTAATTTGCTTTTGTTTAACCGAATTGAAATTGATTACACAATGATTCTATATAAGGCTGCAGTAAGAACAACGTGAGTTCGAACACAGCCCGGGTGATTTTTTTTTTTTTTCCGTTTTTTTTATTTGTTTTTGCTTTATTTTTTTTTTTATTAAAATATTTTTTATTCAACCTTTTTTATTTCACTTTTCTATTTTAATTTCTCATTTTTAATTTACTTTTGCTTACTTGAATTGAAACTGATTGCACAATGATTCTATGTAATGCTGCAGGACAACATTTGCTTAATATACAAATTTAATACCTCTTTATATCATCGGGCGTTGGTGGAGCGGTCTAAAGGGTTGGTAAATATAAGAAAAAAATATCTAGCACGCGGAGGGTCGTGGAATTCAAATCCTGGCACGGCCAGTTTTTTTTTTTCTTGCTTTTTTTTTTTTTTAATTTTATTGAAAAAACGCTTACCGCAGCATTACAAATAAGCGCTTTAAAAACTCTTTTTTGGTAAGGCTGCGGTAAGCTTTTGCTCGCTTACATCCTATGACATGCAATGTTAAGAATAAAGTATTGTTCTTACGGAGCGGAAGCGCTTATTGGTGAAAAGGATGCACTTCAGAAGGGTTTTTGAAGCACTTCTTTTCCCCTTGGGATAAAAGTGCATTTTTTACATTTTTTTCGAAGTGTTATGTAACAAGTCAGGGTAATCTTTTATCATTATATAAGTATGTAGTAATTGAAGGTACTGGTATTTATCTTTCAACTTCTTTTTCAACTACATATATCGATGTTTACGATATTTCGCAGAATAAAAAAGCGTTGTGTTTCGCACTTTTAGGTTAGGCAATTACAAGACTAAGTAGACCATAGACAAATACATAGAAAATTACCATTTTGGTTTCTGGTACGTTTAAATATAACTATTGGTTCTTGAGATATTTGTAATTAAGTGGAACTTTATTTTTTTTGGTCCAAAAACCAAAAATGACTGATATCTTGAAAAAAGAATCAGCTAGGATTTCGATTTGAGTGGATTTTGAATGTACAATTGACTATGAACAAAACCCTGCGAGGTGTGAGATACATATATATTTTTATCTTGTCTTTTCTTTCGATCAATTTGACAACTGTATTGGTATTTAAAAGCAATTTGAGCAGTAATTTATGCGAAAAACAGTACATACTAGGTTTTATTTTAAATAACGCTTTAAATATTTTAACTATATGGGAGGCACGAAGGAACTGGTAGTTTAATTACACAGGCCCACAAAAAAAAAGTACCCTGCGCGAAAGATCAGACCACCTGAACTTTATGTTTTCGGGGTCGCTGAATCCGAATATGGTGCCAGAATTGCGAAGTTGGTTTGCGTTTTTTCAGAAATCAGAAATAATGCTGAAAATTACAGATTTTTCCTGTTTTCTGAAAAAACGCGAACTAACTTCGCTAATCTGGCACTATATTCGGGTTCACCGACCCTTAATACATAAAGTTCAGGTGGTATAATCTTTCGCGCAGGGTACTTTCTTTTTTTTTTTTTTTGGTGTATAGAACCACAAAAAAAAAATTCACTGCGCGAACGATCAGACCACCTGAACTTTATGTTTTCGGAGTCGCTGAATCCGAATATGCTGCCAGTATAGCTGAGTTGGTTTGGTTTTTTTTTTCAGAAATCAGAAATAATGCTGAAAAAAATCTCAAATTTTCAGCGTAATTGCTGGTTTTATGAAAAAACGCGAACCAACTTCGCTATTCTGGCACCATATTCGGATTCAGCGACCCCGGAAACATAAAGTTCAGGTGGTCTGATCTTTCGCGCAGGGTACTTTTTTTTTTGTGGGCCTGTGTTATTTATCAAGAAATATTTCTTCGCCTGATCTTTTATCACATTTTGTCTCAATTATTATAGAAATGAGTTAATTTTTTTCTTAAAATCACAATTTTGCCACTATGCATAAAATTAAATAGAAATAAAAAAAATAAAAGTAAAACTTACGACACAAGCCAAATAGAAGTTCAAAGCCACCTGAATCAAATTATATACAAGTAAAACGTTTCTTAATTCAAAAGGTTGTCGATTTTTCATGATTGCAGGACCGATCTTTTTAACAAAACAATAATATAGTAGTGAAATGCCGAGAAGTTTCCATGGTGTTTTCATAAGCAGCATATTTTCAGTGCGTGGATCTGTGTTATAAATGCAAACAGTAAAATTAGACTCTTAAACGAAGACTTTCGATCAAAAAAATTTGAGACAGCAATTTTTTAATTGCAACAGCTTTCACTCTAAATAAAACTGTGTGAAATTAACACACATTCTGTGTAAAAAAAGGAAGCACATAGCTCTGAGTAAAAATGTCACTCACCAATGTATCAAATGTGTCAATGTGTTCAAATGGTGAGAGAATTTCCCCTCACCATATATAACATTGTGAGAGAATTTGTCACATTTCTAACTGAATTTTTTTACACAATACAATTTCACGGAGAGATCACTGCCGCATTAAAAGTTGTTGAAGTTTAAAGATCGCGATAGGTTTTTTGCAAATATCTCGCGCATGGTTACTTTTACAGAAAAATGTTAGACCAGAATTTCGTAGTTAGGTAATTTCCTATAAAATAGTCATAGAAATTATTTTAGGAGAAATAGAAATTGAACATTTCAATTTAACAAAAAACTGATCTTCGCAACTTTTAAGGCTAAATGACTTTTTATGCGACAATGTCTCGTTCCCGTATTTAAGTATTTGTTTTGCAACTACAAACTAAATTGATTAAAACAAATAAAGCATTTAATTCATTTAATCCAGTGTAATTTCACTGCATTATATCTCCTAAATTTTTGGTCGTAGGAAAACATCTTTCAACCTTAATAACTTTTTATGCAGCAGTGATCGTGATGTCGATTTTTGACATTTTTTTTAAAATAACAAAAGAAATAAAGCAATTCCAATTAAAAATATGCTGGCTCTTATTTCTTTTGATCACAAAGTCTGGACTTTACTGAACTTAATTTTGATTATTTCCATTTTTTAATGACAAATAATTAAGGTATTCCTTTAAATGCCTATAATACTCGTAAAACTTTCAAAATTCGCATTGTTTTTGAAAACTACCTATTACAAGCTTACGAGGCTTTCGAGGCATTTCCACGTTTTAAGGAATACCCTTAATTTGTATGTGGGCGATTGCAGAAAAAAACGTAATTTTGCGTCTCACTGGCGTAAAAAAATCTTCGAATTCGACTTTTAAATGTTATAATACATTAATGTCTAACTTTTTCTTAATCTTACAAACATAGGTTACTGTCGTCATTGAAGCATTGTGCAACGACTCAGAAGCCTAAGCTAAGCGATCAAAAAGCGACAAAAAATTATCTCAGATCTCAGACCAAGTTTTACTTTTAAGTTCAAAAACAGGAAAGTCTCATAAAACTTTCTTTAAGTATTTCTTAAAAGCCTAAGCCGTTGCTCAATACACTCGTGCACCTTAACTGCAATAACTATTTGTCCTCAAGTTTTGATCAATTTAAATTTTTTCACTGATATTATCTTTAATAATGCATGTTAAATCAAGTGTGAAAAGTCCTTTGCAAAATTATTCAAGCTCAAAGGTCGGAAAAACCAGTTTTCAGCAAATACCGCGTAAAAGCTTAATTCTACAGAAAAATGTTGGTCCAAAAATGTTTAGAGCTAAAGAAATTTTCTACAAAAATAGTTTAAAAGAAAAAAATAGATAACCATTTAATAAATAATTGGATTCTCTACAGACTGTATTATTTGCTTTCGTGCGACTCTTGGATAAATAGATATTCATTAAAAACTGTTAAGTTCTCGAAAATTTTGATTCTTGAAGGATATCTCCGAAACACTGGATTATACGATAAAAAGTACTAGGACAAAAAATAAGCAGTATCTAGCCTGGTTTTTGTGATGTTTAAAAAAAAAATACTGCGATATTGATAGCTTGTATGGGCCAATTTTGTTAGGTTACGTAAAAAAATTATTGTGTTAAAAATTGGTCTCCATCGGAAGGCGGTAACACTTGTCCCATCAAGCCCAAAGAAGGGCACCTCGGCAAAAATTTCACGAAAATAATTCATAGCTCCCCCGGGGTGACCCCTAGAGGGATAAAATGTATGATCAGGTTCCCTTAATTTTTTTCTTCCCAACATTTTTTCCAAGCACACCTACCCCCTATTTGACACCCTTCTGGGGCCCCTCCTACAAAATCTACATTTTTGAAAATTTGCTGTAACTGTCCTGGGATGACCCCAAGATAGATAAAATGTATCACCAGGTCCTATTATATTTTTATCGCTAATGTTTTCGTGTCACAGACCTGTCCTCTATCTGTCCCCCTTTAGGGGTCCCCACAGCAAAAGCTCAAAAAATTAGGATAAATTTCAAAGCTCCCCCGGGCTGACCCCTAGAGGGGTAAAATGTATGATCTAGTCCTATTATTTTTTCCTCCAAAATATTTTCTCTTGACACTCCTACCCTTTTGGGGGTCTCCCTATAAAATCCACATTTTTGAAAATTTGCTGCAACTGTCCCGGTTTGACCGCAATATGGGCTAAATATGCGATAAGGTCCTACTATGTTTTGTCCCCAACATTTTCCTTTGACACACCCACCCCCAATAAGCCACATTTTGGGGGGCACCCCTACAAAAATGCTAATAAGTAGGAAAAATTTCGAAAAATATTTCTTAACTTCCACGGATCCCATAGAAGAGTAAAACGTATGACCAGGTCCTATTATATTTTCCGACATTTCCTCCTATATGTCACCCTTCTGGAGGTCCGCCTACAAAATCCACATTTTTGAAAATTTGTTGTATCTGTCCCGGGATGACCCCTTGATGGGACAAATGTATCACAAGGTCCTATTATTTTTCTATCCTCAATATTTTCCCCTCACACACCTTCCTCCTATCTGACACCCTTTTGGGGCTACCCCTATGAAAAACACTTGAATATGAGAGTTCACTTATAAAGTGCCACTGTTAAATTATTACATATCATGCTCTAGGGCGAGTCAGCTGAAGGAAAAGGTCCTTCTTTATCATTTTTACCAGATGATATGTCATTTTCTTTTGCCTAAGTTCGGCAGACACGATCGACATCTTTCGGAGGAAACCATTGCGCTCTTGTATTTTAATTTCAACGTGGCAACAAAAACCAAGATCAAAATGGTAAAAGCCCTCCACGCCGCTTCTAAAGAAAATGAAAAAGGTCGCAGAATATGGCAGAAAGAAGGACCTTCCGCTTCAGCTGACTCTATCGTAATCATTCACAGCAGCGTAAAGAAGCTGGTGGACGACTTCATAAAAAAGGAAATAAGCACCCTTCATCAACGACACCACTGAAAGAGGCGGAACGATGGCTCAAGACTACAACGCTGGAGTCAAGGGGATTTTCAAGACTTGTTATTAGTCATCGCTAGTTATAAAAAACTATTCACAACAAGCAATCAAAACAGACTTATCTAACTCCTAATTCATTTGTAATTTTTCGATGACTAGTGAAATAAATGTACATAAGAAAATGAAATGAAATTAATGTTTTTAACCGCCCTAGAGCATGATATTTAATAATTAATCAGTGGCACTTTATAAGTGAACTCCCATATTCAAGTGTTTTTCGAAGGGGTAGCCCCAAAAGGGTGGCAGATAGGAGGAAGTTGTGTGAGGGAAAATTATTGAGGATAGAAAAATAATAAGACCTTGTGATACATTTGTCCCATCAAGGGGCCATCCCGGGACAGATACAACAAATTTTCAAAAATGTGGATTTTGTAGGCGGACCTCCAGAAGGGTGACATATTGGAGGTAGATGGGCTTGGGGAAGATGTCGGAAAATATAATAGAATCTAGTCATACGTTTTACTCTTCTATGGGATTCGTGGATGTTAAGAAATATTTTTCGACATTTTTCTAAATTTTTTAGCGTTTTTGAAGGGGTGCCCCCAAAAATGTGGCTTATTGGGGGGGGTATGTCAAAGGAAAATGTTGGGGACAAAATATAATAGGACCCAATCGCACATTTAGTCGATATTGCGGTCATACCGGGACAGTTGCAGCAAATTTTCAAAAATGTGGATTTTGTAGGGGGACCCCAAAAGGGTGACAGATAAGGGGTAGGTGTGCTTGGAAAAAATGTTGGGAAAAAAAAATAATGGAATCTAGTCTCACATTTTACCCCTCTAGGGGTCACCCCGGGGGAGCTTCGAATTATTTTCGTGAAATTTTTGCCGAGGTGCCCCTGTTTGTGCCCGATGCGGCAAGTGTTACCCCCCTTCCGATGGAGACAAATTTTTGATGCAATAATTTTTTCACGCAACCTAAAAGTACAAGCTAACAATATAGAAAAAATGTGCACTAAAACCAGTCTAATGTACCTATGCATAAAAAAGTAAACGATTAAAAGTTATTACACATGTATAAACCGGTTTTTCGCCATTTGAAGGATTTTTTGGTATAACTTCTAAACGTTAAATTTTATATGTACACATGTTGCTTATTTTTTGTAGATCTTATGATTCCCCTATTTCTGTTTATCCTACGACTCACAGTTTCTTAGATATTCTTCACAAACCAGTTTTTTCGAAACCTTAGCAGTTTTTGAAGCATATCTTTTAAACCAGAATATAATTCTCTATAAACACGTTTCATATTTTTTGTACGACTCTTCATTCAAGAATTATTATATCTTAAAGAGTGGAACATATTGATATTCAGCTTTATGTAGCATTAATGCACTCGTCATAAAGTTTCAACAATTTTTAAATTGGCGTATCTCATAAACCACATGGTGACCAAAAACGGATCCAGCACTTTCTCGTTTGAAATTTCGTAAGCAACGAAAAAGCGCTACATCTTTTTTCTGTAGAAGTAACTGTTAATTTTTGCGACCTTTGAGCCTGAATAACTTCATATGCGCGCATGACTTTCCAATGGACTTTTCGCACTCGATTTAACAGGTATTAATAAAGATAATTCCGGAGAAAAAATTCACTGGGAATTATTTTCCTTGGCTATTAAAAAAAATTCTTCTGATTCGTATTCTTGGATTATTGTACTAAATGTTTCCGTTTTTGTTTAAGACTTCAACAAAACACAATTCGTAAATTTTAATTGTAAAAACAAGTGTTCCTTTATCGTTGGATAAAATCAGATTTCACCCAATGAACTAAGCAAATTATTTTTTTTTTTTTCAAAAAGCTGCCCTTCATACATTCCGACAACACATTAGGCGGTCAAATATAATCGAGTTTTATAGGTCTATAAAGTGAGCTATGCAGGTGTGACGAATTTCGATGTTTTTTGTTTGGGAATTTCGAGCTATTTTCGAGCTTTTCAACAATAATTTCGAGCTGTCTGGGAAATTTTCCGGAAAAGCGGAAAAATTGTTCTGCATAGCTAAGTTTATTTTTTCAGCCAGACGAATCCGCGGGAAGAGTTAGCGATGAAATCTTTTTACGCAGGAATTTTGAGCTACTTTCGAGCTAATTTTGAGCTAGAAGCATTTTCCGGAAAACTCCCAATTTTCCCGGAAAATCCCAAAAAAACTTTTTTTATGGCTAACTTTATTTTTTTCAGCCAGACGAATCCGCGGGAATAGTAAGGGATGAAATCTTTTAATGCAGGAATTTCGAGCTACTTTCGAGCTGACCTAAAGCGAAGTGTTTTCCTTAAATTTCCCCGGAAAATCCCCAAAAATTTTTTAAGGGCTTGCTTTATTTTTCAGCCAGACGAACCCATGAGAATATTTCGCGATCATATCATTTAACACACGAATTTGGATCTAGTTTCGAGCTCATCAAAAACGAAAAGTTTTTTCCGTAAAACCCCAAACTTTCCCGGAAAATCCCAAACTTTCCCGGAAAATCCCAAAAAATCTTTTTTTATGACGGTGTTATGACATAATCCCTATTTCGTAAATGGGTGTTATGTCCGCAAATTATTGGATATATTACTGACTGATCCGCGGCTGAAGGCCGCCGCGAAGCCGGTGTTGGATTTTTGGGAGTTTTAAATCCTGAGCTGCGGCCGCAGGCCGCCCACTTACACCTACTCTTATGTAAAATTACTGTGGCTAGCAAACTAGGTGTTGGATATATTATAGGCTGAACCGCGAAAAACTTTCGGACATAATAATAAAACAAAAAAAACAAAATTTTTTAGTTTTTTTGGATTTTTCGGGGAAATTTAAGGAAAATACCTCATTTAAGGTCAGCTTAAAAGTAGCTCGAAATTCCTGCGTTAAAAGATTTCATCCCTTACTGTTCCCGCGGATTTGTCTGGCTGAAAAAAATAAAGTAAGCCATAAAAAAAAGTTTTTTTGGGATTTTCCGGTAAAATTGGGAGTTTTCCGGAAAATGCTTCTAGCTCAAAATTAGCTCGAAAGTAGCTCAAAATTCCTGCGTAAAAAGATTTCATCGCTAACTCTTCCCGCGGATTCGTCTGGCTGAAAAAATAAACTTAGCTATGCAGAACAATTTTTCCGCTTTTCCGGAAAATGGAAAATTTCCCAGACAGCTCGAAATTATTGTTGAAAAGCTCGAAAATAGCTCGAAATTCCCAAACAAAAAACATCGAAATTGGTCACACCTGCATAGCTCACTTTATGCACCTGAGTTTTATTTTGAAGCTTTTACGCTAGTTAAAGTGCAAAAATTATTTGCCGTGACACGCTTTTACTCTCAAAATTTTGAAATATACTATGGAAAATAAAATTATAATTTCCATGTAATTTATCATATTTTATTACGTTTAATCCCGATCAAGAAAAGTATATTAAAATGATATCAAAATGATAGCCAAAACTTTTCAGTGACGTACTTTAATTTGATAAAAAAAGGATATCACAGTGATATACGGAATGAAACGCTTTGCGTACATCACAATGATATCAAAAAATGATATCAAAATAATATAATAAATGATGTCAAAATGAGATCAATGAAGTATATCAGAATCATATCAAAAAATTATATCAAAATGATAGACAAAAATTGTATGCATATCATTTTGATATCCATTTCCGATGCAAAATTGACATAACCAATTTTGAGTACGATAATGATAGCGCGCATATACACGTACACATAATGGCGAAAATTTTTGTTTTCCCGACCACAACAAAAAACATATGTTTCCATAAAATCCACAAACGAAAATGATAAGATATACAAAAATTGTAAATCAACAGCTGATACAATTTTGATATCTTTTTGATATCTTTTTGATATACAAGAAATTGATAAATTTTCTTGATCGGGTTATAACAACTTTAATCTATTATAACTATTTGCGGCTTAGGTTTTTTTTTTTTTTTTTTCTAATCAAAATAACGGTTTTTTTGCAAAATTGCCCACACTTGGATTACTTCTGCAAATACAACACCATACCCTTGTAATCATCATCTAAACGTTTCACCGTATCGAATATATTCTGTAGCACTAACGACATGGCAAATTTTAGTTTCTCAAATTCACGTCTTATTAAATCGATGAAAATTCTACGAAAGTGACGACAACTCCACTAAGTTGAAATACCTCTACTCGACTGAAATGTAATTTTGCAATAAAATTCCTCATATTTATATTATATTTCAATTGCAAGCTGCAGAACCTTTGAGCTATAGGGAAAAGCATAAATTACACTTCTATACAGTGCCGGCTTAAATACATGCGTTACAAAAGGTCTATAACACAGGTCAACATTGATTTTGCGGCATACGATTTTGGAATTGACTCTAGTTTACCAGATATCCATGTTTAAAAGTGTAATAAATTTCTAGTAATGAAATCGAAAAGGTATAACATTTCTCAGTAATCCTTACCTTTTAACTTTTCCGATTAGATCCTTACTTTCCGAGTAATCAACCATTGAACATTCAACTCCATACAAAGGACTTTTTTTGGGGTCATTAATATAAGAATCTGAGCTCAGCTTGCGGTTCTGATATTTTCAGATCATTTTCATTACTAGAATCGCCCAATGGTCAATATTCGACCACAAATGTTTTAAATAATTTTAGTAATTTTTGGACACTTAGTACTTTTTTTGCTATTTGGTACAAAATAGAAAAGCTCATTTATCATCCCTCGTACAATGATAAATGTGAAACGAAAACAAAATAAAAAACACGACTAGTGCTATGCTTTTTGTTTTTCTCCTTGTGCTTTATCCTCTTTTCAGCACTGTGTGACCGCGTATTTTATTGTTGATTATATTGAAAAATTTGTATTTAATTTTGACAGACTTAAGGGCAACGTATTAAAATAATTTTAACTTTGTGCACATCCTGACATAAATGCCTTTCTAATGGTATATAACTCAAAGTCGTACTACATTTCTAACATAGTACAAAAGGAAGACAAATCTTTGCTCTGCGTATTAATGTATAGACTAGTAAGTATTACTAAATTATGAAGATTTTTTAACATTGCATTTTTTTAAAACTCGAATATTATATTCAGCACAAAAACGTTCTTTAAAACTCGTTATTATACCCTACACCCAGGGTATATTCACTTTGTCCTTCCGTTTGTAACGCAGAGAAGGAGGCGTGGCAGATATAGAAAAGTATATATATTCTTAATCAGCGTCACCTCCTGAGTCGATATAGCTATGTCCGTCTGTCTGGCTGGCTGGCTGGCTTTGTGTGGAAATACACTTTTTGGGAAAACTGAGCCAGATAATTCAATGAAATTTGGTGCACAGCCTTCGGCGCCAAAGATAACTCGGGGGATTGAAAATAAGCGAAATATATTCAAAATGCAACTTTTTGAGTTTTTTACACGATAATGCAACCAAAATACACATAAATACTACGAATTGTAAGCGCAAGCTTTGAACAAAAACCAAGAGAAATCGGACAAGAGGGCGTGGCACCTCCCATATAAGCAAAAGGTTCAAAACGCTATACTGAAAACATTTTTTGAGATAATCCAACCAAATTTCACTCATATGCTAAGAACTATAAATTCAAATTCTGAGAAAAAATTGGGTGAATTTGGACAAGAGGGCGTGGCACCTCCCATATAAGCAAAACTTTCAAAATACTGCTGTATAGGGTATTTAATGTTTGGCCAGGCCAAAGGTAACACCCTTACTAGTTTGTAAATGAAACAGTTTTTATTGATTCCTGCGAAATTCTTATTCTATGACTTATTAGGTTTTTGACATAACCGATTCAATCGTTTCCAGTAAGTGTTCTTTTTGTATGTATAATTTGTATTGCTTCTAAAGGTCTTTAGTTACAGTGAAAGCAAAACGATTGCTTGCATGGCAAAGTGCGCGATTTAAAACGGAAAACTAGCGCTATGAAGCGTTTTCTTTTCTATGGGTTATTTAAATGAAAGCTTATGGATTTACATGAATTAACGTGAAGCGTTCTTACCTATATGTATTACATTTGTAAATTTTATCAATAAAATTAAAACAAAACGTCAAATGTTAATGAAATTTGGTACAGAGCTAAATATGCTTCCTGGGACTAAACATTATATAAATTTCTTCAAGTGTACAACACACATTAATTGAAATTGACTGCAGTAATTTAGATATCAATGTCGTTTTTCAACAAAAACCCAATTTCTTGCTAAACATTGAACTTTTTTTTTTTTTATAGAACACCCTGCAGTTACACACATGTATATGCATATAATGACTGTTGTATTGTTTTGAATGATATATCCATGTAATTTCAATGTATGCAAATTAAAGCACATTTGTTTGAGTCACCTTTATTTCATTAAAAAGTATACACCACAATATAATTGTAACTAGCTCCAATAGAAAGTTGGGTTAAAAACACAACGGACAAAAAATTTATTCTGTTGAGTTGTGTATTTCGTTAAAATTTTCTTCTTTTATAGATAGCCCAGGAAAATTAGGCGAAAAAAGAGCTGCTGTGCGAAATAATTCCAAGTGAATTTTTTTCACCGGAACTATCTTTATTTATGCATGATAAATAAAGTGTGAAAAGTCCATTGCAAAGACGTGTGCGCATAAAAAGTTATTAAGGCTCAAAGGTAGCTAAAATCAGTTTTTTGAAAATATTTCGCTAATGCTTACTTTTACAACTTTGTAGCACAGGAAATTTCCTACAAAAGTGCGTTAAAAATTTGTTCGTACGACTAATAGTTTAGAAGATCACCCAATTTAAAAAGTTGTTAACAGTTATGATACGAAATGCTACGTACCAGTTCATAGTCAAATTTCTTACTTTTTAAATTGCGATACCTTTTCAATGAGGAGTCATACAAACAAAATTAAAATGCCGTTTAAAAGATAATTTAATTTTCTATACACCATACTAATTTTTTTTTCGAGCTACCCATGGCTTAAAAAATATTTGTGAAAAACCGTTAAGACTTCGAAAATTCTGGTTTTTGAAGAATATCTTCGAATCGGTAAGTACAACAATAAAAAGTAATAGAACCAACTTTGGTAGAGAATCACAAAATCTACAAAAAGTAAGCGATAAGTATACACATAGAAGTAACCGTACAGAAGATATTCGATAAAAACCGCTTTTTTGGGATTTTCAGGTTTTTTTGGAATATCTTCTAAACGGTGACTTCTATGTATACACATATTGTTTACTTTTTGTAGACTTTGCGATTTTTAACAAAATTGGCGCCCAACTTTTTATCATATGACTCTTTTTGTTTTCGGAAATATCCTTCAAAAACCAGTATCTTCGAAGTCTATACAGTTTTTCACGAATATCTTTAAGGCAATGGGTTGTTCGGTGATCTCCTAAACTATAAGTCGTACGAAAATTTTAACGTATTGTACTTTTTGAAGGGAATTTTTTGTACTACAAAATTGGAGACCAACATTTTTCTGTGAAAGTTAGCATTAGCGAGATATTTGCTAAAAACTGATTTTAGCGACCTTTGAGCCTTAATAACTTTTTATGCGCACACGACTTTGCAATGGACTTTTCACACTTTATTTATCATGCATTAATAAAGATACTTCCGGTGAAAAAAGTTCACTTGGAATTATTTCGCACAAAAATTCTTATGCATAATTTATAAAATGTTGGATTGTATAAGTGAGAACCTTGAAATGCATAATGATTGGAACAGTTTGGTCAGATACGTAATACACTGGAAAAAGATTATAAGAAGTATTTTTCTCTCACGCTGCTTATACGCCAAAGTACGAATATAAACAGTTTGCTCATCCATATGGGTGATTCATTTAAAAGATAATTCTGCTAAAAGCAAAGTCAAGTTGTTGATTTTTTAGCTTATGGCCTCTGAACTAATTTTTTATATTGTCTAATAAGTCAACAATATGAAACTTAAGTATGTGGAAGCATATTTTTTTCTTATTAGCTTAAGATTTCAGGCAGAATTCTTCTAAATTTTAATAAGATTCTGCCTTGATGAATATTGATTTGAAAATAATTGTTAATTGAAGCCAAAAATAAAAAATTGAAATGAAAGCAATTGGTCAAAGAGCCAGCGCTTTAAAACAACTTTGCGTTTCTAAAAGCTGGTTTTGTTACAGTTGGTTATAGTAATTGTGTACACCAATAAACTGTCGGTCAGTCAAGCGAACTGTAGAACATGTGGCTGATATATGGTCTCAAACATGTCATGATTTCGATTTTGATCAAATTAATTTCTAAAGGCTGAAAATTGTTATGCAGATTGGATAATGCATATAAAAAACAATTTTGTCGGTCAGTCAGCTACACGTTAGAACAAGGCTGGTCAGCAGTCCCGTGAAAGGCAAAATGCTTTTTTTACTCACCAGGGAGGCATCTTACGAAAAAAGTGTACATGGCATAAAACGCTTCAAATCGTTCAAGGAATACGTGTGAATTTTTTTTTTTTTTTCCGAAAAATTTTTAATAAATTAGATTTTAAAGAAAAAGATTATAACTTTCAGATATTGTATCGGATTCTGCGTATGAATGTTCTACATTCTAGTTATAAAGCTTCAAAATAAAGCAAAAACGGTATTTTATCATTGTTCAGTCTAAGATATCTCAAAAACCATATGAGTTGCAGCAATTCCAAGGCCGGATTCGGATTTGGCATTGCAAAATACATTTAAAACAAATACTTTTATGTTTGTTTGTTGTGTTTCTTTTTTTCATTTTTTTTTATACCCTACACCCAGGGTATATTCACTTTGTCCTTCCGTTTGTAACGCAGAGAAGGAGGCGTGGCAGGTATAGAAAAGTATATATATTCTTGATCAGCGTCACCTCCTGAGTCGATATAGCCATGTCCGTCTGTCTGGCTGGCTGGCTGGCTGGCTGGCTGGGTGGCTGGGTGGTTGGCTGTGTGTTGAAATACACTTTTTGGGAAAACTGAGCAAGATAATTCAATGAAATTTGGTACACTGCCTCCGTCGTCAAAGTTAGCTCGGGGGATTGAAAATGAGCAAAATCGGTCAACGGACACGCCTACCGCCCATACAAAAATTATATTCAAAATGCAATTTTAGGAGTATTTTTCACGACAATGCAACCACAATACATATAAGTACTACGAATTGTAAGCGCAAGCTCTGATAAAAATTTGAGCGAATTCGGACAAGAGGGCGTGGCACCTCCCATATAAGCAAAAGCTTCAAAACGCTATACTGAAAGCGTTTTTTGAGATATTCGAACCAAATTTGACTCAAACACTAAGAATTATAAATGAAAGCTCTCAGCAAAAATTGGGTGTACTCGGACAAGAGGGCGTGGCACCTCCCATATAAGCAAACTTTTGAAAATACTGCAGTGTAGGGTATTTATTTTTTGGCCAGGCCAAAATTTACACCCTTACTAGTTTTTTTTTTATTTTACATGGGATATGCATTTTTTAGACCACTAAACTAGTACAAATGAAACCCCATTCTCAGATTTTGTCGACACTTTCATCACACCCATCGACTGTTCAAGCTCAGTGTGATAACAATAACAAGCGCACGCTTTAGCCAATGCGCAACGGCAGCTGGTTATGGATTTTGTGGTGTTTTTTGCACTTTGATCCCATGCTAGCAATTATAGTACATATACATATACAAAAAGTACGCATTTTGTTTTAAGAAAACTTTACACATACGATAACTAAATAGCTGAGAATAGTAATCGTTGGATTTAAACCATCATCTACCTTTTATGTTTGAGAAACTCTGAGACTGAGTGACTTTGAGCTTCCACACGGAAAAAAATACGCATCAAAATTTTTATTCCTCTCGGGTAGTCAAAAAATTAAAGTAATCAACACATAATTTCAAATATAAATTACCTTACGTATGATTTGATGGGTCCGTAAAGTCATATTTACAAATAAAATGTAGTTAAATAATAAATGAATATTTACTCCAAATTGCCTTCATTTGACTTAATGAAGAGTAATTTATAAAAAAAATGTGTGATCATTTCGAATTTATAATTCTAGTCAAAATAACTTTATTTTTTCACGCACAAAACTGAGTGTCATAATTTTCACTCCACTCGAGTAAGGTAAATATCATAAAAATATAAAATCATTTTGACTTTTATAATTTTTGTAACAATTTCTATTTTTAGACAGACATTTTCATTATATACAATTTTTTTGCCTCTTCATCAAATGCGTAAGTAGCGCAGAGAATATGTATCTGCTTATCACACGGAAGGGCCAGGGTTCGTACCCTAGTGCGGTCAATTCGTTTTTTTTTTTTTTTTTTTTTTGTTTGAACTTTACAGTAAGGTAAATATCACGCCAATTTTTTTCAAAAATACTAGCAAGCATACATTCTAAATTGACTAAAACAGTAACGTGAAATTTATTTCGGTGTGGAGTTGCCACTATTCTGATTTGAAATTCTGATAAAATTTATGAGAAATAAAGTAGCAAGTACTATTTTTTTTCTCCGTGCATAAAGAAATTTCATTTTGTTTTCTAATGAAATTCAGGCAAACAATATGAATTAACCTACCACAACACAAAAGTACTTAATATTTTAAAATGTAAATGCGAATTACCTTGAAACTAAATATTGACGCAAAATATAATCAACCGGCCGATTTATTGCAAAAGTTCCTTTTGAAATTTCGCATTCATTAATTTATTTGTTTATGCGGCAAAATAAATTGCAAAGCATTTGTTTTATTCATCATACAAATTTCAGATCTAAAGATGGAAATTAGACAGATTCAAAAATAAAACTTTCGACGTTTTCGATGTCATCTCTGCGAGCTCTAAACGTGATGTCATCCCTGTTTGCGTTTAACTTCATGCTTTTAGTCTTGGATACGTTGATTTTTAGGCCGGCCTTTTGTGATTCCAAGACAAGGTCTTCAATTTTGCTTTGCATATCTGAATGTTTGGACGATAAGAGGCAGATGTCGTCAGCGTAGTCGAGATCTTCCAGATGTTCGGTAAAGTTCCATTGGATACCCCTTTTGGCCTTATTAAGAGCTTTATCTAGGATATCATCAAGAACAATAAGGAAGAGTGATGGTGATAGTAGACACCCCTGCCGTACGCCTGAATTAGTGGTGAATGTCGGTGACAACAACTCGTTGTGTAATACACTGCATTTAAAGCCATCATATTGTGCACTTACTAAGTTTATGGCCTTTGCGGCAATACCTCTTCGTTGCAGTGAAACCCAGATGTTATCTCGGGAGACACTGTCGAAGGCAGTGCTATAGCCTACGAAGACAAGTTAAAGTGCAGCACGCCACTCGCATGATTGTTCGACAATTATTCTGAGGGTGTTGATTTGATCCACGCATGATCGGTTTCGCCGGAATCCTGCTTGCTGCTTTCGAATGGCCGAATCAAGTTTTTCGTTTACCCTGTTCAGAAGCACTTTCGTAAATACTTTAGATGGTACTGAGAGCAAGGTAATGCCTCTATAGTTTCATCACTCGCTTAGATCACCTTTTTTCGGTAGTTTGACTAACATGCCATGTAGCCAATTTCCTGGCAAACGCTCTTCGCTCCAGATTTTAGTGAGCAGAGGATGGAGAATTTTAGCTGATGTTATGCGGCATGCCTTTAGCAGTTCAGCTGTTACTTGATCTATACCGGCGGCCTTGTTGTTTTTCATGCTTTGGATAGCTTTCACTATTTCATCGATTGTAGGCGGTGGTGTTTGTATTCGACTACTATTGCGAGTCACTGCGGCAGTTGTAGTTGGTTATTCTGGTTGCAGGGATGTGGTAGACATGGGATTTAGTATATCACAAAAATACTCTTCTGCATTTCTTTAGTTGTTCGTCCGCGGATGTTAAGAGATTTCCATTTTTGTCTTTAAATTTGTTAAATTTGTTTCAAAATAATAACACTTCTAAGGACCTTCAGTAAATAGGCACCTGCCCGCTTCGAGTGAAATCCGTAAGTCCATATGTTAATTATATTTTTTAAGTATTCAATTACACATAAATTTTGTTCCTTAAATATTTTTAAATATCAAACACTAAATTACTTAAATCAATTGCATTTTAAATTCAGATAATTTATTTTTAATCAACTTGATCAATAATTTAATTTATGAGTTAATCAACTATTTAATCAATATTTCATACCTGATTACTTTATCCTAACTTAAAAAATTTAACAATCGATTTTCTCACTATTTTTAGTTGTTCACTAACATATATAATTTTTCTTATTCTTTTTTTTAATAAATTAAAACTATTATTGGGTGTACAACTTAAAAACCGGAATTTTTTAGCGAAATTTGATGCTTTTTTGTGGAAAAATGTTACAATATATTTTTTTCAAAGTATTGTCCATTGAAGCTACAACATTTCCCCATCTTTCAGGCCGTTTATGAATTCCATCCCAAAAAAATTGCGCCTGCTTGGCGGCCAAAAATGAAGCTATCCAATTTTCGATATCTTAAACTTAAGTGAAGCGTATTCCTGATAGGGCATTCTGCATCGATCGAAACAAATGGTAGTCTGATGGTGCAAGGTCTGGGCTATAAAGCGGGTGAGGCAAAATTTCCCATCCGTTGTTTTCCGTTGTTTTCCAGGTAATTTTTGACTGGGGCAGCAATATGTGGTCGAGCTTTGTCATGATGAATAATTATTGCTTCGTGTCTGGTCGCATTTTCCGGGCGTTTTTCGATGATGGCATGCTTCAAACGTATTAATTGTGTTCGATAGAGGTCACCTGTGAGCATTACTGAGAATTACCTTGGCACCATGGATATTTGCCTTTGGCTGGGAAGGTCCTGGTTGTCCGGGCTTCATATATGAATGTTTGCGTTTTGGGTTGTCGTAATGGATCCATTTTTCATCCCCAGTCACGATCCGATGCAAAAATGACTTTTGGCAGCAGTTTTCTTTGCAAAAAAATGACCCAACAGAACCTCCCGCAAATGCTGTCTTTTTCTCCAATTTTCGAAGTTATTCATCGTGAAAAATAATAATGATGCACACAAGATAAAATTGTTTTGTTGACTGATTTTGACAGCTGTCAAATGTATCTTCAAAATGACATATATATAAAGTTCGAGCTTTCACGATATTTGTTAGTACGGACATCCACCGTCAAATTCCGGTTTTTAAGTTGTACACCCAATATAATGAAATTTTAATTCAATAATCTTTTAATTATATGAAAGGTGAATTAGGTTGAGGCTGATGAAATTTTATTAAGGCAAATGGAACTAAATTCTATTAGCAGAAAGAGCGGGTATAGATTGGAGAGATAATTATACCTCTTCCTCTACAAACTCATAGTTGCTCATACGTACTGTTTTTTTTTTTTAAATTTGTTTTAGTTTTCCTCCTTCCTTTTGCTTTCAGTTTTCGATTTCGGTTTTTTTATTAAATTAATAAGTTTTTTTTATTGTTTTGTTTTTTTCTACGTTTATAAATCTCTGCATAAATTTTATTTTTATGTAGCCGACAAAAAAATGTTTGACTAGAAGCAAAGCCCACCCCATTTTCCCTGAGCATGGCTGGGGTGCTAATATGCAGAGTAGGCTCCAACGTAATATATTCAGTTGCTGTCGGTCGTTACATAGATTTAAGCGCCCAACGTGGGGCCTCGAAACGTTGAACTCGGAAAGAGACATACTTAGAAATCAGTTTCTGATTTGTAGATCAATGAGTAGATCAGACTCATGGATTTTTAATCTTGGCTTATGTCGATGAATTACACCTGCAGTTTTGTTTTCGATCTCCACTACTAATTTTTTTTTTAAATATTGATTCTTTTGATGTTACTTGGATTTTCAGATTTTGGTACAGTTGGTTTCTAATTAGATAATAATCATTCAAAATTAAAATTAAATTCTAAATTATGCTTCGCTAAATTATTATTTATTTGGAATAATGATTGTTTAAGTTTGCACTTGAAAGTTTATTACCTTTTTCCAGAAATGTGAATAGTATTTTAAAAATTTTACTGTCTTTTGGCAACTTTTTGAGATTTCAACCTTTGATTTTTATCGAAGGTTTACTTGCAGTTGTAATTTGGTTTTCGTAAATTTTGTATTTATTTTTTTTAGTTTTTTTTTTTTTTTTTTTTTTTGTTACTATGAACAATAATAAATAGTTTCTTAACCTCAACCAATATTTTTTTCACCGAGTAGTGTAATTAATATCATAATTATCTTTAGATTAAATGATCTTTGGTGGATCCTGATTCACTAAACGCAACATTTGAAAACAACGCTAAGTAAGAGCTGTTAGAGAGAGAATTTCCTACGCTCATGGTCGTCCTAGAACTAGACATTCCACTCAAACACATCCACAGTATGGTGGTGATTTTGTTCAGGTACAGGAATCGGTTGAGCCTCAAATTCACCCCAATAGTCCTTCTATGCGTCAACAAAATACTTTTAGCGAAATTAGAGTTCAAGAAATGATTTCAACTTCGTTAAACAATTTTCGAAGTGAAATAAGTTCTTTGATTTCGGATGAAATTCAAACATCGTTTCGAAATATCTGTTTGAATGCTAATTTTTTCCAAAATCATGTGCAGAATAATTCAAAGTACCTGGAGACCAAACCTTGCTCGGTCAACAATCTGATCTTATTATTTTAGTCGATGTTTTTATACATAGCTTTTTTTTTGTTATGATACTTTCAAATTGATATATTAACCGATGAGAATAATAATAAGAAAAAACTCGCAAAGTATCGAATGGTATAGAAAATATCCAAAACTTAACTTTTTTTTTGGTGAAATAGAATGCCCTAAAATAAATAAATGGGATATGCCACGCACCCAAAATTTTTCGTTTTATGTATCATAACTCGGAAAGTAAGACCCTTTGGGAAAATCCGAAAGGATATTTTGATAAGTGTGTCTATTCGATGGCATTTATAAAAAACAATTTCACCTTTTTTGTAGCTACGCTGTAAGACTGAACACAGCGTTTTCTTCAATTTCAAGCAAGGATATTTCAAAATCCGAAAGTTATAATGACAGTTCTGCTGATGAAGACGGTTTTAGCGTTGAAAATGCCATAAGGCATAAAAAGTTCATGCCATTTTTTATTAACTAAAATTTTTATTTTGGTAAAAAGTGGGCGTGGCAATTATTAAACAACGCCTACTTTTCGTTAGATCAAAGGGTGTCAGCGTTTAAAAATCTCTGAGCCAAGCGCAGTCAGCGCATAATTTTCGCTTTTACAACAACTTCAAATTCCCCGAAGGACAACAATCACAAAATCTATGTTTTTCAGTAATTTTTAAAATTTCTGAAAACTACAACACACACAAAAATTGTTTGTTGTTCTTTTTTATGAGAAAGATCAAAAACAATTTTTCATAAATGTTTTAATTCCGCGAAATTTTGACGAGCTCAAAATGTACTTCTGCGATATTTGCAAAAACTTAAATATTCTTGTTGTTGTAGGCGAGCCAAAATTGGCTCACTTTTGTTCTACGCTGACACCCTTGCTTTAGATACTCATGTTCCAGACCCTCATACCAAATTTAATCAAAATATGTTGTACCAATTGCGAGAAATAGTATTAAATGTATTTTACTTGTATGGGAGGCTCCAAGCGCACCGGTGATATTTTGCCCACTTTTAGATCGTAGAATAATTGAGGCGTTGCGTGCATTAACGCCCCAAGTCGAAAAATGGCATTTCGAGATAATTCAATTTAAAGTTTCTAAATGCTGAAAAAAACAACAAACCATCATTTAAACTTTAAAAAACTAATTTATTCAATTAACACTAACAAAATGAGTAAATAATTACCGCTTACACATAATACTAATGCATAATGACAGAATTATCGAAGAAGGAAAAATTTAAATTATAGGGCGTTTTTGCATAAATCCATTGACTATCACTGGAGTAACGTTAGCATTTTGCTTGGGAAACCCGCAAACCTGTTCCGATTTTAATGATTTTCTTTTTAAAATGAGGGGAATGAAATATACTTTCACCTCAACTATTTATAAATGTGCGTTTTTGTTTATTTCTTTAAAATTTTAATTTTATAAAATGCAAGCATATATTTGCATCTATGCTTTTCACCTGGTAAATATTTTTTTTTGAAAACGGTTACAGAGATTTTAACGAAATTTGGTACAATGTTCTATATTAGTATAACATTGTGACTGGGATCAATTCTAACCTTGTAGATACTCAAAGAAAGGCGTAGCAAATTCTTTAAAATTTGAATTTATTGGGCAATATTTCGCAAACGGTGGCTAAGTTTGATAGACAAATGCTGATTATAAATGGCGAAATGTGGATGGGATGGCAAGAGTGTCACACCCACTTTTAAAGGCTTGAATATTTTGATTCAATATTACACAAAAGCGGCGCAATGGATTTTAATGAATTTATAGAATATTGAAATCAAAAAAAAATTTTCGAATTCTAGTGTTTTTTTACTCTTATCGTCAAAACTTTTTTTAGATCAAAGATGGCAATAGACAAAATTTGACAAAAAATAATTAGATAAAGTTTCCTTTTAAGTACTTTATTGAAAAATTTCTTAGGCTAAAAATTTATCGAAATATGGCCACTCGAACATAGCAATTTTTTTACCCGGCCGGAAAAATGGTTTTTATTCAAAAGCAAGGTGCCTTACGAAAAAAGTGTATAAGGAAGAAAATGCTTAGAATCGTTCAAAAAATATGTGTGAATTTTTTCAGAATTTTTTCGAACATTTTATAATTTTTTAAAATTTGGCCAAAAAAAAAAATAAAAAATCTAAAAAAAATCACACGTAGGTACTCTCTGGACAATTTTAAGCATTTTTTGCCTTATAAAATTTTTTCGTTAGGCACCTTGGTTTTGAGTAAAAACCGTTTTTCCTACCGCGAACTGATTTATGCAAAAACGCCCCAAGTCGCACTACGCCCTTCTTGCGCGCAACTCTTTAAACAGTATATATATATTGCTCTACCACATTCTGTGATCGTAATTGGAAGTTGAAATTAAGTACACATATATTTGAGGACCCAAGCTTTTCAAAAAAGCGATGGGCGCAAAAACGCCCTAAGTCGACTTAGAGCGTTAATGCACGCAACGCCTCAATTGCTTTATTAGTTTTCTTTTTATACCGTATTATATTTTTGTGGGCGGTGCCACGCCCTTCAACGAGTTTTCCCAATATTACGGCAGAACACATATTAATTTTTGTTTGCAGAGGTAAGATCTTCTAAATTTTCATCAAAATTGTTGGAGTCGTTTTCAAGTGTTATTGAATCAAAATTTTCAAATGTTAAAAAGTGGGCGTGGCACTTATTCAATCCCGTCCACCTTTCGTTTGTTTTAAGGTATTATTAAACAGTTTCCGCTCCCCAAATTTCATTCAAATACCTTGTATGGCTTGCGAGTTCTGACCAAATCAATATAAAATATAGGGTGGTGCCACGCCTCTTGTTGAGTATGTACAAAGTCCGAACCTTGCTCATTCTTAATTGTATGTTAATATCTAACATTATCCCAAGTTTCATTGAAATCGCTGTGGCCGTTTTCGAGAAAAAGTTTTGCCCGTTCCAAACATAAATAGACTGATTCCATTTCAATTCATACGGTGAGTGTGCACTTAGGTTTGCAAATCAACTTTAAACTAGCAAAATATTTTTCTACAATCAAAGTAAGGGAACACGTATTTTTTTTTTGGTTCGGACCAAAATTGGGGTTTTTATGGCGTTTTGTAGAAATTTTGGCGAAAAATTTAATTTTGAAAAATTCATGAAGTTTAATCGGTTTTTTCAACCGCATTTCTTTATTTATCAACTGATTTACATGAATCAAAATTTATTTGGTGCACAATGAAATTCTTTTAAGTAATAATAAAAAAAAAAAATTTCTTTAACCCTTACTTTCCTTAAAATTAATGTTTATATTTTAAATAAAAATGCTAATTTTCTCAAAAACACCATCTTTTTTTTTCTCGAAAATTTCCACAGTGATAGTAAAGCACGTCTTCTTTATTCCAGTACTGGCGGTTTTCTTGATATTTTTGTTATAAGTGCAAAATTTGTAATTTTTAACGTTAATATTGAGTTCCAAAATGAATAAAAAAAATTACACAGTTCAGTTTTCACTTTCCTAGACGGTTTTGCAACACTGATTCCGAAAATGGCACTTACATTCTTCTACCATTTTTGGTTTTCAAGATATCTTGAAAAACTTGAATAAAACCCATAAATTTGAGAAAACCGAATTCTTTATTTTTGAGACACAAAATTAATTTATAGTAAGTTAGATGGAACTTAAATATAATCACGGTATAGAAAACCAAGCATTGTTTGTGTTTTTTGCGATTTGACCGTACCTTGGCTTTTGTTTTTCTTCGAAAGTTCTCGGAATTTTTATTAGTTTTTTTTTCGATTACTTTCGTGTAATTGTGTTGTGCTGTTCTGGCTATGTAACAAGAAGTTAACCTTCTGGTTCCCTCACTCTTCCAAACATGGCATTTTTGAATACTTTTGCATTTCTTTGCATTTTTCCACTGTTCAATTTTGTTTAGTCTAAAGGAATAAATTTCATCAAAAGCAAAATTTTTAATTGAATAGCTGGTGTCAGTTTTAGCACTTGAGTTAGAAACTCACAAGCAGTCTGGATAGCAGCCGTGTGGTCATTTCACAGACTATGATGTGTCGCGAAATTACATGAAGCAATCGAAAAAGAAACTAATAAAAATCCTAAGAACTTTCGAAGAAAAACAAAAGCCAAGGTACGGTCAAATCGCAAAAAACACAAACATTGCTTGGTTTTCTATACCGTGAGTATATTTAAGTTCCATCTAACTAACTATAAATGAATTTTGTGTCTCAAAAATAAAGAATTCGGTTTTTTTCAAATTTATGGGTTTTATTCAAGTTTTTCAAGATATCTTGAAAACCAAAAATGGTAGAAGAATGTAAATGCTATTTTCGGATTCAGTATTGCAAAACCGTCTAGGAAAGTGAAAACTGAACTGTATAATTTTTTTTATTCATTTTGTATAGAAGAACTCAATATTAACGTTAAAAATTACAAATTTTGCACTTATAACAAAAATATCAAGAAAACCGCCATTACTGGAATAAAGAAGACGTGCTTTACTATCACTGTGAGAAAATTAGCATTTTTATTTAAAATATAAACATCAATTTTAAGGAAAGTAAGGGTCAAAGAAATTTTGTTTTTAATTATTACTTAAAAGAATTTCATTGTGCACCAGATAAATTTTGATTCTTGTAAATCAGTTGATAAATAAAGAAATGCGGTTGAAAAAACCAATTAATCTTCATGAATTTTTCAAAATTAAATTTTCGGCAAAATTTCAACAAAACGCCATAAAATCCCCAATTTTGGTCCAAACCAAAAAAAAAAAAAATACGTGTTCCCTTATTTTGATTGTAGAAAAATATTTTGCTAGTTTAAAGTTGATTTGCAAACCTAAGTGCACACTCACCGTATGAATTGAAATGGAATCAGTCCATAAATACATAGGTACATAAGTACATACAATTTTATCTCTTATAAGAAGAGAAGATTTTGTTTATATTAAGTTTTTAAAGGTTTGTAAATATGTAGTTGGTATTTTATGGATCAAATTTCGTAGAACCTTCATTTGGTGTATAATGTTGTTTTAAATAATTTGTGCTGTCAGTTGTCTTATATGCGTCCCAAATTTGTCAAGTTTTCTTCTGAATATTTTTTGTCTTTTTGTTCATTCAACATCATCGTCATATTTTGTTTGCTTTTGCGCCAAAATCACTTGGAGTGCTTAAAAGTAGTAGCAGCAGCAGCAACCTTACTGTCAGTCGGATTTATCGTATCAATATAGAATTTTCACTTTCAGTTTAGCGGAAAATCTGCATGTTTATTCACATGTGCTGCTTCTTTATTGGTCTATCCGTTTGTCTGTCCGAACATTTTTCCACCGCATGATCGACTTTAAATGACACTTGAACAAACACATTTGTCAGCTACGATCATCAAGTATGGAATTTCAGTTGTCAATGAATGGGGTAGGAATAATTTTAATAGTTTCAGTTCGAAATTGAGCACTCGGCAATGATTGTATTGGGGACAATGAACGGGTCATACTTTGGAGCGAATTTATAAAATTTTGCAAAAAAATAAAAAATTACGCGTGTTACGAAGTACATACACGCACATGTGAAGGAAGTGAAACTTATGTTTGAAAAGAAGGCGTGACATCAATTAAATAACTAGATATTCTTGGTTTTGACTATGAAGCCTTAGTTGACCTTCGGTTGTCCCAGGAAATGAATCAATTAAAGCTTGTTGATAGTCCGCCATAAATGTTTTTGCTCTAATATATGTAGATACTCATCGTTTTGACTATTAACCCTTCGGGTGATCTTCGGAAACCTTTGGGTGTCTCAGAAAAATATCAATTAAGGCCAGTTGATAATCTTCCATAGATGTTTCCTTCTAGTACATCTAGATATTCTTCGTTGTGACTATGCAGCCTTCGGTTGACCTTGGAGAACCTTCGGTTGTCCCAGGAAATGAATCAATTAAAGCTTGTTGATACTCCGCCATAGACGTTTTATATCTAGTATATCTAGATACTCTTTGTTTTGTCTATGAAACCTTCGGATGACTTTTGGAAACCTTTTGATGATCCAGAAAATGAAACAATTATAGTTTGTTGATAGTCCACCATTAATGATTTCCCTCTCGCATATCTAGATAATCTTCGTTTTGAATATAAAGCCTTCCGTTGACCTTAAGAAACCCTCGGGTATCCCAGGAAATGAATCAATTAAAGCTTGTTGATAGTCCGCCATACATGGTTTTCCTCTTGTTTATCTAGATATTCTTCGTTTTGACAAAGAAGCTTTCGGGTGTCCCGAAAAACTACCAATCAATGATATTAACGTTCCAAATTTTCCTACAAAATTTCGTCAAAACAGCTTCTATGGTTTGCGAAATATAATAATACATAACGAAATGTGTCGCAAAAATGACTCGCGGCCTAAAATTTTGCACCTAACGCAGCCAAAGAAGTTCCATTTCAAAAAACCTAACTATGAAAATAGATATGAAATTTCTATATGTGTAACTTTGTTGAAGAATATCGTCTTTCACCGATTTATAGGAATTACAAAAAACAAAATAAGGAATTGTTGGACTAAGCAATATCTCTATTCCGGAAATACGAGATCCCTTTTGTGAACCTAAATCTCAAAAAAATTAAATCGAGTTCGAAATTCACCCGTCCATTTTAACTAAAAGATATAATTTTGGAGTTTAGTTTTGGTCATTTAGTTTTTTAAACTCATTATTTAATATTAAAGTTCGATTTTCTGCGCTTAAATAAAATTTTTGAAGAGAAGATTCGCTAATGCCACAAACACGTTTAAGTGCAGTTAAAACAAAAGAGTCCGGGTGAATTGGAATCCAATGAAAAATAAAAGTATTATTTCAGTCAAGCATCAAGATTGCTTGATGGAGTTTTAGTACAAACTTGAATTTAATTACTGTGGAATCCAGAGCTTTTAAGGCTATCAGGTTGTCGGAAAATATGAAAATTATTTTTTCAAGAATTTTAAGCCTTCAATTAACTCTTGGACATTCACCGATGCACGTCGACAAATTTAGACCATAACATGCGCTTAAGGGTGCATTTTTGTTTTTAAAAAAAATTAGCATCCTCTTGAACTTTTTTGTTTATGAAAAAGTTAAAGTCACGCCTTTACTCAATCACTTGTGATCACACGACCAAAAGTGATTTTGTCCACAAATATTTGTTTAGCTGTTTGTCCACTTGACAATGTCGTCACCGCATACTGTGTGTTAAAGGACATGCCTCAGCTGGTGATTGTCGCCTTTTTCTGTGAAAGTGCAACGGTGGGAATTTTCATATGTTGCCAAAGATTAAGTGTTGTGATCACGAGTCTAGTCTTATTTGACATTTTGAAGAGTACTTTGGCTATTTGTTCTTATTTATTTCTAAAAGCCTTGTGAGGTCAGCAAAATACATATGTATTATTAATTTATTTCGGGCGAAGCACTTACTTTTTGGGCTGTTTGGGTTATATCCGGTTCGCTTGTGATATAATATAATAAATAGTATAGAAAAGAATTAAATACATTGCAAGTGCTATAGCTTAGATCGTTATTTCTTTTTGAAGGTCAAATGTATGTTCACATACTTACTTGATCTATTCGCCAAAAAGAGATGAAATTCTTGCTAGTAAGAATGCTTTATTTGGCGTGGCAAAAAAATTAAATACCCTACACCGAAGTCCGAATGCAACTAGGTTTTGCTCTGAGCTTGCATCGACTATGACGGCATTTTGAAAAAATTTCAGTTAAATTCTTTTTTGGTTCGAGAAAACATACATATATTGTTGGTAAACTCAGAAAAAAACCATGTTATTATGATTTTCGTATTAAATCTTACCGTCTTTACTATTAAAATTAGTCAATAGGACCCATATTTTTAAAACAATAATTTCGAAAGTATTATATTTATAGTATGTTTTTACTATTAATTTAATGGTATGACAGCATTGATCCAATAGCACGTCTTATTAACACGTTAATTGTTTTTACCTTTAAATTAAAGTGGGGGACTATTATTTCAATAGTTCTTTTACTGTATTCACACCATTGAAATAATGTGATAATATAATCAATGTAATAGTATATCTTATTATTTGTACGGTTGATTTAATGTGATGATACCATTAGTATAATAGTATATCTTATAATTTGTCCCACTGAATCAATGTGATGTTACTTTCAATTAAATAGCACATCTTATATCTGGTACCATTGAATTAATGTGATGATACCATAACGATACCATTTAATCAATGCGATGTTACAATTAATCCAATAGTGTCTGATACACCTATAGGCTTAAAAATTTGAAGTTGTTTGGAACTGCGCTTCCATGCAACCAATAGTTTCTCTTTGATGTAAACATGCACCATGCAGAAATTTGGTCCATTTCAGAGAATATTTGTTGCATCCCAAACCTTTTTAAAAACGGAAAAGGGCTCTAGAATACGGAAAATATTTTGTTTTAAAATTTAAACAGTTAATTTTTTTATATGGATTTTGCAATTTATTTCTCCTTAAGTCCTTTAGTTTTGAAGATATTATCCATTCAAGGTGGAAAATAATGAAACGACATGAAAAATATGACTAAAATCATTTCACATCAGCTACCACGAGACTCAATATCAAAACCAAGTGCAATATTCGATGTCCAAAACCAAAACTGCTATGATTAGTGATGAGCAATATTAGTCTTGGTCTTGAGTCTTATTCTTGGTAATTTTTCGAGACCAAGGAGCTGATATCTTTGCAAGACCAATACCAAGACTGCTGTAGTCTTGGTCACAATGATAGTCAAGACCAAGACTTTTTTCATAGTTAATAAGTGTTTCACGCCCGTTTTGTGGATAAAATTATCCCTGAATTTTAAATTTGGCATCTTAAAAACCCAACTGCTTTAGAAAAATAAGGTTTCGAAATTTTGAATACTCAATAATCTCTAGAAATTCTTTCAAGACCAAGATCAAGGCCAAGACCAAGTCTTAATGACCACGATCAAGACCAAGACTGCAATAGAGAATGCACGGCAGTCTGAAAAAATTCCCCGGGAATCTTGATTCACGATAATCCCCAATATCAAACCCAAGACCAAGGCCAAGACTCATGTTTTAGACCAAGACTGCCATGATCTTGGTCTTGGTTTGCTCATCACTAGCTATGATTTTGGTCTTGGTTTTCTCATAACTAATGTTTATTAAAATCCAAAACTCAAAAGTGTCGTAACCATAAGCTATACCGTTCGGAATTTTGAGGTAATTTACTCCAATATGTATTAGTCTCTTTTCATTTTCGCCAGTGAAAACAAAAATAGCAAAGATTAATCAGACCTTATAATACGATTCAAAGATTTTTTCTTAAAATAATTTTTTTTCCCCGTAATTAAGTAATGGCCACCATCCTCAAAAATAAAGACCACCCACAAAATTAAACAACACAAAAAGGAAAAAAAAAACAAGAGCAACAACATCAATTATTAGCTGCAAATTGAAAGCAACTCATTTGTAAACATACATTAAACAACAACAACAACAACAATAAAAAATACTACAATAAATTTTTGGGGAAATTTTAAAGACATATGCAACAACAACAACAACAGCAACATTCATAATTAAACACCAGAAAAATAGAAATTAAAAAACGAAAAAAATAATTTATTTACACAAGAAAACACCTACTTCGACAAATTGTTTATCTATTTAGACGTTTCGTAAAGGAATTCATTTACCTACTACATTGAAATGCGGCGCAATTATTCCGAAACAGAACCAAATCTTCAGAATCAGCCAAAAAAAAAGAAGAGGGCTGCTTTTTCCTGCAGCCAACAGCAAACCGTTTCTCAATAAAAAACCATTCGGAATACAAGAAATGTAAACGAGATATACAAAACATAAAAAACAGAGTTCTTTACAATAAAAACAACATAACAATCATTATATTGGTCCATCATGAAAATGAAAGGAAATTTCTCTGAAACAACAAAAACAATAAAATTAAAAGTTTTTTAAGTTAAAGAAAACATGGACCTTTGCACAATTATTGTTATGTAAACAAATTGGGGGTCGTACGAGCGAAGAGTGCTTTCGCGTTGATGGCGTAGCAATTTTAAGTGAGTTGAAAGCATTTTTGAGATAGCATTCTGAGCGTTTCAAAAAAAAAAAAAAAAAACCCAAAACATAACAAAAATATAAGGATTTACAGCACTTAAAAATTCTTTGATGCACACATGTGCAACAGACAACTCTTTATGTACTATTAAGATGCATATGTATGTATGTACTTAATTGTGTAATGACATATTCATGACAAGGATCAATCCCTTCTCCTCAAAGCATTTATATCTCTCGTTGAAATCTTTGCAAGAAAAATGTTTATTAGTAGTAGATTATCATTTTCGAAAATTCATCCTACTTCGAAATATTTTTCACCGGTAAGTGACTTCTTTGTAGCGTAGAACACTTATCAGAACTTCAGCGTCAAAATTCACAAAAACCAAACTATATCGCGGCGAGCTGAACATGAGTTTGAGTCTTCAGAGAGTATATGGAGTGGTTGGGTAATCTAATGCGCTAGTTACACACTAAAAAAGAAAGTTTCAGTTTGATACTTTTGATTCCCTTTCGTATTGATTTATTCCAGAAAAGTTTTGAATTCATTCCAAAATAGCTTAAAGATAATACTTTTTTGGCATTGTTCTATATAAGAACTTTTTTGGTTTTAAAATTAAACTAAAATTTTTACTGTGTAGACATTTAAAGATTTTCTGTGAAATAAGACATATGCATTTACTTCAAGCTACAGTTATCTCCGTTAGCATACCAAGACAATAGCAGTCTTGTTCTTGAATACACAACAATCTATGGAAATTTTTTAAAGACCAAGACCAAGGCTTTTTTCTTAAGACTTAGACCAAAACTAAGCCTAAATGTAAAAGACCAAGACTGGTATGGTGTTTTACATTGAGTCTTGGCATTGGTTTTGATATTGAGTCTTGATCTTGGTCTTGAGCATTAAGCCTTAGTTTTGGTCTTGAAAATTTTTCCAAAGATTGTTGAGTATTGAAAATTTCCGAGCCTTATTTTTCCAAAGCAGTTGGGTCTTTGAGATTTCAAATTTTGCATTGAGAGATGATTTTATGCTTGAAAAGGTCGTGACACACCAACTAACTATAAATTAGCAAGATTGAAAACCTGCCCCGGTCTCGTTGATCATAGTGACTAAGACCAAAACCATAGCAGTCTTGACCTTAGCTTTGAAATCATATCAGCGTCTTGGTCTCGAAAAATTATGAAGACCAAGAATCATGACCAAGACTCATGACCAGGACTAATTTTGCTCATCAATAATATCCGTCAAGAACTCCACTTATATATTTGCTTACATAAACTGAAAACTGTCTTTTGCAAGGCCTTAGTCTCCAAAATCTGACTATATCTATTCAACTATTTTAGTGATGAGCTATGGTCTCGGTCTTTGTTTATGCCAGATGGCAACACTTTTTTTTATCATCTTAGATAACATTGCGCTGATGCCTAGATTTATAGATTTTTAGAATTTAAGTATTTTCAATGTTGGTGGTTAAAACCATAATTTTGCAACCTTATGTAATCAATTTAAAGCTAAGTAACCTCCAATTCACTTTTGCTGTGTACTCCATATTGGTAAGAATAACGCTCAATAAAATCCATTTTGAAACATAAACCATATTCTTTCAAACTTTTTCCGAGTTTGGAATTTCAGAGAACTAGGTACTTTATATCTTTTGGCTTCTCCCATCCAGAGTTCTAACGTTTTCACGTTTTCAGTCTTGATCTTGCAGATTGAGTTTTGGTCTTGTTTGTTATATTGAGTATTAACTTTGATCTTGGTCATTAAGTCTTGGTCTCGGTCTTGGTCTAGATAAAGTTTCTAGGGATTATTGAGTATTCAAAGTTTTTAAACCTTATTTTTTCAAAACAGTTGGGTTTTTAAGATGCCAAATTTTAAACTAAGGAATGATTTTATCCCCGAAACGGCCGTGAAACACCTATTAACTATAAATTACCAAGACTGAAAAGCAGTCTTGGCCTTGGATTGACGAAAAATTACCAAGAACAAGACACAAGACTATGACCAAATTTCCTTACCAAGCAAGAAAAACAGTTCAAACCATACTGTAAGTGCTGGTTCACACGACAAACTAAATTATCGGGCGATAGTGCAATTTATAGACAAGCGGAGGGACCGCTACTCGCCGCTTGCCTACAAAAAGTACTATCGCCCGACAATTTAGTTTGTCGTGTGAACCAGCACTAAGAGATGTCATCCGCTTACAGGGACTTTTGTCCGAGCAAAACTATGGTTTACAAGTGACATAACCTCTTAAAGCAAGATGACCGACGGCAATTACGGCCGACTGAGGTGGCCACATCAAAAATCTTTCAAATAGTTCAAAAATTAGTACTGGAAAATTCCCGACTAAAGAAGACACAAATAATAACTAAAATCTGTGCGAGATGGGTGCCGAGAATGCTCACGAAAACTCAAAACAAAATAAAAAATAAAAAAACAGCAAACGTCCAAACAGAGTTTTTGGACTACTGTAGTGAAGACAGAGATAGAGTATTGGCTCGAGTTGTTTTTGGGGACTAAAAAGTTTAAGGTGTCAAAATCGGCTGGGAAAAATATGGCGACAGTATTTTGGGACTCAGAAGGGATGCTGATCGAATACAAACGTAAAGGTGTCGTCATAACTGGAAAATACTACGCTTCAACCTTAGAGTGATTTATAAAATCCATCAGAGAAACAAGAAGAAGAAAGTTGACCAAAGGTGTTCTTCTTCTGCACGAGAAAGCACCTGTTTACCAGAGTCGTGCTGGTCGCCCTCCAGATATGTAACCGTCCAGTGGAAAAGGTACCTTATCTTCACAAAATGAAAAACCGTTTTTTTGCATTTTCTAAAAATACATACAATTTTGGATGAAATGACACCTCGATCACTGGAAAATTCTAAAAATTGATTGAGGTATATCGTCATTTTTTTTGTGTTTTTTTGTTTTTGAGAAACATCTTAAATTGAAATTAATTATAATTAATAATTATTTAAGGTCTACATTCAAAGGATAAAAAATTTTCAGTACGAACACAAAAAAAAAAGACATCAAAACAATTCAAAGAAGTTTTTGAAGTAAAAAAAAATACTTTCGAGTATCATATCAGGTTCTATGGCTGTGAGGGTATACATTTACGAACTTATTTAGCCACTTTAAATTATATGTCTCAAAAAAAAAAAAAAACGAATGGTCGGAATAGATCGGATAGCCATAGTTTTTCTAACCTTTAACTTTTTCCAAATATTCTCTTACTTTCCGTGTTATCATGCTTTGAAGAAAAAGTATTTTAACCCTCATACAAAGTCCTAAGCTACATTAGTATCATAAAGCCTATTTATAGCCAAAAAAAAAAAAAAAACGCTTGTAATGAATTCCGAAGTCTGGATCATTTTATTACCATCAGCTGGAAAAATGGGCGATATCAAGTCCCCAAATTTAACGCAATTCGACATACCTTTGCAAATATATCGTTAATAACTTCTGCTTCAATATCGATTACCGGATGTTAACTTCGGCGTGTGGTTCTCAAATCAATCGGATTCGAAATCGGCGAACTATAATTTCCCAAAAAAAAAAATTATCTTGATCTCACTCAAAAATCTTTTCTTATCATTGGTGTTATTTAATAGTTTTGTGCATAAACAAAAACAGAACTGAAATTCTTAATAATCTCGAGTAAAAATTTTGTGCCTTAGTTATTTCATTTAAGATTTATGCATATTGTCTCCATGCCCAGCACTCAAAGTCTTAGAATCTTAAATAGCAAATAATTTAAAAAAAAAAACAAATATTTTTCTTTTGAATTCATGTTAAATATTTATTTATTTTAATTATATTAAAAATCGCGCAAAATTCATTCAGTGTTCAAAATTTTACTTAATTTCAAATATAAATAGCATTTTTGCTTGCAGTATCCATTTCCGTTTTTCTAAATTTTAACCAAAATGTTTATTTCAAACAACACAATTTCCCAAATAACTACGCCCGCATATTCTTGGGAACTAAGGAAAGAGGCATCATCCTCATCAGATCAATTAACAAATTGCGTCAATTAAAATTTCACTTGAAAACCATTTAGTGCCTCTTTTAATGGTCTCGCGAAAAATACATGGCATAGTCAGAATTGCTGCTGCTGCTGGATGGTGCTAACTCGCATTTCTTGCTGTTGTTGTTTCGAACAACTTGTCGGTTACTAAAAATTTGTTTACAATTTAATACACCCAACTGCATTCGATGATGATTATGCGCCGCTCTATAGCCGCCACCTTCAATAAAATAAAAATCATAAAAAAAATTTATTTGTTTTTTTTTTTTTGTTTTGTTGGCTTATTTGCCTTTAGCGACGATAGACAAGAGACATTCGAACAAGAAAAAAAAAACACCAATGACAACAACAACATATGACAGTCTTCAAAATCTCGAAGAAAATCTTTATGCTTGTTGTTTTTGCTTCCATATTATTTGTATACTTTCGGGCTATTTGTTTACACAAAGCGAAAAAAATTGGTGAAAATTCCACGCGTTCATGCAAGAACTTCTTTCTACAGCAACTCCAATAAAATACTCCAAAGGCACCGTTGAGTTGTTCCTACAGTACATCATCATCATCAGCATCATCATCATTGCAGTCATCAGTTGAAGTACTTCGATTGCCAGTGAAATCGTGCATACATAATATAAATAAAATGTATGGTATGGTATATATTCTTTTGAGTGGAGAACGGAGTGTACAGTTGTTGCCACCGCACATGTATGTATCCATTACCAGAAGCACTCTTTCGTACTGTCTTTGTCATTAAATTGAAGGGTTGACTTGAAAATCCTGATTCTTATGTAGTATGCGCCTAAATATTATATTTTGTAAACAATGGGGGGTTTGTTCTACACAGAGAAGTCGCAGGAAAGAGCTGTCAGCGCCTTTTTAAAAATTATCCTTTATCATGAAATATTGTTTAAAAATTTAGCTCAGAGTTGTCATCTAACCTAATTGTTAAAGTAAATTTATTTGGTTAATATGTATTGTATGTTAATTATAGTATGTATTGTAAGTATGTATATATTAGAGAGGATCAAATTTTTTTTCCACTTACTTTCATTCAGTTTCGGATTCTACGTTAAAATCTAAGTTAAAAACTCCTTGGGGCCAAATATCTGGGGTGAATTTCGACTCAGCCAAAAATCGTTTGAAGTTTTGGGTTTTTTTCGCTGTTGCGCGATTGCCTTTGATAGTTTATAATATCCGAAGAACTTGTTGTATTGCTATGATTTTAGCACCGTTAGAAAGGTATTGTTACGTAATATCAACGTTTTGGCTAATTTATCCAAAAAAATTATCTGGCTTAAAAGTTATTACCAAAAGGTAAAAAAATATAAAAACTTCATACAAAATGTACCAAAAATTTCATAGTTTTTTAAAAAAAAAATGTACTTTTAAATTTTTTCATAGCGTATAAAAATAACTTTCTAGACAGGGTCTATTCATCCAGATGCGGTTAGTCATTTGAAAGTTATGACCTTTTGAACGAAGACAGATAAAAACTTCATACAAAGTATTTTAAAAATTTAATCCTCCTAGAAAAAAAACCGTTATTTTTTGAATTTTTTTTTATAGCTCATCAAAAGGCCTTTCCAATGCAGTTCTGTTCTTTAAGATACGGCTAGCCATTCCAAAGTTATGACATTTTGAATGAAAGCAGATGAGAACTGTAGAGTGAAAAAATATTTAAGACAAACTTGAACAAAAAAAAATTTTTTTTTTTTAATGAGTTCTAGTGTAGCAATTTCGATTAGCATTAATTAGTAGAAAAAAACCGCCAAAGGATTTTTTGAAGTTGGGTCACTAAGCGGCGCTATAGCAGTTTGATGTTCGAAAAATCGAGTATTATAGAAAAAACGCATTTTTGGGTTAAAAATTAAAATTTTTAATAAAATACGTTTTCACTATAATAATCGATTTTTCGAACATCAAACTGCTATAGCGCCACTTAATTACCCAACTTCGAAAAATCTTTTAGCAATTTTTTTTAATTACCAATTGAGGGTATTTTGTTCTTTTTCACAGTTTTCTTTAATCTTATCCAAAACTGTACAAGATATGCCATAATATTCGACAGGGAAAATAATCTTTGGAACATGGTGAAGTAATGTTTGGAAGACACAATAAACGAGAAATTCAGATTTCATATAAAAATTTTAATTTTTAATCCAAAAATACATTTTCTCTATAATACTTGATTTGTTAAACTTTGAGCCATTATAGCGCCGCTTAGTGGCCCAACTTCATAAAATCCTTTGGCGGTTTTTTCTACTAATTAATGCTAATCGAAAGTGCTACACTAGAACTCATTCAAAAAAATAAATTTTTTTTTGTTCAAGTTTGTCTTAAATATTTTTTCACTCTACAGTTCTCATCTGCTTTCATTCAAAATGTCATAACTTTGGAATGGCTAGCCGTATCTTAAAGAGCAGAACTGCATTGGAAAGGCCTTTTGATGAGCTATAGAAAAAAATTCAAAAAATAACGGTTTTTTTTCTAGGAGGATTAAATTTTTAAAATACTTTGTATGAAGTTTTTATCTGTCTTCGTTCAAAAGGTCATAACTTTGAAATGATTAACCGTATCTGGATGAAAAGACCCTGTCTAGATAGTTCTTTTTATACGCTATGAAAAAATTTAAAGTAAATTTTTTTTTAAAAAAAAGATGAAATTTTTGGTACATTTTGTATGAAGTTTTTATATTTTTTTACTCAAAAGGTCATAACTTTTAAACCAGATAATTTTTTTGGATAAATTAGCCAAAACGTTGATATTACGTAACAATACCTTTCCAACTGTGCTAAAATCATAGCAATACAATAAGTTGTTCGGAAATTATAAACTATCAAAGGCAATCGCGCAACAGCGAAAAAAACCCAAAACTTCAAACGATTTTTGGCTGAGTCGAAATTCACCCCAGATATGTGGCCCCAAGGAGTTTTTAACTTAGATTTTAACGTAGAATCCGAAACTGAATGAAAGTAAGTGGAAAAATTTGGTTCGGAACAAATTGATCCTCTCTAGTATATATGTATTTCCTGTAAGAGAGAGTTAGTTCTTGGGGAAAAGTATTGGAAGTTTTTGAGTGGAATCATCTGGTAAAGATCATTGGAGAATGAAACTCAAGTTGTAGAGAGAAGTTAAAGATAAGAAAGGAACGCATACAGAGTTAAAGACCAAAATTAAAAGTTAATTTTGAAAATGATTCAATGCAGTTGTCAATACTAAAACTCCGAATGTAATATACGGTGTATTAAATAAGGTTACATAAGGTTACAAAGCTTCCGGGATGCGATAGAAGAGACCTAGACAAAAAAAAAAATTGCACCTGGTTGGTAGACCGGGTCGTAATTTAGATTCATCCTGAATCTGACTCAAAAGATTGAATAACCCTTAAAAACGATATCTGCATCATTTTTCATTTCATTCTAAGAAAATCCAATGGAGCACTTTTGTTTCTACAAAAGGTCTAAGTCATATCATTTTTTTTTTCATTATGAAATGGATACCAAAGAGTGCTTAAGAAATAAATATTGTGTTCTTAAAAAAATTTTAGCGTTTAAAAATTATGTTTTTTATACCCTACACGCAGGGTATATTCACTTTGTCCTTTCGTTTGTAACGCAGAAAAGGAGGCGTGGCAGATATGGAAAAGTATATATATTCTTGATCAGCGTCACCTCCTGAGTCGTTATAGCCATGTCCGTCTGTCTGGCTGGGTGGCTGGCTGGCTGGGTGTGTGGCTGGGTGGCTGGATGTGTGGAAATAAATTTTTTGGGAAAACTAAGCAAGATAATTCAATGAAATTTGATACACAGCCTCCGTCGTCAAAGTTAGCTCGGGGGATTGAAAATGAGCGAAATCACTTGACGGACACGCCTACCGCCCATACAAAAAATATATTCAATATGCAATTTTAGGAGTATTTTTCACGACAATGCAACCAAAATACACATAAATACTAGAAATTGTAAGCGCAAGCTCTGAAAAAAAACTGAGCGAACTCGGACAAAAGGGCGTGGCACCTCCAATATAAGCAAAAGCTTCAAAACGCTATACTGAAAGCGATTTTTGAGATAATCGAACTAGATTTGACTCAGAAACTAGAAACTATAAAATCAGACAAGAGGGCGTGGCTCCTCCCATATAAGCAAAAGCTTCAACACGCTATTCTGAAAACATTTTTTCAGATAATCCAACCAAATTTCACTTAAATACTAAGAACTATAAATACAAACTCTGAGAAAAAACTGGGTGCATTCGGAGGGCGTGGCACCTCCCATATTAGCAAAATTTTCAAAATACTGCTGTGTAGGGTATTTAATGTTTGGCCAGGCCAAAGGTAAAACCCTCACTAGTTTTTTTTTGGAGTATAGATAGTATTCGGTTCCAAAATCGATTTTTTTACGTTTTTCAATAACGAGGTCGGAAAAACGATTCTATACTCAAAAGCAAAGGAACTTACGAAAAAAGTGTGTAGAGCAAAAAATACTTGGAATTGTCCAAAGAATAAGTGTGAATATTATCTTTAACACCATAAAAAATTTAGGTTGTCCCGGCCGATTTTTTTCTGCCGACATTTTTCGGTTTTCTAATACCTACAATTTCGATTGGAAAAACAGATTTTACTCAAAACCAAGGCGTCTTAAGAAAAAAGTGTGTAAGGCAAAAAATGCTTGGCATTGTCCAAGAAATACGTGTGAATTTTTTTCGGAATTTTTTTGGGCGATTTAAAATTTTCCAAAAAATGATAAAAAAAAAAATTCTGAAAAAACTCACACGTATTTCCTGGATGATGCTTAGCATTTTTGCTCATACACTTTTTTCGTAAGACGCCTTGATTTTGAGTAAAATCTGTTTTTCCAATAGAAATTGTAGGCATTAGAAAACCGAGAAATATCGGCAGAAAAAAAAAATGGGCCGGAACATCTTAGGTAAAAAATATGAAACAGTTGTTAGTTTTGAGTTAAAGAAGCGCCAGACAAAATAATTTTTCGAGTTCAGCAAAATTTTATTTAAACTGCTGGTTTCAGCACCATGTAGGGCGACTTAAGAAATTTTTTTTTTTTAAACAAGTCAGAAAATCAGTTTTTCCCAATAACTCCCCAGGGATACATACATTTTTGACTCTCCCCCCTGGTGTACTTTTTGTTAGTCTAGGCCTTCTCCATCACCTTCCAGAAGCTTCATAAACTTTTCGTTTACACCCTATATAACGATTACACTCATTTTTTTCCCAGGTTTCCTTGGTTTTCCGCTCTTATTTTTTCTTCTTTGTAATCGAAAATGCTTTTATTTCGATGTTTATTTTACAGCAAAAAACTCATAAAATAATTTTTGTGAGTTTTGCAATAATTTTTCATTCCATTTTGTTAATTGCAATTAATTTCCGCTGTCAATTACTGCACCATTTCATATAAACAAATGATGAATACGAAAATTGTTTAAAATGTTTAGTCGCCTTTTAAGCAGCTTTTAAGAGCACAATAATGCGTATTTTCACTTGAAGCGTAAACATATCGAGTTTTGTTTTCAAACAATTTTGCATTTAATGCATGGAGTTCAAAGATTCGTTTATGTACGAAGTATAATTTTTAATCTTTAAAATCATTCCCGAAATTGCAGTGCATGAACTGATAATGGAAGATCGCTATGTGGCATATTGTGAGATAGAGGCATCTTTACACATTAGTTCCACTCCAATACATTCGCTTTTGCATGAACACTTAGTTGTAAAAAACGTTTGTTCTCGTTGGAAACCCCATAATTTATCAATCGCTCAAAAAAAAGACGTGTATAAGATCGTGACAGGTGACGAAACATGGATATATGCGTGTGAGCTGGAAACAAAACAGCAATCGACCGTGTGGGTATTCCAAGACGAGCTAAATCCAACAAAAATTGTTTGTGGAAAAAGCACAGCAAAGCAAATGGTCGCCTGTTTCTTCGGCCGAATGGATCATGCGGCCACTGTTCCGCTTGAACAACGTAGGAAGGTCAATTCTGAGTGGTACACGACCATTTGTTTGCCGGATGTCTTCGGAGAAATTTGTTAAATCAACCCCCGAAGACGAATCATTCTCCATCATGACAATGCGAGCTCTTACACATCTCGTGAAACAGGTGAATTTTTGAGCAGTCAAAACATCGAATTAATGACTCATCCTCCGTACAGTCCTGATTTGGCAGCCAATGACTTCTTGTTCTCGAACATCAAAGAAAAACTGCGTGGTCAACGATTGACGAGCGCCGAAGAAGCAGTTGAAGCGTTCAAAAACCATGTATTGGAGCTGTTTCAAGAGGAATGGGAAAACTGCTATGACAAATGGTTTGAACGAATGCAAAAGTGTATTGATTATCAAGGGAAATATTTTGAAAAACAATAAAGCCATTTTCAATTAAAAATGTTTGTTATTATTTGGTATTCCCGAAATATAAGTAGTGCCCTACGTATCTATGTGGTGCCGATGAAGGAGTTTTGAGTTTTGTGGTTTAGGCCACTGTTGCACATGTTGGTCTAATTACACTCTACAACAGTCAAAAAACACCAAGAGTTTTGAAAAGTATTTTTAGTGAAAAAAAAAATATTTCACCTAATGGCGCTTAAAAATCATTTAATACAAAAATTGGATTTTTAACGAGATTGTTTAAGTTTTAAGGGGTCAACAAAGTGAAATTTTTCATAGAATATTTTTCTAGAATTCTTTAACGCATTATAGCCCATTTTTTAAAAGAAAAAAATAAAACCTCAATAAGACCCTTAAACAGTATATAACGGATTAAAATGTTCCAAGAACTGGGGTTCCAACTGAACGCATTTCGTGTAGTATCACTTCTATGCCAAAAGTAAGTTCCAACCATCTGTATTTTCTTTGCCGGATTCCTTTATTAAAAGGTTTTTAATCTGTATCTTGCCATTGCCTAGTGATTGAAATTTTTCTGGAATAAAAAATACTCAAAATTAAACGCAGACATCTGTTGACAAACCTTTGACTGACAGAAAAATTTTCGACTTATGCATTGCCGTACCAACTTTCGAGAGTCTTCATCTAGATTAGTGATGAGCAAACCATAGCAGCCTTGGTCTTGGTCTTGATCTTGTACAGTGAGTCTTGGTCTTGGTTTAGATATTGTGTCTTGATCTTGGGTCTTGGTCTTGATCTTGGTCATTAAGTCTTGAACTCGGTCTTGGTCTTGGTCTTAAAAAAATTTCTAAAAAATTTTTAAGGTTTCAAATTTCGAATTGAGATATGTTTTTTATGCTCGAAAGGGGGGCGTGACACACCTATAAACTACAAATTTGCAAGACTAAAAAGCAGTTTTGGTCTTGATGATCACTGTGACCAAGACCATAGTAGTCTTGGTCTTGCAATTATATCAGCATCTTGGTCTTGGTCTCGTAAAATTACCAAGACCAAGAATCAAGACCAAGACTAATTTTGCTCATCACTAGTCCAGATCATTAAATTTACCTTGCATATCGCGGTAGTTGTGAGTCTACAAAACTATGTCGTCTGCGTGTGAAAGTTCTCCAAGTTTGTTACTTAAACGTCAATCAATACCAACTGGCTTCTTGCTAATGTTTCCTAAGACAAGATTTGAGGCAGTACTAGAAAGCAAAGGTGAAAGGACACACACTTGCTTGACGCCTCTTTGAGTTCTAAATGAATCAGGCACCATCCCTTCATGCAAAACTCTACTCGTGCTACCTCAAAGCTATTTTTAATTAGTCTTATAATTTTACCAGAGATTACTCTGGCTTCCAGTGCAAACTAGATAAACTCGAGGCTAATGGCACCAAAAGCCATTTTTGAAGTCAATAAATACCAAATATAGCAGAGATGTTATCCCAATTTATTGTTCGATAATTGAAAATGTATTGAATTAAATTGAATTGAATTGAATTGAATTGAATTGAATTGAATTGAATTGAATTGAGTTGAATTGAATTGAATTGAATTGAATTGAATTGAATCGAATTGAAATATGCGGACAGTGATGGTATGATCCACACACATTATCTCTAGTTAGTGGTTAGTGTTTATAAGGGTGTTAAGATGTTCTGAAATTCTGCCTAAAATCAACTGGTTGAATATTTAGATTGGAGACAGTGTTAATCTAATACCCACAAATAAATCTGTATAAACCTTTTCAAAGGTCAATAGGCTTTTTTAAACCAGAGCTACAACACTTTTAGAACTGCAAAGAGAAAAAGTTTAACAAAAATAGATAGATTTTTTGAAGAGTTTTATAAAGTTTACATGCTATATAAGTCAAAGTTATATCCAGAGTATAAGTGATATTTTTAATTTAATATAGCTTCTCCGAAGATGTTGTTATGCTGAATACTTAGATACTAACAAAACCGTAGCAAGACAATTTTAACACAAATGAGGATAAAGGTCTTTTAAACCCACAAAACTATAATTAAATAGAGTTTCACAGTTGAATTAACCGATAATGTACAAAGCTGGCTTGAAGGAAAAAAAGCGTTCCCCGATTCCACCAAAAACTAAGTACGTACTTCGTTTCTTTAGACCATGTATAATCAAAATATAACATTGAAAAAATCGCACATCATGGTCCCAGCGTTTTTCTATATCTTTAGGTCCAAAAAACACTGTTCTTTGTTATATTTGAGATTATATAAAAAGACAAGGTATTTTCTTAACATAAAACTTGATATATCCGTAGTTGTTAAAAGCACTAGTCTTTTTCTTTAAAACCTAATTAAAATTATTTCGATACCTTGAAATATTGAAAAAATGTGTTTTTTTTCACTTTTTTAAACAATTCAACATAACATAAAGATCTTTTATATTGAATTGATTTTAACCATTCGTCTAGTATTATTATTAAATTTCTTGAAGTTGAAAAAGAAATCAACTTAACTTTAGGATGGTGGCGAAATATTTAATGAAATTCGTTTTATTTGAAAAGGAGCTATTGACTTGTTATCAAATTGAGCAATTTACAGAAGTGAAAAAAAGAAAAGAAGATAGAGAAAAAAACATAAAAAAAATCTTTGAAAGAAAATCAGGCACGTAGTCAGAAATATTTTTCAGTGGGAGAAATCATAAAAGAAAAATATACAGTTTATTAGACACTAAATAAAAAGCAAAATGGCGCTGAATCCGAATCCATGCCATGCTCATAATTGCTCATAGAGCTACAAGATATCCTGGCTTAAAAATGTAAAAAGCGCCGTTTTCAGGCTAATGATGCAGTTCCACCGTTTTCAGGCTAATGATGCAATTCCAAGAAAAGGTGTAATTACATTTTTTTAATGGCATAAGAAAGCCATAATCTTCTTGTTAAACTATACCTTTAAATTTTTCTGATTGGACTCTTACTTTCTGAGTTATATACTTTTGAAGTAAAAGTGAATAAGTGCTCTTTTTGTCCATAAATCGGTATTTTACTAAAAATGTAGTGTAGCCTTTTGTATGGGAGTCGAGGTGAATTTACTTCAAAGGATGATATCTCAGAGAGTTAGAGTCGAATTAAAAAAGTTTGAAGCTATAGTTTGATAAGAAAGATTATAGCTTTCCGATACCATTACAGAAATGGTATTACACCTTTTCTTAGAACAAGGACATGCAAGGATGCATTTAATGTGTTTATCTTCTTAACCGACAATACGTCTAGTCAAAAGTTCATACCATTTTTTTTATTTTTATTTTTGAATTTATTCTGAAAATTGCAACAAGGATACTTTTCCTGATTGTTTTTTTTTTTTATAAAAAAAAAAATAAAGATATCAATTACTTCAGCGGTATACATAGCGATGCATTGAAATTTAACATAATTTAAACTACAATTTTATATTCAACGATATATGCATACTAAGAAGAAGCACGCAGACTCGTTAGAATTTATAAAATTTCGAAGAAGAGATTTGTACCCCAGTGTTCCCCGCTGACTAAGCACCCTTTAAGAAGAAGATTTGTAAATTATAATGACTACACGAAACGCTGCTTTGGATTTGTTATTGCTGTAACCACAGCTAGAAAAAACCAGCACAACCCAAAAACCACCCAAAGCCAGTGACACTTTCAATACAGCAACAGGAATAACCCCATGTACCCTCGTAATAAACCAAAAGCAATTTTCAATTTCCTTTTTGATGAAGCACATTGCAAGAGCAAATTATATAGCACCAGCAGCAGAAGCAGCAGCAGTTTCGAAGAATTTGAAAAATTTTGCACGTTCTTGATTGGCCTTCTTATGTGTGAGACTTGGGATTTTCAGTTTTCTTCTTTTTTTTTTTTTTTTTTGCTTCTGCTGCTCATCTAAAGAAAAATTCAAGAAATTGTGAGGGTTTTCTTTTCGCATTTTTTTATTTTTTTTTTTATTTTTCTACTACAGTTAAATAAGCGTGTGCAAATGAATGGCTATTATCCTTTTGTGAAGTGAATGCAATTGAAGAGAATTTTTAACGAGCTCGAGGACAGTGACAGTGTTATAAAGGACATGCTTGAACAGTATAAGAAGAAAATTACACCTAAACGTTTGATGGTGGCAGAAGAGAAGACGCTAAAGTTGAATTGATGATTCGGGTCAATCAAGAAAGAATTTAAGCAGAAAATTGCCAAAGAAAAGAAAAGCACCAATTACATTTAAACGATAAAAGAGCATAATGAAGATATGTAATTGCGCGCATAGAGGAGTGTTGATGAAAAGGACATTTTCAAGAGTTTCACAAAAAAAAAAAATATTCAAATTATTTTAAGGTGCATGGCAATTTCCATAGATAATTTCATAATTAAAAAATTTTTTCGCAAAACAAATGCGGTGTTAGAAATGGGGACTTATTTTATAATATTTTCCATCAAAAAAAAGTCACCTCGACTACGAGAAAATTCATAAATATTCATTATGTGATATAGAATTTTGAAATTGCTAAGTAAAAGTTCAAGTTAGTAGATACTAGGGTAGTTTGATAAGTCCGAAAATTATTGTATAAAAAATATTTTTTATTTTTTTTTTTCAGCATCCATTAAGCTCGATAAATTTAGTCCAGCGTTTTTCCAATTTTTTTATTCATTATTCCTGTCTATTGACAGAAGCAGTGTTGGGATAAAGTTACTTCGCCGAAAATTCAAAAAGTCTCGAACTAATCAAACTGCCCTCGTATTCAAGTTCAAAGTCCGAAAAGTTCCATTATTTTGAAGAGGTGAGGATTGGTAAAATTCTTTTGACGGCTATGCCTAATTTAATAACCGACATTAAGTGAAAATGTATCCTAATTGCCTCAAACTTAAATTTTGTCATAGAAAATAAGGTCCATTTTCCTGGTGAATATTACATATTATGAAATACTTAGTTGCAATTATTTTTAACCATAATTTAGTAAATCATTTTCTTTTTTAACTTCAATCCAATTTACTTTATATTTTATACGCATAAATAAAAATTCTCTAAAACTCATTTCATTATTATCCCACTACGTTGAAAGATTTGTTATTTTTAAAATGCTTTTCCAAACAACCAAACGGCCTACAGACCAATAAACAAAATCGTTACCATGGGATCAACAGAACAACACAATGTGACGCTAAATGAGGAGCAACAAACTACACACGAAATCAAAATGTTGTTGGAAAATAGCGTAAAAAATATTGTATTTGTGAAAAATCACAAAAAAAAATTTTAAAAAATCAGCAAGAAAAATGCATGATACGTCGTAGTACATGGCGAAGCCAGAAAGGGGACAATAAAATTTCGTTGATTCATTTAGTATCGGGAGAAGAATAATAAGCATTACTACAGAGTAATGGGCAATAAAATCAAGTTTTGACCGGAAAATTTGCTAAAAATCACAAAGAGAAAAATAAAGCGAACAATTTGATTGCCAACAATTTAAAGATTTATGGCCAAATTTAAGCAAATAATTTATGGCTAAGAGTTGTTGTTGAAAGTAGGATAAGATTTAAGCGAAAAAAATTTGTGTGAATTTTTTCTATTTTATTTAGAAATTTAAATATTTTTTAAGAAATAGTGGAAATAACAATTAATTGTCCACGCAAAAGTAAACCTGATCAAATATTTTGTGTTCACATATGTGAGTTATTGGTGCCTACTCGTAGAAAGGAAAAAGTTATCAAAATCCTGTAGACTCAAAAAACAACTGTCGAAATACTCGAGAACACATACAGATTAAGAAAAAAAAGGTGGAAAGAAATCAAACTTCAAAATTCGGGAAAAAACGCATTTGTTATAAATTGGCTCAACCTTTATAAAAAAAAAGACTCAACAAACCAAAACAAGAAAAGACATTTGCGATGTATTTGACAATAGTGAATTCGTATCCAAGCGCGGTTTACGGATATCGTAACCTAAAAGTTTTAAAAATTTTTTGGACATTTTCGAGATTATGCAACAAGGCAAGATAATTTTTAGCCATTTAACCCGACAGAGGTTGAAAATGCCAGCATTTTTCCTTAAAATTCAATTCAAATTATATTGATATCTCTTTTGGTCTCCAAAATATCTTATTCAGAAATGTTCTAAAAATGCAAAGTTACGGTATTTGGCTCCAAATGTAGCTACTTATATACTGGAAGAACGAATGTAAAATAGTCTTCAATAATTTTCCTTTCCAAAGTTTTTAGAATAATTGCCTACACTTATGACATATGTACCCATCATGATTCAATAAACATCTACAATATAAGTACATAATTGCTCATCCACAGTGAGCGCTCAAACCGGGGCTGAGCCCAACGTAGATTTTCATGCATAAATCTGAATTTTGGTTGGCCATAGGGAAGCAAAAATCAAAGCTGAATTCCGCTTTGAGTTTTTATTTTATTTGTATTCTTTTGTTTGTATTTTCAGTTTTCCGAATCATTTGAAGTTGTTTCTATTGTGGTAGCTTTTATTTTTGATGGTGCTATCAGGTCGAGAAAAAATTTTGGAAATCAATAGTTCAATATCCATTTTACTATATTTTTTAATATTAAAACAATTACAATAAAAAAATTTTAATCCATTTCAGAACAAACTAGTAAGGGGGTAACTTTTGGCCTGGCCAAAAAATAAATACCCTACACAGCTGTATTTTGAAAATTTTGCTTACATGGGAGGTACCGCGCCCTTTTGTCCGAGTTCACCCAGTTTTTGTTCAGAGCTTGCATTTATAGTTTTTAGTGTCTGAGTGAAGTTTGGTTGGATTATATAAAAAAAACGTTTTCAGTATAGCGTTTTGAAACTTTTGCTTATATGGGAGGTGCCACGCCCCCTTTTCCGATTTCACCCAATTTTTTGCTGAGAGCTTTCATTTATAATTTATAGTGTCTGAGTCAAATTTGGTTCGAATATCTCGAAAAACGCTTTCTGTACAGCGACTTTAAGCTTTTGCTTACATGGGAGGTGCCACTCCCTCTTGTTTGAATTCGCTTTGTTTTTTCTCAGAGCTTGCGCTTTGTAGTATTTATGTGCATTTTGGTTGCATTGTCGTGAAAAATACTCCTAAAATTGCAATTTGAGTATATTTTTTGTATGGGCGGTGGGCGTGTCCGTTGACCGATTTTGCTCAATTTCAATCCTCCGAGCTAACTTTGTCGACGGAGGCAGTGTACGAAATTTCATTGAATTATCTTGCTCAGTTTTCCCAAAAAGTGTATTACAACACACAGCCAGCCACCCAGCCAGCCAGCCACCCAGCCAGACAGACGGACATGGCTATATCGACTCAGGAGGTGGCGCTGATCAAGAATATATATACTTTTCTATATCTGACACTCCTCCTTCTCTGCGTAACAAACGGAAGGACAAAGTGAATATACCCTGGGTGTAGGGTATAACTAGTTAGAGTGTAACGTTTGGCCTGGTTGAATATTAAATACCATGCACTGAAGTATTTAGAAAATTTTGTTTAATAGCGGTGCCACGCCTTCATGTTCGACTATTCAATGTTAACATACATATATGCGAAATTTTGGCACATTACCTCAAATAACGCTTGCATTTCAGCATTTTGAAAACTTTGAGTGTATGGGCGGGGCCACGCCCTCTTGTCTAAATCAACCAAGTTATAAATTAGAGTTTGTGTATACTATCCTTAGTATTTGTGTATAAATTGGTTGGGTTATCTCAAATAACCCTTTCAGATAAGCATTTTGAAACTTTTACTTATATCGTAGGTGCCACGCCCTCTAGTCCAAATTCACCCAGTTTTTGTCTAGAGGTTGCGGACACTATCCCTAGTATTTATCTATATATTTTGATTGAGTTATCGCGAATAATGCTCATAAAAATGCGTTTTGAATATATTTTTGTATGAGTGGTGTTTCTGTGTTTCGAATTTCATCGAAGTGTCTTGCTTAGTTTTCCCGTAAAAAATCTTTCACATACGGACAGCCTGCCAGTCAGACAGAATTACATGGCTATGTCGTCTCAGGAGATGACGCTGATCAAGAATATATATACTAGCGCGTAAAGTGGAGCGGAGCGCAAAGCTGATCAATGCGTAGAAAATTAGTTTCATATATTTTCATACCTACTAAAAAAAAAACCTAATGTTACAGTGAGTGCCGAGCACAAAGCAGATTGATGCGCGAAATTTGGTTTGAAAAGTTTTTGCGCGATGATTAATGTAATTTTTTTTATACCCTACACCCAAAGTAAGTATATTCACTTTATCCTTCCGTTTGTAACGCTGAGAAGAAGGCATGGCAGGTATGGAAAAGTATATATTAGGCATGTGCTTATTTTACGATTCTCTGATTTTCGTTGATGCCGCCCCCTGAAATCCTTCTAATGGTCATAAAAACAAATACTATGAAGTTTCACGGCGATCGGATAACGATAACCATACTTATGTATTTAGTAGTATAGCATTTTGCGGCATTTTTGCTAATGTCGATAAAAGAAAAATTCATAGAATTCGTATTTATAAAGCAATTATAGCTTGTTAGAAAGGTATTTCAATTTGCTATAAGATAAAATTTTGCTTTGACTAATTTAATTCAGTTTAAAAAAAATTTTCATTATTTTTTGCCTGAAACCTCAACTTGACCTTGACCTCTCTTGCGAGCCGGGTTAACGTTATCCGATCGCTGTGAAACTTCATAGTATTTGTTTTTATGACCATTAGAAGGATTTCAGGGGGCGGCATCAACGAAAATCAGAAAATCGTAAAATAAGCACATGCCTAATATATACTTTTCCATACCTGCCATGCCTTCTTCTCAGCGTTACAAACGGAAGGATAAAGTGAATATACTTACTTTGGGTGTAGGGTATAAAAAAAATTACATTAATCATCGCGCAAAAACTTTTCAAACCAAATTTCGCGCATCAATCTGCTTTGTGCTCGGCACTCACTGTAACATTAGGTTTTTTTTTTAGTAGGTATGAAAATATATGAAACTAATTTTCTACGCATTGATCAGCTTTGCGCTCCGCTCCACTTTACGCGCTCACTGTAGGCGAGCACTTAGGACCATCCGCATAAGCCTCGTTAAATTTCCTTAAATCGGATGGTACATTTGTCAAACCAATTTTTTAATTTGAGGTCGGAAAAAAATACTCTTCTGTGTAACACACGCGTTACTCGCTTGCGTTACGTTGCATATGATGTGCGCGCTACCCGCGCTGCTCTTTATCTACTGGAGCCTTCAAACGGAAAAATATTTTTTTCTGACCTCAACCAAAAAAATTGGTATGACAAATGCACAATCAGATTAAAGGAAATTTAATGAGAATTTCAAAAAAAATTGTAAAAGGGTATGTTAATGGGACTCTTTTCATACTAAAATGACCACCAAATTCAAAAAATGGAGGAAATAAATTAAAATATCAACTTTAAAGGTCCAGAACTTTGCGAAATCCTTTTAAACCATATAAACCGTATACATAATCTGAAAGCTCTTACAATTAGCTAAAACCTCGCTGTAAAAATATTTTCTCTTTAACGTTAGGGTGTTCCAAGAAAATTTTTTTTCTGAAACAACTCAGAAAATCAGTTTTACAGGCGCACATTTTAGATCCCCCTCCAGGTGCAATTTTTTGTTAGTCTAGGCCTCCTCTATCACCCCCCAAAAGCTTCGTAACCTTGTGCAATACACCCTGTATAAAGTTTCAAAGCTCTATAAAATGTGCAAAAAAATCCAAATTTGATGTTTTCCTTCTTTCTGTGGGGCTCCCCAATACAACAATCTACTATATTGATGTTTCAACATAAATCATATAAATTTTTTCTTTCAAATTTAAGTTATTCTTATTAATTTAATTTAAGTGCTCTTATAATTTTATTATTTTGGATTTTCCACTTAGTATTCCACTTAGTAATATAAGTTTCAAAATTAAAAAAAAAACCATGCATAAAATGTTGCTAAGAAGAAGTTGATATATGCACGTATGTATGTCTGAACAATCCATTGACCTTGACCCGAAAACACTTAAGCTTATTAAAAATCTAAAGCAAATGCCAATTTAAGTGCTTGAAATTATGAAAGAAAAAATTTTTTTTTAAATTTCATAATTGCAATTAAAGATTTCAAAGCAGCTTTAAGTAGCTTAAATGTATTAATATGTGGTACGAGTAAATCAGCCATAAGTGCATTGCAAAATTTATACCTCGAACTGTTTGTTTTTCCATTTATCTTATGGAAATTGCATATTTTGAATTTCCAACAAAAATTTTTTTTTGTCCTAATCTTGAAGTAACATCTGCATATTGCACTTTTGCATCACGCCTCATATCAATGCAATTAATCTTTACAATAAATCCTACAATTTTCGATATTCGAACTGTTGTGTGTAGTACCTACTCCTTTATTGCATATGAAGTGAAATTTTCATATTTGACTGAAGTGTTTTGTTCTAATTCATGGTTGCTTCATCTGTCCGTCTATCGGTCTATCAGTTCATTCATCATCCATGTGCACTAACGTCTCTGATTGTCTGTGTGGTAATAAATTTTGTTCGTCGAATAGCGTAATTGTGGGCCATTTGTTCGAGTAATTGGAAAAAATAGATTTTTGAATACAAAAAATCAGAAATGTACGCTCACTAAATATGTATGACCATCATAACAATGATAATTGAAAAAATTAAAAACTCAAACGAATCGAAATGGAATATATACTAAAGTTGGCTTTCGGTAATGTTGGGGTACTTAGTGCGATTTCATGGTTTTTTGCAATTGTTGCTTTTAAAAGCCAATCGCAAAATCATTTGAACTCAAGTATGTACTTACAATTAGAAGCAATACTTTTTTTACAACTTGGAATTTCTTCTGAAAGCTTTTATTATAAGTCGCATGTATATAACTATGAAGTATTTAAGATAAAATTTACAATTTGAAAACAACTGATTTTATTTGATTTACTCGAAAACTACTACCAATTATGTCAAGTTAATAACTCAAAAATTTCCATTATTTCTTAGCTCCTGCTGATTTGATAAATAAACAAATTATTTTTGTTGTGTAACATGAAACTCGAATCATTGTATGTTTACAATTCGGGAGGTCCAAATTAGCCACCGATCTAGCCACCATATATACAAATAAAAGGGAAACTACTTGAAAAAGACGCCTAAATTATATTGTAACCTTAACATACGTGTGCCATGGTGTTTGTTTACAAACAACACCAAGACGACTCCTGAATGATGTCGCGACAAAACACTAAAAGTGTCATGAATCTCACCGAAGCATTAAATATCACTGATCATCCTCGACATTCATTCATTAGGCATAGATCTTTTGTGGTACTTGAGATTGTCGTCACAACATGTAGGGCATTTGAGGACATGCACAGTAGGCGCTAGAATATTAAACCAAACCCTTGAGAGTAACCATTAATTGTTTTCTTTTTTCATCTGCATTAATGCATATAAACAGAATATTCTGCAGGCGATCATCATCAGCAATATTGATAATTTTGGGTCAGACGCTTTCTGGCAGTTTAAAGCACTTTTCGCAGACAATATTAAGTACGTGGATGTAAGTACTTGAGTGCAAAAATATGTTCTAATGTTGCTAAATGGATTTAAAAACAAATGGCAACTTGTGTGGTCAGAAAAGAGAATATACAATGTGTTTCAGTCATATAAAATAACATGTGTGCAAACTCTCGGGCATTAGTTTTTACGGTGGTAAGCTTAAAGCAAAATTTCATGCAAAACTTAGCAAAACTCCTCCATATGCTTTAGAAATGAATTCAAAAAATTTTTTAAATTGTGTTTCCCAAAATACGTCATCTTCAATTTTTTTATTTTGTGATAAAAAAAGCTGTAAGTGTTACTTACATGTACTCCAATTTTTGAAGTGGGATCACCAGTGGTTCTCCAGAAAAACAATAAAATGTAACATCTTCCGAATTTTTTCAGCAAGGGAATGTATCCGGGTATGAGACGGGTTTTGCTTATGAGCCATAACTTTTTACTGGCCAAACCGTTTCAGGTGTCTTGTATATCGTTCAAAAGGCAAGAAATGCACACAACTTTGAAGGACGTAAAAAGTTATTTCATCACATTCAAAAGTTATGGCCAATTTTCTAAGTACTTTTTTTTTAGCAATTCAAATTTTGTATCCGGGTATGAGACACCTAGAAAAATGCAATGAAAATTAGAAAATATGGAATAAAAACCCCATGACTGTGTATTAGCACAAACTTTTATTAATTTTTCGTTACATTAATATTGATATTTGATAGTTGCACTAGATTCTTTGTATCCGGGTATGAGACACCTTTAAAAATGCAATTTAAATTAGAAAATACGAAATAGAAACACCATAACTGTATGTAAACACATATATCACGATTTGGGTTCGAAAAAAAAGTGTCTTATACCCGGATACATGACACTTTTTAAGAAAAGCTTAAAAGTAATGTTTTAACCATTTATATTTGCAAAAACCCAAATCGTATCACAAAGTAGATATCAAACACTAAACGCTAACGCATGACACTTCCCATTTCCAGTTGATTAAATCCAAAATATAACACTTTGTAACAGATCATAAAAATTTTTTTACAGTAGAGTTGCGACCTGAGCTGTATAACTTAAATAAGCAATGGATCTTTTCACTTCGGTGTTGGCTTAAAAACTTGGTCATAGTAAGAGGATAGTTCGACAGTAGTCAGATTGGCAATATTAGTTTTGCATCATAGAAAAAATCGACTGTCTCATACTCGGAGGTGTCTCATATCCGCATACATTCCCCTACAATTTTTTGAATTTGAACTTTCTAGCTTAACGAAAATTTGTTTTTACTTAAGAAGAATTTTCAATTTAGAAAAAATGTTGAAACATTATGAAATACAATCCTGTCGGAAATCGATCTACTTCAAAGCTATACACAAACTAGTTTCAACCTAAGACTAGTTCGCAAGTAACTCGTTTCACAAACGATAAAATATTGATTTTTACATAGGGTTGTCATTGGAGCAAGCCGATTGTCCTGCTCTTCGTTAGGTATAACAAGTTACAAACTAATCTTTTGTATCAATTATCCTACGATACATTTCGAGTAACTAGTTACAAAGTAACCCTAGAAAAGAATTTGTGTCAAATGTTTTGGGAGACATTTGCTTCGACTAATTTCATACCGTTTGCTGGAAGTAAGATTGTATCAATTGCCACGCGATGAATTTGTTTAGATTACTTTCAAACTAATACTTGAAAATTAGTTTCTGTCAATTGTCGTGCTAAATTTTCTTTGCACTAGTTCTGGATTATTAAGGCTAGTAAACAATAGGCTTAGTAGGTCACGTATATAGCCGTGTTTTTAGTTGTAATTCCGAAAAAGGGGGATTTCTAACATGTTTGAAGTTGTTTCACTTCAACAGAAGAAAATCGCGCTCACTTTTGCTTATACCATCTGAAAGTAGTTTTTACTTTTTCTTTAAAATTCACCATTTTAAAGTTATTAATATGATGCTGCTTTTTCTAGATATCGCCTATTGATTCAATCAGTACTAAGGACATAGCAATATTTGTACGAATGGTACCTAATGTCTCTAAAATGAACCGTGCTATTGTAAACTTCATGACGTGAAGTTTTGAGAGAAAAGTTACTTCTTTCTTGCTGGTTAAAACAAATATAAGCCAAAAAATTTCCGACTGCTGTAAGACATCTTCAAATACGTTAAAAAACACAGTTTTCCGCTATTTAACACAAGGATATTCAGAATCCTGATAAAAAAGCAAATTCAAAAGAAGTGTGTTGCAGTTTTAATCAGTTTATTTGCTTACAAAAATAAAACCTTAACAGTCGAAAATAAATGATTTGATCCTAGATTAATTGAGAACATCTTAAGGTAGAGAAACATAACGTTCAAAACATATTAAGGCTTAGAAACTTTAATCCAAAAATTTAGTAAAAATTTCCAATTTTCAATCTTTCGATTAATAAAAATATAAATCAACAAATCCAGAGGTTAACTATCATTATTTTAATAACAAACAAAGTATATGGAGCAGACCGCATCCTCTCGGAGTAGTTACGAGTGACTCTCTCTACGTTCGCTTGGAGTAGTTGCAAGTCAGTCAAGCATTCGCAAAAATTTGCACGTATTTTTTGGACAGTTCTAACCAATTTTTACTTTTTTTGTAAAATGCTTTTTTCCGATCGAGTATTTGAAGAATGTAAAAAATTTGATTTTTGGAACCGAATATTATCTATACTAAAAAAAATTATACGTAGGGTACTATTTATATTTCACTAATGTCAATAGCTAAAATCTGGCAACATCATAATAAAGTGTGAAATTTTTTAGCATAAACGTACTCACAACGTTTTGATGTACAAGCGCTAGTTGTTTTGTTTACAGTGAGTAAAGAAAATCAATTTGGCCAAAAAATTAAAATTTCAAGAGAAGGTTTTCGTTGGATTATTTTTCACAACCTTCTACGTGGATTATCTAAACAAGAATGTGCCGATGAACTCAGTTCTTTAAATGGCAATAAAGCACCATCTGAAACCACAGTATATCGCTGGTATAGTGAATTCAATCGTGGTCGTAGTTCAGTCGCCGACGAATTCCGTGAAGGTTGTCCAAAATCGGTTGTTGTGCCACAAAACATCGATGCAGTGCATGAACTGATAATGCAAAATCATAAATGACAAATTGCAAGATAAAGGCAATCTTGCACATTAGTTCCACTTGAACACATTCGATTTTGCATGAACGCTTAGTTGTAAAAAAAAAAATTATTCTCGTTGGATACCCCATAATTTATCAATCACTCAAAAAAGCTCTCTAAATTGATTTTCTTAACTTACTGTAAACAAAATGTTGTGAGTACGTTTATGCTAAAGAATGTTAAACTTTATTTTGTTGTTGCCAGATTAGCTATTGACATTAGTGTTGCCAGTTCCCGAAACATAAATAGTACCCCTCGTATATTATTTTTGAATGCCAAAATTTTTGCAATAACATAATCTCTATTTTTCATGTAAATGTGGGCATCCAAATTCAGGAGAATCAAATTTGCTCCACGGTTTTTTCTCGGAGCAAAAATTAATGATGCAGATATCATTTTTAACAGTCCTTCTAACCTTTGAGGTAGTGTAGGTTAGGTTAGGTTAGGGTGGCGGCAATATTGCCACACATAGACCGCAAGGGTCCATAGTGATACCACAAACTCTCATATTAACGTCTATTCATAAACTCTGGTCCTTTCAATATGGTGTTTGTCCAAACTGAAGGATCCTGTAAGCACTGCGAATCTTTTAATGTCACTTAGGTGAATTTTAGTGAGTTCTTTTAGGGAATTAAAAAATGGCCGACCAAAGCATTTCAGTCTAGTTCTTGCAAGAGCAGGACAAAGACATAAAAGGTGTTCAATTGTTTCCTCTTCCTCAGGCTCGTGACAGTTTCTGCACCAGTTGTTGGAGACTATGCCCAGTCTAAAGGCATGATGACCAATTAGACAATGACCAGTCACAACTCTAGTCAGCAGGCTGCACTCGCTCCTTGTCAGAGATAGTAAATATTTGGAAAAATCTGCTTTGTGAAAACAAGGCCAAAAGGTAGTGTAGAGATGAATCTCAATTTCGATCCTAACTTATAAGTAGGCTGCAAAACCCTTTTTGTGCTCTAGTCGCCATCAATCCAAGATTCATCTTTGTTCCAAATCATTGAAAGTAATGCATACTTTAAGCTTATGGTAAATTTTTTAATCGTCTATGCTAGACGTGCAACTAGAAAACTTTTTTTAATTTTTAGTAAGTCCAGGCAAATATTCTTTCAAATCATGTCCATTTCGAGATGAATAAATAATAATAAAAAAAACAACAAATCATTTTCATTAATTTTTTGATATTTTATTACGAGTATTTTCTATTAATTTTGAATATGTTTACAATTATTACACTAGCTACTTTATATAAATAAAACTAAAATTTAATCAAATGAAAATATCTTAAGCTAAATATCTTGAGACAACTTTTTGGATTTTTTGTTTCATTTACGTACATCTTTGGTATACAGCTGCTTTTGAAAGGTATCTAAATATCTACACTACAATTACTTTACATAGTCTAACTCAATTATTAATTGTGCTTAAATTTATCTAACCAATTAGACATCTAATTAAAACTTTCCTATCACAATACAAACAACACACAACGCCGCTCCCTTCTACCCAGGCAACTTAATCGATTTCCACATTCTCTTCACAATCCTCAGTTAAGGATTCACTATCGGCACCACTTTCAGCATCTGTTGGCAAGGAGGTATGTGGCTGTCGCTGACGTTGTCCACCGCCGCCACTACCACTACCACCGCTGCCGCCATTTGTAGGACTCGAACTAGGGCTGTTGCCTATTACGTGTGTGGGCGATGACGATGCTGATGTTGATGTGGAGTTATGATGATGATGGTGAATGTAACGTAGCCCATCATTTGAAGTTGGTGATGACATTTCTGCTTTGCTGCTAAAGTTGAGCACAGTTTTATGGGCGTTTTGTTGTGTGAGAAAATTTGTTGTGTTTGCTTGATTTGATTGTTGTGACTGCGATTGCTGATGTTGTTGCTGCTGCTGCGTAGGTGGAGGTATTGGTTGTGGCATTTTTGCTGCTTGCGGATAAAAATATGGAAATGGTACTTGTGGTAATGGTACACTGACACCATAGGCCATTTGTAACTAAAAGTAGAAGAATAAAAGAAAATGTTAATTAAAATTAAGGGTCCAAAAAACAGCGTTTATTTTGCTATATATTGTAAACATTCGAGCATGCAGGACATAAGTATATCAACTCAAAGGTTTGTGCAAAATTTTATAAACAACCATTGCATGTTTGGCATGTCGTATGAGTAACATTTTACCATGAATTTGACTTTTATTATAACTTTGATAACTTCAGTACGATGCAACTCAAATCTTTAATTTCATAGCAGTTTCAACTTTACTTTATGGCCAATAATACTATCAAATTTTAATTAATGGCTGCCAAAAAATATCACTATTTCTAAACCTACCTGATGTCTATAGATATTCAAAAGTGCTGGATCAATGCCGTGCGGATATCCAGCGGCGGCAGCGGCACCTTGAGGAAACATATGCGCATAAGTTGTAGTGCCATCCTCACGCACCAACACCTGCACTGGCACACGTTTTGTTGCACTTAATAGCGCGGCCTCATGTTGTTGTATCTGCTTACGTTTGGTTTTATAACGGCGATTTTGAAACCAAATTTTCACTTGTGTCTCCGTTAAACGCAAGCTCTTAGCCATTTCAGAACGTTCCGGACCGCTGAGGTAACGCTGTTGTGCAAAACGACGTTCTAACTCAAAAACCTGTGCATGACTAAAAGCCGCACGTGACCGTTTCTTACGATTCACCGAATTACCAAGTGAATCGTCAAGGTGTACGCCATTGTTTGAGCTGTTTGAATAAAGCGAGGGTGGTGGTGAATCGCAGTCTAAGGAAAGTAGATGAAAAATAGTAAATAAATATATTTAATATGGTGGATTGCATGCAGTGAAATTATCGGTTAAACGTTTTTACTAAAAGGCTATAAATTGCCATCGATAGTCACATAAAGTGTCAAGCAATTGCCATAGAAGCTTTTAATCCAATTAAAAAGTTTTTAATGTAATAGTTTTTAAAGGCTTTCTAATTTTAAAAGAAACTGGTAAGGGTGTTACTTTTTGCCTGGCCAAATATTATATACTCTTCACTGCAGCTTTTTAAAAATGTTACTTTTCCGAGGAGTATCACACCTTGTCCAAATTCACTTATTTTAGTTCAGATCTTGCGCTAACAATTTCAAATATCTGTGCGAGTTTAGTTGTATTACCTCTACAGAATTAAAAAAATTTAGCTTTTATGAGAAATGCCACGCCCTATTGCCCGAGATCGCCTAGATTTTACTCAGGGCTTGCTTTTGCTATGTATAGTGTCTGAGTGATTGGATTATCTCAAAACACGCTTTCAATACAACATTTTGAAACTTTTTCTTATATGGACATTTCTCAGGTGACGAACGTGACCGTCGTACACTTTAAAAGTGCAAAAAAAGTGGAAGTAAAACATATTCTAATTTGATTTGCCATACAGAAAGTTTTTTGGTTTTTAAGATAAATTTCAGTTGGTTTCAAATAAACCAGTTAGTTATTCAAATAAATATCAGCATAGTAATGATCTTTGAGACAAGAGATGCAAGCATAAATATTTCAGTGACCAAAAATATTATAATTCTTCATTAAGCCAAAACCGTCCGAATAGTTTTATTAGATTAGATTAGAGTGGTGGCTTAGTAAAACGATGCTAAGCCTAAGTAGCACTGTTAGTGCCGTTTTAATGCCACGTAAATGATCGGTCTGGCTGGTAGGAGGGGTTGTCAGGGTCTGAATTGGGTATCCTTTAAAGGAAACTGTAAAGGGTACTTATATCCATTTTGTTCTACTGATGTAGTTGAGCAGGGGGCCGATTTCAATATCGGCGAGTTCACACAAATCGCTGAAAAGGGTTTTCCTAGAGATTTAAGCCTGGCCCTAGCTAGAGCAGAGCAGTTGCAGAGAAAGAGTTCGAGAGATTCCTTCTCGTTGCCATCCATGGAACTCCGACAGAAAGAATTAAAGGGGATACCCAGCCTTTCGGCATGCTTGCCGATTCAACGATTCCTGCAATATCAGTACGATTTCTGGATAGCCTGATGTTTTTGATTTGTTAAATGAAGGCCAAAATGCGAGTGTATACACACTCAGAATGTGTCCCGTTTAGAGAGGAGCCAAGTCTAGCCAGTTCATCAGCCTTTTCGTTACCTTCAATGTTCCTATGACCTGGAACCCAAACGAGAGTAAGTTGACGTCCTAGTTCGATTAAATTTTTTTTGCATTCCTCAACCAGTTTTGATTTTATTGTTACTGAGTTCAGCGCCTTGATAGCGGCCTGACTGTCAGAGAAAATCGCCACGCCTTATGCATCAAACAACCGGCATTTCTGAGCCTAACCGCACTACATGAGACAGTGGCTTTAATAAATGAGGTTGGAGGGAGCAGATGCAGAAGAACGTTGAGAGCTGCGGTTGGGCATGATTTCAGTGCTCCCGTTACACCAACATGGTTGTTAACCAATCCCACATGTCAGAATGTTTATAAGGCTTAAAAAGATTTCCCTTAAATAGATTTCTTTTTAATTCGGTAGTGCATTTAGTATAACAATTTTATGATTTGAGGTCAGAAAAAAACTTTTTAAAAACAATACTTTTGAAGGCTCCAATAGATAAGGGAAGCGCGCGCGGAATCCCGGACGTTTTCGTAGTCACGAAATCTCGGGACAGGTTTTTTGATCCCGGGATTGATAAAATATAACGGGATTATATGCGCTAGGCGCAACGCATGCGAGTATCGCGTGTGTTGTTACATAACGCGTGTGTTGTTATATAACGCAAGTTATTTCTAAAAATATCCCACGGAAATGAAAGTTAGGTTAACAAGGGAGATGACAGGTGTCATCATAAATTAGGCCGCAGCTGGGCCTATTATATATCCGGACTAAGACTTTATTGTCAACGTATAAAAACCATTTCGAAATTTTGATAAACTACAAAATGGCTTTGGGACTTTTTTGAGCGATGTCTACAAGAGAGTCGAAGAAGTAACTTTCGATCACTTGACGTGAACATCAGATAATCCCTAGCTAAAATAGTAACTAAAGGAACTTCAAAAAACTGATTAAAGCAGATCGCATAGCCTTTGCGAGTCATTTTACAAAATATTGCTGTTCTAATTTAACTTCTACAGAGCATCCAATTTTCAAGAAATTTTCAAAACTTTTAAAACCAAAAACTCACTACTCACCAGAATCATTATTGGTACACCGTCGCATATCAATAGGACAATCTCTGTTGCCAGTGGTAAAGCCACCTTTAAGACCAGCACCAAAATAGGCCATTTTACGTTGCATATAATCAGCGTGATTATTATTGTTGTTCTCCAATGCGGCATAATACTGCAAATACTCTGCTGCATGACCAGCAACGTCCATCTTAAGATCACAACTTGGACTTGGATTCGAGACATTGTCCGATGATGAAAGATTACACTGTGATAATTTGTAAATGCTACCAATATCACTGCCAATAAGGCGACAACATGCCGTTGCTGTTGCAACATCATCATCACCAACACCGTCACCACCGATTTCACATGCCGATTTTCGACGTAACGCCTTTGAGATTAATTCCGTATCCGAATTGGCGCCGGATTGAAGACCCGAATTACGGCGTTGTTGTTGTAATTTTTGTTGTTGTTGTTGTTGCACCGTATTATTACGCGTTAATATGTCATTTATGGAAAAGGGTGTTGTAAGCGTTTTACTTAAACCCGATATTACACTTGCGGCACTTTCCATATTGGTTAACATTATTGCGGGAATTTTTATTAAAAGTTTGAATGATTTTTTTTTTCTTCGATGTACCGTTACAATCCTTATGCTTTGAATGCCACTACTTAAATGTTGGAATTCACCACGGCTGCTGTAGTTTAAATAGCGATCACACTCACATGGATTGGCGATAACTCATTATGCTACTCATTTGCGCTGAGGGGTCTTTCTTCTGCTCGAGTGTTTTTCCCTCAATGAGTCGCAGTGGTGGTAGTGATGGATGCTCTAATTTTAAACACCCTCTCATGCGCTGTACGGCCACAACTACAAGTGCCATATGTGTACCTACCTACTCTCGCTTGTATTCAATTTGAGGAGGGTTAATTTGTTCATTTTATGTGGTTCGTTTGGTGGAACAAGTGCAGTCAGTGGTGAAGTGATTTATGATGAGTACAAATAAGCTATTGTTGTTGTTTATGATGTTCGCAAGAAAGCGCTAGGTATAGTATTTTGCTCATTTTGTATTGGTCCATTTGAAAGTCACTCAAGGATTTTCTTGAGATTTTTAAGTTTTTTTTTTATTTTTTGTCTTACTTAAGTTGTTTACTTGAAATTTTCAGATTTGTTTAAACAAACTGTTTTAAGGAAGAAATTTTTGAATTGGGTCATTATAGTGAAATTGTGCAGGAACTAAAAGAAAGAGAGTACAGTTGCGATACAAATTTAAATGTTTACAAAACACTTGTGAAGGAATATAGGTAGTTTTGGTTATCAGTTTGTATTACAAAAGTAGGTACCTAGTTATTTTTATTTTTCGATACTACATACTAAATAGTAATTTTTTCCTAAAACGTCTTATTTCGGTCCCTGACTTGTTAATTTACATATTGTTCCTATGCAAATGAGAAGCACTATGTCAGTTTTTTAAGTTTTGAGATATTTGAAGTTCAAAAATGTAACTTTGTTTTATTTAGTATGGCTAAACCGGTCTTATCAATTTAAAGACCCTATTGTTATGGACCAGAAATACCAAATAACTCAAAACTAGAAAAAACTGACTTAGTGACGATATGTTCCATTTCACTTCTTTTTTTTTTTTTTTTTGATCATTCGGTCTCATGATATACGAGTAAAAGGCTGCCAAATAAATTTTGCTTTACAAGATTGTCCTTAAAGTGACTACTCAACAAATTCCAAAGTTTTGATTTCATCCGGGGTTGGACTATATAATTGTTGCTTTTGAAATTAATTGAATACGCAAATGCAATTTTTCTATCACATCTCAGTTTTCAAATAAAAAGCCAAATCCAGAATCACGATTGACTATAATTATTTATTTTTATTTAATTATTATAATTGTTATCATTTGTGATGACTTTTTTTAAAAAAAATTTAAAAAAGAACCTTAATGCAGTTTTTGGTCTTAAAGAAGAACTGTAAGTAGTAATTTTCGAAGGTACAGGTCGTTTTAAATTAAGTGTCAAATGTACCCCAGTTTCTCCAATTTTAAATAAATTGATTCAACAGTAAAGTAAAAGAATAGCAAGTTATAAATTATTAAGGCAGAAAAATAATGAAATTGGTCGATCCAATAGCATGTTTGGCTTTAAGCTGTTTACAATATCTGCATATTTCCAATTACACTATGCAACAAATGAGTAAAAATTTTTTCCCCAGGGAATGCCATTATTCATTTTATATGTAAAATGGGCTGCTGATTCCGAAAATCGCATTATTTTTTTTATTTCGTGTCGTTTTCGAGTTATCGGTCATTTTCGGTTTTCGGACCAAAAAAAAAAAAAGATAGTTCCATTTAAATACAAATATCTCAGGAACCAATGTTTGTATTCAAACGTATTATATGTCATATTAAAGGTAATTGAATTATCTAAAAATGATATTCTCATCACTTTTTGGTTGGTTTGTTAGTTTCGGCGAAATAAATTGATTTCTAAAAAAAACATTTTTTTTTTTCGAAAAAATTAACAAAAAATCAAAATCAACTGCAGAAGAAATAACTTTTTATAATTTTTTTTTTTTGTATCATACACTATATATTTGTGAAGGAAATAAGATGCCACTTAAAAAAATCCATGGAAAAATGCAAAAGTTGTATACAATTCATTGAAAAGTTACCAAAATGCGTTTTTCCCTATTTTTTTCGTTTTTTTGTAATAAACTGTTCGATAATTAAAACTTTTTATAAAACACATGAGAAAATCCAAAAAATTCTTAAAGTAGGCTCGTCGTTTTTCTCAAGCACGTCAGATTTTTTTTTAATCGATTTTTGAAGTTTTTTAATCCACTGTACATGAAAAATACCAAAATAGCGCATTCTTGTGTTAAATCGATGAATTTAACTATGACTTAAATTTTTTGAAACGGACACACTAAAAACTAACTTGCTAAATTGAAACTTTTTTTGGTGGGTTTTTGAAGGGTTTTTGATCAAAATTATTGCCTTATACTTTTTTTAAAAAAATTTTAATTTTTTAAAAAGTTATAAGCATGTGAATTTTTATGTACGTCTTTTTTCAAATTGCAATTTCTCAGAAAACATTGAGCGAAAATTAATGAAACTTTTGTAGTAGGACTAGAAATAATTCAAAATTTAAATGAAATAAACTTTTCATAAAAATTTTTAAAATTTCTTATAAATAATGCACTTTTTAATAAACAAATAGATATTTAAGCTATACCTATAGCAAAATAAAAACAAAATTTTTATACAGAAATGTGCTCTAAAATCTGCACAATATTTTTGTGAAAAAAAATTGGAGGTACGCATCATTAATAAAAAGTTACGCGTCCTTAAATGACTCTACATAGGTGCTTTGCCTATGCGATTCACACATTTACAATCGCTGCGCGTTCTTAATTTCTGCATAAATTATGATTTGTTGTTTTGAAACGGCATGCAGCGGTGATATGCGAAAATCACATAGGCAAGGCACCTATGTAGAGTCATTTAAGTACGCGTAACTTTTTATTAATGATGCGTACCTCCAATTTTTTTTTACAGAAATGTTGTGCAGATTTCAGAGCACATTTCTGTATAAAAATTTTGTTTTTATTTTGCTATAGGTATAGCTTAAATATCTATTTGTTTATTAAAAAGTGCATTATTTATAAGAAACTTTAAATATTTTTATAAAAAGTTTATTTCATCTAAATTTTGAATTGTTTTTAGTTCCACCACAAAAGTTTCATAAATTTTCGCTCAATATTTACGGAGAAATCGCAATTTGAAAAAAGACATACATATAAATTCACATGCTTATAACTTTTAAAAAAATTTAAATTTTTAAAAAAAAGTATAAGGCAATTATTTAGATCAAAAACTCTTCAAAAAACCATCAAAAAATGTTTCAGTTTAACAAGTTAGTTTTTAGTGTGTCCGTTTCAAAAAATTTAAGTCTATATGATCCTTACATTTGAGGTATATTATGTGTTCAGTAAACTTATGCAGGATATTACGAGGAATATTTTTGTAGAAAATTTTAATCCTCTTAGACCCTTACAAGTGGGTAGTTTTGACCTCCCCACATTTAGGTCAAAATGACCCACATGTGGGGGTTTTAGAGGGTTAAAATTTTCTACAAAAATATTCCTCGTAATATCCTGCATAAGTTCACTGAACACATAATACACCTCAAATGTAAGGATCATATAGTTAAATTCATCGGCTTACCACAAGAATGCGCTATTTTGGTATTTTTCATTTACAGTGGATTAAAAAACTTCAAAAATCGATTAAAAAAAAATCTGACGTGCTGGAGAAAAACGACGAGACACGGGTATTTTTTTTTAACGCCTACTTTAAGAATTTTTTGGATTTTCTCATGTGTTTTACAAAAAGTTTTAATTATCGAACAGTTTATTACAAAAAAACGAAAAAAATAGGAAAAAACGAAAAAAATAGGGAAAAACGCATTTTGGTAACTTTTCAATGAATTGTATACAACTTTTGCATTTTTCCATGGATTTTTTTAAGTGGCATCTTATTTCCTTCACAAATATATAGTGTATGATACAAAAAAAAAAATTATAAAAAGTTATTTCTTCTTGTATAAATCTGCAGTTGATTTTGATTTTTTGTTAATTTTTTCGAAAAAAAAAATGTTTTTTTTAGAAATCAATTTATTTCGCCGAAACTAACAAACCAACCAAAAAGTGATGAGAATATCATTTGTAGATAATTTAATAACCTTTAATATGACATATAATTCATTTGAATACAAACATTAAATCTTGAGATATTTGTATTTAAATGGAACTATCTTTTTTTTTGGTCCGAAAAACGAAAATGACCGATAACTCGAAAACGACACGAAAAAAAAAAAAATAATGCGATTTTCGGAATCAGCAGCCCATTTTACATATGAAATGGATAGTGGCATTCACTGGGAGATTTGGCTGTTGCGTAGTGTTATTTATATGGATGTTTCCACAGAAAAGTAAATTGAAACTATTTAACGTTCATGGAAGAGATTTGGCACACATGCAAAAAGCACCTAGATAAATAATGTGTACCTACAAAAATTCTGAAATTGTTGGACAGTGTTATAGGGCTAATCAAGAGTTATAAGTTAAGCCTACTGTCAGAATAAAAATCCGTTGTATTTTGACTTCTTTTTTGCGTTAAATGTGTTCAGCGGTCACGTGCGACACCATGGAAATGCACTTACTACTGTATAAGGGCTTTTCGCCTTCAATTAGTATAGCAGAAAGATGGGTCGCTGAATTTAAACGTGGTCGTACAGGCCTTCAAGACGATTTACGTCAAGGATGTCCAAAAACAGCAACAACACCAGAAATCGTAGAAAAAATACAAGATATTGTATTGGAAAATCGTCGAGTGACAGAAAGAGATTTTGTAGAAGCCCTAGGCATCTCATTGGGCTGTGTAAGCAATATTTTAACTGAAGTATTGGGTTTAAGAAAGCTGTGTGCACAATGGGGGTCACATTCGCTAACAATGGAACAAAAAAATATTTAGAGCGTTTTCGAAAGGCGTTTTCGAGCGTTTTGTGCATCGATTGAGCTTATCACCATGATCCTGAAATAAAACAAGAAGCCAAAAAGTGTTGTGAACTTGGCTCTTCGGCTCCGAAACGAATTCGTGTCCAGAAATCGCAGTTGTTAGCATCAGTTTTTTGGGATGCAAAAGAAATTTTGTTTGTGGATTACCTGCAAACTGTTCAAACAATAAATTCTGAATATTATTGTAACCTTTTAGACCAGGTGAAGAAAAAAATTCTTTTTTATCAGGACAATGCACCGTGTCACAAGAGCATTTTGACAATGGTTAAAATCCATGAAATAAAGTTCAAATTTTTGGAGCATCCACCGTATTCACCAGATTTGGCCCCTAGCGACTTCCATCTATTTCATGCATGGAAAGCGTTTTTTATCAAATGATGAGGTCATAACAGCTGTGAAAGCATATTTTGCAGCCCTTCCAGATTCTCACTTCAGGGATGGAATTCATAAATTGGAATCTCGTTGGAACAATTGTATTGATGTTCGGGGAGACTATTCTGAATAATAAAGTGTATTTAAAACCATAAATTGTGTTTTTCTTATCGCACCGCAAATCTTATTGAACAACCTAGTATGTATGCCTTTGTCAAAAACTGAATTGTAGAGTTTGGCAATCCTTTTGTTTGACACAGAGCGAAATATTTTTTAGGAAGGTTTAGGATAGTCTATCATATCCAGGAGTTTTTCCTTTTGGCACAATGAATTATTTCGTCGAATTCTACTACCCCTATTTCCTTTTCTATTTGGCTGACTGCAGCTGAAATCGTGGGTGGGTTTTAATTCGATATATTTAGAATAGCTGTTTTTTCCGAACTGATGCTAGGAGCAAAATTGCTAAAGTTGGAATATTCTGACTAGGCTGTGGAGGAAATTGCTTGTTTAGACATAGAAAGAGCATTTGACCGAGTAGGTGTTTTTGTAGTCCAAAACTATATAACTTTATGCAGAGTTTTTGAGGATATTCGCTATGCTTATAACTTTTACCTTGCCTTTTAAAACATCAAAACCAAAATTAAATTTTTTTTCTCTTTTTGGACAGATTTTTTTAACTTTTCACAGGAGTTAAAAAAAAATACAAAATGTCATATGCCACCAAAGGTGTGCTTCTTTTGCGCTCTTCTTGAAAGCAGCTTCGTTTCTTCCCGTTGGGTTATAACCAACCTTGTATATTTTATTAAACTTCTTTCAAATCTGACATTGTTCGGACAATCAATATTAGAGATCTAGTGGTAGAATTTCGACAACGTACCAGCATTACTACAAAGCTTATAATAATGATCCCAACAAGCCAAAATTTTCGACGGCAACAACATTGCAACAATCACAAGTTTTCACAAGATTAAGGTTGGGCAATGCTAAAATTTCCCACGACCACCTGTTGAAAGATGAAGCTAATCCACTTTGATTTCATGCATTAGTGTTGGAGTCGATACTTATTGAGATGGAGATTATGAACAAGTAAATTTGAATTTAGGCTGCTGATGCGGAAACATTATTCACTTCTATAAGAAAAATTTTAAGAAAGAAAGGAAAAAATTATAAACCACATTATTTCTATAAAACTTTATTGTATAGTATTGCGTTCAGCTTGATAATTTTTAAACTCGTAAAACTGTCAAATTTCGTATTGATTTTGACAACTTTTACGAGCTTACGAGGTTTTCGAGGCTTTTACACGTTTTCAGGAATCTCCTCACTTTAAAATTTTTAAAATTTTTTAAGCAGTTTTTAAAAGATCTATAAAATGAATGAATATAAAATAAGTTTAGTAATTTTCATACGATTATCGCTACAAAAATTATAAATCTTTCCTTTCCGTGTAGTGATAACTTATAAAATGTGGAAAATATTTCATGAAACGAAGAAATTCAAGTAAACTTAAAACCTATATGGTTCAATAAATAAATGGTCAAAATCGCAAAATACATACGAGTTTTTGAAACTTTATATGTACATTTTTTAAGCCCTTATATTTCGAAAACCAGAACTAAACCATAAAAATTACTGATACCACTAAAATCAGCATACGGAAAAAATGCTTCTGATTCGAGCACACTTATTACTTGTGCTTTACAGTTATTAAATGTACACAAAATTATGACTGAGTTCTTCCCATTTCATTTACCCCTATGAGATTCTTCCTTGCCAAAAAGTTGCCGGCCACTAGTCGAAATTTTTTTTTTTTTGTTGGATGAATGCCATCAAAAAAATTCGATATCACCCTATTATTCAATTAATTCTGCAGATATTTTTATGGAATCAAATATGTGTGAAGATTGTAGGAAACCATTATGTAGATAGGTACTCTTCTGCAATATTCTTAATTTGCTTAGATCTCTTAATACAACAACATTTTTACAGAGCGCACAATTGAGTGCACCTTAAAGTATCACTGCCATTGGTTAAGCAAAATTTAAACAACGGCGAAATGCTTCTGATTGGACAAGAACCAAAAAAAAAATGGTTGCCTTGAGTGATTCTTCATCAGTTGATTTCTTTATTCACACTCTCCCATCGAGAGTTTTCATCTGAAGTTGCCACTTGATTTAATTGAATGAGGAATGCTCTCACTCGGATAGAGCAAAATATTTGAGTGCTTGGCAAACCACAGAATGTGAAAATATTTATTTGGTTTAAAAACTAAAAAACAATTACAAAACTCTACAGCATGGAACATCTAAATTTCAATGACCACCCTCGAAGTTATTGTGTGCATAGGGCTTATAACCAAATCTATGTCAATTTTGTTTGTTTCATATGCAAAGTGTTGCCAGGTTGTGGGTTTTTTTATTAAAATTGCTTTGAGAAAACATTGTCGAAATCAGTTAAGTTATATTTAACTACCAAGTAAAAACATAGATTTTTATGTTGCAAAGCGAGCCTAAACTTAATATTATAGTTGAAAGTGCTACCTTTTTCCTCAAATAATCCTTGAAAATTAGTAGTTTCGTGGAAAAATCTTTGAAAAAATTCAGATATTTTTTAGTATTTTTAGTATATTGGCTTATGCCAAATGTTTAATAGATGTTTTTAAGATTCTATTAAAAAATTCATATTGCATAGCTTTAGGAGTGAAGTTTTGAATATTTTTCACTGAAATTTTTTACTAGCTGTAGCTTGTTCAATTTCAACAATTTGAGGAAACTTTATAGAGGTGCAATTTATGTTTTATTATACCCTACACCCAGGGTATATTCACTTTGTCCTTCCGTTTGTAACGCAGAGAAGGAGGCGTGGCAGGTATAGAAAAGTATATATATTCTTGATCAGCGTCACCTCCTGAGTCGATATAGCCATGTCCGTCTGTCTGGCTGGCTGGCTGGGTGGCTGGCTGGCTGGCTGGCTGGCTGGCTGGCTGGCTGGCTGGCTGGGTGGCTGGCTGTGTGTTGAAATACACTTTTTGGGAAAACTGAGCAAGATAATTCAATGAAATTTGGTACACTACCTTCGTCGTCAAAGCTAGCTCGGGGGATTGAAAATGAGCAAAATCGGTCAACGGACACGCCTACCGCCCATACAAAAATTATATTCAAAATGCAATTTTAGAAGTATTTTTCACGACAATGCAACCACAATACATATAAGTACTACGAATTGTAAGCGCAAGCTCTGATAAAAATTTGAGCGAATTCGGACAAGAGGGCGTGGCACCTCCCATATAAGCAAAAGCTTCAAAACGCTATACTGAAAGCGTTTTTTGAGATATTCGAACCAAATTTGACTCAGACACTAAGAATTATAAATGAAAGCTCTCAGCAAAAATTGGGTGAAATCAGACAAGGGGGCGTGGCACCTCCCATATAAGCAAAAGATTCAAAATGCTATACTGAAAGAGTTTTTTGAGATAATCCAACTAAATTTCACTCTGACACTAAAAACTATAAAGAGGGCGTGGCACCTCCCATATAAGCAAACTTTTCAAAATACTGCAGTGTAGGGTATTTATTTTTTGGCCAGGCCAAAATTTACACCCTTACTAGTATGGACTTTAATTTTATAATGTGCCCTTGGTACTTTAAGGTGGTAGAAACTGAGATAACAAATACAACTAGTCGAAAAGAAAAATCTCAGATAAATGACCTTTATAAACGATATATAGTTCACATCAAGACATTTACAACGATATACTATACTTGATAATCGGACGTCAAAAGGAAGAGCTATAAGAAAAAACCTGGTCGCAGAGGATGAAAAAAAATTTGTTTTTCATTTTAGATTAGCTTTCAATATGGACGTTATCATCCGAATTTTTTTTTGGTGTATGAGGGTCGATAGTATCTAATGTAATGACTTGAAGTTTTTTAGTGATAGCTCCTATTGGATATAATAAATAGATATAGATAGATATACCATTGAAAATGTTTCTTAGTAAGAGTTTTTGTAAAGTGTTCGATAAACATCATGCGAAAATAAAGTATTTTTAGTTTTTTGTTAGGGGGTACAGGTGTGACGAATTTCGATATTTTTTGGTTGGGAATTTCGAGCTATTTTCGAGCATTTCAACAGTAATTTCGAGCTGTCTGGGAAATTTTCCATTTTCTGGAAAAGCTAAACAATTGTTTTGCATAGGTTAGTTTATTTTTTCAGCCAGACGAATCCGCGGGAAGAGTTAGCAATGAAATCTTTTAACACAGGAACTTCGAGCTGGTTTTGAACTGAGCTTGAATGAAGTGTTTTTCGGAAAACCTTAAATTTCCCAGGAAAATCCCAAAAAAATTTTTAAGGGCTTGCTTTATTTTTTCAGCCAGACGAACCCATGAGAATATGGTGATGATATCATTTGACATACGAAATTCGAGCTTGTTTTGAGCTCATCAAAAACGAAAAGTGTTTTCCGGAAAACCCCAAACTTTCCTGGAAATGCCATGACATAATCCCCACAACCATTTACGAAATGGGGATTATATCCGCAAATTATTTGGACTCAATCCCCTTTTACGAAGCGAAAAACTCAAAACTTACTTAAACTTTATTACAGACTGATCCTCGAAGCCGGTGTTAGACTTTTACGAGTTTTAAGTCCTGAGCTGCGGCTGTTGGCAATTTCAAAATAAGGAGTTTGGAAATATCGTTATGGGGATTATGTCTGTCTCCATTTCATAAATGGGAATTATGTCCATGGGGATTATGTTATGGCACCGCCATTAAAAAAAGTTTTTGGGATTTTCCGGGAATGCTTGGGGTTTTCCGGAAAATACTTTTCGTTTTTGATGAGCTCGAAACTAGCTTGAAATTCGTGTCTCAAAAGATATGATCGCCAAATATTCTCAAGGGCTTGTCTGGCTGAAAAAATAAAGCAAGCCCTTAAAAATTTGGGATTTTCGGGGGAAATTTAAATTTTTCTGGAAAACACTTTGGAACATGGACAATTTCCCAGACAGCTCGAAATTACTGTTGAAAAGCTCAAAAATAGCTCAAAATTCCCCACCAAAAACATCGAAATTCGTCAAAACTGTATGGCTCATTTTATGCACCTTAGAATTTTGGCTCGAGAGGTTTTTGGCCAAAGGTATACTTTGAGGCTCGAGCACCGAAAATTCGATAACCTTTAAGTTTTTCATACGACTTTGAACCCCTGTAACATGTATACATAATAAATGTAAGTGGAAAGTAGGTTATAGTTATTTCCAGGGAGTTTTTATGAGAAAATTGAGGTTTCCTTGTGCGATAAGGGATATTTTTTTTTTCTGATCTAAAAATTATTATCTCTCAGTATTTACGTTCTACTTTATGAACGCTTAAAGAATTTCACGAATATACTTTTTCTAAGTGTTTTTAATTTTAATTACATATCGATACCTTAGAACGCTAAAGTCCTATCTCCATCTTTTCAATTGTTGGGAAATGCAAAAAGAAGATTTCAAAAAGTGGTTATTCAGAATTGGCTACTATTTTGATATAACGATACATGCAATAATTTTACCTATAATATATTTTAACTTATTTTAATGCTTTTAATCAATTCAACTTATTTCTAACGAAATCCCAGAAAATTTACAGTATGTCATTACTTTTGCCCTTACACAGAATTGTACTACTATTAAAATAAATGACACATTTAGTAAATTTTATGCAATTTTTCCACTAAAATATCGTCGAAAGTCATGAATTTTTGGTTCCAACGCAAAGGGTCCCCCTTGGGTGTAACAAAATTGTGCTCTAAAATGTCGAAAAAAGTCATAAAACGCAAAGTTTTTTAAAAAATTTGGCTTATTTGAATATTCTGTGGAGCTAGGACAGTAGCGCTATTCAAAAAATTACAGTTTGGAGATAGGATTTTTCTTAATTTTAAAATATTTTGGTTTTTTAATGGTATTTTGACATCACACAGTTTTCCACACTTTAAAGAAGCTCACAAAGATACCATAATTGCAAAAATCTCAAAAAGTGGAGATAGGACTATAGCGCTCTAAGGTATCGATTTGTTTGTACAATATTTTTGGCGATTGGTTATTTTGGAACAACTGCTATGAGAACAAATTCTCAAATGCTCAAAAAATATTTTTTTTTGCTTATACCTTAACTTTACTATTGACGATTTCTATTAAGAAAAATAATGTAAATATTTCTTTTCAAAAAAATGTTATTCTTATTGCAGTTACTTTAATTTTTAACTTTTGCTCCTATCTGATATTTTAGAATAATTTTTTCCTCCAAATTGGGTATTTTTCACAAAGTCAATACGGCAACATTGACATCACTGACTGGAGTGTGATAAGTCAGTCGGAAATGTTTAGAGCGCAAATGTGCTCTCTCAATCGAATTGAGCTCGTTAAATGACACCTTCGGGCGTTTAATCTTTTCATTGCAACTTGAATTACAGCGCAATTCAAATTTTGGTTTCAGGGTACACATTGGGTACATTTGAATGTTATTGTGTACTTTGCGGTCACCAACTACAACACCTTGTGTTTTTGTCGTTGTTCGTGCTCTTGTCCTCTGACACTCGTTACAATTTACAATCGAATGATTACGAATAATGGTTAAGTAATTAGTAACTAATGATGATTATGATTTTTATTCTTCTTTATTTTGTTGGGTGTGTACTTTATTGTATTAAGTAGAGCAGGAAATGTTTCAATAGAGCAGCGACGACATTCAAGGCTGTCAGTCAGCGTGTAAGTATGTGAATCGGAAGTCCTTGCTAATCAAAGTGTGTGCGTCGTGTGGCAGAAGTTACACCAAGAATTGCTAATTTCAAGTGTTCATTCATTCAATCATATTATTCAAAAGGATTACTTGATTAATAGGCTTACAAAGAGTTACGTGTAAATTATACTTTTTGTTTGAGTATCCTTTTGGTTTGTGTGTTGAATTTATGCTTATTTTTAGTATTATTCTATATGAAACATATTGATTTTGAATTTAAGCTGATTTCTGTTTCATGTTCTTGGTCATATTTATTTTGATTTTGATGGATCTTTATTTTCAATTAAAGCTCGTAGGTATCTGTTTGTTATCATGTGATTTTTTGTTGATTTTTCCCTCTCGTTTCTGTTTTAATGGATTATCAAAAAGCACTTCCCCAATGTTTATTTTGTACTCGTATTTTAGTATTCATTCATTTTTATTTCCCTGTTAGTTGTAATTTGATCCTTTTTTTGGTTTGATTGTGTAAACAATTCATCCATTATAACAAGTGATTCTTAACTGCAGAATTTAAGTTTGGGCTAATATGAGTGGGAGGTATTTGAAGTGTTTCGTAGATGGTTTTTATTTCGATAATTTCAAAAGAATGCCAATTGTTTTGTTTTTTTCTTAATTAATTAAAATTGCTAATAGTAGATATATCAAAGTCTCGCTTAGTTGGTGCTAGTTTACTTCTTTTTGAAAAGTTCAAAGATGAGAGATGATTTAAAAATGTCTTGTAATATTTAATTCAAGTTTTAGATCGATCGAAATGTAGACGACAAAATGTCAAATAACTGATGTAAAGTCGAAAGATATTCTGAAACCAACACAGTAAGTAATTCGTCATACGCTATTTTACGTTCTTCAGCGTCAAGTCAACCAGTTGCAATTTTCCATGAATGCCAAACTTCATATGGAATGAATGCACCGTTTGTTCAGACTATTTTAAAGATTCTAGAATCAAAATTTTTCTCTAGAGAACGATCAACGAAAGTCGGCAAAATTGTTGTTGATCATGATCCATAAAAAATTATTGCTGATGATTAGGGGACATGCCATGGCTATATCGCAAATTGTACATAATGATCTGCTGAACACAAAGAAATCTGCTTGATGGGTTCAACGAATTTTTACTGAAATACAAAAAGAAGCTCAACTACGTTTTGCCCAATATATCCTAGACAACTTCAATAAAATCGTCACAGGTGATGATGATTGGATTTATAAATACGACTCGGAAACCAAGCGACAGACCGAAAGGAGTGAATGCTCTTATTAAAGCAAGACTTCACATCACCAGGACAAAAATTTTGGCTGCTATTTTTCTGAATACTGGACAGATTGTAACTGCGAAGTAATGTACTAAAGGCTGCTTACCAAAAGTTTTCAAAGGTTTCAAAGGTTATACCAATATAAGTACGTGTCGTATAGATTCAAAATCAATGTATTCAACATTTAAGAAAAGTTGCAACTTATTTGGAATCCCACTTTTGATTTTAATTTTCCAATAGAAATTTCAAGTTTCGACTTTTGTTTTTCTTCAATATATCAAACCGTACAAAGTAGAATACATCGCGCCTTTAAAAATATTTTTACAGTATAAAGTCTAGTTAACGAGCTGGAGAGCTTTAGAATTTTTACTAATCAGCAGGTTTGCGATATTTTGAATCCCATAACCTAGCTTTAAAAAGTTACAGTAAATAAATAAAGCTGTCGAATTTATACTTCACTTAATGAGATTTTTAAATGCATTTTAAAATTTAGAAAAAAAAAAATATACTTTTTTTTTAAAAAAAAAAAACTTGAATTCCGAAGGACTAGACCATTTCAATTTTTCTAAAAATACTTAATAGCAAATTGAATGGCGTTTACGGCGAAATTACTGAAACTGGTTCAGCTCTTAAACGATTTTTACGCCCATTATGAGGGAAAAAACTATCTAATCATTATAAGCTATTTGTAGATTTGTAGACATGCGATACCATAGCAAATTTCTCTGATAAAGACAAACTCTTGGGGAAATTGTCTGTGGTCCAAAGATTAAAAGTTACATCACTACTAATCACTTTCTTAAAGATTTTATGATCATGAAGAAAGAAATTCGATTTTCTTAAAATCTTTTTACCGATTCCTTCGTCACTATCAAAATATGTATGTATGTTACGGTGACCAACCGTACTGTATGTAGGCTGCTAGATATATTTCTGGCCTAGGCAACACTAAGTGTTGCTAGGTGCAATCTGAAATTTTCAATGCAAAGTTTGACATTTTTAGCATAAACGTACTCAGAACATTTTGACGTACGACCATTGTTTGGTCGGGGACCAAAATTTATAGCTTTCGCTATGACAAGGTTTTAAATTTCAAAGGTTTACCTTTTGATGGAACGTTGCTGCGACTACTGCTGCGTCAGTCAACTTTTAGCATGATGGGCATGCACGATGATGGCGCTGGTGGTGAAGGCACTGCTTCCAACGATGACCATGAGTCACTTCAGCGGACTATGAGTCCGTGCTCCAAGCCAGGAGTCACTGATGATGATCAGGAGTTAGCGATGCAGGCCAAGGCGAGACTTCTAAGGGAAGCGATAAACTGCTTTAAACAGCAGTGAGCAAAATTTCCATAAATGAAAATAAACCCGAATACTTTATTTTACTTTAAATTTACTTTTATTTAACTTTAGACGTTATAAAATTAAGAACTTATAATAAAAATGAATGTTATAAAGGCTGCACTTGTTTCAGCTGTGAGTTATAATCAACGAGAGTAGAATTTTCCCAACTTGAACTTTAGACTTCAAGTTGAGAAAAATGTGCTGAGCGATTGTCAGCAATATATATTGAATATGAGTGAGCGAGACGGCAACATTCATACAGAATACATACTTATTAGTAGTTCTGACAGCAGACTATAACGAGTAGTTACAGATCGAGCGGGTAGACAGTGTTGCCGTTCGACAAAGTATCACATTGCAATTTGGGAGTTAAAGTTTACGCATTTCCCCGCGTAAACAACCATCATTTGTGTTGCTTACAGTGACTTGAAAAAATCAATTTGGCAAAAAAATGGAATTAACTCGTGAACATTTTCGTGCGATCATTTTTCACAACTTTCGACGTGGATTATCACGACAAGAGTGCATCTATGAACTTAAATCTTTGTATGGCGATGAAGCACCATCCTATAGCACTGTGAAAAATTGATTTAATGAATTCAATCGTGGCCGACGCTCGCTCAAAGACGAATTCCGTGATGGTCGTCCAAAAACTGCGCCAGGCAACATTGATGCCGTGCGTGAACTAATAATGCAAGATCGTCATGTGACATACCGTGAGATAGAGGCATCCTTGGGCATTTCTCCCACAAGCACATATTTGATATTGCATGAACACCTGGTCGTAAAAAAGGTTTGTTCTCGTTGGATCACGCACAATTTGATAATCGCTCAAAAAAAAGGCTCGTGTCGATTGGTGCAAGGAAATGTTGAAAAAATACGATCGCGGTGCTTCAAAACACGTTTATAAGATCTTCACAGGTGACGAATCATGGATCTATGAGTATAAGCCTGATACAAAACAGCAATCGACCGTGTGGGTCTTCGAAGACGAGCCAAGTCCAACGAAAGTTGTTCGTGGAAGAAGAACTTCCAAGCAAATGGTCGGCTGTTTCTTCGGCAAAGCTGGTCATGTGGCGACTGTTGCCGCTTGAGCAACGTAGGACGGTCAATTTTGAGTGGTACACCACAATTTGTTTGCCTGAAGTCTTCGGAGAAATTCGAGAAACGAACAAGAGAAGACGAATCATTGTTCACCAAGACAATGCGAGCTCTCACACATCGGCTCAAACCAGCGCCTTTTTGACCAGTCAAAACGTCGAGTTGATGAGTCATCCGCCGTACAGCCCTGACTTGGCACCCATTGACTTCTTTTTATTCCCGCACGTAAAGAAAAAAATGCGTGGTCAACGATTTTCGTCGCCAGAAGATGCTGTTGAAGCGTTCAAAAACCATGTTTTGGAAGTGTCTCAATCGGAGTGCTTCGAAAATTTGTTTGAGCGCATGCAAAAGTGTATAAATCATGCTGGAGAATACTTTGAATAACAATAAAACCATTTTTGATGATAAATATTCGCATTTTCATTATTAGGCCAGAAATATATCTAGCAAACCACGTATTATGCAGAATGGTACTGTATGTTTTGTTCTATAAAATGTTCTGTATTTTAGATTGTGTTCTGTATATGTCCTGTATTTAATACTGGAAAGAACACTTTTTTGGGTTTAATCTTAAAATACTGCTGAAATTTTGGTAAAAACTTAAAAAAGAAATCAGAAGAAAAATTCGTTGAAATTTAAACTAGATATGATAGTTCGATTTTAAGTATTAGGGACTTTCTATAAGAGTATGATTTTGAGTATTTCTTGTTCAGGCCAAAATACAGGTTTTTTCCCCTTTTGACCCCATTCAAGCTTTAATTTACTTTTGTTTTTATGCTCTGTATTTTTGGAAGCTAATGCTTCCTTATCGGACGTTTTGAGAGGCAGAGTCTGAACAGCGAAAACATGCAACGAAAAAGTGTAACGGATGTTTGCAACGAAAATGCGTCACACATATAAAAATAGAGACGTACTGTATACAAAGTACAGTATACAGTATATATGTATGTAAACATATATATATGTTTATAAACATTGCGCGCACCAGCTCATGCTCTCTCTCTCTCTCTCTCTCTTAAAAAATGCTCTTGCGGAATATAATGAAGAAATTGCTAAATTAATTGGTCATGAACGATACAAACTTCCACTTATTTTGTCTGGTGATTTTAATGTGAATTTCTCGACTGAAGAATCTAAAATACTGAAAGATGTTTTGCGTGATTTTTTAAAACTAAATATGAACAATGATCCCACCCAAGCTACAACGAAAAGTGGTACAACAATCGATGCTGTTTTTTCAAGATTTTTAGATAAAATAGAATCTCAGACGTTTGTTTCATATTTTAGTTACCATAAACCCATAATATCGTTTGTAGAAGACCCATCACTAGAAAATTCTACTGTAATTACTGAAGTTTCGGAAGAATAATCATATATTATAAATAATAATGTAAAATAATGCAATAAAAATATTTTTGTATTTAAGCTCGCTTTTTTAATACTCCAGTTCAACATTTTACCTCTTACTTAATAATAAACAAATTTTAAAATATCAATTTATTATAAGTTTTAACTATAATAAGTTTTAGCTTATTATATTAGCTTATAATAAGCATTAGCTTCCAATATCATCGGCCACTCCCCGAGTGCCACCTGCCGTTTTTATTTCAAATACATAAGTCGACACTACATTACATTACGACGCACTAGGGATTTCAGGGATCCCGGGATTCGAGCCTTTTTGCAGTCCCGAAAATCCCAGGATTAGTGTTACCAATCCCGGGACTTCTTTTGTAAGTTTTTTAGGTTAGAAAAATTGTTAGAATGTTCCAAAAATCACCAACAAAATTCTTACAACATTATGGTTAAATTGAACATAAGCTGAAGTTAATCTTAGATTGCAAAACGAGATAGAGTAGTCTTTTAGATATGCTGCAGCGCTTGTATTGACTTAAAGGTTTCTTAAGACTAGTTCTCTTATGTTTTTCTGTATGATTTTTTCTCTGACTGTCAATTTTTTATTGTTTTTAATTTATATTGTTGAAATTGTTTTAATTTTTTATTTTTCAAACAACATTTAAAAATTTGAAAACTCCTATGACTTCTGTTTTCAAATAGACTCAAATCTGATGCCAAAATAACTCATATGAGTTTTCTTCTGATAAATCATTTGTGTAATAAATGTACATTCCCACTATCAGAGTTGCCATATTTGACAACTCATGCGAGTTTCTGTATGACTTCTCAGATAGTCTGAAGCGGCTTTAAACTCGTGGAAAGGATTTTATCTGACATTTTTTAATTTTTGATAAGTCCCAATAATGACTTCTGTAAAGCTTTATCTTTAAATTGCGTTAAAGTAGAGATAAAACGTATTCTCTCTAGATTTGAAACTGAAACTTCTTGAGAAATTGAGGACAATAGCCATAGAGTTAAAGTAAACTCATCAATAAACTTTGAAGAAAAATTAAATCTAGTTTTGAATACCACTTCAAAAAATTTGTTTTCTAGAAAGTCTTATAATTTATCCAACGTTTTAGTGAAAGAAATTGATATATTTTGTAAAGTGGTGATAGGGGTTATTTCCTCCAGAAAACTTTCGATTATGTTAAAATATACTAAGGTAAAATTATTGCATGTATAGTTTTTTCAAAATCGCAGCCAATTCTAAATAACCACTGTTTGAAGTATTCTTTTTGCATTTCCCAATAATTGAAAAAATGGAGATAGAACTATGGCGCTCTAAGGTATCGATATGTATTTAACTAAGCATATAATGCATCAATGTACCTTTATGCTTGTTTTTGAAGTAAATAAATATTTATGAATTTTTGTTTTTTATAAAAGGCGTGAATTCCTTAATAAAATGTACCTGCTTTAAGAAATTGTTCTTTTTTAAATAAAATATCTTTGTAGGGGTGTAGTAGGGGTATATAAGACAAAATATTGAGAATTTTTAATACTAAATTCTGTTCCATTTACGAAGAAAACAAAATTCATACAAATCCTGAAAAATCCCGGGATCCCGGGATTCAAAAATTTCTGATCCCGAAATCCCGGGATCGCAAAAAGTCCAAAAATTGGAGTCCCTAGGACGCACAAAATCCAATAATCGGGAAAGACGTGAGAAGAGATCAAAGTCATCGCAAGGGATCGCAACAAATGGAGACGTTTCATATTGGCCCTACACTCCCCATAAAAGTTAAAGGAAAATACATATACATACATGCAATGTTGCAAGTGCGAAATCTGTCGGTTAATAGTTGAACCTTGGTAAGATAAATGTGGATTTCATTTTTTAGATGAAAGTGCGGTTCTTGCCTTTGCTAAAACTCAACTTGTGTAAAATTATTTGTTCCACAATTTATTTTGCATTATCTTGAAATTTATCTTCCACAAAAGAGAAACAGCGGAAATGTTGCGAATGAATCAAAACGTTCAATATTTTTATAAAATTTTATTAAAAAAGGTAAAGTATTAAAGTTAAATCAAAGCATTCAAATGGTCAGCCGATGGTTGCTAATCGGTAGAACACCGGAAAATGTAAGATTCCTGGGACTATTCTGGACTACTTTTCTCTGTTACGTTTTCGAAATTCCCAAAACCGACGGAGATACATATAGCCATCGGAAGATCGGGATGTAGCTTTATTAAAATCGGAATCCATTGATGGATTTTAATAATATTGGTGTCATATAAAAGGTATTTTATTAATTGGCTATCTTACAAAAATTTTTAATCCGAGTCATGATTTTCGAAAATTTGATTTTAAAGCACTATTTTTCCAAAAACTGTATTATAAACAAATAGTCTTAGTAACAAATTATGAAAGTTTCATTTATTTCCTTTCATTAATATAATTTGTACTTGATATCTTTTATTGGCCTATTTTTTATAGAAAAACAAAAAAGTAAACCAAAGAAATTTGCATGCAATATACCAAAGCATTACAATAGCACCGAAAATTTGCCATATCTGGTAAATTATGACTCGGATTTTAAACTTCTGTATACCGTTTTTGTAGCAAATTAAAGAGCCATATGGCGCCAATATTATGAAAATCCATCAAGGGGTTCCGAACTTAAAACGGTCTTCATAAAGCTCTATCCCGATCTTCCGTCAGTTTTGCGAATTTCGAAAAATAAAACTAAAAAGAGTTGTTCAGAATAGTCCCAGGAATCTTACTTTTTCCGGTGTTCTACCAAATCCCAACCACTCTGTATATGTGGACTCGATGTATGTAAAGTATGTAGCAAACATTTGGTTACAAAATCTGCATTTTGGGTTAAAAAAAAAGGTTGTTCACAAAATAGGTTTATTTGTAAGTTAATTACATTTCTACACAGATTCAGGATGATATAAATCGAATACATCCAAAAAAAAAAAATAAATCCGAAATAGACTGAAGCACGAAAAACACCGACGGCCGTACAAAAATTCGAACTAATTTTTACAAGCCCAGCGAGGGTTTTACTATTGGATAGCTATAGTTTCAGGGAAATATAGTCCAGTCATAATAGGAAAGCTTTGTTATTTTTTTTTTTTTAAGCTTTCCAAGCTTTCTTAGAGCCGATATAAGTTGAGTTTCCCGAAATGGATTCTTAAAATTTCACCGTCAGATGAAAGGTTATTTAATACCCTACAAAATTCACTCAGTGCAACTTTAAATCTGAGATACTGTTTCCGGGATATGAGGAATTTAAAAAAAAAAAAACAATTATCATGTTGACAAGAAAAGAATGGAGCCACCAAAAATTTCAGATAAATCAAATTTTTGAATTTGTGCAGGAGTTCAGGAAGAATCATCGAATAGGCAGTGATATATTCGAAAGTCGTTTTTTTCTTTAATTTTTTTTATTTATTTTTTTTTTTTTTTTGAATAATTTTTTAAAAGTTATGAAATATCAAAATCAATAGCCGTGTTCACGATCCGGAGCATTTAGACTTGCAAAGTAGCAAAATAGCATTAATTTCCACTTGATTGTGAGCAATATTAAAAGTATAAACATTGCAAGCTACGAAAAAATGTATTTCTCTGAGAAAATCGTATGAGCAAAGAGAACGAGAGCATAAACAAAAAATATTTATTTGAAAAATGACATGATATTTTTATGCTATAGGTTTTTAGTATAGAAAATGTAAATGTAAATGCAAATTCAATCCTATATATTTTATTGTTGTATAGCAAAATTTTTCAACACTTATTTACAAATGCTATGATGCAAGACCTTTTGCACCGGATCGTGAACATGGCTATTCTTTCATTCGTTCATTTCAGAGCAGAAATTGTTTAGAATAATTTTTCAACAGTTTAAATTAATTAATAAACACATTTAATTGTGACAATTTTCCACTTGAAAGACCCCCAATCCCTTTTAAATATATAAAAATTTGATTTTTGAACTTCACAAATTGGAAAAAATTCTCACATCAAATCGTATGAGTGAAAAAGAAAAGAAAAGAGAAATTTAGAAAAATACAATAAAACGACATAAAAGTCAATTGAGTTTGATATAAATGTCAACATGAAACAATGAAAAAAGCACTTGACATGTTGCGTGTGTTTATGGTGTCAGGCGTGTCAAAAACGCAGATCATTTACCCCCATTCAAATTTTATTGAAACAAAACAAAAATCAAAGCGCGGTAAATTTAAAACAAAAAACGAAAACTCTACTTTCTTGCAATTTGTTTATTATTTATTTTGTTAAAAGCAATAAATTTTAATTTGCTTATTTGTCATTTCTATAGTTTTCTTCTTTTGAATATCCCCATAATGTAGCCTAGCCGCGTATCCTTAATCTTGCTTTGTCGCTTCACACATGCACATAGCAATTAATGGAAAAAGTTTATTAGCTTCATGCAGGATACAATATTTGGTAGGGATATGTATGTTTAAGGACAAAATGACAACAACGGCGCTTCTGTTGTCTTTGATCCTTTGGCGCCATTTTTAACTGAAGCGCCATTTAATGTAACCGTATGGTTTACTTATCATACAGATCGTTCGAAAATGAAATTTTCTTAATGTTATGTAATGCGTTGAAATATGGGAAAATAACAAATATCTTCCACTTGAAGCAGGATCAGCATTCAGTATTTACTTTTGCAATCCCGTTAGGGAATATAAAAACATCTCCTAAATTTAATATATTTACAGACATTGAATGATCTGGATGGAGTCTTAATATGTCCTCAAAAAGTAGTTAAAAACGCCATTTTCGAGCATTAACATGAAAAGTACTCGTGTATGCCTCAAAATCCTCTCAATGACGACTTAATTTTGGCATATTTGTATGATTTTCTAAAGGTAAAAAAAATAAATATTGTGGCAACATTTTGAGTGTTTCTGACTTTGTTTCAATTTCCAGTTTAACACTCATTCGTTATATTAAGCTAGCATTTCCCGGTGTGCGTTGCTACATCTTCTCTTGTACAGAGGGCGGAGCACCAGTGACGGATCCAGGGAGCGGGCTATGGGGGCTAAAGCCCTCCCCATAAGCTCTAAATTGTGATTGGATATATATAGGGAAAATGATCAATTAGATCTCAAAATCCTCTTGTCTGACTTTAGCCCACCCCTATAGTCGAATCCTGGATCCGCCACTGAGCATCACCAATTATTTATATTTACGTACCAAATATCGTCTATCTTTGCTAAATAGTTTCAGAAATATGAAATTTTTTGCAGGCGTGACACCGACTATATTAGTCAATATTCGTCCCGATACTCTTAATGCATAGACCAAATCTCATCCATGTCCGTTAAATATTTTAAGTCAAAAGTCATGAAACGCATAGAAAACACGAAAAAAAATTAATTTTTAAATTGTTGGCTCCAACATACAAGTTGGTACCCTTAAGAAGTGAAGTACTTAGTTAATGGGTATTATGCAGAAAGCCTAAGAGAAACGGGACAGCTAAAACTAGACACACACTTTCATGGAACTAATTAGGGATGTTAAATTCGTGATGAATCGAATACTCTGTTTAGCCAGTTGAATCTTTACCATTGACTAAGTTAATTGGGCATTCTTCATTTAAATTTGCTATGGCAAATAGATATATTAGCACCCACTGTAACTAATATTATCAGACTAAGCCTAGAACTAGGAGTAGTGCCTGTAGACTGAACTAAAGCCCAAATTGCATTCATTCCCAAAGTGTGAAAGAAGGTGAACCACACGCCCAAAGAATTTTGACCAATAAGTCTATGTAACATCGTTTCTTCTTAAAGCAATGTTGAAAACTTTACATCAGTATTGTAGAGAGGTGTACCTTATGCTTACCAAACAGGTAAATCGACTGAAACCGCCATACATAGCATTACGACTTAAATCGAGAAGGCTTTGGGGGAGATAAAAGTAGCTCTTTGTTCATCAATTGATATAAAGGGAGCCTTTGACAACACTTCATTTAAGTCAGCTGAGAAAGCACTGATTAGAAAGGGAATACCCAAGGTGATGCTTAACAACAGGACAATCATCTATGAAGCAGGTACAGAAAGACTAACTGTCAGGACACTGAAGGATGCTCCCAGGAAGGCGTACTGTCACCGCTCCAATGGATACCAATCATCAACAAATTGTTAGAAATTCTCGATGATAACTAATTTGAGGTTCAAGGCTTTGCTGACGATCTGGAAACTATACAACTAGCTCTAGGCTGGTACCAAGAGAAATGAATCGGAATTAACCATAGTAAAACTACACTGGCATCTTTAAACCAGAGGCGAAAGCTAAACCTGTGAGCTTTAAGCTTAGAAACGTTGCTAACGGTGTCCGAGGGGATGTAATATTTAGGAATAATCCTACACGGAGAAAAAAATTATACTTGCTATTTTATTTCTCATAAATTTTACCAGAATTTCAAGTCAGAATAGTGACAACTCCCCACTGAAGTAAGTTTCACCTTACTGTTTTAGTCGATTCAGAATTTTTAAATCTTACATTTTTATACCCTACACCCAGGGTATATTCACTTTGTCCTTCCGTTTGTAACGCAGAGAAGGAGACGTGGCAGGTATAAAAAAGTATATATATTCTTGATCAGCGTCACCTCCTAAGTCGATATAGCCATGTCCGTCTGTCTGACTGGCAGGCTGTCTGGCTGGCTGGCTGGGTGGCTGGTTGGCTGGTTGGCTGGGTGGCTGGGTGTGCGTGGAAATACATTTTTTGGGAAAACTGAGGAACATAATTCAATGAAATTGGGTATTCTGCCTCCGTCGTTAGAGTTATCTCAGGGGATTGAAAATGAGCAAAATCGGTCAACGGACACGCCTACCGCCCATATAAAAAATACGTTCAAAATGCAATAAAAAGAGCATTATTTGCAATAACAAAAAAGAAATACACATAAATACTAGGGATAGTAAGTACAAGCTCTGAGCAAAAACAAGACGAATTAAGACAAGAGGGTGTGGCACCTCCCATATAAACAAAGTTTAAAAATGTTATACTGAAAGCGTTTTTTGCGGTAACCCAACCAAATAGCACTCAAACACTCAGATTAATAAATGCAAGCTCTGAGAAAAAACTAAGCGTACTCGAAAGAGAGAGCGTGGCACATCCCTTATAGGCAAAAGTTTCAAAATGATATACTGAAAGTGTTTTTTGAGATAATCCAACCAAATTTCACCCAAGTACTAAAATTATTAATGGCAACCTCTAAGCAAAAAGTAGGCAAAGTAGGACTAGAGGGCGGGGCACCTCCCATATAAGCGTAAGTTTCAAAATGCTATACTGAAAGATTTTTTTAGAAAACCTAACCGAATTTCACTCAAACACTCAGAACAGTAAATGCAAGCTCTACGCAAAATCTAGGTCAACTCGGAGAATAGGGCGCGGCACTTCCCATATAAGCAATTTGTTCTTATACTCACCTAGGATTTTGGAAGAATAAAACAATTTATTTTGATAAAAACTTGTATGTACAAGAATAATGCATAGTAGGCCAAGGATACCACCCTAACTAGTGGTTACCGCACTAGGGTTCGAACCGTGGTGCGTTCGTGTGATAAGTAGAAACATATCCTTTGCGCTACTGGCAAGTATGATAAAGAGTTATAAAGCAAATATCTGTCCAAAAATAAATATTTTTACTAGAATTTTAGTATCATAACCCGATCAAAAAAAGTATATCAAAAATATATCAAAATGATATACAAAAAAAGGATATCAGCGGCTGATAAATTTTTGATATCATTTTGATATACATTTCTGATACAATGACAAGAACTTGACAAGTTTTTTTGATCGGGAATGTTCAAATATTTTTATGATATTTACCTAAAGTAAAAATCAAACATTTAAAATTATAAAGTGTCAAATGTATGCAATTTGTAGTAATGTATTACTTTATTATTTAAATATATTTTATTTGTAAATATTAATTTGCGGACCCATCAAATAGTAAGGTAATTTATGTTTGAAATTTAGTATTAACTACTATAATTTGCTTACTACCCGGGTGGAGTAAAAATTATGACGCAGATTTTTCTCCATTTAGACAAAAGTCTAACTTAATAGTCATCTATCATACATAAAAAGCAAAGCCTTAAGGATAACATATGCTTACCAAAAGCTGTATGGTAAAACATGGGGACTACGCCCCAGACACTCAAAGAAGATTGGTTCGGTAGACGACGATTCCTATAGACTCTGTCAAGAGGACTTGAAAACAGCAAAGGATCTGTTAAGTACTTACGCATGTGCCGACCTAGGTAATATTAATCCTACGGCAGTGACAAGATTTATAGTTAGTCTGGAACTATTCTGATAGGGAAAGAGGCTGTATAAAAGATCTTCTTAGGTCTCAGTGCAATCAAGCAAAAGTTTTCCAATTTTTCATTATTTTTCGCGACTCGCACGTCTTGGCATAACATATTTGCAATTTTTTTTTTTTTTTTTTGCATTTTCATATTTTAAATCTTTCAACTTTATGATAATTTCTCCAACTTTTCAACATATTCATCCCTTCAGATATTTTCTAACTATTACATTTTTCGGCGTGTTTAACATTTTACGGCATTTTCTAATTCTAGGAATACTTTGAACTCTTTTTATATTTTTCAACTTCACATTTCTTAACATATTCAACATTTTGTAATTTCATCAGCATATCTCGACTTTAAATTCGCATTTAAATTTCAATATTTTTTAGCTTATTCAGTTGCACATTTTTCTACTTGGGTATCTATTGCATAGATTATATGAAGCAAAAAATGATTTGATTGCAGCTATTCATTTCAAATATATATTTTCAGTTAACTATTTTCATATTTTTTTTTTTAAGTCTAAAGTCTAGACATAAGTCATTTTTCATTACTGAACAAAACAGCAGAAACATTGAAATCTATTTTCATACATATTTGGGGTTATTTACAACTATTACTTGCCATATATCTGAAATATCTAAACGCATTTGCGACGTTGACATTTGACGACATGTAATTCGATCCACAGACGACTTCTATGGTTAGTGTGGTCACTCGTTGTAGGTATATCTGTTTGTCATATTTCATGCGCAATTACGTACAATTTCGTCCTGCGCATCTTTCAACGCCATGGCGGAAAACAAGCGAGCCATACATCTTGCATTCAAAGGCGTTTTGTTTGAGGAAGTCTTCCGTAGGTTGAACGCACAACATGTTTTACACTTGTTCGAAAATTAAATCCACATAGATTTTTGATTGACAGCTACTCACACCCCAGTTGACGTAAAAAGATCGAATTAAATTTGAACTGAAACTGTATCTCATCTTGCGGGGGTGAAGCTACCGATGTTTATTTAAATGTTTAATGTACAGTGTACACTCAGCTGCATGTGGCTGCAGTTTGCAGTTCTGACTGATTGCTTGTTGGAGGAGAAGTTTTATTGAAAAGGGTGGCGATGCAGCGCCACCAGCAGTCAGTTGGAATGTTTATGTTGTAATTGATCTGCCACTCGCGTGCACTCACAATGTTGTAGCTGATCAAGCTGTCATAAATATCGGATAAGTGCAATGGGGGATATATGGTTTACTTTTTAAATTTTGTTTTATTTGTTTTGTTTATAAAATATCCCTTATTAACTTTAATGTGGCATTAATAAGAAAAAACTATCGTTTTTAGAGAACGTTTGTTTTTTCCGGAATCTATTCGACAACGAATTACGCTTTGAAACAACGAAATTTACTAGGAACGGCACTCTGATCGTTTTCAAACACCGACACAATAAGAACTAAGTTTTTTTTTTTTTTTTTTTTTTTTTTCAATCCAAAAAGTGGTCGGGTAGGTTAAGCAAGCGAACTGAGTACAACTTTTCCCTTCAAGTTAAAAGCCACCATACTCGGGCAGAATGTTGTGTCAGGAGGGCGGAGTGGTACCTTTTTTATAAGTCTAAGGCATTTTCTGCTTATTTAGAAACAAGCTTAGTAATAAGGGTAAAAACTTGGCAAAGTAAGTTGCACATGCAAATGATGTAAATAATGATGTTGTTATTACCAACTAAGTTAAGCTCTTGTGCCACCGCATGTGGCCTAGGGATAAACCCAAAACTCTAAACTTTAACCTTTGGTTCTTTTTTCTTTACTCAGAAATCTGAATTCCAGAACAGTTCCAGGCAGTTTTGTTCTTGACATAGTGGTAATTGATTTTTTTACAATTTTCAAGAAGCTCCTAGGAGTTAAAGGAGAATACATACATACATACATACATACCTAGACTGAAACGAAAGCACTCTGAATTGCGTTGCCATCTGTCCTCTTTTTTGTTTTAGGAGTGTCCGGGCTCTTCTTTGTTTCCAAAAATTTATCTAAACATAAAAATTGGTAAATAGTAGTAACAGTCATTTCTGTGGAATTATCAGCAACTCCGTTCAAATTACATTTTGGAGTACAATTAGTTTGAGTTATAGCGTGATCGGATAAAGGACAACCCACCTTCTATATAGTCCGAAAGTCTTTCGCCATTTTGTTTTACGAAAACATTTTATCCAAAATTTGAAATCAGCAAGCTCAAAAACCCCCTTAGCCAAATTTGGTAGTGATATAATTATTTTTTAAGAAAATTTTCCGCGCCGTTTTGGATCGACCATTTTGTTTTCAAAAAAGTTCTTTCCGAATTTGGAATCAGCGACCGTGAAATCTCTTCTAACTACGATTTTGTTGTGATATAATCATTTTTTGGAGAAATATGACCACCATTTCGGATCCGCTGTTTTGGATCCGCCATTTTATTTTCAAAAAAAGTTGATCCCGAACTCGGAATCAGCGACCTCAAAAACCCCTTCTAGCTTTTCTGGGACATATGTCCGACATTTTAGATGGGCCATTATGTTTTCAAAAAAGTTGATCCCGAATTTGGAATCAACAACCTTAAAAACCTTCCTAATCATAATTTTGTTGTAATATAATCATTTCTTTGAGAAAATTTTCGATCCGCCAGTTTGTTTTGAAAAAAGTTGATCCCGAATTAGAAATCAACGACCTCAAAATCACCACTAGCCACAATTTTGTTTTGATATAATCATTTCTTGAGAATTGTCTGCCATTTTCGAAAAGTTTATTCCGAATTTGGAATCAGCGAGCTCAAAAACCTCCTAAGCCACAATTTCGTTGTGATATAATAATTTTTTGAGAAAATTGCTCGTCTTTATGTTCTCAAAAAAGTTGATCCTGAATTTGGAAACAGCGACCTTAAAAACCCCGCTAGCCACAATTTTGTTTTGATGGAATCATTTTTTGAGAAATATGTTCGCCATTTTGGATTCGCCATTTATATTTTTTTAGAATGAAGCTGATATTTTTATTACTAAAAATAATCACGAAAGACTTATGACCGACTAGAATCGTATTGTAGACGACTGTGCAACTTCAAAATGGAGTATGGTGTCAATTCGACAATTTGAACTAGACACTGTGACATCACACATTGGTCCCAAATTACATTTTTTGGTTCAAAAATGACTATGCAGGGCAGTTCTTAACCAAATCAAACATATTTTTTTTTTAAACTGCAGCTTGACAATTTCTTAAAAGATTCTCGGAGCCTAAAATTTCGTAGCGATTTTCGTGCCAAAAATATTGACTAAACAGCAGGGTCAATATTAAAAACATGTTTTTTCTCAAATTTTTTTTTTTCTTCACAGATTCCCCAGTTAGCTTGCAAAAATTTTGGCGTTAAAAAATTAAGTATACACTTTTGTTGTAGAATAGATAATACTCAGTTCCGAAAATCGATTTTTTTCCGCTTTTATAATACTATAAAATGTCTCTTACACATATTTACAATATAATATCATCTACGAATTTCAGCCTTACGAATTGAAACATCCAAAAATGTGAATCATTATCACAATCAATACCTATAATGCAACAAATTTTTAACTTTAACTCTTTATTTACACAATACTCGATTGTTATTTACAAAAAAACTCTTATTTAAATTATGTTTTAATACAGTTTATCATCAATATAAAGACTTTATAACTAAAATACTCGTAAAATGAGGTCTAAACTATAAGCCACCCATTACCAGAACGATTTCTGTTCATAAAGTCTCGCATAGTTTTGCTGCTGTTGTTGAATATCCAAATCACTATCACTTGGATAATTTGAAGTTGGCGGTGGTGGTGGTGGTGGAGGAAGTGAGGCTGTCGAAGTACCGCTCATTTGTTGCTGTATCACGACATTACTATGATGCCCAAGTTGCATTTGCATTTCATCACCATATTTCTTCCAAGATACACTATATTTTGGATGATCTGTAGGTAGCTGATCGGTTTTCATTTTCAACACCGTTGTATCACCATCGACCTCCACGCGTTTTGATTTGTAACGACGATTCTGAAACCAAATTTTCACTTGTGTGGCAGATAAATTCAGTTTATGAGCAATGACTTCGCGCTCGGAGCCAGTTAAATACTTTTGCTGACGAAAACGACGTTCGAGCTCAAGAACTTGCGCTTGCGAGAAGAGCACGCGTGGTTTGCGTTTTGAACGTGGTTTACCATTTTTACGTAATTCTGAACGTGATGAGGTCACTTGTGAAGTATCTTCTGGAAATGAAAGAGCGAGGAAAGAATTGATTAAGTGAAATGGGTATCACAAAACGAAGAAATCAAGAAAACTTACTTGCATTTGCTGACTTTGCCACATTCGCTGGATGTTCGAATTCGCAGATTGATTCCAAAGACTTGACATGTTGTGAAGTTATCCCTATTCCGCTCAACTGCTGCTGACAATCCTCATTACACTGCAATGGCAGTACATGCGCTGGATCTGTGTTAAGTCCTTCTTTCTCAGCACTTGGACAAGACGAGCCGCTAGTGACGTCAACTTCTGCTGAACTATTTAGATCCAAGGTAGGCGATGGCGTTACATAGGGTGTTGGCATAACGTCTTCACTTTTTAATGGATAAATAGTTCCCAAATCTTCAATGTGGGATGTAGTAGTGGTATTGCTGCTGGAACCGCTGGAAATCGTATAGACGTCACCATTGTAAGCAGTATAACAAGAGTATCCTGCTTGTTGTGAAGAATCCTGTGTGGCATTGGTAGCTGCTTGCGTTGCATTGGGCGAACACGTTGCGGTGTTGGTGCTGGTGGCGTAATACTGAGGATGTGTATTATACGTTGGTGCTTGATAATATTGATGAGGATGGTGCGAATGATGATGTGGCATTGGCGATGTGGCTGCTAATGGTGAAGTATGTGCCATATGATGAGCTGGATGATGCGTGGCGGTATATTCTGGATACGCTGGGTAAACGTGTGTGGCTTGTGGTATATAACCATGTGGTATGATTGGAGTAATAGCATCCTGATGACTACAAGAGCGCACATCGTACTCACCAGTATAAATTGTGGAGGGATTGTTAATGTTGCTGTAAATAAAAGAGGTTGCATAGAATGTAGTTTTGTTTTTCTTCAGAAATGTTCTAAGTTTAAAGTCTAATTAATTTAAAAATAACCAAAATTTTTTAACTGTTTTACTGCACCACTTGACACTAATGGCTCACATATGTGTTACATAAGAAGAAAAATACTTCCTTTTCTCAAATGCACCCCCGGAACTAATTTGCAAAACCCATGCCTCATAAAAAAAAGACTCCTGGTGACATAATTTCATGCTACATCAGCATTAATTCAAATACAAAAGACGGCGCAAGACGTCAGACGGAGACGCAAAAAAAAAAAAAATCACAGAAAAGTAAAACTAAATATTACAAACCACTGGACAATGTGCGAGCCTTACGAAAATAAAGGATCAAGAAAGGACATCATTCAAGCATTCTAGGTAGACGTGTAGTGCAACATCAACATCATACCGTGCACATATGTTGCACATGCGAATCTCTAAAATCCTGAGGCGTCTTGTGATTTTATTTCCGTTTTTGTTTTCTTATTGCTAACACTTTGTGTGGGACAGCAGCAGCAGAAAAAGAAAAAACGAATGATTTGACAAAAATTATTTTCTACCAAGGTTGGTTGTGTTGCTTGTTTTCATAGGATTTCGGATTTCAGAAAAAAGATACAAAGTTTACTTTGCTAACAGCAAAATTTGATGATAATTGGTAAAAATAAATTTAATTTCTTAAAGTCATTATTAAAAGAAAGTAAACAATAATAAGGTTGAGAAAGCAGAGATCGTCAAAAAAAGATGCTACTGGTTAAGTCAATATTTTGATAAGAAAAAATGCGGTAGAGAAAACTCCGTCGGTATTTGATTTCACATTGGCCAACAATATTTTTGTTATAACCAAGATAACTTTACCATAGTTTACCAAATCTTTATCTGATAAAGCAATTGGCGAATTGTTTTTTTTTTTTTTTTTTCTTTCTTTTAAAGATGTATATAGTGCAGTAGTTCTGGTCTCTCATCCACTACAGGTATTTTGATTGACTAAAAAACGAAAACACTTAAATATGTATACATATGCTTGTCTGGACAAGATGGTCAAAACCTTTCCTTTCAATTCGTAAATGCTTCCCTAGGGGGTAAACTAAAATAAAACCTTTAATTTAACAAAAAATATGTGGCAAACCGGTTACAACCCATGACTTCTTTCTATATATCGTTGAAAATATGGAATTAAATACGGTTCCCTGGATTCAATAGAACTATTAAGACCATTAGCAGAAATATTGAATAAGAATTCTATAATTAACAAATCAACCCTGTACTCTTAAATTCCAGAAGAGAAAATAAAATTTCACCACCCGGGATGGTAGCCAAGTGGATGAGATTTCCCTTTTGTTAAATTTTCTTACAGGAGGTGATTAATCTTCCAGATATGTTTATATGATTCCCTGAAACCATTGGATAAAAATTTTTATAAGGGAATATCATCTTTTTTGCTCCATTATTTCACTCTAAAACTATTTTTTTTTTATCACGGCCCTGGAGTCTTATAAAAAAGTGTCATCGGAAAGATAAAAAAATCTATTAAAATAACAAGAATTAAGGTTTTCTGGAACCTAAAGATTATGAAAAGTTATATTTCTTTTGAATATGACCTGTGAAGTTAAGATCAAATTTCAGATTGTGATAGTTAATGTTTTCCCGCACTGCTTCACTTTAAGTACCGATTTTTTTTTGCGGATGAGGGATGAAAAAGCATTTGCGCTCTTAGGCGCTCGTCACCGTTGCCCGTCGTGTCGGTCTCTACTAAACGTACTACCGACTAAAACACCTCCTCTTCATCAAATGATTTCTTGACTTCCGGCAGCTTGATAAGCATCAAGGTTTCTCTTCTTTAAGCGAAGTACACTCTCTTCATATCGTCCAATTAAGTAATAACCAATTTTCCTCGCTTATCAGAATAGTTGGTATGATGTTTTCGCCTGTAAGTGAACCAATGCGATCCTGTCACTCCTGTCTTCTATCCGAGTAATTTCTGCAGTTGAAGAACGTATGTTCCGCATCGCCAAGTTCTACGTCGCCGTATATACAGTCTGGTCTATCTGTCTTTGCTATCTTATTTAGGAATTTCTGAAAATATCCATGTCCAGATAGCAGCTGCGCTATGTTATAATTTACCTCGCCGAACTTCATGTCTAACCAGGTGTTCAACTGGGGTATTAGTCGCGCCCCGAAGGTTTTATTTTGCCATCTCTCTTGCTAGCTTTGTAAGGTGTGAGCCCTGACATCTTGCGCTGTTCACTGGGTTACCAGTTGGTTTATGTGCGTCCACAGTCGACGACGCTACGCGTAGTGCTACTGTTTTTTGCACCGAACTCAGGGCTTTTCGAAAGTTGTTCTTTTTAACTGAGTCTGCCCATGCCTCTCAGCCGTATAGCAAGAGTGATTGGATAGTAGCCATCAAAAGCTTTCATTTGCTCGCCGTTGGTAATCTCTTTTTGCCATTAATCTTGACAGCGATGCTGTCGCTTGACTTGCTTTAGTAGCTGCATGTTGAATCTGCTTAGTGGGTCAGCTTGGAGTCAAACCTGACACCCAGATATTTAACCACTTTCATCGTCATACACATACTATACATTTCCGAGGGTATACTCATCGGAATTTCCAACGGTATGTGTTTTTTGGTAAAAATAAGCAACTCTGTTTTTTCAGTGGCTAGCTTGAGATCGTTGTTGTCAAGCTTCCGTTGAGCAGCGTCAGTATTTCTGGCCGTTATCGCAGATGCAATGTCACCTGCGAAACCAACCAAATAGGTGTCGTCTGGCATCTCCATGTGTAATATCTCGACGTAGCAAATATTCCAAAGATCTGGCCTTGCGTTATTTATTTGTTACCCATGCCGATGTTTGTATCGTTAGCTAGAGTTCAGTTGCTGAAGTAACAACGTACCAATTTCGCAGATATTCGGTAACCTGAAAACGGTTCACCGACCACCGATAATGTCAACCCATCTGGCGCTCTTAAAATTATTTTTTAAATCTAGTGTTGTCAAGAGAACTATTCGCAATCTGTACGCTTGTTATCACATTGGATACCAAGCCGAAATCCTTACTGTCTGTTTGATAGATCACACGAGATCTTTATTGCTTGCGATAATTGCGGCTTTATCAGCTTTACGACGATATGAAGACTCTGGATTGCATTTGCCCTTGCTAATTATTACGAGCTGTTCAGTTTTCTATAATTCTGGAAAAACTCCTTCCATTAAACAGGTGTTGTACATTTTTAAAAGCTGGGGTCGCTCTTTTGCGATAAATTGAAGTATTTCAGATGGGACCCCGTCCAGACCAGGTGCCTTAAGGACTGATACCTTAATACGAGTACGTTACAATATTCGTGTGTTCGCTTTTAAAAGTTCGAAATGTTTTAACGAAGTTCGGATCTATGTTGGGTCTTCTTATGTCAGCGATTGAACATAATGGTAGGTGAGGTAAGATCAGTAAGCGAGATTTATGTATACACTTAGGCCAGAATTGTTCCTTTGTGATACTAAAGAAACCAAAACGGGCAGCCAATCCTTCGGCTCTATGATGAATATGAAGAGGTTACAAATTCAAGCGTCAACCAGTTCCCTGAACCTGCTTTTAAAGAAATCAGAGCAAATTCACAAAATGTGCATCACACCTACCTCCTCCTCACAAAAGCAATTTTGGAGGAACCATTATGGAGGAAAATCGGTAAGCTTACCAAAAAAAGATTTTACGAGGTGGAGCTAAGACATTTTAAGGTGGACAGACAGCCTAAGAAAATGAAAAGCTCGTTATATTTAAGCACGCTTGCCACTTTGGTCCTTAAAGACCTCTTTTATAAAAAAATTTAAACGATTTTGTCAAAAATATCACCTATTTAAAAAACTTTAATATTAATGACAAAAAGAAGTATTTACCCATAAAAATATTTTTATAGGAACCAACGCAGAAAATTTTTTCAAAACTGATAAATTATAAGAATCGCAGCGAACTACTTAAAATTAAAACGAATATTAGAAATTTTTTTACTGTACATATTTTCAAATTAAATGCAAAAAAGGTTTGATTTTCGAAGGGAAGACTTAAAATAACTGCACAAAGGACATGTATACAAAACATAATGAAATATTACTAAAATCGGAAACATAAAAATTTTTTTTACCGGTACGGGGAAAATCATAATTCACATAATTTTCCGGAAAAATTTGGGGAATTCATTGTCATATGTTGTTCAAGGCAAAATTCTCTATCGATTGGTGTAGGTTTTATTTGGTTTGGAATTAGTAAAAGACTCAAATCTATTTTGACTGGTCTTAAAAGATATTTTTTTAACTTGAAATACCTCAAAACTTGAAAACCTGATGTAGTGTTTTTTACTAGAATATGGACGATATACAATTTGTACCTGAACTTGCTCCGTCATTACATTTTTAATGGAGAAAACATAAAACCCGACGCTAAGTTTTAAAATTAAAATCTAAATATATGTTGATTTTTGTACATTCTTAACCCACCTTTCGATTTGTCCATACCCAGCATAGGGTTCATTTTGATTTACCAAATTTAAAATATCCTTAACTGAGAACGGCGTCGTATTTAGGGAATCCGAATTGGCTAAACTGCCCGGACTGGGATTATTATAATCGTAATATCCTTGAGGAGTTTGTGGCTGTTGCTGATGTTGCAGCATTTTTTTTTTTTTTAAAAAAACGAATAACTTTTTATTGCTAAAATTGGACAAAATACTTAAAGTTTTTTTGAATCGTTGAGCGACACTTGAAATTTGCACACTTTCACTTGTTTATGCACTTAATTATCATCGATATGATTACAGCAAACAAGAAAAAAAAAACAACAAAAGTGAACCACAAATCACTTGACTTGCCGCCCTTTTGCGCGTGTCCGTAATTTGACAGTAAAATTTTCCAACTGAATGAAATTCCTATGCATGACTTGGCTTCACATGATTGTAACTGTAAAAAATCCACCCTCACCAATTGATGTTGCATGTGTCAGTTTCATGTTGTTCCCAGCGAACATCGTTCTCAGAGTGTTTTACTATGCGGTAACGACGCATTGAAATTAAAAATGGCTGCCCATTTTTGCTTGTGCAGCCAATCACAATGCACCGAAATTTGTTTCGTTGCCATTGTGTTGCATTAAAGAATTCGTTGTTTGTTTACTTGGTACGGTTGAGTTCATTTTGTATTGAATTTTCTTCTTCTTAATTTTAAAATTTTGCAAATTCCGCGTCACTTGTCACTTTTGACGTTTTCTCGCATGTATTGTACACATTTCTGTAGGTACATATCATATGTGTATTTACCATTTTATGATACTTGTCATATTGGATTTTTGTGCACTTTGCGCATTTTATTGCTTTTTTTTTCATCCAAACATCCATCCATCCATCCAGCTGCCAGTCCAGCCACTTGTCGTTTGTTATTTGTTCGCGACCTCTTCAGGATTTTGTTGTATCGATTTTTTTTTTATTTGGCTTATTGCTGTTTTTGTATGCAGATTTATTTGGAATTATCACTTTTAAAGTACTTTTTTTTTCATATTGTGGGTTTTATTACTTTTTGATTGTTTTTTGTCAGTAGCAGTGGCAGCGTGTTGTTACTCAGTGCTCATTGAAAAGTGGCAAAAGTATTTGCACACTTGACTTTTATTTATTTTTTATTTCGATCGGCATGAGAAGTCAATTTGTTGTCAATGGGTTTTTAAGGATTTCGTGCTTAGATTATAAGTTGTTAACACTTAATTTGAACAAATTTAGATTTTTTTTGTTTTGATATGCTAATATGTATTGGCATTACTCAAGTGACAATGGGTAGCAAGGTCGTAGGTATCGTTTGCATATTATAAAGCAATACGGTTGCCAGACTTACTGATTTTGTCAGTTCATGTACTGATTTTTTTAGTGATGAGCAAAATTAGTCTTGGTTTTGAGTTGGACGCAGATTTCTTTGCAAGACCAAAACTAAGACTGCCATGGTCTTGGTCTTGGTCACAATAATCGTCAAGACCAAGACTGCTTTTCAGTCTTGATAATTTATTGTTTTACGCCCCTCTCGAGGATAAAATCATCCCTCAATTCGAAATTTGGCATCTTTAAAACTCAACTGCTTTGGAAAAATAAGGTTTCAAAATTTTGAATACCCAACAATTTTTAGAAATTTTTTCAAGACCAAGACTTAATGACTAAGATCAAGACCAAGGCTCAATATCAAAACCAAGACTAAGACTCAATGTTCAAGAACAAGACCAAGACTGCTATGGTTCAGACAAATAGTATAAGTTCTTAGGTTTTTTTTTTACATCTCTAAGACGGGCCGGGCCGGTCAAAAAAATAATTTTGTTTAGTTTAATAAAAATGAGGTTAGGAGGCTGAGGTGCCACGTCCGAATTCGCCCAGTTTTTTTAAGAGCTTGCGTTTACAATTTATAGTATTTATGTGTATTTCGGTTGCATTGTCATACAAAATACTCCTTAAGTTGCATTTTGAATATATTTTTTGTAAGGGCGATAGGCGTATCCGTTGACCAATTTCATTGAATTATCTTCCTCAGTTTTTCCAGAAAATGTATTTCCACGCACACCCAGCCAGCCAGACAGATAGACGGATATGGCTATATCGACTCAGGAAGTGACGCTGATCAAGAATATATCTGTGGACTTTTGACAAAACAACCTAACTCGAAATTGGCAACTTTTCAGGAGAGCCTTAAAACTAATTAACTACTTTCCAATAATGTGACTCATTTCCGTTGATGCAGCGTTGAACCTCCTCTTTCTATACATTTTTGCTAAACTTAAAGTGCCAGCCGCCAAATTATTTTTTTCTTTTTGTTCATAACACTTTACCGTATGAATGGCGCTAAGTTTAAATCTTGCGTGAACTATGGGACACCCTTATATCTCTAGAACAAGAAATCATAGAGACATGGCAATTATACCAATAGAAGCGTATTTTAATTTTATATTTAGGACTAAAATCCTCGAGAATTGTCTTATCTCGACTTAGGTTGTTTTGTCAAAAGTCCACTGATATATACATTTCTATATCTGCCACTCCTCCTTATTTGCGAATATATACATATATATATATATAGTGATTATACCATGGGTGTAGGGTATAATTAGACGAATTAGTTTTCAGTAGACCAGAAAACTAAGATTTTTCCAATTTTCAGGCAATAAATCATCAATTTAACATTCAGTCACTAAATTATTGAGTTCAAAAGTAAAATATCAAGAAATTGTACCTATTAATGTATTTAAAAATACCTAAAAAATATATTTTTTACGAAAATAATAACCAGGTACCTAAGTGAAAATCTGACTGGTCGCTACGCTGTCTCACAAAAAAAAAAACTAAGCATATCGAATAAAATATCCACGAAACAAACAAATGCAAACGATCCTTAAGTAACTTCACTTCTATCATACGCATCAATAAAAGAGCAATGCTCTAGATATGCTAATTCATCAAAATTTATAGATGTTTAGATGTGCCAGGAGGCTGAGCTAAAAGTCCAGTGACAAAATTTAATAACGTATTTCTTAATATAATCGAATATTAATTGTAAAATTTGACAATTACATCGAAACACTTTGATAAAATTTTTAGAATAAGGTGTACGTTAAGTATAGAAATTCCAGGAGACTGAGGATTTAGCACTTTAAAGTACAATATTTGCACGAAATATCTCTCAGATCGACCTAATTTTAAGTGTCATACTAGAAACTTCTTATATGTTTAGTTTTGATCTCAAATCAATGCAACATTAGATTTACGGAATATACACCAAATGAGCAGAATATTTCTTCCTAAGTAGAATAACGCATATGGACATTTCCATGGTGTTGAACGTGACCGTCGAACACATTTTAGGATTTGTATTTTCACTATAGGCTTAACTTTAAGCTCTTAATTAGAAATAGAATTGGTGCTATGGTTGATTTTCGGTAATTTTTCGTTTTAAAGATGATTGCAAAAAAACCAAGGCGTTCGCACGGGACAAAAACAGAAGTGGTTTTTGCGGCCAACAATTCAAATGACGATTTCAGGAAAACCTTTGGCAATATTTCAATGTGGCTAATTTTAGAATGTTGTGCATTGATGTCTCTTAAAAATTGTTTTGATTTTGCTCAAAAATGATTGGTACTTTTTTTTGAATTTAATTATGATTACGGTCGCACGGAATGTTTTTCACTATAGAAATTTTAAATTGAAAATTCTTACAAATAACCAGGATTTCACGGTGTACGCCCCTTCACCTTATCTTGCGATGTTGACGTTTCATCACCAATTTTTCCAAAGGATTTTATTTGTGATTTATTACATATGGACCAAATCTTATTAGCGTTGAATTTTTTTAAGGAGCCACTGTTTTTGCTATTTGTCATTAAAATCCAACAAATCAAGATTTTTACAATTTTTAAATTTTAGCAAAAAGTTATTATCATTAAATAAAGTTAAAGTCAGATAAAAAAATTACTTTTGCACTGGAAAAACACACAGTCTTTTTTCGACCAAGTCAACAATCGTACCACTGGCACATTTCACCAGATAAATGTTTGCAATAGTACCAATATTGGATACAAGCGCGGACATGGTAACGTCTATAGTTTTCGAAATAAAGCCACAGTACGAAGGTGCCCCGTGTACAAAACTACCCCATCTTCCCTTACTGATGAGCGAAATCAGTGGCAAGAACAAGACCAAAATTATGACCAAGCCCAAGACTGAATGAATGGGACTAATTCCAAGACTATACCAAAACTAAGTCCAAGACTCAATGTCCAACACCAAGACCAAACCAAGAAGCCGCCCAAAAAAAGTTACACAAAAGTATTTAAGGTATTTACAATATCAGCGGCTAAATAATGAAATTCAAAGGAAGAAATTACATCATTTGACAACTTCTAAATTGTCGTATGTACAACTTTGACATTTGTAACATCTGTGCACTTTGTTTTGTAACCCATATAAAAGTAATTGGCCCAATTTTCGAAAGTGAACAAAGTAAATTGATTGCAAACACTTTCAAAATTACAAAGATCGACAGCAAAAATAGATTTTATGTACACACTTACATATGTATGCTCACAGAAGCACTTAATTTGAAGCAATAAATTTAACATTTGTGGATGAAGAGCGGCTGCGGTTTTTGATGAACTCATTTAAATGTTGTAGTTTCATCCTTTCATTATGACAATGCCACACTGTGTGCACTCCGCCTCGGTCGTAGTCAACCTGTAACGTCAAGATCAGGGTAAACGCAATGACGCCACTTTAACGGAGCGGAGCGTTCTACGTTACTCGTATGGCGGCACTTTAAAAGATACAAAATATGAAAGAAAATTAGAGACGAAAAAAAAAAAAATTTAAAATACGCATTTGAATGAAAATGTACGAGTAGTGAGTATATGGCATAAAATTAAAAATATTTTGCAGTTACAATGCCGAATGATTAATTGGTACATACTTATGTATACGCAAGGTACAGAAAGGACTTGAGAGCTTAGTAACGCTGGGCTTGTTGTATAGGAATACGAAAATCTTTAAAAATCATAAAATTTGATTTCTATTCATTCTGATTTTTGTCAAATTAAAAATATAATTTCGTTTATTTGATATATCGTCCCAACTTTCAGCAAAAAGTATTTATTCCCAATTCTTTAGGTTGCTTTCTCCAACTACACGAAGAAAAATGATTGTCATAATTTTTACTCCACTCGACTAGTAAAAAACTTATAGTAAATTAACATACCGTATGAACTTTTTTATGGTTCCGTAAAGTAGTATTTACAAATAAAATATATTGTATTAATGAATATATTGTATGCTTTTTATACCCTACAACCTGGGTATATTCACTTTGTCCTTCCGTTTGTAACGCAGAGAAGAAGGCGTGGCAGATATTGAAAAGTATATATACTCTTGATCAGCGTCACCTTCTGAGTTGATATAGCCATGTCCCTCTCTCTGTCTGTCTGGCTGGCAGGCAGGGGAAATACATTTTTTGGGAAAACTGAGCAAGATAATTCAATTAAACTTGGCGGTGAGATTGAAAATGAGCAAAATCGCTCAACGGACACGCCTACCGCTTATACAAAAAATATATTCAAATTGCAACTTTTCAGTACAATACAACCAAAATACACATAAATACTACGAATTGTAAAAAAATCTCTGAGAAAAAACTAGGCATATTCGAACAAGAGGGCGTGGCACCTCCCATATAAGCAAAAACTTCAAAACGCTATACTTCAAGCGTTTCTTGAGATACTCCAACCAAATTCCACTCGGACACTAAGAACTACTAATGTAAGCTTTGAGCAAAAACTGGGTGATCTCAGACAAGAGGGCGAGGCATCTTCCATATGAACAAAATTTTCAAAATTCTGCAGTGCAGGGTATGTATTTTTTGGCCAAGGCAAAGGTTACACCCTCATCGAACCAAATTTGACTCAGACTCTAAGAATTATAAATTCAAGCTCTCAACAAAAATTGGGTGAAATTGGACAAGGGGGCGTGACACCTATACTGAAAACTTTTTTTGAGATAAACCAACCAAATTTCACTGAGGCACTAAGAACTTTTTTTGTTTTTAACTTTACATTAAGGTAAATCATTTCAATTTTTCCAAAAAATTACTGTACTGTAAGGTTATTCGAAAATTCTGAATTTACTAAAACAGTAAGGCCAATTCGTTCGACATCTCTTTAACGTTCCTATGGCCATGAAACCAAGTTGAAATTGAAACTTCAATTCAGTTCAGAGTGTATTAAATGCCCCAAGTATTTGGTCTTAACTAATAATATTAAGATTTGTCGTTAAATGATGGAAGCTGCTTTTGTTGGTGAAAAGCTTAAATCTATTCCGTATTAATGCTTAGCTTACAATCTGTGACCCAAGCGCTTAGCTTAACCGAGACCTTCAGCGTAATATTGTTTATGATGCTATTTCTTCTTTTTTTTCTAAATGCACAGCCTTTCATGTAGCGATAACCTTAATGGCATCTGGCTTGAGAAATATAAAATAAATTGTGTTATGAATAAGGAAATAAAAAATAAAAAAAGGAAATAAAACGAAATGCTGAATGTGCTGTGACTCAGCCCAAACAAAGTTCAGCCATTGTTGTTACCCGAACCCCACTACCTCCCCTATTTGCTTCCACTAAAAGAACACAATCAATATATGTGAAATACAGGAAATATTATGGGATCATCAACAGACTATCGGAGCAGCGCAAGAATCGGGGGCACAACAGCAGCACAATAATCATAAAGCACACGGAATATTAAAATGTACATCTGTGTACATCCAAATGATACAAAAAATAGGAAAAAAGAAAAAAATACAACCCCAATGTGATAGGAAGCCATCATAATAAATTTTCAGTTGTTTCAGTTCAGAAGATCGATCGTGCGATAACTTTGACTAATTGATCGTTACATTATCGTTAATTGAAGTTCAGTCCGATGCTGTTGCCGCTGTTTTGGTTGGGTGCTACCGTCGATCGATGTTGTGCCAGCAAGCAATTCATATTTTTGACTTCCAGCAACTGCTGGCCGTCTGGTTTTCGTTCTGTGTATAACTTTTGCCTGGCTCTTTTTAAATGGCAAATTTTCTTCTTTTTTGGCGTACATTTTGGCCTTTTTAGCGAATTTGCGCATTTTAATTGTTTTATTTTTTCGCCTTCGCATTGCTATTAATTTTATTTATTTCCTTGAAAATAAAAATCAATTAAATTCTGGCGAAAATTTAAAATATTTTGTTGTGTTCACATCTGTAATCGGCAATGGCCGAAATTGTTGTTTATTTTGTATTTTTTAAAAGATTTTGTTTTGCATTGCACATGAAAACTTCCTTTGGTAGTACCTACATACCACCAACAGTGTATTCGTGTGGCGCCAAAACAACTTACATGTCTCACATGTGTGACAAGTTTTTTTTTTTACTTAAACAATTTTTGAGAGGTCTATTATTATGTCCCACTGACTTTTTGTAAGATTGCGAAAACATAAATAACATGTAAGCCACTGCCCGCAATATAAAAGATCTTTTCGTACATTTTATGCAAAAGAAGTCGAGAAGACACTAATTTCTATGTGGTAATTGTAATGCATCAAAATCTTTCAAAACCTTAGAAAAACAAAACTATAATAGTAATGGGATGTACGATTAAATTAATCAGCTTTAACTATTAAATTTGGTCATTGGTATTCGTACCAAAAACATAACACGAGCAATTTAAATAGCAACTTTTCAATGCAAAGTCGTATCCTACCACATTAGTACAGTCATTTGAAACTAAAAATGGAATTCCGAATTTCAACTTTGCCACCACATATCATGTCCGCTCGCGCCGCTATATTGGAAAAATGGCGCCTAAGATCAGTTTTTTGCAAATACATATTTCGTTACTTAGTTAGTTAGTTCTAGAGGAAAATATTGTTAGCTTATAAAGTTTTGATATTTAAATTGCGATAACTCATGAAAGGAAAGTCGCTGCTAAAAAGAAAAAATACCAAAAACGAAATTTTTAATAATTTTTTGGTAAATTTTTGTGAATAGTTTGTGGTCGCTGATTTGGAAACTGCCATTAGTTTTTCTCTATCCGGTCTGTGTACCGAGATGTCATTACTTCAGGATACAGAAAACGCTATTTTCAGGAATATGGTACACATCTAGGAAATAGTGTAATTCATTTACGCCAGTGGTATCGTATACACAGAAAAAAAAAAACTGACTAAAATTTATTATAAAATTTGTATTTTATAGTTTTTTTTTTAGATTTTTGTAGAAAACAAAACCAACCATTGTAAATTCCATAATTCTTTCTACTTTTCTACAGTAAAATGCAATTATACTATTGGGCAATTCACAAGGTGTTGTAACTGTCGTAAAGTCGTATTGTTCTAAGTTTAAAAATTTAATTTAAATTAAAAAAAAACTAGCTGGTGCGTTACGACAAACCATAAACATAGCATGGAAAGTTGTAAAAATGGAATATCAAAATTAACAACGAGAAGTCAGTGCACGTTACGTAAAGGTGATTGCCCAAATGTCAAAATAGATGGTTATGACATTCCCAAAAATACTTGTGCCAAGTATCTGGGGTTTAACTTAGATCGAAGGCTGACTTGGAAAAATCATGTTATGAAAAAACGAGAGTCAATGAACATTAAAGTAAAACGTCTTTACTGGCTGCTTGGACCAAGGTCGCAATTAAGTTTAGAAAACAAGTTGATGATTTACAAAATAATATTGAAGCCTGTCTGGACTTACGGGATCCAACTTTGGGGTACGTGCAGTAATTCAAATGTTGAAACTTTACAAAGATTTCAATCAAAAATATTGCATCTTATTCTAAACGCTCCACGGTACGTTTCAAATGATACTATTCATAGTGATCTGAATATATCAACAGTTAAGAACGAGATCCGGCTGGTTTCTGAAAAATACTTGGCAAGACTTAGTAATCATACTAACTTACTTGCTATCAATCTATTAGATGATACAAAAGAAATAGTGCGGCAGAAAAGGCATCATATCCTAGATTTACCTTTCAGAAATGTTTAATATGTATTTGAATAATGTATTATAAGAAACTAGTACCTGGAGACCGATTCCGGCCCGGTCAATAATCTAATCTTATTATTTTAGTCGATGTTTTTATTCATAGCTACTTTTTGTTATGAAACTTGTATCTTTTCACTTCTAACGGTCATGCTTTCAAAATGATAAACCGATGAGAATAATAATAAGAAAAAACTCGGAAAGCATCGAATGGTATAGAAAAATATCAAAAACTCAATTTTTTTTTTGGCGAAATAGAATGCCCTAAAATAAATAAATGGAATATGCCACGCACCCAAAATATTTTGTCTTTTGTATGGCGGCTGAAATATCTTATCTTCAAAGGATCACAACTCGGAAAATAAGAATCCTATTGGAAAAATCTGAAAGGATATTTGGATAAGCAAGAGTGTAACTATCCGATGATATTAATAAAAAAGAATTTCACCTTTTCTTGTAGCTACGCTGTAGGACTGAACGCAGCGTTTTCTTCAACTTCAAGCAAGGATATTTCAAAATCCTGCAGGTATAATGACAGTTCTGCTGACGAAAACGGACTTAACGTCAAAAAGTACATAAGACTGCATATAAGAATTAAACAGTGCATTCCATTTTTTTTTTGTGCCTGAGTTATTAACAAAAATTTTTATTTTGATAAAAAAAGTGCGTGGCAATTATTAAACAAAGCCTTCTTTTTGTTATGCTTTAGATACTCCTGACCCAGATTCGCATACCAAATTTCATCAAAATATGTTGTATCATTTGCGAGAAACAGCATTTAGTGTGTTTTACTTGTATGGGAGGTTCCACACGCACTTTCGATATTTTGCCTAATTTCAAGTCGTAGGTGCCTAATAGCAAGTAAACTCCCTACAGTTAAATTCAGAAAGATTGCTTTAGTAGTTTTCTTTTTATAGCGCATTATATTTTTGTGGGCGGTGCCACGCCCTTTAACGAGTTTTCCCAATATAATGGCATATGACATATTAATACTTGTTTGAAGAGGTAACAGATCCTAAATTTTCATCAAAATTGTCGGAGTCGTTTTCGAGTAATATTGAATCAAAATTTTCAAGGGTTAAAAGTGGGCGTGACACTTATTCGATCCCGCCCACTTTTCGTTTGTTACAAGATATTATTAAGCAGTACCTACATACCAAATTTCATTAAAATACCTTGTAACATTTGCGAGAAATAGCATTTAACGTAATTTGCTTGTATGGGAGGTTCCACGCGCAACGGCGATATTTTGCCCGGTTTCAGATCAGAGATGCCTTATAGCAAGTATGCTCCCCACAATTAATTTTAGAATGATTACTTTATTAGTTTTCTTTTTATACCGTATTATATTTTTGTGGGCGGTGCCACGCCCTTCAAAGAGTTTTCTCAATATAATGGCATATCACATATTAATTCTTGTTTGCAGAGATAAAATCTCCTAGATTTTCATTAAAATCGTTGGAGTCGTTTTCGAGTAATATTGAATCAAAATTTTCAAGCGTCAAAAAGTGGGCGTGGCACTTCTTCGATCCCGCCCACTTTTTGTTTGTTACAAGGTATTATTAAGCAGTACCCGCCTACCAAATTTCATTCAAATACCTTGTATGGTTTGCGAGTTATGACCAAATCAAATTTAAAATTTAGGGTGGTGCCACGCCCCCTGGTGAGTATTTACAAAGTTCAAACCTAGCTCATTCTTCATTGTATGCTTATATCTAACACTGTTCCAAGTTTCATTAAAATCGCTGCAGCCGTTTTCGAGAAAAAGTTTTGCCCGTTCCAAACATACTTACATACATAAGTACATAAGTAGGTACATAAGTACATACAGTTTTACCTTGTATAATAAGAGAAGATATTTTTAACATTTCATTGCACAACTGAAGTGCAAGCTTACTATTTTTAATTGTTACTAGACTCAGCAAATTTGCTTATTATCGCTAGTCGATAGATAGATTGTAAATAAAAAGATAAAAAAAAGTATTAAAATCTAAAACAATGAAATTATTAATCCTTTGAATGGCATTGAAAAACCCCTGTTTTGTAATGAGTGTGGGTTGTTAAGAATAATTTTGGCTATCCAAATCCATTGACAAAAATTAATTTTGCCTTTTGCTGCTGTTGTTATGTAGCTTTAAGGATACCTGAAAACAGTGATTTTTGTACTTTTAAGCAAGGATAACTTAGGATCCAGACGTTGTAGATAAAAACCAATTTCAGATTCGTAATAAGGAATTCCCATTCCTATAAGAATCTGCGTTCAGTTTTTAGTAAATGACTTAAAAAATACTTTTTTATTCGAAGTGAATTTTCATATAACAAAAGAAGATCTTCGTAGATGTGGCGGCACAAAACGGTATCAAGGAGCACTCGAATGCAATTGACATACTCTAAAGAGTTGTCCAGTTTAGTTTTGGCTACAATTTTGTTTTAACAGTTTGACAAAATATAGAACGGTTTGCCAACTGTGACCAAAAATGGTATAATTTTCGGCATTTTTATGATTTTGAGGCCCCAGATCCAATTTTTCGGGTCAGTTTGTGGGATAATTTTTTCCTTTAGCCTATAGCTTAAACTTTTTCGAAGGCAAAAAGACAAAATCTCGAACGGCTTATGAGATATAGCCGAAAAAACTTTGAAAAAGCAATTTTGAACCTAAGTTTTAAAGGGCCATAAAATCCGACCTGAAGCCAAACTAGTAAAATCCAAAAATTGTTTTGCTAGGAACATTTCAGAAACAGCAAGAAAGCTGTTTGGATTTGAATACCCTAAAAATGTTGCACAGTGAATCTGCGACAATAAAGCGAAATGATTGGCATTCATTGAAGTAAATATATAGATTGTATGGAGCTGAGGTACCTTAACGTCAATGGATGATACCTAAGTATTTTGGAAAGTAATGACCGTTCGTTATAGGCCTGAAAAGAGCGTTTTCTGCACTATATAGCAATGATAGCGCGGATACTGATAGAGAAAAACGGCCAAAGGCGAAAAAATGGGCTACGGTATGTTAGCACCCCATTTATGGAATTTTGGGAAACCACTTATGTCACTCGAAAGGTGAACAAATTGTAAAAAATGGTCAGTTGGTTTCGCTAATTGGTCTGCAATAGGGAATTTTTCAAAAATTTTTTAAAGATGTATTTTCAACAAACCTAAAATTTAGAAAAAAACCGTTTTTCAAAATAACTTCAAAACGGTTCATCCTAGAAAAAAATTTTAAACGTTCAATTCCCTAAAAGGGTCTCTTCAAACTGTTTTTTCGTCGGACTTACCCTTCATGAGATAACGCATACATACATTAGAGAAGATCACATTTTTTTTCCACTTACTTTCATTCAGTTTCGAACTCTACGTCAAAATTTGTGTTAAAAACTCCTTAGGACCATATATCTAAAGTGTATTTTGACTCAGCCAAAAATCATTTGAAGTTTTGGGGTTTTTTTTCGCTGTTGCGAGATTGTCTTCGAAAATGTATAACTTCAGAACAACTTGTTGTATTGCTATGATTTTTGCACCGTTCAAACAATGTTATTACGTAGTCGCGACCTTAGAACAACAGGGTTCTATCTACACTCACATCACTTTCGAGATATCTATGTATGAATATTTCGTGTCGTATAACTTTTCTGAATTGATTTTAATCACAATGTTATTTATATTACAAGAATTTGATTGTCGCGAGGATTTCATTGATACTAAATAATTAAAAAACGTTGCCTAGTTAATAAGGAATTTAAGTTTAAAAAAATCGATAGAACTTTGTTGCTAAACGATAAGGTACTTCAAATTGAGAAACAAGGTTCTAACTGCCAGAAAGAACTTTGTGTTTCTGTAAGATTTTTTTTTTTATTCAGATAGAACTTTGCACATCCGCGCGATTTAAGGCAAAAAACTTTTTTCTATAGGATTTTGATGGGAGGTATCTCATTTTCTTCAAGAACTTACGCTGATGTCAAATTTGAAAGAATTTTTGAAATCCCAACGACAGTTTTTTTTTAAGTCGGGTAAAGTGATTTTTCAGTACAAAATTTTTGACCATTTTTTTTTAAAGACCAAAATTTTGAAAACAGAGGCCTAAGAAAAAAATGTAAGCCGCAAACTTTATTCTACAGATTTTTCCCTATCATTTGATATTAAGAACATAAAAATGTAACTGCCGTAGAAAAAGTTATAACCTTTTGAAAATGAGAGTGTTTTTTTGGTAGTTTGCACACTAAAATATATATGTGCCAGGTAGAAAAAAATGAAATCGAACGGTTGTGAACCAAAAAAGGTGTCAAATTACTCCTGAGCACTTACTAAATAAGACAAAAAAGTTTTGAAAAAAAGTTCATCGACTACTGTTTGAATAAGGTCGAAAAACGGTACGGTAACTATACGTGATAAAGCAGTTCTGGGACCAGATTCAAATTCACCACTAATAAAATCATCGAAAATTACTATTTTTGTTTTGTTTTGTTGTGCTTTTTAACAAATGTACCGTTTTTCGACCTTTTTCAAACAGTAGTCGATGAACTTTTTTTCAAAACTTTTTTGTCTTATTTAGTTAGTGCTCTGGAGTAATTTGACACTTTTTTTTAGTTCACAACAGTTCGATTTCAATTTTTTCCTACCTGGCATATATAGATTTTAGTGTGCAAACTACCAAAAAAACACTCTCATTTTCAAAAGGTTATAACTTTTTCTACGGCAGTTACATTTTTATGTTCTTAATATCAAATGATAGGGAAAAATCTGTAGAATAAAGTTTGCGGCTTACATTTTTTTCTTAGGCCTCTGTTTTCAAAATTTTGGTCTTTAAAAAAAATGGTCAAAAATTTTGTACTGAAAAATTACTTTACCCGACTTAAAAAAAAACTGTCGTTGGGATTTTAAAAATTCTTTCAAATTTGACATCAGCGTAAGTTCCTGAAGAAAATGTGATACCTCTCATCAAAATCGTATAGCAAACGCATATCGCGCGGACATGCTTTGTGTTTCTGTAAGAGAGCAGGCAAATTAGATAAAATCATGTAACTTTGTTAAACAAGCCCCGATTTTGAGCCGACATGGCTCATTTTGTTAGTAATTGAACTTAACAAAAACCAACACTTAAGATTTATGCAGTTTTTGAAAAATGGCCGAATAACGGTTTTCGAAAAATTTACATACTTTCATGTATCATTTAAATAAAAATCACATGAGGCCAGTTTGTATCTCATTTTGAAGAAAAAGAATAGTACTTACAGTTTCATTTAATAGAAAAGAGAAAAACAATTTTGTGCGTCTTCTAAACAACCTCAAAAATCGTGTTTTTGATCATTTTTTTAACATTTATGATAAGATATCTCCGAAACCATATAAGATATAGCAACTCTGATGCCAGATTCGGATGCAGCGTTGGCAACTTTATCGTAAATGACTATCTTTGATTCGATTCCTCCAATTTTCCAAAACCGTTTTTCGACCTTTTTTCAAAAACTGCATAAATCTTAAGTGTTGGTTTTTGTTAAGTTCAATTACTAACAAAATGAGCCATGTCTGCTCAAAATCGGGGCTTGTTTAACAAAATTACATGATTTTTTCTAATTTGCCTGCTCTCTTACAGAAACACAAAGTTCTATCTGGCAGTTAGAACTTTGTGAAATTAATTTTAATTTGAATATGTGTAGATAGAACCTTGTGCATCTCAATTTCATTAATTATCTCAGAAACCATACGAGATAGAATAATTTGAGTGGCGGTAATCGAAAGAGCGTGGTCTATTTAGTACGAAGCAATATATAACTCAATTTCACAAAAAATGTCAGTTAGAACCCTGTTGTTCTAAGGTCGCGTAGTATCAACGCCTTGCCTAATTTTTGGAAAAGGTCATCTGGTTCAAAAGTTATGACCTTTTGAATGAAAACATGTAAAAACTTTATACGAAATCTTTCAAAAATTTTATATATTTTAAAAAAAAAATTTACTTTTAAGATTTTGTATAGTGAATCCAGATACGGCTGGTCATTTCAAAGTTATGTCCTTTTGAATAAAGACAGATAAAAACTTCATACAAAGTATATTAGGAATTAGCTCCTCCTAGAGAAAAAACCGTTACTTTTGAATTTTTTTTATAGCTCATAATGCTTTGGCAGTTTTTTTCTACTAATTAATGGTAATCGAAAGTGTTACACTAGAATTCATTAAAAAAAAAAAATTTTTTTGTTGAAGTTTGTCTTAAATATTTTTTCACCCAACAGTTCTCCTCTGCTTTCATTTAAAATGTCAAAACTTTGAAATGGCTAGCCGTATCTTAAAAAAACAGACCTGCGATGGGCCTTTTGATGAGCTATAAAAAAAATCAAAAGTAACAGTTTTTTTTTTTTCTAGGAAGATTTATTTTCGTATATAGTTTGTACGAAGTTTTTATTTGTCTTCATTCAAAAGGACATAAGTTTGAAATGACTAGCAGTATCTGGATGAATAAACCCTCGCTGGATACTTCTTTTTATGCACTATAAAAAAACTTAAAAGTAAATTTTTTATTTTAAAAAAGATAAAGTTTTTATATGTTTCCATTTAAAAGGTCATAACTTTTGAACCAGATAATTTTTTGCAAAAAGTTGATACTACGCAACAACACCTTTTCAACAGTGCCAAAATCATATCAATACAACAAGTTGCATGAAAGGGTTAACTGCTGCAATATTGTATCTTATAAAATTTTCTATAAAAATGACCTTTAAACTGTTTTTGTACGTCTTATAACTCAGGAGATATCCTAATTCATATTTTGAAAAAAATTTGTAAATTATGCATGCCGCTTATGAATAGGCACAGTTATCTGTTGAGCTTAAAATAACGATAACTCAATAACGGTGAACCGTTTTGAAGTTATTTTGAAAAAACGGTCTTTTTAAAAATTTTAGGTTTGTTGACCTGAAACCAACTGACCTTTTTTGAACATTTTATGACCTTTTGAATGACATAAGTGGTGTTTACGTCGAAAGTAAACCGTGCGTGCCTTGCACAACTCTTTGTTTTCGTTAGCCGCCGCACAGCGCTGCTTTCGTTCACTTTTCAGAGCGAATTGGTTTTAACTTTTACAACAACAAATAATAGCGAACAAAAATCTGCCATTCTTTTTCTATAAATCGAATCTGCAAGTCAGCGAACCCTTCTGGTGAAAGTTAAAAATAATATTAAAGTACATTAAACATCCCAAAAATCAACATAAAGTACAACACAAAGAACGTCAGGAGAAAAAAAACCACATTAACCCATTAATGCCCAACGAGAACCACAGTAGATACGATGCTGAAATTTTCAGGAGTTAGCCTCCTGGACATAATCTATGTTTATGAAAAAAAAAAATTTACCAAGCTATAAACTTAGATTATAGCATAATTAAGGAGAAAAGTAATGGTATGTTCAACTGCAAGGATTAAATCCTTTTGAGTCGAAAGTCTTGTTAGCAAATGCAATAAAGCATTCAAATGGCTCTTTAATTAAAACTTATTCCCTAAAAGTCAAACATAAAAACCCAACATGTAGATTTTATACTATACAAATTGTGCTGTGATGAGAGTTATCATCCACTTACATACACAATTTATTGTTGGCTAATGCCCAGCGGTGCCGTACGGCACATAGAGAAACAATAACTTCCGTGCTAGGTAATGCCCAGCGATGCCATAGACACTCAGAATAAAATTGCTAGCCAGTGCCCAGTGGTGCCATATAGCACTTTGGTTTTTCAAATTATCACAACTCTTTTAATTTTGCACAGATTTTAATGTTTTTGATTTTAAAATATGTATTAACAAATCTTTCTAGAATAACACTGTGTAATAAAAATTTCAAAAAGATACACGAAGATAACAATAAAAGGTGATTGTTTACCTGTGGTACTGCGGCATTGCAAAATTTTTCATTTCACGCACAAGACACAATTTAAAAACAATCACTGAGCGAACGCTTGACACAAACTAAAAAAAATTGATTTTGAATTAAAGGGAAAACATTCAAATTGTTAATTATCTGTATCGCAAAGCCAAATGTTGCTTTGGTTATTTTTTAATTATTTTTAAGGTGAAAAAATTTTTGGGTGCCGTATGGCACCGCTGGGCATTAATGGGTTAAACCAACACGGAACATCAAGACTCAACAGTGAACGTAAAAAACAACCACGACAGTGAAGGCGACAAATCTACGTAAGCACACAGTGGACATCATCATCAAATTCAAATAGTTTCACAGAAACCCAACAGCACAACGGTGGACAAACTACACTTCATCGTTGGACGATTTGAGACACCATCTTTTTTACCCATCAACTTGGACTGTAAAATTCTTGTGTCCGCTCATTTTCACCCGTATAAGTGGTTTTCCGAAATTCCTTGAATGGGGTGACCTTGACAATTTTTAAAAAAATTTTTAAAAATTCCCTATCGCTGACTAATTATTAGCCAAACCAACTGACATTTTTTGACCATTTTATGACCTTTTGAATGACATAAGTGGTTTCCCGAAATTCCATAAATGGGGTGCTAACATCCCGTAGCCGAAAGAATGAATAAAAACAAATGAAAATAGTGCAAAATCTGACTACAAGAGGGCGAGGCCTATTATGTTCGTAACTAAATATCCACAATTCATTTTTATTTCCACAAAGCAAATGCAACAACCATAAAGATACAATCCGGTTTCTTCGCATCTTGTGCACCAACCGCTTGAACTTAAAGCGTCGAACAGCATCGTCAGAGGGCGTACATAATCAATTTCAAAGAGGGTGTTTAAAAACAAAATAAATTAATTCAAACAAGAAAAGAAAGAAAAAATTTTTTCTTTAAATTTCAATAAATTTAAGGAGGTTGAAAAAATGGTTGAAAAAATCGCGTTTCTAGAGATATTTCAATTAGAAACTTTTTTACTTGCTTCAGATTTTCCAAAATTTTTTCGTTATTTTACAAGGTAATGAAAAAGACCTTACAGTTTTTGAAACCTGAATAAAATTTTGAAGATATGAAACGCTGAACGCGTTTTTTCTTAAGATCGAAAACACGAAAATCAGTTTTGTCATGTGGCCACAGTTTAAGAAAACCGGTTCCGCAAAATACAAAAATATGTGTCTAGTCAATTCGAGTGAAGTTCATACCATGTCAAAAAGTTTCAGCATGATTGCTGATGATCGACCTGAAAAATGTTCGCTTAAAGCCGGTTTAAAAATCAATGCATCTAAGAGTAAAAGTATGCGCTAAAAATGATACACAGAAAATGATTTTCAAACAGCACAAAGTGGTAATAATCCTATCAAAAGGTAAGGTTTGTTCCAGTAATTTAATTATAATACTTATCTCATGAAAAAGTGGTGGTAGGAAAGTTAAATAAACTTCAAAAAGTAAAGGTGTGAACTGTAAAAAATATTGAAATGAAAAGTAAAAAGTTGGCACAGGAAAAAATACTAATGAGCTCTGCGATATTTGCCTAAGATACGCTTCAACTGATATGTTGTGGCATTTTAAAAAAATATATTGAAAAATAATTTTAGCTAAAACAATAAGCAATAGTTACTCAAAAAAACTGTTAAAGTTAATGGGATTTTCAGTGAGATTTAACCGTTAGGTTTTTTCCGTGTAACAAGCCGGATCCTGAACACGGCAGTCTTGAAGCAAAATAAAATTTTATGGTAACCACGGAAAATTCACCGTATGCAGGATTATACTTCATGAAAACACTAATTAATAATTGAGGCGTTGCGTGCAATAACGCCCTAAGTCGAAGAATGGCATTTCGAGATAGTTCAGTTTAAAGTTTTTAAATGCTGTACAAAGAACAAACCATAATTTAAACCTTGAAAAACAAATTTATTCAATTAACTCTGCCAAAATGAGTTAATGATTGCCGCTAACACATAATACTAACGCATTTTACTACTATTATCGAAGAAGGAAAATTTAAATTATAGGGCGTTAATGCATAAATCCATTTGACTGTCACTGTAGTAACGTTAGCATTTTGTTTGGGAAACCGGCAAAACTGGTCCGATTTAAATGATTTTTTTTTTTTGGAATGAGGGGAATGAAACATAATTTAAGCTCAACCATTTACAAATGTAAATTTTTCTTTATTTCTTTAAAATTTTTATTTATAAAAAATTCAAAATATTAAAAAAAAAATTAAAATTCCAAAAAATCTAAAACAATTCAAAGTATTCCATGGACAATTCTAAGCATTTTATGCATGTTGCAATATTTTCGTATGGCATCTTAGTTTGGAGTAAAAATCGTTTTACCGACCGCGAACTGATTTATGCAAGAACACCCCAAGTCACACTACGCCATTCTTGCACGCAACTCTTCAAACAGTAATATACATATTGCTCTACCACTTTTTTATATTATTTTTATATTATATTTGAGTACCCAAACTTTTCAAAAAAGCAATGCCCTAAACCAACTTAGGGCGTTATTGGACGTAACGCCTCAATTGTAACAAGCATATACGTGCTGATCGTCAAGCAGGTTGATCTCCCTTATACAAGTGAAAAGTCACTCAGTCAGTTTTTTCTAGTTTTGAGTTATTTCGTATTTCTCGTCGAAAAAATTATAGTCTTTAATTGTAGCTAGCGTAGCATGTCTCAAAATCAGAGTGTGTTACCAACTAAAAACAATTTGGCAGACGGCACTAGTGTGCCCTATGATCTATGCATATGGTGATCTTGTACAGAGAAGTTTATCCGTGGCAATAGCCTAATGGTTAAAGCACCACGTTTTCTTTCATTAGAAAACCGGAGTCACGGGTTCGAGTAGGATCTCTGACAAAAGTGTTTATTCATCATAAAAGTAAAAGCAAAACAATGATTTCCATACAAAAAACAAAATTTAATTTTTTGAACATCAAATATATCAAAACTTGAAAACTGACCTAGTACTTTTCATTGGTATAGGAACGATATCAACTCCAGAATCTCAAAACGCAAAGCGTATTTCAATAAAAACAAAATTTCGCATTTTCCATTCAAATGTGAAATCGATTTTGTGTTACAAGTGCAAAATGTGGCTATTGCGTGGAATCTATGCGGCATTAGGAGTGGTGGACTTATTCCGAGGATCGAAAAAGTTATGGAGAAAAATCAATGTTATCACAAAGGATTGTAGATCTAGTTTCAGAAGACTAGAAAAATGTGTACCAATGACAGCGATGTATGTATAAAATCATTGATTTCATCTCTAAAATCTTCACTAGTTATACTTTTGAAGGATATTATAGAATAGTTACACAGAAGTTTCCTTGTTTTTTTCGCACACCAACTTTAATGAGCGTGAAAGTGATAATTGTTACATCTCAGATAAATACAGGTAGCCATCTCATAGTATCAATATGAAATAAGATCATATACTCCTTAATAATGTGCCGACACAAAAAAAAAAAAAAAAAGAAATCATCAATGCCGGTGGCACATCAGGTACCTCTAATAAAATAGCCACATCATAGTAATAACGCCGACAATTACAGGGACCACCTTTTAGAGACAGCATTTTACAAGCAACTCTTTAAGATAAAAATTACGATAAAGGTAGAAACAGAAAATAAATTGTTTCGTCCTCAAAAAATATTTGCTTTGAATCAACAGAAAAGTTGACAATGAAAATTTTTAAAATTTCAATTATATAGGTAATAATTTCATTAATTTATCTTACGCCAATTTCAATCGACGATATGAAATCTTAATTAAACGCAGCAGCAACAATAAAAATGCAAATTTTCAACAGCACGAACCAAATAAATTTAAATATGTTAGCAACTTTTTTTGTGGCTTTTACTAATTTTTTATGGCCGATATTAATATTTGTGACAAGAGGAAGAAACAAAAACACTAAGCATTTTTCCAGATGTCATAAAATTTTGCATAAAATTATAGAAAAATCATCTTCATCGTCAGCTTAATTAGCAAATACAACAAATGTCATCATGTGACTTTTAATAAGCGAAACTAATCATAAGTAGCATTAATTATCATTAATACGTATCAACAACAATGAATTGAATCGAAAACATTTGGACCAACTGCTGTTCAAATTAAAATACAGAAATTTACATTCCATACCATCTGTGAAACCGCCATTAAAAAAGACGATCTCTCTTTGACAAATGCAAAGTAGAAAAATCTAAAAAAAAAGTCAACAATTTCACGCTTAAAAGGCTTATGAAAAATGTTGGTTCCGCATTTTTAAAAAATTTTATTTAAATGTTTGTTTCTACTTTTTAAAAAATAAATTGTTTATTTTTTTTCTACCGATTTTATGTGAATTATGTTAGGCATGTGGTATATTCCCCCTCTTGCGAATTGTATGTATGTATGTATTCTCCTTTAACTCCTAGGAGGAGCATAGGGCCTCTTGCGAATTGCTCTGTGTTAATTTGAATATGTCATAATAAATCTGATAATTTGCAACAAATGGTTTCAGAAATATAACATATTTTATATTTACAGGGCGTGGCATTTCTCCCAATACCCTTTGCATATGTATCAAAGTTTACATACATATCGATGTGCGTCAAACGTTTTCATAGATATAATGAATTTGATTTGATGAAGGCGTGGCATCGCCCGCATTTTTTATGATTTTTACATGCCAAATCTTATCTTTTTGCATCAAGAGTTTGTATTAATAAAATATCTAAAAAATTATGTATCGATTTGTGCTGATTTTTTGGACTTTTTGCGACCAATGTACTGACAACTTTTCTTTAGCCCATACCACAAGATCCCATACGAATACAACCAAACGTGGAAGTTATATACCGTCGATGCCAGTTGAAAAAGTGCTGCCCGTAAGCCTCATGCTGCTAAAATTCGCAAAAATTTACCCCTTTTCGCCCGAAAATTACCGTATTTATTTACTCCCCACTATCGTTACATAGCGGGGAGAGTGAGTAAATTTTTGCAAATTTTAGCATCAAGGAGCTTTAACTGGCATCGACGATATTTAACCTCCGGCTGGCAGATTATAAGGTGTTCACTAACAACGTTTGGTAGTTCGATTAATCGAACACTAACTTTGACTCATACCTGTGCCTATCAGGTATTAAGAGGTGTTGATTTTTGAATTGTTAATGATAGTTTGAACTTTTGGCTATAAGACCTTATCATCATTTTTGTACCTTGCACCCAGGGTATATTCACTTTGTCCCTCCGTTTGTAACGCAGAGAATAAGGCGTGGCAGATATAGAAAAGTATATGTATTTTTGATCAGCGTCACCTCCTGAGTCGATATAGCCATGACCGTCTGTCTGGCTGGCTAGCTGGCTGTGTGTGGAAATACATATTTTGGGAAATTTCTTAGGAATATTTTTCACGATAATGCAACCAAAGTACACATAAATACTACGAACTGTAAATGCAAGCTCTGAAAAAAAAACTGAGCAAGTTTGTACAAGCGGGCATGTCACCTCCCATATAATCAAAAGCTCCAAAATGCTATACTGAAAAATTTTTGGAGATAATCCAACTAAATTTCACGCAAATAATAAATACTATAAATGCACGCCCTTAGCTAAGACTAGACGAAGTCGGACAAGAGAGCGTGGCACCTTCCATATAAGCAAAACTTTCAAAATACTGTAGTGTAGGGTATTTATTTTTTAGCCAGGCCAAAAGTTACACCCTTACTAGTTTTAATTGTCATTATTTTATATTTTAAACAATTTCTTAAAAAAGGTCTATCGGCAAGCTATTTTTCAACTACCTCGCTCAAACTACTTGAGGGGAGTGGGGAAGTGGTAAATAATATTTTCGAGCAGCCAAAAGATCATAGTACCTAATACAAGGCACTAACTATCTTCCTGATATCATTTACTTTCATAGCTTAAAAAATTATTGAAAATAGTCAATTTTAATGTTCGATTCATCGAACAGCGGCCGAAAATGAGTTAAAATCGGCCAGTTAGTTGAAAAACTTCAAACCGCTATATCTCGCAAGAAGAGCTAGAGGGGTAAAAGTTGGCGTGAATATATGAATATATATATGAATGGAAGAAAAATATGACATATTTTATACCGTTGTTTCTTGTAAACTAGAAAAACTAAAGGGGTCAAAGATTAAAAGCTCTAAACTTCTATATCTAATAAACTAGAAGTGCTGGGGAGGTAAAAGTTGGCTTGCATATAATCTACGTTCTTACAAATGTGTATATTTAGATATAGGGCCACTATGTTTTGAGTCTAATTTTATTTGACTTTATATAACTAAAAATGTCATGTTTAGAAGATATCAAAGTCAAAAATGCTTCACTATACGATCTAAACTTTTCACAAAATTCCTGAGTTGTGCTTCGTTACACATGAAGCGCAATTGAGAATGTCATTAGAGCTCATCCTGACATTGGTATTGATTGCAAAGCTGATAAAAGCAAAATTAAGAGTTTTTTTTATTTATTATAGTCTTCTATAAAATTTTCCAAAACTCTACGAGATATGCTTTTGAAATCTTGCGAAATGTTGAAATTATGGTTAGAAGACATCATAAGAGATCATGAGAAATGAAATTTTCATTTAAAAAATTTTAACTTTTATTTTTCCATCAATGGTAATTGAATCCATCACAGGAAAAACATTTTTCGTCAACAACATATCGTACTCGAATATATAACGAATCGCAAAAAGTTCGACTGAAATCCAAATCTCTAAGAAATTGCTTGATTATCGGGTAGTAAAGCTGAATGTGAACCTGAAATCTTTCTTACAAGAGACTTGGTACGCGAAAAGAATTTCTTAATGAGAAAATGTTAAAAACCTTGGCAAGGCTTTTACAGTCATGTAAATTAGAAAGATATTTGCAATTTTGTACAGCTTTCAAAGAAAAAAAACTTTAAAAAGGTCTTTCGCTGAATGTTGAATTTCAAATCGCCAGAACTCGTGTAAAAAATAAAGTTGTAATCAAATTTTTTTAACAAATTTTATTTGTACGCGTAAATGCAAATGTACTTAAAAAGGATCATGGCAATGGTAAGATTATCTCACTAGCAATAACAACAAGAACAACAACAACTACAACATATTACAAGCACAAATTGAATTAGTACTCGTGTGTCTACGTACGGTTAAGCCCCATTTATGCCTTACATCCGCTGGTTGTGCCAGACAGACCCGAAACAACTTTGCACCGATCTGACATTAGAACAACATGCATTTTCATATTTTATTACCATTACGAGCCTTTGAGTGGGTTATCGCATTCGATCGAATCCATCTCGCTTTCGCGTTGAAAGATCATTTTATGCTCTTTCTCCTTCTAACTCATTATGACCGCACAATGATATTTTATAGTATTGTTGTATTAATGTTTTTTGTTGTTGCTATTTTTTTTGTAGCGTTTTGAATTGGCTTCATGTCGATTTGTTAATGTTTTCATTGATCTCTTTGATCGTATTGATCAATTCGGCAAAATTTATACGTAACAGTGTTGCCGGTTATAATTTGAAAATTGCAAAGATAAGGCTATCAATATTGACTACAATTTCAGTACGAAAATGCATTTAAAATAAAGCTGCTAGTTGTCTTTCATTTTGGAGGATAGTCATTCATTTATGTATCTTGATTTTGCCCCGTTTCCAAAAGGCTCCCAGATTGTTCCACATGCGCCTCTTTAAGATGTATTATTTGCATTAAAGTTTTTTTTTGCTTGTAATATTTTATCAATCGACTAAATTCACTATCATATCTATACTGTTTATATAAAATTGCTAATATGAAAACCCTATGTAACGATTTGGCGCAAAATATACCGAACCGATTTAATAATTTTTGTTTTTTTTAAATACTCTACGTGTGCTAAGGAAAAAACATACATACTTATTTTTGGATTTTTAATAGATAAACCTATTTTTTCGACCAATTTTTAAAAAATTATAAAATGTCTCAGAAAATTCAGATAAAAAATAACACGAGTTCCTTGAACGATTCTAAGCACTTTATTCACTTTTTTCGTAAAATTCCTAGCTTTTCTCAACAACTGAAAAACGATTTTCACATGCACACATGTTTTTTATATTTTTCTCAGAGGCGGATAATTTGCTTAATTTTATATATATAGAATATATATATATTTATTCGAAATAGAAATTTGAAATAAAAAATTAAAAATTTTGGTCCCAAAAAAATAAATTTTTGTTCCCTGGTCTATGGTCTATATATTAAAATATTTTTGTTTTTAAAAATCTTTATTAGTTACTTAAAGAATTTGTTTTTTTAGGTCTTTTTCACGTTTAAATTCTTAAGTGCCTCACTTGAGAAATTTTTAGCCTGCTTTCTTGCTTAAAAAACGACTTTTAATTATTAATTTTAGTGGAACAAGTGACAAGTTTTTGTTTTTCCCCAGTTAAAAATTAAACAAAACCCGAACAACGCCGGGTAAAACATAAGTACATAATAGCGTAGAAAACCCCGCCATGTCCCCCAATTTGATTAAAGAAAATTGGAAGCTTTAACTTAAAATCGAATAAAACGAATATCGGAATTATTCACTCTTTATGCTGTTGATCTGCTTGTCAGAAAAGCACAAAAACTCCACTAGTACCCCTTTCTACATGAGACAGTCCTTGAATTTCATCTACTAAAATTCAACATCCTTGAGTTCAGTGAATACCGTAGATAGCATTTTGAAAAAGAACATGATGAATTATCAAACTCCATAAATTTCATACGTTTCCTAGACTCTCATGGGATTGTACTCAATGTTCCACTCCTCTTTCTAAACCATTTACTATTGTAAGTCCGATCGTCACCGTTGCTACTTATTTCGGACTCTATTAAGCGTCCCACCGACTAAAACACCTCCTTTTTATTGGGAATACGGGAATATCTTCTCCCTAAAAAATCGTTTTTTGGCATGACATCAGAGAGGTTCCCTTTACTAAGGCATTAAATGGCATCTCTTCATTTGCTTACGTTCGGCGTCCGCTAAATTTGCTCCTGTAACAAAATGGGACTTAGTAGGTGTCCATTTTATTTTTTGGAATACGTGAGAGAGCGGAAAGATGGAAATCGCTCTAGGGCTTGGGCTTTAGTAGAAAGCGAACGATAACTTTTTTCATATCACGGTTACACACGATTCAATATTAATGGAAAATAACAACAACTGAAGCAATTCATGACCTTTTGTCATCGATCATTAATCCAATCTTCTCCTTTGCGGATGACAGCAGCATTTGTCATTCATATTGCTTCAAAAACCGTACAAACTCTGAGGAGATGGAGAGAAAAAGGGTCTCAAATGACCTCAAAACAATCTCCGAGTGGGGTCGAGCTAATCGGGTCAAATTCAACGCTAGCAGAACTCAATGCTTTTTGCTGTTCCCCTTCACCCCTCAATATGGCCGGCGTAGACATTATGAGATCAGCAACTCTTGGCGTTCTGAGCATATCGAATTAAGCTGATCTGAGGTGGACAGATCATGTATTCAATGTGTTGAAAGAAGCGGCCAAGTGTCCAGGTTATCTAAAAAGGTGTAAGCAATACTTCACTTCGGAGTTTCTTGTTTGCCTACATTAGATCTAAGCTAGAGTATAATTTGCACATCTGGGCCGGGGCTCTAAAAACTACGTCGTGAGATGAATTTGATTGAGGATGTGGATGTTGTTTACTCTTTTAAATCTCTCCAACACCGTCGTAACGTTGGGTGTACTTATTACCCTATTTTTTAGATATTATAATGGGATGTGCTTTAGAGAAATTTAAGATCTGATTCCATTATTTCGTGTATTCTTTCTCAGCAAACACATCTCTATTGTATTGCAACGGTGTTTAGTATAACATCGCACTACCGGGATAATCTCCCTGAGAGGGTTTTTCCTGACAGCTATGATATCAGTAGATTGTTGAAAAATGTTCATAGACACTATTCCTTTTTCCCCATCCCTCTAAATTATTTCCTTTCTGCAAATCAAGACGATGCATAACATTTATAGGGGCTATCCCCTGAGCATTGGCTTAGTTTATAAAAAAAAGACACTTTTTTACGAAAGTATTAATTTGATTGTACACAGGAGTAAAAGTGGGATGTTTGATAGCTTCCTTTCTCAATCCCAAATTTATTAGAAACAATGAAATTAAATGTTACTCTTGAGTTGGTCTGTAAGAATTGGCTTAAGGCGATGATTTTGCTTGGCAGTCATCAAGTCTGTTCTTACTGTCCAGACAATTGCTGTCGAGCTACGATTAGCATTGAAAGAACTGAGACTTTGTTAACAAAAATACTTCCACCAAGTTTTAGGACATATATACAAAAGAAAAGTGAATAGTCCCCACTTCTGCTTTAGAGAAATATTAAGAATTTTGCAGTCCAGCACTATTCCAAATCCCGAACTTCATTTGTTTACCAAACATATTCCTATCACCACTTCCACAGAACTCCTCTAGCAAAGTGCTTTAAGATTATCTAGGGGTTATTTCCCAAAATGGCAATACTTCTCCATTACCGTTTCACACATATTTGCGCGCATGTTACATTATTCGACCTCAGCTCCCTTCCTCCTCCAATCACTCCGTACGATGTATCTATCTTGTATGGGTTTTCATATTTTATTTTATCTTCGCCGCTACGTTTGTGCCTCAAAGTCGGCGTTGTTGCCACATTCATTTTAAATTGAGTCGTTACAAATTTTGTTGTTGGTTGTTGTTGGTTGTAACTATGGGTTGGTTGGTTGTTGGATGTTCTCGTTTGTTTGTTACTTTGTTGGTTATGCCAAATGTAGTCAATCTTTATGAGATTATGATCTCGTGTTTGCTCAAATGTTGTCAAAATAGATTAACCTGAGTTTTAAGTTGTTGTTGCTTTTATTCTTATTGCCATAAATGCTTTCATAGATACCACAGTACCACATAGTACTCACATCGATCTGTCAGTTAGTCAAGTCGGCTAATATCTTATTTTCAATTCAGTGTTCATTTGATCATTTGGTGTATGTATGTATTTTGACGTTTGTTATTTGAATTTGAATTGCAGTTATTTCTGCCTTTTTTAATGAAGTTGTTATTGCAATTGCAGTTAAGAGCAAATGCAAAAACGAGTTTCTATGTATTTCTCTTTAATATTGGTCTCATTGATCGGTTGAACTTTCTAATGTTCATAAAAAAAAAACTACAAAAATTTTTATTGATCTACAACTTTACAATAAATGTTGTCCAAGTTGTTATGCAAAATGTCATACGAATAAATCTTAATGCAAAATCGTCATACATATTTTCAGCCATTTAAGCTGCATTGACTTTAAATGGGAAAAATCGTCAGAGCCTGAAATCGAATTGAAGCAAAATCAAAGCGCAACAAATTGGTGCTTTTTTTCTTGTGCACCGTTTAGGAGTTATTCGTCAAAAATCTTCAAAATAATAAGCGAAAATGGGCGAAAACAAAAATCGTTCTTTATTAAAATATTTTTAGACAAACCAAATAAATTTCCAAAAATTATTAATTTTTAGAGTTTTCAGATTACTTAGGCTGCGAAATTTTGTAACAATACACACAGAAAAAAAAATTGTATTTCCAACAACTTTATGTTTTAATTCAAGAATTTTTGTTGGTTGAAATCTTCCCAACAACTTTTGCTCTTGTTTTAAATACAAAATTGTTATTAATTAAATAAATTGAAAATTTGTTAAATCAAGTATAAAGTTGTTGAAAGATTAAGAATGGAAATTGTTGTTTCAAAAGCGAAACTGTCAACAATGCCTGAGAATGAAATTGTTGAATGAAGAATAAATGATTGTTGAAATGCCTTTGGTTATACACATAAGTATTCATTTGCAATTTATCTGAGGGTATTAAGCTGAACTTGAAAGATAATTCAATATTATATGACTCATCAGTTTCGAAAAGTTTACAAGAATTAGGAGTAATACAAAAGCAAGGACAATGAGTTCCATGTGAGTTGAAACCGAGAGTTTGATGCTTCTGTTCTGCATTTGACGGGATCAAAACGGTTTAATTCATTATGAGCTGCTCGAGCTGAATAAGACTATCTCTTCAATGAACCGTTTGAATGGAGCTCTAAAAGAAAAATTGATTCTATATGAGCAGACACACTGCAAAGTGATTTTCTTACATGACAACGCTCGGCTCCATGTTGCAAAACCAGTGACAACCTACTTGCTAACGCTTAAGTGGTCAGACCTCTGGAACCCACCTGATATAGCCACTTCAGATTACCACTTATTTCGATAGCAAATGGCCTGGCTTAGCAGCGCTTTCATCCTTTGAAAATACCAAAAATTTTTCAATTCTTGGATAGCCTCAAAAAACTTATCGGTTTTCCGAAGTAGATTTCATATGCTATCAAAAAGATAGGAAAAAATAGTCTCTAATGATGCGCAATACTTTGAGTAAAATCTTTCTTACCTTTTACTTTAAATAAAGCATCTATTTTATTTAAGCTATGAATTTTTTATTTTTTTTTTGTTGATCTAAAAAATCAAAGTGATTGAAGTTTTGTATTTTCGAACATGACAAATGCGTAAAAACTTTAAGCATTAAGGGAGTAGTCAGGTAGTTTTTTTAAAAAAAAAAATTTTTTTTGTTTTCCCGTTTCGGATACTTAAAACCCTCAAGAATAATGTAGAAACCTTCTTTTCCTCAGATGTTATCGGAAAGTAATTAAAAACTAGTTTGATAATTTCATAATTGATAATTTGTTGTGAAATCTTTAAAAGTGTTTTTCTCAGAACAGTGTTGTTTGAACTGGTACCCACGATTTCGGCTGATCTACTGTACCGATTTACTTCAATTTTTTTTTAAATGTTTGTAATATATTTGGCTATCTTGGGTACCAGAATCAATACTGTCAATAAATATTTAACAATATTATTAACAAAAAACGAGGTTGAAAAAGACCAATATTTTTTTTCTAGTTCTGGTACCCAAGATAGCCATTCACATGTACTTTAAAATGCAATTTGTTTTTTGTGTTTCAGATGATCTGAAATCGAGAAATCGTGGGTACCGCATCAAAACCGGCCTACTTCCGGTCGCCCATATCTTCACCGGAAATCAACGAAAATTGAAAATTTTTTTTTTTTTTTGCTACTTAAAAATATGTACAATAACATATAAAAACATCAAAAATGTTGAATTAAAATTTATGTAAATGAAAAAAAATTGTTTCGCAAAAACGCTATTTCTACCTGACTACTCCCTTAAGAATGAAATTGTGGACTTAAGAATAAAATATTAATTTCAACAACTTTGAAATCACAAAAATGAAAAATTGTTGTTTTAACAATCTTTTCTTTTCTGAGTGTAGCAGTTGCACCACAGCATTTTGAAAAATTTGAGCGTATGTGAGGTACCACGCTCTCTTTTTCGAAACAAAGGGATACAAGTGACAAAAAGTAAATTTTGAGCAAAATACAATTAAGGTCAACGTTGCTTAGTAAATTCCAGAGTGGTTTAAAAAATAAAATACTGCTCCTTAAAAAACCTCCGAAGTATGCTTAATCCAATGTAATCATCAAAATTTTTCTATGAGTCCCCTTTTAAAAGTTATTATAGTTTTACTGAAAACCTACAGCAATTTAATCAAATTTTTTCTTTTGTATAAAATACAATATAAAGTGAAAACTAACAAAGCTTAACAAAAAATTTAGTACCACAGTTTTATTTATCCTTGAAAAAATCTCTGTCTAAGGTTTTTTTTTAAAACTTTCTAAAGGTCCGCATTTAAATGTTACTTGAATCGCCCAATGGTCAAAATTCGACCACAAATGTATTAAATAATTTTAGTACTTTTTGGACACTAAGTACTTTTTTTTGCTATTTGGTACAAAATAGAAAAGCTCATTTATCATCCCTGACAAATGTGAAACGCAAACAAAAAAAAAAAAATACACGAACATTGCTATGCTTTTTGTTTGTGTTTTGGTGCTTTATCCTCTTTTCAGCTATGTGTGACCGCGTATTTTATTATTGTGAATATTGAAAAATTTGCGTTTAATTTTGGCAGTCTTAGGGGCAACATATTAAAATATTTTTAACTTTGTGCACATCCACATACAAGTACCCGATTGTCAAATAATTTTAGAACAAAATTTTTATTCAATATTTTAAAATCGTATAGAAGCAAAGAGGGGTACTAGTGCAGTAGGCTTTCAGTAGAATACAAATAACTTTTAAAAGCGGATCTCTAGAAATACCTCAAAAAGAGAAATTTTCAAGGAGTTTTAAAATTGTGGAATTCAATTTTTTGTAATGCTTTCTTAGTTGTTACGTGGCACTAAATTTTCTTCATATTTACAAAAAAATAAAAAATTGAAAGTTGCTTATAAAGAAAACTAAAATTTTCCACCTGATTTTTCTACATAAATGGTGCTCTATAGAGGCTTAGTACCTCAAAAGTTGGGTTGTTATTTGGTTCCTAAATAAAGTAAAGCTTTCTCTACCTAGTTGCTAAATTTTTCGTAATTTATCACTTGTACCTAGAGCTGGGCACGGGTCGTTTTTTTTTTGTGGCCCGCGGGCCTTCACTCCTCAGATACGGGCTCGGGACTTGAAATCGAGTTTTGTGCGAAAATTAGAGGCACGTAAATTATGGGAAGATTGGAACTATAAACTTGGAAAAAATTTTGTTCTTACATAAAAATTTTTAAAATTTTGTATAAATATGAGGCTCAGAATGACAATGGAGTAAGTCAAGTCCAACAAATTATCTTCTTAGATTAGAATGTTTGTTTTTCCTCATATTAAAATTTTTTTAAAGTCTGAATATGTAATAATATGGTCGAATCGGGCCGGGCCGGTCTCGGGCATCGACAAAAAGTATTCGTGTCGGCCCGGAGTTTTTTTCAAGTGCTTGTTTCGTGTTCGTGCCGAGCCGGGCCTAACTTTTGAGGCCCATGCTTAGCTATTTTTCTGGCGGAAAGCATAATTTACTCTACGTATAAAAAAATGCGGGCAATTTAGAGTAAATATTATTTTATTATTTTATTTTAAATATTACTTTACAGAACCATCAAATAGTTCATACATATGTATATTTTTGTACGAAATTAAGTTTAAATTACTTAAATATTTTTTACTTCTCTAGTGGAGTGAAAATTATAACACTAATTTTTCTCCGTGTGGGTTCCAAATATACAACTTTTCCAATTTCACAGAAATTTGGTACATAGTTTCTATAATTGCCAAGACTTGGATTTGGATGGGTCTTGTTGACCCCTTTATCCAAAAACTTGGTTATAATAGGTTAAAATATTCCACAAAAAAATTTAAGAAAAATTTCACTAAGGTTCACTGAAAAAAAATACCGTCCGGCAGGTTGCAGCCCTATATGGTAGCGCACGCGCACAAACGACTCATGATAAACACAACATTATACAACTCGATAACCGTAAAACATACCCATAATTTTGAGGGCTGGAAAATAATTTTATTTTTAAATACAAATATTTAAACAAAAATAAAAAGGGTACTCCAAGCCCCAAAATGGCTATGAAAAGGATAAAGGTTTTTTTCGACCCAAAATAATTTTTTTTTTTTCAGTGCTATGATTTTTTTACAAAAGCTCTGAACCCTGAAATTTCATTAAATTCTGCTAAAAAGCCGAGGAGCTATAAATTTTAAAATAATAATTTTCACCAATTTTCATAGACATCGGAGATATCAAGTCGAATCTTGGTCGATAACGCAAAGAAAGACTCCATTTCATTTTCAAGATTTATTCAATTGAAACACCACAGCATACTGTGATCCCAAATTAGTAATGGTTCATCTGAAAAGTTTCTTCGTTTTCTTTTTCAGGTGACCTACCTCAAGCCTAACTATACCCATTGAAATTTAAAATCATCAACACCTGCTCTGTGTTTTTTTTCTTTCATTACTACAATTAATAATTTCAATTAGAAAATATCGAGTGCAAGCAAATTTTGCAATTAAGTCTCTATGTTAATGATCAAATCAAAAATTAAGTCGATATATATTTTTTTCCCATATCTTCCTTGCATTATCACCACTTAATTGCTACGTATGCCACTCACTGCGACGACGGGTAAAGTGGAAGTTCTGTGATTTTTTATTTTCTCATGTATAAATGTTGCTGCCGCTCCCCGCCACCGCTGCCCCAACATCCCCAAAGTGCCATTGCGTGATTTAGCGAATTTGATAAAGCGTTAATTATCGTCGAATGTGTTTATTAAATGTGACTAATTAATATAAAAGCAGCGGGCGCCTGCGGGCAATAAATCTCGCGCAAATAAAACGGCTGCCGTTTGGGGGCAACGTTTTTTTTTGCAAACGTCGCTCTGGTGTTGCTGCGCGTACAATTTTGCATTTCTTTGCCTTATCATATTTGCCAGCTCCTTTTTCGTTTTTTCAATTTTTTATTTCAGTTCCCATTGAGTTGCAAGCAGAAAGAGAGACATTTTAATCAAGTGGCGCCTTAAAAAATGGAAAAAACAAAGAAACATTCTACATGTGAAAACTGTTGCTGTTGTGGCTACGTGTCGTCGTCGTCGCTGGCAGCTGTGATTTTAATTAGCAGCGGCGACACGGCAGCAAAGTCAGCAACAAATTAAAAAGCAAAAAAAAAGGAAGAAATTGAATTAATAAAATATATTCATATTCAAATACAGTCAAATGGCACAAATGCATGAAAGGAAACAAATATAAATCCTTTTAAATGTTCACTTCCTGAATTGAGTAGGTAGGTATATCCTGTTTACAAATTCCACTAAATCATTTGAGGAGACAAATCTTGTATTGACTTTTTGCTTTGGTTAATATTTTGTAAAGGATACCGCCGCATTGATGTACAACTTATTAATGACAAATGTAAAAACAATCCTTTTGATCCTATTGGCAAACAAACTTTTCAAAGAAACATCCTTTCATTGTTCCAGGTGCAGGATTTCAAATCAATGAAAAAAATTTATAAAAATCCAAGTGCTTTTTTTTGCAAAAGAAATAGCAGTGCATTGTCGAGTAAGGATCCAAAAGAAGAATAAAATTTTTTGGAAATTGAAAAATGAGCCATTCTTTATTTTCTCATTTTCTTTTTCATCAACCAATCCATATAGTCTTTACAAAACTAGAACATTCTGCACGTGCCTTTAATTATCTCGAACTTTTTTCAGATTCACGTGTTTCTTTTACAAGCGTATGTTTCCAAGATGATTTGGTCGAATCCGCTTAGATGGAAAAACCATTAAAGTGAAACCCAAAATTAATTACTCCGCATTTTTTAATCCCACTTAACTGAAAAATTCGGTTAAATTCTTGAAAAAAGTAAACATTGCGAAATCAAGACAAAAAATCTGCTCAGTGTTTGGCTGCAGTGCTGCAACTTTAATAAAATAGAATTCATAATAAAGTATTACTCCTTAGCTTGGCAACACAAAACCAAAATATGACCAGAAAACCTATGTGATCTGGAGCCCACAAAGTTCTTGAGAAGGCGCTCCCGATTCTAAAGAAAAAAGCTAAAATATTTGCTACAATGCTTGATGTAGAATTTCACCCTTCCACTGGTATGGAAAAGTATATGGGGAAATCTCAGCAAGTGCGACTTTTTCGAAAAAAAAAGCTATTTTTCAAGCATATAAAACCCTATTTTGGACCGCAAATAATCAGTTTTAGATATATTAGAAGTATTTTTGTTTTTTCTCTTGCCTCCTACAATATCTTCAAAAATAATTTTTCGAGGGTAGGGAAGAACGGGGTTAAGCAACCACTTTTATGTTTGGCATTCTGTAAAAACTTTGTTTATGATAATAATTTGAAAATTTCGACTGTTCCTGGTTCGTTGAACCCTTTGTTGCAAAATTCATACGAACATTTTTTTTCAAACTCGCATTGTTGCATTTGAACAAAAAATGTGAAATGGTTGTTTCACCCCACAAGGTGGGGTAAAATAACCAAACTTTCCTTTTATCATAAAAGTAACCAACATTGTTATTTTAAGGGTTTTTATTTTATCAGAATTTTACAAAATATTACAAAAGAGCAAAATTAACTTGAAAAAGTTTCTCTTGAGCTTCATTAATCGCTGGCGTCACTTTCCTCAACGTATACTACTTTTCTTGGACGACCTCTTTTGGAGCGACGAATATTGTTTTTGGCTGCCGTGTCTTGGTTTTTGCTCGGAAAATTTCTTTAGAATCTTTTTTTTCCGACCTTACCGTGGTCGCCAATGACTTTTTCTCCTTCTGGTTATTTAACCCCACGTGCTTATTGTTTATTTTAAGGCGAATAACTTTTTAACAAATTTAAATTTTGTAAAACCAATTACAGATTTGGATTTAGCATGTAATTTTGCTCTTAGAAAATACTTAGCTTTCTTTCTGCACTTCACTGGTTTGTGGAATTTTGAACTTTTGTCGACTGAAAATATTGCGGCGAGGACTCGTCAAATCTTTCTTTCGTCAGAACTCAGGTTATAACACACGTGCGGTAGTGGAATCTTTTGCCAAAGTAGCGTTGTATCGATCACTATCTACTGTACCAACGGTCGTTCGATTCGACTTTATTAAAAAAAATTTGAGGTAATTGGTTGTTTAACCCCGTGGCGATTTAACCCCGTTCTACCCTAATGCTCAGAATTAGGCAAATCAGACACATCAACGGAACGTGGTTTTTATTACGTCCAAACACCCATGTTAAAGATCCTGAAAGCCCCAAACAATTTGCTGAACCGCCTCAATAATCATACAGGGTCCATCAAATAACTTTTTTTTTTTTAAAAATTCTATAAAAAAAAACTACTGGATATTTTCTCAAAATTTCTTTTTTTATTTGAAAGTACAATCCTTCTGGTTAATAATGGAAAATAATTTCATTCAAATGGCTGCCTCGGCTGGCCATGCAGTAGCCTACACGATCGGTCCAATTTTTAAGCACATTATCGATTGTGTGCAGCTGTATTTCACCAATGGCTTCACAAACATTGTCCTTTAAAGCGTCAATTATCTCTGGCTTGTCGGCGTAACACTTATCTTTGAGCGCATCCCACAAATAATAGTCCAACGGTGTCAAATCGCAGCACCGAGGTGGCCAAACGACATCAGCTCTGCGGCTGATAATGCGATCTTCAAAAACAGGGCGCCAAACATCGAGTGTAGCTTCGGCTGTGTGGCACGTAGCGCCATCCTGTTGAAACCAAATGTTGCCAATATCCTCCTCTTCAATTTTTGTGAACAAAAATTTGTTCAACATGGCTCGATAACGATCGCCATTGACTGTAACGGCCACTCCTTGCTCATTTTCGAAGAAAAATGGCCCAATTATGCCTCTGGACCAACATCCGCACCAAACAGTGAATCGTTTTGGGTGCAGCGGCTTTTCAATGTATGCGTGCGGGTTTTCTGTGCCCCAAAATGCGACAATTTTGCTTGTTTACATACCCGCCAATATCAAAATGAGCTTCATCTGAAAAGATGATTTTTTTTGGCAAAATCAGTATCTTCTGTAAGTCGATATTTCCCAGCGTTGTTCAAGCGTATACACAACCATATTCGTTCAGCGGAAGGATAAAACTAATTATCTGTCAAATCAGACATGAGCTAAGTGTTACCATTCACGAAATAAGCACTAGTTGAAAAAAAAAAAACGTTAGATGGCGGACCCTGTAGCTGAATAACGGAAGCGGTTTCCTCAATTAACGCTCAAAATTTGTGGATTTTGCTCGAATTTTGCCATTGTTCAAGTTTGTACTGGGGTACTATTTTTTACATATTAACTGGCCCTAGATCCAATGATCACTTAAGGTTTGAGACTGTTTTGTGCCTCCGGTTTGTTGTGCTTTCCAAAATATAATTTTTTAGACGCAATTACGCATGAAAAATCGCTATTTGAGCATCTTCTCAACTGTGTTACCCGGCCATATATTTTGGTCATAATATTAAGAAATAATATTTCATATGAAATACTGCGAAAAAACAATCGCCTCCAAAGCAGCATGCTATAAACCGAAAATTACCAGATTTCGGGTAAAAACCATTCACTTGAGAGACCCGTATCTAGTGTTACCGGAGGTAAATACATCAACGGGATGTGGTTTTTTCTTTCATCTTAACACCCATGTTAAAGTTCCTGAAAGCCTCAAAAAGTCCACTGAACCGCCTCAAAAGTTATAGCTCAATAACGGAAGCAGTTTTTTCGATTCACACTCAAAGTTTGTGGATTTTGCTCGAATTTCAGCAAAAAAATTAGAAAATAAAGCTACCAGGCATGTTTTTTGGTATTTAACATCATCCGATAAGTGTCCCAGACATGTTAGAACGGAAAAGAAATGCAACGGGCGCACACTCGGCGAACCGAGACCTGTTCACACCGCTGAGGTTTTCCCATATACATATATTCTGGATCAGCGTCACCTTCTGAGTCGATATAGCCATGTCTGTCTGTCGGGATGTCTGTTGAAATCATTTTAATATATTTTGAGAGCAATAAAATTCGACGAAATTCCTTACACTGCCTCCGTCGGATTGAAAATGAGTAAAATCGGTCAACGGGCTCGTCTACCGCCCATACAAAAAATATATTCAGAACGAAGTATATAGAGCATTATTTGCAATAAAGCATCCAAAATAAACATAAATACTAGGTATAGTAAGTTAAAGCTCTAAGCAAAATCAAGGTGATTTTAGACAAGAGCGCGTGGCACCTCCCGTACAACAACAAATTTTAAAAATACTGCAGTGTAGGATATTTAATTTTTGGCAAGGCCTAAGGTAACACACTTACTAGTTGTTCTTATTTTCTTAATTTGAACACGAGAAAACCGAATCCATTTTTCGATATCTACTTTGGTCTAGGCTTCGGTCTCAAGTGGTAAAAATGTATTTAACTTTTTTTGAAATTTAATTTTTGGAATATATTAATGTATTTGAATGACGTACTATTGTATCAACAGCCTCAGGCCATTAAATTATTAGTATATAGAAGCGCACCATTAGTACGATAGTCTTGAAATTAGTTACAAATTATTCTTACAAAACAAACTCCATTGTTTAATGTCATTATTAAAAATTGATGGATCTAATACCATTGTTAAAACATGTGTATAACATGTAAAATATTATATAAATAATTATTAATTAATTATAAGGTTGAAACCTACGATATTACTTTCCGTACCTTTTTTGTATAATTACTATGTATTATGAACAATTAAACACATATGACATGCTTTTCTCTACAATTCTATTGAAGTATTTCCTTGATTTTTAAAAAAAATAACAAAATGCATTTTTATTAAGAAATATTACAATGCAACACATCATAAAAATTGGGATCTTCCAAAATCATTCATACAGCAATTGCTTTATGAATGAGAGCTCAGTGTTCATTCAGCAAAACAAAACTTAAATAGAACGAGAAATGTTGCACCTATGAATGGCAACAATAAAAACTTGAACAAAAAAAAAAACAATATGCGATTTCTTGAGAAATCAATAGTGAATAAAAATTCTATAAAAATGCAAAAAAAAAGAAAGGAAACTACACTTAATGTTGCGTAAAAAAATATAGCCGACAGTACAAAAAAAAAAAAAAAAAAAAATAAACGAAAAAAAAAGGACACAAGTTTCCCACACACCAAAAATAGTCAACTGGTCAACTGCACAGACTACAAACGCAATAATCGCTGAAATTACTTGACCATACACTCACTACCTATTCCTGATGTAGACCATTATATCTCTATATTAGAAAAAAGAAAGAAAAGAACCAAAGGGGAGGATCACTACGATTTAATTTTCAACCATGCACTACTAATTGATTTATGGCACCTGATCTGTGCGTTTGCACGTTCTTTTATTCGGACAGTCAGTTTGTGGCAACGCCATACCAGTCAAAAGATTCTCGATCTTAAGAGTTGACAATGCGTTGCTACAAAAGAAGTTGCGACAAACTCCACTGCCATCCATCGGTTGAGTTGTCAACGTGGCAGCAGTAGCAGCATAACAGAATCACTGAAGATCACTGGTTAAATTGTTGGTATCTTTCGGCCAGCAATAGGGGACAAATTTTCTGGGCAATTAAAATGACACAAAAGAGTAGTAGAAAAGTGCTGCACAAATAGCTGAAGCATAACAGGTAGTTTTGATTTACTCACGTAGAAATTAGGTAATGAAGATGTTAATCAATTCTAGTGGAATGTTTTTATGTTCCCACGATCATTCAAGTACTTAGATCTTGGATAAATTTTTACAAGTAATAAATTTTTAATAAATGATTTTCATTATAATTATGTGACATTTTAGAAAGATTGCAATAAAATTTTATATTTTTATATCGTCATGTTTGTAGGTGATTTTGTGTAGAGAATTTTATTCCCAAAATAATTTAGGGACCACATACTTAGTTAGTAGAGCGCCCATATGTGCAAAATTCTGATTTTGCTTGCTCCTCGTCCATTTCCTGAAATTCGAGGTCAAAAAATTAAGATCTCAAAAAAAAATTTGGAATCGGTAGTGGAACAAACCCAGCTGGTTTGCGATCAAAGGTCGAAAAATTTACTAAAAAAAGGCAAGTCGCTTTGACTGCCCGTTACTTCAAAACTATTCATTTTTTCAAATTATTTTCAAGTTAACTTTTGTAGAGCATGACTAGGTCAACATTATCTTCCTAAAAAGTTTTGGTCCAAAAATAAAATTTGTTGCTGTTTCGGTACAAAAATTTAAATTTTTTAAGAAAATGTTCATGACTTTTTTCCTATAAATTGGTTTTTTGTAATTTTTAAAGGGAGGAATATTTGTTCTGGAATTATAATGTTGTAGGGAATTAAATGAGGAGTGGCCGTACCAAAGGGCCTAAGTACCATTTCGGCAAAAGTAATGTCATACTTTTTATGTGCCTAATAGTCTGTTATTTGACTGTTATAATTTTTTCAACATAATGACATCAATTTCACGCTATCAAGAAAATTTTTAGTGAAAACAGAAAACAATTTAATTAATTTCTAACAAAATGCCACCCGTTTCATATTATGACACTACTTTTGCCTCGAAATGGTACTTAGGCCCTTTGATACGGCCACTCCTCAAATGTTGATTAATTTAAAAGAAAAATTATTAAAAAATATTAGTTTTTAAGAAATGGAGCCCGTTTAGATGTTAAGAAAAAAAATTTATTTTTTTATTTTTTCTTCTTAATTTTTAATTTGGTGAGAAACCATTTCGGTCATATTTTCTAAACTAATTTGGGATCGCTGAACACGAAAATAGCATTTATTTTCGTTTTAGTGCGTTTTTGGGCTGTTCTAGCAGAGATAATCGATAATTTCAAACTTCATGCACGGAGCCCAGGAAAAAATTTCAATCAAGTCGTCGTGAACTGCACAAAGATGTGAAATTGCACGTGAGCGTTTGCTGAATAAGAAAAAAAAGTTTTCAGAATCGGTTCATGGCATGGTTTTTAAAATGAGGTCGAAAAACGGTATATAAAAAAAACGACTACAAACCAAAACCAAAATAGTTATTTTAGATGTATTTATTAATGCTGAATTCGAAATTGGACGCGAAATTTCTGTATCACTTATGGTTTGTGAGATATCTCACCCCTAATGTTCAAAAAGCACGATTTTTGAGGTTGTGTAGAACACGTACAAAATCGTTTAGGTCTTTTCTATTAAATGCGTGATTAAGAACTGTTCTTCTTCTTCAAAATGAGTTACGGATTGGTCTTGTATGATTTTTCTTTAAAAAGTTATGACCATTAACATAAAACATTATAAATATATAGCAATATGGCAATTGCTATAGAGAATCTACACATGATTTTTAACTTCAATGATGTCATTTTAAAATGAACATAACTTTTTGAAAAGCCCATTTCATAGCTCATTTTGAAGGTAAAAAGCAGTTCTAAATGATGCATTTAATAACAACTAGCCATGCATTCTCTTGCATCCAATAAAGTAGCTATTAAAAGAAAAAAATTAAAATACTAATTTTTTTCAAACATTGAGACCGGCTCCATACCTTAAAACTTAATAATTTTACATTATTTTTTTTTTGTTAAATTAATCAACATTTAATCCCCTGCAATATTAGAGTTCCAGAATAAATATTCCTTCCTTTAAAATTTTCAAAAAACCAATTTAAAGAAAAAAAGTCATGCAAATTTTCTTAAAAAATTTTAATTTTCGCACCGACACGGCCACAAATTTAGTTTTTGGACCAAAACTTTCTTGGAAGATAATGTTGACCTAGTAATTTTTTACAAAAGTTGGCTTAGAACATTACGAAAAAATGAATAGTTTTGAAGTAACGGGCAGTCAAAGCGACTTGCCTTTTTTAGTCAATTTTTCGACCTTTGACCGAAAATCGGTTGGGTTTTTTCCACCACCGATTTCAAATTTTTTATTGACATCTTATTTTTTTGACCTTAATTTCAGGAAATGGACGGGGAGCAAAAAAATTCACAACTTTGCACATTTCATATATCTTGTGGGCGCTCTATTAGTTAGTCTATTAAAATAATAACTTAAGAAGGTATATTTGATTTTTAATCTGGAATAGATTTTCTTACTACTTAAAACAATAGTTTTCTTAGATACATATTTACATACTTGTATTCATATTCATATTAACTTACTTGCATTTAATTAGTTTTTGAGGTCCATAAAGTTAGCTATGCAGGTGTGACGAATTTCGATGTTTTTTGTTTGGGAATTTCGAGTTATTTTCGAGCTTTTCAACAATAATTTCGAGCCGTCTGGGAAATTTTCCATTTTCCGGAAAAGCGGAAAAATTGTTCTGCATAGCTGAGTTTATTTTTTCAGCCAGACGAATTCGCGGGAAGAGTAAGCTATGAAATCTTTTTACGCAGTAATTTCGAGCTACTTTCAAGCTAATTTTGAGCTAAAAGCATTTTCCAGAAAACTCCCAATTTTCCCGGAAAATCCCGAAAAAACTTTTTTTATGGCTAACTTTATTTTTTCCAGCCAGACGAATCCGCGGGAATAGTAAGGGATAAAATCTTTTATTGCAGGAATTTCGAGCTACTTTCGAGCTGACCTTGAATGAAGTATTTTCCTTAAATTTCCCCGGAAAATCCCAAAAGTACTTTTTAAGGGCTTGCTTTATTTTTTCAGCCAGACGAACCCATGACAATATTTCGCGATCATTTAACACACGAATTTGGAGATAGTTTCGAGTTCATCAAAAACGAAAAGTGTTTCCCGGAAAACCCAAATTTTCCCGGAAAATTCTAAAAAACCATTTTTTATGGCGGTGCCATGACATAATCCCCACTGACATAATCCCCATTTCGTAAATGGGTGTTATGTCCGCCAATTATTGAATATATTACCGACTGATCCGCGAAGCTGGTGTTGGATTTTTGGGAGTTTTAAATCCTGAGCTGCGGCCGCAGGCCGCCCACTCATCCCTACTCTTATGTAAAATTACTGTTGCTAGCAAACTAGGTGTTGGATATATTATAGGCTGATCCGCGAAAAACTTTCGGACATAATCCTAATAATGTGCGGACATAACACAGGGAAAAAAAAAATTTTTAATTTTTTGGGATTTTCGGGGGAAATTTAAGGAAAACACTTCATTCAAGGTAAGCTCGAAAGTATTCCCGCGGATTCGTCTTGCTGAAAAAAATAAAGTTAGCCAGAAAAAAGTTTTTTTTTGGGATTTTCCGGGAAAATTGGGAGTTTTCCGGAAAATGCTTTTAGCTCAAAATTAGCTCGAAAGTAGCTCGAAATTCCTGCGTAAAAAGATTTCATCGCTAACTCTTCCCGCGGATTCGTCTGGCTGAAAAAGTAAACTTAGCTATGCTATGACTTTTTAACACTTAATGTTATAATTTCATACTAAAAAATTAAAAACAATTTTTTTTAGCAATTCGTTTAGAAGCTCTGGTTAGATATCTGTATTAAATTGTTAAAATATCAAATTTTAAATTTAAATATGGTTTTGAGCCCCGGGACATTGAATGGTAAATTTTTTTGAGAATCACCTAGGCACACAAAAGAAAAGGGTATATGCCAGAGTGGAGACCCCCCTACACCCATGTATTTTGGGGCGCTGAGCCCGAATATGACAGTAATAAATCGATGTGATAACCCATTTTTGCGCGATCACTCCGACTTCCTCCCTTGTGGGTCAAAATTTTCCTTAGTATAAAAATTAGAAAATTTGTAAAAATAATTTCAGCTATAAAGTCACCCCCTAGCAGCCCCTTATAACCACCCAGAGGGGGTTGAAAGTTAATTTTTTATGAAAATTTAAAATGTTAATAATTCAATGGTTTTCCATTGTTGTCATAAAACTTGTTGTTCCAAGGTCATCATAAAATTATGCAGCAAACAATTTTATAAAACATATTAACCCATTATATCTTGTTTTTGATGCTTTTTGACCCCCTTTTCCAAAAACTGGGTTAAAATGGGATAATGAGTTCCACAAAAATATTCTACAGAAAATTTCACTAGGGGTCGCAAAAGACAAAAAATGCTCTGGCATACAACCTTTTTTTTTTTTTTTTTGTGTCTATGTTATCAACATGTCTTAATTGGTAGTTTTCTGGGACACCCAAGACGAAGAATATCTGCGAGTTGACAAGCTTGAAACTTCAGAAAGCTTATAGGAAATGAAAAAATGAAAACCTGCCTAGAGGAGCGGGTAGAGGGAGCTAGTATGGAATCAACATATTTTAGTTTTCAATATGAACATGACATGTTTGAACTAACCTAATTGCTATGGAAGTTTTGAAAAATTTTAAAATTACACCGACCAAAAGAAGTTTTGTAATCCGATTTAATAATCCTTTTTCAGATTTTACTTCTGAGTGATTCATTTATAATCCTTAATTTGATCACCGATTGCAGCTGTTTGTATTGATACAATATCACATTATTAATGATTGATGTCTTAAAAACTATTGAATAAACTGATCTTGATGCTATGTATTAGTAAAGTAAAGAAATAAACATGATCCAATACCCCGAAAAAATTTACAAACTCACCTGTTTATATAACACAACATTAAGCACAATTACAAATGACATTTTGATAATGAAAATTGAGTGATCTTTGGTATGTAATTAATAAATACCACATATAATACAATAGATTTTGAGATATTCAATCAAACGGAGACAATAAAACAACCAAATTACCAGACGTCAGACAGTAGCGATGCCAAATGATATGCCAACAAACGCCTCAAACTGCAGCGAACGCCCCTATATTTAAGAATATTTGACATTTTTAAAGAATTTAATAACTTCATTAAATACCAGAAAAAAAGGACATTCCATATAAATGAGTAAATTTTTAACTAACAACGACAAAATTGTTACAAAATGCGTTATCAATGGATTAGATCAATAAAAGTATGTTAGAAATAAAGACCATATCCTTTGCTACACATAACACGTGAGACACAATTAATGTCACAGGACGACAGTAGGCAGGCAGGGGAGTGACATTAAAGTTACGTCTCTTTCACTGTTGACAGTTGCACCCCAAATATTCTTGTAATAAAAGTAAAAATTAAATTTATGATATTCCTAAAAAAAAAACAAAATTGTTAGCAACACCCTGTCTGAATATATAGGCTCGACACAGTAGTCAAAACACCTACAGCAATTCCAAGAAATTAAACGCATGTAGCCAAGTTATTTCAAGATAAACACGATAATGAAGTGAAATCATTCATTCCAAATAAAATTGAAAAAAAAAAACTTGAAGGGGAGAGATGAAAATCTTAGTAACTGCTGCTGCTGCTCTTGAACGCATTTCTACACAAAACTGGATCATTTAGATTTTTCGAACCTTTTTCTTTCTTTTTGCTTGCTGTTTATGTCAAAGAATTGCTCTATAAAATTGACTAAGGTCTGAAGTGTACAACTTTTAGGCGCTTGCTCTGCGTGTTTGTCTTTGGGTTTTTTTTTTATATCGCAAGCAGTTGGTTAGAATTTATTAGCTCATTAATTAGTGCCCGGAATTAGTGGCTCATTTTAAGGTTAACTATTTTGGACATTTATTTTTTTATTTCTTGATTAACATCGATAGCTCAGTTTATTCAGTTGACTTGTGGCACGATAATGTTACATTTAACATTTTAATTTCGTTAATGTTTAATGGTTTCATTTGATTTAAGTTTATAGAGCACCCCACTGTTAATTATTTTATAGTGAAGATTTTTGTATTAAAAGTTTATTGTTGATACTAGCGGCCTTCATTAAAACATCTTGAAATATACTGTACTTTTCTTCACACATTTAGATTTTACACATTTGACACAGAACTGATGTTTTTGATCCAAAAAGTTCAAGATTCAAATCTTCACTACACACTAATTTCATTTTGACACTGACATACACTATCTTGTTTTATCCGTGTTAAAAAAACTGATTCTAACGAATACTTCAGTGTACTATATTTTATACAAACAAATACTTAAGGTCAGTGTAAAACGTGCGAGTGGAAAAACCACAGTACAATTTATGATGCGGTAACACTTGCATAGGTAACCTAGGATTGTAGTATTTTTTTTACATTTTCGCGAAAGAGAGAGAGAGAGATCGTATAACAAAACTAGTAAGGGTGTATCCTGTGGCCTGGTTAAACATTACATACCCTACACTGCAGTATTTTGAAAATTTTGCTTAGATGGAAGGTGCCACGCCCTTTTGATCGAGTTCACCTAGTTTTTGCTCATAGCTTGCATTTATAGTTCTTCGTGTTGGAGTAAAATTTAGTTCGATTATCTCAAAAAACGTTTTCAGTATAGGGTTTTGAAACTTTAGCTTATATGGGAGGTGCCACGTCCTCTTGTCCGATTTTGCCCTGTTCTTGCTGGGAGCCTGTATTCACTGTCCTTAGTGATCGAGTTAAATTTGATTGGATTGCCTTAAAAAACACTTTTAGTATAGCGTTTTGAAACTTTTGCTAATATGGGAGGTGCCACGCCCTCTTGACCGAGTTCACCCACCTTTTTGCTCAGAGCTTACACATATAGCTCTTATTATTTGGGTGAAATTTAGTTGGATTATCTCAAAAAACTCTTTCTGTGTAGCATTTTTAAAATTTTGGTTATATGTTTTTGCTAGGGGCTTGTACTTACTGTTTTTAGTATTTGAATGAAATTTAGTTGGACTATCTTAAAAAGCTCTGTCAGTACATCATTTTGAAACTATTGCTTGGATGGGAGGTACCACGCCCTCTTGCCTGAATTTAGCTAGTTTTTGTTCAGAACTTGGTCCAACTATTCCTAGTATTTATGTGTATTTTGGTTGTATTGTCGTGAAAAATACTCTTAGAGTTGCATTTTGATTATATTTTTTGTATGGGCGGTAGGCGTGGCCGTTGACTGATTTCGCTCATTTTCAATTCCTCAAGCTATCTTTGACGAAAAAGGCAGAGTACCAAATTTCAATGAATTATCTTGCTCAGTTTTCCCAAAAAATGTATTTCCACGCACAGCCAGACAGCCAGACTGATGGACATGGCTATATAGACTAAGGAGGTGACGCTGATCAATAATATATATACTTTTCCATAGCTGCCACGCTTCCTTCTCTACGTTACAAACGGAAGGTTGAAGTGAATATACCCCGGGTGTAGGGTACAAAAAGAGGCACAAGAAGAGTGAAAAACTACTTTTGCTACTAAAGTAGCATTTTGTAATCTACATTACAACTACAGTATATGCACCGAACGGAACTGAAGCAAATCAAACAAGACAGATTCGAGCAACATTTTTTCTTCTGTCATATCCAAGTACTGTCAAAACAATTGCTTGCGACACTAAACTGAAGTATTTGATAAATAAAAAACGAGTACAAGACATAACTTAGTTAATACTCAACAATTTAAGGGCAATGCTTGCCTTTTGAAAAAGTACAATATGAAATTTGTTGGACAATGCTTTCTTAAGCGTAATTGTCTACAGTTTCTACACTAAGTCATAAGTCATACTAAAAATCCAGATTTTATGATCGAACTCACGATATCATCTAAAGAAAATCGAAAGAAAAAAAAAAACTGTCGCCAAATTTTTATGTATTTCTTGGAACAAAAATGCCATCAAGACAATTTATTTAAAAACACAAACAAAAATTAAGACAAAAGCCTTTTTTTGGTATTTCAAAGATCTTTAACAACGATCTTTAGCCGATTTTGTCAAAATTCAATAACAATTAATTATACCAAGAATTAATGATCTTTTGGTTTGCATATGGTTTCCGCTGTTACCTGTTTGTCGTTTTATCAAAATGCGCTGATTTTGTGGTCACATTTTAAGTTACCGCAAAGATGAGCGCCGGTAGCCTGCTGTGAGGCATATTGATATGACTTTCAAATGGACAACAACAAATCAAGCCACTTTCAGAAAGTGAAATGAAGTTAGTTAGACCTTTATTGAAAAAGACTTAAATTGTTAAAATTTCTTAAAAAATTTAAATTAATTTATTAATTTGCGACTTGGTTTTTAACAATGTTCGCTAACTAAGTTGCATAAATATTGTAGTTATAAAATCGATTCCAAAAAAAAAAAAACGCGTAATTCGGCTTAGGAGCTATCCATAAGCGACGTAACGGCTTGAAGGGGAGGGGGGATCTAGCAAGATGTGACCATTTGTGGCAAAAAGATTTGGAGTCGAGAATTTGTTAATCATGGCACATATATTTCGCTTCAAAAGTAATGCTCCAGAAACACAAAGTTTTGCACAAGATGACAAGAAGTCGAGCAATGTATTGCCGAAAATTCAACTCATCAGAGTAGCAGCAAGGCGTCAAAGAGAATGGATGGCAATTAGATAGTTTCACAAAAAAAAGTTCACTCTGATTGCATTTTTGATGTAGCTCGGCATTTAATATAACGTGAGGCCACCAAACCTTTAGTATACGCTTTAAGCATTTGTTGACGAATACTTGCAGCTTGTTCGTGAGTTGTTCAGTAAAAAGCCATGTTTCGCACCCATATAATAAAACCAATTTCACATTCGAATCACAAATGATATAACGCATGAGTAGAGCAAACGCGCTTTTTGCTATTCTTGAGTATATATTCTTTTTTGCTCCACCATCCTTGGAGATAATGCTGCCTAAATACGTGAAGCTATCGACGTTTCCGATGTCATCGCTGCCAGCTCTAAACGTGATGTCATTCCTGTTTGCGTTCAGCTTCATGCTTTTAGTTTTGGATACGTTGATTTTTAGGCCGGCCTTTTGTGATTTCAAGACAAGGTCTACAATTTTGCTTTGCATATCTGAGTGTTTGGACGATAAGGGGCAAATGTTGTCAGTGTAGTCGAGATCTTCTAGATGTTCGGTAAATACCACTTTTGGCCTTCTTAAGAGCTTTATCTAGGATATCGTCAGGAACGATAAGAATGGTGATAGAAAACACACCCGTCGTACGCCTGAATAAGTGGTGAATGTCGGTGACAACAACCCGTTGTAACACACTGCATTTAAAGCCTTCATATTGTGCACGTACTAAGTTTATGGCCTTTGCGGCAATGCCTCTTCGCTGCAGTGAAACCCAGATATTTTCTCGGGAGACACTGTCGAAGGCAGTGCTTTAGTCTACGAAGACAAGTTGAAGCGCAGCACGCAACTCACATGATGGTTCGACAATTATTTTAAGGGTGTTGATTTAATCCACGCATGATTTGTTTGGCCGGAATCCTGCTTGTTGCCTTCGGATGCCCGAATCAGGTTTTTCGCTTACCCTGTTTGGAAGCACTTTTGTCAGTACTTTTGATGGTACTGAGAGCAAAGTTATTCTTTCCTCTATAGTTTTAGCACTCTCTTAGGTCACCTTTTTTCGTCAACATGCCATGTAGCCAATCTTCTGGCAAACGCTCTTCTCTTCAGATTCTGAAAATCAGAGAATGAAGAATCTTAGCTGATGTAATGCGACATGCCTTTAGCAGTTCAGCTGTTATTTGATCTATACCGGCGGCCTTGTTGTTTTTCATGCTTTGGATAGCTTTCACAATTTCAACGATTGTGGGCGGTTGTGTTTGTATTCGACTACTACTGCGAGTCACTGCGGCAGTTGTAGTTGATGATTCTGGTTGCGGGAATGTGATAGATGTGGTATTCAGTATGTAACAAAAATATTCTTTCCATCTTCTTAGTTGGTCGTCCGCGGATGTTAAGAGATTTCCGTTTTTGTCTTTGATAGGGCGATTCTGTTGGTGTTTTTTACCAGATAGTTTGCGGGCGATATCGTAAAGCTGCATGAGGCTTTGAGCATTAGCAGCGCTTTCGGCTTCGCTCGCGAGGTCGTAACACATTCTTCTTTTGTTTAGTCTGCACGAACGCTTGACTTCTTTATTGAAAGAGTGAAAGACCTTTTCGGCGTCGTTCTTTTGCGCTTTAGTTTTAGCGTCATCTTTCAGTTTGTTCGTGTTTCTTCTTTTTTCAACAAGACACCACGTTTCCTCGCTCATCCAGTGTTTCTTATTCGAGGGTCGGAACCCAAGTATTTTTCACTGCAGCTAAAGAAAGCATTCTTAGCGGCATTCTATGACGTTTCAATGCTTCCATCACAATCGATCGGGGCTGTTTTAAGTTCTTCAACAAAAGACCTGGCTTAAGCACGTCGAGTTTTTTTGGCACAGATTGTTTACTGGGACGTTTAATGGCTGCAAGTTTTAGTCGAATGACCACGACGAGAAGATGGTGATCGGAGCCTATGTCAGCGGTCCTCTTTACTCGTACGTCCTAAGGACTTCCTCTCCATTTTATGCTAATGCAGATGTGGTCAATTTGGTTTTCAATGATGTTATCTGGAGACACTTAAGTAGCTTTATGGCATGTTTTGTGTGGGAAAAGCGAACCTTCAACGACAAGACCGCCTGTATTGCAGGCGTCAATAAGAAGCTCTCCATTGTCGTTTCAGGAACCCAAACCATGTCTTCCAATAACGTGCTCAAGGTTAACGTTTTTTGAGCCTACTTTGGCATTCAACTCACTCATAACCATTATGATGATAACGACCTTGTGAGCACTGTTAATCGCTGCAGCGAATTCATCCTTTGTTTCTTTCTCTGCCAACTCGGTGATCGCGTATGCTTGAAAGATGGTAATATTTCTAGCGGAGGCTTGAAATCTGCACCAAATGAGCCTTTCCTTTACAGGTTTTCATTCCCCCACTGCCTTTACCGCATATTTATTTAACAAAAATCCAACTCCATCCCTGTGGATGTCATTTTGTGCTCTATCGGAGTATAGAAACTTTTCGCCATCAGATAGTACATATTCGCCGGCACCGTTATATCTACACTCACTTAATTCCAATATATGAAGGTTAAATTTATGGAATTCTCTTATGGCTTGATGTATTTTGCCTGTATCGTTAAGAATTCAAAAGTTCCAAGAGCCGATGCGTGTTCGAGTTTTCATCGAAAGGATTTTAAAATTTTGACGAACCATATTGGTTCCGATTATGGGAGAATCATTCATAACTATGCACGTTTCTTGCACCTCTAAATCCGATGTGCATGCTGCCGAGGCAAGTGGATTAACCACATTCTGGTGGGTACCACTTGGAGAGATATTTCTCATGGTTTTTCGATCCATGCTTCATTAGATGCAACTGTAAAGTTTTGCTGATTTCAACATTGTAGTCTCTAATATTCTAAGTTCTAGAGAACTGAAAGAAAAAAAAAGAACATAAATTAATAAATTTTAATTAATTGCACAATAAATTTGCAACGGAACAATAGAAAATATCTGTAATCAATTTTAATTGAATTTGACTTACCACCGTACAATAAATGCAAATTCAACAAATTGTGTGCAAACACAATCAATTTGCAAATAATTTAATTAACGTAATTACAATTAACAACAAAAATACTAAATAATTTGAAATGATAAAAAAAAAGCAACAATAACAAATAGCAGCGATTATAAAAAATTAGAATGTCATAAAAAATTGCAAACGATTTGTTATGCGCGCACTTTACCAGACTCATAAACAGTGGAGTTTACTCGCAGTTGGCAACGCATGGAGAGTCACACGATCGTTGCAGCATTGCAACATTCAACACAATAACGACGACGATTTCGATGATGATGTTGGTGATGATGATGATGATGATGATGATGGTTGATGTTGATCATCAATGTAGCGACTAATTTGCATGGCATTAAAATTGAAAACTAATGTTGTTGCTGTTGCTGCTGTGTTTCAGTTGTCATCGTTGAATATGAAATGACTCTGTATAAATTAAGTTTTTTTATTAGAATTTGAATTAATTTTTTAACGCTTTGTTTTAGTTTGATTTCAGTTGCTGTTGTTGTTGTTGCTGTTGAATTTAGGCAGCGACAACAACATATGACATTCTACTGCCACAGGCACAGCAAAAATGTCGCTAATCACTTTAGTCAACAACCAACCAATTCTTTTAAACGTTGTTAAATCATCAAATCATCAACGCGCGTACTCTTAACACGCTGACAACTGAAACCACGACGACGACGAGATCATCAAAAATCTTCAGCAGACAAGCTGTCGTTGAGTTTATTAGCAAGTTGTTGAAATACGTTTAAATTATTATTAACTTGGCTTAAACACACACTCGTACACTCAGTAGTGTCGGTGAAATCGCTTTTATATCACCGTTGTGTTTTCGTTTGGTTTTCTGTTGACTTTTCACAAATTGAATTTTAACTCGAATGGAATGGAGTTTAAAATTGATATGCTTCATTGAAAGCTTAGTTTGCCAAGTCAGAGCGTGCGCGGGAACTTTATACAGTGGAATGAAATTGCTTAAAGTTAAATTGAAAATCAAATTATGATGGCAGAATGGGGAATATTCGACCTAAAATCTGTAAATTGCCTAATTTTTTTGACAAATAGGTATTTAAAATCATACTATCCTATAAAATATAACGTCTGTCTATCTGTCTGTGTCTCCATAATTAGAGAACCATTTGTCCGATTTGCATAAGTTTTTTTTTCTTTCATAGATATTTTGCATGGCAGGGTTTAATGATACATTTTATTTTGGAATAACCTCAGCTTCGTCCGGGTTCTTGGAAAACCCCACAATTCGAGAATCTCGATTTTTACTTTCAAAGCCATGTTATTAGGTGAGATTTCAGGACGAAATCTATTTTGAAATTACCTCGGCTTCGCTCGGAATTTTAAAAAATTCTAGCACCGGGACAAATAATATCCGCTGGAAAAATGTTCAACACAGCAATACAAAAAATAACTTTCTGAGGCTGTTTGACAGAGATGGATTAGAATAGAAACATATGTACGCACGTAAAGGGCATCGGGAACGGTTGAACGAGGTTTATTTTTTTTATTTTAATTTAAGCTTAAACATTTGAACGACAAAAATGCAAAAATTACGGAGTCGCTCCAGCTTTGATTACATATTTAATTAAGCTTCTTAAAAAATCGTTTGAGTCCTCGTGGGTGGCCCAAAAAGTAGTCAGAAAAACATTTGATTTAAAATTAAACTGTGCTACAAATTCAAAAAAAATATGAAATTTCTCACTTAGAACATTGTGTTTGGCATTTAAAATAATAGTTTTCTGCGTACTTAGGTTATCTTCATCACCAAAAGAGTTCGTTTTGGACATGCCGAAAGGTCCTTTTATACCTAGAGGAGAATAAAAAAAAAAATAAATATGATCGTCTATTTCAATTTCTGCTTTTTGTGGCTGGAAAGGATTTTTTATGCATTTTTGGCAAAAAAAAATAAGAAAAGAAAATTAAGTCCTAAAAAATTAGGTTTAAATTTCAACTTGAAAGGGTATGTAACATCCCAATGTGCACTAAAACGGATGCGGATCCATTTCGAACCATTAACGTAAATCAAAAATGAATTCCAAACGAATTTGCTTCAAATAATGTTAATGTTATGTTAAAAAACACAAAAAAAACATTTTGAAGCGCTTATTGGCGATTAAAAAAAAAAAAAAATTACAATCCACCTATGCACTATCCCGAGTAAAAAAAAAACAATTTTTAAATTACGGCTGTACAAAGGCTGTACAAGGGCCAAATTTCATTACTTTTTTTGGGCTGTACAAGGGCCAAACATGGTGTTTTTGCAGGACATTTGGGCCGTACACGATGCTTCATATGGGCTGAACATGGGCTGTACGTGGACTGTACATGGGCTGTACAATTGAATTTTAGTATTGAATTGGGCTGAACATGGGCTGTACATCGGCCGTACAATTTATTTTGTATTTTTGAAATGGGCTGTACATGGGCCGTACATGGGCTGTACAATTGAATTGGGCTGAACATGGGCTGTACATCGGCCGTACAATTTATTTTCTATTGAAATTTGTTTTATATGATTTTGGGCGAAGAGAAAAAAATTCAAGTGTGGCTGACATCGTTAAGCTGTGCGACTCAGAACATTGATAGCCTGTGTTCGAAACCCAAGGATGGCGGAAAAAATTTTTTTTTTTATTTTTTATTTCTTTTTTTCTGCCATACAAAATTGGCCTGTTGCTAGTTCTTTTTTAAAATGAAATAAAATTTTTTTTTTTAATTTATCTTTGCATTTCAAAGAATTTTCTTTTTCAACTTTTTACTTTTCAGGATTTGAACCTGGGAATCCCAAGTGTTCTGCGATACGCACGTTAACGAGTTCAGCCAAAGCTATCATTATTGAGTAGCTGGCTGAAAATTTATTATATCATATTTATTCTGTCATTCAATTTTATATGATAAAAAAAAAATGAAAAAAAAAAATGTATTTTGACGTCAATAGAAAAAATAAATTGTACAGCCCATGTTCAGCCCAATTCAAATGAAAAAATCAATTGTACAGCCCACGTACAGCCCATGTACAGCCCATTTCAAAAATAAAAAAATAAATTGTACGGCCGATGTACAGCCCATGTTCATCCCAATTCAATAGTAAAATTCAATTGTACAGCCCATGTACGGCCCACGTACAGCCCATGTACAGCCCATTTCAAAAATACAAAATAAATTGTACGGCCGATGTACAGCCCATGTTCAGCCTAATTCAATAGTAAAATTCAATTGTACAGCCCATGTTCAGCCCAATTCAAATGAAAAAATCAATTGTACAGCCCACGTACAGCCCATGTACAGCCCATTTCAAAAATAAAAAAATAAATTGTACGGCCGATGTACAGCCCATGTTCATCCCAATTCAATAGTAAAATTCAATTGTACAGCCCATGTACGGCCCACGTACAGCCCATGTACAGCCCATGTTCAGCCCATTTGTTTTCTACACAAATTTTTTTTTGTGCATTTGTACAGCCCTTGTACGGCCGTATGTACAGCCTTTTGGGCTTTTTTAATTTTGTACAGACCACGTACGGCCTTAAAAAAGCAAAAAAGCCCACGTTCAGCCCATGTTCAGCCCTTTATCATTTTTAGTCGGGATGGGAAATTTGAACATGTTTTCTGGCCAAAACTACAAAAATAAAGATATTGAGCTGAAATCTCGTGGAAATTTTTCTAAGAGTGTAGAGAACATTATATTATAAAATTGGTCAAATTGGACAACTATCATTCCCCTTTTTCAACCTCTTTTCAAAGAAATTATTATAAAACATTTTTTATTAAAATTTGGTATGTTATATTCATATTTTCTAAGTAGAGTAGAACGGGGCAATGTCGTGCACTCAACTTTGACATGCTCGTAAAGCCGTACATCTATATACATTAGACCGGTGCGTTTTGGACGAAAGTTTAAAATTCGTCGCGCAACCGGCAGAATTGTTAAGTTTAACTATCGACATGAAGATTGCCGCCACCCTAGCTCTGAGAGATGACGGGAAGGGGTGTCGATATATTTTCGAAGGTTGAAAAATTTGGTTCAAAAATGCATGCTCATCGGTCCGAAGTGAATCAGCTTCGTAGTAGGTCGAAAATTGAAATTCAAGACATGGATTCTTATGTATTTTTTCTCGTAAAATCGAATGGCACCATTAGTTTTCTGATAAGACGTTCATTTTTGGCGTTAAATGACCTTTTCAGCTCAAAAGTCTAAATTTTTCGAAAACCCCCTGTTTGAGCACTCCACAATTGAATAGAAAAAATCTTAGAAAAATTTTAAATGTATATTTTAATTTAATTTAATTTAATTTATTGGTTAATTTTGATTCACTGGTACTACAAAGTTTAAAACCTTATGCAACAGCACCAGCAGCATAGATGTACAGGATTTTTCCTGACAAATCCAGTGGTACCATTTTTTTTGCGCTACGACATTATTTTCATTCATGAAAAACGAATTTTCGATTTTTCTATCAAAAAATATCACGAAATCGGGTGTAAATATTTAGTCAACGACGGTTGCCACCGTCCGGACGGTTGTTTTTTCCGGTGACCCCTCGTAAAATTGTTTTGAAATATTTTTGGAAAATTTTTTAACCCATTATAAACAAGTTTTTGGAAAAAAAGGTCAAAAAGACCCTTAAAAACGCGATATAATGGGTTCAGATGTTCTAAAATATTGTTCCATGCCTGATTTTACATTAAATTATTAGAAAATACTTTACGTATTCAAAACGGATCCGAGATTTTCAAGGAATTTCACACGTAAACGGGTCCATACTGGATCTGTAACGGATTCCGAAACGGATAAAATATACGAGAAAGGGTACCCATTACGAATTCGAAATGTGTCCGTTTGGCACACTGCAATGTGTGAAAAAAGTGATGATATACTTCAGACAATTTTCAAACGATTTTTGAAAATTTTTTCTAGCTCTTAGCATTGCTCTAAAATAGAATATCAGAAATTCGTTAAAAATGACTTACCTGCGATTTTTTTCGCCTCTAAGTATAAAATGTCCTTTCGGCAAGACCTTATAGATATATACACTACTAAAATCCTATAACTGGGACCAGGAATACGTTTGAATTTTGTCATAATTTTTTTGAGACATTATATCTGTGCAAAGATGGCAAAACAGGTATTGCATATATTCATAATTTTTCAGGAGTGGAAAATTCAAATTTTTAGTTGATATGAAAAATTCTCAATATCCGGTATTTCAAATTGTTTTTCCAAAGAACTACAACTCTTAAAGCAAATCGGGTCTTACCAGCTTGTAGATCTCATCGAGAACTATATTCTGGACTGCCTAACTCAGATTTACAAAAAATACTCGATACCTAGTTTTGCCATCTTTGCACAAATATAATTCTTCAAAAAATTGGTAAAAAGAAATTTTAAAAGTTTCAAAAATTCTATAAAAATTATCACGTATTGTTTGGACAATTAATTCTAAGCATTTTTTCGTAAGATGCCTTGCTTTGAGTTAAAAGTAGAACGCAATCTTATTTTTTACCACGCGTTTTTCTTGGAACAAAAAAAAAAAAAAAAATGATGCAGATATCGTTTTTAAGAGTCCTTCTAACCAGGGCTGCAAGCCGCTTGAAAAATTGATGGGATTCGGTACAGTGGTTCGAACCATTTAACAAAACTTGTACCGGTGCAAAAACCATAGTTCGGTTCGCTTCTGTTCGAATGGTTCAGTTTAATTAATAAAAAAATGCGCGGGAAAATAAAATAAAAACCACAATTTTCGACGTATCACTTGTGCCCAAAAGTACTAATAATAATTCGCGCTGGCCAAAATTCAATACAAATAACTCAAACCCAAAAAAAAAAAAAACAGGAATAACTACAAAACCATTGTAAATGCATAGATGCCGCCGACCAACATAATTTTCACATATCGAACAGCAAAATGCTAAAGAGATTTGTTGAATTTGTTTAAACGTTTGTATTATGCGTTCAAGAATCAAATAAGAAAAGCCGCCAAAAACAACAGCAACAACAGCAACAACAACAACAACATTAGTAACCAAATCTCGAAAAAGCCAAGTTCATATGTTGAACTTTTGTTGCGTCGTTGATAAGGATCGCAGTTGCACGACGACGACGACGGCGATGACGGCTCCTGCTTTGGATGCTGCAATAAAATAAATAAAATAAAATTTTCAATGAAAAAAAAAAAAGAAAAAGTTTCTATTTCAACAGAAAAACGATTAATACGCACAAAATGTGTGGCTAAGGAAAAAAAAAGTCCTACAGCAACAACACCATGAAATGACAGCGCAAACGATTTGTGCGCGTAGGCCACGATTATTCCATATCTCTCTCTACTACGGTGGATTGCTGCTGAAATCCGACGATTATGTTGCCAAAGAGCAAAATTCAAATCGAACCGAAACATAAATCACCAGCTGCGGCTGCTGCGCATGCGCATGGTTTTGTTCTTTTGCCAGATTTTTTCTTTTCTTTTTTCGCTTCAAGTTTTGAGTATTTTGTTGAATTGGAAATTATGTTGATTATTAACATTTATACTGTAATTTATTTTCATAAGTTTGTCTGATGGTATGTTGCTTTAAAAATCATACGCCTCAGCGCTGGAATCTTTCATTTGTTATCAAACGCTCAAACCACATTTGAAGCTCCCATTGTTTGCTGCTGTTGCGCGGTGTGGTTTATCTGCTTCGATCACAACTTTTCTCAACTCAAAATTCATCTGATATGCATCTAATACATATCATCATGGAACATTTTTATTTAATATGCTGACAACGCTTGAATTGTTTTTGGTTTTTGATTTCAATTCTTTTCTTGTTTGGTAAAACAAAACATCGGTGATATTCCGTTTGTGATAAGAAATCAAATTTGAAATTCGTGTTGAATCCGGTACAGGTGCAGTTCCCTGAGATAAAAAATTAATAAAATATTTAATAAACATAAATATATCACAATTTTTATGTTCAGCATCTTTGAGAGTGGTGGAAAAACATGTTTTTGTTTTTAACATTGACGATTAAAAAAATATAAAACTTAATTATTTTACTGAAAATGTTTCGAGTTTTCGAATTTTTATGTTTTTACCATAAAATGTAGTTTTATATTTCATAATTAAATTTGTATTTTTAATATACCTATAGGTTTTTCTTATCTTATATCCCATAAAAAGGTAGCATTGTCAAATTACTAGTCCCATAGAATATGTATTGAGGAAACAAAATCTTCAGAAGCATTAGTAGTTATTGGCGATTTTTAGATTGATATCATACTCTTTGTAACGATAAGACCTATCTCATGTCTTTTTTTTTAAATTTATATAGATCGATTGATATCAGGTAATCACTTCAATCGACAGACAGTGGCGGATCTGGCGTCCTAGACATATATTTTTCTGCGACCCTGCTCCTCTTAGACTTTTTTTTTCAAGCTTATTTGGGTATTCTTTCTGTGAGGAAAAATCGCGAAAGGGTGTATCGCATAGGCTTACAAAATTTCTGTGAAGTGATAGAAGAGGCTTAGACTAACAAAAAAATTAACTTTTTGGGGAGTCGTTAATGAGTCGTTCACAGCACAAATTGACTTACTCCACTTTTCCAAAAATTTTAAATTTAGGCGTCAAAACACTTGGCTTAGTCGTTGCTTATTACATATTTAATGAATCACAGAGATTACCATAATTAATCGAGAAAAATTATTTGGCTATTGACTAATAAAAAGGTTCTTTCAGAAGCCATTATGATTTAATCCGTGCTAAAATTCATTCCTGATGTTAACCATGCTTACTAGAAATACTTGAGAATAAGTTGAAATGACGAGTCCTTTCTCATAGCCAAATAATAAGACTTTATCTAAAAAACGATGTTTACTATTTTATCGTTTTTCGTCATATAATGGGTAACACAGTCCTGCGTTTTTGAAAAAGTTAAAAAAGTATGAAATGAGAGTAGGTGATTTTTATAGAATTTTGCTCGCTGAATCCGAATATGACCTCCGATTTGATCCATCACGCCTGAGATCCGAGTTATCCTTTATTTAAAGTGTAAGAAACGCGTTTTTCAAACATATGGCGTACGTCCTGGAAGTAGTCTAGTTTACTTTTGACAACGATATTGAATAGCCCTGAGTTTCCTCTTTAAAGCGTATTTTTAACTTTTTCAATTGAATCATTAGTTTCTTAGATATCATCGATTGAAGTAAAAGTATCGCTAATCCCTGTTAAGGACTATATTCAATTTGTATACCTTTACTTCAATGGATGATATTTCGGAAACTAATGATCTAATTGGAAAAGCTAAAAGTACGCTTTAAAGAAAAAGCTCAGGGTTATTCAATGTCTGTCCAAAGTAAACTAGACTACTTTCAGGATGTAAGCCATATGTTTAAAAATAACGTTTTTTGCACTTTAAATCAAGGATAACTCGGATCTCAGACGTGATGGAGCAATTCAGGGGTCATATTCGGATTCAGGGAGCAAAAATCTATAAAAATTATTCACTCTGATCCCATACTTTTTGTCATCGCAGGACAGTGTAATTCATGGAGTTAATCACATTGTGCATGGAGTTTTAATGTTTGGCTAGGCCAAAGGTTACGCCCTTAATAATTTTAATTGAGGTCAGAAAAAAATTATTTTCAAGAACAATCCCTTTGAAGGCTCCAGTAGACAAAGGAGAGCGCGTGTAGCGTAACGATTGCAAGTAACACGTGTGTTACATTGAAAATTTTTTTTTCCACTACCGAATTAAAGGAAATTCAACGAGGACTCCAAGAAAAATTAGAAAAGGGTATAGTAATAAGACCTTTTTCATACGAAAATTAAAAACAAAAATTAAGATATCAATTTTACAGGTCCAGAACATTGCGAAATCCTTTAAAATCATATAAACCAAAGCCATTCTTAAAAAGCTTATACAATTTACTTAAAATTACCCATATTGGCCATCATATAGTATAAATCGTACTAAATTTTTAATAGCAATGGATAAACATAATGTACGGATCTTAATCGGTGCTATTACTGGACATTGCGCCATGGAAATCCATGCATCTCGTTTAGGTTTCTCAAACATTGGCGACCTTTGTAGAAGTTGTAAAGACCCTGATATGGAAGAAACAGTCTTTCATTTCTTTTGTGAATGTCCAGCGCTTGCGCTTAGACGTAAAATGACTTTTGGTAATTTCAATTTGGAATCGCTTGACTCACTATCTGAGGTCTGTCTTAAATCCATATGGAAGCATATATGTACATCCAAGACATCTTAGACTTTCTCTGCTAAAGCTCTTAGTATCGGGTTTACAATGGGCTCTTTCTCGAGACCTAAGTTAATGATGACAACATGTTCATCTCCCGGATCTAACCTAACCTACCCATAGAAAATTTTTTTTCTAAAACAAGTCAGAAAATCAGTTACATTTTACATTTTAGACCACCAACAGCCTATATACAGTAGATCAAAGCCAAAGTCGTACACCAAACAAACTATTTTTCAATGTCCCAAAACTAAGTACGCAAAAATAATTTTAGAAATTTGAAGTACATTTTTAAATAGCTTATTTAACCCTTCAATTTTTAAAAAAAAAAAAAACAAACTTGAAATTTTCCGTAATTTTTGAAAATAAATAAAAAGTTACAGAAATCAAGCATATTCAGTACTCTTCATATAATATTGCTTTTAAGTCTGTGTTATCTATTTTTTAATATGACGTTTTTTCGTCATTTCAGTTTGCAAATTCTATTTCAATAAGACAACATTTTCATTAAACATAATTTATTCATTTATATTAATGCGAATGCTGATTTTTAACTTCTCAAATAAATCAATTAAAAGTTAACTAATGCAGCACGTGACAAATAACTCACATTATTCCCCCACAACTCTGTTCATTACTCAATCACTCACTCGTTTTGTTGCAATTTTTCATAATTTTTACTGCTCGAGGCATAAATTAAACTGTTGGTTTGTTGCAACATCATCATCATCTTAAACGTCATGACGACTTAATGAGTTAGCATAGCGTAATGACTTCATCAATATACAATTATTTTATGAAAATGGTAACACGCCCAGTTGATGTCATTCTGTCACACTTTAAAATTAAAAAAAAATCTAAAAATAAAAAATTCAAAGATAAAAGCACCCACACACCACGTGCAACATTTTCTTCCTTTTGTTAATTTTAAAAAAGATACGAAATCATTAAAGTGTTAATTATAATTATTTTTAATTTATTTAACAACGTACAAACATCTTAAATGCGGCTTAAAGCCTTTTAAGCAGTTAGCAATTATTGTATACGTTTAACAACAACATCGACAACAACAACACATGCTAAGTGACTATGAAAATTATACCTCAATTATGATGACCAGTTAGAAACGTTTAGAACTTGAACACCTTTTAACTAACTAATCAACGCTGTTGTCTGATGGCCTGTTAAGTCTTTTGGGCCCCTTTGATGTTTGCCGACACCGCACTTTATTTTAGTGTTGCCAACACCACCACCTACATGGAAGTGCAAGTACATCTCGACGATGTATCTAGTCGGTAGTAGGTTGGCTTGTCAATGTTTACTTTTACTTGATTTTTTTATGTATTTTTATTTTTTCATAAAATTTCGGTTTTCTTTTAATGAAAGTCTCGTTGAAGGTGTCAATTAATAGTTTGCTCCCAATTTTGATGTTAATTGTTGAGTCAACATTTCAACTGTAGTTAAGTCTTGAATAAGAGAAGGAGGTTTTACTTTTTCGAGAGTTTCGTATATTCTTTTGAACGTACAAATAAAGAAGAAAGAATTGGAAAGAAAAAATACCAAACTTCTTACTGGAGAAATACATATATGTATATTAAAAAAGTCTGAACTTTTAGATTTATTTCATTATTTCTAAAACTTTTTTGTAAGCCTTCAGTGATGGCCACTATAGATGTGATACCCCGTGTGTGAAGTGAACAATCACTAAAATATTCTGCGCTGCCGGAAGAGGGTCAAAATGTTCTCCGATCTCCACAACTTTACCTTTCTAATATTTTTCTCAAACGTACAACCCCCTTTTAACCACCTCTTTAGGGGGCTCCTATAGAAAATTTTGATAAAATTATCAAAAAATTCCTCATTGCCGGGAGAAAACAAAAATGTTCACCGACCCCCATTATTTTTTCATCTTCAATATTTTTTTCGAATGTACTAACCCCTTTTATCAAATTTTGATAAAAATATAAAAAACAAAATTCCTCATTACCGGAAAAGGGAAAAAATGTTCACCAACCCTCATTAACTTTTCTTTTCCAATAATTTTCTCTAACATGTGACCCCTTTTTTCACAAATTTTGATAAAAATATGAAAAAAATTCCTCATTGCCGGGAGACGAAAAAAATGTTCACCGACTTCGATTATTTTTTCCTCTCCAACATTTTTTTCAAACATACCACCTCATTTTTCCACTCCTTTAGGGGACACCTAATGATGATAAAAACTTCAAAAAATTTCTCATGGTCAGGAGGCGAAAAAAATGTTCACCACCCCCATTAATTTTTTCTCCTCAACATTTTATTCAAACATTCTATTCTCTGTTTTCCACCCCTTAAGGGGCCTTCAATACAAAATTAAGATAGAAATATCAATTTTGTATGGCGGGCCCTTTAAGGAGTGGGTAAAAGGGGCTAGTATGTTCAAAAAAAGGTTGGGGGAAAAAATTAATTTTTTCTCTCCGAAGAAAAAATAAATGGGAGTTCTCATCGGCGGGAGACGAAAAAAATGTTCACCGACCCCCATTAATTTTTCCTCTTTTACACATCTTTCAAACATACTACCCCATTTTTTCCACTCCTTAAGGGGGCTCCTATACAAAATAATGATAAAAATATCAGAAAAATGGCCGGGAGGCAATAAAAACGTTTACCGACCCCCATTAAATTTTTCTCTTCAACATTTTTCTCGAACATTCTATACTCCGTTTTCCACCCCTTAAGAGGCCTTTCATACAAAATTTAAATAGAAATATCAAAAAGGAGCTAGTATGTTCAAAAAAAAAGTTGGGAAAAAAAAATTAATGGGGACTGTAAACATTTTTTTCTCTCCCGGCAATGAGGAATTTTTTTGATATTTTATGCAAAATTTTTGTAATGCGCACCCTTAATCCTTTAACGATTAAAGGCAAGTATGTTTGCCAGAACCCCATTTATTTGAATGAAAGTTTTATTAACCCCCATTACTTTGATTTTGTCGTATTTTTATTTTGAAACTCTTTCGCGTATTTAGACCTGGTCGTTAAAGGTTAAGGGGTGGAAATAATGCAGTAGTGTATTTAATAGAAATGTTGGTAAGGAAAAATCAGTGGGAGTCGGTGAACATTTTTCCCCTCTCCCGGCAACGAGGAATATTTTTGTGCTCGTTCACTCACTTTTTTGTTAATTAAAAATTGAAAATTTTATCAAAAAAAATCATTTAAAAAAAATTTTAAATTTTTATTAAAAATTTTCTTAAAAAAATAAAAACTTAAAAAAACAATCACATGTTTTGGCCGACTATTAAAGGAGTTGTGCGCATTTCAAAAAAATAATTAATGGGGGTTATCGTGGATAAAGATTCCCGGGGAATTTTTCACAGACTTCCGTGCATTTTCCATTGCAGTGTACGCAAAATTCCGCGGGAATATTCATTCACGATAACCCCTAATGTCGTTTTTGCAGCTTTTTCAGTTTTAAAAAATTGATATCTCTGAAACGGCTCAGTAAAAAAATTGAAAAATTCATGGATGCTAGTCTCAACTAGTTCTATAAGACAGAAAAGTTTCAAAAAAGTCGGTGATGCAAAAGCCAAATGCTATCCGTTTACTTTTGTAATGCCCCATATTATTTATATAATCTCTCTGCAAATACTTGCTATAATTCTAGTGCAAAACTTAGCAATTATCGCCAGAGGCTGCCACTCTATACAGGTATTATGGCCCAATCACTCAGCAAAGTTCATTCTCAAGTATCCATAGCACTGTGAAAGAGCACGATATGTGAAATTTAGATAACAGTTCAAAGGCTATCGGTGTAAGAAAAATTTTATTGTCTGACTGTACAAAGGATTACGGCTATGTGCAGATGTTATCTAATTGAAACAAAAGCTTTAACGTTCATATCATCCCTATTCAAGTGAAAAACACTTGACACCTGACTCCAAACACTAGTTTGGAGTTTAAATATTAGTTAAGCCCCCAAATTTCATTGGGTAACTATTAGCTAACCAACAGCTGATGCTGAAGAAATGCAATCCATATACATAAGTTTTGTGAAAATTCTAAAAAAATTTTCATACGCAGAAAATTCAAAATTTTGAGTCTGTGTCGAAAGCGAGTTGCCATTGTTCATTGTTTGAGTTAATCAAAATACTGTCAATATGAAACATAAGTTTAACTCTTGTTACCAGTTTAGTTTACCAATTGGTTAACTAATAAATCCGGGAGTTATTAGTTTTCACTTGAAAAGAGACGTTATATGCTAAGTGAAATTATTTACAAATCAAAGTAATATTTTAACTTCTTTTGCTTTTGGGTTACTTTTACTCATTTTCTTCAAAGAAATAATATACTTAAGCGACATTTTGATACACTTGTATCCAAATGAGTCTTAAAAAAACTAATGAACAAATAATTCTTTTATTATTTATGACAACTCAGAAAGGGGAGAAAAACTGAATGGATATTTGCGGGTGGCTTAAAACATCCAAATAAAAAAGCAAAAAAAGATTGAACGATTTTTCCAAACGCTATGAATTTTAATGCATAAATTGATATACCGTACATTTTGTGCCATTCATGAAAAACGTCCTTTTATTGGGTTCACAGCAAAAAAAAAAAGGGGGGAGGAATATTTTTGCCTTCATTACAATTCATAGTGCGAGTGCGTATTTATGATTTTTTATTGTTAACACATACAAGCTGTTTTTATTTTTCTACACAACCACACTGTAATTTATTGAAAGGATTTTTTTTTTTTAACTTGAACGTAGGCCTGGCTGATGGTCCATAAGTCAAAAAGGAGGGAAATTGTCGAATGAACTTATTAAACAAAAGCAAAAAGTACCGGAAAATGTAAGGGATGTTTTTGGCGTAGGCCTTCAAAAGTTCTACACAAATAAAGTCAGAAAGCGGAATACTGCAAGTGTTGCGAGTGCTTCTATAAACAAGCTTATTAGGCGGACGCGTGGCATCAAACTGTCCGTCATTTAGCTGCCGGAAATGATTTCGTATTTTAATAAAAATTTCATATTTTCATTTCTGTGACAAGGGTGCAGTAGTGTCATTTGATTATGCCATTTAAAAATTTTGTCACTTGCGAAGATTTTGTTTTTTTTTTTTTCAGTTTTGCCTTAAAAAGGTGCTACATATATTAATTACTTTTAATTGGGAGTAGACGAAAAAAGAAACTTTGAAAATTATTTAATCAAATAATGAATATCACTTACGTTCATAATGTCTCATTCATTTGAATATTGGTGTAAATAAGTCCATTTGGGTGCAAAAATAATGCCAGAATAATCAGTTACTTAACCTTTTTTTCAACTTAATGCAATAAATTCTACATCATTAGGTAAACTTTCTATGAAAGCAGAGCTAAATTTTTTTTATTTATAACAAAATGTCAGCCAATTAATATTATGTCATTACTTTTGCCCCAAAATGGGCTTACACTACTACTCAAATGAACGACTCCTGTGTACATTAGATCGTACCACCACTTCACAGGCAAAAAAAAAAAAACTCTACCGTATACCATCGATTTCGAAGCATTTTTGCAAGCCAATTTCGAAATTTTTTTATTTTTTTTTTTTGATCGAATATTGGGGCCGCGCATTAACATTTTTCGTCGTTATTTCGAATACAAATTTTTTGTTTTGGCCGAACGTGGAGGTCGAACATTAACATTTTCCTCATATCTTCGGCATTTAGAGGTTCAACTCTAATGTCAGAAAATTAAAGGTCGCAGAAAAACCATTTAACTTTTTCTCCGAAAGTATTTCGATTATTCCATTAGAACTATTTTAAAAAGTCTTAAAAAAAAAAATTTTAAAACTCGAGCCGAATAAAACAAAGACGCATTTCCAATATATGTATATTACAATGGTTAAATGAATAACAATAACAAAATAAAGTATGATAGAAGTAGCGCTATTATTCCAGCTATCTCCCAATTAGAGATAATTTTAGCATTACTGACTCTAAATACCGAAGATATGTCGAAAAATTTAAAAGGGGAACCCGCCTATGACAAAAAAAAAAAATTAAACTCCTACGTTCGACCAAAAAAATTTTTTTTTTCCAAATTGCCTTGCAATAATGCTTCGGATTTGATAGTCTACGGTGGACTTTTTTTTTCTGGTACGGTCTAGTATATATATATGTACTTTGTTTGTCTTCGTTTGTGAGTAGCCTCGTTGGTACACGTTTGGAAAATAAACAAATTGACCGAAAGTAACTCAAGCCAATAATATTCGTAATACAAACGCATTTAAGCCGCAAATAAGTAAAAGAAAAACACGTTGAAAATCACTATCAGACCATGGACTTAGATAGTACACAGTAAAAATAAAAGATTGATAATTTCAACATATGATTCCTTACAGCATGGTTTAATAATAAAGTAAAATCACAATATCATACTCAGAAAAAACTTTTGAAAAATGAAGTGGACTTAAATCAGATATGCTCATCTAGATAAGCGTTGATTACACAGTCCTGTTATGAAAAAAAGTATGAGTTCAGAGTAGGTGATTTTTATAGATCTTTGATTGCTGAATCCGAATATGGCTTCCAATTTGCTCCATAGCCTTGAGCTTCCTCTTTAAAGCGTACTTTTAGCTTTTCCAATTGGATCATTAGTTTCCGAAATATCATCCATTGAAGTAAAGGTGCACAAATTGAATATAGTCCTTTACAGGGATTAAAGATACCTTTACTTTAATCAAAAGTGAACAGGACTACTTTCAGGATGTACGCCATTTGGCTGAACATAGCGTTTCTTGCACTTTAAATCAAGGATAACTCGGATCTCAGAAGTGACGGAGCAAATCGGAGGTCATATTCGGATTCAGCGATCAAAAATCTATAAAAATCACCTACTCTCATTTCATACTTTTTTAACTTTTTCAAAAACGCAGGACTATGTTAGCGGTAGCACCTTAGAAAGATTTATCAAAACACCTTATACGGTTTGTGAGTTATAGCTATATTAAACATAGTCCATTCTTCGCTCCTTGCTAGTCTTTGAATAAAGTTTCATTAAAATTGCTGAAGCCGTGTCGAGAAAAAATTTTGGCACAGTTTTATCTAAAATGAAGATTTAGAGTTCTACAGTGGGGTGAAATTTCGAAAATACGTAATAAGTGGGTATATAGTAGGGTGCAGCACTTTTTCGAAATAATGGGAAAGTTATAGGTTGCATCAAAGATTATCTTGGGAGCAGACCTTATAACAAAGACTGCATACTTAGTTTTGGTCAAAACCTCCAAAAAGATGGCCCGCCCGGGGCTTGAATGAAGGTCTAAACGACAAAAATCATTGTTTTTTCGCAGTTTTTTTATTTTATCTCAAAAACCACGAAACTATTGGTAGTAATTCTTCCTAAATCTTTGAAAGGGATTAATTTTCTACATTTTTTGTATTTTTCTCATTGCTCTACAGTGAAGTTTGCTCTATGGAAGTCCCGGAAGAAGTTCAAATTTTTTGATTCAAAAAACGGTTTTTTTCCTATAACTCAAGATAAAAGAGACACACAAAAATTAGACCTCAATAAATGTAGGTAATCTGTTTTCCTATAGTTTTGCTTTGAAATCTTTATTCCAAAAGTAAACAGTTTCCCGCTTGAGGCCGAAATTTGTTAAAAATAATTGTGTATCATGAAAAAGCGACCTTTTATTGTTTGGTTTTAAAATATACCAAAAAATTTGATTAGAAACTAATAGAAAAGCTAAAAGCTTCTAAACATGGTCTTTAGAATGGAAATCGGATTGAAATTGCGTGAGATATGATAATTCTTACATACTTGGTATTTTTTGTAAAGTTCTAATTTTGGGTATTTTTGTTTCAAAGTGTATTTTGCATTCACAACTTAAGATTTTTTTATGTTTATTACTTTAGGTTAAAAGACGATAAACAGCGCTACTTTTAAGATCAAAAATGTCAAAATCGGTTTGTAGTTTCCTTGCGAATTCCAGCCTGAGAGTTTGGATTTTTTTCAATTTTGGTCAAATACGGCTTTTTTTGAGTATGAGCGACTGTATACCCTAAATACCGTAGAAAATGTGTACTATTATATCCAAAAAACTGTAGGACATATATTATGCTATATTTTGCTACTGATAGTCATCTTTCCACAGCTAACAATTTGTGCCCTAGAGGCTGATTTTTGTGATAAAAAAAATCGAATTTTTAGAAATTTTAATTTTGAAGCAACCTTTTGATGTTTTTGCTTGTAAACTTTTATAAAGAATTTAAGATAAGGTGAAAAGCTTTCAGACGTTGTCTTTAGAATAGAAATTGGTTGAAATTTACGCGAGATATGACAGTTTACATTTACTCTGTGATACAAAAAAATAACCAAAAATCATATCTGCACAATAAAAAAATACTCTTATATCTCTCTCTTATAACTTTTATATCTTGCGTAAATTCCAACCGATTTCTTTTTTAAAGACCATGTTTGAAAGCTTTTAACTTTTTCTTAAGTGCCCTTTTAAAGTTTTTGGAAAATTTGTAAGCAAAAACATCAAAAAGTCGCTTCAAAATAAAAATTTCTAAAAATATGATTTTTTTTTTTTCACAAAAATCGGCCTCTTGGGCACAAACTGTTAGCTGTGGAAAGATGACTTTCAGGAGCAAAATATGGCAAAATATATTTTCTACAGTTTTTGGGATATAATAGTACACATTTTTTACGGCATCTAGGGTATACAGTCGCTCATACTCAAAAAAAAGCCGTATTTGACAAAAATTTTAAAAAATCCAAACTCTCAGGTTGAAATTCGCAAGGAAGCTACAAACTGATTTTGACATTTTTGGTCTTAAAAGTTGCGCTGTTTATCTGTCTTTTAACGTAAGGTAATAAACATAAAAAAATCTTAAGTTGTGGATGCAAAATACACTGTGAAACAAAAATACCCAAAATCAGAACTTTAAAAAAAATACCAAGTATGTAAAAACTGTCATGTCTCGTGGAAATTTCGATCGATTCCTACTTTAAAGACCACGTTTGAAAGCTTTTGACTTCTCCATTAGTTTTTTTACCATAATTTTGGGTATGTTTCAAAACAAAAACATAAAAATGTCACTTTTTCATGATATACAATTATTTTTAACAAATTTTGGCCTCTAGCGGGAAACCGTTTACTTTTGGAATAAAGATTTCAAGGCAAAACTATAGGAAAACAGATTTCCTACATTTTTTGAGGTCTAAAGTTTTTGTGTGTCTCTTGTATCTTGAGTTATAGGAAAAAAAACCGTTTTTTGAATCAAAAAATTTGAACTTCTTCCGGGAGTTCCACAGGGCAAACTTCACTGTAGAGCAATGAGAAAAATACAAAAAATGTAGCAAATTAATCCCTTTCAAAGATTTAGGAAGAATTACTACCAATAGTTTCGTGGTTTTTGAGATAAAATAAAAAAACTGCGAAAAAACAATGATTTTTGTCGTTTAGACCTTCATTCAAGCCCCGGGCGGGCCATCTTTTTGGGGGTTTTGACTAAAACTAAGTATGTAGTTTTTGTTTTAAGATCTTAATCTATGATAATTTTTGAAGCACTCATTTTTTTTTGAATTTTGCTGCACCCTAGTATACAGTTAGTGGGTTATTTTAGATTCCTGTAAATATTTTTATTATATACTTACCCCGATCCAAGATGAAAAATGTGATACATCGTGCAAATCATTCCAAGAATATTTGAAATCAAACCCGACATTTTGCATATATGGACGTTGGTTGAGTGACCTTCAAAAAATTTTTCAAAATCCCAACTCACTTTTAGATTTTTGGGCGTAATCATGGAATTTTCCCATCAGTTTAACAAACATGCATAGTATAATTATATACAATAGCAATATAATGTTGTTATTAAAGTTATTTGACATTGAATAAATCGGCCTTAGGTCAAATTTTTTAAATTTATTTATTTACTTCCAATATTTCGATTATTCAATATGATTTATTACACTTAATCTTATCGCTGCCAAGTACAATCCTCAGCTTAGTCATTTAAATTTACCAATTTACCCAAACTTTTTTTAAAAAAACCCCAGAAATTAAAGGTAACAACATTCAATCAGTCCACTTAATGTTTTTAAAATATAAGGATTATAATGAAGTGAAGCTCTTATCAGTTGGATTTCAACTAAAATTAAATACCCCAAAGTGTATTTTCCATTTAATACATTTTGCATGTTGTCCCTACATGTGAGTCAGCGTTATTCAAATAATTTGCACTTCTTTAAAATTCGAAAAATAGCCTCAAACATATTATTTAAATAAGAAACCTCAAACAGTGCGTTTGTTCAGGAAATCGGTATTTAAGTTATACGAAGTTCAAAAAATATTTTAAAATACCAGCAAGCTAATACTCTAAGGATTATTAAAAAAAAATCAAAAACTAAACAACAAACTGAAGGCAAAACCTCGCAAATTTTTAAGATGTTCAAGAGCCATAATTTTGTTATTGCAGCACTATTTTTCAATGGAATTTTTCTGGCTCAAACTCTACCTCAAACATTAAAATGTAAGTTTACAATCTTATTTCTCATACAAATCGTAAAGCTCTAAATATGGCAAACATAAATTGAGGAGTGGCCGTACCAAAGGGCCTAAGTACCATTTCGAGGCAAAAGTAGTGTCATAATATGAAACGGGTGGCATTTTGTTATAAATTAATCAAATTGTTCTCTGTTTTCATTAAAAATTTTCTTGATTATGTGAAATTGATGTCATTATGTTGAAAAAATTATAACAGTCAAATAACAGACTACTAGGCACATAAAAGGTAAGACATTACTTTTGCCTCGAAATGGTACTTAGGCCCTTTGGTACGGCCACTCCTCAATTATAAAAAAATATAAAAAATAATTATTTTTAGAAAAAAAAAAATTTTCACTTAATAGCTTTGTTTGATGATTGCTCTAGAGTACTCTAGAGTAAGTTAGAGCTGTCAAAAGCGAACACTTTTTGCTTTGTTTGATGATTGCTCTAGAGTACTCTAGAGTAAGTTAGAGCTGTCAAAAGCGAACACTTTTTGCTGCTCTAACTTGATCTAGAGTACTCTAGAGCAATCATCAAACAAAGCTAATATGAGTCAAATTTGACCGAAAGACCTCTTGAAGCTAAAAGCAAGAATACTGCTTGCAGAGGATGTGTTTCTCCACAGAGATCCCATTACTTTTAATCATGCGACTAATCGATTCAGAAAGATTTCTCAAAAACTTGCTTTTCATAGAAAATACCTATGGACCTATTTCCTTAGGTTACAACATTTTCAGCCGAAGGAGTTTTCTTTAGCAAGCTATTAAATAAAAAATTTAATTTCGTGATCTTTGACACGTGGTTATATATGTGCTCAGATGGTAATTCATGGTATCGAAAATTTTAGATACATGGTGGCAAAACTAGATTTGCTCTAGAACTAGTAGTTGCTTAGAAAAGCAACTTGAAAAATCATCTGAGCACAGATATGTATCTGACTTTTAAGCAATTCTCCAGAACTTTAACATTCTGGAAGCTTTTTTTTTTAACTGATCAGAAAAAAAACTCTTCTAGGTGATTTTCCTGAAGAATGCTCTACCGAAGCAGAAAAGGATGAACCGGCATCACAAGGTCTTGTTGAACTTATGGGTAATGATGAATACGCATCGATGACAAGATCAAAAAGAGAGAACTCACAAATAGGTAATGATGGGTAATATTTTAGGCGTCCTTCTTTCGACGTAAATATGTAATTATATGTGACCTGGTCTATGAAAAAGGGGCTTACTTGCGAAAAAAAATTTTTGTGAAAACAACTGGAAAACATCTTTTAAAGGTCAATTTATGCGAATCGCCAAAAAATTGGGAAATTTTTTTTTTGACACGTAAGCCCCCTTTTCATAGACCAGGTCACATACATGCAATTGCTTGGATTAAGTATTGGAGTCTCTTTCTAAAAGAATCACACGATCTTCAAATAAGTTACATTAAAATGGAATAAAAAAACATTATCGTTCAGGAGTTATTTTGTAATTTGTAAAAACTGATTTTTTGACTTTGTTGGCGTTTTTATTGAATAATTCATTGACGAATTTTTTTTTTTTACATTCAAATGTAATGAAAGAGATCTTCACCGTTCATGCGTTATCGCAATTTGAAAATCTACTCGATTGCATTTTTAAAAAATTTAGAATTTTTAATTTTACTGAGTAGCAAATTCTATTGGGTGTTATTTTAAGTTTCCTAATTTTGAATTGAAATTTCTTTGAAGAAAACGCTATACGGAACATTTGCATGGCAGTCGTTAAGGAGTACATATCAGAAATTCCTAAGGGGGAAAAAGGCGATCAAGGTAGAAATTTTGATTTTAAATTTTATTTATTCTCATATTTATATTATGAATTTTTTATGATTTGCCAGGTTTTCCTGGTAAGTACGAGTTAGATGTAAAGTTGAAAATTCTTTCCAACCAAATACATTAATTTCAGGGGCGAGAGGACTACGGGGTAGATATGGTGCAGGTCTTATGGGTCCTACGGGTTCTACAGGTCCTGCAGGTCCTATGGGTACTACTGGTAAGTACGAAATAGATGGAGAGTTGAAATTTTTTCCAACAAAATAAATTCATTTTAGGTATGAAAGGAGATCAGGGTAAATCTGGTTATCCAGGTCGTCCCGGTCCTATGGGACTTGTTATAGAACCACAAAAAGGTGCAGGAGGCATTCCGGGTCTTGATGGTCTTCCTGGTTAGTATGAATTAGATGAAAAGTTGAAATTTGTTTGCAATCAAATAAATACAAATTTAATTTTAGGTATGAAAGGAGATCAGGGTGCACCTGGTTATCCAGGTCCTAAGGGAGATCCTGGTATGGAAGTTTTTGGTGAGTATAGGCTTAATAGAGTGCTGAAAATTTTTAACAGCTATACACACTTTTATTCTAGGTCCACCTGGATCAAAAGGCGAGCCTGGTGTATGTCCTGAATGCTCAACAGAATCGTTCGGCTATGGCATTCCCGAAAGATTAGAAAATATATTTTCAATTGAATAAAAATTAACAAATTCACCGAAAGTTACTCAAGTCAATAATATTCGTAATATAAACGCATTTAAGCCGCAAATAAGTAAAAGAAAAAAACACGTTGAAAATCACCATCAAACCATGGACTTAGATTGTACACAGTAAAAATAAAAGATTGATAACTTCAACAACAGGTAGCACCCTAGAAAATTTTATCAAAATACCTTATATGGTTTGTGAGTTATAGCTCGCCGGTGCTTACGAAGAAAATCTTCCAACCGAAGGTTGCGGCGAAGAAAATCTTTTTTTTTTAAATTGCGGCGAAAAAAATCTTTTTTGTGATATGCGGACGAGAAAATCACTTTTTACAAAATGCGGCGAAGAAAATCACTTTTATTATGAAATTATTTAGAAAAAATAATTTTTTCAGTGAAATTTTTCCTATTCCTTTTTTCGAAAAAATTTGCATTACTAATCGAAAGAGTGATTTTTTACGCTGCATTTTTAAAAAAAGAGATTTTCTTCGCCGCATTTTGTAAAAAGTGATTTTCTTGTACGCATTCGCACAAAAAAAATCTTTTTCGCCGCAGTTTGAAAACAGGATTTTCTTGTCCGCATTTAAAGAAGAGATCGTCTTCGTAAGCACCGGCGAGCTAGATTAAACGTAGTCCATTCTTCACATCTTGCTAGTGTGCATCTTTGAATAAAGTTTCATAAAAATTGCTGAAGCCGTGTCGAGAAAAAATGTTGGCACAGTTTTATCTTAAATGAAGATTTAGAATGGGGTACATTTCGAAAATACGTTTTTAGTAGATATTTTAGCAAAAAAAAAAAAATACAGTAAGTGGGTTATTTTAGATTCCTGTTAATATTTTTATTATATACTTACCCCGATCAAAGATGAAAAATGTGATACATCGTGCAAATCATTCCAAGAATATTTGAAATCAAACCCGACATTTTGCATATATGGACGTTGGTTGAGTGACCTTCAAAAATTTTTTTCAAAATCCCAACTCACTTTTAGATTTTTGGGCGTAATAATGGAATTTTCCCATCAGTTTAACAAACATGCATACATATAATGTTATTATTAACATTATTTTTCAATGAATAAATGGTAATTTAGGTAATTTTTAAAATTTTTTTATTTACTTCCAATATTTCGATTATTTAACATGATTATTTATTTCACAGTGCAACAATTAAAAATAAAAAAATTTGTTAGGGACAAGACTTGGTTATACTAAGATGATAGCCCTACCATAGCTGAGTAAAACCCCAATGGGTTTTGCAAAGTTATCTGCATAACGGTTCTTATCGACCTCTAAAATTTTTGTTTGTTTGTCGGTTTGAAGGAGTCCCTTAGATTTAGATCAATAGCTCCTGTACTTAAATTGTAATTGTCCAATAAGTAACTTTTTCTAACATATTATATGAAAAAATTTTAACAGGGCGTATTTTGATGTAAAATGTTCGGTATTTTTTAGTTTTTCGACCATAACTCTTAAAATATAAATTTTTATAAAAAAAAACTTTCTTGCGCAAAATTATGCTAAACTATAAAATGCATGCATTTTTAAAACACTCAAAACGTTTTTTTATTCAAGAGCGAGGCAACTTACGAAGAAAGTATCATATGCATAAAATGTTTAAAATCATCCAAGAAATACGTGTGAATTTTTTCAGAATTCTTCAGAGTTTCAGAGATATGACAAATTTGTTTTTATACCCTACACCCAGGGTATATTCACTTTGTCCTTCCGTTTGTAACGCAGAGAAGGAGGCGTGGCAGATATAGAAAAGTATATATATTCTTGATCAGCGTCACCTCCTGAGTCGATATAGCCATGTCCGTCTGTCTGGCTGTTTGGCTGGCTGGCTGGGTGGCTGTGTGTTGAAAACTTTGGGAAAACTGAGCAAGATAATTCAATGAAATTTGGTACACTGCCTCCGTCGTCAAAGATAGCACGGGGGATTGAAAATGAGCGAAATCGGTTTACGGACACGCCTACCGCCCATACAAAAAATATATTCAAAATGCAATTTTAGGAGTTTTTTTTCACGACAATGCAACCAAAATACGCATAAATACTAAAAGTTGTAAGCGCAAGCTCTGAGAAAAAACTGAACGAGTTCGGACAAGAGGGCGTGGCACCTCCCATATAAGCAAAAGCTTCAAAACGCTATACTGAAAGCGTTTTTTGAGATATTCAAACCAAATTCAACTCAGACACTACGAATCATGAATGAAAGCTCTCAACAAAAATTGGGTGAAATCGGAGAAGGGGTAGTGGCACCTCCCGTATAAGCAAAAGTTTCAAAATGCTATACTGAAAGAGTTTTTTGAGATAATCCAACCAAACTTCACTCAAATACTTAGGACTATAAATGCACGCTCTAAGCCAAAACTAGACGAATTCGGACAAGAGGGCGTGGCATCTCTTATATAAGAAAAAGCTTCAAAACTCTACTGAAAACGTTTTTCACTCAGACACTAAAAACTATAAATGCAAGCTTTTTTTAAAATAATGCAGTGTAGGGTATTTAATGTTTGGCCAGGCCAAATTTTACACCCTTACTAGTTTTTTTTAGAATGAGGGAGCGTGGCCCCAACCACTTATATTTATAATTGTTTTCCGAGTGACAATTAGATATGTACCAAATCTCATTTACCTGAGTCAAATATTTTCAGAGATACGACAAATTTCGAGTGGAAGAGGCGCGGCGCTGCCCATTTTTTTATTGGATACTATTAACTCAAGTATTGTTCATATATGTTCTCAATCTCATCCTACTATGTCAAATAGTTCCAAAGATAAGATTGATTGTTTCGTTATTTAACGGCCTGGGGCCACTGTTAAATATGTTCCGATCGAGACCAAATTTTTTGTCGCTTGGTCTCTAAGGAGACCAAAATAAGAACAGAAATAAATACTGCTTCTATACAAACTAAGTACCTACCTTAAACTGGTTCAACATCATTACAGTGCCATATCCTGTTCGCTTCACTTTACCTGAAATCAAATCTTATCGATATGTGTAAAATAGTTTAAGAGATTTGACAAATTTGTTTTTTTTTTTAGAAACAGCGGGCATACATATGTACCGAATCTCATTCCCTGAGTCCAATATTTCCAGAGTTACGGCGAATTTCGGGTGGAGAGGGCGTGGTATAGCCCATATTTTTATTGGATGCAACTTACTCAAGCATTGTTTATATACTGTAACGTCCCGAGTGACGTCACAATATAATATAATAGTATTATATACATACATATTCAATATAAATGTAACACAAACAAAGGAAAAATAAAACCAAAAACAATAACAAAAATCCCCAATAAAAAATGCACGTGCTCATAGGCAACAACAAATACATTGTTGTCACATACATACACACACACAATGAAAATTACAAACCGGTCGGTCGCGGCACGCAACTATAAAAGCACGACTGCAAACACAGAAGGCAGGCAGTCACAGCCAGACAACCGATGCGAACACATCAATTGCCAAGCACTTGATAGAAGTAGCAATCGAAAAATTGTTTAATTGTGTAAAGGCCTCGTATTTACTAGGTATCTTAGGGTAGTTAGTTTCACGAAGTGGCCTGGAAGATTTATTATAATCTACCACATAGGCCTCCTGGCACCTTAAGTGACAGAGACATTATCCTACTGCACTGGACACTTTTTATAGTATCCATATAGTATACGTAGCAACCAGGAAGACTTTTTATAGTCTTCCACTAAGGTTTCCTGGGCACCTTAAGTGACCAGAGTATTTACCTACGGTGCTGGACACTTGTTATAGTACCCGTCGTCACCAAAATATAATCTCTGGAAAGACTCTCCCATCAGTGATCCGGCCAAAGGATCCAAGCAAGGACAGCATTCACCGAAAGGAGATTCAGCCAGCCACGCGCTCAAAGAGATTAAACTAGTATAAAGCTGATATAATTATAACTAATAAACAACAACAAAAATAAATAAATTGTAATTGAAAAAAAAAAACCACTAAATAAAAATATTTTCTAAGCTAAAAGTTTTGGATTGTCTTTTAGTCTGACCCTGGACACCGCTGACGCCTACCTCAGCCCAATAACAAAACAATCGTTACAATACATACCAAATTTCATTTATGTGAAATAGTTTCAAAGATAGAACTGATTCTTTCGATTAAAGCCCCATTTTTTCATATCAATAGCGTTTTTCCGACCTTTAACGTCCTGGGGGCACTGTCAAATATTTTGACTCTGCCGAATTGACTCTGTTTTGTTTGTCTGGAGTTGAAATGGGTGATAACTCGGAAAGTAAGAATCTAATTGGAAAAGTTAAAAGGTAAGGTTTAACAAAGAAAGTTATGACTTTTTGATGCCGTTAACAAACACTACTTAGTTACACTGTTTGCCGTGAGTGTTGTGCTTCTTACAATATGCCTCAAAACAGCTTTTTTGCACTTTTAAGGATATTTGGAGAACTAGAGTCAATCTTGACAAATAAATTATACCCTGGGTATCGGATGACCTTGGTGAATCAGAATTTACTTACAAAATTAAGACCGCAGAATTAAAATTTTATATTTGCACAAAATTAGTTTTAAAATAATCTTATCGCTGCCAAGTACAATTCTCAGCTTAGTCATTTAAATTTACCAATTTATTTTTTTTTGATAAGAATTTCCCAAACTTTTTTCTCAAAAAAACCCCAGAAACACTAAATCAATACGCCTAATGTTTTTAAAACATAAGGATTATAATGAAGTGAAGCTCTTATCAGTTGGATTTCAACTAAAATTAAACACCCCAAACTGTATTTTCCATTTAATACATTTTGCATGTTGTCTCCACATGTAAGTCAGCGTTATTCAAATTAAAATTCTTTAAAATACGAAAAAAAGCCTCAAACAGTGCGTTTGTTCAGGAAATCGGTATTCAAGAAAAACGAAAAATATTGTGAAATACCAGCAAGCTAAAACTCTAAGTATTATTCAATAAAAGTCATAAACAAAACAACAAACTGAAGGCAAAACCTAAAAAATTTTGAAAATGTTTAAGAGGCATCATTTTCTTATTGCGGCACTATTTTTCAATGGATTTTTTCTGGCTCAAACTCTACCTCAAACAGTAAAATGTAAGTTTACAGTCTTATTTCTCATACAAATCGTAAAGCTTTAAATGTGGCAAAATAAAATATCAAAAATAAAAAAATATTTATTTTTAGAAGAAAAAAATTTGTTCATCAAATTTGACCGAAAGACATTTTGAAGCTTAAAGCAAGAATACTGCTTGCAGAGGATGCCACAGAAGAGATCTCATTACTTTAAATCTCACGACTAATCGATTCAGAAAGATTTCTCAAAAACTTGTTTTTCATAGAAAGATCTTAAGGACCTGTTATGTAGTCCTTTAGGTTACAAAATTTTTATCCAATATTTATCTGAAGGCCGTTCTCTTAAGCAAGCTATTAACAAAAAAAATTAATTTCGTATATGTGCTCAGATGGTAATTCCTGGTATCGATAATTTTTTGTTAAAATGGTTATTATTCTCGGTGAGATCCAGATACATGGTGCCAAAACTAGATTTGCTCTAGAACTAGTAGTTGCTTAAAAAAACAACTTGGAAAACCATCTGAGCACAGATGTCCGACTTTTATGCAATTCTGCAGAACTTCAACTTTCTGAAATCTTTTTTTTTTTTAACTGATCAGAAAAAACTCTTTCTAGGTGAATTTCCTGAAGAATGCTCTACCGAAGAAGCAAAGGGTGAACCGGTATCACCAGGTCTTGTTGAACTTATGGGTAATGATGAATACGCAGCAATGGCAAGATCAAAAAGAGACAACTCACAAATAGGTAATTATGGGTAATATTTTAGGCGTCCTTCTTTCGACGTACATATGCAATTGCTTGGATTTAGTATTGGAGTCTCTTGTCCATGAAAGAGATCCTCACCGTTCATGTGTTATCGCAATTTGAAAATCTACACAATTGTATTTTTAAAAAATTTTAAATTTACTAATTAGCAAATTCTATTGGGAAACTTAAATTTCTAATTTTGAATTGAAATTTCATTGAAGAAAACGATATACGAAACATTTGCATGGCAGTCGTAAAGGAGTACATATCAGAAATTCCCAAGGGGGAAAAAGGCGATCAAGGTAGAAATTTTGAATTTAAATTTTATTTATTCTCATATTTATATTTTGAATTTTTTATGATTTGCTAGGTTTTCCTGGTAAGTACGAGTTAGATGTAGAGTTGAAAATTTTTTCCAATCAAACGCGTTAATTTTAGGAGTGAGAGGACTACAGGGTAGATATGGTGTAGGTCTTATGGGTTCTCCGGGTTCTACTGGTCCTACAGATCCTATGGGTATTTCTGGTAAGTACGAAATAGACGGAGAGTTGAAATTTTTTTCAACAAAATATATTAATTTTAGGTATGAAAGGATATAAGGGTGAATATGGTTATCCAGGACGTCCAGGTCCTATGGGACTTGTTATGGAACAACAAAAAGGTGCAAGAGGCCCTCCGGGTTTTGATGGTCTTCCTGGTAAGTACGAATTAGATAAAGAGTTGAAATTTGTTTGCAATCAAATAAATACATACAAATTTAATTTTAGGTATGAAAGGATATCGGGGTGCACCTGGTTTTCCAGGTCCTAAGGGAAATTCTGGTAAAGAAGTTTTTGGTGAGTGTAAGCTAAATAGAGAGCTGAACATTTTTAACAGCTATACACACTATTATTCTAGGTACACCTGGGTCAAAAGGCGAGCCTGGTGTATGTCCTGTATGCTCAACAGAATCGTTCGACGATGGCATTCCTGAAAGATTAGTAGAAAGTATATCTTCAATTGAATAAAAATGAACAAATTGACCGAAAGTAACTCAAACCAATTATATTCGTAATATTAACGCATTTAAGCCGCAAATAAGTAAAAGAAAAACACGTTGAAAATCACTATCGGACCATGGACGGAGATTGTACATAGTAAAAATAAAACATTGATAATTTCAACATATGATTTTTTACAGCATTGTTTAATAATAAAATAAAATCACAATATCATGCTAAGAAAAACTTTTGAAATATAAAGTTCACTTAAATCAGATATGCTCAACTAGAAAGGCATTGATAAGCGGTAGCCGCCTATAAAATATTTTCAAAATAACTTATACGGTTTGTGAATTATGGTTAGATTACATTTAAAGTTAAGGTGGTTTCACGCCTCCCAATGGGTAACTACAAAGATAAAGCATTTTTGAAAAATGCCAACCTACTTGCAGATTTTTGTGCGTAATCATGGAATTTCCCCATCAGTCTAACAGACATGCATACATATGATATATACAAACAAATAATGTTATTTTTAAGATTATTTTTCAATGAATAAGTAGGCTTTAGGTCAGATTTTTTAAATTTGTTTATTTACTTCCAATATTTCGATTATTTAACATGATTATTTATTACACTGTGCAACAATTTTAAAAATACTTATGTGATAGGGACAAGACTTGGCTATACTGGGACGATAGGCCTACCATAGCTGAGTAAAACCCCGGATGGGTTTTGCAAAGTTAGCCACATAACGGTTTTTACTAGGGACGGTTAGAGATTCTTCAGTTTTTGATCAATAGCTACTGTACTAATTCAGAAACCGTTTTTTTTTTTTTTTTTGCCAAAATGTAGCTAAATATTCAGCAAGTAACTTTTTCTAACATTCTTTGTCAAAAAATTGTATACAGAAGTTATTGTAAGTATACCTTGGGTATCGGATGACCTTGGTGAATCTGAATTTACTCACCAAACTAAGGCAGCAGAATTAAAACGATTTTTTGTCGTTCTGTGTAATTTATATTTGCACAAATTATCTTATCGCTGCCAAGTACAATTCTCATTAAAATTTGCCAATTTTTTTTTTTTTTGATTAGAATTTTCTTCTTAACCCTTTCGGTCATTTGAAACCATATGGCTACACAGCTTTTAGTTGCTCTGTAGAGCCATGTAGATTTAATTTATAAAAAAAATTTTGAATTATTATTGTTCTTTAGAGTCTTGAGAACACCTAGAAAATTTAAAGTTTTTAGTTTGGATCACATGCTGCGTAAATAACACTTTTTAAGTGAAGCGTTTTATAAAACCAAATTTTTTGAGGCTTTGTTTTTTATTTTTTGGATAAAAAATTTACATTTTATTGTACAAAATAAACAAAATATTGTAATACATAAAGAAAACATGTCTTTACAATTCTGTAAATAAAAAAAGTTTAAAAAATACTCGGATAGACTTCAGCGCTTTTTGAATTTAGCATGTAGCCATATGGCAACAAATTTGTTTAATGGTGCTAAAAGTTACCATTTTGCCGTGGTTTCAAGAAAGTAGTTAGGTTAGGTAAGGTTAGCGCGGGAGATGGCAGTTGCCAAGCATAACTTAGGCTGCGATTAGGTCCATTGTATACCCGATTTATAACTTCGTTGTTGACCTATGTGAACCATTTAGAAATTTTTATATGTAAACTCCAAAATGAATTTGGGACTCTTTTGTGCTATATCTTCAAGAGAGTCGAAGAAGTGACTTTCGAATACCTTGTAACGTCGGTTAGCCAACGCTGGGCATCCACAAAGAAAATGAAAAGTGGACTCTTCGACGTCAGGATCTTTACAACTTCTACAAAGATATCCTACGTCAGTAAGACCCAATCTATTGGGTGTACAACTTAAAAACCGGAATTTGACAGTGAATGTCCGTACTAACAAATATCGTGAAAGCTCGATCTTTATATATATGTCATTTTGAAGGTACATTTGACAGCTGTCAAAATCAGTCAACAAAATAATTTTATCTTGTGTGCATCATTATTATTGTTCACGATGAATAACTTCGAAAATTGGAGAAAAAGACAGCATTTGCGGGGGGTTCTAGTGGGTCATTTTTTTGCAAAGAAAACAGCTGCCGAAAGTCATCGCATTCTTGTAGAAGTTTATGGGGACTATGCTCCAGCTGAATCAAGCTGTCGTGAGTGGTATAAAAGTTGTTATTTTGATGACGAAGACAAAGAACGTCCTGGTCAGGACCAGCTAGGTGTGATCCATTATGAGCTGTTGCCAGGTGACCAAACCATTAATGCTCAATTCTATCGTCAACAATTGATCCAATTGATGCAGAAAATCCAGGCAGAGCGGCCAACGTATGCGACCAGACATGAGTCAATCATTTTCCACCACGATAACGCTCGGCCACATATTGCTGCCCCAGTCAAAAATTACCTGGAAAACAACAGAAAACAACGGATGGGAAATTTTGCCTCACCCTCTTTATAGCCCAGACCTTGCACCATCAGACTACCATTTGTTCCAATCGATGCAGAATGCCCTATCAGGAATACGCTTCACTTAAGTTCAAGATATCGAAAATTGGCTCGATTCATTTTTGGCCGCCAAGCCGGCGCAATTTTTTTGGGATGGAATTCAAAAATTGCCTGAAAGATGGGGAAATGCTGTAGCTTCCAATGGACAATACTTTGAATAAAATATATTGTAACATTTTTCCACAATAAAGCATCAAATTTCGCTAAAAAATTCCGGTTTTTAAGTTATACACCGTGTCTGCCTATAAAATAGTGCCCTGTAATGACACCAATTAAAGTTCTGAGATTTTGCCTATCTAAGGAAATAATTCTATGTGTTCTGTTAGCGTCATACAGTGGCCATATCGCCCTCGACGTAACACATGTAGTTAAGTTTAACCATCTAAAATTAGCCCACAAAATACATTTAGAGTCAATGTTGGCTCTTATCAAGGTTTCATAGGTTTCAGAAATTATGTAAGTTAAAGACCCTTTCCTAGCAAGTTCATCAGCATTTTCATTACCAACAAAATTACTGTGTCCGGGAACCCAACATATTGTAAGATTACATAGCTGCCCTACTTCACACAAGGAATTTTCTGCAGCTAAGGACTAAGCGAGACTTAGTAATATTGGACCCAAGGGCCCTAATGGCTGCCTGACTATCAACGTTATTAACAAATGTGTCACTGCATTCATAAATTTTAGGTTTAATAATTTGGCATGCCTTTCACACAGCCAGAATTTCCGCTTGAAATACACTGCAGTAACGGGGTAAAGCAAAAGACTCGCTGCTATTCAAGTCCTTGGAAAATACCCACGCACCTACACCAGACTTCATTTTAGAGCCGTCAGTGTATAGTTCTTTGGAATTCAGAATCGGAGTCCAACCTTTCCTTTCAGGTATTTGCTCTTGAAAGTTGGTTGAGAACGTTCAAGTGGGATTAATGTAATCAGTTCCATTGTCAATATCACAACCAGGGAATTGTGTAAAAATACTGCCATGGCCATAAGGTTTCGACTTCCAGAAGCCCGATTCCTTCAACCTTATAGCACTTTTTGCTGCATTTCCTTTGGCGTAAATATCAAGGGGCTCCAAATGAAGCAAAGCGTCTAGATCAGCTGAAGGCACAGTGTTAACAGCTCCGCTAACTCCTATACCTGCCATTCTTTGAATTTTTGATAAAATTGCCAAAAAGATTTGCTTGCTTAAGGCTTTCCACCAGACAAGTATTCCATAGGTCAGAATTGGCCTAATGATGGCCTTATACATCCACAAAACAACTTTTGGCTTAAGTCCCAAAGATTTGTTAAACATTCTTTTGCATGTGTAAAAAGCAACGCATGCTTTTCGTGCCCTTGCTATCGAGGATTACGAAAGTAGTTCCTTTCTTTTTCTTTTTCTTTGAACTTTGTTTTGAATTTTGACTTTTTATTTATTAAATGAGAATAAATACAGTCAGATATGAACACTAACATAGAAAAATCCAAAATTTAAGAAATTTTCCACAATTCTGGGTTCATGTATATCTGACCTAGAAAGTTCAGATTAACAAGAATTACTGAAAAGAGGTTTTATTGAATAAATTTTTTTGAAGAAATCGTTTCTTTTTTGATTAAAGAATTATCTGGAAAAGGTAAGCATGAAATAAATGTCGAAATATTGACCAGAACTTGCACCATTTGCACTATTTCAAATATTGCTCTCAATATTGAGTTTTTGCTTTGTATGCGCGATAGGCATGTTCATTTACCAACTTTCTTTAACGACAACTCCCCGCCCCTTTTTTGACAACGTCACTAAAAAATTTTATTGAGCTGTCTTGATTCGTTTTTTCGTAATCGTGATTTCTACAGACGGGCAAGTGGTCAGACATACATATAGATGGATAGATGAACAGACTGACGGACAAATAGGCAGACCAAACATAATTATATCGACTGATGAGGTGACGTTGATCAATATATACTTTTCTATACCTGCCACGCCTCCATCGTAACCGTAAAAATGTGTATTTATGCTTATATTCAGCACTAAACTTATTTTTTGTTTATGGTACAAACCATGTGTAAACGATCAAGAAATTTGTTCATGGCATCCGATTTGGCTATAAATTGGCATAAGCAATAGTTGCATAGTGGAAAAGATTACTACCAAATATTTTTTCAAAATTTAAAAAAATGGCGGAGATATGGGACTTTGAAATTTTTAGGTTAGTTTTTTTTTGAGAAGCTATAACTTCGGTTGCATTTATCCAATTTTCAATTTTATAGTGTTAAATGATTTGTCTTAAAACAGGCTTTAAAATAAAAACCAGCAAACATTTTTTTTTTTTTTTTATATATAGCTTACACTGAAAAAAAAAATTTAAATTGAGTTTCCCAAAATACGTCCTTTTTAATATTTTTTATTTTTCTTGTAAAAAAAGCTACAAGTGTAACTCACCAGTCCTCCAAAAATTGGAGTGGGCCTCCTAGTGGTTCTCAAGAAAAACAATAAAATGTATCATCTTCCCCAATTTTTCAGTACATTTTTTTAATTTAAAATTTTTATTAAAAAAAATTTTCAAATGCTGAAAATAGTTTATTGACTGTTTTTTGCTTGTATAGTACTAATATAAGTACCAACGCACTTTTTTCAAATTCAAATTAACGTTTAATTAAAAATTTCAAATTCAAAAAAATTGTACTGAAAAATTGCGGCAAAAGCTACATTTTATTGTTTTTCTGGAGAACCACTAGGAGGCCCACTCCAATTTTTGGAGGACTGGTGAGTTACACTTGTAGCTTTTTTTACAAGAAAAATAAAAAATATTAAAAAGGACGTATTTTGGGAAACTCAATTTAAATTTTTTTTTTCAGTGTAAGCTATATATAAAAAAAAAAAAAAAATGTTTGCTGGTTTTTATTTTAAAGCCTGTTTTAAGACAAATCATTTAACACTATAAAATTGAAAATTGGATAAATGCAACCGAAGTTATAGCTTCTCAAAAAAAAACTAACCTAAAAATTTCAAAGTCCCATATCTCCGCCATTTTTTTAAATTTTGAAAAAATATTTGGTAGTAATTTTTTCCACTATGCAACTATTGCTTATGCCAATTTATAGCCAAATCGGAAGCCATAAAAAAAATCTTGATCGTTTTGAAATGGTTTGTACCTTATTTTAAAATTAGTTCATATATTTCTCACTATTGTGATGTATTTTAAACCAAAGTAGAATGAAAAATAAAAATTTATAAAATAGTTTTTCTTCAATATTTTCAAACCACTTAGAACATTTGTTGCCATATGGCTATATTCTAAAAGCCGTACTTAGAAAAAAAATTTTTGAAAACTTTTGATTGATTAGGCATTGTATGACCATGGGTAACAAATATCAAAAAATTTGATTTTTCGGATGAGAAACAAAAAATATAGATCGAAAGGGTTAAAAAAACCCCAGAAATTCAAGGTTAAAACACTCAATCAGTAGGCTTTATGTTTTTAAAATGTGAGGATTATAATGAAGTGAACTCTTATCAGTTGAATTTTAACAAAAATTAAATACCCCAAACTGTATTATCCATTCAATAAATTTTTCGAATAATTTGCTGTTCATTAAAATGCGTAAAATAGCCTCAAACGTATTATTTTAAGTAGAAACCTCAAACAGTGCGTTTGTTCAGGAAATCGGTTTTCAAGTTACACGAAGTACAAAAAAATATTGTGAAATATCAGCAAGCTAAGGATTATTCAATAAAAATCATAAGCTCAAAAACAATCTCAAGGCGAAACCTAGCAAATTTTGATGATGTTCAAGAGCCATAATTTTCTTATTGCGGCACTATTTTTCAATGGATTTTTTCTGGCTCAAACTCTACTTGAAACAGTAAAATGTAAGTTTACAATCTTATTTCCCATACAAATCGTAAAGCTTTAAATATGGCAAAATAAAATATCAAAAATAGAAGAAAAAACTTTGTTCACTTAAAATGAGTCAAATTTGACCGAAAGGCCTCTTGAAGCTTAAAGCAAGAATACTGCTTGCAGAGGATTTGTTTCTCCACAAGAGAGTTCACATTACTTTTAATCACGCGACTAATCGATTCAGAAAGATTTCTCAAAAACTTGTTTTTCATAGAAAAAACCTAACGACCTATTTTGTAGTTCCCTAGGTTACAAACTTTTCAGCCGATTTTTTTTCTGAAGGCGTTCTCTTTAATTTCGTGAACTTTACAACTTGCTTGTATATGGTCTTATCCGAAAATAATCTCCTCTTAAAGTAGACGTATAAAATAAAATTTCCCAATAGGTGAATAAAAAAATTTCGAAGCGAAAGGGTGTCAGGAGTTCGTTTTTTTCTAAACATTTTGGGAAAATCGAGATTACCGATAATATACGGAACTTTCTGAAAACTCTTTTTTTAAACTGATCAGAAAAAACTCTTTTCTAGGTGATTTTCCTGAAGAATGCTCTACCGAAGAAGCAAAGGCTGAACCAGTATCACCAGGTCTTGTTGAACTTATGGGTAATGATGAATACGCAGCGATGACAAGATCAAAAAGAGACAACTCACAAATAGGTAATGATGGGTAATATTTTAGGCGTCCTTCTTTCGACGTACATATGCAATTGCTTGGATTTAGTATTGGAGTCTCTTTCTTGAAGAATCACACGATCTACAAATATGTTACATTAAAATGGCATAAAAAACATTACCGTTCAGGAGTTATTTTGTAATTTGTAAAAACTGATTTTTGACGTTGTTCGCGTTTTTATTGAATAATTCATAGAGAAAATTTTTTTTTTTACATTCCAATGTAATGTGAGCTTGTCGGAATTTCAAAATCTACACGATTGCATTTTTAAAAAATTTTGAATTTTTAAATTTACTAAGTAGCAAATTCTGTTGGGTATTACTTTAAGTTTCCTAATTTTGAATTGAAATTTCTTTGAAGAAAATGTTATACGGAACATTTGCATGGCAGTCGTTAAGGAGTTCATATCAGAAATTCCCAAGGGGGAAAAAGGCGATCAAGGTAGACATTTTGAATTTAAATTTTATTTATTCTCATCTCTATATTTTGAGTTTTTTATGATTTTCCAGGTTTTCCTGGTAAGTACGAGTTAGATGTAGAGTTGAAAATTCTTTCCAACCAAACACGTTATTTTTAGGGGCGAGAGGACTACGAGGTAGATATGGTATAGGTCTTAAGGGTCCTACGGGTTCTACAGGTCCTAGGGGTATTTTTGGTAAGTACAAAATAGACGGAGGGTTGAAATTTTTTCTAACCAAATACATTCATTTTAGGTATGAAAGGAGATCAGGGTGAAACTGGTTGTCCAGGTTGTCCAGGTCCTATGGGACTTGTTATGGAACCACAAAAAGGTAGTCCAGGCCTTCCGGGTCTTGATGGTCTTTCTGGTAAGCACAAATTATATAATGAGTTGAAATTTGTTTGCAATCAAATAAATACAAATTTAATTTTAGGCATGAAAGGATATCGGGGTGCACCTGGTTTTCCAGGTACTAAAGGAAATTCTGGTAAAGAAGTTTTTGGTAAGTGTAAGCTAAATAGAGAGCTGAACATTTTTAACAGTTATACACACTATTATTCTAGGTCCATCTGGGTCAAAAGGCGAGCCTGGTGTATGTCCTGTATGCTTAACAGATTCGTTCGGCGATGATTACGTATAATTGAATAAGAAAAGAGGGGCGAAGAACAACCTCCAAAGTGATGCAACAAATGATCGTAATGAGTGACTTTTCTTAAAAAAAAAAAAATAAATTTTTAATTGAAATTTTAGTCATATATTTGCAAAGATCAATTTACCTATAAATCTATCAATGGGTTTTCTAACACATTATATTTATAGGTAAATCGATTTTTGCAAATATATGACTAAAAGTTCAATTAAAAATTAATTTTTCAATATTTAAATGTCACACTTAAAAATTCTTAAAAAAAAAAATAAATAAATAATATTAGAATAAGCAGAATAAAATAAGTAGAATAAAATGTATATTGTAAGTCAAGGGTGTCAGCGTTTTCAAATCACTGAGCCAAGCGCATGCAGCGCAGTCAGCGAAAAATTTTCGCTTTTACAACAACTTCCAATTCGAATTACAACAATCACAAAAATAATTTTTTGTTGTTTTTTCATGCCTCGTTTACAACAACAATAATATTTCAACAATTTTCAAAATTTCTGAGGACTAGGGCACACACAAAAAATAGGGGTATTCACGCGTTGATGCGCAATGCTCTTGCGTCGTTGCGGATGGGCGGTTTGCGAAAGTTTGACATTTGTAAAACAACAAACACATTGCCGAAAATTTTGCACTACTTCTGCAATTTCTCAAGATGAAAATACTCATATTGAACGTTCAGGCGTTAGTGCGTAAAAGACTTGCATTTTCGCAACTGCGCATCAACGCATTAATACCCATATTGTTTTGCGACGTAGTCGTTGTTGTTGTTTTATGTTGGTTCGAGTTCGATTTTGTGTGTACTCAAAAAAAGCAACAAAAACGCGAAATTTTGACGAGCGGGAAAAAAAACAACAAAAATTATTTCTGTGTTGTTGGTCGAGCCAAAATTGGCTCACTTTTGTTTTACGCAGACACTCTTGTTGTAAGTGTATCTGTTAAATGCTTATCCAATTTATAATATGTGCTAGAATATTAAAAAAATTAAAAGAATTTGAATTTATATATTTTTATGCCACCAGTGTCCTCTTTAGCGCAAGGAACACCATTTGAAAATCGTATTAAAATTTATGAAATTAATTTGAATGCCCTTCATTTTAAATAACAGCCTTATTTAGAGTTCAAAGTCTACAAGTCCGCCATACCTCCTATAAAGCGTTGCATTATTGCAAGAAAATTCGGAAAAATACTTGTTATTCTTGACCGAACATTTAAAAGTATGATATATCAATATTTATGTTTCGAAGAGACCTTTTTTTTTGCCACAGTAGTCACTGACATCAAGTGCACCATTCAAGTAAGTAACTTTACAACGGATCTCAGTTCAAAAAATCCTAATGTGCCACCCTAATGTCAGAAAATTAAAGCTCGCAAAAACTCATTAAACTTTTACTAAAGAAGTATTTCGATTACTTCATCAGAAATACTTTAAAAAATATTTTTAATTTTTTTTTTGCCGATCATAGGTCGGTCTACCTCTAACCAGAAAAAAAAAAATCCGCCGTGCCTCCGTAATTTTTTTTTCACTTAGTTTTTGCTCAAATCTTGCACTAACCATTGCACTAACTACTCCACCTTTGCATTAGAGAATAATGTAAATTTTGCTTGTATGAGTGATGCCACGCATTTTTGTCCGAGTTCGCCTAGTTTTTGATAAGAGCTTCCAGTTGCTGTTGTCTGGGTGAAATTTGGTTCACTTTGAAACTTTTGCTTTGCAAGCTCTCTTGTCCGATTTCACCTAGTTCTTGCTCAGTTCTTCCTCAGAGGTCGTACTTACTATCTCTAGTATTTATGTGTACTTTTGCATACATTTTCGCTAATAATGCTCTTAATATTTCGATTTGAATTTATATTTTGTATGGATGGTGGGCGTGTCTGTCCGTTGATCGACTTTGCCCATTTTCAATTTCATGAGCAGACTTTTATAACGAAGCCGCTATGCCAAATTTTGCTTGAACCATCTTGCTCAGTTTTCCCGCCAAAAAATTATTTTCTCTGACAGACCTAGCTATATCGACTGAGGAGGTGATTCTCATAAAGAATATATGAGTGAGCCTTCAAAAAGTGTACCATTCAATATCCCGGGGTTCAAAACCATGTTAAAATTTAAAATTTGATATTTTAACTAACTAATTACTAATTACAGCGGCTAGCCACCAGTTTCAAGTTTGAACTTTCAAAAAAAAAAAAAAAAAAATTCCTATTTTTGTTATGATATTACTGCTTTTGCAACATTTCGTCATTCTCCGTTTCATCATTTTCCGTGGTTTTTTTGCAACAATTTATAATTCTCCGTTTAGTAACTTTTCACCTGGTTCTTTTTGTTATTAGTTTTGCTTAAACTATTTATTTTAAAAATACAGAGAAAAATTTAGTTTTAAAACACTAACATAAACTTTTTAAAAATACTACATAAATTTTTAGGGTTGCCACCAAGTTATTTTCGAAAATCTTATATATATCTTACTTCTTTTGACTAAATTGAAATTTTTGGTTTCAGAACCGCTGAGATAAACTTTTCTGAAATTGTAAAAAAAATTCAGAGTTGCCACCCTGTTTTTTTTTCGGTTTTGTTTAAACCAAATTCGGTTCGATGTGTTTTAACCGACTTAAGCGTCGATCAGTTTTTTACGATTTAAACTATAATTTCTTGGTGTGAAATTTTAAAAATTAAAATAAATTTTCGAAAGCAACCATATGGCAACCCTAAAAGTTTTTCTTTGATTTTTCTAAAGTTTATTTGAGCGTTTTGTGACTTAAATTTTATTTTAATTTTTTATATATATTGTTTAAGCGAAACTTAAAAAAAAAAATATGGCAACCCTGAAAGTTTTTTTTAAAAATGTTGCAGAGGTTCAGTTCATCATATTATACCTTCAAGTTATGAAAAAATAAAAAAATCGGTACATTTTTCGGAAATTTACCCATATATACTTTTCTATACCTGTTACGCCTCCTTCTATACGTTACAAACGGAAGGACAAAGTGAATATACCACAGGGTATAAAAAGTTTAGTAATTTTTTTGAACGATTTTCGCTACAAAAGTTGTAAGACCTTTCTTTTACAGTGTATATAAGTAAATATTAAACTATGCCACCAATAATATCGAAAGCGGCTTCTTGACAGCATTTTTCTTTTACTCTTTTTTTGATCACACCGATTTTTTTGTACGTTCGCTGCTCATTTTTTTTGGTCAAATTGAGTTGAGTGCAAACAAAAGACGTTAAAAGATCAAAAAACTTAAAATCAATAACAATCTCTTCTAAATACATAGACAGAAGAGTCCGGTAATGTCTACTGAAACCAAGTTGGCTGATTTGATGTTTGCTGGCTGTTGGTGTTGATGACTCTGACGACTCTGAATTGACCTCTTCAGTGATCTACACTTATGCTATGGCATTGTGGTCTGTGCAGAAGCGGCTTCTGCTTCTGTTGTTTTGCATTTGGCCATAACGTTAAGCAGCTGTTTTATCACAGATTTTGTATCTGTTTGCTGTATGTTTATTTGTTTGCTTGCTGGCTGTATGCTGGTCTGACTTTATGTATGTAAGTAGTATGTGGCAGTTTGCTGAATGTTTGTTAGTTTGCATACTCGTATTTGTTTGTCGGATTTACCACCATCTTCCGACAAATTGTGTGTTCGCCCATTCGTTTGTTCGCATTCAGTAACAAACAAACGAGCAGCCAAGGAAAGAAGAAGTCAACTTGTGTTTTTGGCCTCTTCATTGCTGACTTCCAGCACTTGGCCGGTTGGCCATTTGTGTTGTTGTTGTTGGTGATGATGCTGATGATGATGACGCTGATGCTGTCTGTCTGTCTGTCTGTTTATGTGCGTGTACACAACACATTAGTCCTATTTGTCCATTATGCTGCCCCTGCTGTTGTTTGTCATGTTTGTCTTTCTTAATTTGGAGTTAAAATCACATACCTAAACGCTTTTAAGCGTTTTGTTGTTTCTGCGGTGTTTTGATGGATTTTTAAGTTGGCTCATAATTTAAGATTATCGATTTTTTTGTTTTTTCTTTAGAGTGAAGTTTGCCAGGGTTGTTAATTTTTAATATTAGGTGTTTGACAGAGATTTTGATAGAAAATTTTTTTTTATCAAGATTATCGTTCTTTTAACTAGTTGACATATCATTTCAAAGAATATTAAGAACACAAAAAAAATTAGCTGTGTACGTCAAGAGAAGCCCATAGGCAATTTGATTTGTTCGTCTTCTCCTGAACGTTTCAATGACCAAGAGTTCGACTGAGTGTGAAAGAAAGCCTTTGAATCCCCACTTAAGTATGTCATGTTTTTCTAAATTGCTTTTAAGAGTGAAAAACTGGGCGTAGCACTGCTTGCGATCACTTTTTGATCAGTGCATGGTATTTATTTATATACAGAACTTATCTGGTAATATCATTAAAATGAAAATTGATTTTTTATTTAATTGAAATTTTAGTCATATATTTGCAAAGATCGATTTTACATATAAATCTATCAATGCATTTTTCTAACACATAATTATGACAAATCAAGGAACGGATTAAAAACACGGCTATAGTGACATATGTTTCGTCTTTCGCCACAAAGACTCATCAGACTATTTTTGTTGTAATTATAATTATATTTTATTTTACTAAATTAATTATAATTGAAAAATTGCAAGTTTGAAAACTTTTTGTGTTTTTGGTCTGGGCGGGAGACGAACCAAGGATCTCCAGGTTGGTAGCAGAAGTCGTTACCACTGCACCAGCCTTGCCCGGCTGCGAAGCCGACTTTTTGCCAGTTTTATTTGTGTGTTAATACGTATTGATATATCATAATTGTTGTTTTGTGTTATTTATTGATATTTGGTATAGTTGTTCCTTTGGAACAAATTCAATACCGATTGCAGGTGTTTCCACCTTATCAGGGCGTGTTCTCCCAAATAACTTTAAGAATTTTTTAAGTGTGTTACTTAAATATAATTACAACAAAAATAGTCTGATGAGTCTTTGTGGCGAAAGACGAAACATATGTCACTATAGCTGTGTTTTTAATCCGATCCTTGATTTGTCATAATTATGTGTTAGAAAAATGCATTGATAGATTTATATGTAAAATCGATCTTTGCAAATATATGACTAAAAGTTCAATTAAATAAAAAATCAATTTTCAATATAAAAATGTCATTAAGTAACACACTTAAAAAATTCTTAAAATATCATTAAAATAGTATCCATATGGCTCAAAATCACCAAGGTGGCAAATCTTAAGATTAATTTTATTTCAAAATAAATTGCAAGCAATTATCATGGCAAGTAGCTTATATTGTCGCTAAATCTGTGTTTTATCAACGCTTTAAGGGTGCAAGCACAGAATTCATTATCTTCTGTGTTATATTGGTTTCGTCAGAGCTTTCACTACAAATAGTCATTTCGGGAAAGTTTTTGAAAACCCAAAAAACTCATCATTGTGTAATCAATTTCAATTCAATTAAACAAAAGTTAATTAATAAGAGAAAGGAAAATTGAAAAGTGAAATAAAAGATGTTGAATAAACAACATTTTAATAAAAAAAAAATAAAGCAAAAAAAAAAAAAAATAAAAAAAAGTAAAAAAAAATAACCCGAGTTTGGTTCGAACCCATGTTGTTCTTACTGCAGCCTTATGAAAAATCATTGTCAAAGTGCTTCCAAATTTCTGTTTGGACAAGCATTTTTGAAGGATATAAGACTATTTTAATGACTTTTATATTGAAATTTATTATACAATACATGCCTAAGGAAATCATTTAAAGAATACGTGAGAATTTTTTTAGAATTTTTTGAGATATTTTAAAATTTTTCAAAAATTGATCAACAAAAAAAAAAAAAAAAAAATTTCCAAATGTCTGAAAATATTCACACCGATTTTTTCAAAGATTCTTAGCATTTTAGGTCCTGTGAAATTTTTTCCTAGATGCCTTGGTTTCGAGTAAGCCAAGCATTTTGCTGATGAACGTGAGCTAACAGCTGATAACTCTCAATTAACGACTGAATACCATTGTGAATTATACACCATTTTAAAGCTTAGAAACTGAGCTTTCATTTAAATATTTAAAAAATTTTATTTTTAAATTTTGTTGGCTATGGCTAGTTTCTCCAAGGTATTATTCTTGGATAGTGCTGTATTTGTTCAACGAAAAAACTTTCATGTGACAAATTTTAGAAATAAAGTTAAGAAAAACTTTTCAACAGAACTTTACAAAAAAAACTTTGAAAAATTATTCTTAAAAACTTGCAAAAATTATTTATTTGTATTTTTAACTTAATTTTACGAACTTTTATGTGATTGTAAGTACTTATTACTTTAAAGAAAACTAACTAGAAGATCAATATAAGTATTTATGTTTATAACTTTTACTTCATTCTACGAAACATATAGTAACTACGTGTTGCTCATGTTTGGTTTATTATTTTTGCAAAATTTTAAGGTCCATTTTTATAAAAATTACATTTCTTCACTCACTTTTGACAGATTTTGTTAAGTCATAAAAGGAGTTAAAAACAAATTACAAAATGTCATATGTATGCTACCAAAGATGTCCGTCTATTGCTCTCTTTATGGAAGCTCCTTCATTACTTGCCGTTGGATTCCTACATTGATAAAACTTAAGTTTTTATAACAATTGGCAAATCATGTTTTGCTTCTCATACATACCTGCGTACTTTCCTTTTGCAATAGTTAGCTTCGTTCATTACAACCCTCGGTCTCTCTTGAAATTTGCACTATCGGTATCTCGTTAAGTTCCATATTGTCAACTTCATTGCATCTTAGTGGATGCTGAACTAACTTATTCAGCTTTTTTGATGGATGCGGCATGGCAAAGCGCAATCTATCCCAAAACCATGGGTTACCCCATTCCAAGTAGGTATTCATTTTCAAGTAAGCCTGCAAATCCATATCTAGCGTCTTTATTTCTCCAATTTTTCCATAAACAATAACTATGACACGTGCCCGTCCTTCATTTAATGTAGCCTGATGTGCAAGACGAAATTCCATTAGTGCCCACACTGAATTGATAAAGTTTTCAGATAACACTATAATGGTTCTTTTGGAGTCATCTATAGCGCGTATAATCTGATCAGGAATGCATTCACCAATAATAAAGTCACGTACGTGTATACATAATTTAAAGCGAACTGGGCCCTTTTCAAGTTCTGGTACCAGATGTTCTGCAACAAACCGCTCATCCTTGTGTGAGTAAGATACGAAAGCATCATATTTCTTATCCTTATCCAATTCTTCTTCATTGACTAAGCATGAACAGATACGATGTTTGTACATCCAGATTTTAGCTTCAGTCTGGAATTTACAGTACACGACAACAGCCATGAGAACAATTGAAAAACACACAACTACCGTCAAAGCAAAGATCAGAAACTGCTCGTCATTTTTGCATAGAATCTCGCTATAAATAAAATATTCAGTCATCTTGGAATTTCTGGGAGTTGAGCAATTTACGTTGTCAACATCGGTAACCGTTGTGTTACCACCCGAACTTACGAATGCCAACAAATGATTGTTTTTACATTCACAATTCCAAGGGTTTTCGGACAAAGCAATTTTTTTGGGTGTATCACTACGATTAAAAAAATTTAGCACTTCAGTACTGAGTTCCTGGAATTTATTACGCGACAAGTCAAGGTATGTCAGATTTCGAGGCAGATTATGTACATCAATTTGGGAGAGGCTATTGCTAGCGGCAAAAATTTTCGTAACAGCTGCATAACCAGCTGTGGAAGCTGTGGGTAGTTTGTGTAACTCGTTATTTTCAATGTGCAATTCAATGCTTTCAAGCGCTCGTAGTTGTACGCGCTGAAGTAGTGGAACCACTTTGAAATTTTTGTTGCTACAATTCACCACGAGCACCAAGTCCACGGTACGTTCCCAGCATTCACAGTCATGTGGGCAATCCGATGATTCAAAAGCACATAATAGCATTTTTGGCTGAATAGTACGCATATTCAAATCCTTTAAGCTCTCAGGCTTATCACAAACCAAGTTGTCTATTTCTAGATTCAATCCAACGTGCGCCATTTGTATGTATTGTACAAACTGCAGAAGATTGCAATCACAATCTAAAGGATTATTATTGAGTTGTACGCTGGTTGATGTGTTAGGAGCCGTCGTTGTAATGCTCTGGAAATTAATTTTGGTTATATTATTGTGGCTCAAGTTTGTGCTGAGCTTGTACTTGGAGTGGAAAAGTAAGTCCCTGTAGCTTAGCGCTGTTATAAAGTTATTGCTAAGATCGAGCACTTTTAGACTTTTCAATGTGTTTCTCCAGTCACTGAAAATGTAGCACAATTTGTTGTTGCTCAGGTTGAGAATATTGAGTTCCTTTAGATATTGAAATGGAGATCTTAATTCTTTGCTTTTTTTTTGTCTGTTGACAGAATGAGTTAGATCAATATTATTATTTGCCAGATTAATAGTCATTAACCCTTTGGTATTAATAAACGCATCGGGGCTGACTGTCACAATGAGATTATTTTCCAAGAGAAGCATCTTAAGTTCAAAAAGAGATTCAAAAATTCTACCCGATATCTTGGTCAATTGATTGTATGATAAATTCAACTTACTCAACTTAATTGTGTTAAGAAAAAGTTCATCTGGTAATGATTTCAATCTATTATGACTCAAATCTAGTAGATGGGTAAATGTTTGATGGGCAAATAATGTTGAGTCCACCGCTGAAAGCTTATTGTCGGCTAACACAATTTTCTCCAAATTTGTCAGCAGTGAAAAGACATCTGACTGAAAACTTTCAATTTTATTACCACTGAGGTCAAGAGTTCTTAGAGATGTTACTTTTTGAAATAAATCTATGCTTATATTACGCAGCTGTTTGAATTTGATTTTAAGAATTTCCAAATTATGCAGATTATGAAAGATTCCCGCTGGTATTTGCTCTAAATTTTTATTTCTCAAATTGAGATACTTAAGATTTTTCAATGGCTTCAGAATTTTCGGAACAATTTGAATATTTCCTATTTCAAAGGATAAATGTGTAAGATGTGGTAAATCTTCGAAAATGTCCTCTGTCACAAGTGATAAATCAGTGTCATACAGTGAAAGTGTTTTCAAACCGGTTAGCACTTTTAATTATTCAGTAGTACTTTGAGCTAAATCTTCTTTATAACGAAAATCTTCAACTTTATCCGAAATCATAAAATGACGCATCAGTTGCGATACGGTATCATCAGATAATTCACTGTAGCTGATTGGAGTTGGATATTCGAAAGAGTTGCATTCAAATTTAGTGGACAGGTCTTCTACTTCTATAAAATCAGTGTGGTTAGTCATTAGCAGGTTTATTCGTGGAATAAATGTATTGTTAACGCATGAAATATTGTAATAAGTAAATGATAATGCAACTGTTTTCTCATACTGCCAACAATTTCCTGTATTGATCTTGATGTTTCCACTTACATTATCTGTAAGTATTTTAATAATTGCTGTAGTAAATGAAAAAAGCAAGAGTGTAAGCAGAAAACAGCTGAATAGATTAATGCGAATTCGACACATGGCTTTTTGTGTACGGTTTTCTCTTTAATTTAATTGATTCGATGACAGCGGTTCAGCAATAAGTTGATGTGATATCGTCTTAAACAAATGAAACCCAAAGTAATTATTCGAGTCAAATCGTACATAAACCAATTTATGAATACTCACCAATTTTATATATATATGTAAAAATATTGGTTATATAGTTATATAGGTTATATACCTATATAAGTAAGTATATTCTCTACTAAAAGTAGTTTTATCAAATCAAAAACTTTTTTCCAAATTTCTCCGCTTAATCTGACAGTCACAAATAAAAATTTTGCAATGTTAGCAATTTTCGTCAGCACTCAATTTAAAAGTTAAATTTTTCTTAAAATTATTGTAATAATTAACACACAAATATTTTTTAGGCTGATAAGGTTTTTATTACTTTGGACTAAGACTTTTGAAGCTATTTCATCTTCATGCTTAGAGTAAATTTGTATTTATTTTTGAAAACCTTATCTGGTCACAAATAGTCTCTTTTTTTTTCATATCACTAACAGTGGTCGAAAAACATCATTGTTTTTGGTTATCTGATTGGGGTTATCTTTGAGGTCTTTGAGGATTGAAAGAGAGAATCAAAGGAGTGAATGTAGAATTTTTAAAAATATTTCGAATGTCATTTAGAGGTCGTAAAATGTTTTTATTTTGTAATGATCCCAGTAGCGTTCGGAATGAGTTGTGCGATATATTTATGAAAGTTTTCGTCTTGATTCTAAGTATAAAAAAATATATCAGGAACATAAAGTCAACCTCAACCTCCTTTTATTTGTATATCGCAGGTTTTAACCGCAAGAAGAGTTAGTTTCTTAAAGTTCCTTCTAAATTTTGCTTGAGACAAAACACAATGGAGCTAGGTTGGAGATACGGACCTTTACGGGGTTCAAAACTGAAACAGAAAGTCGTATAATATTGACTATCAAAACACGAATACCCAATTTTATCTAAATATATTATACCATTTGCGAGATATATCACCTAAAGTGTTTTGCTTGTATAGAAGAGTGATATTTCGTCAACTTTTAGTTCAGAGGTGTCATATAGCAAATAGACTCATAGTTAACAATTTAAGAAAGATAATTCAATATATTTTTTTGGCATTGATGACCTGTAGTAGAATTCCCAAATTCGATAACGACAATTATCGGATCGTTAACTTGCAAATAGCGACAATTATCGTCCTTAACTTAGCTACAAGTTTTTTAACGTCGCAATCGTAATGAAAATAACGTTAAGTGTTTTCTTTTTAGATTTATTTGCAAAGTTTGATAAATAATTAAATAACACTTAACATCTTCAATTATTTTTTTGCGAATTGTTGTTGACTATGAATTTGGGAATACGACTTTTGTTATCGTAAGCTACAAAAATCGTTATTTAGCTTTACCGATTATAATCGATAATTGAAATCTTTGGAATTCCACTACTGAACACCTGTGTACCAAATTTCAACAAAATATACATTTCCAGCAAAAAAAAAAAAAAATCACAAAGTTTTCATATTCAATTAAAACAATAACACACACAATTTCAGCATTTCTCAGCATTCCCATTTCCATCCAACCTATCTAATTACTCATATATCCTTCGTTGTGTTTCTGCACCCCTCGTCCTCCACATCATCAAAAATTATTTACAAAACTTTTTTCATGAAAACAATTCCAAACGATTAAGTGATTTTGGCATTTAACACCGCAGCTATGAATTCAACTACTCCCGTCCCTGCTACATTCTTCATCCCTGGCGTGGTAATTGGATTAATACGATACGCATACATCAGCACAAAATAAACACGAAAAGTAATCATAACGCTAAATCGTCTTAAAACGTAGAGGGGTGAATGGCTAAGGGCTATGAATACTGGCCGGCCGGTGGGTGTTTGGATTGAGTTGAGCACACAACCCCGAGTTAAATGCTTTTGTTACGGTGGTTATCAGTGAAAATCACTAAAACTTAATCACGCGTTGCCATGTGAGTAATGGGGGGGAATGCTATGGGTGAGAAGAAACTTTCAAAGCTGTGCGGCGGGCGGGCGGGTGAGCGAGTGTTGGCACGAACACAGCTTGTCATAACCCAATTACCAGCGAAAACATATTTTCCCGAAAGTAAATACGACGACAGCAACGAACAAAAAAGGAAGTAGTAAACCCACCAAGTCCTTTTTTTGATTATGATGATGATATTGTGTTGAGACTCGTTCATTGTGTTTGTGCTCATATCCCAATTGGAATTCATGTCACTCTCATATTATTGCTTAGTAGTTTCATAAGTTTGAACATTTTTTATGAGTATAAGATTTATTGTATAAAATAGATGACATTTTCATTGTTTCAACATTAGTAGAAGCTTTTTGTATATAGAATCCTATAGCAATAAAGAAACTAACGCCAATTTTCTATCATTCTTGACTTTTTCAATATTTTTCAGTTTTGTCAAAATTATTTCAGATTTTTTTTATTTTTTAAACATTTTTTGCGTTTTCACTTTTTTGAGCTTCTTATATCATTTTCAACAACTTCTAAATTTTAGTCAAAATTTTTTGCCTTATTCATTGCTTCGGTTTTTCAATATCCATCATTATTTTGAAAATAAATGAATATTTTTCGACTTATTGAAAACAATTGTTTTTTTTTTATATAAAAAAAAAAAAAAACGAACTCAAAGTTGATGAGAAGTAGTGGTACGAAAACAATTTTTCATGGGTGTTGTTATTCCGTTATTTTGAAAATTATTGAAATATTGTGTTTGTTGTGGACGAGCCAAAGAAAAACAATAAAAAATAATTGTTCGTGGCTGTTGTAGTACCGAGAAATTTGGAAAATATTGATGTTCTACGCTATCACCCTTGGGATACTCTATTCTGAAACCACCCAAACAAAGCTTGGCAACAAACGCTTAAGTCGAATCCACCAGGAAGTGGTAGAAAAAATGTCATCTGGAACCGGTCGTTGGATATGAAAATATATGAATCGATGCAGTCGTGGAGAAAAATCATTGTCAACGCAAAGTAATGCATTCGACGGAGACGAATATTTTTGGGCCAACGTTCCCACAGATGAATACAATACAATTATGATCTTTTAAAACAATACTAGAGTAAAGCTCGAATCAGACGTTGAAACTTTTGTATTATACTTATATTTAAAAGGTCAGATATGTAATTACACTGTGCTAGTTGAAAATTTGGTCTGACAGGAAATAGGTCTTTCTTACCTAATTCAGGCATGAGGAATTCAGTTGTGTTAACCGTTCTGCTGGGCTGGTTCATCGCCCCATAAAAAATGCTCAAACCAAAATGACCTATCTCCCGCCAGACCAAAAAAAATAGGTCCCAAAACTAGTACAGCGTTATAAGTCTATTGCAAGAAAGTTTTGATTAAGGTATGCAAATATATGATTATAAGTATAATTAAAAAAAAACTAGTAAGGGCTTACCTTTGGCCTGGCCAAACATTAAATATCCTACGCTGCAGTATTTTGAAAATTTTTCTTGTACGGGAGGTGTCACGCCTTCTTGTTCGAGTTCATCCAGTTTTTGCTCAGAGCTTGCATATACAATTCTTAGTGTCTTAGTGAAATTTAGTTTGATTATCTCAAAAAAGTTTCAGTATAGCGTTTTAAAGATTTCGCTAATATGGGAGGTGCCACGTCCTCTTGTCTGAGCTCGTTTAGTTTTTACTCAGAGCGTAGTTCTTAGTGTTTGGGTGAAATTGAGTTGGATTATCTCAAATAATGCTTTCAGTATAGCATTTTGAAATTTTTGCTTATATGGGAGATGCCACGCCCTCTAGTCTGAATTCACCTAGTTTTTGCTCAGAACTTAAGCTTGCCGTCCTTAGTATTAAATTTTGCTTGCGTTGTCGCAAATAATGCTCCTAATATTGCGTTTTGATTATATTCTCTGTATTGGCTGTAGGCGAGTTCGTTTTCCGATTTTGCTTATTTTCAGTCCCTCGAGCTTACTTTGACGATGGTGGCAGAGTACTAAATTTCATAGAATTATCTTGTTCAGTTTTCCCAAAAAATGTATTTACACGCACAGCCAGCCTGCCAAAAAGACAGACGCACTGGAGTCAACGGTTACCAAGAATATATATACTTTTCTATATCTGCCAAGCCTCCTTCTCTGCGTTACAAACGGAAAGACAAAGTGAATATACCCCGGATGTAGGGTATAAAAAAAAACTTTGAAAGACCTTTAAAATAAAAGTAGTTTTTCTTTTATTTTTTAGTTAAAGTTGACAAGGTAAACGCAAAAAACCTATAGAAATATTTCGGCTTGCCAGCCGAAATTTAAAAAAGTGTTTTTTAAATCGAACTTGCTTACGGAAAATCACATATATTGAATAAAGGAGTTGAAATAGACAAAAAAATATGGGTTTCATGGGCGTCTTTGGGTAAAATTTTCAAACATGCATATCTTAAAACCCAGAGTGCAACCATGTAGAGCAGGAGCTATATGGACTAGAGTACGGCAAATATGAGTACTGAAAACTGTGTACAAATTCTTATATATAATACCCCAACGAACAAGAAACCCCGGTTTTTAAAGCCATTTAAGATGGATTGGGAAAATTATCCTCAACAGTTTTCCAGTTTTTCAATTCGATCCCTACTTTTCGATTTATAATACTTTAGAGTAAGGGTATCTCTCAATAACAAATAAATAATTTTTTCGGGCCGAAAAATTAAATAAGTTAAAATTGTATTGTTTTCATCAGTCACATGTTTTATTAGGTACAAAAATTTTGAACTTTTGCGGACCAAAATCGGTCCGAAAAACCTTTGCATATTATTCAAAGATACCCTTTCTTGAAAAGCTTGTAACTCGGAAAGTAGGGATCGAATTAAAAATTGGTAAAAATACAGCTTATTGAAGATAATTTTGGCAATTCAAATCCATAAACAAAACTAAATTCAGATATTTGCAGTTTTAGTTTTATAGCTTTAAATAAATCACAAAACACCAACGCAGATCCTGGCAGCATCCAGTTTCTGGTTCCTTGGTGTGTTACCTATAAGTATCTGAGCACATTTCTCGGCACTTATATTTTTCATTCTCAAGTCCATGTAGCTCCTGCTCGTGTAAAAAATACTAAGATCACTGAAATCAGCTTACTTGATGTTTACTTTCCATCACCATGATGCACACTGATTCTCACAGGGACAACATGCAATGGTTAGAGTTGCCGCTTTGCGCACACAATGGGATTATGATTAAGTCGTTGTAATAAGGGGTTGTTGCATGTTATAGCTGCTCCTGCCCTCTGTTGGTGAGCATAATCGTTGCCTCAACGGTTGTTGCTGGGCTGTCTGTCGGAAGCTGTAATTTGATACATTTAGTTAGTGGAAGCAGGCAGCACCACAACTGAAGGGTAGATAAGTGAATTTTTATGAAGTTTTATGACTTTGACGTTGTTGTGTATGTATTTGTTTTTGTATGTGTTTGTGCAAACTATCAGCGTTAATCTGTGTACGCTGAGGAATGCAACAATTTATGCTTAACACATTGGCAATAGATAGGAGAGTATGTGGCCAAAATACTAAGAGAAATAAGTCAATGAAACTATATACATAATTGTGATGATATTTATATTTTGGTAACAATAGCTGAAAATTGATTGCTGTAGACTGTGATATTATGGGAAACGATTTTATTTTGAAAAAGTTAGATTTATTTTCTAAAATGTCAAACAACAGATGCATTTTTTTGTCTTAAAATTTGCAATTTCAAGCACACAATTGCTCGACTCTGCAATTTCTTAGCATAAATGCTTGGTTTTACACAGCAAATATCGCTGTGCTAGTGACGTCTTCATAACGAATTGTCAACCAACCAATTGTGGTCAACGAGGCTTCATCATTGCAATTGCGATCCTATTTATATGCAACATATCTCGATCATCACAGTTGCATGATAATGCTCATGCCCATGATCATCTTAATGGCAGTGGGATATTTGCTCTGAAGATTCTCGTTTAAAATCAAATTTAAATTCTATTTGTGACATTTTCGCTCATTCAAAATTGTTTGCAAGCGCCTTAAAAAGGAGTTCGTTATTTTCTATAATGAATGTCGTCTATCTGTTACTGCTCCTTCAATGCATTCGTCGTCCATTGATTCTCATCATTGATGCCATTGAGGACACAACAAAAAACTTTAACTACAACAATAAAAGCGTAGCATCAATTTAGCTATAACGCCACTGTCACTTCGTCAGGTTGTCTCCAATAATTCGCTATTAGCAATTTTACTATGAGTTTGTTGCCGTTGCAGCAAAAAGCAGCAGCAGCAACAAAAATGTGAAGGACAACTTGAGCTGTTGCTGACTGTTGTAAATTTTATTCATGCGAGCACAGTGGCCCAAACTGGAAATGTTATTTTGATTTTCATTTAATTTATGCTTCGTTCATTTCTTGCACGTTTTGTTCCACTGTCCAGCAAATCAATTTATTCAATAGTTTGCTGGTTTGTTGCTGCTGATTGTCAGTTTAAATGTTAATTCTACTGGAATTGCTGCTGCTGCTGTCGTTGTTGTTATTGCTATGTCATTTAGTTGGAAATACAATGTTAAATTTATCATCCATATTTTTCACTATAATTTTATGTTGCATAGCGTTAAATTTACGTTTTTAACGAGCTTGAACTTAAAGAGATTTTTATTTTAAAAATAAAAAATCGTTTGTAGCGATCAAAAATTAAAAAAATGTGTTATCTTAATTAAATAAACAAATAATTTTTTCACAAAATCTGCAAAAGTGTAGAATAGAATTTGTAGAAGCCTGCCTCGAGTTTTACTACTTCTGGAACACATCATATAAGCGTCTGGCTTTTATTTAGATTTCATAAGCACGCCCAAATCTGTTTCTGAATTATTATGGAACCGGCGCGCCGGTTTAACGATTTAATACAGATACTTCACCAGAGCTTCTATACGATTTTCTTGGAAAAAAAAAATAGTTTTAATATTTTACTATGAAATTTTAACATAAAGTGATAAAAAGTCATTTTCCGTCCTGTCCCTAACCACTTTTTAGTGCACTTAACTTGCCATTTTGCATATTATGTTTTTTCTAAAAAAACTTGTACGACATTGCTTGTATAAATATTTCGACCACTGTTTTTCTGTGTTAACGCTTCAAAATTGACATACATAGAAGTTGGTCCCTCATTTAAGACTATCTCCGCTCAGTTTTTCTTATTTTTACTGTTCAATTTTTAAATATTGAGTAAATAGAGAACTGAAAGTGAAGACATAGAGGAGATTCAGTGTTTTTCGGCTCAGTCAGTTTTGGTTTTTCAATAGTGTGTGTTTTTGGGGTTTTTTTTTTTTAAAGTTATAAAATTTTGCAAAGAACGCAAGTGTGCATCATTCTCCCCTCAAGTTTTTTTTGTATTACTAAACATATTATTTTATTTTTATATAATTAAATCAATAAGCAATGAGAGGGGCTATCCGCCAGTTTCAACTTTTTTAAAATAATTGTTATTTTCATTGTGATATTACTGCTTTTGCAACATTTCGTCATTCTCCGTTTAGACATACTTCGTTGATTTTTGCAACACTTCACCACTCTCCGTTTAGTAAGAATTCACCTGGCCTCTTTTGTTGGTTTTGCTTACACTAATTATTTAAAAATAAAAATTAAAATTTAGTCGTTGAACACTTAAATTTTGAGAGTTGCCACCTGGTTATTTTTGAAAATCTAATTTAATTCTTTTCTTTTTGACTACATTGAAATTTTTGATTTCAGAACCGCTTAGATAAACTGTTCTGAAAATGCTTAAGCCAAATTTCAGTTCGATCAATTTTTAACGATTTATGCTATTATTTTTAAGTGTGCATTTATGATGGCGAATGATAAAAAAGTGAAGATTTAAAATACATTTTCGAAAGCAATCATCTGGAAACCATTAAAATTTATGTTAGATTTTTCCGAAGGTTATTTAAGCATTTTAAAACTAGAAATTTATATTTATTTTTTAGATATATTGTTTAAGCAAAATTTAAAAAAAAAATTCAGTAAATTTTTTTATTACTAGAACTGTGGTCAAAATTCGACCACAAATGTATTAAATAATTTTGGTACTTTTTGAACACTTTCGGTACTTTTTTGCTATTTGGTACAAAAAAGAAACTCATTTATCAATCTAGCATAATTCAAGCGAAATATGAACAAGACAAAAAACATGAATTAAGTGCTATGCTTTTTGTCTTTCTCTTTGTGCTTTATCATTTTTTCAAAAATAATGATATTTTTTCCAATCTGCCAGTAAATAAATAACTTCACATTGAGAAAACAATTTTATTCAAACTAATAGTTAAAGTTTCAGTTAAACGTTAACTGGACATTGTGAAACGGCCCTTGAAGTAAAAATATTAACATCATTTTAACTTTTTGCACATCTACACAAAAATACCTTTCTAATGGTGTACAATTTTAAGTCGTACTTCATTTCTAACATAGTAAAAAAAGATGGACAAGTTTTTGTCTTGCGTATTAATATATATATATAAGCTATTTTGGTATATGGAAGCTGTTTTTAAGTATCTGTATTAAATGGTTTAAATACCAAATTTGAACTTTAAACATGGCTTTGAACCCTCGGATTGGTACACTTTCAGTGAGTCACCCGTTTATCATTAAAAAAGGTAGGTACGTGATTTAGTAAAAATCAGTTCACTATATAAAAGGCACTTGAGACTATCTGAGAAGTCGTATGAGTTTTCTTAAGTTTTTCTATTTATTATTTTTATTTTCCAAACAACAATTAAAAATTTGAAAACTCATATGACTTCTCTTTTCAAATAGATTCAAATCTAATGCCAAAATAACACATTTAAGTTTTCTTCTGATAAATCAGAGTTGCCATATTTGACAACTCATAAAGAGTTTCCGTATGACTTCTCAGATAGTCTGAAGCGGCTTTTAGAATAAATACGAAGAAGTTTGCCTTCTTTGCACTAAACTCCCACTACTCGATTTATTTAGGTAAGGACGTATTGCCTCCAGTCTCATAATAGAAACTCATATTTCAAGATGTTTTTGAATAAGCATCTTTATTTATGTTTGAATGATTGTCAAGCTCGAAGGTTCAAAAATTAAAATCGAATCTCTGCAACAATCAATCAAGTCATAAGTATTAAATTACATTTATGCCGGAAGTTGACAAACACGCCGCTTCTTTATTCCAGAATTCTTTTGTTCATTCTTCTTTTTTTTCTCACTTGATATATGCGAAATAACCCATAATGGTTGAGCTTAATAATCCACTTGGGACACTGCTATATGACAACTAGAGAGAGAAAAAAAGGGTGCAACAGAACAAAAAAATAAAAGAGGAATTGTTTATCTGTCGAGACGACGACGACAACATCAAAAAACAAGGACAACACAAACTACAGGACATCAACCACAAAATGTACAATAAAAATGCTGACTTCCGGTGGCATTGCGCAAAATCATTCAATTTCCGTTTTGCAGCGATATGAGTTTGGCAGCAGCAGCAGCAGCAACACAAGGCGAGAATGTGATTTGTCCTTTTTTTGCGCCTCAGAAGCACAAAGATGATGCTGTTGTTGATGATGATAATGATATACGAAATATTGCATTATCGCATTTTGCTTGTGTGTGATGTGGAGTGAGTGAACGCTCATTTAATTTGAATAATTTTTATTATGAATTTATGATGATGACGACGATGATGAACCCAATCCAAATGGATTCCTCATGTAATCCTTATGTAAACTATGATGATGACGACGACGACAACGATGCAACAAAATTTATTAATTTCCCTCACCTCAGACGCACACGCTGTATGGTGGCTGCGGCGTATGACAAGTTTTTCTGGTTCGTAAATGATGGGAATTTTTCACCAAAATATTGCTGTCCGTGCTATTGTCGTCGTCGCATACCCACTAAATTTGCATAAATATTGCATTTTGCTGGGGTGGGTGCGTGTTCTGAACGACTCATCATTTTTATATTTTTTAATTAAATTTTATTGTTTATTACTTGCATGCTGCGCTGTGGCATAGAAGATCATTTGCTGCATTTACTTGTGTGACAAGGATTTTATTATTATTGTTTGCAAGGACTTTGGGAAAATTTTAATATTAAAAAATTTCTCCAAAATTATTTTAAGTTCTCTAATTGAGTCCGTTTTGCCTATGTGTGTAAGAGTAGAAATTTCAATTAAATTTATTCATTCGTTTTCTGCACGTGCATTTTCAGTTAAGGCAATATTGACATTTCAATACAACAACGCTGGAAAAAAAAAATCGAATTTGCATTTTTAAGCCTCCCAAATGACATGTCGTTAGATCGTTCGATCGATCTTTGTAACGCAATAAAATGAAAAGAAAAAAAGGAAAATTCTTTGAATTGAAATTGTACAACTCCCCAAAGTGTTATTTTGTTGCCAAACATGAAATTGAATTTTCAATTTTCCATGATCCCATACTCCATTCGATTCCACTCTATCGAACGAGCAACATTTTTCTGCCTCCTTTAGTAAATTCTCTATGTGATTTGCATATAAACTGTTGACATTGGCGCTGTAATTCCACATTTGCATTGCAACACTGACTGTGTTGTGCTGTCATTGTGTTTGTTAAAAATGAAATAAAAAAAAGAATACAATTTTCAAAATTGATTTCTAATCTAAATCACTCAATTTGAGTGAATAAAACGGAAACGGAAGTCAAAGCTGTACACGTATGCAAACAAGTAAATGAAAGCACACCAATAAAAAGGAGGAACGCACTACACACACAAACATTTCCAATCAAATTAAATCGAAAATGTTGAGAAAAGGTTACATTTTTTGTACACTGATAAAAATTATGGTTGAAAAGGGGTAAATCTTTAAACATAACAGCAGAGCATTTTATAGTCTCTACCTTTCGACCTTTAGATTGTGATCCTATCAGAATCGCAAATAATTTGTATTTTCTTAAATGCTTTTATTTCACCGCACAATTATTTGCTATTGTATTCATTATATTTGTTTTTAACTTTACTGGCCAAGTCAAGTACTTTTTACACATTCTTTACTATATTTTCAATCAAATTATACCTAAACTTTATTCTAAAACATGCATGCGCCTACATCTGTCAAAGAGTACTGGAAACTTCTCGACGATTTCAACAACATCTTTACGTATCTTCTCCAAATAGTTACTTTGTGTTCTACAAAACCCATCGTATTCTCTCAAGCATTTGTATATACTAGATTCGCCCAATGATCAAAATTTGACTAGAAAATATATTATAAAATGTTTGTACTTTTTGGATAGTTTTAGTATTTTTTTTGACTATTTGATACAAAATAGAAAAGCTCTGTTATCATCCATCCCTGGTACAATGACAAATGTGTAACGAAAAAAAAAAAAAAAAAACATCAAGTCTTTGTCAGTCAGCATTTTGGTTTCTCTTTGTGCTGTAACTTCTTTTGGATTGTATTTAATTTTACCTGGCTTTATGGCAAAATATTATAATAATTTTAACTTTGTGCACATTTACAGACAAATACCTTTCTAATGGTGTATAATTCAAAGTCGTGCTCTATTTCTAACATAGTAAAACAGGTAGGACAAATTTTTGTCTGGCGTATTAATATATAGTTTTCAATGTCTTGTCTCGTACTGTACTGCACAAGTTTAACGTTTGATTTCACCGTTCGTTCGCGTTGCTTGCTTTTAAAGGGAACCATGCCATTACAAAAGTGTTCCAATAGAAGGTGTGGTACTTTATTATCGACTAAAGTCTGCATTTTCGACCCTTTTCCGCCATATTTTGTATCCTTTTCATCGTGAAAGTATAGGTTTTTAGTTATAGATTGCTACACGAAAGAACAACGCATTGAAATCGTCGAATTTTGGATCATAAATTCCAAGTCAATTGCAAAAAATCAAAAATCGAAAATTCCAAAAAATCATGTTTTCGGACGAGGCTCATTTTCACCTCGGTGGCTATGTTAACAAGCAAAACTGCCATATGTCGGGCTTAGGAAATCCACAAGCGATCGTGGTGAAGCCAATGCATCCACCGCGAGTGAATTTTTGGTGCGGTATTTTTTTAGAAGATGAGGACGGAAACACCGAAAATGTCAATTCACAGCGGTAGCACACAATGTTGGAGGACTATTTTGTGCCAGAGGTTGGAGCTCGGGGTCTGCACGATATGTGGTTTCAACAGGACGGCGCCTTAATTTGGACTTTTTGCGTAGCAAATTCCCGAACCGTGTAATTTTTCGTCGCAATGATGTGAATTAGCCGCTCATATCATGCGATTTGACGCCATTGGACTTTTTTTTCTGTGGGGTTGCATAAAGGATAAAGTCTATGTGAACTATCCGAAGACGATTTCAGACTTGAAAACCAATATTACATCGGTGATTCTGGCCGTTCCGGAGGCCATACTGCAAAATGTCATCAAAAATATAGCCGAAAGAGTGAGATAAGTACATACGGAATAGTTGCGGTAAACATTTCCGCGAAATAATTTTCCACATATAATTCTATTGTGTGAACTTTGTAAAAATTCCGAACCGTTTGCTTTTTATTCAAAATCAAAGTTCCACGCGTCTTAATTCAACACCCTTTATCTCGTAAACTTTACAAGCTTATTTGAAGGTAGGTCCCAATCATGAATACCATACACAGGTCGAAATGTGGTCATTATCACACTCACAACCTTGTTAACGATTGAATATTTAATACATTTACGGTATTCCTTAAAACTTCTCAATGATATTGAACGATCGGTGAATGAAAGTTGAAAGTGCGTGCTGTAGACATCTCAACTTAGTCGTTATATCACATTTTACAAGAATATTTTGACATGAGAAAGCTATTTGGGTGCCACAATTTGCTCACAATCAATTATAAACGCGATACTGTTACTACTTCAAAAGAAAGTTCGGAATAATCCGAACGAGTTTTAGCGTAGATTCACTGTCGTGAACGAAACATGGATCCGTCACAAAACACCAAAGACCAAGCAATAATCAAGATAGTGGGTTTCTTCGGAAAAGCATACCACAAAAAGGGCAAATGTGGGTCTGTCGTCCAACAAGATAGTCACTATTTTTTGTCATTCACATCGTTTACCTTGAAAAGGGAAAAATAATCACCGCCGATAAATATGCATAGCATTTGGACAGATTCGATATTGATTTTTTTGCAGAAACGACCGCATTTGGCGAATAAAAATGTGTTGTTTCATTAAGACAATTTACTGTTGAACACGTTTGTGGTCAACGCATTAAATATATTCTCCGGATTAAGCCTTTTGTGACTCTTTACTGTTTCCAGACCTGAAAACATGGCTGGGCATTAAGAGCTTTGTGTCGAATGAAGAAGTCATTACTGAAAAACTTGTTGTTTGGAAAGAATAAAATAATTGAAAACACTCTGGACTAAATGTATCAAGTTAAAAGAAGACTATGTTGAGGAATACAAAACTTTTTTGCCCCGATGAAAATATATCGTACACACTAAAAAATTATAGTTTACTTTCCTAACTTTTGATTTTTATAGTACTGATTTCAAACTTTTTTGGAAAAAAACGGGATTTGATACCAAAAAAGTTTGAAATCAATACCAAAATAGTTTAAAATTAATACTTTTTTGGCACTGTTGTATATAAATACTTTTTGGTTTTAAAATTAAACTTAAATTTTTACTGTGTATTCAAAAAGTCTCGAACTTATCAAACAACGCTTATAGTATATAGAACTTAAAGTGAAGAATAATTTATTTTACTTTTAGGAAGTGCCGTTAAAGAAAATAACGTTTTTTGTCAAATGCAAAATTTTCTTTCAGTGCATGACATTTTATTCACATGCAAATTCAATTTCCTCATCAAAAATTGTAGAAAATCACACGTAGTTTCTCGCTTTTTTATTGGGCATTGATTGCTTTTAGATTGTATTTGTGCGAATGCTGATGGAATAGGTGGTGGGTAGGTGTGGGTGTTTTTGTGGGATGGGGAATCCACTTAAAAGGACGCAAGAATAATTGAGTGGGTGTTATTGTTGATTGTTGAGGGTGTAATGTGTTTTTTTTTTTTTTTGCTTTAAGTGACAGGGTTGTTGATTTGACAATTTCTTTTCAATTTCAATTTGATAATAAAAATCGTTTTATTTCTTTCACTTTGAGATTTTAAAATGAGATAAGTGGGAAAATTGTTTCATTTCATTAAAAATAATTTTCTCAGATTTATTTGCATATAATTTAATTATTTTCAATTAAAGTAAAGATTTCGAAGACTGCTTGTGCAATAAAGTATTTGCTAAAATTAATCTTTGACTTAATAAGAGGATTAATTTCTTAATTCGCTGCACCATCCCTGCTAATAAATGATTTCCAAGTCCTGTAGGAAATGTCGAAAAATGCCAAAAATGACACTCATCTTGACGAATGATCAACGACAAAATATCACTGCATGCGTTCGTCTGTCACGTGTCTATAAAATACTGTGATTGAAACCAGTGATAATGCCAGTGTAGCAAAATGTAGCGTATGTTGGCGAAAGGATATGCTACAAAAAAAAAAAAAAAAAAAATCACAATTTAATATTTTTGTGGATATGGTCATGCATATATATAAATCATAAGGTGATGATAATGGTGGTGCAACCAATAAAAGGCGATTATACTTTTGCTACACCAAAAGACTTCCAAATGCTATTAACATTTTTAAAAAATTTAAAATAATAACAACAACCTAACAAGGATTATAAAGTGTTAACATTACAGGATTATTGCTGATAATGGTTTTTTCAAATCATTTCAGGGGTTGTTTACAAAACCCTTTTATTTTTTTTTTCCAAAACGCTTTCAACACAGTAAAGAAACCAAAAAAGGACTCATAATTAATTGCATACAAAAATCATTACTAAAATCAAAATTATGTACAAACAATTGAAAAATCAAAGAAATAACACCAAAAACACTTCAGCTGCCTTCTAATCCACGCAGAGAAGCCGCTTCTTAAATCCCTTAAACACAACATTCTCCTCTCTTTGTTTGTCGATCCAAACCACTTGAAATGCAAGGATGTCAACAGCAGCTCAATATGAAAACATTTTGGCGGCATTTTTTGTAATCTTTGTCGGTCACATTATTGATAAATGAAACCTCGCGTATTAACATTTGAACAAATAACAATCAACAAACATTTTTGAAAAGGACATTAAGGAACACTTGTCTGAACATTGTCTATGACTTTGAGGATGACGACGATGAGCTCGTGTTTGAAATTTGTGAAATATCCTGCATTTATTAATGGGCTGACAAACAACAATCGGCATTTTGCGTTTTATTGACAAATATTAAATTCTTTCTCGGTTTAGTTTTGTTAATTACCAATGCAAATACATTAGTGTGCATTTCCCCTAATATTCCTAATAAGTGCTGCATACACCTTGGCAAATATTTGCAATGTGCTGCTGGAATAAGGGTGTGCTGTCTGCACAGATTAAGGATGATCAACTACCTACAGCTGTTAATTTTGAAATTTAAAGAAGTTGATCTTTGATTCAATCAATGTTGAGAGAAATGTTCTAACATCATGACTAAATTTCTCAAATTCAAACACGAAAAAATTAATTTTAAGCGCTTAAGTAAGCTCTGAAAAAATTTGCGACGAATAAAGATTTGTACGAAGTTTTATCGCTTTTAATTTTTCGCTGTTCTCAGCCGACTGTGACACCTTATATTACTTATGTAGCGGTTTCCTTTTTCTTGTAATGAACCCAGTCTCCAGTAACAATTCTAGCCAATACTCCATCAGAGGTCCAAAACCAAGAGAGAATACTTCACGCGCTGTTCGTTTTGAGGCTTCGTGAGCATTCGTAGCACCAATCTTGCGCTGAATTTATTCATGACAAAGTTTTAATGAAGATTTTAAACTAGTAAGGTTGTTTTCTTTGACCTGCCCAAACATTAAATACCCTACACTGCAGTATTTTGAAAATTTTTCTTGTTTGGGAAGTGCCACGACCTCATGTCCGTATTTACATTGCTATTCTACTCTCAGTTTCTGAGTGAAATTTAATTGGATTATATCAAAAAATGTTTACAGTAAAGCACTTTGTCCGATCTCGTCTTGTTTTTTCTCAGAGCTTACACTTACCGCCTTTATTATTTATGTGTACTATGGTTGCATTTTCGTGATAAATACTCTTAAAGTTTCATTTTAATTATGTTTTTGGTATGGGCGGTAGGCGTGTCCATTGACCGATTTCATTCATTTTCAATAAATCAAGCTAACTTTAAACGCAAAGGTAGTGTACCAAATTTCATCGAATTATCTTGCTTAGTTTTTGCGTGTAAAATATTTCCACATACAGCCAGACACACAGAAGGGCATGGCTAGATCGACTCAGGAGGTGCCGCTGATCAAGAATATATGTAATTTTAAATACCTGCCAGGCCTCCTTCGCTGCGTTACATTCGGAAGGACATGGTGAATATACTCTCAAAAATATCAACAAAAAAACATCCAACGAAAAACATCCAAAAATAAAAACATCAAAAAAAAAAACATCCAATGAAAAACATCAAAATATAAAACATACAAAAATAAGAGCATCCAAAAACGAAACATCAAAAAAAAAAAAAACATTCAAAAATAAAAACATCCAGAAAAAAACATCCAAAAAAATCATCTAAAAAAACATCAAAAAATAACATCATCCAAAAAAAAAACATCCAATGAAAAACATCAAAAACTAAAACATAAAAAAAATAACAACATCCCCAAATAAACCTCCAAAAAAAATATTCAATGAAAAATATCAAAAAATAAAGACATCCAAAAAACCTCCAAAAATTTTTCAACATTCATTTAATAGAAATTTTTTTTTATTGGAAGTTTTTATTTTTAGATGTTTCTTCTTGGTTGCTTTTGCTTAGGATATTTTTCATTGGATGTTTTTCTTTGGATATTTTTCATAATCACCTTCAATTTATTATCTATCTGGAAAACAGTATCAATGAAAAAAGTTTTGGTATCGTATCTTTTTACCCTTTGGATAGCTTTTTATCAAATTACTGCCAGTTTCTTCCTTGTATGTATGTATTCTCCTTTAACTCCAATAGGGCCAATATGAAATCTCTCCATTTGTCACGATCCCTTGCGATGACTTTAATCTCTTGCCACGACTTTCCCGATTCTTGGATTTCCTTTTCCAGCGACTTCTTCCCGTTGGTTTTGGGTCTACCACGTGCTCTACTACCTTGGCGACAAACTTCGCTGTGTGGTTTCCGCAAAGTGTGACCAATCCATCTCCATTTGCGCAGCTTGACCTCGATTGCTATAGCCTTCTGATTGCATTTTTGATGTAGCTCGGCATTTGATATAGTGCGAGGCCACCAAACCTTTAGTATACGCCTTAAGCATTTGTTGACGAATTCTTGCAGCTTGTTCGTTAGTTGTTCAGTAACAAGCCACGTTTCGCACCCATATAACAAAACCGATTTCACATTCGAATCAAAAATGCGCACTCTCGTTTTGGTGGATATAACGGATGAAGACCATATTTTGTTCAGTTAAGCAAACGCGCCTTTTGCTTTTGCTATTCTTGAGTTGATATCCTCTTTTGCTCCACCATCCATGGAGGTAATGCTGCCTAAATACGTGAAGCTTTCGACGTTTTCGATGTCATCACTACCAGCTCTAAACGTGATGTCATCCCTGTTTGCGTTTAACTTCATGCTTTTAGTCTTGGATACGTTGATTTTTAGGCCGGCCTTTTGTGATTCCAAGACAAGGTCTTCAATTTTGCTTTGCATATCCGAATGTTTGGACGATAAGTGGCAGATGTCGTCAGCGTAGTCGAGATCTTCCAGATGTTCGGTAAAGTTCCATTGGATACCCTTTTTGGCCTTATTAAAAGCTTTATCTAGGATATCATCAAGAACGATAAGGAAGAGTGATGGTGATAGTAAACACCCCTGCCGTACGCCTGAATTAGTGGTGAACAACCCATTGTGTAACACACTGCATTCATATTGTGCACGTACTAAGTTTATGACCTCTGCGGCTATACCTCTTCGTTGCAGTGAGACCCAAATGTTTTCTCGGGAGACACTGTCGAAGGCAGTGCTATAGTCTACGAAGACAAGTTGAAGTGCAGCACGCCACTCGCATGATTGTTTGACAATTATTCTGAGAGTGTTGATTTGATCCAAGCATGATCGGTTTCGCCGGAATCCTGCTTGCTGCTTTCGAATGGCCGAATCAAGTTTTTCGTTTACCCTGTTCAGAAGCACTTTCGTCAATACTTTTGATGGTACTGAGAGCAAGGTAATGCCTCTATAGTTTCGGCACTCGCTTAGGTCACCTTTTTTCGGCAATTTGACTAACATGCCATGTAGCTAATCTTCTGGCAAACGCTCTTCGCTCCAGATTTTGGTGGGCAAAGGATGCAGAATTTTAGCTGATGTTATGGGGCATGCCTTTAGTAATTCAGCTGTTATTTAATCAATACCGGCGGCCTGGTTGTTTTTCGTGCTTTGGATAGCTTTCACTATTTCATCAATTGTAGGCGGTGGTGTTTGTATTCGATTACTACTGCGAGTCACTGCGGCAGTTGTAGTTGGTGATTCTGATTGTGGGGATGTGGTAGACATGGGATTCAGTATACTTTTTCCATCTCTTTAGTTGTTCGTCAGCGGATGTTAAGAGATTTACATTTTTGTCTTTGATAGGGCGGCTCTTTTGGAGTTTTCTGCCAGATAATCTGCGAGTGATATCGTAAAGCTGCCTGAGATTTTGAGCATTTGCAGCGCTTTCGGTTTCGCTCGCGAGGTTGTTATACATTCTTCTTTTGTCTTGTCTGCACGATAGCCTGACTTTTTTACTGAGAGAGTTAAAGACCTTTTCGGCGACGTTCTTTTGCGCTCTAGTTTTAGCGTCGTCTCTCAGTTTTTTCGCGCTTCTTCTTTTTTCAACAAGACCCCACGTCATCCAGTGCTTCTTGTTTGAGGGGTCGAAACCTTCTTCCTTAGCAAAAATATATTATTTTTTGATTAAAAGATTATTAAAATTGTTACAGTTTATTTTGCGGTAAAGGGTTACATACGGTTATCATATAGAACATTTTTGGGTTGTTCTCTGGAATTAATCTTAGCGATGTGTTAAATTGCCTCAGCAGTATTCAGATTGTTTCTAAGTTGCTATGTGAACATTGAACCCAATTTCTGAAAATTGTGTTGAATTGAACACAGTTTTTGTTAAATTTCATACAGTTTTATTGAAAGTGCATTTAATGATTTGATATATATTCGTATTTTGGTAACTCCTTTCCTTATATTTTTTAAGAAACCTTAGAAAGAACATGAGCATTTGAAAACTTCCCTTAAACCATCAAAAGCATTTGTGCTTCCAAATCAATACCCAATCAAATAATTTATTTACACATCATTTACATTTAGTTATTGACTTTTTAATTAAATCTGCGAATATTTACTAGCTAATAAATTGATCAGTTGTGCAAATATATTGTAGTCATGAGAAAAGTATCGAATTACATAGTAATCAAATATTGAGTTTTGAATGGCAGCTGTCGTAATTGTTTAGCGTAAACGTTTAAGCAAAAGTGATAAGAACATCAAAATTTCTAAGATAGAGTACCTATACGGAAAACTTTCTTTATTCTGCTGCAGGTTCTGGTGAAGGTGTATTTCACTCCAAAAATTGTAAAATTGTAATGTTATTCTGAGAAAAATACTTCACTTAATACTACTAATAATAATTTTTGTTGGCAAAAATATGCATTGAGTAAAATCAGCTTCAAATCTGTAATCCACATAAAACTATATTAAGTTCACTGATAGCGCCCGAGCAAAACCGTTCCGGCCAACTTAAAAGATTTACCCATATTTCTTTATATATCGCTCAATCATATTCCAATCAAACAGCAACATCATTCAATATCCGTTTCAAAAGTTTTTAGCATAAAAAATCAATTCGAATTCCATAACTTTTCCACACACGTACATAAGTATGGTCGGTCGGTGTATGACAAGCAATTCGAAATTGTTGACAACAAAACTTTATCGTTGTCAACGCTACGGTTGTTGATGCCGTTGTCATCCATGTTGTTGGCATTTTGTATAACCAATCTATGTAAATTGTTAACGAAAATTGTCAACGAATTATTTGCTTCCAAACAGAAACCAAACGAACGAATGAAATAACCAACAACAAACCAATCACAAAGTTTTATGCATAAATGCGAAATTTCCGTTTAACATAGAAATTCTAAACAAAACCCCAAGTGGGGGGAGAAAAAAATATTCCACGGTATTGCATGTCACAGTAAAATGTTATTGACATCAGCAGCAGCAGCAGCAGCGGCGGTATCCAACAACATTGACAACATCATCAGCCACGCACAGCAACAACAACATATCACTGTGGTTTCATCAAATGCATATGCGATATTTATCTATTGATATTTTGTGCCTCACACGGCTCATGGGCTCATGGCTCATGAAAATTTATCGAAGTAGGAGTGAAAAAGTTAAACACGATAAAATTATCATGTTATGCCATAATAATAATAATCGGGAGTGGAGGGCGTAATGGATGGAATGGAAGCCATGCCAAACGGCAATAGCGGCAACAAGAGCGTAGCCAATATAACTTCATTGGTAAATGGAAGAATAAACAATAATCACAGTTGTCAATTTGACGCAATCATCACGAACTTCATGATTTCAATACATACACGAATATAGCACCATATTGTGCTTACATTTGGGGTATACAAAAAAAAAGCATCAGCATTCTCATTTGGAATTATTTGAGTTGTCGTCAAAAAGTTGAATATACTTCATATATCGTCAGGTTAAAACTACAACTAGACATCTACATTTTTCATGTTTTGAGAAAAACGCTTTTTAAGTTTTTTGAAATAAATTTTTTGTCTGGGATTTTTAGTTTTAACCCGACGATATAATATTATACACAGGGTGGGTGGATATCAAAAGAAAACTGAAAATTTTTAGATTCTTGGGACTATTCTGAACAACTTTTTCCTTCGCCATTTTTTGAAATTCTAAGATCAGAAACAGCACATCTTAGTTTATTAGAAATGAATCCATCCATAGAGATCTCCACTTACCAATGATTAAAACCGAATTCAAAGCAATTCTTAAATAGAGTACTTTGCAAATGTTTCACTATTTTCACGTTTAACCCTTGCAGAGCTATAAGCAAATGTGAGCTTATGCAATCATTTTAGCTAACCGTCTATTGGACGTGATTTTAATCATATGAATGTCACAGCTAGCTTTGAAATGTAAGTTTCACTTTCTTCAAGTGTACTTAGTTGTACACGAAATCCCGATTGAAATCTTTAGTCTGGTACTTCTTAAGCAACTTCTTATAGTTCAAGCTTCTTTCTTCATTTTATGAAACTGTCTTGGTATGTTAAGGCTTCAACTCTTTCAGCCCAGTTCCGTAATCCATGTGGTTTCAATTACTTTTTATTTAGAAGACTTTTTGATGATAATGGTGAGCCACACGTTGAAAAGTATTATAAGCTTTTTTGTGGAGGATTACATGTTCTGTAAATAACTTTGATTCGTATTTACGAGAAAGTAACTGTTTCGGAAATATTCGATAAAATCGAATTTTGCGACTTTTTGCAGTTTTTTAAGAATATTTCTTAAACGGTTACTTTTTCGTTAATGCAAATCAACATTATTTGTAGAGCCCGTAATTCTCCGCACATAAGATTAAAATACTTTTAATCGTGTGACTGACTCACCATTTTCATCAAAAAGCATCATTAATGAAAAGTAATTGAAACCACACGGATTACGGAACAAGCCTGTTTTTGTCAATTTGAACGACATAAAATATAGTTGGCTTAAATGTTTAAGAAACAAAGCTCTTTTAATTTGAATCGAAATTGTTGTATTGGAAACTCTTTAAGGATTGTTTTGTCATATGTTTTAAATTACTGAAAACTCCTTTATAAGCTAAAGAAAATAAATAAAAAATATAACTCAACTGCAAAAATGTAATAACTTTCTAAGGACAAAAATGTTTCAATAAAAATAAAATACAGTGTAAAAACTGCGTTAGAAAACCTTTAATATTTTTATTGTTATTGCAGAATTTTTTACAGTCTACAAGTTAACATAAAAAAAAAAATATTTTTACAAAAAATTTAAATACCAACCCCAATCTACCATATGAACAAAAGAAAAATAAAGGTGTTTCATTCGGCCTCGTGAAAAAACAAAATACTCTACACCGTATTTATATGAAATTTGGTTATATTTCCCCAGTATATAACTATTTCTTTTATGAACAGTACCACACACTCGTTTTGAACAGATTACAATCCTATGAATTTTCACGATGTTTTTACACGGAAAAAATAGTTTTATAATTTTTGTAGCGAAAATCGATCGAAGATTACTGAACTTTTTTTAATATACGTTAATTTTATATAAGTATTTATTAAAAACCGTCTAAAAATTTTGAAAAAATTTCAAATTTCTTCCTAAGCAATATTTCAATATAAGCATAGTAAAAATTATCAAACACGATAGTAAAAATTATTAAACAGGAAAACTTTTTTTTTTTTAATTTTTCATTTCTTTAAGCAGTTTATATTAAAAAAAAAACAATTAAAATTAAGAAAAAAACTTTAATTTAAAAAAAAAATAAAAAATAATTTTTTTTGCGTTTGGCGAGATTTGAACAGGGGGACATTTGTCGTGAGATAAATTATACACAGTCTGATAGATGCGCTTATCAGCCATCTATTCCACTGCTATCATTATAATGAAGCTGACGGAAGCACTTTTTGTTTTAAAATGGCCCTCTACCAAATTATCAAAAGTTCCCATACTGTTAAATAAAGTTTTATAGAAAAAATGTTTCTTTAATTTCTAAAACAGTTACCCTATAAGTCCAAAAGCCATGCAAGACTTCGTAAACGTACCGCTTTGGCGATACGAATGCGAACCATAAACATAAATGTTAGAATAAGAACAGTAGAAGTAAAAACGTAGTAATTTCTAAGTATTAGTACTACGTTTGGAGCTCGTAAAATAGTAACGTTTACGTAACATTCAAATGGTTTGCTTTTGCTTCGCTAAAATCGTATCACTTACGAACTCTTTTAAAATATAAAAATTTGCATTTTTAATTTGATAATAATTTATATAAAAATTTTATCATTTTGAACTACTTATTTCATTTATATTACACTAGATAACTATCAGATTTTTCAATATCCATTTCTTTCATACACTGGCACTACTACTCCTAAACTGTGTTTTGAGTATCCACCACTTTATTCGTCCAGTCAATGATAGTTGGTTATCAGCCAACGAGTGCACATTATGGGGACTATAAGTTGATTTTCTTATTTGCTAGTTCGATGGCAACAGAATTGTGGATGATGTTATTTCCAACCTGTATGCAGTATCTCCACGAGTAGTGATGGGCTTTAAGTTAGGAGTGTTGGTCTCGCCCAACATGACATGTCCAGTTTTCGCATTCGAGCCATCCCTCATATTTTTAACTACTGGACCAGAACCCGTGTAACTGATCAAACCGGGAAAAATACTACGAGTAGACAAATCAGTTTAGTGCATTTCAAGTAATTCCTTTGATGCCCAGGTTGATTTCAAAGCCACCAGCTTGATGACCTTCTCCTCCAAGAGTTGAATAATCTTACCGACAAATCCACGTTGAAAGCCATTGGACTTTAATCATGATGAAAGTACGCTTCTGGTTTGCTGCCATTGTAAACGAGAACTATGCGATGAACCAGAAATTATTAGTTAAAAATTCAAACAGAAAAATTTTGACAAATAAAATAAAATATTGTTTGTTTACACATTCAATGTATGCATCAGCTAGTGAAATCGCAGTTCGTAAGCGATTCGCTATCGGTACGCAGTTGGCGAACCGCAAATTTTTCTTAGGGGTACCGTGTTTTTACTGACCTGACTCACAAAAATACCTAAACCTGTCGTTTGCACGCATTTTACAGTCCGATTCTGACCGTCCTTTGGAAAAGGTTCCTTATCTTCACTCAAAAAATTTAGCAGTACAGCTTAAAATAAGAGATAGGGTCAATTTTCCCGGTTTTCACTTTAAGGTGGAATTCAGTGCTTAGACCAATCTCTACGAAAATTGATAATTGACAAACTTTGAACTTCGATATCTACAAACTTGAGTTTTTAATTTTACGATTTCAAAATGCCATAACTCAGTCTTTTTTTCGAATTTTCCAGTGATCAAGGTGTCATATTATTTAAAATTGTAGTTTTTTTAGAAAATGAAAAAACCGTTTTTTTACTTTGGACGGTCACATATATTTTTGATTTCCGTGTAGGTAGTGTACGTGTATGACATTTTCAATAAAATATTATTCTTCGTTATAATAAATGTTAATTTTTTTACCATTCTCCCATCTATGGGTTACAAACTGCAGAAGAAAGTGAATACACCTTTTATGTAGGGTGACGAAAAGAAAAAGGCAAAGTCCTTGCTGTGGGTGGCAGCAATAAAATGCTAAACGCTGCCAAGTTGCCTTAACACAGCGATTTACATTAATTTGCAATTATTCATGCTGTGCTTTATTGGCTGCGTTACTCGAGATTTATGACATTTTTCATGACTAATAATAAAATAATAAAATAATAAAAAATGAAAAAATCACTGCAAGGAAATTTATAAAAGTGAGAAAATTTTATTACGTATGCAAATAACAATGGTGATGGAAATGGAAATGGCTGCTGCTGCTGCTGTCGAAAGGGATCCTGAAGTCTAAATTTGAATTTTATTACAAGATGGCATAATATGCAAAGAAAAAAAAAAAAAAAAATACGTCAGAAATCTTTGTTATTTGAAAAATTTGAATTTCAAATTTAAAATCATGAAAAATGGTGAAAATTTTAACACATTTTATTAAATAGAATCCATCATCCGTTTATGTTAATAATTTGAACGTACTGCGATCATGCAAAATATTTATCACCAACAAAGTATCACAGGGACATAATACCGGCCGGATTATGTGAAAATTTGCATAAACGTCAAAATTGAAAATATCACACAACTTGTCAAGTGGCAACGAGGTATCCCGCTTGTTGGAAACCAGAATTGTGACATTTTTCAAATCATCAACATAAACAAAATAAAAAACATCATCGATAGCAACAGCAACAGCATTTTTGCATGCACGGTCATATAGCTGTAGCTTAAAATGCCATTTCCTTCTCAAAAATGTTTCTTTCTTTTTGCTTTTTGCGTCGTCATGTCGTCATACAGAAATCGGATCGCGCATGTTCGCAGCCGCGCGTATTCAAATGCGATGATGTGTCGCAAAAAAACAGTTTCATGTTTGACATGTCAAAGAAAACTGACAAGCGCTTGAAATGTCAATTTTAGTTGCATCTTATTCTGTTTCTCTCTCTGCGCAATGGCATCTTCTTTTTTTGTCTTTCGTTTTAAGCACGATCGTTGTCAAAAGTTGTGAATTGACAATTTTATTTAAATTTCATCATCCTCATCATCGTCATCGTCATCATCATCAAGTCACCAACCACGTCAAATGCAAATGGCGCACGCATCTGCATATGAACGTAACTGAATTTATTGAGTCCTGTCGATGCGTGAGATTATTTAAGTGGGTTTTCTCATATGACAGCACAGCATATCCTTGATAATTCTTAAGAAAGTCAGAGACAATCAGACTGCAAGAGACATGCAGCAGCTGCTTAGAATTATTGTGCAAAAATTTATGAAAGTATGCAAATTTTTCATTATGATGACATGTTATGCAAAGAAATGGCCATTTCGGACATGTCGGACAGTGATAAAGTTAACAATTTGCATTGTGTCTTCAAGATAATGGAATTTGATGTTGCTGTCATGTTTGACATGTCAATTTGTGAAGTTATACAATTGTGGTTTCAATTAGCATTACTTGTTCATTTCATGCTAATTTAATATACGCATATTTTTGAATTTACTTTAATCCAGAAGTCATATAAAGAGCGGCTAAGTTCCTTACGACCGAATGTTCATTAAAAACGACTTTGTAGAAATTTTCCATACAAAAATAGTTTTTGGCACATTTTGCGCGATCTATTGGCCAATTTCCATAAAGCTGTTGACAAAATTCGTTTACCTGAGATGCTCTTTCGGTATGAATAATAAACTAGTAAGGGTATCATCTTTGGCCTGACAAAATAATGCATAGCCTACACTGTATTATATTGAAAACTTTGCTTGTATGGGAAGTAGCTCGCCCTCTTCGAATTTTCTTAGGTTTATTCAGATCTTGCATTAACTATTCCAAGTATTTGTGCGAATTTGGTTTGATTACCTCAAATAACGCTTGCACTACAATATGACGTAAATTTTGCTTGTATGGGATATATCTACGGTGACCAACCGTCCTGTATTTCCAGGGACAGTTCTGTATTTATTTGAGAAATACGGGATATACAAATGTTCTGTATTTTATTTTGTGTCCCCTTTTTGTCCTGTATTTGCACAGTTCATTTATTAATATGTATTATATATGAATAAAAACCATAATTGTGTAGCTAATTCATCACAATATGAATTTGCATATTTTCATATTTTTATCAATAGCTTAGAAACCTCTTGAAAATATGCAAACTTATGGAATCATTTCATAAACGGCTATTTGACAATTAACAACTGAAATATCAAAATCTTCAGTATACGTATAATTTTTTTTTGGCTTGTAAAAATTGTTGAGTTTAGCTTGTGTGTGCCAGGATCAAATGCTTCCACGGAAAGAATTTTTTCCATTATGAATATAACGTAGGTATACACAGCTTCGAGCAGCACCATGCGCAGGACTTGCTCTGGAAGAGGTTTTTCATATAGATCCATAGTATTACATTTTATTCAATTCATATATAATTTATATGGGAAGAAGATCTTCCTTGGGGGGAGTTTAGCCTCCAAAACCCTCTACGTGTGACGCTTAAAACTATTTTGATAATAAAATGTAACTATCATTTAAACTGTATCGAGCTTAAAGAATTTTTCGCCGGTGCTTAAGAAGAAAATCTTCCAACCGAAAGTTGCGGCGAAGAAAATCTTTTTTTTTAAATTGCGGCGAAAAAAATCTTTTTTGTAATATGCGGACAAGAAAATCACTTTTTATAAAATGCGGCGAAGAAAATCACTTTTTACAAAATGCGGCGAAAAAAATCACTTTTTACAAAATGCGGCGAAGAAAATCTCTTTAATTAGTGAGCACTTTTTCGACGAGTTACGAAAATAAACATTTTTAAAAAAGAGATTTTCTTCGCCGCATTTTGTGATAAGTTATTTTCTTCTCCGCATTTTGTAAAAAGTGATTTTCTTGTTCGCATTCGCACAAAAAAGGTATTTTTCGCCGCAGTTTGAAAAAAAAGATTTTCTTGTCCGCATTTAAAGAAGAGATAGTCTTCGTAAGCACCGGCGATTTGAGGTCACACAGAGACACATTTTAAAAATAATTTCTTTTGCCAAAAAATACTACGAGTCGTTTTCACAATATCTGGGTAAAATTCAACTTGCGGATTGATATAAATTTTATATAAAATTTAATATCAAAGTACCAGTTAAGGTTAAAGCCAATTTATATGCAATGCAAGTAAAAAAATTAAATGTTTTTATTAACGAGCAATAAATAAAGTTTAAATTTTTACATTAACGAAGAAAATTGTACCGTTGAGGTCATCGTACGTAGGTATACTTTTGCGCTTTGAAGGAGATTACATTTATACATAGGTGAAAATCTTTTGTTTTTGCTCATCAGTCATTGTTTGCCTCAATGTTTATGTATCCCCGATTTTTCGCGGACTGTCCCCGATTTTTCGCCGATTGTCACCGTTTTTTATCGCTCACACAGACATGGTCACCGTAGATATATCAGGCCCTTGCTTATGCTCCGAGCTAGCACTTTATGTTCTGAGTGCCTGAGGAAGTGTCATGCTGTGTTGTCCGAGTTCACCTAGTTTTTATTCAGAGCTTGTATTTAATGTTTTCAGTAACTATTTGAGTAAAATTTGGTTACTTTGTATTACCCCTGCGGGTAAGGGGTCAGACTATGCCCAAGGTAAGCATGCCTGTCGTAGGAGGCGACTAAAAGCAGGTGACCAGCCACGGTGTCGAAGGGCGTAGCGTTGGACAGCGTTGCGCCTTGAATAGAAAACTCACAATGCCCGTAACTGGCACTGACAAGGTGAGTAGATGGCGCCATAAAATAAGCATCTTGTCAAAATTCTGAAGCATCTGACCTAGAGTGGGCGGCTCCCAGTTAATTTGATCACTATATTTGCAGCGCTTGCCGAAACCTGCCCTAAGCTTATAACTTACTGCATGGCACGTTGCCGAGAAGATTTTACTAATGAAGCATGGATCGAAACACGATGGAAAATATCTCTCCAAGTGGTACCCACCAGAATGTGGTTAATCCACCTGCATCGGCAGCATACACGTCGGATTTGGAGGTGCAAGAAACATGCATAATTAGGAATGATTCTCTTATAATCGGAACCAATATGGTTCGTCAAAATTTTAAAATCCTTTCGATGAAAACTCGAACACGCATTGGGTCTTGGAATGTCCAAAGTCTTAATGACACAGGCAAAATATATCAAGCCGAAAGAGAATTCCACAAATTTAACCTTGAAACATTAGGATTAAGCGAGTTTAGACGGAATGGTGCAAGTGAATATGTACTACCTGACGGTGAAAAGTTTCTATACTCCAGCTTATTACGTAAAAATGCAGTAAGAGCAGTGATGGAATGTAAGCCTGTAAAAAAAAGGCTCATTTGGTGCAGATTTCGAACCCCCGCTAGAAATATTACCATCTTCCAAGCATACGCGCCCACCGAGTTGGCAGAGAAAGAAACCAAGGAGGCTCAAAAAACCTTAACCTTGAGCATGTGATTGGAAAAAATGGTTCAGGTACGAGAAACCACAATGAAGAGCTTCTCATTGTCGCCTGCAATACAGCCGGTCGTGTTGTCGGAGGTACACATACAAAACATGCCATAAAGCTACTTGGGTGTCTCCAAACAACATCACTGAAAACCAAATCGACCACTTCTGCATTAGCAGAAAATGGAGAGGGAGTCTTCTGGACGTACGAGTAAAGAGGGCCGCTGACATAGGCTCCAATCACTTTCTCCTCGCCGCGGTCATTCGACTAAAACTTGCCGCTATTAAACGTCCCAGTGAACAATCTGTTTCAAAAAAAAAATAAAAAAAAATATGAGGTGCTTAAGCTAAAGAATGACTTGACCCGCAGGTCCTTCGTTGAAGATCTAAAGACAGCCTCGATCGATTGTGATGGAAGCATTGAAACATCATGGAGTGCCATTAAGGCTGCTTTCTTAAGCTCCAGCAAAAAAAATACTTGGGTTCCGATCCTCGAATAAGAAATACTGGATGAGCAAGGAAACGTGGTGTCTTGTTGAAAAAAGAAGAAGCGCAAAAAAACTGAAAGATGACGCTAAAACTAGAGCGCAAAAGAATGAAGCCGAAAAGGTCTTTAACTCTCTCAATAAAGAAGTGAGGCGTTCGTGCAGACAAGACAAAAGAGAATGTATAACTACCTCGCGAGCGAAGCCAAAAACGCTGCTAATGCTCAAAATCTCAGGCAGCTTTTCGATATAATCTGCAGAATATCTGGCAGTAAACACCAACAGAATCGTCCTGCCAAAGACAAAAACGGAAATCTCTTACCATCCGCGGAAGACCAATTAAGGAGGTGGAAAAAGTATTTCTGTGACATACTGAATCCCACATGTACCACATTCACGCAACCAGAATCACCAAATACAACTGCCGCAGTGAATCGCAATAGTAGTCGAATGCAAACACAACCGCGTACAATCGATGAAATAGTGAAAGCTATCCAAAGCATGTAAAAACAACAAGGCCGTCGGTATAGATCAAATAACAGCTGAACTGCCAAAGGCATGCCCCAATACATCAGAATCTGAAACGAAGAGCGTTTGCAGGAAGATTGGCTACATGGCATGCTAGTCAAATTGCCGAAAAAAGGTGACCTAAGCGAGTGCCGAAATTATAGAGGAATAACTCTGCTCTCAGTACCACCAAAAGTACTGACAAAAGTATTTCTAAGCATGGTAAGCAAAAAACTTGATTCGGCCAATCGAAGGCAACAAGCAGGATTCCGGCCAAAACAGTCATGCGTGGATCAATCAACACCTTAAGAATAATTGTCGAACAATCATGTGAGTGGCGTGCTGCGTCTAAACTTGTCTTCGTAGACTACAGCACTGCGTTCGACAGTGTCTCCCGAGAAAACATCTGAGTTTCGCTGCAGCAAAGAGGTATTGCCGCAATGGGCATAAACTTAGTACGTGCACAGTATGAAGTCTTCAAATGCAGTGTGTTACACAACTGGTTGTTGTCACCGTCATTCACCACTAATTCAGGCGTCCGGCAAGGCTGCTTACTATCACCATATCCCTTTCTTATCGTTTTTGACGATATCCTAGATAAAACTCTTAATTAGGCCAAAAGGGATATGTAATTGAAATTATTACTAAAATTAATAAGCTTGCAAAACGAAAGTGCTTTGCAAGATAAGTATAATATTAATTAGTTACAATAGCAGGGCGATGCATATTAACGGAAAAATAAAAGAATTGGAGCTTTTACATTTGCTGTTATTTTTTCTTGCTATGATTCTCAACAAATCTATGCTAAAGGTTAAATATAACATGCTTGCCTGATGATTTAGCTCCTTATAGTTAGAAAGAGTTAAGTTTAATAAAACATTGATTTTGTTGGTCTCATTCCAAGAAAATGTTTATATATCTTTTTCAGCCTCAATACAACTCAACAAAATTGCCTGGTGAATTTTTTCTCTACTTAGCACTCTCATATTTAGTGCCTTTCATCCTTGCATTGTGCAATTAACTGCCGCAGGGCTTAATGCAACCAAACAAAATTGCATAAGTACTTATTGCCGCGTGCCCAAGAATTTCCCAGATTTTTATTGCAAAAGTAAAACAAATAAAAAAAAAATCAGCAATCAACTGCAGGGTTATAACCAAACAAAAAAGGATCAACTACAAGCAATTACTAAAAATCCTTTTCTTTTTTTTCGTACATCTACGGCACCAACAAGGATTAGGAACTGACTGGCTGTGCTTTGATTTCGAAAAACATATTCTAATCCGATTAGCATTGTTTCGACTGTTGACTTTCACATGGTAAAAAGGACGAGCATTTTCGTGCATGTCCTTTCGGGCGTTCAATATGTGATTGTTTGTTTATTTTTTTTTATTCTGCACAACACGGACATGAGTGTTTTGCAGTTGACGTCGATGCTGATGATGATTATTTGAATGTTTTATTTCTTTGTTTACTGATTTGTTTTTTTTTTTTTTTTGTTTCACTGTCTCTGTGATATTTGATGCTGAAATTATGTTATTAGCGCATTAGTGTTAGCATGTTGTTGTTGTTGCTGTTGCTTTTGTTGGTTGCCAAGATACCAACCAACAACATATTGTCAGAAGAAGACTGTGAGAAAGGCAAACAAAATGCGCTGCGCTCGTTGACGGTTGCTTCCGATCGATGTTGCTGATGGCTGATTATGATGATTACGCTGGATGGGCGTATTTACAAGAAGCTAATAACTGGGTGGCGCATATGCTTTATTAATTTATGTTGTAATGCAACTTGATTTATTTTAATTTGCATAATTTTTTTTTTTTTTAATTTCAGTATTTTTTTTTTTCTGTTCATTTTGATTTATGTCCTCAGGGCAGTGTGCGTAGTTTTATTGCCGCTTCTTGGCTGGCTGTGAATGAATATTGATAAGTCCTAATTATTCCAATTCTCATTTAAGTCTAAAGTGTGAATTGAACACCGGAGACTTTGTGTTCTACACGTAAGAAAATGAGCGTCATAATTTTTACTAAGCTCGAGTAGTATAAAAATTTAAGTAATTAAGACTAAATTTGAAACATACTACATATAAAATAAATAGTACGCATAAACTATTTAATGAGTTTGTAAAGTAATATTTACAAGTAAAATAAAGTGAAATAATAAAGTAATATTTACTCTAAATTGCCTGCATTTTCCTATACTTAGAGTAAAATATGCTTTCCGCCAGAAAATGGTAATACCATTTTTATTTAAATCTAGTAAAAATATTTATGTTTTTGAACCGACATTTGCTTAAAGCCGCTTTATACTATCCCACAAAGTATTACAACATGTCAGAAAAAAAGTGTGATGGAATTTCATTATAGTGTCAATTTTGTATTAATGTGAGGAGGAATGTCAAATTTCATGTTAAGACTGTCAAAAAAATCAAAACGCTTTTTCATTAGATTGTTTTTCTCTAGTTTAAACTATCACACATTGCTTGCAACATGTCAATTTGGACATGTCTTTATACTTTGTGGGATAGTGTAAAGCGGCCTTTAATAAACAAATTTTATACCTCTTCATAACATAAGTCAATGCTGTAGAGGTCTAACAAGATTCCAATTGTAAGTAAAAAATACGCAATTTGTTTACATCTACTTAATACACGTACTCCGGTTTGAATCCCAGTGCGATCAGTTCGTTTTTTTTTTTTTTTGTTTGATTTGTTGTTTGATCTTTACAGTAGCATAAGCATTAGAAAAATATTTAACCATTTTTACTTTATAATTCAAGTAAAAATATTTATGTTTGCACAGATATTTGCTTGATATATAAAGTTTACACCTCTTCATCATATATGTAAGTCAGTGGTGTAAAGGTTTAACTATCTATCACACGGACGGATCCCAGTTCGGGTCCTAGTGCGGTCTGCTCGTATTTTTGTTTTGGTTGAACTTTACAGTAAAGAAAATATCTCTTGAAATTTTTTCAAAAAAAAATTACTATACTTGAAGATTATTTAAAAATTCTGAATTTACTAAAACAGATAAAATTTATTTTATTGTCGAGTTGTCACTATATTGACTTGAAATTCTAGTTTACTAGAAATAAAGTAGTACGAACTGTTCCTTTTTTCTCCTTGTAACCATATATGTATAGTGAAAAGCACAACAACAGACCTATGCTCTTGCTCCATGTTTTGGTTTAATCTTGGTCATTGTCTTGATTTGGGCTTCGATCTAAGTAAGTCTTTGTTTAAATAATTTTTAACTTGGTCTTGGTTTTGATATTAGTTTTGAACTACCTAGTTCTTGGCTTTGATCTTGGTTTTGATATTAGTTTGGATCTTGGTTTTGGGTTTGGTCTTGATAATAGTTTTGGTCTTGGGACTAGTCTTGTTTTTCATATTTGTATTGAAATTGGTTTTTGTCTTGGGCTTGGTCTTGGTCTTCGTCTTGGGCTTGGTCTTGGTCTTAGTGTTAGTCTTGGATTTTTTTTTGATCTTTGTTATGGTCTTGGCCTTAGCCTTAGTTTTGATATCAGTTTTAAACTTATGCTTGGCTATGGGTTTTGATTTTGGCCTCAGTTTTGATCTTTGTCCTGGTTTTGGTCTTGATCTTGGTGTTGGGTGTTTATCATGGTCTTGATCTTGGTACTACTATTAAGTACATATGACCAAACTAAGAAAGCATTCTTGGCACTGATTATCACAAATTTTTACAAAGATCAAGACAATTTTGCTGAGGTCTGAAGCGTCTTGGTCTCGAAAAATGATTTTTTTCATCTCTAGCTCCATATTTGAATCTTTTACCAGTCTCAAACTTAATGTTCTCACTAATGGTCAATTCATTCGCTTACCGAAGGAAAGCTGCCCAATTATGTCAACTTAACATGCAAATATCTGATCCAAAGCGATTTACCTTCCCACCATCATCTTCATTATTACCGCATTAAATTGAAAATCGAACTAAAAGTGTCAATTAGCAAAACGCCAAACGTGTTCACACGGCGGCACAAATTTAAATTGCACAAATAAACCAAATTCAATAAATTTTCATGGAAAACAAATGAAACGTACGGCTGCTAGCTACGGTTGTTTGCAAATTCGCAACTTACCTTGCTGGGCAATGAATGAATACAAATGCCAAGCAACACCCTAACTGCCGCCAATGATGCAGTGCAACATGCAACGTACTCACTACACACATGCTGCTCCCTGCTCCAGTAAAAAGCGCAACATTTGAGGATGCAGCATTTAAACCAACAAAGACATTTCAGCATGCGAATCAGTGAATATGCGCTGACGGTCGCACACTGTCTCTGTGAACATCTGAATGTTGGACTATCTGTCCGTCTGTCGCTCTGTCCCCGCTTTAGTCTGTCGCATGAAATGACATTGTTGAATTAATTTGTTTATAAGTCCATTTCGATGTCAGTCAGAAATTTCCACGAAATAAAGTATCTACACTTAAGATGCAACTGCTGCTCCTGCTGCTGCGCGCAACTACACCAACAACCTTACCAAATAAAGTTTCCACATTGCAATTCTTGACAATGAGCAAAAGTTTCATTGCACTGTCATGCAGCAGCAGCAACAGCACCACCACCACCAGGAGCAGCAATAGCATCAAACACGCCCCATTGCTGCTGCAAGCAGCCATGAACAACATTTTTCTTGTAGTTTTCAAGTTTTCTTCTAAAGAGTCCAATTGAGACATCAATGTTGTTGGGCAGACAGTGTTTGGTGGTGGATGAAGTAAGCCGCGGCGTGTACATGCAGTAGCTCAGAAATCAAGTTGAGAAAACTTTTTGAATTCAATACAAAAAGGAAGCAGACTCACTTGATTTTTCAGCGAGGCAACATTGTATGAAACTAACAATAAGTGCTTGCCGGATGTGGGCAAATAGTTTTCAATTGTTCTCTGGATTTCGATTAGTTTAGAAAACTGTATTGTTGTTTTTGAAAACGTTTAAGAAATCGCCCAATGACATGAAACAAAACAGCATTACAGCTGCCATGTGCCTCTTCAGCTTTCTACTCTACGAATTAAGAGTTTTCTTATCTCAATAGATCTGACGAAATCGGACCTGACGGATTCTCCTGAGACCTTCTTTCGTCGGAGAGGACTTAAAAGATTCGGCAAACACTTGCGATTTTATTTGGAAACGGACAATGGAGCTGTTAAGTGCAGACACTAGGTTCAGCGTTTGGCTGAGAGGTGTTCAATTCCGTTTTCAATTTAAAAAAATTTTATTATTTTGCTATGAAATTATAACATAAAGTGTTAAAAAGTCATTCTCCGTCCTATCCCTAACCGCTTCTTAGTGCACTTAATTTGCTTGTTTCGCATCCAAAAAAAAAAAAAAAAACTTATACGACATTGTTTGTTTTTCTGTTTTAACTCTTGGAAAAACTTTTTATATAGAATTGACAACCATGGAAGTTGGTCCTTCAATATCTCCATCTTCAATATCTATCTCCATTCAGTTTTTCTTATTCTAACTATAAATTTTTTAAATATTGAGTAAATAGAGAACTGAAAGTGAAAGGAAGAGGACGTTTTTGGTTTTTTTTTTAAAGTTTGAAAATTTTGTAAAGAATTCAAGTGTGCATCATTCTCCACGGAAGTTTTTTTTTATATATTACAGAACATATTATTTTATCTTTATTTAAATAAAACAAAAAACAATAACAGGGACTTTAGACCAGTTTCAACTTAAAAAAAATGATATTTTCATTGTGATATTACTGTTTTTGCATCATTTCATCATTCTCCGTCGTTTTTTGCGAAATTTTATCACTCTCCGTTTAGTAACCCTCTACCTGGTTTTTTTGTTGTTGTTAGTTTTGCTTAGCTATTTATTTAAAAAATAAAAGTTTAATCTTAAAACACTTAAATAAAGTTTTTGAAAATCCAACATTTTTAGGGCTGCCACCTGGTTTTTTTCGAAAATCTTATATAATTCTTCCTTTTTTTGACTAAATTGAAAATTTTGGTTTCAGAGTAAACTTCAGATAAACTTTTTTTAAATTTTATAAACTTTCGGTGTTGCCACCCGGTTTTTTTTTTGTTACTTTTGCAAAAACCAACTTTTTTAAGGAATAAAAATTTAAATTTAAATAAACTTTTCAAAAACCCTACATAAATTTTTAGGGCTGCCACCAGGGTATTTTCGAAAATCTAATGCTATTCTTACTTCTTTTGAATATATTGAAATTTTTGTTTTTAGAACCGCTCGGATAAACTTTTTGAATTCGTACAAAAACTTTCAGGGTTGCCACCCGCTTTTTTTTTTTTTGTTAGTTTTGCTTAAAGCGAATTTCGGTTCGATGAGTTCTGAACGATTTAAGCGTCGATCAATTTTTAACGATTTAAACTATTTTTTCTTAGTGTGTAATTTGAATGACGAACATAAAGAAAAGGAATATTTAAAATAAATTTTCGAGAGCAACCATCTGGCAACCCTTAAAATTTATGTTTTATTTTTCTAAAGTTTATTTAAGCGTTTAGGGACTAAAGTTTTATTTTAATTTTTTATGCAGTAGACCCCGCTTAATTGACTTCCCCGGATAATTGAACTAAAAAAGCCTAGTGAAACTATCCTCATTTGAAAAGGCACCCAAATCCCCTGATAATTGATCCCCGCTTAATTGGTTTCCCCGGTTAATTGATAAGAAGAAAATGGTTTCCAAATGAAAAATACATGTAAAATACCCCTTTTAAAAGATCAGCAATATTAAAAGTAACAAAAATTTTAATAATGGAAAAATCTGAACTGCTCAATAAAGATTTTAATCCTATTCCGAACTGGCTATGGCAAAGGCAAAACTGTTAATATGCCTTCTTTCGTAAATTCCATGGAGAGAAATCTTCAGAAAACGCAAAAGGTGCAAATGATTTCAATAACATAATTCTTCCCAGATTGTTAAGGGGTTTTGATCAAGCTTTAATTTTGAACGCCGACGAAAGTGGATTGTGCGTTACGTACTATGTACAGAAGAGGATATGGTCTTAGAGGTTTTAAATAGTCAAAATCACGTCTGTTACATTTTTTATTTCTAATGCCTCTGGAAATTATAAAAATGTTTAAAAATTTGACCCTAAATAACTTTTTATCACACAATTACAAAATTGTCCCAACATTTTTCTATAGAAGTAACTGTTAGCGAGATATTTGCAAAAAAACTGATTTTCTCAAACTTTTCAGGCCGGTCATGTGCCTAGGCATCCAATTCAGCAGGGTAGACTGATGGACTCGTAGTTAACATATCCTAAGCTACCGATTTCCATATACATTTCCATTACACCTAGTTTTTCCAAACTAACACGCTCAGTTCTAATTCTACTACGCACATACCAGAATTTTGTACTCATTTTCTTTATTTTAATTTAAGGTGAATTAAAGCTCCCTTTCTGTGCCTAATGCACTTTTAATGTACAATATACATAAGTACATATTTTGGTATTCATTATCTCCTTATGGAGCTTTAACTTAAAGAAATTCTTAATGCTTTGAACACATGAAAAATAATGAAATTAAAACTAAAATCGCCAAGTGCCAATTTTTTCTATGCTTAATTGACTCACTCGATCAATTATCCGGTATTCTTTTAATTGATTAATCGGATCAATTAAGCGGGTCCCGCTTAATTGAATCCCCGGTTAATTGAACCGAAAAGTTTGCATTTTTCATCAAGTCAATTAAGCGGGGTCTACTGTATATGAATATTGTTTAAGCGAAACTTAAAAAAAGTGTGGCAACCCTGAAGCTTATGTTAATTTTTTTTAAAAATGTTCCGGAGGTTCAGTTCATCATATTCTATACCTTCAAGTTATAAAAAAATAAAAAATAAAAATAGGGCTAGTTTGTATGGACATTTTTAAAAATTAACTTTTTATACCCTGCGGTGATTTTTTATATGAGGTTTGATGAAAAAGTAAGTGAGCCAAAACTTGGAGGGGGTGGGGTGGGTCTAACCCTTGCCGGATTTGAGTCAAAGTTCGAATTTCGGGGGTAAAATTTTGAAAAAAGCTTCTAACTGCAAACCAGTTATACTTACAGGCATAGAATGTATCACCAACCCCCATTATATTTTCTACCCCAACATTTTCACCAAACATACTTACCCCCTATCTCTACCCCCATTATTTTTTCCACCCCATCATTTTCACGAAACATACTTACCCCCTATCTCCACCCCCTATGGGTGCTCCCATACAAAAATACTCATATTTATGTTAATTAATAAACATTTTTTCTCTCATCAACCCTGCCCCCATAGTGCTACTTAAGAAGGTAAAATGTATGACTGACCACTATTAGTTTTACCACCTCGATAATTTTACAAAATATACTTGCCCTCTATCTCCGCCCTCTAGGGGTGCTCTCATACAAAAGCGGTCCGGGGTGCGACTTTATACTGGTGTACTAATATTGCTTCTGTTACAAAAATTAATTGCCACAGTTACAGTGGTTTTGAATTCAAAAAAAAAAAAAAAAACGCGTATCACGTATGACGGAAATGAGCAGTTACTGGGTGTGCCGATCGTACCATCCGGTAAAGGTAAAGGACGGAGATAGAGGGCAAGTTTGTTTAGTAAAATTGTCGGGCTGGAAAAATTAATGAGGGTCGGTCATACATTTTACCTTCCTAAGTAGCAATATGGGGGCAGTAGGGGTGATGAGAGCAAAAATGTTTATTAATTAACATAAACTAGAATCGCCCAATGGTCAAAATTTGACCACAAATGTATAAAATAAGTTTGGTACTTTTTGGATAGTTTCAGTACTTTTTGTGCTATTTGATACAAAACAGAAAAGCTCATTTATTATCCCTAATACAATGACAAATGTGAAACGAAAAGAAAACAAAAAACATGAAATCGGTATCAGTCAGCTTTTTGTCTTTCTCTCTGTGCTGTATCCTCTTGTGACCGCGTATTTTGACGCATTTAATTTACCTGGCTTAATGGAAATAGTATTAAAATAATTTTAACTTTGTGCACATTTACATATAAATACCTTTCTAACGGTGCATAATTCAAAGACGTGCTCCATTTCTAACATAGCTAAAAAGGTAGGACAAATTTTTGTCTTGCCTATTAATATATAGATATGAGTGTTTTTGTATGGGAGCACCCCTAGGGGGTTGAGATAGGGGGTAAGTATGTTTCGTGAAAATGATGGGGTGGAAAAAATAATGGGGGTAGGTCATACTTTTGAACAATGTAGGGGCAGCCTGGGGGTGGTGGAAGTCGATTTTATAAAAATGTCATGAAAATTAAGGCTTATATGGGAGCGACCCTTAGGGGTAGGGATAGGGGGTAAGTAAGTTTGGTGAAAATGTTGGGGTAGAAAATATAATGGGGGTTGGTCATACATTCTATGCCTGTAACTATAACTGGTTTGCAGTTAGAAGCTTTTTTCAAAATTTTACCCCCGAAATTCGAGCTTTGACTCAAATCCGGCAAGGGTTAGACCCACCCCACGCCCTCCAAATTTTGGCTCACTTACTTTTTCATCAAACCTCACATAAAAAACCACCGCAGGGTATAAAAATCGAAAAATTGTTATTAAGCCCATAGCTAGTGTGGACAAAAAAGGCATGTTTTGGTACATTTTTCCGAGATTTACCCATGAACAATATAACATGTAAGCATCAACTACGATTTAATCGCATACCGAAATTGCCACCAGCTTTTTTTAAAAGATATATTCTTGGCTCATTTTCCAAACAGATTTGATACAAATAATTCAAAATAATGCCACAATAGCCCACGTCTGCATGTCGAATACAAGTAGTGTGGACAAAATTAAAGTCACTTGAGTGTACCAGCAAAACAGCAACTTAAGCCATATTAAATATTCCTGGAAGACACATTGCCAGACATACATAAATATATACATACAATTCAATGTGCATTAGCATATTTATGCTTTTTTATAAGTTGACACAGAGGTTCTACTTAAAGGCCAAAGCCAAAAGGAGTAAGGGATTTTTCGATATATTACTTGGCGCTCAAAACCAAATTGACAAACAATTCAATTTCTGTCAACTACATCGTTGAAGGTACCACTAAATTCATGGATGGCATGCTTGTCTCTGTCGAGAGCTGCCATAATGCTTGGAAGAGCAGCAACAACAACAGCAACAATAACACGATCATATTCGAAAGCGCTGATCTCAACAAATACAAAACCAATCAGAGTTTCTCACTCTTCAGTTGAGGCGCTGAACAAATAAACGATCACGGTATCGGTACCAAAACAATGAATTGTATGCTTTGCTTTGCATGATTGGGTGGCGAGGGGAGGGGACTGGGTTGATCGGTATAAAGGATCATCTTTAATGGCTAGGATTAATGCTGCAATATGTGAAGTATAGGTGCTTTAAAGTATCACTGACTTTGTGAATTTTTGGCTTTATTGTCTTTTGTCTTCTTCATGTACGAGAGTGAAGGAGCAGCTTCGTTTTATGCTTCATTGGATTCGGGCCAAAACTGATCATTTGTTTAAATATGCGCGCCTTCTACGTACGAGTCGTCGAGTTTTTTTTTTTTTTTTCAACTGTGCCAGCCACGTTAAACAATTCAATTTATTTGCAACATCAAAACCTCAACATCTCAAATATTTTAACGAACATAATGTAGGAAGTATACACTCAGCGAAATTCTTTTTACAAAAAATAGATACTTTTAATTTCATAAAAATCAAGAAAGTACCTGCAAGTGCAAGAATTCAATCAAAGATTTAGCTGTGACGAGATTTATAGATCTAGTTGTTAAATATTGCCCGTTTCCACCGGCCAAAATGGATTTATTTTTGTCAGTTAATGCCATAAAAGGGAAAATTAAAGTTGTTCTTAATTTTCTTCTTTTATTTATCATCCATTTGCTTTTTTTATGACATTTAGTGACAATAGTAAAAGATAGGGGGTGTCACTTGGTTGAAAGTATCCAAAATCGGTAGCCCTATGGAGATTTATATGAAGATTTAAAAAAAATCTCGTCAAAAGTAGATTTATTTTTATATGGTACATTACAGGATTTACAATGAGATTTACAGCTAAGTCTCAAAACAGCCGCAAATCACCTCACAGATCCACAGTGGGAACACAGTATTAAACATATGTTGTCTTTTCCGAGGCAGTCAATTCAATGAATTCTCGATATTTTATTTTTCTCGGTGCATCAACTCTAAGAATAAACATGAAATTGCGAGAATTTTAACATTTCTGCAGAAACAAACGAGCGACACGATTCAATGTCGCAGCGTGTAAAGTTGCTGTGAAGCTTAATTCTAGACTGGTAAGGGGAGCAGGACAGTACACAAATGTAGGATATAAAAATCTTAAATTAAAATTTTTGAAATTCTAAACAAACAAACTGCTGGCGAACAACAAAACCAACAACAGCAAAAACAACAACGATATCAATAAGATGGCTAAACGAAATGGTAATGGCAACGCAAAACAATGGTTAAAATCGTAAAGACCCCGACAAAATAACAAAAATGTAAATGAAAATTGAAGAAAGTGCAGCGCAGCATTTGGCTTGTGTTGCATGCCGCATGCTCTGTGCGACATTTATGGCAAGTTTAGTCCTTTTTGGTGAAAATGCGATTTGTACGCGAATTATTTAACCAGATGATGATGGCGATGGCAAATACTTGAATGGAAAATGTACTGCATTAAAATTTTTTGGTCATGCATGATTTAAAAATTGGTAATTTTATCATAGGTGGAGTTCATGCGGTAAAGTATGGCAAACTAATATGAGGTCATTCAGTGTATAAAACTCCAAATTGGATTTATAAACTTCGAAAAAGTTAATTAAGTGAAGTATTTTGGTGTGTAAGAGAAACAATTTGAAGAATAGAATAGTTGCCGCATAGTTAAATCCAATTGGTGAAGAAAAACGCATACTCCAAAAAAAAAAAAAAAAAAAACCTTAAAAGAGAATGTAATTTTTCCATGAGGAATAAGGAAATCATAATATTTTCGATTCCGTTAAAAAACTATGCTTGCAACTCAGTACACGTGAAGGAAGTGGTATGTATGCAGGGCCTAACAAAAGTTCGCTTAGTAGGTGACATGTTATGAATTTTTAGTAAATCAAAAATTTCGTACTATTTGTTATAGTCTTTTGATATATCATTTTAATTTTCAGAAAGATCGGTCAAAATGGAAAGAAGAAAACGTAAAATTCGTGAAACAAATTCAGCAGATATTCCAGTGTCCACGCAGCAAGAGATTCGGTTTGCTATCATTTTTCTGTGGACGGCGAACCTCGAGAGGCTGCCCAAAATCTTCGACTGAATATGCAAGTGTAGCGCTGGTGAAGTCTAAAATTGACGAAGATCAAAGATTGACCCAGGAGATCATTGCTGAGGAACTGGGCTGGAATGTCATGGCTGTATCGCGAATATTAAAAAATGATCTTGGATACACGAAGAAATCCACACGATGGGCTCCTAGAGTTAAAAGTGATGCTCGAAAAGAGGCACGTGTACGTTTTGCTAAGTATTTTCTTGAAAAATTCAAAAACGGAGAGTCTAACACTTTGAAGAAAATTGTAACAGGTGATGAAGCATGGTTTTACAAGTACGACCCTGAAACCAAACAACAATCCATGGTATGGAGCACAGAAGGTTCAAATCCACATTTTAAAGCAACAAAAGTAATGATGTCAGTTTACTTCACCAGAGAGAAAGTTGTAACTGCTATTCCTGTCAATTCAATGGAAAAAGTTCAGACGGTTACTGCTACGTGGTATACTGAAACGCGCTTACCAAAAGTTTTCCAAAATTTATTGGGAAAACGCCAAAAAAGGAGCTACCCCGCTACTTTCTACATCACTAAAATGCGCCAGCACACACTGTTGAAAAAGCGACCGATTTTATTGCGCTTTCAGGCATCGAAGAAATTCTTCCAGCATCTTATTCCCCAGATCTAGTGCCTTGTGACTTTTGGTTCTTTCCAAAAATAAAAATAAAAATTGAGAGAAAGAGTCTTCAACAGCAATGAGGAGATAATAAATGTATGAGCAGCCTGGGTCTTGCAAAAATATCAGCATCTTGGTCTAGGTCTCGAAAAACTACCAAGACCAAGACTAATTTTGCTCATCATTAGACACAGCGGATCTAGGTTAGGTTGAAATGGAGACTACAAAGCCTAACAGAGACCGAAGAGGTCCATAGCGATACCAGAACATCTGAGACTTTTCGTCATGCAGATGAATTTTTTGTATAACTGTACATAGGTGCTTAGTACTCATTTGGCTTGAACGAAATGGCGCCGGAGGCCATTGCTAAGTCTTTGTGTGATCTAAGATTGACCTCAGATAGTTCTTCGATATTGCTGAGAACATTTGTGCAAAAATTTGTTGTTTTTTTTTTTTTACCAATTTTTGAAGAACCACAGAATGTCTCAAACAATTCTAAAAAAAATCACACGTATACAGTTTTCGTCTGCATACATTTTTCGAAAGATGCCGTGCTTTTGAGTACAAAATCGTATTGATTTTTTGTAACCAATACTAGCCGTGTTTCTTTCAATAAAACTCTAAGGAACTTTTTTATGAAGAATCAGGTTCTCTACAAAAATTTTTCATTTTATTTTTAAAAAAATTTATCTATTCATATAAAAATGAAATGGTGTCCGTATGTAGCCGATTTAAATAATTTTTTTTACAATCGTTTGTTATGGTCTGTAGAAGGTTCATAAGGGGGTGAGATGTCGCTGCGGGGGACGGGGGTTGCACTCCCCATACAAAAAATATACAAAAATTGCTATATCTCTGAAGTTATACAAGCTATGATTATGAAAGTTAGTGAACTTATGCATAATGTATTTGCCATCGACCACGCAAAATTTGAGGGGAACTGAACCAGGGGATGTCGAGCCCCCCATATGGAAAAACACTCAAAATGCTATATCAGTGTTTCTATTTCAGCTATCATTATGAAACTTGGTACATGGATGTTTATTGCGTCTACTATTCAGCATGAAACGCTTCAGAGGGATTGAACGAAAGGGATTAGCACCCCCCGTACAGTAAAAATACTCAAAATGCTAAATTTCTATACCTATAGTAGCTATCATTGTAAAAGTTGGTACATAAATATATATTCTATTCACCTTGAAAAATCTGACGGGTTGGAAGAGAAGGACGATAGAGATGGACGGGACTTGGAACATATGTAAAGATCATCGGGAACGGGCGAACAAGGTCGCTTCCGGTCCAGCTAGTCTTTTTTATAAAAACTGTTTAAGCGCCGATAAACGGCAAAAAAACACTTTTTTTTAAATATCTTCTAAATAGTTATTTTTTTTTACAAAAGATTAAAATTATTTGTAGAGCATGTGAAAATACCCTCAATGAAAAGACCCTTGGACTTTTTATCGTACGACTCACCGTTCATAAGTTATCGCAATTTGAAAATTACCACAATTGTATATACGCGTCAAAAAAAAACAGGCCTACTATATTTTTTATTCATTTTACATAAGTGAAATATTTCGGGCTTGTTAGGTCACTTCGGTTTGATGTCATTAATACAAAGTAAAACAATGTTTCGGTTACAAAATCTTTTTTTCGACCTCTTCATTGAAAAATGTAAAAAAAATATTAACCACACCGCAAAAAAAATGTTTGTAAGATTATAGGTAGTCATTATGTTTTAAGCAACCTTAGGTATCCATTTTGTAATGAAAAAAAAGTTATGACCAAAAAACATGTTTTTTATGGTTTTTCTAGGAATGAAAAATGAATGATGCAGATATCGTTTTTTAAAAGTCTTTCTAACTTTTGAATCAGTTTCGGAATGATTTTTTTCTTTTTTTGCTTTATACAAAATCGAACTGTTCTACCAAGCAACAATCATCAATTTTGCACCAACTGTAAGATCATCAGAGTGTGGTGCAAACGTAATCGCAAATTTTTTCTTGGCCTTACAAAAATAGCAGGCGATAAGGTTAATAAATACAAAATATGTACATCCTTTAAAAAAGAAAGTTTTTTTTTTCCCTAGCACTGTTAATATCGAACACTGATTTCCCATAAGATTCTAGTCAGATTTCTGCTCAGTACTAAGAAAAATATTATAAGTCCACAAAAAGAGTTTATCTAATTTAACCAAAAAACAAATTTTATTTTCTATTCCACATACTAATGGATCATAAATTACACAAACACGACAGTACCCTGAAGTAATAAAGTTGGTTAACATGCCCAGTTTAAACTTTAGGAGTAAATTTGCAGCAAACTATGCTAAATTGACATTTATGCGCTTTATTACTTCAGCTGCCACTTTTTTTTTCATTTTGCATGTTAAGCGTTTTCTATTGCTACAAATAAAAAATAAAAAAAAACGCTATTTATATGTGTTGAGTTTTGTTGTTGTATTGTCCCAATGGGAAATGGAGCGCATCAATAGCGCTTCTGAAGCGCTCTAAAGCAGCAGTGAAGCGCATTTCGCTCGTTGCCAAAAGCGCTGAAATTAACATTGGCATGTCATTGGAACGAAGCGCTTCGCTCTCGCTACCAGAAATGCTCTTTGGATGCGCATCGCTCTCGCATCCAGAAATGCTGTTTGGATGCGCATCACTCTCGCTACCAGAAATGCTCTTTGGAAGTGCATCGCTCTCGCATTCAGAAATGCTGTTTGGATGCTTTTTGGATGACAATAAAAATATTTAAAATATTAATTTTTAATTGAAATTTTACGTCTTTCGTCACAAGACACATCAGACTATTATTTTTTTTTTATGTAATTATAATTATTTTTATTTTACTAAATTAATTCTAATTGAAAAATTGCAAGTTGAAAACTTTTGTGTTAGATCTGGGCCGGAGTTGAACCGAGGACCTCACGGTTGCTACAACTCTCAATCGCAGTGCCAGTCGCTAGACCACTGCTCTATCATCGCGCTCTTACGAAGACGACTTATTGATTTATTTTGTTTTGTACGTTAATACGTGACCGAAAGCGCATCGTTCTCGCTACCAGAAATGCTCTTTGGATGCGCATCGCTCTCGCATCCAGAAATGCTCTTTGGATGCGCATCGCTCTCGCTACCAGAAATGCTCTTTGGATGCGCATCGCTCTCGCATTCAGAAATGCTCTTTGGATGCGCTTCGCTCTCGCTACCTATAGCGCAGAAAATATGCGCATACAAATCAGCTCTTTAGATGCGAGAAGGACGCGCATCGCTATTGCATCTTGGGGATGCGCATCGAAATTTTCTGTTGGGGTGTTCCGTTCGTATTTGTATTTGGCTAATAGCAGCAGTTAACTAACTAACTAGTTCAATTCCGAGCACAATTCCATGCTGGACGGTTTGTTTGTCTGTCTGTCTGCATTTAAATTGGTTTTCTCGTTAGTTGGTTGGTTGGTTGCATTATTCTTGGCCCCATTCAACATGTATTGGCCAGGCTAAAATAGAGCTGTTTTCATTGTAGGCCAATCCACTGCGCGCCACTGTACCCAACTTTTTTTTTTTTTTTTGTGCGGAGACAGGCAACACTCTGCATATCAGACCGCGCCTGCTGCTGTTAACCATAAAAAAGGGTGCAATGGACGCTGGAGCAGCAGCAGCAGAGCCAAGTCAAATGGTTGCCGCTTGTTTGTCTGTTGTGCATTTATTTGTTCTTGTTGTTGTTGTTGTTTCTTTTGGCGCGAATTTAAAAGTCATAATAAAATAAATCCGCGCGCAATTTAGCTGCTCGTTTGTTCGTTCGAAATACTCGCAGGTACTTTGCTATTCTGCGTTTATTTTATTATTTTTAATTTATGTTCCAAACAACCAAACATCATTTATTTATATGACATCCTTATTTTATATGTATTGGGAAATGTCAGTTCATTTATTTAAGGGATAAGATGCACATTCAGAGGTACTTTTTTAAAAAAAATTAAAAAAAAAAGCAGTCAATCAATTCAATTTATCGGGCAATCTTTTTTATCGTACAAAATACCCATTCTAAACACACAACCTTCATCAAAAAAAAGTTTCAGAAAAATGCCTCATCAAACGGTTCACGGCATCTTATTCCAGCTAATTCATAGTTTTTTAAATTTGTTCCGAATAAAATCCTAGCTGATCGTTTTTAAAATGAGGTCAAAAACGGTACATTTGGAAAAAAAAAACACAAGAAACCAAAGCAAAAATAGTAATTTTCAATGATGCTGAATCCGAATCCATTCTCAAAATTGCTCTATCACTTATAGTTTTTGTGATATTTTACCTTAAAGTTCAGGAAAATGCCTCATCAAACGGTTCACGGCATCTTATTCCAGCTAATTCATAGTTTTTTAAATTTGTTCCGAATAAAATCCTAGCTGATCGTTTTTAAAATGAGGTCAAAAAACGGTACATTTGGAAAAAAAAAAACACAAGAAACCAAAGCAAAAATAGTAATTTTCAATGATGCTGAATCCGAATCCATTCTCAAAATTGCTCTATCACTTATAGTTTTTGTGATATTTTACCTTAAAGTTCAAAAACACGATTTTTGAGATTATATAGAGGATGCACGAAATTTTTTCCTTTTTTTTTTACTTAATGCTTCGTTTTATTTGTCATCCAAATAAGCTATGAATTGGTTCAGTAATAAAATTTCTTAAAAAGTTATGAACACTTTAAAATGAATCATGAAAGTGAAAAAGCGTATGTAAGTTCTCATATAATTTTTCACTGAATGGTCTCATTTTCATTGCATTTAGTAGAAAAGAGCAAAACAATTTCGTGCGTCTTCTACATAACCTCAAAAATCGTGTTTTTCAACTTTTAGATAAGAACATCTCAAAAACCAAATGTGATAGAGCAATTTTAAGACTGGATACGGATTCAGTACATCAAAAAGGTACTGTTTTGGCTTTAGTTTGTAGTGTTCTTTTCAAATGTACAGTTTTTCGTCCTCATTTCAAAAAACGATCAGCTAGGATTTTATTCGGAACAGATTTGGAAACAATGAAATAGCTGGAATAAGATGCAGTGAACCGATTCACTAGGCATTTTCATGAAACTTCGTTTTGTTTAAGGATAGGTCTGTCCACAAATATATTTTTTAAAGATTATTTCTATCAAATTTTCGTGACGCATTCGGGTATTTCAAATGGTATTTGCTGAATGGCTTTCAATACTTAAATCGTAGCTGGGACCTATTTATATAGACTTTGGAATTTACCTAGCCCCAAAGGAAAATATCTGGAGGTATGATGTTCTACGCGCGCATTTTGACAGTCCGAATCAAGGATCTTAATTTAAAATAGGTACCAACCATAGTTCCGGCAGGCATAATTTTTGAAGGAATATGGACGATTTTTCAAATAAATTTCTCTTATACTATTGACCAAACATATTGTTGCTGAGACCAATCTTTCAATCGTTAGATTATACGTGATAACGGACCAACTATCAGACGTTCACCACTGATCGCGTTGATACTTATTTTTCATGGTATTTTAATCAATTTAAATAGACACGTATTTTTTATGATTCCCGAAACCGATTTTCTTTGAGCCGTATTCACAAAAAATTATGGGATTTCCGTGTGTTTTCGAGCTTAAAAAAAAAAAAAATGCTTCAATGCTCATACTTAGTTAGGCAGCTGACCTTTGATACATACATGTTACGTTGTTCCCATCCTTATGACTAAGAACAAGTGAGTGGTTACATGATATTGCGCTGATTTATTTCTTTAGTCAAATTTTTAAATTGTAAAAGAAACTGCTACCATTTGTCATAACATCGATCTGCCATTGATGTATTGCGTTAAAGTTGTCCCAAATAAAAAATAATTTCGAGATGGCAGACGTCTAAAATGATTAAAACAAGACCACAGACCGCGGATTTTTGTTCAAAAACATAAAATAAACGTTCTTCCGCGTGGTCCTTGCAAATAAAGTAAAATGGAGGTTTCTACTTCCCTATTAAAGTTAGAAAACTAAATTTTTGCACATACCTATATTTTAACATTTTAAAGGCTTGGCAGTAAATAACATATAATGCCGTGTTTTCATGTTAAAACATTCAAAGTCAAATTTCACAAAAAGCAGTTTTTTGCAAATAATCTCGTTTAGGGGAGATGTGTGTACCATGTTCCGCTTTTCAGTTTTTTCAATGTGCTGGATTTTCTAAAAAAGTTTCTTTAGTTTTATGATAAAGTTATGTTTCTTCAATGCTTGCAGCATCAAATGACGTGACAATCATATTTCTATGTTTTACCATTGAGTAGAAATATTACTTTTTCCGTTATAATCTCAAACGGTCCAAGTTACACTTGGACTATCAAAAATAAAAGAGAATACATTTTATATCGGTAATAAATTATGAAAGAACCGTTTATTATGTAAACAAAAGTAACATTTTTTTTTTATAGAAATAGAAAATTAATCATAAACAAAAATTATAACACAAAAATGTCCATTTAGAAAAAAAACAATTAATTAAACAAAAATGGTTGCAAATAAATACATTAATTACCTAAATAATAGTAATAATATTGTATTGAAAGGAAATCATGGTTTCCTGAATGCCCGTCGAAAAAGATTCGCTGGTCAATAAACATAGGTCCCAGGTACACACAGACAGCATGTTTTAAAAACTGTCAATTACCACAACATATATTAATGAAAATACACCTAAAACACACTAAAAGCTTAAAACAATAACTAAACTACAATCCTGATATTGTAAAACTGAAATATTTCAAGTAAGTTTCTCACAAAACGTTTCGTAGTTTATTCCAAAAACTAATTTTTACACACCAAAAACACTTTTTCCGTCACTTTGTACACTAGGGCTGTTCAAAAAAAAAAAATTTTTCGAATTTCCAAGATATACTTTGGCATCACGATCTACATCATGACAGAATATCCCAAAAAAATTTTCAAATTTTTAAATTCATATTTAAAGGTGGCTCAAAGCAGAAATATATTTTTAATATTTTTTTTTTAGCATTAATTATAAAATGTTGTCAAACAATTTGAAAAATTTATTTTAGAGTAACTTAAAAACATTCATTTTGTTTGTTTTTTAATGAACTTTAAAACCTACGTTGTAATTTTGACAAAAAAAATTTTACACTTCTTAAAAAACGAAAAACTGCCCTAAGAAGGCGAAATTTTACGGTTTTTCGAAGAAAAAAGTCATCGTGCTTTAAACGAAATGAAAATTTTTTAATTTACAAGATTTCATTCAAAAGAGCTCTTAAAAACCTTCAAGACAAGACATGTTAAGACATTTTTGGGCCAGCAGGCTCGATGACATAACGTTTGAAACATAGTAATGCAGCCCTGTGAAAGGCAAAACGTTTTTTACTCAAGAGGGAGGCATCTTACAAAAAAGTGCCCATGGCATAAAATGCTTAAAATTATCTAAGGAACAAGTGTAAATTGTTTTTTTTTTTTTTACTTAATTTTAGATAAAAATTTTTTTTAACGTCATTTTTAATAAACTTTCAAAAAAAAAAAAACACAATTTACACTTGTTCCTTGGATGATTCTAAGCATTTTATGCTATGGGCACTTTTTTGTAAGATGCCTCCCTCTTGAGTAAAAAACTTTTTGCCTTTCACAGGGCTGCATTACTATGTTTCAAACGTTATGTCATCGAGCCTGCTGGCCCAAAAATGTCTTAACACGTCTTGTCTTGAAGGTTTTTAAGAGCTCTTTTGAATGAAATCTTGTAAATTAAAAAATTTTCATTTCGTTTAAAGCACGATGACTTTTTTCTTCGAAAAACCGTAAAATTTCGCCTTCTTAGGGCAGTTTTTCGTTTTTTAAGAAGTGTAAAATTTTTTTTGTCAAAATTACAACGTAGGTTTTAAAGTTCATTAAAAAACAAACAAAATGAATGTTTTAAAGTTACTCTAAAATAAATTTTTCAAATTGTTTGACAACATTTTATAATTAATGCTAAAAAAAAAAATATTAAAAATATATTTCTGCTTTGAGCCACCTCTAAATATGAATTTAAAAATCTGAAAATTTTTTTGGGATATTCTGTCATGATGTAGATCGTAATGCCAAAGTATATCTTGGAAATTCGAAAATTTTTTTTTTTTTGAACAGCCCTATTGTACACACGCATACAGCTTGATGGTCTAAAGACTACTAATATCAGTCAGCGGTGTGAGTGGAAAATTTCATAGAAAAACATTATCGTAAACGTGCAACTGTTGAGTGACAACCGGCACTTGGACCGCAGTACACTCGGACCAAGGTACACACATCTCCCCTACGCTAACTTTTTTGGAAATTTTTTTCTAGCAATTTTATAGCTCTAAAAATTTCCTACAAAACAGGTTGTGAAGTTTTTCTTCATACGACTAATAGTTTAGAAGATACCTTTATTCAAACTCAGTCTAGCTTGCATTTCCTTAGCAAAGTGCACTCCAGCCTATGACCATATACGAGTATTAAAAAGCGCTGCCTTTAAAAAAATTAGAACGCAAAGCCTTTGACTTTATACTCATGCTCAAGGCATTCGAGAAAACTATAATGTTTAAAGGCAGAAACGATAAAATAACTTAATATAGTGATTATTATTTACATTTTTACAAAACTACAGTTATCTTTTACAGCGCTATCGGAATGACAGAAACTGGTTTTATCGTTACTTATGATGTTATCTTCACAAAAAACGTAGTCTGCCTAACGATAAAATTACCTTATTTTTAAAGCTTTATAATATAAGTGACAGACACGACGTTATTGCATACCAAAGCAATTTTTTTTTTAACATTTTTGAAGAACTGTCATTTTGAAAATCAACAATAAATATTTAGCAGACATAGCTTAAATTGATTGATTTGCTCCAATCTTCTCTATTGTTATCTTCTGCCGAACGATATTGTCATATAATTTTGTCCGCCACCAGTTCCCTAAGTGTTAATAGCTTCATATGTTCTTGATATTTGAACAGTAACTGTCTGCCTATCCTAAGTCATATATTTGTGCAAACCACAACATATTGTGATATACAGCCCCTTAAATCTGTTAAAGTGTGTGTATAACTTAAAAATAAAAAATATATTTTTTCCTTTGTCTGACAGTGGCAATATCCTTTTACACGTACCATATTTATATATTTTGCATTCAATTTTTATCTTCTTTGCTCCTTCGGTTTCCCTTCGAGCAATGGTTTGCATTTTCACGTTCATGTCGTTTCATCCTGTCACAATTGTCAATATAAAATGTTTTTATTAAATAAAAAAAAAAAAAAAAAAAATAAAATTTGTTATTTTATTTATTTTGTATTTGTTGTGTGTTGCTTTTGTTGTTGTTGTTCAATATTTTTGTGGCGCAGTTGTCAATTATTTTAAATTGAATCCTTTTGTTGTGGTGGCTGCTCAATCGTTCGTTCAGTTGGCTCTGACGTTGTGCCTTTTTTCTGTTTTTTTTTTTGTTTTTTTTTTTTTCATTCGTTTGTCCCTTCTGTCTGACACAGCATTCATCAAAAGTTCGCTTGCGTCCGTCCAACTGTCTGTTAGCAATTTTTATCATTGTATTCAGTAAAATAATTGGATGCTGTAGACAGATTTTTAAAATTTTTTATTTTATTTTTCGTACTTCCATTCTTTATTCAATAAATTTTAACATATAAATTACAAATTAAAATGTTTCAATTTTATAAATGGAAGTATGTGGCTGTATTTGCCCGTCGTTGCACAGATTACTTTGGGTTTTTTCATTAGGGGATGCACAGTTTTTAGTCAAGAAAATTTGTTTGCAACTATCTAAATAGCGTAATTCCCTTCAAAAAAATCGAGAAAATAAGTATTGCATACTTTTTTCTGCAACACAAATGTGTGGCTAAGCCCAGATATCCCTGAACTATTTTTTTAAATTTTTCGAATTTTCTTGTATAGTTTTTTTGTATTAGAGAGTATTTGGCACTGAATATGGTGAGTTTTGAATTTATTTTTTAATCTGTGACGCCAAAAATTTACATCATTTCATAAGCCAAGTTTCCCAGTTTTGAAAAGTACTTATCCGTTAACGTACAACCGCTTGGATAATGTTTCAACCAGAAGATTAAGATAATCCACCATATAAAAAATATACACATACCTTATCAGATTTCCTCTTGTAAACATTTTGGTTTCATGACTTTCGAATTATATTTTTACACTCTCATCGACTGAATATTTTTGAGAGTGGAGCATAAAAGCATGATATCTCTTGGTCCATCGGAATGGTCCAAAGGATAGGACTTATAAACGTAAGGAGATATTTTATTCGAAGATAAATCTTTTGGTTGAATTCGATGTAGTGAAAACTATGCACAATCCACTTACCCAGATGATTGTATCCAATGCGTCATGTGCCGTATGTGGTCACATGAAACATATTCATCTTATACAAAAACATGCAACAATTCTAGCAATAGAAACTGAAAAGCCACCTAAAGAACAAATTTGTGTCTAGTTCCTTTAAAAAGTCCTTTCATTCCTGTTTTCTAGCTGTGCAACAAAAAAAGGTGAAATATCTCCAGCGCTAACCATACAATAAACTTTTTTGGGAGCTTAGTTTTCATTCCAAATACTGCTCCAAATATCAGAGTTGCCACACAATGTGACGATATCACATCAATATTGCGCTAACATCCAAAAACACCAACCAACTAACAACAATATCGTTATTTTTATTACAACAAAAAAGAAAAAGAAAATTTTTAAGAATAGGTATCATAACTACACCCAATATAAACATTATAACAAACAATCCGAAAAATTTCAGTGAGTATGAGAAAACATTTCATTTTTATATGCCATGAAAACGAGTCTGCTTGTATGCCAACATACTAACGTACATATCCTTTTGTATCCTGTCATGACACCCTCGACGACGCTCAGCTGGAGAATATGGAATATTATATGAAAACGTTATTGCGGAATAGGCCGGATATTTGATCTTAGCGAGATTATGGTAGCAGCATCAACACAGCCACTTTGTGTGCTGCGTTCACAGCTATAGCTTTCAGCCAAGAACCAAGCAACTAAAGGCGATTGCAAGGAAGAAAATTGGACGCCATTGTGCGAATGTGAAGATGATAATGATGATACCATACCCGATACGTGTGCATGTGTTAGTGCAAAGCTTTATGTGTATGTGCTGGGTTTTTGATATGAATTGTTTGCATTTTTTAATATTAGTCGTATAAAAATTTGAATTGGTTATTTTTTCAAGTGGAAAGCACTTTTGTTGCCGCCGCTTATTATCCTTTATAGTGCCGAAGCATAATTTTGACTAAAAGGGATTCGTTGCGTTGTTATTTTTTATATGCCAACCGCAAATTATGCTGGAGATATGTATGTACGAGTATGAATTTGAAGTTGGAAGATGGCTATGCATAAAAATGAAAACTTGTTGAGAGATTTAGCTCTTTTTTTTATGGCAATAATTCAGGATTTCTTTGGTTTACCTACATACTAGGATAATAGTGTTTGTAAAGCTTTATGTAAATTTATATAGACATAAGATGAGAGAGCTTAAGAATTTTATTAGCCTTCTTATGTAAAGCGCAAGATAATGCAATACACAAGAAAAATTCTTCGCTGGAAAAATTTATGTTTGTTTAATGAAATACATATTTTATTTCCAACTCATCTCTAATCGCTCATCCTAATCTCGCATCTCTGACCACTCATCTCTCATCCCTCATTTTTCATCCATAACCTCTAATCTCCCATCTATCATCTTTTATCTCTCGGCTTTCATTTCGTATCTCTCGTCTATCATCTGTCATCTCTCAACTCTCATCTCTAATTTCTAATCCCTCATCCCTCAATTCGACTCAACTCAACTCAACTCAACTCAACTCAACTCAACTCAACTCAACTCAACTCAACTCAACTCAACTCAACTCAACTCAACTCAACTCAACTCATCTCAACTCAACTCAACTCAACTCAACTCAACTCAACTCAACTCAACTCAACTCAACCCAACTCAACTCAACTCAACTCAACTCAACTCAACTCAACTCAACTCAACTCAACTCAACTCAACTCAACTCAACTCAACTCAACTCAACTCAACTCAACTCAACTCAACTCAACTCAACTCAACTCAACTCAACTCAACTCAACTCAACTCAACTCAACTCAACTCAACTCAACTCAACTCAACTCAACTCAACTCAACTCAACTCAACTCAACTCAACTCAACTCAACTCAACTCAACTCAACTCAACTCAACTCAACTCAACTCAACTCAACTCAACTCAACTCAACTCAACTCAACTCAACTCAACTCAACTCAACTCAACTCAACTCAACTCAACTCAACTCAACTCAACTCAACTCAACTCAACTCAACTCAACTCAACTCAACTCAACTCAACTCAACTCAACTCAACTCAACTCAACTCAACTCAACTCAACTCAACTCAACTCAACTCAACTCAACTCAACTCAACTCAACTCAACTCAACTCAACTCAACTCAACTCAACTCAACTCAACTCAACTCAACTCAACTCAACTCAACTCAACTCAACTCAACTCAACTCAACTCAACTCAACTCAACTCAACTCAACTCAACTCAACTCAACTCAACTCAACTCAACTCAACTCAACTCAACTCAACTCAACTCAACTCAACTCAACTCAACTCAACTCAACTCAACTCAACTCAACTCAACTCAACTCAACTCAACTCAACTCAACTCAACTCAACTCAACTCAACTCAACTCAACTCAACTCAACTCAACTCAACTCAACTCAACTCAACTCAACTCAACTCAACTCAACTCAACTCAACTCAACTCAACTCAACTCAACTCAACTCAACTCAACTCAACTCAACTCAACTCAACTCAACTCAACTCAACTCAACTCAACTCAACTCAACTCAACTCAACTCAACTCAACTCAACTCAACTCAACTCAACTCGACTCAACTCAGCTCAACTCAGCTCAACTCAACTCCACTCCACTCCACTCAACTCAACTCAACTCCACTCAACTCAACTCAACTCAACTATACTCTACTCGTCTCTAATCTACTCATCTCATCTCATTTCATCTTACTTTTTCTCTAGAATCAGTATAATTTTTTGTGGAAATTTTACTACAGAATAGATTCTCTATTTTAGAATATTTCGAAGAATGTGAATAATCAGTCCAACTTCTCACCTTTAACAAAAGTTTTTAAAGTGTTGCATACCACATAACTTAAATCAGAAGAGACTATGATGTTATTTTATTAGCAACATATCATTGTCATAAAAATTTCTCAAATATTTTTACTAGTCAAATATTTACCAGCAAATTACCCAATAACAAACACTTTTGCACCCCAAAAATTTTGGGAATGAACAAAATCTCCCTAACAATACTCTCGTTACGCACAAGCACCTTAAATACCAACCTCATCTCGCTATCCTGCCAGGACGAGCTTATCTTTCTGCACACTTAATTACATTTAAACGTTTAACGTCGTTTGTTGCACTTGCTCATCTTTCAAGCCAATCCAACAAACAACCCCCCTCCCCAAAAAAAAAAAATGTCTGCTGCTGTAAGGTACTTAGTTTACCAACCCCCAGTACATAACTTTTGTAGACAATTTGGGGAGAAAAATTGTTTGTAAACGAATTATAATTTTTTTCGCTCAAGGGTCGTTAAAATATTGCGTGTGTGAGTGCGTTTAACTTTTATGGTGCGTTGACATAACATTTCTGTGTGTTTACCCCTACCCCCACCACCCTTGGGCACGGTTTGATTTCAGTTTGCATGTGTTTGTCTTTTAACGCTTGAGGTGAGAAAGCGTGACCTTAAATGAAAGTAATTAAGTCATACGAGTACTCACACATATACTCGTACTCCACACAAAAACTGTAAAAGTTGGCAACACTTGCATGGCATTTACTACTTGTGCGCCATTTTTGTAAGCAATTTCGTTGCCAAATTGTGCGCTACATTAAATTAAGGCAATAAGAAGAAGCAGCCAGCGCCAACGACAGTAAAATGGCTTTGTTTGATGTGGTATATGTAGTTAGTGAGTTTGTCTGTTTGCATTAAGCAAACAATTGGCAACGCGCGCAATTAATTTTTCTGACGCTTTGTGTAGTGGAAACTCAAAATTGGTTTTAAGGTGACCAGACGTCACAAATATGCTAAAGTTTTTCTTTATAAACAGTCATATTTTATTGGATGCACTAATAGAATCGTCATTTGGTGGTTTTATAGATTTGAATTGTTTTCGTACGACTCATATTTTAGGAGTTATTCTAATTCAAATGTGGCAAAAACATTTCATAACAGAGTCACAGCTTAAAACAAAGTAACTACTTATAGCAAATTGCTTGCTCTACAAACTACTTTTTGTTTTTTTGTCGTACGACTTATAGTTTAGGACATATCTTTGACAATGCCAAAATTTAGAAAAAAAAACGTTTTGCAAAATATTTCCGAAACGATGTGCCATAGCAAAAAAATATTCTCATGCATGTTGTAGAACATGCAACTTCCTGTGAATGACTTGACGTACACATTTCTCATCAGACCGTTCAAAATTTTCTCAGATATAGTGTTTCTACGTTGATAACCTTCATTTTCAGACACGTCCGAGAGTTTTCTATTAAGAAAAGCTGAGAAGAATTACCGATTCAGAGAAACGCATCCCAAATAAATGAATCTCCTCTTCCGTACATATTTTGCGAATTCCATAACGGCACCTTTACAAGTCTCGTCACAGAAAATTACATTCGAAAAAAATAAAAATACCGAAATTTTAAGAATTTCTTTAAAGCAAACTAACTGCAAAAAATAAAATGTTAGCCTGAAACATACTTTTTTCCAGTTTAAGAACCAAGATCCCTATATAATTGTAGCCATACAAATTTCCGTCGGCACATTCCCTTTGTGAATTTTGGCATTTGTGCTGGCCTCCTGCATGCAAACAATTATCATAAAATCGTCTTCTTGGAGACGGGTTTTTTAAGTCATTCGAAATACACCGAGATGTTGCGGTTTGGTTCTTCAAGGCTTTTCGCACAATTCATATGTCATGTCTAATCATGGTTTTCCGCTTTCCTCTACAATTTGCTGGGCTGTTAGAAAAATTAATCATCGTGGCAGGTGAATTCTTACACATTTTTCGTTTTGCACCCATATTTCAAATAGATGCATATAATTCCCCTCCTTAATGGCACCTTTGGCACCCATTTCTAAATGTAAGAATTTATTATTAGAAATTAATTAATTAATTAGAAAGTGAAGAAGTCTTAAATTCCAGTAACTCAATCAATATATTTTTATTTCTTAGATTTATTTTCTAATTCTCTAACTTGAAAAACCTAATTTCGATAATATCGAAAGCTATTTGAAGAGGCTACAATAGAAGAGAAGTAACAAATATAAACAAGAAAAGTGATTTTCGATGCTGAACCCAAATCTAGTATCTATAAATCTATAATTTCTGGACTTCGAGAAATCATGGCCTTAAAATGCGTTGTTTGAGATAAGCTTTTTTGAAAGATGAGTGTTAAGGTATTCAAAGCACGCACGCTAGAATTTTTTGAAATTTAGTAACGATAGAGTCATTCTAATTCTGGATTCGCACTCAGCATAGAAAATAACTTCGTGTTTCTGTTTGTTTCTCTTCTGAATATACCAAAAATCCAATTTTTAATAAAAATTTCTTTAAAAAAATATTTAATTATCATCTATAGTACTCAAAAAATCATTTTTGAATCTGCAAACAGACGGAAAACTTATTGCATAGTCAGTTTTTTAGTTGATTTTTTTCAAACCCTTTCACACTGCGTTGGCCATGGACAAAAATCAAAATTTTTTGTGACTCAAAATATAACAATATTGGTATCAATCGACAGGTAACTGTATCAATAAAATAAAACCAAAATATTTAGGGGAAAAACTCAGTTTTGGCTATGCTGTGACACTTCAAAGTTGAGATATTTTTCAAAAAAAATCATGTTTTCTTCAATTCGTTTTGGGTTCTCTTACACAAATAATTATCAAAAATATGTGTTTTGATTAAACTAAACGAAGTAAAGTTTTTTATTATAAATAATATTTGAGTTAATAAATAAAATTAAAAAATTTTAGAAAAAAAATATTATTTGTTATATATTGTAGTGACTTTAATATATGATATTATAAAATGAAAAACTTCAGAAATTGACAAATTTCGATGAAAAAAAAAAAACAAATCTTATAAAAATAAGTGCCGTTTTTACATGAAATATAAAATTATGTGTTAGAAAAATGCAATGATAGATTTATATGTAAATCGATCTTTGCAAATATATGACTAAAAGTTCAATTAAATAAAATCAATAAAATTTATGTTGAAAATATTTTTTTTTTGTTTTTATTAACACAAATGGTTTCAAAGGTACCAAAATAAAACATTATTTCTACTACGTATATAACAAAAACACATATTTTAAAGATAAACAAAAAAATCGTTATACATGGGGCTTAAGAAAATCGTCCTAAACACCTGGTTTTTAGCAAAACTATAAAGTTTACAACAAATCTGAAATCATTTTTGAGCTCAGCAGCCCAAAATTATTTAAAGTATCAAATTTCATTGATATCCAACCACTCCTCCTATTTTTGACCATTTTTTGTATGGGCTCAACGCACTGTGCCTTTGTTTGATTCAGAAACAATGTGAAGACCATTTTATTTCCGAAATTCGGCCCAGAAATTCGAATGGTTCGTTATCCGATTGCATAAAAAAACTTTTTCTTTATTTTTGGACCTCAGTGAATAATTTTGCATAAAAAAAAGCCAGGACTTTGAGAACATTTGGGTTAAACGGAGTTCAAATGAACCGAAAGCACCTAGAAATTTATAAATATTTTATTTTGAAGCTTGTACTCGTACTGCAAAAATAGTGCTTTAACAATTTTTGGCTGTGTGAGCCTTTACGACCTGGTTCAGGGGGCTCATGCCCCACCCCCCGGATATTTTCAATTGCTTGAGTACAAATCAATGTATGAATTATATTTGTTTCGTTATTTGGATACGTTCACATGAGCGACAGAGTTTATCGCCGCCCCCCTTCTGAACAAAATCAAATGAAAACTGGCTCGAACATTCATGCAACTGGTCACCTTAACACACAGTAACACATTCCATTTTATTATCCATTAATTTTCTCTTTTATCCCCCAGTTACTGCTGTTGGGGGTTGCAACACCAAACCAACCCAACCCAACCCGACGCATGGTGTTGGCATTGTTTGCCTTTCCGCCGTCGCCATCCAATACATGCTGACAGAGGCCAGCACTGGTGGTGGCACAACGGTGTTTCAAAAAATTAATGAGGTGTTAAAGTTAATTGCCAGATCGTTGCGTTTACTGATGAGATTTTATTTTATTTTCCATTTTCATGTCTTTTTTTTTTGTGTTTTTGTTTTTGTATGCCGTCGTTTACTGGTGCTGGTGCTGTTGGTGGTGCAAAATTAAACGAGCACGAAATGGTTTTTAATTATTATTTATTGCATGCGCCGCCATTTTTATTGTTATTGTTGTTACTGTCGCTGCTGCACAGTGTTGAAAGTATGGCAATTATATAGCGGAAATGTCAACGGGCGGACATCTTTTTTGTTATGTTGTTGCTATTGTTGTTGTTGTTGGCGTCTCTTATTACATTTTTTAATTAAATTTTAAATTAGCGCAATTTTGTTAGTTTGTAATTTCAAATGAATTGTTTTACAACATTTAATTGTTCAGCAGTGTTGCCAATTTTCTTCTTTTCTAATTCAAGTATCTTTCTCGTTCTTGTTCTTTTCAATTTTATTTTGCCAAAATCTAATAAATAATTTATTTCTACAAGAGATAAGCGTCTCTTTGAACGCGTGCCACATCATCCACGTTGACTTTTTCAGCTGATAATTTCAAACGATTATTTCATTTCCGGCATTTTTTGGCTTTTACATTCAAGAATTCTATCGTTAGCTTGTGGTGACAACCCCCCTAAAGGCAATTACTTGTAGATACATAGATATGTACCTACTATATCCACATTGAAGACGTACGAATTTATTTATCTTAATGGCTTCCGGCTGAGTTTTATTGAAATATAATGATGCACAAGAAAGTTTTGGCAAAAGGAAATTATAGGGATAAGAAAAGTTTTACATGAAAAGGACTTTTTGAATTGATGCTGATTAGGAATGAGAGTAGGTTTTTTCTTTGAAGTTCGAAGATGTTTTGGTAGTTATTTGTATTTGTATAAACTTTGCTTAGTAGTTAATAAAAATAGATCCTTTTATGTGTATTATATTAGAAATTATAAAGTTCAGATATTCAGACAAACCTTGGTTATGATAAGCAAAATTATTTCGTTTTATTGTTGGTAAGTTTTTGAGACCATGATTTCAAGATGAAGACTGGCGCCGACTTTAGAAAACTGTCTCATTTAATTAATAGTCACAATTCCAAAAGAAAGTGACTTATCGCATGACCTTGTTTGCATTATCACCAACCCAGTTAGTCATTCCATTGCTTAAGTGGCATATCTTCGATGCATTTGGTTTATGAACCTACTGTCAACTCTTTAAGTATCACCTATTCCTTTCGCAATTACGAGTATTTTATTAAAAAGAAAAAAACAGCCCTGTCTCTCAACCTATTAATTTCAAAAAGAAGGTTACAATAGGGTGGTTTTAAACTTAAAATTGTTCGGAAAGTTGCTGTCAGGGCAGCAAAACACATGTTTTACCCAATAATTTTTTTTGGGTGTAAAATTTAAAAACTTCTTTGATCTAGTTATCTTTGAAAAATATGTCAGTTATTATTGTTAATGACAAACATGTTGATTTGTTGTGAGTTTGATCAAAATGAGTGAAGAAAAAGAAGTACATCTTAAAATTATTAAAAATTTTCAAAAAAATCCAAATCGGTCCTACAAAAAAAAAAATGGCCAAAGAATTGAAGGTCTGCCGTCAAACTGTTTCCAATGTTATTGAACAGTTTCAGGAGAACTTGACCATCGATAGGACACCTGGTTCGGGAAGAAAACAAGGACCATATGATATTGGGAAAGCCAAGAAAATTGAAAGCATATTGAAAAGATCTCCAAACACATCTGCTAGAAAAGCTGCCCAGTGCTCTGACTATTTGGTGCGAAAAGTTAAAGCCAATGCAGGTTTAAAAACATACAAAATCTAAAAAGTTCCAGACAGGAATGCTGCAAAAAATTTAGACGCCAAGAGAAGGCTCGGAGATTAAAATCCAATTTCATAAAAAAATATTCATGTTATATAATGGACGGCGAAATGTATGTACCGGCAGATTTTACGCAGCTTCCGGGTCAAAATTTTTATGTTGCTGATGCTTGAAGAAATATCGAAGAACAATTTAGAATCCAAAAGCAGACAAAATTTCTTAAAAAATTCCTGGTATGGCAAGCTATATGCAGTTGCGGCAAAATAAGCAAGTCATTTGTTACAGTGGGCTCTATTAATACCGAAATTTACATCAAAAAATGTTTAAAAAAAAGACTCCTTTTTATAAGAGAGCACAATGTGTCCACATATTTTTGCCCCGATTTGGCATCATGTCACTACGGCAAGAATGCTCTGGAGTGGTACCAAAGTAATAACATAGTTTTTGTACCAAGAGAGGCCAATCCTCCAAATTGTCCGGAGCAAAGACCAGTGGAGAGATATTGGGCTCTGGTGAAAAGAAACTTAAAGAGCACAAAAAAGTTGTCCCAAAATATCGAAGATTTTAAAAGAAGATGAGCAAACTGTTCGAAAAAGGTGTCTGAAATAACCATCAAATCTCCAGGAAGGCTTACCAAAAAAGGTTCACGAGTTCATAAATAGTGGTTAGAACTATGTATAAAAGTTATATTTTTCTGTAATTTGTAAAATATTATCAATTAAATAAAAAAAAAAGTCAAAACTCTAAGATCAATTTTACTTGGTCGTTATTTACATCAAAAGGAAACTTTGGGAATTCTGGTAACTAAATTCAAAGCAAAAGTATTCCGCTAAAAGGATTTCATACGGTCAAATAACTCCCATGGGTGAGTGAAATTTTGGTTTCCCTATCCAAATCATTGCCCCAGAAACGTTTGCCCCAGAAACGTTTCATAATACTCAATTGTTCTGGTTCACATTATCTTTGGGCTAGCCAAAAATTGAATACCCTAAACTCAAGGCTAGTCTGTTGACCGGTTTCGCTGATTTTCAATCCCCATAGCTAACTTTTATAATTTCACGAAAACTAAAGAACGTTGGGAAGCGATATACTTAAAAGAGTTTTTCAAATGATATACTTATCAGAAGTATTGAAATCATAGCCTAAATATACGAAACTACGAGTACCTTAATGCGATTTTCGAACAAAGTTAAAACACTTGAGCAAACAAACAAACAAAATGTGATTTTAAGTGAAAAATCAAAAAAAGATTAATGTGAAAAATATGATATTAACACCTAAGGAAAAAAGAAAAACAAACAAAATGTAAATGCGAAATTGATGAGGTCCCATGGACATGAAGTACAAAAAACCAAACAAAAGAAACATCAATTTAAAAATAACAAAAGGGGCTTAAAAATTTCTGGTAAAACTACAAATGGGATAAACGATTGTTTGCCAATTTCGAATGAAAAATCAAAATTGAAATTGATACCCGTAGATACTCAAGTTTGTATGTTGTGTTCGTATACTCGCAGTCAAAAAGGATCAAGCCTGATAGATTCTGTTATGAAATTGCAATAAGTCAAACATGCGCACAATTGACATTTGACAGATTGCATGCGTGTGTTCGTGTGCCACATAATACGATGGTGTGTAGCCATGGTATCGTTTTTGTGTGATATTTATGAAATGTCAATTGACGAGGAACCAAACATCCAACCCATGTATGGAAATTTAATCCGATTTGCCGATTTAAGACTTTTTCTTTTAATTTTGCCAAGGATTTTTATCCGTATATTACAAAATGTGGGAATCGAATGGGTATTGTTGCTTTTTGACTTTAAACGACTTACACACGTAAATCGTTTTTTCACTTTATTCTTTTTTATTTTTTGTTCTCATTCTCTATGAATCTGAAACATTTTGTATTGTAATTTGAAGTGGTTTCTATCGTTTATTATCTTCATAAATACCTGTTTACCATGAGAAACTTCTTCACTTTGTGGTTTTTTCTCATAATTTTCTTATTAATTCATCATTATTTTGTTGTCAACATAATTTCATTTGACATTTCAGTGTTTCGTTATGCTGGTATTAGAATTCTATAGTACCATACATGTGCATTAGGTTAATTTTTTGTGTGTGATCTTTTTTCGATTTCGAAAATACTTAGGATACATATAAATGCTTATTTTTGTTTGACAATTTTATCTCAAGTTAATTGAAATGAATCAGCTGGAGATTGTTTTGAGGTTTGAAGATACCACATAAGTATTTCGTTGCGTCCATCATTGGGCCATTTGAAATCAAAAATTACCGCCTGGTTGCGATTTCCATTGAACACCCCAGAACACCTCTAGCGAATCTGCATAAAATATGAATAATAAAATATTAATACAAAAATTTCCATTGAAGAATTTTTGACTAAACAAATTGCTTGTATACTCATTTAAAAGTTTTCGTTCTATTTTGTTTGATTAATTGAACAGGCAATTGGTAATAAAGCCCAAGAAAATAACGAAAAAAAAAAACAGAAAAAACACCCAAAAATTAAAAAAAGTAATAACGCCCAAAATAAAAACGAATATTGCCCAATCAATATGAAATAACGCCCAAAAACAAAAACGAAATAAAAATTGGATGAAAATTATGAAAATGATTCGGGTGATAATCATTTTGGAAAGAACGCCCAACATTTCGGCCTTATTTTGTTTTTTGGACGTTGTTCCATTTATAAAAAAAAAATAACGCCCAAAAAACAAAATAAATGAGCAAAGTGGCCTAAGTCCATTTCGGAACAAAAGTAATGTCATAATATGAATGGCATTTTGTTCAGAACGAATAAAATTGAAATAAAAGTAAATTTTGTGGTTATTTTTCCATGATATGAAATTAAGAAAAAAAAAACCAAAATTAACTCGATGTATAAACTTTCCAAACATATATTTTTTTAATATATCTTACATAGTGTTGCCACAAAGAATATAAACAGATTTGCAACTTTTACTCCTTCGAAATTTATATTTTTGTTGTACATTGGACTCAAAAGCTATGAGCAACGCTCCGCACCGGGTAGAGATGGACATTTTAAGAAAATATGTCGTTTTTTGTTGATGACACGTGAGGTTTAAATCCTCACACTTTTTCGCAAGAAATTTTCGCCATACTATGGAAACTGTACCTGATCTTATAATAATACCTACATTAGGTGCAAAGGTAAAATATTGCAAATTTTTTTTTTATGTAGGAGGGTGCAGCGTCCCCTCTTTTAATTTTTCCCATGTTATATCACTTACATCAATGTATCAAATATTGTAATGATAAAAACACATGAATAGAGTATTTTATATATTTTTGCGTAGGGGTGCAAAAGTCTCCATATTTTTATCCCCTCTCTATTCGTATAGTATTTTGTAAATAAAATACACGTTCTCAATATAAAGTTTTGTAGTAATAACTGCAACAGGTGCAAAGATATAGCAGTTGATATGTTTTTTTGTTTTGGGGGTGCAACGCCCCCTTGTTGAAATTCCTCTAATTTCGCAAATCGTTTGATGTACGCAGTTTACTCCTATATACAAAGTTTTGTATTGGTGACTGCTACAAGTAAAGAGATATAGCAATCGATGTATTTTTTTGAATGGGGGTGCAACGCATCCTTGTTCAATTTCCCCCAATTTCTTTGAGGCGTTTGGTGAATGTAGTATACTCTTGTGTACAAAGATTTGTTACAATAACTGCTACAAATGCAGAAATAAAACTATTGAGCTATTTTTTGTATGGGGAGTGCAGCGCCCCTTTTTTCAATTTCCTAAAGTTTTTGCAGGGTATTTGATGAATGTAGTGTACTCTTTTTTACAGAGTTTTGTAATAATAGCTATTGCATGTACAGAGTTTTGTTCGTTTCTTTCGTATGGGGGTGCCCCCCACACCCCCGGCTAAATCACTAAACCCTATTTCGTGAGGTCAATGGACATATTTTAACAGTTCTGCATACTAAAAAATGCATTTTGAATTTTTCACGTCTAGATTGTGTGAAACAGTGCACTGTGCGTCGTAGCTATCTTCGGACCAATTAATTATTATTTTGTCCGAAAAAGTATTAAATTTTTCAGTAGTTACTTCGTTTAATTTAAAATTAACATAAATTGTTCCGTAGATGGTTACGTGGCGTTGACCGAATCAAATGCATACCATGCATCACCAAAGACGTTTTTAGTAGATTCTCTTGTTCTCAACTGACACATTTTTTGGAGGTGAACTGGCAAAAAACGTTGCATTCTGTCAAATGGCGCACTTTCAGGATAAAGTGTAATTTATTTTAACTAAATGTATCGGATAGTGACGAACTTTTTCTACAACTTAACGTTATTACTTTTTCAATTGGATCCTTACTTTTTGAGCTTTCATCCAATGAAGCATATGTATCCTTATTCCATACAAATACTATACACTAGCATTTCCCGTTGTACGTTGCTACTCCTTCTCTTGTTAAACTAAACCAAAGAATGTGAATTGTCCCGATGCAATTTATAGGGTAACTGATTAGATCAATTTCAGCCAAATTTATGCTAACTATTGAAGTATTGGCTACAGAATACATTTCAATAAAATGTGTGCAATTTCAGTAAAAAAAGTTACTGAGCAAATTCTGTAAAAAGTCAAAAAAGCTGTTTTCAAAAAGTTGGGAGGTAATATGGTGTACATGGTGGCACAATGTGGTATATATACTGATCAGTACTTGTAAAGTGGGCATTTTTTTAAATATTTGGTTCCATCATCCAAAGGTGACTATTGGGTGAAAAAAATTATGTTCCACTAAAAAGTCATGAAACGCGTAGAAAACAAGATAAAAATAAAAAAATTTGGAATTTGCTAAAAAACCAATATTCCAACATTCATGACTTCCGCCATTTTAATATTTATAGATTCACATGTACACACTAAAAAATTATAGTTTACTTTTCTTACTTTTGATTCCCTTAAGTATTGATTTTAAACTTTTTTGGTACTAAATCCCGATTTTTTCCAAAAAAATTTGATTTTTATCCAAAAAAAAGTATGAAATTTATTCCAAAATAGTTTAAAATTAACAATTTTTTTTTGGCACTGTTCTATATAAATACTTTTTGGTTTTAAAATTGAACTAAAATTGTTACTGCGTGGTAGTAGTTCTTTGTATGAAGTTGAAAAACATTTGTTTCGGTGGATGATAACTGGAAAAGTAATGTTCCAAGTAGAAAATTTTAAAGGCAAAGTTTAATGACCGTAATTAAAAATACCGAGCTCAGATTCTTAAACAGGTGGTCCCTTCAATCCATAATCACCTATCAAATTCTGAAATTGAAAATCATTGTTCAACTGTCAACTCCACTGGGATGTTCTTTTTTGCACATTATTGTTTTAATCAATGTATTATTATTTTTTTTTTTGTTTTAGTTACGGTTAATAACGTTCTAATTGTTGAATTTCCTGTCAATGCAGCCAGAAGCACACAATTACGCACAATTGAAAAGTTTATCAAAATATATGCTAAATTGTAAATATGTATGACATTATATACTAAATATTTGCGTATAAATAAGCTGTCTGTGTAATACATAAAAAAGGCAATTACATCGCTTATTTTCCAGTATATGCATTATGTACATAAGCAAAAAAAATAAAAAATTAATTGGCAACACTGTTCACATTATGTTGTTGCTGGGTCAAACGAGTGGGGCAAAGAGTACACTGTAGGCGCTTGCAAACACAAAACTGACTAAAACTAAGCCAAAAAAACCAAATTAACTAACAAGTTGTCCTGTAAAAATTTAAAAATGGATATAAAGACAAAGTTGCTAGACTGAATATGTACATAGGTACATCAAAAAATTTCAAATTACATACATATATATAAAAATATTATGTATATATTACGTAAAATAAAACATTACTTTTATATAGTGAAGAAAAAGCTCAAAAAATCAATAAACTTCCCCTCAAAAGCAAAGAAAATTCAACAAAAATCATACAAACATAGTACATTGTGGGGATTTTCTTTGGAAAAAAATATTTACAGACATGCGCACTCTTAAAATTGAAATATTTTTAGAAAGCGTAAAAAGGATGACACTACTGTTCCGTTCGAAAGATGAGACAAATAAAAAAAAATATCTCAAATTTTTGCTTCAACTGCTCTCGCATATTTTTTATTCTTTTTTTTCTTGTGAACTATGCAATGGCGTCAGGGTGTTTTGAATACGATGGACCGACGGCAACTACCTCCGATACCGATGCTGCATTGCTAAAAACCATATCAATATGTCCAATTGTGGAAAATAATTACAATGTAACAAATTTCCTCTCACTTAAAAGAAGAAGAACAAGAAGAAAAGTCTGTATTTTATATGCAGTAAGCGACCAAGAACTATTCGCCCTCAGCAAGCACCCAACCTCAAGCGCTCTAGTCCCAGTTATTGTCGTCGTCCTCATATTATAATGGCGTGTAAATAATGGCAAGCATTCAGAGCAGCATTTGGGGTGGTTGATGGTTGGGTTGTTGGTGGCTCAAAGGGTTGCCACAGCATTATTGCGCTGCACAGCAATAAAACCAACTGCAAAAAGGAGCAGCCAAAAGGAACGAAGTGCAGAAATAATAAAAAATTGCAAATATGAAAGACAGGAAGTGCGAGAAATAGGGTTTCTATTCAGAGTTTTGTAGCACACAATGGCAGTTTACAAAGTGGAGCTGGCTCTTGCAGGGGGCTGTGCGATGTTGCTAAATGGGGTTCCGAATAGTGCGCGGTGCAGGAAGTTGCTCAAGTGCCATAGATAGCGAAAAGAATTGCTGTAGAATTGCTTTCGTTAGAGTTGCCATATTAAAGGGTGTTCATCAAATAATCGATAGAAATACTTGGCTTTAGGAAATACGCCTAATGAAATACCGCCTAAGAACCAATTACTTTCATATAAATTTCTGCGATAACACTTGTGAAAATAATTCCCAAAATTTCTATTTATTTCGTTAAAGATTTTTGCGTCATTTTATTTGTATTTTGTGCGTTATTTTATTGAAAAAAAAAAAATAAATAAAATATATACAAATAAAAATGCCCAAAATAATAATAATAATGCAATATCGTCCAAAATAAAAACGAAATATCGCCCAAATTTTTACCGAAATAAAGTCCAAATTTTGGGCATTACTTCGAAAATGATTTTCTCCCAAATTTGTGTGAAAATTTAATTTGGGTGCTATTTAATTTTTTTTTTTGTTTTTGGAGTTTTGGAGTTATATCCTACCTCCAAAATATTTTACTTCAGAATAGCCAAACAAGTCCGTGAAAATCACTTTTAGCAAAAATCAAAACCAAAATTGGATTTTAGGTAAATTTCTTTTTGATATTAAATCAAACTTTCGGACTGCATATCTTAAAAACAGTGGCATAGTTTGGCGTTGAAATTTTTGAAGACATTACCAACCATAAACCATATTCCTGTAACCATTCCAAGAAAGACTCAATGGAAATTTTGCCGATCTGAGGTTTGTTGAAACTCGCAGGAGGTCAGAAGCAGAGGGAAACCCATAACATCATGAAATTGTTTTAGAAATTTTCTTCCGGACTAGTGCTCCTAAAGTAGGTTGACCAACCTTACCGGATTTTGCGGGACAGTCCTGGATTTTGCCCTCTCGTTCTGGATTCGAAAACGTCCCGGAAATATCCCGGATTTTCATGTATTGTATGTCCCGGAATTGTCCCGAATTTTAGAAGGAACGCATATAGTACTGTGTAATTTTTTTTATTTTATTCTACAGGAATTTTAGTCTATGTACCATGTAGGATAAATCATAGGCTATAGATAATGGACCATTGACTATAAGGAACAGATCATAGGCCATATATTATAGGTCATAGAACATATTGGACAGATCATAAATCATATATTATGAACCACAGACGATAAAGAACAGTCCATAGACCATATATTACGGCCCATACACCATAAAAGACATATAATATGAACCATAGACCATACGAAACAGATCTTATACCAAAGATTATGGACTAAAGACCCCACAGGACAGATCATAGACCATACAAGACGGATCATATATCATATATTACGAACCATAGGTCATAAAGGGACAAATCGTATATCATATATTATGGACCCCATCTTTTAAAATATTTCCTGTCCCTGGTCAACCTATCCTAATATGTCACAGAATATTAGTAGTAAGTACACTGAGAAAAGAGTATGTTTCGATCAAAGAATTATATTTGATTGAACATTTTAGAAAATATTTGTTAATAATTAACAAATTTCGGTAAATATTAATATGCCTTTAATTGGACCTTGAAATATTGTCGATTGGGCCAAAACTGATATCTGTTTGATGGACTGTCAAATATTTGCTTTAACTTAAAAAAAAACCTTGTCTGGGATTCGAACGCACTCTAAAAAAAAAAAAATAATTAAAAAAAAATCTTTCTTGTCTGGGGTTTGAACCTACGCCCCCAGGTTATAACTCAAACATCTTATACATTGAGCTAATTCTATCTACTTTAATTCTAAACAAAAAGTCATACAAAAAATTCAACAAGTATTGAAAAATTTCAAAAACATACTGACATTATTTTCAAAACATTATTTTCAAAAGTTACAAAAAACAATCAATACTTGTTAAATTTTGTGTTTGACTTTTTGTTTAAAATAAATTCAAAATAACAATCACTACAAACGTAGATATAGTTAGCTCAATGTATAAGACGTTTGACTCATATCCTGTGGGTCTATGTTCGAATCCCAGACAAGAAAATTTTTTTTTTTTAAATTAATTATTTTATTTTTTTACTTCACTTTGATTGACTTTTTGATTTGATATAACTTTTTCGTAATTCAATTTGTATATGTAGAACATCTATAGTTATAATATAGTTCTGATTGTTAAGCTGTAAGATTCAGTAATTTACATTCGGTCATTGCGTCCTGAGGTTTAAAGAATTCAATACGCGCGGCATAGTTCCAATTCGCTATACATGGATTCCCTCTTACGATTGCAATGAACCAAGGTTACAAATGTAGCTGGTAAATATATGGTAGCATCTAACAAAGAACAAAAAATGCCCCGGGGGTATGAGTTCAATCCCCACCCAGATATGATTTTTTTTTGTGTTTTTTTTTTGTTTTTATTTTTTTGTTTTTTTTTTTGCAACTTGGCGAGTGCATTCAAATTTCAGAGAGGAGTTTTATTTTTAATTTATAACAAATATTATATTTTATGATGTCGCCGTGATCCTAGCAAATATTGTCATATTCATTTCTAATTAATAAAAAGATTAATAATAATAAAGGTCTAAATTCAAAACAATAAATGTCTTTATATGCAAACATATATTTGGTAATTATTAACAAATATACGATTGAACCAATAAAATTGCTCAAATATGCCACTCATTAAATGATATCAAATATTCGATTCGCCTATATCAAATATATTATTTGTTAATTATTACCAAATTTTGATGTATATAATCATACTGTTTTCTCAGTGTAGCAGTTTGGGTACGCATACTCGTATATGTACACGAATGGTTGGGAAAAGTATAACAGCTCAAGCTAAGAGAAATGATCAATTGAACAAAATATAGTCACCTTTCGTTTAGACGGAAATCCAAGAATTGGCAGTATTGTGGAAATAGAAAAATGTCATTGCAAAAAACTAAATGCCTTCTAGAAGTTCAAGAGCAGTGATGCGCAAAATCAGCCTTGTTATTTATCTCAAAAAATAAAAAATAAAAATACAAAAGAAACTATAATTTCAATGCTATATTTCAAGGAAATATGGGCAAGATCAAGGCCTTAAGGCCATTAAGAGTTTTAAAAGAAGTTCTAAGCCCCTTTCGCCATTATAAGCATTTCTTAAACCGGAAATGGACAATTAAAAAATATAACTCTGCTTTGAAAAAATGCGTTTCCGAAATTTTGCAATATCAACTCCAACTTCAGTTATTTTTTCAATAATATTTAATTTCTAAGATCAAGATCTCCTCCATGACCGGCACCAATTCCTAATATCTGATGCATAGATCAAGAGAGAGATTCATTATCAAATCTAAAACTAAGACCAAAGCCGAGATTCATTATCAAAACAAAAACCACGACTCATTGCCGAAGATTAAGATTACTATGGTTTAGCCCTTATGGACTCACACTGGCAACTCTGGCATTTGACACAAAAGCTTTACTGTTATTATGTAACTTTTTATTAGTTTATTTGGCTTCCATGCCCCAAAAAGAATCAAGTGAAGACAACAAGAAATACGTTTCAATTTTTCGCCACCACAAAAGCCCTATTCGCAGTTGGCTGTGCACGTATTGGCATGTAGCTACCATATATGTATGTTAAGGATATCATCTCCTTTTGCCATTCTGCATCCTCCATTCTTAACCAATTTATGCTCCCACTCGAACTACCATAGAAAATCCTTTTGTTAGTCATAAATAATAGAAGCACACACAGATACACAATCACACATACATACATATACAATACTACGTGATGTTAGCAATTTAAATGCAACTTGGCAAAGTTCAAAATGGCGTCCGTTGGTTGCAACATCATGGCAAACAGCCAGGCATGAGAATCATAGCAACTACAGTAGCAGCAGAAACAGCAGCGCAGTGGCAGTTAAGCGCAATTAAAAAGTACTTGAACTGCTTATAACAAAACGCAAATTGCCTTGATGAGGGGCAAAACAAGCAAAAAAAAGGCAACAAGAAAAACAGGCAGAGAGGAGTCATTTCGGTTATAACGATATAACATAGTTTGCTATGTAAAATCATTACGTGGCATCAATTGCTAAGGTGTATTGAAAATAAAATTTATTTTGAATATATGCAAATATCAGATTCAGAAGGCTATCAACTGATCCACGAACGAACCTTCGACCTTCGTATTGGGGGGCTTAAATTAAAAAAAACATCATAGGCAAAGTCGATTTATTTTTCGTCAAGCAAATTGCTTGATTTTTTTTCAGAATTTTAGGACCTGTTATGTGGGCGTAAAGAGCGATTTAGACTTTTTAACCCATTCTGTTGCCATGACCCACATACGATTTTTCTCAATTTTACTCCGGAATATTTGTTAGATATCCCGATATCTTGCCTTATGTGTCGCTATGGTGTGCTCGATCGCATATCCCAATAATCTAATTTTTTACCCAAAATTTAGCGTTTTTTGTTTTTTACTCGGCAGGAAGCGGTTAAATTAAAAAACATCATAAACAAACACAATTTATTTCTTATCATGTAATTTGCCTCAACTCTTTCAGAAATTTAGGACCTGTTATGTGGTCGTAATGAGTGATTTAGACTTTTTAAGCCATTCTGTCACCACGACCCACATACGAATTTTCTGAATTTTATTCCAGAATGTTTGGAAAGGTGCCCCGTAACATATACAATACTTCTGAAATATGTGCTCTACCTTATATTATCGGAAATCTCGATTTTCTCAAAATTTTTAAATAAAACGACCCTCTGCCACCCTCTCGAGTCGAAATTTTATTGATCGCCTATTGGGAAATTCATTTAATACGTTAGGAATATATTCCACTACTTCTCGTTATTGGACATGAAAAAAAAAAAATTTTTTTTCTTAAAACCAGGGGCATATAAGAGGAGATTATTTTCGGATATGTCCATATATGCAATAAGAAATAAGGTTAAATAAAAAATTTATTTAAATTGAGTCCTCAACACCGTGTATTTTCTAATTTAATTTTGCTCTCACCCTAATCAACTTCTCATTCCAGTATTGCCAACACCTACCACATTTTGTGCCTCGACGGTATCGTTGTTATTTGAAATGAAATTTCATGGTTCTCTTGGTTGCAGCCCCCGACGATTACAATGTGCGCAAAAGGTTTTTCTGGTGTGGGGAGTATGGGAATGGGATGGAGTTTATATGAAAAATTAAGAATATCTAAAGCTGTTTTTCTGTGTATGCACACATACACACATAATGATAAATTTGTATGGGTGTATGTGTGTGTGTGTGCTTTGATTGCAAAAGGATGCTCTGTATTTTGTTAGTGCTGCTCATTGGCTTGGGCTATTGGTGGTGTTAGTTGCTGTCGTTGTTGTCGGGTCGTGGCAGGCTTTAGTTTCCAACAACACAATGTCAGAAGAAAATTAATTTTCATTGATTTTTGTTTAAGTTCTTGTTAGTGTTCTTCTTGTGTGTGTGTTTGTGTGTATGCAAGAGTTTGTGTGAAAATCGTTTTGTAAGTGAGACTCGTTCATAAAATTATACAATTTGCAAAATGAAATTGTTCATTATGGTCGTGCTATGAGTATGATGCAATGGGGGTTTGAAAGAAAGGATTGATGTTGATAAAGGTACAAGAATAGAGGAATAAACAGATAACTGAACAAGGAAATTTTTTGGTAAAAAGTTTAAACTCGCATTAGTTAACTATTATTTTCCGATTTTCTACAAAAATCAATTAAATTCAGTAATTTATGCTACGTAGGCTGCTGTATATATTTCTGGCCTAGGCAACACTAATGTCAATAGCTAAAATCTGGCAACACTATAATAAAGTTCGACATTTTGTAGTATAAACGTACTCAGAAAGTTTTGACGTAAGACCATCATTTGTGTTGTTTACAGTGCACGGCCCGCTTGAAAAAATTTAACTGAAAGGTTCGAGGACGACGGAGTTTTTTGTTGGGTTCTCTTCAGGACAACATCCGAAGTTAATCCTGACAAGAATCCAAATCGTAACACGTGCCGATTTTGAAAACGGACAGTTTTAGCTATTTTTAAACGAATATTTTCAAATGTTTGCACTAAATACCGTTTATTAGTGCATATATCCACCTCGGGTACACCCCTACGTGAAAGCTCATTCAATTTTATGAATATTTGCCCAAGAAACCATACCTCTGCGTTCAACTTTAGTTCGGCGCATTTTAGATAATGAATTAGACGTTTTTTTAATTTTATATTAAGGGGATTCCTTTAAACTCGTAAAAGCCTCGAAAAGCACGTAAACCTCGAAAACTTTCGAGTCTCGTAAACAAAATTTAAAAATTTGTATGAAAAAAAAGTTTACCAGGCCTCGAAAACTTACGAGGCAAATTCGATGCGTAAATAGCCTCGAAAAAGTACGAGAGCGATTGTTGTCAAATAAATGTATAGAAAATAAATTTTTGTTTTGAAAATTGAATTTGAATTGAATATTATTCAAATTATATGACAGCTGATACGTTGTTTACACGTTTTTAGAAATGTGTGTTCCTGAAAACAAGCTCGTAAACTTTCGGGTTTTTCATGGTTTACGAGTTTACGAGATTAAAGGTATCCCCTTATTGTAGAACAATATACCAAAAATCCATGTAAAAATATGACTCGTTTATTATAAATTGGTTATTTGACCGATATAATTTTTTGGAATAAATATCATCAATTCAACACCATCAAGTGAACTTTTTATGTAAACAGAACCCATTCTAATTGATTACAGAGAGAATACCAGCCAAATCATATTATGACACTACTTTTGTCTCTATAAAAATTTTCAAAATTTAGTATAAAAATATAAAAAAAATATTAAATGCAAGGTAAAATTTTCGATTGAAAATGCGCCGAACTAAAGTTAAACGCAGAGGTATGGTTTCATGGGCAAATATTCATAGAATTGAATGAGCTTTCACATAGGGGTGTAGCTGAGGTCGATATATGCACAAATAGACGGTATTTAGTCCAAACATTTGAAAATATTCGTTTAAAAATAGCAAAAACTGTCCGTTTTCAAAATCGGCACGTGTTACGATTTGGATTCTTATCAGGATTGACTTCGGATGATGTCCTGAAAGGAACCCAACAAAAAACTCCGTCGTCCTCGAACCTTTCAATTAAAATTTTTCAAGCGGGCCGTGAGTGACTTGAAAAAATCAATTTGGCAAGAAAATGGAATTAACTCGTGAACATTTTCGTGCGATCATTTTTCACAACTTTCGACGTGGATTATCACGACAAGAGTGCATCGATGAACTTAAATCTTTGTATGATGATGAAGCACCATCCTATAGCACTGTGAATAACTGGTTTAATGAATTCAATCGTGGCCGACGCTCGCTCAAAGACGAATTCCGTGAAGGTCGTCCAAAAACGGCCGTTGTGCAGGAGAACATTGATGCCGTGCGTGAACTGATAATGCAAGATTGTCATGTGACAGACCGTGTGATAGAGGCATCCTTGGGCATAAGTTCTACTCCAATATATTCGATTTTGCATGAACACTTAGGGCCGATTTCACAATGTTCAGTTAAGCCTTAACTGGAACTTTAACTGGCACTTTGACATTAAATTTCATACAAAATTTTAATTTATCTGGAAGTTAAATTTTAACTGGAAATTGTGAAAACGGCCCTTAGTTGTATAAAACTTTTGTTCTCGTTGAAAACCCCATAATTTATCAATCGCTTAAATTATCAATGGAAAAATTAATTTCCTTAGCTCACTGTAAACAAAACAAATAGCACTTGTACATCAAAACGTTGTGAGTACGTTTATGCTAAAAAATATCAAACTTTATTATGGTGTTGCCAGATTTTAGCTATTGACATTAGTTTTGCCTAGGCCTGAAATATATATAGCAGTCCACTTATGACCATTAAGCAATTCGAAGCAACTATAAAATATTTTCAAAAACAAGAACTTGATAATAAGAATAACAATTTGAAGTTTAAAAGATTTTCTTCAAATAACTGTAACCAAAGTTGTTTAAGAAAGGTCTTAAAAAGGGTCTTCTTTTTTTCAAATTGAAAAACAAACTGTAAGTTTAACATTAATAATATCAATATTAAGTTGTTTTCATTTTCAATCCCATAAGCCAATGCCCTTGCACCTTTTCCTGAGAATATATCACTTAAGCTTCTGCTTCTAAGATCAACCCTGAGAACGAACGCACACAGAGTTTTAGAGCATCTCTCAAAATTTGTGGCTGTAGCGCTCGTATTTCTGCAACAATTTTGGCCTTAAGTTCAAGGATTGTGACGATCCTGTTCACATATACTCGCTCCTTCAAATAACCCCAAAGAAAATTGTCGGGTGCTGACAAATCTGGCGAACGCGCTGGCCAATTAATTTCCGAATATCTAGAAATTATTCACTCTCCAAACTCTCAAAAAACTCTCCGAAGCTGAAAACGGGGGTCATTTAAGTGACATTATTTTCCATACTTAGTTCAAAAAAATTTCCATTTTGTACTTTTAGTACAGTCATTTGATAGTTTTACCTGGAAAGTTTTGCGTGATTTTTGCAAATGAGTTATTTTATAGATTAAGAAGTGCTCCTTCAGAATTTCAACTTTGCTACTTCGAATCCTGTTCGCTCGCGCTGCCATGTTGATAAAAAATAGCGTCCGTTTATATTTAGAGAAAAATATTGTATCGCAATATTGTAGCTTATAAATTCCTATAAATGAATAAGGACATCTCATGAGTTATAAGTTGTACGTTAACAATTCAAAGGTCATTTTAATAGAAAATTTTATAAGCTACAATATTGCGCCACAATATCTATCTCTAAATATAACCGTTAAAGAGATATTTGTAAAAACCTGCTTTCGGACATAATTTTTTCCAATATGGCGGCGCGAGCGAACTCGATTCGAGGTAGCAAAGTTGAAATTCTGAAAGAGCATATCGAAATCTATAAAAATAACTCATTTGCGAAAATCCCGCAAAACTTTCCAGGTAACATCATTTTATTCCCCAAATGGTTGCACTAATTTTATAATATAATAACGGTGACTTTTGGCCCAACCTGTATAAAACAAAACTGCTAGGTCAAAGCCGTAAAAAGTGAACAGTGCCACGACCCCAATAAATTAACTAATAGATAATATACCAAGATTCGGTTAAAATGTTCAATTGTTCAGGACAAGTAATATACACTAGAAAGATGGGCAGTGCCACGCCCTCAAAAAAAAAAAAATTAATTCATCATATCTCCGAAAACATATGACGCAGCATGATATGGTTTGTATGTAAAGAACATTAAAACAAATAATCTCCAGTAGAAAAATCGGTGGTGCCACGCCCTCTTCAAAGCTTTTCTATCATATCTCTGAAACTATTTGACGCAAATTGATAAAATTTAATAAATATGCAAAGCAAATTGGGAAAAATAATTTTCAATAGAAAAGTGGACGCTGTGACTCCTTATAATAATAAAATAACTCATATTTCTATAACTATTTGACAAAAAATTATAAGATTTGGTACATTAGCCGTGTTTTTTTTGACGCATATATACAATTGTGGTAATTTTCAAATTGCGTTAACTTATGAACGGTGAGTCGTTCGATAAAAAGTCCAATAATTTTCATATTTTGTAAAAAAAAAAAATAATTATTTAGAAGTTATTTAAAAAAAAGTGATTTTTTACGGTTTATCGGCGCTTAACCAGTTTTTATAGAATTAGGTACTCCTAAGAGATAAATTTTTTAAAATATAAAATAAAAGGTTTTTGTAAGGAACGAGATTCTCCATAAAAAATTTCCCTAGAGTTTTATTGTGCGACTCACTGTTCATGAGTTATCGCAACTTAAAAATATCCACAATTGTATATACGCGTCAAAAGAAACACTATTGTTTCACTATGGTATGTCAAAGTTAAAAAAGGGCAAGTCTCAAGGCGGATTGAAACGAGCCATATGCCCCTTACCTGCTAGCTTTTCTTTTAGTAAACTATCTTCCAAACTTAAAAACAGCTCAAAACTCCATTCCTATAAAAGTTTGCAGAAATTTTTGTCTTCCATTCAATTACAGAATTACGATCTATTACATCGAAGAATTTTTCCAAACTTCAGTAGTAATGGAGTTCTAAGCTGTTTTATAACTCTCCTAAAAATTATAATAAAAGGGGAGTTTACAATTGACTCAATGATATTACTGAATTTGATCTGGGTGTTTTTTTTTTAAAAAAAAAAGCTCTTCAAAAAAATGGTGTACCATACCACACTTCAAATCAATTAGTGTTGTTTCTGCAATGAAAAAATGTGGCCACCTAGATCTGACCCCTCCGCACTTCTTTTTGTGAGGTTATTTGAAAAGTAAAATGTATGCCTCGGACCATTCATAAGCTCAAGGCACACGTTCGTACCGAAATTATGACTGTATGCTCGGAAAAGTAGTGCAAAATGCATCAAAAAAGGGCAAATCTTACCATGGCCAATGGAGGCCGAAATTTGATTGATATTGCATTCATAAAGTAGTTGAAAAGACCGATTTAAATAAAAAAATGTCATTTATGGAAATCGGTTATTTTTTTTAAGTTTGTCAGCATTTACAAACCGACATAAAAGATGATGCATCCTGTACGGATATATAAAATATTTACTTTAATGCCTACCTCAACTAACAATGGATATCGCATGTTTTCATAAAGAACCACCAATACCGAAAATCGTTTGCTTACATCGACTAATTCACATTTTATGAAATGAATGAAAGGTTAATCTGTGTAGCACAGTGTTGTCAGTATAAAAGTTAACATAATATTTATAAAAATGGAAACTTTTTCGTTTGATTGCCCACACTCATTTATCATTTCATTTTATTAATGAAATCAAATTTAATTATCAAATGAAGAAAAAAAGTTTTTCTCATAAAAAAACTAACAAAAAGTCTTATATCAATTAAGAGATTTTATTATTAATAACTTTGGGTTAATTACCTTTTTCTGAAATCGGAGCATTAAACACTTTTCTGCTTTTTATTCATAAAACCAAAATGTGAATAATTTTTTAGTACCGGGAATAAATTGCGGTAATTAGGTAATAAAAATATTGTTTTCACCTCATTATTCAGAAAAGCAAAAACAAAAAAAAAAAAAAAAATCCAAACAGACCTGCCACACGCACTTGGCACAGACGCACCAGCAGCCACATTCACTCGCAGAGGCATAAAAACTTCCCATTAAACGGAACCAAACTGAACCAAATTCGTACAACCACCTGACTAAGCGGGGCAATTAAAAATTATTTCTTTTGAAATATGAAAATGAGGATTTTTTTTTATTTTTGTTTTTGCATTTTAATTTACTTTTTGTCGACATTTAACCAATTGCTGCTAGTGGTTATATAAAACAAATATACTTACACATAGATTACAAAAGGAGAATTGTACTATTACAGATAACTCCCATTAAGCGGATCTTCTCCAACGGCGTCGAATAAACTTCCTCATTAAACTTTACCTTTCAACTTTTTCCATACTTTATCAGTCATCATCCATTGAAGCATAGGTATCTTTAAAAAATGAGGTACGTTTGCTGCAATGGATAATAACTTCGAAAGTAATGTTTTTAATGGAAAAGCTAAGAGACAAAGTTTATTGAGAAAGTGCATGGCTATCCAGAGAAGTTGGCAAAAATACAATAAGTTACTCTATTAGAGTAATTGTGATATAACTTCAAAGTACCTGAAGAGCGATCCCTACTTGATATACAATTTAGTCTTATCATTTCGAGTCAATGTTTTTTTTACTAACAGCTTTCTTATGTGGGGGCTAAAAATTTTCAAATATGGGAATTGCATCGGAAAAAATAAAAAATTTTAACTCCAAAACTCATTGAAAAAGGTTAGAATGTTGCAAAAATGTAAAAAACCATAAATAAAATCGAATAGAACTTGCACTGTTGATATTTCACCCACTTTTAATTGAGGAGTCCATTATAGCGAGTTAGCTCTATATAATTATAACCGGAAGTTAGCTTTTTCTCAATAGCGTATAAAAGTTTTGTGGGCAATGCCACGCGCTGTAGCAAGTCCTCCCAATACAATATTATACCAATTATTAATCATCGTTATTAATGGTAATACGTCCTAAGATTTCATAAGCTTTGTTGCAGCCGTTTCTGAGCAATATTGAATAAAAATTTTTCATTCCTACACGGAGAGAATTTTGAGCTAAAAACAATCCCAAACCAATCAATTTTGGGTGTTATTTTCAGCTTGTCCATAATTTTCTTGATATCAAGTAATAATGTGATTGTTTATCAAAAAAACGAATATGCCCATTTGAGCTCAATTCAATTCAATTTGGGAGTGTTCATCAAAAATTTATTAAACTCATTTGTGCTTAAACTCAGCCCTTTTGTACTTGTTTATAAAAAAAAAAAAAAATATTCCCATTTGTTCTTAATAATTTCTTATTTATCAAAATATGAATATGACCATTTTTGCAAAAAGCAAGAAATATCATTTCATTTTCAAAAATCAATGTACCAAAATGTCCAAAAACACCTCAGTACATCGTAACATCCCATTATGGGATGTCAGCAGTATTTACTCTATTATAAATACCCAATTCGACTGTCGAGCAGGAATTATTTAAGCAGTAGATGACATAGTCATATTGAGAATCATAAACACACATAATAAACACAAATGAAAATTTATTTTTTGATAAACAATCACAAAAGGGCTTGAATTAAGCAAAAAATGGGCTTATTTTTTTTTTTTTTTTTTTGATAAACAAGTACAAAATGGCATGCATTGAGTACAATTGCTCTTAATTATTAAAATTTATATCATGCCCGAATTTGAGCTTGAATTGCGAACAAGCTGGGCGTATTTCAGGATAATTTTATGCTATTTTGGGCTTAATTCTGAATATTTAATTTAAGAATGATTTGCGCTAGATTTTAGAACATGTTTCTCTCTCCGTGTAAAGAGTAGGTATGGCATGTTTTAGATCCTGGCTTATTTTGCCTATTATAAGGTATTGATGGTGGACAAGCATATACTAATCTTCATCAAAATATCTTATACTGTTTGCTACTTATAGTAACCATTTTACGTGTTTTACTTGTAAGGGCGGTGCCACGCCTACCAGTGATATTTCGCAAACCTTCAGTGCAGAAGTGCTTAATAACAAGTAAGCCCCACAGTTAATTTCAGAAAGATTGCGTTATTAGTTTTCTTTTTCTAGCGTTATATATATTTGTGCCACGCCCTTCTCTAGTACAATGGCATATCACGTTTGAATCTTGTTTTCAGATGCAATACCTCTTAATTTTTCATCAAAATTGTTAAAGTCGTTTTAAATCAAAATTTTCTAGGTTAAAAAGTGGGCATGGTATTTCTTTGATGCCTCCCACTATTAATTTAAGTAAAAAAGAATAATATGCAGTATCTGTCTACCAAATTTCATCAAAATATGTTCTATTTGCAAGAAATAACATTTCCAAGCCCACCGACGATATTTTGCCCATTTTCAGTTCAGAGCTATCTAATAGCAAGTGGACTCCCTACAGTTAATTTCAGAAAGATGGCTTTAGTAGTGGTTTTTTTATAGCGCATTATATTTTTGTGGGTGGTGGCACACCCTTCGTCGAGCTTTCCCAATACAACCACATATTACATATTAATCCTTGTTTGCAAGGGCAAAATCTCCTAAATAATAATAATATTAGCTTAAAATTTTCACTGGTTAAAATGTAGGCGTGGCACTATTTTGATACTGCCTACCGAATTTCATTAAAATACCTTTGATGTTTTTTGAGTTATGACAAGATTTAATTTAAAATTTAGGGTGTTGTCACGCCCCTTCGTGAGTATCTTAAAAGTTTAAGCTTATCTCTTTCTTCATTCCATGCCTCGAATAAAAATTTGGCATAATAGAAATATATCATGTTCAGATTCATAAATAGATAGGCTTCACACCTTCATAAAAATCCGGAATGGAAAAATTAATCCAATGAGTTACAGGAACTGTCCTTGATTTCATATACCTCTTTCGCTTCAATATAATGGAATAAATACAATTTATAAGTCATTAATGTAACATTCATATCACAATATATTTGAAATTCATCCAACGGCTTCCAACTTTTATCGGTTTTTCTAAAAGCTAAATCGGAATATTTCCATGTATGTATTCTCCTGTAAATCCTAGGAGGAGCATAGGGTCAAAATGAGACGTCTTCATTTGTCACAATCTCTTGCAATGACTTTTATCTCTTGCCACAACTTTCCCGATTCTTGGATTTCCATATCCAGTGATCGTTTCCAGCTCGTTCTTGGTTTACTACGATCTCTACTTTCTTGTGGATTCCGCTCAACAGCATGGCGACAGACTTCGCTGTGTTGTTTCCGGAGAGTATGAACAATCCATTTCCACTTGCACAGCTTGATCTCGTATGCTTTAGCCCTCTGATTGCATTTTTGATGCAGCTCGGCATTTGATATAGTGCGAGGCCACCAAATCTTTAGTATACGCCTTAAGCATTTGCTGACGAATACTTGCAGCTTGTTTGTTAGTAGTTCAGTAACAAGCCATGTTTCGCACCTAATATGATTTCTAGTTCCAGAACCTATGGTAAAATTCTTTGTGGTTTTGATTGCATGACTAACCAGAGATCGAACTTTTTAAAAAGAGAATGATAATATCTTTCGGAGCATATTTATGGGAAAATATTTCATCACAACATTTATTACGCATTATTTGAGTGCCAACTGTATTCACACTTACCAACAAAATAAAATAATAGCCAAAATTATTGTGACTTGGTCAAAATACGAGTGAGTTGACTGTTTGTATGAATTAAAATTTATATTTTTCCATATAAGTATTGCATAGTTTATCGGGGAGACTGGGGGTATGATATACAAACATATATGTATGTAGAACAACCAGTCAGCCAAGCGAACAGTCTGCATTTAACTACAATCAGTCGTTCCTTCGTCCCGAGAACGTTATGCAAATGATTAATTTTCCATGGAATTTTCAAGTCAATTAAATTTTCATTTCGTACGAAAAACTTTTACGGTATAAAATGTAAGAAATTAAAGAGAGATGAAAATGAAAACAACAACAACAACAACTACAACAAAATAATCCCATTCACATAATTCATAATTAGAGGATACGCAATTTTAATACATCTTTCATCATTTCATATGAAGTACAAAGTAGGTAGTAGGTCGATTCGATTGGAGTGCTGATGGTGGTGCTGGTGGTGGTGTTCCAACATGAAGGGCATAAATTTCCTCTACTCCATTCGTAGTAAGCATTGCTCTGCATCATTGTTTTTTTGGTTTTTTCTCAAAAAAGCGCGCTTTTCGGTATAATTGGCCTATTTGGAGAATTTTTAATGAGTTGTGAAGGTGAAATATTTTGTTGCTAATGTGTCTGTGCGTAGTCGTACAACATTTTCTACGTTAATTTAACTTTTTCTTTCTTTTTTTTTTTTTGGTATCTCTATCGTGAAATTCGTGGAAAAATTAATAAACGTATCCGAAATGATACGAAATGAAATTGGTGTTGCTGGGAATTTAATTCAATTTCATTTTGTTGTTGTAATGATTTTAGTTTAATTTCACAAATTTTCCTTTTTTGCTGGCATAAGTTTGGTTTTAATGACTCTGTTAATGAGTACTTATATGGAATTTTTGAAGATTGAGGTTGTAATGAGGTTATTGCTTGTTAGTAACGGATTCAAAGGGATTTGGGGGTTGAAGCTCTCAAAAGGCTCAAAATTTTGACTGAATGTAATATGGAAATTATCACGGTTTCGGGCTAATTTTAGTATGAGAAACATGAATCTAAGGCATGTTGGACGATACCTTTTGTTGTTTGGTCACCAAGTGAGAAAAAATAATGATGGCAAATACATCTGGTCGAAATTAAGATTCATTCCTAAACCGAACCAAAAGATAGATGGACTCTTAAAAACGATATCTGCTCCATTTTTTAATCGCTCGAAGAAAAACCATCGAATCGGAATCGGTAGAAAACCGGGAAATGTAAGATTTCTAGGACTATACTGAACAACTTTTCTTGGTTTCATTTTTCGAAGTTCGCACAACAAACGGCGTTATTTTTGAAAGAGGAAAAAATCCATTATGGTGCAAAAGTTATCCTAAACATATTTTGTCACAAAATAATCGAATATTGGACCGATATTATTTTTTCAACTTAATGCCATTGTAGCTAGCGTAGCTTGTCTCAAAACCAGAGTAAAAGCAGAGACCAATTTGATTAATTTCTGATTAAATGTCGTCAGCCAATTCATATTATGACATTAGTTTTGTTACTATATGGACTAACTCCAATCACTCAGTTGGTTTTGCGAATTTCGGAAAATGGAACTAAGAAAAGCTGCTCAGAATTGTCCCAGGAATCTTACATTTTCCGGTGTTCTATCGATTCCCAGTCACTCTGTATTGTCCATACTGTAAAATAAAAATGTATAATTTAGCAACGACTAAAGTTTTGTAAGAAGCGACCTTTTGTATCCATTCTGTATTGAAAAAATATTGTGGGCAAAAACCCAAAACTCTAAAAATGGTCTTTATTAGGCTGACAAAGAAAGTTAGGGCTTCAGTAGAAACAAAGGCGCTCCATTGGTTTTCCTCGAAACAAAAAAATAAAAATATAACAGTCCTGCTAACTTTTGAGTCGTTTTCAGGATGATCTTTTTTTGCTTCATACAAATCGAACCAGTTTTCATAGCTGTCATATACACCGTTAACACAACCCAAATATTTTACTACGTGACCTCAATTTGCGCTCTTTATTTGAGGCTCTGCAACCATTATGGAATTAGGAATCCTATTAGCACGTATTGTGGCTAGCGAAAAAATCACATGAGATGACAATATTGCTGGTGGGTCCAAGATCTGGTGTTCCTACAATGATGAAATCGTCTTCAGCATCATTACATATTCTGAATTGATACGAATATTCAAGACAATACAAGTAGCTTTACTGCCCATTTATGGGACTTGTTCGACATTTATTGTCGTAAATAGTGCAACATTTTTGTCGAATATAAAAGGTTTTTCGATAGGGACGCTACAAAAGTAGACCGATAGGGACAGCAAATGACGCCATATTTTTCCCGCTCTCTTGACATTTCTCTTCAGTAAGATTTGCCATTTCATCATGGAAAGATATACGAGCCAACAACGAGTAGAAATTACAAAAATTTACTACCGAAATTTGGAGTCAGTGGCCCCAACTTAAAAAGAGCTACGTCCAATTTATGGTCGTCATAATCGTCCTATCAGATCAACAATTGAGCGTCTAATGGAAAAATTTGAATCCACAGGCACAGTACAAAATTTTCCCGTGCCAGTAAGACAAAGAAGTGCCCGTAGTGTCCAGAATATTGCTGCCGCTAAGGCTTCAGTTCAAGAAAGCCCAAATGTGTCTCTCACACGTCGTTCACAAGCGTTGGGCATATCTGTGACGTCGTTGTGGCGAATTTTGCGGAAAGATCTTGGCCTACATCCTTACAAGATCAAATTGATGCAAAATCTGAAGCCGCTTGACCACGAGAAGCGTTGTATGTTCGTGAATTGGGCTGAGCAACAACTTGAAAATGATTCGGATTTTCATCGAAAAATCATCATGAGGCTCATTTCTGGCTGAATGGCTTCGTCAATAAGCAAAATATGCGTTATTGGTTAGGCAGCAATCCACACGTACTCCATGAGTCACCATTGCATCCCGAAAAAATTACGGTTTGGTGCGGTTTATGGGCCGGCGGCGTCATTGGGCCGTACTTCTTCTGTGATGATCAAGACCGGCACGTTACTGTGAATGGGAATCGCTACCATTCAATGATAACCGAATATTTTTGGCCCGAATTGGATGATATGGACTTGAACAATATGCATTTCAACAGGACGGCGCCACAAGCCACACAGCGAATGTCACAATCAATTTATTGAAAACCAAGTTTGGTGAACGTGTTATCTCACGAAATGGCCCAGTCGATTGGCCGCCTTGGTCGAACGATTTGTCTCCATTAGACTATTTCCTGTGGGGCTACGTCAAGTCTATGGTCTATGCCAACAAGCCAGCGACGATTGATGAACTTCGTACGAATATCGATCGTGAAATTGCAGCAGTATCGGCTGATTTATGCTTGAAAACTGTCGAAATTGGGTTCAGCGTCTGGACTTCTGCAAGCGTGACCGTGGTGGCCATGCAAAAGAAATCGAGTTCCATACATAATGGCATCAAATGTACTTTCACAGAAATAAAGAATTTTATTGATATCCAAAACCGTGTTTGTTTTATTTAAAAAAACTTTTGTAGCTCTCTTATTGAAAAACCCTTTATTTGTTCGTTAACACACAAGCAAATATGTATGTATGTATTCTTCTTTAACCCCTAGGAGGAGCATAGGGCCAATATGAGACGCTTCCATTTGTTGCGATCCATAGCGATGACTTTGATCTCTTGCCACGACTTTCCCAGTTCTTGTATTTCCTTTTCCAGCGACCTTTTCCAGTTGGTTTTGGGTCTACCACGTCCTCTACTGCCTTGTGGATTCTACTCAAAAGCCTGGCGACAAACTTCGCTGTGTGGTTTCCGGAGAGTGCGACCAATCCATCTCCATTTGCGCAGCTTGACCTCATTTGCTATAGTCTTCTGTTTGCATTTTTGATGTAGCTCGGCATTTGATATATTGCGAGGCCACCAAACCTTTAGTATACGCCTTAAGCATTTGTTGACGAATACTTGCAGCTTGTTCGTTAGTTGTTCAGTAACAAGCCATGTTTTGCAACCATATAGCAAAACCGATTTCATATTCGAATCAACGGAAGAAGGCCATATTTTGTTCAGTTGAGCAAAAGCTCCACAAGCAAATACAGACCAGTCAAATTAGATACTGGCTATATATGTGAGTCTTGCACTAAGTCCAAACTTCATAAGACCTTTACTATTCGATAGAGAATTTTTTCCTGAACAACATATTAAAATAGGACCTCCCAATTTTTCCTGAAAAATTAGATTAATTGGGGTTTTTCCAGTGAAGTACCAAAAAAAAAAAAATTTTGATGATTCCGATTTTAGTAATATTGGATTATGTTATACCTATATAAAGTATAAAGTCTGATTTACGAGTTAGAGGGTTTTAGAAAATTTGATTCAAAGTAACGCATTCCTCCCGCTTAGTCAAATTTTTAAAGTCCTCTAGCTCGCTAACCAGGTAAAACTGTAAAAATATTTTGTACCTGGGTCGAGGACATATATAGGTTTAACATAATCAAATATTGCCAAAATCGGAGGCATACAAATTTTTTGCCTCGTATTTCACGGGAAAAACTCCAATTTATATAATTTCCCGGAAAAATTGGGCGGACCCATTTTGATATGTTGTTCAGGGCAAAACTCTCTATCGATTAGTGTAAGTTTCATGAAGTTTGGAATTAGTGCAAGACTCAAATCTTATTTTACTGGTCTAATAGGCATTTTGTCAGAACAAAGAACAATTCTATAAAATTTTTAAAAATTACTTATATGAAGGAAACCTAAAACAAAAGAAGACATTTTGTTGAATATCGTTAAAATATCCCTAAGAATTCCTAAACATTTCATTTTCTTCACAAACTGCAGATGCATGCAAATTCTATTCAGCAAAAGCCACACATTGTACAACATCTTTGGATGATGCTTCTGCCTTGCCTCCCCCCCCACCGTTGATGTAATAAATTTTTCTTCTCAATCAAATTACGAAATCTTAATTGTTCCAATTCTGCGCTCAAGCAGAGCATGATTTTTATATTTGTTGTCATTGCTGTTGCTGTTGTTGTTGCTGTTGTCGCTGTTGTAATGACTATTTTAGTAACAACAAAATTAACAACAAACAACATTACAGCAGCAACCACAACCAAAATGACAAGGAGCACCATTGTGAATTGCATTCCAAATGAAAATTGCAATTTCTCACTGTTCGCTGCCTTGGTGGCGTGTGGGTCGATTCTCTCTGTACATGCGAGTGTTGCCATCAATTCTAAGTAGATGACACCACTCAGATAAATTTGTCCCACTAAATTGGCCAAAACATGAAATAATTGCGAATGTAATTAGTTATTGCCTCAGCGAGAGAACAAGGCAAAAAATAAAGAAAAAAAAAAGTATGAGTTCAAATGGTGCGGCATCGGGGGGATGCACAGTAAAGGCATTGAAGTAACTGCGGATCAGAAGGTCAGGCCTTATACTTTTTGTTGCTACTTAATTTTGCACAAAAGTGAATTGTCTTGTAACTTGTTACACATAAAATAACAACAACGAAAACAACGAAAACAACATCATAACGTTTTGTCATTTAGAGTCAGTCAGTCAGTCATTCAAGTTTTCTACTCGCGTTTGTGCCTCAGCATATCACCACTGGCAACAAGAGTGTTGAGTGTAAATTGCATAAATGTGCATGGCTCATAATAAATTTTTTGCATCAATTACGAGGTATATATCGTCGTATCTCAAAAATCACAATTTTCTAATTTCTTGTGTTATTGCATTACTCCATCAGGAGAATTTTGAGACAAAATTTAACGATCCTAACTTAAACGGAAAGACTGAAAACGGTCGTAGCAAATTACCCTATCTACAAAATATTTAAAAAATTTTCATTAAGGGTGTCACCGACCCTTCTTACTAGTTTTGGTCACCCTAGGAAGAGGTCGAAGAAAAATTTTGGTCTAATTGTTCACTAAAAATTTAATTTACTTTTCGATAGGGAGACGTTGAAGAAAATTTTTAAAGTTATCGAAGGTGTCACCGACCCTTCTTTGGAGTTTTGGCCCAGTTTTTTTTAAAGAATTGTATTGGTCTAAATGTTAAATAAAGACCGAAGAAAAATTTTGGAAAATGTCAAGGTTGGTTCGGCCTTTCTTTGTCGACTGGACAATTGTTTGAAATAGAAAATAAAAACTCATTTAAGAGGTCGAGGATACAACTGATATGCTGAAGATAGGTTTATTCTCACTGTGTTTTTACACGCAGTCTAGTGTACGATGGACGGCGCAACCTTCCATCAGCATAATGTCGATGGTTGGTTTCCATTTTTAGAATCATGCGGTCAGACACAATTCCTTCCAATGGTGGGGAAATGAGGACTATCTTAACTTCTGCCATTCTGTGGGTCATGACACCTGGTTGAGAATGCAGCTTCATACCGAGCTTCTAAACTCTTCCTGCGATTAAGGTCCAGACCACAGGGCCATCCCAATAGTCGATTGTCGTTTCTCAAGACTTTCTTGGGAGAAGTAGTTCTACCCAAGATTACTATGGCCACTTTATCATGTACGAGTCGACTTACTATGGATCGTGGAAACACGTTACCAAGTGCGGATTTCTCAGGAAAATCTTTGAAATCCATTCTTGGATTGCTTTTCACCACTTTGCCATATGCGAACGACTTACATGGATCGACGGATCACGATACCAAGTGCAGATTTCTCAGGAAAACCCTCGAAATTCTGCCTTGGATTGCTATTTACCACTTTGCCATATGCGTAACGTGACAGCTGGAGATGGGTATGGGATACCTCCAAAAGTCACGCCCTTCCGCCTTCCTGCTTTGGCTGGTAGCCGGCAGAGACACTGCGGTCAACAGTGTCACCATTACAAGGAGTTGCCGCTGGGAGGCCTCTGGTCTCTGCTTGAGACCAGACATGGGACAATGTCTAGCCAACAGCCCCTCAAGTTCTGTTTCACCATCACTCCTCCGTTAACCTCTTGTTAACCAACGTTTAATCTATCAATCTTCATACCAGAAGTAAGACTGCGCCTTCGAATCTTTCGATTAAACACCCAGTTCTGGCGATGAGAGGTCCGGATTGAGTGATCAGGTCTCCCATTTTCCTCCAAATAAATGGGTGATAGTAGGTCGGTGCCGGCCCACCATTACCCCATGCTTCACCATCTTTCGAAAACCTGGGTGGGGAGGACCTAGATCCTTCACCACCTCATACTTCACCATCTTTCGCCTCCATTGCGACCATTCGGTCAACAGCTTTGAGACCTGTTATAACCGACCGTGAACAACAAAAGGTTAGAAAGGCTGTACAAAACCTATCCTTTGTCTCCCTTCTGAGTTGTAGAAAAGTCAATTTTCTCCACAACTCTACCAGCTGCAGATCAAGAGAGACTGTCAACTGACATTAACCTCTGCCGGGTTACTCCAACCCCCTATCGAGATCTTCAATCTTATGTATTGGGAGTATATGACATATGAGAAAACATATTTTATAAAACACATGTAGAAAATTCAACACAACCGCGCCATCTCATACGGATAGAATATGAAGTCTTATTTTGCTCCAATACAAGATAAAAATCTACAGACAAATTTTTCCCATTTTACATCAACTCGTATGAATTAAAAATGAAAATTAAGTTTTACAACAAATGTGTTGTTTTTTTTTTTTTTTTTTTTTTTTTGTAGTTGAGATGTGTTTATTTAATTTATTTATTTGTGGCATTTTGTTGTACAGCCTCCCTAGTAATGCACTTCACCTCCTTCGCCTTTTGCCTACCGCTCACGGTTGCATTTTATTTCAACGAAATTAATTGTGAGCCGAAACGGAGCGTGCCGACGCGCTTGATATGCGCGATTCCTTGAAATTGTTCGCATGAAAAGTGAAAATAGTGCGAAAATTTTGCGTGCCCCTTAATTTGATTTTTTCTTGAAAATTTTTTGATTGTCAGAGTATGTTGGATTTATTTTTTTCTGTTAAGAATTAATTTTACTTGAAATTTTCATTTGAAAACTTTTACTTTTTGCTTCGTATTCTTGTGAAAATGTTGCAGTTTTTATATTTTACTGCATTCCGCAGTGCTATTTAATATGGGTTAATCAAATAAATTTGCACGCAGGTGCTAGATAACATTAAACAAAAGATTTTACGTAAGATTATTCAATTCAATATTTCACGATTGTTATTGGCATGGGACAGACTAATGTTTATGGAATAAAAGCAAAGAAATAAATCCTATAAAATGTCCTAACAGTTTCAAAAGAAATAAAAAACATAAAAGAACTGTAATAGATAAATCAGTTTTTACAACTAAAATAAGTTAATGGCCACCGTGTTATCAAAATAATAACTTCAGAGCTATTATATTGACGGCATGTGCTCAATATAATTGAATGGCTTAAGAATATTTATTCAATGATTAACATATTCAAGGTTAGAATTTTTGAATTAATGTGGGAATACCATTACACCAATAGTTTATAGAATATGGATAAATATTTTCTTTTGGAAACCGAATATTAAATAAAAATTGACATAGGAATTTAAAGCTGCACTCGTCACCTGTAGACAATTTCTTAGTGTTTGCAAATGCAAAAGTTTCTGATTAAGTATGAATGAATATATTCTGCTTTAACATATTGCTTACCGAACTTATGTTTTCCAATTACACTAATTTACATATTAATTTTTTTTTCTGTGATCTAATTGCCACTATACAATTCGATACATCCAACTAGAGCTAGGCACGGGCCGTGTTTTTTTTTTTTTTTTGTGGCCCGCTGGCCTTTACACTTCAACTACGGGCTCGGACCGTAAATCACGGGAAGATTGTAAGGATAAACTTGGAAAAATTTTTGTTCCTACATAAAAATATGTAAACTTTTGTATAAATATGAGGCTGAGAACGACAATGGAGTAAGTCAAGTCAAACAAATCATCATATTAGATTAGAATGTTTGTTTTTTCCTCATATGAAAATCATTGATAAAGCTTAATCAATAAGTTAAAATTTTTTTAAAGTGTGAATGTATAATAATATGGTTGAATCGGGCCGGGCTCGGGCCTTGACAAAAAATGTTCGTATGGGTCCGAGCTTTTTCAAGTGCTTGTTTCGTGTTCGTGCCGGGCCAGGCCCAACTTTAGAGGCCCGTGCCCAGCTCTAAAGTGTGACAAATACGTATATGTGTTGATACAAAAACAAAGTAGGTTTTTTGTATTATACATATGTTATTTTAATTAAGGAAATTTAAATGAACAAACATTAAATGAAGTTGAAATATTTTGTTTACTAAGCAATTACTAGATGACCTGACCTTTGTTAGCCACAACCCGCCGAAGTCTGCAATCAAAATTGTTACACGCAGCACGCACTACTGTTATCGGTATTTTGTCCCATACATCAATAGTAGCAGCTTTAAAGTCCTTTAAGCTTCTGTATCTGTATTCCTTGAGTCGCTGTACCACATATCCCCATATGCAGAAATACAAAGAATTGCAGTCTGGAGAGCTAGGAGGCCATTCATCCTTAGATATAAAATCTGTCAAATTTTTCTTACACCAGTCTTGAACCAGTTTTGCAGGTGCATCATCCTGCTGGAAGCAATAATAGTCTCCTCCATACATGGCCTGAACACTAGGCTTACAATTTTTCTGTATGCCTTCTTTGTCAATGAAGACTAGCGACAATTTACCTTTGCTGGATATGGCACCCCAGACCATAATAGGTGACGAGTTTTGATATCTTGGTACATGCTCCATTTCGTTTGGGATGTCTTTGTATGATGATGCTCATAGCCTGTCATTTTGCGTGTGGTGAAGAGCTTCCAGCACAAAAAGTTTTTCATCGGAAAAAACAATAAAAGGAGCAGTTTCGACCTTTGCCATCGCTTTTCCATGGTCGCATTAGTGAGGCCATGCATTTTCTTTTTTTTAAAGGCTTTCATATTGAGGTCGCAATGCAAACGGAGCCGTAAAGATTCTCGATTTATTCCTATATTTTTGGCAATCGTTCGTGCTGAACGGTCACAATTTCTTCGGATTCTTTCACGAATTATTTTGATCGCGTTCGCGGTACGGACGTTTCTTTTTCTACCACTTTTTTTACGATCTTGTATGGAGCCAATATCGACAAATCGCTTAACGGTATAATACACATAATTCCTCTTAACTTCTAAATGTGATAACTCGTGGAGGATGGCTCCACAACTTAAACCACTTTTGAATTTATTTGCAATTAAAGAGCTTATATCAACCATGCCGAATTACTTTCTACCCTCGCGTCTTATACGATTTGAATTTATTTTTCCATATACATAACTGAAATATTACAACATATTGTGCAATGAAAATTTTACTAATGCTACTATGTTTTCAAAAGATACAGTGCTTCAAAATTTTGTATGAAGACATATTTGTCACACTGTATATCCAACGTATAAGTTGGGAACTCAAGTAACAACTTTCTTACGGGACAGTGTTTTTCACTTGTTTATACTAGAGTTCGCCTTGGGGCCGAAATTCGCCCATTTCGATTTGACTATAAAGCAAAAAGTTTTTATACCCTTCCTTGGTGGATAAAACACAAAAAGCTTTTAATATCCTTAGTAGCGTGCTTTCCGTTTAGAGGTGTGTAACTCCTACAAAAGACCAAAAAGTTTTTGATATCCTTCTGTCCTATTTATTTTATTCCCATGCCAAAATTTATTAAAATCAATGCTGTGATAATGATCATGTTATAGTTCCTTAGTGCTAACTCTATCTCTTTACCGAATTCCATAAAAATCGGTAAAGCATTTTAACACTGATAGCGTGTGAAACCATAAGGGGAGTGGTACCACTCACGGAAAACTTAATGGTCATGTTATCGATCCTTAGTGCTAACAGTATCTCCATACCAAATTTCATAAAAATCGATGCAGTAGTTTAGCTGTGAGAGCATTTTTTCCATTTAGGGGCGTGACACCCCCCACTGAAAAAAAATATAGCCCTATGCTCTGCGCCTCTTCATAGCCTTTCCAACAAAAAAAAAATCAAGCAAATCGGTTAAGATTTAGGCATAGAAACAAGGACTGAAACGATTTCGTTTGCCTATTTATGTATAGATTCAAACTTCAAAAATATCTCCCAGCCCTTAAAAATTTCAAGCTGGAGGTGCCACAATTTGACATTAAATGAAGTTTAATACGAAGACTTCAAAAACGCTGTCCCGTATATAAGTTGTTACTTGAGTTACCAACTTATACGTTGCACTATAGGTCATAAAGCACATTTTTCTGACCAAAATTCATAATATCCATATTTTCATGGTGACCAACTACAAATGTAGTTTTCATATTGCCTCTAGACTAAAAGAACAATTCTGAAAAAAATCTTTACCCTTAAACTACCGGGTTAAAAGTGGTACGTAATAAATTTTCTAAATTGATAACACACACCAGCATGGTTTTGTTTCTACGCATTTCCGAAGTAACTTCATGCGTAGAATCCGTATCCGAGGTCAGAATTGACCCACCATATCAAGACTTGGAGATATTTGAGATCAAACTCATAAAAGATGGCTATTTTTGAGGTAAGATGCAAGCTGCACAAAGTTTTTATTATTTGTTATCAAATGTTTCAAGTAGTTCTATTACGTTTCTTTAAAATGAGCTCTTAAAAGATGCCGTACGATACTTCCTTTAAAAGTTATGGCCGATTTAAAATGAAATCTTGAAATCCCTTAAAACGGGTAAAAAAGATTTCATGATGACATCATTTTAAAGAGCTCGTTTTGAAGGTAAAAAGTGTTACTCAGTAATGAGTTATGTAAAAAATAAAATCAATGCACGTGTACAGTTTTATATAAATACTCGTAAATTCCTTTCAATATGTCTTAAAATTTTCTGGCATAATTGTTTTATTCAAAAAATGATAAAATTAATAGCCATCATTCTCTTGGCGCCTGAACCCCATTGTTACCATACCAAATGATCTTCATAATTACCAGCTAATTTTTCAATCCCACTCTGAACACAATTCCAGTTCTGAACTTTCAACAGTACCGATATCAAATTAACTTTATAATTTTAATGAAAATGTCGCGTTGATTGCTTGCTCAATTAATAAAATATACAAAATTATTAAAATTTAACTGTGCGACACTAAAGAAAAGAAATTAATTCTAACTGGAAAAATTAATTATATCATATGGCCCAATAGCAGAAAATCATCAACCCACAGGTGGTAATGATGATCATGATTTCCATACCAAGTGAGATAATTTCCAAACAATAATTTCGTTAAAAGAATGACCAACACAATGTGGTCAAGAATAATCAAAATAATAAAATAATCAAATAGAGTCCACACTAAATACATGAGGCAACAGAAAACAACAACAACAACGACAACAAGAATAACAACCACATTAAGAAACGCCTCCCTGTGGCGTGTTTGGGAAGCAATTATGCGATATTTCCGCTTAATAGGCCAAGGCGCCGCTTGTGTCCGATTGCTAAGATTTGTTTTCTTCATTTACTCGCTACGATACATACTACAACGATGATGATGACGATGATGTGTATTTTCATCATCATCATCACCATCATCATAAGCAGCAGCCAACATTGGTCAAAGCAACAGCGACACCCCCTTAAGATAACATCACCGCCGCTGCGGCTAAAATGGTCAATGCGTCGATTATTGCGCACGTCGAGTTCGAGTTCCCGACGCCTAATCAAATGTAGTTGAATTCATAACGTTGGTGAATGTATGACACAACGGGTTGCCAACGCCCCCAACTGTGAGGATGGCTTAAATTAAGCGAGTTTTACCGCCGCCGCCGCCGCATTGGGGACAGCGCAAGCGAGTGAGTGTAAAGCGCACGCAACTTTATGTTAACAACCACAGCAGCGATGATGAAGAGTCACAGTGAGAAATGAGTAACGGGAGGGTATCAATGGAGTCCATTCAGAGTGACGTTGTTGTTTCTTGTTATCTCGGTGAGGGGAGCTTGCGGTGGCGACAGAAGTTTGAATTGAAATTATTCAATTTCGTTACTTAATGAGCGACTGATTGGAGTCCACATGAAAAGTGAAGCGTTAAAACAATACAAATAGACTGAGGATCACTTTTTGAGTGACTTTGTGTTCGAGGGCTTGACTTTTTCGAAGTGAAATTTCTTGGAGCGTGCGCTGTAGATAAATTTTTATTGCCGCGACGCATTTCTTGACAGTATGTTTATTTTCAGTACGATGTGTTTGGGAGCAACTACGTTTTCAATCAAATGTAAAGTTTTCATAACGCCATTTTATAGTTCATTAAATTTCCTACACTGAGAAAACAGTATGATTATATACATCGAAATTTGGTAATAATTAACAAATAATATATTTGATATAGGCGAATCGAATATTTGATATCATTTAATAAGTGGCATATTTGAGCAATTTTATTGGTTCAATCGTATATATGTTAATAATTACCAAATATATGTTTGCATATAAAGACATTTATTGTTTTGAATTTAGACCTTTATTATTATTAATCTTTTTATTAATTAGAAATTAATATGACAATATTTGCTAGGATCACGGCGACATCATTAAATATAAAATTTGTTATAAATTAAAAATAAAACTCTTCTCTGAAATTTGAATGCACTCGCCAAGTTGCAAAAAAAAAACAAACAAAAAAAAAAACAAAAATAAAAAAACAAAAAAAAAAAAACACAAAAAAGATCATATCTGGGTGGGGATTGAACTCATACCCCCGGGGCATTTTTTGTTCTTTGTTAGATGCTACCATATATTTACCAGCTACATTTGTAGCCTTGGTTCATTGCAATCGTAAGAGGGAATCCATGTATAGCGAAATGGAACTATGCCGCGCGTATTGAATTCTTTAAACCTCAGGACGCAATGACCGAATGTAAATTACTGAATCTTACAGCTTAACAATCAGAACTATATTATAACTATAGATGTTCTACATATACAAATTGAAATACGAAAAAGTTATATCAAATTAAAAAGTCAATCAAAGTGAAGTAAAAAAAATAAAATAATTAATTTAAAAAAAAAAACTTTCTTGTCTGGGATTCGAACATAGACCCACAGGATAGGAGTCAAACGTCTTATACATTGAGCTAACTCTATCTACGTTTGTAGTGATTGTTATTTTGAATTTATTTTAAACAAAAAGTCAAACACAAAAATTAACAAGTATTGATTGTTTTTTGTAACTTTTGAAAATAATGTTTTGAAAATAATGTCAGTATGATTTTGAAATTTTTCAATACTTGTTGAATTTTTTGTATGACTTTCTGTTTAGAATTAAAGTAGATAGAGTTAGCTCAATGTATAAGATGTTTGAGTTATAACCTGAGGGAGTAGGTTCAAACCCCAGACAAGAAAGATTTTTTTTAATTATTTTTTTTTTTTTTTAGAGTGCATTCGAATCCCAGACAAGGTTTTTTTTTTAAGTTAAAGCAAATATTTGACATTCCATCAAACAGATATCAGTTTTGGCCCAATCGACAATATTTCAAGGTCCAATTAAAGGCATATTAATATTTACCGAAATTTGTTAATTATTAACAAATCTTTTCTAAAATGTTCAATCAAATATAATTCTTTGATGGAAACATACTCTTTTCTCAGTGTACAAAAAATATCATCAGTACTTAATTGATTAATTTAACATTAAATATCCAGACTGCGCCGTCTAATGTTGATTAAATTTAGTCTTGGTCTGGGTGTTGGAAATTTTTCGAGACCAAGACTTAATGCCTGAGACCAAAATTCAATACAAAAACCAAAACCAATACCTAGACTGTAAAACGTTATATAAGACAACGGTATAATAGACAGTAAAACGGTATACAATTCAGTATATAATTCCACTATCCTCCATGATATAGTACCAGCATAATGAAAATCTGCTTGTTTCAGACGTAGTTTTTCCAGCTAAAATTGCAAAAAACATGTTTTTAACATATGTACATATTTGAGGTTATGTAGCTCGACAATATTTTTCTTAAAAAACTGTATCTGGTAACTTAAAATATAAGTCTCTCAAATACCTTAGAATTTGTTGATATATCTTTTTTTTTTTTTCATCGAGAAATCACAATTTGAAATTTTCAACAAACCCTAAAATATCTCGGCAAAACATAAAAGATAGTACCTGGAGACCGATCCCTGCTTGGTATATAATATAATCTGATCATTTCGAGACCAATTTTAATACGAAATGCTTACATAATCTTATTTTTACCTACAGCGCTACCAATGATAAAGTTTTTCCAGTTTTTATGTGTCCGAGTCGAACCACATTTCTCAAAATCTGTTCAGAAGCTTAAATTTAAAAATTTCCAGTTGTTAAAAAGTGGACTTGGCATAACATAAATATCGCCAACTTCATGCATGTGAGTGATGATCAAAACTTTATTAAAATATATTATACAGTTTGCGAGATGTAACGTCTAAGGTTTTTTAGCCGTATTGGAGGTGGTGGTAATATTTCACGCACTTTTTACTGAAGAGCGCCTTATGGCAAGTAGACTCCATGTAATTAATTTCAGAAAGATCGCTTTATCAGCTTTCTTTTTATAGCGTTTTAAAATTTTTCAGGCGGTGCTACGCCCTTCTATGAGTTTTCCTCGATAAGCCGACTTATTCCAGGGATACGAGCTCCTAAACTATCATAAAAATGTTTGGAACCGCTTTCGATTAATATTGCACCAATATTTTCAATGGTTAAAAAAGTGGGCGTGGCACTTCATTGATGCCGTCCACTTTTTGTTTATTACAAGTGCCCACCTACCAAATTTCATCAAAACAAGTTGCACCATTTTTGAAAAACAACATTAAACGTGTTTTACTTGTATGTGAGGTTCCACAAGTAGACTCCTTACAGTTAGCTTCGGAAGGTTTGCTTTAGTAGTTTTCTTTTTATTGCAGATTATATTTTTGTGGGCGGTGCCATGCCCTTCAACGAGTTTTCCCAATATATCCGACTATAACATATTAATCCTTTTTATAGGGGTAATCTCTTCTTAATTTTGATCAAAATTGTTGTAGTCGTTTTCGAGTAATACTGAATTTAAACTTTCATTGGTTAAAAAGTGGGCGTGACACTTAATCGACACCGATCAATTTGTCAGCTATAAGGCATTTAAAAATGCAGTACCGGATCTTACCGAATATCCTCAAATACCTTGTATAGTTTGCGATATATGACCAGATTACTTAAATTTAAAATTGAGGACGGTGCCATGCCTCCTTATGAATATCTATATACAAAGTCGAAGCCCTAGCTCATTCTTCATTTCATGGTTATATCTATCATAATCCCAAGTTTCATTAAAATCGATTCAGACTTTCGCCACATAAATATTCATTATCCTGGGGCAAAAAATTTTCAAAATATTGCAGAGTAGTGTTAAATCTCTTAAGCTTTGATTTATTTCCGATTCCGAAGAGAATTGGAAATCAGAGCATGTCTAAATATTTTTATAGAACTTTGGCATTAATTGTAAGCAAAAAGAATCAGTTTTCGTTGGACATTTTCTATATTTGTTCCATAATTTAATGCAAAATTTTATGCAATCAAATTGGAATACAATTCCGCAAAGCCTTGATCACCCTGTTGTAACGAAATGTGAAGATTGTTTTGTTCATCTTACTTAGTTCGTCAATTTATTATTCAATTGTTCATGGTTTTCAGGGCTGATTGAGACATTAAATCAACGATCTTGCTGTATGTAGTCTCTTGTAATCATTGTTGTTGTTGTTGGTGTTGTTGTTGTTGCTGTTATTGTTGGTGGCGTTTTTGTTGTTGCTGATGGTAGTGTTGTTGTTATTATTGTTGGTGTTGTTTTTGTTGTTGTTGCTTCCTATACAGTTCAATATCAAACAGTAAAGACCAACAAGATCAAGGATTATGCAGCTGATTTTTTACGTAACGAAGAGCTTCATGATCGCTTACTTGGTTAACTTAAAGATTGCGATTCTAAAGAGTTTCATGAGGTTTTCCATCTTTTTTTTGCAATTTCAGAATCCAATCTTTTAGTTCGCGTATGAATGTATATATAAGCGCATATACCAATGCATTATTTATTATTGTGCGATCATAATAAATGGTTGTTGTCGCAGAAAATTCTGTTTGTTACTTCAATTAAGAAAAAAGCAAGAATGGAGTAACATTTCAGCATTTTCAATCAGTATTTTGAAAAATTGTTTTAATTGAATTTATGTATAAATTATACAACTTTTGTTTTGAACAGTATGTTGTGTATTATCATAAAATTGAACATGCAAAATTATATGGGAATAAGTTCTGCAACAACAATGACAATTAGTTTGTAGTACCTAAGGCATAGCTTTGTATATTTACATAGCTTATTTATGGCTAGAACTAGGCGCTTTTCATATATTATAAAGCTTTTTAGCATCATTTTATTTTTTGCCCTAAAACCAAATAGACTAAGAGCCAGCGCTTGGCTGACCCTCCTCATAGTATCAAAGCTGAATTTTTTTGTGAGTGTTCTTTCAATAGTAGGTATGAACTTCTGTTCTAGTGAATTCCTGAGAGGTGGTGCCTACGTGAGATATCGGGCGCAAAAGGTCGAGAAAAACAGTTTTTTGCAAATATCTCGCTAACGGTTTTATCTATAAAAAAAATAACTTCCACAATTTTGTAGCTGATTAAATTTCATATCGATAAGTGATGCAAATTGTTCTCGCACTACCTATAGTTTAGGAGATATGGTCCAGTGAAATTGAACTTTCCAACCCAACATATAAAATCCATAATTTTTTTCTTCTAGTCGGCCTATTTTTTAGTTTCAAATTATGCACCAAAATTCGAGACCGATTTCACTGTCGTACAAAAAGTTATTCAGGCACAAAGGTCGAGAAAATTAGTATCTCGCTAACGCTTATTTCTACAAAAAATGGTGCTCTACAGCTTTGTAGCTCAGAAAATTTCATATCAAAAAGAAGTGCAAATTATTTTCGTACGACCCACAGTTTAGGAGATATCCTATTTTAAGGTATTTTCCGCATACAAGTGTACATAGTAATATGCGTGTTGATTTTCAAAGTACTATAACTACGCCTACGTCATAGTATCATGGTTGAATTTTTTTGTGGCTATTTTTGCAGTAGTGGGTACCAACTTTTGTTTTAGTCAAACCGTGAGAGGTGGTGCCTTCGCGAGATATCGATCATAGTTATAGTAATTTCAAAATCAATTTTCAAAAAACTGATTTTCTCGACTTTTGCACCCGATATCTAAGGAAGGCACCACCTCTCACGATTTGACTGAACCAAAAGTCAGTACCCACTATTGGAATTATATCCACAAAAAAATGCAGCCATGATACCATAACGTAGACATAGTTATAGTAATTTCAAAATCAATTTTCAAAAAACTGATTTTTTCGACTTTGCACCCGATATCTCACGAAGGCACCACCTCTAACGGTTTGACTGAACAAAAGTCAGAACCCACTATTGGAAAAATACCCACACAAAATGCAGTCATAATACCATGACGTAGGCATAGTTACAGTAATTTCAAAATCAACTTTCAAAAAACTGATTTTCTCTACCTTTTGCACCCGATATTTCGCGAAGGCACCACCTCTCACGATTTAACTAAAACAAAAGTCAGAATTCCTTATTAGAAGAATACCTACAAAAAAATTCAGCCATGATTCTATGACGTAGGCGTAGTTAGAGTACTTTGAAAATCAACATTCATATTACTATGAACACTTTCATGCAGAAAATATCTTAAAATAGGATATCTCCTAAACTGTGGGTCGTACGAAAATAATTTGTAGCACTTTTTGATATGAAATTTTCTGAGCTACAAAATTGTAGAGCACTATTTTTTTGTAGATATAACCGTTAGCAAGATATTTGCAAAAAACTGTTTTTCTCGATCTTTTGCGCCCGATATCTCACGAAGGCACCACCTCTCAGGAATTCACTAGAACAGAAGTTCATACCTACTATTGGAAGAACACTCACAAAAAAATTCAGCTTTGATACTATGAGGAGGGTCATCCAAGCGCTGGCTCTCCGCCTAAAACGCCAAATATAGATCCGAATACTCGAAATAACAAACTTCTTGAATTTTGTTCAGATTGGAGTCTTGTGATAAGATATAATAACACTATCGGAAAAAATTTTTTATTTTTTTCATATATTGATGGGTCCTGAGTGGAAAACACAATCCAAGTAAGCTAAGTTTTGTGATATCAGTCATATACACTGTATATTATACAGTCTATCCCTGGTTTTCGAGATATTCAGAATTAGAAACTTGAAATATTTTCACGCTTTATAGCTTGTTATGTTAACATAAAACCAGAAAGTGCTGTAAAGTGTTAACAAGAAAATTTACTTTTCCATGTTATTACGGCACAACGTGAAAGTTACGCTTACAGGCAGAAATGCCTGAAAAAAGTCGCGACCTAAATCCGTTAGTGATTACCATCTATGGGACACAGACAGCTCCAAAACAATTGAGGGAACTAGCGCTGCACAGCAAAAAGCTTGGGAGTAAATTCAAACCAAATTGGAATGAATACAAATCGACACCAACTTTGATTGTCCCTATAAAATTTATACAAATAAAGTATGTATACAATTTAAACTATTTTGGTTTAAATTTTATAGTATTACCATATAAAAATCTTTTACACTTTTTTGTATAAAATTTATATAGAAGTTCATATAAAAGTATTTTTTAACAATTTCATATAAAATTCATAACAGGCCCTTATAGACCGAGGACCGTTTTTATTAATCTTAGTACTAAAAAAGTAGTAAGTGTTTATATAACTTTTTGCCAGACATTAAAATAGCTTCATTCACTACCTGTTCAAAATGTGTTTACAAATACAAATCGGTTAAGAAATATCCTAGTTTTGGACCATTTCAAAAAATATAATTTGGAAAGTCTAAAAGTAATAACGAAGTGTTTTTAGTACTAAAATATTAGTAAATTTAGTACTCTTTACCGTCTTGTGACGCTAGGCATGGAAATGGCTGTTTTTTGATATTTGCTAGTCAGTCAGTAAAGCTTTTTGGTACCCTGAGCACCTTTCCATAAGTTTAAATAAGCTAGATAAATAATCCTATCTTCTCTGATACCCTAGGACTGTGCCTGGTCTGTATATAAATTCCTGCTTAAAAGTATTCTTTCGTAAAAAGCCTTAATGTCACTTCGCATTTTGTGTTGTTTGTCTTCTTGTTAATTTAAAATATTGTAATCGATATAGGTTTTGACATAACCTCGACCAATGGCATTATACTGCACAGTGTGGATTCACTGAAATGCAGTGTTATTGTGCATCTTATTAACCGCTTATCAAAATGCAATCAAATTTTAATTAGCAAATTAAAATTCCAATGCATGAATGCATATAACAAACTAAATACGAGTACGAGTGCAGCCGTAGTATAAAACTAATAAGCGTGTTATCTTTTGGCGGGCCAAAAATTAAATACCCTACACAGTAAACAATGATAGTTTCGAATAAAACTTAACACGATTGCTTATATAGATTAGCAGTCTTATCAAACCTCTACCCTGTAGAAATTGATATTGTAAATGATAAACTTTGGACTTTGATATCTACATAACTCGGTAATTTCTTGGAGTTTTCCTATGATTGAGGTGTCATTATATTCAAAAGAATATGTTTTTTTAGAAAAGAAAAAAAAAATTGTTTTTGATTTTGTAAAGACAATTTCAAAGGTCACATATGTGGGGCTTGCAGGAACATTTACTGGTATTTATGCGAAATTTGTTAAGATTATTTTTTAATTAAAAAGGGTTTTGAAGAGTTTGCTTGTATGGGAGGTGCCAGGCCCTCATAATCGAAATCATCTAATTTTTTCTCAGAACATTCAAAAACCATGCCAACACGGTGCGCCTCAGCGAATGGAAAGTATAGAAAAAATGAATCAGTGTTCTATGAATGACTTTTGCTTTGTTAACAGATGTACTTTTAAAATTTGCAAACCCTAAAATTGTATCTGACAAATTATTAAAAAGGCCGAAAAAGGTATTTAAAAAAAAAAAATCACAACAAAATAAAAACAAAATAGTCATTCTCGATGTATTTGTCATTGCTGAATCCGAATCCGGTCATCATTTTGTTACGTATGATTTTTGAGATATACTAACCTAAAAGTTCAAAAACGCGATTTTTAAGCTTGTATAGAGGACGCACGAAACCGTGGCGGATACAGCATTGTCAAGAGGGGGGCGATTGACTTAATTTCTAGATAATAACAGAATGCTTTTAAAATCTTTGCATACAATTTTAAAAAAAAATTTAATCACTTGGTTTGAGAGGGGGCGGCCGATCGCCCCTCTTAGATCCGCCATTGGCACGAAGTTTGTTTTGATATTTTATATTAAATGCATTATTTAGTACTGTTTTAAATTTTGTGCGCCCTCTATATAATCTCAAAAAGGGCGTTTTTGAACTTTTCAAAAACCATGCATGATAAAGCAATTCTGAGGCAATATAACCTCTTTTTAAAATAGGATGAGCTACTACCGGATGATCCAATTAGATCTTCCTAGTTAGTTTTCTAAATTAAATACATAAAAATCAATATATTGATGCAAATCTTCATTTGGAATGATAGTTTGGTTCCTACAACTCAATGTTCAAAAATTGTTTCGTTCAAATGTTGCCCACGAGCAGCTCTTCAAAAGTTCATTCTGTGGGTCCAATTTTCGACAAATCTTTCAAGCATATCGGCCGGTATTCTTTGAATAACACGAGTTATGTTGGTTTCGGGTTTGTCGAAAGTAATCCAATAGCGTCAAATCACATGATCTTGGTGGCCAATTAACAGGAGCATTTCTTGAGATGATTTTTAAATCGAACGTTTCCCTCAATAAAGCGATTGTTTCTCAAGCTGTATGGCATGTTACGCCATCCTATTGAAACCTGAGGTCGGCTACACTTCTGTAGGGAGCACCATTGACCGTAACACGGGCTCCATCCTCATTTTTGAAGAAATACGATCCGATGATGCCTCCTGCCCATAAACCACACCAAGTAGTACATTTTTCGGGATATATTGGAAGCTATTGGATTGCTTCTGGTTGTTTATCAGCCCAAATACGGCAATTTTGCTTGTTAACGTAGCCGTTCAACCAGAAATGAGCTTCGTCGATAAACAAAATTTTTCGATAAAATACTTAATGGATCAATTTGAAGTTGTTGTATGGCCCAGAAACCGAAATTAAAACGTACATCAAGATCAGCTGGCTTAAATTCTTGTACGAGCTGTATTTTGTAGGCCTTCAGACCACGAACACTCTCTGCTACTGCAGCGATATTCTCTAAATTACGGGCTCTATGCACTCTGGTTGAATGATGAATGTCCAATAATGTAAAATTACTTCGAAATCTGGTGATGGTGTTACGAATAGTGCGCTCTGTTGGACGCTCATAACGACCAAAATGATGTTGAAGAACTCTATAACATTCTCTAACTAATGATTGATATTGGTTGTAAGTTTCCACAATTAAAAAACTATGTTCAGGAGTTAGTCTACGTATTTAATACTGAACACAAACGTCATATGGACAAACTATTTGACACGTAACAGCTGTCAAAACAACCCAGTTGGAAAAGTGGCCTCGTATTGGATCACCTTTTAATTTAAGGTTTGGAAATTCAAAAAGAAACATCTATAAATGTTGCACACTTTCCAGGCGCTTGGGCCCGATTTGAATTAAAAAAAAAAAAACAAACAGCAAAAGAGTTATCGTCTTCTCGCTTAGCGTCACAGTCCTCCGAATGGCCCTGATCAGCCTTTCTTGCAATTTTATTGCAATATCTCAAAAAACGCTTTTAGTATAGGATTATGAAGACTTTTTTGTATAGGAGGTGCGAAGCTCTCCCCAATGTGCCTTAAATTCTCTTGAACATTTCCCCGGAACGTATTTCATATTCCAGTATGTGAACATTTCATTTCAATTTGAAAGTCCAGGCTAAAAGTTAACAAATGTAAACAATTAAAATTTCAATAATGGAATTAATATTTACATACTTACAAAAAACTATATTCTAGTAAGTACTTTCACACTTAAGCTGACGTTGTTTACGGAAATTAGAAATCAACGCGCATGTGAATAATCAAAACACATTTGCAACATTAAAATTAACAATAAAAAAAAAATAATATTAAATAAAAAATAAAAACTTGAACGAGTAACAATTATTATGAAAAAAGAAAGAAACAAATCAACTTAACCTAATAAACTTACATTTAGTGAGTGATTGTCGCTGTCATTGCTTTTTATTCGTCACTGTGACAATTTTTGTGTTATCAGCAAAATGTTAAAAATAAATGAAATTTGTTTCAATCATTGGACATTGGCGCGATTTGCATGAAAAGTGCTATTGCCATTTGTAATTAAATTAATTGAGTTTTAATTTCAACTGATAATTTCAATGAATAACAAAAACAATAAAAAAAAACATTCCAACAACAACATTAATTTATGATTGACTTACAAACTTGGACATACGAGTACTCGTATTCGTACTCGAACCAGACACACAGCAATTAAAATCATTATCGTAAATAGAAGTGATGAATATTGTGTTGCGTTATTGAACTTACAGTTGACACTGAGGCGCGTGAAACATTTTTGAAAAAAAAAAAAAAAATAAACAAATTAAAAATATTTATTTACTGTTTTTTATTTTTTTTTTTTTATTTTGAAAATGTAAGCCTAAATGACTTAAGCTTAACACTTAATTCTGATAAATAATTTCTTGTAAAAATGCAGTTTTTTTTATAAAAATTTCAACTAAAAACGAAATAGCTTCATCTCTTTTTTTTCAAATACTGTATAACTTACCTCAACAAGATTGATACCAGAATACTGGTCCAAATTTTGAAAAAAAATGGTGAATTGTTATGATTTTATCAGTAGCGCATCTGAAATGCGGACAAAAAATGTTCACATCATAGTCAAAGAAATATGTAAGTATCTTATTCGGAAACCATGCTTCTGTCCTAAGTCTTCAGGTATTGACTTTGAATAAAAGGTTCCTCTACACTTGTCCTTCATAGACTGCCTTTAAATGTGGAGTCTTAGATAAAAGGAAACTTTCCTCTAAGGTTACCAGTTATTTTCTTACATCAACCACTTATCAATTAGGTTAGGTTTTGAAGTCATCATCAGCAGAAAATCCGACTGCTACTTAGACCATTCTGTTGGTCCATTATGACCTCTCTGTACGGATGCTTACTCTACATATGTATGTATACACTAGGGTAGGCCAAATTGTATGAAAAAAGTTTTACTGACCTTGGCTTTCCCCTATGTGGATATTCATTCAATTCTAAGAAGAAATTTCCCAGGAACAATACCTCTACGTATATTTTGAATTTGAAAACATGAACATTTTCAGTTTTTCATTCAGGGGATTCCTGAAAACATGTAAAAGCCTCGTAAACTCATAAAACTGTCAAATTTTGTATTGATTTTGACAACATTTACGAGTTTACGAGGTTTTCGAGGCTTTTACACGTTTTCAGGAATCCCCTCATGGATTTTTTTAAGCAAAACACCAATCCTAGTATTTTTGAGTACTGGGATGCCAAATCTAACATTCATTCTTCACCAAGGTGCCATCTAGTAGCGGTTTTAGGAATCTGTCTGTCTCATTCCCGGCAAAATGGATGTATGTCCATAGTTTAGCTTATTAAAAGTGATTTAGTCTAATAGCTATTTTGGCAGCAATTTCCCTTATAAAAAGGTCTTTTGGTAAAACATTTAGCATTATTTAATTAGCCCCATTCCAACAAAATCATTTTCTGACATAAATAGAGGGCTGCTTAATCTTTCTTTAGACTTTCTTTGACATTTAGTTTCCAGTTTAATTTTCTGTCTAATATTGTTCCTAGGAATTTTGTACTATCACGGAGCTCAAGCATCTGTCCATTTAGTTTTAGAAACGCAAAAAAGGGATCTTTCACCCGCCCATTGTTGCCCATTTTTTTAACCATAAACTGTTGAATTTTTCATTAAAAATTTTTATTTTGTTTTTTTTTTTGATTTTTTCTTTTCTATACTTTGCATTCATATATATATAATCTTTGTTTTTAATATGTATTTTTGAATAATAATAATATTAACTTAAATATATCGCTTAATAGTATTGTATTTATTACTATATATGATAATTTATTTATTTGCAATTATTTTTTTTAACTTTATACATTAAACTAGTGCTATTTAAATTATATGACAATACTTTAAATTTATATTACACAAAATTTATGCTAACTTCTAGTTATATGAAAATAATAAAATTATATATTTATGCATTAAAAAATCATAAAACTATTTATTTAATAAAATTAATCTTTTTCAATTAATATTTGCAGTTCGTAGTTATAAGTATATAATAAAACTATATACTCATTTAAAAAATATAATGTACATAAATTTTCAAATAAAAGCATGAAATTATTTACAAAATTAATTTTTCGCGTGCAAAATATTTAATAAATTCACTTGTTTTACGCTAAAATTATGTTGTTTTAAAATGTATCAAAAAAATTTAGTTTTTGTGTAATTTATATAGAATAGAAGACTTAATTTTGTTTAATGTTTTTATTCATGTTATTAAATTTACAATTTTTCTGTATACAACATAATTTTTTAGTGGAACAATTACAACCGATTTAAGCTTTTGACATTATAACATAGACATTTTTTTACATATCAATGTACTGGCACGAAATCAGTATTTACTAAGTCAAGTATCAGGATTATTAAAAATAAAACAAAAATTAATTTCCTGCTGGTATTTCTATGAAGCAGAAGTTTTGGAGTTTAAGCAAATATATATGAGATATTGTATATGAGATATAGTCACATCTGTTTTGCAGAAAAATGTAGTATTGTTTTTAAGAAAATTGTTAATTTATACTGCTTTTTTAAAGTGTTTTAAAAATGTTGTTTGGGCAATTTTTTGCAAGCCAACCTTTCTTAAAACCTGAAATTTGTTAAAGTTTTTCACAGGAGAGAGGACACTTTGGAATAACCTCAAAACTATTTACTAAACAAAAAATTTCTAAAACTTTTCCAGAACTTTTTTTGATCAGTAAAATACTCTGCCTTGTAATTTCTGATGGTTTTTAGTTATGAAATTAATTTCGAAACTGAGCAATTTCAAATGAAATTTTGAAGAATTTTCTTAAAAGTGAATCTGTCTAGTTGTGAAATGCATTGAAATCTGTTGAGATTATTTACAGAAAATAAAATCATGGCTAAAGATAGCTTTAAGTAACGAAATTGAGGAATTGCAAACAGAATTTTTGAGGAATCATCAAGTTGGAAAATAAATTGAAATCCAAGAATTTGATATAAAGAAAATATGAAAGTTAAGGGTTGAGATATAAAACCAACTGTTAAAGATAAGTTTTTGTCACTTAGGCGTCTCGTTGACTCATTTCTACTCGCTTGATAAGGGGGTGATTTTGTTGGTTTATACTTGGTTATGCACTAACCATTTTGATTTAGTTTAAATGAGAAAAAAGTTTTCTTTTTTGACTTCAAAATATAAAACTATAAAAAAATATACCAAACCAACTGTCAAAAAAAAAAAAAAACCAAGCGTAATTTCCCACCACATAAGCATGCATCCAATGACATTGTTGGCTTGAGATTACTATTCATTGTTAAAAACGAACCAAAATAAAAACTAGTAAGGGTGTTACCTTTGGCCTGGCCAAACATTAAATACCCTACACAGCAATATTTTGAAACTTTTGCCTCAGTTTTTGTTCAGAGCGTGCATTTATAGCCTATAGTATTTGGGTGGAATTGAGTTGGATTATCTGAAAAAACTCTTTCAGTATAGCATTTTGAAACTTTTGGTTGTATGGGAAATGCCACGCCCTCTTGTCCGATTTTTCCCTGTTTTCACTAGGAGCTTGCATTTATAGTATTTAGTGTCTGAGTGAAATTTAGTTGGATTATCTCAGAAACCGCTTTCAGTATAGCGTTTTGAAGCTTTTGCTGATATGGGAGGTGCCACGCCCTCTTACCCGAACTCACCTAGATTTTTGTCAGAGCTTGTATTTAGTGTTTGAGTAAAATTTGGTTTCTGCTCAGAGCTTGTATTTACTATCCCTAGTAACTAAATATGTGTATTTTGCTTGCGTTATTGCAAATAATGCTCTGACCGCAGTGTACTAAATTTTATTGAATTATGTTTCTCAGTTTTTCCAAAACATGTATTTCCACGCACAGCCAGCCACCCAGCCAGACAGACGGACATGGCTATTTCGACTCAGCAGGTTACGCTGATCAAGAATATATATACTTTTCCGTACCTGCCACGCCTCCTTCTCAGCGTTACAAACGGAAGGACAAAGTGAATATACTCTGGGTGTAGGGTATAACAAGGCAAAATGCATAAAATTAAAACAAAGGCTGGTTCGCATAACATGTTTCGGAACACACTACAGGTCAAACAACGTCAGAAGCATATGGCTACATCCAGAAGAACTCTTAAGCACACTGTATTTGACTTTCAGCATAGATTTGTTGAGAATCACATCAAAGAGAAAAATACGGCATATGCTTGAAGTTCGAATTTTTAAATTTTTGCCTTGTTATGCATCCACCCTGCTGTCGTAACTCATTGATATTATACTATCAAGAGGGCCAGTGCGAACGCTAAATTTTCAATTTTGGTTTGTCTTATTTTAGTTTGGTTAACTATGATAGTGGAAACACCACATAAAAGAAAAGCAAATTTAATAGTTTGAAAATCTCAAAACTCTAAATTTTTTGTTAAGTTAAAACTTTGGCTAGAGATTTCTGGAAACCAGTGATATATCTTTTAAAAATCATCACTTTAAAATTTACAACAAAATTGCGAAAATTATAATGTTCGTTTTTTTTTTTTTTGTTTTCTTAGCAAATCAAATTGAATATAAATTATAAATGAATTTGTGCCTTTGAAATGTAATACTTTTGTAACATTTGTATAATTTTAAAGTGTCAACTTTACTTAATACTAACTGAATTTGTGCTGTATATTGGATGCACTAACTAGATCAATTTTTCATACAAGACAAAACAAATAAATAATTATTAACATTATTACACAAAAATTATAGAAAAAAATGCGCTAGCATCACAGCAACTTGGGTTAATGTTTCAAAGAAAGAAAAAAGTTATATGTACTTAAATAACTACGATAACTTCATCATATTTATATCTTAAGAAATAAAAAAATACTACACAATTCGCAGCATCTTTTCATTCAAAACGACGACGATTCTCATCTTGCAGGGCAGGTAAATTCTTTTTCATATTTTTTGTTTTGGCTTTGGTTTTATTGTGCATTTGCTGTGGGGGTGTTCACCGTTTATCCCAAATGCATTAGACTCGGATGAAAATATCCAGCCATCGCCCATTGCGCACCCGGTGCGCCACGTCCCAATGCCGCCATTTTGATTTTTTCAATTTCCGCCTCCTGCAGACGTTTCGCTTTGGCGCGTCGATTCTGAAACCATATCTTCACTTGCGTCTCGGTCAAACGTAATGATGATGAGAACTCGGCGCGTTCCGCTATGCTTAGGTACTGCTTTTCACGAAATTTCTTCTCGAGCGATAGCAGCTGTTGGGTGGTAAAAGGCGTACGTGGCTTGCGATTTGGCTTATGTTTGCGTAGATTGCACTTGATACGTGGTGGCTCATTGTTGTCTGTGGAAGAAAAGAAATAGAAAAGAAAGAATTAGTTTAAACTTTAAAACACAAGGCAAAATTTTTACAAAAAAGTGCAGTCGCTCTTTAAAATTCGCTTTTCGCTTTTAGATCAAACGAAAACATAATCACAGATCAATTCCAAAGTGATGTCTTCACTAAAAATCACTTGTCAATCTTATGCAAAATCAACATAAATTGTCCTAAGAACGCATTTACAAAATATTTTCTTGTCTTCACACATTTAAGCTGCCAAAACTGCTGCTTAACACTCAACTAATGACTTCATTAGTTCAACTGACACTTTTATCATTAGCTGCCATGAACAAGTTGCCACAAAACATTCACTCCCCTAAAACTGATCGCGGTGCGCGTCCCCTCTTTGAGTTTTTCAAAAAACCCAACTAAATTAAGTGTTAATAATTTTTCTTGTATTTTCCACATTTTCTCGCTTTTAAAAATGCATAAATAAAACAGCGCCACGTTTTAAGTATAAAAATGACATTTCAAAAATGCAACATAAATCTTCTTGCAGCATGGGTCATATGATGTGAATGAAATGCGGCGACGACGACCGAGGAACGAAACCCACAAAACAAACAAATAAACATTTTGACAAAACCAAACAAAAACAGAAAAAATGGGTCTTACAAAAGAATAGACAAAATGTTTGAATAAAATGTGGATAATCAGCAGCAAACAGTAGACAAGAAATTAAATTGTTACATTTTTCGGAGGGTGTTTTCTTGGATTCTTTTGGTGTTGGCATTAACAAGCGCATCAAATGTAGAAGGGAAATGCTACAAACTTTCGTACAGTGGAAATTTATGCATTCGTTGAGCTACTGGCTGGTTGCATGCAACTTCATCATCATCATCATCATCCATAGCATTCAGTTTAAAATCTGTAGTATGTGGAGGAGAAAAGCCATTAATGAGTTAAATTGTGAATCACTTTTTATATGGCTGTGTCATGCTTGATTAGGTTAACTAAATGATGTGTAAAGTGTTAATTGAAAATGTAAATGGCAAAATGAAGTCATAATAATGATGCAGTTTTGCTGCATTTTCCCTACGTATTATTTAAAAAAAAAAAAAAATTGCATAGTCAAAATTGTAAAATTTCGAAAAAGAACTTCATATAACTGCACAATATTATACTCAGAAAATGTAAATAGCACGCAAAAATAAATAAAAGGTTACTATATAAGTATAATAGGAAAATGTTCAATTCGATCCGAGTAATTTTAACGAAAATCCAATCAATCGTATTAAGCCCCTGCAAAAGTTATGGCCTAAATTCGCCACTATAGATGCTTTCATTAAAATAATAGTATTTCCATATATTCGTTGATGCAGCGTTGAAGCTCCTATTTCGAATGCTTAGAATCACAAAAGTTTATTTTAAAAATGAACCTTATGAACTTATTATTAAAATTATTCCAACTTGCACGCTGTGGGGGATTTCATAAATCTCGTTGAAATAAACTCAAAGCCATGATAAGGCCAATGTTTTCTATAAATATGATTGTATTTAGTCCACTGTGCCTAATGCAGAGGCGTACCGAACGTATTTGCCCCCGGAGCGAACTTCTAGTAAGCATATGCCCAAAAAAGCTCTACAGTGTGTGCACATGTGTCCGAAGCATTATTACTCAGAAACTAGGTATTCGGCCAACTGAGCAAAAAATTTGGCGTTGACTGTAACTCAGGTAAGGGAAGGTTTTTATGCTATACACGAAGGTTTTCGAAAGTCACCCAAGGTCAAAACGAAGAATACCTTGGCATAGTACAGAGAAAACGTCTTTAGTGAACAATCAACTAGCTCTAATTGATAGTTTACTAGGACAACCGAAGCTTGGCCGAAGCGAAGAATATCTTGGTATTATAAAGGAAAAACGTCTATGGCGGACTATCAGTTAGTATAAAGTGATAGTTTTCTAGGACACATGAAGTTTCCAGAAGGTCACCTAAAGGGCAAAACAAAGAATACCTAAATAGAAACCAGAGGGGAAACGTCTATCACAAACTATCAACAAGTCTTTATTGAATGTTTCCTAGGGCATCAGAAGGCTTCTGAAAATCACCCAAAAAATTTATAGTCAAAACGAAGCATATCTAGGCATATTAGAGAAAAAACATTTTTCTGAAGTTTTAACAAGTCTTAACTGAATATTTCCTGGAACTCCCGAAAATATTTTGAATCAAAAATAAAGACACGCTTAGCGAAACGGGCAGGGGGAGCAATTATGTTATATCTCGTAAGCTATAAAAGCTATTTTAATGAAATTTTGGAAGTAAGTAGATGCAGACAGTAAATAACATGCGCTTTTCGTAAAATGGGCGTTGTCAAATGAGTGCCACGCCTATTTGTTACATTAGATAAGATTAGTGTGTTGGCCTAGTAAAACGATGCCAAGCCTAAATAGCACTGTTAGCGCCGTTTTAATACCACATAGTTGATCGGGCTGGCAGGTAGGAAAGGTTGTCAGGGACTGGATTAGATATCCTTTTAAGGAAACTGTAAAAGATATTTATAGACAGTTTGTTCTCTTGATTTAGTTGAGCAGAGGGCCAATTTCAATATCGGCGAGTTCAGTCAAATCATTGAAAAAGGGGTTTTTTCTAAGCTTGGCTCTAGATAGAGCAAGGCAGTTGCAGAAAAAGTTCTCGGTTTTTCGGCATGCTTGCCGATGGCCCAGTGCTCAGTGCAAACTCTTGCTCTGTAAATCTTGCATGTTTCTAAGGCTTTCCATCTGACATTCGCCTTCGAGAGAAAATGCGAGAAAATCGTTTTCGTCACCAGACTTGTCAGAGTTTATTTGTATACACACTCAAAATGTGTCCCGCTAAGAGCCATGTCTAGCTAGTTTATCAGCCTTTTCGTTACCTTGAATATTCCTGTGACCTGCAACCCAAACGAGAGTAAGTACAGACTAACGCCCTAGTTCGATTAAATTTTTTCTGCATTCTTCATTTTATTTTATTGATAGCGGCTTGACTGTCAGTGAAGTTCGCCACTTGTCAAAAACTGAGATTAGTTGTATCTACTAGGCTTTATTCATCTATTGTACCATTCTTGGTTGAACTCTCCATTTGATGCTAAAGGTTTTTACATGCATAAAATGCTATACAGGCTTTCATGCATCTTTTATAAATGTTATATTTACAATTTAGCTTCGGATCAAAAAAGACTCTAAGATATTTGGCCGATTTGGAAAGTGGTAAAACTTGTCCTTTCAATCGAGTAAGGTTAAAGTAATGTATTTTGGTTTTTGTAGTGAAGAGCATGAGGACAGTTTTGGCTGGGTTCTGTGGCCCATGAGCGTAGCTCAGCCAAAGCTCTTTCCATGATGTTACTGATCAGTCAAGAAACTGACCTGATACCAGCAGCACCACATCATCCGCATACGCAACTACTTTCACACCATTTTTATTAAGCTGGTGTAGCACCGTGTTGAAAACTATAAACCAAAGTAGAGGTGAGAGTACACCGCCCTGATGTGTGAACCATTTTACCCTTTTTGTTAACTATTGAAAATTCTAATAACATATGTTATATCTCACAAGATTTACAAGCTATATAAATGAAATTTGGTAGGTAGTTGCTGAACATAGTTACCATACACTGGTTGGAGAGTGATCGTAATTAGATAAATGCTCCGATCTTTTTTATAAGATTTTCTAAGCACAATGATTGTATTCAGTCGCTAAGTATCCGTAAGATGTTAGTAGCTGTGTCCTTTTGCTTTTAAGATATGTTCTCTAAGGTATAAACATTTTAGCACAGCTCAAATTTCGACTTATTTAGTTTATTCAATCCTTTGCATTTGACACTTCGTGAGGGTAACTTCCAGCTGCTTCAAAAAATAATTCTTTATCGTGTGCCTGTACCCTGTACTACGCCACTGGCATCACCCAAACCACAACGAAAATAAACGTAACAATAAGAACATTCATTGGCAAACAAATTTCACATTTTATTGTTTACGAACAGAAAAAAAAAATAAAATTTTGAATTTAAAACCAGTTGTTTACAGCGTTTACCCCTTAAATATCATATGAAAAAAAAAAAAAAACACAAAAAAACCAACCAAAAAAATAAAACTCGTGCATTTAAGTTCCATGTGTTTTGTTTCTGTTTTTGTTTTTGTAATTAATTGAATATAAAACTAAGAAAAACATAACGTTAACGTAACTTTGACATGTCACACTAATTACTAAATGATGCTGATGATATTGATGCTGCTGCTGATGCATCAGACTGTTTTTGCTGCAGCAACGTTTTAGCCTTTTTGGTAGTTAAGTTTTTTTTTTGTTTTGTTGCTTTTTTTTAGTTTCTTTTTTTATATGTAGCATTTAGTTAGTTACCCACAACGTAATTAAGCCACGATTATTTGTGTTTTTTTTTTTACGTTTTAAGCTGCTGCTGACTTTGCTTGTGATGCAGCAATTAAAATGTATACTGGAGTGTAGGCACAAAAAAATCAAGAAAATAAAATTAAACTTTATATTTTGAATGGTGCTGCTGCTGCATTTCTCAGAATTTTTGGTAACAGCACCACTTGTTGTTATGGTGTTGGTTGCCTTTTTTGTGTTTTTAGTGATATCACAATGATTTTGAGTTGAGTGTGAAGCATGTGACAAATAATGTGAGATTTAAGTCAAATTTGTTTAGTATGATGATGATTTTTATGGTTAAATTTTTTGTTTTTAAATCTTGAAAAGATTTGTTTTTGTTCTTTTGAGATCTTTTTTTATATTGCGGTGCTTTAATTTTGTCAGATTTTTTTTTTTCTTTTTTTGAATTTCTTAGTCTTGTTTATTATCAACAAATACTGACAACTTTCGCGCATGTGATTTATTTATTTGTTTTTAATTTTGAATAATACGAATTTCTCTACAATAATAGAAAAATACGTAGACATCATCGCAATTAGCGTTTTAGTCAAGCAAAAACTATTTAAATTGAAAAATACTTAAAATTCCGGCACATGGTTTCGTACGTTGCCAAAATAAAAATAAAAATCAACAACATTTGTTTAATTAAAATTTGTTACAAGTATGAAAAATTCAAGAAAGAAAAAAAACGTATGCTCTTAACAAATGAGCTCAGTCAACACCTTTCTACAAGTAAAAGAGAAAAATAATTATTTTAGACAGCCGTATCAGTGCATTCATTAACACTTGCAATTAAATGCTTTAACCAAAATTTAAAAAGAAAAGAAGAAAAACACCAGCATTTAATTTATAGTTAGAGGTTAAATAGAAATACAACAAAAAAAGAGAATTCAATGAATTGAAAAATTTCCATACAATTGAAAATCAATTAAAAGATCGTTGACATTAGCCGCCGTTTACAAATCACAAAGAAAATTCCACACGCAATTGCATACTTTTTGGCGCACAACAAACCAAATCGCTTGACTTGCAGTAGCAACAACAACAAACAGCAAACAAAATTGTTGGTAATTATCTAAGTGGCCAATAAATTCGCTGTCTCAACTATTTGTCAGACACACAATCACACATGAAAGTAAAGGAAAATCCAAAAGGAAACGAAACGACACGAAAGAAACCAAACCAAACCTGTAGAGACGGCTGTCAACCAACTGCTGCCGCTGCAGAGCCAGTGAGTGAGCAAGCGACGGCGAAACGATCGCACGTCTGTGATCGCGTCTAAATGACGCTTGAATGGAGCAGCAGCAGCAGCAGCTGAAGAGGCGCGCGCGTGTTCAGCAACAAAAGCAGCAATAAATTTTACACTGCGAGCAATTTCATTTATAAAATATTTAGTAATTTAGCGAACTTTCCGAAACGGTTTCTATGAATCATAAGCAAGAGAGAGTATAAGAAAATGAGCAAAAATTTCAAGACTAAATGTTGAGTATCATTCTTTTTGACACTCATACTAAAATTTTAATTGCTCAAGAGTAATCCTAAATATCTTATAACATTCAAAGGGAGATATGGCATCGAAACCGTATCAGCCTGAACCGTATCAGACTGAGGCTGTCATTTCTTTTAAAACATATAGGGCCTTATCGTAAATCTGAAGGGAGTTCCATTCTCTCCCTCCCGGGGAAGGAGCAGTGGAAGTAGTGAATATTTCATTAATGGAAACTCCCCTTCCTGCAGGGATACTTTTTTTATTTTAATATCGTTGACATTTTCAGAAATAACTAGTTTGCAACGCTGCGTTTTTCCAAGAGCGTTGACATTTTACACAAAAACAACATCTGGCAACGCTGAGTCTTTCCCATATCTTTGACATTTTGCACAAACAACCTGTCTGAACGCTGATTTTTTCCAATTTCGAAGACATTTTGCACAAAAAAAAAACATGTGGCAACGATTTTTTCCATAAATCGTTGACATTTTTTCCATTTTTCACTGGATTTTGACAGCTGACTTAAAAAAAAGATAAACAAGAAACAGCAATTGCAAAAGAAGAAAAAGAAGCAATTGCAGCAGTGAAATCGAAGTTAATGCTTTACTTCTTAAAGTAAAAAATGTCTTTAATCATTTTAGTGGATTTGGAAAATCAAAAGTTTGCACCAAAAAGTTTCCAAAAAAATTTGAGTGAAAAGTAGTTTTAGCAGAACCAGCATAAGTTGGAAACGCTTCAATGAATATTAAAAACTTTAGTGCCATATGAAAGCTATTTCAATAAGCTTTAAAATTGTTGTACTAAAGTTTTTAATTTGTCAAACGTTATTTATAATTATTCATTTATACATTAGTACTCCCTAGCAAAAAGTTGAGGAGCAAATTTAGCAAATAAAAGTGAAAAAACTCGCTCCCAACTTATTGCCGATTACATAATTTTTCCAGTGAATTTTCCCTTTCCACGAAATTTTTTTTGCGATTGCAAACCAGGGAGTTAGCGAATAAATTCTCGAGAATATTTATTTGCGATAAGGCCCATAGAGTGAGAAATGACATCGGAACTATATCACCTTCAATAGTTAGGTGCCATTTCTACTTTTTGGTATATAGTGAATAAAAATGGCACGAAACAAATAAACACGCTCTCGTATTTATCTGAAATCGAAATCACATTCAATTCATAGAACGTTGTTGAATGCTACGTAAGCTGATAGCATCGAAATCGGAACTGGTGCCATATCGCCTGGGGGTGGCATTTCTACCATGTTTACTCTTACGATTTCGTATGGTCTAGTTTTATAGCAGTGTCTTTCTTTGTGTTTTGGTTTAAATCATAAAAAATGTTGCAATACACTTTTCAAGCAAATGAAAAAGTATTTGAGAATCATACTGAAATGGAAATGATTTCTGTGGAAAATCATGAATTTTCTTTCCGTTCTTCTCAAACAAAAAAGCGCATTTATGCGTATTGAGTTATTTTTTACGTAGTCTTTGGCTGTTTTTAAAATTTTCACCTTGTTATTAGGGTTGCTGATGAGAGAACGTGGCGATGAGATTGCTTTATTTTTTCATGCAATATACACTTTTAATGAAACTATGTTTAATATCTGAAATACTGTGTGAAAATGGAGTCACATAATACTGTGTAACAAATTTCAATCAGCAATTTGTTCAATTTATTTTTTGCATTTATACATTGGTGAGAGAGTTTGACACAATGCTGAGTGAAATTCTCTCACTTTTTATAAATTGATAAGAGAGTTTGACACACAGCTTGGTGAAATTTTTTCGAAGTGTTTTATAGCTTAGTTTTAACACAGTTTCTGTGTGCGAAATTTTACACAGTTTTACTAAGCGTTTGCTTGCTTTGAAATGAAATAATAATGTTGTTTTCTTCAAAGGGTTACAGTTAGTTAAATGTAAGCATTTAATACGATTATGTGCCATAAAATCATTTATTTTTTACCGTGTAATGAGCAACAAAAGTAGATATTTTGTCAACAAAGCAAAGCAAATTTTTCGCACAAATTTAGCAATAAAATCTGCACATGTGTGAGTGACAATCGTCAGCAAAATCAGTTGGCATAGATTAATGCTGAAAGTATTCACTTGTACATGTTAAGTTAAAAGCTGGAAGAAACTGGCAGCTGATTAAAGTGAGTGAAATTTTCAGAAAAAAAAAAGAAACAACAGAAGAAAACTCATTTTCATGTCACAACTTTTGGCTGACAATAAGATCAAATGAAATGCAACAAATGACATTGATTACGCGTCATGTATGTAAGGTATTTGCTGCTATTGCTGTTGAGAGACAATCAACATCCACAGCAGCAACAGCAACATGATCAGCAACGAATGTGATGCTAATGAAGCCGTCGTTTGCAGATGATCAGCTGGCTGATTGGCGGATACCCAAGCGATTCGTTGCGATGGATGATGCTTCGATTTAAAACCGCAAAATCGCTAAATGTTGCTGGTATTTTAAATGTTGCTATTAAATGGGGTCAGACAAAGATCGCTTAATTTATTGGGTGGTATGGCTTGGTTTGTTTGCAATGTGGAGAAGTTGTTTCATTCATACTTTGCTTCAAACGTACGGTTTTTATTTTTTTATTAGTATTTTTCTCATTTACATTTTTGTTTAATTTTTTTATTTTTTTTATTTTTGTTCTGATGCTGAAACAGTTGAACAACAGAGTGCCAAAGTACAAGCAAATAAATCAAGCAAATAAATAATAAGCAAATGAAAGACGACCAGAAATGAAAATTTCGTTTAATTTTAATTTTTTGCACAATTTCACAAATTGCGAATGATGCATGACAATATGCAAAAAAGCAAAAATGAAAAAAATTTAACTAAAGAAATTGACTTTAAGGAAGAAAACAAACAATGGCTGCATTTGCGCGCTCAATTTCTACAAGCACAATTATTTTGGGAATTTATTTTAAATGAGCCGTGGAATTGGGTGGGGAAATTAAGAAGCTGAAGAAGAAGAACAACGTGCTGTAGTTCTGCGTCATGGTATGTGCATTTTTTTGTTAAGAGAAATTTAAACATCTTTTAAGTTGAATAAAATTAAAATTTGTGAGAAAAAAATGAAATTTATTTCTGCACAAAATTAGAAAAGTTTTTTTTTTTATATGAAAGATTTCTGTATTCAGCCTTTGAGAATTTCTAAATTGGAGTTTTCGGTTGTGACTTCACAAAAATATTTTTTAGAAATTTAACTTCATTAAAAAAAGCCAAAATTTTGAAACTGACTTCAGACAAATTAAATGCTAAAAAATTTTAAAAACAATGAAACAAATAAATACTTATAACATTCTTTGGTTATTTCGAATAGCAGCCAAATACTTAGATCCAATAAAGTCGTAGTTTCTCGACTAATCAGTAAAACCTTGAAAATGCAAACGAAATAAACCTTGTTAATAAGCAAAAAGCTACCGCAAGTTATAACGCTTTTCCAATAATTTTAACGTTTAGATCTGCTTTAGGCGTTAATGTTTAAAAATATATAAAAAAAAAATTTGGGAGTGTAACATATTCTTTGGTTTACGTCCTTTATATAGGGAGAGTACAGTTTCAGACATGGTGGGACAACTAAGGATCGAGACGGAAAATTCAAAACTTTTGCGGACAAACATTTATCTCCTTACGGAGAATAGCTGCACAGTAAAAATTTTAGTTTAATTTTAAAACCAAAAAGTATTAAAATATAACAATACTAAAGAGAATCAAAAGTAAGAAAATTAAACTATAATTTTTTAGTATGTGGTGCTTTTAGTTATCTCCAATTTTCCTCATATTCTCTACTCTACAATAATTTCGATACCCTGCGTTTCCCTCTATATTGAGAATTTCATTACAATACTTGACGACATACTGCCGTTGATTAGAGGTGATCCTGGGTAAATATTAAATTTAATTTGATTTTATTTAATTGAACTTTTAGTCATATATTTGCAAAGATCGAGCAAGGCTGGTGCAGTGGTAACGACTTCTGCTACCAACCTGGAGATCCTTGGTTCGTCTCCCGCCCAGACCAAAAACACAAAAAGTTTTCAAACTTGCAATTTTTCAATTGTAATTAATTTAGTAAAATAAATATAATTATAATTACAACAAAAATAGTCTGATGAGTCTTTGTGGCGAAAGACGAAACATATGTCACTATAGCCGTGTTTTTAATCCGTTCCTTGATTTGTCATAATTATGTGTTAGAATGCATTGATAGATTTATATGTAAATCGATCTTTGCAAATCAATTAAATAAAATCAAATTTCAATATAAAATGTCATTAAGTAACACACTTAAAAATTCTTAAATATTAAATTTAATATAAGCTTAAAGTATGTTAAAATACTGTCTCTAAAATTTGTTCTAAAAATTTGGAGCTTTTACTTTGAAATTCCATTTCATAGCAATCAAATCCATTTTCAAATGTACGAGTATATACTATACTATACATACATAAAGGTTTTTTTTTCAGGTTCATGTTGCTGAACAATTGCCCCGAGACCAAATAACATACTCCACTGGCTGCGGTCAGATAGATTTTCTAAATCTCTTTAACAAAATCACTTTTTCAAAAATTTAATTCTAGTCTTGGGATATGTATTCTATAGCCCCTCACAAATTCTAATACCAAAAGCGAGCTTGATTCTAATATTGAGAAGTCTACCCATTTGTTTATAACATTAAATTAAAAATTGCAAAATCTAAGAATTAAAATATTCAGTCATAGCTAAAAAAACCAGATGCAACAAAAATCATTATCCAGAGGGTTATTTCGAATTACAAAAAGGGTCGACTTACTACGCGAAAAAAAAGTTCAGGTATTAAAGCAGGTACAGACCCATAGTTGGTGAAAAAAGGGAAGCACCTTTTCAAGCAAAATCCCAAAACTTCTGTACGAGATATGGCTGCTAGGGCAGGTACCTCAAAATCTTCTATGCAAAGACTAAAGAAAAAAAGTAATCTGAAGACCTACAAAGTTCAAAAAGTCCTGGTTGCAGACCGTTCCGACGAAAAGCAGTTGGAGGCTCAAAAGCGAGCTCGAATGTTATATGACAATTACCTGACTAAATTTGACTGCTGCATAATTGACGTTGAAACATACGTTAAAGCAGATTTCAAACAGCTACCAGGACACGAATTTTATATCTGTTCGCAGAAGGGGAAGGTGCAGAGCAAATTCAAAGAGAAGAAAATTACAAAATTTCTCAAGCAGTATATGGTTTGGCATGCCATATGCACCTGCGGTCTGAGAAGCAGTTTTTTTGTGAAACAGGGTACAATTAACTCGAAAATTTATATTGCTGAATGCCTTGAAAAACTTTTTTTGCCACTTATTCGTAAGCACGGGTGTTCTGGCCTGATTAAGCACCTTCTCACTACTTTGGAGCCACCATTGAATGGTACAATAGCAATAATGTAAATTTTGTTCGCAAAAAGACGAATCCACCTAACTGCCCAGAGCTTCGACCTATTGGAAGATATTGGGCTCTTATGAAATCAAACCTTCGGAAGAGTAAAAGTACTTCAAACAATTTAAAAGATTTCGGAAATAAATGGCGAAGGTCTTACGAAAGTCGACGAAACAACTGTACAAAACTTAATGAAGAGCCTTAAGAAAATAGAAAATAGATATTTGTTAATAGCGTAAGGTTATTTATGTTCGTTATTCTACTTATTAATAAACAAAAAAAAAAAAAAAAATTAAAAAAAAATCATTGGGTATTTTTTTATTGATGAAAAACAAAGTATCAAATTTTGATGGGACAGTCCTCAGATGATAACGGTGACCAACATACGAACCGCCCTGGGCACTTCGTTTTGTACCGCCAAATAAGCTTGCAAACGAAGGCGCTATGCAAGAAAAATATAATGGGCCTTATCGTAAATCTGAAGCGAGTTCCATTCTCTCCCTCCCGGGGAAGGAGCACTGGAAGTAGTGAATATTTCATGAATGGAAACTCCCCTTCCTGCAGGGATACTTTTTTTATTTTCATATCGTTGACATTTTCAGAAATAATCAGTTTGTGTTTTTCCAAGAGCATTGACATTTTACACAAAAACAACATCTGGCAACGCTAAGTCTTTCCCATACCTTTGACATTTTGCGCAAACAACCTGTCTGAACGCTGAATTTTTCCAATTTCGTAGACATTTTGCAGAAAAAAAAAACATGTGGCAACGCTTTTTTCCATAAATCGTTGACATTTTTTTCCATTTTCCACTGGATTTTGACAGCTGACTTAAAAAAAAAAGATAAAAAGGAGACAGCAATTGCAAAAGAAGAAAAAGAAGCAATTGCAGCAGTGAAATTGAAGTTAATAATGCTTTGCTTTTTAAAGTAAAAAATGTCTTTCATCATTTTTGTGGATTTGGAAAATCAAAAGTTCGCACCAAAGTTTAAAAAAAAAAAAAATTTGAGTGAAAAGTAGTTTTAGCAGAACCAGTATAAGTTGAAAACGCTTGGATGAATATCAAAAACTTAAGTGTCATATGAAAGCTATTTCACTAAGCTTTAAAATTGTTGTACTAAAGTTTTTAATTTGTCAAACGTTATTTATAATTATTCATTTATACCAAGGGTGTCAGCGTAGAACAAAAGTGAGCCAATTTTGGCTCGCCTACAAAAACAAGAATATTTCAATAATTTTTTGAATTTCTGAGAGCTACAACACACACGAAAAATGTTTGTTGTTTTTTTTTTTTGAGCTCGTCAAAATTCGCGGAATTAAAATATTAATGAAAAATTGTTTTTGTTGTTTCGCATAAAAAAAAAACAACAAACATTTTTCGTGTGTGTTGTGGTTCCCAGAAATTTGAAAAATTATTGAAATATTGTTGTTGTTACAAACGAACCACCAAAAAAACAACAAAAAATAGGTTTTTTGATTGTTGCAGTTCGAGGAATTTGAAGTTGTTGTAAAAGCGAAAATTTTGCGCTGACTGCGCTTGGCTCAGTGATTTGAAAACGCTGACACCCTTGATTTATACATTAGTACTCCCTAGCAAAAAGTTGAGGAGCAAATTTAACAAATAAAAGTGAAAAAACTCGCTCCCAACTTATTTGCGATTGCAAACCAGGGAGTTAGCGAATAAGTTCTCGAGAATATTTATTTACGATAAGGCCCAATATCAACGAGCTACAACAGCAGGTCGAAATAAAAATTAGAACTTTTGCATGTGCTGAATTTACTTTTTACTGTAATTCTCAACAAATCTATGCAAAAGGTTAAATAAAGAATGCTTGTCAAGTTCTTCCGGATGTAGGCAAATTCGTCTGCTAAAATGTTGTGGTGAACATTGAAGCGTTACTAAAACCAACTTTCCAATAAATAAACTTTTATGTTTTCCTCTATGCATTTTGCCTTGTTGTTGGAATTTTGTTGGTGTTTTTACTAAAACACATTCAACAGTACCTAAGCTAAAACTGAAAATGTCATCTGATCATCAATAATATAAACCATTGTCTGTTCCAAAAAACAACCAAAAATAATAAAATTATATAATAAATTATATAATGTATAAATATTTAACTAAATAAGGCTGCAAAATATTTATTTTATGCTAAACTATTCGGAAATTGTTGACTAATTCGACGTAAAAATGTTTTAAAAACATTTACGTTCCACAAGAAACTATCGCTAAATTAGTTGACCAAATCGAACCAAATAAAATTTAGTTTTAAACGTATTTTAAGTGATTGAAATTTAAGCGCAGTAAAAAGTGCGCTTAATTATAATTTAATTCCATTTCTTAGAACTATGAGTGAACTCAAAGTTTCTTTTTTTTGTATTCACATTATTTTTTAATTAACTAAAAATGAGCTGTGAAAAGCTCATATTTGCACAAAATTCTTCAACTACACACAAACACATTTGTGCACAAACATCACCATAAAGATTATCGTCATGGGTTGGCATGCGTTAAGTTATTTGCTAACGTTTAATTTAAACTTAGCCTTTAGATGGCGCGTAACTTTAACATTATTTATAAGTACGTAGTACGTACTCATATCTCGTAAATAACTATCTCTACAAGTCATAATAGTAAGTAAGCAGCAACAACGGCGGTTATTTATGATGTTAAGCCCCCCATAGAACAATTATAAAAATTAGTTTCTATTCAAATGCTTAGCAAATAAACAGCAGCGTTAGCAAACAAAACAAACAAACAAATAAACAATTTAATTCGCAAAATTGCATTGCATTTGTCCCGCTAGAGTGCGCTGTATGATGTGACTGACGAAGACCCGAAGGGGAAAACAAGCACTTCAAAACTATTTCTGAAGTGTTTCTTTTTCACCCATAAGCTCTTCGGCTCCATAATTTCGTTTCTTTCTTTTTAACATTGCATGTTCTAGGACTTAAGCGTTCTGAAGCTTACCGCAGCCTTACGGAAAAAAGCTATTTGAAGCGCTTATTTGCAATGCGGCGTTAAAAAAAATATGGTCTGACTGCACTAGGATTCAAACCGGAGCTACGCGAGAAAGATAGAAACATATAACTACAATTACAAACTTGTTAGACCTCTAGACCACTGACCTATATAATGAAGAGATATAAAATTTGTTTATTGAAAAGATTTTTTAACAAAAACGTCCAAGCAGCATTTGATATTCGAGTGCTTCCTGCAGCCTTACAAAGAGTGTATTCAGTTTCAATTGAATTTACCAAAAATAAATAAATAAAAAAAATAAAAACGTAACACTAAAAAAGGGTAATAAAAAAATAAGTAAAATAAAAAAAATGCTACAAAAATAAAATAAAAATTTCACTGTGGTGGGAATCGAACTCGGATTCATTCACAATTACTCTTTTAAAAATACTACTCAGATTTTAAAACAAACATATCCCTCCAAATATTATTTTAGTGCTTACAGCAGCCTTACATAATATCAAAGTGTAAGCGCTTCTAAATTTCAATAAGAACAACCGCTTTAGAAGTATTTCCTAAAGAAGTGCTTGATATTTTTCTCCTCGGGACGCTACTGTGCACACACAGAACTTTGCGTGTGAGTTCGTTCGTTCATTACACGTTCCTTTTCGAATAGAAAAGAATGAAATGAACGAAAACAAAAAAGGTGTGTCCGGTGTTACCCACCCACAAAGCACGCAATAATTCGCAATAATTTTTGTCTGATGTTGCTGTTGCTGCTGCTGCCACACGTTGTATGTTGTTGGCACTTTTTGTAAAAATTATTTGTCTACAGCTTATTTGTTTTAAATGTGTGTGTGTGTGTTTTGCCACTCACCACCACTGAGTTTGTGCATGCATTTTAACACCATTTTTAGGTTCAGCAACTGCACAGCATTTTAACTTGGCTTAAATGCAGCTGATAGCATGTCTAACTTTGGCTAATAATATTTGCAACATGCACGCTATGTAGCTATGTATATAGCCAAGCAACCTTACGTTCCACAAGCCACCAACCACCATGGCAACGACGACGACAACCAACGACGACGACGACGAATGATTAATGTTAAAATAACAAAATTTATTTGCATTAAATTTCCAAGACTCGCAAGGTAGCGAATGTTTGGTAAATGCTGAAGAGGAAGGCGAAATTTGAAGGCAAAAGAGTTGTTGTTTGTTGTATTACCTATTATTTGCTAGATATTTGTAGACAATTGCCATTTAGCTAATTTGGCTTAAAACGCCAAGTGTTGAGGTGTTAAATAAAATGAAATCACATACATAAAATACAATATGCTGTGTGTATGTGTGTGTTTAGAAACAAAAAGAAATGCAAAAAAAAGAAAGGGAGAAAATTAGCGTCATATTGTATAGCAGTGGCAAAAGTAACAATTTTGTGATGAAAATGTTAAATTTTACGCTAATATATCGCTAATAACATTTGAAGTTTGTCGGCATTTTATAAAAACAAAAAATTAATAATCAATTATTCATTGAGTTTTTGTGTACCACTGCCAATATTAGCAATTTTCCGCTAATTTTTTTGTTAAGTGTCAAGTGCGACGAAAAATTTACATTCCACAAGCTGACAAATAGTCAATACAAGGGAAAGTTTCTAAATTTTGAGTTTTAATAAATTTTACTAAACGTAAACCATAAAAATTACGGTGTTTCTCTACGGTCGCACAGTTACTAAAAAAATCAGTAGAAATTACTGGGATTTTCAATGAATTTTTGCGGTTTAGTTTTTTTCTTGTGAAGAGCTTATTTGTAATGCGGCCAAGCATTCTATCAATTAAAACTAGGATTCGAACCGGAGCACCGTGTGACAAATATAAACATTATACTAGAATTATAAACTTTTAAGACTTCTAGACCACTCACCTATATGATGAAGAGGTATAAAATTTGTATTTTAAAAACATTTTTTAACAAAATCTCTTCCCAAACAGAATTTGATAGTCGAGTTTCGCAGCCTTACAAAAAATCATTGTTTATTAAATTTTGATTCAAAAAAAAAAGAAAAAAAAAATAATTGGTTTTTTAAAGACAGACGGCAGATCTAATGCACATTACAGACGCAGTAGTGTGAAACTTTTTGTTGCATGATTTTAGGCATTTTTTTAAATACAAATTTCATAGACATTGACGAAAAGAATATTTCCCAATTCAGGGTCCACAAAATAATTAAAATCATCATCAAAAAACCTCAAAAACTAGATTAATAGTGAGTTAAGCATCAGAATATCTAATTAGAATTTTTTGGACCCTGAATTGGGAAATATTCTTTTCGTCAATATCTATGAAATATGTATTTAAAAAATGCCGAAAATCATGCAACAAAAAGTTTCACATTACTGCGTCTGTAATGTGCATTAGAGCTGCCGTCTGTCTGGGGCATTACGGAGCAGCTTACCAAGTATTTTCAAGTAAAATTCAGAAAAATCATATAAGGGATGTGGCGATAGAATGGGTTAAAAAGTCTTAATCGCTCATCACGGCCACAGGACAGGTCCTAAAACTCTGAAAAAAATCAAGTAAATGCCATGATTTAAAATAAATCGACTTTTTTATGTTTTTTTAATTAAAGCGCCCCCGTCGAGTAAAAAATCGAAAAACTCTAAATTTTGGGTAAAAAAACGCAATTTTTGGCAGTATGCGGTATGATTTTATGCTTAAAAGGGGCGTGACGCAACCACTAACTATAAATTCGCAAGACCAAAAAGCAGTCTTGGTCTTGGTCTTGATCTTGCAAAATTACCAAGACCAAGAATCATCATTATAAGGGAAGATAGCGGCATATCTAAAAAATATTCTGGAGTAAAATTCAGAAAAATCGTATGTGTGACATGGCGACAGAATGGGTTAAAAAGTCTAAATCGCTCACTACGCCCACAGAACAGGTCCTAAAATTCAAGCAAATTCCTTGATGAAAAATAAATCTACTTTTTTTATGACGTTGTTTTAATTTAAGCCCCCATTTCCTTACTTACCGAGCTATGTATTATCCATCGAAGTAAAGGTATTTCGTATTTGTAGAAAAATCTATTTTTCAATGAATGATAACTCGAAAAGTAAGGATTTAATTAAAAAAGCTGAAAGGTGAAGCTTAATGAGGATGATCATGGCTATCCGATGCCATTAGCAAACATTCATTGCACTAAGGATATTCCTTAAAAAGTGCAATAGCCTCGAAAACCTCGTAAGCTCATGAAACTGTGAAAGTTCGTATTGATTTTGACAACTATTACGAGCTTTGGAAGTTTTTGAGGTATTTACGCGTTTTAAGGAATACCCTCACTGTTTACTGTAATTGTAATATATTTTCAAATAGCTATTTTTCCAATTTTTATAAAGGTTATCTGTAGAACTAGAGTCAATTCAGACAAACACATTATACCCTAAGTATTTAGCAACGTTAGTAATCTTGGATTAATTCCAAAAAACAAGGGCCGCGGAAATATGTAACAGTTATCTTAATAATGACAAAAAATTAGGAACCAAATCATGAAGTGGACTTTCAACAATATCCTGAATAGAATTGAGAAAATGCATTTTGAACGTATTCCACATAACATGAACATCGACAAGCATTCATTTAAATCCTATCTAAATTTTGCCTTCAAAAATATTAGCAGTCTGTTCGTTTACTTTAAGTTTTTGCAAGTCTTTACCCAAAAAGCTCTCGTTTACGTATAAAACTTAATAAACGAGAGCTTTTCGGGTAAAAGCTTGCAAACACTTGGAGTATGTCTTCTCCAACATTGTTAAAAAGTGCAATACAACAAGTGAATGCTTACATCATTAGCAAACACATATGAACATAAGTACATGTATGTACGAGTATGTTACTTATGTACTTCCTTCATAACCAACGTGTGGAGTGAATGTTAAGTTTAAGAAATATGTCATATTTTTCTTTTGTTGGAATTAAATTACAAAAAAAAAAAAAATACAAAAACAAAAACAACACTCTTAACATAGCAAATTAAATAATATCACCCCAGTGCAACATTAATTAGCCAACTTAATTGGTCGTAGCAATAACAAAAATGAAATACCAAAACGTAGTTTGCTACTTTTGTTTTGTTCATCCTGAAGTTTCTCATACAACTGCCACATACTACTTTATTTTTGCGCTGGCATCGCATGTCTTCAGCAGCGACAACAACAGCAACTGCAACTGCAACAGTCATGGCGTGGGGAAAAAACCAACAACAACGACAACAAAGTTTTGTTGTTTGCAATGAAGTGCATTTTTAATCGCCAATGGCTATGCCACAGAGATAACGTGTTTACGCATTTAGACGTAGAAATAACGCGTCGCGCGCACAACCAACGCAACACAACACAACGCAACGCATCGCAACGCGGCAGTGCAATTTAATGCGTGCGCGTTGGCTGAAATAACGCGCATCATCCTACGCTGTGCTGTTGCAGTGCTGCGCTTATGCTGTCAGTTTGTTGCAAATAAACGTTTTTACACGCGCAGCTTCGTATTCTTGTTGTTGTGAATTTTCTTTTTGCATTTGCGTGTTCTTGCCGGTTTTGTTGCTGTTGTTGTTGTAGATTATAAAAAATGGATTATTGGTTATAATAATGTGGCAATAGAAGAAAATATAGAAACGTGCAGATTTCTTGTTGTTGTCTTCTCGTAGTTTTCTTGAATTTTAATGCGTTTTTATTATTGCTGTCGTCATTGCTGTTGCTGTTGCTCTTTTGCTTATGTTACAAAGTGAGGCTAAGTACTTTGAGCCATATCTCATGTAGTACTGCAACTTTGTAAGCAACAGCATGTAGTAAAGAAGGAGACAGACAAACGCGACAACGGCGATAACTGCTGTTGAAAATTAATTCGTTGCGTGTTAAACTCGTAATTTTGAAATTGAAAAAATGCTGAGAAAAAGTTGTAAACAATTTTTGTTGCTTTTTACAGTGTTGTTGTTCAAATGCATCATAGTAAGTAGGCGCTGCTATCAATAGTCACATGCTGTACAAGCTATCAAAAGCATGTTTTTTTATCGAATAAAGGTAAAAAGTTTGATTATGATGTGGATGATAGCTTCATTCTTTCTTTTACAATGTTGGGTATTTAATTGACATTAAACGATCATCGAAAAAATGAAGATCTTCCCAAAAGGAAAAATTTCAATCGCTTCTGAACCAATTACTTTAAAAGTGCTTGTCCCCACAGAAACTAAGAAGCACTTAGACAATGATTTTTTGTAAAGCTGCAATAAGCACAACATGGGTTCGAACCCAGCGCGGGTGATTTTATTCTTATTTTTTTTTTGCTTTATTTTTTATTTAAGATTTTTTTATTTAATTTTTCAATTTTCCTTCCTCTTATTTATTTACTGTTCTTTAATTGAATTGAAACTAATTACACAATGATTCTTTGTAAGGCTGTAGGAAGCATTCACATGTCAAATTCTGCTTGGACAACATTTGCTTAATACACAAATTTAATACCTCTTCATATCATCGGGCATTGGCGTAGCTGTTTAAAGAGTTGATAAATGTAAGTAAAAATAATCTGTTTCTATCTATCACACGGACGGTCGTGGATTCAAATCCTGGTGCGGGCGCTTTTTTTTTTCATTTTATTGAAAGAACGCTTACCGCCGCAATACAAATAAGCGCTTTAAAAGGTCTATTTCCGTAAGGCTGTCATAAGCTTAAGAGCACTTACATCCTAAGGCATACAATGCTACAATGAAAGAATAGTTCTTACGGAACGGAAGCGCTTATCGGTGAAAAATAAGCATTTCAGAAGGGTTTTTGAAAAACTTCTTTTCCCGTTGGGTTATTTTTGCACTTTGCCTGCTTGTGCTTAAAAAAGAGGAATATTACAAAAGCTTTTAACTTTGAGAGGAACTCATGAGAAGACAAGCAGCTTATAATCTCAGTATGTATAGACAATCTCCAAAGCTCAAGCTTAAAGCTCGTTTGAGGCAACATAAGTTAACCATCATTGCTTTTAGTGGAGGTGGTTTAAGTATCTTTTCGTTTAGGAGAAAACCTGACAAAAAAAAGAAAGAATTTTGCCTGGCACCGCTTTTAGCAGTGGTCGGCAAATTAAAGATCGAAAGTGTTAGATTGAGAACAGATAGATAAGTATATTCTACTTAAAGCAAGGGTGTCAGCGTAGAACAAAAGTGAGCCAATTTTGGCTCGACCAACAACATCAATATTTCTGTACAACAATCACCGAAATAATTTTTGTTTTTTTCACGCTCGTCAAAATTTCGCGTTTTTGTTGCTTTTTTTGCGCACACACAAAATCGAACTCGAACCAACATAAAACAACAACAACGACTACGTCGCAAAACAAACAATATGGGTATTAATGCGTTGATGCGCAGTTGCGAAAATGCAAGTCTTTTACGCACTAACGCCTGAACATTCAATGCGAATATTTCCATCTTGAGAAATTGTAAGTAGAAGTAGTGCGAAATTTTCGGCAATGTGTTTGTTGTTTTACAAATGTCAAACTTTCGTAAACCGCACTTCCGCAACGACGCAAGAGCATTGCGCATCAACGCGTGAATACCTCTACTTTTTGTGTGTGTCCTAGTTCTTAGAAATTTTGAAAATTGTTGAAATATTATTGTTGTTGTAAACGAGGCATGAAAAAACAACAAAAACATTTTTTTCTGAATGTTGTAATTCGAATTTGAAGTTGTTGTAAAAGCAAAAATTGTGCGCTGACTGCGCTGCATGCGCTTGGCTCAGTGATTTGAAAACGCTGACACCCTTGACTTAAAGCAAAGTGAAATTCTTCAAAAGCACTTATTCTTCAGAGACACCCGTTGCATAATTTCCAAATAAACTTTTATAAAAGTTTTTTGACCCCTTGAGACCGAAGCCTAGACCCTTGTAGATATCGAAAAATGAACTTCGGACTAAGTTTTCTTGCGCTTAAATTAAGAAAAAAAGTAGGTTCGGAAAAGCTATTTATAGCCGGAAATGGTGGAGTCATATTACACAGTGCAACAAAAAAATCCAAAAAATTTTTTGAATGCTGTTAAGCACATGATGTTACCAGCAAAGCCCTCTCTATGTTCCGCTTGTTTGACTCCAGGTCGAATTTTATAGAACCTACTAAAAAAAATACTTCAAAACTGCTTTTTCAAAGTTGCCACTGCTATAAGTCGGAAATCGTTTGAGATTTTGTTTTCCTATCTTTAACGAAGTTTTAGATGTAGACTAATGGACAGAAAGTGTTTGCAAAACTAACCCGAAAAAAATTGGGTTTTTGGAATCAAAATCACAAAAATGCAGAAAAATTTCACCATTTTTGGTCATAGCTACATATAAAACCGTTACATATTTTGCCAAACAATAAATACAAAATTTTAGCCAAGACTAAACTGAACAACTCTCTAGAGCATGTCAATAGCATTCCAGTACTCCTAGATACTAATTTAAATTAAAACTGTAATGTATGAATAAATGTTTGGAGTCCTATGTGACTCCATCGGTCTCAAGGGGTTAAAGCTAAGTCAGACTTTAAACTTTTAAATCATTAAGAAAACTTAAAAAAAAAAACTATTTAAAATAAAATTGAAATAAAAAATTTTTTTTATGAAAAGCTCTTATTTTTAAAAAAAATTTTTTAAGTTAAGATGTAAGCTTTTATTAAATTCGCAAAAAAAAAAACAAAATTTTGAAATTATATTTTTTTTTTTTTTGTTATATGCAACACTTGTTTTGTGTTCGACTACTCCATATTTGTCAAATTTGGCGCTAATTAAAATTGTAAACTGGTCGTTTTGTCCATAATAAATTGGTATGAAAACTTTATGGCCGGAGTATCAAAATCTAAACGCATTACAACGTTTAGAGCGCTATCCTTACGCAGCGTTAAATTACAGCAAAAAAAAAACAATAAAAAAAGCAGAAAAAGACACTGTTGTTGCCATTACCTTTAAGAGGCGCATGTGTATGTGTATGGCTTCGAAAATGGTTAACAGCATTGTATCGATATATTGATTTTTTCTTATTTGTTGTTGTTCTTGCTGTTGTTGTTGTTCTTGTTCTTGTTGTTGTTTTGCTTCTATAAAAATACTTAAATTAAAAACTAATTGCAAACAATTTACAAGTACTATCAACTTATGTATGTCGGTAACATACCGGTAACAGCAACAGATATTGCGCGATGCCTGGCTGCTGCTGTCATTGTTTGTCCAACATTTTGTCAACGTAACGTATCGTTTTTTTGCGCTTTTTTTTTCCCTCAACAATACACTGGAGAACACAAATTAATTGAAAAATCCAAACAAATATAGGCAAAATGTCACAATTGACGGCTGTGGAATGCATCATACATTCAATAGACGTTTTGTCACTCTTTCCATGTGTGGCCATTAAAGGTAAAACATGTCATTTATATGGGATTATGTTTCTGTACATATGTATATTTGTATAAACGTGCATAGATATATGTCTGGGGTAACCAATACCAGCAATTAGTAACAAATGAGCAATTAATTTTGCAATCAAAATGCTGGTGTAGAAAAAAAAAGCGTGGAATTTTTTTTTTATGTTGCAATAAACGCTGTATGGTTGGATGGCTGGATATTCTAGCAATTTATGGTTGGGAGCAAGTTTGTTAAAAAAAATTTTCTGTAGTAAAACTGAACAATTAAAACACTACGCGTATTAAATGCAGAAAGGAAAGTTGTTGCTCAACACTGTCTACTACTCCTCTAATATCCACATACTACTCTTTTGTTGTTGTTGTTGTTGTTGTTGTTGTATTTGTTTCTTGTTAATTAATTTAATAATACGAATTTGTCGTCTTTGGCTTTTAATTTGGTTTCTATTTTATAGCAAATTAATTGCATTTTTATTTAAATTGTTGGCTTTTAACAAATAGTTATAGCGATAGCTAGATAGAGTTGTGCGCGCAAAACAAAAACCGCTTAATTTAATAGTGAAAAAATATGTCTGTATATAAAAATTAACATAAATTATTGTTGAAATTAATTTATTTACAAAATTTATGTGGCAAGAAATTAGTCGCTGTAGTTTTGCATAACAAAGGCATTACGATTTTATTTATTTTTTTATTTTTACTATAGACGTATGATTTTTTTTCGTCCGTCAAGTGGGCGTAATGTTTTCTTTTGTAAATACTCCTTTGAAAATTGAAATTGTATTGCAAATATTTGAAATTTTTCTTTATATTACTTGAAAGAACTAGTGAAATTTACGCGTTTTTAATGCAAAAATCGTTGCAAATTTACATTTTGTTGCTTGTGGAATGTAAATTTCATATTTTCACTTGGTATTTGCAAATTTATGTGTAAGCGGTACTTGCCGCCAATATTTAAGACAAACTTTGTATGACCGAATATAGTCATAGTCAGCCATTTTGCCAAACCCTTAAAGGTTATTTTGACTTAAGCATGCTAGGGATACCCTCAAATATACCACGAAAACTCATAACATTGTCAAAATTTTAGTAGATTTTGATTTTATTTTCCGCGATTAACAGAATTTCAAGACGGTTACAGGATTTGTGAAATGTTCTCATTACCTAAAAGCAGATCTTCAAACTTTTAAATTTTTATTCAAAAAGTTTTTCAAACGAAAGTTTTTTTAAAACATTTTTTACATAAAAGTTTATAAAAATTTCGATCATAAGAATTTTTAACTTTTTTAAAAACTTTTACTTTAAAAGATTTCTTTAAACTCTTTTACATATTTTTTATAAAAGTTTTTCCGAAAAAAAAAGTTGAAAGTTTAATTACATTTTTTGATCTTTATTAAGATTTGGTAATAAATGACCAATGATATTGTTATAAAACTATACTTTTTTCAAATTGTCACACACAAGTTTCAACTTTAACTAACTGATTTGATCGTATAGTGGTGGCGTCATATACAACATATATGTGACGCGTCATGACAAAAAGGACCTTATCATGCTAGAGTAAAATTTTCAGTACAGGACAAAACATGAGTTAAGGTCAAAATATCATGTTTTTTGGTTTTTGGCATAAAATCTATTTTTCCCAACCTCTACCTAAGAAACAAAAGGTATATTATAAACTTTAACCTAAATTATCCGAAAACTGTAATTTTTGAACTATAAAATTAAAAACGCCATAACTTCGTCAATTTAAGACATTTTCGAGGGATTATTTCTGGCTTCTCTTCAGAAGTTTAGTCTTTGTCTAATGATATCAAAAATTAAAGTATGACCTCAGGCAAGATAAGGTACATACCGTATTTTGCCGTGTTAATGTTATGATGTTCAAAAAAACTAAATTGTGCAGAATAACATCGATGCTTCAGACGAATGCATGTTTCGTTTCTCCCACGAAAACTAGTATGTTTTTTTATTTTTGAACGAAGAGTGGGATGGTTTAAACTTTCAAACGAAAAGAAGGTTGTTTCATACTGAATGAATACATAATGAATCAGCCTTATTTTCGTGCAGGGCATCGAAACGTTCTAGTTAAGACATCCTATTTTTCGACATAAAACCTTCAACGTCCTACTTTTCGACATAAAACTTCGAAGAAACCTACTTTTCGTTATATGAGGTGATTGGAAGCAAAGGGGTACAAGTGCCAAATTACGAAAAATTGAGTTAAATATGCCACTAGGTAGAGGAAGCCTTAGTCTATTTTGGAAAAACTTAATAACCCAACTTTTGAGGTCCTAGGCCTCTGTAGAGCACCATTTAGAATAACCAGTTGAGAAAATTTTGTTTTGTTTAAAAGCAAATTTTTACTTTTGTTTTTGTAGTATATTAGTACAGCAAACACGATTCGAGGTAGCAAAGTTGAAATTCTAAAAGAGCACATCGAAATCTATAAAATAACTCATTTGCAAAAATCCTGCAAAACTTTCCAGGTAACATCATTTTATTCTCCCAAATGATTGTACTATATATGGAGTAAAGTAATCCTTGGAAAATTCTCTTTTTGAGAAATTTTTTAAAAATTTTCTGGACGTTCGCTTTTGAAAGATATTATTGGGTCTATAACTTAAGAGATGGCGTTACTTGATTATTATTCCATAGTTCCAATATTCTGAAGATGCGTTGGAAAGCTACTGTCATTGTGCGCCCTTTTCAGTATATGTCATTAATTTGAAGCGAAAACAAAAATATTTTTTTTTCACTCGAATATGTCGAACTTTTTGCCTGAAAAAGTGTTCTTGTTCTTGAAGAAAAGTGCTGCCGAAGTAATTTTTGCATCGGATCGTGACTGCTGATGAAAAATGGATCCATTACGACAACCCCAAATGCAAACATTCATATGTGAAGCCCGGACAACCAGGACCTTCCCAGCCAAAGGCAAATATCCATGGTGCAAAGGTTATGCTCTGTAATGCTCACAGGTGACCTCTATCGAACACAATTGATCCGTTTAAATAGAGCCATAGCCAAGAAACGACCGGGATATGCGACCAGACACGAAGTCATAGTTTTTTAAACACCGGGATACGCTTTACTTCAGAAGAGGGTATCAGAAATTGGCTTGATTCATTTTTGGCCTCAAAATCGGAGCAGTTCTTTTGGCGCGGAATCCATATGTTACCAGAAAGATGGGAAAAAGTAGTGGCTAACGATGGACAATACTTTGAATAATACTATTGTACATGTTTTTCTTAAATAAACGCTCAAATTTTGAAAAAGAACCGCACGAATTAAGTTATAGACCCAATAGTATTCTACTGAAATCCTACTGCACTTGTATCCAATACTTGTATTTTACTCAAAATTTACTTTTTGTCACTTGTATCCCTTTGCTTCTAAACCCCTCATATATTATACTACTATACAAAATACAACGTCTGACTGTCGATCTGTCTGTGTCGACATTACTCGAGAACCATTCGTCCAATCTGCACGATTTTTCCTTCCCTTATTTCGAAATACCCTCGGCTTCGTCCGGGTTCTTAGAAAATCCTATAGTTCAAAAATCAGTTATTCGATTTGCTTGATTTTTTGCTTTCGAAGACATGCTATCAGGTGAGATTCCAGGACAAACTCTACTTTGAAATACCCTCAGTATGAATATTAAAAAATTCTGATACCGGGACAAATACCTAACATCCGCCCGGAAAAATGTTCAATGCGATTAAAAAAAGACCTTCTGCGCCTGTTTGATAGAAATTAATAAGATTAGGTACATACATTTTCAAAGGGTATCGGGAACGGGCAAATGAAGTCACTCCCGTTCAAATAGTAATGAAAAACCTAGTTTTCGTCCAAATTAGTTTGAAACATGCTACTTTTCGTCCAAAAATCAATGACAACCAAGTTTTCGTAGGAGAAATAAATCATCCTACTTTTCGTTTCGAGCATCGAAAAAAAATTTCCAGGCAAGAATTGAAGTAGATATTCTTGCCTGGAAATTTTTTTGTTGTCAAAAACTGACTTTTTGATCTTTGAACTCCCAAAAAATGGGCTTGGACCTTTCGTTGATCGGTTTACTTTTTTCTTTTTAAAATAACTACCGTCCAATAAACAATCATGCCAATTTTCAAGGCCGCAGCAATTTTTTCTTTTTTAATATTTCATTTTACGGGACTATTTGTTTTTTGAGTGATTGTTATTTCGGTGATTTTGCCTATGCATCCTAAAAACTTAACTTTGGCAACAGATTAAAACGCAGTTAGTCTGCTTGTGTGGGTAGCACTGTGATTTTATAGCCTCGTAATCATAGCAACTTAATTTCAATGCACACATAAAATCACGAAGGTGGTCTCCTACCTATCAGTAACTAATCAATCGCATTTTGGGGTGGCTTATGATTAAAGGTAATAAAAAATAATTAACAAAAAAAAAAAAAAACTCTTAACTTATTTGACATAATTAAAACAAGGTTTTAAAATAAAAACATAGGAACTTTAAAAATTGTTGTATGTATTTCTTTGTCGTTTGTCATTATACTGGAATATCATACAGCATTAATAGCTTTTTCCATGTTCATCATTTTATCATTGAGTGTTAATTTATAATTAGCTTATCTTATCTCTGAGCTTGGTGTTAGCACTGAATGTTAGCTTACATTAAATTAACATATTAAATGCTTCATTAAGCATTTTTGTAACAAAACATTTAAATAAAAAAAAAGAGAGAAAAGAGAATAAAACAATAAAACTCATGATGCCAAATGTAAATAATAAACAAAAGTTGTCACAATCGAAAGCCATAAAAATCAATTGGTTAACAAGCTGTATTGCTATAAAAATTTTGTATAAGCCAGGCAGACACACACACGCAAATGCATAAGCAACTGTCATTTTGACAGCAGCAATAACAGAAAGTTGGTTAACATTTTTTTTTGATTTTGTCATTTTAACTTTGATGGCTTTGTGTATTTTTAAGTCTTTTGGTTTAATTTTTATTCAATATATTTGATATGGGCACACAGAAAGAATTAATTTTTTTTTAAAAGAGAGTTTATTATACCCACAGTAAAAATTTTAGTTCAATTTTAATACCAAAAAGTATTTATATAGAACAATGACAAAAAAGCATTAATTTTAAACCGTTTTGGAATAAATTTCATACTTTTTTGGAATAAATTTCAAAGTTTTTAGAAGAAATTTTGAATTTAACACCAAAATAGTTTAAAATCAATACTAACAAGAATCAAAAGAGTTAAAAGTAAACTATCAGTTTTTAATGTGCCCTTACGTACTTTGAGACACAGAATCCGAATTCGAAATCAGAATTTCTTATATATTTGCAGGATTTGAAGATATCCTTGTTTGAAGTTGCAGAAAGCGCTGTTTTCAGACTTATTGCGCCATTCCAAAAAAGCCGTAATTTCGTTATTATAACTGATACTAGAATCTTCATTATCATACTTTTCATTTCCGGTATACCAACCTTTGGAGAAACAGTGTTTTTTTTTTAACATGGTTTGGTTTTCCTCTACAAATATAATGTAGTTCTTTGTATGGCGGTCGAAATGTATTTAAGAACTTCAAAGTATTTCGGAGATTTAGAATCCAATTGGAAAAGTTTGAAGTTATAGGTTAGTAAGAAGATTATAGCTGGATAGCTATCGGATATAGTATTATAAAAATACGCTAATTCCTGGAATTGCGCTATAAGCCTGAAAATGCAGTTTTCTGCAACTTCAAGCAATGATATCTCAAAAACCTGCAGGTATATGAGCACTTCTGACTTTGGATTCAAACTCAGTTAAAGGGTATTTCTAATTTAAGGTTCAATGTGCTTAAGATAATTTTTGTAAAGCCTCAGTTACTTAAGTATTGGGAAGAAAAATAAAAAATTTTATGAAAATGTATTCATATTTTAAAAATTTTGTTTGACATATTTTTTTCTTAGTGTAATTTGTGCATTAACAAAAGGTCCAAAATCACATATTTCTCTTTATTTATATTTGGATCATTTTATTTTTTGAATGATATTTTTGATTTTTTTGTATGCCCCGTTTATTTTATTTCTTTATTTAAACTTATTCTGTCTAGAGTCAAATATATTAATTTTAATTCCCTAAATAAATAAATGTCAACTTATGTTTTTTGCTTAAAAAATGAAACAAAATATTTTGTGTATTTTTGTTATTGAATGCGTTTTTCCATCTGTTGTTTCTTTTAGACGATTTCCTTCGTTCACTTGAAATGTGATAATTCCCAAACGCTTCTGTTCAGAGTCATTTCATCAGTTTTGTTTTATAGATCGTTTTATTTAGATAAGAGCGTTGAATCAATAAAGTTTTATTATAAACTTAATTATCTCAAAAAAAAAAAAAAACAAGCTGTATTGATATGTGTTGTCGGAATGTTATTTTGTTCAGGTTTTTAACTACTTTTGTTAACTTTTACTTATTTATGTTATTTCTTTTACATGAATTTTAAATAAATTTTTATCAATTTACGAGGGCAGTTTGATAAGTTCGAGTTTTTTTGAATAAAATATATTTTCCAGTAAAAAAGCGTTGTATTTTTCAACATAGTCTTCTTTTAGCACGATACACTTAGTTCAGTATTTTTTAAATATTTTTATTCCTTCGAAATAACAGGTTTTCTCATGATGACCCCTTCATTCGAATCAAATCTCTTATATTTTAGCTATTTCTTCAAGTACGGAAACAGAAAATGCGACTAAAGGAGTTTTTGCCACGGTGACTACAAACATGTGCACCCGTACATTATCTTAATGAAACAGCAGTTTTTTCTGCGCCAAATGCGGAATAATATCCGGCGGTGATCGTTTACCCTCTTCATGGTAATGGATGTGGATGACACCGCATCCATATTAAAAATTGATCTCTTTGGGCAACAGACCCACCTTGGCCTGCGAAAAAACCCACTACATTGATTAATTCATGTTAATGTGATAGACCGATTCAGTTCAGAGGCCTACAATCTCACCCACATCACGCACTTTCATTCTCTGGTCGTTCAATATCCGGTCGTTCAATAACGTTCGGCATCACTTGTGCTGGTACGACAACAGATCTAAGTAAGCCACTTCTTAACTATTGAAGTATCTTTCTTCAAGTTTGCGGGTTCTTTGCATTTTCTATTAATTACAATTTATTTCTGTTTATATGTATTGTATGTAATTTGACCGAAATAACTTGTGGATTTCCAGTTCGAAAGATGATATTTTTTGAAATTGCTCTAAATTTTGGTTTAATTTTAAAACCAAAAAGTATTTATATAGAACAATGCCAAAAAAAAATATTAATTTTAAACTATTTTGGAATAAATTTTATACTTTTCTGGTATAAATTTCAAATTTCTGGTACATTTGCAAAAAATTTACATTTACAAAAAAAAAACGTAATTTTGGCACCCCATATGTTGTAATTCAACACATTTTTTATAATTATATTGAGATTTTGAAACGCAACAATAACCTAATATATTGTTTATTCAATAACATTAATTTCGTTCGAAACGCTTGAGTAGTACACTAGCAATGATATGTGGAACGTAAATCACTAATGCTGTTGTTAAGCATAACTTATGCAATTGGCTGCATATTTTTAAATTAAAGCAGATACTAACGTTAATTTTCTAGTATAAAATGCTTTTATTTTAATGCTAGAGTACATATTTCAAAAATCACAGCTTGTGGATTGTAAGTGTAAAATTTCAGTTTTATTGAAATTCCCCATCAATCATTTAATTGCAAACAAAATGAAATGAATTTAGCTAAATATCAATTTTCAGCTGCAAAATGATAAATTTAGGGTGAAAAACATCCCCTCAAAAACATTAAAAAAAAAAAAAAAAAAAAAAAAAATGGCGGCATTGCATTGTTGCGCTATCAAACTAAAGCCACATTTTTATTGTCTCATTAGCTGCTGCTGCTGCTACTTTAAATGGTATTGTTGTTGCTGCTATCGCTTATCCTAAATGTTTTGTGTTTTATTTGGGTTTTTCTTGAACCCGACGCTCTTCAGCGCGTGTGTGTTCTGCAGTTAGGTAAATAGTTTTTTTTTTTCTTTTTTCTTTATTAATAAAAGTATTTCTGAAAACAGCAGCAAAAAATCCAATAAAATTAAATTTTTTGTTAAAAAAATTGCTGTCAATTCAATGCTTAATTTGACTTAATTAAGCGAGCGACATTTTTTGTGATAACAAAGTTGGAACAGTAGCACAGCAACATTTTCGTACAAAAATCAGCTGCAAAGAGCCGGACAACACAAAAACAAAACAAATCTTATCTTAACTGAAAATCGCTGTAATAAAGTGTGTGTGTCTGATATGGCGGCGTCCCAACTAAAGATGTTCTAAGTACCTGACACCCTGTAAGCGGCGGCGTAACATAAATGACAAAAAGAAAAGACAAAGACTGTCAACGAACTGTCAAAGAGACAACATGCTGTGTGCGTAATCGCATGAGAGAAATGAACAAATGTATGAACAGTATAAGAATATATGGACGGACGTTGGACACAACACCAATGGATGGATGGATGGATCATGGACAACAGAGTTATTTTAAGTAGCTCCGCCAACGACAACAATCAGCAGCAGCATCGGCAATAGCAGAAGCACTAAAAACATTGACAATTTGATATGGCTGTTGACAGCAAAAGTACGTACGTATACTTGATAGCGCACCTGTGCGTAGTGTGGCGGCAGGTTTTTGTTTGAAAGTCCAATGTGTAACGTCAACTCCTGATATTCAAATGCTTACAGTTAATTTACGGCTAATCGTGCAATTTTCAAATTGTCATGAGATTAAGTCATTGGGGTTAAGACGAACAAAAAATAAAAAAATGTGGCAGCTTAACCCACTCTTAAAGGGTATTTACATTTTAAAAGATTTTGTCGCATTTGGCAACAATTGTAGTCAAATAGTCATGACGAAAACGTTAACAATGCGAAATATAACGATAAAGATGAGAAAAACGACACGGGCGACAAAATCTTATCGCTCAAAACTGGCCACAAAGATGACATAGATAAGATAGACGAAGACACTGATGGACGGTAAAGATAACCAGTGCAAAAAAAAAAGAAAGCTATAAAAAGGATAGAGGCGAAAATATAAAAAGCAGGACTAATAAAAGCAAAGAACAATTAAGGCGACAAAAATCGCTTAGACGAGATAATTAACAGAGAATACATAAAAACAATAAAGTCAGAGGCGAAAAAGTAACAATATGGGCGAAGAAATTTGCAGAACGTCAAATTAAAATTTTCATAAAACAGGTCGTTTGTGAAACCCCGCATGTTATAAAAATTATATTTTTCAGTGGAGGAAAAAATTATTTGGTAAAAGAAAGGATTTGGCAGATGAAATAAAACTGAAACCAGAAATTTTGAATGAAATCTCGATGATTTTTTATTTTTGGGTTGGTTTATTTTGCGTTTGCTGAATCCGAAAATTGCAACAGTTTTCACTATCAGGTATAGGATCCAAGTAATCATTGCTCTAAAGCTTAATGAAGTAATGAAACTCAGTAGTGAAGTTCACTTTCGCCAACGGCACACAGCGGTCTATAAGAAAGCGCCCACCTCCCATATAACCAAAAATTTAAATCGCCATAACTTTGTAAATATTTCAGATACAACAACAATATTTAATACTTGAGTTAGTATTGATAACATCAAGTCACTTGATGAAAATGGGAGTGATCGTGTCAAGGACATGCCCTCCTCCATTATGGACCAAAATTTGAAATCGCCATAACTTCGTAAATAAGTATTTGAAGTGCAAAAATAAAACATAAAAATTGTCCGCCATTTTGTTTACAAAAAATATGATATCGATAATCAATATCAATTTTTAAGAAAATTGTCATCCATTTTGGATTCGCCATTTTGTTCATAAGAAAGAAGATACCTAATTCGAAATCACCGACCTCAAAAACCCTATTAGCCACAATTTTGTCTTATATAATCAATTTTTAAGAAAATTTTCCGTCATTTTGGATCCGCCATTTTGTTTAAAAAAAAGATGATACTGAATTCAAAATCAGCGACCTCAAAAACCCTTTTAACCACAATTTTTTTGTGATATAATTTGTTTTAAAGAAATTTGTCCGCCATTTTGGATCCGCGATTTTGATTTTTAAAAATAGTTTTCAGATTTAGAGCCAACGGCTCCCAAAACAAAAGCTGATATTTTTTTTTATAAAAAATAACCAGGAGAGAGTTATGGTCTAGAATAGCATTCTAGACCACTGTGCGGCATGTAGTACCCAGATCATCCTCTTTAAATCTTTCCATTTAACTTTTTTAATTAGATAATCATTTATACAAATTTTGCGCGCCCAACGTGGGGCTCGAACAGACGATCCAAAGATTTAGAGTCTCATGCTCTACCAACTGAGGTAGCCGAGGCTTAATGCATAATATTTCAGAAAACAATGATCCAACTTGGAAAGCGAAGAGGTTAAGTTTTTTGAGAGAGGTAATGGATATCCAATACCGTTGACAAAAGTGATCTAAAAAAATTCCTTGGCGTCTGAAAATAGCGTTTTCTGCAATTTAAATCAGGAATTACTTAGATCACATGCCTGATAGGGAAAAACGGTTACCAGATTGGCATATTACTAACAACAGTCCACTTGAAACTCGAAATTGTAAAAATTTACCATCTATGGTTTAAGAAAAGACAAGTTTAAGTAATTTATTAAGAAGCCTAGATATCTAGCGATTCAATTCTTTCTATAAATAATAATTTCCAACTACCGTTCACCATGGGTTAAACAATTATAGTATTTCAATACAAAAACACAGTGTCAGCAGCAACATTGTTTCGTCCATGGCACGTACATTTTTTCGAATGTCACTGATATGTCGCAAATTTGCGACAAACAAAGCAAATTAGCATGTTAAAGAAGACGGCTTTAAACGGACATAAAAACGGCAGCCTGCAACGGATGGTTAGTTAACCAAAGGACAAGGAAAATACAAAAAAAAAAAAATTTGAAATTAATTTAATTTGTCAACACTATAAACAACAACAACAGCAGCAGCAACATTCACTAAAAAAAGGGAAGCTCATAGTCTTGCGGACTGACTTCATTCACTCACTCAAGTTATTTGTGGGGAACATGATAAAAAACATAACAACAACAACAAAAGACAAGTACAACTACAATAAAATATCCCAAAAAAATATCAGCTAAAGACAATAAAAAGCCAAATAAACATGATACAAAATTTCGATTTTTTTTTTCTTCCTTTTTTTTTTTGACATTTTATAAGTATTTTTTATTTAAAATGTGGCATACTTTAGAAATTTTCCCATGACTGACTTTAACTTAAGACCGCAACATATACATACATTCTATTGTAAAATTGAATAATGTTGATAACTTTATTACTTAGCTGTGTAAAATGAATTGAAAATCTGGCAAGTCCTATTCAAATCAAGTTCAGTGATTTGTAGCTGCAGAAGAATTGAATATACACATAATAAAAATAACAAAAAAATTTCCATTAAAAAAATCTGAAAGTTTTCAAAAAGTAAAACTTTAAAAATTGCCTTTTGGAAAAAGATGATAATTTTACAATCAAACTGAAAATTGTTCAACTCTTTCGTATGCAAGGTATGACTCCAAATTAAATATTACTAGAATCGCCCAATTGTCAAAATTTGACCACAAATGCATTAAATAATTTTGACACTTTTTGGACAGTTTTAGTACTGTTTTTTGATATTTGGTACAAAAAGTTCATTTATTATACCCGTTACAATGACAAATGCGGAACGAAAAGAAACAAAAAACATGAAGTCAGTGTCAGTCAACTTTTTGTCTTTCTCTTTATGCTGTATCTTCTTTTCAGCTATGTGTGACCTCGTATTTTGTCGTTGTTAATATTGAAAAATTTGAATTTGATTTTACCTGACTCAATGGCAAAATATTCAAATAATTTTAACTTTATGCACATTTATACTCAAATACCTTTCTAATGGTGTATAATTCAATGTCGTGCTCCATTTTTAACACAGTAAAAAAGGTAGGACAAAATTTTTGTCTTGTGTATTAATACAGAGATTTAATAGTGATTCTATTAACTGTTATTTGTTAGTCAATTATTTAACTAAAATGTTGACAAGAGTTTAACTAATGTTTTATATTTACAGTGTTTTAGTTTATTAAATCAATGAACAAGACAAAAAAAAAAACGGCGGCACGGCTAAATTTTGTGGATTTTGTGAATACGTATATTTTTTGTTAATTTTTGTTTGTGGTATAATAGCGCAGTTTTAATAGCTTTAGTAGTAGGAATAGTTTCGATGTATGGAGTAACTTGATTTTAGCTGTATGGAACATATTCAACATATTCGTTTCGCTCTGAATTTTCAATCGTATGCATTTCAGCACTTCCCAAAAGACTTACGAAATTTCTTGGCATCTTAGTTTTAGAAAAATTTCAAAGATTTCTAGAAACCTGTATTCCAAATTTTGTCCATATCTGCGTTGCTTTCGATATCTGACTGAAAATATGTATGCGTCTCAAAACACTTTTAGAATTTTTTACAAAAATAATGTGGATTCTATTTCTTCAGCATCAGTTGTTGATTAGCGAATGGTTAACCAATGAAAATTGGGGGTTCAACTAACGGTTAAGCAATGTCTGAAAATAATATGTAAGTCGTTAAGCTTTTGTCATAAGTTAACTAATGACTATGAATCCGGGCTTTATAGGAAAAATACATAAATTTAATTTTGCTTTACTACACAGCAAAAAGTTTGAGAATAAAGTATAAAATTTGGACTTGTATTTGTGTAAACATTATTTTGATTAAAAAAGATGCATCGACCATCGGTTAATTCCAAAAATTGATTGACTTATAGCATTTTGAAATGGTACACAGCAAAAAGTTTGAGGATAAAGTATAAATTTTTGATTTGTATTCATTCGAATTTGATTTGAATTTTACACCCAGCAAATAGTTTGGGCAAATTTTTTGCTGTGTACCATTTCAAAATGCGATAAATCAATCAATTTTTGGAATTTACCGATGGTCGATTTATATTTTTAATCAAAATATAATTTACGCAGTAAAAATTTTATTTTAATTTTAAAACCAAAAAGTATTTTTATAGAACAAAGCCAAAAATAGTATTCATTTTAAACTATCTTGGAATAAATTTCAAACTTTTTTGAAAAAAAAATCAGATTTTAATACCAAAAAAGTTAAAAATCAATACTAAAGGGAATTAAAAGTAAGAAAAGTAAACTTTAATTTTTTAATGTGTATTTTTAAAATGCAAAATAAAAAATTTTGAGTCTTAAAAAATAAATTCCCTTTTCCTGTGACACATCACATATTTTCAAAATATTTGAATACTCCGGATCTTCATTATGATTATACGTTTAATTTAAATAATTATAACGATTCAATGGAGTAGTATATATAATTTGAGAGATCGAATTATTCGTTTGGAATGTAATATGAGATACCATTCAATATTTAGAAATAAAAAAAGCTGGTCAAAATACTGAAAGTCAGTAATAAGGTGATTTTATGATGCTAATTACGAATTTAAATCCATTCTTCAACAAACCAAATGGCGAATACTGAATGGTGGAGAAGAGTTTTTTAGTTTTTCTCTAACATTTCCAACAGTTCAAAGTTCAAAAACAACATTTTTATGTTTCGAATTTTGGCGAGTTTTTTGATTTTTCCACCAGAGTGCAACCCTCTACATTTAAAGACTGATTCTTAAAAATTGCTTAGTTTTCAATTTTTATACAGCATTTATTGCATTGAACTATGGTACATTGTCAAAAATACATTAAAATCAAAGTTTCCTTCAAATTAACAAGTTGTGCATATCATTAATCAAATAACTAATGTAGCTGCTAATTAGGTTAAAATGTTTGCGGCGCTCTCAGCTGGATAATAATTTTTAAATTTAACAAGTTTTGAGCAAAACCCTTTAAAGCCTTAAATACCCCCCTAAGTCCACAGCAAACAAATCGTTCCCAAACTGAGACTCTGTTGGGAAAAGAAAGACGTATTCACTACAACAACGGAAGTTTAAGCCTTCAAGACTTGTCAAGTTTTAGCTGCCAGTTAGTGTTTTCTCTCTATGCAATAATACGCTTGTTTCCGCTGGTCTACTGGCCGTAAGCCATAAGCTGTTGGTTGTTGTTTTTTTTTTTATCTTTAAACAGTTTGGCTGCATTGGCAAACGCTTGACAAAGTGTTGCTGCACGAAGCAAAAATATTTCGTTTTTTTATACAGCAAAAACTAGTGCGAAATGTTTGTTGTTATTTTCACCAAAAGGGAGGCTTTTTCTAAATGCAAACTTTTGAAGTTAAGGCAAAAAAACACAAAAGTGGCATCACTAACTGACGCGTTGCATGCATAATTTGCAACTTATTATGTTGTTGTTGTTGCTGTTGCGCTCTTGCTGTGGCATTAGAAGTTGCTTTGTGCACAAAATAGCAAAAAAAGTGCATAATTTAAAAGTGTGAATTGTGCATTTGTGCTATGGCAGATAGTCATCTTTATGCCTATCAAATGCCAGAAAATCTATGTAAATTTGAATTTCGACGTTTTTTCTTCTTACGAAAAAAAATACGCGATAAATTGCATTTTAAAAGCAAATGCAACAATTGCATTGTAATATAGCGTAAAATGTAATGGAAAGTCTTATAATTAAAATTAATTTGAGATGGAAATTTAATTTAAATGGCCATTAGCACAAACAAAAAAAAACGTTTCATTTCTTGTAATTTGATGCAAAAATTTCGTTTGTTTTTGCCTTTATAATTACAATTTAATTATCAATTAATTTGTTAGAACTATTGCAATTTTATCGGCATAATTTCTGAAACATTTGTGTAAGGAAATTCAATTCATCATAGATAGTTACTATAACTGTGACGAAAAGGAAAAACTACATAAATTGACTTAGGGAAATTTGTGCAAATATTTACTTAGCATTAGTTTTATGTGGAATAACTTTTGATTTTTTCAAAAATTGTTTTAAATGAGTAATCATGCCTTAAGAACTTAATAAAAATTAAAGCACAATATCGGTAAAAATAAATGAAAAATTTACTGATTGATTGACTCTTATTTATCGATTTATACTGTTTTTATTTTTTCCAGCATTTACAAATGTAAATAAATAATTTCTCCTTTTGTTTTTAAAGCAAAAATAATATTTTAGGTGGCCTATCCGGTACTTAATTTAACCAAGGACTGCGATACCAAATACTTTAATAATTTTGATTCATATACATTTTGATATCAACTTAAAAAATTACACAGTGCAACAAATTTAGAGAAAAAATTTCTGAATGATATCTCAATAACTTTTTATCGTTAATTTGCAATTGCTGATTATGAATCTGGCAACCATTTTTCTATGATACACTCCATGTGGTTGATGTCTTCAGTGACCCTTACCATTTTTTAACGGGGCACCTTTTTCTCGAAAAGACCATGATAGTTTTCTAGACCGTTTACATGCTATGGCTTAATTCTCAAAAATGGGCTTATAAAATCCCCCTAAAAGTTAATAAAGGGGAGGGGGGTCAAAGAAAATAGTTTTTTGATTAAAAATTTTGTTTTTGCTTCATTGCGCTCAACTATCTCTCTATCATAAAGAACGTATGAGGGGCACTATTTATATATCGGGAACTGGAAACACTAATATCAATAGCTAAAATCTGGCAACACCATAATAAAGTTTGACATTTCTTAGCATAAACGTACTATCAACGTTTTGATGTACAAGTGCTATTTCATTTTTTCCATTGATAATTTAATCGATTGATAAATTATGGGGTTAATGCAAAATCGAATGTATTGAAGTAGAACTAATGTGCAGAGATGCTTCTATCTCACACTATGTTACATGACGATCTTGCATTATCAGTTCATGCACTGCATCGATGTTTTATGGTTTAACAACCGATTTTGGACAACCTTCAAAAAATTCGTCGGCGACCAAACTACGACCACGATTGAGTTCACTATACCAGCCATATACTGTGGCTTTTGATGGTGCTTTATCGCCTTACAAAGAATTGATTTCATCGACACATTCTTGTTGAGATTATTCACGTCGAAAGTTGTGAATAATAAACCAACGATAACCTTCTCTTGAAATTTCCATTTTTTGGCCAAATTGATTTTCTTAACTCACTGTAAACAAAACAAATAGCACTTGTGCATCAAAACGTTGTGAGTACGTTTATGCTAGAAAATTTCAAACTTTATTATGTTGTTGCCAGATTTTAGCTACTGACATTAGTTATTGAGATCTCATTCAGCAAGAAATTTCAAATTGGTACTTGAGGAAAATAAATTTCTTGGTTCAATTTGCCCAACTTTTTCTAAGACATCAGGAATATATGAATTAAACAGACTTTTAGGCATATAAAATTCATGGGGTAAGACACCCCATTTACGGCGATCTAAGAGCTGATATGAAAACACGGTTGGCAGATTCGAAATTAGCAACCCTTTATAAGTCAAAGGAGTTATCGCAATCTCATTCAAAATTTTGTGTTGCACAATTTTATAAGCTAACTGTGCTGTGTTTAGAAATTCAAACTTCATATTCTAAAGGAACCGGGAACTGGTGTTTTTTTTTTTTTGGACAGAAATTCAAACCCACTAAATTAAAATGCAGTTAACTTGAACTCATGCCCACACCGAATCTCTACTGGGTTCAAAACTCTGAAACAAAGATTGTATGTTTGTTTGTTTTAGTTCAAAAGGGTATATTTTAATATGAATTCAATTCGTTCCATTTAATTTAATATTCATATATTGCATAAATTTATAATAAATAAATTAACACAAAACCATCAGATACAATTGCCTTATGGTATACTTCAGTTATTCAGAAACTTTGTGCACACTTAATATGTATAAGGGGTCTGCACAAGAAGTCTTCTTGGAATTCTAAGGCATTAAGTTTCAAGATATATTATGTCTTGTATCCGTCTTTTATTTATCAAATACTTCAGTTCAGTGCAGCGTGCAAGTGTCTTGAAAGTGCTTTGATATGAAAGAAGAAAAAACAAATGCAGCACAAACCTGTCTTTATACCCTACATCCAAGGTACATTCACTTTGTCCTTACGTTTGTAACGCAGAGAATAAGACGTGGCAAATATAGAAAAGTATATATATTCTTGATCAGCGTGGCTTCCTGGCTCGATATAGCCATGTCCATCTGTCTGGCTGGCTGACAGGCTGGGTGTCTGTGCGTGGAAATACATTTTTTGGGAAAGCGAAGCAAGATAATTCAATGAAATTTGGAATACTCAGACACTAAGAACAATAAATGCAAGCTCTTGACAAAAACTTGGTGAAATTGGATGAGAAGGCGTGGCATTTCCCATATAAGCAAATGCTTCAAAACGCTGTACTTAAAGCGATTTTTGAGATAATCGAACTAAACTTCACTCAAATGCTAAGGACTATAAATGCATGATCTGAGCTAAAACTAGACGAACTCGGACAAGAGGGCGTGGCATCTCCTATATAAGCAAACGCTCCGAAACCTATACTGAAAACGTTTTTTGGGATAATCCAACCAAATTTCACTTGGAGACTAAGAACTATAAATGCAAGTTCTGAGAAAAAACTGTGTAAACTCGGACAAGTGGGCGTGGCACCTCCCGTATTAGCAATATTTTCAAAATACTTCAGTGTAGGGTATTTAATGTTTGGCTAGGCCAAAGGTTACACCCTTACTGGTTTTGATTTGTTTCAATGCTTATACTGTGGTTGTACACTATAAAATGCTACTTTATTGACAAAAGTTGTTCTTGCGCCTCTTTTTGTTAAAGCTGTTTCTTACGTAAATGTATGAAAGCTACTACAATCCTGGGTTACCAATGCATTATAATTTGCAAGTGTAACCATATTATAAATTTTATTGTAGCTTTACTATTAGTACGTTTTATATTGACCTGAAGTATTTGTTTGTATAAAATCCATTACACTGAAATATTAGTTAGAGTCAAGTTGTTTTTTGACACTGATAAAACAAGACAGTGTACTTCAGTGTCAAAATAATATTAGTGTAGCTTAAAGATTTGAATTTTTTGTATCAAATACTTCAGTTCAGTAAAAATTGAGCGAGTAAAGAAATGTTCCCTATATTTCAAGATGTCTTGTGCAAGCCCCTAATATGTTTAGTAAAATATAAGAAAATGAGGTCATACAACGCTTATTGAAATTTGGTTAACTATCTAAATTCAAGCAAAATATGACAATGGTCATATATTTAGGCTCTGCTCAATAATTAGGACCGCACTGTTATGACTAAAAAAATAAAAAAAGATTAAAATTTCTTTGTTTGTTGACATATTTGCAATTTAAATGTAAGTTAATTCTTCAAACAGCTTTTTACTCTCAGTAAATTTTTTCTTTTTCAGATTTATTAATAAAATATATTTTATATGGTAAATTAAATATTCGAACATCAACAATTTTTTAAGTGCATTTCCATGCGGAAATTTGTCTAGCCTAACAATTGTCAACACCGGATAAAGGGGATTTTGTTGTTTATGTGTGATACAAAACCAGACAAAGTATTAACACCACCCAAATTACAAATACATGTATTACACACGAATTACAACAATAAAGAATGCTGACAAGCGCAGTACCGACAACAGCAATTGTACCATTAACGATACTAACAACAACCATATTAATAAGAACAACAGCAAACAATTGAAATTGTACTGAACAATCAAAAACCATTTTAAATTTAATACAATAATTGCACGCATTTCATCTACAAGCTGCGTTTTTGTTTTGTGTTTTAATGCCTAAAGTCCAATTACACTCGTGGACATTATATTAATATATAGACACGATTATGAAATGTGCGCCCACTGATTTGAAATATTCTGTGCATTTATATAGTAAAATTTGTTGTAATTGAAGTGCTTAACCCCACAATGCTGCGACAATTGACAATACTAAATCCATACGAAATTACAATGAAATGACAGTCAGTGCAAATGGTAATATTTGTCACATTTTATTTGGGCTTTGTGCTTTAGTGTAAATTTTATTGACTCAATGGGCAGTTAAGAAATGAACTTCATATGTGAATACTAAGAGGGGTGTACGAACATAAATTGACTGGAATTTTGTGCGCCCCAATTGAGCATCATCATGTTACAATTAAACTTGCGGTGAAATTAACAAAAACAACAAAAAAATACTAAATTTTCAATTCGTGATATACATATATACGTACATATGCTCATATACATAAGTATCGTAGATATATGATGAAGTTGTTAGGTTTTTTTTCTTCTTGGTTAATGCTCGTTAATAAATTGATAAATGATGGTAATTATGGGGTGAATGTATTACTTTGTTTATGAGGAGCAGCACAATTGTTTTGATTGGCTTTAAATTGTTGAATATTTCAAATATGGCAGAGAAAAAAAAAGAACAAATTACAAATTGAGTAGTTAATTTATTTGATTAAATGTATATATACAAATATAAGTGAGCAATATGTTCCAAAATTTATGATTAAGCGAATTTTTGGCTTACAAATTGTATTCAAAACAATTCATAAAGTTGCGGTAAAAAGAACTTTGCTAGTAACGAAAATCGTGGAAAGCTGAGTAAGTAACTTAAATAATAAACAAAAGTTGACCTGAAACATTAGATTTCCTGAATCCAGGCAAACAACATGAAATTCTCAATTTAGCAAAACACGGCAGCTCTCAAAGACATCGTGGGAACAATCATTGGAACAAAAAAATACGAGAATCGGGGCGATATTGATGAGTTGAACTACGGAAGGCTTTTTGGAGGCCCTACGCTCCGACTGAAGATAAAGGTCATTTGAAGAAGATTAGGCAAATAACATATTCAGAGGATTAATTTTATCCCCACACGGAAAATTTCTATCATCAACCAAACGATTATCTTCGTAACAACAATCTTAAAATAAATAAGGAGTTTCATATCAAGTAGCCATGGACTTTTGCTAACCGCAATCTAAAAGCTAATATTTATGAGGTGATTATGAATATCTATAGTACTGGAATATCATTCTTACAATTTTTGTATTTTTGGTTCACCCTGTATTATTTGAATTCCAAACATTTTTTCTACCCGATAATTTTTTCAAGAGTAACATCCATGATCACAGTTTTATAAGGTTACTAATAAACAAAGTTTTAAATTTTCGGTGTGCCATTCAGAAAATGTTTTTGTTGGGACAGACGGGATATAAGTAATTCGTAACTAAATCGGGTATGGTGGATTTAATACCTATTGCTAATCGTTTTGCTGAATTTTTAATATTTCGTTTTGAAAATTTGAAAAACTTTAGAAGAAAGGTCGAAATAATATACATACGTTTGTATGATTAAATGTCGAAATTCTATTTAATTATAGTTAGGAAATAATTTTCTGTTAAGAATTAGACAATATTTTAACAAATAAATACGAAAAAGGCAAATTTTTAAGAACATTCGGTGAAAATTAATGTTAACATAAGAAAATTACCATAAAAAATTAACAACTCTAATGCAGATTAATACATCCTGAACTGTAAAATAAACATTTCACGAGAAATAATTGATTTATCAGATGTTAATAACTGATTTTTTATGAAAAACAACTCTTTTTAGACAAAATTTCGTTTCAAACTTTTGTATGGGACAATTTACAAATCTAGCAAAACGGTTAGCACCATTGAATTCCCTATATTCGTATTAGCTAAGAATTACCTATCTTCCGTCAGACCATAATTTGAGGTAGAACAGTGTCATTTAAAATATTTAAAATATATCGAACAGTATAGGTTTTTTTTTTTTTTTTTTTTTTTTTTTGAAGTATCATAGATTTCTATCAAAATAACAAAAATCTGAAATCGTGCCGCTTACCTAAGTATTTTTGCAGATTAGGGCTCAATGTATTTTAATAATGTCATAGTTAGCTGGGAATTATAAACTTTTCGTATTTTTCAAAAATGGTTATTTTGTGAACATAGTAAGTATTTGATATCAAATATATTTTTGCACATCACCGATTTCTCACTATTGGGAAAGATTTAAAGAATAAATGAATTTTCTAATATACCAGGACAGACCAAGATGGTCTTATCCTTAAAAGTTTTTAGTAAGAACCATTCTGGTTGTGCTACAAAATATTTCCAGACACTTCTCAATTCGAATCCCTGTTGGGACAAATCAATTTTGTTCTAGAGTAGTTTAAGGTCTCCAGAAGAGCTCAGAGATTTCTATTCAGAGACAGAAGCTTTGACAGCCTTCAAAAGTAAAAACATTCCTTTCATATGAAAATAAAAAATTTCTTTATTCGGCATTATACGTGAGTACGTATAAAACTTTTGAGGGGCATTGAAAAGAGCAAAAATGTAATTACTTGATCTGTAGAATAATCACCATTAATTTGTTTTTTATACGTAGGCATATAATGTTTTATGTACAATATATAGTGTTATATCTTTTAGAATTACTTTAGCTTTTAAATAAAAAATTAAATTTGTACCTTTCTTGTCATAAGGTCAAATCAAATGCAAAAATAAAGCTTAAGATAAAGCTCTTAAACATTTAATCTGTCTGTCTTTATTATCTTTCATAGATAAACTACCTCAAACTAAATAAAGTAAAGAACAAAAGTCAATACATAACAGGATCGTAACATTTTTTAATTTTTTACCTTCTTTTTTAAGACAAACATTCCAAGTTATAGGTAATATATTTTTCAAGGAAACGATCTCAAGAGTTATTCGAGTTATTAAAATTAAAAACACACAATTAGTAAATCCTGTATATGCGGCATATCAACCATATGCAAATCAAAAAAATAAAAACAAAACCCGTCGGCAAAACCCTTACTGCAATTTTTTTGCTAGGTAGGTACTAAAATAATAAAATCAATAAATCGAACTTACCTCCACCACCGAAACCTTGTCCGGGAAATAAACCTGGTGGACCGAATGGCGCCATCTGCCTCGCACCTGGCCATGGCATACCGCTGCCAATACCGCCCCATGCCACTGCCGCAGCAGCCAAGGCGCTAAATGGCGTTGGCCTAATCGGCACATGTCCCGAAGCGGCAAGTGCTGCAGGCGATAGAATATGCGGTGATGATGGCATCGATGATGAATGTCCCGCGGTGTCCGGTGATTTGCTGCTATCGAGACCATCAGGTGTCGAACGCGGCGAATCGTCGGCATTCATGTCCTCAATGTCAACAATAGAATCCTCCTCCTCATCATCGCCACAACCATGAGGATCATGCATATCATCATCATAATCACCGAGATCTGAATCCGCCGAACTACCTGTTGGCGTGTGACGCTCATGTTTCGCTAGCAAACTGGCGGCAGAGGGAGGTGTCGTTGTTAGCAGCGTAGCAGATGCTGTTGTTGATATCGTCGTCACCGGTGTCGTTGATGGTGTCGAATTTGCTGAAGCAGGCGGTGTTGTTGGTGCCCCTCCAGTATGTGCACCAGCACTAATGCTCAGCGGCGATAAACTTGGATGGCGAATTTGATGACTGCCAGGTTGTAGGTGATGCGCTGACGCTGCCGCAGCAGCCATAGCGGCGGCGGCATGCTGATGTTGCGCGTGTGCAGCAGCGGCAGCAGCATGTGCGGCATGCAGTAGATGTGCATGATGCGCTACTGCGGCCGAATGAAATGCAGGATGTGGATGTTGATGCATAGCGTTGATGACAGGTGGTGAGGCAGGCGAGGAACCTTGTGAAGCGGCAGGCGAATTCGTCGAAGAGGGCGTTGAGGAGGAAAGATTTGTGGGCGCCTGTTGTTGCAGTTCGGGTGTATGGGCAGGCGAGCGTGTAGGTGTTTGCTGCGTTGGCGGTGGCGGTCTAGTGTCCGCTAGCAGAGATGCGACGCTGAAGTTGCTAAGACGTGAATTGGACTTGTGAAGTTGTTGCGGATGATGCTGATGCGTATGATTTGCAAGTGGATGCGGAAGGTGCGGATGATGTGAATGTTGTTGGTGTTGTTGCTGCTGCTGTTGCTGCTGTAAGTGCTGCTGTAGCTGATGTTGATGATGCGCCAGCAATAACGCTGAAGGTGATGTTGGTGTTATGGTTGTGTTGCCGTTATTATGTAGATGTTGCTGCTGTTGTATTGTTAGACCGGGTCCACCGCCGCCCCCATTGGGACTAACGACAACAGTTGTGGTGGCGGTCATAGCGGTAGCGGTTTGCGGCGGTACCGTCGGCGATGTCATTGCAGTGCGTAAACCAGTGACAGTCATTCCTGTGGACAATTTTAACATATAGAATATGTTACGGTGTGGGGGGCAATTAGGGAAAAGGGGCTTGATCAATGGTAGAAAGCGCCAGTAGGATGCTGCGAAATTTTTTGATAAGAGGTCGCAATCAATGTGAAGAATTGAAAGTTTACGAAATTTTTTTTTTTATTAAATGTTTTTGTTTTTTTCGTTGCAATTGTTGTTGCTAAAGTTGTTGGGTTTTTTTTTTATTAATATTTAAGCTTTTTTGCTTTTTTTGTTGACATTGCACTAAATTTGTTTAATTTTTGTTTTTTTATTATTTAATTTTAATTAAACACTTTAAATTTTTTAACAAATATTCATGTTTGTTTTTTTTTATTAAAATTTTCTTTTACAAAATAACACTACTAATCGCACTGTAGCAATCGCTTTTGTTTTAATCAATCATAATTAATTTGCAAATTTTAATTAATTTCTCTATTGCTCTCAATTAATTCTAATTGTTTTCAACTACCAATGAATATTTTAATTTTCTTGCAAGTTTTCTAATTCTCAAATTTCTTTTCCGACGTTTCTCCGTTTTGCTTTTGCGTACGCACGTTAACTCACAAACTCAGACTCGCACGTCCTCTTGAGATCACGACTGTTGTACAACTGCTGTTGTGCTGTGAGCGCCGGCCGTGTGTTGTGTGAAACTCGGTCGATTGATTTGCGCACACAAGCACACATGCACGCACACACACAAACACATTGGTATCGCATTCATATGGCGGACGGGTTGGGCGCTCTTTGACAGCAGATTGCTGTTTGTTTTGTTGCTGCTTACTCCTGCTCAGTTTGTTGTTGTTGTTATAGTTGTTGGTGTGCTAAACCAGTTAAGCGACTTTCGTTCCAATTACAACTGTAGTGTGAGAGAGCAGCCAGTAAGTAGGGTGCTCTTACTCTCACTTAGTGTAATATGCCGTTGTAGTACACCATTTTTATTTAATTTACTTTTCATGCTTATTTTTTCCACTGTACACAATTTAGACGCTGCTCTTACTTTGCGTGCTGCTGTCTCGCTCGCACTTTTGGTCGTTGTGACCAATGGTAAAACTCAATTATTGTTACATTTTTCATTCTCTCAATTTTATCTCTTTTTATCGTTTTCCGGTGGTTGTGTATAAAAACAAGTTTTTATTCAGTTTACGCCCACTTTTTCACGCATCGTTGTTGAGAATTCCGTTAACACTCAGAGTAATCAGATCACATCAATGGTAAAGTGTGGTGAGTTTGTTGCATAGCTAATCCATTATGGAGCGGAGAAAAATGCAATCGTTGTTGAATTGTGTTCCCATCCTATTGTGATACTATATTGGTATGTGTGTAAGCAGGCAAACACCACGCCTACATAAATGCAGTTTTTGTCAATTTCTTGCTGTTGGGTTAACGCATTGAATTCGTTGGGCCACTGTGGATAATGCAGGCGGTGTTGCCACATTGATAAAACTGAAATTCTAAAAAGCTTTGTGGATAGATCGAATTGGTTTTTATAATGGGGCGATTTTATATAATAAAAAATACTAACTCTACAATAAGCTATTCATTAATATATTTCTTTCCTATTGGGGCCGGGGTTGCGTATGAGGACATCGGACCAGATAGCACGCACGCACGGCTTTCAAGAAGCAGATAAATGAGTTATTGAAATCGATATTGCCTTTTTTGGGCTTATGGTCGCTTAGAGATCATCCTGGTCTGGAAATATTTTCGCAACGCTTCTGGCTAATTCATACTTGTACAAAGCTTTCATCTTTTCCTTTCTGTGCTATGCACCATGTATGTCCTTTTTAACAAAATTATTGCAAATTTTTTTATTATTATTATTTGAAGGCTCTGTCTGGTTTAATTTACTATAAACGATGAGGAATACATTTTTTTATGTTTATTATAGGTATCACGAGAACTATTCTGAAAGAGAATGAGGCCGTAAAATTTTGGTCAGTTAAGGTACTGAAAGTCAGTGAAGGAGCACAGTAGACCTTATGGATTGCTGCGCACAAAACTTCAAAATAATACTGATAAATTAGTCGATAAGTAGCATATCTGACGATCAGCATTTACTGAGCAAGAGCTAATCACGGCAGCTAATGCCATGAAAAATCAATGGGCACCTTGTCCAAACGGGATCTTATCTTAGGTTATTTAAATTATTAGCAAAAAAGCGGACCCAGCTTCTCCTTAAAATGTGCAACACCTTTTTAGTAGAAAAAGTTTTTCCAGAAGTATGGAAAACTCATAATCTCGTACTCATTAGTAAAGGCAATCCAGAGTCGCCAGCCTCACAATCGGAAAATTTTATAAAACCGCGATTTTTGCAAGTGATAAAAAACTTGGCCGATCTATCAAACCGACAGTTCGGTTTTCGGCATTGACAATCCACAGTCAGCGCCACAGCGGATGTTATTAAAAGCGTACAGTTTGTCCAGAGTGGAAACCAAAACAGCAGGTGGTTAGTTCTCTTGGCAACACTAAATGTGAAAAATGCTTCTAACAGCAATAGATGGGCATGATCGATGATCTGGAAAACCGTTTCGAATATCGGTGGAAAATAGTGCATAGTGACAAAACTCTAGCTTAGGACACGGCTGGTGTGGCGTAAGGCTCCATTCTTGCTCCAGATCTTTGGAATATTTGCTACGTCAAAATATTACACATTGAGATACCAGACAATATCGCAGTGATATCAGACAGAAATACTAATGATGCTCAAAGGAAGATTAACCAGATGGTGATACGCGTGCAGACGTGGGTGGACGTTTACTGTCTCAGACTATTAATTTGAAAGATTGAGTTGCTTATCCTTATTGAAAAGCACTTACCGCTAGAAATTCTGATGAGTATACTCTCTGAAACATACATAACAAAAAAAGTGGTTAGCTACAGGGTGTCCCAAAATAAAGTTCATATATAGCAAACCAATTTAATAAGAAGTAAGCCATCTATTGAAAATAAATTTATTACTTATCAAAGCACATAATTTCAGAATTTATTTCTTAAAAATAATATCGTCCAATTGGCTGCTATCTCGTGATGGTTATTTTCTTTCATTGCATTGGAGAGATAACCCTACAGAAAAAAGTCCATAGGGGTTAGATCAGGAATGCCTGGAGGGCAATTTATGATGAAAAGCGCTAAATTGCCTGGTTTACGAAATCAAGCTTTGACTGGCATGCTACGGCTTTAATTCTTGTACCAATTGAATTTTATATGGATGTAGCTTTGGAGCTTTGTGCATAATATGATGTTATGACGATATACATAGGCACATTTCCTCGTTGTAAGCTTTGGATCGTCACAAACGGACTGGTAAACACTCTACACGTTTGCTGCTGTTGTTGATAATCTTAGTTGATAGTCTTGGTTTATCCAATGTTGTACCAGGATTCTCAAACATCTTCATACATTTTCGAATGAGGGGTATGCTTAGTGTTTCATTTAAGTGAAGAAAGCCTTGAATATTACGCACTGCAGTCACAAAATCATTGCTTTTGTAAAACTCTCGCACGCACAACTTACGGTCCACTCCCGAAAAAAACTACATAGCGACTTAATTCTTAAGAGTCAGACTATTGATTGGCATACACCCTACGTCCCTCGAAATAGTTGCGTTAACTCAAAAAGCTTAACAAATATAAACTTTATTTTTGGACACCCTTTATATGAGTGTCAAGGTGGACTCAAAGCTGTCAAGATTAACGGCAAACATAGGTGAATCAACTGTAAGTTAGCGAAAGCTTGTTATACGGCTGATAGGTATGTGCGGACTCCGTTACAACGAAGAATTTTCAAAAAGCTCTGTGTTGGATGCTTAAAACAGCAACACTGCAGATAGTGTTGTCCTACCGCACTATTTCACTGCTTTTATGGGGAATCACAGGCCCTACAAATAGTATTTATTTTTGTTTGTGCCAAAATTACCGAATATATCCTAAATGGTTATTTTTCCGTTAACAAATACATATATTTGTATTTGCATGTAATTTCCCACATAAGCACATAAAAGAACTTAGCACTTTTAAAAAAATTTCTAATTAAAAAGTAATTGAAACCATTTTAAAAATCAAAACAGTGGCAACACTATTTCTGTCAGCTCTCTCAACGCAGTTGCTCTCTCTCTCTCTTTCGCACACTCACTTACCGCAGTTGATTGTTTTTGCACTAATAGGGCCAGCAATAAAAAGCGGAAATTCTCAAATAATGATACTTTTGTTGTTTTTCTTTCTGCTCTTCGTCTCTTCTTTTTCTATGATTTTTGCCACCTCCTAAAATTCTTGCACACACACACACACATTAGCCACACTCTGTTATTGAAGATGGCAGCCACCGCAATTGTCGTAGTTGTCGTCATTTCACCGATGATTGGCAACACTTTGTTTTTTCTTTTTTCTACAGCTTTATTGCCTCTATTTGAAGTTTTTCTTTTTTCCCTGCTCTTTAAGAAGTGCTGAAGATCTTTCTTTGCTTTTTTTCTATTCGCGCGCGTTCGTTCATAAAATTAAAGCGAGAAAATCAGCAGCGGCAGCAACAGCAGCAGCAACAGCAACAACATTTGTGTGTGCGACGGGCACTGCCGCTGCTGCTGCCATCTTTTTCTCTACCATGCCAAATTAAATTTTTATTTATGATTTTTTTATTATTTAAATTTTTTGTCGTTCTCGTTGGTATTGCTGTTGTTGTTGTTGTTTCTGCTGCTGCTAGATGCTGCTGCTCTTGTTATGAAGTTCGAAATATGAAAATAATTGGATTTAGAAATCTTCAGGAGCAACAACAGCAGCGTTAGCAGCAGCAGATGTAACTTTAATATTCCCAACAACAATAAAGAGAGCAACAGTCTCGGTTGTTTGTCGTTGTTGCTGATTTCTTGGGGACGTCCTGTCTAGGCGGGTTATGCTGTTCGTTTGTTTTTGTTATTGTAGTATTAGTGTATTCAAGTATCTCTCTATGTATGTGTGTGTACGTGTGTGTGTGTATCTGTGTCTGCTACGCGTGCATTTAAATGTATTCATCTTCTCTTGACGTGGAATTTGGCTAATAGACTCGTTAACTTTGTTTTGTTATTGTTGTAGTTTGAGTTGCTGCTGCTGACTGCTGAGTCTAAAAGCCGATTTTCAATTTTTTCTTTGTTTTTCCTTTCGTTCTATGTGATTTTAATTGGATTATGTTTATTGTTATTATAAAAATTTTATTTAAATTCAAAAGTATTTGCATAAGGCTTATGTATCTAATACAAACAATTATATTTTAATAGGTATAATAACTTAAAATTAATCTAAAAAGTTGAAACTTAATACAAGCAAACACCCGTCGGGAAAATCCAATCTAATTACGTATGCATGCCCTTATATATTCACAGTTCAAAGGAAAGTAAAAAAGTAAATGAAACTTAAGTAAACATTTTCAATGTATTTGTAGATGCTGATTCTGAATCTGGTCTCAAAACTGCTTTTTCCTTAATGGTTTTTAAGATATCCCAACTTAAATGTGCCAAAAATACGATTTTTCGCAATTTTTGAACCCATATAACAAGACAAGACTATTTTTTTGCTTTGAAACATGATGTGGTGGTTGAAAGTTTCGACCTTTCTTTTCAAAACGCAATTTAAATTATACCAAGATAAAAAGAGGCAAAAAAACACTTCCTTTTTGTTTTGATATTTCAATTTACGATGTTAAGGCGTAAAAAAGGGATATTGACATAATTAAAATTGAGTTTTGGAGAGAAAAACTTTCCATCACCATATCACGTTTCATGTCTTAAGATAATCTTCTCTTGTGATATCGCTCCAAAAATAGCCATGTTTTCACCACCTTTAGTTTAGGAAATCTTTAACGAAATACAGCAATTTTGAGATCGGATTCGGAATCAGCATCGACAAATTCTATTTTATGCAGTCACGTTAAAAAATCTTAATTGAACACCGTGACTAATTTATCACCATTCTAACAGAAGTTATATGCATTTGAAAAATACGTAACCGCGGTGGTGTTTTTAAACGTTACTCATACGTCATGTTCACGTACGGTGTTATTTTTTAAATGTTACACATACGTTATGTTTTCTATACATTTTACACATGCATGAATTACTTGAAAGCATTTTTTTAATGGATAAAACTTAATTTTCCAAAGTCGTCACAAAATCATGCAAGCAACAATTTACTACAACATCTTCACCCATTATGTATTTTCTGATCTTATGAATCTTTTTGAAACTTTTTTTCTTAAGAACGAAGATTATATTAGGTTAAAGTATTCTACTAAAATACTGTATGAAAAAATTTCATTAGGGATCACTTACAAAAGTTATAGCCATTTCAGAGTTATTTCTTATATTATCTCGTACAACATGGAAAAACTAATTTGCATATAAACAGTGTTTTACTCTTTTCGCGGTTTTAAACGCTGAATAAGCTAGAAAAAATTAGAAATTCCATAATTGAAAATGACTTAAAACTTCCAAAATAAAAGTCGGCCTTAGGCCTGGATGAGGTCTAGATGTTTTTTGATTGTTTATCGAGCACATTTAAATATATACACCTAATTCTGTTTTTACACGGTAGATTGGTTCCAGAAAAAACCGTGTGAAAACAGAATTAGGTGTACTTAACAATACAGCATAAACATTTAAAAAAATTGAGTTTTCTACATTTTCGTTCTTTAACTTGGAAGGTCATTGCAAAATCTTTGAGTTTTCTAAGGCCAACCTCAAAAAGATCTTCAAGATTATAAAAAAAAACATTTGTCCAAGAACTTTAAATCTAGATATGCCATAAGCTGGGCAATGCCACAGAAGATGTTCCAAGTTCTTCTCTTCGTCGTCATTTCATCAGCGAGTCATTGAAACTATGGCTGCAATCGAATTAAGAGCATCCAGATTGGCAAAATCTGACATAAATTTATAGTAATTCCCTTAATATGAATTAACCTGAATGGTGGTATTTTATATTTTTCGGCAAAAAGTATAACTTGTGCTTTAAGCGGAGCACTAACTGTTGAAAGGATTCAGTGAAGACTTAGGATATTTTTCATTAACCATTAAAACTAAATCATCAGAATAAGAAACGAATATCTAATTTTCCACATTTATTTTGATTAAAACTAAAGAGGGAATGAAGTGCTTCTGAATATGACAGTTTGTACACACACGTTAGGGCACCATTTAAGGCTATGTCACAGTCTGCTTGGTATCGAAAACTTAAAAATTCTTTCCAAGAAAAACTTAACTCCAATACGTGGGCTGCTCGATATATTTCTGGCCTAATAATGAAAATGCGAATATTTATCATCAAAAATAGTTTTATTAATTTTTAAAGTATTCTTCAGCATGATTTATACACTTTTGCATGCGCTCAAACCAATTGTCGGAGCACTTTTTCCACTCCGAATGAGACACCTTCAAAACATGGTTTTTGAACTCTTCAACAGCATCTTCTGGCAACGAAAATCATTGACCACGCATTTGTTTCTTGATGTGCGGGAATAAAAAGAAGTCATTAGGTGCCAAGTCAGGGCTGTAAGGTAGATGACCCATCAATTCGACGTTTTGGCCGGTCAAAAAGGCTCTGGTTTGAGGCGATGTGTGGGAGCTCACATTGTCATGGTGAACAATGATTCGTCTTCTCTTGTTCGTTTTTCGAATTTCCCCGAAGACTTCAGGCAAACAAATTGTTGTGTACCACTCAGAATTGACCGTCCTACGTTGCTCAAGAGGGACAGTCGCCACATGACCAGTTTTGCCGAAGAAACAGGCGACCATTTGCTTCGAAGTGCTTCTTCCACGAACAACTTTCGTTGGATTTGGCTCATCTTCGAAGACCCACACGGTCGATTGCTGTTTTGTTTCGGGCTCATACGCATAGATCCATAATTTGTAACCAGTGACGATCTTACAAACGTCTTTTGAAGCACCGCGATCGTATTTTTTCAACATTTCTTTGCACCAATCGACACGAGCCTTTTTTTGAGCGATTGTTAAATTGTGCGGGATCCAACGAGAACAAACCTTTTTTACGGCCAGGTCTTTATGCAATATCAAATGTATGCTGGTGGGAGAAATGCCCAAGAATGCCGTTTTTGGACGACCTTCACGGAATTCGTCTTTGAGCGAGCGTCAGCCACGATTGAATTCATTAAACCAGTTTTTCACAGTGCTATAAGATGGTGCTTTATTGCCATATAAAGATTTAAGTTCATCGATGCACTCTTGTCGTGATAATCCACGTCGAAAGTTGTGAAAAATGATCGCACGAGTTAATTCCATTTTTTTGCCGAATTGATTTTTTCAAGTAACTCTAAACAACACAAATGATGGTCGTACGTCAAAACGTTCTGAGTACGTTTATGTTAAAAAATATCAAACTTTCTAATAGAAATGTCAGATTACACGTGGCAACACTTAGTGTTGCCTAGGCCAGAAATATATCGAGCAGCCTACGTATTGTGTTACAACCACAGCGAGATTTGTAAAAACTATTATGACGACCAAAGCTGACTTTGTCTGCGTACATCGTACGAAAATCCCACATAGTTTATTCTAAAACTGCGACATCGACATCGATGTTTGTTTTGATTATTTTTTTTTTACTATTAAAATTCCTTATTGTATATAAATTCAAAAAATTTATCTTCAAGAAAAGCTTTCCGACCTTGACACGTCTTAAAAGTTAAATAAGGGAGCATAATTTATTTTGATTTTAAATATCCTGGAAGTTACCGAAGGAACTTCGAAACTATACAATAGGACTTTCCTTAGCAATAAACTTAACCACACAAAAGAAGAAATCACTCAAATCAGGTTATTGGTTAGCGACATGCTAAGAATTTTTAATATCCCGGACGAAGCCGAGGGACCTTTGAAAAAATAAATGCTACATAACCTCACTGAATAACATAATTATGTATTGAAAAAAATTTCACTTAAATCGGACCAATGGTTCCAGAGTTATCAAGGTTTTCCGTACAAAGCCGAGGGAGTTTTGAAAAAATAAATTTTACAAAATCCCACCGGCCAACATGTATGTATGCATGTATTCTGCTTTAACTCCTAGGAGGAGCATAGGGCCAATAGGGCCACAGGCCAACATATCTACCCATAAACAAAATCATTCAAACCGGGTTAATGGTTACCGAATTATGAAAATTTTTACTTTCCCGGACATAGCCGAAGGAATTTTAAAAAAACAAACACAAAAATAAGATGAATGGTTCTCGAGTTGTAGAGTTTTATAAATTTTCCATTTTCGATTTTTCGGGTTTGAGCCCCAAGAAAGGTGGTCAAAAAGATTTTTTTTTTTTTTTTTGAAAACCATATGTTATTTTTTTCCCTGTTCAATTACTTTAAGCTCACATCACTGAAATCTTTCTAGAATGCCGTACCCAATCGGGCAAATAATTTTAATATAATAAACACTCTTTGGGATCACTGTGCAACGAACTTAAAAAGTAATCGATGTTTCTAAACAAAATATCGATGTTTTCCGATCGATGTCGCATCTCTAGTTTAATCGCTTCTGCGAAAGTATGACGAAAAAGTACTCCACTTAAATTAAAAGAATCAAGCAATAATAATACAAGAAAATCGTGAAAGTCGGTTGAAACTTTAACAAAATTTGTTTTATCAACTGACATTTTAAGTGATATTTTTTATCAGATACAGAAGGAGTAGGAGAAGCCATGTCAAGGCATTAAGAGCGATCAAAAAAAATAAGAAGACGCAACACAATAAACCGCTTATTAATTTCAAAGTTAACTGTAGCACAACAAACGATTTCACTCTCTACGCCCATCTGCAAGTCCTTTGCTCATTATCCTGCTTTGGGTTTCCAAAGTAACGTAAAAGATTTTTATCAATTAAAAGCAGTAGGTTGGCAACTCTAAGACGGCAGAAGCATTGAATTAGAATGTGACAACGGAAATTATATTTTTGCAACTTCTTTTGTTGCTGGCAAACGAATTAAATTGTTGCTCAACAGCGGGAAAACGAAAAAAGAAAATAAAAAGAAAAACCTGTAAAAAAATGAAAGGGAAAACTGTAAAAAACTTTTGGGTGGTTAAATGGGAGTTTAGTCAAAAAAACAAAGGGTTATGTGAAAAATTCTCTAAATTTTGCTTGAAAATGTTGGATTTTTGCTACGAGAAGGGAAGGCCACATTGTTGGAATTTTTTTTTTTATTTATTCAAGGGATAAACGTCCTCTTTCTCTTCTCTGTCTGGTTGTCTGTCGCGCATTCAATTAGTTCACAGGGTGATTATTATTTGTACGTGCGATGTACGTGCAGTTGGTTGTGAAAATCACAAAATCAAAGTTTTAATGAGAGAAAATTCATTTGTTTTGTTTTGTTTTTTATTATTCTGCGTTGTAGTTTTGTCTCTTTCTCTTTTTATGATTATTTCGCTCAATATTTTGCACCATTTACAAGGTAATTACTTTATTTGTCTTTATCTAAGGGATAAATGATGTTGGTTTCTTTTTACATTTTCCTTGTTTTTTATTCCATTCTCAAGATTTGGATTTGTTGACGCTTGACTGCATTTTGGTTATTTTCATATTATTGTGGGGGAGAAGGTGGTGGTGGGGTGGAGGGATTGGTGCTTTTATTCTATTTCGTTTTGTTTGAGTTTTTGTTGTTGTGAAAAGTTAATTAGAATGTTCTTCTTTTATTTTTGAGATTATCGTATGCTTTGTTTAATGTAAAATTTTTAATTGAAATGAAGTGTCATTTGTTCTTTGTTTTTTAAGTATTATTATCATTCGTTATATTGTGGATACGCAGTGGGTGGGGGAAGAAAAAGGTAAGAGTATAATTTGTTTTCAGAAAATGATTGGTGTACAGTAGGGTGTAGCGCTTTTATGAAATAATGGGAAAATCAAAGAAAACGGCAATGATAATAGAGGAGAATCTTTTTACATAAAGTTTATACTCAGTTTAGATCAAAAATCCTGAAAATTTGAGGTATATATCCCAAAAATCTGTGTTTTTAACAGATTCGACTTTTTTTTAAATTAACGAAAGGGTGTAATCGATAAGGTTACGAAGCTTCTGGAAGGTGATGGAACATGCCTAGTCTAACAAAAAATCGCACCTGAGGGCGGTCTTAAATGTACCTCTGAAGAGTTATAGGGTAAAAACTGTCTTACAAACATGTTTTATTGTGTCACCCTAGCGTTTTAAAGAAAATATTTTTGTAGAAAACTTTAAGCTAATTGTATGAGCTCTCTCAAAGTGTATTAGAAAGGTATTTTTGCTTTGATTTGCACAAAGTTAAATTTATTTTAATATGTTACCTTTAAGAAAGGTAACATTATTTTCAGTTGATTTTTCGTCAAAAATGATGGTAATGATTGACAAGGCCGAATTGGTGAACCGCCTACAAGCGGTTATAGGCATTCAAGTCAAAAACTATCAATGGTAAAAATATGTTTTATAATGGATCATAACAGGCATTGAAATAAGCTGTAGTAATACCCTATTTCTGCAGTAATAACTTCAAATTTGCAGTAATTATTTCAGAATATTGTAAAAAATTGTTATAATAATTTTCACCCAAATTCATATTACTTTGTTTTGCGTTAATCGTTGAAGCTAAATATTCATTTTACTTCGCTTATAACCGTTGTTTTAATTGTCTTACTTCACCAATTTGGGCTAAAACTTAGCAACCACAATAAGTACTCGGCAACTCTACTTTAAACATATTTTTATAAATGCATTCGAAGAAAATTTCGCTATAAGTTTTCAATTTTAAATTGAACCATTGCCATGATATCTGTTATTTAATATTAATATTTAATATTAATCACTTGAATAAGACATTAAAAAAATTTTCCTAAAAATTGCAAATAAAAAAAAAAAAAAAATTCTGCAGTAATAACTTTTTCTTATTTCAACCCCTGGATTATAATGTAACAATTTAATGTTGAAACATAAAAAAGAGTAGCAAATTATAAAAAAGTAACGAAATTAACGTTTTTTTAATCTTTATTTTTGTTAATTTACGTGGTGCCTCTGAGCTTTGAGCACTACAGGATTTTGCATTCTGTTTGGAAGTTTGGTTGTTGGCATTTCTTGTCATGGCAGTTAGGAATGTTGATTTGCTCAAAATGCATCCATTCACCGAAGCTAGGTCAAGTAAATGGGTCAAAAAGCGATTGATGAATTTCTGGCGCAATACGTGGCAATCGATCAACCACATTTGATGACGCTCTAAGGTCCGGTGTACCTGGTTCCACAATATTATGCCCAGTACCACAGTACTTCAGAACTACAACAATGGAATCGCTCAAAACGATGGAGACGCCAGTCAAACAACGACGCAGTCCTTTCACTTGGACTTAAACCAATTTCTACAGCAAGATCTGATTCTAACATTCCTATTGTTTGATCAATCGTCATGTTCACTTTCTAGTTCAATAGGAGATCTGGATCAAGAACATTTTCATGGTTATAAAAATCGTTATCTTTATCTACCTTTCCGTAATCGTTTCGCCATCAAAGTCCACCGTTTCTAAGACTACGCGAATCTCTTCATCAAATAACGATGATAATTTACATTAAATTTAATAAACGGACTGTAGAAGTGACATATTGACCATATTTGCCACCGGAGCAAAAAGGTACTCGACTTCTATGTAAAATAACACAAAAAAGCTCCGTCAGTTTTGTTTTAATGATCAAAACAAATAAAAAATATCCTCAAAACCGATCTCAAGAACTTATTTTGCCGCATCCTAAATGCTTAGGGTGGATGCCCCGTTCGCCCCCTTAGCTACGCCACTGGTGGCAAAATATTCAAATAATTTTAACTTTGTGTACGTTTTCTCAAAAATACCTCTCTAGTGGTGTTTAATTCAAAGTCGTGCTGCATTTCTAACATAGTAAAAAAGGTGGGACAAATTTTTGTCTTGCGTATTAATATATAGATTCTAGCATTGTTATGCTTCCAATATTTTCAAAGCAATCGAGGTGTAGACGTACCAAAGGTTCTTAGTACCATTACAAGGCAAAAGTCATATCATACATATCGAGGGTATTCCTTAAAACGTGTAAAAGCCTCGGAAATCTTTGTCGAAACTGTCAAAGCTTACAAGGTTTTCGAGGCTTTTACACGTTGAAGGAGTGCCTTAGTTATTTGCCATAACAATCGGTCATTTGACGATATAATTTTTTCAACATAATGCCATATATTTTACTATCAAGTGAACTTTTTGTAAAAAACAGAAAACAATTTTAATTATTTTTAACAAAACGCAACCTGATTCATATTATAACATTACTTTTACCTCGTAGAGGTTCTTGCCACATTTGGTACGTCCACTCTTCAATTTATTTTTGTCCACGTTGTTTTCCCTTTCGTTACTTTTTGAATGATATCGCCAAAAGATCCCTGACCAAATCCAGATCATATTTTTAACAAATTTTAAATTAATGAACGTCAGACAACGGCGTTCAAATCTGAGGTTTTTTTTCATTTAAGTATTTCTAGGACATTTTTACGCCATAAAATTTCTGCATTATTATAGGTAATATTAGTATGATTTTAAAAATCTTTTATAATGAACCTTTCGTCAAAAGTGGTAAAAATGGTTTATATGGAGTTATTACTAAACTCAAAGTTCTACCAAAGAGGAAAAAAAAAAAACCGACACTATCGGTGTATTTTTTGATGATAAATCTAAATCCGGCTATAGAATTGCATTATCACATTTGGTTTCGATACATCTTTACCTAAATAGTATGTTAGTTAAAGGTATAAATCATTTTCTTCAAAATTCATTTCGAATTATACCGGTATTTTTTGATTCTCCGAAAAATTGTAACATAGAAAATAAAGAAACTTGAAATGAGAACTAAGAGACTAGTTTCTAGAAAGAAAAGTCAATCTAATATAACTTATAATAATCATGCAGAAATCGGATGGCGTGAAAAAAATCCGAAGTGTTCGAAAAATAATCTCAGATTTGGACACCATGAGATTTCTCTAAAAAAGTATTATATCATAAGAATTTACTGTTACTGGGGTCCCATAGACCATTTTTTTTTTTTTTCAAGAGATGCATTCTGACATGCCTTCGCAAAGAACTGTCGCTGCCCACACAACTCGCAGTGTTATCATCATTATTCAAGGGTATTTCATATATTATGATTAAAAAACATAATAATATAAAATCAAAACAAAGTCATAAAAATTATTAAAAACTTCACACTTGGCAGAAATGATCAAAAGTCAAGTTTAAAAAAAATACATAATTTTATTTTGATAAATTAAAACAACAGAACTTTTTTGCTGCTTTTGATAGCAATTTAAATAAAAATTTGTTGTTTTATAATTTGTTTAAATTGCGATGATGATTTGCGTGTGCAATGTTGTTGTTTTTTTTTTTCTAAAGCAGATTATTTATTAAAGTTTTTAATTGCTGCTGCTGTGCTTCTACTGTGTAAATAACAAAATTCATAATTAATTATTTTATTTAAAGTGCTACGCGTGTTGTGCGCTATCTCTGAGCAATTGAGACACAACAATTTGGAAAGCGCCTAATTTTTTTTTTTTAATTTTTTAATATTTTTATTATTTTGTTATTTTTCATTATTGTGACAGTGCTTGACACTCATTTGCTGGGTTATCACAGACATAAAAATAAATTTAAAAAAATGAAAAATAAGAATTGAAATAAAATGAAAAAATAACCATTTTGTTTAAAAAAATGTTTAAACAAATGAAATAATTAATTATTAAATAGCAATCAGCAGATCAGCGGCTGAACTTGACTCTTTATTTTTTTTTGTTTTTCAACTGAATAAATGTTGATTATGAAAAAAGCAGCTGTCCCCAGAATGCATAATATCTTGAACTTTTTGTTCAGACTTTTAAGAAAGAAAAATGCTTTAGTCAAAATATAAATATATAAATATAGCAATTAATTTAAAAAGAAAACAACAGTGGGAGTCAATTAAGTTGTGTGTGTGTTAAGAGAAATAGCAAATAAAGAAACGAAAATCAACAATCAAATATTACATTAACAAATCCATAACAATTCGTATACGAATTTAATTTTTGTTAAAATTTATGAAAAAAATCCCACATATTCCATTCAGATATATATGAAGCTCATTAATCTTGTTTGAAAGCGGCAAGCTTCAAAAGCTTTTAGAAGAAAATGTATTTTAGTACCCGAAATACATTGCTATGTAAACATCTATATTAGGGTGGAGCGCTGCTCTATGGAGATTTTTTATTTTTACATATTCTAAACGGCTCAGTGCGGAAAAGGTGCTCCGTCAATCACCTTCTAGAGGTGTATAAATATCTTTTCAAAATTTTGAGTTTTAATACTGCCCCAAGTCAATCAAACCTTAAACACATCCTGAGAATATAGGGAAAAACTCAAAGTTGGAACACTGTAGTTTTTTTGATGAGGTTTTGTTCGTCCACGTCTCCTGAGTTGGAAAACATAAAAATTAAAATCCAGACTCTCCTTCTTGCGAATAAACTGGGCTTAAGCCCCTTTTTTCGAGGCATGTTTAAACTACCTACTTATATTATAGTTACCTCGAAGTCTTGGAAATTAAAATGTTTTGATCAGGCCTGTTCGTTAATTTGTCCAGAGTTGGAAAATAAGAAAATTTAATCGGAACATTTCCTTATTGCGAATAAACCGAGCTTAAGCGCCTTTTTTCTTGGTATTTTTAAATTATTAGTATTAAATCGACCTCCAAATGTTGGCACTGAAAATTTTTGATGAGGTTTTGTTTGTTAGCTTCTTGTGAGTGGGATAAGGTGAAGAAGTGAATCAAAACAACTCCTTCTTGCGAATAAACCGGCTTTAAGCCCCTTTTTTGCCTCTAAAAGCTTGAATAAAACATACAACTTTCAACTCGCAATAACTAAGCTCACAGTTGTTTATTTTCGGGTTAGTATATAGAGAAGTGTTCATGGAACATACATATATGTATTTTGACTAAACATTTTAGAAAACCATTTCTTTGTTGATTGATAAATCAGCGCAACTATTATTTTCTGTCAGAATAATTTTTATGTTTTTCATATGAAATTCATAAATATGCTTGCTATAGTACACAATGCGGAGGAGCGCGGCTCTATGGAGGTTTTTAATTTTAACATATTCTAAATGGGCCAGGGAATTAAAGGTCATACTCAAATCAAATTGTTAGTGAAGCTGCCGCTGCTGTATGTGGTTCAGAAAGAAGAGATGGTCTTATCAAAACAAGGCTGGAATCACGAAGGACAATGCCTGTTTTTAATACTAAAAAGGAGTTAAAATTTGTTTAAAATATGTCAATATTATAATAAAATCACAATTTGGACACGTTTAAGCTCTTTTATTGACTTTATCCCATACAAATAAACTCAACGCAATATTTTTTTTTTTTTTCAAAACTTCAATGTCTTTGTGGCAGTACAAAACATTAAAATATCAAAAAGTACCATATAACATTTTTTATTAAGAATATTATGGAGCATCTTTTCGCATGTGAGCCATTTCGAAAATCGCAAAAAACAAATTTCGCTCCACCCTAATCTATATGTATACATATATGAAGTTTAGATTTGGCATGCGACTTTGATCGCGCAGAGTCAAATTAGTATAATAGAATCTATCAAAACAAATGCTTAAATGATGATTCAGTTTCGAAGAAGGAGGTTACGATATTGTAGTATAGTAGTGCTACGTAATACAGACCTGAAATTATAGTTATGTCTTAAGAGTACGACGTACACTGGGGCAAGGAGCTCTCATATATGGCATCAAATAAACGGAGCTGCGCACTGTAACCAAATTACATATATATACTAAGGACGGATCATTTAAGCTTTCAACAAAATTTGGTTAAACTTGAACAAGAGGGAGTGGCACCTCCCATACAAGTAAAATTTTAAAAACTCTATACTGAGGGCACTATCTGAGATAATCAAACTAAATTTCGTACGGGACATTCTTTCAGCCATTTTTACCTAAAATGGGATTTGAAATGAGATAATTTCTTACTTAAGTGTTTGTCATGACCACATGTCACTTTTCCAGTTGTTTTAACAAATAACCGAATTGCTATTCAAAATTATCCTGTCCAGAACTATACATAATGTTTATAAGTACTTGTCTCGTGACAAATAATAAGTTAGATGCCATTTTTTTGTAGCGAAAAATCGAAAATCGATTAAAAATTACTGAACTTTTTTTAATTTTCGTTATTTTTACATGTTTATTAAAAACTGCCCATCAATTTTATAAAAATTTTAAATTTTTTTCTAAGAAATATTACAATATTAGCATAGTAAAAATTACACTGTTCGACACAAAAAAAAAAAAAAACACAAGAGAAAATCCAAAAAATTCTTAAAGTAGATGTTAAAAAAAAATACCCGTGTCTCGTGGTTTTTTCCCAGCACGTCACACTTTTTTTTAATCGATTTTTGAAATTTTTTTATCCACTGTACATGAAAAAACAAAAATACCGCATTCTTGTGTTAAATCGATGAATTTAACTATATGATCCTTACATCTGAGGTGTATCATGTGTTTAGCAAACTTATGCAGGATATTGCGAGGAATATTTTAACCCTGTACAACCCCCACATGTGGGTCATTTTTGCCCTTTTCTTAAAAAGGTACAAAAATGACACCTAAATCAGGGGAATATTGAGTCAGTTTGTACTACAGAAATATTTGCTATACAATTTCTTTACTAGTTGCTGAACATTAAAAAACAAAATTTTAGCGCGAAAGCAAAAAAATCGTAAGCAGTTCTAACAATAAATATTTTCCAAATTTCACTCCACTGTAAAACTCTAAAACAACATTTTGGACAAAACTCGTTCTCACAAGATAATAATGAAATCACACAAGGATCACTTTTCTCGAACACATTAACATATTATATCCTGTTTTTATGGGTCTTTTTGACAACTTTTTCTAAAACTGAGCCACAATGGGTTAACAAATTTTGCTAAAATATCCTACAAAAAATTTCACTTAGAGTTACCTAAGACAAAAAATTCTTAAAACTTAAGGTAAGCGCGTCAGGGATGTAATTAATATGCAATGTGAAAAGTCCTAATTGATTTTATTGATTTTTTTGGTTTCGGGCTCAAATTTCGACCTTTACGTGTTTAGAAACTAGTAGTGAAATTTTATAGGAAATATTTCTGTAGTACATACTGACTCCATATTTCCCTGTTTTGGGTGACATTTTTGTACCTTTTAAAGAAAAAGGCAAAAATGACCCACATGTGGAGGTCAAAAAGGGTTAACATTTTCCCCGCAATATCCTGCATAAGTTTTCTAAACACATGATACACCTCAGATGTAAGGATCATATAGTTAAATTCATTGTTTAACACAAGAATGGGGTTTTTTTGGTTTTTTCATGTACAGTGGATAAAAAAACTTCAAAAATCGATTTAAAAAAAAATGTGATGTGCTGGAGAAAAACCACTAGAAACGGATATTTTTTTTGACGTATACTTTAGGAAGTTTTTGGTTTTTCTAATGTGTTTTAAAAAAAGTTCGAAATTGTTCCACAGTGTTAACAAACACGATAGTAAAAGTTACTAAACAGGAATATATTTTTTTTATTTTTTATTATTTACCGTTGATATACTTATATAAAAAAAGAGAAACAATTGAAATAAAAAAGACTATTTTTTTTTTAGCATTGCATTAGTAAGATTCGAACCCAGGAAAATGTGTCGTTTGATAAATACACACAGTCTGATAGGCACGCTCATTAGCCACCTGAGCCACTGCCATCATTATAATGAAGTTAACTGAAACTCTATTTGTTTTAACCCAGATAACCCTGACGTTCTTCTGGAAGGAAGTTATGCCTATTTTTCATCAGCGATTACATTGATTTCGCCGTTCATAGCTAATGTTATCTTGTTGTTTGTTTTGTCTTGGTTTTCTTGTTGTCTCAACTCTCTAGATAGTGCTAATAATGAATACGATAAAATATTGTCACTTGTAACTAGCAACGTCAGTCAATCCTGGAAGGACGTCAGTGGAATCCGAGTTATAAAATTTTATTTTTCTGGCACACAAAACTGCTTTCATTGGAAGAAATTTTGGAAGTTTTAGAGGAAAAAGTTGATGCCATTAGATATAGAGGTGTCAATTATGCTTTATTACCATCATATAATGCCGATGGAAACCTAACTCAGGAGATTGATACTAATTTGTGACTGCCAATGCATGCACCTAGACATCTGTCAAAATAACAGCCTAAAGAGCAATGATCGTTTTGCCGAGGGTAATCCCCTCCTTAACGAGGGATGTCAAGCTTTTGCCCAGCTCTCTTAAAAACATTCAGTCGTTGAGAGTATAGTTCCATCATTCAAAAGTCACGGAACCAAACAGTTCACAAAAAGAAAGCAGATCAGGTATGAGAACAAATTTTAGCTGTTGGAGCATCTTCATATCTAGGTGTGACGTCACCGATTCAAAAAAAAAAAATCTAAGATCACCATATTCATTGTCGAACAACCTCTAATACACACTAAATACATATACCAAAAAAATTGTCATATTTATAAAAAAAAAAAATGAATTCAGGGCTATCTATTTAAAATGACTTTCTACTAAATTATCAAAATTTGCCATACTGTTCAATAAAGTTTAATAGAAAAAATGAGCTTGAATCAGCTATGAATATTTCCTGTTGGACACATACAAACTTAGGATTCGGAATTTTTACCCAGCTTTCTTTAAATTTTCATAAAATGCAAAGGATCCGTTTGAATATTTTCAGAATTTGTAAGAACGTTTTTAATTTTTTTTTTTTTTTGGACTTGTTTTTGAAAAATTATAAAATATCATAAAAATCTGAAAAAGTCAGGGAACATAATTTTCGACATTTGGATCAAGACGTAGCATTAAAGATCAACTATAATGTCGAATTTGAAACTAAAATCTGAAAAGCATAGGTTTTCTGAAGGAACACATAATGATTTTCCTAAGAAAAATTACCAAATTCATATTCTTAGTCCCAATTTAATATATTTGTTTGTATACAAACAAACAGGCATTACATATTACTCTCGTACAAATTATAAAATTTTGTATCTTGCACACATCTCACTTATTTAATTTAAATTAAAAATCAACATTAATTTGTATTCGGCACATTATTGTTGTTAAAAAAGTATTTAATTAAGTTTTCTTAATTAGTGGGGCCAATATTTAATTTTATAAATTAACGTTAATGACCAAAACTAACAATTGTTATTATTAGCCTCCAAATAAAAGCAATATGTTTTAAAGCTATGTATTTCGGTGCCTTTCGTTTGTTAAAATATTTAAGGCATTCTTTTTTCATGGATTATTGAATTTTTAACGATTATTATTTTATGACTTTTGATAAACATCAGTAAATATTTGGTGCCTAATGACTTAACCTTACTCTTTTTAGAAAAAGCTTTCACATAAAATTAAAGTTAAGCAAGTTTTGCTTCAAAAATATGAGTTAATTTCATTTATTTTCAATGTATTAACCCAGTATTCATGAGATTTACATTTGAAAACTAGATTTTTTTGTATAATGTTTTAATGATTCTTTATTGGGGTACAGCAATTTTTTGAAATCATGTTAAAATCAAAAGTTGTAGCAAAGATTATTTTAGGAGCAGGCCTTATAACAAAAATTGTATACTTGATTTGGATCAAAAGCAACGAAAAGATTGCCCGCTCGTCCTTAAACGATTTTTAGTTTTATCTCAAAAAACATGATATTATTGGTAGCAATTCAGCTGAAATCTTTTAAAGTGCTAAATTATCAATCTGTTTTATTTATTGTTCCACAATAAAAAGCTTGTCATCTGAGTGTCCTTTAAGAAGTTGAAATTTTTTCTATTCAAAAAACGGTTTTGGTCCAGATGAAAGGCAAACAAAAATACTTAACAACCCTATAAATGTAGGAAATAGTTTTCTAATAAAACCATTATTCCAAGCCTTAGCGTTTGCCTACCTATTTTATAAATATCATCATAATATTACACCAACTTGGCTGAACTCAGACAAAATGCTGGTACCTCCCATATAAGAAACAGTTTCAAAATGCTATACTGAAATCGTTTTTTTTTTTTTTTTTGAGATAATCGAACCAAATTTCACTCAGATACAAATACTGTCTTTGTGCTAGCTCTAAGCAAAAACTAAGTTCATTTGCTAAGAGGGCTTGGCACTTACCGAACTATCAAAATTTTCAAATTACCGCAGTATAGGGTATTTAATTTTAGGACAGGCCAAAGGTAACATCCTTATTAGTTTCTTATTTGCACAGACTTCATAACACTACCCAGCATATATTTTCCATCGCCCGTATTTATGTCTCGGGCAATTATTTGTTCTGAGGAAAATGTTCAGACGTTTATTCCTGTCTGTTAAAAAAAGAAAAGAATCCTTTATTTCTTGCGCTATCGTTTTATCGCGTAAAACTTGTCTGGAGGAGTAGTTAATTCATCACTAAAAATGTTGATGATTCAAAAATTTTCCAAATGTTTGCTGGGTGTTGATGTGTCTAAGCATTTTCCCGCACACATACGAGTATGTTTTGTAAAACTTACTCAACACACACACATGAAACTAAATAAAACGCGCATCCACTTCATTAAAAACGGCAGCCATCTTGTGCGAATCGTTCAAATTAATAAGTCATTTATCAATATTAGCGAAACAATTCATTCGATGTGTTAAAAACCCTATTAAATGAGAAGAGGACGAACAAGCATTAAACCTATATTACTCGTATGTACGTAATAACCCTCATCCTGAGAAAAGCGTTTTTAATGCTGTGCACACGAGCGTGTGCATGTGTGTGATGTGCTGTGATAGTGAGTGTTGGGACGGAGTTGTACAGACGAATAGAGATAACAAGCACTTTTGTGAACGTTCCCATAAGTGGCTTCAGTGAAGCTGCAAAGGGTATTTGTATTTTTTCATAACATTAACTTAATGCCATAAACCACAATGCAACCTACTCAATTATGTACGCATCCTTATTTTGTATTCGGAAATTTTATCATTTGGAAGTGATTCGATATTCTTTATTCTACAACGAAGTTCATGAAAATCATAAATTTCATAATTTTCATTATTGAGCATTATGATAACAGTAAACGTGACAATTATTTGAAATTTATATTTTTAAACTTGATTATTAAAATAACTGTTATAGCAAAAATATCGATTAAACTGATAACCCACTTAGTTTTTAATCCGTTTAAAAACTTTTACCTCTTTGAACTTTTCAAATGTAAACTTCCCCTTTTTCTAATTTTTTCCCATTGTCAATCGACCAAACACGACATTTCCTTAAATTGTTTGTAAAGAGTTGTTAAAAATAATTGATTGTCATAAATACAACAACATAACATGTAGACATAGTGAAATCACATTTTAACCCAACGTTCTGTTCCACCCCTTTTAATAAATAGACAGTGAAGTAACTCTCAATATATGTAAGCCTTAACAGTCTTTAGAGTGGTTCGTCTTCTTTTGAAATTCTCATTAGAAACTTATGATACCCTTCGTTGACTTTACAACAATCGAGGAGTAACTGTCATTCAGCTCAAATGAATGTCACATATCAAACAACCCTTAGTGTACACATAGCGTGTAACCAGCACGCTACTCCTGGCATTATCATCATTATCTGCACAATCACCGTCATCAGTTCATGTGTCATGTCAAAGCTGCGCGTCACTATAGAATCAATGAGAATATTCGCATATCAACCACAAATTGAATGAAAAAAAAAAAATGAAGCAAACAAAACACCCTGTTTATAATACAAGATATGACCAATTTTTGGCACTCGATTTCGGAGCAATCCTGAAGGCCGTCAAGGCTTTTTTTTCACTTCGCAAGGCACCATGCTCTCTGCAAATTGGCGAGATTTTTGAAATTCACTATTCTGATTCTGCGTCAAATCAGACTCTCTCTGAAACTTGATATCGCTCTCCCAATGTTTTTCTCTTTTCTTAGTGTGCAATTTGCCTCGGGGCACAGTAGAACAAAAATATAAAGTTTTGTTTTTCCAAAATTTGTTTCAAATTTATTACAAAATATTTTTTTTTATTTTTTTTCTGATATGGGGTCTAAGGGACCATGCATTTGTTTGTTCATACATTTTAGGTAAAATTTCCAAACGTTTTGTTTTCATAGAAAAGCTCACTAAATTCTGATTAAAAAAGTCACTATACAAGTATTACTAGCACGTCCCGGTACGGTTGGTCCACTTATGCGGGAATTAGCCAAGAAGTAGCGTTTCGTAACGTAACGTTACGGTTGCTTGTCAACGTAGCATCGATTAGTGAAAACGGTAGGCAACGTTCGAAATGTCACCTTACAACTTAAAAATTACTTGAAAATTTCTCTGCGCTGTTTCTATTTAAACCAAGTTTCCTTCATCTACATACGTCAAATAGTTTTGGAAATATGACGTTTTTTGATTGAAGGGTAGTGCCCACTTTTCCAGTAAATATTATTTTACCTGGTGCTTTTTATTTATATATAAAATCTCATCTATTTCCCTCAAGTAGTTTTAGAGACATGATGAATTAGTTTTTGGAGGGCGTGACACATGGTTTTCAAATTAAATATTTTAATAGCATGACGTGAGGTTCCCTTTTTATACCCTACACCCAGGGTATATTCACTTTGTCCTTCCGTTTGAAATACACTTTTTGGGAAAACTGAGCAAGATAATTCAATGAAATTTCGTACACTGGGTCCGTCGTCAAAGCGAGCTCGAGGGATTGAAAATGATCGGTCAACGGACACGCCTACCGCCCATACGAAAAATATATTCAAAATGCAATTTTAGGAGTATTTTTCACGACAATGCAACCAAAATACGCATAAATACTAAGAATTATAAGTGCAAGCTCTGAGAAAAAACTGAATGAATTCAGACAGGAGGTCGTGGCACCTCCCATATGAGCAAAAGCTTCAAAACGCTATACTGAAAGCGTTTTTTGAGATATTCGAACCAAATTCGACTTAGACACTAAGTATCATAAATAAAAGCTCTCAACAAAAATTGGGTGAAATCGGACAAGGGGGCGTGGTACCTCCAATATAAGCAAAAGTTTTAAAATGCTATACTGAAAGAGTTTTTTGTGATAATCCAACCAAACTTCACTCAAAAACTAAAGACTATAAATGCACACTCTAAGCTTAAACTAGACGAACTCGGACAAGAGGGCATGGCACCTCCTATATAAGCAAAAGCTTCAAAACGCTATACTGAAAACATTTTTCACTCAGACACTAAAGACTATAAATCCAAGCTCTGGACAAAAACTGGGTGAACTCGGACAAGAGAGCGTAGCACCTCCCATATGAGCAAAATTTTAAAAATACTGCAGTGCAGGGTATTTAATGCTTGGCCAGGCCAAATTTTATATCCTTACTAGTTATTTTTTTTTTTCAGGTAAAAAAATTTAACGATAATTATTTCGTATATATGTATCAAATATTATTTGTAGATCATGCTAGTTTTAATAAAATAAATCCCTTTCATTTTGTTCGAGAGTAAACAGTGTCAGGGATTTCCTAAGAAATCTAGTTTTTCAAAATTTGAACGGTTTGTGAAAATATCTCCTAAACCATAGGTCGTACGAAGAAAAATACTGAGAATGATTTGTAGGAAATATTATTTTCTACAAACAAGTATATAATTACTTTATTTGTGCGATTAGTCGTCATTCTAAAAAGTACACATAAATAAATCGAAGTTTTAAAACTTTTTAAATTGGCATAACTCCTAAACCATGAGTAACAGGAAAAAAATTCATGAGTCGTGTTCGTAGTAAATCATTGAAGCTAAACAACTGTTGACTCAGTAAATAACTGTCAACCACTATTTTTTCGCAATTGCAGCCGTAAGCGAAATAAATGAAAAAAATTTATATTCGCAACTTTTGACCTTGAATAACTTTTTTTGGGCTTACGATTTTGCAATGTACTTTTCACACGTTATTTTTTATGCATTAGTGAATACAATTCCGGAAAAAAAATTAATTTGCAATTATTTTTCAGATGGAAATCATTCGTTAACCGATCATTTCCGAAGTGCTCTAAGGATTTTGAAAGTTTTTACTGAAAACATGTCGAAATTCGATGTTTAATAGAATTTCGTAAAAAAAATGGGGTACTCGAAAATTTTATTCAAATCACCCAAAAGACAGGCGAGATGTACCTTTCGCCGTCCCATTAAAATATCTTATTTGAACACCGTTTTACACCATCCGCTTTTGTATCCTATACTGACCTAGCCTTTACCAATATTTTTATTTGTTAGATGTAGTGTGGCAGCTGCTCTACTGTGCATTGAAGCTTTGAAAGAAAGAGCATCGAATAGAATATAATTATTCGATATTTAGTCAGGACAACTGGAATGAGTTAATTCCGGAGGAAAAGACAAAATCAAAGAAATGGGGTTGTTGCCAAACTGTAAATAAAAATAGCAAATAAACCTCCCCTTTGTGGTTGTTACTGGTAGATTGGTTTATTGAATTATGAATGCTAGACTGACTGCTCAGTTTGAATGCTGCTGCAGGATAAAAAGAATGAACTGCTTTAAAGATGAATTGATTGTACAGTAAGGGTGGTGGTGGTAGAAATGGCGTTAATGTTTGACAAACAAAGCAAGTCAAATCAAATAAATAAATAAATAAATTTGAGGTAAATGAGAATATCCTTTTGTGTGAGTGACTCTAAATGGTTTTGTTGGCTTGTGCGAGAATCAAGTTTCTAAAAAAAATTTATAAGCTTAATATTTTATAAAATGTAAAATTTAAAAAAAAATTGATTTAATTTTCAATTCAACCAATTAGAATGAAACAGACATTAATTGGAAAATTTGTTCAAAAGATGTGCGCCATAATTTCGAAGTTTTATCATAAAAATTTTCCCATTAATGCGCTTACTGTTATTAAGTTTAAAAGAAAAGATAAAGTAGTAATCAACTCCGTCTATAATGTAAGCGATTATGCATGCATGACTGCAACCCCCCTTTGGAAACGCTAAGAAATCTCAGGAGCACTGATTTAATCGTTGCTGGTATTTCTCCCACCCAATACCAACAAACTCACCCAATATGTACCATATCGTCAAGAGGGTTATGCCAGTAAAACCATTTAACTTCATTTGTTTAACATGTAAATGTTTGAATTTGGCTTTCCTTTGGGGGAATTTCATGTCGTCAATTTTGTACTTGTTGTGGGCTGGCTTTTAGCTGAAAACGTATGCTTTCTGTTACCCATTCGCCCTTTTATGTGGAGTTTTGGATGGTCGTAGATAGTTTGTCTATTTGATTTGTTGTCAGTGGTTTTGGAATTGTATTAAAATATATGTGTTTTTCAAACGATGTAATGAATTTCGATTGGTTAATATATTTGCCTGTACATAAATTGTTTTTTTGTATGATTTTGTTATACCACGGTTTGGAAGAAGTTCTAGATGCCCTTCTACCTATTTTTTTTTCTTGTATATCTCAAAGACCAAATAAACTTTTCCAAAATGCTCATTAAAATAAGATATTTAAATAATCAAAAGAAAGAGCTAAGTAGTTTGTTCTCAAGCATCTTTTATGATTTTTCAGAAAGAAGAAAATATTTCCCACAACTAAACAAAACATCCCAATTAACCAACAGCAATTGCATTGACAACCCTTAGCAGTGAAACCCTTATCCACTTGAAATCTATCGAATAGACATCAAAGTGACCACAACAACAAAACAAACATGCAAACTAACAAATACAACATAATTGGCAAATTCATAAGCGAAACTCAATACAATGAGTACGCGATTGAGAATTAAAAGATACTGATCCCAAATATATAAAACGAAAAACAAAAATTCAAATTGCTTATAATCAGATGATAGATGATTAATAAAATCCTTTGTCAACCCGTATAATTTATCTATTATATATTACAATGAGCAAACAAACATACAACAATTCCTCCATATGCTAGATAGAATGGCATAGATAAAACCCGACAACAAAATTTGGGCATATGTTCGTGATGACTATGAAAATCTCTGGGCATAAATTTTATGCAAGAAAATTCGCAGGCGAATGAGAATAAATACGAAGAAATGTCATAGAAGATATTAAGATATATCCGCAATTAGGAAAATTTTTCTAAGTAACACATTATTTTGGGAAAATATTATTGACGTTTTAAAATTGAATGGAGCAGAAGTAAAAAAAAATTGGAATTTATGAGTTTATCCATCAACTTTACAGTTTTTATTTTACTGATTTTAAAGACTATGTTTTCTAAATAAATTCTGAAATAAACTTTTCAAAAAGAATGACTCAAAACTTTTTCTTTGAAAAGGTTTGAATGTTTTCTTGAAAGTTTAAAATATCTTACAAGAACTCCTTAAAATAATAGTGAAATAATACTTGCTGTAAAAAGTTTGTCTAATATATTTCTAATAAAGTAATGTATACTTTTCGAGTCAACGAGAAAAAAAAGCACAGTTCGGCATCTCTAACTAAGCAGTTATGTACCCATAAATATCGACACCAGAAGTAAAAGAAAACAATTCAGGTTTTAATTCTTGTCACTAAATTAAACAAACATTTTCATGGTGGAATCATGACCTCAACTTTCCACATAAATATAGACAAAAATGCTAAAATATTGTTTTTCAAAAAACATTCATAGTTAAAAACACTGTGCAACATGTTTGACGCTTTCAAAAAATACAAGAGTTTTGAAAAGTCTAGTATATTTAAATCTCCTAAATACGAATACGCTATCAGTTTGTTTTTTTTTTTTTTTGCGACAGATCAGGTTTTCAGTTAAACCGTCTAAGAAGTTATTAGTTATTATGATGTAAAATCAGCTAAAAATAAAAAAAAGTCCTTAAGTGTTCAAAATCTTTTTATTTCTCCAGATAGCGCTTTAAAAACATTAAATGGGTTAACGTGGATTTTTGAAGCATTAGTCCAGTTTTTGCAAAAGTAACCCATAAAAACCGAATATAGTGGGTTAATATGTATATCATAAAATATGTTCCTTCTGTAATTTCATTATGAACTTCGGATCGTCAGACTTTTCCAAAATATAGTTTTAGAATTTTACAGTATGCAAAATCACGGCTTAAAACGGTATATTTTTTTACGATCTTAAAAATGTTCGTTTTCATTCGAGATCTATTTGAAAATAATATCTCTATTTTAATATCAACCAAGAATTGCTTTTTTTTTCTCAAAAATCCTCAAAAGTAACGTATTTTTGAACTTGGTCAAGTATGAAAAATCGTGGCACCCATCGTTTAATATGGATGCATTCTCATCGTCACTTTTGCTGGTAAAACCATAACCGAACTCAGTAAACCATTTCTTAACCACTGAAATTAATGATGCCACTGTTTAAAATCTTCTTTTTGCATTTTCCAACAATTAAAAAATGAAAATATGGATGTAGCGCTCTAAGGATTTATTTACCTGTTACGCCTTCCTTCTTAAATATGCTGGATGTAGGGTACAGAAATGAAAGTGATATATGAGCCGTTTATTATGAAAGTAGGCCAAGAAGTCCAAAACAAGGCAAAAGTAATGTAATAAGCATTATTTGCCATAATGATCAGTTTTTTGACCGATATAATTTTTTTCAACTTAATGCCATCAATTTCACGTCATCAAGTAAACTTTTTGTGAAAACAAAGATCAATTTGATCCATTTATAAGAAAATGTCTCCAATTCATATTATGACATTACTTTTGTTTCAATTTAGATTTGTTCCACTTTCATAATAAACGGCTCATATAACAATTAAGGAAGAAATCGCTAGTGACTTCTAATATTTGTCAGTTACATAGCACATCATTTTACATAACTGACTGTCAAAATGACAGTTCTATTAATTAACTCAAACAGTTTAAAGTCCAACTGCCAACAGCTGCTGGACACGCGCATTTCAATGTTGAATATGCACATAAGTGGCTTAGCAATTTACAGGATCATTTTCTTGAACAGATTCAAAAGTCAGTAACTATGGCATAAAGGTTAACTTTCCTAGAAAATCATCACGTGCCAAAAGAACAAAAGCATTGATCTGAAGTAAGAAACTGCCAAATTGGCTAATAATATACTCCAAGAGAAGGATTCTTTTTAAATATTTTTTTCAATTATGAAATAGGATTATATAGATATGTTGTGTAAAACAAAATGCAAACGGAAAAGTCATCGTACGTTTGTGTGAAAAGTTCATTGTTTTCAAAAGAAAAGGAAAAAAAAAAAACTACGAGGACTCAGCACAAAATAACAAGCGGATTAAGTACTTGAATGGACACTCATAACACAAAATTGATACAATGGATACTTACTTACACATATTGTTAGCACCATATTTATTTTATGAGTTTTATGTTAAAATTTGCTACAAAATTTATAATTATTTTGCAAACAGCTTGAGGATACCAATTTACTTATTTCGTCTGCTTTGCAAAGAGTAAGAAAATCTTATCGCATTCTTGAGTTTTCCCGCCAATCAAGTGTTAAAGTTGTATTCCCCCCTTCAGTCCAAACAAACGATAAACATAAGAATCGTAAATTCAAGAGATCATTGTAGAATTGGTTCAATTGTGTGCGATAAGATAACTGCGTCTTTCTTATTCCGATCAATTTCTCGATCTTGCATCTGCCTGGTATCAAAAGCAACCAGCAACTTGAGCATCATCATCAATAATTCCATGAAGTAATCAGTGAAATGATATCAAACTAAGCAGCAAACAAACAATAAATATTAAAGTCGCTCATATACATACATGTATGCACTATTACATTCAAACAATCATATATCATTTGAAATGTATTGTGTCCTTATTGCCTTCGTTCAACTTATTGACTTTATGATGAATACGAAGAAGAACGAGAAACAAAATTAAAAGAAATTGAAAATCAACACATTCAAGCATCTTGTAAGGACATCAATGACCCATTTAATGTCATCAATACAAAACCGCCAATCAGTCACGCAAGCGCACGTACAGCAATCCCAGTATTTTGCGATTACTTTGACAAGAATCTCAATTCGATGTGGGTAATCAACGCTTGCCAAGGATAACAATAAAAGAAAGTGTCTAAAATGTTTAGTTCGTTTGCAGCTGCCCTTTTTTTACTGTGTGGTATGTCATGGATTCATATAAATTGTTTTCAATATAAAACGAATTAGTTATTCATTTTCAAGTTATTTTTTCTATTGAAATTAATTTTATTTATTTATTTATTTTTATTTATTATTTATTTATTTTTTTATTACTTTTTAAGAAAATCTTTATGCATTCTTGAGTTTTTCATTGCGCTTAAAAATTATTGAACTTCCAACCCCACCCCACAAGGTAAGTAGTTATAAGGGGGTGACTGGGTGGTTGAAATCAGTTTTCACTATCATATTTATTTCATAATCCCTGAAAAACCTGACAATAGGTATGCATTTTCAATTTTAATAAAAAAATTAATATTCATCCCCAAAAGAGCTATTATAAGGGGGCGTTAGGGGGTAACTGATTAGGATAGCTTACTTTGAAGACGAAGGATAGTATTAAGCGATGTATTTAGTAAAAAAGAGCAAAACAATTTCGTGCATCTTTTATATAACCTCCAAAATCGTGTTTTTTAACTTCTAGGTTAAAATTTCTAAAAAACCATATGTGTTAGAAAAATTCCAGGACTTTTTTCGGATTTAGCACCGGCAAATACGTTGAAAATAACTAGTTTTGTGTTGGATTATTGTGCTTTTCAAAAGACCATAAGGTTAGGTTAGATTAGTGTGGCGGTAATTGCGTGAGCTTAAACCTAACATAGACCGACCAGGTCCAAAGCGTTACCACAAACTCCCTTCTGTTAGGAGAATAGTAATGCTTCATGATTTTCATCTATATCAAAGGTACCAGTTTTTGAGGCGAAATTCATTAGTTTCGATAATGCTGTACCAGCTTTCTCATTTATGGAGCCCAACATAAACTGCCCAAGAGAAGCCATTCTGCATCTGGTTAGCGCCGGGCAGTAGCACAAGACGTGCTTTACCGTTTCTTTCTCATCGGGTCCAGAACAGTTTCTGCATCGTAAGGAGTTGTATATAAGAAGAATGTCAGAGTTTTCGCGAACCTATCAACTAAGCCCCATTCCGGAGAACCGTTCACAGCAAACCGTTTTTTTTGTAAGGATAACTATTTAGTTGGAGTGTGCTGAGCAGTGCTATTGTAATCGAAAAAACACTGGCTAGTCCAATTTCAACTAGTGATGCATGTTTTTTCGCAAAGCTATTCAATTTGTCAAAAAATTTTTCTTCAGATTTTTCTTGCATTACTGTTGAATTCGCAGGTCTAGGCTATGTTTGAGTCCGGGAAAAAAAAAAATTTTTAGTCAGGTGGGTCAAAAGTTATAGTCCGTAATATATGGTCTACGATCTGTCCTTTATGTTCTACGATATTTTATGGAACACAGCCTAAAATTGTTGAAGAATAAAATAAAAAAAAAAAAATCTGGGACAATTCTGTGACATACATGAAAATCCGGAACATTTCCGGGGCAAAAGGGCATAATCCAGGACAATCCTTCAAAACTCGGGACGGTTGGTCGTTCTTAAAAAATACGATTTTCGTTTTGTGAAACGTCCGAACACATATAATACATGAATATTTTTCACAAAATTTAAATTGGATCGGAAATATTTAGATAGATGTATATATCTAGAAGAAAGAATATATTGCTTTTTTACAAAACTTCTCCAAATATATCACTGAAACGTAAAGAAAATTTTTAAAAGAAACGTCCGAATGACAATCCGACAGGCAGGCTCATATATACTTATAATGGTAACATTATTATATGTATGTATGTAAATACAGACATATTTTCAGCACCAACATCTCAAGCTAACAACAATTGACAGATACAAAGTCATTAAACGAGTATTTGTTGTGTCAATTAGTAACTTTCAAATGACACAAACGGCGTTTTCAAAACACACGCTGTCATGGGCGCTAAAAGCCGCATTTGCAATCACAGCTCCTCTCGCAAAACCAACAACAAAAGCAGCAGAAACGCAGACAACAACAGCGGTCACTGTTTCCGAGTTGGATTATGTTTGTGATGACAACGCTCTTGGTGCGCCGCAACGCTTTGACTTGACTTTGACAATTGATTGCGCTATTTTAGGGCTCTAATGAAGGTTTCCTCTACAAGCGACTGTTCCCGCTTGACTTGCAAATTGGCAAGAAAAATGCTGCTAATTTGTTGTTTGTGTCAATTGTTGTATTTGGCAGCGGCGGCGGCGGCGGCGGCTACTGTAATACGGACACAGTTGATTGCTCGACAGTCGTCTGTCTCAGTGCAAGAAATTAATGAAGAGTTAACTTGACATTGGTATGAAGGTACATCATTTAAATGATAATATTATGTTCATCTAAATGAGCAAAAGTTTTAAGTTTTTTTGATAGTTTGAAATGGGATCTAGAGATAAGATAATTTTTTATTCAGAATTTTAGTGTTGCATATTCAATTTGAAACCAATTTTATAAACTAACCTATCCCGTCCAAGTCAAATCTGAACTTGATAACCTTAAGACTACCAATTGAGTGCTCTTCTGCCATTAATGTGAACTGAATCAGTTTTAGTGCAAACATAAAATGCGTCAACAAATGCAAATACAAAAGCGCAATTCAAAATTTATTTAAAATTTATTTTTTCCCCTTTATCCTTTTCCATTCACGATTTGACTCTTTCAATATTGTGCAAATATTGACGCATTCACGGTGGGCAACATGCAGATATAGAAGCCACAGACAGCATCGTCATCATCCTCATCATCGTCATCATCAGCATCAAAATCTGCCTCATCCAAGTAAAGTCAACAGTCAACAAACAATAAATGTTGAGTTTAATTAAGTAATTGAGTGACTCTGTGTGACCATTAGCGATTATTTGTGAAGTTGGCTGCTGATGTTGATGGTGACAATAACAACAACAACAACAACAACAACAACAACACCAATAACAATTCTTTCTGGTAAAGCAAACAAAAGAGGTGGCATTAAGAAGCCACTAAAGTGCGCAAGAAACACGAATAATACATTAATTGTTGCAAGATGTGAGAGTCACCTCGCACTGTCAGCGACTGAGTCAATATTTAATAAGCAGAAATACAACTTCTTGACTTTTTTTCAAAATTTGTATTGAATACACTGAAAACAAAATTGGGTGGAATTTTGAAGCCCGATGGGGGTGTGGTAAGTCAAAAGTCATTTGAAAATGGTCATTGAAGAAGGAAATCCAAGGATCTAACAATATTTGAAAAGTGCTTATAGTTATTACTCACAGGAGAATTCATAATAAGTCGTAAATATGTACATGGTTGGAGCATTTTACATGGACTTAAATAACAAGTTCTTATGTGGAATGAAGTTTCTTCTACGTTTCTTGAGAATGATCACTCCTTCGTCCGTTTTTTTTTTTCAGCTAAAAGCTGACTTGATCAAAAATATATATTTTTTATAGACGTCGCTCCCACAGTGGACCCTTACCAACAACAGAGTAAATTTGAGGTGTTACGCAGTTCTCAGTAAATATTTCATTCAACACTGTACCATTGGACACGTACTGAACAAGAAAAAGCTACTACGTTTGCTCAGCATCTTAAATTGGTGCTTAAACCAAATCCACCTACTTCAGGATTTGAACTCCCTTCTACCATCACTAGCCGCTCCGGAGAAAGAACACCAGTTATAATAAGTCAGACTGAGGTCCACAGTACCATACAAAAATAACTTAATCCGAAAAAGAGTTCCGGCCACGAATTAATTACTCCAAAAATGTTAATAGAACTTCCTCACCCAATTGTTTAATGCGATACTCTTAAATGGATACTTTCCTATTGAGTGGAAAAAATCACTAATAATAATAGTACCTAAGCTCGGAAAAGAAAAAGCTCTAACATCCTCTTACAGAACTATAAGCTTGCTTCCGTAATTGTTTAAGCTATTTGAAAATCTGATTAAACTACTTTCTGGATGTACGCCATAGGTTTGAAAATAGCATTTTCTGCACTTTAGTTCAAGGATAATTTGGATCTCAGACGTGATACGAAAAACCGGTTGCCAGATTCTGAATCAGCGACCCTCAATTAGTCAAAAAAAATTTATCGGAATCAAATTCAGATTTTTGTGCTGCACAGTGTTATTTTTGAAAAATCATTGCAATAGATTTTGCATTTACATAAAATTTCAAAAATCAATGCATTATTTTTATTCATTGGCAATAATGCAATAATTATTCCTCAATGTATTGAAAAAGTAATGCATTACCCAAGGGGAAAAGAAGTACTTCAAAAACCCTTCTGAAGTGCATCTTTTTCACCAATAAGCGCTTCCGCTCCGTAAGAACTATTCTTCCTTTTTAACATTGTATGTCATAGAATGTAAGCGCGTTTAAGCTTACTGTAGCCTTACTTCAAACGGCCTTTTGAAGCGCTTATTTGTAATGCTGCGGTAAGCGTTTTTTCAATAAAATGAAGAAAAAAAAACTGCCAGCACCAGGATTTGAATCTATGACCGTCCGTGTGATAGATAGATAGAAACAGATTATTTTTACTTACGTTTACCAACTATTTAGACCGCTACACCAATGCCCGATGAAATGAAGTGGTAAAAAGGAAAAAAAATCACCCGGGCTGGGTTCGAACTCACGTTGTTCATACTGCAGCCTTACATGGAATCATTGTGTAATCAATTTCAATTCAATTAAACAAAATCAAATTAATAAGAGAAAGGAAAATGGAAAAGTGAATAAGAAACTTTGAATAAGAAATATTTTAATAAAAAAAAAAAATAAAGTAAAAAAAAAAAAAGTAAAAAAAAATAATCACATGGGCTAGGTTTGAACCCATGTGTTTCTTACTGCAGCCTTATAAAAAATCACTGTGAAAGTGCTTCTAAGTTTCTAAGGGGACAAGCACTTTTGGTTGGACAGGTTTTTCAAGTGAAAACGCAGGTTTTGGCATACAAAAGCTACATAAAGCAAGAGTACTCTGCTAAAAGCAAGATGAAGTCTGAACCAGTATTAAAATGATGCTTAATTTTTTATTTTTCAGTGTAATGTATTTTTTTTTTTTTTTTTGATTTTTTGGTACTTTTAATAAAGTGTTTCGCGTTTCTTTCATTTTTGCCGAAACTTGTTACTTTCAATAATAAATTAACAGTCAATTGAAGTTATGGAGTTATGATGCTCAAAAGTATGTACATTGTAAATACATATACCATAATAATTATATTTAATTATTTTACTTGTATGTGCGGAAAACAGTTATCGAAAGAACCTGAAAAATTTATTTAACCCTAACATAATTTTTTTTTTAATTCCAACTGCTCTTTAAGTGCCGCTTTCATGCTGTTCAAGAGCTGGTATTACTTTTTTTTGTTAATCACAAAAAGATGTTTTTGAATTCCTATCTCAGTACTTACATATGTGCCCTTGATTTTGAAAGTGGTATAAGTCAATTTCGGGGCAAAAGTAATGTCATTCACATTATGTGCTGTAATAATCGGTTTTTTTCCGATACTATTTTTTAAACATAACGCCATTAATTTCACATAATGTGGTAAACTTTCTGTAAAAACAGAATTCAATATTATTCGTTCTGAACAAAATGCCACCTAATTCATATTATGACATTACTTTTGCTCCGAAATTGACTTATACCACTTTCAAAATCAAGGGCACATATATTGCAGTAATTGCCTTAACATCACCTACTGTGTGGGTACTTGAAATTGTTTGGTACTCAAGTGATGCATTTTCAATTGGCCATCTGCTTAACGTAAGTTACAGGAATAGTTAACCGCAGGACATTTATTACGTTGGTACTTGGTTTTGCACCTTTTTTTGTAACTTTGAGTATTTATCTGAAACAAGAACTTATCGTTTATTGACACTTCAGCATAATTGCATTTTACTTGCATGCAGTCGTTTGCCTTTGGGTATTTGTTTTTTTGCTGTTTTAAAATCCTTGTGCATTACCTTTATCCTTGTGTAGCTGTATTACATTTACTTAACAATACGAGCTATCTACTTTTGTATTAACGTAGAACAAAGCGCATTGCCAAACCGCACACCTTGAGTTGACTTTTGTGTTGCCTGACCTATGCATCCATCTACGGTTACTGCTGTATTTCTTTAAAAATTGTGTGATATTTCGACTTTTGCCAGTTTGACGCTTCTTTGTCTGCTGAGATTTAAATTCCTTTTGTTTTGTTATTTGGCACGTTCTTTTAAGAGGCTTAAGATGTCTCTTGGTTGCAAGTATTTTATGACTTTTAGATTTGAGAGCAAAATATTATCGAACACACAAAAAAAAACAACATAATATTAATGAAAAAATTTGAAAAATAAAAAAAAAAATTACGAATTTCGTTCTTATATTTTATGAAAAGTTCTAAAATTTCAATAAAATATTTCATATAGTCAATGAATTCTGTTCTCGGCTCAAATTCGATGAATTTTTTGATGTTCTATTTTTTGTGTGAACTTTGCACAACTTTAAAAGATTCAGAAAAAAACGGAAATGACTTAGAAATTGCTCTTCAAGGTTTGTGCCGTAAGCTCAAATGTTGAAATTTTAGCATTTCGCAGATTATGTGTTATTAAAAATATCGTATCCTTTACCCATCTTAAGTTCGCTATATAAAATTTAGGCAAAATTTGGATATCAAAGCATAGAACCTCCTTTTCAGAAATACACTTAAAAGTTGTATATACCGATAGAGCAAGTCGAAGATATTCTAAAGCTACCGTAACATACACAAAAATGCACTATTTGGCATGGCTTATCGGCTCTTGGAATCATCGGTTCACATATTTTAAAAATGATACCGGACGGAACATCACCGTTGAAAAATCGTTTTTGTGAGCACCTAATTTCGTGTTTCGGATCTATCATCTGGCCGCTTAGATCGAGTGGTATCACACCTTTGGATCATTCCAGCCATGTAGGAGTCTATAATGAACATACATACATAAATTTATACACACAAACATTTATTTTTATATATGAACGAGAAAACACGCCAAGCGTACCAGCTGAAATTTTTTTTTGTCTCCGATATGCCTCAAATTGGTAGATTCGATAACAGAGGGTGTTGAAGCCTTACATCTGAAGTATATCATGTCTTCTGAAGACTTATGGAAGATGTTAGGGGGAATATTTTTATAGAAAACATTATCACTCTCCTTCCCTCACAATTGGGTAATTTTTAACCATTTTTCGAAAAGGTTCAAAAATTACCCCTTAAACGGGAGAATAATGGACCACCGAAATATTTGCTATAAAATTTCACTAATACTTAGTTGCCGAGCACTAAAGAGTCGAAACTTCACCGCAAAGTCCAAAAAATCATCAAATGAGCCGTTCAAAATGACCATGGTGCAACTCCAAAACGAGACAAGAGTAATGTCATAATATTAATTGGCTGACATTTTGTTAGGGATGAATAAAAATGATATCTGCTTTCACGAAAAATTTGCTTGATGATATGGAACTGTTGGGATTAAGTAGAAAAAATGATATCGACCAAATAACCGATCATTATGGTACATAATTTATATGACATTACTTTTGTCTCGTTTTGGAGTTGCACCATTGTCATTTTAAACGGTTCATATAATAAAATCATATAAAGAACAGTTTTTTTAACACATTGACCCAACATCCTGTTTTTTGTGGGTCTGTTTGACCACTTTTGTAAAAAAAAACGTGGTATAATGGGTTAAAATATTGCACAAAACATTCTACGAAAATTTCATTAGGGGTCACAGAAGTCAAGAAATGCTTAAAACTTAAGAATAATACCTTAAAAAAATTTAATTAACATGAAATGTGTGTGGTCTTTATTGATATTGATGAGTTTTTAGCCTTTGCTATGAATTTTTGACATTTTAATATTCGGCAGCTATTAGTGAAATTTTATAGCAAATATTTCTGTGATACATATTGATCCATTATTTCCCCGTTTAAGGGCTAAGTTTTGTGCCTTTTTAAGAAATGGTCAAAAATTACCCATTTGTGGGGGATGTAGAGGGTTAAGGATTGGTAAAAAAATAATTCCCTTAATATCCTCTATAAGTTTTCGGAACATGTCATATACTTCAGATTTAATAATCGTAAAATTTAGTGTGTTGACTCAACACATCTAAAGAAAACTTCAAGTTCCGATTAGAAAAAATTCGTCCTGATCCAGGAAATCGGGAAGACACGTTTAACTTATTTCAAGCCATATTTTCAGAATATATTACTTTTTTCCATTTGTGCAAAGTTGTGTCGAACGGCGTAATAAAAGCAAATGAGAAAAGTTAATTTTTTCAATCGAAAATAACACTTTAAAGTTAAGAAAACGTTCTTTTTTTTAATTTTTATGACTCTCATCATAAAATTTTTTTGACCATCGATAGGAAACCTGGTTCGGGAAGAAAACAAGGACCACATGATATTGGGAAAGCCAAGAAAGTTGAAAGCATTTTGAAAAGATCTCCAAGCACATCTGCTAGAAAAGATGCCCGGTTAGCCCAGTACTCTGACTATTTGGTGCGAAAAGTTGATGGCAATGCAGGTTTGAAAACATACGAAGTCGAAAAAGTTCCAGACAGGAATGCTGCAAAAAATGTAGACGCCAAAAGTAGGGCTCGGAAATTAAAATCGAATTTCATACAAAAATATTCATGTTATATAATGGACGATGAAACGTATGTACTGGCAGATTTTACGCAGCTTCCGGGTCACAATTTTTATGTTGCTGATGCTCGAGGAAATGTCGAAGAACAATTTAGAATCCAAAAGCAGACAAAATTCCTTGTATGGCTAGTTGTATGCAGTTACGGCAAAAGAAGCAAGCCATTTGTTACAGTGGGCTCTATAAATACCGAAATATACATCAAAGAATGTTTGAAAAAAAGGCTCCTTCCTTTCATAAGGGAGCACAATGTGTCCACATATTTTTGGCTCGAATTGGCATCATGTCCCTACGGCAAGAAAGTTCTGGAGTGGTACCAAAGTTATAACATAGATTTTGTACAAAGAGAGGTCAATCTTCCAAATTGTCCGGAGCTAAGACTAGTGGAGAGATATTGGGCTCTTGTGAAAAGAAACTTTAAGAGCACAAAAAAAGTGTCCCAAAATATCGAAGATTTTAAATGGAGATGGGCAAACTATTCGAAAAAGACTAATGGAAGGCTTGCCAAAAAAGGTACACGAGTATATAAATAGTGGTTAGAACTCTAAAAGTTATGTTTTTCTGTAATTTGAACTCAAATATGATTTTTTATAAAGTTTTACTTAAATGCATTATTTTTTTATCATATCGAAACTTTTGAGCTCAAAATAGCAATTTTTTTTGTTTATAAATCTGGGTGCAACCATATTTTATGTATGAGCTGGATTTTTGGTATGAAAAAAATCATTTTAAAATGACAGAAGATTTTGCAAAAAAAAAAAGTTGTAATATTTCAATTTATTTAAAAGACATATCGCTGTAATCTATGTGGCAACTCTTAGCACTTCTGTAGGCTGTTTCCGTTTACCTTCAAAAAAAAAACTTTTAAGCTAAAGTGTTAAAACAAAATTTAAAAAAAAAAAATATTTGCTTTACTTTTTGACATACAGATCTTAAAAATAGACAATACTTTTTTGGTATTTTGAAAATGTGGTACATAAAAAACAACACTGATAATGAAAGAAACCGTGGTGAATTATCCCTTAGAAAGAGTTTTAAGTACGAAGCATTTGCAGACACAAAGGCGCTTGATTTGTTATAGAAAAACATCGCTTAGCATGAGAATTTTGGCTAACTGTGAGTTGTTAAGAACTGCGCCAACAACATGCAGTCTGCATTGAGTATACTTAAAGAGAAGTACACCTTTAGTAAAAGTGTCCTTTTATTTATGCTGGCAATTAGAGATGCTACACTTAAAAATCATTTAAAATCAATACAAACGAATTTCACAGAATTTATTATTGCCGAAGTACTCTACAATTTAAAAGAATTCAAAAGGACCTCAATAACAAAATTCGTTGCAATTATCACAGATGCACAAAAACAAAGTGTGACTTTGCGTAAACACCTACTGCGCTTGAATATGGGCCGAAATTGGACACAACAGAGAGTAACAAAGGGAAAGACGGCAAAATTGAAATCCAAAACAAAACCCGCTTCCATTGTTGTTGACCATGTGAAGCGCCTACAAGAACAATAAGCGAACAATGGCAGATCTTGAAATGCGAGCAGGGAATCCTATTGTGCGTATGTTATGAAAATAATTTTGTACCTACGCCCACCTATGGAAAATTCACACTTCTTTACTAAAATGCACGCTCACCTCACTTAAAGTAGTTCAGAAATGCATAGAAAATCTAGAAAACTGAGAAGTGTTTTGTTTTTCCAAATAAATAATAAAAAAAGGCGTTTTCCCGCTTTTCTTCTTCATTGTTTTTCCCATTGTTGCATTGCTTTGATTTTTTTTGCTTTGGGGCGTGTAATTTATTGCAACAGTCAACTGATTAATGATTGCAACATGTTGCTGGCAACACATTTGTCGGTTGCAATTTTTGCTTGTTCTTATGTTCTGCTGCTTTGCAGCTTCTCGGTTTTCCACGTACGAATTATGCCGTTCTGCTTGTGTGTAACAAATCACCTGCAATTATCGCATTAAACCAAGATATCTGGCAGTGTTGCAGATGTGGCACTGCGTCTGCGCGTTCAGTGAATGCGCAAAATGCGCAGGCGTGTTGAAATTCATGGAAGCAATTTTCCCATAAAAATCTTATTAATAAAAATAAAATTCTAGTTTTAAGTGCGCAATTCCATGAAATAGTCGAAACGATTGGAATGAGGCAAGTGTTGGGGATATAAAATCAAGCTTGAGATCTTAGTACAGGCATTAGAAAAATATTTTATATTTAGTTTTAATTATATCCTGCATTCTATACTAGCTCCATGAGCTACAGAATGTAGGAGTAAGGAATCAATCACACTTTGTAATCTATAGTATATAAGCAAACTTAATATTGTAAACTGATCTTATATGTGGTGGTTCAAATAAATATTCAATTCAATTCAATTCAATTAAATTCTTGATATTGAAAGCATAGCGTTTGTTTCAACAACTTAAGAGAAAGTAGAAACATTTGATTTTTACATGTAAATATTATGACAACCATCTACGAAACAAAAGATCTGAAGATGTCAATAAAAGTCTGATGGAGGTGCATGGCTTATTGTAGTTATCAATATAAAACTTGTTATCTTAAATGTAAATTAAGTCTGTCTTACATCCTTGAAAACTTTGGAGGTTGTAGAAAGACACAGAATGTTCCACCATTTGCAGCTATGAGTATGAAACATGGTATTGTATAACATGGTATACATTGTGTCTGTCAAAACTCTCGTTAAAAGTTTGAAGGTTCGACGAAGGAGCAATCCATTCTCATTCAAAAGCTTTTCGACGAAATGCACTTTTACCAAATATATCAATAAGTCCTTTGCAAAGTTTTCAAAATAACCGTGGAAACATACAATAAAGTCTAAATTTTTGAAATAGATGAAAAATATACTAATTTTATGAACTTTAGTCAATGTTTTGCAAGAATCGAAAATTCCATGCATTTTCCAACTTAGATGATGACAAAGGAGTATAGAGAATGAAACCACGCTACATGCATATAGGCACTTAAGCTACCAATTTTTCCGAGGGCACACAGCGCAGTCCGTTGATAAATGCGCTATGTAGAGAGATTGATTTCGAAAGGTTCATAGATCGATCCCGGCCTCAGACAAAAAAGTTCAAAAATTTTTCAATTGTTATTTCATTTAATTTAAAATAAATTAAATAAAACATAAATTGGTCTGATGATGGTTACGTGGCGGTAACCGAAACATATGTCACCATAGCCATGTTCAGTAGTTTTTTCTCTTCTCCTAATTGTCATAATATTCTAAGTTGGAAAATGCATGGAATTTTCGATTCTTGCAAAACATTGACTAAAGTTCATAAAATTAGTATAATTTTCATATAGTCAACATAAACCATTTTATAGATGAAAAATGTTGAAGATGTCGATAAATTTTAAATTGTTAATTGTATTGTCCTCGTACACATAGGAAGAGCACATGGAAAAGATGAAACTTCTCCATCGAATGCGATCTTCTACGATGGCTTTGATGTCTTATCAGAATCTTCCATTTCTATCTCTTGTGATCTTTTTTAGATGACTTTGAGTTCTCTTCTCTTTATTAGGAGCATTCGAAAATTTTACCACAGTGAATATGTCCGGGGTCTCAACTAAGTTCGAGGCTGGTGCCGAGAGAAAATGCTCTAAATAAAACCACACTGGTACCTTTTACCCGGACGAGATAACTGAATCTGAAAGCTTTGAGCTTATAAAAAATGGTGCTAACAGTTCGTGAGGAGATGAAATATTTACGAGTAATCCTAGACGAAAGTTTATATGGAATGGCTAAAAGTAGATCAAGAGAAGACTCAAAAGGAACTAAATAGGATCTTCAGAACAGCGTTCTTACGGGTCTCATTACTCTTCACCATATGGTTAAGAAAGAAGCAACCTGTGCAGTCTTCTTATTTACACCAACTTAAAAAAAGGCAATCATTTCAAAATACTGCATGTGTTCTTGGATATACCTTGCAGTCTCTGATAAGATAGATGAAAAGTTTGTTTTCTCCAGAAAATTCAAAATGGTCATCGATGACAGTGCCGATTAGAGCAGGAATGGCATAAATATAAAACAGGGCTTACTGATGGGCCAAAAATATAAGATGGCAGCGCAGAGAATGTCTGGGGCAATTCCACCACCAACATATGCATTTATTCGGACAGTCTTTCGACTCTGAAATCATTTATAGCCTTTTCAACACTGGGAGCGTCTTGAACTTCTTCAGGATTTATTTGGAACATATGATGTCACTCTAATCTGGATACCAGGGCATTAGGAGCGTCAAGGCAATGAATAGGCTGCTTGCTTGGCCAAGAGCGGCACACATAATATATTCATAGGCCCACAACCATTCTGTGGAGCCTTAAAAATAACTTAATTCCGAAATGAAAAAAAAAAAAAAAACAGCCTCATAGACCACTGGAAAGCGCAAGAGAGCATACGTAGAAGCTCTTTTAAACCTCAGCAGCAAACATGCAAAAACATACATACAGTGAAATTATCACCTAAAGAAGATGACGATTCCTGTAGAAAATGTAATAGTTTTGCCAATCACCATTGAAAAGACAAAAGTTGAAAACTTTCGAAAATTATTGAAAATACATAGGTACATATTTGAAAATTTTGAAAAATTCTATAATGATAGAGAAGTTCAAATAAATGTTAGAAAAGTGTTGATATCGTATGAGTGTGCAAACTCTACACAAGAATTCATAAAGTTCAATGCTTCCAAGCAAATTTTTCATATCGAAAGCAACTACATAAACCATCACTTAAGAATTCTAAGTTTCTCCCTTCGTCTTCACTTTAATTTAATTTCTATTGAGATTAAAATATCTCGATAAAAATTTCTCTCATTCGAAATCTTCACATTCAATAATTCAATGGCATTTCTGTCTTCATGGAAATTTTAAATCATTTAACACATACACTGACACTTGAATTGCTTCAACAAACTTATCGCGCGTACGTTATCTTATGCACAAACTTTGCTCAAGTCAGGATAACACCAAGGTCAAGCAACTAAGCAGCATTCACAGAAAGAGAGAGAAGAAGGGAGGGGGGACGAATGAACGAACACTGCCTTATCTCTAAGCCAGCGAGACAACGACAACAACGTCAAGAAGGACCAGTTTAATGTGTGTAATTGAAATTATTAATCAGCAGGCATAACGCTTGAATGCGCACATTTTCCATACGCACAAAATCATCCGTCGCATGTCGAACTTTTCTTCTTTCCCCCAATGAAATATCAATTTTCCGAAAATTGTCTACAAAATTTACAAGCTGTTTCTTTAGTTCTGGACTTGTAATTGTGCATAGACGACGTAGATCGAGAGTGTCACTTACTTCATAGATAACCTTGCGTTGAACTCAACTTTACATTTCAGTTGGAAGGGGGTAAAGAACTCGTTAAAAGATTTGTTGCTTTTAGTTCATAATTGTCCCGAACAAAGTTAATTTATTTTATTTAGTTGATAAGCAAAACGCATTCTCAATTCAATCCAATTCAATTCATATAATGTAGCGATAATTAAATTTTGTACGTTACATCGTCCCTGGAGTCAATCATCAGCAATTCTAAATACTTTCTATTGCTTGTTAATTGGGTTCACTAGGGAGTCAGGCATTATCTTGGACTTGGGCGATGATGATATGTATATACGCATTTCTGAAGTACCCTTGAAAAATGAAAACATTGAGATTATATTTGAAATATAAGTTAGTTTTTACATACATATAATATTTCGTATATCGTTATGTTAATTTTTCTTCAATATGTTTCATTTATATATAAAAATTTTTAATTTTGCATTTCCTAACACTCAGAATAATATGCGCTGGCGCCAGAGGTGTTTCCAGTCACATTTTTGCTTTTTCCGCTGTCTGCATTTGGTCAGAGTTTGTGTTCAATTTTCAAGCCAAAGGAAAATGTTATCCCTTTTGCACGGACCATTTACTTGACGTTGGTTGCATTGAAAAGTGTCCAGTTTCTCAGTGTAGCAGTAGCAAACATCACCAACACAATGCGATTCAATTACAAGGCCTCACAGTTGACTATTTATAACTGAACGAAGATTGTACGATTTGGTTTGTTGTGTAAAAATCCATCCGATTATTAGCGTTTCCTAGGAATAAAGTGTTAAGTAGCAATGTGTTTGGCTGGATAGTTTTATTGAGTGTTGACCTAAATAAATTTTTAGGTATATATGTACGCGCAGCAAGCAACTTAGTATCAGCTTCAAAGATGAAATACACGTATCTTTCTACTGCTTTTTACGATGAAAATTCTGTTCTTCCCAAAATCCTAACTGCTGATTTTCTAAAAACATGCCCATATATATACGATCACAATCAAAAACCAAAAAATATAACTTAAAGCAAGCATGCAGAAAGTTTTCTTACTATATGTAGATTAACTAGTAAGCGTGTAACCTTTGGCCTGACCAAACATTAAATACTCTACACTGCACTATTTTGAAACTTTTGCTTATATGGGAGATGGCACGCTCTCTTATCCGATTTCACCCAGTTTTTGTTTAGAGCTTGCATTTATAGTTCTTAGTGTCTGAGCGAAATTTGGTTGGACTATCTCAAAAAACATTTTCAGTATAGCATTTTGAAGCATTTGCTTATATGAGAGTCCGAGTTCGCCTAGTTTCAACACTGAGCGTGCATTTATAGTCTTTGAGTATTTGCGTGAAATTTAGTTGGATTATCTCAAAAAGACTCTTTCAGTATAGCATTTTGAAACTTTTGCTTATATGGGAGGTGCCACGCCCTCTTGTCCGATTTCACACAGTTTTTTTTAGAGCTTGCGCTTACAATTCTTTGTATTTATGTGTACTTTGGTTGCATTATCGTGAAAAATATTCCTAAGGTTGCATTTTGAATATATTTTTTGTATGGGCGGGAGGCGTCTCCGTTGATCGATTTTGCTCATTTCTAAGATAATTCAAAGCATTTTATGCCATGCCTGGTTTTTCTCTAATGCTAAAAAAGACGTGCACGACATCACTATATTGTTAATAACATTTGAACCAATATCGATTTGGACAATTTTTTCCTGAGGTATAGTTTCTTAAAGTGTGGAGGGTGTCCACATATTTTTTATAGTTTTCTCAGAGGCGGAGAAGTTGTTTAATTTTTATGTACCTATTTGAATTGTATCCATTCACGAAAACTAGAGCTAACTTTAACAAACTAAGCCAAATGATATCTTATTTTGACTTATATTTTCACCCAGCAGCGTCAGATCTGAGTAAACTAATGACGATAAAATTTTGTTCCACAGTGTTATATCAATAACCACATATTTTATTCTCCAAACTATCCTAAACTAAAATTAGCATCTAGAATTTAGGTAAAAACTTAATTTACTACGTAAAATGTAGAATAATATTGCAGGTTATCCCTAGTCTTATGTAAGCTTACTGTGGCTAGCAAACTAGGTGTCGTATTTATTATAGACTGATCCGCGGCTGAAGGCCACCGCGGAAACGTTATTGGAATTTTTGGAAGTTGTAAATCCTGAGCTGTTGTCAATAACAAAATAAGGCGCTAGGAAATATCATTATGGGGACAATGTCCGTTTTTTCCTGGGGATTATGTCCGCAAGTTTTTTTAGAAATGGGGACTGTATTCGAATTATTGGCAGACATAATCCCCATTTTGTGAATGGGTATTATGTCCGTGGGGACTATGTGACGGCACCAATACTGCATACTCATATTTTATGCTGATAGTAAATAACTTTCTGCACTACGTAGTCATACCTAAGTAAATCTTTAAGCTGTCGTGGTATATTTCCTGTAATATGTCCCTCAGGGCGGAGGCTATATTGTATGAGCAAAATGGGTCAACCATAGTTTAACTGAATTTTTGCGGAAATAATTAGGAGACAACCGCTTATAGAACAATCACTTTCATAAAAATAACTGCTAAAATCGATTATTCAATCGGGAATGATTTAAGGTTACTTCCTGAGCTTAAAATTAAATACCTGGTTTTGAGGGACTTAAGCGTTAGCTACCATATAGTTTTTTTAACGAATGTAATGGTTTAGGTACTTAAGAAAAAGGTCGAAGTATTTTGTGTTCAATATAAAAAGTTCTATATTAATTTTTCTTTTCTTATAGCCTTATCATTTACTACGAAACAAATCGAGTTAAGAGGTGATTTGAAGTTTATATTTACAAACTTTACTGCCGTCCTAACAAAGAATGCCGTAACTCCAATAAATTTTTATTTCTGTAATATGAGTTTTTGTGTTTCTTGCTGTTTCGTTTCCTCAACGCTTTCAGCTTTAAGGAAAATTATTTTTTATTCCTCATTCCTAAAATTTTTCACGCTCTACATGATGGCAATAGTAGAAATAGCCGATTCCGTTAATTTCAGTCAAAAATGGAGTTACGGCAACATGTTTTGCATCGCACTACTTCTGACGAAGCTGATACAAATCAAAATGGCGTGAAAACAACTTTTCATTAATTTTACTGTGAAGAAAGAGTAAATCCGAAGAAACACTCTTGTCCTTTGGTGACCAAGACCAATACCAATTTTCTGTCTTCTGGCTTTTTCTTCTTGGCAAGCTCTTTTCTGTTGTTCTGCAGTGTCTTTGTAATATTTCCGCTTACACACAGTCCCTTTTTTTGTAAGAAGGTTTTGATCTGATTCGTTGTCCACCTTGTCGGGTTAAATTTCCTTAAGTTGTGATTTCCAACTTGAATCACAGATTAATTCATCTGAGCTGCTACAGTTGTCCTCTGTGATACCATACTCTGAAATAGATCTTAGAGAAAATCATAATGACTGACTTGTCCAGAGGCCATAATCGATACTTTCTACGCGCACGAGATGTTTCATAAAGAAAATTTGTTTGAAAGATTTTAAAAATGTATGATACTACATTTATGGAGTTGCGGTGTTTTTGCTTAGCATGTGGAGATACGGTGTTCTTGTTTAGTAAAATGTGTACGGCTGGGAGTTGCGACAAAAGTCGTAGTCGATTTTTTGGGGAAAATAAAGGTATAATGCAACCTGTTCTTGTTGGTTGACGGACAGAACCGAGATGACCCAAAAAACGCCATAAGCTCATTTTTTTGGAAAATTGGAGTTACGGCATTCTTGCTTAGGACGGCAGTATAGCCTCTGATACAAAATGAACGCTAAGGTCATAGTAGGTTCTTTATAAAATGTTTTAATCAGTTGTTATTAATGAGTCGTCGTTATTCTTTTCGTCACACATGATAAGGCTATTAAACTAAAACTTTATAACTTAAAAATTAAGTTTATCTAATTTTGTAATGCATAAAACTATTTTTCAACATTACGCAATTCTTCACTATATTTGACTGATTTAACATTTTTGTAATTTATTCAAATTTTTTAATATTTTTCGATTTTATCAATACATTTTTTTGAATAACCACATAACTTAAACCTTTTTTTAATTTTCATTTTTTATCGAAAAATTATCACTTTCATTGAACGTATAATTATTTTTTTTCAAATTTTTCAAAATGCCGTAGGGCACAAATTTAATGCAACCAAATTTAGTACAGACACAAGGAATAGTCAAAGCAAGCTCAGAGATAAAAAAAAAACAAGGTGAATTTGGGCATAAGGGCGTGGCACATCCCTTACCCTGTGTAGGGCATTTCAGTTTTGGAAAGGCCAAAGATGGCACCCTTACTAGTTTGATTTTCAATATTTTAAACATTTTTCAATATTTTTCGATTTATTCAAACTATTTTCAAGTTTGTTGGATTATTGGAAATGAAGCGGTACATATTCCGAATCACATTATCATATGTTTTAAAAACCAAATATTGTGCTTTTGAAGTCAAAACGAAGATATATTTAGATGCTTTATTGAAGTTACGCTTATTTTTCACATCAAAGTTTTACTTCTTTCAAATATTTTTGCCTAGAAAAATTCTTTTGGAATAAAATTTGCCTTGCAACTTTGATATATTTCACTAAACGGTTGCACATATCAAGCATTTTTGTTTTTCCCTCCCACAATTAAGTAGCAACTTGAGTCATCAGCTTCTCTCTAACTAACAGTTCAGCGTCTACAAGCTGTCATCCACATAGGCATTGTATCTTCATATCTATCTTTAGTAGCACGACTGACATGCGATGATTTATTTTTGCGGTCAAAACATGTGTTTGAAATGACAGGCAGGCAGACGTGCAACACCACAAAGTGTGAGCCAGTCAACCAACCATGCACGGAATTAAATGAAGTTGCGCCCAAATTGTCTACTGCTGATGATGATCATCTGATCAACTGTAAGAAGCGGCAGTCTGTCTAATGATTAGTTTTGGCATCGGATTTCCCTTGTTGCGAGTTGTAGGAGAAACAACAGAGACATGATCGATTTCCGCGATTCGTTGCGGTACAAATGAAAGGAGTTCAAGCGGAGGATCACAAGGATAAGTGTAAGTTGATCCATTTATAAGTATTTGGTGTTATGGTGGCGCATTTTCTAGCGCCGTTTTGAGTGTTACTTGCAAGGATATGCGCTGCAGTACATGTGAAACAGGATATGGGAGTTGACGATTTGTCAAAATAAGATTAACTACTTTTGAGGGGAACTTGCAGAAGGATGCTAAACATTTTCTCGGAAAATATAGATACTGAAAATTTGCTTTTTGAAAAATTATACATCTAAGTAATTAGAAGTTATTAACAATTTGAAATGCTTGAATATTTAGTTTAATTGAATTCTTTAACAAATCTTACAGGAAACACAAATTCCAAAAATGTTTCCAAGCTGTCTGGGAAATGCATTTTTTCATTATTTTGATTAGCTTTTGCCAAACTCATAGTGATATCATATGAAATCTAAAGGAATCATGTGTGATAATGATAAACCCTTATATTTCCCATTGAAAAATCGTCCATACGTTTACATTCTGACAGTTACACACACATTCACTCAACTGTATAAAATGCAAAATGTCAAATAAAAATGGCGACATTTGAGTTGCGTACAAAATTTGACTAAAGAAATGAAATAAAACAATGGCGTTGCCAATGACAGCCGTTTAACAATTGGCCATATGCAGGAACAAAAGCGATCGTCACTCTCGAACCTTTAAGTGAACGTTTTAATAAAACTAATCGCAGTAATGCGAAAATATCCTTTATGTCCTTACATGCACACATATGTATGCAATTGTATTTATTATAACGTCATTATGCTGGTTATGGCAGTTGGATTTTTCTTTTGTATTTTGCCACTATGGCTGACAGCATCGTTGACATTTAAATAACGTGAACAGCACAGCAGGGTTACCATTATCATTGATCAACTTGATTTTATATGGGGTGCACAAGTCACATATCTAACATACACACATATATTCAATTTAATGAAATTTTATGCATTTCGATTGGATTTTTGTTGCTTTTTTTCGCTGAAAATTAAGTTGTGAATATTTATTCGTGTAATTTTGTTAATTTCAACACATTTTCGCACAATTAATTTTCATTAGGAAATAACGTATTCTGTTTTTGAATGGGGGTGAAAACAACTACCCATATTTATACAATTAAGTGTTAGGAAAATGTACTTTCCTTTTAAAAGTACATACAATACACAAATGAGGTTATTATGTTTCTAAAATTTTGGAAAAATAAAATCAAAAGATCTCTCGCGGGCAGTGTACTAGTTTGATTTTCTATATGTTCAAAATTCTCAAAATTTCTCGATTTATTCAATATTTTTTGAAAGTTTGTTGGATTATTGGATATTTTTGAAAATGAAGCGGTACATATTCCGAATTACGTTATAATATGTTTCTAAAACCAAATATTGTGCTTTTGAAGTCAAAACGTAGATATATTTAGATACTTTATTGAAGTTACGGTTATTTTTCACATAAAAGTTTCACTTCCTTTCCATATTTTTGCCTAAAAAAATTCTTTTGGAATAAAATTTACCCTGCAACTTTGAAATTTTTGTTTCCCTCCCACAATTAAGCGAATATAAGAATATACTATGGCGCATTTCACAATCTTTTTGCTAGGTCTAGCAAACCTTGCAATTATAGTTAGTTGATATAAATCGTGAGCAGATTTTTTACATCAATTTTGCATCTGTGACAAAATTAACAAATTCTAATTCAAAACTGACAAAATATCTATGAAAATATTTGTTTTTTGACCAGTCAAATAAAATGTGAGTCTTGCACTAATTCCAAAGTTCATAAAACCTATACCAATCGATAGAGAGTTTTGTCTTGAACAATATATCAAAATTTTTCAGGGAAATTATGTAAGGTTGAGTTTTCCCCGTTAAGTACGTGGCAAAAAATTTAAATGTTTCCGATTTTAATAATATTTGATTATGTTATAACCATCTTTGTCCTTGTCCCAGGTAAACACATTTTTAAAATATAAACTCGGGTTAACAAGCTAGAGGGCTTTAAAAATAAGTCTAATCGGCAAAAATGCGTTACTTTTAATGAAATTTTTGAAACCCTCTAACTCTTAAACCAGACTCTATATTGTAAAAATATTTTATATCTAGATCGAGGACATGTATAGGTATAATGTAATCAAATATTACTAAAATTGGAATCATCAGAAATTTTTACTGGTACTTCACGGAGAAAACTCCAATTTACATAATTTTCCTGAAAAATTGGGAGGACCCATTTTGATATATTGTTCAGGACAAAATTCTCTATCGATTGGTATATGTTTTATGAAATTTGGAATAAATGCAAGACTCACATATATAGCCAATATCCAGTAGGGGAGATGTGTGTACCTTGGTCCAAGTGTACCTCGGTCCGAGTGCCGTTTGCCACTCAACAGTTGCACGTGTACGATAATGTTCTTCTATGGAGTTGTTCACTCATACCGGTGACTCATATTAGTAGACTTCAGACCGTCAAGCTGTATGCGTGTATAAAAAGCGACGGAAAAAGTGTTTTTTGTGTGTAAAAATTTGTTTTTGGAGTAAACTACGAAACGTTTTTTGAGAAACTTACTTGAAATATTTCAGTTTTACAACATCAGGAAGGAAGTTTAGTTATTGTTTTAAGCTTTTAGTGTGCTTTAGATGTATTTTCATTAATGTATGTTATGGGTGTTGACAGTTTTTAAAACATGCTGTCTGTGTGTACCTTGGACCTATGCTTATTGACCAGGAAGCCTTTTTCGACGAGCAACCAGGAAGCCATAATCGCCTCTCAATATAATAGTATTATTATTATTTACGTGATTAATGTATTTATTTGTAATCATTTTTGTTTAATTAATTGTTTTTTACTAAATGCACTTTTTTGTGTTATAATTTTTGATTATGGATTTTTTTTTTTTTTATAAAAAAAAAATGTTTCTTTTGATTACATATAAATGGTTCTTTCACAATTTATTATCTTAATACAATGTATTCTCTTTTATTTTTAATAGTCCAAGGTACACTTGCATGGTGTACCTTGGACCGTTTGAGATTGCAACGGAAAAAGTAATATTTCTACTCAATGGTAAGACATAGAAATATCATTGTCACGTCTTTTGATGCTGCAAGCATTGTAGAAATATAACTTAATCAAAAAACTAAAGAAACTTTTTTGGAAAATCCAGCATACTGAAAAAACTGAAAAGCGGACCAAGGTACACACATCTCCCCTATTTAACTGGTGTGTTTTCATATAAACTTGATTACAAACATGAAAAGTTCAATTCAATTTTGTTTGGAGAAAAGCTTACAGTTTTTTGAAGTGAAAGCTTCAAATTTTCCGGAACTTCCAGAGGGCAAACTTTTTACTGAAGAGCAATGAATTCAAAGACAAAAACTTAGAAAATTCACGCCTTTGAAAAATTTGGGCTTTATAACTACCAACAGTGTCTTACAAGCTTAGACCTTCAATCAAACAAAGTGGACCCAGGTTTATAGGAGTTTTGATCAAAACAAAGTATGTCTTCTGATCATACTTTTATATCTTATGGATTTTTTAGTTAGTTAGTCTTAGTTCGGGTTTTTCTTTAAATTTTTTTTTATATTTTTTGACAAATCAAAACAGAAATTCATCAGCTTTCAATTTAAAATGTCCAAATGAATGAAAAAACATATTCCATATAGGATTTAGGTATCTATTTTTTACAATGGTGTAAGTAATGCAAATCGGTTATTTTTTTCAAGAGCTGCAAATATTTCTTATGACAAATTGTTAACGCGATTTTTGAAGACCCTGTGCCCCTTATTCATTTCATTTCATTTCATTTATTTTTTCAGTCTATGGACAAAATCCTTACAGACTAGCAACAGATTATGACTTATACAAGTAAATAACCAAAGAATAACAAAGGATAAATTAAGTATAAAAAGATAATAAGATATTTTTCAACTTTTCTTTACTAAAACAAAAATCAACAGTTATATTAATACTTTGCTTATTGAATTCTAATAAAGCTCTATTAATAGGCTCATTGAGAGCATAATATGTTCTATGAACCTTGGTATAAAAGAAGGAAAAATTGCGCAATGCCCTCAACGGTAAATTAAAAAAAATTTTATCTAACAGTAAATCGCAGTCAATATTGCCATAAATAATATCGTAGATAAACATTAAAGATTGAATAATACGTCTACTTTCTAAAGATTTTAAATTCAGCAATAAAGCGTGAGCTAAATAAGATGGAAACGGCTCAGAAAAATTTAAAGGACGAAAGGAAAATTTCAAGAATACGACCAGAATGTACAGCGTAGAAAGGATTCCAAATAAATGATGCATATTCAAGCCTCGATCTTACAAAGGAGGTAAATAATACCCTCAAAGTATAAGGGTCAGAAAAATCTGAACAATTTCTCCTAATAAAAGCTTATATAGAATAAACTTTAGGAATTATGTAACTGACATGCTCGACAAACGCAAAACCAGAGTCAAACATAATATTTAAATCCAAAATTTAATCAACAGACACCAAATTTTTCCCACTAAGATAATATGAAGATGGAAATTTATTGGATGATTTTGAAAAAGAGATTTGAGAGCATTTATTTATATTAACGGACAGACGATTTCTTTGAAGCCAGCACACGACTTTATTCAGATCACATTGAAGTTGAAAAGCATCAAGAACATCCTTTTAAAGATTTTAAATCATGTGCATACAACAAATACCCAGAGTTCGAGATGCAATTACCTATGTCATTAATGTACAGAATAAATAGTAAAGGCCCAAGAATGCTACCTTGTGGGACTCCTGAGGTAGCAACAAAGGGTTCAAATGTTACTCCATTAATTCCGACATACATATTCCTATCAATTAGATATGATCTCACCCATTTCAAAAAATTTGAATGTAAGCCCAATTTAGCAACCAAAATAGTGAGCGAAACCTTATCAAAGGCTTTAGATATATCTGTATAAACAGAGTCAACTAGAAAAACAAGTTTCAAAAGCGTCAGTACAAAAATTTGAAAACACAGCAAGGTTAGAGATGGTCGACAGTCCACTCACAAAGCCATGCTGGCAAGGAGAAATAGAATTTTTCACTGCAAAGTAAAGTTTGTTTTTGACAATATTTTCAAAAATCTTTGCAACTGACGACAATTTTGATATTGGCCTGAAATTAGTAACATCATTATTTTTACCACCTTTGTGAATAGGGGTAACAGAAGCAGATTTCCATCTACGTATAAAAATACCAATGTAAGATTGCATTTCTTTAAAACCAGTGAGGAAATGCCATCAGAGTCTGGCATTGAAGCTGGTTTAAGACACAAAATGCCATTGAACACGTCATTATCACACAAAGTTAAAGAACCAAAATTCATAGTAGAAGGAATGCCACCAAGAACAGATTTGTCGAACAATTCAGAATCCACAGTAAAATTAGATTTAAAGAAATCGGCAAAGATATCGACAGTGTCTTTAATGCAATTAGAATTTCTGTCGCCCCAAAAAACTGATGTGGGAATGTCAGAAACATTTTTTTTGCTTTAATAAACTGCCAAAACGATTTCGGAATAACGAAAATATTTTGCTCCATTTGAAGAATGTATTGCTTATATAGGAATTTGTCCAGAAAATTAAATTCCATCGCATAGTATTCATGTAACTTTTATATACAAAGATAAAGATATTGGTGGCATTAAAGAGCTTATAGCATTTATTTCTTAAATTTTTCAGTTTTTTAAACCTCTAGTATACCAAGGTAACTTATGAATTTTTCTGGGCAAAATGGGAATAATGCTTTTACAAATAGCATGAAATATATCAATAAACAAATCAAAACAAGTTGATAAGTCTTTGTTGTCAAATAGCGCAATCCAATCCGTACAACCAAAAGCATTGTTTAGAGCTTCAAAGTAACATAACTTAAGGTTATATCTAAAATCAGCATTGCATACATCAGAGCTAACCACGAACTCAAAAAATTCAAGTTCCAAAATTAACGGTAAATGGTGCATGCTCGAGGGAGATATTGGAAACATGGCTTCATACAACTTAAATTTTATATTTTCTGAAATAAAAATTAAATCAAACAGCCTGCCTAATTTATTATGCAAACAATTGAACAACGCTTGTGCATTTTGTTGAAAATTTGAAAAACAACTCTCACAAATAAGAATGAAACTACGCCATGCTATACTGGATCAAAATCCTTTAAAGCAGTCTTAAAGTCGAAATTATTATTTTTTCGGGGTCGCTGATTACGAATCTGATTTTAGATTAAAACTAGTAAGGGTGTAACCTTTGGCCTGGGGAAACATTAAATAGATATAGAAAAGTATATACATTCTTGATCAGCGTCACCTCCTAAGTCGACATAGCCATGTCCGTCGTTCTGGTTGGCTGGCTGGGTGTGCGTGGAAATATATTTTCTGGGAAAACTGAGCAAGATAATTCAATGAAATTGAGTACACTGCCTTCGTCGTCAAAGTTAACTCATGGGATTGAAATTAAGCGAAATCAGTCAGGCACGCCTACCGCCCATACAGAAAATATATTCAAAATTCAACTTTAGGAATATTTTTCAGAATAATGCAACCGAAATACAAATAAATACTACAAATTGTAAGCGCAAGCTCCGAAAAAAAATGGGCAAATTCGGACAAGAGGGCTTGGTACCTCCCATATAAGCAAAAGCTTCTAAGTGCTGTACTGAAAATGTTTTTTGAGATAATGCAACCAGACTTCACTCATACACTGAGAACTATAAATGCGAGCTCTGAGCAAAAACTGGGTGAATTCTGACAAGAGGGCGTGGCACCTCCCATACAGTGTAGAGTATTTAATTTTTGGCCAGGCCAAAGGTAACAACGTTACTAGTTTTACTTTAGTACATATATATAAGTATTAGTTTGGAAGACCAAAGCTACTTAGTTTGGTAAATTTAAAGTTTTCCCAATTATAAATGCCTTACGGCAAAATAATAAGGCCGCTATAAGGGAATTCCATTAAGAGAAATTTTGTGGAATCCTATAATAAGCCCAAAAAGAACCTCATTACGGTTCCGTTTTGATTAGGCAAAACCAATGGGGTCCTCATTTAAGCTAACAAAAAATAGTTCGACCCATTTTATGAGACATGATATACGATTTCAGAATAGGTTTATAAATATTGACACAATTCCAAACAGTCACCGATAACTGTTAGCCCTTACTTAAACTGTGGGCTGAGCTAAAGTCTAGAAAGTCATAAGAGCGAGAGAGGTAATGTTTTTAAAAAAAAACTATTTTTACTGAACAAAAGATATGTTCTGAATGGCTCATATACAATAGAATTTTCCAATCAGTTTCGAATGTTTATATAATTAATTTTAATAAAGATCACGAGAGAATCAGTTAATGTAAAATATCATTTAACAAAAGCCGAACAAATTTAACTGATTCTCACAAAATTTAAAACTTCAAAAATCACTTAACACGAGATCAACTTCATTCAGACGGAATTCAATGAATTGAATTAAATTAAAATTCATTATAAATCAAATTAAAAACTAAAATTCATCGCCACTTTTGTAACCCCTAATGACACAAATGTCCTTACAACAAATGTGCACAAATGTCTATGACTGCGACTGCGCGCCATTGTCTGTGAAAAATGATGACGATGCCGATGATGATGATCAAAAATCTAAATAGGGGTGCGCTCGTAGATATAAGGGAGCAGGCAAAAGGTGCAAAATACCCTCAAATGGCAATAAATATTTTCACAATTAAGGAAAATTAAAAAACACCAACATCATCATAAGCAGCATCAGGATCATGACAAAAAAAAAAAAAACAACAACACACAGATATACCAATATATACCAATGCCACTTGAAAGCACTTCACATTTTCAATACAAAAACAAATAACAACAACAAACACAATTTAATAGACTAAATACAATGAAACGCACATATCCTTGAATACACTCGAAAAAAGGACAATAAATAAATGGATAATAAATTAACTTCATTTAATGGCAGAAAGATTTCAAATGAATTTCAATTCAACGATGCGTAAAAATGCGCTGCAGCGGTAGCAGCGGCATCAGCATCATCATTGGCGGCGGCAACGAAGGGAGCTCAGTTATAGAGGACACTACATACAACAAAGTGCAGCTATTAAGGATAAATTAATGAATCCTTTGCCGCGTGTGATTTTTAAACAAGAACATAACAAAAGTTGAAAGTGAAAATCGAAACTGCTTTGAACATGACTAACAAGGATAACAAGAGACAATAAGTAAAAGGGACATTTAAGGACAATTAAATGGAAATATGTACTATGTGCTTTGTCGTGTACATTTAGAAAACTATAAAATTTTAAAAATATCATTCAATAGCGAGATTTTATTGAAATCATGTTCGGAAGAAAAACGAAAAAAATTAATGAACCGCGCAGTAGCATTGATGAACGAGAACAGTTCAGAACAACCCAAGCAATTCCTTGAAGTGTGACATTTCACATATCTTTTTGGTGTCATATTTCATTTTTTTCTTTACGCTGTCTCAAGACATTCGCTAAATGGACAACAAAACTGAAAGCGGAAAATGCTCTCACATGAAAGTCCATGCCGACACAGAAGCTGCTACTCGATATCCAATGAGAACAACAAATGGTAGCGAAGCGACAAAGGCGACGGGTGTCAAAATTCTACAAGATTTTACGCTACAACTTTGGTTAGTCAAGGCGTTGGTTGTACATAAAATAAGTAACACCTACTTTTTGCTTCTTCAATATAATGAGCAAAACTCAAGTGAATAATACCTTAGTTTATAAAAGGACTTTACAAAATCGAAAGTAACGAAACAGTCTTTTGATAATAGAAGTCTAGATCAATATCAAAAAAATACGTAAAAACTCCAAAATATGTATATAAAAAGCGCATCAGAGAACACAACAAAGGTCTAATAGGCATATGTGAAAAATTTATAAAAATTTATATAATAAGGATGTTACCTTTGGCCTGGCCAAGTTTTAAATACCCTACACTGTAGTCTTTTGAAAATTTTGTTTGTTAGGGAGATGCCACGACCACTTCTCCGAATTCTCATAGCTTTTGCTTAGATCTTGCACTTACTAATCTCAGTGTTTAAGGAAAATTGGTTGCATTATCTCATAAAATGCTTTCAGTACAGCAATTTGGATCTTTTGCTTATATAGGAGGTGCCACGACCTCTTGACCGAGTTTGTCTACATAGATATTGCTCAGACCTTGCATTAACTGTTCTGTTTTCAGTATAACATTTTGAAAGGTGCCACGCCCTTTTGTCTGAGTTTGCCTTGTTTATGATCAGAGCTTGCAGTTTCTGTTCTTAGTTTCTGAGTGAAATTTTGTTGGATTATCTTGAAAAACGCTTTCAGTATAACATTATGAAACTTTTAAAACGAGAATAGCCATTTTAAATGCATTTCTCATGTTGAATCTGAAACCGATCACGGAACTGCACTATCATATCTGGACTTAGAAATGTCTTTATCTAAAAGTTCAAATGATCACGTTTTTCGCTATTTTTGAAACTATATAACAAGATTAGATAATTTTTAGCAGTAATATCTGATGTATGATTGAGTAATTGAAAGTCCAAGTTTTTTTTTCTAAAACCCAATTTGAATTTTATCTGTATGTACTTTTATTGTCTGGAAATCTTTACCTAAAAAGTTCAATATAAGGTTTTCGTCTATTTTTATACCTACACCCGGGGTATTCACTTTTTCCATCCGTTTGTAACGCAAAGAAGGAGGCGTGGCAGACATAGAAAAGTATATATATTCTTGATCAGCGTCACCTCCTGAGTCGATATAGCTATGTCCGTCTATCTGGCTGGCTGGGTGTGTGTGGATATACATTTTTTTGGAAAAACTGAGAAACATAATTCAATGAAATTTAGTGCACAGCCTCCGTCGTAAAAGTCAGCTCGGGGAATTGAAAATAAACGAAATCGGTCAACGGACACGCCTACCGCCCATACAAAAAATATATTCAAAATGCAATAATAACAGCATTATTCGCAATAACAGAAGCAAAATACACATAAATACTAAGGAAAGTAAATATAAGCTCTGGGCAAAAACTAGGCAAATTCGGACTAGAGGGCGTGGCACCTCCCATATAAGCAAATGTTTCAAAATTATATAATGAAAGTGTTTTTTGAGATAATCCAACCAAATTTCACTCAAACACGAAGAACGTTAATTGTAAACTCTGAGCTTAAAGTAGGCGATGTAGGATTAGAGGGCGTAGCACCTCCCATATAAGTGAAAGTTTCAAAATGCTATACTGAAAGATTTTTTAAAGAAAACCTTACCGAATTTTACTCAAACACTCAGAACAGTAAATGCAAGCTCTACGCAAAATTAAGGTAAGCTCGGAGGTGAGGGCGTGGCACTTCCCATATAAGCAATTTGTTCTTATACTCTTCTAATAATATACAGTGTAGGGTATTTAGATTTTGGCCAGGCCAAAGATACCACCCTTACTAGTTTTTTTTTTTTTTCGTTTTTCAGGTTATTGACTGTCTGACCGTCTGAGTGTAAGCGACAAAAGTATATTTTTTAAATTTTTAGTGATTTTAGTGACATCCAATTTTATCAAAATGCTATATTTCGGGGACCTAAAAGGAATCTTTTTTTACAAACAAAAAATGGTTTCATTTTGACTAAACTCAAAAGAAATTTTTGTGCACAAAAGTCTAGTTACTGTACGGAATTAAGATAAATTATGACTTTTGAACCATTTTGCATCCAATTCAGTTTAAAAAAAATGGGAAGCCGTCTTCAATTATCATATCGTTGAAGTATTTAAAAATCAGATATGATGCATAACATAAACTTCATCGACTAAACTACTACGGTATATGTAACAAATAATAAATACTTAAGTACATGGAATTTTTGATTCTTGCAAATAATGACTAAAGTTTATAAAATTAGTATAATTTTCATATAGACAATACCTATAAACTATTTTGTAGGTACATATGGTCATTGAAAAAAATTCATTTGAAAAAAAAGAAAAAAAGAATCTAATAAAAATCATGCTATTCATTAATGAAAAAAGGAACAAATTTCTTAAATGCTCCTAAATAGTACTTTTCCATCATAAAGCTAAAAGTGTCAATAAAATTAGAAATAAGGTCCTTAATGTCATTGCCATTCAAGTGATTTCATTTGTTATAAATTGACGATTACTAACACTTGGTTGCATTTTTGACATAATTAAGACAAACAAACAGACTACAAATGCAACAATAATGTCGGCAAAATGTCGTTTTTTCAAAGGGTCTTCATATATGAAACTCAAACAAAAAAGAATGGAAAACTGACAAAAAGCGCATAACTCCAAAAAGATACTGATGGCGAATGATAAAGAACTGACATTGTCATCATTGTGTATTAAATATTGCGGTATGTACTGATTTCGGGCATGCAGTTGTAGACAATTAATGACATTTGGATGAAACTGAAAAATGGAAGCAATGGAAATTGAAAATGAATGCGTTTTAAAGAAAGAGTTTTCAAATGGATATAAATATACCTCAGGTACATGCCAATTTTAATAATGGTGAAAAAATTACTTTGCTGTTTTCAATCAAAAGCAACTGCTTTTAAATACAATAAAAAAAACGCAGTATATTTTTTTTTGTTTTGTTTTTGTTTAATATGCTATCATTGAAGCATAAAATAAAACCTTGAACTCTCTTATAAATGTACCGAACTACGGCTTGTTAAATTAATCATTACTTCCCGAATCAATCACAGTCTAACATTTCGATTTAAGAATCGGAAATATGATTTTTCAATAAAATCAGCTTATCCGGATTCGACTAGTGCTCAATTTGAGCATGATATAGCTTGTATTATGATACTTTTTTATTATCTTGGTAACATACTATTTGTCCCTAATTCCGGTCTAAAATTTTGCGCTGAACCTAATTCCTTTAATTTTCCAATTTTCGTGATAGTCATGGAATTACGTTCAGTTATATAAAATTATGCACTTAATTCCGGAATGAAAATCATTGCTTTCTTTATAAAAAAAGGTCGTTTTACATTAAAGCATTAAGAAAATGATTTTAAAGTTAACTGACTTTTTGATCTTTGAATTCTAAAAAAGGCGGATTAGACACCCCGTTGAGTTGTGGACTTTTTTCTAAAGTTATTATAGTCTAACAAACAACTTTGCTAAGTTTCAATTCCGCTGCAATTTTTTTTTTTAAAAATATTTAAACTTGCTAAACTACATAACTTTTTCTCATGTAAGCCACCACCTAGACATTATCTATATATAAATAGGCAAACGAAATCGGTTAGGTCCCTGTTTCTATACCTAAATCTCAACCGATTTGCTTGATTTTTTTTTTGTTGGAAAGGTTGTGAGGAGGAGCAGTGCATAGGACTATATATTTTTTTAAAGTGGGCGGTGCCACGCCTCTAAATGAAAAAAACGCTCTCATAGCTAAACCGCTGCATCGATTTTAACGAAATTTGGTACGGAGGTAGAGTTAGCACTAAGGAACGATAATATGACCATTACTTTTTTCAGTGGGCAGTGCTACGCCCCTAAATGGAAAAACGCTCTCACAGCTAAACCGCAGCATCGGTTTCAACGAAATTTGGTACGGAGGTAGGATTGGCACTAAGGAACGATAACATGACCATTATATTTTCAGCGGACAGTGCCACGCCACGATATAGAGCTAACACCATATAGCACGATAGCATGATTGATTTTTATGAATTTTGGTATAGAAAGATATCAAAAACTTTTTGCTCTTTAGTAGGAGTTACACGGCTTTAAATGGAAATTACGATATTGCAACTTAGCTGCTGCACCGATGCAGATAACCTGAACCCTAAGGAAGAATATTTAAAGCTTTTTGTGTTTTATCGACCAAGGAAGGGTATAAAAACTTTTTCCTTTGTTTTGTGGTCAAATCGAAATGGTCGAATTTCGGCCACAAGGCGAACTCTAGTAGGGATAAATCTGGAAAGTTTTTCTTGGCTGTGAACCATAATGCAACATGACGTGCTTTATATCGTAATTTATAATTTTCTTAACTTTAAAAATCAACTTTGTTCCAATAGACTTGCTATTCTTCGTACGCTCCTCCTTCTCAAGATTATGGATTTTTTCCAAGATTTAGGCTCCGCTAAGTATATGGGCATTTTTCAGAAACTTTTAACCTATAGTTGTCGTCAAGTTTTGATGTCAAACGCATAACGTGCAACCACTGAATTGGCGTGAATTCCATATATTTCTACAAAAAAATTTAATGCACATACTACTTGTTAATGTTTGAACAATATGTGCGCGGGCCAATATTCACAAAAAATCATTACTATTACTGAATTAATACCATGCGCGTTACGCGTTTGACATCAAAATTTAACAACAACTACTTATATCTTAAAAGTTTCTGAGAAATGCCCATATATATATAAGCTGAAAGCGTTTATTTTGATGGTACTTTCCTCTTGTGAGTAGAACGTCTCAATGTGGATTCACTATGAACTTGTTCATGTACTTCTGGCAAGACTTGGATCTCAACTTCACTACTTTATTCGATAGATTTTGGATATTTGCTTGCTCTTGTTTTTCGGAAGAGTCCAATACATAGTTGTTCACTGGTTCAAACAGTTCTCTCCCATGGATGTTGACTAAAGCCCCACTTGAATTTTCGTTTTTTTTATCCAACCTCAAAAAGAATAAGAAAAAACCTCATTTTGAGCTTTCAGATTAGGACATTACAAAATTCTTACGAGAGTTCAAGTTGAGGGGGGACACATGTTTCTTTTGTTCTATTTTTTATTATTATTTGAAGGCTTTGGATTGTACTGCGACCTGAAAGATCTTTTGTACAGCCTCTTTCCCTATCAGAACAGTTCCAGACTGCCTATAAATCTTGCTGTCACTGCCATGGGAATAATTTTACCTATGTCATTTGGATCTAAAATCTCGTTACCTAGATACTTAACTCTGCGTCTCACCGCAGCGGGGCAAGTACACAGCACATACTCCGCTGTTTCCAAGTCCAAACCAAACACTTTTTTTTTTAGGTGATAATTGAGTTTACAGTGATATGTCATTATTTCACTGTAAGTTTCAATATCTTTTCTACTGATATTTAAAACAGCTTTTACTTTAACACATTTTGGGTGAATTAACCTCTTCGATTGTCGTATGCCTTCTTGGGCTATCCAGAGGTCGGAGTGGCTCTTATCTCCCCATTCCTGAATTAAGTTGTTTTTAAACCTGTTGTTCACTCCGCCTATGAAAGTATTCAGTGCCCCTTTTGGCGCTATGGCTCTAAGGGAATGAAGTCAACTCAGGTAAAATTTCTTTGTTTTCTAAAAATGTTGTTTGAATTAAGTTAAAAAAACTACATACCCAATTGAGACATTACCATCGATTCAGCTCGTTCGGATGTGTCATTAGTGTCACAGGGACCGTGATGCAAATTACCTTTTGGCATTATTTTTGCGTAACAATGAAACTCGAAAACTGATGATTCAATTGAAAAAGTTAAAAGCACGCTTTAAATCAAGGATAACTAAGATCTCAGACGTGATGGAGCAAATCAGAGGTCATATTCGGACTCAGCGATCAAAAATCTATAAAAATCACCTACTCTCATTTCATACTTTTTTAACTTTTCCAAAAATGCAGGACTGTGTAATTTATTTCGTGTAAGCCCTCTTCTTTTTATTCAAGAAAAATTCATCGATATCATTACTTTTTGGCAAATGACATGAAAGTTAGCTTATATTTTAAATGGCGCTTATAAAAACAATACCAATGCAAATGCGGATTAGAATTAGAATTTCTAGCAAATGCTTAGAAAGTAAAATGACAGTTTAGTGATAGTTTGATTGCAGTGCAACAAAGTTAAAATTGTTATCTATCCAGTATATCAAAACGTAAAGATCAAAAGAATTAAAGAATTGTGAGTCAAAATAATGATTAAAGTGAGATAAAAATTAATTAAACAGGGCAAACATGATTTTGCGGTGTGGGTTTTTGGAGTTGATTTTGAGTAAAAAATCTTTGATAAATCTGGACTAACTTGGAAAAATAAGGCAGCGAAAAAAATTCTCCTTTGTTCGCACTGTGTTGTTATACCCTACACCCAGGGTATATTCACTTTGGGCTTCCGTTTGTAACGCAGAGAAAGAGGCGTGGCAGATATAGAAAAGTATATATATTCTTGATCAGCGCCACCTCCTGAGTCGATATAGCCACGGCCGTCTGGCTGTCTGGCTGGCTGGGTGGCTGGCTGTGTGTTGAAATACGCTTTTTGGGAAAACTGATCAAGATAACTCAATGAAATTTGGTACACTGCCTCCGTTGTCAAAGATAGCCCGGGGGATTGAAAATGAGCAAAAACGGTCAACGGACACGCTTACCACCCATACAAAAAATATATTCAAAATGCAATTTTAGGAGTATTTTTCATGACAATGGGCGTGTGCCAAATCGATACTTTTACCTTAAGCAAATAATGGTGAAAAAAATTTCACTCTGGTGACTAAAATTTTTTATTTTTCCTGTGCTAAATGGATTACAATTTCTGACAGATTCAATTTTTGACATTTCAGCGAATCGAATTTTTTTTTACATTTGTTTTGTACAATTTTTACCAATTACAGAAAATAAATAAGTAAAAAAAATTCAAAAATTTTAAAAAAAAAATGGGACTTGATTAGGATATTCGAATTTAATTTTGAATATGCTCAAGGAGCTGGGTCAGCAAAAGACGCTGCTATGGAGTTTATTTGGAATGAAAAAGCCTGACATATGGTGACCCAAAAGAAAGTTTAAATATAGTGGAATAGTAAAAAATAAAAATAACCCATCCATCGAATGTTTTCATTATTTATGAAATTATATAATTTTGGAAGTTTATTTCTAAAAAATAATATCGTCCAAATGTAATTTCTAGCCGTCACTACACTAATTCATTCAACCACTAAAATTTCTTATGATGGCTACCATTTTGTGATGGATATTTTTAGTAAACTGTGCCAGAGTATTTGGTCTATTGGCGGAAACTTCAGATTTTAAAAAAGATCAGGAAAAAATCCGTTACATCAGGACTGCGTGGAGGCCAATATATGTCACTTGCCTTGAAAATCAATTTCTCAGGACAAATTTCTCAAATTCTTGGCAGAGACATGTGTTGCGTTGTTCCGTTCTGCTGAAACCATGTTCTTTGGATTCTAATATCTGCAGTTTTGCTTATGTATGTACATGTCTTGTATTGTATATTTTGTATTTTCCCTAAAAAAACAAAATTACCAAAAGTCAACAACAAGCAAAATCAATTATCGCCACACATTTCATTATACTTACGTGTGAAATAACTCTTTGTTATTTGGAGTGGCTCATACATATTTTTTTACAAATTTAAAATTTTATTTTGAATTATTTCATTGTCTATTGACATTTTTAAATTTCTATTTCGATTGTCACAATTTGCAGTAGCCCCTGGGGCTAATACAAATTTTGACACAACAATTTCACCTCATATGCTTCAAAAATCGTATTTGAAACGTCAGAATTTGTATAGGTGAGTGAAAAGTTTTCGATTGGCACAGGCCCAATGCAACCAAAATACACACAAATACTACATATTGATTGTAAGCGAAAGCTCTGAAAAAAAAACTGAGCGAATTCGGACAAGAGGGCGTGACACCTCCCATATAAGCAAAAGCTTCAAAACGCTATAGAAAGCGTTTTTTGAGATATTCGAACCAAATTTGACTCAGACACAAGAATTATAAATGAAAGCTTTCAACAAAAATTAGGTGAAATCGGAAAAGGGGGCGTGGCACCTCCCATATAAGCAAAAGTTTCAAAATGCTATACTGAAAGAGTTTTTTGAGATAATCGAACCAAATTTCACTAATACTAAAGACAATAAATGCACGCTCTAAGCTAAAACTAGACGAAATCGGACAAGAGGGCGTGGCACGTTCTATATAAGAAAAACCTTCAAAACACTATACTGAAAACGTTTTTTGAGATAATCCAACCAAATTGCTCTCAGACACTAAAAACTATAAATGCAAGCTCTGAAAAAAAAAACTGGGTGAACTCGGACAAGAGGGCGTGACACCTCCCATATAAGCAGAATTTTCAAAATACTGCAGTGTAAGGTATTTATTTTTTGGCCACACAACACAATTCTGAGGTTATTGCAGTTGCCATCGTTACCAAGGTTATATCAGAGATTATCTCCAATTTAGCGTAAAAAAGCGTACACCCTTTGCAACCAATTGCATTTTCATAGCATTCTGTGCCTTTTTCAACATCTTGCAATTACGTTGTCCTTTATGCTTTTTAAAGAAAAATAAATCATACGCTGAAAATTTCGCGATCAACGTATTAAATGATCGCGATCCCGCACTAATTCCATAAGTGTGATAATTCCCATGAATCATTCATGAATTATGTTCAACTCTTTTGCACTCAAATTATAAATCAATAAATCTACTCAGCAAAACTTCAGCTTCAATTATGATTTCACTCCTCCTGCCGCCGCCAGCGGCAGCAATAATTGCTGCTGTTGCCCCTGCCAGCCAGCCTGCTTGCCATTCGGAAGCTTTGCGCAACTCAACGACATTTGGTAATTTATTATGCAAAACATGCCATTGAGTAGTCTGGGGCGTTAATTTGTATTGCTCATCTGTTGTTGCATGGCATGGGCTGGCTGTGGCATTTTCAGAAGACCGGAGTTTGAATTCGTTTCGCTGTGAAATGCATTTTTTCTGACTGTAACGATATATTTGACACTTGTGCGATTTTAATCCCATTTCACGGTGATCCAAGCGCAACGATGATTATGCTGGTAGTTTTTTTGTTGTTGCTGTTGACGCTCGTAATTAAATGCGCATGCTCGCAATTTATGCGTTGCCATCTGGCTATGTTGGAGGCTACAGCAAAGAGGCCAAAAGCGTTAAAGTCATTTATTAGCGCATTCTTGACTTGAAGCATGATGCCGCCAATTAGGCGCTTTGAGCTTCTGCTAATAATGGAATTGGAATTGAGTATAGTGGGTATTGCAATTTAGGGAACTTTGCTTTATGGCTGTCATGGAAAAATAAAAAGTGTTTTGACGAGTGGCAACGATGGCGTTGTCCTATTTTTTCAAAATTCATGATATTACACGGCGATGAAAAAACGACGTTTTTGAGAAATCCCATTTTGAATAATTTTATGAAATTTCCATATTATACGATAAAACCTAAGAAAATTAACCCACATACAAAAACAAATAGTAAGGGTGATACCTTTGGCCTGGCCAAACATTAAATACCCTACACTACAGTATTTTGAAAATTTTTCTTGTACGAGAGGTGCCACGACCTATTGTCCGAATTCAAATAGCTTTGCCTCAGATCTTGCACTTACTGTTCTCTTTTGTTTATATAGGAGGTGCCACGCTCTATTGTCCGAGGTCGCCTTGATTTTGTTTTAGGCTTGCCTTTACTGTTTTACTGCCAGAGTGAAATGTGGCTGAATTATCTCAAAAATTGTTTTCAGTATAGCTTTTTGAAACTTTTGCTTACATGGGAGGTGCCGCACTCCACTTTTGTCTGATTTTTGCTCAGAGCTCACCGACTAAACACCCATTTACGAAATCGGGATTATGTTCTTGGGGAATAAGTCATGGCACCGTCATAAAAAAAGTTTTTTGGGATTTTCCAGGAAAGTTTGGGGTTTTCCGGAAAACTTTTTTCGTTTTGATGGGCACGAAACTAGCTCGAAATTCGTGTGTCAAATGATATGATCGCCAAATATTCTCATGTGTTCGTCTGGCCGAAAAAATAAAGAGAGCCCTTAATTTTTTTTTTTTGGAATTTTCCCGGGAAATTCAAGGTTTCCGGAAAACACTTCATTCAAGGTCAGCTCGAAACTAGCTCGAAATTTCTGCGTTAAAAGATTTCATCGCTTACTCTTCCCGCGGATTCGTCTGGCTGAAAAAAATAAAGTTAACCATAAAAAAAGTTTTTTGGGACTTTTCCAGGAAAGTTGGGAGCTTTCCGAAAAATGCCCTTAGCTGAAAACTAGCTGAAAACTAGCTCGAAACTCCTGCGTTATAAGATTTCATCACTAACTTTTCCCGCAGATTCGTCTGGCTGAAAAAATAAACAAAGCTATACAAAACAATTTTTCCGCTGGTCCTGAAAATGGAAAATTTCCCAGACAGCTCGAGATTACGGTTGAAAAGCTCGAAAATAGTTTAAAATTCCCAACCAAGAAACATCGAAATTCGTCACACCTGCATGGCTCACTTTATGGACCTGTCTGTTTGTGCGTGGAAACACATTTTTTGGGAAAACTGGGGAAGATAATTCAATGAAATTTGGTACTGTGCCTTTGTCGTCAAAGTTATCTCGTGGGATTGAAAATGAGCGAAATCGGTCAACGGACATACCTACCGCCCATACATAAAATATATTCAAGCTCTGAGCAAAAACTAAGTGAATTCGGACAAGAGGGCGTGGCACCTCCCATACAAGCAAAGGCTTCAAAGCGCTACACTAAAAACGTTTTTTGAGATAATCCAACAAATCTCATACACTGAAAACTCCAAATGCAAGCTTTGAGCTAAAACTGGGTGAATTTGGACCAGAGGGCGTGTCAACTACCATATAAGCAAAAGTTTCAAAATGCTGTACTAAAAACGGTTTTTGAGACAATACAACTTAATTTCACTCAAATACTAATTACTATAAATGCATGATCTGAGCAAAAACTAAACGAACTTGGGCAAGAGGGCGTGGCACCTCCCACACAAGCAAAAGTCTCAAAATGCTATACGAAAAGAGTTTTTTGAGATAATTCAACTAAATTACACTCGAACACTAAAAACTTTAAATGCAAGCTCAGAGCAAAAACTGGGTGAACTCGGAAAAGAGGACGTGGCACCTCCCATATAAGCAAAAGTTTTACAACACTGCAGTTTAGGGTATCTAATGTTTGGCCAAGTCAAATGTAACACCTTTACTAGTTACATCTTCTGTCCATCTGTTCTGTGCGAAAATCTTTTGGTTTTGTAAGCCTGTAAGATTTTAAACAAATTGTAAAAATAAATTGTTCAGCTTCAACTCAAAAAGGCTTAAACCTTCACGAGCAATGGATGTGAATCGTCATTTTAACTCAAAGTTCTTTGATTCAACTATTATTTTAAGAAGCTCGATTTTTTTTTAGTGCTTCATCGACTTTTTCAAATTTCTGACTTCTTAACTTATGTTAACTTATGTAAACTGAGAAAAACAATTTTTCATTGGAAGATGAATTAGACACCATTTGCCTAATTAAGAATTCGCAAAACAAAATAAGTTCAATGATTCTCAAAAATTAGATGCCATTATTAATTTGTTTACACAATTTATGATAATTGCCTGCACAAAACTCTTGAGCCTCGCACGCCAGAGAGGGCTCAAATTTGGCTTTTTAATAATGAGCCAACCAAATTGGACAGTTACAAATCATCATCTATTCAGCAAACGCAAATTAAATGAATTTTTGCTGTGAGCGACAAATAAATTAATTCGCCTGACAATGTGTGATAATCACAAAGGGAACTTAAAGTTTACCGCCGTCGCCGTCATTATCATGCCCCCCAGTCATGTGCTGCTACCACTAAATAGTGTATTGACCGCTCATTATGATGCTTTAAATTAAATGTGGGAGCGGCATAAAATCCGCACTCATCTGTGGCGATGATTAATGACCCTGACCCCCATAAGTCAACCGCCGAGTAATGGAACTTAAACGCGAATCGAAGTAAAATCAACGCGTAGCCTCAGGTGAATTATGCGGGTGTTGCATATTGCCGGTGTTGGTCTTGGCTTTGCATAAATATTTTCTGCTTAATCTCTGCTTACAATTGCAAAGTGTTGGCAATGCGGTGTAATTTGTATTGCTTGGTGACTGCGCGCACGCGTGCGCTCTGTTACCAATAACTCTGGTGAGTTGTCACAAAAAAGGCTCGTTTGGCGCAATTAGCCACAATGAATGCTTGTCAAATTAATAAAAACTTCATGAAAATAATAAATAAAGTGGGCTACAGTGTTGAACAAAATTACACACACAATGGGAACAAATAAATTATGCGATTTTCATATTGTTGGTGTTCGAGTTGTTGCTGTTATTTGACACTGTGAATGGGTTTAATTTATTGCAGTGGTAGAGCAGCACCAAGTTAGTCGCTTGTTGCTTATTCTGAATGTATTGAAGTTAATTGAATAGAACAAAAGTTAACTATAGGCCAGCTGAAAAAGTATTCCCAAAAGTGGAATAATTCAACTAAAAAGATTTCAACAAAATAAAAACTCTTTCCTAACAAACATCTAATGATAATTGAATTTTGAGATATGGGACATTCTTTTACAAATCGAACAGCAAATTAAACTTCACATTTTAGAATCGTCTGAAAATTTTTTTACTGCTTTAGTTTAGTAAATTAGTCGACACGTGTGTCGGCATTTTGGCTAAAAAATTTTTTTTTTTGCAATTAGAACCATTCAAAGTTTTGGAAAAATCGGATAAAATACAAAAACACCTTGTATTCAAAATGCATTATCTCCGGTTCTACTGAACGGATTAATATAATTTTTTTGACATATTTTTCCTTTTTACAAGAGCTTTTTATATAGCTATTTACATCCTTTCTATTTTGTTAATTAACTTGTGGTAATAACAATTTAATTGTTTAAACAATATTTTCATGTTCGCGCCCAACACGAAGAAAATTTTAAAAAATACTACCTTGTGCGCTGTCCTTTTATCTAAAAAACGCATATCTTAGAAAACTGGACACTTTAATAGATCCAAAGTTATTAAATATCTCACGGTGTTCAAACGACAGATTTAAATAAAATTTCAAATTACCAATTTCACTGTTCAACGGCAAAAAATTATCTGAGTTCAGACCATGAAATTATTATTCCTTGCTATTGACATAAAAGAACTGCATTTACAAAATTTTTCCATCACGTCTCAATTTTCAGATAAATTGACAAATCAAAAATCACGACTTACATCCGCGCGAAATTAAATTAAAAAATTTTTATCCGTCAGATTTTTTAAAAAAAAATGTCAAACGATTCAAAAAATAGCAACAATTTCAAATCTGAAAAAAATTTTGAAATCGGCCCGGCAGATTTTTTTGTATGCCCGTTTAATTGAGAAAATGTTCTGAAAAAACCATAAACCAACCATCTCTAATTACATAAATCTTGCTTAAATTAATGCAAAATTTAAAAAACTCTTCACAAGCTTGTGCGTCATTATTTTAACTTTATTTTGATACCAAAAATTTAAGGATTGGACCACGAATAACTCACTTATTTCCATTTGATTAAAAAATGAAAATACAGAAAGTCATACAAAAGCTATTGAATTTTTGTATCATAACTACTTGGAAATGAAAGTACTTGTATGACTTCCTGTATGTACATTTATTGTTCAAAAGGAAATAAGTTGGTTTTTCATGGTCCAATCCTTAAGTTTTTGACATCAAAATAAAGTTAAAATAATGACGCACAAACTTGTGTAGAGTTTTTTTTAATTTTGTATTGATTTAGGCAAGATTTATGTAATTAGAGATGGTTGGTTTATGGTTTTTTCAGAACATTTTCTCAATTAAACGGGCATACAAAAAAATCTGCCGGGCCGATTTCAAAATTTTTTTCAGATTTGAAATTGTTGCTATTTTCTGAATCGTTTGACATTTTTTTTTAAAAAATCTGACGGATAAAAATTTTTTAATTTAATTTCGCGCGGATGTAAGTCGTGATTTTTGATTTGTCAATTTATCTGAAAATTGAGACGTGATGGAAAAATTTTGTAAATGCAGTTCTTTTATGTCAATAGCAAGGAATAATAATTTCATGGTCTGAACTCAGATAATTTTTTGCCGTTGAACAGTGAAATTGGTAATTTGAAATTTTATTTAAATCTGTCGTTTGAACACCGTGAGATATTTAATAACTTTGGATCTATTAAAGTGTCCAGTTTTCTAAGATATGCGTTTTTTAGATAAAAGGACAGCGCACAAGGTAGTATTTTTTAAAATTTTCTTCGTGTTGGGCGCGAACATGAAAATATTGTTTAAACAATTAAATTGTTATTACCACAAGTTAATTAACAAAATAGAAAGGATGTAAATAGCTATATAAAAAGCTCTTGTAAAAAGGAAAAATATGTCAAAAAAATTATATTAATCCGTTCTGTAGAACCGGAGATAATGCATTTTGAATACAAGGTGTTTTTGTATTTTATCCGATTTTTCCAAAACTTTGAATGGTTCTAATTGCAAAAAAAAAATTTTTTAGCCAAAATGCCGATACACGTGTCGACTAAATTGATGAGAAAATACTATATAAAAAAATTTACCCGATTTAAAAATTCGAAAAAAAAATTTTCCCGAAATCCGTTCGATTTGTAAAAGAATGTCCCATATATTAAAAAATTGGCTCTTAAAAGTCGAGAACGATTAAAAAATCTTTTGAATCAAGAGCAAACAAACGTAAAATTGACTGAAGAAACATGAACATTTCTTGGACAATCCCTAAAAATTTTTCCCAACTTTTTGGCGATACATCTCTTAACGAAGTTGACGTGTTATAATTCACAGTACCTGAAGACCGATCCCTGCTCGGTCAAAAATCTAATCTTATTATTTTAGTCGATGTTTTTTTATTCATAGCTATTTTTTGTTATGAAACTTGTATCTTTGCACTTCTAACGGTCATGCCTTCAAAATGATAAATAAACCGATGAGAATAATAACACTAGTTTACAGCAAAAATGTGATCTGGTTGCCACTATAAAATTCTTATGTAAAATGACTCCCTGATTTCGAAAATAACTATATATTTTTTTTCTACGGAGGCGTTTTCGAGAAATCCCCCTTTTCCTGTTTTTGAAGGGGGGGAAAAATATGATCTCATATAATCACATATATCTCGTAAACCAATAAAGCCAGCTCATTATGTAAGACAACAAACGAAAGATAATAAAATTTTACATAAACGCCTTATACTTTACTTTTCGATCAGTTTTTTAGTTTCTGTGTTATTAATAAACATTTCGAAAAATTTTGATTTTTCTTTTGAAAAATCGAAAAAAAAAGTTTTTCAATTGGGATATTTTCTTGAAAAAAAAATTCGGTAAAAATAAAAAAACTTCATAGTGCAAAAGTCTAAAGAACCCCAGAAAAAACAAGATACTAATGAAGAAAATCGGTGGATAAATAACGGAGTTATAATCAATTAAGTGAAAATACCAAAAGTCAAATTTTACTCTATTTTTGTAATTTTCCTTGCATAAGGATACAATTTTGAAATTTTTTTTTTCCGATTCGACCGATTCATATTTTTTTTTGATTTGGTGGACCATCATAAGTAAAAAAAAATTGTTTTTATTTTTTTCGCTCGTGTAGTGTTGCCGTATTAGAAAAAAAACAATTATTTGAGGTGTCACTTAACTTAAACTGATCTGTAAAGAGAACTTTATATTTTACTCCTTATCTGAGGATATCATTAAAAAGTCAAATAAATTGCCTTTTTAACATTGGGTCATTTGTTGATATCAGATGAAAATTAGCCAATTTATAGTAAACCAAATTTCAAATTTAAAGCAAATTTCGATGATTTTCAGAATCTTTCTTTAACGCCGTTAACATTTTCTTGTTCGAAAAAATAGAAAAAGTCAAGTTTTATTACTTTTGTCATTTATATATTTTATTACAAAAATTTTGAGTTAACACGGACCAAGATCGGATGAAAAATGACAGCTCTATTCTAGATTTAGTGAATAAACATATGAAATTTTTGTTTTGCTAATTAAATAGACAGTAATTTAGTAGGTTCACTCACTAAATCTAGAATAGAGCTGTCATTTTTCATCCGATCTTGGTCCGTATTAACTCAAAATTTTTGTAATAAAATATATAAATGACAAAAGTAATAAAACTTGACTTTTTCTATTTTTTCGAACAAGAAAATGTTAACGGCGTTAAAGAAAGATTCTGAAAATCATCGAAATTTGCTTTAAATTTGAAATTTGGTTTACTATAGATTGGCTAATTTTCATCTGATATCAACAAATGACCCAATGTTAAAAAGGCAATTTATTTGCCTTTTTAATGATATCCTCAGATAAGGAGTGAAATATGAAGTTCTCTTTACAGATCAGTTTAAGTTAAGTGACACCTCAAATAATTGTTTTTTTTCTAATACGGCAACACTACACGAGCGAAAAAAATAAAAACAATTTTTTTTTACTTATGATGGTCCACCAAATCAAAAAAAAATATGAATCGGTCGAATCGGAAAAAAAAATTTTCAAAATTGTATCCTTATGCAAGGAAAATTACAAAAATAGAGTAAAATTTGACTTTTGGTATTTTCACTTAATTGATTATTACTCCGTTATTTATCGACCGATTTTCTTCATTAGTATCTTGTTTTTACTGAGGTTCTTTAGACTTTTGCACAATGAAGTTTTTTTATTTTTACCGAATTTTTTTTCAAGAAAATATCCCAATTGAAAAACTTTTTTTTTTCGATTTTTCAAAAGAAAAATCAAAATTTTTCGAAATGTTTATTAATAACACAGAAACTAAAAAACTGATCGAAAAGTAAAGTATGAGGCGTTTATGTAAAATTTTATTATCTTTTGTTTGTTGTCTTACATAATAAGCTGGCTTTATTGGTTTACGAGATATATGTGATTATATTAGATCATATTTTTCCCCCCTTCAAAAACAGGAAAAGGGGGATTTCTCGAAAACGCCTCCGTAGAAAAAAAAAATATAGTTATTTTCGGAATCAGGGAGTCATTTTACATTAGAATTTGATAATGGCACTCAGATCACAGAAAAAAATAATTAATTTGTAAACTAGTGTAATAAGAAAAACTCGAAAAGTATCGAATGGTATAGAAAAATATCAAAAACTAAAATTTTTTTTGGTGAAATAGAATTTCCTAAAATAAATAAATGGGATATGCCACGCACCCAAAATATTTCGTCTTTTGTATGGCGGCTGAAATATTTTATCTTCAAAGGATCATAACTCGGAAAATAAAAATCCCATTGGAAAAATCCTAGAAGATATTTGGACATGGAAGAGTGTAACTATTCGATGCTATTAATAAAAAAGAATTTTACCTTTTCTTGTAGCTACGCTGTAAGACTGAACACAGCGTTTACTTCAACTTCAAGCAAGGATATGTCAAAATCCTGCAGGTATAATGACAGTTCTGCTGATGAATACGGACTTAGCGTCAAAAAGTACATAAGACTGCATATAAGAATTAAACAGTTCATTCAAAATTTTTATTTTGATAAAAAAATGGGCGTGGCAATTATTAAACAAAGTCTTCTTTTTGTTATGCTTTAGATACTCCTGATCCAGATCCGTATACCAAATTTCATCAAAATATGTTGCGTCATTTGCGAGAAATAGCATTTAATGTGTTTTACTTGTATGGGAGGTTCCACGCGCACTTCCGATATTTTGCCTACTTTCAGGTCGTAGGTGTCTAAAAGCAAGTAGACTCCCTATAGTAAAATTCAGAAAGATTGCTTTAATAGTTTTCTTTTTATGGCGCATTATATTTTTGTGGGCGATGCCACGCCCTTCAATGAGTTTTTCCAATATAACGGCATATCATGTATTAATACTTGTTTGAAGACGTAACAGCTCCTAAATCAGTTTTAAATACGAAATTGCGAGCTTTCGCGAGTTCGTGGATAACTTTAAAAAGGTGCGTGGGCAAAAACGGCAGATGATCTCTGTACTAAACTCTTGATTTTTTTCTTTGGTCATCTTTTGTAGAGAATGACTAAGCAAATATTCCCTTCTTAAAAGGTTTTGGCTCAAAAATTAAATTCACGCCATGACCTCTTGTCTGATTTCACCCAGTTTTTGTTGAGAGCTTGAATTTATAGTCTTAGTATCTGAGTAAAATTTAGTTCTATATCTGCAAAGCTATATATTAAAGCAATGGGCACATAAGCATCTTGACAACAGCAATTTAGAAAAACTACATTTTTTAAATTAAACTCTTCACAAGTTTAATTTGTTTAAAGCACTTTAGACAAATTGCTACATTTTTTAAAAATTCTCTCAAAAAAAAAAAACTTACAGCATTTTTCCAAAATAACCTGAAAATTAATTTATTTTAACAAGTTGCAGTCAATAAAAACAGAAATTTGCAAACATAGCAACAACCATAAAATTCAAAATCAGCAACAATTGCTTGAGAACATAATCATTTCAGCAACTGACTGCGCTGCTCAACGCCGTCTACTTTCAGCAACAACAACAACAACTCGAAGCGAACAACACTAAAAATCATGTACCAATTAATATCCACACTCAGCAAACTAATAACAACAATCTTTCATCAAAATTGACCAATTTAGATTGTTGAGTGCAGCAATGAATGCGAATACGATCAACGCTTTTAGTGTTGTTGCCACAAATCGTTGCCGATCGTCGGCACCATGTACCATGTTAAACCATCACCACCACCACCACCACCATCAACAATTGTGTTTTGAACTCTCGCCGAAGAACTGCCGCCACTCAAAGGCGTACATCTCCTTAATTTACAAGAACACAAAAATGAATTGTTCAATTATGGACAACCAGCAACAAGATCGCACTTTTCCAAGCAAAACCGCGCGCTATACGGTTGGATCTCTAGCGGCAACAGCAGCGCATGAGTAGGATCTGGAGTGGATGATGTGGATGATTATTATTAAATTTGATTAGTTTGGCGCGTACTGGGCAAAGTTTGACACTGCAAGAGGTGGTTTGCATCAAAACTGAACCGATCGATGATCGTGCAACGATCACAGCAATTTGTCTAAACAATTGCAGCTTCAGTTAACCAGATTTTTGCCCTTTAAGAGTGTATGATTGTCCTTAGGTACTACTTAAATGAACGGCGAGAAAATTGAGCGATTTTCATGTTGGTTTTTTTCTTTTGTGTTTTTCGCTCTTTCTACTAACAAGATCACTTAATTTGTTCCTCTCCACTTTAAGGATCGTGTTAAATTTTGCTCTTAGTTTAACTATCTGACTGTGTAAAAATAGAGTTAGTATCCAAAACGTTTTACGACTCACCTAGAAGAGTATTAATCTGTAACGGCGGTGGCGGCGATGTCGGCATTCTTTTTAGTGATCATGCGCATGCGCTAATGCAAACTTGATCACTGTCTTTCAATGCTTGGCTCGTAAATATTGAAGTGTTTTTGAAATTGCCGTTCATTATGTTCAGAAAATAAGCGTGCGTACGGTAAGTTGCCGATATTACAATGAATGTAACCCCTGTCCCCGTTCCACTGATCGGTGTACTGTTTTGTGATCATCTTGCAGCGTTCAATTTAATCAGTTGATTGTATACTGAACGCGTTGCGATCGTTCAACGATTTACGCTCGTTAGCACAATGGAATTTGTTTGAATATCCAAGTTATTTCTTTTTTTTCTCATTTTCATCGGATCTTTTGTTTGTGGTACGAAATAAGAAAGTCGAGTCAATTGCATTGTTTTGAGTGGAGGTTAAGCACTTAGTTGATCTTCCTTCATTTGCAGCAATTGATTGGTTTCGTTATTTTCTCCTACATTTTTGCTTCTTCTTCTTCAATATTTCCGCTGCCGATCGTTGTCTTTGGAGAAAAAAAAAGTGTTGAAAAATTTGTTTTAACTTAATTTTGAAAATTGCTCGATCGTGCAGTTGATGATGCGAGAGTATGAAATATTTCCAACTTTATTTGATGTATGATCATTAATGGTTGATTGCTTAATATTTAGTTTAGTGATAGATCAATTTGGAAATTGATCATTAAGTATTTTACTGAAATTGTTGTATAAACAAGTTTTATTAATGAACTTATAAAGATGAACAGTGTTGGTACTCGAATAGTAAGAGATTCGTTAAATTTGAATTGTTTAACACTTTGCCGTTCGACTTTTTGCTATCAATACATGTTTAAGTAATGCATTTGATGTTAAAAGTTTTCGTCACCCTAACAAAACTACATGGACTTTTTTCTAATGTACTATTTTTGGATTATGCATACTCAACGAAAAACTTTTAAAAAAAAAAAATCCTTTTAAAATAAAAGTCGAAAAAAAATCTTAGAATACAAATTTTTTCCAAAAACTTTTTAAAGTAAAAATCAATGAAAATATAAAAATTAAAATGATGTTTCACAAATTAAAATGATTTTAATTTTGCTTTTTAAGACTGCTATTTTTGAATATTCCATTAATACGAACTTGTACAGTCAAATTTGCAATGAACAACAACCGACGCTACAAATATTAACTTGGAAATTGGTGACATATGTTTCGGCTATTACCACATACACGTATATATATTTGCATATACTTATATATATCACGGGGGTTCAAAACATTTTTTAACCCTCAAGTTGCATCACTCGGAAAGTTTTTATATTTTCGTGTTTAGGGTATTTTCCTTATCATATAAAAAAAAATTAAGAAAATCCATCGGGCGCTTTTTTTTTAAATCGAATTTTCCGTTTTTGGCAAAGTTGAGTTAAGTCAAAAATAACATGCGAAAACTAAAATCAATAAAAAGGAACACGAATAGTCATTTCTAACTAACTTTTGGATGCTGAATTCAAATCCGTTAACAAAATTGTTCTATCGCTATAAAATTTTGAGATATCCTAACCCAAAAACTACCAAAATATAAAATTTTTCGTGATTTTTTCCTACTTTTGAGGACAGTGTAATACTTTGTCATAAAACCTGTTATGTTAGTCAAAAGCACATATCTTTGCGTACAAAACTCTTTTTAAATTATGTCAATATCTTTTTTTTTTTTGGAGTTATCCTAACCTAAAAATTTAAAAAGAAGCAAAAACAAGATTTTCGACTACGTTGAAGGCTACATAGAGAACGCACGCAATTTTTTTGGTCTTTTATACTAACTGAATTACTTACTACAATCCCTCGTCTTCAAAATCAGCCATTGAGTGGTCACCTACGAGTTTTCCCGTCTTCGTCACAACAATTTTAAGCAAACCAACTTTTTAGCTTCAGTGTATTACTTGTTTTGGCATAACGTTTTTGTGTTTCTTGATGTCATATTAAAGAGCTCATAACTTTGTATAAAAAAATCGTAGATGACTAGTTGATGGCTCATTTTGAAGACAATAAATGATTATAAGTGGTGCAGTTTGTATAAAAGACCAAAAAAATTTCGTGCGTTCTCTATGTAGCCTCCAACGTAGTCAAAATCTTGTTTTTGTTTCTTTTTAAATTTTTAGGTTAGGATAACTCCAAGCAAAAAAAAGATATTGATATAATTTAAAAAGAGTTTTGTACGCAAAGATATGTGCTTTTGACTAACATAACAGGTTTTATGACAAAGTATTACACTGTCGTGTTACATAACCTCAAAAGTAGGAAAAAATCACGAAAAATCTTATATTTTGGTAGTTTTTAGGTTAGGATATCTCAAAATTTTGTAGCGATAGAACGATTTTGTTAACGAATTTGAATTCAGCATTCAAAAGTTAGTTAGAAATAACTATTCGTGTTCCTTTTTATTGATTTTAGTTTCGCGTGTTATTTTTGACTTAACTCAACTTTGCAAAAACGAAAAATTCGATTTAAAAAAAAGCGCCCGACGTATTTTCTTAATTTTTTTTTTTATATGATAAGGAAAGTACCCTGAACACGAAAATATAAAAACATTCCGAGTGATGCAACTTGAGGGTTAAAAATGTTTTGAACCCCCGTGATATGTACATAGCCTCATCAGACCTATTTTAGTTAATCTTTGCTTCTTACTAGAATCGAACCGCAGCCTTCTGCATTCTAATGAAAGAGTGCAGCAGACCTCTACCACTTAGGCCACGCTACGGAACGATCTACCTCGTCAAAGATCCTCACATAAATAATACTGTTGTTGTTATTTATGTAAGTACACTTGTTGCTATCAGCTGTGTTCATTGGAAATATTTTCTTAATTGTTATTATGTTGAATGCACTCTCAAATTTGGTTTTGAGACATGCTATCTTCCACAATTCACAATTAATATCCCACTGTTGTGGATTATTTGTCCGCTGCTAGTGAGATTCTTGCTCTCGCAAGGTTATAATTGTAAATGTTAGAATTCTAGTACATTTAACTACATTTGTGGGTGATTTAACAACGTGCGTTGCTAAATAAAATACAAAAGAAAAAAAATAATTTTTGGAATAAATTTTTTATTTTTTCCTGTCAACGGCAATGAAAACTGGCATTATTTTCTTTTTTTATTTTCAATTTTATGCTTTAAATAAAATTTTTCTGTTTTGATATTGAGGAGATTTGAACTCGGAACCTGTCGTGTGATAGATGCGGACGTTAGCAACTCAGCTACGGGCATCATTATTGGGAAGTTGACTGAAAGTCTATTTGTTTTGAAATGAGCTGATTTGGTTTTAACTACGTTCCGTTGCTGATTTGAGTTTACGTTTTGTTGCTGATTTGGATTTAACAACGTTTGGCAACCAGCTTTTGTATTTGGGTGAAATTTAGTAGGATTATCTCAAAAAACTTTTTCAGTACGGCATTTTGAAACTTTTGCTTATATGGGAGGTACCACGCCCTCTTGTCTGATTTAACCCTGTTTCGATCGGAGCTTATGTTTACTGTACTTTGTATCTTAGTGAAATTTAGTTGGATTATCTCAAAAAAACTATTTCAGTATAGCACTTTGCAATTTTTACTTGTATGGGAGGTGCCACGCCCTTTTGTCCGAATTCGCCTAGTTTGCCCAGAGTTTGCGCTAACTATTTCTAGTGCTTATATGTATTTTGGTTCTATTGCCGTTCAAAATACTCATAAAGTTTCATTTTGAATATATTTTTTGTATGGGCGGTAGGCGTATCCGTTGACCAATTTCGCACATTTTCAATCTCTCGAGCTAACTTTGACGACGGAGGTAGAGTGCCAAATTTCTTTGAATTATCATGCTCAGTTTATTTCCACAAATAGACAGCCAGCCAACCAGACGGACGGACGGACATGGCTACATCGACTCACGAGGTGACGTTTATCAAGAATATATATACTTTTCTATGTCTGCCACGCCTCTTTCTCTACGTTACAAACGGAAAGACAAAGTGAATATACCCTGGGTGTAGGGTACAAAAATTATTTTAAACTAGGTTAGGTTAGGCTAGGATGGCGGTAATTGCGTGAGCAAAAACCTCATATAGACCAATTAGGTCTATAGCGTTACCGCAAACTCCATTCTATTAGGAGAATAATAATGTTCTGGCTTCATGATTTTCATCTGTATCGAAGGCTCCAAATTTCTAGTTGCTTAGTCTTTTGCGTACAGTAAAACTTAAGTGGTACTTCTACAATCAAGGGAGCATTGAGTAGCTACATACCTTATTTAGCAAGCTCGCCAGCCCATTCATTACCCACAATGTTGCAGTGTCCAGGTACCCACAGTAATCGTAATGAGTTCCTAATGCTCAGGTTTTGCAAAGACTCGTAACAGTTTGATACCATTTTAGAATTAATAGTGTTGCTTTTAAGTGCTTTAAGAGCTGCTTGACTATCAACGTTAATGTTTATTTTATTATAAGAAATATTTCCTACTAAAAAATCTTCGACTTTTTGAATCGCAACTACATCTGCCTGGAAGATGCTATAGTCAGTAGGTAGATTATAGGATTCGCAAGTATTGGACTTCGGTACAAAAAATCCAGCGCCAACCCCCTCATCTTGCTTGAAACCATCTGTGTATATATTTATTTCATTTGGTGGGTCTATGTGATGTGATGTCCAGTAGTCCCTGGATGGAAATTTAACTGAAAACTTCCTGTCGAACCGTGTTGTTGGTGGTAAATAATCTGTTGCGATATTTTTAATGTCATCTACATTGCTATGTTCAAAAATTTGATGTTTGAAATGGTTCGCTTTTTTCAGTCTAAGAGCATTTCTATACAACACATTTTTGGCAAAAAGATCTATTGTTAGTAAGTTTAGAATTATGTTGAGTGAATCAGCTGATGCCATTTTAAGCGCTCCTGTAATTCCAATGCAAAGCAACCATTGTACTTTTTCTATCTCTAGACGTAATACTTGACGGTAGTCCCGGGAGGAGCAAGCCGTCCTGACGAAAGGAGTTTTTCAGCGGGTTTGAGCCTCTCATGCAGACTTTGGACACTTTTGCTCCTCGTTAAAAAAAAAACTATCAAGGGTTTTTTTACCTTTGGCCTGGCCAAAAACTGAAATACCCTACACTACAGTATTTTGAAAATTTTGTCACGCCTTCTTGTCTGAATTCACCTAGATTTTGATCAGATCTTGCACTAACTATTTCAAGTATCTGTACGAAATTAGCTTTCGTTATCTAAAAAGATTTTCTATATCTGCCACGCCTCCTTCTCTGCGGAAGGACAATGTGAATAATAGTGTAGGGTATAAAAAAAAAAAATTGTATTGAAAAACTATGCAAAAGAACTATCCCACACTATTTAAAAAAAAAAAAAAAAAAATGTTTGTTTATCTATACATAGAAATTTCTTTAAATTTGCATGATCTCACGCTTCAACCCGGGCACATCAAAAACATATCATAACAATGATTATTTCAATTAATCAAAAATAAATTATTTAAATCCAGAGCTCAAAGCGTTTTCTACAAATTCTTTTTCCTCTAAATTTTCTCTTATAATTTCTCATTATTATAACCGCACATTTATAAGCAAATGATCAGCATATACTTGTGCATGGTCAAGGTAATTATTGAAACCAATCATACCTACATATCTACATCTATCAATAAACAGCATAATCATGATCGCCATCATCACCATCATCAACGCTCATATTGACACCAATGATGTTGTCCAGTGTACAACAATGTTGCCATTAATCATCATCACTCAGTGGAATTCCTAATTAAATAATAAATAATTTCCATTCAAACGTAAAGACTCTGCTGCTCCTCTACTTTGCATGAACGCTAATCATCATAGATACATAGCACGTTGGTGATCACCATCGATGATCACTGATCACAAACTGATGGTTGTGATGATGAGTAGGCGCGGCACAATATCAAAGTAAAAGAATGTTGATCTCGTCGGTATGGTGCGTTTTTATTCTGAGTGGAGTACCACTCATCGGATTTATTTGCCTAAGTTGCTCCCACACAACAAACAAATAAAGAAAAAAAAAAATCGACGAACTGATTGACAGACAACTAGAAAATCAATGGAATGGTTGGTTACTTTTGATGAATATCAACAAGTTATTGTTGTTGCTGCTGTTGCTCATTTCATTGTGAGGTCAACAAAGTTGTAGAGGTATGACAAATGTTGTGAAAAGTGTTAATTCATGATTGAGTGCAAACGTTGTTTAGAAACGTAGGATTTTTTTGATACTCTTTCTGGTTTGCTTATAAATATTATGGGTTACCAACTAGGCAAATATTTTAAGTCTACATTTGTACTCCTGATAGCCACATTAGACTTTGGCAACAATCATGTTAATTTGTAGATTTCAACTACAGTCTCAGTGCATAATATTATTTTAAAAATTTTTTCTATATCTTTTTCTGGTAAAGCAAACTTATTTTTAACTTTGTCATAAAATCTTTATTTTTAAGCGGCCATCTATCAATTGTAAGATTTTTGTTAGCCTCCCATGAGACTATAAAATCTTGACAGAAAACATATGCTAAATAATATCGAAGCCGAGATATTGACTTCAAAAACCATGCGACGTATGAGTAACATTTTATTATTTGGTATATACATATATCAAATCCTGTTAAATTTTTTAATCGACTACTTTTTTATCAAAAGGCCTGCATATTTGTTTGCTATAAAGTAAAATATAAAAAAACAACTTTGTTTAACATCACTAACCATTCGATTGATCGTTCATCATTTTGTTTGTATGTGTGTTACTTGAATAGCGATAATTTTTCATCATTATGATTTAAAGTTCGCGCTGTTTAGTCTGAAGCCAATTTGACTAGCAATTCAATCAATTTAAAATCTTTTGATAAAATTCAATCACAGCCTATCTGTCTGTTTGTCTGTCTATCTTGAGTGATCATTGACCGGCTACAATAAATCAATCATTAATTATTGCTTCTCGTTTACTAAAAAGTGGAGGAGGAATCTTTTTTTACAATTGATGTTGATTTTCTATGCAATGAGACAGCATAATAATAGTTTGTGGAAGAACTCATAAATTCAGATAAAATGGGTGTATTGTGAATGCGAAGGAGTTACCTTATAACCGCGCAGACACTTTGGAGCCTTATTGTACACTTTTTTTTTTCGTCAAGTCATGTTCGGTAGGTTTTTATTTATTCATCGAATTAACTGCAATTATTTAACGCTTCACACTTTATTGATTTATGTATGTTCTCTTTGATGGAGTTAAAGTATTTTGTCATCATCTTTGGTCTCAGGTTATTGATTCAGAATTTTCAGTTAGAACAAACAATCAATTATACAAGCTTCTACAAAATAGTCATTAATAATAAAATTTAAATAGACAAAAAAAAAAAAAATCTGGGCTTTATTTCGTTATATGTAAGGGCGTTATAACGTTTTTATTATGGGTATTATTTTATTTATTAAAAAAAAAAACGAAAAATTACCCAAAAAATTAAAAAAAAAAGAAATAACGCCTAAATATTGAAATAAACAATATGAAATTACGTCCAAAAACAAAAACAAAATAACGCCTTAGTTATTTACAATGTAAATTTTACATATATATTTGGGTAATAATCATTTTGGAAAAAACGCCCAAAATGTATTTATATAAAAAAACCAATGAAAACGAAATAAGGCCAAAATTTTTAAAAAAATATATACCAAATTTTGGACGTTATTTCCAAAATTATTATCGCCTAAATTTATATGAAAATAATTATTATTTATTTTATTATTTTGTTTATGTTTTTAGGCGTTATTTCTTAGTTTTGGGCATTTTGGGCAATACATATTTCATTTTAGTATTTGGGCGTTATTCAATTTTTTTTTTTTTGGTGTGATTTACTACCTTTGAGGAAAACCTTTTTTTGTTTGGGGGATTTAGTTTTTCATTCATTTATTTCATGGTATTCGTTTTCTTCCCAAGGCCATGTGGTTTCAATTATTTGCTTTGAATGCCTTTTCCAAATGAGTAATAACTCTTAAATCGACTTAGATAGTGCTTTTAAATTTTTGCAGTCTTTCAGCTATAGGACTATATAACCGATATCTGAACTATACGAAAAATTTTCATGTATTTTTTATAAAGACTAGGTACTTACATGGAATATCACCAAAAATGATTGTCTGAAGAAAAGTTTTGGGTAAAAAAAGACAACTGAATAAGAGTGAGTTCTTTGATGATAGCTCCAAATATAATATCTTTTTATCTTCTTAAAGAACTCAAAAAATTGCCAACTTTACGACTGAAATATTAGTTTTCTAAATAAGCAAAGTTTTTAAGTATTGTAATATATCAGTCTTGTTATGTTTTCAAAAATGACACCTTGCCAAACATATTGCTCTGAAGATTGTACTTTCTGCGATATAAAAAACTCTTCTAACATTCACAAGGGTTTGATACTTAGGCTCATTAATACCCTTTAAAGTTACGCCGATTCACATATTCCGTCGAGCGGCCGCATTTTCTGCTACCGTGGAAGTTCCACTACAATGTTTGCTTATTTTTGCATACTAAACTATGCATTTTCATGATCACCATCTTTTGCTGGACTCTTTTCAACATCTGGTTTTTCCTATAATTTTGAAAATGTAGATTCCAGAGTCACAGGTTTTGTAGGATTATTGAAACCAAATTTCGTTGGTCGTCTTATTTTGCTGTTCAAGGAGTAAAATTTGGATTCATATTTTGAGACACTTTGCGTTACATACCGTTAAATTTCGCAAACTATTGTATAAAAGCTATTTCAATGAAGTTTGATGGGTAGGTACTGAACATGAATAAAATACACTACATATTTGTAAAGTGAGTGTAATCACTTAAGTTTCACGTCCACTTCTAAAAGGTGGAACAACTTTCACATACTATTTTGATGAAATTTTGTAAGAGCCGAGCCATACTACCATCTAGTAATCTATAGAAGCTATTTTGATGAATCTTAATATGTTTGTACTGAACATGAATACGTGAAGTGTCACAACCACCTCTATAGGACCGACGGAGATATTTGTCTCACTTTGGTCTAGTTATTTTGTAAGCAGATCAAAATGGACTATACCTAAAATAAATTCACTTTAATTATCAACTGTAACAAAAATGGTCCAAATGTAGTGCAGAATCGGTCATTTGTATCAAAATTGGTCCGAATGTAATGCACAATCCGGCGTTAGTACCAAAGGTAGTCCAATTGTTTATCCATATTGTCAGTGAAATTATAACGCTACTGATTGCGTACTGTTTGGCATTTCGTCGATTTCTGAACAGTCTTAGGAGCGCAAAATAAAACATTTGCCCAACATATCCGATGTATAAAATAATAAAAAAATTAATAAAAACTAGTTAGGGTGTTACCTTTGGCCTGACAAAACATTAAATACCCTACACTGCAGTATTTTGAAAATTTTGCTTGTATGGAAGGTGCCACGCCCTCTTGTATAAGTTCACGCAGTTTTTGCTTAGAGCTTGCATTTATAGTTCTTAGTATCTGTGTGCAATTTTGTTGGAAACTTTGCTTATTACGGAGGTAACACGCCTTCTTGTCCGAGTTAATCCAGTTTTTCCTCAGAGCTTCAGTTAAATTTTTGCCATAGATCGCTTCACACCGAATCGACGCTATAACACCCGAGATGCTCGGAAAGGTAATGGCAAACGCAGAAAAAAGGAGTCATTTTGTAATTGTAATAAAGGTGGCCACTTAATTGATATTGTTTTCAAAAACTAGTCCAAAAAAATTGTAAAGAACCAAACTGAATAAAAATACATCACTTATAGAAATCGGTTGTTTTTTTTCAAAGTTTTTCAATGTTTACATGCCGACATAAAAGATGGAGCACCCTGTAGTTCTTAGTGTTTGAGTGAAATTTAGTTGGATTATCTCAAACAACTCTTTCAGTATAGTATTTTTACACGTTTGCTTATATGGGAGGTTCCACGCCGTCTTGTCTGAATTCGCCTAGTTTTTGCTCAGAGCTTGCGCTGACCATTTCTGGTATTTATGTGTATTGTGGTTGAATTTTCGTGAAAAATGCTCTTAAAGTTTCATTTTAAATATACTTCTTGTGAGGGCGGTAGGCGTGTCTGTTGACCGATTTCGCTCATTTTCTGTACCAGATTTTATCGAATTATCTTGCGTAGTTTCGTGTAAAAAATATTTCCACAGACGGACAGCCCGCCAGACAGACGGACATGGCTGACGCTGATCCAGAACATACATACTTTTTTATACCTGCCACGCCTCCTTCTTTGCGTTACAAATGGAAGGACAAAGTGAATATACCTTGGGTGCAGAAATATTTAACAAACTCTGAAGCAGTGGTGGATCCAATGGAGGACAATGGGGCCGATGGGCCCCCCTTCTCAAGCCAAGTGATTAAATTTTTTTAAAAATTATATGTAAAGATTTTAAAAACATTCTGTTATTATCTTGAAATGTAGTCAATCAGCTCCCCCTCTTGACAATGCTGGATCCGCCACTGCTCTGAAGTACATTCATCTATGAAACCTTTTGACGTTTTTTGTGTAAAATTTGTATAAATTAAATTTTTTGAATTTTGTTATTAAAAAAAAAAAAATAAAAAATTGTCCTTTTTGTGGTCCGAATATAATGCATAAGGAGACAATTGGTTACGTTCAATGACAAACGATACAAAACGTAAATAGAATTTTATATGTGATGGAATCAGAATTTGGACTAGTCGGTCGCCCCCAAGGTGTACTTTAGAAACTAATTTTAAATAGTCCGTGGTCCTGCAGGGCTTTTTTCAAAAAGAAGTTTCCTTCCTATTTTTTTAAAATTGATGTATCATTAGAAAAAGTAGCTGTGAAAAAAGTTAAACATTTTTTAACTTTTTTAAATTATGAGTTTTTACATCTGGGTTGCATATCCTATGCTGTTTGCATTATTACATTGATTTTACTTAGTTATTAAAAAAATTTTATAGCTACAATAAATCCTTTTAAGCAATTTCAAAGATATAACTAAACCCTGTGACATTTCAAATTCCAGCAAAATTTAGTAACTTGAAAAATAACGAATAAAGTACGATACCTACCACAGCTATTGTTGTTGACTACAACTCCAACTGAAGCAGCAACATACTGCGCGCCACTTAAATGCAATCAAACAAACACATTACAATAACAATTACACTTGACGAACTAACAATTCATAATAATAATCCCTACAACAGCAACAAATAAAAAGGAAAAATTGGCAAAAATTATGCAAAATTACAAAAAAAAAGAAATAAAAACGCCAACGCATTTGGCAATATGAAAATCCGTGTTTTCAAAATTTAAGCCAGGCGTTTCTGTACTACATACATGAGCGGAAAAGGAAGCCAAATGCTAAAACTACAGCAATGACAACAACACAACTTTTGCTGGTGGCACAACAATCTGCAGAGGCTGCACGTTTACAGTTGTTGTAATTTTGATTTCAATTCAGTGCAAATTAATCCTGGTTTATGAGTGTTGAAATGAAATTTTGTCATTGTTGATGCAACGGCCACACTCTTGGCTGACAGCTCAACAACATTGTAACTTTAGTTTTGTGATTGCAAGCTATTGTTGTTATCAACATAACAGCAGCAACAGCAGCAGCAGCAAAAACTGCGAGTATGTTGCATGTTCTCCATAGGCCTAGCTAACTTTATGCAAATGTCAGTTTGAGAAGCGCTTAACTTGTTAGATTTTAATACTACGAACATGTGAGAATGGTCGCTAGCGAACAAGTCATTTACACTGGAAAAAAAACTTTAAACTGTTGTTGCATAAACTGCTAGCTAAAATATACGTATTTACTTAAATCTACCTGATTCAAAATTTCTCTAAGTGTACCCTTTTGAGTAAATAATGCGTATCAATGTTGTTTAGTATATAATCGCTTTACACTTGGCTGTCACGTTGCCATACTGAATGTTTTTGTTACATTCGAAAAAATAAAAACATGACTGCAATAAATCCATAAAGCCTTAAATGCATTATAACCATGGCCAAGTAACATTTTATTGCGTCCTTTTTACTTGGTTGCAACAAACGCATGAATGAATGAATGGAAGACTGCATGTGTGCACTGCATTCAGCGTGTTCTTAATGGATTTTCATTTAATTTTGTATGTCTTTGTTGCGTATTTGAATTAAAATTTTTTTTTTGATTTATTTAATTTCTGCATACGAAGCATAAAAAAAGGATCACGCAGATCCTTTGTGCATCATGACTTTCTGAATGATTTGTTATTCAAAACATAGTTAGTGCTGAAGAAGCCATTCCCTAAATTGGACTGCTTTTAAGTGTAATGTGTTTGTTGGGGGAGCAGCTCTTTTCTTTTTATTTTCTAATTTCTTGATTAATGGATTTCTTTTGAATATCTTTGATATTGTTATTGCTTTTTCGATGACAGTAGTATTAATTGATATGATATCGAAATAACGATCAAGTTCGAAATATCTTTCGCTGTAGTAATAATATACAAATAAACATCTTCCATAATGCAATGGAATGTGTAAAAAAAATGAATTTTACAGAATGTTGTTTCGTAAGGACTTCAATTCCCGAGGCACTTTCAACATAAAAGTTATTTTTTTTTTTTAATTAAAATCCATAAAAAATTCTATTTTAATATATTTATTTAAAAAAAAAGTAAATAAAATAATGAACAAGAACAGTTTCCCAATAAAACTTTTGAATAAATTTATATCTCCCTATACGAAAACACAGTACAATATGAAAAATCCAAACAACTTTTTGATTGCTGTTTCTGAAAGATGTCGGATTTGATGGCCCTTTAAAAATTGGGTTCAAACTGTCTTCGAAATTTCGAAATTTTGTTTTTTTGTCTTCTACAAAGTTTTAGCTATAATATAAAGGATAAAAAATGTTCCACTAACTGACCCGAAAAAATTGCATCTGAGGCCTCTAAATCTCAAACCTTTCCATATTTTGTCAAACTGTTTAAACAAAATTGTAGCCAAAGCTAAACTGGACAACTTTCAAGAGCATGTCAATTGCATTCGAGTGCTCCTTGATACCGTTTTGTGGTTCCATATCTACGAATATTTTCTTTTGTAATTTGAAAATTCACTTTGAAAAAAAAAAATAATTTTTTAACTCATCTACCGAAAACTGAGCTCAGATTCTTATAGCAAGGACCCCAAATAACAAGAAAATGGATGTTTGTAGGATCTGCAGTAGTTCCTTTTTTTAACCTCTACTCCCGTCCAGTAAAAACATGGTTTTTCGTTTATGTTGAAATGGGAGTTTCTTATTACGAATTTGAAATTAATTTTTTTCTATTACGTCAGGATCATGAATATCCTTCCTAAGAACTGCAAAAATCACTGTCTTGATGTCTGCTTAAAGCTACATAAGAAAAGCAGGAAAGGATAAAATTAATTTTTGTTAATGAATTTGGATAGCCAAAATTATTTTCAATAAGCCATTCTTATAGCCATTATAAAACAGGGTCAATTTTCAATGTCAAGGATTAATAATTTCATGGTTTAAGATTTAAATACATATCTCATAAGCTATTAAAGCAATTTTGTTGAAATTTGATAGATTGATCGGTAAACATAAATAGCATACACTGGGCGAAACGAAGGCAAAATGAGATAAGTGCCAAGCCCACTTTTTGAAGTGTTAAATTATCCAATCGTTGAAAAGTGGGCGTGGCACTTATCTGATTTCGTCTACTCTTCGAATAGTGTATGGTATTTATATTCCTCAACTCTCCACCAATTTTCATTAAAATAGCTATAATAGTTTGTGCGATGTGTACTAAAATCTAAAACCATGAAATTATTAATCCCTACACTACAGTTATTTGAAAATTTTGCTTATAGTGCAACGCCCTCTTGTCCGAATTCACCCAGTTTTTGCTTAGAACTTACATTTATAGATCTTAGTGTCTGTGTCAAATTTAGAAGGATTGTCTCTAAAAACGTTTTTAGTGTGGCGTTTTGAAGCTTTTGCTTGTATGGGAGATGACAAGCCTTCTTGTCAGAGTTCAAACAGTTTTTGCTCAGAACTTTCATTTATAGTTCTTAGTAGCTGTATGAAATTTAGAAGGATTGTCTCAAAAAACATTTTCAGTGTAGTATTTTTAAACTTTTGCTAATATGGGAGATGCCACGCCCTCTTGGCCGAGTTCATCCTGTGTTTAGTCCAGAGCTTGAATTTATATTGTAGTTTTTAGTGTTTGAGTGAAATTTAGTTGGACTATGTCATAAAATGTTTTCAATATGGCATTTTAAAACTTTTGCTTATATAGGCGGTGCCACACCCTCTTGTCTGAATTCGCCTTGTTTTTTCTCAGAGCTTGCGCTAATTATTCCTAATATTTATGTGTATTTGGACTGCATTGTGGTGAAAAATACTCCTAAAGTTGCATTTTGAATATATTTTTTGTATGGGCGGTAGGCGTGTCCGTTGACCGATTTTGCTCATTTTCAATCCCACGAGTGATCATTGACGACGAATGCAGTGTACCAAATTTCATTGAATTATCTTGCTCAGTTTTCCCAAAAAATTTATTTCCACACACAACCAGCCATTTAGCCAGACAGACGGACATGGCTATATGGACTAAGAAGGTGACGCTGATCAAGAATATATATACTTCTCTATATCTGCCACGCCTCCTTCTCTGCGTTACAAATGGAAGGACAAAGAGAATATCCGTATACCCTCGGTGTAGGGTATAAAAATGATTTAAAAATAACACTGTACTAGTTGAAAATTTGGTCTGTCGGAAAATTGATCATTCTTATCTGATTCGGGGAATTCAGTGGTGCTACCCGTTTTGCTGGATTGGTTTATCGCACCATTCAAAAAGTTCAAATCAAAATTTCGTCTAAAAAGAGGTTGATTTTCATAAAGAATCTCTTAGTAACTTCTGAAAAACCAATGATTTTTCATCAAAAGTATATTTTCCAGTTCATGATGATTAAATGGGCATTCGAATTGCTAACTTTTTAATCAATTTATTGGATATCTTTTTGAACTTTTTGCCTTCACAAAATAAAAAACCGTTTTTTGCATTTTCTAAAAAAACGTACAATTTTGAATAACATGGACACTTCGCCCACTGGAGATTTTCAAAAATTGACTGAGTTATGCCATTTTGAAATTGTAAAATTAAAAACTCAGGTTTGGAGATATCGAAGATGAAATTTTGTCAATTATTAATTTTTACGGGGCAGAGGTTCGGTAAGACCGCTTTTATTGGTATTTGTAATTTGATGATCGACCTCAAATGAGTTGTAAAATTTTCAGTACATGTCGATACACTGAATTTCACCTTAAACTGAAGACCGGTAAAATTAACCATATCTCTTATTTTTAGCTGTATTGCTAAATTTTGTGAGTGAATATAAGGTACCTTTTCCAATGGACGGTCACATTTAATAAAATAAGAGAATACAAATAACTAATAATTTTCACCAAAATTGAGCCCGCCTCATATATGACCTAAAATGAATTTTAGATCATAAATCTTACATTTTTCATCAGAAATCGTTGAAGTTTAGGGAAATAAAAGTATAAGTAATGATTTTCACTAAAAATGGACGTATTTATTTATCAAAAGCTAAGTAAATTTCCACGTAGCCCATTGATAATAACTGAGTTGCCAGCGTTTTCACACGTTTCATGCTGCAGTTATTCAAGTGAAAAAACTTAAAATTCTCTCCGTCCTAAACAATAGGAAAAACAAGCATTTTGGTGTAACATGAAATCAGCCATTGAAAAAAAAAAATTAAATTTACAAAAATTTACAAAATTACCTGCAACAAAACAAAGTTTATAAATCGTTTGCAAAATCCGTGTGTCCTTTGCGCATGCGCAGCACGCCGTCAAAATCATACGAATGCAGCAAAAAACAGTAAATAAAATAAATTCACTGCAAACAATGAGAATTATGAAGAAATGCTTTATAAATCTTTTATGATATGCAAACAAACGCTTAAAAGCTCAGCTTAGTGCAAGCAAACTTTATACAAAACACTATTCACCCACTCTGCCACATGCAGCAACTGTCTCATGTATAAATAATTGTGCACCAAGTCAGGGCCGTCTTTGATCTAGTGGAGAGTTATTATTACATGTGGGGCCGCTTTTTACCAAAACAAAAATATTTTTTTATTGAATGGAAAATTTACTTTAATAATAACTTCCCCCAGTGTGCCAAACGGTTCATATCCGAACGGATCAGTAACGGATAAAAAAGCGGAGATATGAACCGTTTGGCACACTGGGCCATAGCAACATTTTGGTCTACAATTTTTAAGCTTAGAAAATTCCTTTTATACTTTACGTATACTATAATTTGTACGAAAATAACTCACAAACTGTTTCACAAATTTGGCCTATTCGGCCCAAAACCTAAAAATGACCATGACCAAATCGTAGATAAAGAAAAACAAACCAAAAAAAACAAAAAACTCCAAGCAGCCAAAAAAAAATTGGCAACTTTACAACTTAACTTGCTTGGCTGCGCTGCACATGCGCATGCGATTTTGCTTCTGCGGCGCAAAAATCGTGCAACATTTTCACGACATTCGCCACCATCACTACATGAATGGTGCGGGCGGCAGTATGCACCACCACCATCACCATCACCATAATGATGACAATATGGTGATGACGATGTTGCTGTGTCGCGTACATTATTTGGCAGTTAGCAGTTTAGCACTCGGAGGCCCCTTTCTTCTTCTTCATTGTTGTCGTTGTTTCTTCTTGTTCGGCCTACTGGTAAACTATTTAAATGCTTAACACGAGGTCGAATTGTCATCGCATTCGATAAGAAATCTCTATTTTTTCTAGGCAAAGTTTTTGGGTACTTTTTTATCGTCTTACATTGGAGTTTGCATTATTACAGTAATGGCGAAATTAAAATGAAATTAATTTTGTTATTTAAGACTTTGATAGTCGATGATTTCTTTGTATATATATATCAAAAAATCATTTGTTGCAAGAAAAAAAAAAGAACATTGCCTCCGCTTCATATTACTGTGATGTAATAATTTTTAAGGCCTTCACTGGGCTAAAAGTGTAAAATAAAGTAAGCCTAAAAGCATGTAGTGAATTTTATTTTGACGTATGTACATACATCAAAACTGTGTCAAAACAAAAATTTCATAATTTCCTCTTGCAAGTTTTAATTAAGTCCATGAGAAAAGTTACTTAACTGAGACCCATTGCGGGTCAGCAAAACGAGATTGGGAAACGGTTCCATGTATGTGCAGATATAGATTTTGAATTAATCCATCAGGACTGGCACCTGTTTTATTTTTATTTTGCTTAAATGAGACTTTTTAATTAAAAAAATTTAAACTTTAGTCTAAAACGCTTAGAAAAGCTTTTCAAAAAAAGAACAAACTTTCAGGGCTGCCACCAATTTTTTTTTTTTTTTTTTTTGTGAGTTTGGCTTAAGCCATATATGGAAATTTGACGAACGTGACCATAGCGCAAAAATAGGGGAAGCAAAACATATTTTTATGTCAGTTTTTCTTATAGCTCTTAGGTAGCACTCTAATTATTGCCAACGTTAATAGCAGGCGAAGTCCTGATCCTAAGTTACACGCAAAAAAGACGCAGAATGAACTTGACAAAAATAGAAGTAGTTTTCGTGGCTATTCAAACAAAGTCAGAATTCAGCGAAACAAGTCAGCATTTTTTAGTACGACTAATCTCAGAACCTTATGCCATAATGTTTCTTTATAATATATTTTGATTGATTCATATATTTTCTGTACTTTTCTTTGTTTTGATCATAATCTGAATCGATACGTGACATTTTTCCACGATTCAAATTTTAAATTGAAAATCTATCAAAAAACCAGGTTTTTACCAGTGAATATTGGATCACCTTTATCTTGTTAAGTTGACGTGGCATCACCATAGGATGTCATTTGTCCCTATCGATTTAACATTTGTACCAAATCTCATAAATTATGAATTTCTTTTTTTAGGGGCTTGGCATCGCCCATTTTCCCGGGGAACATTATTTGTCCTGGAGCTTTGTATACATGTATCAATTCTCATTCATGTGCGTAAAATTTTTTCGGAGATATGATGAAGCGAGTTTTGTCGGGGCGTGATACCCCCATTTTTTCCAATACACATTTGCCTTGGTATTTATTTAATTATGTATCAAATTTCATCTATGTACGTTAAATAGTTTCTAAGATATGATGATTTATTTTATCCTACACTCAGGGTATATTCACTTTGTCCTTCTGTTTGTAACGCAGTGAAGGAGGCGTGGCAGGTATAGAAAAGTATATATATATTTGATCGGCGTCACCTCCTGAGCCGATATAGCCATATCCGTCTGTCTGGCTGGCTGACTAGCTGCCTGATATTCTGTACTCTGCATTTGTCGTCAAAGTTAGCTCGAAGGACTTAAAATGAGCGAAATTGGTCAAAGGACACGCCTACCGCCCATGCAAAAAATATATTCAAAATACAACTTTAGGAGTATTTTTCACGACAGTGCAATCAAAATACTCATAAATACTACGAATTATAAGCGCAAGCTCTGAGAAAAAACTGAGCGAATCGGGACCAGAAGGCGTGGCACCTCCCATAATAGCAAAAGCTTCGAAACGCTACACTAAAAACCTTGTTTGAGATAATCCACCAAATTTCACTCAGACAATAAGAACTGTAAATGAAAGTTCTAAGCAAAAACTGGGTGAACTCGGACAAGAGGGCGTGGCACCTCCCATATAAGCAAAATTTTCAAAACACTGCAGTGCATGGTGTTTTATATTTAGCCAGGTCAAAGGTTACACTCTTACTAGTTTTTTGGTTCACGGTGGACCTTTTGGCGGAAATGCCGATATGTAGTCAAAAACAAAATATAAACTTTAGCCTTAAAACGTCTAGACAAACTTTTAGTAATCCAGCATGCCTGGTTATTTTCTAAAATTTTGCGCGATTCGTACTTTTTGTGAATTAATTAAAATTTTGGATTTCCGAAACCCTCTGATAAACTTTTTAAAGATTTTGCAAAAACTTTCAGAGTAGCTTCCTGGTTCGCGTACACCAAAAAAAGGACCTCCCCATAAAATCTATACTATTGGACCGATTTTGATTTCCAATACGGCACATTGCAGCACAAGTGGAGCACACTCTAGCACAACTTTTTTTCGGGAAATTCCACAAAAGCAGGCCCAACTTCGCTTAAAAAAAGGACCTCTCCAAAAAAGAGAACCCTTGGACCGATTTTTTTTTCTAATATGGCACAACGCAGCACAACTGGAGCACATCCCGGCACAAAAGCAGGGCAAAATTCACGCACATAAGGCCCAAGGTCCGAAATTCTTTAATATATTTGTGCTCGAATTTTGACCACTGGGCAATACTAGTAAATATAAATATAGATTACAGCCCTGAAAGATTAATTCACAAACCATTTCTAAAACCCGTAGCTCATACTCGTTTCTATAGACATAAAGAAATATTTCCAATTGAGAAGTGGGTTTGAGTTCCGGAAATCCCATGTGACCGTTTATACGCCAGCTCTAAAACAAAGTGTACTTTCGATTGCTACTTGGATAATTTTACGGGCACTACTGTTGCTATTACGTCTCTGGAAATTCCATTAAATTTTAAAGATATTTCTGATTGTTATTGTTTTGTGCTTATGATGGCTTTATGCTTCTTTTAATAGCAGTTACTGTGTATGCAGATATTCGTATGTAAATATGTGCGATTGAATTGAAATTTCAGAGTATCAGAAAGCGTTACAACCAGCCTCTTCACAAACAATGCAATTTAGACACTCAGGCGCTGCAAAATATTAATAAACTTGAAGCGAACGCCTTAGTTACAACAATGACAATCACATTGACAATGAAGATATTAGTCATATTGCGGCAGCGGCAGCAACAACAATAACATGAAAAACATGCAGCAACAGCAACAGCAAACATAAAGTTCTGTTCTAGCAGATACCAACAGAAGATATGAATTCATGAGTAAAAAAGTTCGCAAAATAAAAAGAAAATGCTGATCACCAAAAAAGAGAAGCTAAAAGAAATGAAGTTGTTGCTGAAAATGTAGTTACCACAAGCAGCAGCAGCAACAACACTAAATTTAACAACAGTTGCTGCATCAGCTTTTTTCTTTTTATTTTGCTGGCTGCGCATGCGCTCTGTGAACAATATGCGCATGTGCACAGCAAAGCTGTTGCTGTTGTTGTTGTGATTTATGGCGCACGTTCACGGCTCAGCAACAACAACAGCAACAACAACGATTGTAGTTATGAGCAAAAATTGGAAAATTCTTTTCTTATTGTCATCGTTGTTGTTGCTTGTTGTTGCTGTTCATGTGCTGAGTGAAAATTTGCATCGAATGCGCGATGCAGCAGATAATAGCAGCAACACCGGCAACATCATCAAGAAGCAAACAGCAATATTTGCTTTTGCTGCTGCTGCTGCTACTAAAAAGTGATTTTTATCGTTAACATTTTTTGTTTTTCTTTTTTGTGCCTTATGCTGTTGCTGTTGCTGTATCTTTTTATTAATTTTTCTCAAGTATCTCATCTGCATAATCCTTTTTGAAAATTTTCATGTTGTTGTTGTGTTTGTTGGCAACATTCGTGGAATACTTATTAAGCGTTTGACAACATAATTAAAAATGAAATTTGTTCTTTATTAAATAACGTTCGAACGTGCAGCCCGCATCGCGCATCGCTAGCAAATTGAAATTACTTTGCATAATTTTGTGCGCTCGTCGTACATACACAGATGCACACGTTACTACTACATATGGGCGCAAGTGATTGGTATATAGTTTTCGGTAAGGAACGAGAATTTTGACTGCACTTACTTTAATATGCCGTTTTAGGTCACATGTTGTCGTGACAGTAGATAAAATTCCGATTGCGAATTGATTATTCTTGAGTTTGTAAATTTATTAAAGTAGCAGCCAGCGGTTTTTTGGAATTTTTAATGCTTAATTAGGCAAAAGTTATGGTGTTTAAATGGTTTCAAGCGAAAAGATTCAAAAATGGTAACTGCTTTTTTACTGTTAAATAATTTTGTGACTATCCAATAGAGATTAGACTGAAAAAAAAAAACACATTTTTGAAAATTACACGATTACCCCCAAAAATCCAAAGAAAGGGTTTAAAAAAATGAGCTGTGATTTAAAAAAATTTTTAACTAGCTACCAACAAATCACGTGTCAAGTGGTTTTGTGGTGTGAGCTTACTGTTCTGTGTTTTTGGAGTAAAAACACCAACATAACAAAAACAAGGCAAAATGCATAGGTAAATATAAACCAAAAAATTGTTGCTTCGTTTGTTTTCGATACGTTTCTCCCATAACAATATGGGTTCTTTAGTCGTACTCACCTACAAGCCAATAACTCGACCAAGCATGCCCTATTCATTTTTTTCATAGATTAGACGAGAATCACAGCAAAAAATTCAGTGCAGCATATGCAAAGTTCAATAATGAAATAATGAAATCTCCTTAAAATTCTAAGAAAATTACTCTTAAGAAACGATGGGTCCTTGCTCCCGCCGAGAGACATAAATATTTGAGTATGCATTGAAAAATATTTGGAATGAGTCGCACAATATACCCAATTTTTCATCTTGAATCAAGGTATATAAGAAAAACAATAACTGGATCCTCAAATAAACCATATATTGTTTTTTTTTTTTTTAGCTAAAATACTTAAACTTAAACTCCCAAACTCCATTGTGATTCTTCGACGAACGGCAACACTACCCACCCAGTCGATCTGTATTTACTCGTTACAGTCGACTGTCGAAACTTTTAATTAGTATGTGCATTGTATGAGTGTAACCGTCTCGCTCACTCGTATTCAAAATGAATTGCTGACAATTGGTCAATGGGTCAAGTTGGGAAAATTCTTCACTCGTTCAAAATTAACCAAGCAGCTATCAACTGCAGCTCTTTATATTTGTAAATTCTCATTTTAATTTTTAATTTTATAAAGTTTATGTATTAATAAAAGTGAAATTAACTTAAACTAAACTGTTCTGGGTTATCCTTTTTATGGAAAATTCTTAATTGATCACGTAAAAGCAAAGACAATTCATCGCTTCCTTTCGAAGTGTCATCGTTGCCAACAGCAACGATTCCAGCTCACAAATGACTACTTCCAAAGTGACCCCAGGTCTCCCATAGAGAGCTTTAAAAATTTGATTCAAAGTAGAGCAATCCTGCCGATTAGTCAAGTTTTTAAAGCATTCTAGCTTATTAACCAGGCATTTCGATATGTTGTTCAGTGGAAAATTCTTTATCGATTGGTATAGGTTTTATGAACTTTGGAATTCGAGCAAGACTCACATATATATACGGTGACCAACCGTCCTGTATTTCCGGGGACAGTTCTGTATTTCGGTTACGTGTCCCCGGAATTTACTTGAGAAATACGGGACATACAAATGTCCTGCATTTTATTTTGTGTCCCCTATTTGTACTGTATTTGCACAGTTCATTTATTAATATTTATAAAATATCATTAAAAACCGTAATTTTTTAGCTAATTCATCACATATGAAGTTGCATATTTTCATATTTTTTTTCAATAGTTCAAAAAATACTAAGAGCCGTTTTAACAATATCTGGGTAAATTTCAACTTGTGGATTGATATAAATCTTATATAAAATTTAATATCAAAGTGCCAGTTAAGGTTAAAGTCAATTTAAATGTAATACAAGTGAAAGAAATAAATGTTTTTATTAAAGAGCAATAAATAAAGTTTAAATTTTTAAATTTACGAAGAAAATTGTACAGTTGAGTTTCTCGTGCGTAGGTATAATTTTGCGCTTTGAAGGAGGTTACATTTAGAGGTGAAAATCTTTTGTTTTCGCTCATCAGTCATTGTTTACCCCAATATTTACCTGTCCCGGATTTGTCCCCGATTTTCCCCCGACTGTCCCCATTTTTTTCACATAAATATCGTTTTGTCCCCGATTTTGCTCACTCAGACATGGTCCCCGTACATGTATAGTAGGGCTCCCGGAAATAACGCCAGAAGTTTTCTGGCATAAATTTTTGGAAATAATGTCAAAAACTAGTTAGGAAATATCGCCAGAATTTTTGGAAATAATGCCATAGGCAATAACGCCATAGGAAGTAACACCCGAAAATATTTTGGAAATAACGCCAGCAAAATATCCATATGAAATTCTGGCGTTATTTCCATTATGTTTTGGAAATAAAACCAAAAATTAACTAGGAAATAACGCCGGAAAATATTTTGGCATTATTTCCAAAACAAAATGGATATAACGCCAGAATTTTGTATGCAGATTTTTCTGGCATTATTTAATATGGCATTATTTGCGTTATTTCCTTTCTGTAAGCTACACAATTTTTGGATTTAAAGTCATAATTTTTGGAAATAACGTTATGGCGTTAATTCAGGGAGCCATATATCCGTAGTAGAGTGTGCAGCGGATGCAAAATTTTGGAAAATCAAAAATCTTGGGGTCTTTTAAAATGTCATTTGACATTGAAATGCGAAAAAAATTTAGCTGGACGTATATAAAAGAACTCCTCAGGTCCTCCAAGCTGCTTGAAGTTTGATAAAATTGGTGTAAATTGTGAATAAACATTTTTTTCAGTGTACTTTTTTATAATGGGTATCGTTGGAAAGATTTTTTAAAATGCTCCAATACACAAATAAAACAAAATTTGTTCAAGGCGTTTCCGTTTTCGAGATATACATTTCCAAAGTCGTCAGCCATCCATTTTGAGAGCTATATCTCGAAAACGAACTAGAAAAATTCAAATAATTGAAAAAATAATTTTCACGATTTTCGAGTAAGTTTATCTGTTGATCGACTGAAAAAGGGTTTTGGCGACGAAGCACCATCCAAAAGCAGAATGTATGTGTTGTTAAAAGAGGCCAAGTATGGTCAAACTTCACTTAAAGAGGACTCATCCAAAGGTCGCCCAAAAACACAGCTGTTATACCAGAAAACGTCGATGCTGTGCAAAGCTATTTGAAAAAGATGTGGCTTGTCGAGATATCGAGGCACGTTAAGGCATAAGTAGAAACAGTATGAACATTTAATGGTGCGGGAGTTATATGAGTGTGGAAGTCCACATAAGTTTTTAGATGATCAAAAAAATAGTCGTGTCGGAAATGCTTCCAAAAAGGTCTACAACATTGTCTCAGATTATGGATTTTAAATTATTGCCCAATCGACTGTTTGGGTCTTTCTATTCGAAGATAATTCAACAAAGTTGTGCAAGCTCAGAGCGTTACGAAGCAAATGGTGTCGTGTTGTTTCACAAAAACCAATCATGTGGCTGCTTTGGCTCTTGAAAACCAAAAGACCTTTAGTACAGCGTGGTACGCGACTATTTGTTTGCCAGAAAGTTTCGACTGATAATATTGAGTATTTGACTACTCAAAAGACCGATTTGGTATCTAATGACATATCAAGAATCAAAGATCGGATGCGTGGACTACGATTTACATCCATCGAAGAAGCGATTGAATCGTTTAAATTTCATATTATTGAGCTATCATCTTCGGACATGTCAAATGGTCGGAACGCATGATGCCTGAAGAAAAATACCCTTAGAAATATCAAACTTTTCAACTGTCATGAATATTTCCATCGGAAAACTCTAGGGGTACTAGATTCCCGAAACTTTTAAGACGCCCCTGGTATAAGTGGATTTACTGAAAAAAAACACTCTTAAATAGAAAAGTCTTTTGCACTTCTTTTCGGACGATTCACTCACTGTTCATGAGTTATCGCAATTTAAAAATCAATAAAATTGTGTGCACACGTCAAATGAAACACAAGTAGTATCTCGATATTTTTAAAGCTAAAAATATATGAAAAATTTCAACAGTCGACTTTGATGCTGTAGCCGTTACATTTCATATCTCACCATCTCAAACAAAAAAATAAATAAAAAGGGCGCAGAAAGCCACTATTTAAGAGAATCAGATGAATCGAGCCTTTCCAATATCATATCGAACGAATATATAAGTATGTAGTTAAAAAACTAAATAAAGCTACAAAACTTAAGCCAAAAACTGTGAATGAAAACTGTTTGCCTTCAAAAAATACAAAAAAATGTATGAGCAGTCATCAAATCTTCTTGACACTTAACACAATAAATTTTCTCAGCTAATCCTGACATTGAGGCCAATAAAAAAAATTAATAAAAAATTAAATCTTTAAAGAAAAGAAAACATTAAAATTGATTAACTTTAGAAACATATGACTAATAAAGTCAATGCTACCGCAATAACAACATCTTCATCAGCAGCAACAGCAACAACACTATTATCATCAACATACAAATCTTAAACAATAAGTCGAGCTCAACATTTTTAAGCGATCCCCCCAAACAATTTAAAATGCACACAGTTAAACATTTAACAAATTCATTTGATAATCACAACGACTTCATACTAAATAAGTCTTCTCAATACAATCCAAAAGATATAAATCTCGATTTTCAAACATAAAATACGAGATTTTATGACACCCCCGAACATTATCATCCGTCAGTACATATAACAATAAGTCACATGTGGTATGTGGGCTTTTTTGGTGTCATAATAAAAATTCATGCACGCACCAAGATTTATTGCATCGTATACTCAATAGGCAAAGTATCTTGTATACGATACATACTCGTAAAGTTTAATCAACTTTTGCCCCCAAACAACTGTTAAGATTATAAAAATTATAATGATCATGATAATTAAAAAAGTTTTGATTTTAAATCACTTAATAATATGTCATAATTTATGTTTCGCCTATTAATATGTTAATTCTAATGACGCTGAAGATGATAATGATGTAGCGGCAAACTGACCAATTCGTTTAGACTGACTCATAGATATAGGCATGAGCTCTACAAAATCTGTTTCTTCTTGGATATGGTATTAAAAATGAAATATCTTTCAAACTCGTAAAAGGAGCAAATGTTTTTTGGTCAGTTTTTAATTGTTGCCACATTTGACAGCAGTGCTAGATTTACGATGATAACCCTATTAATGGATTTCCTTGCAGCAATACACTGACATGTCTTCTGGGTGTTAAAGCTTCATATTACATTCGTTTTGTGGCAGAAATTGAGTATATGTAGGGTTTCTCTCCGTTAAGCAGCTCATAAATCAACTTATGAGTCTTTGTGCTTTGGAAGATATGGAAAGATATCGATGGTAGAGCAATATCTGGTGTTTTTTAAAGAAATTTTCAATTTGTTAATATAGACAACTCACAGTTGCGTTGACTTTTCGACACCATCTTTAATTTTTTATTTTTTTTTTTGTTTTTTGGTATTCAATTTTATCAAGCAAACGAAATACGCGAAACTAATAATTATAATAAAACAAGATAAGTTTTATTTCAGTGGAAAATTTATGTTGTTCGTATGAAAGTTTTATTACAAGTGAAGTTTGATTCTAAGTTGAATATGAATATTGAATATACAAATTCGTATGTTGCTAGATTCTGTTCTAGTTGAGTATATACAGTAGTTTTGTGTTACTGTCAAATTAGTATTCCATCACCGCCTCTTAATTTGATCCGTTAACACAAACTCAATTCAAAATAATAAAAAAAAATAATTAACAACATTTTAGGTCAAAAGCAAACATTAATTAATTTAAATTTAAATTAGCTCGATGCTTCTGAAACAAAATTTTTTCGAGACCTTTTGTCATGATATCCGCAACTTGATCGCTAGATGAAATGCATATGTCAAACAGCCTACAAGTTCTCTGTATGGTTGATTAGTTAGTTTGTCCTTATCGCCAAGTTTCAAACTTAAACCACTTTCTTTTGGTGTTGCTACCGCTTTACAATCATTCATGACGAATTTCTTCAGAACATTTTTCAAGTAACGAAATTGACTCATGGCAATCGAGCTGTCCTTCTGGTTACGCTCAACATGTATTCCCAGAAATGAATCAATTTCACCAACATCGGTCATTTTGAATTCCCTTGCCAATTTCGATTTGATATCATTGATAACTTGCAAACTACTTAAAAAAATCGCCAAGTCGTCGACGTATAAAAGTATATCGCATGTAATATTACCCACAAACTTGATGTAAAGACAATGATCCGATTCACAGCGATTAAAACCAATTTCAATCATATATTGATTGAAGCGCTTGTTCAAAACACATTTGCGTGAGACACCTTTACGACCAGGTGGGAGTTCACACAAAGACATAGTGTTGTTCTTTTGCAACGACGAAAACTCGTCATCGATCGCCTCTTTCCATTTTGGCCAATCAGCACGCTTCTTTGCCTCATTAATCGTAACTGGATCATTTTGCACAAATTCCTCTGCTGAAAGTGCAAAACCAGCAAACCATAAATTATTTAGATATTCATAGCGATCTGGTTTTTTCTTTTCTCGATCACTACGACGCAATCCTTCGCTATTACCAGTGCCACTCGATGCACCATGGACGTTCTCGTTATTGACGTTACCAGTGCAGTTCAAGTCCTCACCCACACTGTTGAAATTATCCTCAATTTCACCACAGGATTCACCATTTTTGTTGTTACCAATATCCGCGCCTTCATCGTGGATACATTCATTATCAAACTTATCACCTACCGCCTCTGAATCAGAAATATCAACATATTCCAAGCGATTGAAAATTGATTTCTCATTGAATGTGACATTGCGGCCCATTACAAACTTATCATTCTCGATGTCCCATAGTCGATATGTATATGATGATAAACCATATCCAAGCATGTAACATTTTGATGATTTTGCATCCAGCTTAGTACGATTTTCTTTTGGCACATGGTTATAACAAATCGAACCAAAAATACGAAGATGAGATAAATTTGGCTTTTTACCATACCAAATTTCTGCAGGTGTTTTATTTGAAAACTTTTCACCAATAGCACTTGTAGGAGAACGATTTCTAACATAATTTGCGTATAAAACAGCTTCATTCCAAAATCTACGATCTAAACCACTTGACAACAGCATAGTCCTCGCCTTTTCAACTATAGTACGATTAAAACGTTCAGATACTGCATTCATTTCTGGATTATATGGCACGGTATAATTCAGCCGTATACCTTTTTTGACACAAAAAGACTTAAATTCTTTTGAACAATATTCTCCGCCATTATCCAATTGCAATTTTGCAATTCTTTGTCCGTGTTGCGCCTCAGCCATAGCAATATACTCTTGAAATTTATTAAAAACTTCGCTTTTCTGTTTTATGCAATAAACCATTGATGCACGTGAAAAGTCATCAGTAAAAGCAACAAAATATCTGGAACCATCATGTGCTGGTTCACTCATCGGACCACTGACGTCTGTATGAATCAATTCCAAAACTCTCTTAGAACGTATCTCTTTTCTTGGTGGAAACGATAAACGCGTTTGTTTACCAAGTATACAGGATTCACAAAATTTGTGATCAGCATTTATCTTCAGTTTTTCTAATCCAGTCACCATATTTTGATTTACCATCTTCTTCATATCATTGATATTCAAATGTCCTAGACGAATATGCCATAAATTCTGTGACAACATATTGAATTTTTCCACGTCAGCAATTCCAACAAACACACTCGGCTCAATGTAGAAAGTTGTTTGATAGAGTTGACCATTACGATGAGCAGCACATATATTTTTACCATTTTTCGAAATAAATGCATTATTACCACGAAAAGTTACTTTATAACCTTTGTCTGTCAACTGGCGAATTGACAACAAATTGCACTTAAGATTTTCAACATACAAAACATTTTGAATAATTTTTGTTGAACAATCACCGTTGAAAAAAATCTTGATTGAAATATCTCCTCGTTGTTTCGCTACCAATGATGTACCATTCTTTGCAGTCGAAATAATAATCGGTTCAATCCTTTGCATTTTGCTGAATAATGTTTTATTATTGACGATATGATGTGTTGCGCCCGAATCCAAAACAAATTGTACTTGGTGTACAGCATCACGCGATTTGGCATTCATACAGCATGACACAGAACCACCGCTATTCAGCTCACAATGTGTACTTGCTTCTTCACAAAACATAAATTCTGGACTTTCACATTTCTCAACACAATTTGCACCAGCATCTTTCTTAACGTACGAACCATTTTTCTTCGAGAATTTAACTCTGCAATTGGCTTTGATGTGTCCCACCTTTTTACAACGATAGCAAACAATTTTTGAAAAATCTGCTTGCATAGCAACTGAATCATTTGATTTAACACGAGGAACATTATTAGCAGCACGCTTTCCGCATTCATCCAAAAGACGGCTTTTAACAAATTCTATTGTTAATTTATTACTGTCCATTGTTTCCAGCGCCGTGACCAAACCATCGAAACTTTTTGGCAACGTTAAAATTAAATGGCAAACAATGTCGAGATCTTCCAAAGTCGCACCAATCGATTTTAATTCACGCACTATATAATCAAATTGAAGAAAATATTCATTTATATCGTCGCCATCTTTGTATCTCATTGTCAATAACTGCTTTCGTAACAGCAATTGACCGGCTACACTTTTACGTTCAAACACACCAACTAATGTATCGTATATATCCTTTGCGAACTCCTTGTCTTTTATATATTCCAATTGAGAATCGCCAATACATTGCACCAAAATCGATTTGCACTTTTTCTCTTCACTTTTTAATTGATTTTTTACCTTATCATCTGAAGCAGCGCTCAGCAACGTATTCAATGAAGTCATTAAAAACTTTTCCAGACTCTTTTCTTCCAGCAAAATTCTAATCCGATATTTCCAATTCGAGAAATTCGTACCATCAAATGGCTTCACCTTTTGCATGTTAGACTCCATAATTGACTTGCAGCAACAATTTCTCAGCAGCACACGAACAACCCGCGCCCAATTCAATAGTAAATTTTTTTGCGTGCGATTTTACTTAACCGAAAATCTTTCCTTTAACGCAAATATTCAGAAACCACGAATAACTTACACTATTGAATGAATTCCTGGGCCCATAACCTAATAATTATAATAAAACAAGATAAGTTTTATTTCAGTGGAAAATTTATGTTGTTCGTATGAAAGTTTTATTACAAGTGAAGTTTGATTCTAAGTTGAATATGAATATTGAATATACAAATTCGTATGTTGCTAGATTCTGTTCTAGTTGAGTATATACAGTAGTTTTGTGTTACTGTCAAATTAGTATTCCATCAGAAACAACTTTGTGTGTTTGCAAATCGGACCCAGAGTATACTCAAATATGACTTAGATGAAGTGTTCACGAAAAACGGTGCCACTTATTGGTTTTCTTTTTTTGGCTTTATACTTAAAACCTTTAAGCAGCTCAAAAGCAACATCACGCTAGTAATTCTTTCGAATAGAACAGTGGTTAAAAAAGTGCTCAAGAATTGAGTCCACTTATAACAGAGTTTTTGTGTGCAGTACTATTATCATAAACAAAAACAATCTTTACTGTGAATATTCCAGGCACAATTAACGAATCTATCTGACTGAAACTTCTTGATCATAGAGTCGAACTTTAAGGCAGGCATTTAAACTTCATTGATTGCATGCACAGGAATGAACTTTTCAACTTCAACCTCTAAGTCCGCCGCCTTACAAAAAGTGTCTGTTTTCCATTAAATGTTATATTCATATTCGCATCAGAGTGTAGGGGAACTGATGTTATTATGGTATAGTTTTGGTATGGTCGCATATCTCCGATTTGGGAAAGAAACTGTGAACGTCACTGCTTATATCCTATCAGAAAACATGAAAAACCAGGGATGTGTTACTGTCATGCACCAAACGAAATTTTTCCGGTGTCAGTTGAACGAAACGTAATTCTCGTGTGGTTGATATTTTTTTCCGGATTTGTTGCAAAAAAATTTTGTTAAGAAAAAGTTGCTTTTTGGTGAAGTTTTATTTATATTCAATAAAGATAAGTGCTAAGTATTGCGAAATAAGTGTTTAACTGTGTAAATTCACAAAGTTTCCCGTGGCCAGTGTGATAGTCGGGATTCGCTAAAGTGGTATATGAATATTTCTTGTTATTCTTAAAATTATTTGATTGCTGTTTATTTTTTGATAAAAACTATGAGTTTGAGAACCAACGTAAATGTTATTATGAACTTATTTCATACCTTTCGAACTTTATATTTGGTTGTATACCACATTACCCTTCTTATATGCACCACATCACCAGCCCACTTTACAAGTACTGATCAGTATATATACCACATTGTGCCACCATATACACCACATTACCTCTCAACTTTTTGGAAACAGCTTTTTTGACTTTTTTCCGATTTTGCTCAATAACTTTTTTTAATGAAATTGCATACATTTTATTGAAATATATTCTGTAGCCAATACTTCAATGATTAGCATAAAAAATTTGGCTGAAATTGATCTAACGGTTCTCTTTCAAATTCCACATAAACATTAGCTATACCACAATAGCATCAGTTCCCCTATGCTAATAAGTTCCCTAAACTTGTACTTATTAAACGAGAGCCAGGACTCGATTGGCTTATTAAGAAACTGTGGGAAGGTCTTTCTCTTAACAGCCACTGGAGGGAAACGAGTCGATATCTCCAAAGGAGCTCAAAACCATAAACGACCAGCAATCCAGTTGAGCTTGATGTATTTGCAAAGGAACTTAAGGTGTCAGATGCCTGACTGCACTCGAATTTCAGTAAATAAATCTTCCAGGAATATCCTGTTGTGACTGACTAAAATCAATATTTGATAATACGATTTATTAATGATTTTATTACTCCATTATTTAAGTGTCTTCGCAAACTTTTTTGATGTTTCAAATATTTTTCTTCCAGATTTTTCACCAAAAGAAAATTTTTCTCCCAACTCTACATATGCCCATATTTTTGAATACATTATTTTCTCCTAAAAAATTTTAATAAAAAATTTTAATCTGAAGACCTTGTTACCAGTAACTTTTTTTTTATAAGGAACATTTAGAAATATTCCCTACCATTGTTGGAATATTACACTGTAAATCAAAGCATATTAATTTCAAATGTTTTTAATCTAAAGTAATAATTGTATTTAAATAGTTCATGAATTCATAATGTATAATTTTAAAAGAGGAAATTGGAGAATTGGACAATTTTTGTAGATAAAACTTGTGAGTTGTGTCATATGAATCCAACATCTTGTGAGTCTTTCTTCTTCTTATCGTTTCCGATAATGTCGGTTTAGTAATTCCCTTCCGAGAGCATTTGGATGTGATCGAAGTGCGAAACTGTATCTACTACAGTATTTACTCGTTTCTTCATTTACTAGTGGGACTTCTAAGTCCCTGTGGATATTTGAATTTCTCATGTACCATGGTGCTCCTGTGATAGTTCGGAGGATTTTCGATTGTAAGCGTTGAATTTTTTCTATGTTTGAGGTTGAGGCTGTGCACCATAGCTGGATTCCGTATGACCAAATTGGCTTTAATAATACTCAAGCTCATTTTGCTGCTTTTGTTTAATAACCAATGCATTTTGCGAAGTTTTATAGTTACTTGAACTATCTTTGCCTCTATGTATCCAGGTGGATACCTAGATTCTTAGTATGGTTTTTCTGGGGAATTGTAAGATTGTAAATAGTAATTGCAGGGCAGTTTCCTTGTTTTAGTGCGAATGCCACTTGAGTACTCTTTGATTCATTAACTTTTATTCTCCAGTTTAAGAGCCAAGTTTAAATATTTTGGATATGGTTTTGTAGGGTTTGTTGTGCTCAGTTTGGATCAGCATGGATACTTAAAACTGCCGTATCATCTGCAAATGTTGACGTATGCACATTTTCTGAAGTTGGAAGGTCAGAAGTATACAAAAGATTTAAAAACGGACCTAGTACGCTTCCTTGAGGGACTCCAGCGTTTATTGGATAACTTCTGGACTTGAAGCTTTTATATTTTACTTGGAATTTTCTATTGCTTAGATAGCTCTCTAGGACTGAATGTGTGCTTGGAGGCAATAGTTTTTTAATTTTGGAAATAAGACCTTCTTGCCAGACAATACAATACTTCTTTCCTTCAAACGCTTTCTAATCACTGATATTATTCGGTGTACTTGCTGAATAGTGCTGTGCCTACGTCTAAATCCACATTGATGATTTGGAATAATCATTTTCCTTTGGATAAAAGGATCAATTTTGGTAAGAAGCAGTTTCTCAAACAGTTTGGAGAGAAGTGGCAAAGTAAGTAAAATAAATAAGTACGAGTAAAAAAAATGCTTTTTGTGAAAATCTAGAAATCCGTGCTATTTTGAGCTTTACGCCATATGTACTAAAATAATATAAAAAATTCTTTTCTCGTGACCTTCAACCTTGAATAACTAAAGAAGATGAATAGCAGATTCTTGAAATACATACTGTGAAATTTTTGTGAAAGCTGTTCTTAAACCCATTTTACCAATACAATCAATTCTGTTTTTATACGGTAGATACGTTCTAGATAAAACTGTATAAAAAAAAACAGTGTAAAAAAAATAAAGGATGTACATTAGGGTGTCCGTTATTTGCCAAGTTCATTGTTTTCAAGAAGGAACCCCTCAAAATAACGGGCTGAATGGCCAGTAATAAAATGAAAAAATTAAAATTTCAAAAGCTTCCATAATAGCGTGCCGCTTTTGAAATTACTTTTTTCATAGAAAAATGTATGTGGAAAAATCTTTGCTCGGTGTTTTCCATCATATTAATATTTTTCTCTAGAATTTTAATCAAATAGCTTTTTTAATCGTTCTTAATAAAATGATATCTTGTAAAAAAGGAAGTACCGTGTTTTCATCCTTAAGGCCGAGGTTTTTAAACAAGTATTTTTTAGACATAATAATCGTTAGGTGGTATCAGTTTTTAGAGTCAATCTTATACTAATACTTGTATTCCATTGTAAGAAAATAATTATTTCCGTAAATATTGTTTCGCCATTTTGTTCCTCATGTTAAATGTAAAAATTTTATAATTTATTTTTATAGCCAATAGTATATCAAATTACCGTTCTTAATTACAAAAACTTTGCAGAAATTATAGGAACTTTTGTTTTCAAAAATTTATGATCATAAGGGTATAGGTATACTATCAGGCAAAATTTCGGTTTTCTCAGCTATTTGATTCGTATCCTGGTTGAATACCGAATAATTTTAAATTACAATAACTAGAGGTGTAGCACTATTTCCACCAATCAACATTTTCTGATTCCAGAGTTCATTAAATTCTCTATTCTGTCATCAATGACCCCACCCACTTTTTATTCCTTGAACGTTTATTTTTATTACATATTTAATGATATTAAACATTTGACAGCTCTGGTCGCGCTAAGTCTTACAAATTTTAAATTTAATACGGTTTTTATGACTATATCAAATGAAAAAAAAAAATTTTGCTATCAATTTTGATATCGCCATTTTGAACAAAAGTAACCAAACAGTCATACATAGGGGCGTAGCGTGACAAAATATGATATCTATCCGTATCAATTGTTTTTTTTTTTTGCTGATTTTTTAACATATGTACATTAGGCCGGGTCAAATTTTTTTGCGGTAAAGAGTATAGCAACAAAACAATCTACGAAAAATTCTAAAAAACTTTGCCCAAGAAACCATTAGACAAAAGTCAATATCGAACCACCGAAGATTGCGTTGAAGTTTTGTATGTAGTACTTAAAATTCAATAAAAAAAGATAAAAAATTCAAATACTTTGAATAATTTCATATGAAACAAGTAAAAAAAAATTTGCATTTTTTCTTTTTCTTATTGTATTTTAAAGTAGCACATCAAAATTTCAACGCAGTTTACGGCGGCTCGATATTGATTTTTGTCCCATGGTTCATTGTACATTGTACATCTATAATGTTTGTAAAAAGAATTCACCCAGCAAAAACTTTAAAAAATTAATTTAATCTTCAAGAAGATGTTTTTTATAAAGTTTTATGCACTTCCCAGGTTAAATTAATACAATCCTAAAAAGTCAAAAATAAATAAAAGTGTTATGACCCATTCGCATTCGTGCCTCAAGATTCACAGATAGCACAGCTGAAATCTTCTTTAAAACATCAGAGAAGCACCATAAAAACTAGGAAAGTTACGGAACCGGAGTCGGAACCTAATGTTTAAAATTTTTCGGAGAAGAAACCTGGAACTTCCATAGCCTTTCTTCATTCTTTAATTTTTAAGAATTCAAACGCATAGAAAAATAAATGATGTCGAGGCTGCGAAACCAAACGTGAGATATTCCTCTGAAAAAATTGTATTCGATATTTTTTTTTTTCTGTTTTCTTATTTTTAACAATTCAAATGTCCACATTTTTTTGACAACCTTCATTACGATATCTAACTCAAAACTTTTGGAACAGAAGTTTGAGCCGGTGGTCAAAATCAATCGGAAGTTCAGACCCTTCGGGACAAGAACCGTAGCTTTGCAACATTCCAAATAGTGATTGCGCGCTTTTGAAAAAACCATCAAAGAATCTGATGAATTTCTAAGGACAATAACTTCGAACAAAGTATGAAGCCGTACACGTTTTTCATGAAATATGTATTCCCATTTGTTCGAAGTAAAAATTTTAATTAAATTTCAGTACAAAAAAGGATTTATATAGAACAATGACAAAAAAAGTATTTATTTCAAACAATTCTGGAATAAATTTCAAACTATTTGAAAAAAAATTTTTAATTCAATACTAAAATATTATAAACGGTGATTCAATAAGAACTTCCTACTTTGTTTTTTAAACAAAATACATAAATATCAATGTAATGATGGAAATCTTTATTTGAGATGATAGTTCGGTTCCTACAACTTAATGTTTAAAAATTATTTCGTTCAAATATTGCCCACGACTAGCTCTAAAATGATTCATTCTCTGAGTCCAATTTTCGACAACTCTTTGGAGCATATCGACCGGCATTCCTTGAATAACACGGGTTTTGTTGGTTTCCGAAGCGTCAATAGTTTTAGGTTTGTCTACATAAGCAAGTGATTTAACATAACCCTAAAGAAAGTAATCCAATGGCGTTAAATCACATGATCTTGGTGGCCAACTAACAGAAGCATTTTTTGAGATGATGTTCTCATCGAACGATTCCCTCAATAAAGCGATTTGCGCCATCCTGTTGTAACCAGAGGTCGACTACACTAATATCCTGAAATTTTGGCAACAAAAAATCATTGATCATTGCTCTGTAGCGAGCACCATTGACCGTAACACGGGCTCCATCCGCATTTTTGAAGAAATATGGTAGGATGATGCCTCATGCCCATAAACCATACCAACAGTACATTTGTCGGGATAAATTGGAAGCTCTTGGATTGCTTCTGGTTGTTCATCGACCCAATAACGGCAATTTTGCTTGTTAACGTAGCCGTTCAACCAGAAATGAGCTTCGTCGCATAACACAATTTTTCGATAAAATAATGGATCAATTTGAAGTTCTTGTAAGGTCCATTACCCGAAATTAAAACGTACAACAAGATCAGCCGGTTCCAATTCTTGTACGAGCTGTATTTTATAGGCTTCAGACCAAGATCACGCCTCAAGATACGACACAAAAGATGCCCAAAGCCTGAGGTTGGCGACTAGTGGATTGTTCACGGTTTCCACGAACACTCTTTGCTACTGCAGCAATATTCTCTAAATTACGGGCTCTATGCACTCTGGTTGAGTGATGAATGTTCAATAGTGTTAAATTGCTTCGAAATCTGGTGACCAAAATGATGTTGGAGAACTCTATAACATTCTCTTAGTGAGGACTGATTTTGGTTTCCACAATTAATAAACGTTGTTCAGGATTAAGTCTATTTATGATTGAATACTGAACGCAAACGTCATATGGACAATCCATTTGACACATAACGGCTGTTAAAACAGCTCTGTTGGAAAAGGGACCTCGCATTGGATCACCCTTTAGTTTAAGATCAACACTTACTTAAGGGAATAAAAATTAAACTATGACTTTTTGCGTATAGTGTGTTTTCGAAATTCTGGATGAAATAATAACCACGAAAAATAAAGCATAAATTTACAGGTTCTCCAATTAAACACCTATTGTTGAAACAAAAATAAAGAAAGTTTCGTAATTTCTGATCGATTTTCGATATAATAATTATAAGACTTTTCTTTCCATGTAGAAGCAAGCTCACTAGAGACTGATAGAAAAACAACTTACAAAAGTCAAATCAAACTCAAAAGCTTACAGTTTACTAATCCATCTATAACTATGGATCATTATCGTTCGAAATGCATCATCGATTAGAAATGTTGGTTTGTATTTTTAAAATACTTAATAATATTGACCAGTTAATTCTTCAATATAAATTGCGCAAAAAATCAGCATAATTTTTCTACAATAATTTAATAAAGGTGCATTCTTAGGATGATTGTAAATAAACAATAATCAGCTCAATAATCTCAAGCACTTTGCTAATATTGATTTGAACTCGTAAGGTTAATTGGTGTTATTTTAATGTTAACAGATATTTTTCAAAATTATCTATTAAGAAAACACTTGTTTTGCTGTTGTTGGTTAATTAAAAAATTATTTAATGATTTATTTACACGCGTTATTATATTTACTACATATGTAGTCTATTTTGAATATTTTGATTTAGACTTTATAATTTACGTCAATAGTTATGCAAGTTTTAATTGAAAAACAATTTGTTGACTGAAATGATCGTAGTTTTTGTTTTGAGTTCTACAAAAAAAAGCCTTTAATTGATAGAGTAATAAGTAGAAAAAAGTTAATCAGATTTAATTACTTACTACAAACTTAGGAGCGCCACTAACTAAAAGTTGTTTTTTTTTTTTTCATTTAATTTCCTGCAAAGCTGTTAGTCATTGTGAAAAGTTCCTAGAGTTTAGAAAAGTTTCATGAAAAAGATTATGGTTTTCATTAACAAAATTAAATTACACTATTCCTGGATATACGGCAAACTTTTTAAAACAATTTTCGGATCCCATAACTGATTTAGAAAAACTATTGTCACAGTCAAAACTTTTTCTTCTTGGAAGATACCACATTTTGCTTGCCAGTTCAATGCAAAAATTACCTTTAGAATAAAAAAATATTGGTCAAACAAATCAAATGACGAAGCCTGCCAAATCTCCTTAAAGACTAACGAGGTTCCACTAAGGTGAGAGTTTCTACATATTCTTTTATTATTTTTTTTTTTTGCAACTCCGAAACAAACATAGAACACATATTTCTGCTCAGTCTATGTGAATTCAAAACAACATGCTCCATTTCCTTTAGGAGAAAAAATTAGTTTTTCGTTAGATTGCCGAAGCCTCTCACTTCTAATCAACCCTACTTCATTTTGTGCGATTGGAAGATGCCACACTTTGTTTGCCATTCAATGCAACGCTTGAAGGTTTTTACTGTATGTATGTATTCTCCTACGGAAAGTTTTTACTGATCTACTTTAAATACTAAGTCCAGAAGCGTTCTAAAGGCCCTCATTATGAAGGTAAAATATCCGGTCTAAGGCCGATTCGCTTCCAGATAGGTAAAGATTACGAGGCTCCAGCTGAAAAAGAAAATAACCACAACACAGAAAGAGCAAGTAAAGGGAAAACTCTGGAAAATTTTGATTTCTTAATATCACTTGTTTTTTCGTAAGATATTCTTTTCGAAATCGGTATCATCAGAAAATTTATTGAAAATCAACCAATATCAAGAATATATTGTAGAAGTCTTGGTCTTGGTCTTGGTCTTGGTCTTGGTCTTGGTCTTGGTCTTGGTCTTGGTCTTGGTCTTGGTCTTGGTCTTGGTCTTGGTCTTGGTCTTGGTCTTGGTCTTGGTCTTGGTCTTGGTCTTGGTCTTGGTCTTGGTCTTGGTCTTGGTCTTGGTCTTGGTCTTGGTCTTGGTCTTGGTCTTGGTCTTGGTCTTGGTCTTGGTCTTGGTCTTGGTCTTGGTCTTGGTCTTGGTCTTGGTCTTGGTCTTGGTCTTGGTCTTGGTCTTGGTCTTGGTCTTGGTCTTGGTCTTGGTCTTGGTCTTGGTCTTGGTCTTGGTCTTGGTCTTGGTCTTGGTCTTGGTCTTGGTCTTGGTCTTGGTCTTGGTCTTGGTCTTGGTCTTGGTCTTGGTCTTGGTCTTGGTCTTGGTCTTGGTCTTGGTCTTGGTCTTGGTCTTGGTCTTGGTCTTGGTCTTGGTCTTGGTCTTGGTCTTGGTCTTGGTCTTGGTCTTGGTCTTGGTCTTGGTCTTGGTCTTGGTCTTGGTCTTGGTCTTGGTCTTGGTCTTGGTCTTGGTCTTGGTCTTGGTCTTGGTCTTGGTCTTGGTCTTGGTCTTGGTCTTGGTCTTGGTCTTGGTCTTGGTTTTGGTCTTGGTCTTGGACATTGAGTTTTGGTCTTAGTTTTAATATTAAGTCTTTGTCTACGTCTTAGTGTTGAACACTAACTTGTGATGTCGGTCTTGGTCTTAAAAAAATTTCTAAAGATTATTGAGAATTATCAGAGTTTTAGTCTCGAAAATTTACCAAGACCAATTCTCGTATATATCAGCACAAGTGTGGAATGCAAAAAAATTTTTGGAGGAATGCAAGAAAAACACGTTCTATAAGTCACAATTCTTATAGAAGTATTGAAGATCAATCCTTGTTTTTCAAAAAACTTTTTACATAAGGTATTTTGAACTTGATCAGTAAAGACAAGTTAAAGATGGATTTCTCTAAGGTTTCTACTAACGATTTCAGTCTTTGTCGAAAGCGGGAGTGGCGATTTTCCAAGTTGAAATTAATAAAGAGATTTTTGTGGTCTATGATGACCCAAGAACATTTAAATTCTTTAGCGAGATTTTCTATTCAAGTGGATAGTACACTTTCCAAAATCTACGTAACGAAGCTTACCGCCATACCTTTGAGTGCAAACTATGAGACATTACACGAGTTGGTAAATCTGAAACAGAACATTAAAGAAGGAAGGCAAAGATCGCTATCAATGAAGATTTATATATTACGAGTACGCATGTAAGAAAAAAATTATAAATGACTACAATACCAACGTTTTTTGATGAAGTTAAACTTTTTATCATTTATCTCTGTCGAAAAAATAAACCCATTACCATACACAATTTTTTCCAATAAAAACACAATCTCTGTTGCCCAAAATTAATAAATCGTACGGCGAAAAAGAAATTCCATCAATATGCAAAAATTTTCAATTAAAAATTGTCAACGAGCTTTTTATGCCAATGAATGAATGCACCTTAACTCCCGCCAAGCGCTATCATCTCACCATTCGAAACTGGGTGGGAGCAATCACTTTCGAAACACTTTATTTCCATACCTTGAAAACCAATTTATTTGACGCCATTGTATTGGCAACAGCTGCACATGAGCGAATATGAATGCGAGTTCGAATCATTGCAACAATAAAAAAGAGAAACAACAAAAACCCTACAGGAAATTAGTTTCATTTTTTTTGATGAATGCCTCGACAGCATTTCGCGCATTTTTGTTGGGTTTTTCTTTGGAATTCTTTTGGGGAAAAAAAGTCGCCCACTTTGTACCCCAACCAACGTTTTTTTAACCTTCTTTGTTATCCATTTTCAATTGTTATTAACTGTTGTTTTTCCCATATTTTTTTTTTTTTTTTTTTTTTTGATTTGAGTTAAGTGTTCAAGTTAAGTGCACTCAAGTGCTATCAGCCAATTTCTGGTCGTTGTTGTTTTTTTTTATCCTTGCTCTTCGTTTGGACTCATTTATTATCTTGCAAATTGAAGTTTTCATTCGGTTACTGTTCTTCCTTTTCTATCTGGTCTCTTAATAATTTTACTTTTGTCCTGCGGCTATGTCAATTGATACTTGGTACTACAAATCTTTTAAAATGGTTTTTATCTTTTGCATATAACGATAACGCAAACAAATGTGCGCAATTTCATTAAAATCCATCCTTTATCTAAAGTGATTTCTTCCTTGCAATTTAGCAATATAAAATATCATACAATATACTTGATATTTTCTTTCTTTCTATTAAACTCCCAAACGTTTTCCAATAAAATTTATTATTTTTTATAATGCTAAATGATCTGTGAAAATTAAGTGACGACACTTGAGTGTCTTCTACCGATTTTTATAAAATGTTGGCATTCTGGTTTTCGTATACATTATATTGAATTTCTGTTTAATGCATCCCTTAGTATCCAATTGCGAATAGAAAAAATGTTTCACACAAAATTGTCGCCTCGCGGGGTTGTGACGTTTGGAGTCAAGATTGGCATCGTTGAAAAGCTCTTTAAAAAATATTGGAAACGTGTTTTTTGACTTGACGTGCAGATTTCAAAATATTTTACCGTTCCTGGACTTTTAGGATACACGGTATGTAACGCGGTCTGGCTAAACCAACTTGACAAAGTAAAATCTTCTGTACAGAAAATATGCCTCTAACCCATTCTCTGTTGCGCTAAATGAAAGCTCGAATCTACCACTTAAAGCAATATTTTTGAAGTAATTACAACCCAAAAAACTCGAATCCGTTTTCGAAAATATTTTACCTGTTATAGTTTCGCCAGGTGAGACTCTCCGAAAATTCGAACAACGGTGGTTTTACACAATTTAGCGTATACATAAATTCAATATGCATATAAGACATGATTTCGTGAAGGGTTTCTGGATTTGGTTACGCTACAACCAAAAAATGCGTTAGACTGGATGATGGTCAAGGTTCAATAAAATTGCTCATAGAGGGATTTAACTTGAGATCAACACCCATTATTTCTCCTCTTAATATTTTTCATGAACTTGAGAGCATCCCTGCGAAAATAATATTTTGATGAAATTTTGTTCCTCGACTCCAGTGCTTTTAACCCCTTAGGGGCGCTACGCTATAAAAATTTCGTTTTTATGAAATTGACTCTTCCCATTTCCACGGTGCCTTAATTGGGTTGGAATATGTAAATTAAAGTCGCCCATAAAACCGTTATCACGGTTTACGGTAACTCGAACAAGTAGTCCTTTTCGAATTCGTTGCCTTCGAGTAGTCGATATAAATGTGTAAACTCCAGTGGAATTTGAAAGAAGTGCTGTGCCCACTAAAATAGGCCTCTTTGACGATGTCCATTGCATCATTTCTTGCATCTTGAAAAACTATAAACATACTTTGTCCACAAAATTTTGATTAAAATAAATGATCGGTGTTAATTAAGAATTTTCTTCAGTTAACGATCGAAAATCTGACACTATTCACCATTAATTCAGTTTCAAATACATCAACTGGAACATTTGCTAATGCAAATTGATATGATGCAACAAACTCACGAAAATACCAAATGTTTTTTGGTGTATAATATTGATTTGTTGTGTCATCTGCTTAAAATCGAATTGATACACAAATTCCTTCATTACATCTAATGGTGACACCTAAAAGGCAATCAAATGCCCATAGCAAACGAAATCGATCTACGCAAATGGTGATGGATAGGACACAGTTTTCGGACACCAACCAACGAAGTTTGCCAACAAGTCCATGAGTATAATCCACAAGGCAGTACAGGATCAAAAGCCAACTGGCAATGGCCGATTAAGAAGAAAATCCATAAGACAGAAAAGTAAAGTAGCTCACAAATATATTTTTGTTTTTATGTTAGGGTCTACCCCTCAAGCTTGTTCAGTTAAGGCCGAGTTAATGTTCAAAGCGGTGAAATTAGTCTTATTCTTCATAAAAAACTAAAAACGAAACTGGTATCCAAAATCGTAATAGATCGAAAACTTTAAACTTAAGGTTGAAAAACAAAATTAATATACTTTCATTTATATACGCCAGAGTACGCTCTTTCCCCATACGCCGATCCGTGAAAAAGGCAAAAACACATAACCTGTATCAACACAAGCAAAAGTAATTCGCTTTTGCTTGAAATTTTTGCTTGTACGGGAGGTGCCACGACCTCTTGTCCGAATTCACATAGCTTTTGCTCAGAGCTTGCCTTTACTGTTCTTACTACCTGTGTGAAATTTAGTTGGAATATCTCAAAAAACGTTTTCAGTATAGCACTTTCAAGCTTTTGCTCATATGGGAGATACCACGCCCTCTTATATAAGATCACCTAATTTTTTCTTAGAGCTTGCATATATAGTTCTTTGTGTCTGGGTGAAATTCTGTTGAATTATCTGAAAAACGTTTTCAGTATAGCAATTTCAAGCTTTTGCTTGTATGGTAGGTGCCACTGCCTCTTGTCTGATTTTGCCTAGATTTTACTCAGAGCTTTCGCTTACCGTCCCTAGTATTTATGTGTATTTTTGTTGCATTGTCGTGAAAAACACTCCTAAAGTTGAATTTTGAATATATTTTTTGTATGGGCGGTAGGCGTGTCTATTGACCGATTTCGCTCATTTTGATCGAGGGAAGCTTACTTACGACAATGGAGCCAGTGTACTAGATTTCATCAAATTATCTGGCTCCAAAAAAAATGTTAAAATGATTGCTACGGAGGTGACGCTGAACAAGAATATATCTGTGGCCGCGCGGAAAAATCAGGTGACTCCATTTTTCAAAAACAGGAGAAAAACGCGTTTAACTTTTTTGATGAATTTAGCATGTTTTTTCATTTTTATTTGTTTTCTGGCGTAAAATAACGTGGAGAAACTCTATTTTGAATGAAAATGAAGATTTTTTGAGACATTTCACTCAATTTTAAGCTAAAATACAGCTACCTGGTTTTTCCGCACAAATGGAGTTACCTGGTTTTTCCAAAAAGATGTTATTTTTTCGTTGTATGGGAATGTTACAACCCAACGTAGCGCTTCGAGCCAACGACCTGCCTATGTTAATTTCTGCGTTATTGGATACGACAGATATGCGCTTCACTGCTGTATTAGAGTGCTCGGAAGCACTCTTGATGCGCTCCGCTTCCCATACGGAAGGTTAATGATAAAAGTTTAATTGTGAGGAAATCGGCAAGGTTGCAGTAGAAGAAAAAGTTGTTGTATTTCATCAAACAGCCATTTGAAATTAATCAAACATGAAATTTCTTATTTCCATGATACGAATGTGCAATTTCGAAAAGGTCATAACTCCAAAACATTATGTCATAATATTAATTGGCTGACATTTTGATAGGGATGAATAAAATTGATCTCTGTTTTCACGAAAAATTTACTTGATGGTGTAGAATTGAATTAAAAAAATGATATCGATCAAATAACCCATCATAATGGCACATAATTTCTATGACATTACTTTTGCCTCGTTTTGAAGATGTGACTTTTTCGAAATTGCACTTCTGTATACTCTGTTTACTTTTTGTCAATATAATGATATACATAAATTATATTTGTTTTTTTGTTGAATTTTCTAGATAAATTAAAAAATTTGTGGAGTTGCCTGGTTTTACCGCAAGCGGTATGGAGTTACCTTGATGTTCCCCAAAATGTATCATTTACGCAATTTTTTGTTTCTTAATAACTTGGAAATGATATGCATTATTAAAATTTCGCTCTGATAGAATGATTGTAAATCAAAAACACATTCCATTTTTCATGGTTTTTCCATTTTCCAAAAAAATGGAGTTACCTGGTTTTTCCGCGACCACAGATATGAGCATATCCGAAAATGACCAAAGTTTTAAGAAAAAAAATTTTTTTTCATGTTAAATAACCAAATGTAGTGGAATATTATCCTAGACGAGTAATGAGCGATTTAAACTTTTAACCCATTCTATCGCCACGTCACACATACGATTTTTCTGAATTTTACTCCAGAATGTTTGGAAAAGTGCCCCGTAACATGTCTCCCACTTCTGAAACATGTGCTCTCCGGCATATTATCGGAAATTTTGATTTTTCCAAAATTTTCAAATAAAACGACCTCCTGACACCCCCTCAGGTAAAAATTTTTTTATACACCTATTGAGAATTTCATTTTACACGTCTAGGATAATATTCCACCACATTTGGTTCTTGAACATGAAAAAAAAAATTTTTTTCTCAAAACCTGGGTCATATAAGGGAAGATTATATGCTCATATACTTTTCCATACCTGCCGCGCCTCTTTCTCCGTGTTACAAATAGAAGTACAAAGTGAGACCCTGCTTATAGGGTATAAAAATACCGTAATAAGAAACAAGAATATTCGACGTAGTTTTTGATACTGAGTCTGAATCTGGCTAAAGAAATGGCTTTATCACACCAGTATTCTACTCAGAGAAAAGACAAAAGGCATAACTCACATTGTTTAATGGCTTTTTTCGAGATTTTTTTGATCACGTTTCGTTGCAGATTTCAATTTAACAACGTTCCGAGGTCATAATTATACGGCGTGATATGTAAAGTTCGAATATCCCATTTAGATGTTTCTTATATGTGTAAGCTGCTGCAATGCCATGTTTACCAATGTGTAATAGTAATTGCTAACAGTGTGTGGGCATTTATAAGAGATTGGTATAAGGAACACTTGTGAAGAATTGAATTAAAAACATTTCCAAGAGATTGGAACTCTTTTGATAGCATTACAATCCTGTGATCGAACTCATATAAAGTGACGAAAATAATTCAAATGATAAATTTCGTTACATTAATACAGCTACATATACAGGGAGTATTGCATAAGGTTACGAAGCTTCTGGGAGGTGATAGAGGAGGCCTAGACTAACAAAGAACTGTGCCTGGAGGGTGGTCTAAAATGTACCCCTGAGGAGTTATAGGATTAAAACTGATTTTCTGACTTGTTTCAGAAAAAAAAGATTTCTTGGATCATCCTAACATTTTAGAGAAAACATATCTATGGCGAAGTTTTAGCTAATTGTAAGAGCTTTCAGATAGTGTATATGGTTTATAGGCTTTAAAAAGATTTTGCAAAGTTCTGGACCTTTAAAGTTGATATTTTAATTTTTTCCCCCGTTTTTGACTTTAGCCGTTTGGCTTTAATTTAGTGAAACACTTGTCTTACCAGTTTGTCAGTTTTAGGTCAGAAAAAAAAACTTTTCAAAAACAAAGCTCCAGTAGAAAGCGCGCATGTGTTACAAAAAAAAATGTATTTTTTTCTGATCTAACAGATTGGTAAGACCAATGGACAACCAAATTAAAGAAAATTAAACGGAGATTTCAAAAAAAAATTATAAAAAGATATGTTAATAAGACCTTTTTTATACTAAAATGGTCGCCAAAAAAAAAAATGGGGAAAAAAATTAAAATATCAACCTTTATGGTCCAGAACTCTGCGAAATCCTTCTAAACCCTATAAACCATATGCGCTTTCTGAAAGCTCTTACACTTAGCTAAAACTTTGCCATAAAAATGGTTTTTATAAAACGGTAGGGTGATCGAAGAAAATTTTTTTTCTGAAACAAATCAAAATATCAGTTTTAACCCTATAACTCCTCAGGGGTACATTTTAAGCCCCCTTGCAGACGCAATTTATTGTCAGACTAGGCCTTCTCTATCACCTCCCAGAAGCTTCTTCAGCTTATGCAATACACCCTGTGTATCGAAATATATTCAACAAAATGTAATGTAGGACGGCCTTTAAAGCGTAGCAATATTCACATTTGTATTTTTACTGAATGTCATTGCAAAAATATTGCTAAACGTTGCTAATAAAAATAATTGAGCAACAGCTGTTGTTAAGTCAATTTAAAATACAAAAAACTCTTAAAATGGCAAAAACACATTTTTTCTTTCATTTACACTTCCTCATTATTAAAAAAAAAAAAAAAAAAAAACCGAAATAAGTTAAAAATTGCAGTAATTATAAAATTTTTATATTTTAAAAAATTTCATAATTTTCCAGCAGCAAATTAATGTGCGTTGCAAGAGCAGCAATATAATTGCCTGAAATTTAACGTAGGAAGGGAAGGTACAACATATCCGTAATTTAGAAAGCATAAGAGAAGATGAAGAAGAGAAAAACTGAAACCCATTACTTAACCTCTGTTAAACGGCTAAATTAAAATTTCGCGCACTAATTAAGACATTTTTCCATTTCTCAAAACGAACATCATAAAAAAGATGATTGCTGTGAAGTTGGCGCTATTTGTTGCCTCACCAGCAGCAGCAGCAGTAAAATACCAACCAAAGGAAAAGAAAACAACAAAACAGAATTGCCGTACCACCAATTCGTAAGCTGTGCAGCAACATAAAGAGAAAAACCTTTTCACGTAACGTTAGCAACACCCATCACATTTTCGATTATTATAGCCGCATTTAATTGCTTACAAAAAGCGTATTGTTTTTTCAAAAATGCTAACTCCATATTTATTTTAATGAGAAATAAGTAAAATTTGAGATCTTGTAGAAAATTGTTTTTAAATTTAGCGCTAATTGGCAGGGCTGGAAATCAACTGGTAATTTATTAAAAGGCCTTTTTTCTAAAAAAACCATTCGCTGTAGGCAAAATCAAGCCACTCTAATTCAAATCGCTTGATTTTGAATGAAGGAACTTTAGCATATATGGGTTGCCACCGCACGAAGGGGTATTGTATGCACTTTTACGCATTTAATTGAAAAAAAAAAAAGTGTTTGAAGTACCGGCTTTTTTTGATACCGTTTTGAAAATAATTAAATTCTGCTTCAAACCATAAAAATTGTTGACCTATCATTACTAGTTGAAAAGATATACGCGGTTAAAGATTACTTTTTTTGCTTTCGTTCACGCGCAGTAAAAAATTGAAATTTTTTGTCTTCTTTAAAGTAAATTTTTATTAAAAAAAGTTTTTTTGTGGAAAATGTTTTAATGGAACCTTCAATTTCAGATAATCATGGTTCTTACTGCATAAAAGTTTTCTTGAGCTAATGTTTAAAAATTTTTTTTTTAAATATATTAAATATGTGTTAAAAAATTAAGGCTTTTTATTATTCAAGTAGATTAAAAGTATTTTAGGGTGTGCATGATTTTCATCTTATTATGATTTTCTTTAACTATAGACTCTTCATAATATTATGATAAGTGTAAATTCAACCGTTTGACACCCCGAGTGTTGTTACGTGTATGCCATACGGCTTAATTTTAAAATGGTCGGTTCGTTAAACATGCTTAAAATGTGAAAGAAATTTTAGTTTCGTCAAATCTGGTAAACAACTTTAAAGTCCTAATCTTTGCCATTAAAACCTAATTTAATTTATTTTGATATCTTTTTTTTCGTCAAAGATATCCTAACCTAAAAAGACACAAAAGTGCAAAAAACCCGTTTAGCCAATATTTCGGTCTACGATACCTCTTAGAAGCATGAAGATATAAACATAATTTAAATAAGATTTTAAAGAAAAAGATCATGACTTTTAAGTATTTTAACCACATTTAACGAATAAATGATATGTTACATAGTTATATAGCTTCAAAACATGGCTAAAAACGACTTTTTTCGGCTTTAAATTAGAATATCTCAAAAACTATACACGATGGAGCAATTCTGAGGTCGGATTCGCGTGAAGCATCGCAAAACACATCGAATGTGATTATTTTGATTTTTGTTTAATGTAGTTAAAAAAAAAAATTTTATTTTTTTTTATGGGAAAATGCCCCAATTGGAAAAGGGATTATTTTTAAAAAAGCGCCACCTCTATAATTTTATTTTTTGCATAGAATAACTTCTATTGACATCTATAATAAGAATTTACAAAAAAATCTGAGGTACATCAAAATTTGATTTAAATTCTCCCACAAGCACCGTGTAATAAGTGTTTAAAATTTGGTTGTGCCATTTTGTGCACTTTCGGAATTATTAAACTTTTTGTAAGAGAACTACAGTCGCTATAATCATAACAACCAAGTGCAGCCACCAACAATGCAATGAAATGCAATTATTTTTTTTTTTTTTTTTTTTCCTTTTGTTATTATTCTTTTAAAATTTTGATTGACCTTTTTAGTTCAGGTATATTTGTAATCCAAAAATGGTTTTTGTTTCGTGAAAAAGTGTTTTTTATATTTAAATTTTTTTTTTGTTCGTAAGTCTAAAATTAAGTACATTTTGGTTATATACATGGACCTATAGTTGTTCCAAAAGTGAGCTCAAACAAAAATGTTTTTATTTTAATAAAGTGTAGACATTTAAGTTATTTTCTATGAAAAAAAAAGTTGCGCGTATTTGCGCGGCTGTGAAAAATTTTCATTTCTTTAAGGCAAACTGATATGTCAAATATGTGTGAAAGTGGAGCAAAAAATTAATAAAAAGTTAAATACAGATATATAGACAGAAAATTACCCCCAAAAATCTGCAAGAGGGTGTCAATAAAGTACGCTGAGGTTTTAAAACATTTTTGAAGGTTATAAAGAGGTCGCTCATCGCCGTCTTATGCAAAATATCGGTTTGGTACAGTTTTTGTTTTTTTACTATTTAAGAAATGCTCGGAATGAGTCGTCCCGTATATCAAATTTCTCGTTTTGAGTCAAGGTATAAAAAATATTATGTCTCAAATTTAAAATCATTCATATATTGTTTTTTTTTAGATAAAAAACCCACAGAAAACGTATTTTCGATATTTCGGCCTACTGTACTATTGCACCTTAACCCATTATATCCTGTTTTTATGGGTCTTCTTGACCCTTTTTTCCAAAAACTTTGTTAAAATGGGTTAAAATGTTCTACAAAAATATTCTTCAAAAAATTTCACTAGGGGTCATCAAAGACGGAACTTTTTAAAACTTCAGAATAATGCGTAAAAAATTTGATGACAATTTTCAATTTCCGTTTTTTATTGCTATTAAAAAAAAAATTCACTACATAATATACAACTGCATAAGTTTTCTACTTTTTTATGCATAATCAACTATAAAAATAAGTGATTATAACCTTCAATAGTCTGGATGAATTAATATCGTGTTTTGGTATCAAATACCCCACTGTGCACCTTCCGGACAGTGAACCCTAGTGAAATTGTTTTTAGAATTTGTCAAACTTTTTAACTCATTATAACCAAGTTTTTGTATAATGGAGTAAAAAAGGCTCACAAAAATAGGATATAATGGGATAAGATGATTTAGAAAATTGTTCCTTGCTTGATTTCATGTTAACGTTCTGGAAAATATTAACCCATTATATCGCGTTTCTATGGGTCTTTTTGACTCCTTTTGACCCTTAAACTCATAACTTGATAACCATAAAACATACCACAATTTTGAGGACCGGAAAGCAATTGTTATAAAGTTTACTTTTAAATGAAAATACTTTTAAAAAATAAAAAGGGTGCTCCAAGCCCCAAAATAGCTTTGAAAAGAAAAAAAGGTTTTCATCCAACAAAAAATTACAATTTTTTTAGAGTGATTTTTTTTTCAATAGCTTATATTTTCCTACAAAAACCTTGAAAATTTTATTAAAATCGGATAAAAAGCCGAGGAGCTATGAATTTTCAAATGTGTGAGTATCCAAAGGTTGGATCGAACTTCGTGTGGCCGCCACCTTGGAAATTTTCGAAATTTCGGAAAATCATTTTACCACAAAATGTTTAATATAATCTACTTGTCAAGTTTTTTTGGATCTCGGCAAATTGTTCTGATGATATGATTGTGGTGATCATTAAAACGTAACAAAAACAGCCTATCAATAAATTTTTTGGTTTTTTTTTTTTGACATTTTGCCTGGTTTTTGTAATTTTGTTGATATTTTTTACTAAAACACTTTGAACAGTAAGCTCAAACCAACAATGTCATCTGATCCATGCTTGTTGGTAGCAAATTATGTAATCAAACAGCAAGCAAGGCAGATAGAAAGACAGATATGGCCATTACAAATGGAAGGACAAAGTGATCATACCATGGGTGTATGATATAAAAATGTCGCATTTGAAGCTCTGCAGATCCAAGGGTGGCTAACCTTTGGTATGGTCTACTCAGTGGCGTAGCGATCATGTTTGCGGCTCGGTGCAGACTCTGTTTGGCCAAATAAAGCGAAAGGTCCGTCAATGTAGCCATCTGCTTATAAAACAATCTTATCGTATCTCGGTTGGTCACAGGTTTTATTTTATTGCCATCTAAAAACTGTTTGTCTTGAATCAAGGATATAAAAAAATGATATCTTACACTTCGAACCTAAAACGTATACTGTTTTTTAGCTAAAATACCTACAAGAAACTTTTTTTGAAATTTCACCCTACCATACCAAATTTTGGATAGAACTTTTTGTGCCAAGGTCATAATGAAATCACACAAGAAAACGACCCCTTTCAAAAAACTGATTTATAATGGGTTAAAATATTTGACGAAAAGTTTCACACCAAAGACAAGAAATGAGTGAGTAAAAAATTATATCAAAGTACAACCCCAAAGTGCGATTATGATGATTTTTTGACTTTCGCGTTAAATCTTGGTCTTTCTAGTATTAACCCATTTTCGATAACGCTACAGAAATTATCTTATATTTTGATATAAAGTATACTTTTAGAGTATTTGGCACGACCTGAATCCAAATCCGTCATCAAAAAAAAAAATTTTTCTCACACTGGTTTTACCGTTATATCAAAAAATCATACATATGTTCGATTAATCGAACGTTGGCCATTAGCCCATACCGCAAGATCTCATACAAATACGACCAAATGTGGTTGGTGAAAACCTTAAATATTAAATATCGTCGATGCCAGTTGAAAAGTGGCTGCTCATAAGCCCCATGACCTTAAAATTCGCAGAAATGTGCCCACATCCCCTGCTCCGAACTTGACCATCACGAGGCTTATGGGCAGCCCGCTTTCAACCACGTTTTGGATAAATTTTGTTGTCCCAAAATCATAGCAAAATCTTATAGGGAAAATTTTTTCTGAACATATTAACCCATAATATCCTATTTTTGTGGGGTCTTTTGAACCCCTTTTCACAAAAAAAAATTAAAAATTTATAATGGGTTAAAACGTTCTACAAAAATATATTACGAAAAATTTCACTATGGTCATCTAAGGCAAGAAATGATTAAAACTAAAGAATATTGCGTAAAAAAGGTGTGACGAAAATGCAATGTGTTTTGCCGATTTTATGGCCTACGTGATAAAATTTTGAGTTTTAAGTATTCAGCGGCCAAAAGGTAGTGAAATTGTATCGCAAATATTTCTAAAGTACATTTTGACTCCATAATCCCCTCTTTTCGGTGTAGTTTTTGTACCTTTTTAAAAAAGGATAAAAATAACCCATGTGTGGGGGATGTAGAGGGTTAAAGTTTTCCACAAAAATATTTCTCGTAATATCTTCAAAAGTCTACTGAACACATGATGCATCTCAGATGTAAGAATCGTGTAGTTCAATATGTTGGTTTAACACATGAATGCGTCAAAAGGGGGCAACTTTGATCCAAGGTATTTTCCATTTAACCCCCTCAAATTACTGAAGGGGGGTGGGAAAGTGGTAAATCATATTTTCGAACAGGTAAAGATCAAAGTAACATAACGCACAAACTATCTTTCTGATATCATTTACTTTCATTGTTTAAAAAATTTTTGAAAATGAATAATTTTTATGTTCGATTAATCGAACATCGGCAGAAAATGGAATAAGCGACTATTTATAAAATTGTATGGCAAATACTACTTTTGGATACACTGACTCAATATTCTCCTGTTTTAGAGTTAATTTTTGTACCTTTTTAAGAAAAGGGTAAAAATTACCCATATGTAGGGGATGTACAGGGCTAAAATTTTCCACAAAAAATTGTCCTTATTTTACTCTGCGAAAGTTTGCTAAGCACATGACGCGCCACAGATGTAAGGATAGTACGGGAAAACTTTGACCCCACCTTAAAAAAAATTTCAAGCATAAACATTCAAAACGTCGAAATACGTATATTGTTTTTTTTTTCTGTCGGAACCTTGTTACTCTTAGTAAAAACCGCAAATTGATGTATAGTTTATTTTTTGAAATTTTTTCTATATATTGGGTTTTTGAAGAAATTTCCTTTCCCCCCTGTGACAAAACGTGAAGTTTAAAAATAACATGGTCTTTATTATTAATTTTTTTTATCTGGTGTTGTTACGAAAAACACACTTTTCTTTTAATTTTTAAGTTTATATTAAGTTTATTATGATTTTAAGTTTAATTTAAGTTTTTATTTGATTTTAATTTTACTTTAAGTTTTAACAAAAAATAGAGCTGTTGCTGCTGCAAATCGAAAAATCCAAGTGACAGAATAAAATTGTAAACCAAACCGAGCCCCGGTGTTGGTTCGCAGGGATGACGCACGCATGTTGTGCCTAGCATACACTGCATGCACGCGTTTTGTCGCACGAACACATGAGTGCGTTTTAGTCGCGCGAACATACCGCCCGCCTTGCAGTATTGCAATTTTAAAAGAGAGAAAAAAAAGAAAGATTGCAGCAACAACCGCTTAATATAAACAAAATTGTATATAAAGAAAATTCAATACCTTATTTTATGAGAAAAATATTTAAAAATATGTTATAAAGAAAAATTTAACAACTAATTTTATATGAGAAATTTTATGTAAGAAAAATTCACTTATTATGAACAGTATTACGGTATGTAAGAATGAAAATTCATTAAATCGTATTATACATGAAAAATATCAAAAAAATATGTGAGAAAGGAAAAGTAATTTCACAAATGTGAATTGTAAGAAATAGAATTATTTAACTATACATATGTTAATACAGATTTTTGTTTTCAATGATGGATGATAAATTCAAGATTGTTTAAAAAGATATGTTCTCAATTCAATGATTTTCAAAAAATTCAAATATATTAGCAAATGCAACCGGAAGCCAAAAAAACAAGACGGACAAATATAGAGAAAGGCGAGTCTTAAAGACTACTTTTCACACCTTTTCATAAATAAAAAAAAAATATAAAACGTCAGGAGACGTATAAATCAAAAAAATGGATGGATCGCGGTTGCAAAAGGATTTACATTTTTTCTTTTGTTTTAAATTTTACGTAATTAATACAACGATGTATTTGGTGCACGTTTTACGTTGCCGCAGAACACCCAGCCGAATATAGTTGGAATTGCTGCAGGAGCATCAAGAGCAGTACGCGGCTCTCCACGCAGAATTTGAGCAAACAAGTCAGCTCCGATAACAAACTTCACCTTATATGTACCCCAATAGTACTTGTCAGCCAGTTCGAGCATAGGATAGCTTTTTTCAATCAAATCGCGACTAGGCTTGTACGGTGGAAATTTACCATATTCAGTTTTCTCCACCAATGCGATAACAAATACTGAATCATCTGGATTGTGCCTCGATCGTAGCATTAAGTTACATGACTGCTGATGTTCAAACACCTTGATCCTTAGTCGTTGCACTTCACTGAATGAAATAGTGGTGCGGTCTTGACCTGGGTTGATAAGACCACGAATCACTTTTGGACCATAATCTGTCATGATTTCGACCAAAACAGTCATTTTTAACGTAACGACAAGGTCACTTATCTCTGGCTGGGATACGAACCGAGGACAATTTGGTGTTGGTATTTCTAGTTGCTCGTGCAGGTGAAGCAATGTATGATGTCGGCTGTGACAAATGCGGCAGCGTTGCTCATTTTCACACGAACGAAGCTCATGTGACATGGCGAGACAATTTGTGCATCCATCGTGTTTTTGGACAGTTTCCCTGCGAGCAGGCGCATTCATAGCGTGAAACCGGCGACAAAATCGTAGAGAGTGATCCGCATGACAGATCGGACACTGGTACTTTCTGTTGTATAAACGACGCTTCATACTTCTAAAAAATATAAGATGAAATGTAAAATGATACGAGTAAAGTCCTTATTTCTAATATTGTTGATTTTGATATAAATGAGGCATACTAATCATGGGATTAATGCTCGATAGGAGACTATTGGTCAGGTTTAGTAGGTAAAATGACAAGTTTATGGATTGGCCTCGTGATAACACCGTTTTGTGTCAGAATGTCAGCCACACGAACACGTTTATCAGAGCCAAAATATACTTTAACGATACGACCTAATCGCCACTCCGAGGGGCCTATAAGTTCATTACGTACAATAACCATGTCATCTTTTTGGATATTTAATTGGGGATTTTGCCATTTATTCCTTTTGTGCAGCTCTTTTAAATACTCGTCCTTCCATCGCCGACACAACTCCTGTTGCATAGCTTTTAGGCGCCGCCAGCGATTGTTGATGGAGATCGAGCTAAAATTTTCCTCTGGTTCAGGTAGAGCCAGTAGAGGTGAGCCAATCAGGAAGTGACCAGGAGTCAACACGGCAAGATCAGAGACATTTTCAGAAGAGGGACTAAGTGGACGCGAGTTGAGACAAGCTTCGATACGCGATAGTACAGTTGCAAACTCTTCAAACGTATATTTGATTTGACTAGCTATCTTGCGAAAATGTTGCTTAAAACTTTTCACACCGGCCTCCCACAGACCTCCCATATGAGGCGCAGACGCAGGTATAAAGTGCCAAGAAAGTTTTTGTAAACCGTATTTTGAGACAACATCATTGCGTACACGTTTAGTGAAGTTTTCAAGATCTCTAGCTAATTCTTTTGAGGCTCCCACGAAATTTCTACCATTGTCAGAATAAATTCGACTAGGGCAACCTCTTCGTGCAATAAAGCGTGATAGTGCTGCGAGGAAAGCTGGCGTTGAAAGATCACTAACAGGTTCTAAGTGAATGGCTTTTGTCGCGAAACACACAAAGAGACATACGTATCCTTTCGTGACGCGACAATAGCGACCAGTGAAGCTTTTAATCTCAAAAGGCCCGGCGAAATCGAGACCCGTATTTGTAAAAGGACGATCTAAAAATGTTCTTAAAGGTGGCAAGGCAGCCATAATTTGACCTTGCAACTTTTTCCGGTTGACAACACAAATTTTGCAATTATGTATGGCAGTTTTTATTAAGTTTTTGACTTTTGGAATCCAAAACTCTAGTCGGACGAGACGCAGCACAAGCTGATTGCCACCGTGAAGTGATAATTCATGTATGTAGTGGACCAACAATCGTGCAAATCTGCTTTTGTTAGCTAGGAGAATAGGATGTCGTTCATTATAGGTGAGTGATATGGAGGAAGAAAGGCGACCATTGGCTCTGATCACCTTTTGACTATCTAAAAATGGAGTCATTGTCAAAATTGTACTTTTGGAAGATATCGAAATTTTGTCGCTTAAATGATTATATTCATTTTGAAAGTGAAGTTGTTGTGAAAGGATGATTAGCCGAAGTTTGACTGAGCATATTTCAGCAGCTGAAATGGTAGTGTTTGGAAATGATGCTTCAGCTCGAGTTAATGGATGTGTTCGTTTAAAGAAACGGAATACATATGATAAAATACGAAAAGCTCTTGGTAATGAAGAGAATTTTTCAAGTATGTCTTCACACACCGCCGATCTAGCAAAATGAGATTGGATTTTTTTGATTTCAAGTGTGGTATCCAAATTGTGTTGCAATGAATTTTCTGGCCATTGAGACTTAGGCATCTGTAACCAAGATGGTCCATGCCACCACAAATTATTAGATATCAATTCTGCAGGGTATACCCCCCGGGTTGCTAGATCGGCTGGATTGGAATGCGTATCAATATGGGACCAATTATCACTGCCAACCTTTTCAACTATTGTGGAAATTCTGTTTGCGACGAAAGTCGTCCAAGTACATGGTGGTTTTTTGAGCCACGAAAGAACTATAGTTGAATCTGACCAGAGAAACAATGAACTGGAGCCAATATTCAAATGTGGCGTTATCGAATCGATCATTTTTGCGAGAAGAACAGCTCCACACAGCTCCAAACGTGGGAGAGACAGTGTTTTGATCGGAGCCACTTTTGTTTTTGAAAAAAGAAGATTACAATGAATGTTGTTGCCATTTTCGATTCGCACATACAAAGCGGCTGCATATGCCTTTTCACAGGCATCGCAAAAACCATGAAACTCAACTTTACCAGTAGGGCAGAATTGAACCCATCGCGGAATTGAAATTAATTTTACTTTCGTGTAATTAGACACAAAATTTTGCCACTTTTTCAATGATACCGGTTTTAAGTTGTCATCCCAGTCGATTTTTTCGAGCCACAACTGTTGCATTATTATTTTTGCCGTTATTATAACGGGAGAGAGCCAACCAGCTGGGTCAAATAATCTGGCAATCATGCTGAGAGCTTCTCTTTTTGTGTAAGAATTTTTTAACTGCAAAGGCAAAGCATGGAAATGAAACGAGTCTGTGCTAGCGTTCCAAAAAATTCCAAGCGTTTTGGCCGTGCTTTTATCTTCTAGAGACAAGAAATCTGCGTAAAGGAGATGGTCGCGAGGCAAATCTTCTAAAAAATTCACAGAATTTGACGTCCATTTTCTCAAATAAAATCCTGCACTCTCAAGAATTCCAATGAGTTGATTGCGGGCTTCTTTTGCGCTTGAAATATCATGTGCGCCAGCCAAAACATCATCAACGTACATCGAATCCATTAGAATTTTCGAGCCAAGTGGAAAACGAAGTTTCTCATCTTCAGCTAGTTGTAACAGGGTCCTTATTGCAAGATATGGAGCGCAATTCACCCCAAAAGTGACAGTTTTCAGCTCAAAATCATTTATTGCTAAATCATCAGAGTCACGAAATACAATTCTTTGATATGGTGAATGTTGAGGATTAATAAGAATCTGCCTATACATTTTTTGTATATCAGCATTGAAAACATATGCGAAAAATCTCCATTTAAGGATTAACAACACGAGATCATTTTGAAGGACAGGGCCTGTATGAAGAACGTCATTAAGAGAAGTGCCATTCGACGATTTGCTAGAAGCGTTAAATACAACCCTAATTTTTGTGGTTGTACTTTCCGGTTTTACTACCGCATGGTGAGGTAAATAAAAGTGACAAGAACTGGGTTGAGATGGCGAATCAACTTTTTTCATATGATCAAGTTCAATATATTCATTGACAACCTTATCATATTCGGTTTTAAATTCAGGCTTTCGAAGAAGGGACTTTTCATTTCGTAGAAATTGACAAATGGCGATATGTCTTGAAAAGCCAAGATTAATTTGTTTCATAAAGGAAGCTTTGAACGGCAAATTAACTATGTAACGGCCATCGGAATTTCTCGACACAGTTTTAGTGAAAAGTTCTTCACAAAAGGCATCTGATTGTGAGACAGGCGATTTTGAAGGGACCTCTTCGATTTCCCAAAATTTACTAAGTTGATCATTTAGAGAAACTTCAGTGAAGTAAGAAACAACAGTATTGTTTTGCAAATTAGATAGTGGATCCGGAACTGGTCCCGTAAGAATCCACCCGAACACGGTCTCTTGGCCAACAAGAGTACCTAAAATTCCTTTACGGATTCCGTCAAGAATTACTAGTGGATATAAATCACCACCAATTAACATGTCAATGGTCGAGCTTTGGAAAAAATTGGCATCAGCATAGTGGAGCTTTGGCAGCTCTGGATATAAAGATGGGTCAAAAGAATGCGAGGGCATATTTCCAGTGACTAGAGGTACAACGAGTGCAGTGACTTCAATTTGTACATTTGAATCAGAAAGAGATCCAATATAAAATGATGAAACCTGAGTAGGTTTTATACTGATGGCGCCATTTAAACCTGACACTTGAGCCGATACAGCTTTGGTGGGGAGTTTTAATAAATTTCGAAGGCGTTCCGAAATAAATGTACCTTCGGATGCTGGGTCAATAAGTGCCCGAGCTTTATATGTAATCCCAAGATGAAAAACGTTTACTATAGCTGTACCAAGTAAAACTTTTTTGGTGACAGCATTGAAGCAAGTTTGAACAGTTTCTATAGGATTTGAATTCGAATTAGTGGACTGTATGGTTGTAGCATGAGACACAGAAGAGCTTATTGCAGAAACAATTGGTTGCTTTGGTTTAGTGCCGGTAGCACTTTTAGAATATTCAACTCTTTGTGTCGAGGTAGATTGCTGTGCACTTGTAGTGTTTTTATGTAAAAGCGAATGATGTTGCTTTTTACATGTCTGACAAGTATTAACACTCTGGCAATCTCTTATTTCATGAGACGCAGAGAGACAATTAAGGCAGTAGTGGTACTGCTTTACTGTTGAAAATCGATCTTGAAAGTTCATTTTGAGAAACTTAGAACAAGATCGTAAAGGATGAGAACCCTTGCACAGCCTACACTGAGAAAAATCGATTTTATTGTGATAATTGTTGTAGGACTTGGACTTTGCAACAGCATTGGTAGATTTTGAAACAACAGGTTGAGAAGATGTGGAACTACGGATATCTGATACGGTCTCGAGAGTCTGAAACCGGTCAGTCAGAAAACTATCGAGATCCAGCCATTTTGGAATTTCAGTTTTATTTTTCACGGATTGTTCCCACAGTGCAAGGCTTTGCTCTGGGAGCCGTGTGGAGCACAAAAAAACAAAAATTGCGTCCCAATTTTTTATATCAATTTTATAAAGCTGTAATGATGCAATACAGTTATTTATATCACGTTGAAGACGTTTGAGGCTACTTCCCGACTCTTGTGTCACCATTGGCAAGTTGAATAAAATTTTCAGTTGGTTATTTATCAAAATTCTTTTATTTTCGTATTGAGCTTTAAGATTTTCCCACGCAATAGGAAAACCATCATTGGTCAAAGGGGCTTTTTGCACTATTTCTTTCGCTTCGCCGCTTGTTTTTTGCAATAAATGATAAAGTTTTTCTACTGGATGGAGACTCTTATTGTTCACATAGATAGCAGTGAACATATCCCTAAAAGTTGGCCATGTTGAATAACTACCATGAAACACATCTGTATCACATGGTGGGACCTTAATATTAGAGCCAGAGTCTTTCGCACTTTGTGGTGTAGAAATTGGTAGAACTGATTGAGATAAAGCCGCTATAAATTTGTTAATTTCCGTCATGGAACGAATGTAGCATTTGTGACACTCAAGATATTTGGCCTTGACGACCTTGACGTCGTCATCGCTGTCAGTTAATTCAGCGAGACAATCTTGATATGAACTTTTCACAATGGTCCAAATACTTTTGAGTTCTTCTTGCTCAAGTTCTAACGCAATTAGCGAATGCTCTTCGAGTTTAATGCTTACAAAATAAGCCTCGTATTCAACTAAGCGATCTGCCGTGCGAATGAATATGTCTAAAGCTGACATTTTGTTAAAGTTGCACAAAAAGCACGAAAAAATTGAAAAAAATGCAATCCCTGCTTAGCACAAAAACAATTTTTAATTTCTAAAATTCTTAACAGTGTATGTACTGTAGCACAATGAATCTTAAAAAAAAATTGATGAAATTCGTTTCAAAAGAAAATTAAATCGCGAAAAAAAATTTTTTCTATGATGCACAGTGTAACTTCAATAACCTTGATGTCTGCTTTTTTTTTTGAAAAGTGGCGTGACAAACAAAGAACCGTAGCAACGGTGTCGTAAAATTGGCCTTGAAAGACTAACGTATGAAAAAACACGTGATGTAACGGCACCCGAGTCAAAAAACCGCACCAAAAAAATCGAAAAAATTTGAGTTGCACCAGTGGCAGAAAAAAACCAAATAAAGTTGATAAATGAATCACGAAAAATTTGAGACGATAGAATAGAGTTGAATTTATGTTTCACAATATAATAAAGTTGAATTTATATTTCACGCACTGACCTTGTACTTGAGACTCCGTGGGGAAAGACTTCGTACTCCAGTATACGGCTCTGTATAAAATCCAACGCTGCCTCAACTCCGGTTCGTATGGACCAATTTATGTTGTTACGAAAAACACACTGTTCGATCACGGGCAAACTTTCCGCCATCATCCCTACTGGGGTATCAACAAGTGCAATTACATATGCACATACATATGTACTTGCAGAAATTAACATCATCGTAAGTTAGTCGTCGTCACTATGTAGCTACTCTTTTTTCGTCGCACCACCCGCACTTTCGTCTTCGTCATCGTCATCGTCATAGTTTTTGTCAACATAGAAAACAACATTTCTTTATCGTGCTAGCAACAACAACAACACAATCATTGTCACCACTCTTCGTCTTCGATTGATCTTCTCGCATTCTTCTTTACAACAACAAATACATACAGTCCACTAACGCTTTAATCGTATGATTTTGTCTTTGACCGTTTAGCAGCACATAATGGAAAAGTGCGTGCATAAAAAATAGAATTTGGGCACGACTTTTCGCCGCAACCTTGTAATAACGGTTCCTTGCTAATGCAAGTTATGCAGCTGCTAAATAAGTCATAATTTTAAATACCAAAATTCAGTCTTTCTTCGTCTTCGCAAACACTGTCATCGTCGTCGCATCAAAATCATCGTCATCGGAAATATCGTCGTGGTAAATCATTCAATTTTCGAACTAAATAATAAAAAGCTAATTTAAGTGTATGAATAGTGTTTATATTAATAAGAAAAATAATATTAACTAAAATAAAACCAAAAGAAAAAGTGAATTTAAAGAAATTATAATAAAAAAGTGAATTAATTTGAAAACAAAATAAAATTTATAGTTTTGATTTTTATAAATCTGGACACTTCACCACCAGCTAGGAAAAAGCTCCTAGCTTTTCCATAGGTCCTTCGAGCCGGATGTAAAAACTATAAATTTTTATCAAAATTAAAAAAATCTTCGCAAAAATAAAAAAACATTTTTCTCAATTTAAAAAAACATTTTAAAAATTTTCGTCATCGTAAAATAGTTTTTCGGTCGTAATCATGAGTGACGATGGCAATAATGGTGAGGTGCAAATTCCTCAACATCGCGACGAAGTTGAACGCGACGAAATTGAACGCGACGAAATTGAACGCGATACAATTGAACGCGACATCCGCGTAAAATTATTGCAACGGCAGCAAATTGTAAATCGATTGAAAGCACAATTGCTCAGCCCTTCGCAGTTGGACTCATTATCACCAACGACACTAGAGATCAAAATATCGCTAGTTGAGCGTATGCTTCAATCGTTCGAGAAACTTCAAGCAGAACTCGAGGTTTTAGATGAAACACAGCTGGATGAGGATCATCGCAGTGAATTTGAAGAAACCTTCTGCTTAGTGAAATCATTGTTCGTAGAAAAACTATCCCAACTACGAACAACTGATTTAAATGAAAATTTCAGCAGTACGCAAGTGCCACATCAACAAAATTCATCGACACGCCCACGAGTAAATCTACCAAAACTACAACTCACAACATTCACAGGGCTGCATCGAGAATGGCTCGATTTTTACAACATGTTCTCAGTCATGGTACACAACAACACAGATTTAAGTAGCATTGAGAAATTTCAATATCTTCGGTCCAGCCTTTCTGGTAAGGCAGCAAGACTTATTCAGTCATTGGAGGTTACGGACTCAAATTACACTAAAGCCATCGATCTGCTTGTTTCACGCTACGATAACAAGCGATATATTTTCCAATCACATTTGCAACACATCTTCGATACACAAAAAATCATAAATGCAAATGTTTCGTCTCTTCGTGAATTTATCGACACGGTTAATGCCAACATGCGTGCTATGCAGTCACTGGCAACAAAGCCGCAGATAGCTGACGGCATTGTTTTGCATCTGGTGGTATCAAAATTGGATCCCGAAACCCAGTCAAAATGGGAAGAAGAAATCGCATCAAAGTGGGACCAAAGATCATCGAATACACTGACCCTGCCATCATGGGATGATCTTTCAACATTTCTCGAGCGCCGTTGCCAAACTTTTGACATGATTGAAGCCAATCGTCTATCAACAAAACAACAGTATTCAAGGCCATCACAACCAGTGCCTTCATCATCAAAGGGGCGAATTATGCAGAAACAGTCTTCATTCGTTACAACAAATCAACCAAAGTGTAGCTTATGTGACGAATCCACATCACATAATGCTTTCAAATGTGCTGTTTTTATGAAGATGAATCCAATGGAACGATATAATTTGGCCAAACGAAAAAATTTGTGTTTGAATTGCCTTTGCACGAATCATACATCGAACAACTGTCCGTCCACCAACAGATGTCAACAGTGCAAGGTGAGCCATCACACCCTCCTTCATCGGGGTCAACAATCACCATCGTCATCGTCATCGAATAACAACAATCAACCATCAACAGTGCTCCAGGTGCAACACGATCATACAAACGTTGTTATTGCTACTGCTTTAGTGGAATTATCAAACCCCATAGGTGTATCCATTGTAGTACGCGCATTGTTAGATTCAGCATCCCAACTTCACTTCATAACAGAGCGCACGGCGCAATTTCTACGAGTTTCAAGAAAAAAGGTTCCCATGGAAATTAATGGCATTGGCGCATGTCTAACTAATGCCCAACAGGTATGTAGTTTTGGATTGAAATCACTATACTACACATTTTCGTCGACAATTGAAGCAGTTATTTTGCCAACAATCACATCGAGTCAACCACATCGCCACTTAGACATCAAGGATTGGAACATTCCAAAAAATATAAGTTTAGCAGATACAAATTTCAACAAGCCAGGACCAGTAGATCTTCTCTTGGGTGCCGGACTTTTCTACGAGCTTTTGCTAGTGGGACAAATCAAGTTTCATGAAACCTTTCCAATTTTACAAAAGACAAAGCTCGGCTGGATTGTATCTGGAGCAATCACCACAAAAACAACACCATCGGCGTCATCAGTCCAGTCAAAATCATCATCGTACCATGCCATATGCTCCTCGCTTGCCTCCTCATCGTCATCAAGCACAACAGAAATTATTCCGACCATCGATACGCTGCTAGAGAAATTTTGGAAAATCGAAGATAATTTTCACAACAATTTGCCATCGCATACATCAGAGGAAGAGGAATGCGAAAAATATTTCGGAGAAACAACACAAAGATGCCCCACCACCAACAAGTTTATCGTTCGTTTACCATTCAAGGAAAATCCCACAGGGCTTGGACAATCCTACGAAATTGCTCGTAAGCGGCTGATCTCTATTGAAAATAAAATTAATCGAGACACAAAACTTCGCAAAGATTACACCGATTTCATGGGTGAGTACAACAAATTAAATCACATGGTTCTCGTACCTCACCATGAGACAGCAACAAAGGCTGCGAATTTTATTCCTCATCATTACGTCACCAAGCTCGACAGTTCAACAACAAAATTTCGTGTCGTGTTTGACGCGTCATGCCGCACTGGAAATGGAAAATCTCTAAACAGCATTCTACGCGTTGGTCCAACAATTCAGGAGGATCTCTTCACAATACTAACAAGATTCAGAACATACCCCTTTGTACTTATGGCGGACATCACCAAAATGTATCGGCAGATCATCGTTGATCAAGAAGACGCTAAATGGCAATGTGTATTGTGGCGAGATTCACCAAATGATCCCATCAGAGTATACCAACTCCAAACAATCACTTATGGGACAAGCTGCGCACCATACTTGGCCACTAAATGTCTTCAACAAGTGGCATACAACAATTCAACATCGTTTCCAATCGGCGCACAGGTGACCCTCAGGGACTTTTATGTTGACAACTTAATGACAGGAGGTTCCACCATTCAAGAAGTCATCGAAATCAAACGACAAGTCATCGCTTTATTGAACACCTGTGGATATCCGTTGAGAAAATTTGCATCCAACGACCAACGTATCATCGAAGACATAGCAGCTGCTGACAAAGAAGAAATTGTCAATTTAAATGATATCGAGTACATCAAAGCACTGGGTTTGAAATGGTCACCTGAAGCGGATAGTTTTCTTTTCACCTACACACAGCAACCAACATCATCGAAAGTGAGCAAAAGAACTATTTTGTCTCACATTGCCAGTTTTTTCGACCCTCTTGGGATTCTTAACCCAATCATCGTCACGTGTAAAATACTTATGCAACAGTTATGGAAACTCAAACTGGACTGGGATGAGAGTGTGCCACCAGAAGTGCATTTACAGTGGAATACGCTTTGCCATCAGTTTTCACTCATCGAACATTTTCGAATTCCAAGGTTTGTTCCTTTTTATTCAGATTCTTATATTCACGCCTTTGCAGATGCCAGCACCAAGGCTTATGGCGCATGTATCTATGCTGTCACTGAGTTTGGAGGAGGGAAACGGTCATCACTCGTCTGCGCGAAATCTCGTGTTGCACCAACCAAAGAAGTAACCCTTCCCAGGCTTGAACTTTGCGCAGCGTTACTACTGGCAGAACTTCTCGATCACGTGGCAAAAATCATCACACCAAATTCCGAAAATGTACACTGCTGGTCGGATTCAACCATAACAATCGCTTGGATCAAGGGTGAATCGTCAAGATGGACACCATTTGTCGGAAATCGAGTCAACAAAATTCAAAAATTGACATCAAACTACCAATGGCACCACATTTCATCCTCATTGAATCCAGCAGACATTGTATCCAGAGGCTCAAGTGTCAGCGATCTCATCGACAACCAACTCTGGTTCAATGGACCAGATTTTTTTCTATTAGACGAAACCAGCTGGCCTCATAGCTCTATTGACATCACCAATGATTTGCCGGAGCAGCGTCGCCAACATACAGTTCTCATCGTTGATCATTTCTCTGATCTTGTCGCACAACATAAATATATAAACAATTACAACAAACTTCTTCGTATTTTCGCCTTTGTAAGACGTTTCATCGCATTGTGTAAAAAAGATTCACTCAACATACAAACTGGATCTATAACAGCAAAGGAGATGACTGATACTCTTCATATTATATGTCGCCATGTTCAGCGTCGTTGTTTTGCTGAAGAAATCAAAAATCTTCAGTCAAATCTTCCAGTAAGTCATCATTCATCATTATCGCAACTTTCACCGTTTTTAGATGATGGTCTTATACGAGTAGGAGGTCGAATCAAAAATTCGTCGCTATCATATGATGCAAAACATCCCATTGTGCTACCGAAATCACATCCATTCACAAGCACAATCATCGACAACGCTCATCGTCAAAATCTTCATGCTGGCTGCCAAACTCTGCTAAGTATTCTTCGAGATAACTTCTGGATAATCAACGCTCGCAGCACAATCAAACAGGTATTACACAAATGTATAATTTGTTATCGTTGTCGCCCAATTTTAGCTGAACAAATAATGGGATCATTGCCAAAAGACCGCGTAGAACCATCATTTCCATTTGAAGTCACAGGCGTTGATTATTGTGGTCCTCTATCAATGACGCAGCGAATTCGGGGAAAAACTCCGATAAAAGTCTACATCGCAGTGTTTATATGCTTCACAACAAAAGCAGTGCATCTCGAACTGATACCTGACTTGACAACCTCAGCTTTCATTGCTGGCCTTAAGCGATTCATTGCACGCAGAGGAAAATGTCGCAAAATTTATTCCGACAACGCTACAAATTTTGTTGGGGCAAATAGAGAGCTGAGAGAATTGCTGCAAGATTTCACAACACAAGAACACATTTCAGATGTTCAAAATAGCTGCACGCAATTAGGTATTGAGTGGAATTTCATACCTCCAAAATCACCACACTTTGGAGGGCTGTGGGAGAGCGCAGTGAAGCAAGCAAAATATTATCTTCGTCGCACTATTGGCACACACATACTATCACATGATGAGCTGCACACGGTCTGCTGTCAAGCTGAAGCAATGGTAAATAGCCGTCCTCTCACTCCGATGTCAAGTGATCCCGATGATCTTCGCGCGCTTACACCGGCTCACTTTCTCGTTGGTCGCAGTCTCACCACAATTCCAGAACCATCGTTGTCTCATCTCAATATTGGGATTCTCAAACGATATCAACTCATTCAGAACATTCAACAACAATTCTGGGAACGATGGAGGGCTGAATACTTGAAGGGTTTACAGCAAAAAACTAAATGGAAAACACCAGTTCCCAATTTACAAGAAAACGATTTGGTCTTGCTGAAAGATGAAGGTACACCTCCACTAAAATGGCCAATGGGCCGCATAACTCAAACTATTGAAGGTTCAGATGGCCAGGTTCGAGTCGTCGTCATTCAAACATCCATTGGAACGCTAAAGCGAGCAGTAGCAAAAGTATGCAAGCTGCCAATCGAAAGTTCACAAGAAAAATAATGGTCTTTTGGAAGTCAAGCTTCCAAAGGGGGGAGGATGTTCGATCACGGGCAAACTTTCCGCCATCATCCCTACTGGGGTATCAACAAGTGCAATTACATATGCACATACATATGTACTTGCAGAAATTAACATCATCGTAAGTTAGTCGTCGTCACTATGTAGCTACTCTTTTTTCGTCGCACCACCCGCACTTTCGTCTTCGTCATCGTCATCGTCATAGTTTTTGTCAACATAGAAAACAACATTTCTTTATCGTGCTAGCAACAACAACAACACAATCATTGTCACCACTCTTCGTCTTCGATTGATCTTCTCGCATTCTTCTTTACAACAACAAATACATACAGTCCACTAACGCTTTAATCGTATGATTTTGTCTTTGACCGTTTAGCAGCACATAATGGAAAAGTGCGTGCATAAAAAATAGAATTTGGGCACGACTTTTCGCCGCAACCTTGTAATAACGGTTCCTTGCTAATGCAAGTTATGCAGCTGCTAAATAAGTCATAATTTTAAATACCAAAATTCAGTCTTTCTTCGTCTTCGCAAACACTGTCATCGTCGTCGCATCAAAATCATCGTCATCGGAAATATCGTCGTGGTAAATCATTCAATTTTCGAACTAAATAATAAAAAGCTAATTTAAGTGTATGAATAGTGTTTATATTAATAAGAAAAATAATATTAACTAAAATAAAACCAAAAGAAAAAGTGAATTTAAAGAAATTATAATAAAAAAGTGAATTAATTTGAAAACAAAATAAAATTTATAGTTTTGATTTTTATAAATCTGGACACTTCACCACCAGCTAGGAAAAAGCTCCTAGCTTTTCCACACACTTTTCTTTTAATTTTTAAGTTTATATTAAGTTTATTATGATTTTAAGTTTAATTTAAGTTTTTATTTGATTTTAATTTTACTTTAAGTTTTAACAAAAAATAGAGCTGTTGCTGCTGCAAATCGAAAAATCCAAGTGACAGAATAAAATTGTAAACCAAACCGAGCCCCGGTGTTGGTTCGCAGGGATGACGCACGCATGTTGTGCCTAGCATACACTGCATGCACGCGTTTTGTCGCACGAACACATGAGTGCGTTTTAGTCGCGCGAACATCTGGAAATCATTATTTGGAACATTTTTTTAACTATTTTGCACAAAAGAAAAGTCTTTTTTAGTTTCCAATAAAGACATTTAGCTGTAAGCAATCGGCAAATTTTCCTAACACAAATTATATCCTTCTAATCAGCAATGAAAATCAGCATTATTTTGAGTGCTGCTTAAAGTGTTTTCAATGTTCATTACAAACTTTATTACTCCAAATAACATACCATCAAAATGTGCCCCATAGCTTAAGTATTTGAAATGTAATTTTGTGCACGATTAGACTTAAAAAAAAAAAAACCGCGGCGCTTTTAAACCGTCCACTTAATCAGAAGAAAAGTCAGCTAAGCAAGCTGCAATCTTGCAATACTTATCGGCTTAAGAAGTTTAAGAATAGCTACCTGGATCATCAAATGCATTTATAATATGGTTTTATTTAAGTTAATTTAGTTGAACGGCTTTATGATTAAAATTTTCTTGTTAATTGATATGGTAAACTAAGGCCCTCAAGCAAAAAAAACTCAAAGTCATTTTTCACATTGAGACGAAATCAGATCAAGCAACGGCATCACTGTCCAGATTAATGGCAAATAAAGGTGCATACAGATTTTGTCGAGTCTGAAGTTTGCTCCACTGTGTGTCACTGAGTGCCGGGGACCAGATGGGGCGGCGTATTTTAAAATGGAACGTCTTATCGCCTTATACATTGCGACTAAGATTTTCTTATCTTTCTCCCAAGAAGTACCGGCAACTGCTCCCAGAACAATGTTTCTATTGTTCAATTTGCAGCAAATTTCAGCAGCATGCTTGGAGAATTTTAACAAATTGCCTAGTGTCACCCCGAGAATTTAAGGGTACTTGACAGTAGGAATCTTGTCATTATTGATGTGGTTATCCAGCGTCTTGTTTACCTCACTCGGCCATGAAGTGAAGAGTGAATTGGTAAAGCTTGCCAAGATAATTATTATACCTCTACTCGGCTTCCGCTTTTGTTATAGCTGATGCCGCAATAGTGCAATATCAGCATACGTAACCAGGGTATTGTTCATAAAAGGTGCCACAACCTTTTTTCCGACTTGGTATAATCTTTGCTCAGATTTTTCACTTACTGTTCTCAGCGTATGTTTAAAATTTTGTTGAATTTTCTAAAAATTTACTTTCAGTATAGCATTTTGGATCTTTTGGGATGTTGTAAAGGTAAAAATTGAGGAGTAGGGGAGATAACACACCTCCTAACGGCACACCCATTTTTAGTTTACGGAATTTAGACCTAGTATTTCTAAACTCAACGAAGGCTCGTCTACCATAAAGATAGGCTGCTAAGAACTTTTTGGTATCAATGGGGTATTAATGCTTATAGGGAGAATGGTGTTTGTGAGATTCGCAAGGACTGAGTCAAAGGCCTTAAACAGATCTAGATATACTGCGATTGTCCGCACATGAAACCACTTGCAGTTAAGCCCCTCAGTGATGACCGAAGTGATTTTAGCTATAGCAGTGGTGGTGCTATGGTTCAGTCCAAACTGCCCAGAATCCTTCTGCATTGTGGGTATGTTCCTGCGAGCGATGGTATGGTTGAAAATTTTTTGTTATATATCGCAATGAAAAAGAGGAGAACTTCCCCAGCCGGAAGGTGCCACACTCTCTTGTCCGAGTTCGACTAGATTTGCTCAGAGCTTACATTTACTATAAATAGTGTTTTGCTCAGAGCTTTCACTTATAGTTCTTAATGTCTGAGTGAATTTTTACTGGATTATTTCAAAACATGCTTTCAGTATAGCATTTTGAAACATTTGCTTATAAGGAAGGTAACATTGCCTCTAGTCCGAGGTCGCTTTACTTTTGCTAGTAGTTATAGAAGTAGTTATCTGTATTTTGGGTGCATTGTCGTAAAGTTGAGTTTTTAAAATAATTGGCCGATTTCGTAAATTTTCAAACCGACAAGTAAACTTTAATGACGAAGGCAGTGTTCTAAATTTCATTGAATTAACTTGCTCCCAAAAAATATCGAAATAGTTTCAACGAGCAGACAGATATAGGGACATGGCTATATCGACTCAGGAAGTGATGCTGATCAAGAATATATAAGTATTCTTTTCCACACCTGCCACGCCTCCTTCTCCGCGTTACAAAAAGAAGGACAGAGTGAATGTAATCTAGGTGTAGGGTACGAAAAAGGTAATCATTTTCAATTTTATTCGTCAGATTTACTTTTATTTTTTAATGATTCTCTGTTGAAAATTATCGAGTATGTATTTTTTAATTTTTTGTTTTGGTGAAAATTAACAAAGTTATGATTTTTTAAAGTTTTATGGTTTGAGAAAACACTTTTTTTAAAATGCATTTATCTCAGAAACTATTTACCATATGGAAAAACTGGACATAGGTAATGTAAAATGTAGACAACTAACTGAGTTTTTGAAATATATAAAAAATTTTTTTTTTTATCCTGAATTTAATAATAGTTAACATGTAATAAAATAAACAATTCGATTTGTTTTAATGTTGGTATATATCCGTTAAGTTCAGAGTGGAACTCTTATTATTTATTGAGATATATCGATTTTTCGATCATAAAATCGTCCAATTTCATCTAAGAGACGACGTAATATGGTTCAATTTACTTGATTCAACATTGTTATGGCATTTATAGAATAAGAATAATATGTAATACATGTTCTCGAACCAAGAAGTTAATTAAGACGTACTTCCAGTTGATTTCAGCTACATAACTTTTAATAGCTTAAGTAAATTAAAGCCTTTAAAGAAGATTTAAAAAAAATTTGAATTGATCGTAAAGTTCATCTTCTGAACACAAAACTTCCAATTTAACGTCCAAATTGAACGACAGCTATGGGTACTAAAAATGTCTGCTACCACTCGCAGCATTAAAAAAGATCTTGTGATCGATCACTAGCAAAACAGAGAGAGATAAAAATTGTTTAGCATCAAATCAGAAAGCAATTAACGTGAGCCATAAAAATGCGCCATGAAAACATCGAAAACATTCAGATCGGACGAAGTGTTCCTAGGGCTGTCAGTTGATAGTGTGAGTCTGACTTCCTATGCGTTTGCGCATGCGCATGAAATAAATGTCTGCCTGCCGCTCGATTTTATTACTTGATGTTCGTGTTACTTGTAATTTTAACAAGATAATTTTCTCAAAGCATTTAATGACGACTACGCCACAAAAAGGCAAAGGCAAAGACAGTGCAGCCAATTGCAAATAGCTCCCTTCAGCAGCAGCATCATGTCTGGTCGGTTAACTTTTTTGCATGCGGCATTTTGTGACGCGCACTTAATTTAGTCGCACTTACTGTGCTGCGGACTGACGCCGACTCTGCCTTTCGCTCATTCGCCAGTTGGCTTTCATTTTAACTTTGGGCATCGCATTAATTTTTTAAGCCAGGTCGCGACATCAGTTTGGTAGAGCAGTTTTTAGTGTCAAAATGTTATTTAACCAATACGATGCAATTTAATTGCATGTAAGTCCCTGTTTTTGCAATCATCTTCTGGACGAGTAGTCGTTGTTAAATTAGCGCGCAGATTAATCCTAAAAGTGTGCGTCACGTTTTTGAAAGCCCAGTGCTTTCAGTTGTTGTTTGTGATCGTTAATTAAGTTTAAATTCAATGTGGGCTTGTTAAGTAACAAAAATTAATCCTTGAACCTAAGCGGTTCGAATTTCTTAATTGGTTAACAAGACAGAAGTATAGCAGAAATGATATTGCACTTAGTTCTTTGCAGATGATAGCAAAATTTGTTTTCATAATGTTCTTTCTTGTCAGAAAACATTTATAGTTAGACTAGACTTGCTATTTCAACACCCAATATCATCACTTTCCGTAAGGTAATTGGAAAACACTATATTCACCCATGTACGAGTATCAAATTTTATTTCAGGTCATGTCGATCCACTAAATTTAAAATATTTTTTAGTTCCCAGTAAAAGTGCGGTTTAATATTGCTTCAAGAATAACATAAAATACACATATCAAGCGTTTACAAAAGTGTAGATTAAAACATAAAACAGTTACTCAAAAAAAACTTTTTTTCGGTACACGATACTTCCAATGTGCTGTCTTATTGACTTTTCGACGCTGAATCGAAGTGTATCCCCAGAATTGTCAACATTCCTGCGGGATTTTGAGAAATCTTTGCTTGAAGTTGGAGGAAATGCTGTTTTCAGGCTTATGGCGTAGCTGCAGGAAAAATTTCAAATTCTTTTTTTTCATAGCATCGAAAAGCTATTCCCTTATCAAAATATACCTTCATGCTTTTCCAATAGGACTCTTACTTTCCGAGCTATGATCCTTTGAAGAGAAGGTATTTCAGCTCCCATACAAAGAACGATATTATGTATCGAAAAACAAATTTATGGCCAAAAAACACTTAAAATGAGTTAACATGGTTTGAGAAAAAAAACGGATTTTTTTAGGGGGGGGGGGGGGCTTGTCACCGCCCTCATTTCAAGTGGATACGATTCGCTCCAGTCCTTTTTACATATGTACCAAATTTCATATATATGCTCAAATATATTTGCACTGAAAATGACGAATTGTGGAGGGCGTGGCATCGCCCATTTTTTTTCTCAGAGCCTATCTCTTATTGACACTAATACTTTTCATACCCTGCAGTAGATTTTATCTTATTTTATATGTTTTTTGGCCATAAATCGGTTTTTTAATACTAATATAATTTTGTCCATTGTATGGGAGCTGAATTACCTTCTCTTCAAATGATCATAACTTGGAAAGTAAGAGTCCTATTGGAAAAATTTGCAAATATATTTTGATAAGGATGAGTGTAGTTATTCGATGTCATAAAAAAAGGAACAGAGTTACAACTTTTCCTGTAGCTACGCCATAGGCCTATACACATAATTTCCTTCAACTTTAAGCAAGAATGTGACGAAATCCTGCAGGTATATTGACAATTCTAAGGATTTAGTTTGATTTAGCGCCGAAAAGCTAATAAGACTGTTTATAAGAAGTATCGTGTACAGAAATTTTTTTTTTCTGTGGTCCCCCTAAACGCTTTCGAAGTGCGAAAAAAGTCCAAAAAAACATTCGATTTTGATCTTTTTATATCCTACACCTAGGGTAAAATCACTTTGTCCTTCCGTTTGTAACGCTGATAAGGAGGCGTGGCAGATATAGAAAAGTATATATATTCTTGATCAGCGTCACCTCCTGAGTGAATATAGTCATGTCCGTCTAGCTGGCTGTGCGTGGAAATATATTTTTTGGGAAAACTGAGCAAGATAATTCAATAAAATTTAGTATACTGCATCCGTCGTCAGCTCGTGGAATTGAAAATGAGCGAAATCGGTCAAGGGAACGCCACCGCCCATTAAAAAAAGTTCTACAAATTGTAAGCACATGCTCTGAGCAAAAACTGGGCGAATTCGAACAAGAGGGCGTGGCAACTCCCATAGTAGCAAAAGCTTCAAAACGCTATAATGAAAGCGTTTTTTGAGATAATCGAACTAAATTTTACTCAGACACTAAGAACTATAAATGCAAGCTCTCAGAAAAACTGGGTGAATTTGGAAGAAAGGGCGTGGCATCTCCCACATAAGCAAAAGCTTCAAAACCCTTTGCTGAAAACCATTTTTAAGATAATCGAACTAAATTTTACTCAGACACTAAGAGTTATAAATGCAAGCTCTGAGCAGAAACTGGGTGAAATCGGACAAGAGGGCATGGCACCTCCGATATAAGAAAAATTTTCAAGATACTGCAGTGTAGGGTATTTAATGTTTGGCCGGGCCAAATGTTACACCCTTACTAGTTTTCTTTCTCAAAATGCTTTTAGATTATAAGAGAAAAGAGGAACATAACAAAAATTACCAAACATATGTTGTTGTTGTATTACTAGCCTGTAAAATTCATCATTTTTCTTCACTAGAGTTCTGATTCGAATGTGAAGTCTGTTTTGTTATATGGATGTAAAACATGTCTTGTTTTTTTCAACAAGTGCTTATCACATTATTTCAAACGCTGAACTACACCAAAAATGCAATCAGAGACACGTAGCATACGAAATCAAGCTTCGCAAGTCGGAATGGATAAGTCACCACATTCTCCAGGAACCACTCAGCGAAATCTCGCGCCAGGCCCTTAATTGGAGTCCACAAAGCAGTAGAAGACGTGGTAGACCAAGAATAACCTAGAAAAAGTTGTTGCAGATGGAAATACAAGAATCGGGAAAGTTGTGGCAAGAGATAAAAGTCATCGCAAAGGGGTATGACAAATGGAGACGTTTTATTTTGGCCCTATACTCCTCCTAGGGGTAACAGGAAAATACATGCTTAACGTGAAGAAATGAGGCTGCTTTTCAGAAGAATGCAATAAAAGCATACTTTTAGGAGCATGACATTTTGTTCTTTTTTATTTTTTTTTAATTCTTGTTAAAAGTAAAAAAATCTGCCAAATGTGAGAGAAAAAATATCTTAGTATTTTTTGAGTTATTCTCATTACATAATTCAGTCAATTGTAGGTGCTTCCAATTAACTTCCACGGAAGCGGTTTTCATGTGCTTCCGAAGATGTGCATCCACGCAATGACATGATACTGTGTTAAAAATTAATTGCTGTGAGAACAGCATTAAAAGCAGTTTCTTTATTCTCTGGATGTGCATTGGAAGTCGTTTCAATGCGCTTCGCTTCCTGTTGGGTACATACACACTTCAAAAGTGCTTGTCCCCAAAGAAATTAAGAAGCACTTTCACAATGATTTTTTATAAGGCTGCATTAACCCTTTAACGACCAGCTCAAAGCAAGGGGGCTGGCAAACATATTAGCCATTGGGCGATAACGAAACATTTTGAAATTTTTTTTTACCTTTGTGCTTTTTTTAAATTTTTTATTCTTTAAGTGGATTGAAACTAGAAAAATAGTTCATTGTTTTTTTATTATTAAGGGGGGCTTCTCATGTAAAATTTTCAAAAAATCGATTCTCTTTTTTTTTCATAGGTTGATAGAATAACGTCTTGGGAGTATATTTCCAAAGTTTCATGACTCAATTCTAAATATTATGGAAAATTTGATTGATTGAACCAGCGAGCTCATGTAAAATTTTCAAAAAATCGATTTTTTTTTAAAACTTTAAATCGTTTTTTCTCAAAACTATAGTTTTAAAATCGCGGTACACGATTGCGAAAAAACTACTTATCCGATTTTTGATTTCTAAAAAGTGTTTTGCAGATTATAAATTGAACGAGTGCATGAATGTCTGAAATTGTGGAAAAAAAGTTATTTTATACACTTTTTAGCCCCATTTAGCGACAAAAAATGACGAAAAAATAGCACTTTTTTTTCAAGACGTGATTTCAATATTGTAGAATCGAATTTTTTGGAGTTGCAGACATTCATGCACTCAGGGGAACCCTGCTGAATAATAAAAAAATTTTGTTTTATGTTTCAGATAAAAACTTTGGGCTCCACAATGTACCGCGATAAATCCGACTAATTAAATGTCGCCACACGCGACATTTAATAAGTCCGCCATTTTGTCATTTTAGTTTTTTAAAAAATGCTTTTTTTATAGTTCAAACATGTTCTTAAATATATGCAAAAAATTGTTTGTGTGTGTTTTTATTTTCCGAGTGAAAAACAATCCCGAAAAACAACTTTTTGACGTGTTACATGAGAAGCCCCTATTAAGGATATAAATATAAAAAAAGGTTATTTTTGGTTGTGGTACTCAGCAAAGTAGTCACGAGATGTCGTGAAATAAAGGAATACTTTGCAAAATGCAAAATACTAACATTTGTGCGCAACGCTTCCAATTATCTCCATATTGTGGTTATTTTTAGGTTTTACCAACTTTTGATTTCGTGACATGAATGTTTCGGGTACCTGATACGTCCGAGAAGTAAAATTATTAATTAACTCGCTAGCAAGTTGTGAACGAAATTTTACTGAAGAGACTACAATAGAGTACACAATGAACGCATTGTGGATCTTCATCATCATCTTTATCTTGAGGCAGTAGCACTTTCAAATGCTCGCAGTCACATTCTAATAATTACTCGAAGGCCGAAATCGAAAAATAAGCTCATCTGGAATATGTAAATCAGGTATTTCTCCGACCACCGGATTTAATGAAGAAAGAATATAGGTTTAGGTGGCAGCAAAAAAAGTTGAAGGAGTTGGCTCAACTGTAGGTTAGGTTCGGTTAGGTTGCGAGGGCATCGTCGGCATATATGTAAGCCAATTTTCACTGAGACCATTCTGCTGGTCCATTGTGATTCCTCTTTAAATAAGGTACATAGTTCTAAGCTACATACACAATTAATTTAATTCGGTATATTTTATACAGTCATCAATCTTATTGAGGCTTATTCATTGGTTGTTCTATTCGTTTTCTCTGTTCCCATTTTGATGCCTTGATGTATTTCAGGATCTTAGTGGGGTCTATCTCCATTAGTTCTCGCATATCCTGAAAAAAGAAGGATCCAAATATTTTAATTCTTGTTTTTGTAAGTGCAGGGCACTGGCAAGAATAATGTTGGCTATCCTCTTCCTTGTCACTGTCTCCACACCAACTACAAAGATCGTCAGTCTCAAACTGTAGCAGCAGACGAAGTCAAAGGAATTGGTTCGACTAAAGTAGGAGTTGGCCCAGCAACAGGTTTTGCACAAAAATATCAAAATTCACAAAAAACGTGAGTCGACTTATAGTCAGCTGTCACTTTTACAACTAAAGGTAAAAAAGACGTGTTTCAATACTAGAAGCCATTTGACATTTCTAGTATGTAGGCGCGGGAGAGGGTTGAAGAGGGAGGTCACAAAAGAACTTAATTATTCTAACCTTGAACCGAAATGTTCAATAGATGTGAAAATATAAGTTAAAATTATTCCAACCATTAAATTGATCGAAATAATTAGCTTTTGTTTTATCCCATTCGTATCATAAAAAGTTTCCTTATAGCCCAGTCATTCCAGTCATTCCTGGTTACCGGGTCGGCTTATTTGAAATCGCTGAAAACTATTAGTAATCGCGTTTGAAAGGTACTACGCTTGTCAACAAAAATATGAATTAACAGACCGGTAGACCTCCCCTGCACTTCTTCACGATCATGAGTATAAAACTGACATTTTGACCAGCTTACGGTATAATTATTGACCTTTTAGGTATAAGCCAGACCCTATGTCACCACACAACTTTTGTAGCCACAAGTCTCTTCCACATTTTACTTATATACAGCAACCAGGAAATTATAAAAAAATATAAGCCTCTGGGAAAGCATACTTACCTTTAGTCGTTAAGAACAACATCAGTTCGAACCTAGCTCGGGTGATTTTTTTTACTTTTTTATTTTTTTTTTTTTGCTTTTTTTTTATTAAAATATTTTTAATTTAATTTCTATTTTCCTTTCTCTTATTTATTTACTTTTGCTTAATTGAATTGAAACTGATTACACAATGATTCTGTATAAGTTTGTATGAGCATTCGAATGTCAAATTCTGTTTCGACGACATTTGCTTAATATACAAATTTAATACCCCTTCATATCATCGGGCATTGGTGTAGCGGTCTAAAGAGATGGTAAATGTAAGTAAAAATAATCAGTTTCTATCTATCGCACGAACGGTCATGAATTCAAACCCTGGTGCGGCCAGTTTTTTTCTTCTTTTTTCATTTTTTTGAAAAAACGCTTACCGCTACATTACAAATAAGCGCTTCAAAAGGCCTTTAACAGTAAGGCTGCGGTAAGCTTAAGCACGCTTGTTGGTGAAAAAGATGCACTTCATAAGAGTTTTTGAAGCATTTCTTTTCCCCTTGGGAAGCTTCATGTTCAAAAAATTCTATGACATAGCTTCAAAAGAGCAATTCTAAGACCGGATACGAAATCGACGTGTTATTTCTTTCAGAATTTTTTGAGACATTTTATAATTCATCAAAAATTTGTCAAAACAAAGGAAAAAAAAATTTCCAAAAATTTTTAAAAATTTCATTGGACGATTCTAAACATTTTTTGCAAGAACATAGTCTTTATTTTTGAAGCAAAAAAACAATTGCTTTTCCATTGGTTTTTCTCTGAACGAAAATAAAAACTAACTTTTGAGTTGGTTTCGGGATATTTTTTTTACTTCATAAGCCGAACCATTAATATTCCACAGAAATACATACACGTAATGTGGGACGAGAGCACGTAGTCAGACATTTGACATTTTTTAGGTTCTAAATAAGAAGGAAGCAACATTACGGTATTAGTTTTTATGAAGAAATCTCCTCAAAAAAAAGTTCCAAACTGCAATATTACTCGTGCATTTACTGACAACACATTTTTCACTTCAGAGCAAATTTACAATCTGTAATACAATATTAATAATTCATTTCATTCCTAATAAAGTCGTCAATTATGTCACCAATGTTTCTGTGAAATGGCAGCTAAGCCACATGAAAGGCTTAACTGATTCCTTCCATTCCACCAAGCGCAAATGTCTGCAATCGCCGTAACTTTTCCAATAACTTCCACGAATCATCAGCAACTTTTTGTTTGTACAACATTAACATGGATATAAACATGAGCAATTCAGAGATCGAACCTTTTCCAAAGAAAAAGAAAAAAAAAAGGACTTTGCCGTTAAACCACGCACTGCAAAATCGAATTCATAATTCTCGGAATAATCAAATGAATAAATGAAATACTCGCAAGGAAGCGAGAAATAAGCCACCATTTCTGCGGCAACAAAACACCATCTTGGCCAGGCCCTAATAGGCATGACGTTGTTGTATGTAGTAACCAACAAAAAAGAAAAATGTCCAATAACAAAAAGAAAATACAAAATAATGGACACATCAAGCTGCTAAAGCTCCACCTTTCCAAGAAGGCGTACGAAATCGTTGACTTGAAAACTGGTTCGCGATACCACAACGTGACTAAAGAGATAAAACAACACGATGCATGAAAAGGTGAATTCAAGTTGTGTTCGCTCTGGTAGGGGAAAATTCAACCACAAGTCTGGTTTAGTTCTGGTTGTTGTTGCCGTTGCTCCGGTCGAGCAGCAATTAAGCGACGCTTTTGGCCAAAAGCAGTATGGTGGAATTCGCGCGCCGCGTTGTGAAGTGATTGCTTGTTTTATTTATTGTTAATTCACCTACAGTTGGCAGCTTGGCAGAGTTGTGACACTTGTTGACGAGACTTTGGTATGTTTTCTTCTTCTTATTTGGTTAATAATGCCGTCGGAAAAGTTTAGATTGTTGTTTGCTTACTAAAAACTAGATAAACTATATGTATATGTACTAAAAGTAAACGAGAAGTGCAATTCATACCATTTAGTAAAAATTTAAACGTCAAAGCTTATTCCCACTTGAATGGTTTAGGCGATTTAGTTAGTTGATACTAGAATAGTTTGCGATATAAAGAGCCCGATTCGAATTGTATGAGAAAATTTATGTTAGTTAGTTTTTAATGAACAAGATAAATACCTAACCAAAAAAATCTCAGTTTCTTCCCTGAAATTAAAAAATTTCTAAAGGGCAATAATAAACTATTTTTTTTTTTTTTTTTTTTGATATAAATAAAAAACAAAGAAATTCAAGCTAAAATAAAAAATATAGACCAGTCAAATTAGATTCTGCTTATATATGTATGTGAGTCTTACGCTTACTCCAAATTTCATAAAACCTATACCAATCGATAGAAAATTTCGCCCTGAACAACATATCAAAATAAGTCCATCCACTTTTTCCGGGAAATTATGTAAACTGGGGTTTTCCCCGTGAAGTACAAAGTAAAAAATTTTAATGTTTTAATGCCAGATTCACGAATGTGAAAATTAATCAATTTGAAATTTTGTTAAATATGAAAATTATATGTAAGTAAATCTTGCTTTTTCATGTAATAAACTATGCATTTGCTGTTAAACCACTTCAGATATAGCTTTCATACTTCTGGCATAACTTCATTGAACCATTTTGTACAAGAAAACCATATTAGTGCAAAATTCAAAAATTTGCGCTTTCCTGAATCTGACCTAAGAGTGACGATATGTCCTCGATCCAGATACAAACTTTTTTTTCAGTATAAAGTCTGGCTTACGAGCTAGAGGGCTTTAAAAATTTGACTCGAAGTAACTCATACCTGCCGATTAATCAAATTTTTAAAATCCTCATCAACCAGACTTTGTAATACAAAAATATTTTGCATCTGAATCGAGGACATATGGGCACATCCGAAAAAAATCTCCACTTATATGACCCAGGATTTAAGAAAATTTTTTTTCCCATGTTCAATAACCAAATGTTGTGAAATATATTCTTAGACGTATAAAATGTAATTCCCAATAGGTGAACAAAAAAATTTCGACCAGAGATGGTGTCAGGAGGTCGTTTTATCTAAAAATTTTGAGAAAATCGAGATTTCCGATAATATACTGGAGAGCACATATTTCAGAAGTAGTAGATACGTTACGGGGCACCTTTCCAAATATTCTGGAGTAAAATTCAGAAAAATCGTATGTGAGTCGTGGCGACAAAATGGGTTAAAATCGCTCATTATGGCCATATAACAGGTCCTTAAATTCTGAAAAAATTCAAGCGAATTCTCTGATGAAAAATAAATTGATTTTGTTAACGATATTTTTTTAATTTAATCGCCCCCTGCCGAGTAAAAAATCAAAAACGAAAAATTTGGGGTAAAAATATGCGATTTTTGGCGATATGCGATCGAGCACACCATAGCGACACATAAGGCAATTAAGCATGATATCTAACAAAAATTCCGTTATAAATTTCAGAAAAATCGTATGTGGGTCGTAGCGACGGAATGAGTTAAAAAGTCTAAATCGCTCTTTACGCCCACATAACAGTTCCGAAAATTCTGAAAAAATTCAAGCAAATTTCTTGACAAAACTAAATCGAATTTATTTATGATGTTTTTTTGATTAAAGCCTCCCATGTCGAGTAAAAACAAAATACACAGCTGGAGAAAATAATAGGTGCGAGCATAATTTTCCTCAAAAACTAAGTTAGTTTTCAATATAAGCATATTTCAGCGTCAAAACAAACAATAAAAGTCTTTACATACTATAAAAAATAACTTAGCGTTCGGTTAATTCATCATACTAAATATAAAATACAACGTCTGTCTGTCTGTCTGTCTGTCTGTGTCTCCATAACTCAAGAACCATTCGTCAGATTTGCATGATTTTTTCTTTCCTTTATAGATATTTTGCAAGGCAAGGTTTATGGTTACATTTTTTTTCGAATTATTTTCGGCTTCGTATGATATGATAATGATTCTTATGAAAGTTTTAATTATATCAAACTTTTTACTCTATTCGATTTCAGCGTGATTATAGATATGTATATGATTAGTACCGTTTTTGTGAAATGCGGGAAGAACAGTTTTTATGGCATTGTTATATATATTACAAACCTACCAAGAAAAAAAACAACAACAACAAACAGAAACAAACAAACAACCAAGCAAATATAAATTTCGATACAATTTACATTTTGAGTCCGGATTGCTCTTTCATGTCTAGTTTTTTAGATATCCTAACCTTAATGTTCAAAAAACATTGCCTTTTGTTATTTTAGTTAACGATATTTTAGGAGAAAAACAAAGATATTGATACACAACATATAGGGTCAAAATTTAGATTCATCCCTCGCCGCACAGTGCGGCCAAAGGCACCAAAAGTTGGCATCAATTCAACGGATAATACAAGGGAGCTTAAATATAGCACATTGATTTTTGTCAAAATTTTCAATATTCTCACAAAATTTCAGATATATATCTCACCGGGAAAAACCGCAAAAAACAAACGTATTGGTTTTGTTTTAAATTCAATTACGAACAAAACGAGCTATGTCGGATCAAAATCGGTGCATGTTCAACAAAATTAGAGGTAATTACCTAATTTACCTGCACTAAAAAAAGGGTGACATTTAAAAACTGTTAAAAATCACAAAACATTTATTTTCATAAATAAAGTACACTAATATGTCAACTAATATCCGATGCTCAGGACTCCATAACTAAAAAAGTTTAACATTGTTTTAAAAAATATAAAAATTAACGAAAAAGTTGATTGCATGGAAGGTGCCACGAACTCTTTTCCGAACTCACGTATATAGTTCTTGTTCAGAGCTTGCGGCAACTATTCCTAGAATTTGTGTAAAATTCCGTTGCATAAGTGTATAGAAGATGCCACGTCCTCCTGTACCAATCAACAAATTTTCTGATCGGATCTTGCTTTAGTGTCTTAGTGAAATTTGATAGGATTATCTCAAAAAACACATTCAATATAGCATTTTGAAACTTTTGTTTATATGGGTGGCTTATTTAGTTTTTCTCAGATTTTCTGTTTGAAATTTGGTTGCATTACCTCAAATAACGCCAACACCACAGCATTATGAAAATATTGCTTTTAGGGGAGGTGCCAAGCCGTGTTGAAAGAGTTATTTTATTAGAGCTTCCACTAACTAGTCCTCATATCTGTCCTAATAATTATTTCACCATCTCAAATAACGCTATCATTACAGCGTTTTGAAAACTTTCAAAGTATGGGAGATGCCACGCCCTCTTGTCCAAACCAACCAAGTTTCTGATCAGAGTTTGCATTTACTATCCTGAGTGAAATTTGGTTGATTTATCTCAAAAAACGCTTTCACCATAGCATATTCAAGCTTTTGCTTATTTAGGAGGTATGACGCCCTCTTACCCGAAATTACCTAATTTTCACTCAAAGCTTATGTTTACCATCCCAGGTACTCGTATTTATTTGAATTTTAATAGGTTGCTTTATCGGTTATAATGCCCTCAGTACATATTGCGGGAATATTTATTTTCCTGTTTGTGATATTTTTAATCTACTGACAGACTGAAAAGTTTTGAAGTTTAATGTACACATACTTACTTAGCTTTGAAGGCATTAAAATGAAAACTACAAAGTCGAATTGTTTTCATTAATTTAAAAACTCTAATGAATACAATTCCCATTATATCAATAAAAAGAATTATGTATAACGCTAATTTAATTTCATATTTATACCTTATTTCCGTCGCCAATCTTTGCGCACCGATCCTCATGTTAATTTTTAAAGTTATCAAAACTTTTTAATCGTGCGTTACCTCATAAACTTTTGCGCCAACAATCATGCAACAGTGGCGCATTTACCATGCATTTACGCACCTTTTCGTCCCCCAAAGTCTCCACATAACTCATTCATTCTTTCATTCATTCACTTCACTACTTGGCCAATACGGGCATACATATAGATATGTAAGTAGGTACTACTGATGAAGTCCATTGTTTGGCATCGATAAAGTGCCTCATACTTTATTTTTGGTTTGTTTTATAATTGCGAACAATTGAAATGAAAAAAAAATAAAAAACAACAAAAGCTCATTAAAATCATAAATTTTCCAATTTGTTTTGTGTGCTGCTTATGATGGTAATACGCAACAATGGCAACACTGGCAAAAGTTTCTTCTACGCTGGCTGCCAGTTTGTTGTATGGGAGATTAAAATCTGGTCGCGACGGAAGTTTGCGCAATTAATAATTTTTGGTTTTATGATTATTTCAGTTTACCAACTTACGAATTGCCTTAAAATAATGATGATAATGATGATGTTGATGAAAATATTGAAATGTACGATTTCTGTTGTGAGACAAAAATTTTACAGAAAATTTTGTTTTTACAGATGAAAAAATTTCAAATTTTTTAATGAGGTTTTCAAAAATTCGATATTCGCTGAATTAAATATTTTTCTCCTGATATGAATACAAATAAAATTGAACAAAAACTTACTGCTCTTTTAAGGGTCATTTAATGATGTATTTTCAGAGTGAACTACTTATTTCATGCAAAAATAACCAAAAGTTTGAAAAAAATTACTTAGTTATGAATAGAATGCTCGAATTTGCTGATGTCACAGTTTCTTTTTATTCATCCGCAATGTTCTCAGCCCAAAAAGACCAAAAATCCAAATTGGAAGAACATCGGCAGTGCATAAAAATATCTCCAAATTAGCAAACATTTTGAATCTGTCAGCTACTGTTTTTGCTAATTAATAACGAGATATTCGTCGTCGTATCTTTTGGTATGCTATCAAGCTTTCTTTCGCTTGACTCACCTTAACGTATGGCGATATGTCGAAAAAACGCATGCCACTGAAACTTTGCAGGATGGCTCCTTCGAATGCACCTTTTTTTGTGGTAATCCGGTGTTGTTGTTCTTAAGTGTAACATTCATACCGCTACCGAAATGATGTATTCCAAAACTGATAAAATGATATCTTTTTGATGTCATTTAAAGTTTAAGATTAATTTTTGTGCAAGTCAGTATTTCGTATTTTGTGTACTTTTTTCTTAGCATACCGATGGTTTAAAATCCTTAAAAGCTGGCCAAAAGTCGAAAAAAAGTTATTTTAAATTAACTTTTTATGGATTGTACTATCTAACTGATATTCATAAACCACAAAAAATTTATAAGAAATATCCAGACAGTTAGAAGTAAAAATAAAGTATTCACCGTAAAAATTGTGTGGTTTCTTTAAAACTGAACCGATTTGAATGTTTGAATATGGAAGCTTTTTTTAAAAGAGAGTACTATCGAACCTCTAAACTCAAAAGTTGCAAAAAATTATACTTTTCGATAATTGTGATTAACTTAAAATCAAATTATTTCACAAAATCAGTCAGCAATAGTTATCAAAAAAGCCCATAATTAATTTTTACCGCAAGGTACCGTCAAGATTTTTTTGTTTTAAGAAGATTGAAATCTTATCTAATACATACGTGGGCTGCTCGATATATTTCTGGCCTAATAATGAAAATGCGATTATTTATCATCAAAAATGGTTTTATTGATTTTCAAAGTATTCTCCAGCATGATTAATACACTTTTGCATGCGCTCAAACCAATTGTCGAAGCCCTTTTTCCACTCCGATTGAGACACCTCCAAAACATGGTTTTTGAAAGCTTCAACAACATCTTCTGGCGACGAAAATCGTTGACCACGCATTTTTTTTTTTTGATGTGCGGGAATAAAAAGAAGTCATTGTGTGCCAAGTCAAGGCTGTACGGCGGATGACCCATCAATTCGACGTTTTGGCAGGTCAAAAAGGCGCTGGTTTGAGCCTATGTGTGAGAGCTCGCATTGTCATGGTGAACTGTGATTCGTCTTCTCTTGTTCGTTTTTCCAATTTCTTCGAAGACTTCAGGCAAAAAAATTGTGGTGTACCACTCAGAATTGACCGTCCTACGTTGTTCAAGAGGAACAGTCGCCACATGACCAGTTTTGCCGAAGAAACAGGCGACCATTTGCTTCGAAGTGCTTCTTCCACGAACAACTTTTGTTGGATTTGGCTAATCTTCGAAGACCCACACGATCGATTGCTGTTTTGTTTCGGGCTCGTACACATAGATCCATGATTCGTCACCGGTGACAATCTTATAAACGTCTTTTGAAGCACCGCGATCGTAGTTTTTCAACATTTCTTTGCACCAATCGACACGAGCCTTTTTTTGAGCGATTGTCAAATTGTGCGGGATCCAACGAGTACAAACCTTTTTTACGGTCAGGTGTTCATGCAATATCAAATGCATGCTGGTGGGAGAAATGCCCAAGGATGCTTCTATCTCACGGTATGTCACATGACGATCTTGCATTATCAGTTCACGCACGGCATCAATGTTCTCTGGCACAACGGCCGTTTTTGGACGACCTTCACGGAATTCGTCTTTGAGCGAGCGTCGGCCACGATTGAATTCATTAAACCAGTTTTTCACAGTGCTATAGGATGGTGCTTCATTGCCATATAAAGATTTAAGTTCATCGATGCACTCTTGTCCTGATAATCCACGTCGAAAGTTGTAAAAAATGATCGCACGAAAATGTTCACGAGTTAATTCCATTTTTTTGCCAAATTGATTTTTTCAAGTCACTGTAAACAACACAAATGATGGTCGTACGTCAAAACGTTCTGAGTACGTTTATGCTAAAAAATATCAAACTTTCCAATAAAAATGTCAGATTGCACCTGGCAACACTTAGTGTTGCCTAGGCCAGAAATATATCGAGCAGCCTACGTATAAAAGAATTGAGATGCCTTTTTCAGCCTTTTTTGTTTGTCACGAATTTTTGAGAGGCGCCCATGGGAAAATTTAACTCATGTTGCTTGCCAAGTATTAATATGTGTTGCTCGCCCGAAATGTTAAAATTTTTATATTTTTATACAGCTTATACTCCATGATAAAGGAATCTAAAACAAATGTTTATGTAGATCAATTTACCGTTGCACGCAACTCCGTCAAAATTAAAGTTTTGAAATAAATTTTTAAAAAAGATATACAGGGTGCTCCCTCCATCTTTTATGTCGGTATGTAAACATTGAATAACTTTGAGAAAAAACAACCGATTTCTATAAGTGATGTATTTTTATTCAGTTTGGTTCTTTACAATTTTTTTGAACTAGTTTTTGAAAACAATATCAATTAAGTGGCCACCTTTATTAGCAATTACAAAATGACTTCTTTTTTCTGCGTTTGCCATTACCTTTCCGAGCATCTCGGGTGTTATAGCGTCGATTTCAGCACGAATGTTTGCCTTGAGCTCGTCAATAGTTTGAGGCTGGTTGGCGTAACTTGCTTTTCAGATAACCCCACAAAAAGAAGTCCGGGGGGGTTAAATCAGGTGATCTGTCAATGTCGCCTCATTTTGACACCGGGAATTTTCGTTGCAGAAATGCAATTGTTGCGTTTGCAGTGTGGCATGGTGCACCGTCTTGTTGAAACCAGTAACCATCTAGACCTTTCTCACGCATTTGCGGGCAGACATAATGAGCCAACATCCACCGATATCGATTTCCATCGACAGTTTCGTTTTCTTTAAAAAAATATGGCCCAATGATGGTTTTTGCGCAAATCCCGGCTCAAACAGTTATTTCGGTGTGAAGCGATCCATGGCAAAAATTATACTGAATTGACGTTTCCAAAACATATCTGATGCAATCAATCGGTTGGTAAATGTGAAAGTTATTCAGCGCTTACATACCGACATAAAAGATGGAGCACCCTGTACAAATTGTGGAAGTGTTGTTTTTTTGCTATTTCGAGTCCGCCAGTTTGTTTTTAAAAAATCTAAAATCAGCTTCGTATTCAATGACCCCGAAAACCCCCGAGAAAATTTCTTTGTTGGATTTGGTTGAATATTTATGCAAATCATCCGCCATTTTGAATTCGCCATTTTCTTTTTTAAAAATCTAACATCAGATTCGTAATCAGCGACCTCAGAAACCAAGAAGTAAAAAATTTTGTCTCGGAAATATAATGATTTCGAGTTTTGGCCTGCTTTTAAGGATCTTAAGCCAATGTGCGATGAATTGAGGTTATATTTTTGGCACCAGAAAGTGAACTCAAAAGCTTTTACTTTATCCATATTGGACAAGCTTAAAATATATTACAATTGTTGCTATGAAGAATTTTTTTATCAAAAATACACCATGAAGCAGCACCATCAAAGAACATGCTAAGAAATAATGACAATACCTAAAAAGAAACTAAGTAGTGATGAACATGGTCTTGAGTCATATTCTTGGTCTTGGTAATTTTTCGAGACCAAGACGCTGATATCATTGCAAGAGTCTTGGTCTTGGTCTTACACGTGATAACCGTCAAGACCAAGACCACTTTCGAGGATAAAATCATCCCACAGTTTGAAATGTGGTATCTTAAAAACCCAAATGTTTTGGAAAATAAGGTTTCAAAATTTTAAATAGGTACTCACTAATCTCTAGACATTTTTTCAAGACCAAGACTTAATGACTCAGATCAAGACCAAGACCAAGACTCAATATCAAAAACAAGACGAAGACCAAGACTAAATTGAAAGATCAAGACCAAGACTGCTGTGGTCTTGGTCTTAGTTTGCTCATCACTAAAAGAAACAAAAGAGTTCTGAAAAGCACAAAATAAAACCAGAAAAGGTCTGCCTTTGACCTGGTTAAAACTCAATATTCTGATCAAATCTTGCATGTCATATCCTTGGCTTTGAAATAAAAACGCAAATATATCTTTCCTGTTCAATATGTTTTTCTGCAGGGAGCTACTCGTATGTCAGGACTGTAAGTTGGGTTAGCCATAATTTTTCGAAGTCCATCTTACGCAGGGCGACCATCTCAACACGGCTCTTGTGGACATGAGTGTTCTCGTGCAGAAGGATAACATCTTTGGTCAATTTTACCTTTCCTTTTTCTCTGACGGCTTCCTTGAACCGCTCTAAGATTGAAGCTCTCTGTAATCGATCAACAGGATACCCAGGTGCACTCGGAGCAAAAAAATGGTTCGTGCTACTTTATTTCTAATAAATTTTACCAGAATTTCAAGTCAGAATAATGACAATTCCCCACTAAAGTAATAAAAGCATTTAGCTTGCTAGTTCTAGATGGTCAAATTTTCAAACTTGCAAGCATATTTAATCATTTTGACCATCATATCGATGCCTGAGACGAAAAGTTCTACAAAAACTAGGTTGCCGTTGATTCTTGGGCGAAAAGTATGACTTTCTAAACCAATTTTTATGAAAACTAGGTTGTTTCGTTATATACGACGAAGTTCCATGTCGAAAAGTAGAACGTTAAAGATTTTATGTCAAAAAATACGGTGTTATAAAATTTTGGAAGAAATCTAGAATGCTTCGATGCGTTCCACAAAAATAAGGATTTATTATGTATTCATTCAGTATGAAACATACTACTTTTCGTTTGAAAGTTTGAAACATCCTAATTTTTGTAAAAAAATATGTAACATCCACATTTCGTTAAACTATTTGAAACATCCTACTTTAAGTCTAAAAATATAAAACATCCTACTTTTCGTCTTCGGAATACTATAATCGTACTAAATGTTTAATAGCAATGGAGAAACACAATGTACGCATCTTAATCGGTGCTATAACTGGACATTGTGCCATCCATGCATTTCATTTAGGTTTCTCAAACATTGGTGACCTTTGTAGAAGTTGTAAAGACTCTGATATGGAAAAAGCAGTCTTTCATTTCTTTTGCGAGTGACCAGCGCTAGCGCTTAGATGTAGAAGGAACTTTGGTAATTTCAATTTTGAATAGCTTGGCTTACTATCTGGAGTGTGTCTTAAATCCATATGGAAGTATATATGTACATCCGAGTGGTTCTCTTAGACTTTCTTTGCTAAAGCCCTTAGTGTCAGGTATACAATGGATCCATTTTCGAACCCTAAGTTAATGGTCACAACATGGTCAACTCCCGGATCTAACCTAACCATATGATGAAAGGGTATAAAATAGATATTTTTACTAGAATTTTAGAGTAAGAATGATTAAATATTTATATGGTATTAACCTATAGTAAAGTTCAAACACAAAAAATTCAAAAAGTCAAAATGACTATATAAGGGTAAGGTAATTTATGTTTGAAATTTAGTGTTAATTACTATAATTTGTTTACTACACGAGTGAAGCAAAAAAATGACGCGAATTTTGGTCCTTGTGATGGTTTGCTTTTTTTTTGTGACACTACATAGAGCCCTGTTTGGACTCAGGTTCCTAATATTGAATCCACGTTTGGTCCACAGTAATAATTCAAGCCATCACTCCACCTCTGTGGTCAGCGTGGATCCGAAAACCAACATTTTTTTTTTTTTTACAAATTTGTGGCGCTCTTTGTAGCAACCAATTTAAATTACAAAATTGTATGTATTAAAATATTCCTACAAGTTCTTAAAGTGATAAAATATTTCAATTATGTTTCAAGGAAAACTCAACAATAAATTGAACAGACAAAACTACCAAAAACAAAATACCTACCAAACATTGATAAAAATCAGTTAATTATGGATATAAAATATAAAATAAAAAAACAATGATACATTGTTTAACTCTATTCTTCTGCTTCGTCTTCTCCATTTGACTCTGTTGGTCGATCGGTCGAATCTCTTAAGTTGTCATTGTATCTGGCAATCTTGTTGGCATTTTGTGTGTGTGTGGGATACAGTCAAAACAACATTTTTCTTCCACATTGTGTCGCTTAATTTTGATTTAAGTTAATTAGTGAATTGATTTCTGATCTCAGATAAACAGCTGTCTAGTTAATTAAATAGCTAGCTAAGCGAGTAGACTCGTAGTTTGGAGAAGAATGAAAAAGATTATTTTGTCAAGGCAGCGGGAGATTTCGGCCAAAGAAAATTCCAAAAAAGGTGAAATGTAGCTGTCGAGATGCAACGACTAATTTTAGTTATTAGCTACTGAATTTTTGTGGCCGGTTTTTGTTTTGTTTTATACTCATAATTAATGGCTTCCCGTTGTTTTGTTAATTTGCTTACAGCTTCTGAATTGTTTTAAACTATGACTTATGATTATATGTATTGTATTTAGTGTTTTAAAGATTCTTCATATGAATTTCTTAGAATAAATAAGATACATATAGTCAAAATTGTATTGGAAACACAACTTTGGAATGTTATAAAAATTGATTTGTTGTTGACTTGTTGAATCAAAAGTTTTCGAAATTTAGCAATTTGAGTTTAGTTAGATGTTTAACATTCTTCAAAAGAAATTCATTAATTAATTTTAATTAAAACTTGTTCACATATGTCCCATCCAGCAGAGCGCCTCCCTAATGTTATTACCAGCCATTATAATAAAAATTCTTTGACAAACCATCGGTTGCTCTGCTCCAGCCATTGCTGCTTTGTTTATGCCAATCAAATAAATCAATAATTCCACAATTGATTTGATTGCTCTTCTGTGTTGTTCAATACAAAAATGGCTGGTCTCTAAGGTCCTCAACAGCCTCAAGACAACAGCATCATCATTATAATAATTGGTCAGCGAATGTGTGCATAAATAATAAATGATTTCCAGAATGGCGGATGTGACTTTCGTTTCATGCGCTGTCTGTGTTTGGGAACTCAATCCACTTTCAATCCGCATTCAACTTTTCACTCCAAATGCAAACCAACCAAGTAGATCGTTCAACGAGACAACCAACAACCAGCAATAATCATAAAAATGCAATAAACTTAAGAAAAATAACAGCGACTGCAACATTGGGAATTCATCAGAATTCCTATCAAAAATGTCAGCATGAACTTGATTTTGGTAGCTCAGATGTATCAAGCACCACAGCAAGATACTGTGCGAACTGGCTGAATTGTTGTTGTGATATTTTTTGAATAACCGTTGGTTGCTTGGTTTTGCGCTCGAGTATTCCCAATTGAGCAGTTGCCTTGATGTTGTGCAAGAGTGCTATTATGAGTGCGCCGTCATGTAAGATTAATGATAAGAATAAACGTACTACGCATTGATACTAGAGAGACACTGATTTCTGCATTAAAACCAATAATTTTCAATTACAGTCGAGAAGCGGTTCAAGATTTATGGTAGACTTATGATGGCTGCGCTTGGTAAAAATAACAAAATTTGAAAACTGTTTTAATAGCAAATCATATGTTAGAGCCACAGCTATGATTTTGTATGCTACTTAGAATGGCTCAAAACCGATCGGAAAAATTAAAGTTTGTCGAAATTTCGGTGCTCAGGCCTCGAAATATATCTTGAGGTCAAAAAACTCTCGTGCCAAAATTTCACCCGAATCGGAACAGTGAAAGAAGTGGCCATCTGATATCAGCCACAAATCAAATAAAGTGAAATAATTAAGGAATATATACTGCCAATTGCCTATATTTTCCTATACGTAGAGTAATTTATGATTTCCGATTTAAAAACTGATCTCGTTAAAGTTCATTCAATTCTATGAATATTTGCCCAAGGAACTATACCTCTGCGTTCAACTTTAGTCCGCCGCATTTTTGATTGAAAATTTAACCTTTTATGAATATTTTTTTTATTTTCATACTAAATTTTAAAAATTTTTATGAAGACAAAAGTAATGTCATTATATGAGTTGGCTGGTATTCTGTCAGTAATCAATTAAATTGGGTTATGTTTACACGAAAAGTTTACTTGATAGCGTGGAACTGATTATATTTATTCTAAAAAATTTTATCGGTCAAATTGCCGATTTCAAAATAAACGAGTCATATTTTTACATGGATTTTTGGTATATATAATTTTTTGGAATAAATGTTATCAATTTCACGCTATCAAGTAAACTCTTCGTGAAAACAGAATTCAATTTTATTGATTACTCACAGAATACCAGCCAAAACATATTATGATATTACTTTTGTCTCTATAAGAATTTTGAAAATTTAGCATAAAAATAAATATTAAACACAAGGTAAAATTTTAAATCGGAAATGCGCCGAACTAAAATTGAACGTAGAGGTATGGTTCCTTGGGCAAATATTCATCAAATTGAATGATCTTTCAGCCTAGGTTGGTGTTTTGTTTGAAAAAATTCATGGATAAATATGAATCGTTTATTTTGAAAGTCGGTCATAATTATCGGCTATTTGACCCATATCACTTTTTAAAATATAAAGCATCAATTCCACACCATCAAGTAAACTTTCTGTGTAAACAAAATCCAATTCAATTGATTACTGACAGAATACCAGCCAAATCATATAATGACATTACTTTTGTCTTTATAAAAATTTTTAAAATTTAGTATGAAAATAAAAAAAATATTCATAAAAGGTTAAATTTTCGATCAAAAATGCGCCGAACTAAAGTCGAACGCAGAGGTATGGTTCTTTGGACAAATATTCATAGAATTGAATGAACTTTCACATAGGGGGGTAGCCGAGGTCGATAAAATTTCGTCCATACAATTTGGCCCACCCTAATATATATATATTTTTACTTTAAGAATTTTTTAAGTGTGTTACTTAATGACATTTATATATTGAAAATTGATTTTTTAATTGAACTTTTAGTCATATATTTGCAAAGATCGATTTACATATAAATCTATCAATGCATTTTTCTAACACATAATTATGACAAATCAAGGAACGGATTAAAATTTTTACTGTATAATTCTTATAAAAATATTTTTGTTTGGACAGACATTTGCTTAATACACAAATTTTTATTCACTTTATTTTTATTTTATTTTATTTCGGGCTACAGATTAAAAAATCTTACAGACTAATACAATAAGTAAGTGTATAAATTTAAAAAAGCAAAAAGTAAGTAACATCAGTTAAAGTATCAATTTTATACCTCTCCATCCTATGGATCGGTGGTGTGGAGGTCTAACAAACTAGCAATTGTATGTAAAAATAATATGATTCTATCTATCACACGGGCGGACCCCGGCTCGAATCCTAGTGCGGGATTAGTTCGATTTTATATCCTACACCCAGGGTATATTCACTTTGTCCTACCGTTTGTTACGCAAAGAGGGAAGCGTGGCAGGTATAGAAAAGTATGTATATTCTTGATCAGCTTCACCTCCTGAATCAATATAGCCATGTCCGTCTATCAGGCTTGCTGGCTGTCCGTCTGTGGAAATATTTTTTACGGGAAAACTACGCAAGATAATTCGATGAAATTTGGTACGATGGATTTTCCGTAAAAGTTAGCTCGTAGGATTGAAAATGAGCGAAATCGCTTTACGGACACGCCTACCGCCCACACAAAAAATATATTCCAAATGCAACTTTATGAGTATTTTTTTACGAAAATGCAACCACAATACAAATAAATACTTTAAATGATTAGCGCAAGCTCTGAGCAAAAGCTAGGTGAATTCGGACAAGAGGGCGTGGTACCTTTCAAAGGCCATACTTAAAGAGTTTTTTGAGATAATCCAACTAAATATCACCCAAACTCTAAAGAATAAAAGTGCAAGCAAAGACACTCTGAAGTTCCATGCTCATTACTCGCAAAAAAAAAAAATTCCACGCAAAACTAATAATGAGAGGTCTGTAAGTTTTTATAAAAATCTGAGAACCCAACCACAAATTTCGAAAAATTTGAGATGGAAAGGGCCGTCTTACTTTTCTTGCAAAGCGCCTTCGGTAGCAAGCTTTTTTGGCAAGATCAACCGAAGTAGCAAGCGCAATCGTATGTTTATTATTTTTAAGATAATGATTTCTTGAGAAATAGATCCAATTTAATTAAATAAAATATAAACATTGGCATATAAATACCCTACTAAGTAACTTTGACAAATTCATATTAGCTGAAAAAACTTATTCCGCAGAAAAAAATGTTCGTTTTGTCGCCCTGTGTTATATGTTGGTGATTCAACTCGCAAAGAAAAGAAAATACATTATTTTCGACACAAAATTATTTTTAGACAAGAAGTCTAAGTTTAGCTGGGCCGGTCAAAAAAATACAATAAGATGCACGAATTTTATGGCCGTTTGAAAAGAAATTAGCTGAGAAGGCTGAATGCTTAAGAAAAATATCTTATCTAATTTTCTTTTTAAGAAATTAATAACCAGGGACCTGAGAATCTGAATGTCCGTGCACTATCTAACACGCAAAACTCGGCATATGCTAAAGAATGAGATAGATTTTGACTTAGTATATACTTATGAAGAGGCGTGGCACCGCCCTAAACTTTTAATTTGATTTGGTCATATCTTTTGAACCGCATAAGTAATTTTGATGAAATTGTTATCAATGCCTTATAAAGAGCGAAAATTGGCTACGAAAAAGAGCTACGTCCTCTTTTTAACTTTTGAAAATTTTTGATATTTTGATTTTAACATTTTAATAAAAATCAAAAATTTCAATGGTTTAAAAGTGGCCGTGGCACTTTTCGACTTCGCCCAATTTTTGTTTTTTATAAGGCATTGATAGTCAGTTGTTGTGTACCAATTTTGATCAAAATATCTTGTACGGTTCAAAAGATATGACCAAATCAAATTAAAAGTTTAGGGCGGTGCCCTACGTCTCTTCATAAGTATATACTAAGTCAAAGTCTATATAATTCCATAGTATATGCTAATACGCATCATTTTCCAAAGTTTCATTAAAATGGCTTTAGCCGTTCTTGAGAAAAACATGGCAACAGTTTTTGTATACACAATTTTAGACCTATAAAAAGAGAAGATACCTCAAAAACCATATTGCAATTCTAATTCCAGATTAAGATTTAAAATCGCCACATTCATTTAAAATGACTATCTTAATTTTTGTTTGTTGTATTTTTTTTTTTTTGCAATTTTTTTTTATGAAAACAAGCTTTTTAAATATTGTTTAAAGTATATAGTTCCGATCGCGCTCCAAAATGTTTCTGATTTTAAATAAAAAAAAAAAATTTTAAAAAAAACATCAAAATCGGAGCTGTTCTTGAGGGCTTCCACATTTTACCCTTTTTTTTTTTTTTGGCTTTATTGACTCTACTATTAAGTGTATTTTAAAAATGAACGCTTGGCTTCACTGTACGTGAGTGCATTCAATTCAATTCACCGCAGTATCTATGCTAACTATCGGATCTACATATTCGGATTTCAAGTAAGTAATCTTCAAGTCTTCAAAAATAGAAAGATGTATTTTCGTGTTGTTTGTTACTGCCATGTTTGCCATGTTTTAATTCTTAAATACACTCACTACGAATTGCAGTACAAATTGCTCTAATAAACGTGAAGCAAATTAAATTCCTATCAAAAACATATAATTTATTTCATTAAATTCTTCTTCTTCGTGTTGTTCGACACGCAAATTGCAAATCCAATCAAATCAGAAATTAATTAAGCAATTTTTATTTTAATTTATTTGCTGTAGCCTTAGTATTTTATTTGTTCTTGTTTCTACAAATGAAGCAAATTAATTAATTTATCAATTTGCATGTCTAATAATGAATTTTATTATAAAATTTAATTTGAATTTATTTTTTCTTCTTCGGTGTTTTGTTGTTGCAAAATACTGAGTAGCAAGAAACAGTGCAAAACCACACCTTCCATCTTGTAGGTATATGAGGATATGGAATCAGTTTCTTTATTGCATGTTATGATAGAATTAAGGAAAAAATCGAGGACTGAAAAAAATAGAAACAAGTAAATAAATAACACCTATCTTCTGTTAAATCCAAAAATATGATTATTTTCTAAAATTCTATATTAACATAAAAATATATATATTGTATTGTGATTGAAAAGGGGCACTTAAGCTCGTAAGAAATGCAGTGAAATATAATGGGGATCGATCAACATTGGGGGTTATCGTGAATAAAAATTCCCTGGGAATTTTCTCAGACTGCCGTGCATTCTCTATTGCAGTTTAAGAAAATTCCCCGGGAATTTAGATTCACGATAACCCCCATTATCTCAGAAGGGGAATTTTTTAATCCGTTATACCCACTTTTTTTGTAAATTAAAAAAAAATATAAGAATTTTTGAATTTCCAGTACAGCACCTTCAAATCTAACACTTTTTCCGTCAACTGCCATTTATTAACGGACCATTGTGAAATTTTTAGCAAGCTGGGTCATTTAGTTCAAGGGTGTCAGCGTAGAACAAAAGTGAGCCAATTTTGGCTCGACCAACAACATCAATATTTCTGTGCAACAATCCCAACAACATCAATATTTCTGCACAACAATCACAGAAATAATTTTTTTTTTTTTGTTTTCACGCTCGTCAAAATTTCGCGTTTTTGTTGCTTTTTTTGTGTACACACAAAATCGAACTCTAACCAACATAAAACAACAACAACGACTACGTCGCATCAAAAACAAAAACAACAAACAATATGGGTATTAATGCGTTGATGCGCAGTTGCGAAAATGCAAGTCTTTTACGCACTAACGCCTGAACGTTCAATGTGAATATTACCATCTTGAGAAATTGCAGAAGTAGTGCGAAATTTTCGGCAATGTGTTTGTTGTTTTACAAATGTCAAACTTTCGCAAACCACACTTCCGCAACGACGCAAAAGCATTGCGCATCAACGTGTGAATACCCCTACTTTTTGTGTGTGTCCTAGTTCTTAGAAATTTTGGAAATTGTTGAAATATTATTATTGTTGTAAATTCGAATTTGAAGTTGTTGTAAAAGGGAAAATTTTGCGCTGACTGCGCTGCATGCGCTTGGCTCAGTGATTTGAAAACGCTGACACCTTTGATTTTGTTTGTGTTCTACAATCATTGAAAGCGGACAGCATAGTGAATTTTAACGTCGAAACCAAAGGATTTGACAAATACTATGCTATACTACATATATTCGGCACCATAAATTTTTATAATTAAGAAGTGGTTTACTAAGGTCGTACAAGGACAAGTGACGCCGAACATTTAGGTCACCTTAAAGAAGCCAGAAATCGTCGATTGAATTTATGAAATAAAATTTTGGTCGATCGGAGTGTAAAAGTGAGTGAGATGGCTGAGGCTATAGTCATCTCAACTTACGGAGTTGGCGCTGCTACGTAACTATGAAAGAAACATGGATCCATCACAAAACACCAAAACTCAAGAAACAATCAATATAGTGGGTTTCTTCGCGAGAACTTGCACCATAGAAAGCTAAGGTGGGTCTGTCGGCCAACAAGATCATGGCCTTGTAAAAAAGGGTAAATTGATAAACGGCGAATATTATTTCGAGCATTTCGGCAGATTTGATATTGATCGCATTTGACGAAGAAAAAATTTTTCAAGACGATCTACAGGTGCACACGTTTGTAATCACCATTGCAGAAACCCATAAATTGGCCCACGAAATGCTGCCGCATCCAGCATATTCTCCAGATTTAGGCCGCTGCGACTAATTATTTTTTCATAACCATAATAAATGGCTGTGTGGTAAGAGATTTTGGTAGAACTAAGAGGAAATTGCTGAAACAAACGCCTTGAGAAAACTTATTGTTGGAAGAAATAAAAAACTGAAAAAATGCTGGAATGTATACAGCAAAAAGAAGACTATTGAGAAATACAACAAGTTTTGCCGAAAAAAAGTCTCTAACTTATCAAAAATACCTCGTATCTTGAATAAAAAATCCGGACTTTGCTGAAAAATTTTTTTTTTTCAAACTCAATTTTTAAAGATTTTTGGATTATAAAACAAATTTTATCTTCTAAAGAAAAGTGCAATAAGGTTTTTTTTTTTAAATAGTTTTTTTTTAACTTTTTCCTTAAAATTTTGAAGATTTGAAGCTTAAAACTTTTATTTAAGTCTACAAATCAGTGACGTTATTTTTGACGACATCAAATTTGTGTCAGAAAGGAAAAACTGCTTAAGTCGACTTAAGCTCAAATCAAAATACAGCATAAATATTGTGTAAAAGCACAAAGTTTATGTTGTTTTGTTTTCTGATCGAAGCATTTTTCCTTCCTGCCACAGAAATTACATAGTCAAAAAACAACAAGCAATTTGCTTAAACAAATGAATTATAAAATCACTACATAACGAAATCACATTGACTGAATCTAACAATTAAACTAAACATCCTATCGTGTATGTCAACTCTGATATCCATAGTCATAAATATTATGACACGCAATACTTAATTACCGCAGATCAATTGGTCAAAACGTTTATCCCAATTAAACAAGAGAACAAAAAACAGAAAAACAGAGATATGAACTCAACCCATTGAAGCGTGTGGCCGAAACAGACAGCACACAATTACTTATGCTGAAAACAAATTAAATTTCCACTGAATAACAAGCCAGCCAGACAGATCAGATCATATGCGAGAAAAATGAATGCATTTTGATATCACAACTAAGCTACTTGACTAAATACAGCAGAGATACAGCAGCTGATAACTCATAAACTACACACAGCCAGCCAGCACAGTGCGAGAGAACTTGACTTGCAATTAAGCGCCTTTGATTGATTATGACGTTTGTGATGATCGTTTGAACATGATCGACATAATCAAACGTAATCATGAACAACAACCCACCGACGGTACACAACAAGCGTGCGGTTGCAGTGGCGCCGAAAACAATTTTTTGTGGTTTTTAATGATTTTTATCAATATTTTGACATTTGCGTTAATTAAAATTAAGCTGTAATAAAAAATAAAACAAAATAATCTCATGCGAAAAAAACAAATGATAACAATCAGTGACAACTTGGATTAATTTTGAAAAATTATATACCAAATAAATCTGAACATTTCAGTGATGCATATGACATCAAATTGTTGTTTAATCAGTTTTTGAACAAATAATTTTGATCACTTCATTGCAACCGTTTTGCATATCATTCGATGCCTCAGTCTTATCATCAACATCTTCAGCATCAAGAGTTAAACATAAATAACAAAATCGTTGCAATAAATCACGATTCGGATCGGATCATCAGTAGCGAAAGCTGTGGATCAGATTTATTTGTGATCCTAATAAAAGTGCATCTCTGATTTGCTACTTATTTTATGTTGTACCACACTGCACGACGCGATGGCAGCACAACATGCGAATCACTTCATCAATGGATTGGCTTGGACTGGCTTGGCTTGACTGTGACCCAGATAAATCTGCAGTGATAAATTTTGTGGTCAGCCGCATTGCAAATTCAGATCATGTACTGCAGATCAGTTTAAGGGCGCCTCAAGGTAGCAGCAGCTAAATGAAAATTCAAAGCATTTAGTATTTACCTACCTACTTTATCTCGAAGTATGTAGGGGCACTCGAAAAAATAAACATTTTGCTGGTGTGCAAAGAAATTAAAACCAATTAAATGGGCGCGATCAGCAACTGCGATCGTACGTTTGCTTATTTTTGTTAAACTCCATTGCTGTGGATCGATCGAACAATGAAGCTGAAGCACACAGGTAAGTTAGCTTGCTGACTGCCAGACATGCTAGGTATGCTGAAGCAGCAGAGGATGGCCTAAAGATGCAAAAAGAGAAAAAATATCTTTAAGCAGTTTGGGACAGCAAGGTGCCAAAGACGAAAGAACAAAAAAAAAAAATGCATGAAGAACTTTTGCTGTTGTGCCCCAACAGTGGCAACTACGTGTGCCTCATTAATTTCAAGTTTTTCTAATTGGCTTCGAGTTCCAAACAAAACGTTTCATTCAGAATGTTTGGTTGGTTGCATGTTTTTGGGGTTCTTCGTATTGATGATGATGATTATGATGACGGCAGTGGCTGTGATGATGATAATGATGATGCTGAGCCCATTTGTTGTTACGTATATATGTATAAAATTGACAGAGAGCGTGACAAGTTGAGTGAATTCTATAAAGTTTTATAATATAATGTTTTGGAATACTTGAATCGTTCGGAAAATATTTCTCAAAACTCGGCACACACCGAAAATGAAAATAATCAATTAAATGTACAATCAGTCAGAGGAGGTATATATGACGGTCACGGTGGGATTGCGAGCGGTGGTCTAAAATAACTGAATTTACAATCCTTGAAGTTATTATTTGACCGACGGAAAAAGTTTTCAAACTATTGATTGTGCAAGCAGATTATGTGTTTGTAATACTTTATGCAAACCCCATATTTGCAGGAAACTTCAAACAAATGAACTGTATTCGGGAATTTTCTCGATGGACCTTCTGAATTCTTGCGCTCTAAGAGAATGAACAGAAATGTTTTGATTGCCTTTGGTATTCATTTTATTCTATTTTGGTATTGAATTCAAAATTTTTTACAAAAAAATTTGAAATTTATTCCAAAAAAGTCTGAAATTTATTCCGTAAAGTTTTAAGTTAATACTTTTTTTGTCATTGTTCTATATAAACACTTTTTTTGTATTAAAATTAAACCATAACCCTGGACCGATGAATGCAACTGTCTCAATAATTCAACCTTTGGTCTAGTTTTTCTGTAAGTAGTCCATTATGGACTACACCTAAAACTAGAATAAATTCACTTAAATTGTATAAAAAAATGGTTCAAGTGCAATGCATAATCCGGCATTAGAACCAAAAGTGGTCCAATTATGTATCGATTGCATCAGTGAAATTATAACGTTACTGACTACGAGCTGTTTGGCAGTTTGTCAATTGGGAAGAAGAGCAAACAATAGTGTATCGGTCTAGTGACTTGCGCTGCGTGGAGAAGCCCAGGTTCAAATCCTCCGCTCGGTGATTTTCAATTCCAATTTTTAGATTTCCATTAATTTGTCTAAAGAGTCTTTGAAGCAAAAATGAAACGTATGTCCAACATAGCTGAGGTATAAAATAAAAAAAACGAATCAAAGAATTTATATACATACTGAGATTCGAACCCGAAACACATTACTCAGAAATATATAACAAACTTTTTAGCACATTCGGCTATAAAACCTTTTGAAATTTTTGTGTAAAATTTGAATTTCAAATTAAATTTGTTGAAATTTATAAATAAAATAAAAAAAAAATTGGCTTTTTTCTGGTCCGAATGTAATGATAAGAAGACGATTGACCTTTTTCTGGTTCGATTGTAATGCATAAGGAGACGATTGGTTACTCCCAATGACAAACTATGTAAAACGTAAATACAACTTTATATGTGATGGGACCAGAATTTGGACTTGTCGGTTTCTCCCATGGAGTAGTTTGCAAACTAGTTTTGGAATAGTCCGTAGTCCTGCAGGGACTATGTAAGTTTTGGAATGTTCTAAAATTTTGAAATTTGTCTAAAACTTAAGAGTAAACTCTGTCTTCCACTCCTGATTACTATTTAAGTTATTAGCTTAAGCTGACCATTTTCTTGATGGCAGAAAAAAAATTATTTCATATAGGAGGAGCAAAAGTAATAGTCCACAATATATGGTCTATGATCTATCCTTTATTGTCTATGATCTGTTTTTTATGGTCTATGATATGTTTTTTATGGTCGGTGTTCTATAATCTATGGTCTATGATCTGCCTTTATGGCATATGATCCATAATAGACGGTCTAAAATCTGTCCTTCATTCTTTTATAGTCCATAATTATGATATATGATCAGTTCTTTATGGTCTATAGCTCATAATAAATGGTCTATGTTCTGTTCTTGAAGGTCGATGGTCCATAATTAATGGTCTATGATCTGCCTTTTGTGGTATAAAATCCATATTATATATTCAACAATCTGTCCTTTATGGTTTACGGTCCATAATATAAGAACCTTTATGGCCGATGGTCCATAATATATGGTATACGATCTGTCCTTTGTGGTATAAGGTTCATAATCAATGTTCTATGATCTATCCTTTATGGTTTATGGTTCATAGTAATATATGGTCTAAGATCTGTTAAAGATCTTTGGTATATGATCTGTATTTTATGAAATATGGTCCATAATCGATGATCTATGATCTTGTCTCTATAGTCTATAGTCGTTAATGTGTATTCTGTGGTCTATGATTCATAATCTGTGGTCCATAAACTTAAAATGTTGTAAAATATAGTCAAATAAATTATGTAATACATTATGCATTCATCTTAAATCCGGGACAATTCTGAGACATAAGTACATAAAATTCGAGACGTTTTTGAATGCGGGACGAGAGGGCAAAATCAGAAACGTTTGGTCACCCTATATTAGCTATTAATTTTGATATGTTAATAAGTGAGTAGAGTTTTAAGTTTTTAACTACAAAAGAGACCTAATCTTGTATGTCAGTGCCAAGAAATGCTTCAAAAAAACTTGAAAATGATCAACTTTTTACAAAGGTTTCAAAAAGAAGAAAGAAAAAAATTCCATTGAAATTCCATGGATTTTATAATTTCAAAACATATACTTATATATATATATATTACAAGGAATAGATTGGCATCTGTGACGGATTTAGGATTTAGGCCTATGGTTTGAGTTTTAAGTGGGTTTCTATAAGGTTGTTGGACTCTACCTGAACAATTTTACATTACAAGACCTATCATTTTGAGCCTATGAAATGCTTAAGCCTCATATCATCCTCTAAATGAATCACTTTCTGATATTGTTCTCATTTGTGAGTTGTTCTCCTTTCTTTTTTGTTAGCTAAAAACGTCTTTCCTTTATTTCGAATCCTATATTTCGAATCCTATATTTCAAATCTACCATGAATTCGAGTAAAAGGTATCATTACTTCTCATTACATTTTCCAATTAATCACTCATCTTTCATTTAACCACACTTTTATTCCTGACTGACTGGCTGCAGTCTGTTGCATTTAAAAAGGTGTTCCAACATCATCACATCGCATCGCATTCAATTACAATTTAGCCTAGTTGCATCACGTGTTTAGTCAATTTTTTGTTTTTTTCCACTCCTTTCAACCTCCTACCCCCCCTCATTTTAATTGTTTTCAATTTTCGCTCTAGACTACTTTGCGCTTCTTCTTGGTAGCCACGATCAAGCAATTTGCGATGCCTTCACCATGATTAGTTGGAAATACGTTTAGTCACTACAATACTACGATACAAAGCTTTAAAACTAAAATATGTAGAGGACTCCTATTAAACTAAGTCAAGCATCTTCCTTTGGCAACCTTGTGTGCTTCTGGGAATTATGTTGTTCCACTTAAAATTAAAATAAACCATACCAAACAGCACCGAAAATAAGGAAAAAAAACCAAGATCGAAATTGTTGTAACGATTTGTGAAAATGGTTTTTGTATTGCTTTTCGATGTTGTCACTGATTTGAAATCCTTGTCCAACGATTTGCCTCTGTAGAGTGGAGTTCACAATTAAGACTCTCTCGTCGTATGGGACTGCTCCTCTGCTAACTGCTAACGATCTTTAAATGACTTTAATATGTAAATTTTCGATTTCGGAAGCCAAAGTAATTAATACTAGAATGCATGGTAACAAGAACAACAAAAACAAGAAAAAAGAGAAAAAAATGTTTTTTTTTTTGTAGTTATTGTGCACGGAGAAAAATCAGTTTTATAATTTTTACTCCACTCGAGTAGTAAAATAATTCAAATAATTAATACTAAATATCAAGCATAAATTAGCTGACGTATGAACTATTTGATGGTTCCGTAAAGTAATATTTACAAATAAAATATGGTTAAATGATAAAGAAATATTTACTCTAAATTGCCTTCATTTTCCTATACTTAAAATGCAGAACCATTTTTACTTTATAATTCTATTGAGTAAAAATTATTTAATTTTTTTCACTAACTCGCTGACGGAGAAAAAAGAGTGCCATAATTTTAATTACGCTCGATTAGTAAAATAAATTAAGTAATTAACACTTAATTTCAAACATAAATTACTTTAGCTTATATAACCATTTTTACTTTGTAATTCTAGTAAAAATATTAATGTTTGGACGGACATTTGCTTAATATACAAATTTTATTCCTCTGCTTCATATAAGGCGTTGGTGTAGAGGTCTAACACGTTTGTAATTGTGAGTAAAATAAAATGTTTTTATCTGTCAAACGGACGGACCCCGGTTCGAATCCTAGGGCGGTGATTTCGTTTTTTTTTTGTTTTTTTTTTTTTTTTTTTTTGATTTTTGTTTGTAATTTGCAGTAGAATTAGGATTAGAAAAATTTGATTAAAAGTCAGTCCATAGGCGCATAGCATTAATGAATGCCACTATGTCCTTGGGGGGTAAGGCGCCCACCTCAGAAGTAGAGGGGTACGCGATATAAAAGTAACGAATTCTATCACAGTAACATAGAATATGTTCTGCAGTCTCCTTTTCTTCATTACAGAATGTACAGAATTCATCCTGAACTAATGGACTAAACCCATGTTGCAGATGTGTTTTTATGCAGCCTAACCCCATATCCGCCAGCTCCAACTCCCTCATCCGTTTTTAGAGCCGTCTGTGTATCAGAGGTGATAATCACCAAAGACATTCCTACTATGGAATATTACTTGGAAGTTGTGCAGAAAGTTTTATTTGGGTAAGCAGTAATCACTGATAGTGAAGGTTAGGCTTTTGTTGGTGTTCAGCTCCATCCCAAGGACGGACTTTTTAATAGTTCTTGTCTTTCCTTTGTCTAGTAACATAAGTTTAATTACGAATCTCAGCGCTTTCTTCCTTATCTCCAGAAGTAAGGGTATTGGATCAATAGCTATTTTCAACGCAGCAGTAGGTGCGGTTTTCATCGCTCCTGTAACTGAAACACAAGCCATTCTTTGTAGTTTACATAGCTTAACTTGTGCTGATTTTTGTTGCACCTTTTTATACCATATTGGTGCTCTCCATAGGTAATGGGCCTGACGATGGAAGTATACATCCGGAGGCTAAGTTTACGACTGAGTCCCCAGTTTTTACCAAGGAGGCTTCTACTGGTATACAGTGCTGCTCTTGCCTTCCGGATTGTGTTCTCCAGCTGAGGGTTCCAAGTGAGTTTTTCATCTAGAACTACACCAAGATATTTAATCTGACTAGAAAATGGTATTACTATTCCATTGGGAACGGGTTTCCGGAAGAGTACTTTTTTCCTTTTATTTTTTTGTGAATATGGTGACTTGTGATTATGGTGACTACTTTAACTTCATAAGAAGTTGAAATAAATATCACTTTCATTTTTTCAAAAAAATTACTATGCAGAATTTACTAAAACAGCAAGGTAAAATTTATCTTTTTGATTTGTTTTCACTATGTTGTCTTCAAATCCTAGCACAATTTTCTAGAAATAAAGTAGTACGAACTATTTTTTTCTCTCCGTGTGTTGTCGTCTGCTGGAAATTTTGCCTTGTGGTTGGTTGGGTCAACCATATCAACCCAGTTAAAGGTGAGAAACTCTCAACATTCGTGGTGCTTTAGTTGGAAATTTATTGATGCAACATTGATGCTTGTTATGTTGTCTCGAGTTCGAATGCCTAGTGGTTGTTATTCCACAAACAAAGTCTGCTTTCTTATGAGCGTAACCTAGCTGTCTGCTCACACCTTGCTATTTATCTCTGTAAATTGTAATGATATGCAAATTTTTATTTTCTTTGGAATCTTTTGGGTGTTGCAACTTCGAGATATCCATATAAATAAAACTTGATGTTTAACATATGGTAATAATTTCCAATTTTAATTTTCAATGTATCCAGTGTATTGTTGTTGTTGTTGGTTCTTTTCTAAATATATTGGTTGGTACCTTTAATTATGAATGACAATTCTGTTGTCAATTCTAGGGCCTAATTCATAGCACTTTGGCCATATATTGAAGATGGTTGGAGTCGAATTTCAAATCATTACCAACCGCTGTGAAATCAGAGCTCCCTACAACACCACCACCATGATCATCACTAGCACCAGCACCAGCAACATCACATCACATTCATTGAGATAAGGATCTCGTTATGAAACGGAAATTCATTGATGTAGGTAAATTATCGATTGGGTCATTTACGTCCTCCACATTATTGGTTTTTCTGTTTTTTCATTCTTTTATTTGATTGTTTTATCTTCTTATTTTTGTTGCTGTTGTTGTTGTTGTTGTTGTGTTTATTTGTTCAAGTTGGCATTTTTTGTGACTTTTAATTGGAGTTAACGTATTTAGGAAAGAGTTGGTAACAAAAAAATGCTAATTAGTTAAAGTTTTGTTCTCGAACGCATTTAATTGATAATATTTGGATTCGTATACTTTTTTTTTTGTTTTTATTGGTTTTGCTCTGTTTTTCTTTATTGTATTTTTATTTGTTTTTGGTTTTTTTTTTTTATTCGACTGACATTATACGATACATTCTGTTTCTTTCATAGTTTTGTAATTTTATCCAATTTAATGGCGCTTTAATTTTTATTCATTTTGTTGTCTGATTTGTCCCTTTGGTATTTGTACATTCTGGCACTAGTTTGTGGTATCAGTTGCTTGTTCTTTTCGAGTTACACTTACATACATATATTTTATATTCATGATCATGATTTTCCTTTTTTAGAAACTGGTAGCAATTTATTGTCTTGAAATTGGATAACTTAACCGATATTTTCTTAAATACATTGATATTTCTTTTTCTTTGGCATAATTTAATTTGAAATTAATAGGTTTCTTTGTTAATTCAGGCTTGTAAGGGTTCCAATTAAATCTTGAAGAATATTGTTTGTTTTTTTAGTTTTAGTTTTGGTGTCGTACATAGGATATACAATAAAAGAAAAGGTTTTTAAGACTTATCAAACAGCAATTTATATGTTAATTTTGTTTGTTATACGTGCATTTGCTTAAAGGCGCAATGTCAACTAAAACTTCATACTACGTGAAAGAGACTTTTGGAAAATTAATTGGCTTGAGTTCCAAAAATCACAGCGACACTGCTTTAAAGAAAATGTGCCCAAAGGCATGTTTATTCATGACATGCTCTCGACCTATTGGTTCCATATGAACTTTTCGCATTTATTTCTACCAGATATGTGAAACGTATTCATTAGACTATTTGAAAAAGTATTACTTTATGTATATATGTTAAAATAATATATGAGTCATTCTATTTCAAAAAGAAAAACGATAAAAGTTTTAAATTAAACCTAAATGCCTCTATTTCAGCATTATACTATCCCAAATTCCAAAAAAAAAAAAAAACGATTCGCTTTTTTTTTTTGGGAATCTTTCCCGCTAACGGATCAGTAACGGATCCGTAACGGATAAAAAAACGGAGATTTGAACCGTCTGGCACACTGGGATATTAAAATATTCATTGTTTTCTTATCTCGAAAATTATAAAAACTACTTTTTTTAGCTCATGAAAGTCATGATTTCTTTTCATTTTCTACTGTATAGAAAATTTCAATTAATTTGATAACTGTTTTTTCAGACGGTTAAAAAACTTTGCCATATAACATAGCAAATAACTACACTCAGAAAAAAAAAAGATTGTTAAAACAACAATTTTTCACTTCATTCTTAAACCAACAATTTTATTCTTGATATTTAATATTTTTACGCATTTGTCATAAAAAATATGAAAAATATTTTTAAATACAAAGCGTCAAACACCAGTTTTGTTAATAAAACAAAAAATAAGCAATTTATATTCCTGAATAAGTTCTAGATGTTTTTTTTTTAAAAAAAGCTCTATTTAACGAATGAGGGTAAGAAACATTTGACTCAAATTATTGCCCTTTTTTAACATTACTTTTATCTCTCCGGCAGCATATGAATTTCATATTCAATTACACCCCGTTGATTCCACTATATGCAGAGAAGCTTCACATGGATATTCGGATGTGCAAACGATGTCGATGCATGGACCTGACTTATCTCAAGACTTTTTACGCTTGGGATTATCGTACTGTATACATTTTCTATTGCCACTCACGATAAGGTGGAAAGAACATTTCCTTTTCTGCCTTTGAAGCAACAGTCCACATGCACACGGCTTCATCTCATACAGCACCCAATATCCAAGATTTTGTATCGTTTCTATTGCTGTAAGATAAATGGCAAATAAATACTTATGAATATAACCACAAACATTTCAATCATTTATTCTTCGTGCAACTATTTCGTTTCTAAATATTGTCAACAGTTTCGCTTTTCAAACAACAATTGTCGTTCTTAAACTTTCAACAACTTTTTACTCGATTCAAGAATTTTTCGTTTTATTAAAAACATAACAATTTCGTATTTAAAACAAAAGCAAAAGTTGTTGGGAAGATTTCAACCAACAAAAATTCTTGAATTAAAACATAAAGTTGTTGGAAATACAATTTTTTTTTCTGTGTGTATTAAAAGCTTTTAAATTCGTAAAGAAATAAATCGGTAAAATCATTAATTGTTTTTGAAACATTTACTGGACTTTTTAACCACCAAAATTAAAATTTGAACTATTTTCAAATGTATCCCGTGAGTCACAAAAAGAAATACGTTATGAAACACAGCTTTTGAGACGAAGATTTTTCATCACTACGTGCTCTCTAAATATGTATGTTTAAACCATTTAAAACAGACAGTTTTCTACGTTAAAATTAATCATTTCAGTCCAAATTGGTTTTATAACCATAGGACTTATTCGGCTTTGCTTTGTGATCAATGATCGACTTCAGCAGTTATTCCTTATTGCGACAGATTATACGCAACAAAATATTCACTGATTTCAAACTCTTCCCGTGAGTCAATATTAGGGATTCCAATTTTTGGACTTTTTGCGATCCCGGGATTTCGGGATCAGAAATTTTTGAATCCCGGGATCCCGGGATTTTTCGGGATTTGTATGAATTTTGTTTTCTTCGTAAATAGAACAGAATTTTGTATTAAAAATTCCTAATATTTTGTCTTATATACCCCTACTACACCCCTACAAAGATATTTTATTTAAAAAACAACAATTTCTTAAAGCAGGTACATTTTATTAAGCAATTTACACCTCTTTTAAAAAACAAAAATTCATAAATATTTATTTACTTCAAAAACAAGCATAAAAGTACATTGTTGCATTATATGCTTAGTTAAATACATATCGATACCTTAGAGCGCTATATTTCTATCTCCATTTTTCCAATTATTGGGAAATGCAAAAAGAATACTTCAAACAGTGGTTATTTAGAATTGGCTGCGATTTTGAAAAAAACTATACATGCAATAATTTTACCTTAGTATATTTTAACATAATTTTATGTTAAAAAATTCTTTTAGTAATTTTTAACAAAATCAATTTAACAAATTATATGGAATTGCACTACTATTCAAATAAACTACACATTTAGTAAATTTTATGAGCGACTAGCATTTCCCGGTGTGCGTTGCGATACCTTCTTTTGTGCGGAGGGCAGAGCATTTCCAATTAAACCAATGAATGTAAAAACTCATCTATGTGCATTAGATAGTTTCAGAGGTATGATACTTTTTTAAGGCCGTGGGACCGCCCATTTTTCCCTTAGACATTATTTGTTCCGTGACTCTTAATACACATACCACATCTCATCCATATCCTTTAAATGATTTCAGAGACATGAAAAATTATTTTGTTTCGAATCATTGAAAAAACAAGAAATTTTCAAAAATTTCTGGTTCTGACCTTTGGGTGAAAAAAAAAATGTTTCCACTAAAAACATGTAAAATGTCATGAAGCGTGTAGAAAAGACGAAAAAAATTAAAAAATTTTCTTAAAAATTTGACTTATTTGAATATTCAGAGGAGATAGCACAGTAGCGCTCTTCAAAAAATTACAGTTTGGAGATAGGATTTTTCTTATTTCTCGAATATTTCGGTGTTTTAGTGGTATTTTAACATCCCACAGATTTCCACTCTGTAAAGAAGCCCACAAGGATATCATAACTGAAAAAATCGCAAAAGGTGGAGATAGGACTATAGCGCTCTAAGTTATTGACTTATAAAATATCATACATATTGAATTATATAAAATAGTGAGATCTAAGTTTTAACAAGTGTTGGACTTGGAAGAATTAACTTTTGTTTTAATCAGTTTTATTATTATTAAAATATGATTATAGGAAAATTAAAGCATTTATTATTTTATCATCCAATTTGGATCTAAATTTATTACGTATATAACCTGCACACGAAAAGCATCTTTCTGATTCAACACTTGTTGGTTGAATTGAAGAAAGATAATCGAAAGTTTTCTGGAGGAAATAACCCCTATCACCACATTACAAAATTATAAGACTTTCTAGAAAACAAATTTTTTGAAGTGGTATTCAAAACTAGATTTAATTTTTCTTTCAAGTTTATTGATGAGTTTACTTTAACTCTATGGCTATTGTCCTCAATTTCTCAAGAAGGTTCAGTTTCAAATCTAGAGAGAATACGTTTTATCTCTACTTTAACGCGATTTAAAGATGTAGCTTTACAGAAGTCATTATTGGGACTTATCAAAAATGAAAAAATGTCAGATAAAATCCTTTCCACGAGCTTAAAGCCACTTCAGACTATCTGAGAAGTCATACAGAAACTCGTATGAGTTGTCAAATATGGCAACTCTGATAGTGGGAATGTACATTTATTACACAAATGATTTATCAGAAGAAACAAATGATTTATCAGAAGAAAACTCGTATGAGTTTTTTTGGCATTAGATTTGAGTCTATTTGAAAATAGAAGTCATAGGAGTTTTTAAATTTTTAAATGTTGTTTGAAAAATAAAAAATTAAAACAATTTCAACAATATAAACTAAAAATAATAAAAAATTGACAGTCAGAGAAAAAATCATACAGAAAAACATAAGTGCCTTTTAGTAAAAATGATATTACTCAAAGCAGATTTATCTTTCTTTATAATATCAATAGTGATTTTGATTGGTTGAAGAGTACGAGCTAATTGTTTAATAATTTTAAATTTGCTACAGTGGATCGAAGAAACCTTTAAGTCAATACAAGCTATTTTTATGCTACTCTCAAGCATAATAAAGCGCTGCAGCATATCTAAAAGACTACTCCATCTCTTTATTATATTCAACTTAACCATAATGTTGTAAGACCTTTGTTGGTGATTTTCGTAACATTCTAACAATTTTTCTAACCTAAAAAACTTACAAAAGAAATCCCGGGATTGGTAGCCCTAATCCCGGGATTTTCGGGACTGCAAAAAGGCTCTAATCCCGGGATCCCGGGATCCCAGGACTGAAATCCCTAGTCAATATAGACAGTGCCGTAAGTCACAAATTCAAAATGTTATATTCTCTTACTCATAATAGCTAGACTTTGCTTAAAAATCTTTAGTTAATTTTTTTATGGAATATTTTAGCCCATTATAACAAAATTTTTGAATAAAGGGGTCGCAAAGACCCATAGAAACGCGATATAATAGGTTAATATGTTCCAGAAGGTTAACATTAAAACAAGCAAGGATCACTTTTCTAGAACACCTTAACCCATTATATCCCGTTGTTATGGGTCTTTTTGACCCCTTTACCCAAAAACTTGGTTATAATGGGTTAAAATATTCCACAAAAAAATTCTATAAAAAAATTTCACTAAGGTTCACTGAAAAAAAAAATAGGGGAAGGTGGGGAATCGTGGGCCACGTTTTTATTTTGTTAAATATCTTAAAAAAAAAAAAAATTTTGCAAATTGTAATATGGTATGTTATTCTACATGAAGTTAGGTAACTTTTGACTATTACACTTTCTAACAATTCTTTTGTTTTTTCCGACTTTTCGTGGTTTGAAGAAAAATTGTGTTTTTCGATTTTCAAAAATGGTGGGGAATCGTGGGCCACCGCCGTAATTAAGTAAAAATCAAACAATTATGATGCAAAACTTTATTGAATTAGTTGAAATGACAAGTAAAGTTATTTTAATCGACAAAATGAAGAAGAAGGGTTATGCACGATCAATCAGATACGCAATTTGGGAAATAGGAAAATTTGATACAAAATATGTATTTATTGCTTTATTTATTGATTCACAGCCTCCATTTTGCACAAAACATCATAAACACAACATACAAATGTGTATTGATACGAAAACTGTCAAAACACGGGTGGCCCAAGAAGTGGCTCACGATTCCCCACAAGCTACTTTTTGCAAAACAACGGCGTGTAATTGACTTGTTGAAGTGTTATGCAAAATAACTTTTGTATGTTGAAAGGCAAAGGTGTAACGATAATAAAAAACATATTTACCTGTGTTTTGTCGAAGCAATTCGTCCAAGAATGATGAAAATCAAACGCAAAAAAAGTTTTGCAGATACTTTTTTTTGGGCGAGTATTGTACAAAGCAAATAAAACGCGTACGTTTGTCAACAACCAATGTAAAAATAAGTTGAGGCTAAGAGAAAACGCGTACAGTTGCATTTAACTATTTATCTCGACATACTGCCAAAAGGTGGCGGTGTCTCACGATTCCCCATGGCCCACGATCTCCCACTTTCCCCTACAGTCCGGACGGTGGCATCCCTGCATGGTAGCGCAGCGCACCAAAGACTCATGATAAACACAACATTATACGACTTCAAAAACTCATAACTTGATAACCGTAAAACATACCACAATTTTGAAGGGTGGAAAATAACTGTAATAAAATTTTCTCAAAATGGATTGAAAAAGGAAAAAGGTTTTTTTTGACCAAAATTAAATTTTTTTTTTTCAGTGTAGTTTTTCTTTTCAAAAGCACATACTTTTCTACAGAAACCCTGAGAATTTTATTAAAATCGGTTAAAAAGCCGAGGAGCTATAAATTTTTAAATATGGGAGTATCTAAATGATGGATCGAACTTCCTATGGCCGCCATATTCAAAATTTTTGGAATTTCCGAAAATCATTTTACCACAGTAATATGTGAGTCAAATACTAACATTTCACCAATTTTCATTGGCATCGGAGATGTCAAGTCGAATCTTGGTCGATAACGCAAAGAAAGACTCGTATGATTAATAAAATAAAGGTTTTTTAGTTTTGTTCCGAGGCTATTTTCACATTTCTAGGGTTTAAAATAACTAAATTATAACCAAAGTTTTGATATATCGCGACCTTAGAACAACAGGGTTCTAACTGACATTTTTTGTGAAATTGAGTTATATATTGCTTCGTACTAAATAGACCACGCTCTTTCGATTACCGCTACTCAAATATTTCTATCTCGTATGGTTTCTGAGATAATTAATGAAATTGAGATGCACAAGGTTCTATCTACACATATACAAATTAAAATTAATTTCACAAAGTTCTAACTGCCAGATAGAACTTTGTGTTTCTGTAAGAGAGCAGGCAAATTGGAAAAAATCATGTAATTTTGTTAAACAAGCCCCGATTTTGAGCCGACATGGCTCATTTTGTTAGTAATTGGACTTAGAAAAAACCAACACTTAAGATTTATGCATTTTTTAAAATAAAGGTCGAAAAACGGTTTGGGAAAATTTAAGAAATCGAATCAAAGATAGTCATTTTCGATAAAGTTGCCAACGTTAAATTCGAATCTGGCATCAGAGTTGCTATATCTTATATGGTTTCGGAGATATCCTACCATAAATGTTGAAAAAATGATCAAAAACACGATATTTGAGGATGTTTAGAAGACGCACAAAATTGTTTTTTTCTTTTCTATTGAAAGAAACATTAAGTACTGTTCTTCTTCTTCAAAAGAAAATACAAACTGGCCTCGTGTGATTTTTATTTAAAAAGTTATACTCGATTTAAATGATACATACAAGTATGTAAATTTTTCGAAAACCGCTTTTCGACCATTTTTCAAAAACTGCATAAATCTTAAGTGTTGGTTTTTTCTAAGTCCAATTACTAACAAAATGAGCCATGTCGGCTCAAAATCGGGGCTTGTTTAACAAAATTACATGATTTTTTCTAATTTGCCTGCTCTCTTACAGAAACACAAAGTTCTATCTGAAAAAAAAAAAAAAAATCTTACAGAAACACAAAGTTCTATCTGGCAATTAGAACTTTGTTTCCCAATTTCAAGTACCTTATCGTTTAGCAACAAAGTTCTATCGATTTTTTTACACTTAAATTCCTTATTAACTAAGCAACGTATTTTAATTATTTTAGCATCAATGAAATCCTCGCGACAATCAAATGCTTGTAATATTAATAACATTGTGATTAAAATCAATTCCTAAAAGTTATACGACACGAAATATTCAAACATAGATTTCTCGAAAGTGATATGAGTGTAGATAGAACCCTGTTGTTCTAAGGTCGCGATATTCTAGCGTCGAATGTCCCGTGAGTCACAATAAAATGAACATTTTTTGCTTTTGAAACTAGTTTTAGGTCCATCAAATGTTCTCTGAAATAACCCAATTTTTAAATGGTGCTCATTTGTTTGTATGTATGGTGTTTACTCATGTAATTTCTAGAAGGAACATAGGGCCAAGTATTTACACTAAAACAAAACTTTTGGTACTCAAAAATCGAAATATCGAGCAACTTGTAATTTTGTCCATACAAATCTTTCATTAAATATTGTTTCTTAATTTTACAACTAAGCGGACAATATCTGCAATTTCTACAGAGCCTATGGAGAAATAAATTCCATATTCGAATAAAGCGGCTTGAATAATTAACAGTTTGAAAGTTTATCACTAACTATTTATTAACACCATAATTCCTAGTTTACACGAGGAAATTGTTCAAACAAATTCTTGGAGCTTGTAAGCAAAAGAAGGGAAAATAACAGAAACTTTAAATTTCATTATGTTTCAGGACTATTTTTTTCTGTCAAAAATCTGAAACGAGTTAAAAAAAAAAAATATTCAAAAACTATAACACATTTTACATTCTTTAATTGCGAAAAATATCTAGAAGGCAATGTGTAAAAACAAGTATAGGGAGGAGAGAAGGAGATGTCAAAGTTAAACAGTTCTTTACCATGAGTTTTACAAGAAACCCACCTCAAAGCAAAATCCTGTCTACGTCCTTGGTGGAAGGTTCATGCTTTGAGAGGATATATACATACATAATAAAAATGTCCGAAACTTTAATTTTTCTTATGCTGCATCTTGTTTTGTTCATCTTTGCTTCGCTTCAATAGTAACTTTAAATAAATCCCATTCCAACTCTATGCAGAAACTATTTCAGAAATTTTTTTTATTAAATCATTTTACAAAACAAATTGCAATCGCAGATACTTTTTCAATTATTGCAAATTACAACTCTATGCGATGTCTGTATGGGTGCATATCGTAAAGATGCAATTGAAATAACAAATGACACTTAAATGGAAATAAAACCAAAAAATTCCAAAAAGAAAAAATGTTAGCCAACATACCGAATTTGGTTGTTAAGAAAACTTAAAACCAAAAACGACTTTAAGCCATATATGATAAGAAGGCTTGGCACAACTGCAACAACAACAACAAAAATAAGCAAACAAAGCAACAACACAACAGGTATGAAGCAATTACAAATTAACGTAATTGCAAACATTTGTTTTTGTTGTTGTTGTTGTTGTTGTTTTTATTTATTTTAATGAGAAATATTTTAATTTGGAGTAGATCGTGACATTAATTGTTTTTAACACAATTTTCATTTTAATGCAACAACCACAACAACAACAACATCTGAAGAAGAAGCCAAGCGCGCATGCACAGCAGCATTCGCATATGAGCAACATGCGATCGGTGACTTTGTTGCAGTTGTTCAGTAGATGGCATTAGATGTCTGTCTATCCGTCCGTCCGTCCAACTATTTGTTTATTTAGTTGCAGTGCTGTAAGTTACTCTGTCTGAGCAATTTGAATAAATTGTTTGCGAATCGTTGTTGTTGTGATTGTTCAACCAAAGTTTATCTACCTGTAGATTCTTCGTTGTATTGCTGTCTTGTTTTGCGGCGGGAAATGAAAACTCATGGCCACCAAGTGTTAATTGTAAATGAAAAAAAAATCGCGATGTCTTTATAAAATTAGAGAAAAAAAAAATTTGCCTCAAAAGTAGTTACTCCGAGGCCTTGATATTGGGCCTTATGGAATATAAATATTCTCGAGAATTCATTCTCTTACTCACTAGCTTACAATAGCAAAAAAATTTCCTTGAAGAGGAAAATTCACTGGAAAAATAAGGCTATCGGTAATAATTTGGGAGGAAAATGCAACCAGATGTTCTTCACTAAAGAGATCAAGAAATGCATATGAGGGTGAATAGGACACACTCTTGGGAAACAACTCAATGAAGTTTCACGTCATAGACTAAAAGTACCTGTAGGAAATTTCCCATGCTAAAAAAAACATAGTACATATTTCCAAAATTTATTTGAAATTAAAAGAAGCTACACTTAAAATTTTAGATTCTATAATATTCAATATCTCTATACAAACTAAACGAATTAACGACAGACGCCAGCCATCTATGTACATCAAATAATTTGGCCAAATTAAAACAATTTATTTAGGCTAAACGTGACAATGCCAACTTTGGAACAACAGCAGTCGCCACGCAAAGCATTTTAATTATACGCCTGCGCCTTTGCCTCTGCGCCTGATGCAATGAAGACGACGAGGAGTCTTTTTTTGCTGTCGTTGTTTGCTAAGAACAATCCAACCTACACTGCGCACACACGGAGTCTCCTGGCAATGCAGGCGACCAAAAAATGTCGTTGCTTTCTGTTTGCAGCTGCTGCTGCTGTTGACGTTGTGGTCGTTTTGTTTTGTTGTTGCTGTTGCTATTAACCATAGCAAATGCATCTCATTTGTAGCTACTTAACTTGGCCATAAGCAAATAAGCTTATCGCTTGTCTTAGATCTTGTAAGAGTGCTGCTTCCACCTCTTCCCCGCCCCCCTTTTCAACTGGTACATTTGAAAATTTTTGTTTTTCCACCCATTTACGATCGCTTTTCAACGATACTACCTAGTCCTCTGTGTATGTGTCGCGTTGCGTTGCATTGTCGCTTGTCGCTTCGTTCGCGCGCGCATTTGTCGTTGAGGTGTTAAAGTGAAAATTTTTTTCAAAGTTTCTTACCGAAGCGTGCGATTGCTGCGAATTCGGAATCGATTCAAATCGATTTGCAATTTTTGCGCTCTTAATTAGTTTGTTAGGCTTATGGGGGCTTATAGGTTTTTGGTTTCGTTTTTTTTTTTTTTTTCTTCGTTTTATGTTGGCAACATTTTATGTTTGTTGAGCAAGTGGTTTTACTGTTTTTTTTATGTTGTTGCTTAGTTAATTGCATACGTTGCTTGGATGAGATTTCAAAATCGTTTATATTACAATTTTAAATGAGATTTTAATTAATGTTTTTTAGCACAATACTGTATTTGGCTAGCCATTAAAATTGAATTGTAATACCACAGTGGAATTTTCAAGAAACAGTGATACATTTTTTTTTTTTGCTGAATCCAGCATTAAGTTTTTGACATACTGCGTGGAACATTGCTGAGGACATTAATGGTTTGAAAACAGATAGAAGTGGAGGAATTGATAACCATCAGAGTGTCGAAAATCCAACTGATTCGGATTTGAAGGTGAGGAAAATGAGGCGAAATCTCCAATAATCCTATCCAACAGGTGGTTCGTAAAAATCAAATAATTTGAACTACTCTCCCTATACTCGCATCGTGAATAGGTATCTAATAGTTAGGGAGCTGATGGCAGAAAATATTATATGATAACATCGTTCGGCAGAAGATGATAATTGTGAAGATTGGAGTAAATCAATTAATATTAGTCATGTCTGCAAATCATTTGCTACTGATTTTTAAAATGGCGGCTTTTCAAAAATGTAAAAAAAATGCTCTGGCATGTAATAACATTGTGTCTGCCACCAATTTTAAAAAATTAAGTAAGCTTAGAAAAGAAGATAAGTGCAATCGACAGACATTTTTTGTGCTGCGTTTTAGAGTTATTAACTTTTTAACTATCCTTGGTAAAGATAATATTATAAGGAGTAATAAAACCCATTTCTACTATTCCGATATTGCTCCAAAGAATAAATGTAATTTTGTAAAATGTAAAAAAAAAACATCACTATTTTCAGTGTCTGCAATCGAGCGTAATAGTGTCTCGAATGCCCTGAGCATTAAATGCAAGTGACAGACGCTTTTAAGTACATGGTCATAGGCCGGAGTGTACTATGCTATGAAAAAGCGAGCTAGACTAAGTTTGAATAAGGATATCTTCGTAGAAAATTTTTAGAGCTAAAAAATTTTTTCTGTTAAAGTAAGCATAAGTAAGTGATGTATTTGCAAAAATATCGTTAATTACCTATTCCCAGATTGTTTCAGACAAAGATAAAACTTTTTTTTTTCGAATAAATACATTTGTTAAATGAAAGATCAGAAAAATGTTTTCACCCTTTCGAACCGTCTGGGACAATATATCCCAAAAATTTTTTAACAAATACTTTTGAATAATATAACTCAGTTATTAACGACACTTAAATTGAATGAATTAATAAAATTAATGCAATTTTTAGCAACCACTTTTTTTTCTTATAACCACTCCAAGGAAATTGTATCCCAAAAATTCAAATTAAAAACATCTGTTAGGAGTATAGAGCGGAAGCGCCTCTGGCGGTGAAAATTTGAATTTGGAGACGGTCAAACATTTTACTTAAATTTAGTATATAAGTTTTACCTATCACAAATATTGTGTACCCCATAGTTTTCTTCCGGGTCGAAAGGGTTAAGATAAAAAAAATGTTGAAGAAGCAAAAAATCATGAAAAACGTTTTAAAATGTTGAAAAGTCCAAAAAAATTGGTGAAATATTAACAAAGATGAAAGGTTTCCAAAAACCTAACATGTCAATAGCAAATACTAAAAATTAGATGAAGCTCAAAAAGTATGGAGAAAGTTTTAAAGTGTGGGTACATTATAAACTTAAAAAGTTCATCATCTCGAAACCGCCATATATAGAAAAATAACTTAAATGTTCCTATATAGTGTAAAATTATATAAGTATCTATTTAAGCGCCAAGTTTTGCCATTCCTGGATTTGTAAGTAACTAAAGAATAAATTGAACAATTCTCGTGAACTTAAAAGTCCGATACATAAGTATATGAAATTGGAACAAAATTTTAAATATATTGGGGGTTATCGTGAATCAAGATTCCCGGGGAATTTTCTCAGACTGCAGTGCATTCTTTATTGCAGTTTAATAAAATTCCCCGGGAATCTTGGTTCACGATAACCCCCATTATAAATAAAGTCTCATCCGACTTTAATTAGCGGTACGAGAGAGTGTTCAAAAGTTCGCGCAAGGGACAAAAAAAAATCATGTAAATCACGTCAACAGACTTTTACTGCTTAGTAAGGGACCAACATAATTCGGGCAAAAATTGTCCCACTAGAGAACATGCCTTCACTTTATGGTATTTAATTGCAAATGAGAATCGTATATTTTGTCAGCAACAGAAAAGAACAAATCACTTTCGGTCCAAAGATCGTGCTGCCAATACGCCATTTTTTCAACAAATCCTGGCTGATTTTTTTGTCATCCTGTAAGACAACTACAACTACATACGAATGCACATTTTGTAGATGTCCTGAAAATTTCAGCGATTTATTGTTGCTGCAACATTTTTGTTGTTGCACTTTTTTTGTGTAACTTTGATTCTGTTTTTTGTTGTTATTGTTGTTGTTGTTGTTCCCTCAACCATAATTTGTCATTTCTTTAATTGGCGCTGCTCAACAGGTTATAAAATTGTGATGTGATTTTTGTGCTGCTGCTGCTGCGTTGGCCAAGACGTACGGACGGACGAACGCATGTTGTATACTCGTCATATGGGTAACGTACTCTACGCGTTGATCGATCGGATGCGAATGTCATTGTCCCCATATGTTCTTGATGTTATTGTTGCTTTTGTTGTTGAATCAATAGCGCAATTGCAGAACTTTATTTGAAGCTGGTTTTTTGCTAAAATGATTGAAAGCGAAAAATCAGAGTTATTTAGGAATTTTAACAAGCTCCACGGTTTTTATAGTGTTTGGTATTTGTAAGGAAGAAGCGACTTTTTTTCTTCCTCTTCTCGGGATGTATAAAAATCATTGCTAAAGTTTTTTGTTTTTTTTTGCTTTTTACATTCATTTTGGAAATTTGAACGATTGTGGATGGACAATGGTGATGATCTACGTTGTGTGGATAACAATTAGTGAAACTACATGCCACACATTTTATGTACATAAGTAACTTTTAAGAACGAAAGAGAAAAAAGCGTAATGTGGCAAAATTGTACAGTATTCCCTTGATAACACTGTACAACAGTCAAAAAACCGCAAGAGGTTTGAAAAGTGTTTTTAGTGAACTTTGATCTCCTAAACACGAAAATGCTATCCGTTTTGTTGTGTCAGATCAGGTTTTCTGTAAATCGGGACCGCTCCTGAACCTCTGGAAAATTGGTAATTTTTTTTGCAGATTCATTTTTGGCGAACATTTCTATTAAAATGTGTTTTTTCAAAAAAAAAATTTTTTTAGTTCCAAGTGTGGAAAAATTAATCAGACATACTTACACGGTGCTCTTGAACAGTCGATAGATTTTTTGAATATGTGGAGATAATCTGTGAATGGGGTTTCATTTGTATTAGTTTAGTGGTCTGAAAAATGCAAACCCCGAAATAGTAGCTGATCATCCCCGCGAAATATCGCAAAAATACATATCGCATATAAAATAAAAAAAATTCAGAAAAAAAAACGCAACAAACAAATATAAAAATAGTTATTTTGAATGCATTTTGCAATGCTGAATCCGAATCTGGCCTTAGAATTGCTGTATCTTATACGGTTTTTGAGATATCTAAGTCTAAACAAGGAAAAAAAGCCGACGCTATGTTTTATTGTTGTGTTCTGGAGCTATATACCAGGACGTATATCCGTAAATTCTGATGCAAAAATAGGAAGCTTTAATCAATCTTCCAAACCTAATTCAAATAATGTCGATATCTTTATTTTTCTCGGAGATATCCTAACCTAAAAAGTTAAAAAAGTGCTAAAAATGTATTTTGTCATTATTTCAGTCTACGATATTTCAGAGAAAAATTAAGCTATTGACATAATTTAAATGCGGTTTTTAAGAAAAAAATTGCAACTTTCAGATAATGTATTGAATTTTGCGTATGAATGTTCTATATTCTAGTTATATAGCTTCAAAATATAGCAAAAACGGTATTTTTTCCTTGTTTAAGCTAAGATATCTCAAAAACCGTATGAGATATAGCAATTTTAAGACCGGATTCAGATTCAACATTGCAAAATACATTAAATATAACTATTTTTATACTTGTTTGTTGCGTTTTTTTTTCCGATTTTTTTTTTTATATGGGATATGTATTTTTGCGATATTTCGCGGGGATGATCAGCTACGATTTCGGGGTTTGCATTTTCCAGACCACTAAACTAATACAAATGAAATCCCATTCACAGATTTTCTCCACATATTCAAAAAACCTATCGACTGTTCAAGAGCACCGCGCTTATACATATGTCACATTGGTCCTTAAATGTATAAAATAACAGAAAAAAAAACCGACGGTAAAATTAACTATAAATTTTGTATTCTATAGTTTTTCAAATTTTCTATAGGAAACAAAAACAAAAATTCAAAATTTCAGAATCAGCTTTACTTTTCTACAGTTGAATTCAACTGTACATTTTGTATTCCATACATTTTTTTTTTTTTTATATGAATAACATTTTGAATTGAGTTTTTAACAGGTTCTTAAAATTCTCACATTGTTTAAGAATAAATCAATATAAGTTTGCTAGAGTTGTACTGATATTTTGCCATTTGAAATGGTGTCGCCGTAGAAGTTGTTTGCTACAATTTCTACGAGTTTTTGGAAACGGCTAGTTACAGCCCTTCTGGGGTGCTAACTATTAAACCGTTCCAAAACAGTTTTAACTGTTTGGAACAGTTTATATTGTTAGCTGACCTTTTAAGAAGGTTATTTTTACTGTAACTGCGATTGATAGTTTCTAAACCGAGTAAACTGTAAATTTACAGAGTTCTACGGTCAAAATACAAAAACTCCGGGTTGCTGCAATTTCTATCGAAAATCTAGGTTAAATTAACTGTTTTCACAGTACCTAAACATTTTAACAGCAACTGTACAGTACTATTTTTACAGTAATTTTACTGGACTGCACAGTCAATTTAACCTTTACTGCGGGTTGGTGCAATTTCTATCGTTGAAATCGGTTGGATTGACCGATATTTTTTTTTCTGTGTAGGCGAAATATTTTTTTGGGTGGCATGTATGCATAATTTTCCGACGCCATTTTGAATTTTTCCGTTTTCTGACATCATTCAGATTCATTTACTCCGAAAAATTTCTCGGTAGAACTACTTTCCATTTTCAAGTACATAAAAACATATTTCAAAACAGTTTTATATAATTGGTGATTTTTATCTAAATTCAATTCCGAACAAAATGAGCCGTGTCCTTTTCAGTTCATGTTCAACAAAATTAGATATGTTTACCTAGTTTGGCTGGACAATTTTTATTTCACAATTTATGGCGCATGATTTTTGTATAATTTTTTTTTTTTTTTTATACCCTACACCCAGGGTATATTCACTTTGTCCTTCCGTTTGTAACGCAGAGAAGGAGGCGTGGCAGATATAGAAAAGTATATATATTCTTGATCAGCGTCACCTCCTGAGTCGATATAGCCATGTCCGTCTGTCTGGCTGGCTGGGTGGCTGGGTGGCTGGCTGGCTGGGTGGCTGGCTGGCTGGGTGGCTGGCTGGCTGGGTGGCTGGCTGTGTGTTGAAATACACTTTTTGGGAAAACTGAGCAAGATAATTCAATGAAACTTGGTACACTGCCTTCGTCACCAAAGTTAGCTCGGGGGATTGAAAATGAGCGAAATCGGTCAACGGACACGCCTACCGCCCATACAAAAAATATATTCAAAATGCAATTTTAGGAGTTTTTTTCACGACAATGCAACCAAAATACACATTAATATTAAAAATTGTAAGCGTAAGCTCTGAGGAAAAACTAAGCGAATTCGGACAAGAGGGCGTGGCACCTCCCATATAAGCAAATGCTTAAAAACGCTATACTGAAAGCGTTTTTTGAAATATTCGAATCAAATTTGACTCAGACACTAAGAATCATAAATGAAAGCTCTCAACAAAAATTGGGTGAAATCGGACAAGGGGGCGTGGTACCTCCCACTTAAGCAAAAGTTTCAAAATGCTATACTGAAACCATTTTTTTGAGATAATCGAACCAAGCTTCACTCAAATACTAAATACTATAAATGCACGCTCTAAGCTAAAACTAGACGAACTCGGTCAAGAGGGCGTGGCACCTCCTATATGAGCAAAATTTGAAAAATACTGCAGTGTAGGGTATTTAATGTTTGGCCAGGCCAAATTTTACACCCTTACTAGTTTTTCTTTAATTTAAGTACTTTGATTAAATCATTTTTGTCAGTAATTTATCAAAATCAAAACTAAAAGATATTGATGAACAAAAAAATTCCCCAATTTTTACCTGCAAGGACCAATGGGATGTAGGAAAATAAACCGATGATTCAGGAATTCCTTGACATTTCTAAAAACCTGAAAGTCTGTTATATTTGCTACTAAGACACTTCATATCATTTGTGATAAAAGATTCGAGATAAAATCTATTGAAAATTGCTTTGTTATAAAAAACAAAATTTTTTTGGATCTGCGATGATCCTGTGAGGTCCTGAGGATATAATAAGGTACTAATTGTCTGACACATTTGAGAACCTACATCTATTCTCTATCGACTGCTACCTGTCTGGCTCCAATGGATAAGAAAATAAAGGTCAGGTAGTAAAAAATGCAAATGGGACATATGTGTCCCGTTAGTCCCGAAAAGGTTAATGCGTATAATTGGATTTTTTAACATCCAAGCTATACTCGTATTTGATAATCTCTAATGAAATTTTTTGTAGAATATTGTTGTAGAATATTTTAACCTATTTTAGTGCAGTTTTTGGAAAAAGTGGTCAAACAGACCCATAAAAACAGCATATAATGGATTATGATTTTCTAGAAAAATTTTCCTTCCGAGATTTCATTACAACCTTAGCACAAAAAGTTCTATTCAAATGTAGTTTTAGAGGTTTACTTTATGAAAAAAGCATTTAATCAAAAAGCAAAAAATAAGTGTAAAATGCTTTTAAGAGAGCTTTCCAACGATACCGATCTTGACGGTGGCAACTCAAAATTTTCCAATGGATTGACGGGGGTTCAAGATTGGTATCGATAAAAAGTTATCTTTAAAATGTTAGACACGTGTTTCCTTTTTTTATTAAAAGTTTTTTTTTCACGAAGTTTTAGGTACAAAAGTTATTTATTGAATGAAAACTACACAGAGCGAAGAGAAAAAGCATGACCTGCGTTGCTAAATGTGTTTCTACCACGTTCGAGAGTGTTTTAACTACGTTTCTTTGCTGATTTGGATTTTGCAATGATCCAAGATCAAATTTGTATGGAACGTTGCTAAATCACTCACGAACGTGGTTGAAACCTATTAAGCAACGATGGTTGCCAAGCGTTGTTAAATCCAAATCGGCAACGAAACGTGGTCAAAACACCGCGAAACGTAGTAAAATCCAAATCAGTTACGAAACGTAGTCAAAACACTCACGAACGTGGTAAGTAGAAGCTAATTTCAAAATAAATAGACTTTCAGTCAACTTCACAATAATGATGGCAGTGGCTGAGTTCGTTAACGTCCGCATCTATCACATGACAGGTTCCAGGTTCAAATCTGCCCAATACGAAACAGAACTAGTAAGGGTGTAACCTTTGGCCTGGCCAAACATTAAATACCCTACACAGCAGTATTTTGAAAGTTTTGCTTGTATGGGAGGTGCCACGCCCTCTTGTCCGAATTCACCCAGTTTTTCTCAGAGTTTGAATTTTAGTTCTTAGCATTTGAGTAAACTTTAGTTTGATTATGTCAAAAAACGCTTTCAGTATAGCGTTTTGAGGCTTTTGCTTATATGGGAGGTGCCACGCCCTCCTGTCCGAATCCTCCTGGTTTTTGTTTAGAGCTTGCGCTTACAATTCGTAGTATTTATGTATACTTTGGTTGCATTATCGTGAAAAAAACTGAAAAAGTTGAATTTTGAATATATTTTTTGTATGGGCGGTAGGCGTGACCGTTGACCGATTTCGCTCATTTTCAATCCCCCGAGCTAACTTTGACGCCAAACGCTATGCACCAAATTTCATTGAATTATCTTGCTTAGTTTTCCCAAAAAGTGTATTTCCACACACAGCCAGCCAGCCAGCCAGACAGACAGACAGACAGACATGGCTATATTGACTCAGGAGGTGACGCTGATCAAGAATATATATACTTTTCTATATCTGCCACGCCTCCTTCTCTGCGTTACAAACGGAAGGACAAAGTGAATATACCCTGGGTGTAGGGTGTAAAAATATTTATTTAAAGCAAAAATTTAAAATTAAAAAAGAAAATAATATCAGTTTCATTGTTGTTAACAGGAAAAAATAAGAATTAAAAAAATAATAAAAAATATTTATGTATTTTTTCTTGTATTTTATTTAGCAACGCGCGTTATTAAATCACTCACGAGCGTAGCTAAAATTTATTCAGCAACGTGCGTTGTTAAAACTGCTACGAACGAGCCCTGCTCTAAATTTAGGTCGCAACGTTGTTAAAATAACCCCGTTTCTGCCACTTTTGACAATGTTGTTTTCTCTGTGTACAATCAGCGATGTCATTAAATAATACAAATTACAAAAGTTAATATTTTTAATTGTGTATTTTATCGATTACAGAGCCATCTATGCCGATTAAGAAAAAACTTAACGGACAAAAATATCGTATTTTTGAATTTAAAATCCGAATTCGCAATAAAAATTGGGTGTTCACATGTAAAATTTTGGAATTGCCGTTCCGAGAGTCCTTCGAACCCTGTATGTCAATATGCGCAACTCAATCTGGCAACTCTGTCCTCCGCTGACGATGAAAGTGCAACTCAAATTATGCAATTCAATTAAAATGTTTTGACTTTTTTTGTGGTATTCCAACTCAATGTTTTTTGTCAAATTAGGCGATGGTAAAAATTAAAAATCAAGCAACGTCGCACAAACACGATCGTTGCACGATCATCGTATGTTCCAAATAAAAAACAATTGAAAAAAAATGCAAAAAACAATCTGACAAAAAAGGACAAAACAGGCTGAAAAACCATTTTGTTGCCAAAGTGAAAAGCGCAAGAAACATGCTGCTGCGGCTGTTGCTGTTCGGGATGCCAAAAAAAAGAGAAACAGGAAGAATGATTAACAAACAATTTGGTAGCAAATCAGCAGGAAATTGACCGCAATTGGTGGTGACTGGGCAAGTTGTTGCTGCTTTAAAGATGCAACAGCAATGCCGATCAAATAAAAAATGAACGTTAAAGCAATCGGTCAACAATCAGTCGAACGATCGAATCGATCTTTTTTCTTATTTTTTTTTTTTTTTTTTTTGTTTTTTGATTCCATAGATCGGAGTGTTCAATTGTTGGTAACACACGATTTTATTACGATGCGTCGCGTTGCGTTGCGTTGCGCTGTGTTGCGTTACGTTGAAATACCAAAATGATGAAACAGTTAAAAAATAATTAATTGCAATTCCTAAAAAAGGCTAAAAGCGACATATTCGTTTTTGTTTTTTTTTTTTTTTGGTTTTTTAGTGAAGCATTGTGCTTTTTATGTGTAGATACAGTTGTTGTTGTTGTTGCTGTTTTTGCAAGCTGCAACTTGTCGCTGTGGTTGCAACAATTTGCGCTGTGACATGTGTGCGCAACCATGTTTGTAGTTGTTGTTACTTACAATATTTTATTTTTATTTTTGGTGAACATATTTAACCTTCTAAGGCCTCTTGCGGTTAAATTTGCTAACTGGGCAAAATTCTGCATGTCGGACGTTTTATTCGAACGATTATTTTAAAAATATCCCATACAATCCAATGATATATTTGGTAAAAGTGTATATATTTGAAAAGCTTGCTATAACAAATATAAGTAAAAATATTTCTGATTCGCTTGAAGTTTTTTGAAAAATACGACGGGACATTTTTAAGTCCGCGGGAAAAAAGGTCATATTATTGTTCCTTAGTACTAAACCCATCTCCAAACCGAATCTCATAGAAATTGATGCAAATTTTCAGTTCCTAGGCATGTGGCTCTTCCGAAATTATAGTTTTAATGCTAAATACAACACAATTTCGAGTGGGCATACGTAAATTTTATATTTATTCAATATAATTACAATGTAACTATCCAATTCTGCAATTAATATTCAAAACTATTAACAAATACATTCTTGAAATTTGACACTCGACGTTTACTTTAGCCTCCTGACACATCAAAAAGCTATCTTAGAATCGTATCGTGGCTCTTTTAGCCTATTCACGGAGTTTTGTGTGAGAAATTGTGTTGCGGCCAGTCAGTCAAATCCTCAGGTGCCTGGCCAGTATATTCGTCAAAAATATATTTATTTCATAGGAAATTTGTATTACATTTATGGGTTTAAAGTTCATGGCATTTTAATGTAGAATTCCATAATTTCATCGTTAAGCGTTGTATTGACGATTTATTGGGGATTATCGTGAATATATACTCCCGGGGAAATTTTCTCAGACTGCCGTGCATTTTTTATTGCAGTTTGAGAAAAGCATCCCGAAAATATTGATTCACGATAACCCCCTTTGACTAAAAAATGAAAAAACTTCAGCCTTCTGAGCTAAGTCTCCTGGTAACCTAAATATCTAACTCTTTCTTTTAAGTAGCAAAAAGAAAAGAGTTTTAACAAGCAGCTTGAAGCATTTGCTAATATACACAGAGAAAACAACATTGTCAAAAGTAGCAGAAACGTGGTTATTTTAACGTTGCGACCCAAATTTTGAGTATGGCTCGTTCGTAGCAGTTTTAACAACGCGCGATGCTAAATGAGTTTCAACTACGTTCGTGAGTGATTTAACAACTCGCGTTGCTAAATAAAATACAAAAAAATTATGTATTTTTTAATTCAAATTTTTTCCTGTCAACAACAATAAAACTGATTTTATTTTCTTTTTAAATTTAAAATTTTTGCTTCAAATAAATATTTTTTTTTTTTTTTTTTTGGAACCTGTCGTGTAATAGATGTGGACGTTAACGAACTTAGCCACTGCCATCATTATTGTGAGGTTGACTGAAATTAGCTTCTACCACGTTCGTGAGTGTTTTGACTTTGTTTTGAAGCTGATTTGGATTTTACTACGTTTTGTGGTGTTTTTACCATGTTTCGTTGCTGATTTGGATTTAACAACGCCTGGCAACCAGCGTTGCTTAATAAGTTTCAACCACGTTCGTAAGTGATTTAGCAACGCAGCATACAAATATGATCTTGGAGCGTTGTTAAATCAAAATCAGCAACGAAACATAGTCAAAACTCTCACGAACGTGATAGAAACTCATTTAGTAGGTGCCACAACCTCTTCTCCTATTCGTCTAGTTTTTGCATGCATTTATGGTTTTTAGTGTCACAGTGAAATTAAGGTGGAGAGCATTTTTAGACTTTTGTTCATATGGGAGGTGCCACGCCCTTTTGTACGATTTCACCTAGTTTTTGCTCACAGCTTGCGCTTACAATACCTAGTACACGTATTTATGTGTATTTTGGTTGCATTGTCGTGAAAATAATCCAAAAAGAAGGACAAAGTGAATATACCCAGGGTGTAGGGTTTGAAAAATAGATATTGGGTGTACAACTTTGCTTCCGCCGTTTTCCGATAGGTGGCTGTACCGGCTGAGGCTGGTTGAAATACATAGATGATAATGCCTTTAAAGTGAGTGTGGACAGTGCCTAACGAATTGTCATCGCCGTTTCAGTGACAGTTGTTCTTGTTTTTGTATTATTCACGCTCGAAAATGTCCGTTTATGTGCCCAATTCTCGCCATTTGCGGGAAGTTTTACTTTTCTGTTACAATTCGAAAAAAAATGCAGCTGAAGCGCATCGAATGCTCTCAGAAACTTACGGTGATGCTGCTCTGAGTGAAAGAACGTGTCGCGCGCTAAAAGAAAAGCGGCCACAATATCAAGAGCGACATGACAAAGTCATCCTCCAACACGACAATGCTCGGCCTCACGTCGTAAAAGTGGTCAAAAAGTACCTGGAAACGCTGAAATGGGAAGTCTTGCCCCACCCGCCGTATTCCCCAGATGTCGCCCCTTCTGACTTCCACCTATTCCGTTCGATGGCACACGGCCTGGCAGATCAACATTTTCAACCCTTCGAAGAATTGGAAAAATGGATTGCTTCATGGATAGCGTCAAAAGAGGACTCCTTTTTTCGAGCCGGGATCCGAAAATTGCCGGAAAGATGGGAGAAAGTTGTCGCTAGCGACGGACAATACTTTGAATAATACATCTGTAAGCACTTTTTCGCAATAAACCTTTTAATTTTGGAAAAAAAACGGCGGAAGCAAAGTTTTACACCCAATATACAAACCTACTATCCCATAAGGCTATAGAGATTTGTTGACTTTACTGCGTAAAATTTACAAATCACTGAACCAAACGCAGTCAGCGTCGAATTTTGGCTTGCAAACAAACACAATATTTCAATATTTTGCTAATTTCTTCGAATGGGAAATTTTTTTTTTTTTAGCCTCGTCTATTGCAAACACAATGTAAAGGGTGTTTTTTTAAGCCTGATAAATCTTGAAATTGTAAAAAATAACACAAAAAATTAAATTATAATCAAAAAGTTTTTTTTATTCAAAAGATTTCGGACATATGCCCGCGGCTGTTCTTCTTTATAAATAGTTTCTGAATTGTTCGGAATTAAAACACCCATGAAAAATTGTTTTTGTTTGTTGTGGAAATATTGGGTTTGTTATAGACGACCCAAAAAAAAACCACAACAACACTTTTTCATGGTACATGTTTCATGTTAAGCCGATAAATTTGAAAAATATTGCAATATTATATTTGTTGTAGGCCAGCCAAAATTGGCTCACTTTTGTTCTAAGCTGACACCCATGTTCTCAACAAAATTTTCGTATTTTTCTCTCATTCTCATTTTTATTTTTGATGAACGAAAATTGCTCAAATTCAAATACACAGCAAATAGTTTGGGTGTTAAATTCAAACCAAATTGGAATGAATACAAATCCACACCAAACTTGGTATAAAATCTATGCTACTTTTTACTACACTTTTATACTTTTTCGTACAAAATTTATACAAATTAAGTATTATTACAATTTCATTTAAAAAAAAAAAAAAAAAAACAACCGCAGGAGGATTCGAACCTACGACCCCTGTCTGTGTAATAGATAGAAACATTTTATTTTTACTTACAATTACGAACTCGTTAGACCGCTACACCATTGACCAATGTGGTGAAGAGGTAAAAGTTTGTATGTTAAGCAAACGTTGTTCAAACAGAATTTGATATTAGAATTAAACAATTTTGGTATGAAATTTATAGAATTTAAACGTTTTTGGTTTAGAATAACTTTATAAAAAATTTTGTAAATTAATTTATAAAAACAAATAGTATGAATAAGTTTATACTTTATCGTCAAACTTTTTGCTGTGTAGAATGCCTCTATAGTAGTAGAAACATTTGTATTAAAAACTTTTGTTAAACTTCATTTGTACTTTTTCTAAGATTTCTAACTGTGTAGATATGTCATAATCTCCGGAACTTAACAGCAAAGTTTACCAATAATTCAGCAACTTAGGGCTTGGTAAACCATTAATCATCTGTAAAATATCGTTGGAGAATGAAAGTCGTTGACAGAGTTAAGCCCATTACAAAGGATTGGGTTGAACAGCAATAATTACGTATTAGTAATTTCTATGCTTGTGCTTTGGAAAAATGCTAGGCACGCCAAACTCTTAATATATTTTTGCAATTATGACCCTTACTTTTGAGTGCCTTTTTTATTTCCAATAATTTTATTTTCCATTAGCTCCACGAAATCAGATGATTAACATTTTCTGATCCGTGTAGACGTTCAAGTTTGGAAGATTTCTATAACTATGAACATTCCTAAAAAAAGCGTTTTATATAAGGCAACTCCTGCAATTGATCTCTAAAGGGTTAAAGTATGTACATTTTAATTTTTTTATTTGACTTTAAAGATGAGTGCATGGAACTCATTTGGTATAGAAGGTAAAACCATTTTCGTTCCTTTCTTTTTTTTGCGTCTTGAAATCATGAAGATTTCTTGCGTTATTTTTTGTTAATTTTATAAGCAGCGAGAAAGTATGTCAACATCGACAGACAACTTGACAAATGAAAATTTGCCGCACTCATTATGTGAATATTTTTTTGAACTTCAATTTTATGTATTTTATTATCGTGGATCTCTTGTCTGCACAGCAATTAATTGGCAATTTCTTCATTTTGATGCCTTTAGTGCGTAATTTTAATTTAGTTGACAGTTGATTGGAAAAAAAGAATGTTCCTTTTTTTATAGCGAAACTATATGGAAGTCACCATTGAACCAAAAATATAACCGACAAACATTTTTTTTTATTGAAAGAATAACTTTGAGACTACTGCTATTTCTATTCTTCAACTTCAGTTGGATTTTTAAGATAACAAATTCCGTAGTGAGAAAGGTGCTTGATACCTCTGTTAACTATAAGTGACCAAGTCCAAATAGCAGTCTTGGTCATGATTATTATCTTGACCTCTCACTACCTTGGAAGTCTCCTTCACTGAGGCTTCGAGCTTTTGCTCGCGCGCGCTTTGACTGGAACTGCTAGAAGTCTATACTATGTATTTCAATTTATGCCTATAATTTATTGTCGATCCTCTCCCTCTTATTACCACCATAATGGACTTTTGTCTCTGATGTTGATAGGATGATGGTTTTCCATTCTCCTCAAATTTGCTGCAAGAAATATTAACCAATGCTAGAAATGAGGTTGCATGGTTTGTTAATTTGGTTAATGATTTATAAACATATTTTTCTCTCCGCAAGAACTTCTCAATAGAAAAATCTGATTTTTGAAGCTTTTCTGTATACGCGGACTCAGCGAAAAGTGCGCCATTAAATACAAAAACCATTCACTTTTCCTAAATAGGGGAGGGGGGGGGCTAGTGTGGACTGGGGGCTAGTGTGGACTGGGGGCTAGTGTGGACAAATTCAAATTCTCGCGCCGTTTTGAATTTTTTGTTTCTGTTTTATATTTTTCAAGTTGGTATTTGCACTCTGCATCACCAAAAACAAAATTCATTTGTTGACAGTTCAGCTTTCCATGATAACGTGACCAAACGTGTTTTACGCAGCAAAAAGTATTTTTTTTGGGTTTTCGTAATTTCAGTGATACTTTTGAAATAATTAATCTTCTGCTGTCTTGTTAATAGATAATACAACTTAAAATCGTGTTTATTTAAACCATTAAAATTATTTTTGAAGAACTTTACCATAAGATTAAAAAAAAATATTTTTGTTTAAAAAGACATGAAGGGGCTAGTGTGGACAACTGCAATGGGGCTAGTGTGGACATGTTCGCAGCAGCTGAAATGACTCCAGAAATCGTCAGACCATTTCTAAAAGCCGTTCCAAGAAAGTACGTTACTAAAAAGAAAGAACGACAGATTCACGTATCCCGATTTACCGGATACCAGCGAAATTTACCGAAATGAAATAGTGGCAAAGTTGCCACAACCACAACAACTGTCGGAAACATCTCGATCAGCAAGTTATATGAAGTTTGAAACAACATGGACAAAAATTATTTTATATTGGCCAAATTGTCACGATCCACGGTTCTCAAGATTTCGATATTACGTTTCTAAAAAGAAAGAACGATAGATTCACGTATCCCGATATACCAGATACCAGCCAAATTCACCGAAATGAAATAGAGGCAAAGCTGCCACAAGCACAAAAACTGCCGATCAGCAAGTTATATGAAGTTTGATATAAATTTCTCCAAATACAACATGGGATAGCAGTTAATTTTTTTTTTGTATTATTATTTGTATTACATCATTATTTTCTTGAATAAACATGTATCTGAACTCTTTCTTAACGTTTTTGTATGAATTATCAAGTTTCTTACGGTGTCCACATTAGCCCCCAGTTAATTCAATGGTTGTCCACACTAGCCCTTATACGGGGCTAGTGTGGACAAATGTAAGCACTTTTTAAAATAATTAAATAGTGCATTTATGAAAATAAAAAATCATAACTATTGATGCAATTATGAAGGCAAGAGGTATAAGTAATCGCTAAAAATTACTTTATTACAAAAATGATATATTTACATATATATTTTTGTTATTATATAAAAATTGTCCACACTAGCCCCCCCCTCCCCTATACCAATTTTTGAAAAAAAAAAAAAAAAAAAAAATCTCAAATATTTTATTTCTATGAAAAATTTCAGTTGCTCTCCATAACACCTTTATGGTCATGTCTAATTTATAATTACAAATTTGTAAACAAATTCATGTTTTAATTTATAACAAACAATTTATATTTAAATTTATAAAACATAAAAATGATTTCCATACAAAATTAGACAACGATGCATGTGATATCTCTGGCGAGCAACCCACTTTCGCTCATAAACAATGGACTTCGTTTCAAATGACACGAAACAACAAATCAATGAATGATTTCAACTTATGTCAAAATAAAATAATTGCCACCTGAAAAATGTTCGAGTATCAGTTTACATGGAACATAAAAATCTGTCAAATTAATGTTTCGATACCCACAGACCCAAGAGACAGACGGACTGAACTACTCGTACAACTCGAAACTACAGACAAAAATTTGTTTTGATAATTTCAATAAAAATAAATTTAATATCCAATCAAAAAGTGAACGAATAATGGCATTCCCACAGTTGGGATTAATTTATTAAATGCACCACCGAACGAAACTTGCCCGATTGTTGTCAATGTGGGCCCATAGGTAGTAGGTACACTCGTTGGAACATAAAAAATAATTACAAATCGATTAAGAAAACAACTTTATACTTGCGTTCTAAGCGACAAAAGCGATAAATGCGATAAGCCGTTGTGGCAGAAGAAGAAGATGCAAACAAACAACAGAGCGAGAAGAAGAAGAAGAAAAAAAGCACTAAATTAGATTTAGTGATCAAGACGCACACAACACACAACACGCGGACGCGCTACGGGTGAAAAAAGGCCAATTAAAATCAGCTTAAAATATTTTATTGCTTTCGATGGTAAACAAATGCGTTGCACTCGAACACACCTTAAAACGTGTAATTCGTTGTGTACACCCTGAGCAATTTGTGTTAGTAAAACTTAACTTAACTTACTCTAAAAAAATGGTCTTTCCTTTATATGATTTAACACTCAAACTTCTTTTCTGGAAGTTTCTACCATTTATTTAAACTTTGGATAGGTGAAGAAGTCTGAAGCAAGATCCTCACGGCTAGTTGGAACCGATATTAATTTTAAGGGATACCACCCGCGCATGTTATTCTGAATTGATATCTGGGGACCTTAAGGTAAGTACAATACCCCATTTTCCATAACATCGTGCTAGTGGCCGTTTTTGAGAAACCTCAATTTAAGTGAAATTTTCCATATTAAACAGTGGCGCTAATTCAGGAAAATGCCGTATTTTTCACTTTTTTAGTTTAGAATATTTCAAAACCCAGACAAGCTAGCGCAATTCTGGTGCCAGATTCATATTCAGCATCAAAAAATACTCTCCAAACTATTATTTTTGTTTTTGTTGGTTTTAGTTTTTTTGGTTTTTTCGTTTAATACAGAAAATTTAATTTAAATTGGGATTTCTCAAAAACGGCCACACGTTCGATTTTATGGAAACTGAAATATGGTACCTGAAGATCCACAGATATCAATTCAGAAGAAAACATGAGGGTGATATCTTCTAAAATAGAAATCGGTTCCACTTAGCCGTGTCCTCAATTTCTGTGATCATAGTCACCAAAACAAAATAGGTCTTGACTTCATGCCACGGTAGCACGAACTTTAGATTTTTATATACATACATATGAGCCATTTATTATGAAAGTGGGGCAAATCCAAACGGCAAATAATATGAATCTATTGACATTTTTTTAGAAATCAATAAAATTCATCTTTGTTTCCACAAAAAGTTCAGTTGATGATGTGGAACTGATGGCCTTAAATTGAAAAAATAATCGATCATTATGGCACATAATGTGTATGACATTACTTTTGCCTTGTTTTGGACCTGTCCCATAGATTTCAATTGAAAAAGTTATTCTGTTCTCAAACGTTGACCGTAAAAGATATTAACATGGAATTTTTGCAAAATATGTAGCATGATACAACGAATAATTCTGCATTATTAACTCAAAATTCGAGTTTTTCGAAATGTTTTGTTTTTGAGCAATATAATCAATGCAAAATACTTGTTGCGAAGGACTTAATAAATTTTTCTAGATATTACATCTATTCAAAGGGCACCAGCCATTTTTGGGCACGCCTCCCTTTTTATGTTCTTGACAAGCTCACGCCCCCTTTTTATAATATCCAATTTACCAGACATGTTTTGAAATTTCAGGTGTTTCGGAATCCAATAACACAAAATTTTAAATGAGATCTGGAATCTGGTAGTTCAGTTCAGTTCAGAATCTCGTAAGTATTTGGTCTATCACGTCTGGGATCTGAGTTATCCTTGCTTTAAAGTTGCACTGTGTATTTCAAATTGATTTCACTTTTCAGTAAAACAGATTGAAACCAATAGCTAAGTCGGTTTATTGGAAAACGAATCCGACTCTATCTTGTTTATCTAAATGCGTAAGACTTTAAGTTTGATTTAATCTCCATTTCGAAGAGTTTTGGATTTAAAAACTAAGGAAAATAATTCGATGAAATGTACACTGCCTCCGTCGTAAAAGTTAGCTCACGAAGATTGATAACGAGTGAAATCGGTTCACGGACACGCCTACCGCACATACAAAATAATCCTTTGATACACTCTATTTAGAGCATTATTTATGGGAATGCAGCCAAAATACAAGGTAATATTAGAAAAAGTAAGATCACAATTCCAGCGGAGATTTAGCTGTGCTAAGATATATATGTTAATCTCGTAATTAAAACCTATCCATTTCCACCGGTCGAAGGAGATATATTTTTGGCTGTAAGAGTCATAAGCGGTAAAATTAAAGTTGTTTTTTCAATGGCAATTCTCAAAGTTAACAAGTGCCACTGAGTCGAAAATAGCCCTGCTCAGATTTATACGCAGATTTAATATAAATCTCTGGAGAAATATATTTATTTTTGTATGGTAAATCGTGTCACTGACGCCTAGAAATGGAGCTAAATATCGAAACAGCCTTAAGACACCTCATATGTTTTCACTGAACAAAAAATTGGTGAACTTAGACAAAAAGGCGTGGCTCCTCAAATACAAAAAAAAATTTAAAATGCAGTAATGCAAGCGTTGTTTGACGTTATGGAAGCAAATTTCGTACAGACACTACGGAGCTTCAGGTCAAAAAAAACATGAAAAATTATATGAAATTGAACAAGAGGGCGTGGCACTTCCCATACACGCAAAACTTTCCAAATGGTATAATAAAAACGCTATATCAGAGCAAAACCCAGAATAATTTGGTCAAGAAGGCACCTTTCATACAAGAAAAACTTACAAATTGCTGTAGTTCAAGCGTCATTTGAAATAATGAAACCAAATTTTTGCACAAACCCTTAAGATAGGTGAATTCGAACAAGAGCGTGTAGCTTTCTCCATATAAGCAAATATTTTAAAATGTTGCGGTGTAGGGCTTTTGATTTTTGCCAGGCCAACGAAAGCACTCCTACCAGGTTCTTTTTAATTAAATCAAACCTCAACATTTTAAATAAACTATAGCTAAACTTCACTAAAACGTGAATGGGATTGTATACCATTTGAAGATTCTCTATGGTTCTAGCAACTGCTATGTAAAATACTCTTTCTGCTTCACTTGAGCCTTCTCGAATCGCACAGTACTTCTGCAGTTTATTCTTATAAATTGTGAAAAATGTTTTTAAGGAGTGAAAAGCCTGTCTCATATCCTATCAAAAATTCATGCAGAGCTATAAAATGATTTTTATCCAAAAAAAAAAATAGCATAACCTTGCAACACTGTGCGCTATTATATAAGGTATAATAACATTTTTTTGCTGGTGTAAGCCTAGACATTAGTGTTGAATTAACATGTTAAAGAAATAAAGCACCAACTCTCTTGATAAATAAAGTGTGATAATAATTTTTAGACAACAAATCAATAGAAAAGAATGGAATTTATTTTTTTGAACATAATTTTCAACGATAATAAATCTCTCTGATCTTTGCAATAAAAATAATTCAATTCAAAGTCGATGAATGAAAAAATCAATGAATAGAAATTTTTTGTAAAGGCACTACGAAAAACGAAAGATACCCAGCTAGATGACAATACACATATAGATGATGAGCACCACGCAGACTGTGTCCGGCCAGCCAGATTGACTTAAGTAGACCTCACAATTGGCCATTAAGATTTTGGGGCCATTTAAAACGATAACTTGATTTTTTGACAATATTTATGACTACTATTATCATTATTGCTATTGTTGTTGCTGTTAGGCTGCGTGTGGATTGCTTAATTTTTTTTAAATATCGGGCCTATTAAGTAGATATTGAACAAGTTTGAACCCCGATTTAATGCTTGTCAATGGTTATATAGGAACAAAAGTTCAATTATTGGCTAAGAAAGTATTGTTTATTGCAAATTCAGTACAAAAAAAAACTGTCTGCCAAGACTTCTTTATTAGTGGTGACATTAAAATGCAGCCACAATTGAAGAAAATGCAAAAGAAAGCAAATTCCCTTTTCAAATTAAAATGTCACCACCACGTTGGTGGCATTAAGAAAGCATCATTTTGGCAGTGACCTAAAAAATTGCTCATTGTTGCAGTTTAAATTGTCGCTTTCGTTAGTGCTGCCATTGCTACTGCTGGCTACTGCCATTATTTGTGGGCTACCCCAGGTAGTGTAAATTAACTTGAAGACAGCAATTAATTTCGTTGACTGAAAAATGAAATTGAAAATTCAATTGTGAAAAGCAGTCACGTGAGATTTATGTGACCTTTGTGGCCTTTTAAATCTCTTTCTTTTGTCATATTGTGTGTACTCGTTTTTTAATTTTTATTGAATTTTTGTAGTGCTAAGTGCTTTTGTACTTTTCAGTATATTGTTATGAAATTTAGTCCTCGAAATTATCTTTGTTACTGTTTAAGAGTTCGATCCAAAACATAAAATAGTTCCAATCACTTTGATATGTCTTTGTCCCAATTCGTTTTATTTAAATCTTCACTTATAATTTTACAATACACTGATTCTCCAAGGTAGCGTAAAGTGGTAGTCAAGGGCCTTTGTGCACGAAAATAAAATGGGGCCCCTCCCTGGACCAATCAATTTAAAAAATCGTGAAATCTTAAATTTTAAGCTACAAGAAAAGGTGAAATTTTATTATTAATTTACTGCATATTTGAAATTAAAAGTTCTATTTTCAATCATTTCAACGTAAATTCGCAGTTATGCAGGAAGCGTTTGGTACAAAAAAAAAACCTTCAAACTTGAAATTTTGATTTAGTCGTATTTTGCATAATCGTTCTTAGATTTTTGGCGGCCTTCTCGAGGCTCGTCCTCCACAGAAAAATTATCTGTCTGGGATCTTCGAAATAGTCACGAGGGATGGTGTATTAACTTCAAATGCTATTTGACTATCACTAAATATATCCGCAGGCTTGAGCTTACGTCGAAATCCAAAAAGAATAGCAAACTGAATCTCTTGCTGCGTTGGCATATCTGCGGACATTGTTTCACGAATTTTACGTTTTCTTCTCTCCATTTTGACCGATCTTTCTGAAAATTTCAACGATATATCGTAAGACTATAACAAATAGTACGAAATTTTTTTGATTTACTAAAAATTTATAACATGACACCTACTAATCGAACTTTTGTTAGGCCCTCCGCAAAAGAAAATAGCGAGAATAACTGCACATTTAATAATAGGGGCCCGTCTAGAGGCGGCCATGGGCACTAAAGGGTTATTTTTTTGTTTTAAAGCAGCAAATGCCAAAAACTGAGAGCCGCATAAAAAGATATTCAGGCTCAAAGTTAACGAAAATCAGTTCTTCGCAGATATCTTACTATGGGTAATTCTACAGAAATATTTTGGTTCACAATTTTGTAGCTCAGAAAATTTCATATAGGCTAGTCGTGAGAGTTTTTTTCGTTTGTGTTTGAATATTATTAGATTAATAGTGAGTTAAGCATCAGAAAAGCTAATTAGTATTTTTTGGACCCTGAATTGGGAAATTTTCTTTTAGTCAATGTCTTCGAAATATGTATTTAAAAAATGCCTAAAATCATGCTATAAAAAATTTCACATTATTAGTCTGTAAAGTGCATTAGAGGTAGCCGTCTGTCTGGGGCATAAGAGCTTAAGTTTAATCGAATCAACTTCAGTTGAAATTGAAACTTCTGTGTGACAACATCATGTTAATACGCATATGTATTCATTTCCTATTGCATACTTTTGGGTTCTAAAATCGAAAGCAAATTAATGCACAAATTGGCAACCAGTAGAGGTCAACAACATTACAAATTCACGATAAGTGCTGAAATTTGCTGTTGGTAATTTGAAATTCAATAAATATTTCATTAATTACGAAATGAATGCATGAAAACTCGAATGGAGTGGTGAGCGAGTGAGTGTGTTTGCGACATTGCACGCAAATCAAATTTGAATCGAGACTAAAAGTCCTGATTTAAATAGAGTAACCAGAGTCAAAGTGGTAAATTTTTTGTAGTAGACGACATGCGATGGTAATTTATGCAACAACAACAACAATGATGTAGGTTGTCCTGTGTGAAATTTTAAAATAAAAGTGTACCTCTACAGTTGTGGCTCTATTTATTTTTTTGTTGAAAGTGCAATAATTGCGAATGCAAATTTTCGTGACGCAAAAGAAAAAGCACAAATACATTTTGACTTATTTTATTTAAAACGAAAAAAACCAACAATCAAAACAGCTAATTTCAAAGTAATACATATCACCAACCAGTGTCAAAAGCCTAAAAGTAGGCAGCAAAACTTTTTTCTTTACCATTTGCCGTTCAAACTTTTTGTGACAAATTCCACCAATGGAAATGGTATGGTACGCGAGGAGAATACTACGTACGCCAGTTCTATGCATGGCATCACGTGACATGCAAATGCTGTATGTGTTTAAGGCGCGTGCATGGCGTTGCCAGATGTATGCAATTAGATAAGCGTTAAATAATTATTACGGAATCGGAATTAATAGAAATGTTTATTACAATAAATTAGCTTTTGGCTCGATAAAGCCAAGTCACAACGAATTGTTTTTCACGTGTCTCACTGGCAGACTGTCACGAAGAGGAGGGGGAATAGAAAAATCATAGTAAAAGCATGGTAAAAATACAAAAAAAAATATTGTAAATACCGAAAAACTGCAATTATCTGCAGGTTGTTTGTTGTTGTTGTTTATCGCTGTGGTGGCATGCAAACGCGCAACGCATTGTTGCGGTTAAACGCGCACGCAAATGCAAATTGTTGTGTGTTGTTTTAGCATTTTTTTGATTTTTAGTGAGCAATAAAAGGTGGATGTCTCTAATAGGAAAAAATAGGTGGTAAGCCATCTTTTTGATTCTCATTAAAGTTAAACCGTTAATTAATCCTATAATGAGAAGTGTACCCCTTGAATAACATAGGCACCCAACAAAATGGAATAAAATTGTTAGTTTTTTTATGCAGTTTTATATATTTTTGACCCTGAATACGACTGCATCTTCAGTATTGTAAATACAAAGAATTCAGAGATATCCTGGCTTAAAATTGGAGGAAATGCTATTTTATGGATACTGTCCCATAGCCAAAGAAAAGTTTCATAATTTTCATAAATTTAAAAATTACTGATCTTTTGTTAATCTTCGTTCAGCTTACATATTATACTGCCATCAAAACAATAAATTATATTTGTTTTAAAATTTGTTTTAAATTACTTTCTACCAAAGTATAAAATAAACAATAAAATTTGTCATCCTGTTCAATAAAGTTTTATAGACAAAACTAACAGTTTTGCCCGGCGTTGCTCAGGTTTTGATAAAAAGCTAGAAAGCACTAAAAAAGCTTATAATTTGCTATGAACAGATGCTCCAATATATTCATTTTATTTATTTTAATAAAATAATCACATCTTAAATATCGGCAAAAGTTCAAATGTATCGAAAAATATTAAAATACACCGATTTCTTCGGTGAAAGTCCAAAAGTACAAAAATATCGAAATATATCGGTAAAATTTCAAGAGTATCGAAAAATATTGAAATGCAATGAAGAAATCGGTAAAAGTCCAAACGTATCGATAAATATCGGCAAAAGTCCAAAAATATCGAAAAGCATTTAAAATATACATAAGTAAAAGTCCAAAAATATCGATAGCAAAAGTATCGAAAAATATTAAAAAACATAGGTTCAAAAATGTCGAAAAAAATTCTAAAATCGGTAAAAGTCCAAAAGTATTGGAAAACATTGAAGAAATAGGTAGAAGTCCAAATACATATATCGAAAAACATCCAATGTATCGAAAAAAAGTCCAAAAGTTTTGAAATATATTGTAAAACATCGAAGAAATCGGTAAAAGTCCAAGTGGAACGAAAAACATAAAAAATATCGGTAAAAGTCCAAAAGTATCGAAAAATGACAAAAAACAAAAATGTCAAAAAACATTCTAACATCGAAGAAATCGGTAGAAGTCCAAATATATCGAAAAACATCCAATTTATCGAAAAAAGTCTAAAAAATTCGAAATATATTGTAAAACATCCAAGAAATCGTTAAAAGTCCAAGTGTAACGAAAAACATCCAAAATATCGGTATGAGTCCAAAAATGTCGAGAACGTATAAGTTGGTAACTCAAGATATCAACTTTTAAAGGTGCAATTTTTCGAAATCAGTGTACTAATCTCCATCCCGTATCAAATTTTGGTACCTTTTGCTTGAAATTTGAAGGGCTGGGAGCTATTTTTAAAGTAACCACATGGGTAAATTTTAGTGAAAAAAAAAATACAAAAATTTTTATAACCAAAAACTACGATTTTCGAGTTACCAACGTTGGACGTATAGATATATCGAAAAAAGTTCAAAAGTTGCGAAAAATATTGAAATACATACAACGAAGAAATCGGTCCAAGTGTATCGAAACATGTAAAATATCGGTAAAAGTCCAAAAATGTCGAAAAACATCTTTAAAAGCCCAAAAGTATTGGAAACCATCGAAGAAATCGGTAAAAGGCTAAATAAATCAAAAACATCTAATATACCGGAAAAAGTTCAAGAGTATTGAAAAATATTGAAAAATATCGGTAAACGTCCAAAAATGTCGAAAAATATTGAACGTCCAAAAATGTCGAAAAATATTGAAAATATTGTGTTGGATGGCATCACTGATAAAATCACTCTGATTTTTGCTCTCATCAACACCACAACATCAAATACTACTGAAAGAGATGGAAAACACAACAACAACTCATAACTCAAGAAGCAGCATAAGCTGTAGCTAAGTAAATGCAATTGATCAATTTTATGCAAGCATAGAATTTTTTTTCAGCAACTTCATATTAAAAAATTAAAAAAATAAGTATGCAATTTTGTTCCTTGGTACACGTAGAATGTTTTTAAAGAAAATTATTAAAATCGATTCGGTAAATTTTGCGAAACAGCGTTACTCGTACATAAGGTTTTCATATGAGCAATTTTATATAAATAGTATAGATGTGGTTTATTACTGAATCAGATGTGAATATTTCCTCATGTACACATGTAAATAACTATGTCGGTATTCTTACCTTGCTTTCTTAAAATTTTTTGTATGAAGAAGTTAAATCATCTATTATAAAAACCGATACGCTGGTGCATAATGTTTCTTGACCTGACACCTAGGTTAGGTTAGGTTAGCTCGGGAGATGGCAGCTGCCATCATAACTTGGGCCGCTATTAGGCCCATTGTATACCCGATATATAACTTCGTTGTTAACCTATGTGAACCATTTAGAAATTTTTATAAACTCCAAAATGGATTTGGGACTCTTTTGAGCTATATCTTCAAGAGAGTCGAAGAAGCTACTTTCGGACACCTTGTAACGTCGGTTAGCCAACGCTGGGCATTCACAAAGGAAATGAAAAATGGACTCTTCAACGTCAGGATCTTTACAACTTCTACAAAGATCTCCTACGTCAGTAAGGCCCAATCTAGAAGCGTGTCTTCCTATAAAATAGTGCCCAGTAACGACACCAATTAAAGTTCTGAGACTTTGCCTATCTAAAGAAATAATTCTACGTGTTCTGTTAACGTCATACAGTAGCCATATCGCTCTCGACGTAAAACATGTAGTTAAGTTTGGTTACGTCAGTTAAAGACCCTTGCCTAGCAAGTTCATCAGCATTTTCATTACCAACGAAATTACTGTGTCCGGGAACAAAACATATTGTAAGATTCTGCAGCTAAGGACTTAGTAAAATTGGACCCAAGGGCCCTAACGGCTGCCTGACTATCAACGTAAATAACAAATGTGTCACTACATTCATAAATTTTGGGTTTAATAATTTGGCATGCCTTCCATACAGCCAGAATTTCCGCAAAAGACTCGCTGCTATTCAAGTCCTTGGAAAATACCCCCGCACCTACACCAGACTCCATTTTAGAGCCGTCAGTGTATATTTCTTTGGAATTCAGAATCGGAGTCCAACCTTTCTTTTCAGGTATTTTCACTTGAAAGTTGGTTGAGAATGTTAAAGTTGGATTAATGTAATCAAGTCCATTGTCAATATCACAACCAGGGAATTGTGTAAAAATACTGCCATGGCCATAAGGTTTCGACTTGCAGAAGGTCCTGACACCTAAGTTTCTTTTAATTTTAAAATATATTTTCTTTCCGTGTACGAAGGTCGAAATAATGTTAGTCTCGATTTACGGCCCAAAATTACTAAATTAGTTAAAATCTGCTGCAGGGTATGAAAATAGTTAGTGGAAGTTCCTGGGAAAAAAATGGGCAATGCCACGCCTCCAATATATTTCGGCCTTGTATGGGTCTGAGATACGTTTTCGTCAAAGGATCATATCTCTCAAAGTAAGATTATGAGTGGAAAAGTTATATTTTGATGAGGAAATTTTGCTTTTAACTCGAACGTCCAGAAAGGTATTTTCACGAAGCCTCAATTTATACACTTAATAGCTGGAGCAAGATTTTTAAAGCATACTCTGCATTTCTCAGAAGTGATCAACCGTATTCAAAAGGCAATATAGCAAGCGTAACAGAAGCTTAAAATTTGCATTCCATTGTCAAGACAATTCAGTTCTAAGGCTAAAGTAGTTCTAAGCTGCAACTTTTTACAATTAACTGCTGACAGCATTTGCAATTGTTGATATCCTAGACGCAGCATAATAATATTATTGTCAAGGTACATGGCGAAAAACAAGAAAAAAAATGTAGAAGAACTGTAAATTAAAACATTAAAAATTTAAAAAAAAATTAAAAACATATTGCCAACAATAAACGACAGTGGTAGTAACAACACATTATCGCATAACAGATTTGCAGCAATTTAATGAATTTATTATCGACAGCAAGTGATCTCCTTTTTTTTTCTTGCACAAATTAAACGCTTAAAACACTGATAGCAACAGTAATTCAGAGCAAAAACAAACGAATACAGCAACAGCAACAACAGCAACAACAAAAGTAACGCATTGCTGCCAACTGACCATGCAGCAGGAAGCAAAGTCGCCAGCAATAAACGATTCCCAAAGGAATCGTTAAACTAAAGCAGCTGCAATGGCTGACTCTGTGTTCTTGTTGTTGTTGCTGTTGTCACCATTGTTATTGTTGTTGTTGTTGTTATAATTTTTAATGCCACTGCAATGACGACGACGACGATGCGACGTGTCAACAGCAAGCTGGCTGCGATGGGCGATTATGTTGCTGTGGCAAGTGCAACAACAACCAGTTAAAATAAAAACTAAATAAATCACGAGTGTCAGCCAGGTTAACATTTATTGACTCATTAGCTGCATAAATTCAGCAACAACAACAACAGCAACAACAACAGCAGCATTAACAGTAGCAATTGAATGCGCACACCAATTGCTCGCGAGCAACATGTGTTTGTGTGTGTGTTGCTGTTGCAATTCCGCTCGTTCATTCTTACGGTTGGCTGCGTCAATGGCTGCTGCCTGACTGTATGGCGCGACTTTTCAGGGCTGTAGCGCGCCAACACAACTGGTGCCAAAAACACGGCGACACACAGCGAAGCAAAGTTTTGAGCAGCAACAGCGGCAACACCAGCAACAGCAGCAGCAACATACATAATAAGTGTTTAATTATGAATGTCACGAAAACAAATAATTAACAGCAAAAGCAAAAGGAAATACTGTAAGGTATAATGAATCAAAACTTTTAGCAGCCACAGTAATTTGCTGTCTCAGTGCGGCGTCAGGTATAGGCTACTACCTTTTTTCTTCCTTTTTTTGCAAAAAAAAAAGCATTAAACTCCTTTGATGCATAATTTTTATGGTTTTGCATCAACTTCCGTTTAAAATCAAAGTTTTAGTGTTTTATTTTTTTTATTTTTTTATTTTTTTGTAGTCGCGCATACGAAATTTAAATGTCAAATTGTAAAGAAAACCAAGTACGTAAATTGCTTGATGTTTAAAGTACAACACAGGGATGCAGCTGGTGGTTTTTGTACTCAGGCCAGAAGTTAAATTTCATTTAACGCTGAAACAATATTATAAATCACTCAATAAAATATATGTATTCGAAAATCATCCATGTAAAATCTTAGAAAAAGTCAAACCCCGAAGAGTACGAAACATTTTGGTCTGGCCAAAAATTAAATACCCCACACCTAATGGTAGTTTCATACCCTATCATTTGAGTTCAACTTGTTATTGTTCAGAGCCTCAACAAACAAATTCTTGCATTTGTGTTAAACTTGGCTACATTATCTCAAATAACGTTTCCAGCTTAAAGTTTTGAAAATTTTATATGAAGGGGAAGTGCCACGCCTCTTGTTCGAATATGAGTATTTCCAAAGTGAAGTAACTCACCATTCGTACGACAATAAATTAAAAAAAATAATGAAAAAGTAAAATTTCAAAAAGATTTTATATATTTGCTTAGTAATTAAGTAGCACTATGTTCAGTAAAAACTAGTAAGGGTTTAACCTTTGGCCTGGCCAAACATTAAATACCATACACTGCAGAATTTTTAAAATTTTGCTTATATGGGAGGTGCTACGCCCTATTGTCCGAGTTCACTCAGTTTTTGCTCAGAACTTGCATTTATAGTTCTTAGTGTCTGAGTGAAATTTGGTTATATTCTCTCAAAACCCTTTCAGTATAGCGCTTTGAAGCTTTTGCTTATATGGGAGATGCCACGCCCTCTTGTCCGATTTTGCACAATTTTTGTTGAAAGCTTGCATATATAGTTTTTAGTGTCTGATTAAAATGTAGTTCGATTATCTCCAAAAACCCTTACAGTATAGCGTTTTGAAGCTTTTGCCTTTTTGGGCGGTGCCACGCCCTGTTGTCCAAATTCACCGTTTTTGTTCAGAGCTTGCTCTAATAATTCGTAGCATCGATGTGTATTTCGGTTGCATTATCATGAAAAATACTCATAAAATTGCATTTTGAATATATTTTTTATATGGGCGGTAGGCGTGATCGATTTCGCTCATTTTCAATCACACTAGCAAGCCTTGATGACGAAGGCTGTGTACGAAATTCCATTGAATTAACTTGCTCAGTTTTCCCAGAAAATGTATTTCCACGCACACCCAGCCATACAGATGGACATGGCTATATCGACTCAGGAGATGACGCTGATCAAGAATATATATACTTTTCTAAATCTGCCATGCCTCCTTCTCTGCGTTACAAACGGAAGGACAAAGTGAATATACCCTGGGTGTAGAGTATAAAAACAGAACAAAACCGTTAAGTCAAAAAAATCAAAAATCGATTCCGTTAAATTCCAACATTCGAATCCAGATAATGTATATTCGGGTGGCCATTAAATGGTTTATTGTCTAATTTCAATTAAAGATGGTAGTAAATAAGCTCGAACTGAGAAAAAAATGTTTGCTGATTATTCAGATTTTTATAATGAAACCTTATTGGCTTTTTGGTCTGTTTGAACGTCTCCTCGTTTTTTTTTTTTACAAGCGCAAGAATCTAACGACTTCACCTGCTCATTTTTGAATGATTCTAATCGGCTATTCTTGTTATTCACCGATTTTTAAATATACTAAGTACACGTTTCAATGAGTTCAAAGTTTTTCCCTCGATACATTTGAGATACTGACTTATTCAAGAGAAAACTCCAAAAAAAGCCGACAAAAATCAAACAAAGTCCTTAATAAACAAAATAATAAATTATTTCTGGTCGAAGGAGAGAAACACACATTTTCAAAATTTAATTTAATATTGATGAGTGTGAAAATCACTTAAATTGCATATATTAATGAAGAAGCAAAATATACACGTGTGGGAAATTCTGCAAAGTCAAGAACAATACAATAAAAAACCTATATGCTCCTTTTCAGTATCCTGCAGTGTTTTTCACAAAGTCTCGAGTACCACTTCATATGTATAAGAGAAATAACAAAAATCCGTAGTGAAAAAGAATACAATTCACTCAATGAATAGAAATGCCCATTGATGAAAAGAAGAAAAGAAAATCACTTCATTCACCACTCACAAAAATGTAGGTGTGTCTCGGTTTCTCTCTCTCTCTTTCTCTTTTAATAAACTACACGCATGCGCATTCATAGAGCATTAATGAAGTTCTCATAATTTTTCAACTTTTTGTTTGTTTTCTTGTTTTGTTTTCAATTTTTCTATTGACTTCTCTAAGTGGATTAAGAAATTCGCAACAGGTCTGGTCTTTTAAGTCGCTGTCAAAGCAGTTTATCGAATTTGTGACCCGTAGTGTATGGATACTTGAGACTAAAGTGTCCCTACCATTGTGATGCACTTGAGTGTATGGTTTGTTAATGCTGTCGAGTTAAATGGATTAACATCCTTTGTATGGTGGCAGGTTGCTACAGGACTGGCAGCTGTAATTTTGCAAAATTATAAAATGATGACTTTGTGGATTTTGGTTGTTTTTCACAATATTCCTAAACTGATTATAGAATTTGGAATTAGCATCAAATCGATTATGGGTTTTACCTTTTTAAATAGAAACATTTTTTCAAAAAGTTGAGTGTGCATAATGAACGGTTTTCTATATTTTGAAATGTCATCAATTGCACTAAAAATTATTTTTGGCACATGTCAGCTTTGTAATTTTATTTGATCTGTTTCATTGCATTATTACTCGACTGAAACATACAAATATGAATATGTATAGTGATCTTGCGAGCAAAGATACGTTGACGACACGAAACAAAAGATCTCAAAAAGGGTAGCATTTAAACCACATCTCCTCAACTAGAATTAAGTACTTCTGCCATCCAAACTCGCAGTTGTCGAAACAAAGTTGTCCAATTAAGATAACGTCAATTCATCGAATAGTGTAAGTGATCCATGCTATGAAGAACAAGAAGGTGATCAAATCAAAGTTGAACTGCTCAAAAGTAGGCAGATCGACGCTAGCCAATCCAAAAATATGTTGCAGGAGGATTAACTTTACAAAATATTTCTCAAGTTCCCAAAAATTTGACCTTTGTTTGTGGAAAAACCATAAAACATCATAGTACCCTCAGTGGCATCAGAAGTGCAGACAAAAATTCACAAAAAGGGATTAAGTGAAAAACTTGCATACGCTTTCCGTTAACAAAAAGCTGAATTCCAGCGATTTTGATCAGGCGTGGATCGAATGACCACTCAAAGCATAATTGTTGAACAACCGTGAAAATAGTGCATTGAATTCACAGTTTTTGACAGTGCCTGCCGAGAAAGCATAGAACTAAAGCGTAGAACTATATTCCCCAAGACCATCATTCTAATACGTGCTTTGTATGATTTTTTTTTTATTACTTAAACCAACGCTCAGAGGATAGCCCCTATAAATGCAATGCACCGTGTTGATATGTAGAACAAGAAATGGGGGTAAAGATTAGTAGTGTCGATGAACATTTTTTTAAAATCTAAAGATGTCACGGCAGTCGGAAAGAACGCTCGCAGTGAGATTATTCCACAACTTAATCGTACGACCAAAGAATGAATTATCCCGATAGTGCGATGTTCGTTAAACACCATTGCAACGCAATAGGGATGGGCCTGATGAGATGCCCGAGTGCTGCGAGAATATATACGAACCCATAAATTTCTGTAGAGCATATCCCATGATATGATGATGGTTTATGATGGTCTCTAAAGCAGCGAATTACTCAACAGACTGTTGTTCGTACACATCCTTATTGTCGCTTCTCAGCCTTAACTACTATACACATATAACGATGCTGGCCAAAACGCTACCCTAGGGCGGCTTGGCATCAAAGAGAGGATTTTTTGCGTTTCTAGGCGTATAGTATAAAACGAGACAAAAAACAAGAGAAATTTTTGTCCAGCACAGGTATATATGTAACAACGAGGGAGCAACCAAACTTTTTTAATTTGTATTTTCTTTCAAGAATGGAAAATCAGAGGACTTGACTGAACGTTATGCCACGTTGGGCGCCAATTAATTATTTAAGTCAATTTTATGTTTGAAATTTTGTTTAAATTTTTATAAAACCTTACGGATGTCTTAAAAACTATCAATACATATTTTCCTTGTAGTATACCAAGTTTTTTTCGTTTTGACTATTAAGCCTTTGGGGACCTTCCGAAACATTCGTGTATAGCATGAAAACATTCCGATAGCTAAGCTTCTCTCACTGCCAAAATTTGAGCTCCATTGGGTGAATAGGTCCTGAGTGCTAACGTTTCAGAAACACACACACAATGGTTAAGGCATATAAAGGTAACAGACAAACATATTTACTTTCGTATTCATTAGTACCGAAGTAAGGATGCAAGGCAAAATTTTCAATTGAAAACACGGCGAACTAAAGTTGAACGTAAAGGGTATGGTTCCTTGTGGATTTTTTCTAAGATACATTCAAATTACTCAATTTAATATCTACGGATTTGTGAGATTTTGATGTGGTTATACTTTTTCTGGCATATACAAAGAAGTTATTTAAGTCAACCCAACGTCAACCATAAGCGTTAAATGTCAGTAGTATTCTCTGCCACCAATACCGCCCATTGAGCGATACTAAAACAACACAGTACAGCAGCACTATCACAAACACTTGATCACATGCATTGGCATGATCATTTTCATCAATAATTTTAAAATCAATGATAGACAAGTAAAATCCAATTAACTCCATAAAAGCAACCACAATCATAATAGAACCAAAGTACCATCACCGTACCGCGTCATCATCATCATCATCGACATCAACATCATCAGCGTCAACGTCAGCAGTGTTTGCGTTTGCGTCAAAGTGAGCAAATTCATTGTCTCGCACATTTTGTTACCACTTGCACAGGCAGCCGGCACAGCAGGCGATCGCATTTGGCACTCATTTCTTACTAGACTGAGGTAGCCATATACTTAGCTAAGGAATCAACCATCACTAACATTGAATTGGCGTTGGCGCGTACTTAGCTGTGGTTGCATCTTTGTCACAGCATGGAATTCTCTCGACAAATGCAGTACCAACATATTTTCGTCTTTTCTGGTCTAAAGAAATTTGTTACTGGCAGCAATCGTTGAAAGCGACATGGACGATGATGACGCCGACAACGAAAACGACTACTAGAAGAGTCTACTCGTGTTGTTGCTGCGCAATAGACGTGTCTTTTTTTTTTCCTTAGTTTCTTGTCTTGCCAAGTAGATTTCGCTTTATCTATGAGTGGTAATCAGTTGCGCAGTTGCAAACATTTGAATTGTTGTACCAAGTTAAATCGCCATTAGTTTGGTATCTTGAGCGCATTCACATGTCACGTGTGTTAACACATAGTCGCACTTAAAGAGTCTGAATGATGCACTCAGCGATCATCTGTACAATTTGATAGCGAGATGATTTCATTAAAATCGATGAGTGAAAAAGTTTGCAATTTTGGATGGCAAATCATGTGAAAAGTATTCGATTTATGTAAAAAAGTTTTCACATTTAAAGGTTGATTTATACAATAGTTTTGCATTCATTTAGGTTTTTAACCCATTGTGGTTAAATTCTTTAATGAAGATGTCATGTAACTCTGTTCAAAATTCCAGACTAACGTCGATGATACGCGCTTTTATATGAACTTTTTGTTGTATTACAGAGATACAAATACAATAAAATGATAAGACTGATGCAAAAAAAAAACTTATTTTGAATTTCCGCGATTACGCCCAAAAATCTGAAGAATATGTCAAAAAAGTGAGCTGAGATTTTTTTAAGTTTTTTTGAAGGTCATTTTTATTACGATCTCAAAAATGCTCGGAATGAGCCGTACGATATATCAAATTTTTTGACTTGAATCAAGGTAAACGTGTATAAAAAAAAAAGAAAATTGGTATTTGAAATCAACGAAATTTTGTTTTTTTTAGCTAAAATCCCTCAAAAAACGTTTTTTTCCAAATTTCACCATATCGTTAAGCTCATCTTCATTTTGAATAAAACTTGTTGTGCCAAGATCACTATGAAATCATACAATAAACAACTTTCTAAAACATATTAACCCAGTATATCCGGTTTTTATATGTCTTTTAGACCCTTTTTTATCAAAAACTACAGAAACATTCTAATATTCCTTAAGTGCAGAAAACCCCTGTGTAAAATAGGGCAGCTATGTAATTTTACAATATGTTTGCTTCCCAGACACAGCAATTTAATTGGCACTGCTTTTTAGTATCTTTGTAAATGATATTTTTACGACTTGGAAATACATATGTGACTATGCATGCCTATGCAGATGACGTGTAATTATACATGTCAAGTCGAACTGGTTTGTTAGATAACCTCAGTTGTAGACTGAATGAGGATCTGGATGCTATTAATAAATGGGCTGAGGCTAATTGCCTTCCGCTAAATGCAACGAAATCCTTTGTCTTGCCAATTTCAAAAGACCTAGTTTTTGCTGATGACATACCGAATTTATTCATAGGAAATAATTGTCTCAAACTAATCACTAAAGGCCTCAGTCTTGGCTTTCACATAAACTCTTCGCTTGCTTGTGTTGATCATATTAACAGTGTGATCAGTAAAATCTACTTTATGAAGTTAGTTTATTGACTGTTTTTTTGCTTGTATAGTACTAATGAAAGTACCAACGCGTTTTTTCTAAATTGAAGTATGATAATTTTATATTGAACTAATTAAACAGTCATTTTTGCAATTTTTCAACAACATTTTCATTAGTACTATACAAGCAAAAAAACAGTCAATAAACTAACTTCATAATTTATCTAGGGGAACCTGCCTATCTATCATTAAAATTCTCGTAATTTCGAGAGCCTGCATTGTATGTGGAAAACAAATCCGCCGTTGTAGGTTTTAATTGTAGCTAGCGTAGCATGTCTCAAAACCAGAGTGTGTTACCAACTAACAATTTGGCAATTTTTCACAACAGACGGCGCTAGTGAGCCTTATGATTTATTCATAATGGCGATCCTGTTCAGAGAGTTTATTCGTGACCTATAGCGCAATCGCTTAAGCACCGCGTTTCTTTCATTAGAAACCGGAGTCACGGGTTCGAGTACGGTTTCTGGCAAGATTTAACTAAAACTGATCTGATGAGGCTATATACATGTTTATATATGAAAAATTTATAAATATGTATGTGGAAGTAGCCGAAACATATGTAATCAATTTTCATGTTAACACTTGCTTGCGACTGTTGTTGAAAAATTGCAAAAATTACTGTTTAATTAGTTCAATATAAAATTATCAAAATCTACTTTACTTTACTTTACGTAATCTTAGAATGTCGGCTGAGTTTACTCCTATTGAAATTAAGCGAAAACTTATAGTCCAGCTAGTTTTTCCATTAATAACATACTCGGAAATTGTATATAGCAAGCTTAATTCTCTTCACAGTTGAAACTGCAGATTGCATTCAATCATGCCATACGATATGTATGCGGCTTACGCAAATGTGATCATGTGTCCGAATATAAAAAAAAGAGTTCTCGGATTTTATATTATCACGTTTCTAAGCTTTAGAAGCTGTATTTTTTTATATAAACTAATCCACTCAAGAACGCCATCTTATCTACATGAAAATCTAGAGTTCAGTCATTCACAAAGAACCCATATGCTTATTTTACCTCGATTCAACTACCTGAACTCATCTCGTCTATTTTTCATAAACGCTATTAGATTGTGGAATTCATTACCATCTCATGTGAGGTCCATTGATGGAATAAGAAGGTTTAGGCTGTCCATTTTTTATGTCGCAGTAACATAAAAAAAAAGCTTCCAGATCTCTTTCCTGCAAATTAGCAATATTAGTATTTATATTTTGTATAGTAATCGCATTTTAATTATTTGTGAGCTCCTGTCGTTCATATATGCATAGAGAGTAAATTTAGCATTATTATTTACTTTTCTAAACCATTATTCCTTTGCATTGAAAAAAAAAAATAAAAATTCTTGTTATACGAACAATTATTATTAAATAAATTGAAATAAATTGAAAAAATAATGTTCACGAAATTGCTAGCAAAGTGTCTTCAACTGATACATTTTCTTAAAAATATTTTTACTATGAAACCACTTGCATTAATTACTCAACGTTTACGCCAGCACCAGGAGACTCACCCTGGATTGTAGCGCCAACACAAAACCAACCTTGAAGATGCTTTAAGAAAAAATTGCTCTGCCGCACCGTGTGCTTTAGAGATCGCCTGGGTCAAGATTTCGGAGACACAATTTCGCCCGCAAAATGAAACACGATTTGATACTAGTTCGCTATAAACTTCTATTTAGTTAATTTTAGTTTTGAGTTATCGTTTTTTAGGATTTTCTAGGTTTTTCTTTAGATTTTAATTTTGCCAAAAATCCTACGATGTTACCGCTGCTGTCACAAAAAGTCATGTGAAGTTAAAAATGCGGGCGAGTTAAAATGAAGCATTTTCGATTCTGAAGCCCTTTTCAACATGCTCTTTAGCATAGAAACTGAAAATACCATCATTCGGTACCATGGACGATCTTCAATATACTAAGAACTTTTTTGATTGGAATAAGGTGTAAGATAAATTTTTGTACATCAGTTCTTTATTTTAGTGCTATGGGACGGGGATGAGTATTTTCGTTGTTTTTCTTTTGCACGTTTTATGAAGGCTTCCTTGTGTACAAATCTGCATTTGAATTTTTTTAATATTTCATTTTGTTTAAAAGTTATACTCATTTCAAATTTTATAAAGTTTCTGGTTGGAATAAGCTGTGAGTCACTGTATGTGGATTTTTTCAGAATTTTATGAGACATTCAATTTCAATCCCTGGTCTATACTTAATATTTTAGAAAAAAAAATCCATAATATTTGCTACAAAAAATTATTTTTTAGACCCTTTTTCATGTTTAAAATCGTATGTAGCTCACTAGTGAAATTTTTGGCCTATATTGAAATATCAGAATTATACTTTTCAATAAATAAAATTGTAAGGTCAAACTCATAAAAAACGAAGAGACCATTTTGCAACTGTATATACCATAACGAAATCCTTCTCTACAAATAAAACCAGATCAATTGTGTTACTTAAGTATCGATTAATTTAATCTCTCAATCAAATTCATAATTAAGCTATTTCTCATATAAATAAATTTGCCAATTTCAGACACAACCCTGTGATTCTCCAGCGCCAGCATGCTTCAAATCCAAATCCAATTTCTTTCAACTGATAAATTGTCTCAATAAATTGGTATCACTGCACGCCGTACCGTACCGCCTTCCACAAACGCCCCTCACATAGCAATTATAATTATAAAGCAATCAATACACGTATTCCGCAGCAGCACCCAGTACCAGCAACAAAGAGGCGGACAAAACCGGACAAGGCGGACAACCTGTAATTGGAACGCAAATTGAAGTTACTTAATAAAGTGTGCGATGTAAATGCGGCAAATTTATTAACGCAGTTAAACACGGCAGTCACAGCAGCAATTGCAGCAACAACAACACCAACAACAACAACAGAAACAATAAAAGAGAAGAAATCAATCGATCGCAATCGAACGGGTACACAAATAAAGGTGCGAGCTTTAAGAATTTACGATTCTCAATATGCGGCACACAATGCAGCAGCAGATACTTCCAGGTAACCCGCACCAGAGTCATCTTCAGAATAAAAAAAAGAGTACCAAAATGAAGAAGCAACAACAGTTGCAACAACGACACATAAACAACGGCACCACGGTAGCAACTTGCAAGCTGTTAAATGGCATCTGATTGCATTGTTGCACTTGCGTTTGCTCCTTTCGCTTGCTGCTGCTGGCTGGAGCACAATGACCAAGCAACCATTCAGTCTGTAGCCTTGCTTATATTCAAGATTTTGATAAGCTCCTGGAATTGGCCCGCATCATTTACGTTGTCGTCGTCGTGAAAAGGTTGTGTTAAACGCGAAAAACAGTCCTAATTATTATAAATAAACCAATCTGGCAATAAAGATCAGGCAGCGTAGCGCAGGTTCCTATGAAAAATTTCTTTGTCGTTTGAAATTCGAAGGGACTCATATCTGGCAGAATTGTTAATCTGCTGGGTGTGTGCAACGTTTGGATTCGCTGGGTAAGTAAAGAAGTATTGTGCAGTCAATATTTACATCTATTTGCTGTAAGTAGCCGGAATACTATTCGCATTAGAATTTTTGAATTAAAAAAACTGATTACACAGTAGAATGGAGCGAAATTTTTTTTTTTTTCGTTTTTCAAAATGGGGCACTTGCGAAGAGATGCTCCATAATATACTTAATAAAAAATATTACATGGTACTTTTTGATATTTTTATGTTTTGTATTGCCGCAAAGACATTGAAGTTTTGAAAAAAACAAAATAACATTACGTAGCGTTTGTTTGTATGGGATTAAGTCAATAGAGAGCTTAAACGTGTCCAAATTGTGATTTTTATTATAATATTAACATAGAAGTATTAACCAGGCCACATCAATTCTATAATTTTAGTGTCGGAAACTATAAATATCCCCCTCTAAAATGACAAATTTTCCGGTACTTTACGCAAATTTGTACTCCTTTTTAATATTTATAAAGGCATTGATTCCAGCTTCTTTCTGAATCACATACCTCAGCAGCAGCTTCACTTACAATTTTGACTCACCTTTCAGTTGCCTGAGGATGACACTGAAAATATTGAATTTGCGGTAAAGTCCTGTGACTGATTGCATCTGGATTTTCAATGCATTCAGAAATAATTTCTGTCGATATATGTTTTAATAAAGGCGGCTCTGATAAAGAAACAGCATCCCAGTCCACATTGTGTACATTAGCAAGCATTTTTATGAATTTAATATGAAAAACATAAAAATTATTCTGACAAAACATAATAGCCATGGTAAAAAAATATTGAGATTTAGCACTCGCGCAAGCTCGATAAGTAGCGCTGCCTTGATCGTACGAGAATGGGGTTCTTTCAGCCCGTGGAAATTGATCAAAAAGGATTGAAACAATTTTTTTTTCTGTCCTACTTTATGCTTTCGAGGTCGCTGAAGACAATGGCATTGCCAGTTTTTGGAAAAGATTCCAAGATTTCAAGATATTTAAGATATCTCTCGAAAAAAAAAAAAATTTGAGATTTTTGTTAGATAAATTGCCATTAATCGTAGGAACATTTTTTATTTTTGTTTCTCGGAATGTAGTCTTGTAGCCTAAATAGTGACGAACAAAATGAGTGGTCGCACAATATTTTTTGACAAAATCTTCTCGAGATATCGGCCACAGACTGAACCGCCGTCCTGCCGTATTGCCGGTCACTGGGGATATCTGCCGATTTTACGCTATTTTCATTGATTTTTGAGATCCTACCTTGTACTTTCGACGTCGCTGGAGATGCGGGAACATTTATTTTCACGATAAAATGCAAGTGTTTCAATACATTCAAGATATTCCTATTATAAATTTCCCTAGTGGGATTTCCAATGAAAAGCTGAACTAGCTCTAAAACCTCGACATAAATTTTCCGCGCATGATTCATCTGCAGCTAGTGATTGATGACCATCGCGGTTTTCTTCTGGAAAGGTGCCAATGTGTCCAAAATTTTTTTATCTTCTACTGAAAAATTTGGGACACATTGGCACCTTTCCAGAAGAAAACCGCGATGGTCATCAATCACTAGCTGCAGATGAATCATGCGCGGAAAATTTATGTCGAGGTTTTAGAGCTAGTTCAGCTTTTCATTGGAAATCCCACTAGGGAAATTTATCGTAGGAATATCTTGAATGTATTGAAACACTTGCATTTTATCGTGAAAATAAATGTTCCCGCATCTCCAGCGACGTCGAAAGTACAAGGTAGGATCTCAAAAATCAATGAAAATAGCGTAAAATTGGCAGATATCCCCAGTGACCGGCAATACGGCAGGACGGCGGTTCAGTCTGTGGCCGATATCTCGAGAAGATTTAGTCAAAAAATATTGTGCGACCACTCATTTTGTTCGTCACTATTTAGGCTACAAGACTACATTCCGAGAAACAAAAATAAAAAATGTTCCTACGATTAATGGCAATTTATCTAACAAAAATCTCAAATTTTTTTTTTTTTTTTTCGAGAGAAATCTTAAATATCTTGAAATCTTGGAATCTTTTCCAAAAACTGGCAATGCCATTGTCTTCAGCGACCTCGAAAGCATAAAGTAGGACAGAAAAAAAAATTGTTCCAATCCTTTTTGATCAATTTCCACGGGCTGAAAGAACCCCATTCTCGTACGATCAAGGCAGCGCTACTTATCGAGCTTGCGCGAGTGCTAAATCTCAATATTTTTTTACCAAAATTTACATACGTAGTTTCTAGACCATACCGAACATTTTGAGTGCTGAGCACCTAAAATCGGAACACCTTTAGTTTTTTTGGGTCAGCCTAGTGAACACGGCTACTATTTTTACTGATTTATCAATCAATAGAGCAATGGTTTTCTAAAATGTTTAATGAAAATACTTTATATAAATGTTCCATGAACACTTCTCTATATGTGACCTGGTCTATGAAAAAGGGGCTTACGTGCGAAAAAAATTTTGTAAAAACAACTGGAAAACAACTTTTAAAGGTCAATTTATGCGAATTTTGTTGACACGTAAGCCCCCTTTTCATATACGCATATACTTACCCGAAAATAAACGACTGTAAGCTTAGTGATAGCGAGTTATAAGTAGTATGAATTATTCAAACATTTAAAGGCAAAAAGATGGTTTAAAGACGGTTTATTCTCAAGAAGGAGGTGATTTGATTAATTTTTGCACCTTATCTCACTCTCGAGAAGCTAACAAGCATAGCTTCATCGAAAATTTCCAATGCCAATATTTGGAGGTCGATTTAATATTAATAATTTAAAAATACCAAGAGAAAAGGCGCTTAAGCTCGGTTTATTCACAATAAGGAATTATTCCGATTAAATTTTGTTATTTTCCAACTCTGGACAAATTAACGAACAGACTTAATTAAAACAATTTAATTTCCCAGACTTCGAGGTAACAATAATATAGGTAATTCAAAGATGCTTCGAAAAAAGGGACTTCAACCCAGTTTATTCGCAAGAAGGAGCAGTCGGGATTTTAATTTTCATATTTTCCAACTCAAAAGAAGTGAACGAACAAAACCTCATCAAAAAAACTTCAGTGATCCAACTTCGAGTTCGTCCCTATATTCCCAGTGTTTGGTCGGGGACCAAAATTTATAGCTTTGATAAGACTCCGCTTTGGCTGCCGCTGCTACGATAATTGTAGAGACGCTCTTAGCCCACTGGGCATACACACGGTGGCTATGGAAAGTCTCTGGCACCGACCATGAGTCTGTTCTTCAGAGCAGGAGCCGCTGTGGAAGAACTGGAGTCACTTTGGAAGTCGCCTTTTATGAACTGGATTCGTTGCTGTTGGCGACGATGACACTTCGAAGGGAAGCGATGATTGCTCTTGCTTATACGTGAGCAATTAAGAATTTTCCATAAAAAAGGATATCCCAAAGTTTAATTTTTAAGTTAAATTTACTTTTATTGATATATAAACTTTATAAAATTAAATAAAAAATTTACAAATACAAAGAGCTGCAGCTTGCTGCATGGTTAATTTTCAACGAGTGATGATATTTTCAACTTGGACTTTAGACTTTCTAAAGTGTCAAGTTGAAAATTTACATTTAGCTATTGTCAGCCGTTTATTCTGCATAAGGGTAAGCGAGATGGCAACACTCTTAGGGTTAAAAAAGTATATACATACTTTTATTCAAAGTTTAGACAGCAGACTGTAACGAGTAGTTACAGATCGTGCTGGTGGACAGTGTTGCCGTTCGACAAAGAAATACACTGAAGTTTGGGAGTTAAGGTTAACTTGTTTCCCCGCGTAAACACCCAGGATGTGTGTAACCTTTGATTGACTTGCGGCAATACTAAAACGCAAAATTTTGAAAAAATATTTATATACCTATAAAAAGTGATTGACGGAGCACCTTTTCTGCACTGGCCCATTTAAAACATATAAAAATAAAAAGTCTCCATCCTATTGCAGAGGCTATCTACACATGTTATTCATAAAAAGATTAAGGCAGATAAAGTTGTCACCGTTTTTCTAAGTAATAACTTTACAATCAAGCAATTGCTACTAAGTTAAATTGACATTCATCCTATTTCCCTTCTTAAGCATAAACATAGATACATGTATTAGATTTTAAAGTGACATTTCCAAGCTGAAAGCCGACAACTTCTAAGGAAATCTTCTGTCGCGCTTATATATAAATCAGCATCAGCAGTAATTGTTGACAGCATATCATTAAGAAAATGTCATAATTAAATAACTCATAATTTGCGAATTAAAAGAAATACAAAATGACAACACAAATGTCAGACTATAACTGCTAAGCTTTACAATCACTCATCACCACATACATAAGTATGTACTCGTACATGTGTACACAATGATCCAATGATTGATTTGCAATATGGCAAATATTTTTACTTCACACAGCAAATGACTGACATACAGACAGACAGTTGGATAGATAAGTATATGGTTCTTGTACTTATGACAGTGACAAAAATATTACTTTGAATTACTAAATAAAATCAAATGCAACAAAATATTCGCAATTTTATTTCTCACACAAATTCACATTTAACAAAACAGACAGAGACTTCATTAGTATGGAATGAGTGGAAAAAAATGACTGCATTTGCAACCAAGATTAATTGCATTAAAGCAATAAATTTCATTTTAAATTAATTACACATTGTACAGGTTTTATACATGGGGGCTGCTGCACCTTATTTGGTTGCAAGTTATGGAAAAATATTTGAAATGTATGGAATCTAAGCAATTCGTTGTACAACAAGGATCTCTTTACAGTTAATGATATTTTCTTTTATTGGATAATAGGATAAAAATATGTTAGATAGATAGTATGTTTACACCATTTACTTCATTACTAATTGGTTTTCTTGTCAAATATTTGTTTTAATTCTAAATGTGCATTTCAGATTGGTTTCATTTCATCACACACCAATCAATTTACAAACTTTGGTGTAGGCTATAAATTTTTTAAAAAAAACATTTTCATGAAAATGACAACAACACCCTGTATTTTAACAACAAATGTTACTAAAACCAAATCCACCCGGATTATTGTTTTTGCACACCGGATTTACCAGATTGTCAAATTTGAGCAAAATCGGAGACAAAAAAATTTTCAGCTGGTACGCTTGGCTTGTTTTGCTTCATAAGTATACTCTGTAGCGTTGTTACTTCTTAGCGAATCCAAATTTAACATCCTTATTAGTTTCATTTAATGCTTCTTCTGATCTTTAACGATCAATTGGATCATTTGTGTTGATTATCTTCTTGTAGTTTTGGCATTTTCTGTTTAAAAAAATCCTATAACGCTCATGTTACTTAAGTAAATGTCAACTCAATAAATCCGTCGGCGAAAATCAAAGCAACTCTCCACCGCCACTCCATTTGATCGTCAAATTTCCTACCAACTCTCCAGCCGCTCCCCCCGTTAAACCGCAAAATTTATTACCAACTAAATCACAGCGAACATCTTAATTTCAGTGTTGTTGTCACTTTGTCATGTGCAGTTAATGTCTCAAATGCTGCACATTAATTTTCAAGTGTAACTTTACGAGGTGTTTAAAACTTTTTCCCTTTCTTCTTCAATGAATGAATGAATGAACGCCTGCCTGCCAGCCAACCTGACTGGCTGTTCGCTAAATATGCTAAGGGGGGATGGGAAATTTATGTCTTCTTAACTTAACTCATCGTAGAAGAAAGATGTCGCATGCTAAAGATTATTATGAACGCAATATGTTTCTGAATGTATCCAAAAAAAAAAAAAAAAAGAAACATCACCAAAAAATGTGTGGAGTCTTTAATTTTTTGTCTTAAAATTTTAAGTGAGTTAAATTGGCGGTGCTGCGCTACTTGAGAATGCATTAAGTCATAAGTGTTGCTGGGTTAAGGTTCACAATGGTAGCACATTAATGTAAACAGCACATTATGTCATTTGAATTTTGTATTAAAAGATCTCTTGAAATCTTAACCTTTAGCTTCAGAGTACTTAATTTTAAAAATGAACTTAGCTATGTGAATCTAGGCATTGGAATGGAGACCAACAGGCCAAAAAATATATATATGGGTAAATCGCCGAAAAATGTACCAAAACATGCCTGTTTTTGTACCCACCTATTTTTTTATTTTTTTACTGCTTAAAGGTATAGAATATGATGATCTTTACCTCTGAAACATTTTTAAAGAATTAACATAAACTATCAGAGTTGCCATAGTTTTTTTTTAAGTTTCGCTAAAACAATATATTTAAAAAATTAGAATGAAATTTTAGTCTCAAAATGCTTAAATTAACTTTAGAAAAATCTAACATATATTTTTAAGGTTGCCAGATTGTTGTTTTCGAAAATTTATTTTAACATGCCTGTTCATTTAGGAGGCTTTTTCATGAAAATAGTGAGTCACATGATAAGATGTATTAGAATCTTTTTTGTGGAGAGTTACAGGTTTACAAATAATAATCATTTGTATTTACGAAAAAGTAACTGTTTCGGAAATATTCGATAAAGTCGATTTTTTTGACGTTTTGCGGTTTTTTAATAATTTTTCCTAAATGGTTACTTTTTCGTTAATGCCCAATCAGTGTTATTCTAGAACTTGTAATTCGCCACAAAAAAATTACGAATACTTTTTATCGTGTTACTCACCATTTTCATGAAAAAGCCTCCTAAATGAAAAGTAATTGAAATCACACGGATTACGGAGCAGGCCTGTAAATCTTTCTTTTTTTACGTTCGCCATTATAATTACGCACTTAAAAATAATAGTTTGAATTGTTAAAAATTGATTGACGGTTAAATCGTTAAAAACTCAACGAACCGAAATTTGGTTTAGACAAATCTAACAACAACAACAACAAAAAAGCCGGATGAAAATTTTAGTACAATATCAGAAAAGTTTATCTGAGCGGTTCTGAAACCAAAAATTTCAATTTAGTCAAAAAGCAAAATAATTATATATGATCCAGGTGGCAACCCAAAAATTTTTTTGTGGGGTTTTTGAAAAGTTTAATTAAGCGTTTTAAGACTAAATTTAATTTTTTTTTTCTTTTAAAATAAATGGTTTATGCAAAAGTAACAAAAGAACCGGGTGGCAACACCAAAAGTTTTGTAAAATTTTGAAAAAGTTTATCTGAGCGTTTCTGAAATCAAAAATTTTAGTTTTGTCAAAAAAGTAAGAATTATATAAGATTTTTGAAAGTAAGCAGGTGGCAACCCTAAAAATTTATGTTGGATTTTTAAAGAGTTTATTGAAGTGTTTAAGACTAAGTTTTAATTTTTATTTTTTATATAAATAGTTTAAGCAAAACCAACAAAAAAAAAAACAGGTGAAATGTTACTAAACGGAGAATGATGAAACGTCGCAAAAAAACGACGGAGAATGATTACCGGAGAATGACGAAAGCTTGTAAAAACAGTAATATTACAATGAAAATAGCAATTTTTTTAAAAAAAGTTCAAACTGGTGGATAGCCCCTCGCATTGTTTATTGATTTTATTATATAGAGATGAAATAATAAAAAAAAAATTTGTAGCATTAAATTTTGCGGGAAATTTTCGATACATGGTTTTAGACATTTTTGCGATTCATTTTGTGAATTTTAAGAGAAAGTTTATAAAAAGACGCCGAAAATTGTATCAAAAAACCGAAAAATGTCGACAGAAAAAAAAAAGTTCTTAGTTCTGAGTCAAAGAAGCGCCAGACAATATAATTTTTCGAGTTCAGCAAAATTTTATTCGAACTGCTGATTTCAGCATCGTATACTAACGGCCATCACATTCATATCTCCAATAAATAAAAAAAGAATATAAAAATAGGTGAGGACAACAAAAGGCATGTTTTGGTAAATATTTCGGTGAAGCAACCATATACACCTACTAACTTGATCTAGAGTACTCTAGAGCAATCATCAAACAAAGCTATTATAAAAATACGCAGAATCTTGCTGTCCTTGATACCCAAAAAAAAAAAAATTTTAATTTGTTTGAATTTTCCATGAAGCACGTTGCCTAATAAAGTTCACCAAAAATTCCAACCTGAACTGAAAACAATAAATAAGGGAGCTTCTTCTTCTTTCTTTTCGTGGTATGTTGATGATCGGCACACTTTCATCACGACACAGAAGGCGAATGAAACCAACAAAACGCAATCACAGCAAATTAAATTTAAAATTTTTGTCGCTGATTAAATTGAGATTAGAAAAGCCCAAAAAAAAAATGCATACCAAGCGGTTACCACGAGAGCAACAAATGAATGGCGCTAAGTTCTTGTTATGGGCCTTCCTTGGAAAAGAAAAAAATGTTGTCTGCCTTCTCTGCTGTTGCTGTTACTGTTACTATCGGTGCTGATACCTGTGATTTTTGGTTTACCGAACGAGATGGATGAATCCATCAGCAACACCGCCACATTACCAGTTTTAGCGGAAGCAATGTCTGCGCTGCTAAGAAGAAATTTTATACTAATTGGCATAAATACCAAGTGTCGCACACAGTAGTCCTCGTCATCATCATCATCATCAGTAGCAACAGCATCTTCGGTGTCATCATCATCATCGAAGTAGTAGCAGCAGCAGCAATGAAAGCAACAAATAAAATTGATCAGTGAGTTGTTCTTCACCTTGGCAATCATTTATCTCTCTGTTTTGGACATAATATTGTCGATGGATAGATGTTGTTACTATTGCAATGTTGTTGTTCATCGAAAAGTAGTCATTGCACCCATTGCTTATTGCATTGGTTTTCTTTTTGCTGTTATTGCTGTGTAGTATGTTTTTTCCATCAGCAATTGTTAATCAATTGCAATTGCATTGCTTACAATAAAAAATGCAATATTTTTTTTTTCTTATTGTTGCTCCTAATGTTGATGTGATTTCTCATTGCAATTACAATTACAATTATATTGTACTCATATGTTGCTGATCAAGTTATTTGTAGCTGTTAATGCACGATTTCTTGTGATCTTGACAGCATCGTTTGTTTTGTGAAATTGCTTGGTATGTTATTGCTGTTGCTGTTAATTTTTTCTTTATTTTCTTTCCATTTTTTTCTTGTCAAATTGACAACATCAATGGTATGACAACGACACAAAAAATCGAATTTATTAAACATTTCACTCAGGTTATGTTGCTGGCAGGTGTTTAAGTTTGCTGCGCAAGTTTTGTGAAAATCCTTAATAGATAGCGTGTCTCATTTTAGATTCCAGATGTACACTTTTAAAATTAAATTTTTTTCGAGAGTTTGCCATTTAGCAAGTGGAGGGATCTGACTTCAATAGTACTTGGCCCTTCTTACTTGAAAACGCTTTGTGTTCTTGACTTGGAGGGAATATTTCCAGACACTTAGTTTTCAAAAGTTCTGCCCAAAGCATTTAGTACCTATCGAATGTACAACAGAATCCCTGAGTAGATATTCTCGTTACAATCTGAATATAGTCAAACAAAATTGATTTATAAGAAGTTTTCTCTTTTATCTAAACCAGTTTTGTGTCGAAATACAATAGCCCCATAATATATCCACAAAATCATATGTATTAATGTTCCTTGGACAACGTCAAAAAACATTTAAAAATGTTTATAAATGGCAATTATAATAGTAACAGATGAACGCTAGTTGTACGAGAGGCACTATTTATATTTCGTGAACTGTCAACACTGATGTCAATAGCTAAAATTAGGCAGCACCATAATTAAGTTTGACATTTCTTAGCATAAACGTACTCACAACGTTTTGATGTACAAGTGCTATTTGTTTTGTTTCAAGTGAATTAAGAAAATCAATTTGACCAAAAAATGGATATTTCAAGAAAAGGTTTTCGTTGGATTATTTTTCACAACTTTCGACGTAAATTAAGTCAACAAGAATGTGTCGATGAACTCAGTTCTTTGTATGGCGATAAAGTACCATCAAAAACACTGTATATGGTTGGTATAGTGAATTTAATTGTGGTCGTAGTTTGGTCACCAACAAATTCCGTGAAGGTTGTCCAAAATCGGTTGTTGTGCCACAAAACATCGATGCAGTGCATGAACTGATAATGAAAGATCGTCATGTGGCATATTGTGAGATAGAGGCATCCTTGCACATTAGCTTCACTCCAATACATTCGATTTTGTAAGAAGACTTAATTGTCTAAATGTTTGTTCTCGTTGGAAGCCCCATAACTTATCAATCGCTCAAAAAAAGGCTCGCATAGTAGGAAATGATTAAAAAGTTCGACCGTGATGCTTCAAAAGACGTGTATAAGATTGTGACAGGTGACGAATCATGGATATATGCGTATGAGCCGGAAATAAAACAGCAATCGACCGTGTGGGTATTCCAAGATGAGCTTAATCCAACAAAAGCAAATGGTCGCCTGTTTCTTCGGCCGAATGGGTCATGTGCCCACTGTTCTGCTTCAACAACGTAGGACGGTCAATTCTAAGTGATACACGACCATTTGTTTGCCGGAAGTCTTCGGAGACATTCGTAAAACCAACCCTCGAAGACGAATCATTCTCCATCATGACAATGCGAGCACTCACACATCTCGTGAAACAGACAATGACTTCTTCTTGTTCCCCAAACATCAAAGGTAAACTGCGTGGTCAACGATTTACGAGCGCTGAAGAAGCAGTTGAAGCGTTCAAAAACCATTTTTTGGAGGTGTCTCAAGAGGAATGGGAAAACTGCTATGACAATTGGTTTGAACGAATGCAAAAGTGACGTGATCATTATAGGGAATATTTTGAAAAACAATAAAGCCATTTTCAATTAAAAATGTTTGTTATTATTTGCTATTCATTCCCAAAACATAAGTAGTGCCCTAAGTAGAAGTCTTATCTGATATTGGCGCCCAACGTGGGACTGGATCGCCTGAAATTGTCTAAGTGTTATACAATAACTTTGAACAGAGCAACTGAGAGTTACTTCTGAAGGAACTTTCTGCGTAGAATCCGAGGTCAGAATTAGGCATTACATCAAGTTTTTTGAAATATTTGAGGTGAAACACATGACAAATTGCTATTTTTTTGGTTAAAAACAAGCTGAAAAATCTAAAAAAAAGCCATATTTCGAGGTTAAAATCTCAAATATCTCAAAAACTTGACGTTATTCACCAATTCTGAGCTCGGATTCAGATTCTATGCAGAAAGTTACCTCAGAAATTTTCTTCAGCTGTTTTTTGACTATAAAAGTATTGACGATAAATTCGTATATTGTTCAAAATATTGCTCAAAATGTGAGAATATTCGAAAATGTTGATGAAGTCCAAATTGTTGAGAAATCGAGAAATCGAAAAAGTATTATTGAAAACTTCGAAAACAGTGAAAAAATGTTAAGAAAGTTGAAAATTTTTATGAAACGATAATATTAACAAAAAACGATAAATGTTGATAAAGTAAGAAACTGTTCAATAATTCAAAAAATATTGATTAAGTTAAAAATTAGTAAAAAAAATCTAAAAATATTGAATAATGTTTAAAAAAAGTTGAATACTATTGAAGAATATTTATTCATTTGTAAAGAAATGTCAGCTAATGCACACTATAACATTACTTTTGCACCTTGAATAATCATAGGCCACTATTGAAATGAACAACACAAATGTTCAAATGTTACATCGCATCCTAAACTCTATGCACTCATATATGATTTCCCACAATAATCTGTACGAAAAAACTAAGTTGGCAATTAATTCTTAACGGTAAACATAATAAGCAACTAATGAATGTCAACCGATAGATAACAAATGTCATTTTGTGCTAAATACCAATTGATTGATCGTTATCTCTTCGAACACAGCAACAGCAACAGCAACAGCAGCAGCAGCAACAGTACAGCAAAAACAACAACGTTGAATGCTGTCAGTTGATGAGTCTTCATGTTGACGACATATCAAAAGGAAGACAGCGAAACATACACATCTAAACATTGGAGTACACAGTTTACTGGGAAGCAAGCAACAAAAAAAGATTGTTACTCCTTAACCACATTGAAACCGAACAGTAACCCAACCCATAATAATAAAGAAAGAGAAAGATAGAGAGAGAGAGCGTTGTACGTCAGCTTATAAGTCAAATCAAAAATCTTGTCAATGATGACAAACTCTAGAGACAGACAAATGACGTAGTTTCTTCAAGAAAAAAAAAGAAACCTTTAAAACTTTGCAGCAAACTTTCAATTCTTTGAATGAAACGCTCAAATTTGACTGAGTGAGTGAAAGAAGTCGGTTACGGATTTGTTTTGGAAATTTCATGATATACGGAATAATAATGAAAAAGGAAGCGCGACGGGAACAAGGCAGGACAGTCAGTCAGCCAGTTAGTCAGTTATATTAAAACCACATTAAATCTGTAGTTCTAATGTCACTTGAAAACGCATCACATAAGTGGGACGAATGTTGCACAATGGGATAGAGTTAAAAAGTTCTTGCTAAAAAATTTGAATTTCTGAATAAACAATCTAACATTATGTCAATATCTATATATTAAAACGCAAGACAAAAATTTGTCCTACCTTTTTTATTATGTTAGAAATGGAGCACGAGCTTTTCTATTCTATAACAAAAAGCAAAAAAAAAGTATTAAAAGTGTCTAAAAAGTACCAAAATTATTTAATATTGGGTCTATACATAATTCGTGCGGGTTGCTAAGAGATGGCGTTACTTGATTATTATTCCATCGTTCTTACACTCCGAACATGCGTTGGAAAGCTACTGTCATTGTGCGTCTTTTTCAGTATATGTAATTCATTTGAAGCGTAAACAAGAATATTTTTTTTTCACTCATATATGTCGAACTTTGTGCCTGAAAAAGTGTTTTTGCGGGGAGTTCTTCTTCATTACTTTATATGTAGAAAACTGCTGCCAAAAGTAATTTTTGCATTGAATCGTGACTGGAGATGAAAAATGGATCCATTACGACAGCCTGAAACGCAAACATCCATATGTGAAGCCCGAACAACCAGGACCTTCCCAGCCAAAGGCAAATATTCATGGTGCCAAGGTAATGCTCACAGGTGACCTCTATCGAACACAATTGATCCGTTTAAGTAGAGCCATAGCCGAGAAACGACCGGAATATGCGACCAGACGCATAATTTTCCAACATTACAACGCTCGGCCACATGTTGGAAGGCCGGTTGAAAACTATTTGGAAAATATTGGATGGGAAGTTTTGGCTCACCCGCCTTATAGCCCGGACCTTGCCCCGTCCGACTATCATTTATTTCGGTCTATGCTAAACGTCTTCACCGAGATAAGCTTTACTTCAGAACAGGGTATCAGAAATCGGCATGATTCATTTTTGGCCTCAAAACCGGAGCAGTTCTTTTGGCGCGGAATCCATATGTTACCAGAAAGATGGAAAAAAAGTAGTGGCTAACGATGGACAATACTTTGAATGATACTATTGTACACGATTTTCTTAAACAAACGTTCAAATTTTGTAAAAAAAAAAACCGCACGAATTAACTTATAGACCCAATATATTTGTGGTCAAATTTTGACCATCAGGCTATTCTAGTATGTATAAAATCATCAATCAGTTTAATTATTTTTAAAATTTTGCTCATATGGAAGGTGCCACGCCCTTTTGTCCGAGTTCACTCAGTTTTTGCTCAGAGCTTACATTTACAATTTTTAGTGTCTGAGTGAAATTTGGTTGGATTATGTCAAAAAACGTTTTCAGCATAGCGTTTTGAAACTTTAGCTTATATGGGAGGCGCCACGCCCTGTTGTGCGAGTTCGCCCAGTTTTTGCATAGAGCTTGCGCTTACAATTCTTAGTATTTATGTGTATTTTGGTTGCATTATCGTGAAAAATACTCCAAAAGTTGCATTTTGAAGATATTTTTTGTATGGGCGTTAGGCGTGTCCTTTGACCGATTTTGCTCAATTTCAATCCCACGAGCTAACTTTGACGACGGCGGTAGTGTATTAAATTGAGTCATTGAATTATCTTGCTTAGTTTTCCCAGAAAGTGTACTTCCACGCACACCCACCCAGCCAGACAGGCAGACGTACATGGCTATATCGACGCTGATCAAGAATATATATACTTTTTTATATCTGCCATGCCACCTTCTCTGCGTTACAAACGGAAGGACAAAGTGAATACACCCTGGGTGTAGGGCATAAAAATAATGTGATTTCATCGTCAGGCAGACTACATTTTTTATGAAGAGTCCATCATAAAGAGAAATAAAATGCATTTCTGTAATTCCGGTATTGCTGCAAAAAATATCTGTAATTTTGTTAAATATAAAAAAAAATCTGCCGTCAAGCATAATAGTTTTCTCGAAAGCCCTGGGCGTGAAAACACAAGAGGCGGATGCTTTGCGCTCCGATTTTTTAAAGACAGACGCTCTTTAGTATATGCCTTTAGGCCGGAGTATACTACTACTTACATTTAGGGCTGTTCAAAAAAAAAAAATTTTTCGAATTTCCAAGATATACTTTGGCATCACGATCTACATCATGACAGAATATCCCAAAAAATTTTTCAGATTTTTAAATTCATATTTAAAGGTGGCTCAAAGCAGAAATAAATTTTTAATATTTTTTTTTAGTATTAATTATAAAATGTTGTCAAACAATTTGAAAAATTTGTTTTAGAGTAACTTAAAAACATTCATTTTGTTTGCTTTTTAATGAACTTTAAAACCTACGTTGTAATTTTGACAAAAAAAAATTTACACTTCTTAAAAAACGAAAAACTGCCCTAAGAAGGCGAAATTTTACGGTTTTTCAAAGAAAAAAGTCATCGTGCTTTTAACGAATTGAACATTTTTTAATTTACAAGATCTCATTCAAAAGAGCTCTTAAAAACCTTCAAGACCAGACATGTTAAGACTTTTTTGGGCCAGCAGGCTCGATGACATAACGTTTGAAACATAGTAATGCAGCCCTGGGAAGGGCAAAACGCTTTTTACTCAAGAGGGAGGCATCGTACAAAAAAGTGCTCATGGCATAAAATGCTTAAAATCATCCAAGGAACAAGTGTAAATTGTTTTTTTTTTTTTTTGAAAAGTTTATTAAAAATGACGTTGAAAAAAATTTTTTTCTAAAATTAAGTAAAAAAAAAAAAACAATTTACACTTGTTCCTTGGATGATTTTAAGCATTTTATGCCATGGGTACTTTTTTGTACGATGCCTCCCTCTTGAGTAAAAAGCGTTTTGCCCTTCCCAGGGCTGCATTACTATGTTTCAAACGTTATGTCATCGAGCCTGCTGGCCCAAAAAAGTCTTAACATGTCTGGTGTTGAAGGTTTTTAAGAGCTCTTTTGAATGAGATCTTGTAAATTAAAAAATGTTCAATTCGTTTAAAGCACGATGACTTTTTTCTTTGAAAAACCGTAAAATTTCGCCTTCTTAGGGCAGTTTTTCGTTTTTTAAGAAGTGTAAAATTTTTTTTGTCAAAATTACAACGTAGGTTTTAAAGTTCATTAAAAAGCAAACAAAATGAATGTTTTTAAGTTACTCTAAAACAAATTTTTCAAATTGTTTGACAACATTTTATAATTAATGCTAAAAAAAAATAATAAAAATATATTTCTGCTTTGAGCCACCTTTAAATATGAATTTAAAAATCTGAAAAATTTTTTGGGATATTCTGTCATGATGTAGATCGTGATGCCAAAGTATATCTTGGAAATTCTGAAAATTTTTTTTTTTTGAACAGCCCTAACTTACATATATGCTACGGTAATGCGCGCTAGACTAAGTTTGAATAAAGATATCCTTTAATTTATAATTTGTACGAAAAAAAACTTCTTAATCTCACGTGAGAATGGTTTTTGACGAAAATCAGAGGCCTCTAGTTCCCAAATTTTTTTTTTAGCTAAAAAAATTACAGGAGGTAGTTTTGTGGTGTAGAATCAATGTTTGTTCAAGAAAAAAATTTTTCGATGGGTGGGAGTCGTGGTAGGGGGTGTAAAAGGTAGCGTGCCTAGAGGCCGCCTTGGGCAAGTATGCCAAAAAAAATATAAAATGATTTATATGGAATCTTTGTGTTTTTATTCAAATATCGAATATAAAAATTTAGTTAACTTAAGTAACGATTCACTTTTTCAATTGATTAAGTACGATGTCTGTTTTTGGGCGTCGGTGTATAAGAATATTCCCGTTAATATAATCAAAATGTTGTTTTTAGTTACAAAATCAAAAGAATCATTATAATTGAAGAGGGACACATGTATGCATGTACTGGAGTAGCTAGGGGGGTCGATTGGGGCTACCGCCCCAGGCGGCACGTCAAGGAGATTGCAAAGCTCAGGGTCCGCAAAATGCGTTCTTGAAATATAGATATTGTTGTTTTTTTTTTGGTCACACGAAGTTCTCCTTGGGAGGCAAATATATTCGCTGGGCCATTTGTATACTACTTCTTTTGCATTTAACTTGTGCTTCAGATGTGTAATAAGGATATTAGCGCTCCATTTATCAGTGATAGTTAAAAATTTACGTGCGAAAACTATGGTTTTTTCAGGCACTATGCAAGACCTCTAGTACCGGGAGCATATGCCATATTTATATTCTGAAATGAACACAGCGTTTGTAAGACCTGAATCCAAAATTTTGGTGATTAGAACTCCTTATAACAGTCTCTGTCTTGTTGATTCGTCTGTATAAGACATGGTACTATCTCCAGGGATTCTATTTGCAGCCTTTGCCGTGAAGACAACATTCTACCATAACAGAAGAATTTACTTACGACAGAAGCTTTTATCTCCAAAGGGTCTATCATAGCTTAGCTTAGAAGAATAGGACTCCATTTGTGATTAAAGGGCGTGGACTAGGTAGTCCTGCTACAGTTAATTCATCAATTAATTTAAATGGTAAAATGGCGACTGAAATTTTTCGAAATTTGCCAAAAAAATTTGTATCGGCGGATTTGCCCAAATAATTTGACGTTTGTTCTCATGAATAAAATTTTGACATGGATTCTTAACATATTTTTTGTTAGATCGATCAAACGGGAAACTATAGAATGAGTATCTTTGTGATCAAAGAAAGGTTTGGTTCTAACATTCGTAGGTGTCCGTCAAAGGGCTTTGTTATATGTTCACATAGTTATTGATAAATCTGCCCGATCGAGGGTGCTACAAATTTTTATTAACAGATTTTCTTTTGTTTTATATGGGTCTTTCATATCTAAAAGTACTTAGAAAATGGGGTTGGTCACCATCGAGAATACACTCCAAATAGAGCTCCAAGTATACCTAGAGGGTATACGAAAATCCCTCGAAATCAAACAAATTGAAGCACCATTAGTGGGATTTGTTATTATATAAGGCTAAAGATACGAATTAAGTTTTGTAGCACACAAGGTTTTAGTAAAAATTGGTAAAAAATTCAAATAGGACGAAAAAAATATATAGTGGCAGTTACAACATTTTTATGCTTTGTATCCCAAGGCGGCCTACAGACACGGTACAGTTTGGGGAGAGTGAGGGGAAGGTTTGAACGTAATTTTATAAAATTGATTATTTTTCTTATAGCACACATAAATAGCAACATCCCATAATTTTTTTAATTCTGAAAGAGCTCAAGAACTATTTTTAAAATATTTTTGTTTCTAGCGCAAAATACAAAATAATTATTTTTTCACTTTTTCACAAAATTTCAACTTTGGCTTACAATTACGGCTTTTGTACTTATCGCAGCTTAATGCAACTGAATTTATTTAAAAGAATGGGGTTTTGTCTTTATAAATGTAAAAAATTGGCTACAAAAATCGTAATATACGATTTATGGAATTTTTTTAAATTAGGCTGCCTACAGGCCTGCTTGGGAACTAGAGGGTTAATGTCTGTCGACTTGTTTTTAGCATTTTCAAGATCCTATTGAAAAAAACTCGATTAAAAAAAATCATTTCGATACTTTTTCTTTTAATCACAAGGATGGGAACAACAAAACATGTAAGTATCAACGATTAATCACATATCAAAATTGGTACCCTATTTACTTCTAAAGATATTTAATATTTTTCCATTGTACGTAGAGTCATCAAAGCATCAGTATCATTGAATCGAATTGCAGCAGCAGCATCAGCACCAATGTCACCGCGCGAAAGGCAATTATTTTTATTATATTGGAATTGATATCCTTTCAATCTCTTGCATCTCTTCCAATTATCTTTTGCATGCTACGTTGTGAGTACCCTACACATATACCCTAAAGAATAATTAGGTACTTGATTGACATGCCGGATAAGAAGACATACGCTTGGAATGCCATAGCAAATTATCGTACGGCTACCGTGCAACAACAGTAGCAGCAACAGCAACAATAGTGCAAGCAGCAGCAGCAACAGAGCAACATTGTAGCATGCTTTCTGTAGGCGAGCTGCAACAGCAGCAGATTTAGGCACGATCCGTTGTTTCCCCCGATACTCAAGGTTTTGTGGTTTTTTATCTGATGCTGAAGGAGATCGCACCAAGTCGCTTGATGTCTGATCTTGTCACAGATCTTGGAACCCATATGAAAACGATGCAGAAGAAGAAGCAGACAAAAATAAAAAGACAATACAAAGGTATGAAATGTTGACAACAGAAACAGCAGCAGCAGGTGAAAGGGTGAAATATATAAAACAGAGTTGGCAGTAAAAACTTGTTTTGGCGCAAACAGCCCAATTACAATAAAATTGTCCCCATATTCAATGAATGGTTATGGTTGTTGTTGTTGTTGTTGTTGCTGCTACTGTTGATGTTATTGATGTTGCTGTTTCTGTTGTTATTTGCTTGCGGTATTAAATTGGTGATCGCGTTGAAATTGTCCATTGTCTGTGTCAACGATTAATTCGCTTAAGCTGCTTTGTCACTTGCTCAATTGTTTTGAAATTCGAAGAAGAAGCAGCAGCAGTTGAGGAGAGTAAACAATGGACTTGCAACATAGGTGGAGTTTAAGACACCATCATTTTTAAGTATCTTTCGATGAGCTTGATAATGGGTGAATTAGATAAGACCATAATCACAAATTATTTAGAGTGAGTGAGACAAAAGAGAAAATATCTGTAAGGTTTTCATTCGTTAAATGTGTCTTCCCTATAATGCATAGTATTTGATACTTGGCGGGATTGCTTGAGTTAAATTTTCTAGCTGCATCTAAAGACTATACACTATGTTCGAATTGAAAGGGCCAATGCGCTTTACATATGCAGCAAATCTCAATCATCTACGTCAAACAGTTACAAAAATATGAAATACTTAATGCTTGCATGTCCAATAGGCCTACGCCAAAAATTAAAAATGTGTAATACCTTACTTCCAGTAGCTAAAAACTTATCTATTGATGTAAGCATCAAGCATACAAATTTTGGTCATGATCGAAAAATATTTGACCGTGCCCCCAGGCCGTTGAAGGTCGGTAAGGCGCTTTGTGTATGAAATTATGAAGTTTTATTCGAAAGAATTAGTCCTATCTTTGAAACTATATGACATAGGTGAATGGCATTTGGAACGTATATGAACAACACTTGAGTTACTAGCATACAATAAAAAAATGGTCGATGCCACGTCCAAATTCGTCGTATCCCTAAAAATATTTGATACAGGTGAATGAGAATCGGTACATATGTAATTGGCACTGGGAAAGAAATATTCAATAAAAAATGGGTGGGGTCACGCTTCCTCCTTCTAAAAAAACAAAATTTGTCATATCGCTGAAACTATTTGAACCCTGTTTGCATCACTTTATCTGAAATCAAATCTTATTATGAAGACACAGGCAGACAGCTATTGTATTTTAGATAGTACGTAGGGCACTACTTATATTTCGGGAATAGCAAATAATAACAAACATTTTTAATTGAAAATGGCTTTATTTTTTTAAAAAATATTCCCCTTGATGACCAATACACTTTTGCATTCGTTCAAACTATTTGTCGTAGCAGTTTTCCCATTCCTCTTGAGACACCTCCAAAACATGGTTTTTGCTTCTTCGGCGCTTGTAAATCGTTGACCACGCAGTTTACCTTCGATGTTCGGGAACAAAATGAAGTCATTGGGTGCCAAATCAGGACTGCACGGAGGATGAGTCATCAATTCGATGTTTTGACTGCTCAAAAACTAACCTGTTTCACGAGATGTGTGAAAGCTCGCATTGTCATGATGGCGAATGATTCGTCTTCGGGGGTTGGTTTTCCGAATTTCTCCGAAGACTTCCGGCAAATAAATGGTCGTGTACCACTCAGAATTGACCGTCCTACGATGCTCAGGCGGAACAATGGCCACATGACTCATTCGGCTGAAGAAACAGGCGACCATTTGCTTCGCTGTGCTTCTTCTACAAACAACTTTTGTTGGATTTACCTCGTCTTGGAATACCCACACGGTCGATTGCTGTTTTGTTTCTGGCTCATACGCATATATCTATGATTTGTCACCTGTCATGATCTATCTTATACACGTCTTTTGAAACACCACTGTCGAATTTTTAATCATTTCCTTCATTTTTTGAGCGATTGATAAATTATGGGGTTTCCAACGAGAATAAACGTTTTTTACAACTAAAAGTTAATGCAAAATCAAATGTATTGGAGTAGAACTAATGTGCAAGGATGCCTCTATCTCAAAATATGCTATATGACGATCTTTCATTATCAGTTCATGCACTGCATCGATGTTTTGATCGATGTTTTGTGGCACCACAACCGATTTTGGACAACCTTCACGGAATTCGTTGGTGATCGAACTCCGACCACAATTGAATTCACTTTACCAACCATATGCTGTGGTTTTTGATGGTGCTTTAGCGCCATACAAAGAAATCAGTTCATCGACACACTGTTGTTGACATAATCCACGTCGAAAGTTGTGAAAAATAATCCAACGAAAACCTTTTCTTGAAATTTTAATTTTTTGGCCAAATTGATTTTTTTAACTCACTGGAAACAAAACAAATAGCACTTTTACATCGAAACGTTGTGAGTACGTTAATGCTAAAAAATGTCAAACTTTATAATGGTGTTGCCAGATTTAAGCTATTGACATTAGTGTTGCCAGTTATCGAAATATAAGTAGTGCCCCTCGTAGTAAATATGATTATAGTCTTGGATTTGATATTGAGTTTTGGTCTTGGGCATTAAGTCTTGGCTTCGGTCTTGATCTTGATTTTGACCAAGGGTGTCATCGTGGAAGAAAAACAAGCCAATTTCGGATCGTCTTCAATATTTTCCAAATTTTTCGAAACTACAACACCGATGGAAAATAGTTTTGTTGTTTTTCCTTTTTTTTTGGATCGTCTACAAAAAACAGAATATCATCGGCGTAATGAGAAAAGGTGCCAAGTCCATTTTATGGCAAAAGTAATGTCATACACATTATTTGCATAATAATCGGTTATTGGATATATATGACATTTCTAACTAAAAGTTATCAATTCTTAATCATCAAGTGAGCTTCTCGTGGAAACAAAACTCAATTTTATTTATTTTTAAAAAAATGCCACCCAATTATTTTTATGACATTACTTTTGCTACATAATGGACCGTTTCTCATTAAGCCGACGCACAGTGTGAGATTTTGCCAATCTAGAATGTTAAAATTAAATTTTAGCCGTAGTTTCAAAGATATCGAGTTGAAATTTCGTTTATGAACTTTAATTCTTTATGCAAAGGTTTTTTTCAGAGATGAAAAAAATCGGTCAAAATCTACTTGCACCTCCCATATAAATGTGCCTATTTTATGTAAAAAAAAAATTTAAAAAAATTGGTTGTAATGAAGATATCAACTTGAAAATTTGTATTTACCATTTTAGTGGTAACTGAGTACTACTGTCAAAAAATGGGAGTGATTAAAAAAAAAAACATAAATTTTTTTTTTCATGATTTCAGTGCAATTGTTCATTATTACATCTTAGCCATTGTAGAAAAAGTAGCTTTTGGGCAAAAAATGGGCCAGAATTTATTTTTTAAGTCCATTCTATAGGTATGTATGCTCATCCTGTATGCTTTGTCATAGCCTAACTACACCCAACTTGTAAGTTATAGTCTATGAAAGATTCAAGATTTTTGAAATTTGTCTTACCTTTTAGCTGATTATAAAATAATTTGATTAAAATACTTAAGTGCAAATGTAAGGGTTGTGTATATCAAACATTTTTAGTGAAAGTATTGACCTTTAATGCAAAAAACTTTTTGCCAAAAAACAAACGCCACAACTTCAATTAGATCGCTCAAAGTTTTGTTATCGATGCAAGCTTGAAAATTTGTTTTTGCATGCTGTTCAATAGTACGTGTTTGATAGCTGATATCATGCCAATGACATTTCTTTTATTCTTTTTTATGCTTATTTTCGCAACAATTGGGGTCTTTTCTAACAAATTACTAAATATGATCGATTTTCAAGCACATTTTTTGTTTCATTTTGACGTCCTAGATTGGCAAAATCTCACACTGTGCGACGATATGTATTTCAATAATTTTCCCAAATTTGTTGGAATTTTCTTTTGTTTTGTTCTTTTACGCAACCAACTTAAAACAACAACAACGACTTAGTAACGACCTAGTCGGAGCGAAGTCCAAAAATTTCTTCCACGTTAGATATTTAACTTAACCCGAAAACGCAGTGAGTCCCGGAGCGATAGACTTTTGCGTATTCGACACATTAGTTCAACTGTCTATGCGTATTTTATTTGTACTCTATGTCTAGGCATTTCATTTCGCCTCATATCATATCTCTCACAAAATCTATTCATCTCAAATAGTTGCATCTAGTTCCATCTTTCACATAACAAAACATATCTATCGCTCTGGGCCACACTCGGAAAGAGTTTCAAACTCTCTCCTTGTTTTCTAAACTACAGTACTCATACGGAACATAATAGAAAATGAACTTGTTATTTTGCGTTACCATTGGCAATTTCATTTATTATTCAAGTAATATTTCTATAGTACGCTACATCAGGTACTATACGAAACTACATTGTTTGTCTCACTATATGACTCTAGGACATACTTATATATAAGTATATATATCTAGTTAGACATGCAACGACAGCATACGAAGCTTTTAATTATTGCTGCATAATTAATTCAAAGTGCACATATATTAACGTGGTTAACAACTGTGTAATTTTTATGCGAACACATCAATTGCATTGCTAATGAATTACATAGGTGCAGCAAAAGCAATAGTAACTACATACAACAATATAACATACGAGTACATAGTGGATTAGTTGGCTGTTGCTGTTGTTCATGCGCAGTCACATCCATGCGCTGTTAGCTCATAAGTATCTTGCCACTTTTTATCACTCCTGTAGGATACTGCAGCCTACCACTACCACTACCACTACCACTTTGGTAATCAAGTAACAAAAAGTCTTGCAATTAGGTTTTCGATTTGTCATTAATTGGATAAATTTGCACTTTAAGTGCAACCAACCGAACGACTAAGTAACACCGTTTAAGCCAACTTGCACTAACTCCAGCAGTTAATGGCTGCTGTGCCGTTGCTGCCGCTGTGATACTTCTGATTATGTATGCAATAAATGTTTAATTATTTTATTCTGTATAATTAGGTAACGTAGAATATTCTACTATATGTATTTGTGTGAATATTTTTTTGCCAAACTGCCATATAGTTGATTTGTTGTATCTTTGTTTTATTGCAAAATGAGTTAATTATCAAGAAATAAGTATTAGAGAAAAGAACATAAAAAATGCTCAACAGCCAGCAAGAATTATTGCACGTCAGATAGAGAGAATATTTAATTAGTAGGTATTACTTTGAAAAGCACTAAACTAGGCATTACATTCTGAATTCATGTGTTTACTCTAAAGCAACCTGCTACGTTTTATTGTACTAATTACTTATTTTATTACTAAAAAAGTAGTGCTGATTGTTATACTGCAAAGTCCATTGACCATTGTCTAACTAGAAACATTTTTTGCAATATTAATGATTTTAAATGTTTTGAATGAAATTATCACCGAAAAATTACAAAAAAAAAACTACTGAGTTATGCCATTTTGAATAACTTCATTGATTTTTGAAGTATGACACTGTCCGACAATTTCAAACTTTTTGTACAACAAATAAGAAAATCCACCACAGGTTTTCGTACCACAGGGGTCCAGGTCAAACCCTACCCCCATTGTTAATTAAATCAATGTTTTGCCGTTCTGGAAAGACCAGAGAGGATTAATATGTATGACCGACCCCAATTCAATCTCTCATTTTTAAAAAGGATATGTGTCGCTCATCCGAAAATTGCTTGAGACCCAACCAATTCGACCCCTCATTACCGGAGCTTCTATACGCATTGAAACTATATTTACAACATATATTTTTTTTGGTTGTTTTATAGGTTTTTTAGGAAAATTTGGAGGCTCAGACAAAGGGGTATTGAGCCCCTGTACAAAAAACCATTAAATAGGTATTACGCCTAACACACTAAATATATTGAAGCCATATTTTCACTTTATCTGCGCCTTATGTTCCGCCAGGCTAATATCGTTAAAAATTGGGGATCTAATGATGAGGCGTTGCACCCCGCATACAAAAACTAAATGCAAAAAACACTTAAGACCCTATATCTCCACACCTTTGATAAGTATAGATTCGAAACTTGATGTATGGATGTATTTGGTATATACCAAGAACCATACAAAAAATAAGAAGGATTGAATCAAGGGGCCTTGCACCCTCTTTATGAAAAATTTCTGATTCTTCAATAATTTTGCACCTATAGCAGTTATGAAACTTCAAGCATAAATGTAAATGGTATCCACCAAAGACCATGCAAAAACTGTATATACGGGTGGCTGATTCGAACTGTTACCAACTTTAGATAGACTTATCTGACAGATGGAACATGACAGCTGTCTAAAAATTGGAATGATGTTAGGTCATTCTATTGTTAACAAGTAACCAAAAGCATTCGAAATGGAATTTAAACGTAATAGTGTGATTGCTCTTTATTTGGCTGGAAAATCGCAACCAGCAATTGTTCGTGAGCTGAAACATTTAAAAGTGAATAAAATGTTTGTGTATCGGACCATAACACGTTACAATGGTACCGGCAGCGTTGCCAAACGACATGGTGGTGGTCGGAAAATAACTGCAACATCACCAGAAATGGTTCGAAAGGTGAAGGCCAGAATTGAGCGAAATCCTAGACGCATGTGATGGTTTGGGCTGCAGTGACTACTGATGGGCGCTCACCACTCGTTTTTTTGGCCGCTGGCGTCAAAGTAAACGCCCAGGTGTATCGTGAATCAGTGTTGGAGGGTGCTTTACTACCGTGGGCACGCAAACATTTCGGTCGCAAGCCATGGACATTCCAATAAGACTCGGCACCGTCACACAAAGCTCGTGTGAATCAAGAATGGTTAGAAAAAAACGTTCCTAGCTTCATTTCTGCTCAACAATGGCTCTCAAATTCGCCTGATGCGAATCCGCTGGATTTCTCAATCTGGGGTATGTTGGACAAGAAGGTCTTGACTAAAAAATACCAGAGCGTTGATGCGCTAAAAGTGGCCCTTCAACAAGAATGGCGCAAACTTCCACAAAATCAAATTCGTGCAGCATGCGACTCGTTCTTCGACCGTCTACGGGCCATAGTTAAGGCCAAAGGTGGCCATATCAAAAATCTCAAGTAGATTCTTAAAATTTGAACATTGCCCAACAATTATAGCGTTTGATCAATAAAATCTGCGCATGGAAACTAAAAATATAGTCTTTTGAATTGGTAACACTTCGAATCAGCCACCCTATATATAACCATGGGACGTTGCACTCCCATACAAAGAAATCATGAAATTTGTCCCCTGACGAGTGGCTTATGGTTTTTTGTATGAAAGAGCAACGCCTTCTGGTCCTAAATTTTGAAGCATTTTTAACAACGCACGTTGCTAAATGAGTTTCAACTACGTTCGTGAGTGATTTAACAACGCGCGTTGTTAAATAAAATACAAAAAAGAATACATTTTTTTTATTATTTTTTCAATTCTAATTTTTTCCTGTCAACAACAATGAAACTGATATTATTTTCTTTTTTAATCAATTTTTGATTCAAATAAATATTTTTTTATTTAGTATTGGATTGATTTGAACCTGGATCCTGTCTTGTGATAGATGCGGACATTAACAAACAGAGCCACTGTCATCATTATTGTGAGGTTGACTGAAAGTCTATTTGTTTTTAAAATTAGCTTCTACCACGTTCGTGAGTGTTTTGACTACGTTTAGTAGCTGATTTGGATTTTACTACGTTTCGTGGTGTTTAGACCATGTTTCGTTACTGATTTCAATTTAACAACGCTTTGCAACCAGCGTTGCTAAATATCTAAGTTTCAACCCCGTTCATTTCATTTCATTCATTTCATTTCATTTATTTAAATTTAATACAAAAATTCGTTCCGTTCGTGAGTGATTAAGCAACGCACCATACAAATATGATCTTGGAGCGTTTTTAAATCCGAATCAGCAACGAAACGTAGTTAGAACACTCACAAACGTGGTAGAAACACATATAACAACATAAGTCATGCTTTTTCTCTTCGCTCTGTGTACGAAAACGTACGGTGACGCGGAAAAACCGACTTCGCATTAGGTTTCTGCAACCTCAAAATGAATAAAAAAAATCGTGAAACCCTGTGGGTTTTTTTTTTTTGTTTTTTTTTTTGCTATTCTGTTATTGACTAAACATCGAATTATTCAAAATTTTTTGGAAATTTTCAAAATATCCATACATATTACAAGTTCATTGCTGCATTGAAAAAGATGTAAAGTACCTAACTGAGTGTCGAAATTCATAAACTCACAAATAAAACCAACAACAACAACAACTTGTCCAATAAAAAAATGTCAGCCAATTGAAAAAGTAACAACCGTCAATGTTGCCAACTTCCTTCCCTAAAGATGATCTGCATTAGAGATTATGCCAAATAATGCAACAACCAAACAATGTTTGCGTATTGTGGCAAAACAATAAGTCCAAGTTGGCAACTTTAAGTGGCCACAAACGATTCCAATAAAAAGCGAAAAAGAAAACAATAGCTGCCTTAGAAGTAGCAGGACAACGATGACGACGACGACGACGAGCACCAACAACTCTCATACATTTTATGTTGCTACGCAGCAGCATTGCAACAACTGTTGCAATTGCAATTGCAAAATAGTCTATCAATTTAAAATCAATATGTCACATAAATTGGAAAGAAATCATCGCAACATGCAACGATGGCAACAAAAAAGCAACAACAATAAAAATGTTGCTCACTTGATTTTGTGATAATTCGTCTATGCTGATGCTCTTTTGTTGCTCAAGTGAAGTGAAATTTTTATTTTTCATTTTGTTGCTGTTGCTGTTGTTGTTGCATTCTTTATTGCCTGAAAAGTAGACACAAGTTGACCATTATTATGCACAACGGATGCGCTGAAAAAACCTATTATTGCTGCCGGATTTGTCATTGATTCTCAAAGTGATAAAAGTTGCTCGTAAATCCTTAACGAACCGCTCAAGAATGGCAAGCGGCAAGCGCTCAAAACTTAAGGAAAAGAAAAAACAACAAACGAAAAAATACAACAATAACAAAATTGATTGCAAAAGCCTTATTTATGTTCAAGCTCTTATTGTTCTTATTGAATAAGAATTGACGAAAAAAAAAAGCACAATAGTTGCATCTGATTGTGGTAACATAGCGGCATCCAATCAAATCATAAAAACTAAAACTTCCAACGAAGATGTTCCATTTTGTATTGTTTGTGCATTCAGATTTGTTTTTGAACAGCGTTTTTTGATATGGGTGAAATTTGTAAAAAACTTCTATTTCCTGAGTTTTCGAGTAGCTGCACTTGATTTATTAATACTTCTATTTAAACATTGTTCTATTCCTGATCAAACACCTTTGTCTTTGAAAATCCCTGAAACTGGCAAGATTTTTTGCCATTACAAAAATTTTTGAGATTTTTCATACTTCATAAAATTTTTTACCATTTTGCTGTTTTTAATGTTTCTCAACCTTCTCAACATTTTTCAAATATTGTAACATTTATTGGGTTTTTTTCAACATTTCTTAACTTTTTTAATTTTTTAAACTTTTCTCAAGTTTTTCAACATTTATCGACTTTATCAGAAATTTTCGACTTTATCAACATTTTTCGACTTTGTCAACATTTTTCGTCTTTATAAAAATTTTTCGCCTTTCTAAAATTTTTTGAACTTTTTATCGTCTTTAATTTGTCATGTCCTTTTTTTTCAAAATTTATCAGCTCTTTTAACATATTTCGGGTTCTCAACCTTTTTGAACTCAACATTTGTTGCGATAATTTTTCAACATATATTCTAAAGAATGGCATTCCGGCGAAGTAACAATGTTTCGCAACTTTATCTTGTGCACAAGTCCAGTTGGCCTAAAATTTCGCCGCGTTGAATTGGTATTTTGCGAGCGCAAGAGAATCCGACGAGATTCTGCTATTCTGGAAGGCAACTGAGAAATACTCTGCTGTAATATTGGACTTTATTTTGAGTTTCACATTTGAACAGATCCTCTGCTCTCTTTATTATACATTTTTTGTAGTTTTTTCATTGTAGTAGAAATTGTAGTTTTTCATTTCTACCGAAGTTTCTGAACGAAATTTCTTAACGAATTCGTTACGAATTTTCTAAACGAATTCGTACCGAAATTTCTGAACGAATTCGTAACGAATTTTCTGAATGAATTCGTTACGAATTTTCTGAACGAATTCGTATCGCATTTTTGTCTTTGTCAACATTTTTCGTCTTTGTCAAATTTTCTGAACGAATGCGTACCGAAATTTCTGAACGAATTCGTAACGAATTTTCTGAACGAATTCGTACCGAAATTTCTGAACGAATTCGTACCGAATTTTCTGAACGAATTCGTATCGCATTTTTGTCTTTGTCAACATTTTTCGTCTTTGTCAACAAAAATTAATATTGTGTAACTTTTTATTGTTTTTTGGAACAGCTTCCTGTTCAGTACCTTTATGTCAAAACCACAAAAAAAAATTCAAAAACAAAATGCATTAAGGAAAACAAATAAAAATTTTAAGAAGGCTGATTTTCGTTACGTTTCAATGGCCCCCACACGTTATATCAACAGACGCAGTGCTGGATTAACCATTCGGCCAGACTAGGCCATGGCCTAGGGCCCCCGACGAGCAGGGGCCCCCACGAAAATCTAAGCGCTAAAATATTTAATCGGCTGATTAAAAGAACTGGCTCACAAAATTTGGCAAATTTAAGTCCAAGCATGCTTTGACAACAACAAATCAATAACAAAATTAGAATTCCCAATGCTCGATCGCAACGAAAAAGGCTTCAACACACTTGAGTTAAGCTGCATGAAACTGTTGTTGTTGTTTTAAACGTCACAAAACCATTTGATGCTTGGCCGTTTTGCAAAACTCATTTGGTCGGTTTTCCTGATAAAAAAAGAACGTTTTTTTAATTAGTGACAAATCGAGATGTTGTTTTATGTGAAAAGTTTTTAAAAGATGAACGTCGTTGTAATATTTAAAAGAGATGTCGAAAGATTATTTTATAAATTACTATACTGTTAATTTTGTAAGGTCAAAAAAAATATTTGTCAGAAAAAAAACTATTTTGATTGTTTTATTGTGTTTACAACCTTCATATGATATCAATAAGCTGGTTAAGGGGTTTGAACACTGTAAACGTTTCAGGTGGTTTATATTTTATTAATTAAGAAAAATTGGCTTGACATATAAATATAAAACTTTGTATAAGGACTGCGTTCGACAAAATTGTCCGACACATTTTATCCAATAACTTGTTTTCAAATTACTTAATTTAAATTTTTTTTTCGCAGTAGGCTTTGAATTGAATGTTCCAAAACTATGGTTTTCAAATTTGGTCCCTAGTCAGTCATATTTACTTCAAAATGGTAAACGAGCTATAAGTTCGAAAGTCCATAATAAAAATTTTTGAAGACCACCCGCGGTAAACTACTAATAGAATTGCTCAGAATAGCAAAATTGATGTAAAATTGGTATCAAGAGTTTTTAAAAAATTTAAGGAAGACTTGGATGTCTTTCGAAAGCCAGGTTCCGCGAAAGAAAAAGGCATTCGCGACCAAAACAAAACGAAGAACTTCGTCGCAATTTTAAAGAGAAACCCAACATTTCATGCAGAAAACTGGCACAGATGGTAAAGTGTTCCGAGTTTTTAGTTCGCAAGGCCAAAAAGGAGGTTTGTTTGAAGACGTTTAAGGTACAAAAAGTTTCTGACAGAAATGCTATGAAGAACACGAAAGCAAAAACAGCACGGCATAAAATTAAAAATTAATTTTTTCCCAAAATTTTGAATGCTGCATCATAGACGACGAAACGTATGTTTTAGCCGATTTTGCGCTGCTTCCTGGCCAAAAATTTTACACTGTAGACACTCGGGGGAATGTGGGCGAAAAGCTTAAGTCAAAAAAGCAGTCGAAATTTCCTCGGAAGTTTTTGGTTTGGCAAGCAAACTGCAGTTGTGGCAAAAGGAGCAATTCTTTTTTAACCACTGGAACATTAAACTCCGAATTCTATATTAAGGAATGCTTGGAAAAAAGACTTTAGCCTTTCCCACGAAAGCATGAAGTTTCCACTTTCCTTTGGCCAGACTTAGCATCTTGTCATTATAGTAAAATAGCCTTGCAGGGGTACTCAAGAAATAATGTGATTTTGGTGCCTCGTGAAGTAAGTCATGCAAACTGTCCAGAAATCTGGTCAATTGAAAAATTCTGGGCTTTGGTCAAAAAGAAGATAAAGGCTACAAAAAAAGTTGCCAAGGATGCTACAAATTTTTGCATGTAGTACTAACTTCAATTAATACATATGCAAAGTATTATATTTATATGTCAAGCGTATTTTTTTTAATTAATAAAATAAAAACCACCTGAAATTAAAACGTTTACAGTGTTCAAAATCCTTAAATTCTTTAAATGCATAAACAAAGATTAATTTTACAATTATTAAAAAAAGAGGGCCCCAAAATTTGAATGGCCTAGGGCCCCCATTTGTCTTAAACCGGCACTGAACAGACGAATATCATATCATTTGACACTCTAAAATTCCGTCCTCATAGTTTGGAAGAAAAAAAATTTTCGGCGAAACTAATAATGAGAAGTCTTTATAATAAGCACTTCGAACAGCTCTGCAAATTTTTACAAAAAACTGAGAACTCAACTGCAAATTTCGAAAAATTTGAAATGGTATCGGTCTACAGCTCAAATTAAACAACGAAAACTCAGGTAAATGGGAGAGAAACAACATTAGGGGCCGTTAGCATATTACGTAATGAGCCAGGGGAAGGAGGACGATTTGTTACGAAGTGTTACATGCGGGTGGCGGGGTCATCAACTACGTTACGTAACGTCGATTTTATAATTTAATGCGACAAAAAATACAATTTCAAACTACCAAAATTAAGATTTGTCACGTTAATAGGGGGTTGAGCGTTTTGTTACGTTGCGTCGTTACGTCGAAAATTGTGTTACGTAATATGTGAACGGCCCACAATGGGAGATGTTGGCCATAAATAGGTAAAGTTTGAAAGTGCTATGGATTTAAAAAATTTTTACGCCAATCGTCAGATAATACTTAGGGACGAAAAAAAAAACTATAAAATTTAAAAATTTTCTTTTGCTTTAGTTACACAGTGGGCTCAAATTTGGACTTTAAATAGCTAAAATGCTCTATGGAGGTTTTTATATTAGAAAGTACTGGATAAACGCTCTAGTTAATTTGTTTTAAGCCAAAATGGAAAAGTTGCAAACTTTGACATTAAAAAAAAAAAAACACATCTTCTGATTTTCATTATTTTTCAACATTATATGTGGAGAAGTATGCTTAATCGAAATGCAAAGACCCTGCTCCCTTTTTTGAGAACTTTTTTTTATGAACTTTTTCATGTGGTAGTATTTGACGGGACAAAATAAATTGACTTTTCTGGAACGCTATTTTTAATTCGTTTGCATCGAGATATGTCAAAATAGCATTTTAGCAAAAAGTACAAGAACTTAGCTTTTAAAAAAACATTTGTTTGAGTTTTTATATATTTATAATACGTGAATTATGGTGATTTTAAGAAAATTTAAGCTCAAAGGTGAGTCCTACAAGATCATGGCCACTATTCAATGGGATTCAAGCGGTGTCATCCAAATATTATTCGTAGCTTTTGGACAGATACGATATTGATTTGTAGCAGAAACGATCGCATTTGGCGAAGAAAAATTGGCTTTTTCATCAATACAGTTTACGGTTTAAGGGGCTGTCCATCATAAACTCCGTGACGCTCCTGGGTAGAGGCGGGGGTTCGAGCAAGCGTCACGCTTGATGTATGAAGCCACCGTTTCATAGGGGAAGGTTCATTTTAGCGAATTTTAGCGTCTCGGAGTTTATGGACAGCCCCTAACACGTTTGAAGTCACCATTTCAAAAACCCATAACAAACCAGATATAGCACCCTGCGACTATTTACTGTTTTTAGACCTGAAGAATTGGCTAGGCGATAAGAAATTCGGGTCGAATGACAAAAAAATACCTGCTTTAAGGCCCATGAGAAAACCTATTATTTGAAAGTAATAAAAAAATTGGGAAAACGCTGAACTTCATCGAACTAAAAAAGTACTATATTGAGAAATATAACAGTATTTTGTCGAAATAAATTGAGGAGTGGCCGTACCAAAGGGCCTAAGTACCATTTTGAGGCAAAAGTAGTGTCATAATATGAAACGGGTGGCATTTTGTAAGAAATTAATAAAATTGTTTTCTGTTTTCACTAAAATTTTTTCTGATAGTGTGAAATTGATGTCATTATGTTGAAAAAATTATGACAGTCAAATAACAGACTATAAGGCATATAAAAAGTATGACATTACTTTTGCCTCCAAATGGTACTTAGGCCCTTTGGTACGGCCACTCCTCAATTGATCTTTTTCAAAAACTCTCGAACTAATCAAACAGCCCTCGCATACCTAAGTGCAATATAATTCACGAACACAATTATGAAAAAAGTAATTAAAGAAATTTACATTTCGGACAACATTGCAACATAACATACTAAAAACTTTCTAAAAATGAATATTCATAACAGAAATTCCTTATATGCGTTACACATACAAAAATATTAATGACATTTCCTATCCAACTGACATAACCACAATAATAATAACACCGATGATGCTTTGCAACAAACACACAGCAATAGCAAGCAACCTGTTTAAAAATGGCCCAAAAAAGGATGCGCATGTATCCTTATCTCTTGGATACATACAGCAAGAGCCAAAGCAGCAACAACAGTGACATCTACAAGTACGAGCACCAACCAAATGGATAGCAATTATAATAAAATGGTTGGAATTTCCATGTCTGGTTATACACTACGATGCACAATATTTTTGCATTATGAAAGAAAAAACAACAACACAATCACAATATTTCTACGCTTGTTAGCCATTTAAGCCATTTTTGAACAATTGTGACTTTTTTTACCATTTTACACTTTTGATGTCCGTTGTTATTCCTGTGCGCAGCAGCATACGAAGAGTACCATCATCATCCTGCATCCGATGTTGCTGCCGTTCAATGCGCGGTGTAAATTTTAATTTTACATTCGATGACGATCAGCCCCGGCTAGTGCAACAACAACAACAATAATAATAGTAAATAACAATTTTTACCTAGGCTACGCGACATTTTTTGCCCGAGAGTTTTTCTTTTGAAGGAATATAAAAATGGAAATAAGTTGGGCAACATGTTGCGAATTTAAGACTTCGTTCGCATTGCATTACAATGGCTGTATTACCATTAGCACCTTTGTTTTTGTATTTGTTGTTAGTATTGTGGTTTTTGTTGCTGCTGTTGTTGTTGTTGTTGTTGCTGCTGTCAAGTCAGTCTTTGTTTAAATGCAATTGATATTCCAACAGCGGAATTATGAAAATGCGATCAGTTTTTCTTTAAGAAATATATTATGCACAGCATATACTAAAAAAGGCAAATCGCCAACCAACCCGTAACTTCGGCAGTGGTTTTTTTTTTGGAGATGTACCAAAGTCAACTTTTGTAGACAAGGACTAGGCCAACATTATCTTTGTTGCTGCTTTCGTACAAAAACTAGTAAGGCCTGGTCAAACATTAAATACAATACACAGCAGTATTTTAAAAATGTTGCTTATATGGGAGCTGCCACGCCTTCTTGTCCGAATTCACCCAGTTTTGATTGGAATTTGGTTGGATTATCTCAAAAAACACCTTCAGTATAGCGTTTTGAAGCTTTTGCTTATATGAGAGGTGTCACGCCAGTTTTTTCTCAAAGCTTGCGCTTACAATTCGTAGTATTTATGTGTATTTTGATTACATTATCGTGGAAAATACTCCTAAAGTTGCATTTTGAAGATATTTTTTGTATGGGCGGTAGGCGTGTCCGTTGACCTATTTCGCTTATTTTCAATCCCACGAGCTAGTTTTGACGACGGAGACAGTGTACTACATTTCATTGAATGATCTTGCTCAGTTTTCCCAAAAAATGTTTTTCCACACACAGCCAGCCACCCAACCAGCCAACCACCCCGACAGCCAGATAGACGGACATGGCTATATCGAATGAATGTACTTTTCTATATCTGTCACGCCTCCTTATCTGCGTTACAAACGGAAGGACAAAGTGAATATACCCTGGGTGTAGGATATAAAAATACAATTTTTAGAAAACTTTCACTGCTTTTTTTTAGAAATTAGTGTTTTGTATTTTTCAATGGGTGGAATATTTATGTATACGAATAATTTTGTATTGAAGGGAATCAAATTATTTAAAAATATTGATTTTTATGAAATGGAGCTGGTCTCAAAATTGGAACAAAAATTTTGTGTTTTAATTTTTTTCTTTACCTAATTTCTAATTTGTTAAGAAACCATTTTGGTTGTGATATTTTTCTAACTGTTTTGTGCGCGCTGAACACAAAAATTTCGATTTTCGAGCACGAATATTTCGATTTTCGAGCACGCCATGGCGCGCCACCAAAGGGAAAAATTTTAATCTAATTGCCGTGAACCCCCAAAAAAAAAAAAAAAAGTGTTAAATTACTCGTACGCACTTACTGAAACAGAAAAAAAAATTTTTGAAAACGGTTCATCGACCCCTTTTTAAAATGAGGTCGAAAAATGATAAATAAAAAAAAAACCAAAACGAATTAGTAATTTTTGATGTATTTGTCGATAATGAATCCGAGCAGAATTGCTCTATCAATCATGGTTTCCGAGATATTCTACATCTAATGTTCAATAACACGATTCTTGAGGTAATATATGATAGAAGGCGCACAAACTTTTTTTGTTCTTTTCTCTTAAATGTATCATTTAGTAGTGTACTTCTTCAACAAAACGAGCTATGAAGTGGTCTTTGTTTTGTATAACTTTTCATATGACCGGCAAATTCTCTTCGACCAGTGGTAACATTTCGTTTTGGAGTGTGTCAACATATTGGACTGCATCCATAGTACCTTCAATTCAGTGTATTGGCCAAACTCCGCACCACTGAAAGCAATCCCAAATCATTATTTATCCGCCACGTTTTTAAATCGTTCTTAAGTATTTTTCTTCTGAAAATTTGACTTTCTTAGCTTTATTGCAAAATTTCGATGGAAAAACTTTTATGCCGAAACCATTATGCACATTAATCGAGTGAAAAAGATCATAGCAAATAAAAAAAGCAAAAAAGTACCGTTATTGCATTGTTAGTAAGTAAGTGATATGCATATACATTAGATAGTATCGACTCCCATACAAAAAAAAAAGTTCGAATGACCGCACCAGTTCGAAAGCTAATATTGAAAGATTTTTAGGGAAAAAACAATTTTTTCGGCCTCTAAATTCGATACAGTTTTGAACAAAATTGTCCCCTTAAACTATGCAAGATTCGTTTTTTATTTATTTTCATACTGTTTGAAATGTCAAATATTAAAAAAAAGTATTGAATAGTCTTAGGGGCGATGTTCGTTTTTGAAACATCCTGTTTTTCATATTTTGTACTGAGGTTTTAGATTCGCTATAAATTCTTCAATTTCAACTATTTGAAATGAGCCTTATGATTTTTTGTGAGCTTCAATTCTATGAAGAGTCTTTGGCACCTTAGCGTGGCAGAAACTGAGATAATGAGTACAACTAGTCGAAAAAAAAATTTGAGATAAATGACTTCCGTGAATGAAATATAGTCCATGTCGAGACACTTATGACGATATGCTAGCGGAGTTATAAGAAAAAAAAAAAACAAAACTGCATCGAATTTAGAGGCCGAAAAAAAAATGTTTTTTTCCCTTAAGATCATTCAATATTAGCTTTCAAACTGGGGGCGGACATTCGAACTTTTTTTGTGATACTATCTACATAATATACATTGACGAAGATATCGGTCTGAAGTATTTTTCAACGGCTGTATAATCTTCGACAAACTTTAAAACCATTACCTTTTTATTTTTAGATATACATAGCATTCATTTAAAGTTTAAGCTTAAAAAATTTAAATTTGTCACCAAAATATGGACCAAACTTCATCGAATGAATCATATTTTCAAAACTTCGGTATTCCAGAAAAACTCAAATTTTTGTAACAACTTTAATCAATATCCTTTGATAATTCTAGCCAACATGGCGTCAGCATAAATTACGTTACATAACTTCCTGCTTGTGTATTTAATGAGCATAGCGCCCTTAAGTCTGCACTAAGGAGAGTGAGTGTTTTATATTTGCCTACCACTTGATTTAAAAAAACATCTCTATTAGAAACGCTTAAGAACAGAGAGATTTCTTTATTAAATAAACGAATATCACAAACAAAGAGCGACGACAGCATTGAAGACCGCCTAAGAAGCTACTCCAACATATAGTAAATGCAGATGATCGTACGATCGCGTTGCCATTCAAATTCCCCCAGCTGCTCTTGTTGTTGTTGTCGGTGTTGTTAATAGTGCATCACAGATTATTAATTGCTGCTATTTGGTGCTGAGCACTCATTCATTCATTCGTAGGCTCCTACATCCACACCACTTTGGGGCACCAACCATTCAACATCAGCAGCAGTTGCTGCAAGCAGCGCTCCAGCCAGAAAGGCGCTAAAATTGTGAATCCTCAGACAACTTAAGACTCATTGATTTTTGCCAGCGATCGTGCATCTTCCGCTTCTGTATCTTGAAGGTGTAGTATTTTCTTCAATTGTCGTCGACATTTGTATGTCGCATTGCAACTTCAATGATTTTTTAACGATTTACTATGCCATGCATGATCTTTATTTAAGTACACAAAGTTATTGAGACTCGATCGCTTATTTGTGTCCCCCTTAAAAGTGTCATTCTTATGCAGGCAACAGACTGTAGCTACCGAAGCGTTTTCTTCCTTTGATGTAGATCTATTTATTTTAAGTTTTAGTCTTGAGTTTTTTGTAAGTGATCATTTTTATATTTGTTTTCATTTTGTTGCGGCATGTTTTCCTTTTCATTTTCTACCTTTTTCTTTTCTTAAGTTTTCTTCTCGCCCTTCCTACATAATTAATGTATTTCACTTAATTTCGAGTTATGTCGCTCGCTTGTTCTTTTTCATGGCATTTTATTCTTTAATTACTGTGTTTCATTTAAAACATTAACAAGATCAATATATCACTTGAGCCGAATACTTGAGATCGTTTTGTAAATACTTGTAGTAGGTACTGTCATTTTGTTTTTTCCTTTCGTTTTGAGGTATTTGATTTATGATTACATGTGACACTCTTTTGCCGCAGCCTAATTTTTCGTGGGTGGTATGTACAAATGTTTGTGATGTGATACTTGTAGCATACTCAATTTAATTAATTAATTGAATGGGTTGCAAAAGTTCATTTTTAAATCATCGATCATACTTATTTCCCATTAAAAAGTTTGGGAAAATGTTAAGCTTAGGTTTATTGAGAAACTTTGCGCTTATTCCAAAATCTTTCATAACAAGTTCTCAGAAGATTTTATAATTCAAAATTTAGCTAATTATGCATAAAATTTCAGACTAAAATATGCTGGGGAATCGTACCAGATTAACTTTTAATAATTGTAATTCCCTGACCCAACTTGTAAAAGACCCCACTTATATTCCACGCATTGGGGGGCATAATTCTAGTATCCTTGACCTCTTTTTGACATCACATCATGAAAAATATAATGTGTCTGTCCAAGCACCTTTTGGCAACTCGGACCATTGTACCATTTCTGCCGCCTTTCCGTATAATAGTTTATGCGCTGCCTCGCCGATAGCCCCGAAGCGGACTATATGAGAAATTCTCAAAAATTGTGGAATTCTACAGTTTTTAAGGCACATTCACCAAACTTGGTGGAGAGGTCACTTTTTATTTAAGAATCAAAAATTGGAAGGGTGCACGTCAAAAAAAAAAAGTAAAAAAAGTTACGCATATACATATATATGAAGCAAAACACGTCAAGTGTACCAGCTGAAAATTTTTTTGTCTCCGATTTCGCTCAAATTTGGCAATATAGTAGTCCTGATATACAAAAACAATATTCCGGGAGGGTTTGGTCCTAGTACCATTTATTGTTAAAATACAGGGTGTTGAAGTTGGCGTTTTTAGTCATTTTCATGAAAAGGTGTTTTTTCAAAAATTTAGAGCTTACACCAAAGTTTGTAAAGTAACTTGTCCCATTCATTTTTAAATGTTTTTTTATAAAAAAATATTACATGGTGAAAAAAAATTTTTTTCACCGAAATATTTTAAACTTAAAAATACTTTTGAATTTTTTTTAAAAAAACCCCCCTTAAATTTTTTTTAAAAGTACTTCAAATTAAAGCATAATTTAAAAGCCTTAAAATGATGTGTGACTCAAGATGGTATTCGGTCGTTGGATGAGAGTTTTTGCTTTTACACGCCCACAGCAGGCAAAACTCTTTGTTTACTCAAGAGGAAGGCATCTTACGAAAAAAGCGTTTAAAAGCCAAAAACTCTCATCCAACGACCGAATACCATCTTGAGTCACACATCATTTTAAGGCTTTTAAATTATGCTTTAATTTGAAAAAAATTTTTTTCACCATGTAATATTTTTTTATAAAAAGAACATTTAAAAATGAATGGGACAAGTTACTTTACAAACTTTGGTGTAAGCTCTAAATTTTTGAAAAAACACCTTTTCATGAAAATGACTAAAAACGCCAACTTCAACACCCTGTATTTTAACAATAAATGGTACTAGGACCAAACCCTCCCGGAATATTGTTTTTGTATATCAGGACTACTATATTGCCAAATTTGAGCGAAATCGGAGACAAAAAAATTTTCAGCTGGTACACTTGACGTGTTTTGCTTCATATATATATGCGTAACTTTTTTTATTTTTTTTTTTTGACGTGCACCCTTCCAATTTTTGATTCTTATATAAAAAGTGACCTCTCCACCAAGTTTGGTGAATGTGCCTCAAAAACTGTAGAATTCCACAATTTTTGAGAATTCCTCATATGGCTCTATGAAAAGGCAAATTGGGTTGCCTTAAACAATTTTTTTGCATTTTTAATTGGAAATTGTGTTTCATGAATAGAAACACAGACGCCGCGGCTCTAATGGTGCAGGAAATAATATTATTGGGTATGCGGTCCTGCATACGCTTTAAAAAAGCTTTCATTAAACCTAAGGATCATTCGTGGATTAATGAGGCTTACCGTAGCGCAGTCAGGTCCAAAGAGGATGCTTTCCACAACTGGCGCCTTAATAAAAATGTGGATACTGAAAGGCTCCGAATCGAGGCTCGAAATAGCTGTAATGCCGTGATTCAGCGTGAAAAGCTTATACACGAACAAAACTTGCACAGGAGAATACTTTCACTTCCGAAAGGAAGTAAAAGCTTTTGGTCATTTGTCAAAAGAGTGAAGAACCAGTCTTCATCGACTATTCCAACTCTTTTGATGAATGACCAAATTTTCACTGATCCTGTTGATAAAGCAAATCTCCTGGCAAGCATTTTTGCTAATAATGCATCCCTGGCTGATAGCAGTCAACCATTGCCCGTCGTTGAGAGAAAGCTTTCGACAATGACACTTTCGAACAAGGGCAGTTAAAAAGGTTCTCCAAAATCTCAACATCAACAAAGCCTCTGGGCCGGATGGCACATCAGCCCATGTATTAAGAAATTATGCCTCAACATTGGCTCGGCCTTTACGCAATCTTTTTCCCCTATCCTACTCTAGTGGGATATTTCCATCTTGTTGGAAGGTTGTTAACGTACAGTCAGTTCCGAAAAAAGGCGAAGTCACCAACCCAAATAATTACAACACCCATATCAATATGCTCTGCGCTTTTCAAAGTAATGGAAAACGTTATTAACTACCACCTTGTGAATTATTTAGAGCATAACAATTTGCTTAGCGATCGCCAATATGGTTTCCGCAGAGGACACTCTACTGGTGATTTGATGGCGTTCCTCACTGAAAAATGGAATCAATGCATTCACCTTTTTGGCGAAAGTATGGTTATCGCTCTGGATATTTCAAAGGCTTTTGATCGAGTGTGGCATCGCGCCCTTTTATCAAAACTAATTGCATATGGTGTCGGTGATTCTTTTGCTCTTTGGATCACGAGCTTCTGTAGTAACCGTTTGATCCGTGTTGTAGTTGATGGTTTCACTTCCATTGAACACTCAGGGTTCTCTGCTTTCTCCAACACTTTTCCTTATTTTTATCGATTTCTTTCTGGTTTTTTTGAAACGGTTTAAAAAATACTTTACTCCTGTTGATCTTCGTAATGTTTACTTCACCTATATTTATCCGAAACTAGAATACAATTCACACATTTGGGCCGGGGCTTCAAAAACATCTTTAGAGCTGCTAGACCGAGTTCAGCGACGTGTGTTTAAACTTATTGGTGACATAAATATTATATCAACAATTGACACCCTTGAGCACCGACGTAACGTAGGGTGTATAACTCTTTTTTATAGATATTATAATAAGATGTGCTCTAGAGAAATATGCGACCTGGTTCCCTCAGTACGTATCTTCTCTCGAAGCACTCGGGCGTCCAATTCGGCCCATCTTTTTTGCTTCACACTGGTGCCCAGCAGAACATCTCACTATCGTCATAATTCGTTCTTCGGTCGTACGATTAACTTGTGAAACAATCTCCCAGTCACTGTTTTCCCTGTAGGATACGACATCCAAAAAATTCAAGAAAAACGTTCACCAACACTACTTCATCTTTCCCCCCTCCCTCTAACCTATCTCCTTTCTTGAAACCAACACAGTGCTATACATTTATAGGGGCCATCCCCTGAGCGTTGGTTTTAATCAAAAAAAAAAAGAACTAAGACTGTCCAAAAAAACCAATATTATTTAATATATTTGTGGTCAAATTTTGATCATTGGGAGATTCCAGTACGAATAATTTTATTTCTGTTTAAATGTTTAATTATATGTATACATCTTTATTTTATTCCACTGTCAATCTCACTGCGCTTCTACCACTGTTCCATAAAACTTTGTTTCAACATTATGTCCATCACTTGTTTTATCCAAGATATCTCAACCACTGGCTTTCCAACAACACTTTGATTGGCGCGTTAATCTTTATAAAATTTCTAACCATAGATGGCAATGAAATTATATCGTTCCCAAGAGATCTTTGCAAGGATGGCATTTCACGATTACGCCGACCGATTAGAAATGGAGTGATAAACACACAATTGAATGATGACGAACAAATGATGACGATTCCATATGTATGACAGACGTTAAGTGTTCAGAGAGCATTGGTTGGTGTTGTGTTGCGTTGTGTTAATGATGATGATGATGACGATGGTGAGGAAGCTTTCCAACTTTTTCTATCCAACTGTTGCGGAATGTTGAACATTAGTTGATGCAATTGAAAAAGTGCTAATTTGGTATGAATATTTATTGAAATTGTACAATAAAAACTACTACTTGTACAATTGGTATGTATGGGAATGGAATGCAACTGAATGGGGAAACATTTGTTAGTACAAATAGTTTTGAAAAGAACGAGTTATTCGAAAAAAAAAACTTTGCCTGATTAACATTATTGCAATAATAATTTAAAGAAAATTCAATTGGGTATAAAGATAAAACATAACTCAATAGTGTAAGAAACGGAAAAGAAAACATAAAACAAATATCATTACAGCTTAAGTCGAGCAACATAAATGTCTTGTTTTTTTTTGTTGTTGTTTTAACCTTCGTTAACCTTTTATCAACAACAAATGCAATTCTTGCAACTGCAAACAAACAATTACATATTTGAATTATGCATTAAACATTTTCCAACAAAAAACTTGTAAATTCTTTTAAGTACAAAACAGCACTCGTATGCATTATGCAAATTGCTGTGCTCAAATTGTACGAGTAATTTTCAAACTTAACAACAACAACAACAACAAGCATGAAAAATCAATTACCCACTGTTGGATGACTTCCAAGTAAACCGCTACCACAAGAAACCAAGGAATAGCAAAAATCATTGGCGCATAATTACATATGCCAATTGCAGCCAGCCCGGTAGCAAGCAGCACACAGTTGGTTACATTATGAGCGAGTAGTTTTTGGTAACCTCGAAATTGCGACAGTTCAAAATAACAAAAGTTAATGACCGCAACCATTTCAATAAACGAAAAAGAAGTTTCTATTGAAAAACTAAGCATTAGGGTGGTTTGAAAAAAAATCCAGTTTTTTCTTTTGTCGCATCAATGTTGTTGTCACAGACATTCACCACTAATTCAGGCGTATGGCAGGGGTGTTTACTATCACCATCTCTCTTCCTTATCGTTCTTGACGATATCCTAGATAAAGCTCTTAATAAGGCCAAAAGGGGTGTCCAATGGAACTTTACCGAACATCTAGAAGATCTCGACTACGCTGACGACATCTGCCTCTTATCGTCCAAACATTCAGATATGCAAAGCAAAATTGAAGATCTTGTCTTGGAATCACAAAAGACCGGCCTAAACGCAAACAGCAATGACATCACGTTTAAAGCTGGCAGTGATGACGTATTAAGGCAGCATTATCTCCATGGATGGTGGAGCAAAAGAGGATATCAACTCAAGAATAGCAAAAGCAAAGGCTTGTTTGCTCAACTGAACAAAAAATGGTCTACTTCCGTTATATCCACCAATCGGTTTTGTTATATGGGTGCGAAACTTGGCTAGTTACTGAACAACTAACGAACAAGCTGCAAGTATTCGTCAACAAATGCTTAAGGGGTATACTAAAGGTTTGGTGGCCTCGCACTATATTAAATGCCGAGCTACATCAAAAATGCAATCAGAGGACTATAGCAAACGATGGATTGGCCACACTCTCCGGAAACCACACAGCGAAGTTTGTCGTCAGGCTCTTGAGTGGAACCCACAAGGCAGTAGAGGACGTGGTAGACCCAAAACCAACTGGAAAAGGTAGCTGGAAAAGGAAATACAAGAATCGGGAAAGTCGTGGCAAGAGATCAAAGTCATCGCAAGGGATCGCAAAAAATGGAGATGTTTCATATGGGCCCTATGCTCCTTCTAGGAGTTAAAGGAGAATACATACATACATACATTAGGCTGTGTACATCAGTTTGGGTGACCTGGGTTGATAGCTTCATTCAGTTTTGTTTTAGTTTCTTTTAATTTTTGACAACTTTCTTTGATCTTAGTAATTTTCTCTTCATTATAGCCCAGAATTTTCCAATCGACCGTCGTTGTGTAGTTGCCGTTAATGGCATGAAGTCTTCTACGTTTTTTGCATCCTCCGGTGTGCCGCAGGGTAGTATCATTGGCCCGTTATTGTTTGTTATTTTTATTAATGATGTTGTATCCCTATTTGACCACTGTAAATGTTTATTGTATGCAGATGACCTTAAAATTTTTATGAAAATTAATAACCCTGCTGACATTGTTCTATTTCAGAGTGATCTGGATAAGCTATTTTTTTGGTGCAATAATAATAATTTATTTTTAAGTCTAAGTAAATTTGTTTCGATGTCGTTTTCCAAGTCCAGTAGCCTTCTTCCCTCGTCTTATAAAATTTCGAGTACTGACCTTGTGTCCGTAACGGAGTTTAAAGACTTAGGTGTTGTGTCTTGCGTTTAGTGATCCTTATACATTTAAATCGTTATTTGTTAGTTTGGTAAGGTCTAGGTTAGAATATGCTGCGATTATTTGGAGTCCATGCTATCAATCGCATAAGTTAAGGCTTGAAAGAGTCCAAAAATCTTTTACCAGGTTTGCGATAAAATCATTAAATTTTGTTGGTGAATTGCCGCCGTATAGTTCTCGGTGTTTATTGCTGGGCTTGAAGACCTTGGATGTTAGAAGAAATATTTGTTCTGTGTTATTTGTTCATGATATTGTTTCTGGGGCAGTTGATTGTCCAGATTTGCTTAGTCTTATTAATTTTAATGTTCCCTCTAGGCCTCTGAGGAATCATGTTCCCTTTCATTTTGATATGATGCGCACTAATTATGCCTCAAATGCTCCTTTAGCAAAATCTATTAGCTATATCAGAGGTGTGCACACAAGTAACGTAAGGGAGCTAAAATATTTAATCGGCTGATTAAAAGAGCTAGCTCACGAAATTTGCAAAATGTAAGTCCCCAAGCATTCTTCGAAAAAAATGAAAACATAAAAATTTCAAATTCGAGGGATGCAATGACAACAACAAATCAATGATAAAATAATAATTCCCGTTGCTCTACGATCGCAACGAAAAAGGCTTCAACTCACTTGACTTCAAGCTGCATGAAATTGTTGTTGGGGTCGCTCGCATTGAATTTTGTTTTTTGAAGTTCGTAGAAAAATAGCGTATGCAATTGTTGTTGCAAATTTTATTGTTGTTGTTTCCTGATATTCATTTTTTGGTTTGCTTCAAAACTAGAATTGGACTGACACTTGCGAACAAGTAGCGTGTTATATACGACAGGATATTTGTACTTTTTGTTGTTGTTGGCTTGTATTTAGAAAAACTTAACATTTGAAAAAATCAAAAACTCAAGCTTTACGTTTATGACGTAAGGCTTCAAAATCAAGTTTATATGGGAGCAAGATGAAAAAATTTTTGCTCCAGGTGCACACCTCTGAGCTATATTAATGATTTAGCTCTAAAATCAATATTGATAGTGATATTAGTAAAAATGCTTTAAAGACTGCTTTAAATAATATATTGTGATTCTTTTTTTTTATTAAATTTTATTAATCTTTCTCTAGTCTGTACGAATTTTTATTCATAGACTTAATTACATAAATAAATAAATAAATAATTCAATGGATTTGCTTTGTTCAGTACAACATTGACCCCATTCTCTTCATACCAATTCATGGCCAATTTGCCAAGTAAAAATTGTAAAATTTTGGCATGATATAAATTTTGTAAATTGAGGCCAATTGTGCTCAATGCATGATATTTTGTGATTATTTATCAAAAAATAAATATTCCCGTTTGTGCTATTATGTGCTTATGATTCGCAATAAGCTTATGTCAACTATTGATTAAATAATTTCTGCTCGCCGAACAATTTTTGTGGTAGAGTCACTAGTACTGACATCCCATAATGGGATGTTACGATATACTGAGATGTCGTTATGGACATTTTGGTACATTGATTTTTGACAATGAAATGGCATTTGGCAAAAATGGGCATATTCATATTTTGTAAAAAATATGATAAAAAGGCTTTTATTGTAATTAAAAACAAATGTGAATATCTATTTTTTTGATAACCAATCACATTAGGACTTGACATTAAGTAAATTATGGCTGAGTTGAGAATCTGGCTTGGGACTGTTTTCAGCTCAAAGTTCTTTTCGTGTAGAGCTTCACGGATCGTTTCAACTCTGCTAAAGCTAGAGATCCTCCCACTCAAGGTTTCTATATGCAAAGTTATTTAAGTAGTTCAAATGTACAGAACATTTTTTTTTTATAATCGATTTTCAGGGTCGCATTTCGGTTACCAAATGGTCTTCACAACAAACCAAAACAAAAATAGTAATTTTCGATGTATTTGTCGATGCTGAATCCGAATCTGGCATCAGAATCGCTATGTCTTGTATGGTAAGTAAAGTTAATTTTTTTTAAATATTTCCATTTTCGTAAAAACTAACTGTTTAGAGAGCAAGAGCCGAAAAACATACACATATTTGACTTTTTAAGCCACCCCAATATAAACATACATAGAACAAATCGAACGCTTCAGCTAGAAAAAAATTTTAAACGATTGCATACAAATTTCTCAGGTGTTAATTAATTCAATTTTGTCAGAATTCGTCCAGTTATTTAAAAAACACTTTGATGAACTTAACCTAACTTATATTTTCAAAGAACTGTGTATGTACTCGTATGAATAGTAGTGAAGTAGTAGAGCAAAAAAAAAGTTTCATTCATCCATATCAGAAAACATTTGACGAACCCGAAACGATTCTAAAAACTTAAAAATGCTCCTAAATATGGAAAAGCTTGTTGGTTTAAAATTAAAATTGTATAACTTATTAAATGGATATTGAGCTGCAAAATTTTTAGTTTTAAACCTTGAATGAATAATATATATAAAACTAAAGAGTTGACGGACAAATCAAATATTTGGGAGCATTTTTCAATTTTCATATGGTTTCGGGTTCATCAAATGGTATACGAAATAGATCACCATAACGAAACTTTTTTTTGACCCTGGAAATAAAATTCTTCAAAGTACATTAAGAATATAACTCATGAACTGTTTCGAAATTATTGATCATAAATCATGATTCGGAGAGTTCAAACCTTAATTTCAAATTAGAAAAAAAGGCAATTTTCCAGAATTCCTCAGCTACGGACCAGCTCTCCCACAAAAATATCCACACGTATGGTAACTTCATCATCTGTGAACAGTTAAATTTTTCACTAAATTAAAATTACGAATCGAATCCATAAACTGTAAATGTCAATAGCATTGATTTTTTAATAATAACTTTGAAAAACATCAACAAAATTTACGTGCTTCAAAAATATACAAAAACTTCTTCAAAAACAAAATATTGTAAAGGTAACTCCAACACTACTCCTCAGAAATGTATCCGCATAAGTTCATGATGCACTACAAGTGCGAGTGCTATGGTAAACCGCAATGCAATTGCCCCCGAAAGACAGCATCCTCAACGTATTTTCTGGAAAACATTAACGATATTGCCAATACATTGGCCGATATCATGGTTATATGTGGCATACATCAGTGCAAGGCCAAAGCCGCCATTGACGTTGTCACTTATTCATTTCTTCATTACGATGAAATACGACATCGAGTTGATGCCGTTCCAAGGAAAAGACTATGCAAGGAGGATCTGGTACATGACCTCGGTCGAAAGTGTTTAATGAATCGGATGGAGGCACAATTAACCTATTCGATAATAAAGCGCGCCTTTAAGGCCTTCTATCATGGCACCTCTGAAGGGGGCTTGAAAAATCGTGCAATCGAAGCGGAGGCTATTCATACGTCCGAGTGTCTCTGGGTGCATGCAGCAAAACGTACAGCACAAGTTTTCGCCAGTTACGAGGGAATGTTTTTTTCGGCCCAAAAGTGTTATGAGGCACAAATACGCTGCGCATACAAACGGCTCTATGATCGATTGCAATCTCGTAAATACCCAATCGAAACAATGGCACCGTGCGAATGTAAAACGTGTTTCCAAGATCAAATTGAAGATTCTATGAAGGAGTGGAAATCGCAAGAAGTTGCCGATCCTAATAAAGAAATAATTGTAGATCCAACAGTGCCGCCTTCAAATAACAGTGAATATAAAGCGCGACTTGATCAAACCTCAGATAAACATATGTTGACGCCTAAGATTTCGCAATCGCCAAGTAAACGTTGCGAGATGTCACTGCTAACCGAACAACAGATATTGCCCGTCGAATGTTCTAAGCCCATATGCAATCTTGGAGTTAAGCCACCCAGTGCCCACAGCCAACCATTAACTGTAACTGAAGTTGATACTATAGAACGCATAGGTTCCAATGCCTCACTGAATCTGCCACGATGCTATAAATGCAATTGTCCCAAGTTGGTATGCGATTGCGATGTAGATTTGGAAACGGGTGTTGTTTCAACTGAATGCAGTCAAGGTCCCTTCACATGTCGCTGGATACGTGTCGATGATGAAAAGGATGATGATCGCCCTGATCCATGTATTCTTAGACCTGAAGAACATGAATGTCCAGTGGACTGTGAGCCAACTACTAGTCAGTTATCTTGTAATGTGGAGTGTGAATGTGATTGCGAAGATTGTGAATGCATCGTGGAAGACTCTTCTGGATATGATGATGAGGATGACGAAAATGATCAACTTTTTGAAATGGAAGAAGAAGCAGTAGTTGAGGAAATAGATACGGAACCAATACAGTATGAAATTCCGGATATGAGTACACTCGAGCCTAATAAACAGTTTGCCAACTGTCGTGTTCAACATGTTGTGGAAGAGAGTCCCAACATCGCTCAAATTGAAATACATCAAATAGAGGCAATCTTAAGGGCAGAACTACTAGGTTCTGGCGAAAGTTTACCAGAAAAGAAACCAACCAATGTAACTGAAGGACCTTCCAAAGTTCCGGTGAAATCGGGTTTCACAAAGACTCAAGGTGAAGGTGAGGGTGTGTTAAGTAATATGGCAAAGCCCTTGACAAAAGCAGATCAAAGTAAACGCGAAGAAACGGAAGCAATTTCTAAAATTCTGGGGGATCTATTATAAATATAATCGCAAAGAATGGAGCAATCAACCGAAAAAAGAAGATTTAAACGGCACAGAACATTTTCGAAGTTGGACACAATACCTTAATATATAATATTTAATGATTTTATTTATGTTTGACGTAATTTTTGAAAAAAAAAAAATTAAATTTGTAGTAGATTTGTAACTTTTCAAAATTTTCAGAAAATTTATTCAACGAAATATTTTTTGGTGAGTTTACACAATAAATTATGTTTATTTTGTTAAAGTTTGTCAGATAAAAATAAAAGTTCTTACTAAAACTTTTGTCGTTTTACATAATTCCTACCCGATCAAAAAAAGTATGTCAAAAATATATCAAAATGATATCCAAAATTTGTCAGTGACATACATAATTTTGACAAAAAAAGGATATCAAAATGATATACGGAATGTAACGCTTTTCGTATATCACCATGATATCAAAAAAAGATATCAAAATGATATCAAAAAAAGATATCAAAATGATATCAAAAAAAGATATCAAAATGATATTAAAAAAAAGATATCAAAATGATATCAAAAAATGATATCAAAATGATATACAAAAATTGTATATCAATGATATACAAAATTTGTATATCATTTTGATATCCATTTCTGATACAAAATTGACATAACCAACTTTGAGTCTTTGAAATTTTGCAATATTGTATTTGATCGTCGGTAACAAGTTTTTAGAAATTGCCCGCATGCAGCAAATGAATGAAGTGCCGGTTTTTTTAACTCAATTATTTGTTTGTGCTTTTTCGCTTATTTCATGAGAAAATTCACTTACTAAAATCGGCTGCGCGTCCGCTTTCCATAGCATTTGTTTTCCCAACCACAGGCTGCATACAACAACTGAAGGGATTGTCGGTTTTTTTGCACTCAATTATATTTGTGTGCTTTTCACTAATTTCAGTAGAAAATTCACTTCTTTTACACTAAAACTGACTGCGCGTTTGTCTACTAAAGTTATCTTTCCATAGAATCCACAAACGAAAACGTAAAATTTGACATATCAGCAGCTGATAAATTTTTGATATCATTTTGATATACATTTCTGATAGAAAATTGACATGTTTTTCAATGATATCAAAAATATATCAAAATGATATACAAAAAATGGATATCAGCGGCTGATACAATTTTGATATCATTTTGATATACATTTCTGATACATTGACAAGAACTTGACAAGTTTTTTTGATCGGGTATTCTAGATCAAAATCTTTTACAGCCATACCTAAATTCGAGCGTTGGAATAGCCATGAAACAGACAGAGATGGTAAAATACGCCTTACGTCGGTCTAACGCTCCGTTGGGAAAACAAGAGCGTATTTCTTAAAAAGTTGGTGTGGAACTAATCTGATTTACCCATTTTTTGAGCAGTCTATTGCACATTATCGGTCCACCAAATTTCATCAAAATAGCTTACTAACAACCATATCTAAATTGGAGCGTTTACCGTCTCTGTTTCGACATGCTCAATATAAATTGTACGGACATGAAAATGAAGCAGACAGAGATGGTGAAAAACGCTAACGCTAGATTAACACTCTAATTTAGTTATGATAGATAAATTGCGAGATTAATCGTGTTAAATTTCAAATCGTCAAAAATACTCTCAATCCTTTATTTATTCAAAAATTAGCGATTTCACGAAAATTTCAAAATTAATTAATTGTTTCTTACTCTGGCTATATATGATTGTTTTTTCATTTATTCATTTATTCATTTATTCATTTATTCATTTATTCATTTATTCATTTATTCATTTATTCATTTATTCATTTATTCATTTATTCATTTATTCATTTATTCATTTATTCATTTATTCATTTATTCATTTATTCATTTATTCATTTATTCATTTATTCATTTATTCATTTATTCATTTATTCATTTATTCATTTATTCATTTATTCATTTATTCATTTATTCATTTATTCATTTATTCATTTATTCATTTATTCATTTATTCATTTATTCATTTATTCATTTATTCATTTATTCATTTATTCATTTATTCATTTATTCATTTATTCATTTATTCATTAATTCATTAATTCATTTATTCATTAATTCATTAATTCATTTATTCATTTATTCATTTATTCATTTATTCATTTATTCATTTATTCATTTATTCATTTATTCATTTATTCATTTATTCATTTATTCATTTATTCATTTATTCATTTATTCATTTATTCATTTATTCATTTATTCATTTATTCATTTATTCATTTATTCATTTATTCATTTATTCATTTATTCATTTATTCATTTATTCATTTATTCATTTATTCATTTATTCATTTATTCATTTATTCATTTATTCATTTATTCATTTATTCATTTATTCATTTATTCATAATGGTTGACACTAAATAAGGACAAAGACTGGGCTATTTGTTTATATAAAATATTTCTTCTTGGTCACAAGTGATTCCTCCCTTTGTATAATTTCAATATCTGAGCGGTAGGTGCTACTTCCAAAGGTTTTTTTTTACACTCAAATCCACAATTCGCTGCTGTCTTCATTTGTTATGTTTCACAAGAAAACTTTGAACCATTTATCTCTTCAGACTTTCTTCTTAAGCTTTTGTTGATGTTGTGTGCAAATTTATAGACAAACGATCCTCTTAACCTCATGAATATAGACAAGATTAAAGTTTTGATTAACAAAAAAAAAAAAAGCGTACTATTTTTTATTAAAATAGTAACAACTCTTTGCTTTAAGCAACAAGCGGAACGACTATCCTCTTCCTTAGCCAAAGCATTTAGACACAAAGTAAGCGATCAACAGAAAATTCATGTCAGTCGCCTTCAATTGATCTACACAAATCGACCGAGTGATCATCCTCCATCGATTGCAACAACTCTTCAATGCAATTGCAGCAATGTTTGGCGCTCAACAATAACAGAGGCTTATCTCTGATGCTATTAGCAGCAGCAGCTCTAAATCTGTCATTGATCGATGCACAAAACTCTATTTAGTCAGCAAATAAATACTACCAACATAGAACATGCAACAAACGAACGAACGATCAACCGACAATCGATGTGCAATCAATTGTATCAGTAGTACCTAGGTACATACTGCCAAATTAAGTCCAAAGAGAGTTGCCATTTCAACAAAACTTAAATAGCAAACCAAATCGAATGTGCATGGGTACTGATCCTCGATCGTTGATCGCTGATGTGGTTACTCTGATCACTGAATTATACGGAAATTTAAAGCACATCACAAGAGCGTAAATACCAAAATGTGGAATGAGTAAAAGAGATAGAACAATCATTTTGTGGATGATCCTCCATTTAGTTTTGGTTAAGCATTTTTATGACCATAGTCAGCGAGCACACAACAATTGCCAATTAAAATATTTTCCACAAAGCAAAATATCTACAAACAACAACAACAACAAAGAGAACCTTACAACAAAAATGTGTAGGGTACAAAAAAAAATGTAGGGTTTTTGTGTTCGACTAATTAATTGCTTTGCTCACGTTTTTTCGCACAAAATGTTCGCCGGAAAGAATCAATCCAAGTTTGGTGTTTGTTGTTGGTACTCTGTCGTTCGTTGGTGAGCAGCAAACCCAAAGAAGGCGATCTTCAAAATGCTAAACGCACTACTATTAGAATGACTGGAAAAGTGGCTAAATGGTCTGCAGTTGTTGTTGTTGTTGTTGGTGTTGTTATTAATGGTGGTAGTACGGTAGTGGTGTAGTAGTGATGGTGGTGGTTTGAGCGAATGGGTGTGTTTTTTCTGTTCGGCGCATTGGCATTGCAAAAAGTTTAAAGTAGAGACACATTACAATGAAGTTGTTTGTAATTTCAGAAGAGGACTTGCTGGAGAATTTTCTTTTCTTTTTGAACATTGTTTAGCAGAAGCACTCAAAAATATATTTATTAGATTTACATAACATCCCAGTGTGCCAAACGGTTCATATCCCGACTTTTTTATCCGTTACGGATCCGCTACTGATCCGTTACGAATCCGGAGATATGAACCGTTTGGCACACTGGGATTTCTGAGTTTAACATTCCGATATCTAATCTCTTAAACAAAGAATATTAGTAGCTGTTTGAGTACGTAACGAAAATTTTCTTGCAATGCCCTCTTGAAACAAAAGGTAGGAAGGTGCTATATTTGGCCTGGCCAAAGCTGATATACCCTACACCTTAACAGTTTATAAAATTTTCTTGTAAGGGATGCCCCGCTCCTTCATGTCTAAATTCTCTTTGTTCTTGTTCTGAGCTTGATTTGACTATTTCTGGTGTCTGCACGAAAATTTGTTTGCTTTATCTCTAATAACGTTTATACTAGTACATTGTGAAAAATGTATTTGTATGGGAGGTGCCACGCCCTTTAGTCTGAGTTCACCATGTTTTTGTTCACAACTTGCTCTCACAACTTCTATTATGTATTAGAATTTACTTTGGTTGGATTCCCGTATATACTGCTCTAGCATTTCAAATGCGGTAGGCATGTCATTCGACCGATTTCGCTCATACTCTGCGTTACAAACGGACCCTGGGTGTAGGGTATGAAAATATTACGAAGTAAGCTATAAGAAGTATGCCACAACATCTTGGGAGATGTAAAAATTAGGATTTTGCAATAAAAGCAACGTCTCATTTTAAGTTCTTAGGTAATCTTGATTTCCACACATATGGAAACATTCCTTAATCCAATCAAAGGTAAATCTGATCAAGAATGTAAATACACCAAGTGTACCTACCAGTTCAAGAATTTTAATGTGGCAAACTTAGCTTAAATTTGGCAATGTTGTACACAGAGCGATGAAAAAAAAGCATAACTTCCGTTGTTAAATGAGTTACTACCGTGTTCGTGAGTGTTTCAACTACTTTTTGTTGCTGGTTTGGATTTAACAACGCTCCAAGGTCATTTTTATATGGTGCGTTGTGAAATTTATTTAATAAATAAATAAATTTTTCTCTGTGTACATTGTTTGGTTGGCTAATTCCTTAGATATTTGGACCATACTTCCATGCACTGAAAGTAGTACGGTCTAGCATTGAGATAATTGAGTTTCAAATTAAACTATTCACGCGGTTGCGCATTTGTTGCTGATTTTCAACTTTGTTCTTTTTTCTTCATTCATGTTAGGTGTGGTTGCTATTTTTGAAAAAATGAGAATTTCCTTTCCGGCACTTCCGCCAAAAGGTCCACCGAGAGCCAAAAAATTAGAACATCATAACTCTAAAACTATTTAACGTATATGGATGAGATTTGGTACATATATAAAAAGTACCAAGACAAATAATGTGTTCTGAAAAAAAGGGTGTATCACGCCCTCACAAAAAATACTTCATCATATCTCTAAAAATATTTAACACATATGTATGACATTTGATACAGAGCGCTAGGACAAAGAAATTGGGCGATGTTACGCCCCTAAAAAAAAATCATAATTTATGAGATTCGGTACACATGTAAAATGTATAGGGAAAAATGACATCCTTTCAAAAAATTGTTGATGCCACGTCAACTTAACAAGATAAGGTAAACCAACTTTCACTGGGAAATACTGGTTTTTTGAAAGATTTTCAATTTAAAATTTGTATGGTGGAAAAAATGTCACGTTCATATTGCCACGTATCGATTCAGATTATGATCAAAACAAAAAAAAGTACAGAAGATATTTGAATCAAACAAAATACATTATAAAGTAACATTATTGCATAAGATTTAAAATTAGTCACACTAAAAAATTCTGACTTGTTTCGCAGAATTCTAACCTTCTTTGAATAGGCACGAAGACTATATCTATTTTTGTCACGTTCGTTTTATGTCTTTTCATGCATGTATCTTGGAACCAGGACTTTACCTGCTATTAACATTGGTGCTGATTGTTGTGCTACCTAAGAGCTATAATGTACAGTAAAAACTAAAAAATATGTTTTACTTCCACTTTTTTTGCACTTTAAATGTGTACAATGGTCACGTTCGTCACCTAGGAAAGGTCAATTGATCTAAAAAGTGGATGCAGTCAAATAATTTTTTTCCTTTAGGCAATTTCGGAAATGCAACATAATTCAATTACACTGCACTTTTTGCTATAATATTGAGCAACAGCTGTTGCAGAATGTATTTATGACTACATTACTACAGCAGTATTCTCACAAGTTGCATCTATTATTAACATAGCCCCTAAGTTTGCTTACGAAAAGTTTTTAACTTATTTCGGTCTCTTTGAATTATTAATAAGCTTAATTAATTGTCGCATAACTCGAAAATATTAAATTTAATAAATAAACATTTTCTATAATTCAAATTTGAACAATACTGACTTTTTATTTAGTTTTGTACTACTTTAACAACACTTAGTCCTGCTGCCCTCTCTAGTCGAGTAGCAGTATTAAAACACTAAATTTCAAGGCTGGTAACACCCATATTTGTAGTTTCCATTTCATGGCGCCATTTATAGAGTCAATCCACCTCAATCAAATTGAAGTGATGCCAAACTACTTGGCACAAGTCACTTGGCAATCAACAATCTGATTGACCAAGAAACAGATTTATAAAAAAAATAATAATTTGTAGGTACTCCTTGATTTTTTAATGGCATAATTGATGTGTTTGTTCAAAATTCCGTTACTCTTGTGTTCACTAGCTTAACACCTTAATGACTTATATTTTATTTCAAACTTAATTTAAAGTGTCGTCTGATGACGGTTAAAGAAACAATCCCTTCACCTATAAGAAAACGTGGTCAACACCTATCCCTCTTGGAGGTTGACGAGGCTTATGGACAGTCACTACATGAAATATATTTTTACGCTTTCATTCGTTTTCAATAATTTGTTTCTTATAGATCCATCAGCATATGAAGTTATATCATAAAAATTTTTCGCTATTGAGGTATTGCGTTTTTACCTCTATGGCAGAGGTATGCGCGTGAGTACTTTTTCGGTCATGCAGTTTCAATTTCAAAAAGAGCGATTCACGCACAATCATACATGGGACTTAAAAAAAATAGTCTGGTCAAAAATTTAATATCCTGCACCGCAGAACTTTCAAAACTTTTCTTACATGGTAGGTTCCTTGCCCTTTGCCCGAATGAACACAGCAGTTGCTCGAAGCTTGCATTGACTAGTCCTTGTGTCTGTACAGAATTTGGTTGCATTGTATTGAAAATAATGTATAATAGAGCTCGCCTTGTGGCCGAAATTCGACCATTTCGATCTAATTATAAAGAAAGCTTTTAATATTCTTCCTTAGGGTTCTGGTTATCTGCATTCATAAAAATCGGTGCAACAGCTTAGTTGCAATAGCGTGCTTGCCATTTAGAATCGTGTAACTCCTTTTAAGGAGCGAAAAGTTTTCGATATCTTTCCGTCCTGCTCATTCTATCCCCATACCGAAATTCACCAAAATCAATGTCGTGAGCGCGTGGAACCGCCCACTTAAAACATAAAAATCATATTCTCATTCCTTGGTGTTGCCCTTTCTGCATACCCAATTTTAAAAAAATCAATGCAGTGGTTTCGCCGTGAAATCATTTTTGCATTTAGGGGGTGGTACCGCCCGCTCAAAATCATAATGGTCATGTTATTATTTCTTAGCGTTAATCCTCTCTCTATATTAAATTTCGTAATAACCGATGCAGTGGTTTAGCCGTGAAAGCATTTTTTCCTTTTAAGGGTGTGACATCGCCTAATGAAAAACATAATGGTCATGCTATCGTTTCTTACTGCCTACCATATCTCCATACCAAATTTCGTAAAATTCGCTGCAGTGGTTTAGCCGTGAGAGCGTTTTTCATATTTAGGGGCGTGGCACCGCCCACTTTTAAAAAGATACAGTCTTATGCACTGCTCCTTCTTACAACCTTTCCAACAAAAAAAATCAAGCAAATCGGTTGAGATTTAGGTGTAGAAACAGGGACTGAATCGATTTCGTTTGCCTATTTATACATATATAGATAACGCTCACGCACGACAGAGCAACAAAACATATCCCAGCAAATCCTACATAACCATATTGAATTATGGACTGACCCGTTTAACACATACTATGATACATTTTTCTAAATTTACTACCACAAAGAAATTTAAAAAGGGTAAGATATAATCAAAACGATGCCTTGCTTCCTTACTCAAAAAATATCAAGTTGACAGAGAATAAAATTGAATCGTATTTTATCGTCAATCAAAGTCCATTCAAATAAAATAACATTGTATACCAATTCAAAACCCAACATCAGCAACGATAAGGTAAATAAAAATTAATAAAGCTGAAAACCCAAAGAAAAATCAACAAATCTTTATTTCTTTTATATCATTTCATATTTTACAAAAAACTGCCGAATTATCCAGAAAGACGTCAACCGTAGGTAAACCTGCAGCTCGATACTACAAAGAAGCTTCTTAATTGAATGCAGCTAAGCCCATCATCAATTCTACAAAATTGTAATTCATTTTGACAATAAAATAATTTTTCCACAACTTCAGTTCGATTATTATTTATTAACATAAATTGGGAGAATGTCTACAAAAGGAATTGAAAAAAATGAAAGAGACAGCTATAGTTTTTTTTATTTTTGTTTATGAGAAAGTCGCAATAATAAGACAAGGATGCACGATCACACGGATAGGGCAAAAGTGGTTATTTTTTTCCCGATGCTAGAAGAAATGTAACTGGTATAATACGAGATTTGTAACTCTTATATAATAAGGTTGATAACGGTTACAGGATTTGCTGGGATCACATCTCCTCGATGGTGTACTAAGCAAAACTAAAGTTTGATCGGTGCAACATGTAATCAATAAAAATATTTGGCCACTATGCTAAAATCCGGTTAATGTTCAGTGTAAAACGACAACATTCACTGATCTATTTTTGATTAAAAATTAAACACTCAAATTTATCTGTGTTAAAGTAAGTACTTTGGTTGTTGCTTTCCCATACGTTTTGAGTAAGTGCTTATACAAGCACTGAAAACTGTGGTCTAAGGCACAGCTTATATGACACTATTCTCGTCACGTGCACAAACAACTCTATTGTATACAAAATAAAACTAAAATTTGATCGGTTGGTAAAACATACAATCGATTGACCATTAACCATGGTCTGGCAGCACTTATGAACTTCCAGTCATGTAAAGCGCCCTATAGAAACTTCAAAAATGTTAATGTCAAAATAAATTTGACGTTTTACATAGTCACAAAAATTCTTGTGCAAATTTTGCGAGTTGTGAAGTAAAAAAAAACTAAAATCAAGGCGACGGAGGAGTGAGTGCAAAAAAATAAATATCGTCGTACAAAAGAATAAAAAGCGTTGAATAATTTGTTATCATTTTGAAAAACTTGCGTTAATTCGAAACTCGAAAAATTGTGTGTGAAAAGAATAAAAAAAATCAGCAGCCAATAGTAACAAAATATTTGAGCCAGTTGAATTGCCACACGAAGTCTCCGCTTACGCAGCGGAGAAGGCGAAAAATTAGAAAGTTTAAAGTTCGTCTCTGCAAAACACAAAGAAAATTTACAACGATTTACGGCTAATCTTTTGCTAAATATAGTAAACGTCACCGCTACCTCTGCCGTTCATTGTATAGTCAAATAAAAGCGACGCCTTGGACTCGCTTTGTGTCAACAAATGCAGCTAGGGCAGTGTTGTTTTCGCGACTGTATGTTCATCAAGTAGGAAGAAAAACAAGAACATCACCATTCCACAACAGAGTATCCAAAAAATTAAAAAAAAAAATATAAATATTTATAACCCACACAATACACTCGACATACACATATTCACTATGTCAATGCGTACCAAAGTTCTCGGCCTGGTCGACATCATGATGCGCGTTCCACCGCTGCTAGTCATTGATGAAATACTCAAAATTGGCATGGGACTACCAACTCGATTTTATCCCTCCAATATAGAAGGGCAGGGTGCAGATATGACTGATTCAACTACAGTTGATGTCACAACGGATGCGGGTGGCGGTGGCATTGGAAATAATGAGGTCTTATCTGGCTCAACACCGCTTGAAGCATTACTTGAAAATAGCGCAGCCGCCACTGCTGCCAAACTGGTCAACATAGCTGTTAGTAATGCAACCACCGCCGCAAACACAATTCTAGAAGCAGCAATAGACAATGCCTCAGCATCCGCAGCAACAGGCGGTGTATTGAGCACCACATTTGGCAGCCTAATGGATGAACTGGCACAGGAGACGAGTTTATCGGATATACTGTCGTTTACTTCAGTTAAATTCGTCATTTGCCTAATGGGTGAGTAGAACAATGGATGGGTCTATAATAGAAAAGTAAAGGAATGGGTAGTAGCAATGGGAACTAGCACATGTTCGCTCTGTTGCCAATGGCATATTGTTAGGCAAATCAACATTTTTCATTTATGTAACAGTTTATGCAACGAATCGCTTTATTTTTGTTGCCTCAAAATTAGAAAGGAAATTTTGTTTGGTTTTTCTTGCACGATAACCTTGAACTATAGTTAACGCTGTGGAATTAAACGTAATCACCAGCAGAACTTATTTTTTGATCAAAAAAACATTGAATGCAAGTTGTACTGCTCGCAATAGGAATTTAATGTTAGGTCTAATTTTAACTAAAAACTGGTCCAAAATTTCGAGTAAATTTTTTTTGGCAGTAAATACATTTGACAATGTTGTAAAGCGGTTAAAAGTGTGAATTTTGTACGCAGTAGAAACGTATAAATAAAATTCATAATTAATGAAGTTTGGTCCGTTTTTCCAATTGCATTTAACAATAAAGAAGAGAAAACAACCTTTTTTTGTCAAAGATGGTAAGGATTTATTATTATAAAGACATATTTATTAATAACCCAGGCTTATTTACTTTGCGACCTCAAAAAGAGAACTCGGAAATAAGTAAAAATCTTGATATTGGCTTAAACATATGAGCTTAACTCAGTAACCGCTTCTTCGATTTCAGCTTTCATAGTATCATATGACTGGCAGATGTATGCACTTTTAAGTGTTTTAAGCTAATAAAATACTTAACCTATTAATACTACAATTCTAGTTCTTTCTATCGTTTTCTAAATATAACAAAAGTTACCGTACTCATTTAAGTGTTGTGCAACGATACAGAAGTCCTGAGGAGGCTTTAATGCCTATGCCGTACATGTCCTCAGCGACAAAAATTAAGTTCGGACCAAATTTAAGTACTTTCAAACCCAAAAACTAGAAAATTTCATAAAACTTTCTTGAAATATTGCTACTAAAATAACTATTTGCATGATTAGAAGTTTATAACGTTGCAATATATATATTTCAACTCTTAAATTTTATGTTCTTAAGTTTTAATCAATTTAGATCTGATTTGACTCACCTGCCTTTTGATCAAAAAAATTATAACTAAACATGTACTTAATGTTTTCGTGCAGAACTTTTTAATCTTCAACACAAAATATATCGTCAATTTTGATTGTACAAATAGTATGCCTTTACCGTGGCATCAAATCCCTCTTTTATGAGCTAAACAAATTTATTTTACTTCAAAAAAGTGTCTTTCACACACACAGACAAAAAAAAATATTTTTAAGCTTTGCCGTGTCACCCCTTTACCGTGGATATTTTCAAATTTACTATGGAAAATGAAAATTTAATTTCCATGTGATTTATCATTTTTATTACGTTTATAATAACTTTAATGTATTTGTGACTTTCTTTTTGCTTTTTTTTTCTATTCAAAATTTCGGTTTTTTTGTAGAATCGCCCATAAATGCTTTAACCTGACATATAAACACAAAAACAACAATTAAAGCCCACTTGCAATTTACAAAAATTTTTTCACAATTTTGTGTTCAAAACATGATTTTTGATTTCAAAACGTAATATTTGGCCATTGAAAACTTCGATTTACATCCTTTTCGATTATGTGTCATATGTTATACTTGCTTTGGTGACCTTACCTGTAAACTACTTTTTCCTACATGAGGAATAATTAGATTTTTGTGTTTGAAATCTTGATTGCTAGACATCTTTCTTATATAAAGTGCTGTTACATAAAGATCGTAACCTAATTTATAAGAAATAACACAATCTTAAGGAGTAAAAGAAAAAATTGATTTTCAAACGGGTCCATAAATGTTCCGAGAGCAACATTTTGCAATAATGCCGCAACATTTTTTTCACCATAGAAAGGTAGGTTATCATATTTTACATACGTAGTGATATTGCATCCGATACGAGTATTAATTACTAGAACATGGCTGGAATTAATACTACACAAAAATAAGAACCGATCACCTCAATGATAAGAGAAAATTGAAAAAAATTAGGTGGTGTTTGTCGAGTCAAGGATGAAAAGTAATCTTAATTAATGTTGGGATATCTCAAAATTCGGATAAACCGTTGATAAAACTTTTAAAAATTGTAGATTTCATTCAAATAGCAAAAATGTTGTTAGTTATTAATTTTAATAGTAATATTTTCAAGTCAAATTTTTTCACTTTATGGGCCTTATCATGAATAAAAATTCTCGAGAACTTTTATTTTTCAAACTGGCGTGCAATCTCCATTCTTGATAAGGCCCTATTATTGCTGTCTTAATTCGGAAGAGTCAAAATAACCAATCGCTTATTTAAAACATTAAATTTTTCGATTGCGTATATATAATAAAACATTTTGCAGAGCATGTTTTTTAGGTGGTGACTGATATCTAACCGTTGTACGTCACACCTTCTAAATGTTGGAATTTTGTATATCGAGTTTTGTACAATGTCTACTAAAAAAATGGCAATAAGTTGCCGAAAATTAAAAAAATTAAAGAGCCCTATATTAAACTTGCTACATACATCATCTAATAAAGTAAACAATAAATTTATTTTTTATGCTTTGTACGTACATACGATATATGTATGTATACTTGCAATTCTAAATCTGACGTAGTATTCAGCGTTTTAATATTTGCTAGTTATAGGCACAAATTAAAAAATATTTGTTGTCAAACAACGACTTATTTGGAATTTTTATTACGCATAATTCAATAACTTGCAGTCATTGTCTCGTAAGCAAATTAACGCTTTGTTTTCTTAAAACAGTCTGATAGCACTAGCAGTAGGTAAATAAATATGATTTTTAGGAAAATCCCAGAAATATCAACATTTCGCCAATAAACAATATACGCAATTTGAGCAAAATTTCGATTTCTAATATTATTCTTGTATTGATTAAAATTGTAATCCGATATGTAACATACAAAAAAAAAATATTGTGCCACATTCAACAGTTAATGCTGAATTAACGAAATTTACTATGACGATGAATAATAGACACACGGTAGGTACAAGTACCTACTATCAATTGGCGTATAAATAAACATTCTGATAAGAAAACGATACTTAAACGCAATGCATAAAATGCAATTCATCGTTGAATAGGAAAGGAACGATATATGAATGCGTGAATTATGGAAAAAAGTTATTGATAAAAATATTTAGTGCTTAAAAGAATTCATTCAATATTTTGGAGAATTTTCATATCTTTTTCTATTTGTAATAGGGCGTAAATATGTCCCAGTATTTTAATTCCGGTACCGAAAATAATGTATTCTTTAAAGTTTATTTATTCTTTATTAATTTATACAACGCTAAGACTCCGACTTTCCTATTTATTTAAATTGATTGGTAGTTTCAAGTTAATAAATTAAGTAATGGTCTGAGGGTCTGGGTATGCGTTACAATCGACCTCCAAACCAAAGTTGTCAAACCACTCGTGAGCACTTACGAAATAATAATTGCTCTATCAAGTTAGATTAGGTCTATGTTTAGGTTTTCATACTAAAATAACATTTTTTTTTTTATATTTTTTAAAATTTATCCTAAGGTCGACTACGAATTAAATTTACATTTTTTTTTTTAATTATATTTTGTACAAATTTTAAAAAGTTTATCTGAGCGTTTCTGTTACCAAAAATTTCAATATAGTCACAGTATGTATGATTTTAACAAAATTTTGGAAAATAAACAGGTGGCAACCCTTAAAGTTTACATATATTGGATTTTGCCTATCTAAGCGTTTTAAGACTAAAATTTTTTTTTTTTTTTGAATATGTAAATGGTTTAAGCAAAACTTACAAAAAACAAAAAAAAAGCAGGTGGCAACCCTGAAAGTTTTTATACTATTTTAAAAAAGTTTATCTGAAAGTTTCTGAAATTTAAAAATTTCTATTTAGTCATTAAACCAAAATTTTCGAAAAATAATCAGGTGGCAACTCTAAAAATGTATGTTGGAATTTAAAAAAGTTTATCTAAGAGTTTAAGACTAAGCGCAGATTTCACAATGTTCAGTTAAGTCTTAACTTGAACTTTAACTGGCACTTTTATGTAAAATTTTATGGATATTGTGAAAACGACTCTTCACTTTTTTTTTTTAATTAAAAAGTTCCATTCAAGCAAAATAAAAATAAAAGCAGGTGGCAGCCCTGAAAGATTAATTCATAATCGCCATCTACACATAGAAACGTTTCTGCAAATATATGAACCCGTTTCCATATAGAAAATGAAACGTTTATCTGCCAGCTTATGATATCTTGATCCCGACTTGATTGAGTTTAGGGCCGTCGAAAAAGCCGAATATAACTTTTATAAAATCCGATATAAGCTTGAAACATCTGGGATCGCGAATTAACTAAAACTAACATTATTAATATTTAATGTATTTACTTAATTAATATTTTATTTTTAAGGTTTTATTTGTGCCGGCTGTATATTACTATTATGGACAAGACACTTGGTGATGGTTTACATGTTTGTCATCTCTCTGGGCTTAACATTTTTATCATATTGGTCGAATGTTTCCGCACTGGCATTAATGGAGAAAAGTCCGTGCATATTAATGGATATACTATCGCTGAATACTACACAATTACTTGACACTGGCGGTGTAGCAGTATCACTTATGCCACACCTTGTTGCACAATGGTTTATGGGAATGCTATTCTCATACATACACTTAGGACCACGTTATGCTCTGCTGCAAAAGTCAATGCCGCTGATATTTGCAAGCCCAATTGTATTGGGAATGTTGCCGTTACCTCCAAATATCCTTAAACAATTGCCAATTTTTGCTGATGTTATACCATTGCTATTAACGCAAATAACGCTCATGGGCAGCGCAATGGATGCTGGTCGTACTGTTTACAATGGCTATCAATATGCAATGAGTTTTGTTTCAAATTTCGGCCTCTCTGCGCTTATTGAGAACGAATGGCAAAGGCTTAATGTACCAAGTGTACTGAGGGTTTTCTGGACAATACGGTACGCATAAATCATAAACATAAATTTACAGATTTTCATATTTCTTTTGTTTTTTTGTTTTAGTATTGCGCAAGAGTTACTTTCAATGGTACTAAACGATAGCATCACTACATTGAACTTTTTGCCCACTATGCAGAAATTGCTTGTCGATGGCTGTGAAACGCTTACTGCTGTGCTTGGCATGACCTCAGTCATTTCAATTATTTGTCATTATATTGGCAAAGCGTTTCAATGGTATCTTCTTACGCTTACCAATGACGAAGAGAAATCCTTGGGCACTGTTTCTGCTGTTCTGTTTTACATATTAGCGTTGCAAACTGGACTTACTTCGTTAGCGCCTGATAAACGTTTTGTTCGCCTTTGTCGTAATTTATGCCTTTTAATTACGGCATTACTACACTTTTTACACACTATTGTCTCTCCGATTTTAATGTCGTTAAGTGCTGCACGTAATCCATCACGAAAGCGTCATGTGCGTGCGTTGTCGGCCTGTGCTTTTCTTCTTGCAGCGCCCATAGGTCTGCTAACAATTTTATGGACACGTCATTCGCCATCTACTTGGTTATTAGCTGTAACTGCTTTTTCGGTGGAGGTTGTTGTAAAGGTTCGCCGAATAATTCTTTTTGTAAAAATTCAAATCCAATTAAATTTGTTTTTTATTTTGCCTTTAAGGTTCTGGTATCGCTGGCTACGTACACTCTATTTTTGTTAGATGCTCGACGCACAACTTTCTGGGAAAAACTGGACGATTATCTTTATTATGTACGCGCTTTTGGTAATTCGGTAGAGTTTTGTTTTGGCATTTTATTATTATTTAATGGTGCTTGGATTTTGATATTCGAATCAGGTAAGTAATCAAATAACTTTGTTCGATCAAAGTACTCGCTAAATATCATTCGAAGTAATCATCAATGCATTAGCATATGACGAATAATGATAATAATGTAGAATAACGTAGAGTGTGTTATATGTATGTAACTAGGTATGTGTGTGAATTTCAATTCAAATTTTTTTATTACTCCTGCTTTTGTTTTTAAATTTATTTTTACATACTTTCTTATATGTTTCTAAAAATCGTCAATTTCGTCGCATAAAATGACAATGCCCTGGAACTTTTTTCATAGCACCAAACGTGAAAACCTATACATGTACTTAGTAGGTGTATATATATGTATACCCTATAGGAAATTCAACTGGTTTAAAAGCGGTTTAAAACTACTTTTTTTTCAACCACAACCGGTTGAAATTCTGACTTTTTTCCTTGCAAGAGACTGGTTTATTTAACATGGTGGTGTCATAGGGGCAGGGCAATTGTCCTACTCTGCATATATTTTCAACTGGTTTAAAACCGGTTTATTTTCAATCGACAAATAGTTAATTGCCCTACATTGCATATATTTTCAACTGGTTTAAAATTGATATTTTTTCAATTGGTAAATAGTCAATTGACCAAATCTGGTTTAAAACTAGTTAAGTAGTTTCAATTCCACTACAAGAACTTCAATAATATATAAGTTTTCAATTTAATTGAAACATTCATTGGGGATTCATATGGGAACTCAAGTTTCAAAGACAAATATTAAACTGTTAATAATATTAAATAATAAAAAATAACTTAGAACTAGTATTATTCTAAGTTAGAACATTAATGAAAATTAAATAGGAGCTTAAAGAAAAAAAATATTGTGAAAATGAATTTGAATTGAATTTCTTGATAATTTGACAATCTCAGCAAGGAAAATAAAAAAAATTAGAACAAAATTTTAGATTAAATTTTAAAAATTAAAGTCAAAGTGGTTTTTGCTGCATATAATTTAAACCAGTTTCAAACCGGTACCGACAGGGTACATTCTTTAGAAAAAGAAACAATAAGTTTACGATTTATGAATAATAGCTTTTATTAAAGTTGAGTTGATATTACTTAACCTATAAACTAAACATTGTTTACAAAAAAACTATCGATTGGTTGGAAAATATTTATGACTTCCAATGTATAGGTGCAATGACAGAGAGCTTTATCATGAATTTGTCTAGAAATTCACTCTCGAGAAATATTCCTTTCTCGAAAGCATTTGTAATCGTGTGTAAGAATACTTTTATTCTGCTTCTAAAGTCAAGACTTCTTATTTTTCTTAAAGTGTAATGTTTCTTACTGAGATGGTGGCATTTACCTTCAACACACAAGTCTTGGGCGAGTACTCATGGGGAGATGTGTCAACATTTACGTACTTCAGATCGATTTAATATCACATTTACACCTAGGATTTAAGCACCCATAACAATGCTATTCTCATTTATAAATTAGAGTCAAGTTTACTTTAGTGACACGTCATATTTCTTTTTTAAGCCTAGACTATTTTATGAAGCTTTTTATTCTAAAAAAGAATATGTTATCAAAACGGGTCGCTCGGATCTAGTTTCACAAATATTGGGTGTACAACTTAAAAACCGGAATTTGACGGTGGATGTCCGTACTAACAAATATCGTGAAAGCTCGAACTTTATATATATAAAGTTTTGAAGGTACATTTGACAGCTGTCAAAATCAGTCAACAAAACAATTTTATCTTGTGTGCATCATTATTATTTTTCACGATGAATAACTTCGAAAATTCGAGAAAAAGACAGCATTTGCGGGAGGTTCAGTTGGGTCATTTTTTTGCAAAGAAAACTGCTGCGGAAAGTCATAGTTTGCTTGTAGAAGTTTATGGCGACGATGCTTTAGGAAAAACACAGTGTTTTGAATGGTTTAAATGCTTCAAAAGTGCCGATTTTGACATCAAAGACAAAGAACGCCCAGGACAGCCAAAAAAGTATGAAGACGAAGAATTAGAGAAGCTACTCGATGAGGATTCGTGTCAAACACAAGACGAGCTTGCCAAATCGTTGGGAGTGACTCAGCAAGCCATTTCGAAACGTTTGAAAGCCGCCGGATACATTCAGAAGCAAGGTAATTGGGTCCCCTATGAGTTGAAGCCGAGAGACGTTGAACGGCGCTTCTGTATGTCTGAAGTGCTGCTTGAGCACCATAAAAACAAATCATTTTTGCATCGGATTGTGACTGGGGATGAAAAATGGATCCATTATGACAATCCCAAGCGCAAAAAGTCATACGTGAGACCCGGCCAACCAGCCAAATCAACCTCGAAGCCAAATATCCATGGCGCCAAGGTTATGCTGTGTATTTGGTGGGATCAGAAGGGGCCGTTATATTATGAGTTGTTGAAATCGGGCCAGACAATCACAGGTGACCTGTACCGAACACAATTAATACGTTTGAAGCGTGCCATCATCGAAAAACGCCCGGAAAATGCGACCAGACACGAAGCAATAATTTTTCATCATGACAACGCTCGGCCGCATGTTGCAAGACCCGTGAAAAACTATTTGGAAAATAGTGGATGGGAAGTTTTGGCTCACCCGCCTTCTAGCCCAGACCTTGCACCATCAGACTACCATTTGTTCCGATCGATGCAGAATGCCCTGTCAGGAATACGCTTCACTTAAGTTCAAGATATCGAAAATTGGATGGATTCATTTTTGGCCGCCAAGCCGGCGCAATTTTTTTGGGATGGAATTCATAAATTGCCTGAAAGATGGAGAAATGTTGTAGCTTCCAATGTACAATACTTTGAATAAAATATATTGTAACATTTTTCCACAATAAGTTGTACACCCAATATAACCATCGTAACGTCCTGATAAAGCTATCAAAAATGCCGGTAACAAAAATATTGCTGTCATATTAAAGGTATTTTAATAAGCTCGAAAATTGTCCTACAAAATTTGTTATTTGATCTTGTATTATGTATGCGCTCTTCGAATACCCTGTTAAAAAATTGGAAAATAAATGCTTACAACAAATGTCAAAATATTCTTTGGCAAATTATTGGAGATAACCTTACTTTCCAGTGAATTTTATCCTTCCATGATATGGCCCAGAATCTGCAAAGGTAAATTAACGCATTTAAATAATCGTGACTATCAGGACTGAAAAAAGCAATTTGGAGAATAATATGGTTGAAGTAGAAAAATATTTAATGAACTTAAAGCACAAAAAAAAAGGATTCAGAAAGCTGTACAGTACTTTGATATGAAGTTTTCCACAATAATTAGGATAACGTAGTGATACAATAAAGTATTTCCATTAGAATCGCTTCAATAGTATTTTATTGAAAGCTTCCATGTTTTGAAAATGTAGTTTTGAGAAAAAAAAGTGCGTTTCAACTTTTTTTCGGTGAAAACAAGCTCATTCTTCAAGTTACCAGTTATTTAGCACTATAATAACCGTTCTATTCCATCCAGTTTCTCTGCTAAAGAAGCCTATTTTGTATTGTACATAAAGAGCACAATATTTATCATTTGAAGTCTTGATCCGTCTTGCACAGTGCTATTCATTTCATTTTCATTTTGTACTTTCATTCTTGTGTATTCTTATTTCTTTGTCATTTTCATTCAAACTTTTAATTTCGTCTTAACACCACAAAAATTAAAAAAAAAGAAAAAATGTGTGTGCATGTATTTTTTATTTGGTTGATTCGTACCGTATAATATAACTTGATAGCACAAAATGTAACAGGCGGCGCAATCCGGGCCATCATGATGTGCATCCATGCTTACTTCAATATTTGGTGTGAAGCTCGAGCCGGCTGGTCAGTGTTTATGAAGAGACGATCGGCGGTACATAAAATATCATCGCTACCAGAGGCAACACCGGAACAATTGAGAGATTTTGATGATGTTTGCGCGATTTGTTATCAGGTAAGAGTGCATAACACAAATTAGAGGCCTGCACAAGATATCTTGAATTAAAGTGTAATTTCCGTTACACATCCAAGTAGAAAAACTATAGCAAAATTTATGGTATGGTAACTTCTGCAAATTGCAACGCATTGGTAACCCAAAAATGTAGTAGCTACATACATTTTTGTGAGAGAGAGAGAGTGTTAACTAGTTTTGACACTAAAGAAGCATTTAGTAGTGTACACTATAACTACAGTATTTGCACTGAACTGAACTGAAGCCAATCGAACGAGAACAGTCTGTTCAGTATTAGTTTTTTGTTCTTTCGCATACAAGTACTGTCAAGACATTTGCACGCGACACTGAACTGAAGTATTTGATAAATAAAAAACGGGTACAAGACATAAGGTATCTTGAAACGAAATGTCTTCCAACAAGACGTTTTGTGCAGACCCTAAATGCAAATCACTTAAAAATTAATATTGTTAACAAATTCCACTTTAAGGTTATGTATTCTGCAAAAATTACACGCTGTCGGCACTTCTTCCATGGTGTTTGCCTGAGAAAATGGTTGTATGTACAAGATCGTTGTCCACTTTGTCATGAAATTATGATGTATATAGATAAAACTGATGAAACTGAAGAGCAACAAGCGGCAAACGCAGCACCACCAATGCAAATCTATCCCAGAGATGTAAATATTAATACAATACAGCACAGATAATATTTCTTATTGCAATATTTTATAGGATTCAAATCCACAAGAAGCACAACGACGCTCACCGGAGCGTTTGGATGCTACATCATCATCATCATCATCAACAATTACAAGTTCTGCGCCGATGACGACGACGACGACAGCAGCAACAGTTTCAACGGCAAGCAATATGTCTACCGTACCAACGGTAACTGCTGCTGCTTCATTGGCATCCACAACAACAGCAACAAATGCATATTTACGGCTGGATGCCACTTCAGAATCATCATCAACACAATCTATGACAACAATTGCTGCAGCAGCGGGAAGAGCAGCTTCCACCCCTTCCGTACCCGCATTTACGGTGCCGTAGTAAATTAAGTAGCAAAAAAAAAAAAACACGGCATGTTGATTTCGTTTAGCAAAAGATGTTGGCGCGTAAAATATTAAGTTATAAAAAATTTCAAAACTTTTAATTTAGTGTACTTATGTAAAAAAAAGATAAAAATTTGTTTAAATATCACAACAACGACTTTGTGCGAGACATTTTACACACACCCCCCTACACCGTACAAGCACTCTACCAGTTTTCATTGCTAACAAAAACAACAAAACAATGCTAATAACCTTAAATTTGTAAATAAAAATATAAGTTATGTTCTCAAAAAGAAAAAAACAAAAGAAAAAAAAAATATGTAAACAGCACTTACACATTTTAAATTAGTTGAAAGTAAAATAAATATAATTTAAAGCTTAAAGGATGATTTCAAACACGTAAAGGAGTATAACAAGATTTGGATTAATCATTAACAAGCAGCTTGACGGAAAGCAAACAAGAATAAACGAAATGGATGCTTAAATTTTGGTACTGGAAGATTGCACAAAACAATGTCGCTTGTCAAGAAGCAAACAAGAATAAACTAGATGTGGCCATTTATAAAACTGACTATTGAATGCCCAATCAAAAGTAATGAAACTTATTCATTTCTACTTCACAGTTTAGAAAAATTTCTATGAAAAATTTGTTATCAATTTCAATTCAATTAAGAACCGTATTTATTCGAAACAATTACAACTTTGTTTGGACTGCATTTACGTAGTAGTTTCAATAAACTAAGTTACATTAAAACTAAAATGTACTACCATAGGCTCTTTTTTTGTCTGCATCATAATACGTTTTTGCAATTACATATGTACATATGTATTTCCATCGATAATTCAAAAATACTGATTCATGTAGAATAAATTACGATGTTTAAGAATTTTAAACTCTGCTATCTGCATATCTTGCGGCTTCATAACAAAAGTAAGTTACATTAATGAATATTAATGGCTGCTATCCCACGCAATTCATAAATTCACACCTCTATAGCTGAGCAACTACAAAAAAAGGCAGCATAAAAAATCGTTTTTTACTTAACCATAATCTAAACACCTCCCATACCTTAGTATCATTTCAATTTCTTGATATTTTAAAAATGTCTAATTTAACTACTATGAAACATTAGCAATTTAAACATAAATTTATATGAATTATATTTTATGGGTGATTTATTTTGGCATGTTTTAAACTAAACTAAATTTTTTTGTTATTTTTTTATTCTTCTCAACTTAGTCAAACGTATAAATAATTGCTAATCCAAATTATAAAAACGAAACGAAAAATTTAAATTTAAAACAACTGAGAAGCAGAAAGATAATTTTTTTAGTTTTGTAAAGTCTGATCTGATGAAATCGATAGCAGAAAAATGTTGTAATAAGAACACATTAAATAAATATTATTAAAAAAAAATGTAATTTAAATATTAAGCTTAAGTTGAAAACAAAAAAAAAAAAAAAAAACGTGAACAGGAGAATAAATATATATATTATTTAATAAAATTATTGATTTATATAATATTAATTTGCACAACCAAATGACGAGTTCAGAAACAATTTTTCATTGGGGTTGTAATTCGGAGAAATTTTTTAAATTATTAAAATATTGTGTTTATGGTAGCCAAGCCAAAATTAGCTTACTTTTGTTCTATGCGGACACCCTTGTTTTAAAGCACAAGTATCTGTCTGATAATATTTAGGATTAATTTCCAAGTAATTTTACGTGTTGCAGCTTCTTAATAACGAAAACATGAGTAGCTACATTTTTGTAAAAGTATTTTATCTTTGACATGCTGCAACTAGAACCAACGTTTCCCCGTAAATTCATTATCAGCTATGTTAAGTAATTCGTTTAGTACCAAAAAAAAAAAATAATTAATAGCCTTATCATGTATGACGAACGAATCGTTTTACTGATTTTCAACTGCTTATATCCTCCAAGTTAAAAGATGATTTTAAGTTTATGCTTACAAACTTTGTTCTTTGAACTAAAATAAAAGCTTAGGTTATAGTAAGTTCTTAATAAAAAGTTTTTATAAGTTGATATTAAGGAGTGAAATTCAGTCACTTTATTCGTTCGTCATACACAATAAGGCTATAAGTTCACAACTTTTTCGTTCAAAGTTAGGGAGTTTCTAATTTTTCAACGTACAAATTGAAACTTCAAGCCTTCACTTTCAGAATGTGCAACGCTCACAATAAATTTCATTCAGTAAACAAAAAATCAAATCGCCATAACTTTGCAAAAAAATCATAACAACTAATTTTAGATGTCAGATTGAAAGATGACACTCTTTTCAGACCTGGTAATGGATTTACTACAAATAATTGAGGAGTGGCCGTACCAAAGGGCCTAAGTACCATTTTGAGGCAGAAGTAATGTCATACTTTTTATGTGCTTTATAGTCGGTTATTTGACTGTTATAATTTTTTCAACATAATGACATGAATTTCACACAATCAAGTAAATTTTTAGTGAAAACAGAAAACAATTTTATTAACTTCTAACAAAATGTCACCCGTTTCAGATAATGACACTACTTTTGCCTCGAAATGGTACTTATGCCCTTTGGTACGGCCACTCCTCAATTTTTGATTCTTAACTAATCTGCAGTTTCTGTCCTTTCGAATATACAAAATGATAACAATATGTGACCTGTTTTGTGAAAAATTATTTAACGTGTGAAAAAATTTATTTGGATATTTTCACCGTTTTAAGTCCATTATGAGATGATATTTCCAATGCACAATAGGTCAAATGTAGGTATGTTTTCACAAAACAAGTCACATATGGGACCTTATTATCATATACTAGAGTTTTAACAGCTGGTTCACACACACAACTAAATTGTCGAGCGATAGCACTATTTGTAGGCAAACAGAGGGACCGACAATTTAGTCGTGTGTGTGAACCCACTCTAAAGCTCAACAAAATACAATTGCTTTTTCTTTATCAAATTAAACAAATATTTAAATTATTAAGGCCCGAATTCACAGTTCTTAGTTAACTAATGACAAGCGTTTAACCAACAACATTTTATTTTCAGTCATGAGTTATCCATTAGTTAAACCTCCAAATTTCATTGGTTAACCATTAGTCAACCAACAGCTGAAGAAATAGAATCCACATATGTAAGTTTTGTGAAAATACTAAAAATCTTTTCAGACGTAGAAAATTTTGAGTCTGATATCGATAGCGACGCAGATATTGGCGAAATTGGGAATTATTTAGTGGTTGTATGTATGTATGTATGTATTTAGTGGTTGATTGTCAGTAAAAAGTTTTTAAAAATTCCCACCGTTTTCCAAAATAACGACGCAAAGGAATTTCGTAACAGATTTAGCTTGCACTCAATTATATATTGGTGCCATTCCACAAATTTGATCAGAAAATTAACTTCTTCATCACTGCTTTCTCCATCGTTTTTGCTATTTTGTTTTCCAAACCACAAGCAAACTTAAACGAAAAACATATGTTTTCACAAAATCCACAAACGAAATTCACAAATTTAGCCGTATATTTTCTCTTTTTTATTGTTTTAGTTAATTAAAATACTGTGAATATGAATTAATTAAACTCCTGCTTTTAGTTAACTAAGTAATTAGTAAGCTAATAACCGTGAATCCGACCCTAAATGATTATTTTCGTACAACAAGGAGAGTTTGATTCACAATAGATATTTTAAAAAAGATTATTGGATATGTATTGATACCAAGAAATGTTAGTTAACTCCTTAATGCACCAAAGCGCTCTCAAATAAGAAAATCATTTTAATGAGTTGAAAGTTTTATACGAATGTGCCGTATTTCGCTTCAAATTACTAACAAAAGACATACACGACAATTTCAAACATAAAATTTTTTGTGTTAAAAATTTCTTTTAAATTTGCATATTTTGGAGAACAAAAACCTATGGCAGATGTCAAAAACAAACTTTGAGCTTAAACTAAAGTTCCAAATCGATTTTTTATTAAAACTTATTTTGTAAAACAAATTGTTGAATAGAAAATTAAAGTTTTTTAAATCAGCAACTTAAAAGAAGAATAATGCAAATCATTATCTGTTCCAAAAAACAATTAAAAAGAAACATAGGTTTTCTTTTTAATTGTTTTTCGGTTAGAAATAAAGGACTCAAATGCTAAAAAAATATTGCATTGTATGAATAACAATTCATTTGCATAAAACTTTCAACAATAACAATCTTTGATACAATTTTGATTAATTAAATATTAACTCATTGTAGTTTCTTAACAAATGGTATGGAGAAACACGACAACATGTAGTGGTACGTACAACAGTCGTACGATCAGCTCGTTCAAAGTTGGCCTTAACCGTTTCATAATAACGTCCATCACTATAAAGTACAAAAAATAGTATGTAATAATTTGGAGTTATAATTGATTTGCAGTTTTAAGTGGTGAATAAGTAACTCGAGCGATGAATTCTACGGATACATATCTCTCTGAATGGTTGTAACTCAAAAATGCTTAACATCTACATGTTTTTTTATTACTGTTCTCAATCGAAAACCCCAATGTCGTATTATAGATTGAATGCATTAATTTCAAATTTATAACCGAAATATTCTCAAGGTAACGTCATTTTAAAAATATTTCTTGCGTGCGTTAGAAACTTTTCTGTATCATCGGTTGTGTCATTTTTAACGGTAATTTTGTTTCTTCCGTCATCGAGAAGTGTTGGTTGCGTTAATATTATAAGAACAAAAATGAAGGGTATTAATAACAGCAAATTAAATGCGCAAATGCAACCCCAGCAACGAAGGCATGACAACATTTCCTTCTTGTCGCACATGTTGAGTCTGATGTACACAATTTTACAAATATTTTCAATAAAAAATGTTTGATTTTCTTGCAATTTACGTTTCCAGTCGAAGAATTGGTTCACATTTTAAATTTACATCATTTATAATTTTGTGATATGGTGTGGTGCGCGCTATACTGTGTCCTAATGGTGAAAAGTATTTTATTTTCGATTTGAAGAAATTTTCGAGTTATAGAAAAATAACAAAACACGCACGTACTTCTAAATTCGCTGACAAATAATAACTTTGTAACACAAAGCTCAGAACATACGCTGGTTTTGAATCAGAATATATTTTTATTACTGTTCTCAATCAAAAACCCCAATGTCGAATTATAGATTGAATGCATTAATTTCAAATTTATAACGGAAATATTCTCAAGGTAACGTCATTTTAAAAATATTTCCTGCGTGCGTTAGAAACTTTTCTGTATCATCGGTTGTGTCATTTTCACCGGTTATTCTGTTTCTTCCGCCATCAAGATTTGTTGGTTGCGTTAATATTATAAGTATCAAAAAGAAGGGTATTAAAAACAGCAAATTAACTGTGCAAACGCAGCAAACCCAGCAACAACAAAATGGAAGGTATAAACACATCTCCGTGTCGCACATGTTGAGTCTGATGTACACAATTTTACAAATATTTTCAATAAAAAATGTTTGATTTTCTTGCAATTTACGTTTCCAGTCGAAGAATTGGTTCACATTTTTCAGGGTTCACAACACTGGAACAGTCACTGGAACTTTAAGAATTTTCCAGCATACGGTACAACACATTTTAAATTTTCATCATTTGTAGTAACTCCTTATTATAATTTTGTGATATGGAAATGGTGTGGCGCGCGCTATACTGTGTCCTTATGGTATTTTATTTTATTTTCGATTTGAAGAAATTTTCAAATTATAGAAAAATAACAAAACACGCACGTACTTTCAAATTCGCTGACAAATAATAACTTTGTAACACAAAGCTCAGAACATACGCTGGTTTTGAATCAGAATTTTGACATTCACTTTTATTTCGTTTTTTCATCTTTAACATATCTGTGTTCAGATGGCAAAATATCGTCGGGTTTAAACTACAACTATACATCTACATTTTTCATGTTTTGCGAAAGAAGCGTTTTAAGTTTTTTGAAATTCGTTTTTTGTATGGGATTTTGCAGTTTTTGGGTTTTATTCTTTATATAAAATTGAATGGGGACTACATTTCACAAAACCAACTAGACTACGGCATATAGCAGATTTTTCAGCATGTTTGTATACTTAACTTAAAACATCAATATATCTGTGGCAGGAAGGTAAAACTGCGTAAGTCGATTTTTGATAAGAAAGCAAAGCAGTTTAAATAAATTATGTATAGAATTTATGTTGCTTTGCTTTTTTATCGAATATCGACTTAAGCAGTTTTTCCTTACCGTCTCAGATATGTAGATGTCTAGTTGTAGTCTTAACCCGACGATATCAAGTTAAAGGTGCTATGAAAAAACAATCACAATAACAGGTTTGGTCAAGTTGTTTTTCTAAGGAACTACAAATTCTTAAGCAAATCTGTTTTTACTAGCTTTAAGACCTCTACGAGAACAATATGCTGGACTGCCTTACACATTTTTACGAAATATTATCGATAGCAGGTTTTGTCACCTTAGCACAGATTTACATATAAGCATAAGGGTAAGCGTTAAAATACGGCGTTAAGAATTAACGCCCAAAAACAAAAACGAAATAACGCCTAAATTATTTTTATATGAATTTGGGCGATAATCATTCTGGAAATAACGCCCAAAAATTTGGCTTTATTTCGTTTTTTTGGGCATTAATTCGTTTTATTTTTAAAAAATTAATTAACTCCCAAAAAAACGAAATAACGCCTAAAAAAATAAAATGACGTAAAAACGCCCAAAATAAAAATGAAATAACGCCCAAAAACAAAAACGAAAAAACGCCCAAATTATTTTCATACAAATTTGGGCGATAACACAGTCCTGCATGGGTTTTCCTCTCTAAGTTTTAAAAAGCGATTTCTATAGATTTAAGTGTGCTGATTGCGAGAAAAATAGTGAAAAAATTCCAGCACGTCACAATTTTCAGTGATTTAAGTTTTACTTAAGTGCCTTTTTTGTATATACAAGACTACCACGCCTATACTGCTGGACGTATCAAAACCATATTTGCACCAGATGTTTTTTTGGTGGTCCAACACATTTATAAGAAATATGGGATCGTTTGGACAAGGGGGTGTTGTGCCCCTCATACAAAAAAAATCTCTATATAATTGAAAATTTTATTTGAGTCGCTCCTACGCCCGCACCAGTTGGTATATTGAAACCATATTAACACCATATATCCGCCTGATATTCCGACATATTTTCCTTGATAAAAGGGGTAATTGAATGAAAGTATGGTGCGCTCGATACATGAAGAAAACATACCAAAACCAAAAAAAAAAAAATAAAACTCATTTCTACTCACATTACCTGCATTATGAAACTTGATATCTGGATGAATATTATGGATAGCAACTATCAAGATCGTACGGGAAGCATCAAAAAAATATATGGTGCAAGAATGGCTTAAATACGTTGAGTATTTTAGGCGTGATGTTGAAGAGTACGTAAGCACAAACGATTGAATTAATAAGTTTTCAAATGCTGCACAGACGAACAAGGGTACCCCTCTTTAAATTACGAGAAAGCTTTTGAATGTATTTTTTGATGCTGAGCCCAAATCCGTTTACAGAATTGCTCTATCACGTCCAAATTTTGAGAAAATTTAAAAAAACAGTCAAAAACACACGATTTTCCATTATTTTTGAGGTTATGAAAACTGGAATATCTCAAAATTCTGACGTGATGGAAAGAAACCAAGTTCAGATTCGTGATCAGGAGGTCCCAAACCACCATAATTGGCTTCAAAATTTAAGAGAGGAAAAAAAAGTGTCGAATTTGCAGGCCTGTGTAATCATTTTGGAAATAACGCCTTAAATTTATTTGTATCAAAATTATTTCGTTTTTTGTTTTTTAAACGAAATAACGCCCAAAAAAAAAACGAAATGAATCCCAAGTTTTGGGCGTTATTTTCAATATGATTATCGCCCGAATTTGTATGAAAATATTTTGGGCGTTATTTCGTTCTTGTTTTTGGGCGTTATTTCATTATATTTGGGCGTTATTGCATTTTTATTTTGGGCGTTATTACGTCATTTAATTTTTTGGGCGTTATTTAATTTTTTTTTTTTTTTGGGCGTTATTTCCTAACGCCGTTTTTTCACACATCAAATGATCAATATCTAACAGTCAGTTTTCTCAATTTAAATAATATGTTATATTCACCGCTGGATTAATTTTTTCACCACTCTAAAGTCGCTTTTCTAAAACTTTTACCTTAGAACCATGCAACGCAGCTTTAAGCATTTTACACGCAACAAATCAATAGCTTTCTGACTTTTATCCGAAAATCTTAAATTATCAGGATCCCATCTATAAAAAAGAAAAAACACAAATTAAAATAGCGGAACAAATAGGGATTTTTTTATGGTTTACTTAGAAAAGAAATTTTATTAAATGAAAACATGAGCTTAAAAAAGTAAAGTATAAGAAAATATAACGTAGTCCCAGCAAATTTTTATAAAAAAAACCCACATGATAATGAATCCAAAGGCCCCCGTAATAAAATAAATGTTTCTGCTAAAGCGAATGTGAAAAATGTTCTTTTCATTCGTAAAAGGAAAGTTTCCTAGCGCTTTCTTTTTTTGTAGGCTTACAAACCCCTCTAGAATTTTGATTGCCGCTTTAATTTTTGTAGTCGTCTTACTCTTATATTTCATTCCTTGAAATATCTATATTGAAACGACGAAGTAGTCAGGCTTTTCATCGTAGTTTTATTACGACTAAAACGCTTGTAATTTTATCAGGATCAGCTCATTTTTTTATATACAGGACGCACGAAATCATTTTGCTCTTTTCTACTAAATGCATCGCATACTACTATTCTTCGTCTTCAAAATGAGCTATAAAGTAGTCTTGAATGATTTTCCTTTTAAAAGTTATGACCATTTAAAAGTCACACCATTGAGTGACAAATCATATCGCCACATCAATGCTACAACTAGGTATCTCGAATTTTCTAGTTTTAAGATATTTCACTTTTAATATTTTTAAAAATATGTATTTGCACTGAATTTCGACTTTTCTTGTTTTGTTTTTTTCTTATAACTTTGCAATGGTGTCACTTTAAAGAACTCTGCACAAAACCATGAAGAATATCATAGGTCAAGAATGATTATTTAGGAGTTACCTAGTTGTAGCATTGACGTGGATACATAAGAATCCACATTCGACATTTAACTTTCATGCATCATTTTAAAGTGGTCATAACTTTTGAAAGACAAATCACACATTTAAATGTAAATTTCGACCTCTTTTTAAGAAAATTAACAAGTACGATTTTGGTGTTTGAAAATTTGAAAAGTTCATCCATAAGCGAAGTACAAGACAACGATAGTCGAAATATGATTGCTTTGTCTCCCAATCTCACGATAAACCATCTTCGTCATTTTAATATGTATATTTCAAGAATCCAACTTAAGGCACGAGACGACTACAAAAACTAAAATGACTTCGAAACTACAACGGCAATAGAGATATATGAGGGGTATAGAAGCAAAGGCGACAATCTTCATTTTTTTCATGAATACATCTAGTTGCATTTGCTGTGATCAGTGAAATTTGCAATACCAAATACGTCTCTATCCAATATATATCTAAGGTTGAAAACTGCAAATCAAAGCAAAAGCAGCAATCTCCAATGGAAATTTCGACTTGATTGAAACAAACACGACAATCTCCAAATTTCTTATCGAATTTGTCCATAAACCCCTTTTAGGATTTTATTCAAACTTGGTTTACATCCTCATCTAACTCTATTCTACAGAATTGCAATACATATAGTATACTAAATTCGTGTATCTTCAGAGATACACGTTTTTGTTAGTTTTCACAAAATTAAAAAAAGTGAAGATTGTCGCCTTTGCTTCCATACCCCTCATATGTATATCAAAAAATAAATAAAATAGAAATAAGTATGAGCAAAGATCCGTTTCCTAAAAAATTTAGATAATCTTTTATTCAAGGTACACCAACTTACCTCAACTCCAATCGCTCCAAATTGTTACAGTTTGAGGCAATAGTGTCCATTAGCTGATCAACATGTATGTTAACTCCCAACTTCTCGGAAGTACCCATAACGATTATTCTAGAATATTTTAAAAGGATTTTTTTCTTTCAACTTAGCTTTTCTCACGAAGCTGGCCAGAAATTTACTTAGCATTTGATAGCACTGACAGAATAGCCATCCACAATTGATCCGTAATATGTGTCATACCCGATAGACAACAAGCACTCAATTGAGCACCATAACGTAAGACAAACTTCTGTAAACCATCATCAGTAATATTATCCGAAGCATCCAAGTCCAAAGAAATCAAAGATCTGTAGCAGCAAATTTTGAATTTGTGAAATAATTGCAATAGAATATTACATATGTGTAATTCGAAGCATACCTAGCCATTCCAGATTCCATCCACTGCTTAAGGACCGAGTCGTTGAAACCATTAATTTGGCCAGCTGATAAAAATTTCAAATTTGGTATCCTAGTCAACATATCAATCAAACATTCTGCAGACAAATCCGTAGCAGTAATGTCCAATTCCTGCAATGCGCATTTGTCCCACTCAGCCTGCATTACAAATTCCGATTTCAGACTAGTGCCATTCATTAGCAAACATGTCAAACGCTTGGAGCGTTGTATTAGCGTCTTAAGCGTAGAACCAGTAACTTTATTACAAAAGTTAACAGCCAGACACTCCAACTGGAAATTTTAAGTAAATTTTATATGAAATTAAAATTTTTTTATGGATTAATAGACTGTATGGACAAAAAAGTTTCTTCAGTACGTTGATGCAAAATTCCTTCCTCTATCTCATTACAAACCTGTATACAATTTGAACTGAAAGCATCAATATGTGAGTCATCAATAAAATTGATGCCATACAAATTGATAACACGCAAATTGGGTGTTGCTGATTTTAATTTATGCACATTAATAACTTCATAAATTTCCTCCTCTTCTTGATCGCACTTCTCATAGGTACCAATTAGATGAATAACTTCTAAGCCATTGATGAAATTGTATATCTTGCGCATGAAACCCTCCATAAAGATGACTTCCGACAGACAGATGCACATGTAACGCAATTTAGTGGGAAAAGCCTGCATCTCACTGAAATCATGCAATTGCATAGCTATGAAATAATGAAACATAATTAATTTATTTGATATAACGTTTATATTTAATAAAATAATTTAACCTGTCGAAAAATCCAACAGCATATGCGTAAGATTCGGACATTTTGCGGACAGCTCATGCAGCACAGTATGCGTAATTAATTCAATTGGTAGCTCAATGTAACGCAATGTTGGTCCGAAACGTACTGAAATCAACGACAATAAAGATTCTAACGAACCGACATGCAAGCCCGATACCTCAGGTCGTAGAGAAACATTTTTCCATAGACGTGTATCATAGGCAATACGACGCCAACGACGACAAATTCTTGCCAAACGACAAATCTCACGATGCGACAGATAGGAGAATATATGAAGTAGCACCTTGTCGGGAAGTTTTTCAATGGTCTAAAATGTAAAATTTAATAATCATCGGTGGTAATTATAAAAGTAGATTTTTTAAGTTATAAAATTCAAGAGCTTAAATACTTATGTGCTCGGAATTTGTCAGTACAGAAAGATTTTGAAAATGTGTGTATTGATAACACTGGTCGACACAAAAAAAAAACACATGAGAAAATCCACAAATTTCTTAAAGTAAACGTTAAAAAAAAATACCCGTGTCTCGTGGTTTTTCCCCAGCACGTCACATTTTTTTTTAATCGATTTTTGAAGTTTTTTTATCCACTGTACATGAAAAAAACAAAAATACCGCATTCTTGTGTTAAATCGATGAATTTAACTATATGATCCTTACATTTGAGGTGTATCATGCGTTCAGCAAACTTATGCAAGATATTGCGGGGAATATTTTTGAATAAAATTTTATTCCTGCTCAACCCCCACATGTGGGTCATTTTTGCCCTTTTCTTAAAAAGGTACAAAAATGACACCTAAAACGGGAATATTGAGTCGGTATGTACTACAGAAACATTTGCTTTTCAATTTCACTACTAATTGCTGAACACTAAAAAAGCAAAATTTTATCCCGAAGCAAAAAAAAATCGTTAAAATCAGTAAGCAGTTTTAACAATAAATATTTTCCAAATTTCACCCCACTGTAAAGCTCTAAAACTACAATTAGGACAAAACTCGTTCTGACAAGATCATAACGAAATCACACAAGGATCATTTTCCTGGAATACATTAACCCATTATTTCCTGTTTTTATGGGTCTTTTTGACCCCTTGTTCTAAAACTGAGCCACAATAGGTTAAAAATTTCTGCAAAAATATCCTACAAAAAATATCAGTTACCAAAGACAAAAATTCTTAAAACTTAAGGTAGGCGAGTCAGGGATGTAATTCATATGCAATGTGAAAAGCCCTAATTGATTTTAACGATTTTTTTGGTTTCGGGCTCAAATTTCGACCTTTTCGTGTTTAGAAACTAGTAGTGAAATTTTATAGCGAGTATTTCTGTAGTACATACTGACTCAATATTCATCTGTTTTGGGTGTCATTTGTGTACCTTTTTAAGAAAAGGGCAAAAATAACCCACATGTGGGGGTTAAACAGAGTTAAAATTTTATACAAAAATATTCCCCGAGAAACGTGTATTTTTTTATAACGTCTACTTTAAGAATTTTTTGGATTTTCTTATGTGTTTTCAAAAAAGTTCGAAATTTTCGAATAGTGTAATTATTCTTGAAATATTTCGAGAAGATCAGCTACGATTTAGGGGTTTGCATTTTTTGGACCTTAAAACGTGTACAAATGAAACCCCGAAAGTCAATTTTAGGCACATTTTCATCACACCGATTGACTTTTCAAGACAATCGTGTCAAGTACGAAACATAAATTAAAAGAAAAAAAGGACTGTGACGTGTTTGCTTGCATTTTTTTTTTTTTAACTTTTAGGTTAGGATATTTCGAATCTTTCTGTCACTTATTTTCCTATAATTGCATACCGTGTCAGCAAATGGGCTTCGAACTGTGCCATCTGATAAATAAACCTGTGAAGCCTCCACAGCCAATTGACCCCAAATATCCATATCCATAGTATAGAATTTTTATGATCACTTTTTTTTTCTCGAATATATACTATATATTTGAATACTTTATTACTTGATAATTTAAACTTTTCAAAGTAATTGAATTGGTTACAATTTATTTAAATGTTCTTAAAAATTTTTATTGCAATTAATCTTTTACAAAATTTCACACTTTAAAGAATTTTTCACTATTTTTTAATTAACTTATGTAAATTTTGTACAAGAAAATTGCAAATATCAAACTGATCACGTTAAAATGAATTAACTTTCTACACAGAATTTCCAAAATACCCCTAGCTAACGCATGGGGAAATTTTATTTTTAGCTCATTGAGAGGTTTGTGAAAATCTAAAATTTTCAAAGAATTAAAAGTATTTATTCTTACTGTCTGCTGTCTCTCAAAATGCACCGACAATATGATCAGCTGTATAGATGCTTCGAGGGAATTTCGTCTTTTGTTTTCATTTTTGTGAGCATTTGTGTGGGCCACAACTTTTGTTTACTATTGCCAGATATTTTCAGTGCTTTCATGTTATTTTTTTTTTTTTTTGTTTTTCGCTTGTATCTTACAAATGCATATAATTCTTGATGTTTTTCATTACTTACCAATTTTTCTCTAGATGCAAACGTAATGTCATCTCGTCCAATCGCCGATGATGATGTTTGCGCTGCCAAAACATTCCAATTATCCATATTAAATATATTTTTCTATATTACTCTAAAGTGCACTGAACTTGAATTGTTTTGTGTTACTGAATGTTTACAGCATATTTGATGGCTCCTGCTTTTTAGCAAGTAAGGAAATCATTTTTTCTAATTTATACCAATATATTTAACACACGTTTTATTATCTTTGAATCATTGCGAAAGCATAAAGTTATTTTGTTAGAAGTTATTCAGTTAACGCTTCTGCAATGTTTCTGAAAATGATCCTCAATTGTTAGCAATGGCGCCATTATTTGGAGAAAAAAAATGTAATATAAAGGAATACCTAGCGTTTTTATATTTTGAATTTTGATATTGGTTTCAAAAGAAAACATAAATTTTCAACCACGCTTTTACATAAGAAGGGTTATCTGTATATTAATACGACTTATCTATATATTAATACGCAAGAAAAAAACTTGTCCATCTTTTTTTCCTATGTTAGAAACAGAGTACAACTTTAAATTTTACACCATTAGAAAGATATTTGTTTGTATATGTGCACAAAGTTAAAATTATGCTTATGTTTTGAATTTAAGCCAGGTAAAATTAAATACAAATTTTTCAATATTAACAACAACAAAAAAAACGGTCACACAGAGTTGAAAAAAGGATAAAGCACAAAGAGAAACACAAAAAGCATAGCACTGACATGTTTTTTGTTTATATTTCGCTTGAATTATACCAGGGATGATAAATGAGCTTTTCCATTTCGAACCGAATAATAAAAAAAGTACTTAAATTGTCCAAAAAGTACCAAAATTATTTAATAGATTTGTCGTCGAACTTTGACCACTGGGCGATTCTAGTGCAATTTAATGTGCTGCAAATATGCATGAAAAAAGACCTGAGTATCTTCCTTTTTTAAATATTCGTTTGTTCAGTAGACCTTAAGTAAAAGTTTTTAAGATCTTCCTTAATAGCGCGAGTATTCCATTACGAACTATATATATATATATAATTCATTTTTAATTTTTGTTTAACAGAGAGCAACTGAATCCTAAAAATACCCATTTTTAACTCTTCGCTACAATGCTCTATGGTTCGAAAGACCAAATCAAAAAAAAACTTAGATTCATGGAAGAAAATTGGCAGCCATGGAGTTGATATTATCAAGCCATTTACCATATAAAAATATGGTTTTGAATATTTCTTCGCTGAAATATTGTGTTTTCGTTTACGCCAATTTAACATTTTTGGAAAATCACATTTTTAAGTATGAGGTAGAATTACAATAAATACTTTCAGTAAATAATTTAATTTGTTTTTTTACTAACTGCAGGATATTGCGCCTTCTACTTTTGAAGTTATATTTATTTTTCTTTAGGTAGTTCGGCAAAATTTCTACGTTTTATGCAATATTTTTCACTTTTTTTAACTTAGAGAGACTTTGTGGCCGCAGAAAGGACAGAAAATGTTGATTTGTTAGTTTATTCTTCTATGTTAATTAAATGTTACTCATACGGCATGTAGTGCATGGTTGCATGGGAAATTGTTTTGAAATGGCAATAACTTTTGCAAATATTATGATAAATGGTTCATTTAATGGAAAAAACCATGCACTTTTATAATTTATTTTAGATATTGGACGTCCTTTGTGAATATTCTTCGTCTTCAAAATATACGTAAACTTGGTCTTGTGTGATTTTTTTTAAAAAAGTTATCAAAGTTAACGCTCGTATGTGGATTTTTATTTAATTTATCACTCCATGGTGTCATTTTCAAATGATCATTATTTTTTAAAAAGAAATCATACAAGACCAAATGAGGGGTATAGAAGCAAAGGCGACAATCTCCATTTTTTTCATGAATGCATCTGAGAATGCCATCTAGTTGCATTTGATATAAGCTTGTGATCAGTGAAATTTGAAATACCAAATACGTCTCAATCCAATATATATCTAAGGTTGAAAACTGCCAATCAAAGCAGAGATTGCTGCCTTTGCTTTGATTACTAAACTTCTTAAGCAAAACTTAGAGCTCCGCCAAAAAATAATATTATTTTTTCACCATTTTTATTGGTTTTAGCAACTAATGAATTCATGTACCTAATTTCAGCGAAATCGAAGAACGGTGTGGCAGTTCGATAATTACAAGCCCAGCAATGCCCACTTGATTGAAACAAACACGACAATCTCCAAATTTCATTTTGAATTTGTCCATAAACCCCTTCGAGGATTTGATTCAAACTTGGCTTACATCCTCATCTAACTCTATTCTACAGAATTGCAAAACATACAGTATACTAAATTCGTGTATCTTCAGAGATACACGTTTTTGTTAGTTTTCACAAAATTGGAAAAAGTAAAGATCGTCGCCTTTGCTTCTATACCCCTCAAACGACAGCTCATTTTGAAAACGAAGAGTAGTTCCAATAGACGGAGAGCTGAGCGCGAAAAAATGGAAAAACTCGATGTAGTCGAAATTTATATGCGGATCGATTGCTTAGAACATGTTCATTACGAATCCGTCAGTCTGCCGTACTGAATCTGTTGCCTTTGTATGTTATCGGCCTTCAAAGTTGTGAATTTTTTTGAAAAAATGAAAAACTAGGTGTAGCGGCAAATGTCAATCACTTCATTATGTATAAATAAACAAGCTATTTCAAGAGCATACTTTATCTATGTTGCCACTGTGGAGCAGACTGAAATAAAATTTAAATGAAACTTTTGTCAAAATATTATAATTATAGCTACAAATTTAAATTAAAAAGGGCAAACTGCTCCGATGTTGCCAACGCCCAGCAGACTAACTTTTTACTCTACAAGTTTATTCCTTTGTATAGACATAAATACGAGGGCGAATATGGTACAACTCTGAAATTTTGTACACATACGTATCTGAAAATCAAAAATATTTTTTTAACCATAAGCCACAAATTTATTCCAATGGTCAACTTTTATTAATTATTGTTTTCTCTATGAAAACCGAATGTTTTTTTTATCCAAACATAATTTTTTTAGATAATTTGGGCAAAAATTAACACTTTTCATTATAAGCAATTTCTGCGAAAAATACATTACCTTGCAGTTATTCGCAGTTTAAAATCCAAAAATAGCAGAAAATATCGAAATTTTTCAAAAATTATTTATCTGTTTTTAGGCTATAAGGCGGGTAAATGTAAAATAGGGTTTTAAGTTTTACGAAAAAATTTCTCTTATTTTTTGAAAGTATTTCAATAACCTTAAAATTTGAATTATTCGGACCATTTAAAAATGTGTAAAATTGTATGAAAACAAGTTTGGAAGGGTGGGTGGTACCTATAATGTATCACGAACCCCCATTATTTTTTAAAGCTGAACATTTCATTCCTTGGCATAAACATGCCAAGAGGAGCTCTCATACAAAATTTTTTAAATTTTTACGAAAATTGTCAAAAAAAAAGCCGATTTTAGTTTTGTAAAATTTTTTCGAATTGTTGGGTAAATCAATATTTACCCTTATTTAACTGCCCTTAGTTTAATATTATTAAGTTTAACACTATTAAGTTTAATATTATTAATAATATTTGGTTTTTTCTGGCTTTTGCTTGACTAAATTCCCAAAAGGTCATTATATTTATTTGCTAACGCAAAAATAAATAGCTCGAGATTGTAATTTTATCGAAATAATAAAGCAAAGCATAATGGTAAGTGGGACATCTAGCGATTTCCAACAATGACAAGGTGCAGAATCATCTTTAAATATGACTTTTGCTTAGTGCTCGCTTAGTCGGTCGATGCTGGGTATAACGCCGATTTCAATGATGTCAATAAGAACTGCGGAGTTAATACACGTATAACCTTCCAGAAGAGAAATCTCTCCAACCCATTAGCTTGTTACTGCCCCCCAGTGCTTTGTACGCATTGAAAGCTGTATTTTTCATTTTTTCTGCGGCGTGCCGTACATCCCAAATTGGAACTGATGAGATTTGTTTGCTCCCAGCATAGAATATGACTTCAGCCCACTCGTTTTACACCCAATTCTTTTTTCTTTACTCCAGTTTAATGAGAAAGACCGCATTTTATGTATGAGAATCGGTTTTTCGCAGGTCTAAGGGCAAAAAAAGTTAGTTTCTCTCAAGCGGCGCTGCACTGTTGAGGTGCTTATTCCATATTTTTAAGCCGATCGTGTAGGGCTATTTTTCTACGCCTATGTCTTCCCTCTCAGTTGTTTTTCTTGAACGGCCACTTCCAGTGTGACGTAAAAGCTTTAAAAAATTGTCATACGAAAGACTCACTATATCAAATTTTAAGCGATATATTCACACTCCTTAAATTTTGATGCTTATATGCAATCATATCAATTTTTTGGTTTTGGGTCAAAACCCTTTTTTTAAATTGACAACAATTTTTAGTTACTAGGCATACTACATATTAATAATCAGAAAAAAGGCGGTGAACCAACTATTTTAGCTAAAAATCCTTGTCGGCTTTCTGACCGTGAGTGTATGTATTCAGATGAGCATCGAAGGAAATTTTTTAGGTGAAAATCGTAAAGTTTGGATGATTCTAAGAAATTTAAGAAATTAAACTTACACCTATAAATGCTTATTTATTCTTGGAAAATAATGATTTTTCTGCGAAATAATTGCAAGTGTATTTTTTTTTTACTGGAATAATCTTTATCAATGCCAATAAAATGAAATGTGAAAAATCCATACAAGGTCAAAGGTAGCGAAAATCAGTTTTTAACAAATGTCTCGCTAACCATTAGTTCTTTAGAAAAATGTTGGCCCACAATTTTATAGCCCGGAAAATTACCTATCAAATGAAAGTGTTTTCAAATTCTGTCATTAATTTTTTGCTCGTTACCCCACTTTCGCAATTAACGGCTCAAATAACTCTGTTGATTTTACGATTTTCGGAAAACGTCATAGGAACAAGTTGTTCAGAATAGTCCCAGGAATCTTACATTTTTCGGTGGACTACCGATATCTACTCACCCTATGTATACTTTTCTATACCTGCAAAGTCTCTTTCCCTGCTTTTCAAACGTAACAAATTAATGTACCTTGGGTGTAGGGTATAAAAATAAATCAGTATGGAAATTGGTACTAAGGAAAGAATGCAGAAGTTTTATATTTTATATTACATTTTTTTTTTTTGTATTGTTATTGTTGTTATTGTTTTTGTACCGAGTTGATGGTGAAAGATAAACTGTTAATGATTAGTATAGTTACACATAGTGCTGTTATTCTTTAACTCTGTAGAATCTTCAGGTGTGGGCAAACGCTTTAACAATGAACACTGTTAGTTGGTTATTTTATTGGTGAGCCTAAAAGTAAGATATGGTTAGTTTAATTATTTACGAATGCATCATCAAAATAATTATTAATATTAAATGTTAAATTCATAATCGGTTATGTAAATAAGACCATTCATATTTATAAAAATTGTTTTTATAAACTTAACAAAACAGAAATTTTTTTACAATTTAATAGCTCATCAACACTAACAATGATATTTCAATCACACGTCAAATTAAATGGCCATTAACGACACTGACAGTCGTTGTATTGACGACGAAAGTGTTTTTGAATTCACGGCAAATTATTTTTGGCCATGATTTATTTTTGAATTTCCGTCAACATATTTCGATGCAAATGTAAATTATTATTATAGCAACATATGCAATACAAACAACACAATTAAAATGTTATAAATATTTTATTATACAACTTTAAAGAATTTAATAAATTTATATTTTTGATATAATTATGCGCACATTTTTGATCGCTTGATCAATCTTTGATATTTGCACAATTTTGTGATAGGAATTAACCAAAGTCGTAGTATAAACTTACAAATGCAATTTTAAAAATCAATTTGTGACAATTAAAAAACTTTTGCTTCAATTTCGTTAAGAAAATTTTAAATTCACTTAATTTTTAAACAAAGATGTTGGCCGCTACAAAAATACCGTACAACTGAAATTTTTCGCAATCAAAAATAATTCAGATTGAACTAAAAATTTATATTTTGCGCTACAACGAAAATCGGGCCACAACAGTGACGTTGATTTGTAGCACAGAAGAAGCCCTTCGCAAAATAGCAACAATACAAAAATTGCAACGATCACGTCAACAACATGCGAGTATGCAAGTCAGCAATGCTTTCTGTGCACAGCAACGCATTCGATAACAGCAACATCAGACGAACTTTTGTAAATTTTGATAGAAAACAGAAGTTTGGATATTTCAAGAAAAATGAATGTAAACATTAAAAATTAAAAAAAATGTTGTATTCGCTAAAGCAAATAAATAAATTAGTAGTTTATACTACAAAATGAATAAATAACTTAGTATGCTTAAAACAAAAAAAAAAAAACATTTGCTTTAGATAGAAGAGGCTTATGGGTTAAATCGATGACACAATATATATTAATACAGATTACTAATCGAAAGGCAATAAAGTCCAGAAAACAATCAGGCATGTTCTGAAATCCGATTCACTTCGGAATCGGAATGAAAGCAATCTTCAAGAGCTCTGCCTTGCGACAAAAAGGATGGAATCGGATTTCTATTTCAACAAATAAAATTTGATAATGATTCCTATTCGATTTGCCGAAACATAAATTCGATTTGTGTTAATTATCGAAATGCGGAGCTCTTGAAGATTGCTTTCATTCCGATTCCGAAGTGAATCGGATTTCAGAACATGCCTGAATATTTTTTTTTTTTTGATTATTTAAGGATTTACACCACCTTGTTATTGAGTATCGCGCTTAAATACACCCACAAAAAATAATAGTGGAAAATACCTGCAAATTTTAAAGTGACAATTTTCTTCCAATATGTAAAATGTTAATGTTACATGCTAAAAATGTCTATCTTACATGCAACGAAATGTTATCTTAACATGCAACATGTTAGCTTAACATGCTAAATGTCAGCCCAACATTTTATATTGATGTTATTAGTATTTAATGTTATGATCAGTTATCACTTTGTAATACTTTGTGTTCATATATTTTACTGGAACACTGTATTGAAATATTTAAAATGAAATGTAATTTTCTTTTTGTATTTTGTTTTTCAATACTGTAGTTTATATTTTTCATTCGAAAATAAACATTCAACTACAATATTTTACATTTCAAACTATCATTTTTTGCATGTTACATTAACATTTCCGCATGTTAAGCTAACATTTTTAGCATGTTAAAATTGATATGCTAAAAATGTTAATGTAACATTCTGAAAATGTTAGTTCAACATACTAAATGTTTTTCTAACATTTTTGGCATGTCAGCCTTACTTTTTTTCATGTTATGCCAACATTTTTCCTATCAAATTAGTGCCACGCCCACTTCTTAAGGATAGAAAATTTTAACATGTACCTAATATCTCACAAGATATTTTGATGATGCGGAAAGTAAATGATATACGCCAGTCGAAAAGTGGGCGCAACCAGCTAAGTACCACGCCCACATTTTAACATTGAAAGCTTTAACATTTTATAGATAACGCCCGTTTTGTAGATAACGTACTATGCCACACCTACTTTTTTAAGACATTGTAATACGTTATACGCAAGTTACACCAGCAATTTTTATGAAATTTGGTATGTAGATGCCGGAAGTGAATACCATACCACGCCCATTTTTCAAACACTAGTTAAACTTCTTTTACGTTTACTGAGCTGTACGTATATTTTTGAAGTGAAACTTCTTTGGCCGCGTTAGGTGTAAAATTTGAAGGCCGGGACACTCTTCTGAATCATTTTTGCGACACTTTTCAGTACATAAAATTTTATTTCACAACTTCATAGAAGATATTTTGACGAAATTTCGTAGAATGTGACAACCATTGATTTGTAGTTTTCTGGGACACCTAAAGGTTCCCGAAGGTCACCCGAAGGCTTCGCAGTTTTTTGCTATATTTGAGGTTATTTAACAATAGTGATGAGCAAAATTAGTCTTGGTCTTGAGTATTGTTCTTGGTCTTGAGTATTGTTCTTGGTGTTGAGTATTGTTCTTGGCCCTGGTAATTTTGCGAGACCACGACGCTGATATTTTGGCAAGACCAAGACCAAAACTACTGTGGTCTTGGCCTTGCTCAGGATAATCGTCAATACCAAGATTACTTTTCAGTCTTGGTCATTTATAGTTAAAAGGTGTTTCACGCCCGTTATCAAAATAAGATCATCACTCAATTTCAATTTTGGCATCTCAAAAACCCAACTGCTTTGGAAAAATAAGTTTTTTTATTTTAAATTTTGAATACTCATTATCTCTACAAATTTTTTCAATATTAAGGCCAAGACTGAGACCAAAACTTAATGAGCAAGACCAAGACTAAGACTCAATATCAAAACCAAGACCAAGGCCAAGACTGCTATGGTCTTGGTCTTGGTTTGCTCATCAATATTTAACAAGCCATGGTAATCTCTGTATGTAAAAAGCAATGCAGTGGCTTAGATGTGAGAGTTTTTTTTTCCATTGAAACACAAAATGGTCATATTATCATTCCTTAGTACTAACCCTAAGTATCTCCCTACCAAATGTCATAGGAATCGATGCAGCAACTTAGGCGTGAGAGCGTTTTGTGCATTTAGAGGTGTGGCACTCTTTTGATCCCGCTCGATTTTTGGCCATTATAAAGCATTGGTAGTCAGTAGCTAAGTACCAAATTTCATCAAAATATCTTGTATAATGATCGAGATATGTCCAGATTATATCTAAAATTTATCAATTCTTCATTCCATGCTAATGTACATGATTGCCAAAAGTTTAATTAAAATGCTGGGTAACTACAAAAACGAAATCTATTATTTATTCCATGCTTAAATGATTGTCTAAAGTTTTATTTAAATGCTTCCATCCGTTTTTGAGAATAATCTTTGGAACTGATATAGAAATATGCATTTTTAAGAGTTAATAACTATAACTCGAATGTAAATAGCTATTATATCGTTTCATAGGAAATTTTTTAACTATAAAACTATTCTCGGAAATTTTTCTGTGAAAGTAACCGTAGTCGAGTTTTTTCAAAAAAACAGATTTACGTGGCCTTTGACCATGAATTTGGGCACGTTCCGTACTGCAATTTCTAGTAATTTTTTCGATTGATATTTGCTTGAAAGAGTTTTTAGTTGCCGGTAACTACTATTTTTTTAGCTTGAGTTCCAGTACTATAAGTCAATGTAAGCTGATTTTCCATTTTTCACAATTTCTATAATACTTGTATAACAAACATTTTAAAAACATTGTATGCGCTTTATTATACAAGTTTCATCTCATCTAACATATTTATCAATATTAACCACCCCACAAAATTTTATCTGCAAAGATCACCATATGTCTGACATTTTCATTTTTCAATTAAAATTATAATCATCTCCTACAACATAGTGTCAGTATAGTATTTTTTAATTAATATCTTGTTACCATTTGAACAAATTAGATGAATGAATGAATGAATCATGAATCGTTTACAATAACAAGATGATGGACGTCCAGACAACAGAATAGAATATGAAATGTAAACAATAAAACGTCATTGTTAATTAATTCAATTAATAATTCAAATTACGTACCATACGCTCCAGCTTACTCTTTGATTTTTGTGTGGTCTCTTCGGGCTGTCATTTTCCCTCAGCGAGTATATTTTGAAATTAATGCCTTGACCAACTTTTATTTTCTTGTAACTCGATCATTTGAACGGTCAGTAACGAAATTGAAGCGCTTGTGAACAGTTCTATTATTCGTGAGGGGCTTAATGCTTTCTTGTATCTTTTAGTTAAATCTTATTTTTATAGTACTCCCTGAAAGAGAGTAACGACGTCATTATTGCGTTGCATATCCAAAAGTTCGGTCGGTTCGGAGAGAACATTTTGCTTAAAACCTGATAAGTGCAAACAAATACAAGCACAGTTTAAACCAAACTCTGACTAAGGTGTGTCATATCAAAATCAGTTATACATATAATGTGTGTGTTTTCTGTTCAGGTGTTATAGTGTAGGTGAAGACGCCAACAATAGTTGGGAAATATCAGCACTATCTGAGCAGCATACAACCTAGGGTGTATCAAAAAATACATATATGGGGTATTATTCGTCAGATTTACACATTAAAAATGGATTTAAATTTTACATTTTTTTGAGACTCTTAAAAATTTACGAGCACGAATTTTATAATTTTTCGTTTCGGAGAAAATTAACAAAGTTTTTTAAAGTTTCATGGTTTGGGGAAATACTTTTTTTGTAATGTATATTTCTCAGAAACTATTGGATATTGGGAAAAGTGGTCATAATGTAAAATGCAGAATACTTTAGTTAACTGAGTTTTTGAAATATGTCAGAAAAAAAAATTTTTTTTCCGGACTTCCTGTATTTACGAGTTCTTAAGTAATCAGAAAAAAAGAAATTGATTATTTTAATTTTAAACTCTTGCTATACAAGAAGGTGGACAAATTTTTGTCTCTAAAATGGCGGAAATGTTCTTTTCATCGAATATTATTTTCGCTTACAGCGACAAATGCTCAACCAAATTATATTTCTGATATATTATTCGGTGAAAAATGAAAGAAGAAAAAATAAAACACTGTACAACAATGTTGACGCTTTTGAAAACCCCAAGAGTTTTAAAAAGTGTTTTAAGTGTATCAGGTCAGGATTTCTGTAAAACCGGCTTAGAAGTTCTTATGAAGCCGATGATATTACTTATGATGTAAAATCAGCTATAAATAGAAAAAGAGCTTCAATATTTATAATCGTAAACTTGTTAGAAAGGTATTACAGAGCAGATTTTGCTTAGGTGTTAAAAAAATAGTATTTCACCAGATTGCGCATTTCTTGTATTTCTGTAGAATATATTAACCCTTTTTGGAAGAAGGGTCAAAAGGACCCACTAACTATGTAATTCCATTATGACCTTCGGAAAGTAAGATTTTTCCAAAATATATTTTTAGAATTTTACAGCATGCAAAATCACGCCTTAAAACGGTTTATATACGTATCTTATTACGATTTCAAAAATTTTCGAAATGAATAGTGTGATATCTCACATTTTTATACCCTACACCCAGGGTATATTCACTTTGTCCTTCCGTTTGTAACGCAGAGAAGGAGGCGTGGGGCTGACTGGCTGGCTGTGCGTGGAAATATTTTTAACGGGAAAACAAGCCAAGATAATTCAATGAAATTTAGTACGCTGTATCCATCTCGTGGGATTAAAAATGAGCAAAATCGGTCAACGGACACGCCTACCGCCCATACAAGAAATATATTCAAAATGCAACTTTAGGAGTATTTTTCACGACAATGCAGCCGACATACACATAAATACCACAAATTGTAAGCGCAAGCTCTGAAAAAAAAAACTGAACGAATTCGGACAAGGGGGCGTGGCACCTGCCATACAAGCAAAAGCTTCAAAACGCTATACTGTACGCGTTTTTTGAGATAATCAAACTAAATTTTACTCGAACACTAACAACTATGAATGCAAGCTCTGAGCAAAAACTGGGTTAAATCGTACCCTTATAAGTAAAAGTTTCAAAATGCTATACTGAAAGTGTTTTTTGAGATAATCCAGCTGAATTTCACTCAAATACCAAGGACTATAAATGCACGTTCTGAGCTAAAGCTAGGCGAACTCAGACAAGAGGGCGTGACGCCTCCCATATAAGAAAAAGTTTCAAAACGCTATGCTGAGAACGTTCTTCGAGATAATCCAACCAAATTTTACTTAGACACTAAGAACTACAAATGCAAGCTCTGAGCGAAAACTGGGTGAACTCGGACATGAGGGCGTGGCACCTCCCATATGAGCAAAACTTTAAAAACACTGAAGTGTAGGGTATTTAATGTTTGGCCAAGCCAAAGGTTACACCCTTACTAGTTTGTCTTGATTCGAGATATATAAAAAAAATATTTTTTGAAAAGTAACGTATTTTTGAACTTTACGCTACTGTAAGTCTCTAAGACTACATTTGGATAAAACTTTTTGTCTCAAGGTTATAATTAAATCACACAACGAACATTTTTCTTGAACACATTAACCCATTATATCCTGTTTTTATGGGTCTTTTTGATCGTTTTTCCAAAAACTAGACTATAATTCTACAAAATTTTCTACGAAAAATTTCACTAGGTGCCACCAAAGACAAGAAATGCTTTAATCTTAACAAAATGCTTTAAAAATCCAATTTTAGTCGTTGAATGATTTTTAAGCGCCATCTAGTGAAATATTTTTTTTTTTAACACTCAAGTTAGATCTACTCTTTAACACCTTTCCAACGAGCCCACTAACACAAAAATCGGAGCACTGATAAAACATTTCAAATTAGATATAGAATTCGAATTCTTTTAAGAAACACAGATCAAATTTTTTCTCCACCCCAATAAACACCAACACACATTCAAAGTCATTTCGCTCTTTACTGAGTTACTGAGTTCATTGTCAGTTATAGCTGAATATCTTGCAGATAGCACTAACACCAAGCAACAATTTGTTTCGCATTTTACTCCGAATTTAGTTTTTTTACTTTATTTTGTTAAAATTATTGTTATTTAGAAGCGTTCTGTTACAAGTTCAATAAAATTTATTTATGAATTAAATTGAATAAAATTAAAAGTTTAACAAATAAGCATTAAAAGAAATATAAAAAGTACGAGCAAGAAAATAATATATCATCGAAAATACAAATACTTATCTATAATACGAGTAGAGTCCCACCGAACGCAACGATCTTATACAACTCATAATCCTAGTACATTTTCTTCTTATCAATCAATAGTGAATCATGTCACAATATGGCGCTGAAAAGGCTCTTGCCTATTTTTACCCCCTGGTAATGGTAACCTCTGTTATTTGTTGCATTACATCCGCTGTGGCATGGACACATTGGCGTTATGTACTTAACGCTTGTCCAGAGACAAACTGCGGTTGTTACCTGCATGCACGCAGCACCTATACCAGTTTCGAGGGTGGTCACATTGCATATTGTCATTATGCCACCTATGGACTTGTATTGCCATTACTTTTTGGCATAATTTTTGGTCTATACCATGTGTATAGAGTATGCATGGGTACAGCGAAGAGAAAATCCGGTACTACCACAATACGACAAAGGTAAGTCATTTTATTTATTGTTTTATTTAAGAAATAAAACGACATGAAGTGCATTGTAAATTGTTAAAATTTTTTGTTTTTGTTAATGTTATTTAGACAATAATTGATGACGGGAATGATGCTTCATTTAAGCATGTGCCCGGGATCAATTTAAATTTGTGCCAAAGGTTAATTATACTTTAAATTTAATTTCAGACGCTTCAGAAAGCGATAACTTATAGTTTGCTGTACATATAGCTTAAATAGTTTATTAAACATTTTTGTTTCTGCGGGAAAAAGAAGAGTCATTTTAAATAAACAAATTTCCAAAACTCTTGATAGGCAATAGCAGCAATAATATGATTTTGACTCTTAACTAATTCGGGTACGAGGAATTCAGTGTTACTTGTCGTTTTCGGCATTAGCTCCTGACCCCATTCGAAAGTTTTTTTTTTAAGGGTTTGAATACAATTAGAGCACTTGTACACAGATGAAAAATATTGGGTTCGTGACCTTAATTAAATAACACTGTACAACATTAAGATCCCCAAGAGATTTGAAAAGTAGCTTTAGTGTACTTATTTTGATCTCTTAAAGACGAACATGTTGTCCATTTTTTTGTGTCAGGTCAGGTTTCCCTAAACCAGGCTTTGAAATTATTAAGAAACCGGTGACCTTAAAAATAAAAAATAAATATAATATTTATTTATGGTTGTGGGCTCGATAGATAGTTGTTATAGAAAAGATTTTGCTTGTGTGTTAAGAAAAAATATATTTTTCACTAATTTTTAACACATTTTCTTAAGTTTTAAGCATTTCCCGTCTTTGGTGACCCCTAGTGAAGTTTTTTGTAGAGTAATTTAACCCATTATAGTCCAGTTTTTGGAAAAAAGAAGAACAGTAAAATAAAAATATTCTAGAAAAATATTTCTTTTCGATTTTATTATGACCTTTTGACAACGAGCTTCGTTCAAATGTAGGTTTAGAGAGTAGGGTGAAAGTTCAAAAATACGTAACTTAAGAATTTTAGCAAAAAAAACAATTTATGGATGATGTTTAGTTAGAAATATATTTTTTTACAAACCTCAAATCAATACGAAATATTTGAGACATCGTACGACTCATACCAAACATTTTTGAGATCGTAAAAATATATAACATATTGTCGTCTTTTGCATACTGTGAATTTCTAAAACTATATGAAGGTCATAATGAAATTTCACAAGAAACATTTTTTATGCCATATGAACCCATTATGTACTTTTTTAATGTGGCCTTTAAGCTCCTATTCGCAAAAACTGGGTTATAATGGGATAAAGTACTCTGTAAGAAGATTCTTTAAAAAATTTTACAAGGGATCACTAAAGACGAGAGAAATGCTTAAAACTTAAAAAATGTGTGAAAAATCCAATTTTAGCCATTAAATGATTTTTAAAGCGATATCTGGCGAAACATAATTATACCCTACACCCAGGGAATATTCACTTTGTCCTTCCGTTTGTAACGCGGAGAAGGAGGCGTGGCAGGTATAGAAAAGTATATATATTCTTGATCAGCGACACCTCCTGAGTCGATATAGCCATGTCCGTGTGTCTGTCTGGCTGGCTGGCTGGCTGGGTGTCTGTCTGTGCGTGGAAATATTTTTCACGCCAAAAATAATCAAGATAATTCAGTGAAATTTAGCACACTTCGTCGTAAAAATTAGCTCGTGGGATTGAAAATGAGCGAAATCAGTCAACGGAAACGCCTACCGCCCATTCAAAAAATATGTTCAAAATGTAACTTTATGAGTATTTGTCACGACAATGCATCCAAAACACTCATAAATACTAGTGACGGCAAGTTCAGGCTCTGAGCCAAAACTAGGCAAACTCAGACAAAAGGGTGTGGCACCACCCATATAAGCAAAAGTGGGATAATCGAACGAAATTTCACTCAGACACTAAAAACAATAAGTGCAAGCTCTGAGAAAAAACTAAATAAACTCGGACAAGAGGACATACAAGCAAAAGTTTCAATATTTAAGTATACTGAAAGCGTTTTTCAAGATAATCCAACAAAATTTCACTCAGACACTAAGAACAGCAAGTACAAAAACAAAAGCTATGAGAATTCGAAGAACTGGTCGTGGCATCTCCTGTACAAGCAAAATTTTCAAAATACTGCAGTGTAGGGTATTTAATGTTTGGCCTGGCCAAAGGTAACATCCTTACTAGTTTTTTTTTTAACCTTAAGCAAACTCTAATGCCAATACGATCAATCATGAGGTCAACATTAGTCTCCATCAAATGCGTTCTTCTGTGATTTTCCTCCACGACTTTTCCGACTTTTCGATCTTCATGTGACTTTGTCCCATTCAGAACACTTTCACTTTGTACTTTCATAAATCTTAAAATAGACTTACAACATATTTTGATGTTTTGTATAAACTGTATGCATTATTTTAATTCTAGATCTGGTGACATGATTGTCGTAACGACTGAGTCTGAATTAACGGACAACGGTGTATCTCCATATTATTGGTCACCAGCTGCATTAGTTGCCGTCATTATGGCAATATATACTCTCATCTATGCTTCTATATATACCGATGGATTTGAAGTGACTTGCAAGCAATATCGCGAATCTTTGCTAAAAGAAATTCAAGGCGTAGGCAATATAGTACCTGTCATAAAAGGACGTCTCTCATGTGCTGCCGTATTCGATTTTATGGACTACTTGGTGGAAACTATATCTTTTGAGAGAAGAAAATATGGACGCATTAATAGCTCAATTTGTTTTACAACTACATTGGTGTGTGCATGGTTCGCAGTTTTCTTTTGGATCTGTATTGCCATCATAAATATTATTCAATCGCGACGTACAAAAGCTGCTAGAGTTTAGATCTTGCAACGATTATCGATTATAAGAAAAATTTACTATTGAAATGGCTCTGTAAGCATAGCAAACATAAGTTGCCATTAAATTTTTTACAAATCTAATATATATTATATGTTTATTTTTTAACTTAATATCTAAGTGAAAAATTGTCCATTAATTTTAGCATTATGTCCATCAATCATAGTACACACAAATTCTATTTTTATTTGTAATACACCATGTAAGTACATACGAGTACATATGAATCGATAAATTAGAATTATGTATGTATATTAAAATTTGACTTGTAAAATTTGCAATTATTTATTAAAATGTTTACATTTCATACAGATCATACTTAAAATTTTTTAAAGTTTTGTTTTATTTAATTTTTTTTTATTGCAAAAACTGTAGCACCCGTTATCTTCCGCATTTACTCAATCGCCAACGAAGTCGAATTTGAGAAAAGAATAATTTCCGTGTTTGAGTATTGCGTATAAGTAATCAGAAAAATATTTTCTTGGGGGTTAAAACTTTAGGAACTAAGCGGAGAGGAAAATCCATGTCTCATGAAAGTCCTTGTCTGAATTCGCCTAGTTATAGTATTGTGTTAAGAGGCCACCTTTAAATTGCGTGACGTAAAATTTAATAATTTTAAATGCCGCTTCCCTTTTAAAGCGATTGTAATGCAAACAAGAACAATTTTGTATCAGTCCCCTAAGCTCCAAAATCACAAAAAAAAAAAAAAAATATTTTTTTAGGGATAGGTTTTAGAGATATGAAGTTTTGAAATTTGTTTCCTTTCGAAGGTGGCTTTACTTTTAATGTCACATCTCAGGTCATAAATTTCGATTTGGTCAAACTTGATATTAACCCGTGGTCAGGCGCGCTATGAGAATTATGGTCACTCAAAACTTTAGTACGATTGTTTTTATTTAAACGATGCTATAACGGCGTAACCTTCTCATTACCTTCCCAACTTTTCATCCTCTATCTTCTGATCCAATTCCCGCTTGGATCTGTTGCACTGTGGCTACGTAGCAAGTGTTTGTCTTATGGCGCGGCATTTTGCTCATTACGCGCCTGCTCACGTAAGTATTTTTTCCTAGTGAGAATTTTATTTTTTATTTCTGATTTTATTTATTTTTTTTTTTTCTATTTAAATGTTTATATGCACTAAACATATACTCGTATTGCAAATAACTTCTTATAATTATGAGAACACAAGTTCTCAGACAGATGATCAGTGAGACATTCAAATTTGTCCGTGGCTAGAAAAGTACGATTCTTAGGAAAAATTGGTAAATATCCTGAAGATGGAGAGCAGAATCGTGGAAAAGACCCAACAGTGACAACTCAGATATTACCAGCCTTCACGGAAAAAATAGAGATCAATATTAAGCTGAAACGACAGATGTTGGGTAGATATAGTACGTCCCAGTAGGCAAAATTGGGGCTCAAAATAAGCATGTAGTGAATTACTCTGCAACGAGCACGTGGCATTCATATGCAGTACATGAAATGAGAGCCACACATCTCAGGATCATACGGAAGAATGAATTATTCCAATTTTTTTTTGTGATTATTTTTTTGATTTTTTTCTTAAAGTTAAGGGCAAAGTTTGTAAAGTTTTTTGTTAATGAATAAAACTCCTTTTTTTGCTACTTTTTTATAATATAACAGTTTAAATACTAAATACACGTATATGCCTTATAGTTTAATTTAATCAAGTTTATTTGAATGTGATTATATTCTAATATTAAAAAATATAAATTAAATAAAAATTCAAAATATATTTAAAGAGTTTAGAATCTAATTATCATCGCTTAAATATTTTAGAATCTCTACATATTCATTCTGGACAAAAAACAATGAACAGGAATATCGGCAACAATCCATCATCTTTGTTTTATTTATTAAAACATAAATAACTTAATTATTATGAAAAACCTTTTTTGCTCTCTACTTTCTATGCATGTTGCAGTTTTTGGCTCTCCACATTTTGATCGTTTTCGTTCTTTACAATTGTATTTTTAAATTCTCTTATACTTAAATATTTATATGTATGAAATGACAAAATATGTTAATATTTATTGCTCTTTGTTTTGTTACAATATTTTCAAATTTTTAGTTTTTGTGTAGCAACTGATGATGAACGCATGACGTTCGAAACGCGTTTTGCAATAATAAATAAAAAAAATTTTTGTTCGATGTAAAAGAGAACTAAACTCTTTAAATATATTTTGAATTTTTATTTAATTTATATTTTTTAATATTAAATTCATCGAATAGTACTCCAGATTTGATTTTTATTTCTCGGTAACGCGAATTAATCATACCAAAAAAAAAAAAAAAAAAAAAAAAAAAAAAAAAAAAAAAAAAGTGATTATATTCTCCACAACAACAAAAAAGCACACGGTGAGCTTGAAAAGGGGGTATGTGGAGCTCAAATGGATCCAAAATCGGCTAATGCAGAAAGTTTCTGTATTGTTTCTAGATTATAAAACTGTTAAAATTAAAATCCTAGCTGATCGTCTTCGGAAGTTATGCACATTTTTGTGTTCATGGTATGCACTTGCATGAAAACCATATAAAATTAAAAAAATGAAGAAAAAAAAACAGAACAAACAAATATAAAAACAGTCATATTTAATGTATTTCAAAATATAGCAAAAACGGTCTTTTTTCCTTGTTTAAGCTAAGATATCTCAAAAATCGTATGAGATACAGCAATTTTAAGGCTGGATTCGGATTCAGCATTGCAAAATACATTTAATATAACTGTTTTTATATTTGTTTGTTCTATTTTTTTTTTTTCTTAATTTTTTTTATTTTATATGGTTTTCATGCAAGTGCATACCATGAACACAAAAATGTGCATAACTTCCGAAGACGAGCAGCTAGGATTTTAATTTTAACAGTTTTATAATCTAGAAACAATACAGAAACTTTCTGCATTAGCCGATTTTGGATCCATTTTAACTCCACATACCCCCTTTTCAAGCTCACCGTGAGCAATTGAAACCGCGTGAGCGTCTCAATTGCTTTAAAAAATATATATAATGAATTGTTCAAAAATATAAGTTAAAAAAGTGAAGATTGTGTTATGATATGGTAAACGTCAGATTAATATTTAGAGAAATGACAGAGCACTGATCAAGATAAAAGGAGTGAACGATGATGATTAATTATAAGGATTTTCTTATTTCATCTGGTGAACCAGGCAAGTAAGAATAAGTTATAAGTTACCAAAACTTAAATTTTATTCAATTACATTTTTCTCTTGCATAGGTCTACAAATTTGAAAATTTTTCTTGCGATTCGATCGATTTTCATTTTTTAAAAACTAGCTAGTATATCCCATACAAATCAAAAAGCTTATTTTATGGAAAACTATCCTGATTAGTGCTTAATCAGATCTTATCTGGTTAACCAAGCAAGTGAGAATAGGGTACAAGCGTATTTGAAACAGAAAATTTAATTTAGTCTTAAAAATGTATTATGGATTTTGAATAAGTTTTTCATAATAGATATAGTTTAAGCGAAACTTATAAAAAAAAAACAGATGGCAACCCTGAAAGCGTATTAACATTTTTTAAAAAGGTTCCAGAATAAAGAACATCATATTCTATGTCTTCAATTAATAAAAGAAATATAAAGAATAGGTGGGGGCAAAATAGTATTGTTTTGGTACATTTTTAGGAGATTCACCCATATTTACTGTCACTTCTTCTATGCATTACAAACGAAGGAAAAGAACTACACTGGCTGTAGGGTGTAAGGTAGCATTCACATATATTTTTGAACAACTCTGGTAAGTGCATCTAAGATTTTTAACGCAAATCGCCACTGCATAACTGTCAAACTGTAAGACGGCAACAACTGTCATAACAAATCATTTTAACCATTTCGCAAATGCAGAAAAAGTTTTTTAAAGGATTTAAGTGAAACCTTCTCAATAACGTGGGAAGTTGGCGGAGTAGTTTGAAACCAAAAAAAAAAAAACAAAAACGGAAGAGTGAATTATCTTGATTAATAAATTATGACCCATCCAATTGAAGGCGTAAACCACGTAAACCATGAACGAAAATATCCTTTTGTTAAAATGTGCATTGCGGATCATGCAGTTCTGGACACCATCGAAGGACGTCACTTTTGTACAGAGTGTAATCGTTCCCGAAAATTTTTCTGCTACAATTGTTACATACCAGTGGGAAATTTAAGCGAAATTATACCCAAAGTGCAAATTCCTGTAAACATTGACATAATCAAACACAAAAAGGAAATCGATGGCAAAAGTACAGCAATACATGCTGCTATTCTAGCAAAAGAACGTGTACGCATATTTACATATCCCGATATACCGGACTATGCACAAGAAGGCGATGGTGTAGTATTAATATTTCCCAGTTCAAAAAGTGTAACTGTCCCACAGCTATTTGATCGTAAGATACGTCTAAAAACGGAAGATAATTACGGCATGCCCGAAGGTCATAACATCGGTACGTTGTTACGTAGACGACTAGAAGAAATCAATGAAGAAGTAATTGATGAGAATACCTTGGTGAATTTAACGAATAAACAGCAAAAGTTTACCTATGAAAATTTACCGGTAAAACGCGCTGTTTTCATTGATAGTACTTGGAATCAAAGTCGAGGCATTTATAAGGATCCACGTGTCAGATGTCTAAAACCGGTTATATTGCAAAATCGTTGTTCGCAATTTTGGCGGCATCAGCGCGGGAGCCCACGTTGGTATTTAGCAACAATAGAAGCGATTCATCAATTTTTGCTCGAGGTGCATGTGAATGCATGGGGATTGAATCAACATTATCGTGGTCTCGACAATTTGGAAATTGGTCAAGGCTTTTATGATACCGTTCGGCTCATGGAGGAAGATGCGTCGAATTGCACACGGGAATCTTCTTATAATGGACAGTACGACAATTTGTTGTTCTTTTTTGCCAATATGTACGATCTAATACATAAGTACTACGATCATAACGAACTGAAATCTTATCGCAGACCGATCTAAGTTGGAAATAATAAAATTCTTTAAATCTCAAGTTTATATTTTAATTATTTTTGAAGTATCGTAAATAATAACCAAATTTTCCCTACTACATATTTGGGAATTTATTTAAATTTTATACCACAGAGAACATATTTTACCAAACTGGGTGTTATTTTAATTTAAGAAGTTTTTCATGTTAATCTGGCCTATTCTCTAATCCGTGTGGTTTCAATTACTTTTCATTGAGGAGGCTTTTTGATGAAGATGGTGAGTCAGACGATAAAAAGTATCAGAATCTTTTTTGCGGAGAATTACAGGCTCTACAAATAATGTTGATTTGCATTAACAAAAAGTAACCATTTAGGAAATATTCTTAAAAAACTGCAAAAACTCGAAAATTCGATTTAATCGAATATACCAGAAACAGTTACTTTACAGTATGTCAGCGCATATGTATGATGAGATTTGAGGACGAAGTTACAGCATGCCCACAAAAAGCACATAAAAATTTTCTTTCCAATGTAGATGTTTTTGACGACGCTTTTGCAGATGTACTCCAGTATGGGTACGCTTATGACGTCTCATATGTTCGACGAAAACAAACCTTAAAAAACGGAAGAATAAAAATTCATCTAAAGAATCAAGTACTCGAGAACAAAAGAATATTTTTACTTACGTCATATTGCATTCATCGCATTTATGGGACGTTCTCCACACATATGGATATGTATATGTTTATGCTTGTTTAATGTATAAGAGCGCGTAAAGCTGGAACCGCAAATATCACAGACATGTGGTTTAATCGATCGATGTGTGGACATGTGCTTTAATTGATCCGATTGACATGCAAACTTGCTGGGACACTCGTTTTTCGCCAGTATGACGACGCATATGTACAACATAGTTTGATTTACAAGTGATGCAATGACCACAATATTGACATAATATTGGTTGAGTTGAGTTGCTGTCGCGTGCGGCCTCATCCATATGCACCTAAATGACAGAAAGGAAACGTAAATTTTCGTAGATGGAAATATTTTTCAAATTTCACCAAATATTTTATGGTAATTTACAGATCATATGATTTTTCAACTCCATGGTGCCATTTTCAAATGGTCATAACTTTATAAGGAGAACTCATACAAGACCAATTCATGACTTATTTTGAACACAAAAGATGGAACTAAGCCATGCATTTATTATAACCTCAAAACATGGTGTTTTTGAACTTTTAGGTTAGAATATCTCAAAAACCATCTCTGCAATTCCGAGACTGGATTCGGATTCAGCACTAACAGGTTCATCGTAATTTGGTTTTAGTTTATTTTATTTTTTTTATTTAAATATACCGTTGAGCGACCTAAATCTAAAATAAGAATCAGCTAGGATTTCATTTTCAGTTGATTCGATCTTGTTTAGAAACATTTTCGATTTGATTCTGGAAATTTGGCTTGTTAATTAAATTAACATAGAAAATTGAAAGCAGAAATGAGTGGGATTAGATTTATGATGACATGACTAAGTCCAGGAATTTAGAGTTGTTTTGGGAGTATCACAAAGTAAAAACTGTCACTTTGTTTTATTTACCGGACAGCGCGGTTAATCTAACCAAATCCCAACTTTTCCAGTGTATGTAAGGAAATAAGATATATGTATACCCGAGTTTATGAACGCTATTACAATCTTTATAAAGTTTTACTTTAAAATTATTTAATGCTAGCTATTTAACAAAATTTATTATTTATTTCACTTGATTCGTTTCCATTTTTGACAAATGTTCCAAAGGAATTATTTTTAATAAAGTGCATTGCTTAAGCCTAGGAATGTTTACTTTTGTTGACCCGCACTCATTTCTTCTTTTTCTGTGTTTTGCCTTCGTCGCCACCATTACTATTATTTGAAGGTTCCGGTCTTGGTTTTTGCCAATTTAAAGGACGACGTCTATATATTGGCCAAGGAGGAATTGTTAGCTGTAAAGATTTTACATATATACAAATAATATTGTTAAATAATTGATTCATCATTCTACACTTACCAATGAGGCCAAAACAAAACCAGCACCTAAAATATACACAGTCTGCGAAAATTGCTGTATGATGGCGCCCCATATTAGACCCACTATGCCGAACAATATAATGATGAAGCGAGAGAATTTTTCAGCTCTATGTTGGCCTTCGAAATCCTGCATTTATGTCGAAATAAAATGAGAAATTTTGATTTATTGTGCCTGCCTGGTCCTGGAATGCTTACCATGTGCGTTTGAAAATTAAACATTTTGTATTATTTTTTAAGCTATTTTTCGACAAAGTAAAAAATGCAAACTTTTCTACAACGTATTCAAAAAGCAGTGAGTCGGTCTGTCAAACAAACAACACGTCAGCCGCTATCAGTGTTGCCATCCAATTTTGCATATATCTACTAAAAATTTGACACAGGGATATTTTTAGAATTCTTGTTCATGGTAAGTTTTAGTATATAAGTGAAACAAAAAATTTTTAGTTTTAAAATATATAGCTCAGAACGCTCAGACCAATAGATTTTTACAAATCAAATCTTTTGCTATGGCATCCCTATTTTTTGACAGCAAATATATGGTAAAAGCGCTGTCTAAAAAATTGTAAAAAATCAAAGGTTTTTCCCTTTAACAACCATCTATCTTCAAATTATGATATATGCCTCTCTTTTTTCAGAACGTAAATCAAAATTCGTTTTATTTTCAAAATTAAATAGTTTATTTTTATATCAGCTATGATTTTAAGGAGTTATTTAATTTGGCAAATCTGATAGCGTAAGTATTAGAGGTGGACACGGGCCTATTTTAACAGACCCGGCCCGGCAGACAAGCACATGAAAAAAGATGTTGTTATCTGCCTTATTAATGCAGTCACTTGGGACTAAAAGAGGATTTATGGAATGTTTTCCGGGATTTTTTGAAAATTAATTATTTTATCGATTTCGACGTGCTCTTTTCGAATTTAAACTTTACCACCTCGCATCTCGTCCGCTCGCACTGTCATATTGGAAAAATGGAACCCAACAGTTTTAAAGTTGGTTTCATATGGAAATTTATGGTACCTGAAGGTCCCCAGATACCAATTTAGAAGAATGCGCGGTTGGTTTGCTTTCGAATTAAAATAGTTTCCTCCTAGCTGTCTATCTAGTTTTTTAAACTTTTGATTCTTCGAGTACTGTTAAAATTTACTAGCAAAACAACAACAATTTTGCCGTTTTCTAATTTTGACATTAGTCGCAAGGCGATTTGGTTGGTTGATTTTTTTTTTATTTGCTAGTTTTGATAATTTTGTGCTACCCCTATAATTGTATCTTGCTATATTACTATAGACCAGACTTACCGATCAAATAGGGCTTAAATCGCATTATGACAAAAAAGAGCGGAGGCAGAGAATGGAAACGTGTATTTTGTATTCTGTAACCGCCACTAGGCTGCGTATGTTTCAAGCACGTACGTTCTGCCGAAAACGGCGCCATAATTTTATTTTCTTTTCTATAAGTGGCTACTTTGTGCAGAGAAACGATGCAAAAGTTCCCCGCTGCGTTTAATTATATAAATCGCTTTGTATTCAACCATTTTGACATTCGTACAGATCACACAGTAGCGTTCAATTTTCAGTTGTTAAATGAATATTTGAGCTATGTATTTTAAATTAACAGATCAACCTGTTCAATGCACTTACTTATTAGTGCATTCTCATAACTAGACATTTGAGTTAAAAAAATATTTCCACAGTTACTTTTGTAGTTAGATTCGGTTTTAAAAAAGTTTGTTAATACAATCGTATGAGGAAATCGGTCCCTCCTTTTGCCTGCAAATAGTACTATCGCCCGACAATTTAATCGTGTATGTGAACTAGGTCTAAAAGATTTAGCTGATAAGTTACACGAAAAAATATTAATAAAAACATATCAAATACCATTACTAAAGACATTCACAGATTCACAATTATTTAACTAATGACAAGGGTTTAACCAAGAAAATTTTTTTTTCAGTCATTAGTAAACCATTAGTGCTGGTTCACACGACAAACTAAATCGTCGGGCAATAGTAGTATTTTTAGGCAAGCGGTGGGAAGCGGTCCCTCCGTTTGCCTACAAAAAGTACTATCGCCCGACGATTTTGTTTGTCGTGTGAACCAGCACTTAGTTAACCATTATAGCCTGTTTCCACCGCAGATTTAAAAGGTGATTTAAGGCAGTTACTGGATTTAGCGCTAAATCTGGGCGCTGAACCCATGATTTACCATAAAATATTTCTGCTGAGATATAACTTAAATCTGTGCATTAATCACAGCAAGGCTACCGATTTTGGCAATTTTAGACCCAGTGACACCCCTGAACTTTAACAATTGGAATTAAACGCAAATTGAAGATAAATATTAAGAAGAAAATGAGAGACAAGTTTAATTTTACTGTTTCTGACACTTACTGACAAAAATAAATCTATTTCTGCCGGTGAAAACGGGTAGTATTTAACGATGTGATTTACTTATCTCAGCGGAGCTAAACCTTCGGTGGAAACAGGCTAATACTTTTGGGAAGAAGTATATGGACTTTTTTGATTTTGTTATTAATAAAAAATCGAAGTGTTAAGCCATTGTTTTGTTTTTATTATAATTTTGTAAAAGATAAATTGAAGTTTCTGTTATCTCAATAAAAAATTTAAGCTCGCGTCTATTTTTTTATAATCGCAAATTTTTTGACGGTTATAGTATGTAGCATAGATCGGGACGAATAACGTCCTTTGGTAAAATTGGTGATGCCACGTCAACTTCACAAGATAAGGTGAAACAATGTACAACGAGAAATCCTGGCTGTTTATAAGATTTTCAATTTAAAATTTGTAAAGAGGAAAAAAATGTCCCATGCTACACGTCCCGTGCGACCATGTCTAAAATTAAATTGAAAAAATAGTATAAATCATTTTTAAGTAAAATCAAAACCATTTTTAGCCGCAATGAAACATTGCCTCAGGTTTCCCTGAAACCGACATTTGAATTGTTGGCCGCGAAAGCAACTTTTTGCAATTATCTTGGAAACGAAAAATTTAACGAAATCAGCCTTAGCAGGGCAAACTAAGAGCTATAAGTTAAGCATTTTTTTTTTTTTTTACTTTAAACCTTTATTTATTATTAACATATACATTTTAAGAATTTACTTTTTGATAAAAATGTCATCTTAAAACACAAAATTTGATATACATATGATGCTTGGCAAGCAGGATCTGAGATGGCTACTATTTCGTGACGGATATTTTCTTTCAACTATGCCAGAGAAGTTTAAAAAAAATAAGTATGGTCAGCTTTTGTGTCACACCACTGACCGAAAATGTAAACAAATATTAAACATCAATTGACGCGCAGATGGAAGCCAAAACAGCCACCAATTAATTAGGCACATGAGGAACATAATATAATTATGACCAATTTAGTATTGAAATCAAAGCGACAAAACCAAAGACCATGTTTTTTATTTTGAAGCACAAGCATGCGGTTGCGGTTTGGCTTCATATTCAACTATGCTGAGCCAGAAGCATTTAATTAAGCTTAGAAAGATTCTCCCTGAGCAAACTACAAAATCTGTGCCGACAAAGTATTTACAGATTCATATAGAGCAGTTACTTTACAGTCAGTTCATTCTACAATCGCGTTCAGTTAACATTAAATTTAAAAATAACGGCTGTCGGTAAAATTAACCTCGAAAAAAACAAAAAAGACGGCGTTACATAATTCCTAATGGATTTCGATGAAGTACTTAAGGAAGTTGGTTCTTTTGGATTATACCAAAAGTTGATTATTTGTTTGGTATTATTCCCAGCAGCTATACCGAATGCTCTTCATGCGTATAGGTAAAAAAAAATCATGAAAAAAAAACGGGCAAAATCGGGCGTCTATATTTCTATACATATAACATTAACAATAGCAACATCTAATTTGAATATTAAATTTTTCAATTAATAAAGTGTTTTTTTTTTAAATTTTGAATATGGGTATTTCTTAAAAAAAGTCTACCGAGAGTGAAAAATTAAATATGTTATAAAGTTTGGATTAACCACCGGTAGTTATGCAAAAATATTCAAATTTATATATGCAAATAATACAAATAGCTTTTCTCAATTGTAGTCCATAAAAAATGGCTGCAAAAATTAAATTTCTCCAATTTAACAAATTTATTAGTCTGTTTTCTTTATGCGGTAGAGGAGCTTAAGAAAATTAAATTTTGTATTAGTTTGCCTTTAAATTTGCCTAACAATACCAATTATACAAATAAAATATTAAAATTGCAGCTGGAGTCCAAATAACGGTAATTTTTCGGATTGTCTTAAGTAAAGTTCTAATGTCGCGTCCGTAGTCCAAAAACATCATTTTTAATTACCATTAATGTATTAGCGGTCGCACCTGATCGAAACTCTATATCTTCAGTAAGATCATAGTCCGCTAAAAAATACGTAATTAGTAAGTCTCGACAAAGTATATCTAGAAAGTTATAAGAGTTTGAAATGTGTCACGTCCGCAATTATATGTAATATATCCATATAAACAAAACTGAAACTTTGTATGTATCTTTGGATATCCCTTACGATTTAGAAAATGTGCGGTTGAATTCATCAAACGTTTACAGTGCGTTTGTTAGTATTGGATAATGCTCGATCATAGGTTGAAAAAATGGGCGTTGTCACGACCTCCTCCTAACATAATTCATCATAAGGCTGAAACTATTTAATGCAGATGGATGGCATTTGGTACATATGTAAAGAGTACTGAGAGAAATAACACCCACTGGAAAATTGGGCCCACAAAATCAAAATTCATTACATCACCTCAATATTTTGGTAAATTTGTAATTGAATTTGGCTATAAATACTTAGATTTTGTAATTTCGCACACGCACTTTGATACAGACGATAAAATTGGACACGTACAAAAAAGAAAAGTTTGACAGAAACGACTTAAAAGCCAAAATTTATTTAACAAAATGCTTTTGTTTTTCGAATGCACTAAGTAATCATAACACTCATGAAGTTAATTGGTTTTATATTCATGCAAAAGAGGTTAGACACTTTTCATCAATAGCTACCTTAATAACATTAAAACAACTAAAATTATGTATTTTACTACTTGAATTATTGCTAAGGAAAAATTTGTCGCGTCCGGAATGTCACGTCCGTTATTACATTTTAGCTTATGTAAGTAAAACTAAGAGGATATATTATTAAGGAAAAGTGCATTATAAAGAAGAATGTTTCAGCATAGTTTTGACATTATTAGAAAAAAAAATTTGCTTACATATTTCGCAGAATTTTTAATTTTCGTACATGCACCTCAAAAGTACTTCCATTTTATGTCGCGTCCGTATGGACTTTTATTGGCTAGTATTTTGGTACTGCATGCCCGAACGACCTTGCGATTTTTTCGAATAATAGTCCTCCCCTATTACTAAATTATGCACCAAATAAAAAGTCAAAGTTTCCTCTGGTCTTGATTATTTTTAAAAAATATGCGTACGAATGTCGCGTCCGTAACCTGTGGAAATACCCATATGTAATAAAGTTATGGTTGAACCTGGCTTGGTTATGATATTTGCTCATGGCATAGAATGAACGCTATATCTATTCTATAGGTATACGAAATCATACGGATGTTTGTAATATTTTATTGAAAATAAGAATTATATATATACGCTCCTGATAACACAGGTTTACAAAAAAAACAATGTCATGGCGTTTTGACCTGACTATGTGTTTTCTAGGAACTTTGACGTCCTGAATCCGAATCCGGGGTCCGTTTTTTTCCAGAACGTCTGAGAAAAAAGATTTCAAGGTTATATGGAGGTCAAAATGGTCATGTGTCGTTCAGTGATAAATTCGCTAAAATTCTGAAACTAATTTTTTATCATTGAATTCTTAGTCCTTAAAAAAAATATGTGATCAAAAAGGGACTCTCGGTCCTAGTTTCGGAGATATAGCCATCGGAAGATCCGAATACATCTTCCATGAAAACCGCTATAATTTGAGAACCACTAGATGGATTTGGAAAATATTGGTGTCATATGAAAGGTATTGAGTTGTTGTTGTTTTTTGTTGGTGTTTTTTTGTTGTTGTTGTAGTTGAAAAATTTCTCAAAATTCCCAAAAAGGTCATATCTCTAAAACTATGAACCCAATTGAAAATATGAGCAAAACAGTTTTATAGGTTGTCAAAATACCTTTCATATGACACCAATATTTTTCAAATCCATCAAGGGGTCCCCAACTTATAGCGGTTTTCATAGAAGATATATCCGGATCTTCCGATGGCTACATCTCCGAAACTAAGTCCGAGATAACCGTTTTGATCACATATTCTTTTTAAGACCTGACTCAATGATAAAAAATTAGTTTTAGAATTTTAAGCGAATTTATCACTAATCGACACATGAACCCCATTTTGACCTCCATATGACCTTGAAATCTTTTTTCTCAGACGTTCTGGAAAAAAACGTACCCCGGATTCGGATTCAGCATGTCAAAGTCGCTAAAAAACACATAGTCTGGTCAAAACGCCATGAGATTTTTGTTTTTTTGTAAACCTGTGTAATTAACCGAATCTTTACAAGCCGGGTATAGTTCAAACCTTTCGCGATCGTAGGTCGGTTGATAAAAACTATTGTATGATAAAAACCATAGTTATTCACCCTTATCATCGTAGTCCTTTTGCGACGTTGTCCATGGTCGACTGAAACGTCATCGTGACACATTATTACTATAAAAAATCCACGACAGTCGAAATATTAATATTAATTTTTAATTTTTTCCCCTATTTATTCTTAGTTAAAATGCTGCGTCATAAAAATAGAAAATTCTGTTCCACAGAAATATGCAAAAAAATTATATAAGCTACAGAAAAATTCATGCAGTCAAATGGCAGAATCCCCCAGTGTTCTCAGATTGAGGCTTTTTTCGCATTATTGGGGAAAATACAATTTAGGAAGTTTTGCTGAAACAAAATTAATGAGAAGAAACTGGGGGAAAAATTCACACTGGAGAAAATTAGGGGAATAAAAAATTATACCTTAACAGTCGGAAAATGTTAAACCATTCTTGTATTTGCTCTTAAATTATTTATCGGTTTTTGGGGAAAAAAATATTTCGAATTTGTTTTAATTAATACCAATTCATTAAAAAAAAAAATTTGATATTTATAAAAGACTTGCTGGGGAAAATTATTAAGATTTGTTCCGTTTTGGGAAAATAAAACTATTTTGGGGATTTTCCGAAATTTTAATTTGGGAACTCTGGAGTCCCTACTTCTTCTTCTTCACTATTTCCCTATTTAAATAGGTGCTGTAGTTTCGAAAGTATAGTACAGTAAAATTAGCTAAAATATCACAGGAAAAATAAAAAAAAATTGTATGGCCTTGAAACTTAGCTGTGCTCATCGTTGCCAGTTGGTTACATTTTATACATTTTGCGTAACTTTTTGGCCTCTCACGTAACTTGTAAGTAAAATTTGTATTTTGGCCATTTTTCGTAACTTTTTAGGTTTTTCACATTACCCAATTTATATTAACGTTTTTTTTTTTTTTTAAAAAAAACAAAATTTCGGTATGGCACTGCCGTAAACTATACAATAAAACAACAATAGTAAAACATAATGTGACAGTGATTAAGATCTCCCTTAGCTTTTGGCCATTTAAACCTTGTACCAGGCATCGGACCGAGTGAGCTTTGCACTAAGTTTTCGCCGGAAATTTAGCTGCGACGTGATTTATACATCTAGTCGTTAAATCCTATCCGTTTCCACCAACAGAAAGAGATTTATTATTGTTCATATATTGATATGTATGAATGTTGGTTTTTCTTTTCTTCTTAATACTTATCTTCGATTTGCTTTGTTTTAATTACATATAATGCCAATTATCCAAGTAAATGGGCGACATTTCGTCGAAAATCGCAAAAATTTGTGGCTTGGATGAGATTTATACGCAAATTTAAAATAAATCACGACAGAAATAGATTTAATTTTTGTATAGTAGATCACGTCATAAACTGAATCTCGAAACAGCCGTAAATCACCTCTTAAAATTTGCGGTAGAAACGTAGTATTATTTTATTGATATTTCTCATGACCAATTAAATATATTTCAGTAGGTTAAAGTGATAAGCTCAAATGGAAGCTCAGATATGCATTGAATTTATTTGGAAATGTTGTTATAGATTTTTTGAAGATTCACTGCATAATAATATATATCCTGAACAAATTTCTGCGAAATTTTTTGTAATACAAAAGCAATGTATATATTTGCAATTGAAAATTGTACCATTTATTTAGAAAAAATTAATCAAAATGTAACTTTTTATCAAAAAATGTATCTTTTTAGCAGCAAAAATGTAACTTTCTCAAAAAAGCCCTGGCAACGCTGGCTGTGCTACAAATTCAAAAAAAAAAAAAATATGAAACTTCTGGGGTCTCGCATAGCACATGGTATTTGGCATCTAATACAATAATTTTCTGCGTACTTGGTTTATCTTCATCAACCAAGGGTTTCGTTTTGGACCTACCAAAATGACATTTTATACCAACAGGCGAAAAAAAATCGTAGCTCAACCATTCTTTAACAAATTTTCATATAAGTATTTGATTCTGATGGAAAAGTAAGAATTGTAACTCTACATAAAAATTTTTCAAAAATCGGCTGAGGGCTGACTGAGCTACGGCTGATATCAAGCATGATGTCATCACTTTTTTCGCACATGTCACATACTTTATCAAGTCAGAATTGGCTCCCGGAAATAGCGCCATAGGAAATAATTCCAGAAAGTTTTCTGGAAATAACGCCAAAAAAATCTACACAAAAAATTTTGGCGTTATTTCCATTTTGTTTTGGAAATATGGACAAAAAGGTGTTATTTCCTAGTTAATTTTAGGTTTCATTTCCAAAATAAAATGGAAATAACGCCAAAATTTTTTATGTAGATTTTTCTGGCGTTATTTCCAAAAAAATTCTGGCGTTATATCCTTATTAGTTTTTAGCATTATTTCCAAAAATTAATGTCAGAAAATTTCTGGCGTTATTTCCGGGAGCCGTCACAATTTTTTTAATATTTTTTTTATGAAAATCAAATTAACCAAAAAAAGTTATCGAGATATAATTGAAAATTTTTTTCGATCAATTTGTTGCACTGTGTTATGGGTGTAACCTAATAAATCCTTCTATTAAGCAAACAATTGAATTATGTTTAATTTAAATGACCTGCATATGGGACATTCTTTTACAAATCGAACGGATTTCGGGAAATTTTTTTTCGAATTTTTAAATCTGGTCAATTTTTTTATACAGTATTTTCTCATCAATTTAGTCGACACATGTTTCGGCATTTGGCTGAAATTTTTTTTTTTCGTAATTAGAATAAATAAAATCGGATAAAATATAAAAACACCTTGTACTCAAAATTCATTATCTCCGGTTCTACTGAACTGGTTAATTTCATTTTTTCACACATTTTCCCTTGTTACGACATAATATATATATTAATAATATATATATTAATATATTTTGTTAATTAACTTGTGACAATAACAATTTAATTGTTTAAACAATATTTTCATGTTTGCGCCCAACACGAAGAAAATTGAAAAAAATACTAACTTGTGCGCTGTCCCTTCATCTAAAAAAAGGCATATCTTAGAAAACTGGACACTTTAATAGATCAAAAGTTATTAAATATCTCCGAACGCACGAAACGAAGTACGCTTAGCGCTGGCGTGTCTCAGATCTCGAAACAGTCGAAAATCATCTGTTTCGTTTCGTCGACTTATTTGATTGTTTCGAGGTGAAGCGTATAGTCGCAACTTTTTCTTCCGCTGTTTTGATTTAATTATGTGAAAAACATGACGTGAAGTAGTAGTTCATACAGTTAAGTAGTTTACAGTAAAGTTTATAAAGTGTGTAAAGAAGAAAATACCAAAATCAGCAAAAGTGTTAGTTAGTTCACGTATTCGAACGAGTATAGTCGAATGATGCCCGGAAAGAAAGGTTATGTGTCTGTAAACGTCAATGGCGAACGAACTCAAATTCAAAATAGACTGATTCTAATAAATTTGCGAGAACTTTATGAATTATTCGCTGCAAAATACCCACAAGTAAAATGTAGTTTCTCTAAATTTGCCGCCTTACGACCAAAGCATTGCGTACTAGCAGGTGCAAGTGGAACCCATTCAGTTTGTGTTTGCGCAATTCACGAGAATGTAAAATTATTAATTGATGAATCAAAAAACCTAACAGCTGATTCTCCTAATCAATTGAAAATTATCATGAATTTTTGAAGCGAATGATTTGCGTCGAGCCATCAAATAATTGTTATCTTGGAACGTGCTCCGAGTGTCCTGGTGCAACACCTCTGATAGACGAATTAGGAATTATTTTTGAAAACAAATTAATGGAAAAAAATCACTTACAGGCAATGGACAAACGTTGATCGAACCACATTACAACTAATGATTTCTGCAGTAGATGAGTCTTTACAAAAATTAGAGACCGGGTTAGAAAAATTACTATTGCATTCATTCCTGGTACAAAAACAAAATGATTTTATGAGTATTAAAAAAAGGAGCTGAAAGAAGATGAATGCATTGTTGTCTGCGATTTTTCAGAAAACTATGCCTTTGTTCGCCAAGATTCTGTGCAAGGTGTGCATTGGAATAACAATCAGGCAACAGTGCACCCATTTCCGATATATTACAGAACTGATGATGGTGAAATTGGAATAAAAAGTCTCGTCATTATATCAGAATGTTTGCACCACGACACAACAGCCGTCCACGTGTTTCAGAAACATTTAGTAAATTTTATAAAGAAAAACTTGAACAAAATAAAAAATTATATATTTCTCCGATACTTCGATATACTCCGATACTTCGATATACTCCGATATACTTCGTGTCGCGCGCTCGGAGACATTTAATAACTTTCGATCTATTAAAATGTCCAGTTTTCTAAGATATACGTTTTTTAGATAAAGGGACAGCGCACAAGGTAGTATTTTTTTCAATTTTCTTCGTGTTGGGCGCAAACATGAAAATATTGTTAAAACAATTAAATTGTTATTACCACAAGTTAATTAACAAAATAGAAAGGATGTAAATAGCTATATAAAAAGCTCTCGTAAAAAGGAAAAATGTGTAATAAAAAATTAAATTAATCCGTTCAGTAGAATTGGAGATAATGAATTTTGAATACAAGGTGTTTTTGTATTTTATCCGATTATTCCAAAACTTTGAATAATTCTAATTGCAAAAAAAAAAATTCAGCCAAAATGCCGATACATGTGTTGACTAATTTACTAAACTAAAGCAGTAAAAAACATTTCAGACGATTCTAAAATGTGAAGTTTAATTTGGTAATTTGTAAAAGAATGTCCCATATATGTGTCCTTTCAGTCAATTGTTTATAGCAGCAACACCAGGACATTGGTGTCGAATTCCGGAGCTAGAACCATGGGTTCAAGAATACCCAGAACTGATTAAGAATCTTAGTGTACCGCTTTACATCAGCAACAACAGCCTTGAGTATGCACCATGTTCTATGTACGACCGCAATTACTCAGATATTGTACGCTATCTGGAGTATCGCACTCCATTTGATCTACAATTTGATAAAGTATGGCATATTGGTGATCCTAAGGGATCAAAAATGATCGATTGCTTAAATGGTTGGAATTACGATAAAAGTGTTTATCCGAGCACAGTTGTAACTGAGGTATGTACATAATTCAATATATTCTACTCTAATTATGGTCATATTTAATTTTTTAGTGGAATCTTGTTTGTGATAGGAGCTACTATGTTACAATTGCACTTGTTATATTCAGCATTGGAGGCTTAATTGGTAATTTTGCTTTTGGTTATCTTCAGGATATGTGGGGCCGAAGACCTTCATTTTATGCTTACTTAATACTGGAAATTGTCGCCTGCGCTGCCAGTACATTCACTTGGGACTATTTTTCTTGGCTGGGACTACGCTTTGTAGTTGGTCTCACTGTGCCGGCCATACTTTCAAGTCCGTATGTTTTAGGTAGGTAATCGTAATTATGCAAATTAATTGCAACTTAAACGATGCAATGCACATGCAAGTTTAATTTTGTGTACAATTTGCTCTAATTTAAATATTAATTTGTACTTGAAAGCAATTGAATTGGTTGGCCCAGAGCGTCGAGTATTTTGTACGATTGTCTCAAACATTGCATATTCTTGTGGACTAATACTTTTGGCTGGCATTGTGTACTTGATACGTGATTGGCGCTACTTATCGCTGGCTGTATCCTTACCTTTGCTATTATTGTTTTCCTGTTTTTTTATACTGCCCGAATCACCACGTTGGCTAATCGCTGTGGGTAAGCCGAGAAGAGCTGCGAAAATTCTAAAGACAATTGCACATGTGAATGGTAAAATGGTGAATGTAGCCGAATTAGAACAAAAATTGATGAAGAATCAGGATGCACAAAACGGTGCCGATACTTTATATGGTATTTTAGATCTCTTTCGTACCAAAAATATGCGACGCAAAACTTTGATCATCACATTAATATGGTTTGCCAATACAAGCGTTTATGTTGGACTTAGCTACTACGCTCCAGCTTTGGGTGGAGATGAAATATGGAATTTTTTTCTTTCTGGCGCTGTAGAATTGCCAACGTATTTGATTCTGTGGCCGAGTCTAAGTTATTTTGGACGACGTTGGATATTATGTCTCTCAATGTTATGTGGTGGTGCAGCATGTATTGCGACATTTCTTTATCAGCAGGAGCCTACAATTATGCTGTGCCTGTATTGTATTGGTAAAATGGGTATATCATCATCTTTTGTCGTATTGCCATTGCTTGCATCAGAACTTTATCCAACGGTTGTACGTGGACTTGGTATGAGTTTTAGCTCTGTTGTGGCAATAATTGGTCCAATCGTCATTCCAATAATAAATCGCATGGTAAGTGTAATTGCTGAAAACTTATCATATAGTACCACAATGCATGTGTGCGCCGATTAAGTTAAGAGTAATCTGGTTAGGTTCGAGTAGCGGCTTATTACATACTTGTACAACCTTGGTTGAAGATCAATTTTTAGCTTGATGTTTTTTCCACATATCGCCAATCTTTCTAATACAGTTTTTAATTAAATATAACTTTGAGGTACATGACCTTGTCTTCTTTAAACCTGGATAGGCTAACATGGTGTGGATAAAATCTTATAAGCAAAATATCTCAACGTTTTTAAAGTTTAAGGGTACATATCGAGTCCTAACCGTCAAAAATTCTTCATCAACACGATTTCGGAATTTCACATATCCAAATCGATAATTCGATGCCATTCGCATCTTCCCTACAAATCTCTCAACTGTAGAAAGTGGCGCTGCGGAGTTATAGCGAAAGCAAATATATCTTTTGTACTACGTTGAATGCAAAAATAATTTAAAAAAACACCTTGTACTGTAAAATTTGCTTTTTGTCGGTTAAGTTTTTTTGGAGATTAGGATTTGATATGCACTTTGCATGATAATTTTAATTTCCATAGTTTTGTCTAAACAAACACATTCTACCACCTCAAATCCAATTGCATTATAAATTTCGCGCTGCGAATTAAAATTCTGGTGCTGTTTAATGTGGGAATTTTTTATTTTTTTGATAATTTCGATACTCGCTTTACAAATTTTAAATATGTATGTGAGGCAGCCAGAGACAGAAGTCTTTTATGTTTAACGTGAGCACCTGCCAAGATGGCTTAATCTCACGGTGTTCTTCACACTCTGTCCAGTATAACGACGGACAGCGCAATCCTCAATCAGCAAAATGCCGATGACTGGTTATCATTTTTAGAATCATGCGATCAGACACGAATTCCTCCCAATGGTGAGGAAATGAGGATATCTCACCCTCTGCCACAACGCTACTATTATTATAGCTCTGATCAGCCTGGGACTAATCATCCGATTCCAAAAAATAGCGGCCAAAAAAAAGGGGCCAAAAAATTAGCGGCCAAAGGAAAAAAGAGTCAGTCTATAATATATCCAACACCTAGTGAATACTTTCGCGACCGAAAATAAAATTATAAAAAAAGTTGAAAACTTTCTTTGCGGGTAGTGCGGAAGTACTTTATTTACGAGAGTAAGTTCGAAAACTGAATTTACATAAACTCTAGTTTTAACTTTAAACAATATAGAGCCAGCAAAAAGTGCTGCCCATGCCAAACCAAAAGGGAAAAGAGAAAAACTTTAAACTAGAGCGAAACACAGGGTGTTTGCTGCTGGCGTAAACACCTAGTATGCTAGCCACAGTAAATTTTTATAAGAGTAGGGGTAAGTGGGCGGCCTGCGGCCGCAGCTCTGGATTTAAAACTCCCAAAAATCCAACACCGGCTTCGCGGCGGCCTTCGGCCACGGATCAGTCTATAACATCCAACGATTCCACATTTGGCCTCTTTTTTCCTATTGGCCCCTTTTTATATTTGGCCCCTTTTTTATTTGGCCGCTATTTTTTGGCCCCTTTTTGTTGGCCGCTAATTTTTGACCCCTTTTTGTTGGCCGCTATTTTTTGGCCGCTATTTTTTTGGCCACTTTTGAGTACCTCCCTAATCACCCATGTCGATTTACCATGGATTGTGGAAACACGTTTCTTGGTACATTCCTCTCTTCAAGAAAGCTCCTGACTTTCTTGGTCGTGAGCTCGCTCTTTTAGGTCCGATAGGCTACAAATTTTTCATAAACATGAAAGACCATTATATAAAGTTTTCCAGCTCTCCAACTTATATGTACAATTATTTTTCCATATTCAGAAGTTACTTATTTATGTTTTTTTTTTTTTTTTTTGTTTTTTTTATTTAGGGTGAACACATGATAGTACTGCCATTAATTGTAATGGGTGCTTTACTGGTTGTAGGTGGCTTTGCTAGCCTTTTTCTTCCAGAAACTCGTGGCAAAAACCTTCCTCAGACAATTGAAGATGGCGAAGCTGTTCCCTTGTACTTTTTTAAATGCTGTTGCAATGGATCGAGAAAAAAATCAAAAGATGCTACTAAACTGTATCCGAAGGAGCAAGCTAAGCCCAGGCGTATTATATGCAGCATATGTAAAAGTGAAATAAAAAACTTACATTAAATTAAAAAATCTATAATAAAATCCAATTATTTAATAAATTAATACTATAAAATTAAGACATTTTAAGGTAAGTAACTTTTTAACCAAAACCAAAGATACTGCAGCCTTCGTCTTGAAATTTCGTACATGTGACTTAATCCAGATTTAAAACACGACAAATAAATCCTTTCATAGAGACGAATGAGCTTAGAAAAATCATGCGTTAACGTTGCGGTCAAGCGTTTTTGGAAGTGGTCCAATTTAAATGGTTTGTTGTGTGCAAAATGAGGCGGTACCGCTGGTAAATAATCACCTTTTATTGCTTTTTTTTTATATATATCTTTTTGAAAGTTTTATTTGCACAGTGTTATTTTAGTAAGATTGATAAATATTTGAAAATTAAAAGTAGCGTGGCACTACCCACTTTAAAGAAAAGAAAAATTTGTGCAAAACTCTCCCTCATAAAAAGTCAAGTAAAGGGCATATAAACGGGTACTGAACCGATTTCGTTTGCCAATTTATATAAAGATGCCCAGCGGTGCCATATGGCACCCAGCCGTTTTGTTTTTATATGTAGTTTGAGTTAAGCAGGCAAAGAGCCACGCAACAGACAGTATAGTTGCGCAACCATCTGTGTTGCGTTCATGTAACCATTCTCTACTACTTTATCATGATTCAATACGTATAACAATAGTTATGGCAAGCTGTCAAAATAAAAAAAAGGAATCCTGATCTTGCCTTGCTATCTGTCAAAAGGCTAGAAAATTTTGACATTTTCGTAGTTTAAGAAAAAGCAGCATTTGTTATTGCTGCAACCAGGGTAATTCAACCATACTACTTTATATCAACTGGCTGAGATTGTGACGACATTCTCAACTAGAGTGTACATAGAGTGTGGTGAGTTGAGTTTAGTATATTCTACTAGTTGGGAAGTTCCCGCCAGCATTATAGTCGTTGAGATTGAAGTTTTTCGATTAAAAATTTGAAATGAATTGAATATATGAAAGTGTATACAAACTTGAATTGAATGTAAGGAGATCTCAATTGGTGAGTTTCACCACATTTGTTTTCTACCGGTAGCATGACGTCACGACCGGTAGAGAATTTCTCAACTGAGTTACATAAATGCACCATTGCGACATATGAGAGTGAACACAGAAGCGATTTGTTGCCCCATGTGTACTTGCGCAACTATTTTGTTTACTTTGTGTCCAGGCTGTAACTCGTGAACATTTCAACCTTCTGTATACCGTGGTTCCAGTTGGGCATTCATGGGTTAATAAATACAAAGAATTGACTGCAGTATACATGTAATTTCGAACGCATCACCCTTCAATTACTCCATTACCTGAACTGGCAACACTGTAATATTGACAGTTTAATGACATTTGCTCGTGGTCGTCTTCCAAACAGATGTTTCATCATCGTATATCCTGTGGAAAATGTTGGATTTGGAAGAAAATAACATTGAAGACATTGAAGATTTAATTTCTCCCGAAGATATTAAGCCAAAAGAAAGGTACAAAAATAAGAAAAATGTCACTTTGAGAGCAAAGAAACGTGTAGCCATTTCTATCGCTGATGATGAACCACAACGAAGAGAAAAAGTTATTCACGAAAGCATTATACCAGGTAAATTTTCAGGATAAAATAAATACAAAACAACATCAATCAATTATATGTTACTCGTAATGGGTTTCATATTCTAAGAAGAAGAAGAAGAACATCAATCAATTCAATATCAAGTAGCAAGTGTTATACAAAAAGTTATCATTAACAAATTCAATTCTTTATTTCAACAGGTACTCAGACTGTTTTCGTGAAGACATGGGGTTGTGCACACAACAATTCCGATTCTGAATATATGGCTGGACAACTGCAAGCATACGGTTATCAACTAACCAACCATAAAGAAAACGCTGATCTGTGGCTGCTGAACAGTTGCACAGTGAAGAATCCATCGGAGGACACTTTTCGCAATGAAATTGAATCTGGAATGCGCGATGGCAAGCATGTTGTTGTTGCAGGATGTGTTCCACAAGGTGCGCCAAAGTCGGACTACCTCCGTGGACTCTCGGTGATAGGAGTACAGCAAATTGATCGTGTTGTAGAGGTAGTGGAAGAGACATTGAAAGGTCACAGTGTTCGATTGTTACAGCAGAAAAAGGTAAATGGTAAACGAGTGGCAGGTGCAAAATTATCATTACCAAAAGTACGTAAGAACCCGCTGATCGAAATCATATCCATTAATACAGGGTGCCTGAATCAGTGCACCTATTGCAAAACGAAACATGCACGTGGCGATTTAGCCAGTTATCCCCCAGAAGAAATTGTAGAACGTGCTCGTCAAGCCTTTGAAGAAGGTTGTTGTGAAATATGGCTTACATCGGAAGATACAGGCGCTTATGGGCGCGATATTGGCACATCTCTACCGACCCTATTATGGCAATTAGTAGAAGTCATCCCAGAATTTTGTATGTTGCGAGTAGGCATGACGAATCCTCCTTATATTCTCGAACATTTGGAGGAAATCGCAAAAGTTCTCAATCATCCGCGTGTTTATGCGTTTCTTCATGTCCCTGTGCAAAGTGGCAGCGATAGTGTTTTGGGCGAAATGAAGCGAGAATATTGTCGGCGGGAGTTTGAGCATGTGGTCGATTTTTTAAAAGAGCGTGTTCCTGGTCTCACAATCGCAACCGATATCATTTGTGGATTTCCAACAGAAACTGAGCAAAACTTTGAAGAAACTATGACTCTGTGTGAAAAATACAAATTTCCAAGTCTCTTTATTAATCAATTTTTCCCACGGCCCGGAACCCCAGCCGCCCGTATGGAACGTATACCCGCCAATATGGTTAAAACACGAACCAAAAGGTTGACGGAACTTTTCAATAGTTATGAACCCTATGCAGGGCGCATAGGCACCATTTACACCGTGTTGGTTACAGAAATCTCTCATGATAAGAAACATTACGTTGGTCATAATCAATATTATGAACAGGTGCTGTTACCAATGCGTGAAAATCTCTTGGGCAAAGCAGTGCGAGTGCGTATTATAAATTATAGCAAATTTAGCATGAGTGCAACATTGCTGGATGACGAAAAAGAATGGACTCAATGTAGCATTCCTACAACTAAGCCCGTTTTCGTTCGATCGCACTTTGATTTATCCAATGAACAGCAAAAACTAACACAATACTTGGGATATGCCGTTATTGTTGTGTTTATGGCTTTTGTCCTACAAATGTTAAAAAAGTTATTTTAATAACAAAAATAAAACAAATATTTTTCAATATTCAAATAGTTTTGTTTTTATTTCACAATATCCTTTGGGTAAACTTATAAAATTAATGGCGCAATTCAAGTTCCCAAAAAAGTGTAATAAACCTTTGTTGTAAATTTAAATCATAGTACATTAGTAAAGAAAAGCTTTAGCGAGGAAATAAACTAAATGACATAGAACTCTTACAAACTAAATCAAACTTTGCTCTTATTATGTATATTGTATATAATTTTTAACATTCCAATAACTTATCCTGTGCTTTTAACTAAATTCAAAGTTTTAAAAATAATCATCCGATGGCTCTGTTCCAAAGTATCGATCGCCAAAATTACCAATGCCGGGTATAACATAGAATTTGTCGTTGATTTCTGGGTCGAGAGCAGATGTGACAATTTTTACCTGAAATGAATTTTATTAGTATTTTGTTTTAACCGATAAGCTGAACTTAATTTAGCCGTCCAGTTGTAAAACCCGACACCTCGATGTTTTTTTTTATATAGTATAAGTTTGTCTTATGGTAAAAAAAAAATTTAAAAAATGGTAGCTATTTTTTATTTGAAATTTCAAGGTACATATCTGGTTTTGAAACCGAAAGCCAAAATGTCTTGTTTTGCAAACGTACTGAGTGATTATGTTAGGTTTTGGGTTTTGCAACCGACTCTAGTTAAAAGATGTCTGGTTCTCATGGTGTCGAAAATTCAATTTAAATCATATTTTATAAAACCACATTTTTTATTGCATATTCTTTTGAGCAAAAACTACTAAATAAAAATATTTTAAAAATTTTTGGTTTACCATTTTTTAAAAAGAGGTCGAAAGCGGTACATTTGAATTAAATTTAAATTGAGTTACCGACATCGTGTTCTGCAACCGTACGTGTTTTTTATGTACATTTTAGGCTTTTCTTAAACGTCAGTTGCTTTGTATTCAAACGGTATTTTCATAAAGAAAATGTCCATCATTAGCAAAGTTGATGCTTTTTATAAACTTTGTTTTTAATAAACAAATAGTAAAAAAACATTAAATGATGCAACATTTTGTGCCTAAAAATGCTGCTGCAATACAAAAGCAACTGCCGCTTAGGAAGACGGCCTTTTTTAATATTTATAGCCGCTTTTTTCCAAAATGAGTACTATGCAAATTTATATGAAAACAATATGGGCGTTATTTCCTAACGCCCTTTGAGGGGCCAAATTAAATGAAAATCTTACCCTTGGAAACGCGTATGCTATCGAATGGACGCCTATTTCAGCCATTAATAATGATGCTAAAATTATACTCTCCTCGGGTACATCATGATCAAGCAGTACACGTATCGCCATCATTGCTGCAGCGCCTGTAGCAACTGTGGCATCCATAAGAATAACTTTATAATCTTTGATATCTTTTGGTAAACGCAAATAATATAGCTCAGGTTCACCAGTAGTTTGATTTGTTTGTATGAGAATCTTTCCAATTCGTATATCTTTGCAAACATCGCAAACAGCCTGTTCCATCGTCTCTCCAGCACGCAAGATAGAAACTCCACAAATTTTTTTCTGTGACATTCGTTTGCCTGTAGGAAAATCATATATATAGTTAAATTTGCACTTGAACAAAAACAAAAGGCGGTGAAATTAATACCTTCATAAAGAACACCCTGTGGTGTTTCTACTATCGTTGCTTTGAAGGGAAATAAACTTAAAGCGTACTCTATAACTAAGCGTATAAGTCTTTTCGAGTAAAAAATGAACTCATCACGCGATGTATTTTTACAACGTATAAATGTATGTAATCCTTTTATTTGCGGTGTAGGATCGAGCAAATGCAATGATTCGGGCATAGGTTGATCTTTATATGAGTTAGCGAGGGTTTCACGCAACTTGAAACCACGCTGTTGAATAAAATAAACAAATATATTTTGTGTTAAATTCAAATTTTGATAATGTACAAAAAATGTGTATGCTTACCAGCTGTAACTGGGTGTGTACATGTTGCACAATTAAATGTATGGCAACTATATTTTCACCGCCACGAGGAACAATAATATCAGCATGCGCCATTGTTGGTGCAATGTAATTGGCATAGGAAGGTTTTACCATATTTAAATACTGTTTGAGAACCCCTTTAAGATCACGACCACGTTGTGAAATGTCTCTGTAAATAGTAAAAAACTGTTTCATTATCAAAACATAGCAAACAATTTGCATTTTTTACCTTTTCAGGCGTCTAGCCAAACGAATATCAGGATCTGTGTCTACAAAGATTTTCATATCCAGCAGTTTAAGAATTTCCGAACTATGAAAAGTAAGAATACCCTCGAATATGATAACATTCGCACCGTACATAGTTTTCTGTAATAAGCAATTATATTTTAAAAATCTGAAATTTATATTGAACGAGCCAAAGTCTGTGCTATTTTAGTTTCTCAGATAAATAAAGCTTTTGTTTTTTCTTTAATCAAAATGGTTAAAAGTTCATATGTATGCTAAAAAGTTATAATCATACCGTTTGTGCTTCTCGACCATGTGTTACAAAGTTGTAAATGGGCACCTCAACTTTGCGACCTTCTTTCAATTTTTTCAATACATCCACTAACAAATCGATATCAAACGCATCTGGATGATCGAAATTGTACTCATTTATTGTGGCTAGGTCATGCTGTTTTTCATTTAAAACCTAAATTTGAGTGTGCGGAAAAAAAAAGCACAATTAATACTATGATTATGACACTATAAATTAAGTTAAAAGAATTTACTTTATAAAAGCAATCCATAGAAAGTAATGTGACCCATGGTACATCTAAACTTGCAATAATTTTCTGTGCAACTGTTGTTTTTCCAGAAGCGCTACCACCACAAATACCTTTACAAATCGAAAATATTAAATACGAGAAGATGAATGAAAAAGCAAAATGATTACCAATGACAAAAGGCTCAACTTGCTGTCCCGCACAGTTATACCATGGTGGACGCCCAGCTGTGTAAATGGTACGATTATTTGCACGTATAATGCATTCTGAGGGATTTGCTGTTGTTGTCTGATTATTAACCGATGTGGTACGTTGACGACGTCCTGGTCGCACAGGTACTGAGGACGTTCGTACTGGTGAATCTGATGAATTTGAACGTGAAGTTTTTGCAGGCACCGTTGTAGGTGATGCTGGACAACATATGTATTCCAATCCACCATTGGTGATATCCACGGTAAGTGTGGGATCAATGAAGAGTGGCTCTGTCACATCGGAACGATCATCGCTGTAAAACGTGAAAAATTTATTATTTTGCAGTGTACAAATCGATTCAACTGAGATAAGAAATAAAAAATAAAAATTATTCATTATCAAGGTCAAACAATTTAATTGACACCCTAGGAATAACATTATCAGCTGACAAACATGTTATATAAAAAAAAAAAAATAAAAGCAAAGAGTTGATCTTCGCCTTATCGTCAAGTACTTTGTGTGCATCTCCCATCACCCACAATAAAGAAAAAAATTATGATTGCTAAAAAAGCGCAACACAAAAATTAATCACTGAGCTATTTGCTGGCATATTCCAATAAGCAAAAACAGACATTAAAGACAGCTTAACGAAATATAATGAATGAATGGATTTAAACATTTTGTAATATGAATTAGGGGTTTGCACAAGACGGCTTGTTGGAATTTTAAGACATTTCGCTGCAAGATACGTTACGTCTTGTATCCGCTTTTTATTTATCAAATACTTTAGTTCAGTGTCACGTGGAAATGTCTTGACAGTACTTGAATATGGAAGAATAAAAAACAAATACTGCACAGACCTGTTTTGTTTGATTTGCATCAGTTCAGCACATAAATGTACTGTAGTTGTAGTGTGCACTACAAAATGCTACTTTCGCACACTTCTTGAACTTCCTTTATGTTTACGCTCTCTCCCTCTCTCGCAAAAATGTATGAAAGATACTACAATCTTGTGTTACCAATGCGTTGCAACTTGCGAGTTTTACCATATCATAAATTTCATTATAAAAGTTTTTCTACTCGCATGTTTTACACTGACATGAAGTATCTGTTTGTACAGTACACTCAAGTATTTGATAGAATTAGGTGTTTTTTTGACACTGATAAAACAAGACAGTGTACTTCAGTGTTAAAATGAAATCAGTTTAAAGAGAAGATTTGAGTAAACAATTTTTTTTTGATCAAATACACTTCAGTTCAGTGTTAAATGTGTGGGTAAAAAAGTAAACTATTTTTCTAAATGTCTTGTGCAGGCCCCTAATATAAATATAACATATTTCTGTGCAAAGATGGCAAAAGCTGCTATCGCATGTTTCATAATTTTTCAGGAGAGCAAATTTAAATTTTTAATTGATATTATCAGCTTTTCAAGTTGTTTTCCTTAGGAACTACAAGACTTAGAGCAAATCTGATTTTGCCAACTTGTAGATCTCACCGAGAACAATACCATGGACTACATAACTCATTTTCACAAGAACTACTCGATAGCAGCTTTTGCCATCTTTGCACAGATTTATAATAAGCGACAAGTCTTATGATTTTTTCTAGTGAAATTGAAGATTATCAGGCCTGTTCCGGAATCCGTGCGATTTCAATTAGTTTTCGTTTTCAATGCTTTTTGATGAAAACAGAAAGTCATACGATAAAAAGTAATTCGATTTTTTTTTTTTATTGTTTGAAATCTTAAGCTCTACAAATAATAATCATATTTGTAAACCAAAAAGTAACCATCGATTTTGTTAACTTTTAATCGCTAAGCGAAACGAAAATTTGAGATCTGTTAGTTATTAATGTTTATATTTACAAAAATAGCCGATATTCAAATTTTTTGCGCGTATACAAATCCATATTATTGTAGAGCATGTTATTTTCATCAAAAAGCTTACGAAACGAAAAGTAATTGAAATTACACGGATTCCGGAACAGGATTGTTAGTGGCCTGGTAAGCGCTGATATTTTAGAAATTCCTTTTTTTTTTTTGTAGATTACCTTATTTTCGAACAAGCCCACTCCAGTAACTTAAGGAACGTGATCATGTTTTGTCGATTTGACAGTTTAAGACCATTGTACCGCTTCAGATCTTAGTATGCTTAGCAACATTTATAAAGTGTTAACTAATACTTGCGTTTTAAAGTGTTACTATTATCTTAAAATTTCGAATTAGTTCTTGCAGTTTTAATTTTGTTGGTCACTAACTTGATAAAAAAATAACTCAAACCCTGGATAAGTAGACACATTTTAAATTAAATCAAATTGAAAAAAATAAACAACGGAAAAAATGCATTAAAAATTCAAACAATTTTGAGCACGTTTTAAAAAAATTATGCAAAAATATCGTGATCAACTAATCGCAATCCTTAAGATCGTAACGAATATATTGTGTAATCATAATGATGTAAAAATTTCCAATTCTGTTGAAGTAACTAGACGGCACAATGAATGTACTTATTTCTTTTGTAACACTATTGCACTTTACTTCAGTTCATAGTCAAGTACATTGAGTAACAGATATGAATAAATGCTTCACTCAAAAATAATTTGTCAGTGTCATCGAATATTTTCAAACTGAAGTAAGTGCAGTAGTGTCATGGAATATACCCATGAATATTTTCGAACTAAAGTGAGTACAATGAATACTTGCGGAATGAAGTGAGTGCAGAAATGTTATCGAATGTACACATTAATACTGCGAACTGCAGCTCGCAAACTACATAAGGTATTTTGATGATATTTGGTAAGTAGATAAAGTGCATGAATACCATATAAGTAAATAAACTTTTTGAGAATTGTACAAGAACTTTCGGGGTTGCCACCGGTTTTTTTTAAGATTTACTTAAACCATATATTTAAAAAACAAAATTAAATTTTATTTACATAGATAATAAAGATTTAACGAAGTACTTATCTTTTTTACTTTTAAAATGATATACCTATGCATAAGTTATGCTTGAAATTGCATTTCAGGATCCGTTTGATTTCAATTTCTTTTCATGTATGAGGGGTTTTTGATGAAAACGATGAATTGAATGATAAAAAGTATTGGAATCTCTTTTGAGGAGAATTACTGCAAAGGGTCGCAAAATTCGATTTTATCGAATATTTCCAAAACGGTTACTTTTTCGTAAATAGAAATCAATATTATTTGTAGAAACTGTAACCCTCCACAAAAAAGATTCTTACACTTTTTATCGTGTTGCTCACCATTTTCATCAAAAAGCTTCTGAAATGAAAAGTAATTGAAACCGCACGGACTATGGAAAAGGCCTGATAGTATCAAGAAAATTAACAAATAAATCTAAATCTTAATCTAAATCATCTTTTAAGTTAAGTAATAAAATTCATAAAATGTTAGATTAAATCAACAGATGACAAATTAAAATTAAATATAAGTATAATCATATGAATTAATAATTGTTTCGCGATTAAAAAACATTTTTTTTTTTTCCAGCTAAAAAATGCCAAAGTGCCGGTTGTTATCATAAATTGTCTATTTTGATATATATGACGTGTTACTGTGCTGGGCATTCTCGGAGTGCCACAACGCAATACAAAGCAATGTGTGTCGCTAGTAAATGCTATTAAGCTACAACTGATAATTTTTAATATTTTTTTTTTTTTTTTTTGGCGTGTGAAATTCGAGCCAAGGAAATTTCGCAAACTAAAGTAAAAAAGAAAACAAACAACTGTTTCTGATAGCAATTCCAAATGGAAGCCAATTAGAGGAGTATTCTCTGATTTAGGGGATACTGTCCAATCTAAATCCAAAAAACCTTCTTTCGACTTCTTTACGTATCCATCATTTGGAATTGCAAATAGATGCCAATGTACATAATTATATCACATTTTAGTCTTCTGAATAGTTTGGACCTGTTCAGTAAAATCCCAACTGGGATGTGTAACCCGAAAATCGAAAATTTAGTCATCAGTTAAAATAAACGAGTGGCAATGATTCTTGTTAAAAAATTTTATTGCATATTTCTGTCTCCTATCTTTAGAATGACATTAAAATAACGCTAATTAAAAATCACGAGGTAAACAAATCGTGAGTTTGGAAGTTCTTTTAACAATACGGATAACATTTACAATGTGGCGCAAAAGTAATGACCCAATTATAACTATTTACTTATTTTCATAAATTTGAAAACGATAATTTATTTTTTACTAAGATCTGAAAATTTTGTTCCACTCAGGACTGAAGTAGATGTCGTTTAATTAGTGGTACAAAGGGTTGGTATAAGTTTTTTATCGAATGTTGTCTGTCAGGGATGGAAGAATTCCACCAAAGAAAAAATTCAGGTGTTTATACAGTGCCAATTCACTCAACGCCTTATTTTATCTTTCATGCTTCGGAACCCTCTACTGAATCCTCTCTACCAAAATAGGTATACTGCCCTTTGTCTTTTTCGTATTGAGCTAGTCTCTCTTAAACGCATAGTTCGACATTGAATTGTTTGACAGGTCATCTTGTCACATTATTTTTTTTCTAAAAGTCCATATGAAAGTTTTTCTATTTCATAATACAAGTCTAGCCAAAGCATATTTACTTCAGGCGCCTTCCGAGTGACAAAAAATTCTACTTTTCTGCGCATTGATCATAAGCTTTTTGTATGTGGGTGTTTCTATTGTGCCGAATGTGAGCGTCGCATACATTAAAAGTAAAAAAAAAGCGAAAGTAATTTTTTTTCTTTACTTAACATTATAAGTCTTATGTAGCACTATAATAAGTGCCAACGTTTATAGCAGGCATAATTTTGATTCCAAGATGCACGCTAAAAAAAGAAACAATTCGAACAGGACAAAATTGGAAGTAGTTTTGTGGAACGTCAGAATTCAGCGTAACCTGTCTAAGTTTATTAGTTCCAATCATTTTAGCATCTTATGCAATAATGTTACTTGATGATGTATTTTGTTTGATTCAAATATCTTCTGTACTTTTTTTTAATCATAATCTGAGTCGATATGTGGCCTTTCGAACGTGACATTTTTTCCGTCATGATTTAATAGATAATAAATTTTCTATATATGTTAAGATTGCATTGTTCGTTTTTCAATATTTTTATTATTAATGACGTAAGAGATTTTGTAAAACCACACTTACATACATTATACATGAGCCTCCTAATGAAGAAAATTACTACAGTCGATTTGATCATCTTTGTAAATGAAATTATGTGTAAATTACTTAAATAAGTAAAGTTAAATTGTTTTTCTAAGATAATCACCCTTATCATCTTATTCGATTTCGATACAAACTAAATCGATTCCAGATTTCCAGAATCGAAATCGATAAACTTTTCAATCAAAATCGAATCAGCCTTATAATCCTTTTCGATTTTGATTGGAAAAATTTTCAGTTTCGATTCTGGAAATCAAAATATATAATCGGACAAGACTTAATGCAATGAACGACCGAATATTACAAAAAAACGCAGTCCGATTTTGCGATGGAGCCACTGTATAACTAAATCTCGATTCGATTTTGTTTCAATCGAAATCGAATTAAATGATAAGGTTTGAATATCATAAAATAATCAGGCATGTTCTGAAATTCGATTCAGTTCGGAATCGGAATTAACTCAATCATCAAATGCTCCGCACTTCGATAATTAACACCAAATCTGAAATACAAATCCGATTTCATCTTATTTGTCGCAATGCAGAGCTTGATTGATTTAATTCCGATTCCGTTAAGTTTTTAATAACTTTGAATTTTTGTCGCGGTGGACTTTTCAGCGGAAGTGCCCATAACACATGAATTGTTTAGGTACATTTAGGTTAATAAATCGGTTATTAAGGTTATTTTGGAACTATAATAAAGGATATCAGTTTTTAATAATCTTATCATCTCGGTTACGATTCGGTTTATGGTATTTCAATAGGAAATTTATAGGAAGGTGAAAATGGGGGTTATTGTGAATAAATATTCCCGGGGAATTTTCTCAGACTGAATTGCATTCTCTATTGCAGTTTAAGAAAATTCCCCGGGAATCTTGATTCATGATAACCCCCAATATGTTTTTGAATTAAAAGAGTTTTTACTGTTTTTGCAATTTTGTTAGTTTTGAACGCTTGTTGTAGGAATACGGTGAAGATCTGTGAACATGTTGCTTTATTTATTGTGTAAAATTTTATAGGGAATATAAACAGTAAAAAGAAAAACATAAATATGGATCATAGTCTCAAAAAAATTCGCCGTTATAGTAACTGTTATTTTAAACACGTAACTTTTTATTTCACGTGACTTATTTATGTTTTCTTTAAATTTAAGAATTTAATGCAAAATTTATGACAATTAACAATATAAAAAGATTATTGCTACCTTCGTTCATACCCCCTGCTTATCTTTAAAAATACTATAAAAATAAAGTAATATTTTTTGTTATTATTGGCTCATATATGTACTAATTCATCTAGGTTTTATACTTTATTTTCTTTTGAATACTTAAAACCAAAGTGTGGTTCATGGGCTCCTTAGGATTCGGCACTGATTTGCTAACGGTACATGGCAACAAATAAAAAAGTCAATGAGATTTTTTTTATGCAAATTGATGGGGAACATTTTTAATACAAACAGTTCTTTTCGAGATTTAAACTTTAAATTGTGGAAATAATCTTTATTTCAATCTCTTTCTTATGCTCATCGTTATTTTCTTTTCCAGACCAAAATAAATTGTAACGCATTAACTGTCAATGCCAATGACTATATATTTTAAGATCGCAAAGATACAGCAAGGAAATAATGGGGATTTTTCGCTGAAAGAGACAATGTCTACCATACGTGTATGACAATTAATTCATTTTGTTTCTGATTTATTTATTTTATAGAAAGTTAAACAACGTCATGCACCAAATGAACAACAAATTTGTTGAACAGCATTTTTATTTCTCTTTAATTAAAATAGATTTCAGTTAATTGTTAAGTGGCAGAGAGATAGCATACGATACATTTTAATTGTTATTGAAATACAATCAAGTGGTTGAAAATAAGGAGAACTGTCTGCAATCGAAATAAATATAAAAATCAATTTTGACATTATAATGAAAATAAACTCAAGTCGGCAAAATACGCTATTTTATTGTATGAAAACAAGAACGATTTCTTTGTTTGAAAAAGCATGAATATAATTTATTAGCAAAATCCGCAAGAACTGCTACCGGCTACCGAATGATAAATGCTCTAAAGTTCTTTGAACGCATGTGCTTTTCGACATATTTTTAGAATATCGTACATACATACATATGTATATGTATATGTATTTCTGTTTCAGATTTGTCCATTGTAGATATGTTTTTATGAATAATATACATAAATAAATGCCGAACTCATGGAAAAGTACTTAAAATAATATTAATGGACATTTTGCTATAATATACCTACAAAAAAAATGGATGTTATCTAAAATTTAATTTTATACGAAATTTACGAAAACTCACATTTTTCATTAACCCATTTAATGACGAACGGCAAGTATGTTTGCCAATTCCACGTTTGTTTGGGTAACAGTTAGGCCCCATTATTTCGATTTTCGTTTTTAAATTGGTTTCTATCACAAAATGCGCATTGCCATTAGAAACCAAAGCTGTCAGTTTCGTTTTCAGTTTCCATTTTGTTTGTCAGAATACGAAACTGCTCAGTAGCAGTTTCGTCAGTGTGTTTTGTTAAAAATTTTAGCAAATTGAGTTGGTATGAAATGTTCCAAAATGATGATAAATGGTAGATTATACACTTGGACAGTTCCGGATCATTATTTTGGAGCAATTTTTTTCGGTTAAAATTCACTTTAGTGACCCTGAAGTAAAAATATAAGACAGTCTACAAAAAATACTAGTTTACGGTTAGTACTAGCCCGAAACTAGTGAAAAAGAGATGCAGTGGTGGCTAGTTTGATATCAGTTCTTAGTTTGTAGATTTGAATCGTGACGAAAACAAATTACATACAATTTTCGTTTTTTGCTTTTGAAATAATTTGTTTTTTGTGTCACTTGAATTGTGTGTCAAAATAAATTGAGGAAAAAAATTAAATTAATGAATTCATTTTTGTTAATGCTGTTATCAATGTAATTTAACTTTATTTAATTTGTTTTAACCCTTTCGACCCGGCTGCGACAATATTTATATGTAAATTGGGATATATTGTCCCAGCCGGGTCGAAAGGGTTAAGAAAATATAAATTCAAATCAAAAAAAAAAAAAAATAGTATAGGGATTGAAGTCGGACTAGTACTGGTTGGTAGAGGACTAGTTAATGGACTACTCTTAAACTAGTCCGTTTGCCTGCTGGGGAATTTTGTAAAATGTAAAATAAAAATGTGAAATGTGAATATTTGTGAGCAGGACGAAATTAGCAAAACAACTGCAAAAAGGGTTGAACTAAATAACTGGTGTGACTGGCAAAGGGTTTGTGAATTTATTCAAAAAAATTACTTTGTGCATTTGTTTAATGTTTATTGTTCACAGATGTAGATTAATTACAAGGCGAAGTTGAAGATGAAATTGGCCAAAAATAGGGAAAATGTTCTCGCGACAACAGGTGGTCCACCGCAGGAATTGTCCTTAACCTCATTAGAGGAAAGTTTTATCCGCCTTGTGCGAATGACAAGGCAAATCTTTCCATCTGGACAAGACTTAGGCGTGGATAATGTAGAACCATTACCATCGGCTCAAGCGAGTTCTACAGCCCCAATAGACCCACCTCTGATCCCTCCAATAACTCCACGCCGGCGGAGAAATACAAATACACTTGAAAATGAGCTGCTTATGATTTTAAGTAAAACAGTCAACAACTCAAACAAATCTGCTGAAGGCGGTCACGCAGTTCGAAAAAATAATTTTAAAAAAAACATTAAAATGAAGAGTTTTTTTTACAAATTTACGCTTGTCACTATTGAAAAAATTACTAAAATAATATCTGTTTGCAATGTCAAATAAAATTTCCATTTCGTTTCTAGTAATTTCGTTTCTTACTGCCATACCTAAATTGAAGCGTCAGGCGTTGCGTTATTTGACGTTACATAAAAGCGTCAAGCGCCATACCGAAATAAAGAGCGTTGCGTTGAAGTCATTTGTTTGTCAAAATCATATTGTTTCTTTTTTTACTTTTCTGCAGCTAACTTCACTCCATAACGCTTTGTCAAAATTGGAAATTCGAACAGCTGGGCGTTGAGCGTTGGCAATTTCGGTATGCGCCATACAAATTGTATGTGCATGAGAAATTTTTGACAGTAAAATAACGCTGACGCTCCAAATTAGGTATGGCAGTTACTTTTATTTTGAAATTTTTTGGTAGTTTGCACATCGTCGTTAAATGGTTTTGAAAGTTTTTTAAGAATATTTCATTAAGCGGTTACATTCTCACATAAATAAAGTTTTTCTGCACAAAAGAAATCCTGTTATTTTATATCATGCAACTCATTCATTCCGAGAAATTGAAAAATATCTTCTGAGTCGTACGAAAATAATAATGTGTTTTCATTAGCCCAAAAGTTTCGGTTCAAAATTCATATTTTGCAGGTTTTAGTCCGAAAAGCAATTCCCCAAAAGTTACTTTTTGTAAAAAGTAAAGTAGTCCGAAGAATTTTTGCTGGCAAAAATGTTAGAATTGTCATAATCAGCTGTTTATGAAAATTATTTTTAAATTACAAAAAATTACAAATTGAAAATTAAATTGCTCAAAAGTTCGGACGTTTATTTCTGGACTCAAAAAATGTTTTATGCGTTCCCGCAACTTTAACTGTTTAACAGGTTCAAAAACTAAATGAATACTCTTCATATGTATAATAAATATGCACTATTCTGTGTGATCATTATTAATGCTTAAACTCACAGTTTAAGTTTTTCCGGCGGTATTTTTGGGAAGGTCTGATATACATGCATAGCTTATCCAAATTAAATGTGTTCAGATCGAAATTCGGCTTTTTTAATTTTTTTTTTTTTTTTTTTTTTCCTTTTACTCAAAAGGGATAAGATCTATATAGCTCTGAAGTAGATCAATCCATAGGTCTGTTTGTTTCAAGCTGAACCCAGTTGATTTTGAGTTTCATTATAGAATTTTACTTTAAAATTTAAATTGAAAATATTCAATTCATTCATTCAATATCGATTAATCACGCTATTGGCGTCATTTTATTACTCAAAGTTAGTTAGCATTAGATATGCATATCAAAATCTTTATATTCCTTGAATAATTTGAAAATAACACTGGTTTACATAGATTTTATATTTTTAATAAAATAGGTACCTTAAGGTATCTATAACGACAAAGAGTGGTATTTTTGAATTGTACAAATTACGCTAACCAAGACTATTTTTACTTCGAAATTCTAATTAAAAGATATATACTTTGATTTTTAATTATAATATTTAATTTCTTTTCCAGTTCGGTACATAGAAGATACAATTCCCATCAGTAGACAAACACTTTCCCTGAATGTTTTTTCCACTTTCGTCATTTGCATGATATTCTTTTCAAAAATGATGTAAAAACTTTATAGCTCATGAAAATGCATGGCCTGCTGGCCAAAAAAGGGAGACGTATATTCATAATCTACAATTTACTCATATAAACTTTTCATGTAGATGTAACGATCGCATCTATACTGTTTTTCGCATTATTATTCTGTTTGTTGGACTCAAATACTGCATACTGGGTTTTTTTTTCGAAAACTGCGAAAAGACTCAAAACATACTAAGTAAAAATTTTTAACCTCAAATTTATAGGACTTGGGAGTAATGCACTAAATTTTGAGCTCATTATGCTTTTCACCACTATAAATACAATTTTTCTAATACCACTAAATGAACTTAGAGGTAGTGATAACTTTATTTCATTGAATTTAATGAAACTTATGAAAATTTTCTATAAATTATATGAAAAAATTCCCACTTTCATTGAATTTAATGAAACTTTAATGAACAACTATCCACTTTCAATAAGTTTAATGAACTTTTAATGAAGCTTGTAAAGAAAATGTTCATTAAATTCAATGAAAATTTTCATTAAAGTTTCATTAAGTTCATTAAAATAAATATTTCCTTCCAATAGATTTAGTAATAATGGTCATTTTTTCATACCATGAAATTAATTATTTGATAGTGAAAGAAATTAAAAATTTTTCACTAGCACTTAATTCATTTTTTGATAGCAAAAGATTTCTCGTTAGCACTAAATTTAGTAAAATATTAAATTTAATGCAAAACTCCTGAGTCTGAAATTTTGCAATCAAAAAATTTTCTGGTAAACATCGTAATAAGTTCCGTGGTTTACGGTTAATCTTCTACAAAATGTTTTGGTTCTGGTAAATTTATTACTATATGAGCCGTTCAAAATGACAATGGTGCAACTCCAAAACGAGACAAAAGTAATGTCATATAAATTATGTCCCATAATGATTGGTTATTTGGTCGATATAATTTTTTCAACTTAATCTCAACAATTCCATTTATCATGTAAATTTTTCGTGAAAACAGAAATCATTTTTATTCATCCCAAAAAAAATGTCAGCCAATTAATATTATGACACTACTTTTTGGAGTTGCACCAAAGTCATTTTGAACGGATCATATATGATTTCAGGAAAACTCAAAAAATGTCAGTTTTCTTTCAACTCAAATAAATAATTTATAAAGAGTCAAATGTTCAAAATGGTCAATTTGACCACCTTTGTTGTTCTAGTGTTAATGGCAAGTGTAACTTAAGTTTCAGAAAAACTTATCATTTTTGATAATCGAAGAAATAATTCTAAAAATTAATTTATTAACATTCTGACTTTTAAGCTTGAAAGTGAAGTTTTAATAGCAAAGTTTGAAACAAAAAATTCCCCAGATCGGTATTTATTTATTTATTCATCTAGAGAGCTGGAATTTCGCAAGTTTTTCTGATATTTTTTGCACACATGTTAATTTTTTTATATTCCATTTGCATTTTAATGGAAAATTTTTAAATCTATACAAACATAAGTATGTAAAGTACGGATCAACAGATAAAAGAACGACGGACAAAAATCAAATTTTTTTAATATGAAGGGCTAAAAAATTTAAATGTCAAACGACAATACATCAATTAGTTTGTTATTTTTAATCGCCATCATTTTATCAATTAACTGTAGTATTGCGTTGTTTATCGCGTAATTTGCACAAAACAGAAAATCATCAAAACAATAAGCCACGTTCAAACTTTCTGTGGTTTAAAAAAGAGTATCCAAAACAATGAACCAGCCGGTAAAATACATACATTCGAGAGTAAAAACATTTGTGTAAATAAAACCCAAACCATACAAAAAAAGACGCTATTCATAATACCAATGATAAGATTAGAACTCTCGATTTAAACTACAACAAAACACCAAAATGTAAATTACCAAAAATAAAAACATTCAAAACGTAAAAAAAAGAGAAATAAAAAATAGAAAATGAAATGGTTGAGAAGGTAAAACAGAACGTAACAAAAAATAAAAAATTCCAGACCAGTCTGAACCAGAAAAAAAAAGTGTAAATTAGACATAAACATAAAAAATATATACCATACGTGGACATTAACATGGTATGTACATAAAAGATAAATACAAATTTGAGTAAAATGAGTGAATTACATGTGATGACCATTGATGAGTTTTATTGCCGGTACTGCGGTGTTCAAAGCTGTTGATGGTACTGCTGTCGTCGTCACCGCCGATGCCGGTGCAACAACCGATGACGGCGTTAATGATGATGACTTATTTTGTTTCATACTGGAACTATTTTTGGCAGCCGGTGGCATTTTGCAGTTTAATGCTACACTGACACGTACTTTGCTGGAACAGATTTTGCTATTGTTATGCTAATGGTGCTATTTTTGCAGAGAATACTGTGTTGCTAATTTAACGCACTCTTTTTAAACAAATTTCACGCTAATTTCGAAATATAGGTCATTGCATCAATACTACGATCACAATCTATACATCCACACAACACAATTAAACTACCGGTGCCACCACCACAAGCAGAGTCAACAATCGAATATTGAAAATTTGTATATAAATTTATTTTTAAATCAAAACGTAGACGTAGATGATGACGATGAACGTCTGCTGCGTTCGATAGTTCATTACGTTCTGTAGCTGACAGCTACGGAAAAGTTGATACCGCTTCAACGAATCTCGTCAAGCAATGGCGCACAGTGGGTTCAAATGCATAAAAAAAAGTGATGCAATAAAATGTTTTGCCACGTGAAAGATTTATGTATAAATTAAGAGATTGCATTTTATATTTTTCATGCAAATGAGCAATTAAGTGATTGGTATTTTGCGCCACCCATTGCAAACGCATCAGTTTTGGGCCAAAATATCATCGTTTATAATTGAAAATGTCTTAAAAAGAAACCTCTTGCTGGTAGCAAAACAACATAATTCTACGTTTCCACCGGGTATTAATGAGCTCTAAATCTCGGTGGAAGTCACATGATTTCTCATACAAAAATATATGTAATTACTTCTGGCGAGATTTATTTTAAATCTTTGTATAAATCTCAACAGGGCTACTGATTTTGTTTATTTTTGCATAAATCACACCACTTAAATTTGACAAATCGCATTTAATGCCATTCAAAAAAAGCAAATGGAAGAATATTATTAAAAAAACAAGAAGAGCAACTTATATTTTTCCGATTTAATGTTAATTGTCAAAGTTTAGGGGTGCCACATGGTCAAAAATAGCCAAAATCACAGATATTAACTAAGTCTCGGAAGAATTAAATTTATTTTTGGATAGCAAATCACATTATATACGCCGAGATTCAGAGCTAAATCTTGAAACAGACGTAAATAACTAGTGGAAACTAGTATTATGGACTCGTTTCAAAACATATTTTTGCGTTTGAAAAAAAAAAAATTAAGATAGGACTATTGCGTTCTAAGGTATCGATAGGTACCTAGTTGTAGCCACTATATGTTATTTCGTCTTTGTCTATAGACCAAGTTATGCAGGGTTTTTGATGACAATTGATTATTGTTTAGTATGTAGTTATATAATTAATAATTCAAATTTTAGCTTTAAATGTGGAGATTACACAATTTGTGAAATACCCTCACTATATTTTTGGAAAAAAAAAAAAAAAATATTTTGTTTCTAAACCTTGTGCCTTGTCGAACCCACTGTGCAGCGTACTCGAGTTGAAAAAAAAATTGCAACTGAAAAGTATCCAAAATACACGCATTGCAAAAAAACGGACCCTTCAATGTTCTCTGAGTGCTGAGGGAATATCTTGACTTAAAACCGATTCTAGTTCAATGGCCATGTGTCGTCTGATGATAATTTTGATGATGGTAGTGGTGGTGTCTACTCAACTGCGACCTCATGGAATATTTTTTTTTGGTTAGTTGGAATGTCGGAATGTGAAGAAAATGTTTAAAGAAAACGGCGTGATTTTACGAAAAATTTTCCGCATTATGCGTCATTTATTTTATGTGCAGTTTCACTATATAAATGTATCATATTTTTTTGATTTTCCATTTATTTTTTTGCCAATTCAAGTATGGATTTCAATTTTTCTTTACCTGTCTGAACTTGCTGAACTGGTAGAAGGATTATAGAATTTTATTTGCTTTGTGTGTGGAGTAGATCTAATCGACATTTTTTTACTTCACTTGAGTTGCACGGAGATTGCACTTTTTAGATTTACTTTTTTCAAGCAAGCACTTTATGTTTAATTAGAATAGTTTTATTTTTTGCGAAATTTAAAAAGTTCTTAAATAATTCGACGTAGGAAAAATGTGCAAGCAAGGAAACGAAAGCGACAACAACAATAGGAAGAGAGCAAGACGGCACTGCCAGTCGCAAGTTTTAGAACTTTGGCCAATAAATTTCAGTCTTGATGCGTTCTAAGACTTGAGTAATTTATTACATATTTAGGGTATTTCTTAAAACCCAATCAAGAAAATTTGTCAATTTCTTGTCATTGTATTTGAAATGTTTATCGAAATGATATCAAAACTGTATCAGCTGCTGATATACAATTTTTGTATATCATTTTGATATCATTTGATATAATTTTTTGATATCATTTTGATAAACTTTTGTGATATTTTTTTTTTTTTCGAAAACATCGTGAACTCGTAAAAGTAGTCAAAATCAATACGAATTTTGACAGTTTTACGAGTTTTTCCAGGCATTTTTACGTTTTAAGAAATACTTAAAGGGTATGGGTTTTCAATTTAATCCCTCGATAGCCTTGTAAAGTGGTTAAAACTATCAAAATCAAGAAAATTATATCCAAGCATTAACTGTTTGATATTAAGTGTGATATTAAGTTTCTTACAAAATTTGTATTTAACTGGAAGTCTATAGCATTATTTATAAAATCAATCTGAAGTTCCCAACTTATACCGGCTTTACAATTGCTATATGGCCATATATAACCATCAAATTTCTGTAGTACATACTGACTCAATATTCCCATGTTTTAGGTGTCATTTTTGTACCATTTTAAGAAAAGCGCAAAAATTACCCACATGTGGGGGTTGTAATGGGTTAAATTTTTCTACAAAAATATTCCCCGTAATATCCTGCATAAGTTTACTAAACACATGATACACCTCAGATTTGAGAATCATATAGTTAAATTCATCGATTTAACACAAGAATGCGGTATTTTTGTTTTTTTCATGTACAGTGGATTAAAAAACTTCAAAAATCGATTAAAAAAAATCTGACGTGCTGGAGAAAAACGACGAGACACGGGTATTTTTTTTTAATGTCTACTTTAAGAATTTTTTGGATTTTCTCATGTGTTTTTTTTTTTTTTTGTGTCGAACGGTGTTATTATTAAACTTTTTGCGAAATTAGAGCCTTACGTTTTTTGACTTGCAAAACTGGCAAATATATATTAAGATTTTTTTCGTTGCGTAGGCAGCTCTCAGTAAGATACAGGAGCTGGCAAGATCTTATATCTCTATGCCTTTTAGTTCTCGAGATAAAATTCATTACAGAAAATGATATATCAGATTTTGTACGATTTTTCAATTAAATTAAAGTTTAAATTCTGTCTCCTGAAAAATTTATAAAAAATGGACTAATCATATGATGCCATCTTACAGATTTGCTCCAGAGTTTTGATTAGTTTGGATCTAATTTAGCAATTACAACTTTTAGTTTTTTTGCGGCTTCGGAAGACTTTTGCTATTTTTCGACTTTCGAAAGCTATAACTCCTAAACAAGATTCGAGCGAAATTTTTTGATTACATATTCGTTGTTACATATTTAGCTTTGTGAGATTAACTAGACTAGGCCAAAATTCGATATTAAAAATCTAGGTGGATTGATAACGGAAACGAAAAGTAGCTGCAAAAAATGTATCTGTCCTGTAAAACAAATTTTATAAATTCAACAGAAAATTATTTTAAAATCGCTTTTATTGCATTGATTCAAAGCATTTTCAAAACATTTTAATATACATATAAGCATTTCTATTTTGTGGCTTACCAATAAATGATAATCGCATAAACAGGTTTTTTTTTTTTGCGTAAATAAATGAAGTAGAGATGCATTTGCTCCTATGAGTTACAGGAGAATACATACGTACGTAGTTTAAGTTAAATATATTGTTTAAATTTGAAAAAGATTCATATAAATAAAAAGTTTAATGTTACGTTTACAAATTAGTTCTTTCGTTATACTATATATTCCTCCAATATACAAAAAAAAAAAGAAAAAAATATTGTTTTATTTTAAATTATCTTTAAACTTTCTTAACAATCTACTGATAACAAACCGAATTTCCCAAAACAAATTTGAAAGCAGCGCAATCACATTTTGCAATAAAATTGCTACAACAACAGCTCATTTTTACTTATGTCGTCATCGTCCTTTCAAGATTTCATCTTAACACATCGGGAAATTTGAGAAATTAATTTTGATCATCAGTTAGTTCAAGAAATTGTGTGCAAACATCACGACTGCATTCACCTTTGTTGTTGAAGACAAATTTATAGTAATGGCCGTCAGCACATATCGCTAAAGGTTAATAAAGAATTCGTATTAAGAACGCTAACAACTTAATATTTGGAATACGATAGACTAACCTATAACCGAGTTTGGATCAGAGCCAAAGGCGCACACACAAGGAGGCCCCTGTGGTATGGAAAACTTAACAAAACTCCACTGGGATGAAAAATATTTTGGTATTATTGGCAAAGAGGATTCTTTAGGCTTCGGATCATCCAAGTTGAAAACGTGTATTGTACCGTGGTCTGAAGAAACAACCAGCATTGTAGATTGATGGTTGAAATTGATACAATATATGGTAGCCTTTGAGACATAATATACAAAAAACATATTTGAATTATATATTTTGAAAATTGTAACCGTAAAATGAGATGGATTTCTCCGCTATTTTTCGTTAAAATTTCTAAATTCTATAAATGATTTATTGTATGCACTACAAATCGCTTAAAGAAAATAACAATCTCTTGCTTATTGATGATTAATTTTGCTAAACGAAATCTGCAGAAAACCGTTTCATTTTATTGAAGGCGTAAAAGTTTATTGCATATTCTAATGACCTGATTACTACCACGTCGTAGTTCGGTAACCTTTTTACCATTGTCAGTGTCGAAAATTCTAATAAGAGTTCCTTTCTCACTTGCAGTAGCCAAACGTGTTCCTTGTAGATTTAAAGCAATACAACTGATTGAAGCTTCATGTGCCACCACTTCCAATGGAGCGCGTTCTGTATTGGCCAAATCGACAATCTATTAACATAAATTATTAAAAATTTCATTTAGTTAAGTATACTAGGTTAAACATATAAATATTATTTAAGAGAATAAAAGGCTAAAGTTTTAATATTTATTTTCCTAATAATAATGTCTTTGTAGCGCTGCGGGTTCGATCCTTGTTTTGGGCATAGTAATACCAGAGATAAATTAAGTAGACATTAAAAATTCTATGTGTATTGTTGAAAGGAAAAACCGTTTGTATCTATGAATCCTGCAAATACAATAACAACGACTTCATCTTCAAAATGTGTGGAAACTTGTGACTTTGATCAAGACTTGTCTGCAACGAAAAGTAAAATCTGTGCCGTGCCCACAAATAATAAACCCTATTGATTACAGAGTGAGGCCTCATGCTTATATAATTCCTTAAAATAAAAACATGTGCTAGAGAAAATCAACAAATTGAATTATCTTACGCAAGATATTGTGCGTTTCACCCCTCCACCTACGTAAGAAGTCAAGCAGAAGAGCTGTTTCTACTTTCGATGCCAAGATTTAATTTCGTTGACGGGAATAAAAATGACCAGACGTTTCGTAGCTGACAGAAAGTCTCTTTCGCTTTGTTGATTCTACCAAGGACGATGCACCACAGTCAGGTGCTATGACTCTGGCGAAAAAAAGTAAATTTTTAATCCTTTCATACTCTGGATCCACCTTTCGACAAACTACAGTTGACTAGTTAGAAGGACTGACATGTTTGTTATTTTATTTATGTGGATTTTCAGGCCTTCCTTTTTCCATTTACTTACGCAATATGTTATAGATTTTCGTTGAATGTCCATTAAATGCTCCGGATAATAGAGTCAAGGGCTCTCCTGAGGGTATAGTCCAGTACTATCCGGACTTGGGGGCAATGTACTTTTTTTTTATTTTTTGTTCATTGAGCTTTTCACTACCACAAAATAAAGTTTTTGATAGTGAAAATTTTTCCACTACCACTAAATGCAATTAGAGATAGTGATAAATATTCTCCACTAAATTTAGTGATAGTGGAAATTTTTTCATTACAAAAAAAATAACTAAATGGTTATGAAAAAATTGCCCTATCAATCAATTCATTTATTGATAGTGGAAAGTTTTTCACTATCATTCAATTAATTTGATGGTAATAAAAAGTGAAAATTTCTTTCATTGAATTTATTGAAACTTTTATTGAAACTATTAATCAAAGTTTCATTAAATTCAATGAATAAATTTTCCCTTTCAATAAACTTAGTGATAATGGTAAATTTTTCCATGCCATGAAATCCGATTGTTGATAGTGAAAGAAATTTCACTATCACAAAATTAAGTGGAATCTTTAATGAAAATTGTTAACTAAATTTAGTGATAATGCAAAATGTTAAACTTTCACTAAATGCATTTTCTGGTAGCGAAAGATTTTTCACTAACACTAAATAAATTTCTTGATATTTAACATTTTTTGACTAGCACTAAATAAAAATAAAATTTAATGCAAAACTCCCAAGTTTGGTACTATCAAAACTGCCTTGGTTATAGCAAAGAACCTTGGTGCATACCCTTGACGTACTAGTAAAGATTAAAAGTTCTCTTTATGCGATACTAATTTGAAGCCCTAGTATTGAGCCATAGAGGCATGTTGTGGAATCCGTGCGATTTCAATTACTTATCGTTTCGAAAGCTTTTTATTGGAAACGGTTAGTCGTGCGATAAAAAGTATTTTGATCTTTTTGTAGGAAATAAGTAATCGTATTTGAAAACCAAAAAGTAACCAATTAGCAGATATTCGATAAAAACTAATTTATTGATCGCTTTGCGGTTTATTAAAATATTTCCTTAACGGAAGTTATTTCGTAATATAATTCTCCACAAAAACAGATCGTTATACTTTTAATCTTGCGACTTACCGTTTCCATCAAAAAGATTTCGAAACGAAAAGTAATTGAAATCCCACGGATAAGATAAATCGTTTGAGGTAAAGCACCTTATCTATACAATGCCTCTTAGATGCAATTTCGTTCGATTCTATCATTAGCGATCCACAAAAAAGCATCTGGTACTATTTGGTATTGAAAACGTGCAACTACATACAAACTTTCGCAACTCACCTGCACATGTCCTGTGCGCCTTCCCGGAAATGCTAACAAACTCTTATTACTGTGTGGACAGAGAACACAAAGTCCCAATGGATTTGCGCTTGTTTCAAAAACATGTAGCTGTTGTGGTTGCTGTGTAAAAGTAAACACTTTTATGACACCTTCAAGCACAACAACAATGCGATCGCGACGTAAGCGTACTGCTTTCACAGGTTGATTAAAGTCCAACGAAATTGCTGGTGCCTTCTTAAGATCATCCCAGACAATAACTTTATTTGGTGGATACAACGGACGTATACCACCTCCAACCAAAGCCAAATAATTGCAACGGAAAAGCATTTCAACGTGACTAAGACCACCCTCGGGGAAATATTGACATTCCTTCTCTTTTAACGGATCACAATTATAGACACGAAAACCAGTATCAGTGGCACATGCAAAACAACCTATGATGAGTAGACAAGCTGAAGATAATTTTCCACTTTAAGAGCAAAAAAACACACTTACCTTGATCCTGGTTAAATCCTGCATAGAGGAGTCCATTGCCGTACGGATTAGTTTCAACTAAGTTCATTTTTAAGTAATGTGAATTTACTTTTTACGAATTACAATAAACCAATTATCATGGGAATGTTTTAGAGGCGTATGCCCCAAATGTTTGTGGTCATTCAACTTAAGTTCCCTTAAAATCACAAAACTTAATTTTCTTAAAGTTTGTTCTCAAATTAATTCAATTTGTATAGAATTCTGCGAAAACAATTAAAACTATACCGAAAATATGTGTCTGATCCTTAGCAATCTTAAAATTGAATATGCAAAAATTATTTTTTATTATAACACTTTTATTCACTTAATCTTTTTTAAAATCTTTTATTGGTCTTCTGTTTTCTTCTCAAAATCGACAAGAAAATAAATTTTGTACAAAGAAAAAATAACATATACAATAGAGTTGCCAGACCAAAAATACAAAATTGTCCACAAATTAATTCATTCTTGATAGTAGACTTTATTGCCTAGAGAGTGAAAGCTAAAGGGGCTTGTGCAATTGTTTTTGCAGAGGCCGATGACGAGTTACAAATATTTTGATATTTGATGCTATAAACCGATATATAACCATGTGAAAATTTGTGCTTATGTCTTCTTCACATTTAATTTAAGTATAATGATTCCTGGCAACACTAAAAATGTTTAACCAAAACAACAGTTGTTGTCAGGGCTGCAACAATAGTACCACGGCAGACAAAATGGTCGGGCGATAGTTCTATTCTCCATTGCCGCTCATACGATTATGACAAGACAGTTGCCCAAATATTTTATCTGCCGTGTCATCCTGTACTTTGAGCTGGTTCACATGGTAGACAGAATAGTTGCGCACCTGTCTTGCCTGAATCGCCAACACAGGCGATAGCAAATCGCTCTTCAAACTAGAGTCAAGAAAAACTTCTGCGAGCTGACAAAGCAACTTTAATCACACAGAACCAAAAATTAAGGGAAGTTTATTATGAAATTTATATAAAAATATGATGAGGTATTTTCTCTCCTTCTTCTTATGTCTTCTCTCGCACGGTGATTACATATAAAGCTCTCCATCATTTCCCTGATTCGAATGATCGTTTCCAAGTTGTCTGCAATAAGCCGCTTTTGCTGCAACCCATGCATTTTTGTTCGCTTTCGTGCAACTTTTCTTAGGAGGAGCAGATAAAGCGTTATAGCCTAAACAGACGAAAGTTCAAATGCGCATTAACAGTCTAACTGCCATAACCTAAATTAAGGCAACTGTCCATTCATTACGTCGAGTACGTCACGTCGTTTTTTTCAACTGACAGCTAAGTTAAAAATATAAGTTTATGTCAAGTGTGACCCAATCAGTACGTCTACGTTAACGCAACGTACAAAAGTTGCCCAACTCCTAACTTTCGATGTACGTCGTTTGATTTGACAATCGTAAAATAAATTTATTTTCAATTTCATTTGTTGTTTTTTTTTTTCTTTGTCGTTTTTCATTTATTTTTTGAAATAAAGTGTGAATAAAAAATTATTGGAGCTGTGCAAGTGCAAAATTTAAATTTTGAATTAATATTATAAAAAGAATTTTGATGTTTTAATACATTTTCAAAGGCTTCTTTGTCAAATGCGTCGCAGTCAGTTGAAAAAACGACGTGACGTATTCGACGTATTCTATGGACTGTTCGCTTTAGAGCGTCTGTGACGGCCACACTTAACACACAAAAGTTAGTGTAAACCCTTCATGGCTATCTAGATGTCAAAATTAAAATATAAAAAGGTAGGTTCAGAAAGGTTATTAAAATTATGACAATCAGGGTTGTGAAATGTAGGCAGCCAACCTAACGAAAAACGTAAGGAATAGAGAATATCCGGCAAGGTGGTTTTTGTTCTTTCCGATTTGACAGCAGAGCAACGAGGTTGCATAAAGTAAATTTCCAAGTAAAAATAAAAGAAGTATATGTAAAGAATCAAATATAAAAATACATATAAAAATCGACCGGCATTCAAGCAACAAATCTGCAGCATTGAATTTGACCAGTGCATAGAATTGGCACAAAGACGAAACTTCAGGGGCAGTCAGAGTGGAGCACCCCTTTTTGGGCAGCAAGTTCAGCTCACCAATAACATTTCTACAACATCGAAAACAACAGAGCGTTGGAAGCCGACAAGCAGAAGTCTGGGTGAGATTTTGCGTGTTACATGATTTTAAATGACAGACTTTACTAAGAAAACGTACGTATAGTCTAGTCATTTTAAGAAAATACAGTGGTTCAAACGACTAACCGGACAGAGCGCATAGCTTCTTTTGAGTGCTTAGTATAAAGAAATAGGAGATTGCAGTTGGAAAAAAATAATGCAGTTAATTTTATTTCTTATTCTAGTTTTGGTCGGTACCAACAAAATAAAAAAAATGTTGTTCTAAACGCATATTATTAGCGATAATTTAGAAAAACTCACTTTTAGAGCTCAAACGTCTAACCGGACACTAAAAAATAATATTGAAATTTGGCACTTCCATAATTTGTTGAAAGTCCATTAGCATTTATAACAGCTTGCGAACGATTTTTCATGGATTTTATTAAGTTTGAGCAAACATCCGGTTGAATGTCGTGCCATTCTTTGACCAATTCTTCCTTAAGCTGAGTTATGTTACGGATAGTCCTGCTGTAGAGCTTCTTGCTTCATTCGGACCATAAATTTTATGTCACGTTGATGCCAGGTGATTGAGGAGGGGTCTACAATAGCTTGAGACAGTTTTGTATCAGCCAAAATTGCGCTACATGGAAAGAATGCTTCGGGTTTCTACAATGGTTACATGCAAAATTCTCTTCAATACCATGTTTTTTAGCGTTTTGCATAACATTATCTTTCGAAATGTTAAGGTAACCAAACTCATCCATTTAACCATCGATAAACACTAAAATCGCGACACCTGCAATGGAATTATAGCCCCAACGTACTACAAAACCGCCCCATGTTTCACTGTAGAACGAATAATTTTAATATTAAATTCAGTGTTTGGTTGTCGCCATACATAAGCTTTGCCATTGGAATCACACAAAAAACATTTCTTTGGTCGTTAAATAAGACCTTAAATAACACATATTCTTGTAATTATTCCCATTTTTCTAAATGGTAAAGCTTATGTATGGCGACAACCAAACACTGAAATTAATATTAAAATTATTCGTTCTACAGTGAAACATAGGGCGGTTTTGTAGTGCGTTGGGGCTATAATTCTATTGTAGGTGTCGCGATTTTAGTGTTTATCGATGGTTAAATGGATGGGTTTGGTTACCTTAACATTTCGAAAGATAATGTTATGCAAAACGCTAAAAAACATGGTATTGAAGAGAATTTTGCATGTAACCATTGTAAAAACCCGAAGCATTCTTTCCATGTAGCGCAATTATGGCTGATACAAAACTGTCTCAAGCTATTGTAGACCCCTCCTCAATCACCTGGCATCAACGTGACATAAAATTTATGGTCCGAATGGAGCAAGAAGCTCTACAGCAGGACTATCCGTAACATAACTCAGCTTAAGGAAGAATTGGTCAAAGAATGGCACGACATTCAACCGGATGTTTGCTCAAACTTAATAAAATCCATGAAAAATCGTTCGCAAGCTGTTATAAATGCTAATGGACTTTCAACAAATTATGGAAGTGCCAAATTTCAATATTATTTTTTAGTGTCCGGTTAGACGTTTGAGCTCTAAAAGTGAGTTTTTCTAAATTATCGCTAATAATATGCGTTTAGAACAAAATTTTTTTTATTTTGTTGGTACCGACCAAAACTAGAATAATAAATAAAATTAACTGCATTATTTTTTTCCAACTGCAATCTCCTATTTCTTTATACTAAGCACTCAAAAGAAGCTATGCGCTCTGTCCGGTTAGTCGTTTGAACCACTGTATAAGAAAGCGGAAAGAAAAAAAAAAATTAAGAGAAAAATTAAGTTACTTATGCTAAAAAGAAGAAAATGGTAAACTAAAGTTTTCTGAAAAGAAAAGAAAAAAAGAGAAATTAGTGAATGTGTTGAAAAGTAAAAAGAAAAATGTTGGTCTAGTTATGCTGAAAAAGAAAGAAAAAGATTAATTAATGTCCTAAAGAAAAAGAAAAATAAAAAGAAAAAAATTAAGTAGTTAATAATTATAGTTATGATAAAGAAAAATTAATTGTTAAAAAAATAGGGTGACTCAAAAATTATGAAATAAGATACAGAAAAAATATATCGAAGGCTTGTGATAGGTTTTTTTTTAGGGTGCAGATTTCTTTGAAAAAGTAGATTTAAAAAGAACGGCTTGAAGATGAAAGCTTAGAACTTAGGAACTAAAATTTGGCGCCAGGTATTAGGCTCGAGTATAGAAAGTGAAAAAGTTTAATCAGAATTTGGAAATTAAGGTCAGAGGAATCGGCTTAAAAAAAAAAAAAAAATAGAAAAAAAACCTAAAAATAGAAAAAACAAATTAGAAAAAATAAAGAAATTAAAAATGTATTAAATTACTATCTAAGAATTGTTAATTATATTAATCATACTTACCTGATCGAGTTACCTGTAAAAAAAAATATAAGAAAAAGGAAAAAGCTATAGTTAGAAAGAAAAGAAATTAAAAATGTAAATAAGCAAAAAGGGGAAGAAAGAAAATTTTATTGATATTTTCATTTTTATATTATTTAATACTTACCTTATAAGATCATATATGCTGGATAGTCTAAGTAAACCTAATATTTCTATGTGTTATTTCCTTAGAATTTAAATAAAGATTTAAACATGGTTGTCCGTAAAAGTACTTAAATCGTGTAAGTGTTATTATTAAGCATGGAGTAGAGATTTTATGAAAGTTTAGGACGCAGTGAAGGAAGATGAAGCTTGGGGCATGTTATAATTTAAATGCAAGCAACATGCCAACGGTGACCTTCAGGTTAATGGGTGGGCTGCCATGGTGCACAACAGCAGTGCCATGTAAATTTTGTTTGAGAGCTTAAACAGTCTTATTGGATCGTCCGAGTCCGAAATGGTACAAATGTGTTGTGTTCAGTTTATGTCAGTGCAGTAATCTAGTTTTGTTTTGATCATTGAGTATAGAATTGACACGCAAATTCAATTTAAATGTAACATGGAGTGATGCCAAAGCGAACCACCATTTTCTGGCGAGCATAGCCGAGCGATTTAAGCGTGTCAGGCATCCTCTCGATAACCATTCGTTACACGTCAGCGTTATTTTACTGTCAAAAATTTCTCATGTACATACAATTTGTATTGCGCGTACCAAAATTGCCAACGCTCAACGCTCAGCTATTCGAATTTCCAATTTGACAAAGCGTTATGGAGTGAAATTAGCTGCAGAAAAGTAAAAAGAAAACAACAATATGATTTTGATAAACAAATGACTTCAACGCAACGGTCTTTATTAACGCCTGACGCTCTAATTCAGGTATGGCAGTAATTGCGAATTTTCCTGGGTACAATACCCAACACAAACCACTTCAACATAAATGCTTGAAATTAATGGAGATTAGCACTGAAATGTGCTATTTCAATATGGTAACGCTGTCGAATTGTAAAAGATTGTAACAATTTGACAAAAAAAAACATCCTGTTGTCTCACTCTATTGTATTTATAAATGTCACTTCAGTTAAGAAATATTTTCAAAAAAAAAAAAGGAATGCAGTGAGTAAAACGCTAATAGTTGTAAAAAAAACGAAATGTTTATGGCAGCTCTTTTTAACAAACACACATGTTGCTCGCAATAAGTGACATATTCAAGGAAGAAGAAGAAGTAGTGAGCAAAAGTGAGTTTTAAAATAAATGAAAAATATGTATAGTGAAATTTTTTCATTTTAAGACCAGTATAAAAAATAAATGCACAAACTGGTTCGAGGACTATTAGCAAGTGAGCAGTCAAAAAATCAAGTAAACAAACAAATCAGCAGTTTACTAAATGCAGAAGCTGTTAGAAACTGTAGTCTGTCAAGCGGAGGCACCGCTTCCCACCGCGTTCCTACAAATAGTAATATCGCCCGACAATTTAGCCTCTCGTGTGTCCAGGCTCTAGTTTTTTTGACATCAATCACTTTGAACTGCCACGTTTTAAAAAAAACAGCCAATACCTATTAATGGCAGTTTTGTTTAGTTTAATTGATCATGTAAAGCGCCCTAATGGCGGACTCGCCTTTTCAAATTCGCCGCATTATCGAGTTGTTTTCTTTTAGTTGATGTTGGCTTCGTCGTGATTTTACTTTTATTTATTTTAAATTTTTCCATAATTTTCCTAATTTATTAAAGTTTTTATTTATAAAAACATGTGAAAATCGTGTATAAATTCCTGGTTAATGCGTATGCAATAAAAAAGAAACGAAAAACAGTGAATTTAATAGTTCTTTCAGCAAAATAATTTTTGTAGAAAACCTCCGCCTTTACAGAACGCGTTTTTTTTTCTTATGGTAGGGAGCAGGAGCACTCACTTGTGTATCATAGTGTGAGTAATTGGGAGGTGGATTGGAGTAGTCGGAGTATCCACTTGAAAACCCGAAACAAATCGTTGCCAAAATCGGGCAAATCGCTAAATATCAGAAAAAAACCAAATTCAACGCGGAGAACAGGAATACTGAAGCAACGTCAGGTGCTAGTGAAGAAGGTGAAACAAAAAAGTTGCTATGGTTCACTATAACAACAGCAACGGTTAAAATTAGCAAAAAAAAAAAAAAAATAGAATAAAAAATTTAAGAAATATAAATATTTGCTAAAGAAAAGAAATAAAAAAAATGTTGCGGTTCTTAAGCCGACGGAAAGTGCGTCACAATTATCAGGATGGCGGGGGTGCTGGAGGTGGGGGTGCAGTTGGTGGTGGAACAGGTGGTGGTGCTGGCAACATCGTCAGCAACAGTTCACAAATTAAACCGCAACGTATTGCAGTCAACAAAAATAAAATCGATTGTCGCGTCATTCTCTTGGATAACACTGACCTCTCCATTGAATTATCGGTAAGTGATGGCTTAGGAAGCCCTTAAATAGTTAATTTACGAATGAGGGGAACACACAGACAGTATTTTGGGGTAGTATTTTTTAAGTAGCTTATTTAAATATTCAATCAATTAAGCTTTTGAATCCTAATCTCTGTTTTACATAGCATTGAATTAACACATTTGTCGTACGATAACGCGATAAGGTGAAACACTATGCCGCTGGGATCACTTCATACAAAGACAGCCGACGCTAGAATCTTGTGTTTTCCTTCCCTCAGATCTTTATGAGTGATGATTGAACTGCGGATTATGCTCCAGTTTTTTGCCAATCTTAAAAAAAAAATATTGGCTTAATGTTAGATTAGCGACTGTTTATATTTTTTTTTTAAACCTAGTTTGGCTTGTTAAGCTTTTAATTCTAAGAAAGAAAATGTAATTACAAATGTCTGAGCGGATCTTCTTTCAGAGATATAGTCATCGGAAGATTGGGATATATCTTTTATAAAAATCGGTATAAGTTGGGGACCCCTGGATGGGTTTTTAAAATATTGATGTCATATGAAAAGTATTTTAACGGGCTATATAATTGTTGCATAAAATTTTTTAATTTGAGTCATAGTTTTTGAGATATGACAATTTTTCAAAAATTCACCCAATTTTTTCCCCAAAAAACCGTTATTTTCCCAAAAAATGTATTATTAACCTATAATTTTAATAACTAAATTAGGAAGCCCAATTTATTCCCTTGGCTATGTCTCCGAAAGTAGGTTCGATCAGAACTTTTTGTTGTTGTTGTAATTAAGTCCCAGAGTCGTATTTGGGCAAAAAAAAAAAAAAAAAAAAACAAAATAAAAAAAAACAACAGTCGCTAAAGTAAATTTTTTGGGGTTTGTTAAATGTTTTCTGTATTCTACAATAGATTTATAACTGCATATAAGAATATGCAAAACATATTCTAAAAATATTCCAAAAGTAAGCAAAAAATAGTTTAAAATATGACACATTTTTATACGTTTTAAGAGATTTGAAATTTTTACAAAACAACGCGAATTTGGCAACTATTCAGGAGAGCTAAAAACTGCTTTGCTGCTCCCCAAAACTTAATATTTTTAATTGTCTAATAGCAGCAGAGAGCACTACAGATTCTGGAAATAACGTTTTCTCAATTTTTTTTTGTTTTGTGGGTTAGACCACTGTTGCGCTCATAGTCTCATATCAGAGAAGGACTTAGGCAGTTTTGACATTGATTGAAAAAAATTGCGATGATGAAATAATATTAAATCGATATATCGTAGCGCCAATTGTAAACTATCCTATCTTTTTTATTATTTTTTGGCGAGCAAAAAACAGCTAAGAACACCTTTTTTATTAAAGTTTGCAGAAATTTTATAAATAGAATGGCGATCTATAAAATAGAAGAAAAACAGTTTTCAAAACGTCTAACCTGTTTTTTTAGCTCTCCTAAAAATTACAAAAAAAAGATAGGATAGTTTACAATTGAGGCGACGATATGTACTTGACCCTTGTCAAAAAATTCATAACTTTTAATTGAAATCACCACAAATCACTAACTAGCACTATTGAAGTAAAATTTGGCCAAAAAATAGTACAAAAACTCTTAACTTTGAGCATGTAGCAAACTTCAATGGTAAATTACTATTTTATGAATTGAATAAACGTAAGCTAAGATGTACTGATTGAACCAATGTCGTCCGCAACATATTCAGGCCATATTATCGTTTCTAAGCGTAGCCATAACTATATTTTCATACCGATTTTCCAAAGAATCGATGCAGCGGTTTAGCTGTGAGAAAGTGTTTACCATTTAGAGGCGTGGCACCGCCCACTTTTAAAAAACAGGAAAATTTTGTGCACTGCACCTTCTTACAAACTTTAAAAAAAAGAAAAAAAACCAAGTGAATATTTTGCCATTAAGGCATATAAACAGGGAATGAACCGATTTCATTTGTGAACTTTTTTTATTACTAACTAATTTATTAGTTATAACCTTAATTCTTTTCAAATTTTGACTACAATAATTTGTGTTAACAAAATTTTATTTTAAATGATTATTTATTTCGAGACCAATATTTTTAGCCTTGACGCACAGTGCTGTCACTCCATACAACGGAACGGCATTTCCACAGTTTTGGTTCGATTTCAATAAGATTTACCATATTGATACATTTTTTTACGCTGTTTTCAGAAATGCAACTAATTTTTAAATGCAATGAATAGAAAAAAAGATATTCAAATAAATAAAACCGCGAAAATTAACTCGAAAAAATGTTTGTGCAAGCTTTTAGGCTGTAAAAAACCATATTAAAATTTTAATAGTTCATAGTGTTTTTGACATATAAAAGTATGCTGTAAAAAAAAATCAAATTTAAAAAAATTCAAAAGCATTTGAAAAAAATTTTGTGGTGTCAATTTTATAAAATCATTGATTTTTACGTAAATACGGGATATTCAGATAAATATTTAAAGTAAACGGGGAAAAACGGGGTTATGAATTTTTCCTATCTTAAAATATGGAATCTGTACTATCTGTAGGTTTAAGGACAATGCCGGCATGTCCCGTCTTTTTTTTTCCTGCTCTAAAGAAAATTGGCATTTTCCGGTTTTTAATATTTGAAAATTTTTTTTTATATTTTTTAAAATAACTTTAATTTGGCTAAAAAAATTTGCAAACAAAAAATATTACAAATAAATGGGTATATAGGCTTTTGTATGCGTTTTATTTTATAACAATTGCTTTTGAGGTTTAGGAGCAGCAATTATTTTTAAAAAGTTCTGCGATTAGCAAATTTTCTTAAATGTTTTTTTTTCGAAAAAAAGTTCGACTTTAACAACCTGTAACACTTACAAATCACACTAGTTTTCAATAATTTTCAGGGAATTTCTTAATTGGACTATTTGCTGTAGAATGGCATAAAAAAAATTTTAAATTTCAACAAAAATTTTTTACGCAAATGCCTTCTATCGCAGCACTGTGTGACGCCTAGAAGAAAAGTTAGGCGTTTTTGGTCAATTATTTTTGTGCTAAATAAAAACGAAATTTTTTATAAGATTTTCTCGGCGTGTTGCCAATTGAATTTCGGCTTTCTCCGAGGACTTTTATTGAAAAATCTTTAAAATGAAGAAATATTTTTCAGTAAAGTAGACAACGTTCACACTTGTCTTGAACGAAAAAAAGTGCGTTCCCAGTTGCCTCCAAAAACTAAGTGCGTACCTGTATAATCAGAATATAATATTACCAAAATCGCATCTCATCATTCTTACGATAACTATTATTTATCTTTTTTATCGCGGTACATATAAAAAAATCTGATTTTCGATGTGTTTTGCGACGCTGAGCTCGAATCATCAAAGTTAAAATTTTGATATATTTTATTGTATTATTTATGTATACTATTTGCAAATGTAGTACATAAACATAATGAATTGTCAATTACTTTTTTTGTAAAAAATAATTGAATAAACACAAAAAAACTTACTCTTTCGTAACGAAATTTATCTTACACGACTGACACTATTAATGCCGGCAGAAGTGTTGCCATTAATGGATTAGAACTTACTATTAGGGAGTATGTTTTAACTCTACTCCAACGCCATCTATATTTCGGAAGTAGAAATACAGTAACAAACGCCAAAAATTACTTAATAATATAAAATTTTGTAACCAATTTTGTATTGATATATATCATAAAAAATCATTTGATATATATCGGATATATATCAAAATACATATCCATTGATATATATCCTCGAACCCTGAGGACGAGATGCAATTTCGTTAAAATTATATTCTGATTATACATGGTCTAAAGAGTCGAAGTGCGTACTTGGTTTTTGAAGGCATCAGGGAACACTTTTTTTTTTCGTTCAAGCCAGGTGTGCGGAATATGGTACTGTTTAATAATAATGAGCCTGACACTGAGTGTATGTATTTTTTGCAAAAAATTAATGCTTTTGTAGCACTCTTTCTACTGATAATAATAAAGAAGAAAACATTCTTTATAAGAAAAAAGAAAATAGTTTTACAACCGCCAACGCCCTAACAGATAAAATAAAATGCTGTGATTTATTTATGATGAGTGCAATTTTCCTAATGTTAGTAAGTTTGCAATAATTGCAATAACGAAAAAGACAGCTGTCATTATCACTTTGTAAAATAGGAGTATCGTAGTTCTAAAATTTTTAAATAGAAACAAAAGCTAGAAAAAAAGCATTTAAGCCACTTAAATTTTGAGCAAGGTAACCGCTAAAAACCATAAAAAAACATCACACATTTTTACAAACATGTACAACAAAACGTCTGCCTGCAAGTTGGTTTGCTTGTTTGTTAATTACAGAGAACAGCAACAAACCTAAAATGTGAAACCGCTTTCCAAACAGAATCGTTGTTGGAAAAAAAGCAGACACAGACAAACACAGCCAGCTCACAAAGAAACAATTAATTAAATTTCTAAACTACTTTAAGAGCAAGAAAAAAATAGAAGAAAAAACAAAAACAGCAAGAAAAAACTGCAAAAAAATATTTAAAGAAAATAACAAGTTTACAAGTCATAAAAACACATTAACTGAATTTTGTAAAACAGGTAAATTGGCCAAGACACACGAGTTGTGGCCACGAAAATGTTCAAGTGTCTAAAGGAATTGAATTGTTTACAAATAATACAGATAGAGCTTTAGATTAAAAGCTTCATATTTCAAATTTATGTGACAAATAGAGTTGCAACAATTAATATTTATGAAACAAAATTGTTGGGGCTTACTTAATTGAGTGATGATGAAAAATATTTAGCTTACGAAATGCAGTGTTAGATATTTGTAGCGTTTAAAAAATTCTATAGGTACTGAGATGTGCTGAGAATTCATTGGCGATAATTCAATATTTTAGAATGAATGAATTTGAGATAAAAGAATGTCAAAAGATAAAAAATGATATAGGCAAAAGTCGTTGAGGAGGGAGGGGGGGGACGTATTAACTTTGGAGCACGGATTTCTTAATTGACTTCTTTAGGGCGCTTTAAAGTGGTTGATGTTGTTCACCAGAAAACTCGTCGAATCGATTTTGAAAAAATGATCTAAATGTGTATCAACCACATCAAAACTATTTTTGTCTGATTTTATTCAAATCAACTTCGTGATTTTTTGTCACTTACCTTGTAAACCTTTGTAGACGTTGTTCATGTGCTATGGAATCCACTTGGTTTGAATCTTGTAACATCTTAAACTAATGATCTAATCTAATATATTGTATAATTGAAAGCAATTTTCGTTAATACATATTCATAAAATGAATGAGCATTATCATGAATAAGCATTCTCGAGAATTCTTTGTCGGGCCCGCTAGTATGTAGAGGTGGGCACGGGTCTAATTTTAGAGGCCTGGCCCAGCATGAACACAAAACAAGCACATAGAAAAACTCTTGCACACACGAATATTATTTTTCGAAGCTTTTGCTCGGCCCGGCCCGATGTATGTATGTATGTATTCTCCTTTAACTCCTAGGAGGAGCATAGGGCCAATATGAAATCTCTCCATTTGTCACGATCCCTTGCGATGACTTTGATCTCTTGCCACGATTTTCCCGATTCTTGGATCTCCTTTTCCAACGACCTTTTCCAGTTGGTTTTGGGTCTACCACGTCCTCTACTGCCTTGTGGATTCCACTCAAGGGCCTGGCGACAAACTTCGCTGTGTGGTTTCCGGAGAGTGTGACCAATCCATCCCCATTTGCGCAGCTTGATCTCGTTTGCTATAGCCTTCTGTTTGCATTTTTGATGTAGCCCGGCCCGATACTACCATATTATTATACATTCACACTTTTTTATGATTCAAAATAGAAAAGTGTAACTTATAGATTAAGCTAAATCAATACTTTTCAAAGGAGGAAAATACAAACAAACATTTTACATTGTGTGCTGATTTGAGTTTTTTAGTTCAATCTAATAACTAAGACTTTTAATTTGAATTGACTTAATTTACTCCATTGTCATTCTAAGCCCTACATTTATACATTATTTTTGTGTAAGAAAAGAATTTTTTAACTTTATGCCTCTCAACCTTTGTGGGTCTGGGCTTTTGGGGCTAAGCTCAGACCCGCACGAATCCCTCACAAAACTCGATTTCAAGGCCCGACCCTGTCGTCAAAGAGTTAAGGCCCACGGGCCAAAAAAAAAAAAAAACAAGGCTCGTGCCCAGATCTACTAGCATGCAATCACAAAAAAATTTTTCTGGAAGGACAAAACTCAATGGAAAAGAAGGCAATAATTTGGGAGGGAATATTTTGACATTTTGTGTAAGAATATATTCTCCAACTTTTTGATAGGGAATTCGATAGTGTTTGACGAGTTAAAAATTTAATAGCTTATTAAAATATTTTTGATATCTATCCAACGGTTTCGAACTTATACCGGTTTTTCTAAAAAAAAAAAACAAAATCTTCCGACGAGAGAAATGTGACGCTGGTCAAGGGTAAAGTTGACGAAGACCCACGATTGACGCAAAAAATAACTGCTGATGATTTGGGGTTTAATGACATGGCTGTGTCGCGAATATTGGATAATGATTTAATTTACACGAAAAATTTTGCTCAATTGGTTCCACGAATTTTACATGCGATTCAAAAAGAAGCTCGTTTTGGCGAATAGTTTCTTAACAAATTTGAAGAGGGGCGATCAAACAACTTAAATAAAACCGCAAGAGGTCACGAAGCTTGGTTTTAAAGAAATTACCCGGAAAGCAAACAAAAGTCAATGACATGGATCCCAGAAGAAAAGAATCTTCCTATAAAAGCAAGACAAAAAAAAAAAAAAACAGCAACTTAAGTGACGATGTCTGTTTACTTCGCCAGAGCATAAACTGTAGCTGCTATTGTCCTGAAGACTGGACAGACAGCAATTGCAAAATAGTATACTGAAGTTTGTTCACCAAAAGTTTTCGAAAATTTGTTGGAAAAGCCAAAAAAGTAACTGCGTAGCTTGTTTGCGATCGAAGTGATTCGCTTAGCACCATATTCTCCGGATTTAGTGCCTTAAGATATTTGGTTATTTTCGAAAACTTAAAAAAACTTGAGGTGGTAGTAATGGAAGAAACAATTAATGCAGTTAATGCTGAAATCGAAAAGCGTTATAAAAAACGATTTTGAGGACTATATTAATAAGTATTGTGAATATGTAGAGAAGATGAAAAGGATGACGATTAAAAATAAATAAACAATAATATTTTTCAAATTTTTCTTCTAACCTACCCAGCGAACTTTTGTTAGACCCTATGTATTTAATTATTTTAAGACGCGTGTTTTCTATTGAAGAATAAAATTTACACAATTCATAAATTTCGCAATCATTGTTGTATTTTTCAATTATGTAGATAAATAAATATTTTCAATTGTATTTGTCAATATTGACACTATGCTTACAATAAGACATTATCTCTCTTTCATCTTCAATATGTAGTGTTCATTCTGAATTTTTTAAAAAACAGTTAAATTCTCATTTGCAATTCAGTACGAGTATGTATGTACCTACTCCCAGATTTGTGGCCACCTCACCCTTTGGTTAGTGGTGTATGGTGTTTACATTTTCATTCAAAACTTATCACCTTTTTATTTTTATACCTACCTACCTGTTCTGTTTGCTTTACTACCAATAGTTAATATTTTTTTACAAATTGTTATGAAATTTTGTATGAATTGACATTGAAAATAAGTGCTGTTGCTATTAAATTTTTCGTGGCTTGTTGTTGTTGAAATAAAAACGCAGACACCAAAACGACACGAAAATGAAACTCCAAATATAAATAAAAATATCGCTTAGATCAGCAACTAAAAAAAAAAAAAAAAAAAAAATAAAAATAAAACCTGACAAGCTGACGAGTGGATTCCAGTGAGCAGTGACCGACAATGAATGGGGAGTTTGCTTAGACCGGCTACTGGTGTATAATTGATGATAATGACGCTGCGAGTGAAACGCTTTTAATGGTTACCTTTATTTTATTTTTCGTTATTTGTTATTATTACGAGTCTTTTTGGAAGCGTGAAAAGTAAAGTAGTCTGAGCATGTAATCTAAAAGTATTGTTTGATAATTATAACAACAAAAGAATTGATAAAATCGCATAATAACACCAACGACGTCAGAAATTTACTTTTCGAGTGATGATGATGGTGTAACTGTTAAAACTTGTTTCAGTTAACTAATCATAATTTTTTAATAGAATTAACAAAAAACTAGTAAGGGTGTTATCTTTGGCCTGGCCAAACATTAAATACCCTGCACAGCAGTATTTTGAAAGTTTTGCTTGTATTGGAGGTGCCACGCCCTCTTGTCCAAATTCACACAGTTTTTTCGCAGAGTTTGAATTTATAGTTCTTAGTATTTGAGTGAAATTTGGTTGGATTATCTCAAAAAATGTTTTCAGTATAGCGTTTTGAACCTTTTGCTTATAAGGGAGGTGCCACGCCCTCTTGTCCGAATTCTCTTGGTTTTTGTTCAGAGCTTGCGCTTACAATTCGTAGTATTTATGTGTATTTTGTTTGCATTATCGTGAAAAAAACTCAAAAAGTTGCATTTTGAATATATTTTTTGTATTGGCGGTAGGCGTGTACGTTGACCGATTCCACTCATTTTCAATCCCCCGAGCTAACTTTGACGGCGAAGGCTGTGCACCTTATTTCATTGAATTATCTTGCTTAGTTTTCCCAAAAAGTGTATTTCCACACACAGCCAGCCAGCCAGCCAGCCAGCCAGCCAGCCAGCCAGCCAGCCAGCTGCGTTACAAACGGAAGGACAAAGTGAATATACCCTGGGTGTAGGGTATAAAAAAGTATAAATCATTTTTGGGTAAAATCAAAATAATTTTAAAAAGACATCAATGCACAACATTCTAAAATTAGCCACTTTGAAATATTGCCTTAGGTTTCCCTGAAATCGTCGTTTGAATTGTTGGCCACGAAAACCACTTCTGTTAGGTTTTTTGCAACTACTTATCTTGAAAGCGAAAAAATGGCCAAAGTTTAACTTATCACCAATTATAGAGCTAAGTAAGAGCTATAAGTTAAGCCTATAGTCAAAATAAAAATCGGTTTTGGTTTGACCTCTTTTTTACTTCAAATGTGTTCGACATCATGGAAATGCCCACATACCATTTAACAGTTACTACCTATCCAGTACTTAGTATTCTGTTGAAGTAAATCGCCTGTAACGTTTTGATTGAAGTTGCTAGATCGTCCGTTATAAGGATTTTCTTTAGAATCCTTCGAGTGCCCCCCAGAATTCCAATCAAAACTGCTCTACGATAAATTTTTTTTATACCCTACACTCAGGGTATATTCACTTTGTCCTTCCGTTTGTAACGCAGAGAAGAAGGCGTGGAAGGTATGGAAAAGTATATATATTCTTGTTCAGCGTCACCTCCTGAGTCGATATAGCCATGTCCGTCTGTTTATCTGGCTGGCTGGCTGGCTGGCTGGGTGTGTGTGGAAATGCATTTTTTGGAAAAACCGAGCAACATAATTCAATGAAATTTGGTATTCTGCCTCCGTCGTAAAAGTTAGCTCGGGGGATTGAAAATGAGCGAATTCTGGCGTGGCTTTTCCCATATAAGCAATTTGTTCTTATACTCTCCTAATAATATACTTGAAATGCAGTGTAGGGTATTTAGTTTCTGGCCAGGCCAAAGATACCACCCTTACTAGTTTTATTTGTGACCGATGGAGCCTTATTAAGCGATTAACATGAAAACTACGATTAGTTTGGAAAAGTGGTTCAAGGATTTTCTGCAGAACTCTTTGGAAGAAATTTTTTAATCAAAAAAAAAAAAAAAAAAAAATATAAAGATTTCCAGAACTCTTTCTTGTGAGCTCAAAAATATTATCAGAACTCATTTACGTGCAAAAAGCGGTGTTGAGCAAAAAAACGGCACACCTCCGAGTTTTGGTCCAATTTCGCAGAACTATTGTATTTCGATTTTCGTGAAATAACTTCAGAACTATTCCCAAAGGACGGAGAACTCTAAAAAAATTTTCGCTTTTCGAAAATTCTGGAGCCAACTTCACATGACTAAGTGAAACATGTATTGTATGCTGATTTTGAGTGTCCGACCGAAAGTCACTTTTTGTCCGAAGCCGTAGCCGATTAATCGAAGGTTCATATATTTTATATTTTTACACCCTACTCTCAGGGTATATTCAATTTGTAGCATTTTAGGCCTTATCAGGCCAAATATAACACACTTAGCGCCGATTTGGCATTGTTCAGATAAGCCTTAACGGGAATGGATCTTGAGAAGTGGTCCCTTTGTGAGATATTAGGTGCGAAAGGTTTTTGCAAAAAGTTTTCCCTAATTTGATTCACGATTTTTTAGCTCAGAAAATTTGCATAAGTTGTTTTCGTACAAATTATATTCTATTTAAAGGTATTTTCTTGACCTTTAGCACTCGATTTCTCAGGAAGGCACAACTTCTCAAGGTATGACTAGAACAAAAGATCAAACTTACTATCGGAAGACTCGACCTTTTGTATCCGATATCTCACGAAGGCACCACCTCTCTCAAATAAAGCGGCCATTTATCATCCGAGTTTGTTCTGCAAGGGCTCGAAATGTTTGTAATGAAATATTTAACTGACAAAAAATAATTAATAAAGAACTCTTTAATTTTTCGGTTCAGAAAAATTCTTTGTATGCTTTTGAGAGATACCCTTATTAGGAATAGAATTAAAAATGTAGAGCGTTAAGAGTGATCTTACCTATCCAAACGCAATAACAAAATTAAATTTTGCCATTTACTGTTTTTGTTACATAGCCCAAAGTATATCTCAAGACAATGATTTTTGCACTTTTGAGCAAGGATAACTCAGGATTCTGACATAATTGAAAAAAACAAAGTTCAGATTCGTAATTAGAAAGTCCCAATCCACTATAAACGGCCATCATTTTGCTTAAAAGTTTTTTTTTTTAATCAACAAGTTGATTTATGCTTGAAGTTACAAACATTCGGCTTCGGCCGAAGCCGTAGCCGAAGCCGATTAGTCGGTCGGGCTCTACTGATTTTAAAAAAGTCATGAAAGGTTTTATCGCAATTATCTTTTTGTTCTGCAAATTCGTCTTATCGAGGTATCAATACCCCAATGACTGAGAACTAACCAAGATATTCGTTATCCACCAGATTATTATACACTCACATGTGAGACTCCTGGTTAAATAAACATTATTTTTATGTAACTTAATTAATATTAAACAATGATGTAATGAATGTATATACTTATTACCAAAATGTGATATATCAAAAAAACTCATAGATTTTTAATTGTCTGCCATGCATTCATTCATAATTCACTTACCAACTGGGCGATAAATAACACAGGCCTGCAAATTCGACATTTTTTTTTCCTCTCTTGATTTTTGAAGCCAATTATTGTGGTTTGAGACCTCCTAATCACGACTCTAAACTTGGTTTCTTTCCATCACGTCAGAATTTTGAGATATTCCAGTTTTCATAACCTCAAAAATAATGGAAAATCGTGTGTTTTACACTGTTATTTTAAATTTTCTTAAAATTCGGACGTGATAGAGCAATTCTGTAAACGGATTTGGGCTTGGCATCAATAAATACATTAAAAAGCACTCTCGTAATTTTAAGAGGGGTACCCTTGTTCGTCTGTGCAGCATTTGAAAACTTATTAATTCAATCGTTTGTGCTTACGTACTCTTCAATATCACGCCTAAAATACTCAACATATTTAAACCATTCTTGCACCATATATTTTTTTGGTGCTCCCCTTACGATCAAGATAAATGTTATGCATAATATTCATCCAGATATCAAGTTTCATATTGCAGGTCAAGTTCGTAGATATGCTTTTTTTTTTTTTTTTTTGTTTATGGTGTATGTTTTCTTTGCATACCGAGCGCACCGTACTTTCATTCGTTTATCCCTATTGTCAAAACAAATCTGTCGGAATATCAGGCGGATATATGCTGTTAATATGGTTTCAATATACCTACTGGTATAGGCGTAGGAGCGACTCAAATAAAATGTTCAATTATTTTGAGTTTTTTTTTGTATGAGGGGTACAACACCTCCTTGTCCAATCAATCCCATCTTTCTTATAAATGTGTTGGAGCACCAAAAAAACATCTGGTGCAAATATGGTTTTGGTTAGTTCAGTACTATAGGCAGTCTTGTATATACAAAAAAGGCACTTAAGTAAAACTTAAATCACTGAAAATTGTGACGTGCTGGAATTTTATCACTATTTTTCTCGTAATCAGCACACTTAAATCTATAGAAATCGCTTTTTAAAATTCAGAGAGGAAAACCCATGCAGGACTGTGTAATTTTACTGCGCTCATTATATTGTTAAATTCCAAATTTGTAAATAAAATTTCTCACGAATACTTTAGTAATGTATTGTTTTAGTTGCATTTTATTTAATTTTATTATATTTTATGTATTTTGTGCTAAATTCGAACAAATTTTTTATTTAGCTTACTTATACAAATGTAATACTCTTAAACATACGTTTGTTTATTTATTTGCAGAAAAAGGCCATGGGTAGTTTTTTATACGAACAGGTTTTCTATGCTTTGGATATCATTGAAAAAGATTACTTTGGTTTACAATTCACTGACGCTAATCACGTCAAGCACTGGTTGGATCCTACAAAGCCGATTAAGAAACAAGTCAAAAGTATGTTTATTTTTTGTTATGCTAAATGTTGCATCTGTTTCAAAACCATTTCCATATTTCAGTTGGACCACCATATACCTTCCGTTTAAAAGTGAAATTTTATTCATCTGAACCGAATACTCTACGCGAAGAATTAACACGATACTTGTTCTTTTTGCAATTAAAGCAAGATTTACTAGAGGGTCGCTTGGAATGTCCAGACGATAAGGCAACTGAGTTATGTGCGCTGGCATTGCAGTGTAAGTGCTGGTAAATTACATTAACAGCGATAATTTGTGATTTTTTTGTTTAAATTACTTCAGCTGAACTTGGTGATTATGACGAACAAGTTCACACGGCGGCTACTGTATCCGAATTTCGATTTGTTCCGGATCAAACGGAAGAATTGGAAATTGCCATTTTAGATGAATATAAGACTTGTAGAGGACTAACTCCAGCACAGGCGGAAACAGCATATTTAAATAAAGCGAAATGGCTGGATATGTATGGCGTAGATATGCACACGGTCTTGGTAAAGCATAATTAACAATATCCAAATAAATTTCATTAAAATTTGGATTTCTTTTAGGGCAAAGATGGCTGCGAATATCACTTGGGTCTGACGCCTACAGGCATTTTAGTATTTGAGCGTGATCAAAAAATCGGTCTCTTCTTTTGGCCAAAAATAAGTAAACTCGATTTTAAGAAGAAAAAACTTACACTTATTGTCATTGAAGATGACGATGAGGGGCGTGAACAGGAGCATACGTTTGTGTTTCGCCTTTACAATGAAAAGGCTTGTAAGCATTTGTGGAAATGTGCCGTTGAGCATCATACATTCTTTCGATTACGTGCACCTGTCAAGGGCCCATCTGCACGTCAGAATTTCTTTCGAATGGGATCACGCTTTCGTTATTCGGGTCGTACCGAATTTCAAACAACACAACAGAGTCGTGCACGTCGTACGGTGCAATTTGAAAGGCGACCATCACAGCGATTTGCCAGTCGTCAATCGCACTTGTTGCGAGAACGCCAAAAGGCTTCACAAGAAGCAGCTGCTTCAGCGGTGGCTTCTGTTAATGCACGTGCAGCGGCGGCAGCTGCTGCTGCAGCTACGAATGAGCTATCACATAATACTACAGTGGATTCGTTGCTGTCATCACCAGTTGGACATCAAGCATCTATTAATACTATAACGCCATCGCCATCTATACAAACAGTTATACATAATTCTGCAATAATCGATGATGGATCATGTGCTGCTTCTATTCATTCCAACTCAAATATGAATACATGTACTTCTGTTGGACGTAATTCAATGAAATCGAATTCAAGTGCTGAAGATCCGGGTTACAGCAAAATAGGCTCCTTTGGTAAAAGTGGGCTGACTGTAAGGTATGCTAACCAATAATACAATCGATGCTGAAATGTTATTCAACAATTAACAATTATTATGTTCAGAATGGAACCTGACAGTGCCACATCATGTACTCCGAGCTATGCACCAAATACAACGAAAAACTTTGAAGACACTAATCCATTTAGAAATACAAATAGTTCGCATCATGGCTCATTCGGAAAGGCATCAATTAGCTCAGGTTATAGGTAAATGATGACTTTATTTTGCTTTTTCATCATTAACTATTAAACATTCATTGTACGCTTCAATATTTTATCTGTGATATTTCGTATTAAATTATGTGTTTCTTAAATAAATCGCCTCATTAAATAGCTCATTAGACAGTACTAAATTAGCAACATGACAAGTAATGACAAGTTCTGTGTTCATAAGAAGAGGCAGACAATTTTATTACTAAAATAAAAAATGTGTTTGTTTGCTGCAAGTCTGCTGACAATTACTAATAGTTGTAGTGCACTTTTGCGCTTAAAATGTAATGTCTTAAGAAAACGCAACTTTTAGGATTTTGAAATTTTGTGAGGCTAGTTAGTTTAATTTCAAATTTCAATTTAGTTTGTAAGAAATAATGTATAAAAAACTGATTAATTGTCTTAAAATAATTTAAGTCTTTTAAATTTAAATTTATTTTTATAACATTTTTGTATTCAAAGTGCGTTTTTTATTTGGCAGCAGTTCAAAATTTTCTTATGAAACATTAAAATCTTTGTGCTAAAATAAATGGCTACATCTTTTAGTTAATTTATAAACTAACAACTTTCTCGTCTACTGCTAAGTACTTTAAACATTGTTTAGTTAATTTTACTAATGTTTTCACAATCGTATTGTAATTGTTTTCGAAGATCTGAAACACTTTTTTTCAAAATTAACTAATTCATATCGTTCTTGTTTTTGTTTTTTGATTTTATGTAAAATTTGTAATTTCTACTCGTTGTGTGCAGCATTAAGAGTGGATTATCGGATAAAGATAAAGAGCTAGATTCACTGCTTAAGTCTATTGTAAAAGATCCATCCCCATCCATATTAGCAACTGAAGCTATTAACGATGCTAACAGTATCAGGTAGATGAAAATCAAAATTACAATTTAATTTTCTGTTAACAAAATAAAACCTAAATGTTTCATTATATTTTTGTTTTTCATAAAATTTGTGCTTTTGAAATTTTTTACTATAATAATGGTATTAATAAATTTGTATTGTTACTACAGAGTTACCATCAATAAAACTTCTGATATGGAACACAATACCGAAACTTTAAAACGTCTATCCAATGTTAATGAAAAGCCGAACAATCAAGTTAAACTAGCAAATATTGGAAATGCTTCACTACCACCGGGTCACATTAAATGTAATATACTGAAAGGTAAGAAAATATGGAAATGCTTTTAAAATAGGTGATGATTCTACTCACGAAAGAATATTCTGCGGCTCACCTAATATTATATATTTTTTGTAACAATATTTCATTGATTTATAATCAAAATTAACTAAATGCTTTAATGGTTTTTAGTATGACACTGAAAATTAGCTTGATCCCAAATATATTTCATGCATAAATGTGCCAAATTATCAGCCTCCTGCCGTATCTCTTTTCCGAAATTAAACTCATTGTTATGTGTGTACACTGTACATTTTTCACTAGAAGAGATATGTAATTAGAAGTCTTTCAATGTAACTGTAAAGTTTTGAAATTAATATTCGATTTTATTGAAAAATATGTTATTGAACTTCGTCACTTGACTTTTGCCTCAGCCTCCTGGCACATCAAAACCTTTTAAAAATTTTCGTTAAAAATATATTTCGTAGGGAATTTTTATTACACTTATAGGTAACAAATCCTTAGCATTTTAATGTAGAATCCATAATTTCGTCGTTGAGCGTTGTTTTGACGATTTATTGACTGAAAAGTAAAAAAATCTCAGCCTCCTGGCCTCAGTTTCCTGGAAACTTAAAGATCTAATTTTTGTTTTTTGGTAGTAAAACTAATTGGGTTTTAACACACAGCGCTTAACAATATTATTTGCTCAGGCACTCAGCATCCTAAGCTCATTGTTCATTTAAACAGCTATAAAATTCGTGCAACTTATTTTTTTTTTGAACGGCCCGTTTTGGAAAAGTACTACAAAAAAGAACGTTGACTCAAAAAAAAAAAAAAAAAAAAAAATTTCTGCGGAAAGAATGCATTTTCCTCCCCTGAGTAGAATCACCCAAATATATTATTTTATTATGTATTCATATTTATATTGTTGTATAAAGCTCGTGTTGAGGAAGAATTGGGTGCTAATAACGCTAAGCTTACGAATCAAATGTTTGTGCCTGCTGCAACTTCCATTGGCAATAGTAATCATCATTCTATTAATCATACTGATTCTGGACCAGATTCTTTAAATGCTACTTATATATCTGTGGTAAGCAACTACAACTTTTTAACTATTTTTTTAAATAATTGCAAACTAACTAAAAGGCCAATATGTGCCAATTACGTGAATATATCCATTACCACTATTAATTCCATTGAAAAATGTTGCAATTATTTAAAGAATTTTATATGTTTTAAGCTAAATTGCTTTTTCATTTTTTTGTTTTACATTAATTTCAAAAATATACTTTTATTTATTTAAAAGTACATATACAAAATATGTATTTTGTAATGCTCGTTGCACCCATTATTTAATAACTTTTGTTTGTTTGTCTTTTATTTTGTTGACTTTGTGTTCTTTAATAAAAAAATAAAAAAAAAAAAAAAACAAAAAACGATTACAAAAGGGCGGTGATAAACTCACTTTAAGTATAACCGAACAAAAACCAGCATCTTCACCGACTTCTGCAGCAGCAAGTACTTCATTGTTTTCTAATGCATCACCAATGTCAACACTATCAAATAGTACACATACATTTATATCAGACTACCATACGAACACAAATTCAATTACCATTTCACCATTCAACACTCTATCCCAAATAACAACTCCTGCTCCTTCTCCACCCTTTTCTCCAACGTTTCCCTTCATTAAGCCAACTACAAACAATAATAATACTGCTGCTTCCGCTTCATCAACTGTTAATACAACAACGCTAACAACAATTATAAATACACCAACAACAGCATTAATAGCATCATCAGTAAAAACACCGCCACCAACGCCTACACACACAGCAGCAGCCACACCTACATTAAGTTCATCGGCTGCAGAAATGTTAATAAATGAAATATTTATAAATAACATAATAAATAATAATGTCAAGAAGCCAGTACCGTCTAGCGAAGGAAATAAAAAGGAAACGGATACGAGCATTGCAACTACCACTACTACAGCTCCTGTAGCGCCATCTGTGGGCACATTACTATTTTCAACTTTAAGTGAACAAGAACGACAGAAAAAGCAACATCAGCAACAACAGCCACATTTAGAAAACAAAAAAGAAAATAAAAATGAAAATGAGTTTTTAATTGAGAATAATCGAGAGAAAAAGGTTTGTTTTTTGCTTTGGCTTAATACAGGTTGAGTTCGTTGAATGTTACAGATTTTCATCATAAGTTGGAAGTCTAACAAATGAATAATTTATAAAATGCCATATCTAATTCGATAGTTTTAAATATGGGTCAATCACACACACAGATTTTTGTGATAATGAATTTTACATCAGGTTTTTGTCTTTTCACAACGCTTGGTTAAAATTTAACTTAAATAAACATTTTGTAAAAATCATAGTAATCTGAAAGTTTATGTTGTAGATAAGTTGTTACTGAACATTTTAAAGAAATCGGACCTTAAAGTACATAGATGTGGCGCGTCGTGACAAAAAGGATCTTATCTAGCCAGTGGTCAAATTTGATTTATTGATACTGTTGAATAAAGGATAAAATTCTTAAGAGGCGTTTTGAATATTTTAGTTCAAAAATTATAGTTTTGAGATAATTGCGGTTTAAGTTTGGCAATAGCAGAGTTTGGTAGAGGTAGTGGTTTGGAAAAATAGATTGTTTATGCTGACTAGCGGCTAAAATTTAAAATTATTTCACTTGTTAGTTTATCTTGAGATATGTACTCGTAGGTAGCGTTTGGTGTCAAAAACCGAAAACATGAAATTAAGTTTTGTCCTTTACTACAATAAAAATTTTACTCTGATAAGATAAGGTCCCTTTTGTCACGATGCATCACATATGTCATGGTGGGCCAATTCGCCAACTTTCTTCGGCTACTCCCTACATGAAAGTACACTCAAACACTAAGAAAAAATGGATATTTCAAAAACCATAGGTGGTAGAGCATTTTAGCAACCGGATTCGGATTCAACATCGCCACATGCGGAGTTGTCGTTTTGTTTTGTCGCGTTATTTTCATAAATACCGTTTTTCGACCTTATTTCAAAAACTTTTTTTATACCCTTCCATTGTCCTTCCGTTTGTAACGCAGAGAAGGAGGGGTGGCAGGTATGGAAAAGTATATATCTTCTTGATCAGCGTCACCTCCTGGGTCGATATAGCCATGTCCGTCTGGTTGGCTGGCTGGGTATGCGTGGAAATACATTTTTTGGGAAAACTAAACAAGATAATTAAATGAAATTTGGTGCTCTGCCTCTGTCAACAAAGTTAAGTCGAGGAATTGAAAATGAGCGAAATCGGTCAACGGACACGCCTACCGCCCATATAAAGAATATGTTCAAAACGCAATATTAAGAGCATTATTTGCGATAACGCAAGCAAAATACACACAATTACCAGAGATAGTAAATTCGGACAAGTGGGCGTGGCATCTCCCATACAAGCAACATGTTCAAAATACTGCAGTGTGGGGTATTTAATGTTTGGCAAGGCCAAAGGTAACACCCTTATTAGTTCTTATTCAGTAAATGCTCATGATTAATTTGAAACCTTTTTTTTTTTGAGTTCACGACAACGTGATTTAATTTTTTTCTGGGGTTGTACGAAAATTTTTGGAATTTAAGGTAAAATTTTCAAAATGCGAAACAAAATTTTGAATGCGAAAATGCGGCGAACAAAAGTTGAATGCATAGGTAGGGTTCGTATAGCGTTTTTTTCTTAGAAATTAGGATACTTTCACGTAGACGGTTATTGGAGTCGGTAAAATTTCTTTCATACAATTTGGCCCATCCTAATGCATATGTATTAAAAATATGTTTTTTTGCATTGAAATAAAAACTTCTTATGAAAAAGATTTTTAAAATCAATAAACAAATGTAATGTCATACATAATAGTTATGTATATTTCAGTGCAAATCATGCAAAATATGTCATATCATATTCTATCATATCTTTTGTGCAGTAAATCAGAAGAAGTAAAGATATGTGATTTTGCCATCTCCTAGATCTCACTGAAGGCTGCCTAGATAAAAGAAAAAACCCATTGTGGAAAAAAATCGGTAATATCACATTTTGCCATGTTAGCACAGATTTATGCAATAATTAAAAGTAGGACGTGTCAAATGTGATTTTTATAAAATTAGGGGTTATTTATTTTCCTCAATGATAATGATAAAAAAATGTAACATTCTGAAAACGACTCTTTCTGCATTTGCTTTATACAATATTACTTTCTGTATTTTGTGTTTTGCTTTTTAGTTCTTTTACTACCTTTATGTATCGCCATGCTTTTAACATTTCAAAAATATTTAGTTTCAAAAAGATTATTTTAAATATATGGCCAATTCCATGCCAAACCAATACCATTTTGATTTTGCATCCATCCTCCAATTTTTAATCAATTGATGTAATTTTTATAAATTTATGAAAATCATAGGGTCTAGTAGTTCTAACCATTGCTATAAAAGAGCGTAAAAAAAAACCATGATGCAAAAGAAAATAGTGGCGGTTTGGCGTAGAATGACACATATGTATATGAAAAATGTTTTCTAATACGATATTTCTTTTTTCATACAGCATTCCAATAATCACATCAACCATATGCCATCCCATAATGACATGGTCTCCCCATGGTTAGTCTCTTCCGAAGTTGTTTCAGCGCCTAAAGGTAAAGAGCCAACAATCATACGTAAATCGGTTATAACCACACAATTATAAGTTTATTACTATATCAAGGACCTTATTATTGTAAAAAAAAAAAAAATGTACATCCATACCATGCTTCTTCACAGCGCCAAAAGCGACATTTATTTTCATGGTGCATTGTTTATAAAACTTTCATAAAAAAAATTTGAAAAAGCGCGTTATATGCGATATGTTGGCGCTTTCTTATTATTTATTTAATAGTTTTAAAAAATGAACTCACATTGAAGAAGTTAAATTAATTTACTAAATTGCTTTTTCTCAGCAATATTTTCTTTTTTTTTTAATATACAAAACCATTTTATATGCAATTATTTACTTATTAGTGTTAAAAAGAAATTAAAGAAAAAATAATATTTATTTAGTTAGTTTAATAAAAATTGTACGAATTGAATTTTATTGCTTACAATGAATTGCCTTACAACGCATTATCTTCAAATAACACTGTGCTTAAAAATTTTGTATGCTTATGTCAGTTGAATTTTTGCAGTGTTCTGCATAATCGTTATTTATTGAACTTTATTTTTTTAAGATCAACTTTAATACACAGGTTCACAATAAGGGTCTACACAAGGCGTTTTGTTGAAGGTTTAAGACATTTCGTTTCAAGATATGTTATGTCTTGTAACCGTTTTTTTTTATTTATCAAATACTTCAGTTCAGTGTCGCGTGCAATAGTCTTGAAAGTACTGGGAAAGAAAAAAGAAGAAAAAAAAAGAAAAATACTGCAAGGCCTGTCTTGTTTTGTTTGCTTCAGTTCAGTGCAGATACTGTAGTTGAATTTTTTCCAGTTATTGATTGGGTATTTTATAAAAAAAACTCAATTTTTCGGCACGTAATCAAAACTTTATTTTGGTCCAGGAGCTCTGTGTTGTTGTAGCGACTTGAACGCCAGCTCTGTAAATTAGAGATACAATTATTTCTTTCGTCTACTAGTTTGCGGGGACCAAAGGTCAATCGCAGTGAAGTTGGTAGGACGAACGGGACAGTTGAAAATGTGGAAAGTGTCGTGGGGACAACCTCTGCATAATGTGCTCCGATCCTTGGTGCTCTTACTGCGAAGATCCACCCTAATACATCGATATGGTAAAGGTTTATTAACTGTGCCATATGACGGGTGCGCAGGGTTTTGACAGTGTAATAAGTACTGCTTTGTAGGAAAAGTGTTATGTTCTTGGAACTTAAAGAGATACTTTTTCATTATGCAGATGGTCAAGATGGGACATGAGATGACAACCGGTTGCTGCGGTCAAGGTGTTTTGACTTTTTTATTTTTGTTTATAATTGCTGATTAAAAAGAAACAATGAAAGTCAATTAATAACGATTAAGTGGTGACTACGATTATACAAGACCATACATATGCCATCATCTAAAAAGAAAGGATTAATATAATATATTTGGATATTTAAAATAAATATTAGGGCGTCACTAATTTTGTTTTTTTAAACTCTAGCCCAGGCAAATTAGACGAAAAAAGAGCTGCTGTGCGAAATAATTCCATGCGCATTTTTTTCACCGGAATTATCGTTTTATTTATACATTATAAATAAAGTGCAAAAACTCCATTAAAGTCCATTGTGTGGATAAAGTTATTCAGGGTCAAAGGTTGCTAAAGTCAGTTTTTTGCAAATATCTCGCTTACGCTAACTTTTAGAGAAAAATGTTGGTCCGCAACACAAGAAATTTCCTATGTAAAGATGTACAAAATGTTTTCGTGCGACTTATAGTTTAGGAGATAACCCAATTTAAAAAGTTGTACACAGTTGTTACATGTAAATGCTACGTATAAGTTCATATTAAAACATCTTACTTTTAAAATGGCGAATACTCTTTAACGAGGAGTCGTACAAAAACATTTAATGACTGTTTAAAAGATAATTAGATTCTTTATACACCGTATTAAATTTCTTTTTGGAGCTACTCATGGTCTAAAGCCGATATCTCTGAAACGGTTCGACATACGATAAAAAGTAATGGCACCAATTTTGAAGAGAATCACAAGATCTACAAAAAGTAAGCCATATATGTACACATTGAAGTAACCGTTTGGAAGGCATTCAAAAAAAAAAAAACCTTTAAATGCCATAAACCGGTTTCGCAGAAAAATTCTAATTTTCCTGGGCTACTAAAGAAAATCAAAATCATGTTGACAACAACAATTTAACAACTAAAGAAAAGCATCGAATATCAACGAAAAATATAAAAGAAATATTTTCTAATAAACCATTTTTATAGCAGTTACATAAGTGCCTTAAATGAAAACAATATTAAACTGTAATACGTACATAAATCTAAGCAATATTTATGTAAAAAAAACACTTCTAACAGAAAAAAAAGGAATGTTAAAAATATTCCAAATTCCGCATAAAATTGTTAAAATCTTTAAAATGCTAACATTGTTCACTTAGGGTTAAGTTATTTGAACTTCAATGAAAAATACACACATATTCCTCATAGTTGTGCTAAAAATAAAATGTCTTCCTGTAATGCATTTTTATAAGAAACAAAGGAAAAAACAAAATCAAGTTTTTATGTATGTATGAAGTTGAAATAGTTTTCAATTCAATTGAAAAAAAAGTATAAGAAGTTTTTTAATAGATATAAACTTGGATACGTAATTTGTTTGCGGAGTAGATATTTTTTACTCCAGGTCATTCAGTTTACAACTCATGATAGAAAATAAAATTTTAAAAATTTGTGAAATACGTAACTCAAATTTATCAAAAAACCGTTAGGGTTAAATCATAAATATCTGGCATATTTTAGAATTTCAGAAAAACTACTATATACTACATAATTTCTTATACATACCATAAAATTCCAACAAATTATTATATGGCGCCAATAATTTACAATAAATATAAAAAATATCGTAACAATGCAATTATAATATTATGTTTTCCCTTATTCCATATACAAACTTAAATTAAAAAAAAAAAAAAAAAAATATCATTCCTTTTGAGTACTTTTTACAGTTAGTTAACTTTGTAAGTATTATAAAATATGTGTTTTAGTCTATAATATTGGTAAAATGCAGTGTTCTGCTGTCTTGTCTTAAAAAAAAAAAAAAAAAATATATAAAAAATATATTAAGAAATTATTTACCTATCTATATTTATAATTATATACAATTATATATATACAAATATATATATATACATGCCTTAGAATATTGTTTTATTGAATTTATACTGAATTTCATTTTCAGAGGTATGCAAAAAATAGTTGGGTTGTGTTAAAAATTAGCGAAATAATCCAAAACATGATGCTTATTAGTTTACGAGAGCTGTTTGATAAGCCCGTGATTTTACGAAAAGTTTGTTCCTGGTCACACTTTTATTTTGCTTATTTTTTAATGAGGATAGGTGGATATATTAGCGGACACGAAGGCAGAAATGTATATAAACGGTACTTGTGTATTAGTGCTGCGACATCGACCGGAAAACATCGATTTTTTGAACATCGATGTTTTGTGAATTAAACATCGATGTCTTGAAAACATCGCCAAAAAAAAGATCGATTTTTGTCAACATCGATTACTTTTTTAATACGTTAAAAACTCTGACAAAATGAATCAAATTTCTCTCAAATTTTGTTTAGAAAATGAATACATATATAAATGGAAAATATTGCATATTTTTGTATTAATTTAAATATTTCACTTTAATTTTAAATTATAGCAGCCATAACTATTTGAATATCCTTACAAATATGTAGCTAAAAAAAATGTCATTATTTTAACCAAAAATAGAGAAAATAAGTTTCCGAGAAAACAGCTGGTAAACAACTATCAAAGGTCAATTCTATTCGGATTTAGCATCAAAAAATACATTAGAACTGACCATTTTGGTTTCTATATATTGATCATTATCTTTTTTGTACGCAAAAATTAAATTTTTTAATATTGTAGAAACACAAAAAATTAAGTAAAAATGCTATATCTCGTAAACGATATTTTGTAGGGTTTTTCAGTTTACTGTTTTTTAATCTACGGACAAGCAGGTTACTTTCTGCATACTCCTTTTTTGTATTCGTTTTAGTAAACTTTTTTTTTTGGTTTTAGTATAGAGCACAGTGTTAAAAAATGGGTTTTTTGGCCCTGGTTTGAAAAAGTGCCGTTCACTTTGAAAAAAGAGCTATATATGTTTGATCCTAGAGGCATTCCGCATATTTCCCCAAAAAAAAATTTTGGGTGCAAGCACTTTTTATTTAAAACACGTGGGGAGAGGTGTGACATGTAAATATTTTACTTGCACATAATCTATACTTTATGAAATACAACCATCTTCAGATAATGAAAATACTAATTTATTGACGTCCTTTGCAGTATAATTTTAAAAAGATAAGTTCCTTCTTAGTATACATAGATAATTGTATAAATATAAGTAAAGCTGATTTATTAACATAGTTTTCAATATTGTAGGGTTAATACTAAAACTGGACATCTACATTTCTGATATTTTGATTTGAGCACACATGAAAGAAAAATTTTTAAATGTACTTCATGAAAAAAAAAGCAGAAAATTTCAGAATCCAATACAAAAACGAAATCCAAAGGACTTAAAACAATTTTTTCTCAAAACATGAAATATGAACATGTCTTGTTTCAGTACTAACACTATGATATCATCTGAAACATATAGTAAGGATTTGTGATCAATGAGATTTCAATTATTTTTTATTTCGAAAGCTTCTTTTTTTAAAATTTATGCTCTATAAACAGACTTGGGGTTTTGCAATAAAATTAATTTTTGACAAATTTCAGTGCAAGTGAAAAAATTTTCCTTTTAAAACTTCCCATTATCAGAAAATGCAACCATAATATGGCAACCCTAAATTTTTGTTTCGTTGTTTTTGGACCCAAAATGTCAATTATAGAGAAAAAATGATGATCTTAGCAATTTATTGTATTGAAAGAAAATATTGATTTTATTAAAAAACTAGGTGGTAGCCCTAAAAAAACTATTATGGGTTTTTGGGTCGAAAATATAACTTTTCAATAAAGAAACTTAACAAGAAACAAAATTTTGCGAAAAAAGTCTGGCAACCCAAACATGGCAACCCTAAATTTTTAGTTTCTTATTCAAAATTCAAAAAATTCAATTTAGTCACAAGCATGATTTTAACAAAATTTCAGAAAATAACCAGGTAGCAACCCTAAAAATATATGTAGGATTTTTAAAAAGTTAATCTACATATATAGGGGAATGTCGTATAGGTTGGGATGGGTTCCGTTTTTGATTACTGGTTTTGAAGCGGTTGAAAATAATGTTAACTTAGATATACCAGTAAAAAGGTTTGGTCATTGGCTACAACTTTTTCGTAGGAAGTTATTTGATACCGTGATCAAGTCAAAAATTATAGCCGTTTTAATGAAGATAACTTTTGTGGCCGAAAAAAAATTTACCGTATAAAGTTGGGACACTTTCAAAAATCTGCAAAGTTAGTCAACAAAATAAATAAAACTGCATGATATTATTTTTACCAAAATATTTATTGAAACGTCATGTGTCAAAGAAACAAATTGGTAAAAATATATCATTCCGCCTAATCTGATTCGCAGTTTTTACAAGTGAAAAAACTGTTCCGCATATTTTATATTTTAGATACTTCTTGTGGGCGACAAATCTCTATTGTATACCTTCAATTTGACAAACTTAAACAATGCAACGACTACAATGGTTGAAATGTATTCAATTTTATCATTCATTGGACATACCTCGCCAAACTGCTTTTGGGATTCTATAAGCTTTTGCGGTGGATCGAATGCCTATATTAAGCAATTTTATTTTCTTGATCACTGCGACCAATACATTGAAATCGGTAATTTCACGATCGGTTAGTCGTGCGTTCTGTGGCATTGTGGAATTCAAAGCACATAAATGCGTTACAACGTACAAAAATTCAATAAGAAATGCTATTTAGTTATTATAAATGCAATTAAATTCATTAAATGTTGTGAAAATATCATTTAAATGGTATCGCAATGTCTTGGAACAAAAAAAAGTGCTGTCCCAACTAATACGACATGAGTGTCCCAACCTTTACAAAGTTGCCGTTTCGTGAAAGCCCAAACATAATATTTGCACAACAATTCATTTAAATCACTCTTTCACGCAATGAAAATAACCTGAATACAAGACACATTCAACACACTAACATGAAATAATTGGTTTAAGCTCGGCAAATTACAAACACGCAGAAACTATCGAAAAGATCTTTTTGATATGACAATTTACTCTTTGTTTGGTATGGACATGAATCAAAAAGAGTTCTTCGATCTATTGTACATGAAAAGTTAGGTTACTAACAGACTTAACTTCGAAAGTCATAACATAGGTGTCGCCAGTATAGAAAATTCAGAAAAAGCGGCTGTCTCAACTTATACGGCGTCCCAACCTATACGACATTCCCCTACATATTATATTAACCGTATTCACGATCTTGTTGCTTCGTAGCAAATGCAAAATTATTTTTAATTACAAAAACAAATTCTATTGAATTTTCAAAAGCAAGAGTCTTGTAAGCAATACCAAATTTGCAACACAAAAACCTATTGCACGATTGATTTCCAATAGTCTATTGTGACTGATTTTATTTTTTTCATTTGTGATTGGCACAATTGCTTAATGACTTTTATGTTTTTGACAACCGTTTTTGTCACAAATTGAAACTTAAATATAAACAAATAAAATTAAATTTCAATTATTTCGTTTTGGTTTAATTAACGAAGATTTCTACGTAATGTTTGCATTAAGCACATTGTATGTAATTAATAAAACTGTGATTTTTTTTTCAAAATAACGCACAAATATTCTGTAAAATTTCTATTAAATCAAAATAAGATATCAAGTAAATTTTAAATTCAAAAAATATTTGACAGCAAAACAAAAAACAGCTGTTCTGAAACGTTTGCAATAGCAATTTACAACAGTGTGTGCTCACAGATATTTACTCTTGCAAATTTGCATTTGCTACGATGCAACAAGATCGTGAATACGGCTATTATTAAGGAAAATTTAAAAAAAAAAAAAAATAGTTGGCAACCCTAAAAGTTTTAAAAAATTTTAACTGAGCATTTTCTAAACTAAACTAAAAAATTGAATTTAGTCACGAAAAGTATGGTTTTAAAAAAATTTCAGAAAATAAATCTAAAACCCTAAAAATATCTGTTAGATTTTTTTAAAAAAACGTTTCCATAGATGTATGGAATCGTTTCCCAATCACTTTTCCATAGACAAAAGGAAACTCGCCAAAGAATGTGATAAAGTATTCAACAGAAACATCGTTTACACAAAAATTACTTAAACATTAGCCGTGTTTCTTTTGACGCGCATATACAATTGTGGTAATTTTCAAATTGCGATAACTTATGAACGGTGAGTCGTACGATAAAAAGTCCAAGGGTCTTTTTCATTGAGAACCACATGCTTTACAAATAATTTTAATCCTTTATAAAAAAAAAATAATTATTTAGAAGTTATTTAAAAAAAAAGTGATTTTTTGCCGTTTATCGGCGCTTAACCAGTTTTTATAGAATAACTCCTAAAAGATAAATTTTTTTAAAAATAATATGAAAAGTTTTTGTAGAGAACGTGATTCTCCATAAAAAAGTTCCTTAGAGTTTTATTGTGCGACTCACAGTTCATGAGTTATCGCCATTTAAAAATATCTACAATTGTATATACGAGTCAAAAGAAACACGGCTATTTTATCTAACCAAAGCCAACAATAAGCTTAAATCCGGACCTGCACACAACTTGTATGATACAAGCAAGCCAAAAGCAGTTGGCAAACGATCATTCGAACAAACGAGCAAACAAACGACGGAATTCTCGAAAAGGTTCGAACAGCTCTTTGCACATCCTTAATAGAAGGTAGTTCCAATTTTGAATGCGAATTGTCTAAGCAAAAATTGTGCAAACAAAACTTCTGAAAACAGAATTTGTGAAAACATCGAATAAAAACATCGAGGCAAAAAATCGATTTCGCAAAAAAATCGAACTTTAAACATCGATGTTAAAAACAGTCGATATTCTTGCAAAACATCGATGTTTCATCAACATCGATGTCGATGTCGCAGCACTATTGTGTATCAAGGATTAAAACAAAAAACTTGTGAAAGAGGTGAAAACTATTTTTAGAGGATCCGAAAAAAATACAAACCAAGAGGATCTCAAAATGGTATCCCAACATCGGACATTATGTCGGCATTTCCACAGAAAGGTCCCCTAGATAGTATCACAAAAAAAAGTTCGCCGGCGATTTTTGTTCTTGAAACATGCTGTTTTTATATTTTTTACTGAGGTTTTAGATTCGCTATAACTTCTTCAATTTCAACAATGTTAGGAAACTATGCAAAGATGAATTTTATGATTTTTTGTGGGCTTCAATTCTATGAAGTGTCCTTGGCACCTTAGGGTGGTGGAAACTGAGATAATAGGTACAACTAGTCGAAAAAACATTTGAGATATATTACTTCTATGAATGAAATATAGCCCACATCAAGAGATTTACAACGATAAACTATACTTGATGATCGGACGTCAAATGGCAGAGCAATATCATTTAGGAGCTTATTTAGAGGTCGAAAAAACATTTTTTTTTCCTTAAAAATCATAACCGGTAAGCTTTCAAAATGGGGGGTTTATGGCAAACTTTTTTTTTTGTATGGGGATCGATACTATCTAGTGTACATTGGTCCGCAATTGCAAAAGCTGAATTGAAGAATCGGTAGAAAACCAGTTTCTGCACGGCTGTTCTATCCGTGTTGCCGTATCCGCAGATTCACGATAAATATACTGTGGTGGGTTCCTCCGGGTTCTGAAGTTATTTTCAGTTTTTAAAGTTGGCTGTCATTGACCTCCGCAGAGAGTATAAATAAATAAATACTTTATTTATACTCCCTGCCTCCGTTGCTTAGTGGGTAGACTTCAACGCCATGGTGACTTACATACAAAAATATTGTCTTCTTCCTAACCTTAATGTGACTGATGTAGATATTCTATTTCGATTTGAAGTAAATCGAACCGAGTTTTTGCTGTCATATATTTCGATTTCCAGAATCGAATCGAAAATTTTTCCAATTAAAATCGAATTGGAAGAAAAGGCTGATTCAATTTTGATTTACAAAATTTTGGATTTCGATTCTGGATATCAAAATATATGATAGCAAAATCTTGATTCGTTTTGGCTCAAATCGAAATCGCATTAGATAATGAGGATGATTCAATCAATCTTGACATGGACATGGTGTATCGAAAGATGCGATCAAGTGTCTTTGTTAACGTCTAAAACGGTACAAGAAATACTTCAGTCCTTGTTGATCTTCAGACTGTTTGTTAGAGGAGCTTGAATTGATGAAAATGTGAACAAAATCCGCTTTGGGGGTTTCATTAGTACTAGTTTTATGGTAAAAAAAAAAATGCAAACCCTGAAATCGTAGCTGAAATTCTTCGCGAAACATTACAAAAATACATATTTCACTTAAAAACACAACAAACAAAAAAAAAAAAAAAAAAATAGTGATTTTCGATTTTTGCGATGGTGTATTCGAATCCGATCTTAGAATTGCTCTATCTCGCATAGTTTTTCAGATATCTATACCTAAACAAGCAAACAAGACCGTTTTTTGTTATTTTTTGAAGCTATATATGTAACTAGAAAACAGAACGTTCATCCGTGAATTCCGATAAAGTACAATCGTTGAAAGCTCTTATCTTTTTCTAATTCGAATCATGATATATATTTAATTTTCTCGAAGGTAATTCCAACCTAAAAAGTTTAAAAGGTGCAAAAAACATGTTTTTTCATTATCTTATTTCACGATATTTCAGAGAAAGATAAAGGTATCGACATAATTTAAATTAAGTTTTAAAGAAAAAGATTAGAGCTTTCAACTAGATTATCGGATTTTACGGATTTGCATTTTCCTTTTCTAGTTACGTATATAGTTTCAAAAATAGTGAAAAACGGTATTCGTTGCTTTTTTAGGTTGGGATATCTAAATGCGGAATAGAGCAATTCTGAAGACGGATTCGAATTAATCTTCGTAAAACAAATCGAAAATTACTATTTTTGTTTTATTTTTTTAAAGTTTTTTTTTTTTTATTTGGGTAATGTGTTTTCGCGATATTTCGCGAAGACGATCAGCTATGATTTTGGAGTTTAAATTTTTTTGAACTTAAAACGATTACAAATGAAACCTCGAAAGCCGAATTTTTCCACATTTCCACTATTAAAGATTAAGTCTTATTGTACAATGTAATTTTTTTTTAATAAATTGAAATTGAAATTTCATCACACCTATCGACTCATTAAGACAACCGCACAGTGTTTCACGTAGAACTAGCTAGTTGGACAAAATTATTTTTTAATATTTTTGGGTAGTGTAAGCCTTATCACGACATAAAATTAATATTTTGATATACGTATATAGGGTATGTCAAAAATCCCGGAGCTGTCAAGTGTTTTTAATGCTGGACGTTAAATGAAAAAACAAAAAACACTTGTCCAATATTTTTAAGAGGGCTATTTAACGATACCAATCTTAGACCCCAACACGTCTTCCCCCACGGGTGATGGGAGCATCTTAAAAATTTTATGTGGGAACAACCAATTTTTATTGCGGATTTAGATTTGAAGTGCAAAAATACGACAATTTTGTTTGAAACATTTTTACTTACTCGGCACAGATCATCACCGTTTGCAGAATTTGCTTCTGGGGGGAGGGGTTTGGTCAAAATTGGTACCGTTAAATAGCTCTCTTAAAAATATTGGCCACGTGTTTTTTTTTTTGTTTTTGATTCAACGTGCAGCTTTCAAAATATTTGTACTGTTCCGCGAATTTTGATACACACTGTATATTCCCTGATATTTATATAGTAGTACCCAGAAAATAAATCTGATATATGTCTAGATCACCAATATTTATTTACCACAATAAAATAGTTGTTTTATAATATGCAGTGAGACAACAAAACTGTCAGCATGTTTGCTGTTTTCGACTTAATACTGCTATAAGTAGCTTCCGTTCTGATTATACGTACATGATCAACAAGAAATATGAACCAAACGGAAGCTTAACCTTTCCTTTTTTCAAATATGTGAACAATTTTACCGATCTTCACACCATAAAAAAATAATATATATAATAACAAAAAACCATTTCGAAAATATTTTGACTTTTGAACTCAGTTATTTGTCACCATCAAATATTTACACAAATAAAATTGGCTATAGGTACGGGGGTTTTTGTTGACATTACCTCATTACTGAAATTTTGATATCTGTTAATGGATTTTGTCCACCTACACTGTGAACTGTCAGGTTTTAAGAATTTCTGCAAACATTTTCGTACATAAGCAATAGGCATGCGCTTATTTTACGATTTTCTGATTTTCGTTCATGCCGCCCCCTGAAATCCTTCTAATGGTGATAAAAACAAATCCTATGAAGTTTCACGGCGATCGGATAACGATAACCCGGCCCGCAAGAGATGTCAAGGTCAAGTTGAGATTTCAGGCAAAAAATAATGAAAATTTTTTTAAACTTAATTAAATTAGTCAAAGCATAACTTAATCTTATAGCAAATTGAAATACCTTTCCAACAAGCTATAATTGTTTAAAATCGGGTAATAAATACGAATTCTATGAATTTTTCTTTTACGGCATTAGCAAAATTGCCGCAAAATATGTACCATATGTAGTAGAATAGCATTTTGCGGAAATTTTGCTAATGTCGATAAAAGAAAAATTCATAGAATTCGTAATTATTACCCGATTTTAAACAATTATAGCTTGTTGGAAAGGTATTTCAATTTGCTATAAGATAAAGTTATGCTTTGACTAATTTAATTAAGTTTAAAAAAAATTTTCATTATTTTTTGCCTGAAACCTCAACTTGACCTTGACCTCTATTGCGGGCCGGGTTATCGCTATCCGATCGCCGTGAAACTTCATAGTATTTGTTTTTATGACCATTAGAAGGATTTCAGGGGGCGGCATGAACGAAAATCAGAAAATCGTAAAATAAGCGCATGCCTAATAAGCAACCTCCAATCTTGAAGCATGCTTCGTAAGTTTAGTAATTTAAAAAAATTCGAAAACTCAAAAATATCGAAACTTTTATAATTAAGGTATGAAGCATCCTCTTTTGGTTTCCAGCTGCAGAGTGATAAATTCGTTTGCTCCTTGTATCTGTTTAGTCTTTTCAATAAATAGTGTTATAGGACCAACGGGCATGGAAACCAAATGTCATGACTTTATTTTTCGTAAGGTAGATATATAAAAAACTCAAGTACCACTTGAACAATGATGTATATGATGTAAGTATGTTGACATATGTGTGGATACAACTTTAATATTTTATTGTCCTGTATTCGATTTTTTTTTTTTTTAAATGAAAACATAAAGATAGATAAATGTGTATTAATAACACAAGGCTAAAAGAAAAACAACGTTGGTTTATAAACATAAAAATAGCGCACAAATCCAGCGGATTCGACAAAAATAAATATCGGCATACAGATATGTAGATAGATAGAAATCTCTCAACTGATATACAACAGACGATCATCAAACAAGATGTGCGAGATGATAAAATATCTTTGGGGGAGCAATACTTATCGTATACTACATACGAACGTATTCTAATTTTGGAAATTTAAATGTAAAAAAAAAAAAAATGCGCAAATCTGCAGATGAGCAGCCACGGCAGCCAGCCGCCTTGGAAACGATAAAATTTTTAATGTGAAATATTATACATGGCGTACTAGCTAAGAAATATGCGTATGTATCTATTCAATAAATACAAAGTTATTTTTAGTTTCACGGAAAGAAAAACAGAAAAATGAGAAACGTAGACGACACCAGCAGTGAAATTTAGTAACGCAATTTTTATAATTTCAAAACTCATAACTTAGATATATCGTATCTCAGGAAGTTAGCACTATAGCTATGTAGTATAAAATGGAATCATGTATCTTATGATTCAATGGTATATACCATCAAGATACAAAAGTATGAAGATGTCCCTCAAATATTCTTTTGTTAGTTACTTACAGATTTTTGAATTCCAAGATGTATCTGAAAAACGCTCGATGTATCTTTGACTATCAAAAAGATACTTTTTATCTTATGTTTAATTTCTTGCCTACGTTTTTGCAATAATCTATTTGTATACCTGAAATGTATTTTTAAAAAAATGTTTTTTCTCTTGTTTTTGTTTGTTTCAATATTAACTATTAAATATATTTTTTAAAAAATTTAAAATAATCTTTCCTTCCTTTTTTAACAAAATCTTTTCTATTTTAAGTGAAATTAAGAAATTCTTATATAAATTTTTTTTTTTTTAATCAATATTTTTTTTTCGCTTTAATTTAAAGGCTTTTGTTTTTTATATTTTTTTTTTTTATTTTTCAAATTTTAAAAAGTGTTTCTCGCATTCATTAGTTTCAAAGTTTTCATTTTTTTATTATTTATTTTTAAAAATTAAAAAAAAACTACAATATAATTATAATTTTTCTTTTTTTCTTCATCTCTAATGTGTTGATGGTGTTGTTGTTTTTGTTCGTGTGTTGATGTTTTGTTGTTGGTGTTGTTGTTGTTGTTTTTTGTATAATAATTAATAAATTATTATTATTAAAAAGAATTATTAAAAATAATAATTAAAGTTATAATAAAATAGTAAAAATTATTAAAGAAATAGTAGTCACATAGTTGTAAGTTTGATGATGGTATTTTGACATGTGGCATCTGCGCAAATATATCACGCTTAGAAGCACTTGCGGTGGACAATGCCTGGGCCGGATTCGTCATATTCCTGCTTGGAGATCCACATCTGTTGGAAGGTGGACAAGGAAGCCAAGATGGAACCACCGATCCATACGGAGTATTTACGTTCTGGTGGAGCGATGATCTTAATCTTAATGGTGGATGGAGCCAAGGCAGTGATTTCCTTTTGCATACGATCGGCAATACCTGGATACATGGTGGTACCACCAGACATGACAATGTTGGCATACAAGTCCTTACGGATATCAACGTCGCACTTCATGATTGAGTTGTAGACGGTTTCGTGGATACCGCATGATTCCATTCCCAAGAATGAGGGTTGGAAGAGGGATTCTGGGCAACGGAAACGTTCATTACCGATGGTGATGACTTGACCGTCGGGAAGTTCATATGACTTCTCCAAGGAGGTGGATGCAGCTGCTGTGGCCATTTCTTGTTCAAAGTCCAATGCAACATAGCACAATTTCTCCTTGATATCGCGAACGATTTCACGCTCAGCGGTGGTGGTGAATGAGTAACCACGTTCAGTCAAGATCTTCATGAGGTAGTCGGTTAAATCGCGACCAGCCAAATCCAAACGGAGGATGGCATGGGGCAAAGCATAACCTTCATAGATTGGGACGGTGTGTGAGACACCATCACCGGAATCCAATACGATACCGGTGGTACGACCGGAAGCGTACAAGGAAAGAACAGCTTGGATGGCAACATACATGGCTGGGGCATTGAAAGTTTCAAACATAATTTGGGTCATCTTCTCGCGATTAGCCTTTGGGTTCAAGGGAGCTTCAGTCAACAAGACTGGATGCTCTTCTGGGGCGACACGCAATTCATTGTAGAAAGTGTGATGCCAGATCTTTTCCATATCATCCCAGTTGGTGATGATACCGTGTTCAATGGGGTACTTAAGGGTGAGGATACCTCTCTTGGATTGGGCCTCATCGCCGACATATGAGTCCTTTTGTCCCATACCGACCATGACACCTTGATGGCGTGGACGGCCGACAATGGATGGAAAGACGGCACGTGGTGCATCATCACCAGCGAAACCGGCCTTGCACATACCGGAACCGTTATCAACGACTAAAGCAGCAACCTCATCGTCACACATTTTGGATTTGTTTTTGTGTTGTTACTGTTAAGGAGGAGATGAAAGAAGAAGAAATGCAAAGTTGAATTTTTTTGTGTTTAAAAAATGAAAAAAATTGTATGACCATAGTTATGGTAAAAAACACTGAACGTAAATATTGGCATAACGTGAATAATAACACACTGTGCAACAAAAAAATCTGAATTTGATCTCGATTCCGGGACGCTGATTACGTATCTGGTAACCATTTTTTCTATCAGGTCCGAGTTATTCTTTATTAAAGTGCAGAAAACGCTATTTTCAGACATATGGCGTAGATCCAGTTAGTAGTGTAGTTCCCTTTTGTCAACGTCATCGAATAGCTCTAAGCTTCCCTTCTAAACCATAGTTTAACTTTTTCAATTGGATCATTACTTTCTGAAAGTTTATCCATTGAATCCAATGCAAATTTAATGCAGTTCTTTAAATGGATATTTTTACATCAATGGACTACATATCGGAAAGAAATGATCTAACTGAAAAAGTTTAAGTTATGGTTTTGAGGAGGAAGCTTAGGACTTTTCAATGCCTTGGTAAAAGTGAACTACACTACATCTTGGATGCATTTTCTGGACGTTAAATCCAGGATAACTCAAAAAAAGTTATCGAGCTCAAATGCAGATTGGTTTTCACTCAAATTTTGGTTTTTCTTTATGTATCTTTTAGATACAAAATGTATCTTTTAGAAGCAAAAGGTATCTATGATGCTTCTTTTAGCTATAAAAGTTGAACCAAGGATAACTTGGATCTCTCAGACTTGATAGGAAAAAACGGTTGCCAGATTCGGAATTAACGACCCCGAATTACTTAGTCAAAAAAGTTATCGAGCTCACGTTCAGATTGGTTTTCCCTCAAATTTTAGTTTTTCTTTATGTATCTTTTAGATACAAAATTTATCTTTTAGATACAAAATGTATCTTTTAGAAGAAAAATGTATCTATGATGCTTCTTTTAGTTATAAAAATTGTTTTCAGTAAAAATTTTGCATACATATTAAACTTTAAAAAGCGAAATGTATTCTTTACAAATGAAAATATACTTTCAAAATGCAGAAGCAGTTAAAAAACCTAAAAATTTTTTTTTTTGAGAAATTAGTAAATGCGGACAGATAGGGAGCTAACGAATCCACAAATACCGGTATGAAAAAAATTTTGTTTTGTCTTTTTTGCTTAATCTTTCTGATTTGCAATAAACGAAGTTGTTAAAGTAGATTTCAAGTACAGAATGTTCAAGATGCAAAGAGAATCATCAAGTTATATAGTCACACTATATTGTCCTAAATATTCAATCTTATCTCTTAGATTCAAATACTTCTAAGTTCAAAAAGTTTCTTTAAGATACTAATTGTATCATTATGATAAAAGAAACATCATTGAGATATATTAAGTTTCATTAAGTTAATTAGAGCTTAATAGAGTATCAATTATATACAAAATGTAGTATAAATTGAAAAAGAAATATCTTTCACGAAGTTCCGAAGCATTCAAAAATTTTAGTATTTTAAACGTAAATATTTTTTTTAATGCAAATAATTTAATTCTTTTTTATTGCGAATAGTATATTTTTTTCAATTTATTATTTTTATATGGGTGTGGCATTTCACTATTGCATCACTACTCCTACATAAATATATTTATATGTATTCAACTTGGATATACATATAAGTAGTAGGTACACATTTAGCCACAAAGGCCAAAAATAATCCAGTAGTCAAGTGTAAACAGCAAGCGTTTCGCCCAAATCAAGGAAATGCCTCAGAAAATGTAGGCGTAGATTATTGAATAATCAAGCTTTCAAATGGGATATAGCACACACAAACACATAAACGTTTACTCGTGGCGCGTAATTACAAAAATTTGGAAGTTATGCAATTTAAATTTTTTTTTTTTCGAAATTATACTTTGTTTCATAAAAAAATAATGCAGCATTTGATCACTTGCTGTTGGTCTTAATTTTTAATCCTTGCTTGATGAAACATTTATATAATCCATACAGCGTAATAATGTTCTTTCACTGATAATCCAATATTTTCGTTCAATTTGTTTTTGTTTTTTAATAATACACATTCGATTAAATTTTTTTTTATTATAAAACAATTATTTTAATTTATTTGAATTGAAAAATTTTAAATCGAATTTAAATAATAATCATTAATATTTATTGAAAAAAAAAAGAAAACAGAAAATCCATAAAATTTACTAACCGTTTCAACAAAAAAAGAAAACTAAGAGACTAATCAACACTTTCGCTGTAGAACTGCGAGTGCCTGCTGGATTTTCATGTTCTAATATTTATACCATTCGTAAGAATTCAATTTTCGAAAATCTCAAAAAATCACTTAATGTTGTACACAGACACACACATGCGCCCACAGGCGCCAATACAAACAAAAACGCCAACATGTGCAAAAGAAATGTACGACGGACGGCTTCACGCATGCGACATTTGTTGGAAGAATTTTCATATCTTACGCTGCATGAAATTCTAAAAAATTGAGAAAAACGAAAATTTCTGCTTGAGAATGTAGCGTACATATGAACGCATACACGTGCATTCTTTACAGGAACAAAATTTTAATATTTTCTGAATTTTGAAAATAGAAAACGAACGTGTGTTTTCTCAACCATCCTCCAAACAAAATACCAACACAAATTCATAGCAGCTGGATCAGGGGCACTATCGAATTGTGGGGGGTGGTTATATGTTGCGTTGAGTTAAAAAAAAAAAAATATTTTTAATCAAAATTGTTCTCACCATCACCATCGCTACCTTCATCATCGTCGTCGTCGTCTCTTTCTCCGTTAAGTTTGATTAAAAAATTTGCTTCAGTTTTGCATCCCATACATGGATTGGGTCGAAAATCTCACGTTTATTTTATAAAAGAGCAACAAATACAATTTATAAGACAAGAACTTTTTTCTTATCTTCGAAAACATGTGAAATTTACGAAAACAACAAAAACGTTTAATTAATAGGTGAAATAATTTTCATACTACCTATGAGAAGGCTTCTATTATCGAAAAAACTAAAAAAAAAAAAAAAAAAAAATGAGTACCAAAGTGATTAGATTAAAATCTTCAAGTTATTGAACTAAAATTAGCTTGACAACTGATCAAGGATTTATTTTCTTACATATATTCTGTTAGGGTTTATCTGGTTCTTTGCGCTATGATCACTTCTTATAATTCATTATGAGCTGACCCCTGATTCCTTTGTCCGGTATTTTTTTACCTGCTCCACACGAAATAAAAAAATTGTACCAACTACTTTATTTCCCATAAATTTTACCAGAATTTCAAGTCAAAATAGTGACTGCTCCCCATTTAAGTAAATTTTACCTTACTGTACTTATGAGACCTCCACACCACTGACCTATATGATGAAGAGGTATAAAATTTGTATTTAAGCAAATTTCTGTCCAATCATAAATATTTATACTAGAATTATAAAGCAAAATGTTTTCATATTTTTCTGATATTTACCTTACTGTAAAGTTCAAACGAAAATACAAAAAAAAAAAAAAAACGAACTGACCGCACTAGGATTCAAATTTAACTCACGATTACAAACTTGTTAGACCTCCACACTACTGATTTATATGATGAAGAGGTAAATAATTAATATATTAAGCAAATGTCTGTCCAAACATAAATATTTTTACAAGAATTATATAGTAAGTAAATTTTACCTTATGATCTTAGTCAATTCAGAATTTTCGAATGACCTTACAGTCTATAAAATTTTTTTGAAAAAATTTAAGTGATATTTTCTTTTCTGTAAAGTTCAAACAAAAAAAAAAAAATTAAAAAATGAATCATACGACCCTTTAAATCTCAAATTTTTCGAAATTTGCAGTTGGGTTCTCAGATTTTTATAAAAATTTACAGAGCGTGTTTTAAGTACTCAGTATAGAGACTGAGTGTCAAAGTAGTGTTTTGGCAAAAAATCTATGCAATTGTTTTTCTAAATTCTGCCATTTTGTCAAAAATTAATTTTTTTAATTTTTGGTCTTGTAGCATTTGAAGTGTTATTATGATTTCCATTTTTAAATTTTGAAAATTTACAAAATAGCGGTCATATTTTGAAAAATCCTAAAAGTTGATTTTCTCAAAATAATATTTTTTTTTAATTTTTTTACATTAAGGTGGATAAAAAACAAACATTTTCCAAAAGATTTGGTTAGCGCTAAATGCTTGTGAGAGCCACGGGATTTTTTTCTAAAAAGTCAAGTGACAATTTTTTTTAACTTTATTTTGTGCTTTGATTTACACCCACTTCTTATAGACTAAGAGCCAGCGCTTTGCTGACCCTCCTTATAGTATCAAAGCTGAATTTTTTTGTGGGTGTTCTTCCAATAGTAGGTATGAACTTTAGTTCACGTGAAATCTTGAGAGGTGGTGCCTTCCTGAAATATCGGGTGCAAAAGGTCGAGAAAAACAGTTTTTTCCAAATATCTCGCTAACCGTTATATCTACAAAAAAATTTAGTTTCACAATTTTGTAGCTCAGCAAATTTTATATCGAAAAAGTGGTGCGAATTATTTTCGTACGACCTATAATTTAGAAGATATGGCAATTGGACTTTCCGATCCAACATGTAAACTCCATAATTTTTTTTCTTTAAATCGGTTTATTTTGTACTTTCAAAGTATGCAAAAAAATTCGAGACCGATTTCACTGTCGTACAAAAAGTTATTCCGGCACAAAGGTCGAGAAAATTAGTATCTTGCTTGCGCTTATTTCTACAAAAAAAATGGTTTTCCACAATTTTGTAGCTCAGAAAGTTTCATATTGAAAAATAGTACAAATTATTTTCTTGCGACCCACAGTTTAGGAGATATCCTATTTTAAGGTATTTTCAGCATACAAGTGTTCACAGTAATATGAATGTTGATTTTCAAATTAATATAACTATGTCTACGCCATACATAGTATCATGGCTGAATTTTTTTGTGGATGTTTTTCTAATAGTGGGTACTAACTTTTGTTTAAGTCAAACCGTGAGGGGTGGTGCCTTCGCAAGTTACCGGGTGCGAAAGGTCGAGAAAATCAGTTTTTTGAATAATGATTTTGAAATTAATATAACTGTGTATTTAATTTGTGACCAATATTTTTAGTTTTGATGCCTAAGTCATAGTGTCATGTCTGAATTAGGCATAGTCATATTAATTTAAAAATCAACACTTAAAAAACTGATTTTCTAGATTTTCGCACCCGATATTTCACGAAGGCACGACTTCTCATGGTTCGGCTAAAACGAAATTTAGTACCCGCTATTAAAAGAACATCCACAAAAAAATTCAGCCATGATACTTTGACGTAGGCATAGTTATATTAATTTGAAAATCAACATTCATATTACTGTGCACACTTGTATTCTGAAAATACCTTACAATAGGATATCTCCTAAACTGTGGGTCATAAGAATATAATTTGTACCATTTTTCGATATGAAATTTTCTGAACTACAAAACTGTGGGGAACCATTTTTTGGTAGAAATAAGCGTTAGCAAGATACCAATTTTCTCGACCTTTATGCCAGAATCACTTTTTGTACGACAGTGAAATCGGTCTCGAATTTTTGTGCATACTTTGAAAGTACAAAATAAACCGACTTAAAGAAAAACTAGTAAGGGTGTTACCTTTGGCCTGGCCAAACATTAAATACCCTACACAGCAGTACTTTGAAAATTTTGCTTATATGGGAGGTGCCACGCCCTCTTGTCCGAATTCACCCAGTTTTTTTCTCAGAATTTGCATTCATAGTTTTTTATTTGAGTGAAATTTGGTTGGATTATCTCAAAAAATGTTTTGGGTATAGCGTTTTGAAGCTTGTGCTTATATAGGAGGTGCCACGCCCTCTTGTCCGATTTTATCCAGTTTTTGCCTAAAGCTTGCATTTATAGTTCTTAGTGTCTGAGTCAAATTTAGTTTGATTATCTCAAAAAACGCTTTCAATACAGCGTTTTGAAGCTTTTGCTTATATGAGAGGTGCCGCGCCCTCTTGTCTAAATTCACCCAGTTTTTTCTTAGAGCTTGCGCTTACAATTCTTAGTATTTAGGTGTATTTTGGTTGCATTATCGTGAAAAATACTCCAAAAGTGGCATTTTGAAGATCATTTTTGTATGGGCGGTAGGCGTGTCCGTTGACGGATTTCGCTCATTTTTAATCCCCCGAGCTAACTTTGATGACGGAGGCTGTGTACTAAATTTCATTGAATTATCTTGCTAAGTTTTCCCAAAAAATGTATTTCCACACAGCCAGCCAGCCAGCCACCCAGCCAGCCAGCCAGACAGACGGACATGGCTATATCGACTCAGGAGGTGACGCAGCTTTGATACTATAAGGAGGGTCAGCCAAGCGCTGGTTCTTCGTCTATTAGGTAGCCAAAAAAAAAAAAAAAAATAATTTCAAAGTATTTAGAAGAATATAACTTCCATTGCTGTGTAAATACTAGGTATACAAATAAACCAATATTTCCCATATAAATCATAAGGACATTGACGAAATGACAGCCATGTTTTGAAAAATCTTAAAAATTAATTTTCCCAAAAATCTCTTTTTTTTCTTAAATTCTTTTTTAATAGAAATCTTTTCAAAAACCAACCTTTTTCATCCACCTTTCAAAAGATAATAAAAATTTTAGGAAAAAAAAAATTTGTTTTTGGAAAATAAATTTTTAAGATTTTTCAAAACATAGCCATCATTTCATCAATAATCTGATGATTTAAATGAGAAATATGGTTTTTTTTTTGTATACCTTGTATTTTCTAAGCAATGGAAGTTATATTCTTCTACTTTGAAATTTTTTTTTTGGTCACCAAAGCACAAAATAAAGTTAAAATAAATGTCACGTTGCTTTTTAGAAAAAAAATTCCCGTGGCTCACACAACCATTAAGCGCAAAACAAGTCTTCTACAAAACGTTTGTTTTTCATCCACCTTACTGTAATAAAAAATTTAAAAAAAAAATATTATTTGGAGAAAATCAACTTTTAAGATTTTTCAAAAAATGACCGCCATTTTGTAAATTTTCAAAATTTTCCAAATTAAAAAATGGAAATTGAAATAACATTTAAAATGCTACAAGAATCCGGAAATAAAAATTAAAAAAATTTATTTTGGACATAATGTTGGAATTAAGAAAAAAAATTGCATTGATTTTTCGCAAAAGCACTTCTTTGATCCTCTCTGAAGTTCCATTCCCATAACTTGCAAAAAAAATTTAACCTCAAAACTAACAACGAAAGGTCTGTGAACTGAGCACTTAAATTTTTATAAATATGTGAGAATAAAGATATAGATATAAATATAGATATAGATAAAGATACAGATATATCTTTAGATATAGATATAGATATAGACTAAAATAATGAGATAGATATATAAACATATTTCTCTCTTATTTTTGTATTCGATGTCCTTTCTGGTAGATTAAATTGTGTTGAACTAGCAAATTTTTTCATAGATCTAACTATGCCCTAAATGAACCTATATCTCGCTGTATCAAATTATGTAATAGCTTCTCCCCTTTAATAAATATTAATGTAAGTGCATATAAATTTAAATTAAATCTGTTCATGCTCTTTAACTAATTTTACAATAGGATATATTTATATTTAATATTGTTATTAGTCTGTAAGATTTGTACAATCCGTAGACTGAAATAAATAAATATAGTTTTATCGATTAAATTTGAACTAGGATATCTTCTAAACTATAAGTCGTATGAAAAAAATTCTTTGTCATTCTTGCTCATTTAGGGAGCTTGTGGCAATTTCGATATGTGACAACATCGTCGTTGATACTTACATGGTGTGTAGTTCCCATTCATGTGATTAAGAAAGAGTAAGTAGTTACCTGATATCGCGCTGAATTTTGAAATTGAAAAAAAAAAAAAAAATAAAAAATGCTACCCTATGATCATGATAAAATATAATCCTCGCGGAGCTGCTAAAAGCCACCGATAATTTCAATAAGATCTTGAGGATATTTTGCAAAGGATTGTACAGGCTTCAGAATTACCTCAGTTGATAAATAATTTGATTTTAGATACTACCCTATTAATGTAGACGCTTTAGGTAAAATTACTATTAAAATATATACTCAGATTTTTATGGATTCAAGAAAAGTGAATATAACTGGGTTATTTTAAAATATCTATTAATATGTTTTAGTGCTGGAGAATATCGTATGAAGAGACTCAATTTCGGTATAAATCAGCTTATAAAGTAGTTATCATTTTGGATTTAGTTAATGGAGGGTAAATGATGTCTCGAAATGTACGAATAAAGGATGGTACTGAATAGAAATGCGTTTAAAAAAAAAAAAAAAAAACCATTAGGTACACTTCGAAATATTTAGTAAATTTTTAAAAATAATAAAAATTGCTATCTTCAACTGTGTTATATGCACCACACCTGTAATTGTATGTGGATTATACAAATACAAGTACACCTTTCTACATTTAATTATGGCTTTTATTCATACAGAGCATGGAACGATGATGTTCGAAAATCTGTACTCATATTTTCATATAAAAAAATGTTTTTTCGTCTTTCGCAAAATAAAAATAGAAATATAAAAATGTTTTACTGAAATGTCTACAATACAAACTCGCAAATATGTGTTGGCATTTTTATAACGAATTCTAAATGAAATTTAGAGGAAAATTTCATTCCACCAAACGCAAGTGTTTTAGTATAAATACAACAACGACTAAAATGTCCAGCATAGAAAACAGCAAAGGCATCACAGATAAGCATAGGATATGGATGAAAAAACTGCTGACCTCGATATGTTCACAAGAATATAAAAAAATCATTTCAAAAAAGAAAATATAAAAAAATAAAAAATTATAATAAAAATTTTTTAGGTGGGCGCATTGCGTGGGAAATGATCTAAATAAAATGTTTTTTTTTTTTGCAATTTACAAACATATGTACGCATGTATGAAAATCTGTCAAGAAATTGATATTTAAATAATTTTTTTAATTTAATTAAGTTTTCAGAATTAATTAATCTAAGTACATACATATATTGTACTTAGTAGTGTCACATCTAAACGCTTATGATTTACACTAATCAGAATGATGCGACAACGTCACAAGCATCACCATTCACTAGATTGAATATTTTTTGAAATTTTTTTACTAAAACTACTTGCACTGCACAGGTGCATACATATCTACAAATATGAGTGTAACAATGTTTTTTGGCAATGGTCCCATAATACCACAGAAAGCAGCATTGTTCATGTTTTGTGTATCATCCTATAAGTTTCTCAGTTTATTCAAAAATAAATAGCTTACATTAAACAATATCTAATTAAACAAGTTTTTTATGAATTCATATTATTTATGAGATTGTAATCTAATTTTTTAATATTTTTTGCAATTATTATTTACATGGGTTTTAGACTGAAAACATTATTAATGCCTTGAATGTAAACGGAAAGAAAAATTTTATAATTTTCGTAACATTTTTTTATTCTCGTTCGTTTTACATATTTACTAGATGGCCCAGCAAACGTTGTACTGCCGATGATTCAGGATATTTTTTCGTTGGGGGGTGGGTGCAATGCCCCTGGTTCAATCCGCCATTTTCTGCATGGCTTTTAGCAGATACTATGTACGTTTTTATTTCGAGTATCATAACTGCAGTAGGTGCAGAATTATTGAATGTTCAGAATTTTTTTGTATGGGGGTCGCATCGCCACTTGTTTCAATCCCCTCTATTTTTTGTCGGGTTCTTGATAAATATCATATACTATACATTTATTGGCCCTATGCTCCTCCTAGGAGTTAAAGGAGAATACATACATACATACATCCATGGATCAAGTTTTGAATTGATGCCAGCCAATAGGTGCGGAGATAAAGAGTTTTGAGTGTCTTGTGTGTGGGATGCAAAGCTCCATCAAGTAATATATGGTTACCATGTATTTAGTGGTTTAGGCGTGATGCGATGATAAAAAACACACTAAAACACTAACTTTTTTGTCGTTTTTTGTATATACTACACCACACCCCCTTAACTGATCCCCTTCATGTCAAATTTAAACCTATCGGAGCACTAAAAAAACATATGGTATGAATATAGGTTCAATTCGTTAAGAATTTTATAAAAATTTTAAATTTCTTCCTAAAGGCCGCTTTATACTATCCCACAAAGTATTACAACATGTCAGAAAAAAAGTGTGATAGAATTTCATTATACTGTCAATTTTTTATTAATGTGGAAAGTAATGTCAAATTTCATGTAAAGACTGTCAAAAAAATGAAAACGCTTTTTCATTAGATTGTTTTTCTCTAGTTTAAACTATCACACATTGCTTGCAACATGTCAATTTGGACATGTCTTTATACTGTGTGGGATAGTGTAAAGCGGCCTTAAGCAATATTTCAATATTAGCATAGTAAAAATTATAAAACACGATAGTTAAAATTATTAAACACAAATACAATTTTTTTTATACAGTTTATATTAAAAGAAAGAGAAACAATTACAATAAAAAACTATTAAATTAAAAAAAAAAAAAAAAATATTTTTTTTAAGTTTTTTGCCATCATTATTATGAAGTTGACTGAAACTCTAATTGTTTTAAAATGAGCTTCTGCCAAGTTATCAAAATTTGCCATACTGTTCAATAAAGTTTCATAGAAAAAATGTGGTTTATAACTGAATCAGCTATGAATATTTCCTGTAGTACATACAAATTAATGAGGCGGAGTTTTTACCCAGCTAACCTTTAAATTTTTTATATGATTTCTTATAGAAATTAAATCATTTATTATAAAAATCGATAAGCTGCTACCTAATGTTTCCTAATCTGGCTCACAAAAGCATCTATGTAAATCTGTCGTTTGCATGCATTTTACTACAGTCCGTTTCTTTTAATTTTTATATAGTTTTTCTTTCCGTGTATGTGCTATGTTTTGGCACTGCTGTAAATAATTTATTTGCTTGAATGAATTATTATTTTAATTATAGGATTTTGATTCGCATAAATTTTACGAACATAGCATAATTTATGAAAACAGGGTGTATATCAAAATTTTTTAGGAGCATTGAAATATGTAAACTATAATTGCACTCTAGAATAAAAAACAACATAGTAAGAGTATTTCTTTGGCTTTGTAAAAAATGATATACCATATACCTCATACAATAGAAGTTACAATTAACTATGTATATTTCTAACAAATTATACTAGAATTTCAAGTCAATATAGTGACAACTCCCCAATAAAATAAATTTTACCTTACTGTTCAAGAAGTGATATTTACCTTACTGTTAAGTTCCAACAAAAAATATAAACTATTAATTGTGTTACTTTTGGCCTAACCAAAAATTAAATAACCTACACCAAAGCATTTTGAAAATGTTGCATGAATAGGAGGTGCCACGATTTTTTGTGTGAACAGAGCTTGCACTAACTATTCCCAGTATGTTATTAATGTTATTACATTACCCCAAATAATGCTTGCACTAAAACATTTTTAAAATTTTGAGTGTATGGGAGGTGCCATGCTTACTTGTCCGAATCATCCGAGTTTTTGCTCAGAGTTTGATTTTATTATCTCAAGTATTTATGTGTGTTTTGGTCGCTTTATCGCTAATAATGCTCTTAATGTTCCGTTTTGAATATATTTTTAGTATGGGCGGTAGGCGTGTCCGTATACCGATTTCGCTTATTTTCAATCCCACGAGCTAACTTTGATGTCGGAGGCAGTATACCAAATTCCATCCAAATATATTGCTTAGTTTTCCCGTGAAAAATATTTTTAAACACAGACAGACAGACAGCCAGATGGACAGACAGACAGGCAGTGGCGCTGATCAAGAATATATATACTTTTCCATACCTGCCACGCCTCCTTCTCTGCTTTAACAACGGAAGCACATAGTGAATATACCCTGGGTGTAGGCTATAAAAAGAAACGAACTGACCGTATAAAAAAATATTATTTTTACTGACAATTACAAACTTGTTGCTCTACACCTCTGACCTTTATGATGAAGAGGTATAAAATTTGTATATTAAGCAAATGTCTGTCCAAAAATGTGTACATATTTTTACTGGAATTATAAAGTAAAAATGGCTATATATTTTTCTGGCGGAAAGCATAATTTACTCTACGTACACTGTGCAACATTTTTAGGGTCTTCGAATCCAAATTGATTGCTGTTTCTGAAAGTTCATAATATTTCTAGCAAAATAATTTTTGGTTTTTGCTAGTTTGGCTCCAGGTCGGTTTTTATGGCCCTTTAAAAATAGGGTTCAAACTGGCTTTTTCAAAGTTTTTTCGGTTTTATCCCATGAAATTACGGTTTTAGATCTTAATACAAATCTCACAAACTATAAAAGCCATTTTGATTGTACTATACGCATTACTATGTTCAATTTTGAATGATTTTCAAGTCGCGATATCTCATGAACAATAAGCCTGACGAAAAAACAGTTCGAAAATACCCTTATAGGGAATTGAACTTTCTACAAACGCGAACATTTTTTTTTTTGTAGAACGAACCGTTTTTGAGATATTTTGAAAAAACGGTATTTTTCTAAATTTCAGGATTGTTAAAAAAAATATCTATTAAACTATAGGTCATACAAAAAAAAAAAAAAAACAGTATGTAGCTTGTAATGTAAGTAATTCTCGTGTGACTCACCGTTCATGAGTTATTGCAATTTTAAGCTCAATATATCACTGTGCCTACACATAAGCGGCATGCACAATCTACTAATTTTTTTCAAATTTTGAATTGGATATCTTCTGAGTTATAAGTCGTATGAAAACAATTCAGAAGTCATTTTTATTGAAAATTAGCTACAATATTGCGTAACAATATTTTTCTGTAAATGTAACCGTTAAAGAGAACACGATTCGAGGTAGCACATCGAAATCTTATTTGCAAAAGTCCCGCAAAACTTTCCAGGTAACATTATTTTATTCTCCCAAATGATTGTACTATATATTTTACGGATATTTGCAAATATTAATTTACGGAACCATCAAATAATTAGAATTAATTGCATTAATTTTTTTACTACTCGAGTGGATAAGCGCTGCACCAAATTCTTTGAAATTCGGTACAGGTATTGAGTTAAAGGAAAAATAACAGTCACGACAACAAAATTCAATAATTTTCAAAATCGAAAATCGATATTCAGATAGCGGATTCAGATAGAATCGGTATTTTTTCAAGAAAAAAAAAAGCACTACAAATGAAATCAAAGCTAGTCATTTTCGACGTAATTGTCGTTGCTGAATCCGAATCCAGCCTCAGAATTGCTCTATCACATATAGTTGTTGAGATATTCTAACCTAAAAGTTCAAAAATACGATTCTTATCTTAACATCGAATTTTCGTTTTTAAAAATTGTTGAATTTTGTTGCATAAGAGAAGAATTTATGCTTTGAATTTATCCTTGTTCCGCAGAACCGTGTCGTATTTCGGACCCAAATGTGAAATTTGTTTTGTTGGATGCGTGCGAGAGGTAACTCACTACCCATGACCCATGGCAAACAAGATCAAGCTACGCAAATGGGGATGGTTAAGGCATAATTCGTGCAAAAGTTTGCTACTAACCCCTTAAGTGGAATCCACTTGGTAGTAGAGGGCGTGGACGATCAAAACCCTGGAGAACGAAGTTCAAGAATGGAAAAAGCAGAGGCGAAAGGTAAAAGTAATTGCAAGGAATTAGTTTCAATAGGAACAATGCTTTAAGAACAAATATGCCATTCTTCAATCAAGATAAAAAGCTTTTATAAAACTATTTATTTTTTACTCATTGGAAAGGGACTGTATCTGTAGGTGAAGAGGCTCTTAAGCGTTAGCATTTATAAATATATTTGTTTTCTTTGTACAAAATATGAACAACTGAGCGAGCACACCTTTTAAGGATGCATCCATTTTTCCCAATGCTTAATGCAAATTTAAAAAGAAAAAATAAAAAAAAAACCGAATGCCACTCACTCATCTCACAGATTCATATTGAAATTATGATGTGCACTATGATGCTGCTGTTTTACTACACCCATAGCGGTTTATCAAAAAATACAAATATTCAGATTGTGTGCAAAAAATTTAAATATCTAAAAATACTTTTGTTAAAAAATAAATCAACATCATTTAAAATGATCAATTGGCGCCTTTTGCACATACGAATGTACCTTCATGTGCTCTTTGAAAGATGGACATGTGCAAGTGATGAATGCTCACGATATAAAGAGGGATTTAGTAAATTGCTAGATGTTTGCATTCATCCATTGCATTTGGTAATATGTATGTACTTACATCAGCTTATTATTTATTTTGATTTATTGCCATAGATATCGATCAAAGTATTGAAACTTTTTTCAGTTTCTTCAATAAGAAAGATTCTTTTTAAATTTTATACCGGACAAATTAAGAAATACCAAAGTGAGCAAATTCAATACGCACCACAAAGGCCACTTTGATGGTAGTTTAGTAATGCAAATTCAATACAATTGTACTTTTTTGATACTTTTTCAGTTAAAAATACTTTATAACATTTTACTTATTAGGAATTTTTAAGTGTGTTACTTAATGACATTTTATATATAGAAAATTGATTTTTTAATTGAACTTTTAGTCATATATTTGCAAAGATCGATTTGTCATAATTATGTGTTAGAAAAATGCATTGATAGATTTATATGTAAATCGATCTTTGCAAATATATGACTAAAAGTTCAATTAAAAAAATCCATTTAACTTATTTTTAGTAGTTTTTGGATAACTAACGAGAACAAATTTTTAAATAAATGTGACCATCGAAAGCTTGGAAAGAAGTTGTATATAACACGGTTCGACACATAAAAAAAACAAATTAGAAAATCCAAGAAATTCTTAAAGTAGATTAAAAAAAAATACCTGTGTCTCGTCGTTTTTCTCCAGGACGTCAGACTTTTTTTTAATCGATTTTTGAAACTTTTTAACCCCTTGTATATGAAAAAAAAAAAAAAAAAGAAATAACACATTTTTGTGTTAAATCGATATATTTAACTATAGGATCCTTACATCTGAGGTGTATCATGCAAGCAGTAAACTTATGAAGGATAGTGCAGGGAATATTTTTGTAGAAAATTTTAACCCTTTACAACTCCCACATCTGTACCTTTTTAAGAAAAGGGTAAAAATGACACCTAAAATAGGGGAATATTGAGTCAGTATGTACCACTGAAATATTTGTTATAAAATTTCACTACTAGTTGCTGAACACTAAAAAGTCGAAATTTTATCCCGAAACTAAAAAAATTGTTAAAATTAATTACTACTTCTTACAATCAATATTTTCCAAATTTCACGCCATTATAAAACTCTAAAATTACATTTTGGATAAAATTTGTTGTCATAATATCATAACGAAATCACACAAGAATCATTTTCCTAGAACATATTAACCCATTATATCCTGTTTTAATGGTATTTTGGACCCCTCCTCCTAAAAACTGCGCTAAAATGGGTTAAAAAATTCTGCAAAAATGTTCTACAAAAAATTTTAATAGGAGATACCAAAGACAAAAAATTCTTATAACTTAAGGAAAGCGCGGCAGGGATGTAATAAATATGCAATGTGATTGATTTTAAAGAGTTTTTGGGTTTCGGTATAAAATTTCGACTTTTAAGTGTTCAATAACTAACAGTGAAATTTTATATTAAATATTCCCCTGTTTTAGATTTCGTTTTTGTACCTTTTTAAGAAAAGGGTCAAAATGACTCACATGTGGGGGTTTAAGAGGGTTAAAATCTATGGACTTTTGGCAAAACAACCTAAGTCGAGATAAGACAATTCTCCAGAATTTATGTCCTAAATATAAAATTTTAGTACGCTTCTATTGGTATAATTGCCATATCTCTATGATTTCTTGTTCCAGAGATATAAGGGTGTCCCATAGTTCACGCAAGATTTGAACTTAGCGCCATTCGTGCCGTGTTATGAACCAAAAAAAAAAAAACAATAATTTGACAGCTGATACTTTAAGATTAGTAGAAATGTATGAAAAGAGGAGACTCAACGCTACATCAACGAAATTGAGCCACATAATTGAAAATTAGTTAATCCTGAAAAGTTGCCAATTTCGAGTTAGGTTGTTTTGTCAAAAGTCCAAAGAAATGTTCTTCAAAAATATTTCTTGCAATATCCTGAATAACATATAATACACCTCAGATGTAAGGATCATATAGGTAAATGTATCGATTTAACACAAGAATGCGTTATTTTTGTTTTTTCATGTACAGTGGATTAAAAAACTTCAAAAATCGATTAAAAAAAAATCTGACGTGCTAGAGAAAAACGTGAATATTTTTTTTTTTAACGTCTACTTTAAGAATTTTTGGATTTTTTCATGTGTTTTATTTTTTATTTTTTAATCTTTATGACATCAATAGTAAAAAATCCCATTACTCTTTATAAGCACACTTAGAGACAATACAGAACCACTCTATCATTACCGGACTATAAGATATCCTAGCCTAAACGTACAAAAAACTCAGAAATATTGTAAATATTATTTCCATCATTTAAAACTCCCAAAAATCCAACACCGGCTTTGCAGCGGCCCACAGTGAACGGTTTGGCTGAAATTTGTGAATAAATCGTAGAACTTTTGAAAGCAGTACGCTAGAGACTTTTAATAAACGGCTTTGTAAAGCTTATTCATCAGCCTTTTAAGGAAAAATAAGCAAATTAGAAAATTATTTTGACATAACCTCAAAAAAGTTGATCAAACATTGGATTTGTTTCAAAAAAACAACTAAATTAAGCGTCACGGCTAGACCAGTCCTTGCTTTAAGCTCACATTTGGATGGTATATTAACTAGAACATATTAAAATTTAATTTGTGGCAAAAAAAAAATTCCGTCATTTTGAAGGGTCTTAGATAACCTCAAAGGTGACGAGATTCAATATAATTTTTTTTATTTATTTCATTCTAAATTAAAAAAAGTGTGGCTAGTTTATTGTTTCTCGTGAATCTATTGAAGCTTATCTACGATAATATGGAGCACTTGCCCCCAAATGTGCCTATAGCACAAGGGAGAAAGACGAAAAATTTCCCGTTGTACGACGTAAATTTTTTCACCGGAATAGTCTTTAGTTATACATTAAAAATAAAGTGTGCAAAGACCATTGCGAAATCGTATGCACATAAAAAGTTATTCAATGTCAAAGGTCGGAAAAATCAATTTTTTTAAAATATCTTTCAAACGGTTACTTCCAGAAAAAAATTTTTGAAACTTTTTTTGTAGCTCAAAAAATTACCTATAAAAATATGTAAAATTTTTTTCCCTACCTTTTGCAGTTTACGAGATATGTTAATTTTTGTTATCATACTATGAACTATTATAATTTTTTATCATTTAAAAAAAAAAAATGTTATGGAAAAAATGTATGGCAAAAGTAAAGTCAAATTTTTAAATTGACATATCTCGTAAACTGCAAAAGGTAGGAAAAAAATGTTTACATATTTTTATAGGTAATTTTTTGAGCTACAAAAAGTTTCCAAAATTTTTTTCTGGGAGTAACCGTTTAAAAGATATTTTAAAAAAATTGATTTTTCCGACCTTTGACATTGAATAACTTTTTATGCGCATATGATTTCGCAATGGTCTTTGCACACTTTATTTTTCATGTATAAATAAAGACTATTCCGGTCAAAAAATTAACTTCGTACAACGGGAAATTTTTCGCCTTTCTTCCTTGTGCAATAGGCCTATTTGGGGATAAGTGCTCTATATTATCGTGGATAAGCTTTAATAGATTCACGATAAACAACAAACTAGCCACACTTTTTTTAATATATAAATAAAAAATTATATTGAATCCCGTCACCTTTGAGGTTATCTAAGACGTTTCAAAATGACCGATTTTTTTTTTTTGCCACAAATTAAATTTTAATATGTTCCAGTTAATATACCATCCAAATGTGAGCTTAAAGCAAGCACTGGTCTGGTCGTGACGCTTAATTTAGTTGATTTTTCTTAAAAGACTGATAAATAAGCTTTACAAAGTCGTTTATTAAAAGTCTCTAGAGTACTCTTTTCAAAAGTTCTACGATTTATTCACAAATTTCAGCCAAACCGTTCACTGTGCGGCCTACGGTCGCGGTTAAGTCTGTAATATATCCAATAATTTGCGGACATAACACCCATTTACGAAATGGGGATCATATCCATGGGGACTTAGTCATGACACCGAAATAAAAAAAGGTTTTTTTGGGATTTTCCGGGGAAGTTTGGGGTTTTCCGGAAAACACTTTTCGTTTTTGATGAGCTCGAAACTAGCTCAAAATTTGTGTGTCAAATGATATGATCACCAATTATCTCATGGGTTCGTCTGCCTGAAAAAAATAAAGCAAACCCTATTATAAATAGCTCTAAATTTCCAACCAAAAACATCGAAATTCGTCACACCTGTATGGCTCACTTTATGGACCTGATTCTTGGTATTTTACATTCCACGATATTTAATTACACAATTCAGGCATTGATTGCGTTGTCATCCTGTACATGTATGTATGTATGTATGTATTCTCCTTTAACTCCTAGGAGGAGCATAGGGCCAATATGAAATCTCTCCATTTGTCACGATCCCTTGCGATGACTTTGATCTCTTGCCACGATTTTCCCGATTCTTGGATTTCCTTTTCCAACGACCTTTTCCAGTTGGTTTTGGGTCTACCACGTCCTCTACTGCCTTGTGGATTCCACTCAAGGGCCTGGCGACAAACTTCGCTGTGTGGTTTCCGGAGAGTGTGACCAATCCATCCCCATTTGCGCAGCTTGATCTCGTTTGCTATAGCCTTCTGTTTGCATTTTTGATGTAGCTCGGCATTTGATATAGTGCGAGGCCACCAAACCTTTAATATACGCCTTAAGCATTTGTTGACGAATACTTGCAGCTTGTTTGTTAGTTGTTCAGTAACAAGCCATGTTTCGCACCCATATAACAAAACCGATTTCACATTCGAATCAAAAATGCGCACTCTCGTTTTGGTGGATATAACGGATGAAGACCATATTTTGTTCAGTTGAGCAAACGCGCCTTTTGCTTTTGCTATTCTTGAGTTGATATCCTCTTTTGCTCCACCATCCATGGAGATAATGCTGCCTAGATACGTGAAGCTATCGACGTTTCCGATGTCATCACTGCCAGCTTTAAACGTCATGTCATTGCTTGCGTTTAGCTTCATGCTTTTAGTCTTGGATACGTTGATTTTTAGGCCGGCCTTTTGTGATTCCAAGACAAGGTCTTCAATTTTGCTTTGCATATCTGAATGTTTGGACGATAAGAGGCAGATGTCGTCAGCGTAGTCGAGATCTTCCAGATGTTCGGTAAAGTTCCATTGAATACCCCTTTTGGCCTTATTAAGAGCTTTATCTAGGATATCATCAAGAACGATAAGGAAGAGTGATGGTGATAGTAAACACCCCTGCCGTACGCCTGAATTAGTGGTGAATGTCGGTGACAACAACCCGTTGTGTAACACACTGCATTTAAAGCCTTCATATTGTGCACGTACTAAGTTTATGGCCTTTGCGGCAATACCTCTTCGTTGCAGTGACGCCCAGATGTTTTCTCGGGAGACACTGTCAAAGGCAGTGCTATAGTCAACGAAGACAAGTTGAAGTGCAGCACGCCACTCGCATGATTGTTCGACAATTATTCTGAGCGTGTTGATTTGATCCACGCATGATCTGTTTCGCCGGAATCCTGCTTGCTGCTTTCGAATGGCTGAATCAAGTTTTTCGCTTACCCTGCTCAGAAGCACTTTCGTCAGTACTTTTGATGGAACTGAGAGCAAGGTGATGCCTCTATAGTTTCGGCACTCGCTTAGGTCACCTTTTTTCGGTAATTTGACTAACATGCCATGTAGCCAATCTTCTGGCAAACGCTCTTCACTCCAGATTTTGTTGAGCAGAGGATGGAGAATTTTAGCTGATGTTACGGGGCATGCCTTTAGCAGTTCAGCTGTTATTTGATCTATACCGGCGGCCTTGTTGTTTTTCATGCTTTGGATAGCTTTCACAATTTCATCAATTGTAGGCGGCGGTGTTTGTATTCGACTACTACTGCGAGTCATTGCGGCAGTTGTAGTTGGTGATTCTGGTTGCAGGGATGTGGTAGACATGGGATTTAGTATATCGCAAAAATACTCTTTCCATCTGTTTAGTTGGTCGTCTGCAGATGTTAAGAGATTTCCGTTTTTGTCTTTGATAGGGCGGCTCTGTTGGAGTTTTCTGCCTGATAATCTGCGGGTGATATCGTAAAGCTGCCTGAGATTTTGAGCATTTGCAGCGCTTTCGGCTTCGCTCGCGAGGTCGTTATACATTCTTCTTTTGTCTTGTCTGCACGATCGCCTGACTTCTTTATTGAGAGAGTTAAAGACCTTTTCGGCGACGTTCTTTTGCGCTCTAGTTTTAGCGTCGTCTCTCAGTTTTTTCGCGCTTCTTCTTTTTTCGACAAGACCCCACGTTTCCTCGCTCATCCAGTGCTTCTTGTTCGAGGGTCGAAACCCAAGTATTTTTTCACTGGAGTTTAAGAACGCAGCCTTAGCGGCCCTCCATGATGTTTCAATACTTCCACCACAATCGAACGGAACTGTTTTAAGTTCTTCTACGAAAGATCTGCGTACCTCATCGTTCTTAAGCTTAAGCACGTCGAATTTTTTTGCTATAGATTGTTCGCTGGGACGTTTATTAGCGGCAAGTTTTAGTCGAATGACCGCGACGAGAAGATGGTGGTCGGAGCCTATGTCAGCGGCCCTCTTTACTCGTACGTCCAGAAGACTCCCTCTCCATTTTCTGCTAATGCAGAAGTGGTCGATTTGGTTTTCAGTGGTGTTGTTTGGAGACACCCAAGTAGCTTTATGGCATTTTTTGTGTGGGAATAGCGTACCTCCAACGACGAGACCGGCTGTATTGCAGGCGTCAATGAGAAGCTCTCCATTGTCGTTTCTCGCACCCAAGCCATGTCTTCCAATCACGTGCTCTAGGTTAAGGTTTTCTGAGCCTACTTTGGCATTCAAATCGCCCATAACCATTATGATGTCGTTCTTGTGAGCACTGTTTATTGCTGCAGCGAGCTGGCTGTAGAATTCATCTTTGGTTTCTCTCTCTGCCAACTCTGTGGGCGCGTATGCTTGGAAGATGGTAATATTTCTTGCGGGGGTTCGAAATCTGCACCAAATGAGTCTTTCGTTTACAGGTTTCCATTCCATTACTGCCTTTACTGCAGTTTTACTTAGCAAAAATCCAACTCCATCCCTGTGGATGTCATCTTGCGATCTACCGGAGTATAGAAATTTTTCGCCGTCAGGAAGTACATATTCGCCGGCACCGTTCCATCTACACTCGCTTAATCCCAATATCTCAAGGTTGAATTTGTGGAGTTCTCTAACGGCTTGGTGTATTTTGCCTGGTTCATTTAGAGTTCGGACATTCCAAGAGCCGATGCGTGTTCGAGTTTTCATCGAAAGGATTTTAAAATTTTGAGAAACCATATTGGTTCCAGTTATAGGAGAATCATTCCTAACTATGCATGTTTCTTGCACCTCCAAATCCGATGTGCATGCTGCCGAGGCAGGTGGATTAACCACACTCTGGTGGGTACCACTTGGAGAGTTATTTCCCATCGTTTTCCGATCCATGCTTCATTAGTATAATCTTCTCGGCAACGCCCCACGCAGTAAGTTATAAGCTTAAAGCTGGATCCGGCAAGCGCTGCAAATATAGTGGCCAAATTCACTTTTAATTTCAGCCGTCCAATCTGGAACAGACGCTGACCTGGGAGCCGCCCACTCTGGATCAGACGCTTCAGGATTTCGACAAGATGCTTATTTTAAGGCGGCATCGACTCGCCTTGTCAGTGCCAGTTACGGGCATTGTGGGTTTTTCTTTCGAGGCGCAACGCTGTCCAACGCTACACCCTTCCACACCCTGGCTGGTCACCCGCTTTTAGTCGCCTTTTACGACAGGCATGCTTACCTCGGGCATATTCTGACCCCTTACCCGCAGGGTTTTTTTAAAAACCTTGAGTTCTGGGCATAACGATAAGTCATTTGTTTTGAAATTTTAATTCATATTTCTGTGAGCCAGTCTTTGGCTATGCATTCTTCAACCCAGGTTTGACTGTGGTTCAGATGTAAAAATTCTAGAGTCAATTCTTTGGTTCACCTTCAATGTTTCGGCAAGTATTTTATCAAAGCTGAGTTTTATTTTATGTATTGGCTCTGTAATCTATGATTTTAAGCATTAGTCGCAAAAAGGTTTGAGTATCAAACAAAATGAAAAATTTAAAAAAAGAAAAATTGCAAAAAACAAGTTTTCTATAAGATATAATCTATTTATAAAATTCATAAAACTGAATTGTTTATTCTGCCAGCAGGTAGTATCAGCTAAATACATATGCCAAGATACAACATATCAAAATGTAATTCTAAAATATTTTACATTTCGGCATCTTTCCAAAAGCAACAAAATCAATTTTCGAATATACATCTGATGCATGAAATGATTTCGAAAAAATCAAAACGTTAAGTATTTTGACGTTATCGAAAAATGTATGTATCGTATACATAGCATTGAATTGTTGAACTACACATGCAATATTTGGTACATTAAGACAAAAATATAATTCAGAAAAACAAATTGAGATATATTTTCCTATATAGAATAGTGTTTATTTGTTTGTTTTTCTTTTGGAATGAGCAGCAGAATTTTTATCGTTTATTGAGAACAAAATTCCATTCATCTAACTTTTTCATATCCGAAGGAGAGTCATGCTCAGGTCCACCATTCAATTGATTGTATGATAATGAGGCAACTTCCAGTGCGCATGTTTTTCATGTTGAACTCCTACAACTAAATCGTACCATCACATATGCATTATCTGCAAATTATTATTATTTTTTTTTTGCAAAGATTTAAGAAAATTATATTTTTGGAATATCAGTGCAAATTGATTGTTATTTCAAAGTATTTGTGCTTAAGGTAGTGTGCCAAAACTTTCGTGTGTATGCAATTTTTTTTTTTTGCTGAGTAGGTTAAACACCTACGTTTTTGTCTTGAATTTTTTTCAAAATCCTCTTATTTTCATATTTGATTTTTGAAAGATTTTTATTTCAATTTCGAAAACATGCTCATTTGCTCGTTGAGCATTGACACGAGATAAACGGGAATTTTTCCTATCAATATTGAATTTGATAATTTTGTAAAAATTAAAAACCAAGCAGTTTAGAAATTGTTTAAAAGTTTTATGTAAAATTATTTAAAATTGTTCCTGTAATATTAATTTCTGGACTTAATCTAGCGAAGCATTTCATATTTTTTAGTGTCAATATCCTATTACAAAGCGCTGCCTAATAATGTTATTCCATTATTAGCAAAATATATGGGCATACACTAACAAAAAATTAACAATATCCCAATAAAAAATAAAAAAAAGAATAATAAATAAGAATTTGAATTCTATTTCTCTCTGGCCACCTGGTGATCTTTCCATTTGTTATTGTGATTATACTTTCCGAATGTATTGTTTTATTATTATCCGAAATTGTGAATAAAACTGGCGTGTGTGTTATTAGCTGATATTAGATATATTTTGGAAAAAATAAGAAAAGTACTTTTGGTGTACATATTTTATATAATTTTATAACGCAATATAGAATGGAATAAAAAATATATAAAATCCAGTGATGCCATTTGAAAATTAATCAAAAAAAAAGTAACTTAGTTCGGTTCTTAAAAATAGCTATTTACATACAACTAATCTAGAAAAATTTTTAAAGCTAGGGCTCGGATTTTGATGCCCTTTAAAACATTGCAAAATTACCTGAAAATGACAAAATACCTTTAAAAACCCTAAAAAATGTCCTAAAAATAAAAAAAAAAATTGAAAAAAAAAAAACAGTGAACATTTCTGTGCAAAGCTGGCAAAACTAGGTATTGAGCATTTTTTGTAAAAATGAGTTATGTAGTCCAGAGTATTTTTCTTGGTGAGATCTACAAGCTGGCTAAACTACAATAGATTTGATCTACGGCTTGTACTTAGTTCCTTAGTTCCACCGGATATTGGTATAAAGCTATGCACCAGCTGATAAAAAAGGAAAAGGAATAAAAAAAAACCGCGAACAAATTGTAATCCTCGTTTCTTACAATACTTACTTTCAAAATAGTTTTGTTTACAGTTAGAATAAACCGAAAATTATCGGCAACACTTTTCACTTCGTACTTTTTCGAGGCTGCTTATGAGCCAGAAAACACTACGAGGCATGCGCAAACTGCATCCAATACGATTTTTGACAGTTCTTTTACGAGGCTCGAAAACTTTTGAGTTAACGCTTTCGGTCATTGGTAACCATATGGCTACACAGCTTTTATTGGCTCTGTAGAGCCATGTAGACTTTATTTATTAAATAATTTTTTAATTATTACTTTATTATTTTTAGGTGTTCTATAGACTCTAAAGAACGATAATAATTAAAAAATTATTTAATAAATTAAGTCTGCATGGTTCCACAGAGCCAATAAAAGCTATGAAGCCATATGGTTACAAATGACCGAAAGGGTTAACTCGAAAGTTTTCGAGCCTCGTAAAAGAATTGTCAAATATATACAACAGTCAGATATATACAGCAAGATAGAAAATTACGAAATCGGAGAAATTTTAAAAAATTTTGGGTACATATTTAGATAAGTATATCTGGCCGAAAAAGTTTAGATTAAAAGATTTATTGATTAGAGGATTTATTGATCTGACATTTGTGAAGAAACCAATTATTTTTTTGATTAAAAAATATCCTAGAATAGGTTTATCTAAAATAAATGTCGAGATATTGACCAGAACTTGCACTATTTCAAATAATACTTTCAATATTACTTTTTAAATTATTGCTTTGGGTGGGCGGTAGACGTGTCCATTAATTGTTTTTGCTCAAAAACAACTCCTTGCACCTTTTTAGACAACATCGCTACAAAATTTCATCGAATTATCTTGATTTGATTTCCCGGGATCGTGATTAATCGCTGATCAGACATACAGAAGTCAGCAAAACCGGCCGCTCCTTGAGAAGGCCCCGTGTACTACTTTGCAAAAAAAAAAAAAAAAAAAAAAAAAAAAAACAAGATTTAATTTTTGGATTCTTTTTTTCAAGCCGAGGTCCAGGCTTCACAGTTACCTATTTGTCAGAGGATGTCTACCTAGTGTTTTTTCTTAGACAGTTAAGCAAATCTTAATTCTTTAATGGCATTTTCAACATACTATATAAATAGGGTTCTCAAAAATATGCACAAAAAACTCATTTTAAGCGCTTAAATAAGCTCTGAAAATTTGCAAAACATCCACGTAAATATGCTCTTTCGACATATAAACGTAATTCGCATGATAAAAATAAAGTTTTTTTTTTTATGTTCTTGGGCTAAATTGACATCTACGTCAAATAAAGTTACGGGGGAGGATTTAAAAGTAGGTAATTCATTAGCTGACAATTTTTTAATGTACTCATAACTTTCCTATAAGTTGTAAGATAACATATTTTTGATAAATTCTTTTAAACACATCTCCGCACGAATGTCGCTAAGTTCAAATCTTGCAAGAATTATGGGACACCCTTATATCTCTGGAATTGGAAACCATAGACATATGGTAATTATACCACAAGAAGCGTACATAAATTTCATATTTATGACTGAAATCTTGGAAAATTGTCTTATCTCGAGTTAGGCTGTTTTGTCAAAAGTCTACAGATATGCATTATTAAGCATGTTCACGTTAAATATGCAAAATACCGGAAAAATTTCCATTATATGCAAAATAAGCTTTTTCAAGCAAAGGCTTAGGTTTGCGAACCCTATATATACAAAGCTAGAGCAATAAAGAACAAAGAGAGGCGAATTCAATAGAGCCCAGAAACCAGAGGCCTTAGAGAACTACTGCGCCGGAAATACTTTATATTTTCGGAATATCAATGCAGATTATGTTTTTCTATAATTCATGACTATGTAGACCTACTTAAATCACGAACTTCAGTATTTTTTCAATTAGGGTAAATGCGGGAGATGTGGCACCACTGGGTGATATGGCACCCCTATTACTTTCAATACTTGCAGCTTTCATAGCATTTAAATATGGACACAGTTCATGTTGTTCGTTTAGCTGTATTTGGAATAATATCTTCTGTGCGGGATTTTTAAAAAAATTTGGGAAATGTAAACGACTTACTTTTGTTTTGCATATACTTTGAGAGGCAGCAGAGCGGTGAGTATGTGATGCAGCTTTATGGTGCATATATCAAAACAAACAGAATTGAATGTGAATTCGTTTTCGGATGAATACGAGCGCAAGTAAACACGTGTGTTTGAGTCGTGGCATTTTTGCTCGGTATATACCGAAAGGGAGATATGGCACCCCACTACTGCGGGTGATATGGTTCTGATGCCATATCTCCCTTTGCATGTTATAATATATTTGGGAGTACAAATATTCTTACTTAGTGCTAAATCTTTGTGTTTCGGTTTTCAATATTTTGTTGAACAAAAACTTGACTGAACTCTGGGAATGAAGGGCCAATAACCAGCATCTGTAATAACACGGGCTCATCATTGAGAAAAGTCCAAATAAAATTTCAGAGCACGCCTTTTTATAGAATTGCTTTGAGAAAAATCAAGGACAAAATATGGCTGAAGTGCTTCGATGTACCACAGAGCCGCAGAATTTTAGTCAGGTTGGACCTTCAATGGTTGTGTTTTCATTTTTATTTGATTGATTTGAGTTTTTCACTAGGATATGCTAGAAAAGCCTGAATATGTCTTAAATGAAATAGCGACTGTACCAACGACATCAAAAAGGTATAAGCCGAGTATGAGGAAACAAAAGGGAAGGATTCTAACGTCTCCCGAAAATTTGGTCCAGCTGAAAACAAAAAATTTTAAAAGAAAAACACAACCAAAGAAGAAAACTTAAAATGCAAATTCGTAACTAACTATGCTTCTTCCGATGAAGCTGATGAAAATGTTGTATTTCAAGATGAATCTGATCGACCTGAAGGCTTAGACGAAAATGAATGCGTTAGATGCGGTGAAGAATATTGACACACCACTAAAAAAGACGATTCGATCCAAAGCGTAATGTGCTGTATGTGGTTATATGAAACATGTACAACATTTGTGCACACATGCAACAATTGTGGCAGCAAAAACTTAAAATCCAATTAGAATGCCAAATCACCCATGATATGGTGGCATATCACCCGCAGTGTCGGGTGATTTGGCACTTAATGGCATTTTTTTATAATGCAGAAAAAAAATATTTCCAATAATTTTTATTCTAGTTGAAGCATTTTTTTGTTGTTTTAAATTAATAAAAGAATAAATTTGTGTTTAGTTTTTTTAAAAATCTCTATTGATTCTGGTTTACTAGAGTTTAACGAAAAGGGTGCCATATCGCCCGCGTTTACCCTATATTTACATATAAAAGCTGGTTCGTCGAATTTTGCTTTGATGACTTTCTGTTTATTTGAGATGCACTTCATGCATTCCCACTTTTTTACTCCTCTTGCTTTTAAGCTCGATCTTGTAACTTGCACCAGAAAGTATTGAAAATAGTTATACATATCTTAAGGCAACATCTAAAGCTTTAATTTAAAAAAAAATCTTCTTTCTTTATATCAATTAACAATTTCAATATTTAAAGTTAATATTTTTTTGGAGCTAATGACACTGGGATCTAATTTTTATTTCATCCTAAATACATATAGAACCGAATAGTAAATTTACATATTTCACTTAAAATGCTTATGCAATATCTTTGCCAACTTCAAGCGTGTTCTACGCTTACTGACCATCCAATGGACCCAACACTCCGCTACAAAAACCAAAAATGCAAACACCAATAGGATGGCCCCGAAAACAAAAATGCCACCAACCTGTGACAGGGTTATTTTTTTTACCGGTTCTTCGCGCACGCGATTCACTTCCTCTTTGATCTTACGCTTCATATCTAAATCGCGTGCCCACTTCTGCATGTGACCAGATTCAATGACATGTTGTATTATCGGATTGATTCTATGCAGCAAATGAAATTTCTTCGGCAACAGCAATGTAACAAGGTAGACATAGATGTTCTCATCACGATTGAAGCAATAAAGTTGATCACGTGGTATGCGTGGATTGTAGAATGTATGCTGACGCGAGACAGCAACAGCAATACGATCATCGTTAGCGGCACGAATAAGGCACTCTTCAATATCGTAACACATTTGGAATTTTTCACGGATAAACTTGAAGATCTATAAAATGGAATATCGATAGTTTTGAATAACCTATGTAGAATGTAAACGATTCTTACCTCACCATCTTTATTCAGATGTCGCACATTATCAACGCTACCCATAATGGACATACGATTACTGTATATTTCATGCAAATGACTTATTTGATAAGAATTTTTGGGCGTGGTCAAGGTACTTATCAAAAATGATTGATATATATTACTAAACATTAGACTCATGAAGAAAGCAGTCCCTAAGCAAATCTTTAGTGCGGATGGTGAACGCTTCAATTGCATTGCTTGACTTAAGATAACGCCATAAATGAGTGTGGCTACAGTAAAATAACCCTGTAGATTGGATATTTTAACTTTTAAAGTTTTCTGTATAAAAGTTATGGCTAAAGCGCTAGCCAAAACGAATGTTAAAGTCAATGCCCATGTTTCCATTCGAAAACTGGTTAAGAAGTTGAATAAATTGTGTGACTGTTTAGCTTTTGCCACACACCAAGTGAGATCGTCCTGATGATATGGTATTGTGCTAGAGACGTATTGACTGATGCTGGGATCCTCATCAACGCCGCCAACTACCATTTCGACATCTCTAAAAGAAGAACATATTATAAGAGTGGTAATCAACCTTTTTTTAAAAAAACCCCTTAATAACAAAAAAGTGATCAATAACTAATAAGGGACTGTCTATAAACTCCGTGACGCTAAAATTCGCTAAAATATACCTCGCCATATATAACGGTAGCTTCATATATAAAATAAATAAATTACACCAAACGTAATGCTTGCTTGTACCCCCCTCCCTAGGAGCGTCACGGAGTTTATGGACAGCCCCTTAGTGATTTACCCATCAATTAACTGCTGAAATAGATGATACAAATTTTTGTTGTCCACCTGTATATCGATGGTGATGTGTAAACGTTCGGCTATTGTCTGTATCATTTTGTATTCAATGCCAGTTAACTTGGAACCATGCGTATTCTCATCAGTATAAGCATCATTGCCAGCGTATTCATCAGTATCTGTGTTACTCGCTTCTGTGTATTCTGTATCCTCGTAGTTTTCATCATTTTTTGTATAATCCTCACTGAAGATATATGGTTCATATGGTCTATAAGCGGCTACAAGCGGGCAACCACTTAAATCTTTGGGAAATTTATCCAGAAACAGAGCACGATACAGTTCTTCAAGATAAATTTTAGTAGTTGGTTCTGTTGCGTTATGTTTTTCCTCCGTTCTTTCCGTTGCAGACATTTGACGTTTTCTTCTTTTGCGCGTATTTTGAGATTTCTTTCTTTTAGTTACAGGTTTGTATCTTTCATTTTGTATGTTATAATTCGTTTTTACGTCGTTACTTTGAATCTCATGATCATTATTTTTGTTAGGATTATTGTCATTATTTGCTACTTTGTTTTGGGTTATTGTTTTGGATGCATCTTCACTAAAAACATTCCGCTTTACTTGTTTGTATTCATTTACGTCTGCTTCATTATCATCTAAGTTTTCTTCATTATCATCACCATCTTCTTGATTTTCATTACCACCTTCTTCGTTAACATCTGCAACTACTTCATTATAATCTTTTTCAATATCTTTCCCACCATCTTCAATATCATTTGTATTTTCTTTCTTAGCATTTCCAGCTTCATTTTTGCCATATTCACCTTTTTCATTAACATCTGTACCTTTCTCATTATCATCTTTAGCTTCTTCATCATCACCTGCACCGTTTTCATTATCATCTGCACCGTCATCATCTTCACCACCTCCATTATCCTCTGCACCGCTTTCATCATCTACACCTTTTTCATTAACAACTACACCTTCTTCATCATCATCTGTACCTTTTTTATCTTCACCTGCACCGTTTTTATTATCATCAGCACCATTTTCTCCATCATCACCTGCACCTCCTTCATTATCGTCTGTACCTTTTTCATTATCATCTTCACCATTTTCATTATTATCTTCACCATCTTTTTTATCATCTATCCCGTCTTCATTAACACCTTCACCTTCTCCATCATCACCAACACCTTCTCCATTATCGTCTTTACCTTTTTCATTACCATCTTCACCATTTTCATCATCATCTTCTTTATCATCTGCACCTTCCCCATCATCATCTACACCTCCTTCATTATCGTCTGCACCGTTTTCATTATCATCTTCACCATCTTCACCATCTTCGGTACCTTCTTCATTCTCATCTGTATCTTGTTCTCCCTCATCATAATCATCAGTTTCTTCGTCTTCTTCTTCATCTCGTGAAGTTTCGTGATAATCACATATGTCTAGAGTTTCAATGGCAATTACTCGATTTCCACAATTATTATCCGGATGATAGGGAAACACAGTTTTGCCATAATAAAAACCATTTTCTTCATTTTGTCCAATTACATTTACATTATAAATCTTTATATTCATAAAGTATAGCAATATTTCAATCATCAATTCGGTCATCTCTTCATCGGTTTCCTCCACCGAAGCTAAATAAACAACAAACTGAGCTAAGGGGTTCCAATTTATTGTTGTTCGCCAATCTTCGAACATATCTTCCAAGTCTTCATCTTCCAAATTTTCAATGACGACAAAATAACATTGCGGCTTTTCATGTACCACTAGCATTGGTGATGTAATGGGTGTTTCATGACGTGCATGTTTTACGATGACAGACCATGGATATGTTTCATCTGTATGTATGGCACGGAGTAGACTTTGTTGTATCTGTATTGCTGCAGATGTGATACTCATCGAGAGTAAGGAACCCGATAATGGTACCCCATAATGGAAATACTTTTTTAGCAATGCAGTTGTACATATGACTTGGGAATGATCTTCAGCCGGCACTTCCATGAGATTTATACCAAAGCCACTGGAAAAACTTGGTGAAATAAGAGTGATGATTATAAGCAATAGCACTTCTTTGGTTGTAGACATGTTGCTAGCTCGGTTGAATAAAACTAAAATGGATTTTCTCTCAATATTTAGTAAGTGCGTGGCAAAACTTTGTGTATGTTGACGATTATCGGAATTATATAATCAGAAATTTGGTTCAGTTTCAGTTTTAGCGTTTTGTTTGTTTAACTAATGCATGAAGTGATAAGACTTGTACCATCAAGGAGCAAAATACTGGGCATACTTTCACCAAACAGTATGTACTCGTGTGCATCCTTTGATGAGTAATCTTTTGTAAATAACATTGATTTTTTGCTTCACTTCAATTTGAAAAACAATGAAAAGTAATAAAACTATAATAATAATAGTAATAAAAGAGTTAAGCTACTTCACCTTTAGCCTTCTTGGCTATTTAGCTTTGAGTCTAGCAAAAAGCTTATTAAGTAAATAAATGATTGAAATGAAGAAATTATGAGTCTAGGGGAAGGTTAGAAAGGTATTAGCGTAAAGTTTGAACATGAATAACGGTAAATCCATGTGGTTCATATTACCCGCGTTGTCCATATTACGCTCGCTTGCCCTACTTTTGTTTTATTTATTCACTGAAATTACGATATCATTGTGATAACATTTATTTGAACAAATAATCGTCTAATTCACTTTTTCTTGTGCCCAATATGCAACTGCACCAAATATGGACTCAAGAGAACGAACGCTCACTTATGCCCATTATAATCCAATTTAATTGATTGTGATCACAGGCAGCTACACTGACAAAACATACAAGGCAGGTAGGTAGGCAACTCCCATTTCCAAATCTCAAACTTAAACTTTGAATGCCAAGCTGCGGTAATGCTCGTAGTTGGCCAATACTCCAGTCTATAGTAATGTGAGTGCCTAAGCTAACGAAGAACGAGTAAGTAAAACGTGCAGAGGGACACAAAGAAAGATACAAAAAGAACGCTAACTGTAAATGGCAGTGGTGGGGTGGTAGTGGTTATACCACAATTTAAACCACACCTACAAATACCTTTTAACGCTTAACAAATAATGGCAATAAAACAATAACAACAACAACAACAACAAAGAAGCGAAAGGAAATAACCGCACGTTTATTGTTTAGAATTGAAATATTTATGAGAGTTTGTAGTACAAATCTTTAGTTTAACCGACGAATCAATGTATTCTTTTGGTGTCTTTTCTTCTCATTGTACATTAGAGTGTTACAAAAAATTTAATAGTGTATAAGTTATTCAAGCAATTCTTTTTCTTTAAGTCGCACTTTATGTAATTTGACCTATTTCTAGAGCTTAACTTAATAACAGCCAAACTGCATATTTGTGGTACAGCAAGAACAAAAACAGGATAGGAACTTCGTGAATTACACGAGTTAGGATACGAGTTGCTTTAGGATGCGCAATAAAGGGTGTGTCGAAAAAAACGTATACACACTTTTCCACCCATAACTTATCCTATGTCCAACGAAAATTTTTTTTTGAATCATGTTAGCTTTTAAAAATATTTATTCAAATTATTAATTTTGAATTGTTATTTCTTTCAAAATGGACAGCGAAACAAAAGTACGTGAAAAAATAATTAAAACTTTTCAAAAAAATCCATTGTAGACTTTCAAAAAAATAGCAACAGATCTCAAGGTTCATCGTCACACTGATTCAAAAGCCATTAAACAGTATAAAGAAGACTTAAACATTGCACGAAAGCCTGGATCAGGAAAAAAAAGCTCCAACAAATATTGGTAAGGCAAAAGATGTCGAACAACTCTTTCGAAAAGCTCCGAATGCTCTGATTCTTTTGTATGCAGAACCAAAGCTAATGCTGGGCAGAAGTCGTTTAAAGTTTAGAAAGTTCCAGATCGCAATGCGGTAAAGAATTTAGAAGCAAAAAACAGCTAAAAAATTTAAGTCTAATTTTATAAAAAAATTTCAATTTCAAAAATCACATTTTCCGGGTCAAGATTTTTATGTGGCTGATGGACGAGGTAATATTCAGGAACAATACCGGACAAAAAAGCAAACAAAATTCCCTAACAAGTTTCTTGTGTGGCAAGCCATTTGCAGTTTTGGCAAAAGAAACCGTGAATTCGTGACATCAGGACACGGTGTGCCTTAACCCGTTCTAAATCGAACGTCGTAGCACATCAAATTTTTTTCCAGATTCTGTTTGCTTATCGTTCAAATGATGTATAAAAAAATTTTCACTCTTAACTCCTCGACTAAATTTTGAGATAATCGCTTTTCCAATTGGGGCATTTTTCCCATACAAAAAGAAAAAAAATTTTTTTTTTGCCACACTTAACAAAAATTAAAATAATCACAATCGATGTGTTTTGCGATGCTAAACGTGCTCTATCGTGTGTAGTTTATGAGATATCGTATTCAGCCGTTTGACACCCCGAGTGTTGTTGTTACGTGTATGGCATACGGCTGAATTTTGAAATGGTCGGTTCGTTGAACATGTTTAAAATGTGAAAAAAATTTTAATTTCGTTAAATCTGGTAGGCAACTTTAAAGTCCAAACCTTTGCCTTTGAAACCTAATTTAAATTATGTTGATATTTTTTTTTCCTCAAAGATATCCTAACCTAAAAAGACACAAAAGTGCAAAAAACCCGTTTTGACAATATTTCGGTACACGATTTCTCTTAGAAGCATGAAGATATAAATATAATTTAAATTAGGTTTGAAAGGAAAAGATTAGGACTTTCAAGTATTTAAGCCACATTTGACTAATAAATGATATGTTACATAGTTATATAGCTTCAAAAAATGGCAAAAAACGACTTTTTTGGCCTTTAGATTACAATATCTCATAAACTATACACGATAGAGCAATTCTGAGATTCGATTCGCGTTAAGCAGCGCAAAGCACATCGATTGTCATTATTTTGATTTTTGTTTAATGTAGTTAAAAAATTTTTTTTTTGTCTTTTTGTATGGGGAAATGCCCCAATTGGAAAAGCGATTATCTCAAAATTTAGTAGAGGAGTCACGAGTGAAAATTTTTTTATACATCATTTCAACGATAAGCAAACAGAATCTGGAAAAAAATTTTATGTGCTACGACGTTCGATTTAGAACGGGTTAAGGCACGCCGTGAGGAACGACAAATACAGAAATTTATATTAAGGTATCATGCCACTATGAAAAAAAGGCCGTGGTATGCAAATAATAATGTAAATTTTGTACCACGGGTGGCAAACCCACCCAACTGTCCAGAACTCTGGCCTATGGAGAGATATTGGGCGCTCGTGAAAAGGGAATTGAAGAACACAGGTAAGTTATCCCAGGATATGTCTGACTTCAAGCGTAAATGGACCGACTCCTCCAAAAAAGTAACGGAAACAACTAAAAAAGGTGGATAGATTTAAGAATTCCGATTAATATTTCAATATTTTAATGTTTAATGAATTTCTATAATATTTTAATAAATTCACATAGGTATTTTTAAGAATTTTTAAATTGAACGGTTTAAGTTTTATTGAACTTTAAACGTGTATAAGTTTTTTTCGAAACACTTTTTAAGAGTATTCTTGTACTTTTTGGAATAAATCCAAAAAACGTAGTTTTTTCGTGAGGAAAGATGTACTTTTTGATTCCAGGAGGGTCCGCTTCATCTTCTTAATGTTTCGTTTCGACACCTTTTTTTATTTTTATTAAAAGCTTTGTATACAAGTATTTTTTAATCTACACATATATGTACAAATAATGTTCATAAACAGCTGATATTGACCTTTTCGGACCAAAACTTGAAACTTTTTACAAAGAGAGAGCTCAGTTACTCTCTCATTTTTACTCTCATTTTGAAGTTTACTTGCATGTCTACGGGAACGCTTTTTTTAACCATATTACTATAGATTAGTCTTTGTGAACTATGACCTTAAAGACCTGGTAATATTGGTTTGAGATGTAGGTTATTCACAGTATAGTGTATTGATTAGGTCGTAAAAAACATGCCAAAAAGGAAGTAAGAATTGAGATATGATCTTATGCTTGAAAGGGCCGTAACAGTCTTAGTCTTGATGATCATCGTGAGCAAGACCAAGACCAAGATCATAGCAGTCTTGGTCTTGCAATGATATCAGCGTCTTAGTCTTGTAAAATTACCAAGACCAAGACCAAGAATCAAGACCAAGACTAATTTTGCTCATCACTACGGGTTTTTATTACAGAAATCGGTAAAAGGGGGCAAAATGCACCTTTTACAGTTTTTTCAACATATCTGGCGAACAAAACAAAATTTCGATATTTTGTATAGTAAACTTTTTGTGCAGAATAAAACTGGCCATCGAAAATTTTAGTCGTATTAACTAAATGCTACTATTTAATCAGAAATACCTTTTGTATTTTTATTTGGTACACCCTATTACCTTTCAATCTAACAAGCACTCGAACATTGCATGTATGTACGAGTATGTTGGGTTAATTGTCCGCATATTGAAACATACCTTGCAGCAATACCGCAATTATAGTTGTTGGGGTGGTGTTGCATTATTATTCAAAGTCCTGAACTTTTAATTCATTTATAGTAGTTGGTTTAACTAAGGTAAGTTGATATTTTTTGTAAAATTTTTTTACAAGCCTAATAAACACGCAAATTGTATTCGCATTTGGTGTTGTTTTGAGTGATCGCGTAGAAGTCAATATCACCGCAAAATTAGCTTAATCAATTCCATAGGTTTTTCAGAGCCCGCAGCATGTTTAGCTTGTTAATGACTTTATTACAGGCAAAATTTCATATAAAATATAGCTGGTTATTTTTCCATAGTATTTTAGTTTTTCAGTTCTTGCTAATGGTAGGTAAAATCGTGCATTGGTAAGCAGATGTTTCAATTACGATAGCATGTTTATTAATATGTTATATTCGCTATTTATATCGTACGAATATTGTTAGCTTGCGTGATACAGTTGTCGCAATTAGAATAAATTAATTTTAGAATTAAAATCGAAATTGATTAATAGCAAAAGGAAAAAATTATGCTCGTAGTTACTGGAATTTTAACCTGGTAAAAGGTCAACATGCACTCGCATACAATGCTCTTCCTCGAGGAAAACTATCATGTTATCATGTGAAGTGTCCAAATTTTTGCAAAATTGAAATGCATAATTTCGAATCATTGGTCACATTATAACTAATGAATCATAGTGTTTTTTAGTTTATGTTCATGTGGGAGGCCACACGCCTTTTAATAGGAATTCGCTTTGTTTTGGTCTGGAATTTGCATGAACCATTGTTAGGCAGCTTTACGATATCACCCGCTGACTATCTGGCAGAAAACACTAACTGAACCGCCCTAGCAAAGACAAAAATGGAAATCTCTAAACATCCTCGGACGACCAACTAAAGAGATGGAAAGAGTATTTTTGTGATATGTACAAATAATGAATCCCACATCTACCACACCCCCGCAACCAGAGTCACCAACTACAACTGCCGCAGTGACTCGCAGTAGTAGTCGAATACAAACACAACCGCCTACAACCAATGAAATAGTGAAAGCTATCTAAAGCACGAAAAACAACAAGGCCGCCGGAAAAGATCAAAAAACAGCTGAACTGCTAAAAGCATTCCCCATTACACCAGCCAAAATTCTTCATCCTCTGCTCTCCCGAATCTGGAGCGAAGAGCGTATGCCAGAAAATTGGCTACATGGCAGTACTGATAAAAATGCTTTTAAGCAGGGTAAGCGAAAAACTTAAAACAAGCTGGATTCCGGCCAAACCGTTCATGCGTGGATCAAATCAGCACCCTCAGAATAATTGTCGAACAATCATGTGAGTGGCGTGCTGTACTTCAATTTGCCTTCCTAGACTACAGCACAAAATATTATCTTCTTCCGTTATATTCACCAAAACAAAAGTGCGCATTTTTGATTCGAATGTGAAATCGATTTTGTTACATGGGTGCGAAACATGGCTTGTTACTGAACAACTAATGAACAAATGCTTAAGGCGTATACTAAAGGTTTGGTAGCCTCTCACTATATCAAATGCCGAGCTACTTACATCAAAAATGCAATCAGAGGGCTATAGCAAACGGGGTCAAGCTGCGCAAGTGAAGGTGGATTGGTCATACTCTCCGCAAACCACACAGCGAAGTCTGTCGCCAGGCTCCATAAGGCAGTAGAGGACGTGGTAGACCGAAGACCAATTGGAAAAGGTCGCTGGAAAAGGAAATACAAGAATCGGGAAAGTCGTGGCAAGAGATCAAAGTCATCGCAAGGGATCGCGACAAATGGAGGCGTTTCATATTGGCCCTATGCTCATCCTATGAGTTAAAAGGGAATAAAAGTGGTTTGTTCATAATTTTTCTCCGCATTCAACTCACCAATTTTCGGCTAAATCTTCAGGCCCATCAGATTCATCTTGAAATACAACATTTTCATCATCTTCATCACAAGAAGCATAGTTAGTTACCACCTTGCGTTTATAAGATTTCTTCTTTGGTTGTATTTTTCTTTTAAAATTTGTTGTTTTCTGCTGGACCACATTTCCGGGAGACGTTAGAATCCTTGCGTTTGTTTTCGCGTGCTTGATTAGAACTTTTCGATGTCGTTGGTACAGGCGCTATTTCATTTAAGACATAATCAAGCTTTTCTAGCGTATCCTAGAGAAAACCTTATACGTAGGCTGCTCGATATATTTCTGGCCTAGGCAACACTAAGTGTTGCCAGGTGCAATCTGACATTTTTATTAGAAAGTTTGATATTTTTTAGCATAAACGTACTCAGAACGTTTTGACGTACGACCATCATTTGTGTTGTTTACAGTGACTTGAAAAAATCAATTTGGCAAAAAAAATGAATTAATTCGTGATAATTTTCGTGCGATCATTTTTCACAACTTTCGACGTGGATTATCACGACAAGAGTGCATCGATGAACTTAAATCTTTGTATGGCGATAAAGTACCATCCTATAGTACTGTGCAAAACTGGTTTAATGAATTCAATCGTGGCCGACGCTCGCTCAAAGACATTTTTCCCACCAGCATACATTTGATATTGCATGAACATCTGGCCGTAAAAAAGGTTTGTTCTCGTTGGATCCCACAAAATTTGACAATCGCTCAAAAAAAGGCTCGTGTCGATTGGTGCAAAGAAATGTTGAAAAAATACGATCGCGGTGCTACAAAAGACGTTTATAAGATTGTCACAGGTGACGAATCATGGATCTATGCGTATGAGCCCGAAACAAAACAGCAATCGACCGTGTGGGTCTTCGAAGACGAGCCAAGTCCAACGAAAGTTGTTCGTGAAAGAAGCACTTCGACGCAAATGGTCGCCAGGTTCTTCCGCAAAACTGATCATTTGGCGACTGTTCCTCTTGAGCAACGTAGGACGGTCAATTCTGAGTGGTACACCACTATTTGTTTGCCTGAAGTCTTCGGAGAAATTCAAAAAACGAACAAGAGAAGACGAATCATTGTTCACCATGAGCTCACACATCGGCTCAAACCAACGCCTTTTTGGCCGGCCAAAACGTCAAAATGATGGGTCATCCGCCGTACAGCCCTGAGTTGGCACCCAATGACTTCTTTTTATTCCCGCACATCAAGAAAAAAATGCGTGGTCAACGATTTTCGTCGCCAGAAGATGCTGTTGAAGCGTTCAAAAACCATGTTTTGGAGGTGTCTCAATCGGAGTGGAAAAAGTGCTTCGACAATTGGTTTGAGCGCAAGCAAAAGTGTATAAATCATGCTGGAGAATACTTTGAAAATCAATAAAACCATTTTTGATGATAAATATTCGCATTTTCATTATTAGGCCAGAAATATATCAAGCAGCCCACGTATTAATCAAATGAAATCACACTCAATTCTGTTTGTTTTAATATGTGCACCATAAAGTTGTATCAAATACTCACCGCTCTGCTGCCTCTCAAAGTATATGTAAAACAAAAGTCAGTCGTTTCCATTTCCAAAATTTTTTTAAAAATCTCACACACAAGCTATTATTGCAAATACAGCTAAACGAAAAATATACCACGAAGTCTCTCGCGCAATTGAATTAAACTGTATCCGTATTTGAATGCTATGAAAGTTGCAAGTATTGAAATTGATAGGGGTCTCATATCACTAGTGATGAGCAAAATTATTCTTGGTCTTGCGTCTTGTTCTTGGTCATGCTAATTTTGCAGTCTTGGTCTTGGTCTTGGTTTGCTCATCATTACATATCACCCAGGGGTGCCAAATCTCTCGCGTTTATCCTAAAAGCAAAGTATATACGTAGGCTGCTATATATATTTCTGGCCTAATAATGGTTTTATTGATTTCCAAAGTATTCTTCAGCATGATTTATACACTTTTGCATGCGCTCAAACCAATTGTCGAAGCACTTTTTCCACTCCGATTGAGACACCTCCAAAACATGGTTTTTTAACGCTTCAACAGCATCTTCTGGCGACGAAAATCGTTGACTACGCATTTTTTTCTTGATGTGTGGGAATAAAAGAAGTCATTGGGTGCCAAGCCAGGGCTGTACGGCAGATGACCCATCAATTCGACGTTTTGGCCGGTCGTTTTCTCTTGTTCGTTTTTCGAATTTCTCCGAAGACTTCAGGCAAACAAATTGTGGTGTACCACTCAAAATTGACCGGCCTACGTTGCTCAAGCGGAACAGTCGCCACATGACCAGTTTTGTCGAAGAAACAGGCGACCATTTGCTTCGAAGTGCTTCTTCCACGAACAACTTTTGTTGGATTTGGCTCGTCTTCGAAGACCCACACGGTCGATTGCGGTTTTGTTTCGGGCTCATACGCATACATCCATGATTCGTCACCTGTGACGATCTTATAAACGTCTATTGAAGCACCGCGATCGTATTTTTTCAACATTTCTTTGCACGAGAACGAGAACAAACCTTTTTTAAGGCCAGGTGTTCAGGCAATATCAAATGTGTGCTGGTGGGAGATGTGCCTAAGGATGCCTCTATCTCACGGTATGTCACATGACGATCTTGCATTATCAGTTTACGCACGGCATCAATGTTCTCTGGCACAACGGCCGTTTTTGGACGACCTTCACGGAATTCGTCTTTGAGCGAGCGTCGGCCACGATTGAATTCATTAAACCAGTTATTCACAGTGCTATAGGATGGTGCTTCATCACCATACAAAGATTTAAATTCATCGATGCACTCTTATCGTGATAATCCACGTCGAAAGTTGTGAAAAATGATCGCAAGAAAATGTTCACGATTTAATTCCATTTTTTTGCCAAATTGATTTTTCAAGTCCCTGTAAACAACACAAATGATGATCGCACTTCAAATCGTTCTGAATACGTTTATGCTAAAAAATGTCAATCTCTCCAATGGAAATGTCAGATTGCACCTGGCAACACTTAAGGTTGCCTAGGCCAGAAATATATATAGCTGTCCACGTAGAAGAATAGGAAAAAAAACTTTAATTTTCCCGCTTTTAACATTAACTGATAAATAAATCAATTTCAGCCGGTAAAAACGGGTATGGTGAGACCCTCATACATATACCTAATGATTGATTTAAAAGTTACGAGCTTGTCTAAAAAACAGTTATTTACAGTTTAAACCTTTAATATTGCAACAACAGTGGTGGGCAACTAAATTCCTTCTAGTAGGCCATCGTATGTATATTAATATACTCGTATGTAACAAAAGTATAGAAATCAAATAATCTTGTAATTGTAAGTCTTAAAATCGAACTGTAAATTTTGATTAAAGCCAACATGATTTGAAACGTAAATATGGACATGAAAATTTATCTTATACATATGCTATAAACTATTAAATTGATTACTTTTGTCATTGAACCTGCTTGGATAATCAGTTTACTTTTCATTGGACTTGAGATGTGTCTTAAATCTTTCGGATCAAAAGCTTATGCCACATGAAGATTAAATCAATTAATAATTTTTAATGTAACATGATCAACTGGTTTAGCTTTCAGGATCAATTTGACTGTAACTCAAAGTCAAGTGTAGGAAATTAATGTTGTAGTTATTTTTGGCAAATGACTTTTTTTTTTTATTAGTACAAGTTTCATAAAAATAACGTAAATTTTATTTATTGCAGTTTGTATGTAATAGCAACATGCAACTACGAGATTCAAAACTACACTAGTATACAAGGTCTTACACTGTTGTCCTTAGTGTTTCTTTTGCCGCTTCTATATGATTGTGATAATGGCAAAAGTGCAAGATTTTCTTTTATGGATTATCATATGCCCTACAAACAGTTTTAATTTTATGGCTAAAAAATTTACAGTTTAGGTGTTTTTATTTCAAAACTCCATCATTTGATATAATGTTATCTTAGCCATCCAATAAAAAATAGACATTTGGCATAAAACGTGTGGGTACATAAATCTTTGTAAACCAGTGTTATTTCAATCAATATGTAATCTTAAAAGCGCTCATTAGTCATATTAAAAGAAGTGTTAATTTATTTATTTTTTTAATATTTTAGTGTCATATTTCATTCAGTAGCATATGTTTGTATGTCTGAAGTATTCGATGTACAACATCAACTTAAAAGGTGGCAAAAATCGGAATTAATCGATCAATGAATTGAATTTTTGTTTAATCACCGCAATTGAATTTTTCATGTTTTTCATGTCGAACAAGCAATTTAACTAAATGTAGGGGGGTAAATTCGCAGTATAATTATATTTTAGGTAGGTGTGTCAAATTGAATGCATTGTTAACATATCCTGACTTTACCTATGTAGATTAGGGTGGCCGTCAAATGCAAGGTCATAATCGATGGTTGTCAATCGGCTCAAAATGTCGAAAAAAATTGCCCCTGTGTCCGTTTGTCTGTTGAAATTACGATTACGGCCAAACGAATAAAGATAAATTCATGAAGTTTGGTGCAGATAATACATAGGTTTGTAGACTGATTGGAATTTCAAATGGGCGTGATCGGTTAATGTTCATACCTATTTCTGTTATTGGCTTTATATAAAACATTGTATAGGAGGTAGAAGTGAAGACTAAACGCCCATTTTTAATCCCAGATATACTATTGCAAATTTCAACCACCTAACTTTATTCGTTTGGCCGTAATTGAACAGATCCATTACCAACAAGGCTCAGCAGAAAAAAAATTTGAAAAAATCAGTGATAATTATTTTCAACACTTGGAACCGATTAACAACCGCCCATTATGATTTTGCATTTAACGACTTCCCTAATGTACGGATAAGTATATGAACATTAATATGACACATGCAAGAACTAGTATTTTGCACAACTATTATGTCATTTTTGGCAATGAAAGTGTTTTAAGACTATTTTTTAAGACTATTTTTTTCCAAGTTATTTTGACTGGAGAATCCAATGTTAAAATTTGTTTCGCCTTGAATATTCGGATACCATCGTATGTTTTGTGTCACCCTAATGTGCATGTGCAGGCACAATGTACATTATACATGAGCTCCAATTGTTGGTTGTCAATATCATTATTTTGATTTTTGTCAATTAACTGTTATACTTTGGTTCTTGGCAACAAATTGATTAACTTAATTCGGTTTAGCCGTTTCGCGTGTTTTGCACAAATTTTGGTGTTTTATTTGAAAGGCAAAATCAAAGAGTAAAATGTCAAAAGTCTTTGTGCCAAGTGTCCAGCTGTTCGTGAAGTAGCGTGACTATGTCATAACATGAATTTCTGCGCGGATAAATGTCAAAGCATCGATGATGATAGTTTGATAGAAATGTCAACAGAATTTCAGGTAAGAATTAAAACTCAAGAATTAAATAAATTTTTACGAATCTAAATACATAGAAAAAGGAATTTACTCTCAAATAAAGTGAGATCGCAATTGACTTATAGTTACTACATAAGAAATAATGTAAAATGTTTTTGAATTGAAAACTAATTTCATAATTCAAAAGATTTTTCATTTGCTTCAAAAGAATTCGCACTAAAATCAAAAACTTGTTTATACAAAATTTAATAATTTCAATATTTTTATAGAGTTTGTAATTCGTAATTAGTATGTACTTTTTTGGTACATTACTTGTTCTGTTCTGACGTTAACTGACCTTTGTGTACTTTTTTGTGGGTAATTTGATATTTTTGCTTGGGCAATGTTTCATCATTTTGAGAATGCCAAAGTTTTTTTGTTATAATATTTAAACAGCAAGGTCAGTTTTAGAACATTAAAAAGTAATTTTTTTAAAATTTTTATATTCGATGTGTCGTGGAAAGTTCCCCGAGTAAAAATGATAAAGGGCTGAACGTGGGCTTTTTTGCTTTTTTAAGACCGTACGTGGTCTGTAAAAAACTAAAAAGCCCAAAATGATGTACACACGGCTGAACAAGGGCTGTACAAAACAAAAAAAGCCCAAAAAGCTGTACGTGCGACAGTACAAGGGATAAATGTACAAAAAAAAAATTTGTGTAGAAAACAAATGGGCTGAACATAGGCTGTACAATTGAATTTTACTATTGAATTGGGATCAACATGAGGTATATTAAGCTAGCAGAGTGAAAATGGCAGAACTGAAAAAAAAAATGACATAATTATAGGCTAATTATGGGCCCAAACGCCGAATTTTAGGCTCTTCATTTTTTAAAAAAAAAAGTTTGCTCTGCTATTTCCCATGTTAAGCAGAGCTTAAGTTTAAGCTAGCAGAGCTAACTTTTTTTTTTAAAATGAAGCTCTGCTAGCTTAATTATAGGCTATTTAAATACCCCTTCATTAAAAAAAAAATGGACCAAATCAATTTTCTTGAAATTAGGAACTTCGAATAACAACAATTCCGGAGAAAAAAAAAAAAAAAAAAACAACAACAACAACAACAACAAATTTACTACTACTACAACAATATTAATTTTACATAAAAGTAGGGGTAAGTGGGCGGCCTGCGGCCGCTGCTCAGGATTTAAACCCGTCAGACATCCAACACCTGCTTCGCGGCGGATCAGTCTTATACAAACGCAGTAGCTACTTATTATTTAAAAAAAATAAAAAATTTTATTAAAAATTGGGCGCGCAATTTGACTAGCAAAACTATTTGTTGGATATATTATAGACTGATCCACGGCCGAAGGCCGCCGCGAAGCCGGTGTTGGATGTCTGACGGTTTTAAATCCTGAGCAGCGGCCGCAGGCCGCCCACTTATCCCTATTTTTATGTAAAATTAATGTTGTTGTAGTAGTAGTAAATTTGTTGTTGTTGTAGTAGTTTTTTTTTTTCGTCTGGAATTGTTGTTATTCAAAGTTCCTTATTTCAAGAAAATTGATTTGGTCCATTTTTTTTTTAAATGAAATGCTTTTCTTTTGGCGATGGGGCATTTAAATAGCCTTTAATTAGTCTATAATTATTGAATACTTTCTTTAGTACAAAATGTTTTTTTTTTCGAAATCGCTCTGCTAGCTTAAACTTAACCTAGCAGAATCTTTTTTTTTTTTTAAATGGAAAGCTTTTTATTTGGCGATTGGGCATTTAAATAGCCTATAATTAGCCTATAATTATTGACTACTTACTTTAGTTCAATATACGTCACGTATGTGTTTTTCGAAATAGCTCTGCTAGCTTAAACTTAAGCTAGCAGAGCTAACTTTTTTTTTTAAAAATGAAGAGCCTAAATTCGGCGTTTGGGCCCAAAATTAGCCTTTAATTAGCCTATAATTATGGCATTTTTTTTTCAGTTCTGCCATTTTCGCTGTGCTAGCTTAATGTACCTATGAACATCGGCCGTACAATTTATTTTGTATTTTTGAAATGGGCTGTACATGGGCTGTACGTGGGCTGGAGTGGAGTTATTTCACGTTTTATACCATAATAATTAACGGCTCAAATAACTCCTTGGGTTTTTCAAATTTCCAAAAATGGCAATCAAAAAACTTGTTCAGAATTGTCTCAGGAATCTTTAATTTTTCGGCGATCTACCGATTTCTACCCACCTTGTAGATTGTGGCTAAGGAGTTGCTAGAAAATATTTTCCGCGAGTTTGAATTAAGGTTTTCGAATAATAAAACCCAAATCTCTTTAAAACACAGTCGGTGTCCGTTAGCGCGAATGCAAATAGGTTTTTTCGACGATGACTGGGCTAACCATTTATCTTGTCTTTGACTTGTCAGCTATAAGCGGTTGGTATTCATTTTTTGATATAAAAACTGCTCTGAATATTTCGTCGCCAAACGTTATGCCATTAAATCATATGTTTGGCAAAGTTATGTTTAGATTGCAATTTCATAGTGTTTGTCAAAATTGTATGTATTGTAGCTTACTTATATTTGGTAATATGTTATTACAATAAACATTAGTTTACACACAACTTTAGCAAAGTCAGAAGCGTAGTAACCACATTTACCTTCCGGGGCGAACTTATCTGAACCAAAAACTAAAAAAACTCTGCCAGTTTCATTTTGAGCTACGCCACTGAGCAAAGTTGAGTTTGTTGTACAGATACAATATTTTTTTTATTTATATGATTAATAGTTTTATTTTACCTAAACAAGTCTACTACAATATGATTTTACAGCGATTAAAATGCATACATTAAAGTTAATAGATACAGGAACATTCAAACGCATGAGATGTCAATGTCTATCAGTTGAAAAATAAATATTTGTATTTGTCTGGTTTTGCTTTGACTACATCCTTTTTGAAAACTATTGCATAAATCAATGCATATTTTAACTGTGTTCGGTGCGTATATTGCTGACTATTCGAATTTGAACATTAACATTTACTTTTACTGCAGTTTAAGAAATATGTTGAAAAATATGTTGTTGTCGAAATTAATTTTAACGATTTATTTAATGGATCGCAACCGAATGGATTTAATATCATTCATTACATTCAATTTCGGTGACAACATAATTCTGCAGATCTTTGTTTCTTCTCATTTGACATTACGAAATCTGAAAGCCATGTCGCAATCAAAATATCAATCACCTTAATTTTTATTAACATTTGGCTAGCACGAAGCACATTTTATCCAGTTCTGGCTTATTTCAGTATCTAACTAGTTTCACACTTAAAGTTTTGTTTCGTTTAGAAAGCTGTCACTCGCACTGATTTAATGTTGCCCACTTTCTCGACATTGCTTGCTTGAATCACTTAACGATCTCAAACTAATTTTGTAATTTTTTTACTCCTGAGCCGATATAGCCATGTCCGTCTGGCTGGCAGCCCGTCTGTGGAAATATTTTTTCAGAAAAACTAAGCAAGATAGTTCGATGAAATTTTATACACTGCATTTGTTGTAAAAGTTAGCTTGCGGGATTGAAAATGAGCGAAATCGGTAAACGGACACGCCTACCGCCCATACAAAAAATATATTCAAATCGCAATTTTATGTACATTATTCACGTTAACGCAAACAAAATAGACATAAATACTAGAAATGGTAACTGCAAGCTCTACGCAAAAATTGGTTGAACTCAGACAAGAGGGCGTGGCACCTCTCATATAAGTATAACTTTTAAAATGCTATACTGAAAGCGTTTTTTGAGCGAATCCAACCAAATTGCACTTAGATACTATGGACAACAAATGCAAGCTCTAAAAAAAACCAGGCAAACTCGGAAGAGGGGGCGCGGCCCTTTCCATATATGCTTAAACTTTAAAATGCTATACTGAAAGTGTTTTTTGAGATATTTCAACCAAATTTTACTCAGACACGAAAGACAGTAAATGTAAGCTCTGAGCAAAATCTTGGTTGATCCGGACAAGAAGGTTTGGCACCTCCCATACATTCAAAGTTTTCGCAATGCTGTAAAGAAAGCGTTAATTGAGGTTATGCAACCAAATTTCGGACAAATACTTGAAATATGTAGTTAGTGCACGGTCCGAGCAATAACTATGTGAATTTAGAAAAGAATGCATGGCACCTACCCTACAAACAAAATTTTAAAAATGCTGCAGTGTAGGGTATATAATTTTTGGCCAGTCCAGAGGTAACACCCTAACTAGTTTTTTGTTTGTTTTATTTTTTCAAAAAAAGACTGTAAGGTCATTCGAAAATTCTGAATTGACTGAAATTCTGGTAAAATTTATTAAAATAAAAAAGTATGTAGCATACTTTTCTCCGTGTACATTAGGGTGGGCCGATTTGAAAACTGATCTCGGCTACCCCCCTATGATAAAGTTCATTCAATTCTATGAATATTTGCCCAAGGAACTATACCTCTGCGTTCGACTTTAGTTCGGCGCATTTTTGATTGAAAATTTTACCTTTTATGAATATTTTTTTTATTTTCATACTAAATTTTAAAAATTTTTATAAAGACAAAAGTAATGGCATTATATGAGTTGGTTGGTATTCTGTCAGTAATCAATTAAATTGGATTATGTTTACACGAAAATATCACCTGATCATGTGGAATTGATGTTATATATTTAAAAAAAAGATATGGGTCAAATAGCCGATTATTATGACCGACTTTCAAAATAAACGATTCATATATTTGGATGAATTTTTTCAAACAAAACACCAACCTAGGCTGAAAGTTCATTCAATTTGATGAATATTTGCCCAAGGAACCATACCTCTACGTTCAACTTTAGTTCGGCGCATTTTCGATTGAAAATTTTACCTTTCGTTTAAAATTTATTTTTATGCTTAATTTTCAAAATTCTCATAGAGACAAAAGTAATATCATAATATGTTTTGGCTGGTATTCTGTCAGTCATCAATAAAATTGGGTTCTGTTTTACGAAAAGTTTACTTAATAGCGTGGATTGATTGTATTTATTCCAAAAAATTGTATCGGCCAAATAACCGATTTCAAAATAAACGAGTCATATTTTTACATGAATTTTTTCAATGGAAACACCAACCCAAGTATTTTTGGATGCTAGGATGCCAAATCTGACACTCATTTTTATCCAGGCCAACATCTAGTGGCAGTTTTAGGAAATAAATAAGCCGCTTTTTTAATTTTACAGAACAATATACCAAAAATCCATGTAAAAATATAAATCGTTCATAATAAATCGGTTATTTGACCGATATAATTTTTTGAAATTAATATAATCAATTTCACGTTATTAAGTAGACTTTTCGTAAAAATAGAATCCAATTTTATTGATTACTCACAGAATACCAGCCAAAACATATTATGATATTACTTTTGCCTCTATAAGAATTTTGAAAATTTAGCATAAAAATAAATTTTAAACGAAAGGTAAAATTTCCAATCGAAAATGCGCCGAACTAAAGTTGAACGTAGAGGTATGGTTCCTTGCGCAAATATTCATCAAATTGAATGAACTTTCAGCCTAGGTTGGTGCTTTGTTTGAAAAAATTCATCCAAAAATATGAATAGTTTATTTTGAAAGTCGGTCATAATAATCGGCTATTTGACCCATATCACTTTTTTAAATATAAAGCATCGATTCCACACCATCAAGTGAACTTTTCGTGTAAACATAACCCAATTTAATTGATTACTGACAGAATACCAGCCAACTCATATAATGACATTACTTTTGTCTTTATAAAAATTTTTAAAATTTAGTATGAAAATAAAAAAAATATTCATAAAAGGTAAAATTTTCAATCAAAAATGCGCCGAACTAAAGTCGAACGCAGAGGTATAGTTCCTTGGGCAAATATTCATAGAATTGAATGAACTTTCACTTAGGGGGGTAGCCGAGGTCGATAAAATTTCGTCCATACAATTTGGCCCACCCTAGTGTACATATATGCAAAAGACATCTCAAGAAATAATTTTCAATAAAAAAGTGGGCGATGCCACGCCCTATAAAAATATTTCTCAAAACATTACGATTTAATACAATGCTTTACTAGTTCAATTTAAGAAAATTCAAGTCTCAAGGTGGATTGAAAGGGCGTAATGGGTATATACTCGTACGTTCTACCCTATCTCTAAGATAACAATCTATTGAATTTAAGCACACTGTAAGCTTGAAATTTATAAAACTATTGTAAAAAAAAATATAAAAAAACTTAATTTGGGAGTTGGAAGAAAATCGACCACTGGAGAGCCCAGGAGGGCAGGAGGCAAGCGAGAAAGTTAATCAATCCAAAACCTGTTAAGGTAAAAGTAGAAACTGTTCTGATAGGGAAAGAGGTTGTTCAAAAGATATTTTTAAGTCGCAGTGCAGTCCGGAGTCTATAGATATAGATATAAAACGTTGCAAAATGATGAAGAGAGAACGGTAGAAAATTCTTTATGTCACTGTGATAGTTTTATGAGTCACAGACTTAGTTACTGCTTAATCGCATATCGATTTATGTCTTCATTAATGTCTTTCCCCTATGGACTAGCTCTCCATCCTCCGTTAATCTAATCTTATCTATCCGACTACAATAAGGACTCGTATATCATTTAGAAAAGGTGACATATTATAATTCTACTTCAAAACTTGGCCTAAATTTGTTAGAGTTCAAACTGCCTGCAATTTCGAGCATAAAAAAAAAAATCAAGTTTTTGCTAATTTTTTGTTGTGATTTAGAGATACAAGTAATAAAATATTTGATCTGATCTAAATTATTCCGAATGCATAAATGCTAAAGGAAAAGATACAAATACACACTCGAACGTAAGTACATACATACATACATACATAGGTGCAAAACATAATACAATGCTGTACCACCTGGGTGGTGTACGTGCAGAAATGTGGGGGATATGGGTGATTGCTAGAGAATTGATTTTTAAGCACGATTTAGCATTTTGTTGTTGAAAGGAGAGCATTAACAATTGCATTAACCCGACACATACGTACATGTGCATATTTGTATGAACATTAAAAGAGGTAATTGAGAACTTTGAGTTCGAGATATACATAATACAGTTTTCAAAACAAAAGTGACAGTTTAGAAATCAAACTTAATTTTCATAGAAACCAAATGTCAAAACTGGCGCACAACTTTTGAAAAGTTATTTTTTTTAACATTTCGGAAGTTGTAAATCATTTTTAATTGACATTATATACATGAACCAGAGTATGTAAGTGCGCGCTATTCAAACCTATTGAATCAATTATTTAACTGTTAAGGATGTTAACTGTCTGCACATAATAAAAATTTCCACTCAACGCATTTATTAGCCAATTTTAAAAAGGTTTTTATACTCTTTGTTGTAATGGCATTTGCAATCAAAAACAGAAAAAAAAATTCAATTTGATTGCAGCAGCGCACACGTTCGCCAAGGTGATTTGGTTCTTAACGATTATTTTTTATTTTTATTCAACATTTTATTGTTCGCAGTTTTTTTTTTAATGTTTGCTTTTCATTGAATAAATGCCCAACTTTATTTAATATTTGATCTACATCGATCGGTAGACCATTATTTTAATTGCGGTATTACGACGATGTATCGCGATATGGCAAAGAGATCGATTCAGTTTTTGTGCTGCACATGCGCCGCATGGTTGGTGCAAGCGCAGCGGAGTTGTTGCCGATAAAAAAAAAAAAAATTAAAAATTATATCGAGTTTTGGGCTGCCCCCTACTTAACTTTAAGAAATTTGAAAATTTATTATTTATTGTTTCGACCCTGTCTGTTCTCAGTTAACACATTCGTCGAGAGTGCATAAATTTGATTATGACGTTACATTGATTTTTTGGTTGCAATCATGACGTTAGGTTGTTTTTTTTTTTGTTTCATGACTGGAAAATCGTAAAATTTTTGGCTTGGGAGTAAACAGCGATTAATTGAATTAAGTTTTATTGTATTTTAAGTATTAAATCTGACTCATATTTTACATTAAAGTTTTCTACTCGATTGTATACATACATAATTTTAGGTTGTATACAGGGTGTATTGCTCAACATTCCACTAATACGAACTTGTACAGTCAAATTTGCAATGAACAACAACCGACGCTACAAATATTAACTTGGAAATTGGTGACATATGTTTCGGCTATTACCACATACACATATATATATTTGCTATGTACATATATCCTCATCAGACCTATTTTAGCTAATCTTTGCTTCTTACTAGAATCGAACCGCTACCTTCTGCATTCTAATGAAAGAGTGCAGCAGACCTCTAGAGGTTCCAATGAACACAGTTGATAGCAACAAGTGTACTTACATAAATAACAACAACAGTGTTATTTATGTGAGGATCGAGGTAGAGGCCTAGAAAAACAGAAATTGTACCTGGGGGCATACAATATGTACCCCTGAGGAGTTATAGGATTAAAAGTGATTTTTTGACTAAAAAAAAAAAAAATAATAGTTTTCTTGTTTCACTTTAGCTACCTATTAAGAGAAAACAGTTTTTTGGGAAACTTTTAGCTTATTGTATGAACTTTCTAAAATTATATTTGGTTTTTAGGGTTTAAAAGGGTTACGCAATGTTCTGGATTTTAAAAGTTTTAATTTATTTTTTTTTTTAAATTTTTCGACTTTGGCGGCCTTTTATTATGAAAAAGGTCTTATTAACATACCCTTTTATAATTCCTTTTGGAATTCCATTAAAATTGGCGTAATTCGGTAGTACATTTATCATACCAATTTTTTAATTTGAGGTCGGAAAAAAATATTTTTCTATGTACAACACGGGTTACTCGCATGCGTTGCGCTGGGCTTTATCTACTGGAGCCTTTAAGCGGATTGTTCTTGAAAAGTATTTTGTTCTGACCTCATATTTAAATAATTGGTATGACAAATGCACTACTGAATTAAAGGAAATTTTACGAGAATTTCATAAAATGTTAAAAAAGGGTATGTTAATTGGATCTTTTTCATACTAAAATGGCCGCCAACTTTAAACAATAAGCAAAAATATTAATACATCGACTTTAAATGTCCAGAATTTTGCGAAATTCTTTTACACCCTGTGAACCAAATACACTTTTAGAAAAATCATACAATTAACTGTAAGTTTTGTGTAAAAAAAGTTTTTCCAAAAACGCCGGGTTGACCCAAGAAATTTTTTTTTTTTATAAAACAAGCCAGAAAATCTGTTTTAACCCCATATCTCCTCAGGGCAAGGACGTAGCCAGGATTTCGTTTCTGGGCCCTGGGGCTTTTCTTGTAAAAATAATATTAGTGTTCTGTGTAATTAAGACATCTTCGTTCTCTTTATACTCGTTGGTGTTTAAGCTCCCAAAATCTCTCCCCTTAATTTTTTCAAAGAATTTAAGTGTAAATTTGGCCACAGATAGAAAGGTTTATAATATATTTTTGTTTCAGAAGATTCGACAGTTGAGCTGAAAATATGAATTTAATTTACAAAAGGCTAAGGAGAAAAGATACTACACGTATGATGGGAATAGGTTGAAAATAAGTTTTGGAAACTATTAGGGTCGTCCCCGACTCCTTAAGTAAGTTTTAGGTTTATGAAAAAAAAATTTTTCTACGAATCGATTGGGAATTGTTGAAGAAAAATTTTGGAAATTATCAGAAATGTTAACTAGCTATCAAGAAATCACGTGTCAAGTGTTTAGTGGGGTGAGCTTACTTTTCTGTGTTTTTGAGTAAAAACAACAACATTATCAGAAATGTCCCGTCCCCTCGCAGAGCTTTTGGATTAATGTTACTAAACAAATTTACTGCATCAAACAATATTGAAAGGACGAAAATAAAATTTTCCGCCATATCAAGGGTGCCCCGACACATCAAATGAGTTTTGATTTTCTCTTTCAAAAAAATTGTATTGCTCCAAACTATAAGGAAAGGCCGACAACTAACTGTCCACAACACCTTTTAAGAGATTGGTATCCATTTTTCAAAAAAATTTATTGTACCAGTCGATAAGGAGAGGTTGAAGAAAAATTGTTCACGACACTTCTTAGTTGTTTTGATCCCATTTTTTAAAATAATTTTAGTGCTTCTATCGATAGGGAAAATTCGAAGAAGAATTTTGGAAACTAGCAGGGGTGTTCATGACATCTTTGAGGAGTTTAAATATTATTTTTGAAAATAGTTATGTTGCACCATTCGATAGAGAGAGGTCAGAGAAGTATTTTTTGAAACTGTCAGGTGTGTCCCCAACCATTTTTAGCAGTTTTGGTCAGTTAAGCATATAATATCGTCACTCTTAGGCCAAATTCACGAATGTGAAAATTATTGAATTTGAGAAACTGCTATTTGAAATTTTTTAAAATCTTAAATTATATGCAAATTCTGCTTTTTCGTGTTATAAACTTAGCACTTGCTGTTAAACCATTTCAGATATTGCTTTCATATTTCTGGCATAACTTTATTGAACCATTTTGTACAAGAAAACCACATTAGTGCTAAATTGAAAAATTTGCACTTTCGTGAATCTGGTCTAAGGGTGACGATATCGGAACGGTGGCAGAAAAAGATGTGAGTAATTGTCATGACTGTCACAAAGTAAAAATGGTAAGTATTGTACGTACATAGGCTAAATAACAGAAAGATGTGAAATTTTCATTGTTCTCAAAAGCTGTACTATGATAAATATTACCTTTCTTGCAAAAACAGGCGAAAAACAAAAAAGAGAATGTCAAGTTATTTATACAAAAATGTAAAGCTGAAATTAGATGAAAGTGCTAATGATCATTTTGATAGTTTTAAGTTGACTCTTCTGACTCGAAAGCGATAATTTTGGGGACTTATCTTATACAGACCAAGATCATGAAAAAAGCAAAATACAAATATGATAACAATTTTCAATTAATGTTTTTTTTTTCTTTATGATAAGTTTTGCTTGTAAACCATAAATGCTTGGTTTTAAAACATAATTGCATCATTTGAAAATTACAATAAAACTCAGTGAAATAAGTATAAAGACTGGCAGAAAAACTGCATCGAAATAAATGATTGTAATTTATCTAAATTGTATGGGTAACATGATGAAAAAATAAAAAGTTTGACCGCAGGAGTTCCTTAACACCGTATTAAGCAAATGGTGCGGCAATTTGTGTCTACGGTAAAAGTCAATGGACCATTTTAAAAGTTTTTGTTTTAGCAAATAATACTGGACGAGCTCAAGCTGTGTTAGTTGGTTTTGGCAGGCTTTGAGGTGCTGTTTAAGGAGCCGATAATAGACTTTTAAAGTAAAATAGGAAGGACTGAGAAAGTGCAGCAAATCATTGGTAATAAAACACAGATTTGACTTATTTATGCACATTGTTGTATAAATTCCACCTTCAAACACCTTATGATGTGCAAATTAAAGACCATAAAGCTCATTAGGTTGCTAAAATCTAGACAATTAATTTATGATTTGATTTTTATTATTTTCAACGTCAAGTGCGTCTTTTATGCAACGGTTGAATAAAAAACTTCAAAAAATCAAAGTTATAGATACGACATGAATGGATATCAACATAAAATGTGTAACAATCTATGAATTCAGCTCGCAGTCAGTCTCTTAATGTTTGTTATGTCACACAGCATGACGGGAACTTCTATTGTGTCTCGTTGTGAATAATGGCACTCGCAACAGTTAATATGTAACACGCCCAGAGAACGCCGATTGTGGTAAGGTGGTGGTCCGCTGCTTGTAATTCTTTTGTATAAATTATGATTTTTAGGTGGCGGCATTTGGCGTGTGAATTTTCTGTGTTACAGTTTTAACCTGTTTAATTTGTTTATTTTTTAGCCAGTAGCTATGGGACAAATTGACAATAGAAATGAATTTTAGATAAAGTTTTTAATTAAATTTAATTATACAATACATAAAAATTATTTTATCTGCATCCTGTCGTTTTCAATGGAATTTTTAACTTTATAAGACTTTGTTTTTCTATGAGTTTCAGAAGCATAGGGAAGAAATTTGAAATTGTTAATTTTGTTCATTATCTGAATTAGAAATGCCAGATTCTGTTTTGGTGGAGATAAGCAAAGATATTCATTTTTGTGTAGCTTATGCTTAGATTGATGTCTTCTGTGTATGGGTTCAGCTTCATACTTTTGATCTTGAATGCAAAAATTTTAAAATCTAAAATTTATCACCAAAATTACTTTATACCAAATGAAGTTGTAATGGTATATCGGTATTTCCCATGTTTTATAGGTTTTTGCGGTTTACTTTATTATGGCATGTATACGAGTATTTATGTATATATCTATGTAAATATTTATAAAATTTGTTTCATGTGTACTTCTTAGTGTTGCTAAAACAATCATAAAACACTTATCTGTTGATTTTGCATATTTTGTGGTTCAAATTATAAAATTTTTGTTATTGGTAGTTTTAATGAATAAAAATTTCCCACTTCCATTTTCAATAGTTTTTTTATCAATTTATTGTTATTAATGCACATACACTCAGAAAAAAAAATATTATTAAAACATTTTTATTTTTAAATTTATAAAAATAATTTTTCAAGGATATGAAACATATACCCATTTTAAAATACAAAACTTCAAAAATACTTTAAATACCTAAGCATACTTATTGCCCGACAGCGACTTCGCTCGACCGTGCCCTTTATTAAAGTAAGTATGTAAGTAATATCATCCCTCTCTGTGAGCAGCTTCAGAGATATTTTATTTTATTTTTTTTATACGTATGTATATAAGTGGCTAGATGGTGCCCATATATCCAGTTAATGTTATTTGTTCCAGTGGTTTTTATACATAGATGTAGTAAATCGCACCTTTTTGCGTCAAACAGTTACAAAAATATGATGAATTTAGTCCTTAGGGATGTTACAGTAAAACCTGGTTAAGCGGTACCTGGATACATGGGAAACCTGTAATAGTGAGACCAGTGGCGGATCCAGCATTGTCAAGAGGGGGGCCGATTGACTACATTTCCAGATAATAACAGAATGTTTTCAAAATCTTTGTATATAATTTAGGTTTGAGAGAGGGGGAGATCGCCCCATCGTCCCCCCCCCTGGATCCGCCACTGAGTGAGACTCATTTCAAGATCCCAGCACTTTTACATCAAAATACCTTTATTACTGGTACTATCAAACCTTTATATCTGGGATATGATTTTTGATGTTATTGTGCATTTTTGCATCTATAACATGGTGTTTTCCCTCTATAACTGGGCCCGTTTAGAAATAACCTGAATAAGTGGGAAATAATATTTATGTCTGTATAATCTGTTATTTTGAATTTGTATATGAACGTTTTATCGATCTAGGTAGGCTGTGTAATGGTTTTTTTAATAGAATTTCTTGGAATCATTGACTTAAAAATGATGTGGATGGTCAGTTACAAGCTTATTTGAGTTTCTTCGAAACTATGTAAATGGGAACGTCTTTAATTGAGACAAAAATGTTGGTCTCTTGGAGATCCCAGTAATCCCAATTTCGTGAATGGGGATTATGTCAGCAAATTATTCGGACTTGTTCCCCAAAAAAAACGGACATAATCCCCATAACGATATTTCCTAACGCTTTATTTTGTTATTGATAACAGCCGCAGTTCAGGATTTAAAGCTCCCATAAATCCAATACCGGTTCCGCGGCGGCTTTCAATCGCGTATTAGTCTATAATATCCAACACTAATTATATAAATTTTTTAAAAGGATTATTGCAAAAATTTGTTCAATCTTAATTAAATGGGGACTATGACCGAAAAATTTTCGGAGATAATCCCCATTTATGAAGTGGGGATTATGTCCGTTGGGATTATATCCGGTAACCAAAAAAACTTACACGTATTCCTTAGATGATTCTAACCAATTTATGCCTTATACACATTTTTCGTAAAATGCCTTGTTTGTCTCTACTACTGAAAAAAGACATGCACGGCATTACTATATTCATAATAACTTTTGAACCAATATCGATTACCACAATTATTTTCTTAAAAGTATAGTTCCTACACATGTGGGGAGTGCCCACATATTTTTATAATTTTCTCAGAGACGGAGAAGTTTCTTTATTTTTATGTATCTATTTGAAATGAGGGATTTGCAATAATAAATGAAAAATTTTGGTCCCTGGTCTTTGCTTAATATCTTAGAAAAATTTTGCTTTTACAAAATCATTACTAGTTGCAACATTACATCATTTTTTTTTGAAAGCTTTTTCTACGTTTAAATGCTTAGGTGGCGCACTTGAGAAATTTTTGCCCAAAACACTCTTTTTTCTCAGTGTACAATGTACACACACACATATGTGTCTTTCATTTGATTAGAGGCGTAAGTCCATTTCAAGGCAAATGTAATGCCACAATATGAATTGGGTGACGTTTTGTTACAAATGAATAAAATTGAGCACTGTTTTCATAAAAAGTTTCCCCGATGGTGTAGAATTGATGGTAATAATTTAAAAATTGATTTGAATTGGTCAAGAAACCAATTTTTTGTTTGTTTTCAAAATCTGTGTTTTAATGGGTTAAAGTATTAAACAATAGTAGTCTACGAAATGTTTTGCTAAGGGTCACCAAAGACAAGAAATACCAAGCACTAAGAACATTAAATATAAATCTGTGGCAGGAAGGAAAAACAGCATCAGTCGACTTAAGCAAAATAGATTGGGGCTCCATTTTCGATTAGTTCTGGAAGCAATTGTACTTGAATTTAGGAGTATTTTGTTAGTGCTTATTTAGATCTCAATAATGTCCAAAAACGAAAAGGTTTTTCCCAGAACTACATATTAGAAAATTGAGCTCAAACCAATTTTTGCTTAAGTCGACCTAAGCAGTTTTTCCTTTCTGCCACAGAAATATTAAGGAGATTCTTGTATTTATTTGACAAGAATCGCTCCCGTAATTTTTCGAAACTGTATACGCATCAAATTTGACTGTGGGTCATACAAATTCGGAGAATTCAATATACTCATGTAAGTCGAATGATGTCACGAAATGTTGAAAAAGTCGAAATACCTTCAAAATTTTCAAAAAATTTAAGAAATTTTTAAATGTCATAAAGCCTCATTATCCCTTAATCCACATCATTATACATTTTGTTCCACACTAGGCAGTAAAAATGTATGCACATTAAAAGGTTAATGCTACAATACGATTAGCATACCATAATTTTTGTTATATTACTTATTACATAGCACTACTGTATAACTAAATTAAGGCTTTAAGATTTTTTGACTTTACTGATTTATCACGGTAGGTACATGTGCTGGTACCTACAAAGCAAAAGCCTTGAGTGCTCGTAAATGTTGCAATCAAGGAAATTCTTGTACAATTTGTGATTAACATGGTACGTTGATAATTTCAACACTTTTTTAAGAATTTATGTTTTATGTACTAGTAAATTCAAGAACGTAACGAATAAATTTTGACATCATTATGCCAGAATTTACATTAAAATTTATACGCCTAAGTTTTTTTAATTTTATTATTTTCATGAACAGAATAAAAGTAATTTAGCAATCTTAAGCCAAACTAAAAAAAAAAAAACCAAGGTTAATTAAATCTTTCACAAAGGTACATCAATGTACATATTTATTTAAAAAAAATTTTATTATTAAAAAAAATAAATTTTAATTTTTTTAAATTACTCAGAAACTAATTGTTGATCAGACATTAAGATCAGACCAAGACAAAGATTAGAAGGTTTTTATACGATCGCATAATGAAAACGATATTTTTTTCAACAACGTGGACGATAAGTGGATTCAACAAGAGAGTTCCACATCATTGGCGGATACAGGTTAAGCGCTACGAGTATTACAGTGTCACATGCGACACAGTCAATGCTATAATAGTTTTAATGCATGGGAAGTTCTCGACCTAACGTGATCGTGCGATTTGGCACCCATGGACTTCTTCTTTAAAATTGTGATCTAAGAAAAAATTCCAGCAAAAATTCAAGACTTAAAGAATAAGATCATAAGGCATATTTTTCCGCAATTTCGATAAACGATTTAATATATGTATACCGTTTAAAGCCATGGTGAACATTTGACCGATATTATCAGTGACACATAATTGCTATATCGATCAATAAATCTATCAAAATCATTCCAATACAATAATTTTTTATTTACTATTAACATGGTGAAACCCTTATTGGCAAACCTTTTATATGTAAGTAGGTAAATATTTTTATCTCATTTTAGAAGATTTAAGGTTACATTAATGCCTTTATCCCGACATGGATTGCTTACACTTCCTATTGCAAAATTACTTCCGAATTTTCCTTTCATTTTCAATTTACTTCAGCTGCATTTGACACAAAAATTGCTGGAGCATATACGAATACTACATACTCGTATCATATACGTATGGATGCATGTATGTATGTAGGAATGTGTGCAAAAAGGTGAAGCGAAAATTTTGAATTCAATTTTTCATATTTTAAAAAATTTAATAAAAAAAAAAAATTGTTGGCAAGCACATAACATAGTTCTCTTCATTAATATAGCACGTTTTTACCGGAGATTTATCTGTGATGAGATCTATAAATCTCGTAGTTAAATTCTACTCAAGTTCATCTCCCGAAAGAGATTTATTTTTGACAGTAAATATCATAAGCGCGAAAATGAAAGTAATTCTTCCTTTTCTTTTAATATTTATCTTCAATATGCTTTGTTTTACATGACTTTTAATGCCAATTGTCAAAACTAAGTGCTGCCATTTGGTCCTAAATAGCCAAATTCGGTAGCCCCGCTAAAATTTATACGCAGACTTAAAATAAATCTTGGCAGAAATAGATTTATTTTTACATGGTAAGTCATGTTATTAACGAGATTTAGAGCTAAGTCTCGAAACAGCCGTAAATCACCTTATCAATTCTGGTAGAAACGTAATATAATGCCCCAGATAGACGGCAGTTCTATTGCACATAACAGACGAAATAATGCGAAAATTTGTATTGCATGATTTTAGGCATCTTTTAAATAAACATTTCATAGACATTGACTAAAAGAAAATTTCCCAATTCAGCGTCCAAAAAATTCTAACTAGCTTTTCTGATGCTTAACTCAATATTAATCTTCTTTTTGATGTTTAAGAACTTTTGGACCCTGAATTGGGAAATTTTCTTTTAGTTAATGTCTATGAAATATTTTTAAAAAATGAGATGGTTATTGTAATAAAACTGTATGCTGATCAAAGCAAATCATTATATAAATAGGCAAACGAAATCGGTTCAGCCCCTGTTTCTATCCCTTAATCTCAACATATTCGCTTAGTATTTTTGTTGGAAAGGTTGTGACAGGAGTAGTGCACAAAATTTTTCTTTTTTTTTTAAATTGATGCCACGCCCTTGAATGGAAAACGTAAAATTTTAAAAGTCTGAAAGCGTTGAGCAAATTTGGCGAAATGTTAAGAAAGTCTGAAACATCAAAATTGGACTATTTTTAAAACTATAGACTCTATAGTATAGAGTAATGTTGTAAAGGCCGAAAAATTTTGAAGAAGCCAAAAGTGAAAACTATCGTTATCGTTACTTCCACCTAAAACATAACTAAGTACATAGCCTTTCTTCTATACTCATCACGTATGAATGTTCACGCATGAAAAAACTAAAAGTTTATAGGAACACCCTAATCCACAGTCTAGTTGATAAACATTTCTAAAGTACTTGTACTTTCACTTGTTGACGTTGAGTTTTTTTTTATTTTTTTCTTATTGGCACCTATTTATAAAAAATGTTAAAGTTAAGCACAAAGTTTTATTTTGTAATTCAATTGGATACATGAACCTAGTTAAGGGGTATCCAGCGCCACTATTGTGTCAGCGCCTTGGTGTAGCATTTCATTACATATTACTTGCTTAGCGATTGCAGAACGGCTTGTGGGCAGTCAAGCTTCAACATCGCTGTATCTACTACTTGTTAGTCGATGTCGTCGTCGAATTCCAGATAAATTTTGAATTGTTTTTATTTTAGAAACAAATGCGTGTGTTCAACAAGAGAAACAGGATTTTTTGTTTGTTTTTATTTTTGAATTTTCGTTTCAATAGTCAGTCATTTGATTTATTTTGGATCAAATATTTGGTTTACTGTCGTTAAAAAGTGGAAATAACTAAGACATACGAGTAGTTGCAATATTGGGGTTTATATAATTATGCCGGATTTGATTTATTTTTCTGTTGTTAAAAAGGAGTTGAACAATTGCCTTTTCATGTATGACGAAACAAAAAAAGTAACTGAAAGTCACTCATTAAATGAACCGATTACAACTTTTTTTTTATTAAGAACTGGCCTTTACATAAGCGGTCATTTTTTGTAGCTCAAATAATAGAGTTTATAATTTCAGGTCCTTGCTGTTGAAAATCAGTCACTTATATCTTTTCATCATAGGTAAGTACATGATTAGACTAGAGGTATGTAACAAAATCAAGAGCCTTCTTTTTTATTTATTTACTTGAAAGTTTTAAAAGATTTATATGTAGATAACAGAGTGCAGCACTGAAATTGATTGAACAATTTGGTGAAACTAACTTGTTAGCTTCTTAGCATAAACTTTCAGTATCATCTAATTGTGTAGCTTTTAAAATAAAGCTGCGAAAATTTAAAAATTTCTTAACTTCGTCTGGTTGTTGAACTTTGTCCGAATTTCACATGTCTTGCCCTAAAAATTTTCACCTGGAAATGTACCATCGCTCTTATTTAAAAAAATATTGTATTTCCGAAAAGGCTTTGACCATCCTTGTCCCTTTTTATCCGATTTTGTGATCCAGCTTCCTCGGCGGTGAAGAATTTCAAAAACAAATTTTCCTTCTTTCGTTGCATATTGTATTTTTATTACATTGTTTACGCATTCTTCTTAAGTTTAAAGCATTTCTTGTCTTTGGTGACCCCAATTGAAAATTTCCGTAGAATATTTTTGAATAATTCTGGAAGCCTCTATAACCCAGTTTTTGGAAAATGGGTCAAAAAGACCTACAACTACTGTAGCTGATGGGTTTATATGTTTCAGAAAAATGCTCCCTGTTTGAATTCATTATGAGTTTCAGACAACAACATTTATCCAAAATGTAGCTTTAGAATTTTACAGCAGTTTTAATTTGCAAAAATACGGTATTTTAAATATAATAGCTAAATATACAATACAATATGAGTGTTTATTTACTAGAACAGAATTAAAGAGCTTTTCGGGCTAAAACTCATGACATATATGGTGTGATCGATAGCTTTGGAATGGCTAGCCGTTTCTTGATGAGTAGACCCTCGTAAGAAAGGTATTTTTATGCACTATAAAAAAATTTAAAAGTTAACATTTTGTTTCCGAAGATTTTATTTCTAATACATTTAGTATAAATTGTTAATATATCTTCATTCAGAAGGTCATAACTTTTGAGCCCGATGACGTTTTTCAAAAAACTAGCCATAAGTTGATAATACACAATAAAGCCTTTCCAACGAAGCCAAGATTTTTGTACTACAACAAATCGTTCGGAAGATCTAAATATTCAAAGACAATCTCGCAATAGAAAAAAACACTCAAGACTTCAAACGATTATAAGGCGTTTTTAAGTTAAAGTTAACGAGGAATCTGAAACTGGATGTTACCAAGTCAAAAAATGAATTTATCCTCTCTAATAAACTTATATATAAATATATATAAACATATACATATTAGGGTGGGCCGATTTGCAAGCCGACCTCGGCTACCTCCTATGCAGTGGCGAATCCAGCATTGTCAAGAAGGTGGGGGGGGGGGGGTCGATAGACTACATTTCTAGATAATAACAGAATGTTTTTAAAATCTTTACATATAATTCTAAAAAAAATGTAATCACTTGGTTTGAGAGAAGGGGCCGATCGCCCCCATCGCCCACCCTTTTGGATCCGCCACTGCCTCTAAGTGAAAGTTCAGTCAATTCTAAGGATAAATGCTAAAGGAACCACATCTCTCCGTTCAACTTTAGTTCAGCGTAACTTCGTATCAGTGGTGCTACTTCGTTAGGTTGCCTTTTTTCGGTTTTTGTTACGTTTTTCTAATTCACCAAAAACCATAAATTTTGAACTTTTGATATTTTTCTATTGTTACCGATATCATTCGATACTTTCCGAGTTTGTTCTTATAATTATTCTGATCGGTAAATTTATACAAGATAAAAATACAAACTCCATTACAAAAGATAGCTATGAATAAAAAACATCGATTTAAATTATCAGATCACACTGTCGACCGAGCAGGGATCAGTTTCCATGTAGGGGAGAATGGGGAGTTGCGCGACAGGTTTGGTGTCAGGAAAAAAAAACTATGAAATTCATTTTTTTTTTAGCATCATACATAGAATCTCTAGTATGATTTAAAACACAACTTCTGACTAAAGGGTTCAGTTGAAAATTTAAAAAATCTAAAAGTTCTACTTGTTAGCGCAAAAGGCGCGTTTTTGGGGAGTTGCGCAAAACGGAGGGAGTTGTGCAACACAGCTTTAAAAATTACATATTTTGATGAACATTCTTTGTTAAATTAACTCTTTGATAGCAGCCACTAAGGTATTGATATCACTCGCTGGTTTGCTGGTCGCACAATACGTACGACGTGGCATGGTGACTATCTGCAAAAATCACGAGAAGTCACGAATAAAATCAATAAAAATACTAAATTCTGTGAAGAAAATTCACCAAATTTCATGAAACATACGAATTATTCACTTATAATGCGATACACGCATGAACAATGCAAACTCGGGTTAAAAATTATCGGATGTGGCGTTTTGTTGCACAACTCCCCACTTTCCACAAATTCAAAATGGCCACCGTGGCATCGATACATCAAATGTTTATGCATCATTACTTTCATGAGTTGAAAGGATATTCACAAAGGAATGTTTTGTATATACTGACCTTCATGATCAGCTTCCACAAATGACTGAAAACACCGCAAACACAAGAGGCCAATTAAACTTCCCAACAAATATTTCAACGCATAATGAAGAGCGACATAAAGAATATGTATTGACGTGGCGAGTGCTGGTGAAAAAGTAAGGTCGTAGCGAGACAAACAATTGACAGTAGTTGGACACATGTCAACTACTGTCATTTGACATTCATCGACGTGTTGCACAACTCTCCCCTACTTCCCAGTGTGCCAAACGGACTCGTTTCGGATCCGTAACGGGTTCATATTTTCGTTCTTTTTATCCGTTACGGAATCCGTTACGTATCCGTTACTGATCCGTTTGCGGGAAGGATTCCTAAAAAAAAACGAATCGTTTTTTCTTCTTTTATGGATCCGTTTCGAACCTGTAACGTACATCAAAAACGAATTCAAAACGGATTCGCTTTTAATAATGTTAATGCTGCTTATAAAAAAAAAGAAAACAGGGTGAAGCGCTTATTTTTAATTAAAAAAAAAAAAATAACAAAAAAAAAAAAAAAAAATTACTAGCCCGGGCGGGAGTCGAACCCAGGCTCCCGAGGTATTACTTTTCATACACGAGACGTTAGACAACTAGGCTATTGACCGATATGATGTTAACTTAACTGATGTAGACTTATTTGATGTTGAGATTTAAAGTTTGTATATTAAACAAATTTCTGTTGTTTTTTTATAAGTATTCTGTGTTGTTTTTCTTCCCTTCTTTTGATAAAAAATGTTATATACTCAAATTTGGAATCAAAAACATTTTTTCAAACAGAGTTTGAAAAGTTTACAAAAAATCATACGCAATAAAATAAAAAGAAAAAAAAAAAACAAATCAAAAATATTTTTTTTATCATAAAAATTAAATAAAGCAAATCCGTTTTGAGTTCGTATTTGAAGTATTTACGGAATCGAAACGGATTTGCCCAGGTTCGAATCCTACCAGAGGTGGATTTTAACCATTTATTTTTCTTCCTTTTTTTTCTCTTTATTATTTTTTAATTGCTAATAGGCGCATCAAAACGGTTTTTTTCTGTAAATATACAGCATTAACATATTTAAAAGCAAATCCGTTTTGAATTCGTTTTTACATAAGTTTCGGATTCGAAACGGGCCCGCACTGCGGAATTTAATTTTTTTTTATTCGCTAATAAGCGCTTCAAAATGATGTTTTTTTTTATCTAAAAAAAGCGTTTTGAATTCGTATTTGATGTACGTTACGGGTTCGAAATGGATCCGTTACCTCGGATTACGTTTTTTATACCTTTATGAACTCGTAACGGATTCGAAACGGATGCTCATCCGTTTTTGTGCACATTGGGTTAATATTATTAGATTTAACGGAGATTCCAAGAAAAAATATATAAAAGTTTTGTGCCAAAAAGTTTTCTGTAAAACTTTAGAGTGACCCAACAAATTTGTTTTTGTAAAACAAGTCAAAAATCAGTTATAACCAGCTATACTGAAAAAATTACTCAAGTAACTTAAGGTCCCTTTTCCTTTGACTGCGTCATATATATTAAATAACTTGTTTATCACTCTAAGCCAAGTGTCATCACAATAACTATTCATCAAATGCAACATTTGATTGTTAACGCTTTGTAATTTATTGCCGCCTTTCATTGAATGAACTTGATTTTAACACATTAATCGGGTTTTTTGTTTGTTTGGTTCGCCTTTGTTGCCATCTTTTGTTCAAGCGTTCGCCAAAGTCCAAAAAAAAAAGAAGAAAAAGATGTACCCATTTTGATTAAATTGTATGCAAACATTTGCATGGATTTTGCAAAGTTTATTTTTAATGTTTTGTTTATGCCATAATTAGCCAAATACAATCCGGTATGGTCGAAAATAAGAGTAGATAGCGTTTGAAAGTATCTCAACATCTGAAGAGCGCGCCGAAATAGGCGCCTGCACGCTTTGTTGCATTTCATTCAAACGATTGATGAATTAAAGATACCAAAGTGTGAGCTTTGAAGAAAATTACCATAAGGAGTTGTCTAAGAGTATTAACACAAAAATAAAAACAAAATACCTAACACAATTTTATAAGAGTTTTGTTTAAGCAAAATCTCCGCAAATCAGCGATTAATTGCATTGAGAGCGTTAACCATAACAAAAAACTTGAATAAGAGTTACCACCGATTGTGAGTAAATTGGAGTTGCCAAGTTTGCATAAAGATATGTATGAAAGTATGTACACAGCAGCTAAAAACTGAATTGAACATTTTCGCTCTAACAAATTTAACAGTTACCTATCTACTCTTATAAAGTAACTTGGCTTAGTGTTTTGCCAAACAGTCGGTTTGTGGTAATTGCTGCATGTGGATGCTTTCGCGTTTTAGCCGAAAATCAAAGAAATAAAAAAATTTAAGAAAAAAGCCAAATCGTCTTGGTGGAAATTGTGAAAATAATTTAAGCGTTAGTCTTGAGTTTATAACTCAAGCATTATAGTGATTATCTGATTAAATTTTTTATGTGACCGGCTATTGTACGTGTACCAATTTAAAGGTAGTTAAAATTATAATTCAGTTGTTGAAAGTAAAAGTGAAAAATGAAGAACAAAAAATCTTATGATAATAAATGTAAAAAGTAATGCGTTAATAAGTACTAACAATAATGAAAAAAAATAAAAATAAAAATAAATTATAAACTGCATGGAACAGATAAAAGTGAAAACGATGCTGAGCACAACAAAACATAAAAAAATTAAATTATAAAATTTTTTTAAATTCTTTTTAAAAACAAAATTAATATTAATCTTTGTTGTCTAACTAATTATACGTAAGCATTTTCAATACACAAATTTAAATATTTACAGTAGTCTTGCAAAAAGATCAAATCTAAAAAAATTACTGTAATTTTTACTAGAAAAAAAAGTAAAACAAAGTCTTCTGCCGATGCCGCAAATCTTACATAATTAAAATAGCTTAAAGTTGTCATAAACGTAAAAATTAAAATAAAAAATCACCAGGAAATAAAATTTGCATTTTCCATAATAAATTTCAAAATATGTACGGCAAAAGCGTGACACGGCAAAGGCAATTTTGCATTTAAATAAGCATGAAAGCATCAAAATAATATATTTTTTTGTTTATTTTTGAAGTAAAATAAATTTCAAATTGGACTTTAACTCTCAGCTTGTACAATCGAGATTTATCAAATGTTTTGTGTTGAAGACTAAAATAATTTTTTACTATCAAATTCTGCATGATAAAAACATTTACTTAGTACAAATATTCAGGACTACGAATCGGAAGTACTTTTAATGTTTAGTTTTAATTATTGTGATGCAAGGGCAGGTAAGTCAAATTGATCAAAACTGAGGAGCAGAAAGTTTTTCCAGTTAAAGTGTAGGGGAAGAGTCCCGCCTGCGGGCATGGTTCGGGTGTGGGAAACCCTCCGTAACTTTTGACAGAAAACAAATGCGGCTGTTCTGACAAATGTTAAGCGCGTGTTATGACAGCACGAAGTTTTTGTGCATATACCGGAGCAAACAGACGCATTTGCTTTGTGCTGAGAAGAAAAAAAATTCTTGAATAAGTGAAAGTCAACACAAAAGTTTTTTTCAATAATTTTCCAAGTGCGATAAATCGAAGTTAATCAATCGAAAAGCTGAATGCAATCTATATTTATGAAGCAAATGTTCATACAACACAATGTGCTTATTGCTTTTCAAAGTGGCTGTCAAAGTCGAGTGTGGGCCCCAAATTGGTTCGGGTGAGGGCACCCCTCTTTTTTAATTTAAAGCGTTTGCTTTACGGAAATATCGTCGTAGATGCCAACATTACTAATTTAAATGGTGTTCTTATGCATTTTTAAGCTTTTTTAATGGAATGGAAAGAATCAATACGCCCTTTAAAGATATCGCAGAAAAAAAGTTGTTTTCATTATGTGTGAGTGGTAAAAGGTGGCATATCACATTGCAAAAAATCTCGGTACTGAGTTTCCAAACGAGTGGACCGAGGAGCAGATGTCGGGCATAAATTGGTATAAAAAAATCATGCTTCGCAAAAGACAATGTTAACAAGGGCTAGAAATTACATCACCTAGCCGGCTAAGTCTGCAAAACAATTGATCTGGCATTGACGCCGAAGACAATCAAGTCTGGTTTCAGGGCAACAGGCATGATGCCATTCGATCCAGACTTTTTCAGTGACGCTGATTTTGTTGAAGCCGTTGAGCAAAATTTGTTGAATTTGTGTGAGTCAATGTTTCCAAAATAAATTAATTTTGCTTTCTTCTCCATTTGATTGCGTTTGACTTCATATTTTCCCATTTTTGTTCGATTTTCTAATGGTGCCCACAGCCGAACAAAAAAATTTTTTTTTTGTCAAAAATGATCACTATTTTTTGGTATATTTTCTCGTACTACGAAATCAATTTACTTTCACCAGTTAGTTAGCCAAGGTCATTAGCTTTCCATTGATTATTATATATCTGCATAATATGCATTTGGTCAAAAGTTACGAGTCGAAAATAAAAAGGTGCCCATATGTTGTGCAACGTTACAAGCTTCAAATCACAAAAAGATCTAGTTTAAAACAATACTAGTCACATTATAGTTTTTGAACTTTAAAGTATTCAGTAAAACTTTGTCTAAATTCAATTTTTGTCACTGGGAACATATACAATACAGACATTTTGACCTTCTATATAGTCACAACTATCCTCAATCAAGAAGAGTTTTCATGAAAATGCCTATGAAACGATTCACGGCAGCTTATTTCAGCCATAGTTTCGAAATCTGAAATCCTAGCTGATCATTTTTTTGAAAAGAGATCGAAAAACAGTACATTTGAAAAAAAACTCAACTCTACCGCGTATGATTTGTGAGATACTTATTCTAATTTAAAAGTTTAAAAACATGATTTTTAAGGTTATATCGAGCTCTAACCGCCAGAAAAACTTAACCGACAAGATTTCGGATTTTCGTTTTTTGATGAAAATCTATAATTCGTGTTCTCTACAAATTTCATAACTATAAAAAGTACTGTTACGGAGTTCTAGTAAAGCAATTAAAGCTTAAGCGCCATTCGAAGTATTTTTTTTTGTAACTGCAAGTTATTGGTTAAGGCAAATGTAACGTATTCCGTCAGTTTTTCCTTTTTGTTGAAAAATGAAACTTAACGCTGTTTCAAATATTTTTGAAACAAAACATACCCTATACATTTAGTTAATGCCAAGGAATTAAAATTATATTTTTTATTACTTAGCAACTTTTGAATGATGTTTCAAACAACCAATTTCCATTACCCTTGATTTCGAACGCGTATGTTGTGCATAAGTGTTAGGTAGCATACGCATTTTTGTAAGGGTATCCAGGATTACATGTTTGTGTAGTTAATTGGAATTTGTTAAATTAACAATTTATACTAACTTAACAATCGTTTTCTTATATTTTTAAAGCAAAATAAATTATTTTTTTAAAAGAAAACTGGGATTTTATTTCTTCCGTAATTAGTTGTATAATTTTGTACTAGTGAACGTTATTCCGTGACTATCACGTAATTACGAAAAGAAAGGAGTTTCAATTTTCGAAAATAAACTATTGATAGTTTGCGTATATACTAAATTTTTTTTATGTCACGTAATTAGTAAACTTTTCTGAATAAAGTGACGTAATTACGGCATATGGTTTTCTCTTTCAAAACTATAAATAATTGTATACAACTTGAACAATTTTATAGCAAATTGCAGCGATGCTATGAGTTTTTTACTACCGGAATAACGTACATAAATTTGTGCAAGTGGACCTAATTACGTGACTAACTTTATTTTGTTGACTCCTTGATTTATAATGTGTACTTGCTAATGTTCCTTAAAGAAAATGAAAACATTATGTTTGCAGAATTAAAGATAAATAACGGAGTTAGGTTCAACTCAAAATTTTGGTACGGAATTAGGGACAAATGCAGTGTTTCTAAAAGTTTTAAAAATTATCATAATATAAGGGTTATGATGCTCGAATTTAGCAATAATCGACTACGGTTAAATCAATCCTTATAAAAAATCATATATCCGATCTCAAAATTGAGTTAAAAGCAGTAGAGAGTACTTTAACATACCGTAATCCGGTACACTTAGCTTAAGTCTAAATTTTCAAACGAAATAACTTTTTTCCTTTTGTGTCGAAAATAATTTGCAAATCTATATATATAAAAATGACTGTGTGTGTGTCTGTGTGTGTGAAGCATTATCACTCAGAAACCATTAAGCCAATTGAGCTGAAAATTTGGAAATGAGTATATATTAGGTATAGGAATGTTTTTATGCTATACACGAAGGTTTCCGAAGACCACCCGAGGGCTTAATAGTCAAAACGAAGAATATATAGAAACACTAGAGGGAAAATATCTATGGCGAACTTTCAACAAGTCTTAATTGATAGTTTTTTGGAATACTCGAAGTTTGCCGAAGGTCACCCGAGGGCTTCATAGTCAAAACGAAGAACATCTAGGTATACGAGAGGGAAAAAATCTATGGCAGACTATCAACAAGCTTTAAGTGATAGTTTTTTGTGACACCCAAAGGTGTCCGAAGGTCACCCGAAGGCTTCATAATCAAAACGAAGAATATCTAGGTATACGAGAGGGAAAAAATCTATGGCGAACTATCAACAAACTTCAACTGATAGTTTTTTGGACTACCCGATGGTTCCCGAAAGTCAGCCGAAGGCTTCATAATCAAAACGAGGAATATCTAGGTATACGAGAGGGAAAAAATCTATGGCGGACTATCAATAAACTTTAAGTGACGGTTTTTTGGGACACCCAAAGACTTCATAGTCAAAACGAAGAATATCTAGATGTACTACAGAAAAAAAATATTTTAGGCAAACTATCAACAAGACTTAATTGATGGTTTCCTGGGACACTCCAGCTATTCTATTGGTAATTTTTAAGATGGTTTGAAATGAAATTAACTTTCTCATAATACCTAAATTTTTATTGGTGGCGTTGCAGTGGCGTAAATCAACATTTTTATCCCCATATATCTTCTAAACTATTGGGAATCAAAAAACAAAAGAAACATGCCTAGCGAAGCGGGCAAAGAAGGCTAGTAATGTAATAAAAAGGAAAATTTATTAAAAAGTCTTCAAGTGAGTTTATAGTATTTGTGACCACAAATGTTTTTTGGTACAAAAACTGAGGATCAGATGGGGAATCCGGAAAAGTAAAAAAGGCTGAAAATAGCCGTTATACTATAAATAGGTGAATGAAACTAGTAGCATCGCATATCTTGCACAAAATATAGATTACATACTAAATAGCTGTAATAGCTATGCCTACTAAATGCACAGATATTTAAAAAAAAAATCTTCTGTAAAATTTACTTTTTGTCAGTTAAGTCTTTTAGGAGGTTAGGGCTCAATATAGAGAATGCATGAAATTGTTTTGCTCTTTTTGCCGATATGCAACGCTTAGTTCTATTCTTTGTCTTCAAAATAAGCTATGAATTTGTCTTGCATGATTTCTCCTTAAAAAGTAATGAGCATTTGAAGATTTTAATCAACCTAAATATAAAAATTTTTTCTAAAAACTAAAATTTTTCGATAACTTCAAAATTTACGCAACTTTATGTAGCTGTAGAAATTAAACCACTGGACTGAATGGGTTAAAATTTTAAAATTTTTTAGCTCCAAACATTTTTCTATCCTATGTCAATATTAGATTTGTATAAGAGACCACCTCAAAATTGATTTTTGCAACGTCTTTTCGTAAAATGAGCCATTGTGCGCCATGCTACATTAAGCCTCTTTCCACCATTTGTTTTACTTCTTTTAATGTCAAATCCTATATGGTTTTTGTTGTTGTTTTCTTCTATGTTTTACCATTCGTTTAAAATTTGACAAGTTGCGTTAACGATATTATTGAATCATGGTGCGCTTCTTATTAACATACATATATTAAAAAATTACCCTTCGATTTTAAGAAAAAATTTATAAGAAAAAACACCATTATTACCATGTGCTATATATTTGTCCCTAATTCAAATGTCAAAATTTCATTGCCAGGTTCAAAGTCTGAGGTCACTACCGCTAATTTAAAGTTTGTAAAAAACATTTGACATACTCATTTAAATGTAAATAAATTTTATTCAGCAGTGCTAACAAAGTGGATGTAGATAGATGTATAAATTAAGTAGCCCTTTCTTACTTTATGTTTAGTCTTGTATTCGTGTTTTTATTCAATTTTTTTTTTAAATTTATTTTTAAAATATCATACAAATCATACAAAAATATGCCAAATACTTAATAAGGTGGTCAATTCTTACCATGCATAAAAGCGTTTAATTTTTCTTGCAATTTTTGGTAAAATAAAACCATTTTGAACTCTAAACGGTGGTAATGATAAACATATGTAAGTTATTGTATCTTTGTGTGAGCACATTAAGCAGAGTGTGAAAAAAAAGTTAATTGATCATATTCTAATAGTTATATTATGTTGCCTTAAGCCTAAAGTTTAGACTCTAAACAAATAACATTGTTCTAGCTCAAAATATGGTCTGACGTGAAATAGGTCATTCTTACAGAATTTGGGTACGAAGAGTCTGGATTGGTTAATTGCCCTGTACATAATGTTCAAAGAAAAATTTCATCTGGAAATGGATATGATGCTGATAAATCAATGATTTCTCATCAAAAGTATATTTTCTTGTTTAGTGTGTATTTATCGGCAATCGAGTTGCTAAGTTTTTTATCAATTTATCGAATAATTCATTACTTTAATGTTAATTTTTACCGAATTTTCTTAGACCCACAAAGTATGGTACTATAGAATACCGAATTTTTTTGCTCCCAATATTTGTAATACATATACCATAAAAATATGTATATTTAACAGCGTACATAGTAAAAAATAAGCATAATTAATGCAAAAGGAACTATAAACATTTTAATAGCTTCCACCTGAGTATAGTCACGCCCACTCTCATAACTTAGAAAAAGAAAAACCAACCTTTTTTCAAATTCATAGACAATGAATTGGCTAACATCTGGATGACTAGAAGCAAAGATAAATCTCAAAGGCACAATACCAAATATACATACATACATACATATTGTATATTGCGAAAATCTTACTTGAAAATTAGACTGTGAACTAAGTTAAAATAAAAATATAGCATTTTAGACAGCAAAAACAATAACAACAACAATAGTGTTGAACTTTTAATTGAATCGAAACAAAAGCAAAACAACTGCAAGCAAAAAATTAACCTTTTCAGAAACCGTGCAGTATCGAAGCAAGATCTTATTTATATATAGCTATATGTATGTATATCTGCATAACGCTAAGACCAATTTGGTAGTAAGTAACATTGTAGTGCTTTTGCTTTTTTATTGTAAATATTAGACTGGCATATTGTCATATGTACACGAGCTTATGGAAAAATGCAAAGAATTTTCATTGTGTTGCAAAACTCTAAGAAAATTAAGTAACATGGTAACCAATCAATTTACTGGAGCAAAAGTTAACATATTGTATCATTATTTAAGGTAAATACACAGACAATATGGGGCGTTATTTCTCAAAAATCTATTCAGCATTACACAGCTCTGATCCGGAACATAGAGAAATACTTAGTTCTATTTTTAAGTGAGTGATGAATTCCCGAATTAAGCGTGCCATGCAAGTATGGCAATTCACAGAGGATTTTTAGTATATCAGCGAATACCCTATATTATCACAAAAAACACTTTAAAACTTTCAATAATTAATACCACGACTCTAACATCAAAAGTCTATATGTCCGTCTGTATGTAAGGTCTCATCGACAAAAATCGGTGTTTTTTTACTGTTTCTTTGACATTTTTTCTCATAGCTCTACAGTGAAAAGTTTTCCCTTTGGAAGCAGTTGCAATTTTTCTATTCAAAAAACAGTTTTTTTTTTTTGCCATACTTCAAGATGCAGGAGTCACAGAAATTTTTTAGACCCCAATAAATATAGAGAATCATTATTCCAAGGCTAAACATTTGTCCGCCATTTGTTAACAATTAAAAGTATATCATGGGAAAACGACTTTTTATGTTTTTGTTTAAAAATACACCCAAAATGTTGATAAAAAGCTTAGGACGAAGTTAAACACTTTCAAACTTTATCTTCAGAATAGGAATCAGTTCAAATTTGCGCAAGATATGACAGTTAATACATATTTTGTAATTTTTGTAAAGGTATGATTTTGGATATTTTTGTTTTATAGCGTATTTTGCATCCACAGCTTAAAACTTTTTTAAACGTGATAAATAACGCCAATTTCAAGGCTAAAAACGTCGAAATAGGTATGTGCCTGAAATTTGGGATATTTTTCAATTTGAATCAAAAACGCCTTTTTTTGTGTACGAGAGACTGTATATTAGGGTGGGCCGATTTGAAAACTGATCTCGGCTTCCCCCCTATGTGAAAGTTCATTCAATTCTATGAATATTTGCCCAAGAAACTTTACCTCTACGTTCAACTTTAGTTCGGCGCATTTTTGATCGAAAAATTTACCTTTCATTAAAATTTTTTTTATTTTCATACTAAATTTTAAAAATTTTTATAAAGACAAAAGTAATGTCGTTATATGATTTGGCTGGTATTCTGTCAGTAATCAATTAAATAAGGTTCTGTTTACACAAAAAGTTCACTTGATAGTGTGGAATTGATGCTATATATTTAAAATAGTGATATGGGTCAAATAGCCGATTATTGTGACCGACTTTCAAAATAAACGATTCATGTTTTTGGATGAATTTTTTCAAACAAAACACCTACCTAGGCTGAAAGTTCATTCAATTCTATGAATATTTGTCCAAGGAACCATATCTCTACGTTCAACTTTAGTTTGGCGCATTTTCGATTGAAAATTTTACCTTGAGTTTAATATTAATTTTTATGCTTAATTTTCAAAATTCTCATAGAGACAAAAGTAATATCATAATATGTTTTGGCTGGTATTCTGTCAATAATCAATAAAATTGGGTTTTGTTTTTACTTAAAGTTTACTTGATAGCGTGAAATTGATTATATTTATTCCAAAAGATTTTATCGGTCAAATAACCGATTTCAAAATAAACGAGTCATATTTTTACATGGATTTTTTCAATCCAAACACCAACCCAAGTATTTTTGGATACTAAGATGCCGAATCTGACACTCATTTTTCTCCAGGGCAACATCTAGTGGCAGTTTTAGGAAATAAATTAGCCGCTTTTTTTAATTTTACAGAACAATATACCAGAAATCTATGTAAAAATATGAATCGTTTATAATAATTCGGTTATTCGACGCTATCAGGTAAACTTTTCGTAAAGACAGAACCCAGTTTTATTGATTATTGCCAGAAGACCAGCCAAAACATATTATGATATTACTTTTGTCTCTATGAGAATTTTGAAAATTAAGCATAAAAATAAATATTAAACGCAAGGTAAAATTTTCAATCGAAAATGCGCCAAACTAAAGTTGAACGTAGAGATATGGTTCCTTGGACAAATATTCATAGAATTGAATGAACTTTCAGTCTAGGTTGGTTTTTTGTTTGTAAAAATTCATCCAAAAATATGAATCGTTTATTTTGAAAGTCGGTCATAATAATCGGCCATTTGACCCATATCACTTTTTTGAATATATAGCATCAATTTCACACTATCAAGTAAACTTCTTATGTAAACAGAATCCAATTTAACTGATTACTGACAGAATACCAGCCAAATCATATAATGACATTACTTTTGTCTTTATAAAAATTTTTTAAATTTAGTATGAAAATAAAAAAAATTTTAATAAAAGGTAAATTTTTCGATCAAAAATGCGCCGAACTAAAGTTGAACGCAGAGGTATAGTTTCTTGGGCAAATATTCATAGAATTGAATGAACTTTCACATAGGGGGGTAGCCGAGGTCGATAAATTTTCGTCCATACAATTTGGCCCACCCTACTGTATATCCTAAAAACATTATGAAATATACTCCATTATACCTCAAAAACTTTGGTAAATATCCTCTGCTATAATTTCTTTCTACTGGTCAACTTTCCGCAGCTAATAGTTTGTCCGCTAGAGGGCGCCAGTCGTAAAAAATCCAACTTTTAGAAATTTTAATTTGATGCGATTTCTCCATTTCAAAATATCCCCAAAAATTTCACCTCAATTTCACATAAAATGCAAAGTTTTGTAGAGCATGTGATTTTTCATAAATTAAATCCTTGAACTTGTTATCCTCCGACTCACTATGAAAAACCTTTTTTGGCACATTTATTAAGTACAAAGTTATAATTTTTGAGACATTTTAAAAAAATTTAAATAAAAGAACTCATTAAAAACATAAGCGAAAAAATACAAGTTTGCTTGTTAACCAAACCAACTGCCTGAAAATAAACCAAGCAAGCCAGTGGGTTATTTTGGTCTCGTTAGCCAAGATAGTTAGCAAGAAGCCATAAATGGATCAAACTTCAGAGGTGTGGATTTAGTTTTTGTCGTATACACTTAATAAATTTTCAGATTAAAACATATCCAATGCCTTAAGGTAAACATAATGGCATAAGGTTTGAAATAGAATTAAGAAAGAATGCCCCACATGCATACACACATACATAGTATACGTGAACAACAAACTTGTTTCAAATTTATTTAATTTTTTTTTTTTTCTGCACGATTATATTGGGTTAATCATATATTTCAGTAGTTTGAGGGTATTAAATATTAATGTATGCTAAATACATACTCACATTATTTATATAAGTAAGAAAAATCTTAGTTTCCATTTTAAATGAATAGTAACATTTGTGTCGGGTTCTTTTATGTAACAACTTAATTTCGCTACCTTATGTTCTCATCATTAATCATAATATGATTGCCTACTAAGCATACTCAATATGTTTGCATGGGAAATTGAAGAATATTAAGGTTTTTGGTATGCATCTAGGGCATTTTTTTAATTTAATGTGATAATTAATTTTTAATTTTTTTTTTTTTCATTAATAGCCTTCATATTCGATTTTAATTTTTATATTAAAGAAACATTCATTTTGTACCTTTATTCTTTTAGATCTTAGTACAGGCAATTTTTAATTAAGCCCTTACACAAATATGACACATAAATAATTTATAAAAAAACGAAACTTAAGCCAGAACAAAATTCTAATTTGTTTCCTGGAATATTTTGTATTAGATATTGTGACTTATTTAATGAGCTATAAAGCGATGATTTTCTTAAATTATCAAGTTTCGCATAGTAAGAAATTACTATTATTATTATTTGAAAGTCTATAAATTTTAAAACGAACCACTGTAGTCTGAAAATCAAAAAACCCAAAATTCAGAAAATAAAGTTGATCTTTTTACTTTTAACTGTAGAGTATGATTTTCTGCGTTAGTTTCAGAGGCCAAGAAGACCTTTGTGGTAGAGATGGGCACGAGCCTCACTTTTGAGGCTCAGCCCGGCGCGAACACGAAACAAGCTCTTCAATAAAATCCGGGCCCTCACCAATATTTTTTTTTTTTTTTAAGTACGGGCCCTGACAGGCCCGGCTCGATGCAACCATATTATTAAACAAACACACTATTTTTGTGATTTAAAAAAAATTTAACTTATGTATTGAATATACAGGCTGTATTGCATAAGGTAACGATGCTTCTGGAAGGTGAAAGAGAAGGCCTAGAGTAACAAAAAATTTGACCTGGAGGGGGGTCTAAAATATACCCCTGAGGAGTTATAGGGTTAAAACTGATTTTCTGATTCGTTTCAGAAAAAAATTTTTTTGGTTCACTCTAACGTTTTAGAGAAAATATTTTTATGCTGAAGTTTCAGCTAATTGTAAGAGCTTTCAGATAGCGTATATGGTTTATAGGGTTTAAAAGGAATTTGCAAAATTCTGGACCTTAAAAGATGATACTTAAACTTTTTTCCCCATTTCTGACGTTTATAATTTTTTTTGAAATTTTCGTTCAATTTTCTTTAATTTGATAGTACATTTGTCATACCAATTTTTTGAATTTCGTAATATGTGTCGTAATAATCGGTTTTTTGCCAGATACTATTTTTTGAACATAACACCATTAATTTCACACAATGTGGTGAACTTTCTGTAAAGACAGAATTAAATTTTATTCGTTCTGAACAAAATGCCAGCTAATTCATATTATACATTACTTTTGCTCTGAAATGGACTTAGGCCACTTTCAAAATAAAATTTCACTGTTAGTTGCTGAACACTCAAAAGTTTAAATTTTATCCCGAAACCCAAAAAATCGTTAAAATCAATTGTGTTATGTTGACTATTTTTTCTTAGACTAACACAAAAATTCTCGAAAATAATTTTGCATGATAAGTCCAATTAAGTCTTCTTTAAGATTTCTACATTGGTATAAGTTTTGTCATATTTTTTACTTATTTCAGTATTCTCTCTTCTATGATTTAATCTTAAAAACTGCATTCTATACAAAAATTTAATTTTCCTTCTTTTAAATCCTTTGTGCACTTTACATGGAATTCAGTAAAAATCTTTATGAATCAACAAAATCAATGTTGTCGTTCAGTCCTGCTGTCTTGAAGTATAATAAAATGTTAAAAGAAAAAGTTCGACAAATTTTACCCAATGGCACCGAATTTGTACCGCAATCGTATCTCTCCTTCAATGCAAATATATCATAAAGTGATTTCCGAATTTTGTTGACATTTAAAAAATTTAATTCATATAAAGTTTCCTTAATACTCAGCATAACTTGTTTTACTTTGCCAATAAATAAATTAAAATTCAATGCAGAACACAAATGATGTTTTTAATTTTTAGTCGAATCATTAATTATACGAATAAAATTAGATGTTGCAGTAAAAATACATAAATTAAAATCAAGGTTTTTCTTTCGCTTTCTGTCTTGGAGAAGAAATTTACAAATTACAAATACAACCGGCTTAAAAGTGGTGAATCGAAATGGGTCACGGTGGCATATACGTAGTACGTAACATCTGAATCTCGTGTGACGTAAATGAAAGTGCTGTCGAACTTTAATAAAAAAAAAAAAAACGTGCTCATGAATTGTTAACAAAAATTTCAACAAATTGACTAACATGGCATCAATGTACATGCGATGCAGGAAATGCAGTCAAGCGGATACACATGCGCCTAACAAATTCAGTCAGCATGAGGTTTTCCTACCTCTTCCCAAAAAAAAAAAAAAAATCACTATCAATGACTATCTGTTTTCTGTTATCCCTGTCTACATACATTTCAGCCGTCTCAATTGTTGCATTGACTTTGATCTCATAAGCCAAGTTATTGCGAGTTGTTGGCACAAAATAAAGCGTCAAACGGTGATTTACGATTAGTGAAGCCTGACTGCTGTCCAAAGTCGTTTCGATGTTGTGGTTGCTGCTGGCTAGCTACACCTTTTAGGCCAGGATGTGGGTTAAATGGCTATTTGCGTTATATACGCTTGTAGGAGCAACAGCAGCACTGACATGCAAACTAGAAAATCCTGTTTGGAAAAACTTCAAAATTTGCTGCATGTTTTTAGCTAATGACACCTTTTGTTGGGCTATAAATAATTTTTCAATAGCGTTGCTGAGAATAAAACTTAAAGCAAAAACGACGGTTTGGATTGTACACTACTTGAATGTTAAGTGGCATTAAAATTCGAAAACTTGATATTCTTTAAGTTAAATTAAACAAGCATTCCCTTAAAAATAGCTTAAGCAATTTACAATTAAAATTAGAGAAAAACTATGAGCTAAATTACCAAATATGCAGACAACATTGGGGTTTCTCATCTTCGATTTTTTTTTAACCACTACATAATTTTTCTTATAGAACTAGGCGAGAGACTAGCCTCCATGGTATTTTAAAATTTTTCTACCCTAAAAACCAGGATTTATTCATTTTGTCCTTCCGTTTGTAGCTCAGAACGGAGCATGCTGGTCCCAAATGACATTTTTTGGTTCAAAAATGACCAGAGAGCGTAGTTCTTAACCAAATAAAAAAATATTTTTTTTGTAAACTGTAGCTTTATAATTTCTTAAAAGATTCTCGGAACCTAAAATTTCGTAGCGACAATCTTGCCAAAGATAGGGGCTCAACAACAGGGTCAATATAAAAAACATATTTTTTGCTCATAACTTTTTTTCTTCACAGATGGACACGCAAGTTTGCTTGAAAAATAAAGATAATGTTTTTGCAAAAATTATAAATTTTGTATTGTAGTACGGAAAGTATTCGGTATACGAAGAAAAATACGCATAAAGCTACTTTGGAAATGCTTGGAAAAAAAACCTTGCTGGTATGTGTTATTAATTTAGAGAATTTATTACGTGCCATTTTTGACCCGGTAGTCCAAGGGTTAAGATTTTTTTCAGAATTGTTCTTTTAGTCATGAGTCAACATAAAAACTACATTTGCAGTTGGTATACATACATGCTAATATGGACGTTATGAATTTTAGCCAAAAAAGTCTGCCTTTTGATCTATCATGCATTCGGCTAGTAAACAAATTACAGTAGTTAACACCAAATTTCAAACATCAATTACCCTACGTATGAATTATTTGATGGGTCCGTAAAGAAATATTTACAAATAAAATGAAGTTAAAAAATAAAGTAATATTTACTCAAAATTGCCTTCATTTGACTTTATGTAAAGTAAATTATACTTTCAGCCAGAAAATGTGTGACAATTTTGAATTTGTAATTCTACAATACTAAAAATTATTTTATTTTTTTCACGTACAAAAATGAGTGTCATAATTTTTACTCCACTTGAGTAAGGTAAAAATTATAAAAATATATAATCATTTTGACTTTTACAATTTTAGTAACAATTTCCATTTTTAGACAGACATTATTTGCTTTATATACAAATTTTATACATATTCATCATATGCGCCACTAGCGCAGAAGGATATGTATCTACCTATCACACGGACGGGCCAGAGTTCGTTCCCTAGTGCGGTCAGTTCGTTTTTTTTTTTTTGTTTTGTTGTTTGAACTTTACAGTAACGTAAATATCACGCCAATTTTTTCAAAAAATGACTAGCAAGCATACATTCTGAATTGACAAAATCTGTAAGGTAAAATTTATTTCAGTGGGGAGCTGTCACTATTCTGACTTGAAATTCTGGTAAAACTTATGAGAAATAAAGTAGCAAGTACTATTTTTTGTCTTCGTGTATCGAAAATGATTGTTTACTCAAAAGCAAAGCATCTTTCAATAAAAGTGTACAGGGCATAAAATGCTTAGAATTGTCCAAAAAATACGTGTGAATTTTTTCAGAATTTTTGGTTATTTTTTTTTTTTTTGTGGCTAAATTTTGAAAAAATAAAAATGGTGCACTAAGCTACAAAATGGCTTTGAAAAAAAAAAGGTTTTTTTCCACCGAAAATTATTATTTTTTTTTCAGTGTAAATTTTTTTTTTTCAAAAGCTCATACTTTTCTAAAGAAACAATGAAAATTTCGTCAAAATCTGAAAAAAAGCAGAGGAGCTATGAATTTTCAAATAAGTATGGAAGTATCCAAAGGTTGGATCGAACTTCCTATGTCTGCCATCTTGGAAATTTTCGGAATTTTGTGAAAATTACTTTACCATAGTTATATGTGTGTCAAATATGTACTAACTTTTCATTAATTTTCATAAAAACCGGAGATGTCAAGTCGAATCTGGTTCGCTAACGCAAAGAAAGACTCAGCAGCTGTCTTTATGAAACTAAGTAGTACATGGCTTTATTTATATTGTGTTTGCCCAAGGCCCTTCCAAAACAATGGGAGAAGGGGGTTGATGGAGCAGTTTCGTAGCTCCCCATGCAAAAAGCCCCCAAATATACTTGCTTCTATGGCATCTTTCCTCATAAATCTTAGTACATTTTGTTATGTAAATTGTGTCTACCATTCACATTATGAAACTTGGGAGATTGAACAAGGGGTGTTGCACCCCATACAATCTAAAGTTCCGTTTTTCTCTAATTTCACACCAATTTTAGGCCTCAAAAGACTTATGAAGCGCTATCTGGTGAATTTTTATTTTTTTTTTAACTTTAAAAAAATCTACTTTGTAGTACCTTTCTAACAAGCAAAAGATCATAAATATTTGAGTACTTTTACTATTTTTAGATGATTTTACATTACGAGTAATATCACCGGCTTCCTAAGCCGGTTTTTTCGAAAATCTTACGTGATGCAAGAAAACGGATATCATTTTCAAACCAAAATACACTGACAACCCTTTTTTTGGCTGTTGAACAGTGTAACTATTTGAGCTAAAAACTATGCAAAATTTTTTTTAAAATCAGAGATTAATTCCTTTGGTTGTTTTATTAGATTTTTTAAAACTGTTAAAGTTAATTTTATTTGGAATAAATTTAATTGGATTTGCAAAAGGTTTAATTTGGTGTAGAAATCCTTTATCCTATTTCTTAGATGAAATTCTAATGTTCTCCATTTTTCTGCTTTCACACGACATTATTTTCTAGGATACCTTGTATGTATATTTAGCTGTCGTTTTTTTGTTGTATATCTAATTATAAATATTTTTGCAGCAAATTCTTTTTGTTAACTTTTTCCAAGGTTGTATCTAATTTTATATTAATTTGTATAACTCATTAACATGTTAGCATCATTATCTTGAATATTTTTTCTTAAAGTAACCTTTTAAAAAAAAAACTTAATTTGGTAGTATAACTCACGCCTTTTAATTAATAAAATTGTTGCACTTCACGCAATGTATTTAATTGAAAAAAAAAAAAAAAATAAAGCTTTTTGGCTTGACTATAAGTATACGCATGCGCGAATAGAAACAGGCTTTGGCACGGTCATAACGTATCGGAAATTGCAAAAAAAAAGATCTATCTATAGTGTACCTATGCATTTATAGCCAGTTTTTTGCAAAAAACACAAATAAGAAAATCATTGTTTGCCTTAAGCTTTAAAGTTACGAGTTAGTATATGTGTAGTTCTTCAAACAAATCATTTTATAAATTGACATTTTTGACAATTTAATTGCATATAATTTTACACATTAAGAAATTTAATTGCTAATAAACGTAATTTTTAACAACATGATTAAAATGTGATTACTCAAAATATTATTAAAATTTTCAACATGTGAGTAATTAATTATACGTATTATTGAACTTTTATGGCATATTCATAAAAATGTATATTTATTGCGTGTATCAAATCGTATTTCTTTAGTAACATTGTAGCACCAGAATTGCGCTAGCTGTCAAACAAAATATCTGAGATTTAAAATTAATTCTGAGATTTAAAGCTAAATCTGTGCCTTAATCACAACAAGGCTACCGATTTTGGCAATTTTTGACCAAGTGACACCCTGGAACTTTGACGATTGGCATAAACACAAAGCAAGTGGAAGATAAATATTAGGAAGAAAATGAAATACAAGTTTAATTTTACTGCTTCTGAAATTTACTGACAGAAATAATACTATCTCGGCCGATGGAAACGGGTAGGATTTAACAATATGATTTACCAATCTCAGCACAGCTAAATCATTGGTGAAAACAGGCTACGTATATTACTTTCGTACCAAAACAGCAATAAATTTAATTTTTGTACCAAAACCCTCTAAGATAATAATATTTGGACCAGTCAAATAAGAGATGGGCTATATATGTGATGCTTGCATTAATTCCAAGGTTTATAAAACCAATGAATAGAGCATTTTCCCCTGAACAATATATAAAAATGGGGTTTTTCACGTGAAGCTCCAGGCAAAAAATTTTAATATTTCCGATATCAGCCGATAACTCAAGTTTTTGAAGTCCTCTAGCATTTTTTTTTCTCTATTTTTTGATCCCTATTTTACGAAAATGTACGGAGAGCCAACAAAATCACAACTTCGCACATATAGGCAATGTAATGCATATGGTAGCATTGGACCGGGCTTCTGAAAAAAATATTCGTGTTGGCCCGGGATTTTTCTCAAGAGCTTGTTTCGTTTTCGTGCCGGCCCGGCCGGGCCTCAAAAACTACTCCCCTTCTCATCTCTAGTTCTATCTTATGGGTAGCAATAATAAGCCTCAATTTGGTTGGGTTGGGGCTTATGAAAGAAATTGAAGAAAAACTGAAATTCCTGCAAAATTTTATAACAATCTAAGTATGTCAAAGGACTTAAGAGTATACATATATTTTGAGTTGAAACTCATTTTAATCCTTAGTCAAAAGTATGTATTAAGATGCTTAAAATAAATTAATATGAATGTTGTTTAATGTTACCTAATAACTAATTATATGTATATAAAGTTGAGAGGAATGAAGGAAGTCTTTATTTTGAAATGGTCGCTGTGGACAATTTTGTTCTTAAAATAATCAGTGGCAAACACAGCGCTAAATGTTCATTTAACACGCAATCAAAGTGTCGAGCTGAAATTCATTAAATCAGTTAGTCACATGAATGCTAAACAAGAGCCGCTGGATATGACGTAAAGCTCAGCTCCATGGCCCACATTGGTAGGCTGTGATTTTCAAAGAGTCCGGTTGCCTGTTGTTGCACATGACAACGATACCATGGCGGCCATGACGTTTGTGGTTTTTATAAATTTAAGTTTCATCGAACCAATATGGATTGCGCATGCGCGCTAGCATTGTGCTCCAATTTATTGTTTGACAGACGCCGTGTGACTTCGTATCATGTGGATTGCTATAGTGAATATCCCGAGTGGAAAATGTGGCATTGTTATTTTATTGTTAAATAGTAGGGGCACATTTTATAGAAGATATCGTCACCTTAATATATGTAGAAAAGCCCTAACTAACATTTTTTTTTTTATTTTACTGCAGAATGAAAAAGCTTCATAAAAATTAAAGTTTTGTAATAACGATTCAATCGTAGCTCACAAATTTTTTTATCAATGGTGTATTAGTTGGTGAACTATCGAAATCTGCAAAAAACTCAATTTAGAAAAAAAAAAAAATGTTAGTTAGGGCCTTTCTACATATATTAAGGTGACGATATGCAGATGCAGATAACAATATACTATAGTTTCAGAAAAAATGTATGTATACTTAAAACCATATATCCTCATAATCTAAAGAAAATTAACTTTGTTAAAGGAAAAATTTCTAAATTTATGAAAAGTACGTTTTATTTTTGAGTATATGAAAATTTACTCCTTAAAAATTTAATCGGAATTCTCTTGTCTTGAAGAGTTTGTTCATAAACTTACCGAAAACTTGTACCATTTCACTTGTCTCAACACATGCGATTTGAAAATAAATAAAACTAGTAAGGGTGTTACTTTTGGCCTGGTCAAAAAATAAATACCCTACACTAAATTTTGCTTATATGGGAGTTGCCATGCCCTCTTGTCCGAGTTCACCCAGTTTTTGGTCAGAGCTTGCATTTACAGTTCTTAGTGTCTGAGTGAAATTTAGTTGGATTATCTTAAAAAACTCTTTCAGTATAGCATTTTGAAACTTTTGCGTATATGGGAGGTCCCCCCCCCTTGTTCGGTTTCACCCAATTTTTGTTGAGAACTTGCATTTATAATCCTTAGTGTCTGAGTAAAATTTGATTTGAATATCTCAAAAAACGCTTTCAGTATAGCGTTTTGAAGCTTTCGCTTATATGGGATGTACCACTTTCTCTTGTCCGAATTCGCTCAGAGCTTGCGCTTACATTATTATTATTATTTTTCTTAATTAAAAAAGGTAATAAATTACAATTTTTAACTTAACCTAAACTAGCATTAGCAACTAAGGCCTTCAGCTAAGCTTGCGCTTACAATTCGTTGTATTTATGTGTATTTTGGTTGCATTGTCGAGAAAAATACTGGTAAAGCTGCATTTTGGGACATGGCTATATCGACTCAGGAGGTGTTGCTGATCGAGAATATATATACTTGTCTATATCTGCCACGCCTTCTTCTCTGCGTTACAAACAGAAGGACAAAGTAAATATACCCTGAGTGTATGGCATTCTTGGGTTTCAGTTTTTTTTTTTTTTTTGTAAATACAAACAAAATTACAAAAACGAGGCAAGGCTTAAATGGATATAAAAGAAATCAATAAATATTATTGTTGACCGACATAAGACCCAAGAGACTGCCGGCTCAAGATAAGAAATTTAGTCTTGTTACAAACTAATTACTATTCAAAAGACGATGCCATTTCCAATTTGGTTTTAAGAAATGTAGCGCGTATAGACGACATGTGCTCCCAACGGAGCAGTCTGCGGCTACTGAACTGTTTGAACTGTTGCTTTACTCTGTAACATGTGATTCTGTTAACTTTATTTCAAAGTTTTTTCCATCTAATGTACAAATGGAAAACTTTGAATTTATCAAGTAACAAATTGAAAAAAAAAAGCTGTGAACATTATTGTGGCCATTAAAGGCGAGGTTATAATTGATAGTGGTAAATCGGCTTCAAATATCAAAAAAATTACTCGATGATTTTTTCATACTTTGGACCTGATTGAAGCTGTTGAGCCCTGATAGATCATTTGGCGAATTTGTCTATCCGTCTGTTGAAATAGCGATTGAATTTTGTTACAAAAAAATACCATTTAACGGCCACCCTAACGTGCATATATATTTTTGTCATGATTTCAATTTACACCAAGGCACTTGCTATGAATTACTTAGGTACAAATTTTTCAAGTTCCATTGTAAGGCGCTAAAACAAAATTATTTTCATTAAAGTATTTATTGTGATCACTAGATTGGCAAAAGTGTGCACGGTGTGCCTTAACCCGTTCTAAATCGGACGTCGTAGCACATCAAAATTTTTTCCAGATTCTGTTTACTTATCGTTCAACTGATGTATAAAAAAATTTTCACTCGTGACTCCTCGACTAAATTTTGAGATAATCGCTTTTCCCATTGGGGCATTTTCCCATACAAAAAGAAAAAGAACATTTTTTTAACTACATTAAACAAAAATTAAAATAATCACAATCGATGTGTTTTGCGATGCTAAACGCGAATCCAACCTCAGAATTGCGCTATCGTGTATAGTTTATGAGATATTGTAACCTAAAGACCAAAAAAAGTCCTTATTTGCCATTTTTTGAAGCTATATAACTATGTAACATATCATTTATTCGTCAAATGAGGCTTAAGTACTTAAAAGTCCCAATTTTTTCCTTTAAAACCTAATTTAAATTATATTTATATCTTCACGTTTCTAAGAGATATCGTAGACCAAAATATTGTCAAAACGGGTTTTTTGCACTTTTGTGTCTTTTTAGGTTACGATATCATTGAGGAAAAAAAAGATATCAACATAATTTAAATTAGATTTTAAAGGCAAAGATTAGGACTTTCAAGTTGTTTACCACATTTAACGAAATTAAAATTTCTTTCACATTTTAAACATGTTCAACGAACCGACTACTTCTAAATTCATCCGTTTGACACCCCGAGTGTTGTTGTTACGTGTATGGCATACGGATGAATTTTGAAATGGTCGGTTCGTTGAACATGTTTCAAATGTGAAAAAACTTATAATTTCGTTAAATGTGGTAAACAACTTGAAAGTCCTAATCTTTGCCTTTAAAACCTAATTTAAATTATGTTGATATCTTTTTTTTCCTCAATGATATCCTAACCTAAATAGACACAAACGTGCAAAAAACCCGTTTTGACAATATTTTGGTCTACGATATCTCTTAGAAACATGAAGATATAAATATAATTTAAATTAGGTTTTAAAGGAAAAAATTGGGACTTTTAAGTACTTAAGCCTCATTTGACGAATAAATGATATGTTACATAGTTATATAGCTTCAAAAAATGGCAAATAAGGACTTTTTTTGGTCTTTAGGTTACAATATCTCATAAACTATACACGATAGCGCAATTCTGAGGTTGGATTCGCGTTTAGCATCGCAAAACACATCGATTGTGATTATTTTAATTTTTGTTTAATGTAGTTAAAAAAATGTTCTTTTTCTTTTTGTATGGGAAAATGCCCCAATGGGAAAAGCGATTATCTCAAAATTTAGTCGAGGAGTCACGAGTGAAAATTTTTTTATACATCATTTGAACGATAAGTAAACAGAATCTGGAAAAAAATTTGATGTGCTACGACGTCCGATTTAGAACGGGTTAAGGCACACCGTGTGTGTTCACAATTGCTCTGAAGCCATAAATTATTATTGTGACACAACTCATGATAAAAATTCAACAAAATAGCAAGCCAATATCTTCGTGCAATAAATGTAGTTTAAGCATAGATATGGTTGAAACAATTTTTAAGCTATTCAATCTCGTTTTCGCTATTTTTCAGGAGAGCAAAAAACCGATTTTATCTTGATTTTGACAATGATGTCAATATTTTTTTATGAATAAATGCTCTATTTTGGACTCTTTGAAAGTTGGCATTGCTTATTTTGTAAAAATACTATTAACTAATGAAATAAACAAGGATAGGCCTTTTTTTGTATGGAAATTTATTGGTTTTGTAATGTAAACTTAAAAATTTTTGCGATTCGATTTAGCATAGGCCGCAGAAAAATTTTATAACATAGGTCTCCAACCCATTTTAAAAGCTCAAGGACTAATTTTCAAAAAATAATTTCCTGCACTAATCGACGGGGAAAATTGAAGAAATTTTTTTTAAAACATCTGGGGTTAGTTTAAAGAAAAATAAATAACATATTGTTCTAAACAGAGGTTAAAGGCTTAGAAGAAATAAAGAGAACTATCAGAAGTAAAGTTTGCAGTAAAGTCTTTTTTTTTTTTAAATTTAAGTAATAAAGTTTCAAAAAAATGAACTGAACCAACTGCGATTCGAACCGGGGTCTGTCCGTGTGATAGATAAAAACATATTTTTTTTACTTACAATTACAAACTTGTTAGTCCTTAATACCACTGAGCTATATGATGAAAAGGAATAAAATTTGTATATTAAGTTATAATCTAAGAGCCAGCGCTTAAAAACAACTTTGCGTTTCTAAAAGCTGGTTTTGTTACAGTTGGTTATAGTAATTGTGTACACCAATAAACTGTCGGTCAGTCAAGCAAACTGTAGAACAGGTGGCTGATATATGTTCTAAAACATGTCATAATTTCGATTTTGATCAAATTAATTTCTAAAGGCTGAAAATTGTTATATAGATTGTATAATGCATATAAAAAACAATTTTGTCGGTCAGTCAGTTAAACGTTAGAACAAGGCTTGTCAGCAGCCCCGTGAAAGGAAAAACGCTTTTTTTACTCAAGAGGGAGGCATCTTCCGAAAAAAGTGCACATGGCATAAAATGCTTAGAATCATCCAAGGAACAAGTGTGAATTTTTTTTTTTTGCATTTTTTTTTTTTTTTTTAATTTTTAACGTCATAAATTTTTCAGAAAAAAAAAAATTCCAAAAAAATTCACACTTGTTCCTTGGATGATTCTAAGCATTTTATGCCATGTGCACTTTTTTCGTAAGTTGCCTCCCTCTTGAGTAAAAAACGTATTTTTTTAAAAAAAATTTCAGAAAAAAAAATTCACACGAATTGAACGATTCTAAGCATTTTATGCAATGTGCACTTTTTTCGTAAAAAATAAATTTGATCAAAATCGAAATTATGACATGTTTGTGACCATATATCAGCCACCTGTTCTACAGTTCGCTTGACTGACCGACAGTTTATTGGTGTACACAATTACTATAACCAACTGTAACAAAACCAGCTTTTAGAAACGCAAAGTTGTTTATAAGCGCTGGCTCTCCGGCTATTAACTTCTGTCCAAACATAAATATTTTTACTAGAGTTATAGAGCAAAAATGGTTATACATTTGTATGGTGGAAAGCATAATTTACTATACGCATAGGAAAATGTATGCAATTTAGAGTTAAATTTACTTTATTATTTAAAACACACCTCTCCCCACGTGTTTTAAATAAAAAGTGCTTGCACCCAAAATGTTTTTTTGGGGAAATATGCGGAATGCCTCTAGGATCAAACATATATAGCTCTTTTTTCAAAGTGAACGGCACTTTTTCAAACCAGGGCCAAAAAACCCATTTTTTACCACTGTGCTCTATACTAAAACCAAAAAAAAGAGTTTACTAAAACGAATACAAAAAAAGAGTATGCAGAAAGTAACCTGCTTGTCCGTAGATTAAAAAACAGTAAACTGAAAAACCCTACAGAATATAGTTTACGAGATATTGCGTTTTTACTTAATTTTTTGTGTTTCTATTAAAAAATTTAATTTTTGCGTACAAAAAAAATAATGATCAATATATTGAAACAAAAATAGTCAATTCTAATGTATTTTTTGATGCTAAATCCGAATCTGGTCTTAGAATTTCTCTATCACTTCTGATTTTTGAGATATCCTAACCTGAAATTTTGGCATGTACGGTTTTTTCACCACTTTTGAAGTTATATAACAGGAGTAGGTAATTGTTTATCATAAAACTCGATAAAGTTTTTAAAAGTACTATTCTTTTTTCTTCAAAACTCACTTTGATTTATTTCGATATCTTTTTTTTTCTCCGAAATATCGTAACCTAAAAAAAGTTCAAAAAATGCACGAAAGACGTCATTGGCAACATTGGTTGATTTATATAAAAAGTTATTAAAATGATTGTCTCCGATAATTTAATAATGCTCCAAAATACCAAATATAAAGATTTAGTTGCTTTTGCTAAATGCTCTCAAATCATGTGCTTCAAATTTGTTGCCAATCTGCGATATGGTTTAGGAGCTTAGCTATCAGCGAACACTTTATCTTTAACATAATACTAGGTTCACCTAGTGGCCGAAATTCGACCACTTCAATATGAATTTAAGTGGCACAGCCCACTTGAAAACAAACAGGTAATATTATTGTTCCTTAGTGTTAACCCCATCTCCATACTGAATTTGATAAAAATCGACGCAACGGTTCAGGTGTGAGAGCGTATTTTCCAATTGAGGGCGTAAAATCGCCCTCTTTTAACACAAAAACTATTTTGTAGTGTGAAGTTAAGCTACACCTTTTCAGTGGTATAAATTTAACTTAAATCGGCTGAAAAAGAGAGTCAAAGTTTTCTGCTTGCGTATAGGTACATGGTGTACTATTGATATTTGTTATCGAAATTGGGTGTTTCCTTTTTTTTGAAAATTTATTGAAAAAGCCCACATTTTGAAAACGCAATGGGAACACTTGAGTTATATGCAGTTATTTATTATCCATTGAGACAATCTATCCAGTAACCAGTCATTCATCACTTTCGCGCTAAATTTTGCACAAGCTTGGTCTGTCACTCAAAAAACTCTGTGTAGACAGTCAGTCAACAGAGTTATTAAATGGGCAATTTGCTCCGTTTACTTTTTACTATCATTAAGTCTACGAATTTTGAATTCTTTTGTTTTTTCTTGAATTCATGCTTGCAGCAAAATATATGTACAGTTTACCACCTATTCTTACTAAAAGACAAGTTATTTCATTTTTCAGTTGTTAATAAATTGAGACTATTAATCCATTAAGGTGCTTTTGTTTGCAAAGATTAAAGATTTTTCATGATATATTGTAATTGCAGACACAAAACTAACAAATTCAATAGCTTTATTTGCAATTAATAGAATTATAATCACTCATTAAAAATTTCGGTCACCAAACTTATGTTTAACATTTTCTGAATGCACGTTTCGAAATTGTAGAAATAAGTAAATGACAAAGAATGGCGAACAATTTTTTTGGCTGATTGTCGAATATAATTCTACTTAGTAAAAATGTGTTCCATATGGATTAGACTGATTCTAAAAAAAAAAAAAAAATACATTTTTAGAAATTACACGATTATGACAAAAATTCTGAAATAGGCTGTCAAAAATGTGAGATTTTTTCAGGTCATATAGAGATCGCGCGCAATGTAATTTATGCGAAATCTCGGCTTGGTTTTTTTAATTTTCGAAATTTCACCCTGCTGTAACACTCAATAATTTTATTTTGGATAGGACTTGCTGTGATAAGTTCATCATGAATTCACTCAAGGAACAATTTCTTAGAAAATCTTAGCCCATTATGTCCTGTAAAAATGTGGGTTATTATGGATTTAAGTTTTCTTCAAAAGTATTCTACGGAAAATCTCATTAGGAATCATCAAAGATGAGGTTTGCTTAATTGTGCAGCATTAAAAGCCTCTAATCAATCAATAAAAAGTTAATTCAATAGTAACATTTTAAGAAAGCCAAACGAAACTATCTAGTTTTTGAACTTGAAAGTATGTAGTTAACTGAATTGATATTTTTTTGCTGAGTACAAAAAGGGTAGGTACATGAATTCTGACCACTTCAGGGTTCCTGTATGGTTGAACAATACTTTAATTTGGGGTCTGCACAAGACATCTTGTTGAAGTTTCAAGACATTTAATTTCAAGATATGTTATGTCTTGTACCCGCTTTTTATATCAAATACTTCAGTTCGCACGTTTTACACTGACCTGAATTTATTTGTATTTGTTCGTATAATATATATGGGGCATTCCACACAAAATTTGCCACCAAAATTTTTTTTTTTGGCAAAACATTTTTTTATGACATTGCAGGTGAAAATATTAGACAAGGATTTTTTTTTATTTCAATATGATTCGCAGAATTTTTGAGAAAAAAAATTTTGAAGTTTGGCGGTAGTGAAAAGTAATTTTTTCAATCGCTTCTACTTCAATATCAAGCGAAGTTATAAAAATTTGCCTTGAGTATGAAATTTCCGCTTTTCTCACAGCTTTCGAATGACACATGCAAAAATTCAATTTTCCAATTTTTCAAATGAAAAAAATGAAAAATTTGTAAATAAATAAATTTTTTTCAAATTTGGACATGATTTTTTTGCTTTTTATACCCTACACCCAGGGTATATTTACTTTGTCCTTCCGTTTGTAGCGCAGAGAAGGAGGCGTGGCAGGTATGGAAAAGTATATATTCTTGATCAGCGTCACCTCCTGAGTCGATATAGCCATGTCCGTCTGTCTGGCTGGCTGGCTGGCTGTCTGTGTGTGGAAATACATTTTTTGAGAAAACTGAGCAAGGTAATTCAATGAAATTTGGTACTCTACCTCCGTCGTCAAAGTTAGCTCGAGGGATTGAAAATGAGCGAAATCGGTCAACGGCCACGCCTACCGCCCATCAGACTTGGGGGTTTTGCATTAGATTTTATTTTTCACTAAACTTAGTGCTAGTGAAAAAATATTCACTATCAAGGAATTTATTTAGTGTTAGTGCAAAATCCTTCACTATCAAAAAATTCATTAAGTGGTAATGAAAAAGATTTTCATTATCACTAAATTTAGTTAAAAGTTTTAAATAATATTTCCACTAAATTTAGTGATAGTGAAAATTCATTCACTATCAAAAAATTGATTTAGTGGTAATGGCAAATTTTCCATTATCACTAAATCTAATGAAAGTGAAAATTTGTTCCATTGAATTTAATGAAACTTTAATGAAAATTTTCAATAAATGTTGCAATAAATTTAATGAAACATTTTCACTTTCATTAAATTTAATGAAACTTTAATGGAAATTTTCATTAATGTTTCATTAAATCCAATGAAACAAATTTTCACTATCACTAAATTTAATGAAACTTTAATGAAAATTTTCATTAATGTTTCATTAAATTCAATGAATATATGTTCACTTTCAATAACTTCAGTGATTTTTTTATTGGAAATTTCAATTCAATTAAGACAAAATGTGCCGTGCTAGCCCTGCAAAAAATGAGTACCGGTTGTCTTTGAATTTTTTACAGTTTTTTGTTTTTTTTATTTCTATTTTTATTTCACGTACGAGTATCTGGAACATTTCCCGTATTTTCTAGGTACTCGTATCGATATTTTTCCAACAGAGTTTTCTGTCAGTTTTTGAGTATTAAAATTTTAAAAACAAAATCAAAATTTGTCAAACGTCGTGAAGATGATCCAAATTATTTGTTCAATATTTGCGAGAAGAAGATATCCTAGGAACATAAGTCAATATGCAACATTATAAACTAAGCTGGAGGGTGAGTAGTACCTTGTTGGTAATTCAAAACTATGAATTTAAAAACATATTTTATAATTCCTCATTTGCATTCTTTCAGATTTGCTGACAATACATTGCACATGCATTCCAGCTTAACATACGCAACCACAAAGTTAAAAAACCGTTCAAGAGTCTAGTCACCTTTTCATCATTAACGTTGCGCCAGTTGCAAAACGTTTTTAATATAGGAACTGCCTGCACATGAATAGTGTCACCAATGTAATGTTAGTGCTAGTGAACGCTTCTTCATCATTTAAACTCCCGACTCTTTAAACATATGATGAATCATCATAGATGATCTTAAAATGAGTGAAATGAGTGGTGTTAAATGTTCAAACGTTTATCAATTAGATAGTGATCAGAAGGTGATGAGAACATTTTAATGACAGCAGCTAACGATTGAAAAGACATTTAATATTTTGTGAAAATAAAAACGATGCACATATGTACATAATGTGAACTTAATTCAAAATAAAAATAAATAATTTACTAATTTCATATGCGATTTTTATTAGTATAAGTACATGCGCAGCACCAGTACGCGTCCTTAGAAACCTACCGGGATTATTGTAGGTACTTATAACGAGTATAGTACCTGTACGCATATTTAGCAACGTACTGGTACTATTTCAGATACGTACAACAGATACAGTACCAGTATGCGTATCTAAGTATTTATGCAGGGACGAGAAACAGATACAATACCAGTATTGGTACGGCAAAACCAATACCTGTATTTTTCCCGACAGCAATGTAAACGTTATTGAAAGAGTACGGCAATTTCTATGTGATTTTCAAAAACAAACAAAAAAAAATACGTGTTTGTGTCCCCGATACATACGCCGTTTGTATCTAGTACACTGTTTGCAGGGAGGTCAAAATATTTTGATATCTTTAAATTTTTCCTTCGATATCTTGTACGAAGCGATTGCGTGAACATTAATCCTACTATTACTTAAAAAAGCTTACGAAAGCTGTTTTAAGCATTTAGTTGACAAAGCGCAGAAATTATTTGGGTCTGAAGAACTTCAAAAACTAAAAGTCGTGCTTGCATTTGACTTTAATTAATCTCCTTCAAACTGATACTATTCCCACTCATTCTAACCCTTTCAATAAATTTAATTTAATCAGTCTGTTCGTTTATTCGAAGATTTTGCAAGTTTTTACCCGAAAAGCTCTCATTCATGTACGTTTTATGCTTAAACGAGAGCTTTTCGGTTAAAAACTTGCAAAACCTCGGAGTAAACCAACAGCTTGGATTTTAATGAAAAATTCTATTAAAAGTTTCATTAAAAGCTTCATTGAATTTAGTGGTAGTAAAATTTTGTTTCATTGAATTTAATGAAACTTTAATGAAAATTTTCTTTAGAAGTTTCATTAGAAGCTTCATTAAATTTAGTGATAGAAAAATTTTGTTTCATTGAATTTAATGAAACTTTAATGAACATTTTTTTTAGAAGTTTCATTAGAAGCTTCATTAAATTTAGTGATAGAAAAATTTTGTTTCATTGAATTTAATGAAACTTTAATGAAAATTTCCACTAATGTTTCATTAAATTCAATGAAACAAATTTTCATTATCACTAAATTTAGTGCAATTTTTATTGGATATTTTCATTAAATTTTAATGATAGTGAAAAACTTTCCACTATCATTTAATGAATTGTTAGATAGTGAAAAATTTTTCATTACCATCAAATGAATTTTTTCATAGTGAAAAAATTTTCACTATCACTAAATTTAATGGAAAAAATTTTCACTATCTCTAATTAGATTTAGTGGTAGTGGAAAAAGTTTCACTATCAAAGTATTCATTAAATATTAGTGAAAAGCTCAATGAACTAAAAAATTTAGTGCATTACCCCCAAGCCTGCCGCCCATACATAAAAAAAATATATTCAAAATGTAACTTTAGGAGCATTTTTAACGACAATGCAACCAAAATACACATAAGAACTAGAAATAGTTAGCGCAAGCTCTAGGCAAAAACTAGGCAAATTCGGACAAGAGGGCGTGGCACCTTCCATACAAGTAAAAGCTTCAAAATGCTATACTGAAAGAGTTTTTTGAGATAATCCAACTGAATTTCACCCAAACACTAAGGTCTATGAATGGTAGCTCTGAGAAAAATCTGGGTGAAGTCGGACAAGAGGACGTGGCACCTTCCATATACGAAAATTTTGCGAAATACTGCAGTGTAGGGTATTTAATGTTTGCCAGGCCAAGGGTTACACCCTTACTAGTTTTTTATTGAAATAAGTTACAGAATCAAATTTTTAAATACTGTCCAAATTTGAGAATGGAGAGTTAAGAATTAACGGAGCAATCAACTTTTTAATTAAATTTTTCAAAGGAAAAAAGACAAAATTTTTAAACAAATAGATTTTTTTTCAAATTTGGACATGATTTTTTTGCTTTTTTTTTAAATAAGAAAATTTAAATAAAACGTAACTGTCCATCCTCAAATTTGGACAGTATTTAAAAAAATGATTCTGCAACTTATTTCAATAAAAAAAAGCAAAAAAATCAAGTCCAAATTTGAAAAAAAAATTTATTTATTTACAAATTTTCCCTTTTTTTCATTTAAAAAATTGGAAAATTGAAATTTCGTATAAGTCATTCGAAAGCTGTGAGAAAAGCGGAAATTTCATACTCAAAGCAAATTTTTATAACTTCGCTTGATATTGAAGTAGAATCGATTGAAAAAAATGACTTTTTTACTACCGCCAAACTTAAAAATTTTTTTTCTCAAAAATTCTGCGAAATATATTGAAATAAAAAAATACGTGTCTAATATTTTCACCTGCTGCATCGTAAAAAAAATGTTTTGAAAAAAAAAAAAAAAAAATTTGGTGGAAAATTTTGTGTGGAATGCCCCATATATGTTAAATAATAATGCAGTACACTAAAGTATTTGTTAAAATCAAAGCAGTGCACTTCAGTGTTAAAATGAAATCAGTGTACAGTGAAGATTTGAACCTTGAGTTTTTTGGATCATGTACTTCAGTTTTTAAGTAATATTCCAAGATGTTTTTGTAGGCTCCTAACTTTAATGAAGGCAGTAAACTTTTTATGTAATATATAGAAAACGTTGGACAGTAATAAATTATATCTGGGTAAAACTAATATCCAACGCTTTTTGGTTAATCTTGCATTAAAAGTGTATATTCAAGATAAGATCTAAGGCCGCTGGCTGTGTCCAACATTTAATAATGTATAACTCTATAAACAAGAAATGGTCGTTGGAGAGGGAAAGAAATAAAAGAAAAAGAATCGTTATATGAATATAATAGAAAGTATATAAAAGAAAGTTTGTTGAAAACTCTTCCTGTTTAGTGGGCAGTGCCACTTCCCGAGTTGTAAAATGCACTGTGATGGCAAGTTTAAATTTTTTCTCTTGGATGACTTTCTTTCGGATATGACCATATTGAATTTTATCATTATTTTCGTCATCAATAACATTTTATGTATGTATTATATAGAAAAAAAAATATCTCAAATACGTTTTAAATAAGCCATTCCCCTGTGTGAAGCATTTAAAAAAATAAAACTGTTCTTTAACACTTTTAATTTGGCACTGCTACAATTTTTATGTAAGGCAACTATAAGTATTTGTACTACCGTAAAATGTTTATGAAAAACCATTTTGAGCCATACAGTTAATTAAAGCAAATATAACTATGGAAAACCATATTGAGCTAAATAAAAGAAACGCCACCGAGGAATATTATGGGCACAATTAGCACAAACCACTGTATCGATAGCAGTTCGAAGAGATAAATTCAGTTTTATCCGAACATAGCTTTAGTTCACAAGCTTACAAATTTAGAAATCGACATTAGTTATCATTAGGAACTACTTTTTGTTTAATTGGTAGTAGAATTTAGCCTAAACTAACAAATTTCGGAAGTAACTTTAGTTTTCTTTTACACCAACTTTTTGTTTAATTGGTAGTAAAAATAAATATTACAAAAAAAAGCATTATTTTATAAAATGTTTGCTTTTTTTCAGAAGGTTTTTTAGTTTTTGCTTATACAGAAATTAAATATATTACGTCTATTGATTACACTACCATTAATATTAATTTATAAATTGTATAGGCCGAACATTAATTTTTAAAATTTTGAAAGAGAGGGGAAAAACTTAATGACTTAAGGAAACACACACATAAAATTGTGTGAGGTTTGCCTTAAAATACTTAAAAACGTCGTAAAATGTTTCAAAAAAACAAAACAAAATTCACTAATAATTGTTGCAAAATGCTTCGCATTACTGACGTAAAAAAAGCGCCTATGTTAAGATAAATCATATGTAATACCGGCCGATCAGCGTCAAATCTGGCGAATGTGTTGCCATTTAGTGTAAAAAAGAGGCAATACTCGAAAAGTGTTTGGTGTCGTCAGTGTTGTGTTAAATTTTCTTCAGTATAAAATTAATCCTGTTTTACCTCTTTTTGTGTCCTTAATCATCTCGACGCCAACGAGAATAGATTGGATTATCTTATCGAAATACGAAACTTTTTAATATTAATCGATTTTTTTCGATGGTTATCAATACACTTTGACTATTCACTATACCGCATGTTCGATACTTTCCGTCATTTTCATAGTGCCACAAGATAATTTTTGACATTTTGAACTTCGCTGTTTTTCGAGGTCTGCTACACAATTGATTTGAAGATTTTGATTAATTCAGTACATTTTTGGACCTTGGACCCCCATTAATTTTTCCTCCTCAACATTTTTCTCGAGCATACTTTTCTCTTTTTTCCACCCATCGATTTTGTATGGGAGGCTCCTTAAGGGGTGGAAAAAAGGGGCTAGTATGTTTGAGAGAAATATTGAAGATGAAAAATTAGTGGGGGTCGGTGAATATTTTGTTCTTCTCCCGGCAATGAGAAATTATTTTTGATGATTTTATCAACATTTTGTATGGGAGTGTTTTGTTAAGGGGTGGAAAAAAGGGGGTAGCATGTTTGAGAGAAATATTGCAGAGGTAAACTTTACTTTTTGTTAATTCAAATTATATTTATTGTCCGACTATTGTTATGCCCCAATATTTTTGTCCGACAATGTAACCACTTGATTTTGAATATTTTTATTGACCAACTCTGCAAAAAATTGGCTCTGTGGTAATATATTTTTTTACTTTGTAACTTTGGCATATTCGGCGTGTCCGACTCGTCAAACGCCCCAAAATTTTTATCCGACAGCAGTTTTTATACTTTTAACATTATAAAACTTTTGATTCGAATGAAAACCAATGTTGTGTTCATTAAGTTTTTTGTGGCCTGAAATCCATGACTTTGTGATAGCATGAACGTTAAACGCCCCACCACCATACTTCCCCAGTCTTAAAATTTTGTCCGACTCGACCTGCACATTAAATACACGAAGTCTCATCAGTGTGTTTATGAATCTTTTTTTTGTGCGCGGGCCCACGGACTATGATGTGGTGAGCTTAAAATTACGATAACTCATGAACGTTGAGTTACACGTTAAAAGTAAAAATTCCTGCACTACAAGCTACATGTTGTTTTTTTTTCGTATGATCTATAGTTTAGGAGATATTTTTGTCAGCAAACCTAAAATTCCGAAAAAAACCCGTTTTTTCAAAATATCTCCAAAGGGTTCATTCTTGAAAAAAAATTGTTCGGGCATTTTATATAACGTTCAATTCCCTATAAGGATCTCTTCGAACTGTTTTATTGCCCGACTTGCCGTTCATGAGATATTACACATTGAAAATCATTCAAAATTGAACATTATACTATGCGCACTACTATGTTCAATTTTGAATGATTTTCAATGTGTAATATCTCATGAACGGCAAGTCGGGCAATAAAACATTTCGAAGAGATCCTTATAGGGAATTGAACGTTATATAAAATGCCCGAACAATTTTTTTTCATCTCATGAACGATAAGTTGGATGAAAAAATAGTTCAAAGAGAATAGGGAATTGAACGTTCTGCAAAATGCATAAAAAATTGTTTTTCTAGGACGAACTGTTTTGGAGACATTTTGAAAAAACGGTTTTTTTTTTTAAATTTAGGTTAGTTGAAGAAATATCTCCTAAGCTACATAAAGTGCAAGTAGTTCCCACAATATTTTTCTGTAAACGTAACCATTAAAGAGATATTTTTAAAAAGCTCATTTTGGACGCCATTTTTCCAATATGGCGGCGCGAGTGAACACAATTCGAGGTAGCAAAGTTGAAATTCTGAAAGAGCACCTCGAAATCTATTAAATAACTCATTTGTGAAAATACCGGAAATCTTCCCAGGTAACATCTTTTTATTCTCCCAAATGATTGTAATATTTCGATGGAAAATTTAATTCTCTTAAAAAAGACTCCCATAAAGTATACCGAAATTTTGCTTCGTACGCTTGATTGAATAAACTATGGAAAGTGCAAGAGTGCAACCCTTTCTCCGATTTTCTCTCTCTAATTTAACAGCATTTCGCGATTTTTGTTTCTTAAATGACACATTAACCAATTTCCATAATAAAAAGCTGTGAACGTCTTAGTTGCTTTCTAAATATATGTCATAATCAATAGACTTTTTGTAGAAAATTCAAATTTAAAATTGTTAACACAACACTGATGATTGGTTGTTGTTTTGAAAAGTATTGCACCGATTCGTACGTAATTGTTTTTGTAACTGTTGTTGTTATTACCAGCCGTAGTCAACTTGCCGGTAAAATGTTTTTGTTTTTACCACCACATGCGTGCTTAATAAGTCATTAATTAAGACGTGGTACATATGAACATACTCGTAGTAAGCGCTTTTTGCCAAGATCTACGATAAATTTGAGCGAGAAGCTTTAAGTGTTGAAAACATGTGGATTTACAAGCGCTATATTGCTACCTACTGTGACTTATTGTTATACTTACTCACATAGTATTGTGGAAAAATGATGACATATTTAGATAATAATGGCTTTTTTACAATTTACTTGCTATGTAAATTATGAATTTTTTTACTTAAACAATAATGGTAATAAGTGCATAGAGAGTTTTTCAAAATATCTAGATTGAAACATTGAATATTGACCATAAAAAAATATTCGAAAAAAACCAAACCCTAAGCAAAAGATTTCCGAAACTTTTAATTAAGAAAAACTTAAAACATCATAAATTCATCAAAATATATAACAAGTGATAAGCAAAATTAGTCTTGGTCTTGGTAATTTTTCGCGACCAAGACGCTTATATTATTTTTATGACCAAGACCGAGACTGCTTTGGCCTTGGTCTTGGTCACGATGATCATCGAGACCAAAGCTTATTTTCAGCCTTGGTAATTTATAGTTAATAGGTGTGTCCAAGACCAAACCTCAATATTAAAACCAAGAACAAGACTAATGTCCAAGACCAAGATCAATTGCTATGCTTTAGGTTTGCTCAATACTACATATATTTAACTGTTTTATTTATCCCCAAGAATGTGGTGTAGAGAACATTTAAAAATTATGGCACCAGTATTTGGCACTCATTTAAAAATAAGCACTGTGCTTGTCCATAATTCTAACATTTATAGGTCCTGTGTAGCGAACGCGCAATCTAAGCTGAGCTCAGTCAATGATCTTAGGAAATTTTACGGTTAAGCTTTGGTTTTCGAGATATTCCAGTTAAAAAACTAATAATATTAATAAATTATTAAAATACGAAACATAAGGTTTCATTTTTAGAATGCTGAAAAATGGCCAACTCATCCTTATATTTCTAAGAGTTAAAACTATATTAAAATTATTTCCTTATCGCGTACAACATATCGAATGATTAACTATCACATAACTAACACCCAAGGTATATTCACTTTTCCAACTAAATTTCACTCAAATACTTCTGCGCTAAAACTAGACGGAGTCGGACAATAGAACGTGGCACCTACCATATAAGAAAAATTTTCAAAATACTGCAGTGTAGGGTATTTAATGTTTGGCCAGGCCAAAGGTCACACACTTACTAGTTAAATCTATCTTTATGCTCCTGTATTGCCCTTGTGCCGCGTCTGGATTGAAATGGATTAAATTTTAACAATCCATTCTGATCCAGAATTGTGTATCAAAATTCTCGGATAGATTTGGATTAAAAATCGGATCAATTCATTTAAGTCCAGAGAATATAGACTGCTGCAAAAGATTGGAATGGTTTCAAAAAGACGCAGTCTACCAATCTTTCTTGATCCCGGTTTTGATCCAGAATTTTGTACCAGATTTCTCGGATAGATTTGGGTTAGAAATTGGATCAATCAATTTATGGTTTCAAATAGACGCCGTCTATCAATCTTTCTGGATCCAGATTTTGATCCAGAATTCTGTACCAGATGTACGCGATTAATGCGACGTGAAATATTGCAAATCCAATCGCACCCCGCGAACAATTAAAGTAAAAACCACAATCCTTTGAGTCCTTTTTAACCCAAGTAGTACTTGGAAAAAATCGCGGTCGACGCATTCCAGTCAAATCCATTTTTAACCCAATTTAAGTTTACTATATGTAAACCTTTTTTGTTACTGCACTTTATAAACTTCAAGTAAATGCCATTTTTCAAGTGAAAACACTGCTCGAATAATAAGTTGATTTTTTATTTTTCAAATCCATTTCAATTCATACAATCCATAGATTCAAATAGATTAAAGTGGATAGGTATTCAATCCAGAGGTTTCGTGATCTGGATTGGATGGATCCAAATAGATACAAATGGACACTTTCTATATCCCTATTAATCCATTTGAATCTAGACGCAGCACAATGGTGCATAATGTTTTGTTTTTTGTTCCAAGGACTGAAACAGTAGATACCTACGCTTGATCGTTTGTTGTGTAAAATTTATTTTACTTTCAAACGTAGTCTTATTTAAACTCGATCTATGAATTACGATTTTTCCAACCTTTTAAAATTGAAATATATTTCAGCCATCTCTTTATCGAGAATGGTGCATAAAAAACATCTCTTGTTTATCTTTTTTAGCTAAACTCTAACCAGATAGCAGTTCTTGAACTCGTAAGCAGAAACTTTTTGCAAAAGATTCTTTACTTCTCTTGGTACTTGATAAAGAGTTTAATGCTATATTCGTTAATGGTCAAAACTGCTGCGATAAAAAAACTATATTTCTTACATATTTAAAATCGATGACTAACTAGGCGGCCTTTAGTGCGCAACTAAAATTTGACAGCAAGACTTGTTAAATATATTTTGATTGCACGTCTTTTTTATTCCAAACATGTTCTGTAATTGCAATACAATTGAGCAATTTGCTCTTTAACTCTTGTGCAAATCGGTTTCCTTATTATAATCAACAGAATGGTAACATTGGTAGTGGCGCCAATAGCTCTTACTTTTATTGTAATAATGGCTAAAAGCACCACCACCAAGGTAAACATACTCGCAGTTTCATATGTATACTCGTACATTCATATTAATTTTCCAATTATTAGCGCAAGCGATGTATGGACGTATACATCACGTATGTTATTTACATACATGAATATATCATTAATATTTTTAGAGGCTGGTCGCCATCATCATCATTATCACTTATGGACATTGCAATGCAAAAATGTGCAGTTTAACTGCAACAACGTAATGTGTAATAATTTTTTTCTTATTACTCTTTTGCAGCCAAAACGGAAGGAAGCGTTAGCGGTATGAAAAGACCGTGTCTGATGAATATGTATGTTGAAAATATAGCAAAGCAGTCACTTTTGATCTTGGCGATCTTGTCGATCTTGAACTTGACCAATGACGCACATGCCGCTACCGACAGCAGCTTACAGACTGCTAAACATTGGAAACTTATCAGCTATAATTTTCAGCCACAAGCCGCAGTCAACGATGCCAATTTTTATAATCCAATGAATGTGCTGATAACTGGAATTGCCGTAGCACGCGATCGTATCTTTGTAGCAACACCAAAACTATTTTCCGGAGTACCATCAACATTGAGTTATGTATCGAAATCAAAGTTTGGCGATTCACCCGTATTGCAGGTGTGTTAGAATGTTAATTTTTATTAAGAATTTGGGGTGCATTAATTTAGTTAATTAAACAGAAAAGGCCTATAACTTGTATTTCCCTATAAATATGGGATATAAAAATTCAAAAATTGCATTAACTTCCATTATCCTGTGGATAAAGTACATAGTGCTAATCAGTCTCTTTAAATTTTCAGGCGTATCCAGATTGGTCATTTTCAACCACAGGACGAAAAGATTTCAACTGCAGTGATTTAGTTTTAATCTCCAGCTATCGCATACGCATCGATTCATGTAATCGTCTGTGGGTTTTGGATGCTGGTATTTCACGCTCACTAGAGGATTACGAAAAAACATGTCCACCAAAGATATTGGTCATTGACTTAAATACAGATCAAGTGGTACGTCGTATTGACTTTCCATCACAGATTTTACGCGGTGAGTCGCTCTTCACAAATCTAGTTATTGATGAGACAACATCGAAGCGGGGCACATGTGATGACGTCTTTGTATATATTTCGGATACAGTAGAACCAGGTGAGCGTGTTTTCTTGTTTTTGATTTTTTTTATTTTTTTTGTTTTTAATTAGTTATTACGCAAATGACGTCGATATAAAAGAAAAAAACAATATTACACTTCAGCCAAAGCACTTTACGTCTATTAATTGCTGGATATTTTTGCCATTCCAATTGTTCTCGCACTAATTAACAGAACTTATCTATAGTACATACATAAGTACGTATGTATCTTTTGTTTGGCTTATTGCACACAACTTGGTTAATACCATATAAGCTTAGAAGTTGTTGCTAATTGAGTGGATTCTTGGAGTTTTTCTTCAAGAAATAATTTGTTTTATTTTTTTTATGGTTTAATGGTGACTGTATTGAAAAAATTCTAGGGAATCTTTATTCAAGCTCAAAATGAGTGTATGACATCTCAAATTTTTTATCTTGCCATATAGTATGTACACCAGGCATGCGCTTATTTTACGATTTTCTGATTTTCGTTCATGCCGCCCCCTGAAATCCTTCTAATGGTCATAAAAACAAATACTATGAAGTTTCACGGCGATCGGATAACGATAACTCGGCCCGCAAGAGAGGTCAAGGTCAAGTTGAGGTTTCAGGCAAAATATAATGAAAATTTTTTTTAAACTTAATTAAATTAGTCAAAGCATAACTTTATCTTATAGCAAATTGAAATACCTTTCCAACAAGCTATAATTGTTTAAAAACGGGTAATAAATATGAATTCTATGAATTTTTCTTTTATCGACATTAGCCAAATTGCCGCAAAATGCTATTCTACTACATATGGTATTTTGCGGCAATTTGGCTAATGCCGTAAAAGAAAAATTCATAGAATTCGTATTTATTACCCGATTTTAAACAATTATAGCTTGTTGGAAAGGTATTTCAATTTGCTATAAGATAAAGTTATGCTTTGACTAATTTAATTAAGTTTAAAACAAATTTTCATTGTTTTTTGCCTGAAACCTCAACTTGACCTTGACCTCTCTTGCGGGCCGGGTAATCATTATCCGATCGCCGTGAAACTTCATAGTATTTGTTTTTATGACCATTAGAAGGATTTCAGGGGGCGGCATGAACGAAAATCAGAAAATCGTAAAATAAGCGCATGCCTAATGTACACGAAGAGAAAAATAGTTTGTACTACTTTATTTCTAGTAAAATTTACTAGAATTTTGAAGTCAATATAGTGACAACTCTCCAATTAAATAAATTTTGCATTACTATTTAAGTATAGTCAGAATTTTCAAAAAATCTTACAGTATTGTAAAATTCAAACAAAAAAAAAAAAAAGAAAAGAACTGACAGAATTCGAACCGGGGTCCGTCCATGTGATAGATAGAAAAATCGCATTTTTACTTACTATTCCAAACTGGTTAGACCTATGCACCACTGACCTATATGATGAAGAGGTATAAAATTTGTATGTTAAACAAATGTCTGCCTAAACATAAATATTTTTACTAGAATTACAAAGCAAAAATAGTTACATATTTTTCTGATATTTACCTTACTGTATGTAAAGTTAAAAAAAAAAAAAAAACAAACGAACTGACCGCATTAGGATTCGAAACGAGGTCCTTCCGTGTGATGGATAGAAACATATAATTTTTACTTACAATTACAAATATTAGAAATATTTTCTGCTTTGATTTACACCCACTAGGTAGGCAAAAAAAAATTTCAAAGTAGAAAAATAGAAGGACGGTCATTTCGTCAATATTCTTATGATTTGTATTGGATTTTTTGTATACCTTGTATTTTATAGCAATGTAAGTTATATTCTTCTACTTTGAAATTTTTTCTTTTTTGGCCACCTAGTGGGTGTAAGTCAAAGCACAAAGTAAAGTTAAGCAAATTGCCACGTGGCTCTTTAGAAAAAAAACTCCCGTCAGTGTACTATTTTTTTTTGCGCTACAAAATTATTTTCATTCATGAAAACCGAATTTTTGATTTTTATTATCAAAAAATATCACGAAATCGGCCGTAAATATTTAGTCAACGACGGTTGCCACCGTCCGGACGGTTTTTTTTTTTCGGTGGCCCCTAGTTAAATTGTTTTAGAATATTTTTTTCAACCCATTATAATCAGAAAACTAAAGGTGTTATTCGATTCTACGGGAAAAAATACATAAGAATCCATGTCTTGGATTTCAATTTTCGACCTACTAAGAAGCTGAGAATTGATTCATTTCGGACCGATGAGCATGCATTTTTGAACCACGATTTTCAACCTTCAAAGATATATCGACCCCTCTTCCCATCATCTCTCATAGCTAGGGTGGCGGCAATTTTCATGTCGATAGTTAAACTTTACAATTCTGCCGGTTGCGCGACGAATTTTAAACATTCGCCCAAAACGCACCGGTCTATTGAACACTCTGAAGTTCCATGTCCATAACTAGCAAAAAACATTTTTTTTTTTCGCAAAATTAATAATGAAAGGTCTCCATACTGAGCACTGAGGACAGCTCTGTGAATTTTTATAAAAATCTGAGAACCCAACTGCAAATTTTGAAAAAACTGATAGATTGACCTTTAGTTAAATTTAATTGTAAAATTGCGATTTCTTTGTACTAATTTTCCATCATATACATTTCAGCCATAATTGTCTATGATAGTGAACGTGACGTCACTTGGCGCTTAACGCATCCTGCCATGTATCCTGATCCAGATTTTGCACAGTCGGAAATTTTGGGACAACGCTTTATACTCATGGATGGCGTTGTTGGTTTGACTTATGATCCTAAGGCAGCTATTGTTTACTTCCAACCACTGGCAACAGATCGGTGAGTGAACACTTACTTATGGCTAAGAAGCATTCAATGCAATCATTTCATATACATTTCTTCTACAGCGTCTTTTCGGTAACAAGGGAAGCATTACGTGCGGGTCCTTTACCTGCAAATCAGCTGTTACCCGTTAAGCTTGTTGGAAAAAAATCCTCTCAGGGCATTGGACTTGCAGTGTCACCCATTGATGGCAGTCTACTCTTCAGTCCAATGTCTGAGACGGCCATTGCTTCGTGGAACCCCTCTACGAATCAACAAACAGTGCTCGCATATGATCGCGATAGTCTACAATTTATTGCTGACATAACAACAACACAGGCTGAAGATGGTGTAGTTTATGCAATCGCCTCCCGTTTCCACCGTTTCTTCCTTAAGAATGTCAATCCAAATGAATATAATAATCGCATTGTTCGTCTTGAGCTACCTGGTGCTGGCCTTTTAAGTGGTGGAACGCAACATGTTAATCAACATCTAAACGCATATAGCGTGTATCCTTCAGCTCCAGCATCGGCTCCGGCACTAACACAGTTTTCGAGCTTTTATCATACAAGCCCCTTAGCCAAAAATATCATTTCACCGCCAACAACAAATATTTTTACTAGCTCGGCGGTAGTAGCGAATCAACAACAACAATATCAACATCGTTTACAACAACAACATCCGTATAGTTTTGAAACATCGGGCATTATCAACTATTCACTACGTAATCCATTTAATGCACTAAACCAGGGCGAGTCCTTTCCACCCAGTAAAGAAAATCGCGATATTTATCAGAAATCTTTCTTAGACACTTTGGTGGATACTCGTTCTGTAACACCGTCGCCATATGTGCAAAGTATATACCCGTCGTTGGGCCAACATACAGGATATCAGTATAGACGTGGTTTGCGTAGCATTAAGCCGGAGGATAACAAAGCGCCTTAGAAGTAAAGTGGCCATTTAAAATGTTAATTAACTACATAATTAAGTTTTTCTTCTTTTGTAAATAAAATGTAAAAAATTTCGTAAATTAATTATATTGTATATAACTGTAAAACATAATTTAATTGATGTAAGAAAAGAAAAAGATTTAGAAAAATTAATGATTTTGTAGAAAACACGTAATAAATAAAGAACAATAAAACCGTTGACTTCTTTTAGGCGCAAACAAAAAGTGTGTGGAAAATACAAAGAGCGTACAGTGATTCCGACGAAAGTTGTTAAGAGCAATTGTTGGGAAATCTTTTCTATTAAAGATATGCTTTCATAAGTAGGTATATACATATAAGCTAGGGTGTCCCTTTTTTGGGAAAAGTCAAAATTTTATGTCGCGCTCCCCAGAATCGAAAGACTTTGAAAAAAAAATGAAGACGAAGACATTCAAATTTAAATGAAAATTAATATAGATTTTATATACTTCTTGTTTTAACTTGCTGGGAATCGCGTTGCCTGAAATATTTTTCGCCATCAAATGTGTATCTTATTGTTTTTCGGGTCGCTGAACACGATACAAGTGTCAAAATTAAATTTTGACAGCTGTCAACGGCTACAGAGCTGTCAAAACTCTTTAATTTTGAAGTTTTGTGAGTTTTGACAGCTCTGTAACCGTTGACAGCTGTCAAAATTTAATTTTGACACTTGTATCGTGTTCAGCGACCCGAAAAACAATAAGATACACATTTGATGGCGAAAAATATTTCCGGCAACGCGATTCCCAGCAAGTTAAAACAAGAAGTATATAAAATCTACATTAATTTTCATTTAAATTTGAATGTCTTCGTGGCACAGGTTAATTCGTTTAAAAAAACCTGCCCTTTGGGGGATCTCATTTTTTTCTCAAAGTCTTTCGATTCTGGGGGAGCGCGACATAAAATTTTGACTTTTCCCAAATAAGGGACACCCTAATATAAGCGTACCACAGTTCGTATAAGTAACACTTTATGAACATAGATAATTTTGAAGAATCAGCTTTAACATACGTACATATATGATAAATTGACCATTTTTCATCATTTTAGAAAATAAAACCTCAACTTTTAGAATAAAATTTAGCTCTCAAAGTTTTAAGTAAATATAAAACGTTTTTTCACCAGTTTTTTGTAAATATCTTGCAAACGGCTACTTTTTTGGAAAGGTCAGGGTGAGGGTAATTGCGTGAGCAAAAACCTCACATAGACCAACTAGGTCCATAGCTTTGGTTATTAAAAATAGTGCGTGACAATTTTTTGGCCCTGGTGATTTCCTATAATGAAGTTCTCAGAGCTGTTTTCGTACGACTTAAAGTTTAGGAGATATTCTAATTAGAAAAGTGGTAAAGCTTGGTAAGTAATTCATACATGCGCCGTATGAGTGTGCATTAGATCGTATCACAAAATAAAAAGTTCGCCGTAAGCCTCCCATTTTGAAAGCTTATCAGTTTTGATTTTTATGAAAGAAACAATTTTTTTTTTCGACCTCTAAAAAGGCTCTTAAATGATTTTTTCGTATTGCTCCGCCATTTGACGTCCGATCATCAAGTATAGTATATCGTTGTGGGCTATATTTCATTCATAGAAAAAATTTATCTCAAACGTTTTTTTCGACTAGTTGTACTCACTATCTCAGTTTCTACCCACACTAAATGCCAAGGACACTTCATGGAATTGAAGCCCACAAAAAATTATAAAATTCATATTAATTGTTGAAATTGAAGAAGTTATATCGAAACTAAAACCTCTTAGGGGATGATTTTCGTTTTTGAAACATCCTGTTTTTCAAATTTTGGACTAGAGAAAAAAGACGAGATACGTGTTATTTTTTTCCGACTATATTAAAATTATGTTTAAATATCTCTCAGCAATCAGCGCCGCAAATGGTCATGTCATGTTGGCCTCGCGAGGCCCAGTCATATCAAATATCTCATTTCCAAGGGTGAAAGGAATCCCCTTAGTGATTTTTAAGTAAATAAAATAATTGTATATAATTTAATACTAGAAATCTATACAGCAAGCTTTAAATAAAACCTTAAAGAATTCGGATAATAGGGCATGCAAAATCCTTAAAGTACCACACTCGCAGGTTAATTAAGAAAATACAAATATTAAGCTAATTTTCATGCGAGGATAGTGTATGCAAGATTTGGGTGAAAACTATGAGGATTCAGATAAGAGAGCGTGGCACCTCTCATACAAGCAATATTTTTTAAATATCCTAATTTTTGACCAGACCAAAATTAGCATCCTCACAAGTTTATATGCAAATAGGCTGGAATACAGTTTTATGAGTTAGTACATGTGTTTGGCCCTATGCTCCTCCTAGGAGTTAAAGGAGAATACATACATACACATGTGATCTTTAAGTGCGACTTTATTTGATGTCAGCGGCACGACCGTGATAAATGTCATTATAATTTTCTTGATTAAGAAGTTAAATGTCTAACAGACGTTTATCAACATAATGACAGCAACTGCTAAATGATTGCATGTGAAGTTTTTGAGATAAATGCAGGAGCATTAGAACAATACATATATGTATTAATCTTTATGCACGTTTTTATTTGTAAAATATGAAATATATTCGTTGGTAGATTTTACGCTCAACACGACGCAAAAATAAAAAGTAAATATAAGGGTCATTCCATTCCAAAAAGAAAATGTGAAAAAAATTAAATTTAATTCGATTACCTCCATTTTAACAATATCATATTGTAAAAAGTCCATTGTTTACTTATCTCTAAAAGAAGTTTTTAAAAAAAATATAAAAGAGGACTTTTTCTAGCATCTTTATCTCAATTCAGCTCTGTTTATATTTCATTATCAATCATAAAACTTTTATTTCTTATAAGACATGGTTCTTTACTTCAAAACTTATCATCACGATAACCTCTCTTATTGCCTGTGACAATAAGGAGTAGCAGCTTGGGTCTATTTTTGATCAAAAAGCAAATTGGCCCAATCTTGATTTTTGACCACATGGCTTATGCGGCTTTGAATTGTGACCAAAGATCGTCTTAAGCAGTTATTGCTTATAACAATACAAAAATTTCACTGATTTCATTCTTGTGGCGCAAGTCAGAACAGAATGTCCCATCGAGTCACAAACTCAAAAATGTTATCTTTTCTTCATCAAGATAGCTGACTTTTATTTTAAAGCCTTTAATTGTAGTCATATATTTCTTCAATTGCAACATAAAAAAAAGCAGTAGTTTGGCTAAAATTCTTTCTTAAGTCAATAAATGAAAAAGAGCGTTCCGCATCATGCCCTACGAGTCACACTTATTTAAACAACAATTTAAGACAGAAAAAATTAACTCTTTAAAAGTTCCTTCTACTTAGTAAATGAAAGATTCTTTAGTTATTTTTCGAGACTGTTTTTACCAAAGCTTTGTCATAACCTACAGCAAAATGTCCAATGAGTCACAATTGAATGCCCCATAAATAAAAGATCATTATTTCAGATCATGCATCTTGATTCGAAATATAAATAAATTTTCTAGTTAATAACAAATGTGCTTAGTAAAAATCTACGCTGCTGTTATCAAAAAAGTAATTTTTTTGCCGAACGTACTAAACAGCAACATATATGCATATTAGACCTATCGCAAAAATTAAAAATGTGAAATACCTTGCTCCCAGAGGCAAAAAAGTTTTCTTTTAGTGCAAGTATCACGCATGGCTCCGATCGGAACATTTTTGATCGTGCCCCCAGGCCGTTGAAGGTCGGAAAAACGCTATTTATATGAAAATATGTGGCTTTAATCGAAAGAATTAATATTATTTTTGAAACTTTTTGCCATAAGCGAATGGGATTTGGTACGTATACGAACAATACTTGAGTCAATTGCATCCAATAAAAAAATGTGCGATGCCACGCCCCCTCCACCCGAAACTCGTCGTATTCGACTCGGAGGAATGAGATTCGGCACATACATATGTATGTAATTGGCACTTGGAAAAAAAATTTTCAATAGAAATGGGTTATGCGACGCCCCTCCTTCTAAAAAAAACAAATTTGTCATATCTCTGAAACTATTTTACACATGTGAATAAGGTTTGATTTCAGATAATGTGATGCGAACAGGGTACAAATCACCTGTGTCAAATAGTTTCTGAGGTATGACAATTTTGATTTTCTTAAATGAGGGGGCGTGGCGCCGCCCATTTTTAATTGAACATTTTGTTCCCAGTGCCAATTAGATGTGTACCAAATCTCATGTGCCTGAGTCAAATATTTCCAGAGATACGGCAAATTTCGGGTGCAGGGGACGTGGCGCTGCTTGGATACTATTGATTCAATTGTTGTTCATATATGTACCAAGCCCCATTCTCCTATGTCAAATAGTTTAAAAGAAGAGATATATTGTTTCCTTATTTTCATACTTACAAATAGCGTTTTACTGACCTTCAACGGCCTGGTGGCACGGTCAAATATGTTCCGATCGGGACCAAATTTTTTTTTGCTTGGTGCCTATACCAAAGAACCAAATGGAATATCCTGTTAGCTTCACTTTACCTGAAGTCAAATCTTCTTCATATACGTAAAATAGTTTCAAAGATATGACAAATTCGGTTTTTTTAGAAGGAGGGGGCGTTACCCCACCCATTTTTTATTGAACATTTTTTTCCCAGTGCCAATTACATATGTACCGAATCTCATTCTAATGAAACTGGGAGCAAGGTATTTCACATTTTTAATTTTTATCATATTACATATGATAGGTCTAATATATATGTATATAATTTAGATGTTTCTCAATTACTCAAATCTTTTAAATTTTTTCAATATTCACGCTGTGATAAAGTGACTCAATTATATCTACAAAAAAGCAGAAGCTTCAAGACGTCAAGATCGTGTGTTTATTCAATTTGTAGTACATCAAACAAAATGAACAAAACAATTTCTTATAGTGCTGTGATTAAGATGTCATATTAATCAATAGTTATCGGATAATAGAGGCTTGGCTATAGAAATTGGAAAAACCGAAAAAAAAAAAAAATAATAAAATTTAAAAAAAAACAAAATGACGCTAGTTTTTTTTTTCCATTCGAACAAAGTAATAACTCTTAATAATAATAATGTTGACATATTGGAACTAGTAAGGGTGTAACCTTTGGCATGGCCAAACATTAAATGCCCTACACTGCAGTATTTTTAAGATTTTGCTTATATGGGAGGTACCACGCCCTCTTGTATGAATTCACCCAGTTTTTTCTCAGAGCTTGCTTTTGCAATTCGTAGTATTTAAGTGTATTTTGGTTGCATTGTCGTGAAAAATACTCCCAAAGATACATTTTGCTCATTTTCAATCCCACGAGCTTTGACGACGGAGGCAGTGTACCATTTCATTGAAATATCTTGCTCAGTTTTCCCAAAAAATTTATTTCCACGCACACCCAGCCAGCCAGACAAACGTACATGGCTATATCGACTAAGGAGGTGACGCTGATCAAGAAAATACACACTTTTACATACCTGCCACGCCTCCTTCTCTGCGTTACAAATGAAAGGACAAAGTGAATATACCCTGGATGTAGGGTATAACTAGCACTTGAAAAAAATCCCCATGTTGTGTTGCTTTAAAAATAAACGTAAATACATCTAAGCTCCAAAAAATAAATAACATTGTTAATGAACTTTTTCGTCATCAATGAACCATAAAATTGTTAATTTATAAAACAAATGAACATGTGGAAAAAATCACTCGTCATCTGTGTTTGATGTGGTCGTATTATCCGTAGTTTATTGCAATGACTGTTCGATGAGAGTTTGCATTTGAATTTTGACAAACTCATCAATTTATTCAATGTTTGATCAATCATTTTTGTCTACTTGGCGTATTTGGCTAAAGTCAAATAGGAAATTATGAAAAAGCGGCAGTCTTATTCTGAAGTTTGAGAAGTAAAGGCTTTAAAATTATAGGAGAATCCAATCACTTCGAAATCATTGCGCCTTATACGTGTGTAAGATACGAAACTGTAAATAAGGCTGAAATAGCTTTTAGATTGCTAGATTTTAGTGAGACAGAAAAAGCCGAAGTATTATTGGAAAAGCTTAAAAACTTGACAAAGTCAAAAACAAGTCGATAAATGTTAAAAAAGTCATAAAATTTTGAGAAAATCTAATATGGATGTATTGTTTGAAAAGTGCCAAATCTTTAAATAGCCTCAAAGTTTTGAATGAGTCGAAAAAGTAGTCAAAAAATTCGAAAAAACTGAAAATCGAAAAAATAGTCGAAAACTTTTTAAAAAGTTGATTAAAGTTTTGAAAAATGCGAAAATTGTTGAAAGCTAAATTTTATCGGAAAAACTTGAAAAAGTTGAAAAATTTATAAGAAGTTAATGTTGTGGAAGTCGTAAAAAGTTAAAAAGTTGGGAAAGAGTCATAAAATGCGAAGAAATACTCGTACAAATAGACTTTTGACACGCAAATGTTTTTGCATTTTCAGTATGGGAACACGCCAAGCGTATCAGCTAAAAAATTTTTTGTCTCCGATTTCGCTCAAATTTGGAAATATGGTAGATCCTGTTCTAGTACTATTTGTTGTTAAAATACAGGGTGTTCAAGTTGGCGTTTTTAGTTATTTTCATGAAAAGGCTGTTTTTTCAAAAATTTATAGCTTACACCAAAGTTTGTAAATTCATGTATGTTAGTGACTGGGCCAATTGATTTTTAAGTGTTCTTTTTATAAAAAATATCACTTGATGAAAATTTTATTTTTTCACCAAAATTTTTTAAACTTAAAAATACTTTTGATTTTTTTTTAAAAAAAAAACCCTTAAATTTTTTCTAAAAGTACTTTAAATTAATGCATAATTTATAAGCTTTAAAATGATGTATGACTCAAGATGGGATTCGGTCGCTAGATGAGAGTTTTTGGCTTTTGAACGTCCGCGGCAGGCCAAACTCTTTGTTTACTCCAAACTCTTTGTTTACTCAAAAGGAATGCATCTTACGAAAAAAGTGTCCTGGGCATAAAATACTTAGCATCGTTCAAGAAATACGTGTGAATTTTTTTGGAATTTTTTTAAACTTTTTTTTTAATGTTTTTTGAAAATTTTTTTTTCTTTGAGAAATTTTTGAAAAAAAAAAAAAAATTTCAAAAAACTTTACGAAAAATTCCCAAAAATTGCACACGTATTTCTTGAATAGTTCTAAGGATTTTATGCCTTGTACACTTTTTTCGTAAGATGCCTTGCTTTTGAGTAAAAAACCGTTTTTCCGGCCTCGGACGCGAATATTATCTTTACCCTGAAAAAATTTTTAATTTTTAAAGGCCAAAAATTTTGTAAGACGAGAATCTTTATTTCTAATGCACCCTCAGGAATCCAATTTGTTATGTTATGTTATGTTTGTTATGTTGTTATGATCAAAAAACATGTTTTTTTCAGGCAAAATGGGCCTGGGCTTTCAGTCTAATCAAAAGTGCTACATTGTTTTTTCGCGGAACGAAAAAAAAAAATTATGCAGTTATCGATTTTAAGAGTACTTCTAACTTTTGAGTCAGTTTCGGGCTGATTTTTTGTTTTTTTGCTTCATACAAAATCGAACCGGTCTATTGTACAATATTATAGAATCTAATCACGCAATGTGTTAGTTTAATGAAACTTTCCAATTTTTGGAACTTGAAAGTAGCAAAACTTGGTCTGAATTTAATTTCTGTTGCCGAGAAAAAGCACCTTACAGGGGTTTTGACCACTTCAGGGTTCCTGTGTTGTTCGAAAATACTTTAATGACGACAGAAACCTATGTCACATTTGGGAAACGTTAGACAGTAATGAATAATATCACTTAAAAGTAAAATTTGACATTTTTTTATATTCAATATTCGTGGGATGCAAAAATGCGGTTTTTTGTGGAATCGCCCTTACACTCTTTGGGATGAGTTAAAACAAAATAAGTTATTGGTGCGCATTCAACTGTACCGGTGACTTAAATTCCTATTGTGTTATCATACGCTCAAGACAGAACACAGAGAGCGAAATGCTTTAAAGGCTTACTAAAGACGTGACAAAAATATTGAAAGCGAAATTTCGCAGCATCTCTTGGAGAGATGCTTGTATCAGCAGAGTCCCCTTCAACTTTCGATCAACACTGTCGTTTTTAATGGTTTTACTCGATGTTGGCGACTTTCGGCGCTGCTTCATATGATCACAAAATTTAATTCTTATTAGTATCTCCGGGTGTTCAGACGCTAAATTGTGATTTAAAAAAAAAAAAAAATTAAAGAAAACAAAAAAACAAGTTAGAAAACAGTAGACACATATAGTTCTGATAAAGGAAAAGTGTACAAGAAACAATAATTTAAATAAAACAGACCTATAAGGTACAATTAAACTATTTAAATTACTTCATTTGAAAAATGCTAAATTTGCTTAAAATATTTATAACGGAAAGTTTTTATAAACATGTACATAAATAAAAAAAAATTTGGTTATTTTTAACCACAAGAATAACAAGAAATAATTTATTATTTATTCCGGTTAACAAAATAGTCCAGACGGCTGTCCCAAAGTTTTGCTTTAATGAAATTGCCTTAGTATGCCTTAATACATTCGTAGTTTGCATTCACTAAAATGTGTGATTATATAAGTGCTAAATTTGAAATGATTTGATATTTAAAATTTAAATTTGTAAGCTTCGTTCAACACCTGTAAGATACTGTATCTGTATATCTGGTTTGTTCAACTGTTAGATATGAATATTTGTGATGCTAAACTTACTACGACGAAATCGAACGGAAGTGTTAAAAAGAGGCGCATCTTAAAAGAACATTAAGAGTGAAAACAAAAGTTGAGGTGTAGGCAAACGAAGCGAAATACGCATTAAAAAGCAAAAACTTGAATTTAATGAATAAAATTCATATTCAAAATTATTGAAAGTACTTTCACATAAAATGAGCCTCTTTCAAACTTTCACCAAAAAGGGCTATTTATAAAACAAATCTTTTACACAGTCAACTTTGTCGGCATATTAAAGGTGGTGCGAGAAATTTCCCAGCTTTTCAATGTCAATCAAAATCACTATAAACTAAACCTTGAAGTTTTTATACTCTTATTCATAAAGATTTTCAAGTAAAAGTTTTCGCATAAAGTTTATAAACACTTTAATCTAAAAAAGGAGGGCTCATTAAAAAAGTTTTTTTAAACTCTTAAACCATTTTGAGAATTTTTTTTTGACTTTTTACAAAAACTTGTATTATTTTGAGTTTTTTTACACTTTTATTCTCAAAAGTTCGCTGAAAACTTTTATTTCTAAAACCATATTTCACTCAGACACTAAGGACAATAAGTGCAAGCTCTAAGCAAAAACTAGGCGAACTCGTACATGAGGGTGTGGCAGATCCTATAAAAGCAAAATTTACGAAATTCTGTAGTGCAAGCGTTATCCGAGGTAATAAAACCAAAGAGACTTGAAATAGTTAAAAGTAGGGTATATAATTTTTGGCCAGGCGAAAGGTAACACCCTTACAAGTTTTTAATTTTTAAGTTTTTTTAAACTTTTTGAAATATATAAATAAGTCAAGAAAAACTTCAAACTCGTTTTCTAAAGAAAAAGATTTGAGCCAAATTTCACTATTATTTAAGAAAGTTGAACGTTTTATTTAAAGGATTTAAAAGTTTGAAGTCTGACTTAACTTAAAAGAATCTTTTTAAAATGTTTATTTTAAAGTCAGCTATCTTAATCTGAATACTTATTTGCTCTGAAATGAAAGAGTCATCGATGTGTATAAGTACGGTGACCAACCGTACTGTATTATACAGAACAGTTCTGTATTTGAGCCCTCTGTTTTGTATAATTTTTTAAACATAGAAATGTTCTGTAAATATTTTAGAAGGTGTATTTGTTCTGTATTCCGCTAAATTTTTTAGTGGAGCGATTTTCACCAAAAAATCATACAATAAAAAAGTTTCAAAATCGATATATTGTTGCCTACCTGTATATAAATATTGCACCTAAACACTTAATTTGAGTTGAACGAAGAGGTGTTGGTAACATTGTCTACTCTTATAATTTACAGTGTGATCCAAATTGTTCGGGTGGAAAAAATATGACGGAAAATTCTTTAATCAATATCTAGCCTCCGATTTTTAACGTGAAGATGTTTCTTCGACATATTTATATTAAAATAATAACTACTTTAGAAAACATTATTGTATCATCTATAGCCCAGGAAAATTAGACGAAAAAAGAGCTGCTGTGCGAAATAATTCCAAATGATTTTTTTTCACCGGAATTGTCTTTATTAAAGCATGATGAATAAAGAGAAAAAAGTCCACTGTGCGCATAAAAAGTTATTCAGGCTCAAGGGTCGCTAAAATCAGTTTTTGGCAAATATCTCGCTAACGCAAACTTTTACAGAAAAATTTTTCTACACAATTTTGTAACACAGTAAATTTCCTATTTAAAGATGTAAAACATGTTTTCGTGTAGCTAATAGAAGTTATTCAATAAAAACCGGTCTTTTTTGCCATTTAAAGGTATTTCTTAAATATCTTCTAAGCGGCTATTTCAATGTGCACACATATGGCTTAATTTTTATAGATCTTGTGATTTTCTACAAAATTGATGCGGTTACTTTTTATCGTATGATTTACCGTTTCAGAGATATCCTTCAAAAACCAGTATTTTCGAAACTTCAACGGTCTTTGAAGAATATCTCTTGCACCATGAGTCCAATTATCTTTTGAACGTTCTTTTAATTTTTTTTTGTACGACTCCTCGTTAAAGAGTATTCGCAATTTTGAAAGTAAGATATTTTAATATGAACTTATACGTAGCATTTACATATAAAAACTGTGCACAACTTTTTACATTGGGTTATCTCCTAAACTATTAGCTACACGAAAACATTTTTTACATCTTTAAATAGGAAATTTGCTGTGTTACAAAATTTTTCTGTAAAAGTTTGCGTTAGCCTGAGCCTGAATAACTTTTTATGCGCACAATGGACTTCAATGGACTTTTTACGCATTATTAACCATGCATAAATAAATATAATTCCGGTGAAAAAAATTCACTTGGAATTTTTTCGTAGAAATATTCTAATTTTCCTGGGCTACTAAAAAATATCATTAGCTTTGTGAAGTTCCTGAATCTGTTTTTATTTTCAATGAATTTTTAATAGTTTTTTTAAAAAAAAAAAATTATAATAAAATTAGAGCTACCAATTTTTATTTGGAATCGATTTGTTTGGTATTTTATAACAAATGTCAAAAATCGACATTGACATTGGTTTTAAAACACCAAAGAAAAGTGATTTCTATTAAAAATTGCTGGCTATAATTTTTTTAATCAAAAAGTCTTACTTCAACAAAACCTGTTAACACGCAGTCTGAATTTTAAAAATCGTTCATGATAACAGATTCAGAAAGATGACAAATCCAATGATATTTATTTTTTTAAGATGATAGAATACTATAGTGTTTTCTAAAGATGATTTTTTGGTAAAACTTTTCGTAGAAAAAACTTCTCGTTAAAAAGTCAGAGCTCGATATTGATCTTAGACCCATGGTTTATTTGATAAATTTTCTAAGAACTTTCCGTTTCCGGTTGATTGTGGAAAAATTTGGCCCACACAAATATACATTTAAATAGAAATACGATAAAAAATAAATATGTTTATACAAACTGTTTTCAAGAATTTATGTATATATACTCAGTTAAAATGTATTCTTTGTTTATTTTTTTATTTTTTTTTTTTTTTTTTTTTTTGTTCTGTATTTCAATTTCAAATAAATGGTCACCGTATGTATAAGTAAAATTTCTCACATTGCAAAGAAAAGTTTATAGTAGTTTTGCATACAAGCAATTGTTCTTTTTTGTGAGTTGATGTCCTACGAAATTTCAACTGTCCTTTTCTGCATTACGTTTACACTAGTCCGGGGCTAGTTGTGGTGTGAAGTAGTCTTTTAATAACTAGTCTTCTACCAGTGGTTTCGTGTATAGTCAACCCATAGTAAAATTTTTTTTTTTGATTTGAGTTTACATTCTCTTAAAATAAATTAAATAAAGTTAAATAACATTCATAACAACATTAATAAAAATGAATTCATTAATTTAATTTTTTTCACAATTCAAGTGGCACAAAACACAAATTATTTCAAAAGCAAAAACGAAAATTGTATTTTGTTTTTGTTACGATTCAAATTTATTTGCCCCTACAAACTACAAACTGATATCAAACTAGCCCCCACTGCATCCCTTTTTTACTAGTTCCAGGATGGTACAAATCGTGTGCAGAGTTTTTTTGCTTAGGGACATCAGAGTATAAAATTAGTGTTTCTTTTTTTTGTTCAGAGTGAAATCAGACCGCGCTCTATGAGCTCAGAATGAAACAACCGAGCATTCGGAGTAAAAGACGGAACACAGCAAAATTAACATTTGAAAGTAGAAAAATAAACAAAATAAAATAAAAACAAAATTAATTTTGGACTGTACTGGCTTTAAAGTATAATAAAATAAATTTATTATTTTATTAGATTTTTTTGGCAGCTTAACCGGCTTTCAATAGAAAAATGTTCAAGTGTGTTTCATGAATAAATCAGAGCGCCCTGAGTGTGCTCTGCTCAGGTTGTACTCGACGTGCTTACGATCTATTCAGAGCTCTACTCTCAACAAAAAATGAAAAACGCTTAGAGAGATTTCCCTTACCAACAACCTTTTTCAGGTTTTTGAGTAAAATTCTCCCACCATTTATAAATTTTTGAGAGAATTTGAAACATTGCTGAGTAAAAATTTTTACACAATGAGGGGGTTCCGGAAAACGTGTAACGTGTTGCCAAAATCAAAACGAAATTTGAAAATTTTTCGGGTTTACGAGGTTTTCGAGACTTTTACACGTTTTTAGGAATCCCCTCAATATTTTGTGGCTTTCTCTTTACACAGATTGTGTGCAAATTTTACACAATTTTATTTAGAGTGTATGTTCTTTTATTTTTGGCCATGTAGAACTTAAAAAAAAATAAATAAATCGACAACAATAATTCATGACCTTTTCTCAAAACAAAAGATTAATATTTTTTATTTATTTGGTTTAAGAGATAAGCGCTTCTAATGTTTTGAATTTGGAATGTCAAATTTTTATGAGAAGCAAGAAAATACAAAAGAGCATGACCATCAAAATGAAAGCGAAAAACATTGAAATTTAATCTGAAGGAGCATATGTATGTGAAGTGTAGGAACTACAAGTAAATTAAAATTGTAATTCTAAACGTTTTTGAAAAGCACTATGTACTGACTGTATAAGGGAGTTTCAAATATTTGAACCCATCAAAAATCGAAAATTGTTGTTGTTGAAATCCGGTAAATAATAATGAATTAAGGTCTCATCGACTGTAACAACTTGACGGAAAAACTCAAAGAGTCGAAGTTGAAAATCGCATTTGTCATACTAAACTGCTCTTAATAATTATATTGAAATTAATAATAAAAAGGATACTTTTTTATTTATTTTTTGCAGCAAATAAAACACCATGTACTGTCAATATATTTCTGTAATTTCGTTGTTGTTCTTGGCGAGTGGTATATTGGCCTATGGTCATCATCCATCACACTCTCCGTCCAGTTTAAATGTTATGTATGAATGGAATCTTTTGGAATATGACTTTCCCACACAACAAGATCGGCAAGAAGCTATTGCCAATGGTAATTTGATACCAGCAAATGGTATACCTATCGATGTAGCTCCTTTTTATAGCGGCAAGTTTAAAGTTTATTTTATTCAGAGTACAAGTTATAACCAATTTAATGTGTTTTGTAAAATTTAGCTACTGGTAACTCAAAGATTTTCACCACAATACCAAGATTTCAAAATGGCATACCATACTCTTTGGCTACAATACAACAGCGTCCTGGCAATGCCGGTCCAATATTGCGACCCTATCCAAATTATGATCTTCATCGTAGTCATGGTTCCGATTGTGATGGTATTACTTCAGCTTTTCGTGTCGCTGTAAGTACACACATTTATTGTTTTATCAAAGTTATGGAGTTTATTCTATTTATCTGATTTTATTCATTTTTAGATTAACGAATGCAATCAAATGTGGGTCATTGACTCAGGTGTTATTGGTGGTGCTCAAAAATGTGCCCCACAGCTTTTACTTTTTGATTTGAATACAGATACGCTGTTACATCGCTATCGTTTTGCTAGCGATGTCTATACACCGGTCGCATCACTCTTTATTACACCCATTGTCGATGTACGCGATCCACCACCAAGGGGTAACTGCCAACGCAGCATGGTATATATCGCCGATGTTACCAATCATGGCTTAGTCGTCTACGATCAACAGCAGGATTTAGCTTGGCGCGCCGAAAATAAATTCATGTATCCAAATCCAGAACATGGTACACATACAATAGCTGGTGAAAGTTTCACGCTAATGGATGGTATATTTGGCATGAGTATCGATAAGAACAATTTATACTTCCATCCATTGGCAAGTACATCAGAATACGCAGTACCACTAAATTTATTGAATACACAAAGTAATTTTGCGAACGCTGCTGATGCAATGTCTGCAGAATTTAGAGTTTTGGGTAATCGGGGAAGTGAGTGTGCTGCTGAGGCTATGGATAGCCGTGGAAATCTATATTGCGTTACTCTAAATCCAATTCGATTGTTCAGTTGGAATGTCAATACACCGTATACACTAAGGAATTTCCGAGAGATTTCAACAAATACACAAAAATTACAGTTTGTCAGTGGTATGAAAGTAGTAAGAAATATGGCTGGCAAGGAAGAATTGTGGATGATTTCGAATAGATTCCAAGTAAATATATCATTGAAATATTATAGCCGTGTTCACGTTCCGGTGCAAATGATCTTAAATCTTCAGTCTTTTATGATTTTCTTAGAGAAATCAGCCATGTTTATACTTTTGAGTGTTCACAATTGATTACAAATATTTGATAAATACGCAAGATCGTGAACACGGCCAATAACTTTTTCCGATTGAAAGTTATTTAAATATGTATGCATTCATTTTTCCATTTTTTTTTTTTTAACAGAAAATTGCTGCTGGAACACAAAATTCAAATGAGGTGAATTTCCGTATCATAATGCGATCACTTGATGATGTACAAAACGGTATCGATATTGGACCACCAAGAAGGGACCTGCATAATGGCTTGATCTTCAGAACTTAAAAATAATTATAAAAAAATAATTGACTTTTATGTATGTATGTGTACGATACTTATATTTATGTGTAGCTTCACAGATTTCTCAAGAAAAACTAGCAAAAATATATTACAAATATTGTAAAATTTTTATACACTTTTGGAAGATTTTGCACTAAGTCGAGAATTTGTAGAGAACATTTTTCCAATAAATATTTAGCTACTTCCTTTGGCCAGTAAACAATAGTTTCTTTAACATATCATAGCATCTCTAGTATTATCGACCAGATAAAAGATATAAAAGATCCCAACGGGAGAAGTATTGGAAGCTGTTTCTAGGGAGAATGGAAAAAGAAGAAAAAATCCTCTACAAAATCCGTCAAAAGTGATAGACACTTAAGCAGAGGTTTCCAAATGGTAGGGGAGTGAGGACATTTTAGGGGGGGAGGGGGCTCAACACATTTAAGAATTCCATTGAAAAAAAGGAAAATATTCATATACATATAAGTATGTGAAGAGGGACGGGGGCGCGAACTTGTGAAGAACTTAAAAAGAGGAAAATATGTTAACTGTTCATGTTAACTGTATTTTCTTTTTGCCACTGAATTATAACTTGGGATTTGGTTGAGCTAGAAAATTTAAGCAAATTGTGCCAGTTTTTAAAGTTTAATACTACGTTTCCACCAAAAATAATGAGGTGATTTAAGGCCACTTCAGGATTAAGCTCAAAATCTTGTTTTAAATCTTCGTATATTCATATAAAACTCAACAGGGCTACCGACTTTGGCTATTTCCGACCAAAAGACACCCTCTTGACAATTGGCATTAAATGTAATTTAAAAAAAGCAAATGGAAAAAAATTTTAAGGCATTTAGGTTAGGTTGGGCTAGCGCGGGAGATGACATCTATCATCATAACTTAGGCCGCTGTTGGGCCCATTGTATACCCGGCTTACAACTTCATAGTCAACCTATAAGAACCATTTCAAAATTTTCATTAGATCCATAATATATTTGAGCGATATCTTCAAGAGAGTCGGAGAAGTGACTTTCGATTTGGATTTATGTAGAATTTAACAACCAGATTATAAATCACGTCACCGCTAAAACTCCGGTCAAAACTTTGTATAACTAGCATTGTTTTTATATCCAGGGTATATTCGCTTTGTCCTCCCGTTTGTAACTGAGAGAAGGAGGCGTGGCAGGTATAGAAAAATATATATCGATGCACAAGGGTACAATGATTTTTTTATTTTTTTGTTTTATAAGCCTTAAAGCGTTAACGCAGTTTTATCTCATGCAAAACGTGAGTTAGGGCCTTTCTAACCAAGAGCGACGATATCTGGCTGGCTGTGTGTGCGTGGAAATCATTTTAATATTTTTTGGAAGCAGATCATTGTTATTTATTATTTAACACTGCTAGTTGCAATACTTTAAAACAAATCTTCTTATAGATATTAGCTTTTTAAAATTTTGTCCAGCTGTGTTACCGTAAAAATTGACAATGATTGTCAAAACATAAACTTTTTACTGATCAAATATCCGTATTTGATGAACTTGTGCTTTATGTAGAAAATATATTTTATTATCTGTACTACTTAGTTTACTCAGCCTTATTTATTTCAACAACAAAGGTTGGCTACTTTTAACATAACATGTTTTGAAAATACGAGTTTTTTTTTAACAAAGTGACAGAGACAAAATATGTCTCCGAAAAATGTACACAGAATAGTTTACCTCTATGGACGGTTGAAATTGCACCAATCGGCAAAAGCGTTCATATTGAATCGGACATTGTCAAATCACTGTACTATTTAGTACTGGAAATTTGCGGTTACCGGACATAATCCCAACGGACATAATCCCCATTTCGTAAATGGGGATTATGTCCGAAAATTTTTCGGTCATAATCCCCATTTTGGCCATGGGGGTTATGTCCGCAAATTTTTCGGACATAATCCCAATGGGGGTTATGTCCGAAAAATTTAATTAAGATTGAACAAAATTTTTGCAATAATCCATATAAAAAATTTATATAGTGTTGAATGTTATAGACTGATCCGCGGCCGAAGGCCGCCGCGAAGCCGGTGTTGGATTTTTGGGAGTTTTAAATCCTGAGCTGCGGCTGCAGGCCGCCCACTGACCCCTATCTTTATGTAAAATTACTGTGGAATTTTTGGGAGTTGTAAATCCTGAGCTGCTTCTGTTGTCAATAAAAAAATATCGTTATGGGGACTATGTCCGTTTTTTTCTGGGGATTATGTCCGAAACACTTGCGGACATAATCCCCATTGAAAAAATGGGGATAATGTCCGAATAACTTGCGGACATAATCCCCATATCGTGAATGGGGATTATGTCCGTGGGGATTATGTCACGGCACCGAAATTTGCAACATCAATTCACCAATTAACCGTTTTATCGGGTTAGTGCAATTTCAACCGTTTATATCGGTCAAATTTAAGGATTTTTCTTGGTTATAAGCTTTTCGACTAGTTATCGAATATAATCTCATTCAAACTCATTCATGCCCCATACTATTAACCCAATTTCAAGTATACTTTTTTGGAATCTCGATAACTCATTTATTTAAACTTGATTTCCTCCATTGTTGAAATTCGACTCGTGTTCCCCGGAAATCAAACTCACGACTCTCGCATTAGTAGCTGAAACGCCAACTAATTGCGCTTATGAGGCAGTTGGCCGTCCGATGCTTAGTGTTATACTGTAAAAATCATTCTGCTACCTGTTTTCTGGTGTCTTACCTGCCATTCACCTGAAAGAGAAAAATTAAAAATTTATTCTAACTACCAAATGTGGCGCGGTCTGACTAAACCATATTAAAATCTTTAGTACAGGCCAAAATATCACTTTAGTCAAAATTACATGTTTAGTGTTTTCTGGATCAAACGCTTCCCACGGCGCGCCGTGTTCCTTTATAAAATGGTTTAATAGAGTAGAAATAAATTTTTCCGAACTTTAACCCGAACATTTCCAAACTTGAAAATCAACTATTACACAGTTATTTCTGAAGGAGCTTTCTGCGTAGAATGCAAATCCGAGGTCAGACTTGATCCATCAGCTCTAGATTTTGAGATATTTGAGGTTGAAACCATGAACTCGAACATTTTTGAGGTTCGATGCCGATTGCAGAAATTGTTATTTATTTTTTTACCTAATTCATCACGTAGTTATGGCATCACAAAATCCATAGACTGTTTCGGGTTAGTCGTTATATTGAATTTCATGATATCATCTTAAATCTGCCATAACTTCTGAAAGAAACATCTTACGACACTTTTTAAGGGCTCATTTTGAAGAAAAAGAGTAGTACTACATGAATCATGTAAAAAAAAGAAAAGATTTTTGTACAATCTGCATCGAACCTCAAAAATTAAAACTTTCGTGTTTTTAACCTCAAATATATCAAAATATAGAGCTGATAGGCCAATCCTAACCACGGATTCTACACGGAAAGTCCCTTCGGAATTTACAAAAAACTTCCATGTAACAATCACAAACCCATTATTTGTTGTGCAGTGTTATTTTTTAAACTTCTGAATTCAAAATGCTACGTAGGTTGCCTTTTAAGTTTCTGGAACATGGTACACTTAGTGTTATCCGATGCAAATTGTTTTACAGTTAAACAGTTTGATATTTTTTCGGGTAAGTTTCTTAAGACGTCATTTTTCTTTTCACAATGGAACATTGCGTTTTATTCATTAAAAAAATGAAATTATCTCGTAAAAATGTCCATGCGATGATTTTTACGATTTTCACTTAGGCTTATCTCAACAAGGGTGAATCGATCAACTAAAAAAGTATTTTGTTAATAAGTGGTCAAAAGAGTTCAAGCACGGCGAACTTCTTTTTGACCTTTTTTTTTGTTCTTAGACATGTTCTGAACATTTTAGAATTGATTTAAGGACAATTATAAAATTACAAACACAAATAAAAGCGGTATTACTTAACCTCTATCCTGGAAAAATTGATAGTTGAAAAACTTTGAGCTTCAATATCTAAAAACTCAGTCAACTTTTGGAATTTTCCAGTGATTGAGGTATCATTTTTTTCAAAATAGTTAGTATTTTTAGAAAATGTAAAAATATGTCTTTTGATTTTGTAAAGATAAGGAATGCTTTTTTCTGCGGACGGTCAGTTAGCGGTGTGGAAGCTATGTATGTAAGTGTTGAAGTTCACATAAATTTACAGATACTTAAAAAAGTACGAGTTAAATTTGAATTTTTCAAGTGAATAAAACACAATGTTTCATTGCAAAATGATAGTTCACATTTGAAGAAATGTCAAACTTTTCAACTGCAAAATACTAAGGGTACTATTTTCGAAAAAATTATAAAGCAACACTCGTATAACTTTATCAAATCTCAACATATTTGCGCGATTTTGATATCATTCACTCCAAAATTGTGTCCTTCATAAACAATATTGATCAGAATGAAAAATTTATGAGTTTCTGAAATATTTTTCAAATAAAGCAAATCAGTAAATCAAAAATCAATTTTTTTTTCTGATAAGAAGGAATATGTTACCTAACACAACTTTGTAGATGCAGGGAAAAAATTTGCAAATGGAAAAGAAGGAGCATAGTGCCAAAGTAATAAGAATAGAAATGAAAGAAAACGACATAAAATAAAAATTTTCGCTAAAATAGCCTATAACTATATGTAAATATAAATCTTTGATCTATGCTCATAAAATAAAAAAACCCCCAAATATTTTAAGGCGTTCCTCAAAAGCATAAATTTAGTGATGTGTGAAATTTTTATAATCTACTAAATACATAACTATCCATTCTTAAAAAAAAACACATCTCAGTTAGCGATGAACGATATATCGATACCAACAACTTGATCGCAGCGGCTTCTACTCACCTTGATAGCTACCAGTAACGAAGTATTGGTATTTATCAGCTATCAGTGGCTTCCGAAATATGGAGTTAACTGGTCACCACAGACTTACAAAAGTGATCGTGATACCTTTTGTATTGCGTCCACTCTTTGACCAATAAATGGTATTCTTGTTTGCCACCTGTCTGCCAAACTTCATCGAAATAACTTGATCAGTTTGTGAGACGTAATAAACTTCTAGTACGATTAGCTACTAGTCACAACTAAGCAGTTAAACGTTGAATAAACTTATGTTTTAAGCTATACAAGTTTTTTTTATGAAATATGATAGACAGCTATTTACTGGTCAAAAATGGCTGTAACAAAGTAACTGCCACGCCCAATTGTAAAATCTTAAATGATCCGTAACGGATAAAAAAGCGGAGATATGAACCGTCTGGCACACTGGGTAGACACTTTAACATGTTAAATCATTTTTTATCAGTCCATGGCAACCAATCTACTCCAGATTTTAGTAGTGATGATACAATGTTTTCTAAAGATATTTTTACCTATTTGATTAACCAGCTACTCTCGGCACTGTGAGTTAACAGCCGATGTCACCTAAGCTCATCTCTAAGGTATGTGTATTTATTTACTGACGATAAAACGATAAGTTATACTGTTGTTATTATTATGGAATAATTTTTAATTCAATTACTTTTTCAGGCTAATGAACCAAATCACTAAAATATTGTCAACAAGAATGTTACCTTGATTAGGTTTTTTGTTTTTGTTTTTTTGTTTTTTGGTTTAATGCAAAAACGAGTTAAGAAAGTACATATTTAGAAAAAAAAAAAAAACATGATATTCTGTGATGATCACAAGATGACGCCGCGCCGTATCAATACAGTTGCCAATTATAAGAGGATTTATATTATTTACGAGTACTTTAAAATACTTAAATTTGCGCTAAAAAATATGATAAATAAACAAAGTAAAATAAAAACTAGTAAAGGTGTTATCATTGGCCTTGCTAGAAATCAAATACCCTACACAATGTTTAAACGAGAGAAGTATGCGCGAAAGCCTCTTTAAATCCAAGTAACTACATATAACATTCGTATGGGAGAAAGTACGCTCTATTGTTAATATTTTCAATGAAATTGTCCAATATTTCCTCAATAAACAAATCAATATACATTAGGGTGGTAGTTAAAACTAGTATTTTTGAAATCTGATACATTCCAAACACAGTCAAATCCTTATTTTGCTGTAACGTGTTTAAATATCATTTTGTCATCTTAAAATCGTCATAGCTTTGTAAAGAAAAATCGTAGATCATCACTCAATATAACAGATCTTAGATAAAAAATAGTACCTACTAATTAGAAGGAAAGAGCAGAAAAATTTCATGGGTCCAATGCTTAAAAAAATTCGAAAAAATTGCCTTCTTACAAAAGCACCCTTTAAAATTGTGTTAGAGCGGTCAAATTTGAAGGGTGCTGCTTTTTTAACGAATAAAACTTTAGGTGAGGGGTATGTATCTGATTTCCAAAATGCAAATTTTAATGAAAACCCTAATTATATGTACATACATCGCGTCCCAGTTTTTCTTGTATTTCAAGTACACATTATGCGCGTTACAAACTTTAAGGCAAAATACACTGTGTGTAGGGTATATAAAAATCTCAAAAAAATCTCAAAAACCAGTTGAAACATTAAATCTTCAATTGAATTCGAAGAAGCTGCAAAATATGAAAAAATTACATACTTAAATACATATATATTTGTATAATAAAATAGGTAGTCTCGTATATGCGTTAAGAATAAAAATCACGGTAAGATTTCATTCAGTTTGAATTGAACGGGCAACTCGGAAGGATTTAAAATAATTAAACTTAAAAATAGTAATACAATTAAACTTTTCATTGTTACAACAAATTATATAACTAACATGTAAGTAGAAGTGAATAAAAAGGAAATATGAGCTGTATGTTAATGTAATAAAACAAAATTGTAAATACTTAAATACATTTTGAAGTAATTCAAATCAAAGATCTTTATGAGTTGATGATGTACACATGTGCTTTTTGGCTAATTAGTTCAATCCTTCTCAGTTGACTTGAAATGCAAAAACACTACATCAAATTAACTATTTCAAAATCAATATACTGAATTTTCATCTATACACTTTTTACTTTGAAACCAGAATTTTGTTATTACACCAAAACTTAGAAATTAAACTATGTTCAACTTTTCTAAAAAACTAATTATTTATTTTGTATATTTTCTAGTGCATTTTCAGAGTGCAATAAGTACTCTTAAAGTCGATCTTTTAACAAAAATTGTTACAAATTATCAATATGATCAGTGCCAACTAAAATAACACAGCCCTGCATGGGTTTTCCTCTCTAAGTTTTAAAAATCGATTTATATAAATTTAAGTGTGCTGATTACGAGAAAAATAGTGAAAAAATTCCAGCAGGTCACAATTTTCAGTGATTTAAGTTTTACTTAAGTGCCTTTTTTGTATATACAAGACTACCACTTCAATACTACTGAACGTATCAAAACCATATTTGCACCAGATGTTTTTTTGGTGCTCCAACACATTTATAAGAAATATGCGATTGATTGGACAAGGGGGTGTTGTACCCCTCATACAAAAAAACTCAAAATAATTGAAAATTTTATTTGAGTCGCTGCTACGCCTATACCAGTAAGTATATTGATACCATATTAACAGCATATATCCGCCTGATATTCCGACAGATTTGTCTTGACAATAGGGGTAATCGAATGAAAGTACGGTGCGCTCGGTATGCAAAGAAAATGTACCATAATCAAAAAAAAAAACGCATATCTACGTACTTGACCTGCAATATGAAACTTGATATCTGGATGAATATTATGCAAAACATTTACCTTGATCGTACGGGGAGCACCAAAAAATATATGGTGCAAGACTGGTTAATATATGTTGAGTATTTTAGGCGTGACATTGAAGAGTACGTAAGCACAAACGATTGAATTAATAAGTTTTCAAATGCTGCACAGACGAACAAGGGTACCCCTCTTAAAATTACGAGAGTGCTTTTTAATGTATTTTTTGATGCTGAGCCTAAATCCGTTTACAGAATTGCTCTATCGCGTCAAAATTTTGAGAAAATTTAAAATAACAGTAAAAAACACATGATTTTCCGTTATTTTTGAGGTTATGAAAACTGGAATATCTCAAAATTCTGACGTTATGGAAAAAAACCAAGTTCAGATTCGTGATTAGGAGGTCTCAAACCACCATAATTGGCTTTAAAAATCAAGAGAGGAAAAAAAAGTGTCGAATTCGCAGGCCTGTGTAAACATCTTCAAATGTTGGATTTACTTTATAATTTTTTTTTTTGTATAAGATGCTCGGATTAATGTTTTTATTACATCATCTACACAAAATACAAATATATAATTTCATTTAAAGATCTAACTCTTTATTTACAGAATCTTTTTAAAAATACTTACATAGCACGTATGTAAGTTTAAATGTTTTTTTTTTTTGTTTAATGTACCTCATGTTATTTCTGTTTTATTCAAAGGAATAGATACAGTAAGAAGCAAAACTCTCAACATGTTTGCTATTTTTGATTTTGTACTGCTATAGCGTCCGTTCTGATAACATGACCAACAAGAAATATGAACCAAACGGAAGCATAACTTTTCGTCTATTCAAATATATGAGCAATTTTACCAAACTTCAAACCATAAAAAAATAATGAACAAAAAATCATTTCGAAAACATGTTAACAGTTTTGCACCACTTTAAGTGATGTGCATACAAACCTGAAACGTGAATTTTTCCTAGTTTAAAAAAACGATTCCAATAGATTCTGTTGTGCTGATTCTAAAACTGGCCACAGAATCCCTCTACCTCGTCAGAATTTCGAGGTATCCTAAACTTAAAGTGCAAAAAACGACGTTTTTGCTGTTTTTCAAATTAGGTTCAAGGTCGCAAGAATTTTTTCTGCTCTATTCCGTAAAATAAACTTGAACATCTTGCTTTTTCCCTTTCCAGAAAAGTGATGAATGGTTATCTACGATTTTTCTTTGCAAAGTTATGGCCACTCTAAGATGACATCATGAAATATCCAAAATTCATACCAAGAGTAATTTAGGTATTTTTTGGCCATATTTCTCCAGAAGGATATATTTATAAGCCATTTATACCAATTGAACCATATTAAGATGACATAAATCCAAACCCTGCCGCTATATCCGTTTTATAAGATCTTATGATGTCACCTCCTTTAATGGACATAACTTTGCAAAGAAAAATCGTTGATGACCATTCATCACTTTTTTGGAAAGGGAAAAAGCAAGATGTTCAAGTGTATTCTTCGGAATAGAGCAGAAAAAATCCTTGCGACCTTGAACCTAATTTGAAAAACAGCAAAAACGTCGCTTTTTGCACTTTAAGTTTAGGATACCCCGAAATTCTGACGAAGTAGAGGGATTCTGTGGCCAGTTTTGGAATCAGCACAACAAACTCTATTAGAATCGTTTTTTTAAGCTAGGAAAAATTCACGTTCCAGGTTTGTACGCACATCACATAAAGTGGTGCAAAACTGCAAACATGTTTTCGAAATGGTTTTTTGTTCATTATTTTCTTATGGTATGAAGTTCGGTAAAATTGTTCACAAATTTGAATAAAGGAAAGGTTGAGCCTTCGTTTGGTTCATATTTCTTGTTGGTCATGTTATCAGAACAGACACTATGTCAGTACTAAGTCGAAAATAGCAAACATGTTGACAGTTTTGCTTCTTACTGTACGTGAAATTTCATTCAAAATTTTAATCGTTTCATTTAAGTTTTAATAATTAAGTAAACAAGCCAAACGTGTTATGTTCACTTACCTATTAAAGTTTTATTAGAACAAATTGATTAAATTTCAACATTTGATTAAAACATCAACAAATAGAAATACGCGTATGTTGTGAATACTATTTGCGTACCTAATTATAAAAATAGATTTTTTTTTATTTTTTGTGAAGAACAAATCTTGCTGTTTGTGGTAACTAACCCTCTCTGTGTCAAAAATATTTTAGGTGGAGCAAAAAATCTGAAAATTGACATGTATATAATAGTACTTAAGACGGGAAAAATAATATTGACCCCGAAAGGAAGTTGTTTTTTGTATGGATGTAGGAAAAAGTATGAAGTTTACTAGGAATTTACCATTTTTATTTGTATTTACACAAAAAATGTCTTCATCCAAAGGATATGATTAAATATGATCACATTTTATCCTTATTTAAGGCTAATTCTGACGTTGAAGATGAACCGGTGGATGAAAACGAAGTAGAATTCGATGTGCTCTAAGCACAATTATGAGATCTTGAGTCAGTCGAGCAATTATAACGAACCGTAGTGCATTCAATTAGATTAACCAAATATTACTAATGCTGACTTGACCAAAATAGGCATTTCTGCTTCGGATATTCATGTCATTGATGATATTTATCCTAAAGATACCTCAGGTCAAATTTTTGAACCCGGTCCAAGCAACCTGAGAGAACAAGTATGGGGGTAATATCTGGTAAATCTAGTTCAATGTTATCCGGTTCATTATAATTTTCCGTTGAAGCAGCTGCGTGTTCGACTGACTCAGGAGCTCTTGATTGTACTTGTGGTACATCAAATTCTACTTCGTTTTCATCCATCGATTCAACTTCAACATCAGAATCAGCCTCGAGTTAGGCTAAAATCTGATCTTATTTTATTTAATCTTATAGATGAAGGCATTTTTTATTACTCAAGTATCTAGTAAATTTTATATATTTTTCTTATGTCAATACAAAAAAAAAAAACATTCTTTGGATGTCAATGACTCCACAACTTACCATTTAACAATTTCACAAAATTTTTTTCAAAAAAAACTTTAACACATCTGTATCAATACGTATACCTATAATTTTTATCTAAACTTTTTGATCACTGTACATTAGAGGTGTTTTAAGAATGTATGGAGATCCTTAGTAACAACATTTTGATACACGACACCCCTCAATATTGTGAGGTTGGAAAAAAAATGAGCTTAGGGCTGTAAGTAAATTGTTTCTCCTTTTCTCTCATCTTTGACCTCGATGCGCCAACCCTTACCCTCACCCCACCCCCAAAATTTTTTTTGCAAACTCATTTTTTTTTCCAACCTCACAAAATTGAGGGGTGTCATGTATCAAAATCCAAAATTCGTGCACTAAAACACCCCTACTGTACATATATTTTTTTACTTTCAAAGTTTGTGTTTCTCACAGACTTTAGTCTCTTAATTTCAATCTGTACAACTGACGAACACAGTCAACCGACTACTGCGATGATGTTAAGAAATAAAGATCAAATGGATCCTTCTTAACAAAGGAGGCGAAAGCTAAAATCAGATCGCAAATTTACTATTGTATGTTGTCCTTCAAAAAATGCATTGACGTAATGTCGATTATATTCGACAAAAACTCGGAAAGGGCTAAGAAGTGGAATAATAAACAACTACTTCAGGCTTTTATGCACAAATACAGAAATTAAGTAAATCAAAATTTAATATAACTCGATTGCAATTTTGGGGCCTTATTTATTTTCTGTATTGGGGCCTTATTTCATCTGTGAGAATCGCCCAAAAGTCGGAATTGAAGAATCACTCCAAATAAAATATTGGGGCCTTATTTCATTTTGCTTATTTTTATTAAATTATTATTGTTACAAGCCCATGCAGCTACGAACAGTTATTTAATTCGTTAGTAAGGCGTTAATTACTTCTCCTAGAAGTCCACTGGAAGTAGTTGATGCCCTAACTTGGAACAGATTTGGATGAGCTTCGGGATACCCCAAGATGAACTGAATATCAAGCATTTTTATACTGCTTGTAAAACGGAGGAGGGTTATGGCTCATTTTGTTTATTTTTTTCCTTAAACAGTCTGAATTTGTTGCGGGAGAACATTTTGGATTTTGGTAAATCTGCATCATTAAGAGTGGCTATTTGAATTCGCGCGAAATCTCATTAATGTACACCCGTGCGCTCAATTTGCTCGCAAATTTCTTTTCTTGCCTCTCAGTTATATACATTAGGGTAACAGTTAAAATATCCGATTCTGTGCCGCCCCCTCAAATTTTTGACGTGCCACCCCCTCAAAAGTCTCGAAACTACTAAAAAAAAAAACCCTGAAAATTTCAGCTCTATATCTTAACTCTAAGACTTGCCCCAAGAGCCTTTTTTTTCCCTTATGAATTACTATAGAATTTTCATAAAAAAATTTCAATCAACTTTTTTCCTCAATATCATGTCACTAAAAATTTTAAATTCATCATGAATTACTAAGTAGATGATCTATTTTTCACATGCATGCGAAATGCTTTCTCAACGCAAATTGCACTAGGACAAAATCCTCCCTTATTATTTTTGTCACACGTCCTTACTACAATATTGCCAAATTTGAGCTAAACGGTCTCATAAACTTTTTCAACTGATACATTTGGCATTTTTTTCTTCATATATGCAATATCTTGAGATTTTTTTTCATATCTGTACAACTACTGACACAGTTGAACACTTATCTGCGAGTGAAAACGTAAGCGCAAAAGCTCAAGTGCCCGCGGGTTCAGACTTTGGACATCACTGCTCTAAAGGAATCTTCCGGGCTCATCCAGTTATTGTTATTACTACCAGTTAAACGACTTGCTGTATGTGATAATTTATTTCATTTTTCAGGCTTTTATCGCTCATTAATCCGGTACTGCTTGCATTTCTTACAATAATCACCACTACTTGGGCCTATAATTCTGGACCATACTTTTCTGATAGCCGCTATGTTAAGCCGCAGATGTCTAGACGAAAACCATCTCACCTTTTTAAGGATTTTATTAAAGTTTATGAAGCCAAAAATGCTGAATTTGGTTTTCCATCAGAATATGATCGCCGTGCTGCTTTAGCCAATGGAAATTACAATCCTGATAGTCCGATACCTATAGACGTTGATGTGTTTTATCCACGTATGCATCTAATATTTTTCATACATACATATATGTATGTATATTGTATTAATAAAAAGTTATTTTTGCTTACCAATAGAAAATGGCGATCAACCAAAGATCTTCATGACAATACCACGTTTTGGAGAGGGTGTTCCATATTCACTGGCATTATTAACAGATGTACAAAGGCCAAATGGTACAGAGCTTCAACCCTATCCAAGTTACAGCTGGCATAGCTCACATGGCAAAGACTGTGATGGCCTGACTTCTGTATATCGTGTTGCTGTAAGTTTTTTATCATTTCGACGGCTTTCTTTGTTTTGACACTATTTCACATTTACCTAATACTGTTAAAATACTCTTTTCTCCTTAGATTGATTCATGTGGTCAAATGTGGGTTTTGGACAGCGGTGAAATCGAATTCATACAATACTGCGCTCCACAGGTTGTTGTTTTCGATTTAAACACAGACCAAATAATACATCGCTATGCTTTACCAGAAGGAATGTACAAGACGAACATCAGTCGTTTCGTTACACCAATTGTAGACATTGCAGATCCAGCTCCAAATGGTGACTGCAAACAGGCCTTCGTGTATATGACCGATCCCACTGGTGTTGGCATCGTTGTATACGATGTTGTAAATAGTCAATCATGGCGCATTGAAAACAAATACACCTATCCAGATCCCGATTTTGGTACACATACTGTAGCTGAAGAGAGTTTTGAACTGTTGGATGGTGCTTTCAGTATGGCTATAACACCGCCCGGTCTGAGACTTGAACGTATGTTATTCTTTCACTCGCTTTCGAATGATGCCCAAATTGCGATACCATTGGATGTGGTAAATAATGCTTCGAATTGGGGAAATGGTATTGGCTCATCGCTGGATAAATTTATGCCACTTGGGAAACGCGGTGTACAATGTGGCGCATCGGCTATGACTGCGGCTGGTTTTCTACTTTGTGGATTCCTAGAACCGATTGGTATATTTGGTTGGAATATCAGAACACCATATACAACAAAAAATCATGTTTTACTAGCTGAGAATCGAGAAACATTACAATTTGTGAGCGGTATGAAGGTAATTCGGAATCTATATGGTAAAGATGAAGTTTGGCTTGTATCAAATCGGCTGCAAAAAGTTTTTACCGGGAACGTGAACTACAATGAAATCAACTATCGTATTCAGAGGTGTGGTGTTGATGAGCTGCTTCTATCGGAAAAATGCAGAGCGTAGCACAATTTGATCGGAAATATGTCGGCTGAATTTTCCAAGTTTTGTAAATACATATTGTATATTATATCTGAATATTTATCCAAATAAAAGAAGTTTCTTCTAGTTAAATAAGTATTTAGATAATAAAGAGAATTAACAAATTATCACAATTCTCTCAACAAGATAAATAAGATATGAAATGATTGTCGTTTGAAAGGTTATAATTCGATTTATTTCTTAAGAGAAAAAAGCATGCATAAGATTCATGCCAGTTTCTACTAGCTCAGTATATGTATAGCATGGAATCGAAAATGACGATATACATACATAGTTGTCATTTATACGTGAATACCCTTACAAAACATGATATGAGCTTAATTGCGTTTCGTTGCTACTGCTCAGAAAGAAAGTATCAAAAATATCGCACACATTATATCAAATAGTATCGAGAATCTAAGTGAAAGTATCAAAATACTTAGTTCATGAAATAGAAAATTATGAACTCATTAACGGCTAACGTTACATCTTTATTGTTGTTGAATTAAATAATTAAATCGACTTCGTTCGTTATGTAAGTCGACTTTGTACAAAGGTGTATCGATAGTTAACTAATTAATACTGCGTGCACATCAGTGTAGCGGAAATATTTGAAGTGGTCCAACGTTTAAAATTTTGATTTTTTGCAAAGTGCGATTTTTTTGTGAATTATGGGAGCACGTAAGAAGTAAGAACTTGGGATTGAGATTTGGTGCACATGTTAAATGGATCGGGACAAATAAAATCCTTTCCAAGATTTGGTGATCCCACGTCAACTTAACAAGATAAGGCTAAGCAACTTTCAGAGGGAAATCCTGTTTTTTGTATGATGGAAAAATATGTCACGTAGCGTATGAAACTACATTTATGTACATTAAAAAAGATAAAGAAAATGTTGAAATAATTCAAATGGCAAATTAAAGTGACATTATTTTTTAGTCATCAGAAAATTAGTCACATTAAAAAATTCTTGCAGATTCGAAAATTTTTTAACTTTTATAGGTGCACATAAAAATCATTTCCGTTTTTTATCACGTGCGTCTGTCTTAATATTTGGATGTACCTTAGAACCATTCTTTTGACCGCGCCCAGCTTTTACACTATATGAATCGGCAAATGTTAAAAGGGCGGATATCGGTACAAGTAAACTTTCGGGAAACTGAAAAAAAAAAAAACGGTCTTATTGCTATGTTTTTGTTTCCAATGGAGAATTTTGTGTCTTTAAATTTAGAAAATATTGTAGTGGTTCAAACAAACCCATCTTTTATTTATTTTTCATTTTCTTGTGAGAGTTGCAACACAGCTGACTTCCGCCCTTTTAACATTTGCCGAGTATAACTTTCTGAGGAAAGAAAAAAAAATAGAACAAGTCCTTAGAAATAGTACATGTATTAGTTTGATGGCATTCTATATTGAAATGAACTTTTTTTTTAAATTTAATACTTATATAAAAAATTAAAGTTTGTTAGTTTGTTTGTCTGTCTGTTTGTCTTTTATAGACTCAAAAACCACTTGACCGATTTGGATGAAATTTTATTGTAGACCAAGGAAATATTATAGGCTAGAAAAATGGGCGAAGGTACGCCCCTATAAAATAAAATTAGACTTATCTCAGAAATTTTTTGACGCAAGGAAAGAAATTTGGCACATGCATAAAGGGCCTTTAGTCAAATACTTAACACTCATTAGAAAAATGGGTGGCCACTAAGCCAAATATCGTTCAAGAAAAAAATAAACGGTTCTGGGCCATAGCTAGTTTTTAATAAAAAAAATCTACGTTGGCGTCACGTGACCATTGAATCAATTCATTGTGAAAGTTCATGTGTTTAAAACACTTTCTAAAGTTTTGAAATCTTTATCAAAATCGTTAATCAAGCAATTTTTTTAAGTGAAAAATAAGAATTTGTTTTTCTTTGTTTATTTCCAAAAAAAAATTAAATTCCTTTCGAACTAAAGTCCTATATCTCCGCAAAATTTTGAAAAATACACGCTCGTAATTTTCTCGACTATGACACTATGTTTTAGCCAAGTTTATAGCCACTAGTTGTCGGCAGTCTACAGTTTGCGGTCTATTTTAAGTTAAAAGGGCTGAAGTCATGACTTCCGCCCTTTTAGCAAAAAACCGTTATTTAAAGAGGCTGTATTATCATGGAAGTACCCATATTTGTTTTTGCTATTGCTGTTGTCCCAAAACTAACTGTTTTTTGTGAGATTGTTGAAATTTTCGCAAAGTATTGTGTTTGTTGTAAGAGTGGAAAGAGTTAGATGATGGGCATCCATCCCGGCTGCAAGTCGATGATATTGAGGGCTATTTTGCAGTTTTTCCGTGGACGCAATTAAATTTTACAGACATGTAATGAATTGTAGTTTTTAATTAGTGTATCTCTGGACACAAATGATTTTTTCCATTACATCTCTGGTACCAGCAACATCTATATAAAATGTTCTTTCTGCTATACTCGACCTATTGTGAATAGTTCTATGTACACATATATAGTTATTTGGGCTTAAATGGTAGTAAAATATTTGAATGATTACACAGGACAGCACTGATTTTGCAGCGTAGGTTTTCGGAGTCAATTTCGTGTAATCATGATTTACTAATTCGCCGATTTAACTTTAGTTCTCCAGATATCCTTGTTCAAAAGTGCAAAAATAGCTGTTTTGTGGTATATTTGAAGTAGTAAAGCACTTACAGCAAACAGCGAAAGTATCTCAACTCTATACAAAGAATAAAATTACTTAATTTTATGAAGTGTCCTTGGCACCTTAGGGTGGTAAAAACTGAGATAATGAGTACAACTAGTTGAAAAAAAAAATTGAAATAAATTACTTCCATGAATGAAATATGGTATAGCGCACATTGATGGATTTACTACACTTGATGGTCAAATGGCGGAGCTATAGAGAAAAATCAAGCGGCTATGTACTTATTTAGAGGTAAAAAATAAAGTTTTTTCCGCAAAAATCAAAACCAATAAGCTTTCAAATTTGGGGGTGTGCAGGGAACTTTTTTTTTTTGTATGGGGATCGATACTATCTAGTGCTTAAATTATTGGAAAAAGCCCAATTACCGATTTAAAGTCCAACAAAAAATTTTACGTAAATGATTTCGAAAAGTAGATCAATCCGCGATAAGTTGCTCCATTCGAAAGCCCTGCATTCTCAAAGAAATGAAAGACTGCTATCAGTTTGAATTATCAAAAGTAAACTTTGTCTAAGCAATTGCTTGTAGTCTTCATTAGTTTAAATATCACGTATCACGAAGAAGAAACTCTTAAGTAATCGCTTATGTTTCTTTAATGGTGCGAAAACTGTGAAATGCATCATCGATGATGAAACTGTGATAATGAATTAAATGTCAACCAATTACGCATTTGCTAAACACAAATATTTTAAAATACTTAAGTATATACGAATGTACAATGTACATATGTCAACTAACACCTTTTGAAAAATAATCCTCTATAAAGAATAATTAGTTAATATCTTAGGCCAATGCACTGCAGCGACAAAAATTTAACGAAAACAACTGATTTTTTGCTCCGATTTATTTGTTTTTTTTGCCTCATGCGCTCATGCGCACAAACAAGTTTCAAAACGCATTTTTCACGTACGTGCTGTGCATTTTGATCTAAAAACTTTTTATCACTGCACGAATCCAGTTACTGGTTAAAAGGGAATTTGATTTGATTTAATTTTGGGTATTTTAAAGGCTTAGAAATAAATTATTCAACTCAGTTTGATTTGATTGTCCAGCTGAGTAAGATTTCAAAAGAAAAATAAAAAAATTGGTGTGCATTTTTTTCAGTGTTAAAAAAAAAACATGTAAGCGATATTTAAAATTTAAAGTAAAATTCAATATGTGGTGTTATAATGTTCTTTTGTACATATTAAAATGTTCTGGGATAGTTTTTCCAAAGTGTTTTGAAAAATTTCATAAACAGTGCCTAAGTTTATTATCTTCAGTATTATAAAAATAATTTATTATGCCACAAGCTTGAGCGTTAAGGCACAAGCCATTCGGAATTCTGTGAGGTATCTTCGACCGGTACTAGTTAATTAAAAAATATACTGTTAAAAATCTTTTTCCGCCATAAGCAGGACAGTGAACATCTACTGCATGTTCTAAGTTTTCCTTTTTATCTTCATCACACCAGATAGCCGACCAGTGATGAATTGATGGATCTTACAACAGTTTCTTATGTTTTATGAAATGGTCTCTTTTTTACAACCTCTGCTATCTTGTCCACAAATTTTTGGTTGTTTCTAAAATGCGACAGTATAGTGTTATAAAGGAAATTATACACAGGACAGTCCCCCCTAGAGAAGGACCCCTGCTCGTTAGCTGTTTCGCTACCATGTATTTCATTGTGACGGAATACCCAAATGAGACATAAGTATTTCAAACTTGCTGCTTTGGGTAAATTATAGCGTCGAAGGAATGACTTGGTACTTGAGAGCAGCTTTAATGCGGTCGAGGCCACACAGTGGTCCATAAGAGAACGCTAGCCGGTCATGAGTCTGAAAATTGATGTGTCTAGTTAACATATTTCAAATACCAGAACACCAAGAAACAATACCATTTCTAAGTTAACCCGTCTTGAACTTAATGAATTCAGAAAATGTAGATATTTTCCAAAAATTTCTTAAAAAGTTTCAGAGTTTAATTGAATGTACCTTAACCGTCTTGAAACTTACCATATAATAAACATAACTTGGTCTGTTTCCAAAAGATTTGCAAACTTGAATATTAATTTTTTTTTTAATGTAAAAAAATATCCGTATAATCACAAAATATGTCTCATTTTATTTTTCAAATTTTCGAATTTTGCACTCTGTGGATCAAAACTTAAAAGTATTATGGAGTTACCCCGTCTCGATTACTTAAGTGCTTAATATAAGGTTTTCTCAAGGTTCTGTCCAATTATCAGCTACCCCGGTCAAACCGTTTTGGAATTTTTATTCAGCAAATTTTTCTGTATTTTTGTAAATCTCCGGTTTCCTAAAACTTATAATAGCTAAGGTGTTGAGGTAGAGCAATAAAATTTGATATATGAGATAGAATAAGTAGCATCTAGTTATTTATTGAAAATAGGCGTGATCGGGTCAAGGGCACGCCTACCTCCGATGTAGCCTAAAGTTTTTAGCCGCCATAACTTCTAAAATACTTTCAGTACAACAATAATATTTGATATTTGAGATACTCATAATCGGCAGCATCTAACTTTTAGTTGAAAATGGATGGAGGACACCCCCACCTTTTATATAGTCCCAAATTGTTCGCTATTTTGTTTTTTTTATCTATTTAATACTTGGAATCAGCGAGTTCAAAAAAACCACTATCCACAAATTTGTCGTGATATAATCATTCTTTTCTAAAATTGTCCGCAATTTTGAATTCACCATATAGTTTTTTAAAAAAAAAATCCCGAATTCATAGTCAGCGACCCTTAAAACTTCCCTAGCCACAATTTTGTCGTAATATAATCATTTTTTGAGAAAATTGTCCGCCATTTTGTTATCAAAAAAATTGATGTTCAGTTTGGAATCAGCGGCCTTAAAAACCCATCTAGCCACAAGTTCATTGTGAAATGATTTTGTTTTAAAAAAAATTTGTCCCGATAAGCGACCTCCAAGGTCCCTACAATTTGGTTGTGATATAATCATTTTTTGAGAAAATTGTCCGCCATGATTTTAAACAAATGATTCCCAGGTTTGGAATCAGCTACCCCATAAACATAAAATCTGATATTTTTTTTATTAAAAACAATCAAGAAAGACTTATGACCGGCTAGAATAGCATTCTAGACTATTATGCGTAATGCTTATCGCCTCTAACTCAGCTTGAAGACATATTATAATCTACATAATCTCGGCCCTTATCTCTAAATCTTGTTTTAAGCCATCCGAATTGATAAATATACATATTACCTATTCCACCTATTGAAACATATTTGTCATATGCCCAACAGGTCAAAAAAACGGGTTTGGAGCAAAATGAAAAATACATGTTCAATCAAATCGCTTAAAGTGCCCCGTACCGAAGTTACAGAGGAATCGGTGATTTTCGACCAAAAATTTAATTCGTTTTCTCGTGGAATAGGTCATATATGAAACGCGATGGGTGGGAAAATCAGTTTACTTAGGACTCTCTCGATTCTACGATTACAGAAAATTATCTATCAAGATGAAGTTTTGGTTTAGCAGTTCATTGAATTTTTACAAACATAGCCTAAATTGTTATGCGCTCATTCCCTGAAACTAGCTTCATCCTGTAGCACGGTATGACTTACAAATTTCAAATAATTACGATGCCAATAATATTTTCATATTTTTGAAAAAACGCTCAAAAATTGTGTTTTCATTTCAGGTGCAATATCAAAAATCACCTTCGCTTGTGTTCCTTTCTGACAACAGTAACTGTGCTGCTGGCTTACCGCCGTGAACCATATTATTCAGAGGTGCGACATGCTTCTACATACCCACATAAAGAATTCATTAAAGTTTACGAAGCCCAAAATGCAGAGTTCGGATTTCCAAGTGAACGTGATAGGCGTGCTGCATTAGGAAAGGGAGAATACAACCCTGATAGTCCAATACCAATAGATGTCGATGTTTATCACCCACGTAAGCTTTGAATAACAATAATTATAAATATGTTTACTCGTACTAACACAAATACTTATAGCTAGCGGTGAAAACACAAAAATTTTTATTACCCTGCCACGTTTCGGAAAAGGTGTACCATACTCATTAGCCATGTTGACGGATGTGCAAAGACCAAATGGCTCCGAACTCCAACCATACCCCAACTATCAGTGGCATAACACACACGGCAAAAACTGTGATGGTCTAACGTCTGTCTATCGTGTAATTGTAAGTGTAATACAAGTGAAAATTGCGTTATCTATTAAATATGCTCCTTTTCAAGATTGATCCTTGTGGCCAAATGTGGGTGCTGGATAGTGGTGAAATTGAATATGTGCAACATTGTGCGCCGCAAGTTGTTGTCTTTGATTTGGCAACAGATCAATTAGTACATCGTTACCGTTTACCTGAGGCAACATTTAAGACAAAAGTGAGTCGTTTTGTTACGCCCATGATTGATATTGCAGATCCACCACCATATGGTAACTGTCAACAGGCATACGCATATTTGGCCGATACCAATGGAGTTGGTATTGTTGTCTACGATATGGTGAATGATAAATCATGGCGCATTGAAAACAAATATACCTATCCAGATCCAGACTTTGGTACTCATACCATAGATGGTGAAAGCTTTCAGTTGATGGAAGGCGCTTTTGGCTTAACAGTTACCCCACATGGTATTGGTATGGAGCGCATGTTATACTTTCATTCTTTGTCAAATGATGCACAAGTTGCAGTACCCCTAGAGGTTGTGCACAATTCATCCTTGTGGGGTAAAGGTATCGATTCAGCTTTGGATCAATTCATATTGCTGGGTAAACGTGGTGTACAATGTGGCGCATCTGCTATGACAGCGTCCGGTTTTCTTTTGTGCGGTTATATGGAACCAATTGGTATCTTCGCTTGGAACATTCGTACTGCTTTCGAACCACATAATCAAGTATTGTTGGCTGAAAATCGAGAGACTTTACAATTTGTAAGCGGCTTAAAAGTGGTGCGTAATTTGAACGGTAAGGAAGAGGTCTGGATGCTATCGAATCGTCTGCAGAAACTTTTTGGCGGAACTGTCAATTACAATGAAATTAATTATCGAATACAGCGTTGCGGTGTCGATGATCTACTGCTGGGAAAATCATGCAAAAATTAAATTAAAGTAAATAATTACTTAGGGAAATTATAGTTGTCGGGAATTGTGTTAAAATACCTTTCCTATAAAAAATTTAATTATGTGACCATTGTATATTTATGTTTTTCATTGTTATTTTTTCTTTTTATGTTATAATCAATTTTAAAAAATTTTAAAAACTTTTAAAATTAAGTGCATTATTTTTGATGATTACATTATGAAAACTATTTTTTCCTTTTTTATTGTGTTAATTTTGCTTTACTCAGGCAAAATGGAAAATTTTCTTCAAATGTATAATCAAATATGTATTACTCATTATTTGATTACCTAACAATAACAATCATTCAAAATAAATTGCCCAATAATTATTTATTGTTTTGTTCAAATCAAATTGTTGGCCTGATTAAAATCAGATTAGGTGAGCGCACATACTTAGATGAAATGAAACAAAATAAGACTTCTTCGCCCAACGCATCTATGTATGTATGTATTGTATTCTCCTTTAACTCCTAGGAGGAGCATAGGGCCAAATTTGTGGAGTTCTCTAACGGCTTGGTGTATTTTGCCTTGTTCATTTAGAGTTCGGACATTCCAAGAGCCGATGCGAGTTCGAGTTTTCATCGAAAGGATTTTAAAATTTTGAGAAACCATATTGGTTCCAGTTATAGGAGAATCATTCCTAACTATGCATGTTTCTTGCACCTCCAAATCCGATGTGCATGCTGCCGAGGCAGGTGGATTAACCACACTCTGGTGGGTACCACTTGGAGAGTTATTTCCCATCGTTTTTCGATCCATGCTTCATTAGTATAATCTTCTCGGCAACGCCCCACGCAGTAAGTTATAAGCTTAAAGCTGGATCCGGCAAGCGCTGCAAATATAGTGGCCAAATTCACTTTTAATTTCAGCCGCCCAATCTGGAACAGACGCTGACCTGGGAGCCGCCCACTCTGGATCAGACGCTTCAGGATTTCGACAAGATGCTTATTTTAAGGCGGCATCGACTCGCCTTGTCAGTGCCAGTTACGGGCATTGTGGGTTTTTCTTTCGAGGCGCAACGCTGTCCAACGCTACACCCTTCCACACCCTGGCTGGTCACCCGCTTTTAGTCGCCTTTTACGACAGGCATGCTTACCTTGGGCATATTCTGACCCCTTACCCGCATCTATGCTATAATTAAAAAAGCACCAAGATCCTTTACCCATCTTTGCAATCTGACGCTCTTCGTTCATCCCGACAATAAGGAGAGTCGAATAAGCGAAAAATTTTTGTTAATTCTATTAATGGAATGCAATTTTTCTTATAATTTATGGTAGCATATTTAAAAAGAAAATATCGTACAGCTCTGTTGACCGCAACGAACTTTCGTACCTGATCGATTTTGAAGATATGTATACAACAAACTGGCGAAAAAGTTGTAAGAGAAATTTTTAGATCGCAAATCTAAAAGTTTTCGCACGGAAAAACGTGTGGTTGGAATTAAAAATAAATGTGAAATTTTTTGGTTTGAGATCCGGTTATTTTAAAACGACCAGGGTTGAGCGTCTTTATCAGTAAAGATGCAAAAATATGACTTTTTTTCTATATTTTTATACCCTAAACTCAGGGGTGTATTCACTTTGTCCTTCCATTTGTAATGCAGAGAAGGAGGCGCGGTACGTATAGAAAAGTATATATATATTCTTGATCAGCATCACCTCCTGAGTCGATTTAGCAGGCTGTCCGTCTATGGAAATATTTTTTTCGAGGAATCTAAGCAAGATAGTTCGATGAAATTTGGTGCACTGCAAGCTCTAGTCAAAAACCAAGTGAATTCGGACAAAAGGGCGTGATACCTCCAATATAAGTAAAAGTTTAAAAATGCTATACTGATAGCGTTTTTTAAGAAAATTCAACCACATTTCACTCAGGCACTAAGTATAGTAAATAAAAGCTCTGAACAAAAACTAGCACCCGCAATATAAGTAAAACTTTCAAAATGATATACTGAATGCTTTTTTGAGAGAATCCAGCCAAATTTCACTTAGGCACTATGGACAACAAACAACAACTCGGACGAAGAGGCGTGGCACTTTCCATATAAGCAAAAAATTTCAAAATGCTATTCTGAAAGAGTTTTTGAGATAATTCAACCAAATTTTACTCAGACACTGAAGACAGTAAATTCAAGCTCTGAGTAAAAACTTGGTTGATTCGGACAAGAATGCATGGCACCTAGCATACCTTAAAAGTTTTTCAAATGGTGTGAAGAAAGCGTTACTTGACACTTGAAATAGTCAGCGTACGGGCTGAGGAAAACTACGTGAATTCAGAAAAAAGGCAAAGCACCTACCATGCAAGTAGTGATGAGCAAAATTAGTTTTGGTCTTGAGTCTTGGCCTTGGTAGTTTTTCGAGACCAAGACCAAGACGCTTATATCTTTTCAAGACCCAGATTAAGACCATGGCAGTCACGATAATCGTCAAGACCAGCTTTTCAGTCTTCGCAATTTATACTTAATAGGTGATTCACGCCTCTTCCGAGAGTAAAATCATCCCTCAATTTGAAATTTAGGATTTAAAAAACCAAACTGCTTTGGAAAAATAAGGTTTCCAAGTTTTGAATGCTCAACAATCTTTACAAATTTTTTCAAGACCAATACCAAGACCGAGACCAAGACTCAATATCAAAACCAAAAAAAAGACCAAGACGCAATGCGCAAGAATAAGATCAAGACCAAGACTGCTATGGTCTTGGTCTTGGTCTTGGTTTGCTCATCACTACCTGCAACCAAAATTTTAAAAATGCTTCAGTGTAGGGTATTTAATTTTTGGCCAGGCCAAAGGTAGCACCCTAACTACTTACTTAGTTATACTTCATACATATGAATGTTAATTTTTCCAGTAATTTGCATGACTAATATTGCAATCTGAAAAGTGTTTCTATTTATTCACCAACCACCTTTTTATCATTCGAAAAATTTCATAAAGTGCCTCTACCTATTTCGAACATAAAGTCACAAACATTTCACAACGTAACTTCGTTTAAGTTATATACATCAATCATCTCATCAATACCAAAGTTCATATCGCCGGTGCTTACGAAGAAAATCTTCTAACCGAAAGTTGCGGCGAAGAAAATCTTTTTTTTGAAATTGCGGCGAAAAAAATCTTTTTTGTAATATGCGGACAAGAAAATCACTTTTTATAAAATGCGGCGAAGAAAATCACTTTTTACAAAATGCGGCGAAGAAAATCACACTGCAGCGTAGATTGCAGGGCCTCGCCATCAATCGCACTTTTTGCGTTGATTCGACTACGTGTAGGAAGTGATTTTCTTCTCCGCATTTTGTGAAAAGTAATTTTCTTGTCCGCATTCGCACAAAATAGATCTTTTTCGCCGCAGTTTGAAAAAAAGGATTTTCTTGTGCGCATTTAAAGAAGAGATAGTCTTCGTAAGCACCGGCGATATTATATTATCATATGGAATGCTAGAGGACTTAGCTAACTATTGGTGAAGAAAGTAAATTGATTTCGTCAGTTGGATAAATTATATCAAAAAAATAGTGCAGTGATCATTTTTGACAAAAAGAAATTTTTTGTTCGGTTGTGGGCACCCATGGAAAATCTGCTAAAAATGGGAAAATATGAAGTAAAACGCAATCAAATGAAGAAGAAAGCAAAATTAATTTATTTTGGAAACATTGACTCACACAAATTGCACAAATTCTGCTCAACGTCTTCAACAAAATCAGTGTCACTGAAAGCGTCTGGATCGAATGGCATCATGCCTGTTGCCCTGAAACGAGACTTGATTGCCTTCGGCGTCAATGTCAGATCAATTGTTTTGCAGACTAAGCCTGTTAGATGACGTAGTTTCTAGCCCTTGTTAACATTGCTCTTTTGCCAAGCAGGAATTTTTGAACCAATCCATGCCCGCCATCTGCTCCTCTTTCCACTCGTCTGGAAACTCAATACCTATATTTTTTCGCAAAGTGGTATGCCACCTTACCACCCACACTTAATGAACAACTTTTTTTCTGGGATATCTTTAAAAGGCCTATTGGTTCTTTCCATTCCACTAAAAAAGCGTAAAAACGCATAAAAACGCCATTTAAATTAGTAATTTTGACATCCACGACGATAATTCAGTAAAACATACACTTTAAATAAAAAAAGAGGGGTGCCCACACCCGAACCGATTCGGGGCCCACACTCGACTTTGACAGCCACATTGAAAAGCAATGAGAAAATTGTGTTGTGTGAACAATTTGGTTGCATTCGGTTTTGAATCACAAAATTTAATAAATTTACTGCATATATTTAGATTGCATTCAGCTTTTCGATTAATTCACTTTGATTTATTGCACTTGGAAAGTGATTATAAAAACTTTTGTGTTGACTTTCACTTATTCAAAAATAATTTTCTTCTCAGCAGAAGGCAAATGCGTCTGTTTGCTCCGATAAATACACAAAAACTTCGTGCTGTCATAACACGTGCCTAACATTTGTCAGAACAGCCGCATTTATTTTCTGTCAAAAGTTGCGGGGGGGTGCCCACACCCAAACCATGCCCGCTGACGGCACTCTTCCTCTACATATTTCATAGTTGGAACTCACACGACGGGCATGGGCACGTAGGGCACGTCAAATTTCTAGGCAAGCGGAGGGAGGTGGTGCTTTCATTTCCCTCCGTTTGCCTACAAATTTGACGTGCCCGTCGTGTGAGTTCGCACATAATAAAAAAAAAATCAATCATAACAACAACAATAGTAGAAATATAACATATACACATGTACTTATGTATCAAATTTTCAAACGTTGCTTTTCTAAAAAAAAAATTTTATCGGATCAGTACTGGGTTAGAAAAAACCTACGAGTAAAAATTATTTGAATTTTTTATGCGAACAAAAACGATTTAAAAAGATATCCCATTTTTGCCCGTTTCTATTTCGTTTTTGCTCTGAACAAAAGTTGTCAGCATGTTTTTTGGTGAAAAAGCGTTCGAAAAACAGATTATAGAGGTATACTAAGACTCATTATGTCGAATCTCTATATTTAATAAAAGGCGTAATTGTAATGTAGTTATTTCGGGAGATATGGGTATGTAGGTGGCGAGCCAGCGCCCTTATCCAATGGATGTTATTTCTTTCGATGCTCCATACGTGCATATATATGTTTTGGAACTAAGTTTTTTAAAAACATTTAGTTTCTGTTAAAATTTTTACAAATAAAATGCCTTTTATCTTTTTACAATACTTAACGTGCCAATGCTGATTTGAGGCTCGTGCAGAAATTTATGTGCCTACAGATAAGGCTTGGGCAATTTAAGATCAATTATAAAAAAAAAAAAAAACAAAATAATGAGGCCACACTTATTATAAAAATTTCTTTTAACGCTTGTTAAGTACATAATAACGCGATTGCAGGGAGAGTGTGCAATCAGTCCCAAGACGAGAACAGTTTTTTTAATTTTTGCAGATATTAACAACAGTAGCAATAAATACAAGGTAACATTTATTAACTTTAATTTGATTTTGGAAAGAGTTTAATCTCATTCCGATAAAGATCAATATAATGTGGAAAAGCGTCTCAGGACTTGGATTTCTTACAAAAGACTGACCCAATACCTAAAAAACATCAAACAAAAACAAGAAACGAATTTCTGATGTACTTGTTGATGATGAGTCCAACTTCGGCCACAGAATTGCTCTATCACGTCAGAAATTTAAGCTATCCTAACCTGAAAGTGCTAAAACATCGCTTTTTCGATATTTTTGATATGCAACAAGATAAGGTAACTTTTAAATGTACAGACTGGATTTAATAAACTCATAACATCTTCCATGGGACTATTGCTTTTGTTTAAGAAAAAAATACTGTTGTTAACGATATATCCGTAAGTATTATTAAGAACATTCGTACCCAATGCAGTATACCATATTGTATATTTAAAGATTTGAGATTATGGTTTATGATATCACAATCACAAAATATAAAATTTGGAACCTATGGTATAAAAATAACGCATACGATAGATAAAGTTCTTTGGAAGTGTAATTACTTAGAATCAGTCTTTGGTTACAATTTGAAAGCAACGCACGTTCAAAATTAAAGTACTCTTTTGCAAAGGATCAGCTATGCAACAAATCACAGCACTATGCTTGTGCCTCTTTTTGGCTTCATCCTTTTTCCTAGTGTCTGCAGTAAATAATGAAATAACTTTAATACATCAATGGAAAAATTTGCAATTTCAATTTGATGATGCAGCACAAAGAGAATATGCCATATCCATGGGTTATTATAATGAAACGACTATGAAACGACCATATGATGCCGATGTTTATATTGATGATTCTGGCGCCCTTAGGTATTTCCTAAGTGTACCGCGCGTCACACCAAATATACCATTTACACTTGGAGAAGTGAACGAATCTTCCGGTACACCAAACGGATTATACTTGAAAGCATTCCCGAACATGGAATGGCATTTAAATCGTACGTGCGATAAGATATTTTCAGTTTTTCGTTTAAGGGTAATAATGATATGAAAAATTTCAAAAATAAACTCAAAGCAAAGTGATAAAAATTATCATTAATTGTAGATCGACCAGCGCTGCAAACGTCTATGGGTTATTGACACTGGCCGTGATACAACTCCAGTCCAACAATGCCCACCAAAAATTGTAGTTTTCGATTTGAAAACAAATAAAATGATATTTAAACATGAAATTCCTAGCACAGATTATCAACCTGGTGTCTCAGTATTTAATAGCTTAACATTGGCGCCCCTTAGACCTTGTGGTAAGGGTATGGCATTTTTATCAAATGCTCGCGGAGTTTCAAACCTTTTGGGCTTTGATGAAGCAACAAGAAAAACTTGGGTTGTAAATAGTGAACTTTTTAAAGCAAATGCAACTTATTATCCAACAACAATTGCTGGCGAAACTTTTAACTTTATCGATGGTTTATACTCTGTGGTAATTAGTCACTGTAAGTTGGAAAGTATTTAAATGTATACATAAATATATTATTGCATTGCATTACAGTAACTAAAAAAATGTATGGTCATCCATTTGCTGGACTTCATGAGTTCGAAGCACCATTATCAATAGTTGCGAGTCCATTTGTTTGGAGTCTTAATACAACATTGCCACAAAAGTTCTTCAAAAGTATCGGTGTACGTCCAACTCAATCCGCTACTCAGGCTATAGACTCACGTGGCAATATTTGGTTTAGCCAGATGAATCCATTAGCAATCTTATGCTGGAATCCAATTAACCGTTATAAAATAGAAAATTTCAAAATTGTTGCCGTAAACGATGAGGTATTCCAATTTATTGCCGGAATGAAAGTGCGTAGAGATCCACAAACCAATAAGGAGTATTTATTCATGGTATCAAATCGATTGCAGGTAATATTAGCTAAAATGTTTTTTCTCTTTTAGTTTTATATTAATTTATTCGCAAAATTTTTCAGAAACATAACACTGGAACCGTAAACCCTAATGAAATAAATTATAGAACTTTCAGATTGGACATTGCAAACATTGACTGTATTCATACATAATATGTGTACTAAAGAAATTCGATGTTACGAGTATTGCATTTGATGTTCCATAGGAAAATGGACCTTATCTATTAAAAATAAAAATTCACTTTTTTACTCAATAAATAAATTGTTTTTTTTTTTTTTTTTTTTTTTTGCATAAAAAAGAAATTTGTTTTACAGGACATATCCGCGCGAAAAATGTATGAAAAAATGTTTGCCGTCAGAATTTAAAGAAAAAACTATTTAGGGTATTACCTTTGGCACGGTCAAAATTTAAATAACCTACATTTAAATATTTTGAAAACATTCAATGTGTGGGAGGAGCCACGCCTTCTTGTCCGTCCCACTTAGTTTTTGTTCAGAGTCTGTGCTAACTTTCCTTAGTTTTAGTGCGAAATTTTGTTACATTACCTCAAATAACGTTTCCATTATAGCATAATGGAAAGTGTTTGCTTGTATGGCAAGTGCCATGCCTTGTTGTCCGACTTCGCCTAGTTTTTGATCAGAGCTTCCACTTACTATTTCTATTATCTGTATGAAATTTTTTTAAATTGCCTTAAATTTTGAGTACATAGGAGGTGCCACGCCCTCTTGTTTGAATCAAACGAGCTTCTGATCAGAGCTTATATGAGGAGTGATTTTTCAAAAGGGCGTAAAACCATGTTAAACAAATTTTCAGTAATGAGAAAAAACTTTAAGGGCAGTAACTTATTTTTTTTTTAATGTCTCCAGTGTTATAGTGAGTTGACCAAAGACTCTAATCCCCTTAACATTTTTATTCAAACATATCTGTAGTAATTGCAAAATGTAAAAAACATTTGGAAATAAGCAGTCTTATTTTACCATTTGGAAATTTGAACTGCTGTCTATAGGCATGGTATGTAAGCGCCTATATAGACTGGGGCATATACAAAATATTAAATGTTTCTTCGGTGACTATTCGAAATACGTCTTTTTGTAACAAACTCTAAAAATTTCTATGAAATTATATGGAAATAAGCCCATTTTTGATCATGATTTTATCTTGGAAAATGCATTTTATGTGATGAATTTTAATTTAGAGGATACATTTTAGAATGGTAATGGCGATGGCATTCTTAGGTTTGTTCGAGGTCGGAAGTGGTTTTACGCCCTTTTGAAAAATCACTCCTCATATTTCCTATCAATAGTATCTGGATGAAGTTTGGTTGTATTATCTCAAAAAACGCATACAGTATAGCATTTTGAAACTTTTGTTTATACAGGAGGTACCACGCCCACTTGTCTGAATTTCTGAATTTGCCTAGCTTTTACTTAGAGTATGCACTTACTATCCTTAGTATTTATGTATATTTAGGTTGCATTTTGAATATTTTTTGTTTGGGCGGCGTATCCGCTGACCAATTTCGCTGATTTTCATTCCCACGAGCTAACTTTGATGATGGCTGTGCATCAGATTTCATCGGATTATCTTGCTTAGTTATCCCGTGAAAAATATTTCCACGCACAGCCAGCCCGACCGACGGATATACATAGCTATATCGACTCAGGAGGTGATGCTGATCAAGATTATGCATATATACTTTTCCATACATGTCAAACATGTCAATTTTTTAAATCGGTTCGGCAGATTTTTTAGAAATCCCGAATTATTGTAAAAATGTGCAATTTGTAGGTACTGAAAAAAATTAAAAATGTGAAGTGCCTTCCTTTAATTATCTGTACCTCGCTTAAAATAAATAAATAAAAAACTCATCCTATTTTTGAGAGGAATGAAAAATATGGATGTCGATATAATTTTTAATAGATTTTTAAGAAAAAGATTAGAGCTTTCAATAGTTTTAACAGGTTAACTCTTACGGATAAACGAAACTGTTATTATTGCTTTTTTAGGTTTGCACATCTTAAAAACAATAAAAGATAGAGCAATTCCGAGACCGATCATCGAAACCTAAAGCAATTTTAGTCTCACATCAAGAATACAAAAATAAATTCTCTGGCTATAATTTCTTGGCCACTACTATGAAAGAACCATTAAACAGTAACGGTTTGTGCATGTCAAATATTATCCATTAGGTTTGTGCATTTGCTAATCTGATTCATGACACGCAAAATCGTGAAGTGCTCCACAATTTTATTTTGTTTTTTTTTCCATTTATTTGTATTTATTTATTTAATGTTAGTACAAAAAGAATGATGTCTTATGCTGGCTATACTAACTATAGTATATGAACATGGCTGAATATTACACATATTTGTTATAATATTTAACCTAAAAAACCAATAAAAAAAATATTAAACTAATCGAGTTTGCAATTTTTTCCAATTTCATCAAAATGTCAGCTAATTCACATTATGACATTAATTTTGCTCCACCTTGTAAATACAATAAATCTTCTTTCCATTTTTACCTTAACCATTGTTTTAACTAAGTGTTGGTAAATACATTAACTAAATACAATTTCGATTCAAATTTAATATATGCATTTATTTACTTCAAGTTAAATCTTGTCCACATCATATTGAACTTTTTTCAAATCAAACTCAACTTTATCCAACAAATCCAAACCAAAACTTAGAAAAAAATACACTTAAAGTGATATACATGTTTCGTTATGAAACTTGGTATATGGATACGGTGACCATTTGAAACTGAAATACAGAACACAAAAAAAAAGGATACATTTTGTATTTGTTTCTTGTCGTATTTCAATGTTTATGTACATTAGTGTGGGCCAAATTTTCCCACGACCAACCACAATAGGTCTTAGATCAATATCAAGCTCCCGCTTTTAACGAGAAGTTTTATCATGACATACATATATCAATCATTGGTTTTATCAGCTTTCTGAATCTATTTTTATCATGAACGATTTTTGATATTCAGGCCGGGTTTTGAACAGGCTTTCTTGAAAAGTGGTCGAAAATCCTGAAAAATTTTGTTGAAATCGCTTTATTTTGGTGTTTAAAAACCAAGTCAAAAATTTTCATCGAATCACCGTATATATGGATGAATATTGTGTTTACCAAACACCTAACAAAATGTGGAGGGGGTTGGGCAAGCGATTTGGAAAAATGTAAATTCGATTTGAAAAAAAAAAATTAGTATGATATGGAAAAGATTTAGCATAGAGTGTAAAACGTGTATAAATAAAAAAAAAATTCGCCGAAAAATTTATGACTCATATAAAAATTTTTAACTTTAAAGAAAACACAATAAGTGGGGCATATGATGGCTAACCCGATCATTTGGGGAATATGTATAGTCCCGCAACACGTAGGGGAGCATGGGGCCAAAATAAAATGCATTCAACGTGGGCTGCTCGATATATTTCTGGCCTTATAATGAAAATGCGAATATTTATCATCAAAAATGGTTTTATTGATTTTCAAAGTATTCTCCAGCAAGATTTATACACTTTTGCATGCGTTCAAACCAATAGTTGAAGCACTTTTTCCACTCCGATTGAGATACCTCCAAAACATGGTTTTTGAACGCTTCAACAGCATCTTCTGGCGACGAAAATCGTTGACCACGCATTTTTTTCTTGATGTGCGGAAATAGAAAGAATTCATTGGGTGCCAAGTCAGGGCTGTACGGCGGATGACCCATCAATTCAACGTTTTGGCTGGTCAAAAAGGCGTTGGTTTGAGACGATGTGTGAGAGCTCGCATTGTCATGGTGAACAATGATTCGTCTTCTCTTGTTTGTTTTACGAATTTCTCCGAAGACTTCAGGCAAAAAAATTGTGGTGTACTACTCAGAATTGATTGTCCTACGTTGCACAAAAGGAACAGTCACCACATGACCAGTTTTGCCGAAGAAACAGGCGACCATTTGCTTCGAAGTGCTTCTTCCAAGAACAACTTTCGTTTGATTTGGCTCGTCTTCGAAGACCCACACGGTCGATTGCTGTTTTGTTTCGGGCTCATAAGCATAGATCCATGATTCGTCACCTGTGAAGATCATATAAACGTCTCTTAAAGCTCCGCGATCGTATTTTTTCAACATTTCTTTGCACCATTCGACACAAGCCTTTTTTTGAGCGATTGTCAAATTGTGCGGGATCCAACGAGAACAAACCTTTTTTACGGGCAGGTGTTCATGCAATATTAAATGTATGCTGGTGGGAAAAATGCCTAAGGATGCCTCCATCTCATGGTATGTCACATGACGATCTTGCATTATCAGTTCACGCATGGCATCAATGTTCTCTGGCACAACGGCCGTTTTTGGACGACCTTCACGGAATTCGTCTTTGAGCGAGCGTCGGCCACGATTGAATTCATTAAACCAGTTTTTCACAGTGCTATAAGATAGTGCTTTATTGTCATACAAAGATTTAAGTTCATTGATGTACTTTTGTCGTGATAATCCACGTCGAAAGTTGTGAAAAATGATCGCACGAAAATGTGCACGAGTTAATTCCATTTTTTTGCCAAATTTATTTTTTCAAGTCACTGTAAACAACACAAATGATGGTCGTACGTCAAAACGTTCTGAGTACGTTTATGCTAAAAAATATCAAACTTTCCAATAGAAATGTCAGATTGCACACTTAGTGTTGCCTAGGCCAGAAATATATCGAGCAGCCTACGTATCAGCTCTATCCACTTTATTCTCGATTCTTGGATTTGCTTCCTTCTTCGTTTCAGCAACGACTTCTTTTGCCTCTTAAATTCCACTCAAGTGTTTGGCAGCAAATTTAGCAGTGTGGTTTCCGTACAGTTTCTCCTAATCATCTCCATTTGCATAGTTTGATCTCTTTTGTTTGGGGCATGTGGTTGCATTTGAGGAATTAAGCATTGCAAATCGCTACAATCGTATATATTAGCCTAAAGCTTCTTGAGAGAAAACACTCATAAGCGCAATACATACCTTTAAATCTTTTCAACATGTTTATTGAATAAGCACAAATAAACATAGTTTTTACTCGTACTATCAGCTAATGCCTGTTAATTCACAAGTCATAATTAGTACATACATATGTACATAGATACTGATATTACTTTCTTCAGAAACATTTCTCACATATACGTAATACACATGTAAAAGTACCGTATTATTCTCATTGCGATATGCATCTAATTTAATTTTTATGTAACCACAAAGGCTTTTTTCATTCATAAGAACTTAAGCTCAGGGCTTGACATTCATTCACTGTTGAAGCAACACTTCATCATCGTTTGACTGTTATCACATCTATGTAGCCATATCCATTACCTATCGAGTTAACACATCGCAGTACGGAGTATTCGGTGTATTCTCGAAATACCATTGTTTTATGACTTTACCAGTTTTGTCGGCGGTCGTGTGGTTCGTTGTTGGCTACAATATTTACAAAACGTTTCTTAAGTGTTTGTTCTGATCTTAACTTGCATTTGATGCTCTTTTGCGTTATTATGAATACGATGTTGTTAATGAGAAAGATGCAACATTTGCTTAAGATACCTGTTGCAGCAACCAGCATGCGGCACAGTTTTGTTGTCGTCATCCAAGAGAATAACACCAATATTCAATTAGAGTTTGTTAACGCCTAGACAGCAAAAGTAAGACCCAAACAAAAATCATTTGGTTGAGATTGTTTTACTGTCGGCCGGCCGGCGTACACTATTTCCTTATGGTTATAAAAGTAAAAGATGCATATACCTGAGTTTTAGTCTTTCCGCTAAGGTGTTACTGTGCAGAAGGTTGCGTTGCGCGAAGTTCATCCAAGTGAATTTAAAGGAAATGTGGATAGTAAAGTGTTTAGTGTTATACACGGCGGTTCTAGCAAATATTATTGAAGTGCAGGCAGTAAAATTGCAGAAAAAACCATTGGTCACATTACACAAATGGACAAATTTAAAATTAAGTTTTCCAACCGAAATTGAACAACAAACGGCCATTAGGCTGGGATATTATGTTAGAAATTCACCACTTCCTGTTGACATAGATGTTGAATATGGAGGTAAATTTTGAGTCGTAAAACGATATTCCAAATTTAGGTTTTATTTTTCATGTTTTTAAGATGATGGCTATCATCGTACATTTGTAACAATACCACGCTTAGGGCTAGGTGTGCCCTATTCATTGGCCGTTGTAGCGGATAGTGATAATCAGACAGTATTGAATCCTAGAGTATTGCCTTATCCAAACTACGGCTGGCACTCAAGTCATGGCGCTAACTGCACTGGAATAACATCGGCCATAAGAATATTCGTAAGTATTAGTGTTAATTAAAAGAATAAGCCTTTTATACCCAATAAACACAAAAATAAAGTGATTAGGTGTGTTATGATACCCCTAAAAAAATACATATCTGTAAATGCATCTAAAAGATGTTTAGGATTAAGTGTTTATTTTTTAGTTTTACTTTCTGAGATATCATCCATTGAAGTAAAGGTATCTTAACACCATACTCGTAGAAATTTAATGTAGTGATCCAATTAAATAAGTTAAATTATGGTTTAAGGAGTAAGGACTAGTCGATGCCGTTGGCTTAAATTAACTACACTACATCCTGCATGTAAGCAATATGTCTGAAAATAGCGTTTTCTGCACGTTAAATCAAGGATAACTCGGATCTACGACCTGATAGGAAAAAAAACGGTTAACCGATTTGGGGATCAAATTCAGGTTTTATGTTGCACAGTGTTATGTTTCTATCTTGTCGTTAAGTCATTTTGACTCAGGGGTCTGCACAAGACGTCTTCTTAGAGTCTTAAGACATTTCATTTCAAGATACGTTATGTTTTGTACCCGTTTTTTATTTATCAAATGCTTCAGTTCAATGTCGCGTGCAAATACTGCACAGTCATGTCTTGTTTGATTTGCTTTAATTCTGTTCAGTCGTATACTGTAGGTATAGTGTATACTACGAAATGCTATTTAAGTGACAAAAAATAACGCTCTCTCTCTCTCTTGCTAAAATGTATGAAAGCTGGGTTACCAATGCGTTGCAACCTGCAAGTTTTACCATATTATAAATTTTACTCTAGTTTTTTACTGATCTGAAGTATTTGTTTGAATAGAATGCAGTACACTGAAGTATTTTTTAGAAAGTGTACTTCAGTGTCAAAATAGTGTGAGTGTACAGTGAAGATATGAATCTTAACTTTTTTAGATCAAATACTTTAGTGTAAATGTGCAAGCAATGAAAAGTACCCCATATTTCAAGATGCCTTTTGCAAGTCCCTAATTTGGTTGTAAGTAAAGGATTCTCTTTAAGGATTTTTAATACACTAATTATTTTTTCAGAACGCCTCAAAACCTCGTATGAGTGTCAAATACGAATTTTGATAGTTTTACAAGGTTTTTGAGGCATTTTCATGTTTTGTGAAATACTCTTAATATAACTTTATTTTGGTAATTGCATGAATGATATTTTGTTATCTTGTTGCCTTTATGCATCACTTTTTCATTACATTTTTGTGTAATTTGCTTGCACCCCTTTTAGATTGATGAATGTTGGCGCTTATGGGTTATCGACTCTGGACAAATCAATTCAATACAATATTGTGCACCACAAATATTAGCTTTTGACTTGGTCACAGATAAGCTAGTACATCGTTATATGATTCCGAGTGAACTTTATACGCCTGGAGTTTCTGTATTTACTGCTGTAGCTGTAGACGTTGGTGATGCAGAACCAAAAATTGAATGTCGTGACACTATGATATATATTGCTGATCCATGGGGTTATGGCTTAATTGTCTATAATGCATTAACACAAAAATCATGGCGTATTGAAGATGTCACCATGCATCCTGATGCAAATTTACAACAATTAAATTCAGCAAATGATGGGATATTTACTGTCAGCATTAGTCCTAAAACAACAAACAGAGGTATGTCAATATGATTTGAATAATTTATCACATATTATCGATAACATTATGTGCAATGATTTTTGTATTTCCGAACGAAATTTCTAATGTATTTTGGCCCGTTAACACAAAAATCACCATAAAAAAATTGAGAATTGGGACTTGGGTCTTGGGTCTTTTTAAAGAAGAAGACAGCACACAAACTCATTATAGAAGAACAGTGATAACTACTTATGTACGTGTTAACACGCTGCCGTCTAAAACACAGCTTATGTCAAAGAAGGTATTCCTTCAAACTCATAAACTCGTTATAGTTGTCAAAATCAATACGAACTTTGACAGTATTACGGGTCTACGAGGTTTTCAAGGCTTTAACATGTTTTAAGGAATACCCTAAATATGTCATACTTTTTACAAATGTCCTCAAATGTCATTGTCATTTGACAATTATATTGTAGACTTATAGATAATTAGTTAACATTGAACAAAGTAATTTTGATGTAGTTATTTTAGGAGAAACCATTCAAAAAGCCGTAAAATGAACACTAAGGGCATGAACTCAGGAGGTAGTCATTTAACTGAATCATTTTTTCAAATTTAAGTCATTTATTTTAAACTTTTCGTGAAAGAAGGTCTCATTTTGACATTCCTATGAAGATGACAGCCAATTCACATTATGATATTACTTTTGGCTCATCTATATAATGCAACGAATTGTGTAATTAGAATCACAATCACTTAAAATACATATAATTGCTTTCATTCGATGAATTCCATCAGTTCTCTAAATTGGGACAATTTCACGAAAAACGACACATATAATTGTAATATACTACATAGGATCTACTCGAATGTAGTAATCTGCCCAAATATAACATGAAATAATTTCTTTTTAGAACGTCGCTTATACTTTCATGCCTTAAATAGTTACAAAGAGATTAGCATCGCATTACATGTGATCAATAACGCTTCCCTTTGGATTAACAACACAAAAAATGCAGCGCATGAATTTCAAATTGTTGGCATTCGCGGTACGCAGTGTGAGTCTGAAGTTATGGACAGCACGGGTCATTTGTATTGCAGCCTCATTAGCTCGAGTGCTTTAGTTAGTTGGCAGCATGATACCGCCTACAATTCCGATACACTGCAGGTGGTTGCATACAGTCCAGAACAATTAAAATTTGTGACCGGTTTGAAAATTAATAAAAATTCCTTAGAAGAGGACGAACTATGGATTCTAAGTAGTGATCCTAAGGTATTTTTTATAAGAAACATTAGGGTTGATTTAATTGTTTTTTTCTGTTTATTTATTTCAGTTATTTGTTGGAGGTAGAGCTAAGCAAGGAGAAATCAAATTTCAAATTTTGGGCTGCCGAACCAACGATCTCTTAAATAACAAAAAGTGCACCATTGGTGCAGTGACGAAACAAAAATAAAAACATAAAGATAATTAAGCGGTATTTGTATGATTTTTTTTTTAACGAATTTGTTTTTATATTACAATTAACTAAATTTTTTGCAAAAAAAAAAAAAACTAAATGTTATTTTTTTATAATCCCGATTTAGAGTACCTATGTATTGTCACCTTAGAACAACAGTTTTGCCCATAAAAGCACATTCATACATAGAAACATGCCAATATGAATTCGTTTTAAATACTTCAAATGAAAGCTGAATTTCTAAGCTCTAAAATGGTGTATGTATGGGACTTATAGCCTGTTTCCAACGAAGATTTATGAAGTGATTTACTGCTATGATGAGAGAGGTTAATGACGGCCTCATGAGTCTCCGGTGGAAACGGGCTTTAATCTATATATTAATACGCAAAACAAAAATTTGTCCATCTTTTTTTACTATGTATGTTCAAAATAAAGTACGACTTTAAATCATACATCATTAGAAAGGTATTTGGTGTAGATGTGCACAAAGTTAAAATCATGTTAATATTTTGCATATAAGTCAGGTAAAATCAAATACAAATTTTTCGATACTAACAACAACAAAATACATGATCACATAGAACTGAAAAAAGCTAAAAGAGAAAAACAAAAAGCATAGCACTGTTCGTGTTTTTTGTTTTGTTTATGCTTCGCTTGAAATATACTAGGGATGATAAATGAGCTATTCTATTTCGTACCAAATTGCAAAAAAAAGTTCTAAAAGTGTCCAAAAAGTACCAAAATTATTTAATGCATTACACTGTTCGACAATTTCGAACTTTTTTAAAACACATTAGAAAATCCAAAAAATTCTTAAAGTAGACGTTAAAAAAAAATACCCGTTTCTCGTGGTTTTTCTCCAGCACGTCACATTTTTCTTCAATCGATTTTTTAAGTTTTTTTATCCACTGTACATGAAAAAACCAAAAATACCGCATTCTTGTGTTAAATCGATGAGGTCTATCATGTGTTCAGCAAACTTATGCAGGATATTGCGGGGAATATTTTTTTATAAAATTTTAACCCTGTTTAACCCACACATGTGGGTGATTTTTGCTCTTTTCTTAAATGGTACAAAAATGACACCCAAAACAGGGGAATATTAAGTCAGTATGTACTACAGAAATATTTGCTACAAAATTTCACAGCTAGTTTCTAAACACGTTAAGGTCGAAATTTGAGCCCGAAAACAAAAAAAACTGTTAAAATCAATTAGGACTTTTCATATTGTATATTGGTTACATCATTGACGCGCTTACCTTAAGTTTTAAGAATTTTTCGTTTTTGGTAAGTCTGAATGAAATTTTTGTAGGATATTTTTGCAAAATTTTTTAACCCATTGGGCTCAGTTTTAGAAAAAGGGGTCAAAAAGACCCATAAAAACAGAATATAATAGGTTAATGTATTCTAGGAAAATGATCCTTGTGTGATTTTGTTATGATCTTGTCAGAACGAGTTTTGTCCAAAATGTAGTTTTAGAGTTTTACAGTGGGGTGAAATTTGGAAAATATTTATTGTTAGAATTGCTTACTGATTTTAACGATTTTTTTGCTTTGGGGATAAAATTTTGCTTTTTTAGTGTTGAAATTGTATAGCAAATATTTCTGTAGTACATACTGACTCTATATTCCCCTGTTTTAGGTGTCATTTTTGTCCCTTTTTAAGAAAATAGCTAAAATTACCCACATGTGGGGGCTGTACAGGGTTAAAATAAAAAAAAATATTCCCCGCAATATCCTGCATAAGTTTCCTGAACACATGATACACCTCAAATGTAAGGATCATATAGTTAAATTCATCGATTTAACACAAGAATGCGGTATTTTTGTTTTTTCATGTACAGTGGATAAAAAAACTTCAAAAATCGATTAAAAAAAATGTGACGTGCTGAGGAAAAACCACAGACACGGGTATTTTTTTTTAACGTCTACTTTGAGAATTTTTTAGATTCTCTAGTGTTTTTTTTTTTTTTTTGTGTCGAACGGTGTTATAGTATGTATTAAAAGTCAAATAAATCTGAAAACATCCGTAAATCACCTCATAAATCTCCGGTGGAAATGCACTATTATTCGTTTATTGAAAGTTTTCAACTATAGAACGCCCGCGATCGGCAAAACGCTTTTTTTAATCAAAAGCATAAAGTGTTTCGAATCGTCCAAAATATAGGCACGTTTGCATTTTTTTTTTTTTTTGGAAATTATTAGAAAGTTTTAAATTTTTTTTTTTTACTAATTTTTGAAAAACTATATCATATCATCACCTCAGTAACACAAATAGGTAACTCCAATTTTTGAATTTGCACTGATTTTCGACTTTTCCTGTTTTTTTTTTCTTTTTTTTTTTCTTATAACTTTGGAATGATGCCACTTTAGAGAACTCTGGTAAGACAGGATTGTGCACAAAGCCATGAAAAATATCATAGGCAACTTATTCCAAGAATGATAATTTAGTAGCCTTAATATTTGTATTTGGTGAATTATGACTTGTCCTCAATATCTTGATTGACCAAACTGAAATCAGTTAAAACCAAAATATAAAAATCTGAGTTCCAAATAAGCCAAATCCAGTTGTAAGGAATGAAACATGCGGTTGCGAAAGATACCACAATTAAAAACCCAAAATAGCGTCAAATAACAATCAGACCCATTATACATGTTGTTGCAGCGACACCAGCGTCTCTAAAAAAGGCCGTCCACACGTACAGTCTTACCTGCGCAAGCCTAGTTCGTGCAAGCTAGAAAGATTGCACATACGTTTTTTCCCGCACCCACACGACACAGGCAAGTCTGTGCAGTTTTTAGTATACATACTTCATTTTCATAGAAACATGTCGTCTAGCAAAAACTTAATTTTGATCTGAATATTTTTTTTGCATATTTTCCGGAATAAATTAACGAAAAAGCGCATAATTTTCATGACACAGCTTTCACATGCAACATAAATGCATTTGAAGAGTTAAATTTAATTGTCAGGTTGAAGGAATGGCTTGTGTACCGTCTACACGTTCCAACTTGCCTGCCGGTAAGCCTTGAGGTAAATCTGTATGTGTGGACGGCCCTTAAGAAATCCAAAAAAGCGGGCTGCATTTAAAGAGGTTGGTGCCATGGGCACTGATCCGCAGTGCTCTCAAATTTTATACATTTTATTAACCACATGTATTGCTCTTTTGATTAAAAAAAAAATATTTTGATTACAATTTAATTTTTTGTGTTATTTTTTACAATTTCAAGTTCTATCCGGCTTAAAACAAACCCTTTACTAAGAGAATGGCACGCTTCCGATATTTAATAAAGATATTCCACAAATCCCTCGAATATCTTTTAACAAAATCAATACAAATATTGATAGTTTTACGAATTTTTGAGTTTAGTTTGCACGTTTTATTAAATTGTCTCACTCTTTAAATTTTTCTGGTTTTTCACCCATTATTGATTTTTCATAAGCCTTAGAGCTGGTTCACACGACAAACGAAACTGTCGGGCGATAGTACTTTTTGTAAGCAAACGAAGGGACCGCTTCCCACCGCTTGCCTAAAAATAGTACTATCGCTCGACAATTTAGTTGGTCGTGTGAGCCAGCGCTTAGAAGTTTGACCAAAAAAATTAACTACAGACCACCCTGTGCTTCATTCCACCCATTCAGCGTTGCCAGGGCTTTTTTAAGAAAGTTACATTTTTGCTGCTAAAAAGATACATTTTTTGTTAAAAAGTTACATTTTAATTTATTTTTTCTAAATAAATGGCACAATTTTCAATTGCATAATATGCAATGTATATACATACATAGTTTTTGTATTACAAAAAATTTCGCCGAAAATTCTTCAGGACATATTTTATTATGCTGTGACTTTTCAAAAAGCCAACAACAACTATTCCAATAAATCCAATGTATAGCTGAGCTTCCATTTGAGCTTATCACCTTAACCTACTAAATATATTTCAATGGTCATGAGAAATTTCAATAAAATATTACAACGTTTCTAGCGCAAATTTTAAGAGGTGATTTACGGCTGTTTCCAGATTTAGTTTATGACGTTATCTACCATACAAAAATTAAATCTATTTCTGTCTTGATTTATTTTAAATCTGCGTATAAATCTCATCCGGGATACAAATTTTTGCTATTTTCGATGAATTGGCACCCACTTACTTGAGCAATTGGCATTAAATGTAATTAAAAACAAAGCAAATCGAAGATAAGTATTAAGAAGAAAAGGAAAACCAACATTCATACATATCAATATATGAACAATAATAAATCTCTTTCGATCGGTGGAAACGGATAGGATTTAACGACTAGATTTATAAATCACGTCACAGCAAAATTTCCGGCGAAAACTTAGTATAAAGCTCACACGATTCGATGCCTGGTACATGGTTTGAATGGCCAAAAGCTAAGGGAGATCGTAATCACTGCCACATTATGTTTTACTATTGTTTTTTTATTGTATAGTACAGCCATACCGAAATTTCGTTTTTTAATGCAACAAAATTTTAAGAAAAAAATCGTTAATCACTTTAGAGTTATGTGAAAAATTTAAAAAGTTACGAAAAATTACCAAAATACAAATTTTACTTACAAGTTACGTGAGAGGCCAAAGAGTAACGCAAAATGTATAAAATGTAACCAGCTGGCAACGCTGCAATTTGCTTGACAGTTTATCCGTCAAACCGGAGACACGTAAAAACATTGAATTTTTCATCATTTCGCTGGTTTTCTTGTTTTTTTAATTAAATTTAATATTTATGCAGTAAAATCAAAATGACAAATTTAATGCGCTGGCTGATGTACGCAGCGCTCTTTGCCGCACCATATTTAGCAATAATCACAGGAACTGTGCAGTCACCGGTATTTCACAAATGGATGTTCGAAATACAGATTTTGCCAATTGTATTAATAGGACTCTTTGGGGTAAGAAAATTATTGCAACTATGTGTATTATTTTTTTTTTTAAATCTATTAACTTTTTTACAATTGCAGATTTATGCTGCAAGCACAGTGCTTTATCGCACTTTCACATTTAATGATTGTCCTGAAGCTGCCAAAGAATTGCAGGAACAAATTAAAGAAGCACGCAAGGATTTACTAGCAAAAGGCTTTAAATATCGAGATTAATTACATAAATTAAATTAAATACATATATGTACAGATACTAGTTGATTAAGTAAAAAAGAGACGATAGTGCTAGGAAAGTAATTGTGACTAATTCTTAAGATAAGCAATTTGCCAGTAAATTTATAGAAAGCATAATTTTGTATACATTTATTTGCACGAGGACTATCAACCACCCGGCTAGCTCAGTCTTAGTCGGTAGATGGGTTCGAGCCCCACGTTGGGAGAGGGAATTTTTTTAACTTTGTTTTAAATTATTTTGTATGGGAATGTAAATTGAAACAGTTTATCAATATGTGTTGAGATTGTCCCCCACCTTTCGAAGTATCAGATGATGCTTCGATGCTCCTTTGAAATTTACATAAATTTAGCAAATACTACAACGAAATATATATTTAACCTAAAAATTCAAAAACAGGACGCAGAAAGCGATTTGCTCTTTTCTACTAAGTGCATCGCTTAGTTATATACTAAGAATTGGTTTTGTATGATTGTTTCTTTAAAAGTTATGACCACTTTAGAGATAAGAATATAATTTTCCACTCCATTATGCCATTTTCAAATGATCATTAAGCAATGCATTTAGTAGAAAAGAGCAAAATCATTCTATGTAACCTCAAAAATCGGGTTTTTGCACTTTACTGTTAGAATATCTCAAGAACCATACATGATAGAGCAATTCTGGATTCAGTACCGAAAAATACATCGAAAATTAATATATTTGTTTTGGTTTGTTGTGTTTGCTTAAAATGTACCGTTCTTCGGCCTCATTTTAAAAAACAAACGATTTTAAAAATATGTAGTTTTACTTTGTTCGATTACTCCAACTTTGGCGGTTCTCTCATACCAAAAAAATCACATACAAATATGACCAAAAGTGGTTTGTGAACATTTCATAGTCCGTCAGCCGGAAGGTAAATATCGTTGATGCAGTTGAAAGGGAGTTGCCCATAAGCTTCGCGAAAAAAAAGTGGTTTTTCGTTATTTCAGTGCAGAATAATTCAGAGTAAAATAAAGATATTGATATAATTTAAATTGGGTTTTGAAGGCCAAAACTAGTTCATTCAAATACCATATCAAGATTTATAACCAGAAACTATCATAACTTTTTATTAAACTTTAAAAATAGCCAGAAAACGGTGTTTTTTGCAATTTTAGGTTAGGATAACTCAAAATCCAGAAAAATTGCGGAATTTTGGTGCCGAATTCAACATCAAAAAATACATCTAAAATGACTATTTCGGTTTCTATTTGTTGGTTTAATTTTTACGATTTTTTTGATTTATATTGAAATTTTAGTACAATTTTCAAAATGAGATTTCTCAAAACGGCCACACGTACAATTTTATGGAAAATGAGTTATTGTATCTGAAGGTCCCCAGATACCAATTCAAAAGAAAACGCGTGGGTAATATCCCTAAAAACTAAAATCGGTTTCTCCTAGCCGTGCACTGCTTAGATCCATGGTTACTTTACAAATTAGAATTTTAAAGAGGCAGAATAGGCTATTGGGCAAAAAAAAAGCCTCAGCAACTTGATTATCGTGGAGCTTTTACTACAACTATTCGATGTCTAAATTTTTGATGTTTTGAGGAAAACGAATATTAAGTTTTTTTACATGCCATTTTTGTTGGCAATTTTGAAGTTGTCTATTTCTGCTTTTCTGTAGAAAATCGGAACTTCAAGTTGAAATATCTCGAAAATTCGCTTGTTTTGCACATATTGCTTCAATTTAATATTATCTTTATACTTTGAAATAACGAGCATTAAATTCTAAATTTTATAGTTAAATTTTCATGCTTCGATAGTTAAATAAATTGAACTAGTGGCATAATATACAAAGCGCATGTATATAATTTATGGCAATTAGTGCTATCAATTTTTAAAATAAATGAACCTTTTGATAATAGTACGTTTCTAAATACTAAATGCGAGTATATTATGACTCAATAGAAACTGATTAAAAAACAAACGCGAGATACTTTCGTGTGGGATAAGCTCTTAAAGGTTAACAAATACAAATATAACGTATCTTTTAACCTTTAATCCACAGGGAAAAAGTTCACGCAAATTTAGTGAAATAAAATGTATGTTGACATCAATTAATGCGTAATTTTTGTTCAATTAGCTTAGTTAATAGGGTAATTTTTTTTTAATTGTGGAGTATTTGAACTTCGCAGTTACGTGCATTAAAATACCATATTATAACAAATTTGTTGCGGCCTGTGCTCATATATCCTTTATACCAATGAAATACCCAGGTTATATTACAGTAAGTATAAGTAGGTACTGTTTCATATGTTCATTAGATTTAACTGCTAAAAATTATCTAACATTGTTTTACTATACAGCTTCAAAATAGCAAGAATCGTTATCTTGTTCGGAAAAATCTCGACCCACAAAGTTTTTGAAGTGGCCGATTCAATTGAAATAACTGAAATGCAATGTGCGAAAATGAATGTGAAAAATATATAAAAGCTCACCATTTTTGAAGTTTCGATTGCCATGGATTAGTAGAAACACACTGCAAAAGGATTTTTCATATTTTTAATTTTTTAGTTAAAGCCTGCTTTTATAGTTTTTACTGCCTGAATTAAATTTTGAAGGAGTATCTCAAAAAACATTTTTAGTATAGCATTTTGGAACTTTTGGTTATATGGGAGGTGCCACGCCCTCTTGTCCGATTTCGTCTAGTTCTTGCTCAAAGTTTGTATTTATAGTTTTTAATATCTAAGTGAAATTTAGTTGTATTGTCTCGAAAAACGCTTTCTGTATAGCATTTTGAAACATTTGCTTATATGGCAGTTACTACACGGAGAGAAAAAAATTTTCCAAAATCTAGCGCAAATCGTTCTTAAATGAAATATTAGGAATTAAGCCCAATATAGCATAAAATCATCCTAAAATACTCCCAACTTGTTCACAATTCAAGCTCAAATTTGGGCATAATATAAATTTTGATAATTAAGACCAATTGTACTCAATGCATGCCATTTTGTACTTGTTTATCAAAAAAAAAAAAGCCCATTTTTTGCTTAATTCGAGCTCTTTTCTGATTGTTTATTCAATAATAAGTTTTCATTCGTGTTTATTCTGTGTGTTTATATGATCCTCAATATGACTATATCACCTTATGCTTAAATAATTCCTGCTCGACAGCCTTATTGGGTGTTTATAGCAGAGTAAATACAACTGACATCCCATAATGGGATGTTGCGATGCACTGGACATTTTGGTTCATTTATTTTTGAAAATGAAATGATATTTCTTGCAAAATGGCAAAAATAAGAAATTACTAAGAACAAATGCGCTTATTTATTTTTTGTTTACAAAAGAGCCCGCGTTAAGCACAAGCGAGCTTAATAAATTTTTGATGAATAATTCAAAATTGAATTGAATTGAGCTCAAATGCGTATATTCACTTTTTTGATAAACAATCACATTATTACTTGATATCATGAAAATTATGGACAAGCTGAAAATCGCATCCAAAATTGATTGGTTTGGGATTGTTTTCAGTTTAAAATTTTCTCCGTGTACGATCTATTGTCCGAGTTCGCTTAGTTTTTGCTCAAAGCTTGCGTTTACCGTCCTTTTTATATATGTGTATTATGGTTGCATTGTCGTGAAAAATACTCTAAAAATTGCATTTTGAATATATTTTTTGTATGGGCGGTAGGCGTGTCCGCTTACCTATTTCGCCCATTTGCAATAAGTCGAGCTAACTTTGACGATGGAGGCAGTGTATCAAATTTCATCAAATTATCTTGCGCCCAAAAAATATTAAAATGATTTCAACGGACAGACAGACATCCACATTTCCATAACTGCTATGTTTTCTTCTCTGCGTTACATACGGAAGGACAAAGTGAATATACCCTGGGTGTAGGGTATATAAAAAAAATAATAGAAAAAAATTGGTATCGTAGGTATTTGTAAAGGATTATGTTAATGTACGTAAAGTAATAGAGCCTTAAAGTATGCAATATAAAATGAGGAGTGATTTTTCAAAAGAGCGTAAAACCATGTTAATGTTCAGTAATGAGAAAAAACTTTTATGGGCTGTTTACAATAACTTTTTTTTTTAATGTCTCCAGTGTTATAGTGAGTTGACCAAAGATTCTAATCCACTTAACATTTTTGTTGTAACATATTTGTAGTAATTGCAAAAAGTAAAAAACATTTGGAATTAAGCCCTTTTGTTTCGAAATCACTCTTATTTCACCATTTGGAAGTTTATGCTGATGTCTATAGGCATGGTATGTAAGCACCTATATAGCCTGGGGCATATAAAAAATATTAAAAGTTTTTTTGGCCACTATTCGAAATACGTCTTTTTGTACAAAACTCTAAAAATTTATATGAAATTATATGGAAATAAGCCCTTTTGTTCTGAAATGCGACTTTTGATCACGATTTGATCTTGGAAAAATTAATTTTTTGTGATGAATTTTGAACTAGAGGTTGCATTTTAGCATGGTAATGACGATGGCATTCTTAGGCTTGTTCGAGGTTGGAAGTGGTTTTACGCCCTTTTGAAAAATCACTCCTCAAATATTATCGATAAATTTTACTTGAAAATTGCCAGAAAAGTATGAAATAAACCGAATTTGAAAAACAACAGCAACACCTTTGAGCTTTTAAAGAAATTTTCTAATTAACAACAAAACAATGATGGCAAGATGATTATGAAGATAATTCAAAACAAAACCAAACGCTTTTTTTTAATGGACTTTTTGACAATAATACACGAAAAAACCGGTAACTCCCGATATACTTAACATACATATGTGTATGTAAATAAAAGAAACCGGCATATAGTCTCGCCTGTAGACAGACCGCGTTAGATCGGACAGACTTTACAACAATAAAATTTAACTAACGACACAGTGATGATTTTTATTCTAACTTGTTATTGTTACTGTTGTTGTTGTTGTCTGAATACTATGTATTCACAAAGCACACAGTCCCAAAGAACAGCTACAACAGCAACAATAACAAAAACAACGTGAACAAATTACAAACACACAATGAGCAACTTGTTTTCAAAATGAAACCGAGACCAGAGACTAAACCAAAACCCGAGAACAGACCGCTTGTCCCAAACCACATTTGTGAATTGGCTTTAGTCAACGTTAAGACGTCGTGCGAGTATCAACCTCTCCAGCAGTGAACAACAGAGTGAACAGTTTACAATTCGACAAGTAACCATTCGTTTCTCATTTATCCACTTAACAAGCACATAATTAGCCTCTCTTGTTCAATCAATCTTTGCGTGTTCAACGAGGATATAGAAAATTAAAAAAGTTAAATTAAAACATTGGAATTGATTTTTATTTTTGGTTTTCTTAATTAATTTCTTGATAAAGGCGCAGTTATATCATCCATCCAACATGAGTCATAAATTATGTGCATTCCTATTGCTGGCAGTTGTTGCTGCTACCAATGCTGCTATTAAGGTAAATTAAATTTTTTGTTAACGCGTCATTTTTATTCGAAAGTTGAAGTGAAGTTAAGCAAATTCATTATGTACCTATGCATTTTAAGTCGTGCATTTCTTTATTTAGCTTATGACCAAACAAACATGAAAATGTGTTAATTCGGTTAATTTGAACCTGTATGTGATATTTATAAGAAGTGTTAACATGACATTGTTTTGATACAGTTGGTAAGCCGTTGTAAAGTCTCTTGTACGGAACTTTTTTAACACCCTACACCCAGTGTATATTCACTTTCAGTCTGTTCGTTTATGTACGTTTTGTGCGTAAACGAAAGCTTTTGGGGTAAAAACTTGGAGTAAACGAAAAGACTGTTTGTTCTTTCATTTGCTGCACGTATGAGGTAGCGTGGTAGTTATTTAAGATAAAGTAGGCACGACTTCGATTTCCATGGCCCCTCGATTTTATGATGTTTTTTATAAATGGACCCAAAAAAAGTCGAAAACATTTTCGATATCTCGCTTCGTTTTTGAGATACAATAATGAAAAAATTTCAAGAAAACATAGGTTTGACAAAGTTTTTACATAAAACGACTGGTCTAAACCATTTCAAAACTATCAAGATTTTTTTGATGGCACCCGATTTGGCTATAAATTGGCATAAGCAATAGTAGCATAGAGAGAAAAATTACTATCAAATATTTTTTCAAAATTTTAAAAATGGCGGAGATATGGGACTTCGAAATATTTAAGTTTATTTTTTTTTGAGAAGCTATAACTTTAACTGCATTTATCCAATTCTCAATATTATGGTGTCAAATGATTTGTCTTGAAACAGGCTTTAAAATAAAAACTAGCAAAAATTATTTTTTTTTATATTGCTTACACTGAAAAAAAAAAAAAATAATTAAATTGAGTTTCCCAAAATACATCATTTTTGATATTTTTTATTTTTCTTGCAAAAAAAGCTGCAGGTGTAACTTACGAGTCCTCCAAAAATTGGAGTGGGCATGCCAGTGGTTCTCCAGAAAACCAATAAAATGTGGCCTCTACCGCAATTTTTCAATACAATTTTTTTGAATTTGAAATTTTCAATTAAACGATAATTTGAATTTGAAAAAAGTGCGTTGGTACTTTCATAAGTACTATACAAGCAAAAAACAGTCAATAAACTAACTTCAGCATTTGAAAATTTTATTTAATAAAAATTTTGAATTGAAAAAATTACTGAAAAATTGCGGAAGATACTACATTTTATTGTTTTTCTGGAGAACTACTGTCAGGCCCACTTAAATTTTTGGAGAACTGGTAAGTTACACCTGTCGCTTTTTTTGCAAGAAAAATTCAAAATATCAAAAATGATGTATTTTGGGAAACTTAATTTAAATTTTTATTTTTTTTTTTTTTCAGTGTAAACAATATAAAAAAATAACTTTTGCTAATTTTTATTTTAAAGCCTGTTTCAAGACAAATCATTTGCCACCATAAAATTGAGAATTGGATAAATGCAGCTAAAGTTGTAGCTTCTCAAAAAAAACTAACCTAAAAATTTCAAAGTCCCATATCTACGCCATTTTTTTAAATTTTGAAAAAATATTTTGTAGTAATTTTTCTCTCTATGCCAATTGATAGTCAAATCGGATTCCATGAACAAATTTCTTCATCGTTTACACATGGTTTACACCGACTCAAAATAAATCGAAAATGCCCAAATAAAATTTTTCGATATCTCGCTTCGTTTTCAAGATATCGAGACGTAAAATTTTTAGGAATGAAGTCCAGGGGTCCATTTTTTAAAGGATAATATGGCTTTTGATGTTTTCGATAGTGTTGGTTTTGTTGTTTGTTTTGTTTTTTAAAATTTCTTTAGTACACATTCGCGTAAGCTTTAAGCCTCGATGTCTCGAAAATGAAGTGAGATTTTGAAAACCTTTTTTCAATATTTTCGACTTTTTTCGATATATAAAAAAAAAATAATTTTAAATCGAGGGTGAACAGAAATCGAAGTGTCCCCGTTTGGGTACAAGATAAAACTCCAAAACTTCTATCAGATCACAGGTCCACAATAAAAGTTCTCTATCTGATAAACGTCCAGACAATGGTATCCCGAGCAATTTTTGCTGTTGTTTTTCGCAAAGTAAGCCCGATCCATCTTGATTTTGGTCGTTTGATTTCTACAGCTACCGGATCTTGGTTACCAAATCAAATAAATACTAGGAACAGTTTGATAGATAGTTAAGTATTAGAAATAGTTTAAGCAAGTCCTCTACGAAACCTACAAAAATCTAGACAAGCTAGACTTTCACGACCCATATAAGCAAACCTTTGAAAATGAGAGGTCAGTAGAACATAAGACAAACTTTTTTTGGACCTGTGGGGTATCAAAAATTGTCCAATTTCGCGTTACTTAATTTAAGGACGACCACTTAATTGTTAACCAAACATTACGAAACTGACCCATTACAGTGGCGGATCCAGGGGGGGGGGAGGGCGATGGAGCCGATCGGCCCCCCTCTCAAACCAAGTGAATACATTTTTTTTAAATCATATGTAAAGATTTTAAAATCATTCTGTTATTATCTAGAAATGTAGTCAATCGGCCCCCCTCTTGACAGTGCTGGATCCGCCACTGACCCATTACTTATTAACAAAGCAAAAAACAAAATTTTGATGATCTTAAGTATTCATAAGCAAACAAACTAGATAAAATAACAATTTTTAATTTAAAATTTCTATTCATTAATGTTAGGCACAATGTAGTGCTTTTTCACTATAAAAATTACCCAATCAATAATTACATGAAAAGTTTGATACACCAAAAACTTCCATTGGATGCGCGATATTAACGTACGAGTCATTTGAAAATAATATGTAAATACATACAAATATTTACCAAAATATAGATATGTACATTGTACATGCCTCTGAGCATAGCAGACTTCGCACTGTGTGGTATTTGACAGCGTAACACGCACAAAACTATTCTTTTGTTATAATTATAGATATAAAGATAGGTCAGACGAACATACCAAACGAGAGAACGAAGTTAATATATCCTTGAAGTCGGGCTGTGATGGCGACCTATGTCCCGCGGATCAGAAACTGATTAACGCGTGAATTTTTATATGACTTATGACAGTTTTTTGCCAAAGCAAAATACTTTGGGGTTCTCTAGATTGCTGAATCCAAACATGATGTTGGAAAATGAAAAAACTCAAAATGGCGCCCGGAAAACTGCGTACATACCCATTTTAAGCACCAAAAATGGGAAAAAATCGTTACAGGGGGTTTTAGCCTAGAAGTCTTGTTACATTGAATGAATTTATACGGTTGGTGTGGGATATTGTTTTTTATACTATAAAATGTAAAGTTTACCAAAAATTTCTTTGTGTTTTTGATTTGTTTATTATTTAAGCAATAACTATAAAAAGTTAATACAACTCAAAATTAAAAATATTTGTAACATTTTGCAAACCATTTTTTCTAAACTAATTTGAGGTCGCTGAACACGAAAAACCCAATTATTTTTTTTTTCCTTGCGGCCGTTCCCGAGTTATTCGTTAATTTATATTTTCGAGGTTATAGCTTCATATACATCAATATATTTCTATGACGCCAGGTCCGATCAATTTTACAAAGAGTGATTAATGGCGCTTCTAACAAGTATACCAATGATTATGCTTTAAACAAAATTGACTGAGTTATAGCAGGAAAAGGTTTGAAATTTCACAAATTTTTGAAATTTTTCACATCAACTTCAAATGAAACATTTGGTTTTTGGCATATAATTTTTTTAAATACTTGTTTTTTAGTAATTTTATTAAATGACGCATATAATCGCAAGCATTTTAAGCCTATGTTGAGCAAAATCGAATGAAATTTCCAAAAGATATTAGGGTTTTAGTGCAATAGGGAAATTTCGATTTATTTCAAAAATTACAATTTTTGATACAATCCGCAATTTCCTTCTACAGAGAATGATTAGAAGTTACTCAAAACATCTTTAAAGTGTTCAGTAAGTGTAGGGTGTCCTATCTGGAGGCTGAAAAATTGGATCTGTTGACTCAGGCCGAACATTTCGAAAATTCTCACATCTTCCTTATTGCACTAAAACCTTAATATCTTTTGGAAATTTCATTCGATTTTGCTCAACATTGGCTTGGAATGTTTGCAATTATATGCGCCATTTAATAAAATTACTATAAAACAAGTATTTTAAAAAATTATATGCCAAAAACCAAATGTTTCATTTGAAGTTGATGTGAAAAATTTCAAAAATTTGTGAAATTTCATTGCAAAATGTTACAAATATTTTTAATTTTGAGTTGTATTAACTTTTTATAGTTATTTCTTAAATAATAAACAAATCAAAAACACAAAAAAATTTTTGGTAAACTTTACTTTTTATAGTATAAAAAACAATCTCCCACACCGACCGTATAAATTCATTCAATGTAACAAGACTTCTAGGCTAAAACCCCCTATAACGATTTTTTCACATTTTTGGTGCTTAAAATGGGTATGTACGCAGTTTTCCGGGCGCCATTTTGAGTTTTTTCATTTTCCAACATCATGTTTGGATTCAGCAATCTAGAGAACCCCGTGAATAGCATAACTTTCCATTTTTAAGCATTTTAGAACAGTTTTATTGAATTTATCCGATTTTGAAGGTTCGCGGGAGACTGAAGAAATTTTGAGGAAAGGCCGGAAAAAACTAATGTGTTGGTTTTGTTCCAAATTTTATTACAGACAAAATGAGACCTGTCGGATCAATATCGGTGCATGTTCAACAAAATTAGAAATGAATACCTAATTTGCCTGCACTAAAAACTATTTTTTGTTTTTTGAGAAATTTTCTAGAAAACCGGTAAAATTTGAGGAAAACAGGGTTCAGAAAAAAAGTTCTTGAGTTTTTTAGTTAATATTCAACAAAAAAAAAAAATTGAATTTTACAAAAAATTTTTTGGGGAAAATTTTTAAGGCTTGCTACATTTTGAGAATGTTCGAAATTTTCATGTTTGTTAGACGCTCATACATATTCGTTGCATCGTAGATTGGAGAAATCTACCAGTGATGGACTTTAAAAGTTCATCATTTATATAGAATAAGTAATTTAATCTAAGAAAAATCGTTTAAGTACCTAATCAATATAGCCACCTATTAGCTACTTATGTAGATTAAAGATTTAAGATATTTTGATGCAGAAGTGCTGCAAGTTTTAAACTGATTTCTAGCCATCTTTTTATATAAAATACCCGACAGTGCGTAGTCTCAAATTGAAATAAATATTTGAAGCAACTTGGCTTAACGTCAACCGAATATATTCGTACATACTGTGTCAGGGTTAAATTCTCATCAACATACATTTAGGTATGCCGGCAATCGAATTATGGAGACCAACTGCTGTCAGTTGGAGTCGCGTTGCCAGCTTAGCGAACCATGAAGAAATATAAAAGAAAACTTTTAAACGACAAAAGGGGTCAAATTTTCACAGAGGTGCAATGAACTCACAAAGAGACAAAATACAGAAATAAAGAATAAATTAAAATAAAGAAAGAAAAAAGTTTGGTTTTTATAATAAGGCATATGTTTTATTGTTTTATAAATATTTATCATAATTATTAAAAGTAGTCGGTTTAAATGTACTGAAAATCCGGCTATCTAAGTAACATAATACGGTATGTACTTTCAAATGTTTTGTTTTCATTTTTGATTCTCTCTCTGTTTCTCTTTCGTAGTAGAATCAACAGTTTTCTTCTCCGTATAGATAGATCTATATGTTTGTAGGTCTGTTTATTCGTAGTCATTAACCAGAACCGGTTGCAGTCAGCGTTACTTTTGCTGTTGTCATTATGATTCAACAGGTTTCTCTTTCGATTTTTGTTTATGTTTGATGTTGCATAAAGAAATACTACATCCATTTTTGGGAGTGGTTGCAATAGAATAAGTTTTCAAAACATTTTTCGTTTATATTTACATGAGAACAGATTGAAAAAAGGACGCTTTATTAACATAAATGTTTGACCGTTTTTTCAAATTATTTATGAAATGTATTTTGGTCGCCTTAATCCAACTCTTCCTTTACATAGGAAAGAATTTTATATTTTGAATCACTGAGGGGGAGGTTAGGTTAGGTAGATTAGGTTAGATCCGGGAGATGAACATGTCATCATTTACTTAGGCCTCGAGAAAGGGACCATTGTATACCCGATACTAAGAGCTTTAGCAGAGAAAGTCTAAGAGAACCACTTGGACGTACATATATACTTCCATATGGATTTAAGACACACCTCAGATAGTGAGCCAAGCGATTCCAAATTGAAATGACCAAAATTCCTTCTACGTCTAAGTGCAAGCGCTGGACAATCACAAAAGAAATGAAAGTCTGTTTCTTCCATATCAGGGTCCTTACAACTTCTACAAAGGTCGCCAATGTTTGAGAAACCTAAACGAGATGCATGGATTCCCATGGCACAATGTCCAGTAATAGCACCGATTAAGATCCGTACATTATGTTTCTCCATTGCTATTAAAAATTTAGTACGATTTATATTATATGATGGCCAAATAGATATAATATGTCACTGAGGGGAGACCCTGACTTATATTAAATCACTATTCATTTGAGATTGACTAAAAATGAATTTTGGAAGGCATCATCAATAAAACTCCAAAAATGATTTCATACGGTCTAATCATGCTTAAAATATTTTTATAAACATTGCATTTCAATTGAAGCATAAAAATTTTTTTCAATGGACCCTGAGATGACTCTATTCCAATTTGCACGTTTTCGACGTTGTTCCAAAATGTTTCTATATCAATAACTAGGCCGATCGGAAATAGCTCTGCCCTTATTCAAAATTTTGTATTTGATCTTAATAACACTTTTTGTTTTTAGAATTTTTTTTTTTATAGACGTTGGATAGACCGCACTTACCTTATTCAGGATCGAAGAATTCATTAGTTCCGAATGATTTGCTGGGTTGTTGATTGACCCTTAACAAAAGTTTTAAATTATAGTTGTCTCTTTTAAATCATATAAAATCGCTTACTTATTACTTTCTAATAAATCGATAATTTCTCATGAAAAAGTATTTATTTTTCGGTCAAGAAAACATTAATCAGAATACGATTTAATCATTCTCAAATCATTTTTGTTCATAATTGAAGAGCTGAGTGGTAAGAACGGCCTGTCTGTGGCATACCTAAAATATTAAAAAGATCCAAAAAGTACAACAGTGTAATTAATTCAATGCTTTTGTCAAACAACCAAAATGAATTCCAGTAATGTAAGAAAATTTATGTTTGCTTGGTTATTTTTTATATTTTTTAGAAATCGATCCATTATAAAGCACAAATATTTTAAAATAACAATATATGCAAATTCCGAAATGACAAAAAATATGCAAAACAAAATTTCTGCAATGCACTATGGTTGTACAGCAATAGTGAACAAAACGAGTAGTATTACTGCATCTACAAGTTTTTTTATTTTCCGAATTGAAATTCTGCCGAATTCATTAAATGGGCTAAACTCAACATTTATTACAAATTTAAGCAAAAAAGTGATTGCCTCGGGGGCCAAATAATGCCCACATAAATTCGTTACTCTTAAAGGTTAAGCTCCAAAAATAAAGTGCAAATAAAGTTTTGTGTACTTGCTTTTTATGAATTAAAGACAACCGTATATAGGAAGACTATTTCAACCTCATGTTGACGCAAGTGTTCTCATTGAAACTCATTGAAACATACATAATTATATTTTTTAAGCAGAAATTTAGGGTTAATCACCGTTTCTTAAAAATATTTTAATTTCATATTTAAACCATGAAATTTGTTGGCTATATGTTTTTTATTATTTATTCTGGACACGTATCTTTTTGTTTTTCTTAACTTATGTTCAATTTATTTATTTCAAGTATGCAAGACTCATCATTTTATTTTTTCGTTTAATTTGAAGTTGTTTTTTGTATATATAGTTAATTTAATTTTGTCTTCTTTTTTTTTTGTCGTTGGCGGAATTATAAGTAACTTTTGGTGATGAAGAAACAAAAAATGATTGTCTGAAGTTCTAATAAACGAGTATGTACATATAAATGTACATACATGTATTCTTATGTATGTAGTACTTATGTACAAGTATTTTCCTTGACTCGGGGTAATTATTGGATTATTTTTATTGAACTGACATCCCATGAAAGACCGTTCAAAGGTTAGCAGAGATCAATTTATCAAATGGCATGACCACAAATTTTGTAAACAACTTAACTACAAAAAATACATATATTTTTTTTGTTGTCAGCAAATTAAAAATAATCGGTACAGTTTTAGGAAAGCTATCTGTTATTTACTATGTAAACGAGTAGTCTACAGACTCAAAAAATAGATTACTCCTTTCAGTTTTACAATTGAGTAATTTTACATTATGTATTTTCCATGTACTAATTGTTCATCATTTGAAAGATACTTTCTAGTTCTTTAGCTTTTAATTATAAAGATAAACTTGGCAGTCACGTGATGTTAGTCTAACGAAAGTAGTTTGTGAAATATTCTCATTAATTTTCATTGTTAGAGTGTAGTGCCTTAGTAACAAAAAAAAAAATATAATTATTTTGGGAACGCCCTCAAACTGTAATGTTATGTTAAAGGTTGGAAATTTATTTTAAATAATTTTAAAACTCACGGTGTACATATTTACAACCCTAATATTTTCTTAAATGATTCGGAGATGATCATTGCAGCAACAATTACAATAGTGTAATTTCACTAATTTTACGAACTTTTAGTCATTATTTGCAAGAATCTAAAATTCTATGCATTTTTCAACTTAGAAAATCATTACAATTAGGATTAGAGAAAAAAACTACTAAGCATGGCTATGGTGACATATGTTTCGGTTACCGCCACGTAACCATCATCAGACGAGTTTATGTTTCATTTAATTTATTTTAAATTAAATGAAATAACAATTGAAAAATTTTTTGAACTTTTTGTCTGAGGCCGGGATTGAACTATGAGCCTCGGAGTCAATCTCCTCTCTACATAGCGAATTTATCAATGGACTGCGCTATGTAGAGCAAATAATGACTAAGAGTTCGTAAAATTAGTACAATTTTCATATATTTAACATAAACTATTTTAAATAGTGTAATTTCTTGATAGCTCTTTATATCTGTTGGTGATATTATACTAAGTAAAACCGCGTAGTTTGTCATGTGACTGTCTTTTTTAGAACAAGATATGGTCGATAGCCAGACTTTATATGGCTGGTTTTACATTGTATTTAAAAAAACTAGGCAATACGGCCATTCCATGATTCCTTGCCTAGCGTAACATGAATTGAACCATATCGGATTTTTTAGGGATACAAAAATTGATAAAATCGGTAAAGTACGACAAACACTCCTTCACATAATTGTCCATAGCATGAACATTTCTTAATCGATTTCATGTTTAGACCATTTTTGGAAAGTACTAAATTACAGGGACGTGAACTGGTTTTGAACCGGAAAACCACTTTTTTCTACTAATTAATTGAACCATTAACCGAAGCGAAATTTTTCACAAATGTATTATCCGAACAGAACCACTTTTTATAAGGGCTTAAAGGTTCGTTTTTTAATCCAAAATCGAAATTAAATAGTATGCAGGGTACTACAGACTCATAAAAATTTAGTACCGATGCCGAAATTGATGAAATTTTGAAAAATATTGGGAAGAATGAGACAAAGTTCAAAAATAGATCATTAATAGATAAAATCAAATCGTTTGATAATACAAAGCGGCTTTAAAATAATGTTGATGTTTTGAACTTTTGGAATGACTACCTAGACAAAAAGTTATTTCAAATTATTTTTGGTGTTCCATCAAACCAGGTTTCGGTTCAGAGAACATTTTCCAGCCACGAATTTGCTCTTAAAGACCTGCGGGAAAATAATGACGAAGACTTACTAGAAGATATTCTTTTCATCAATTTTATTTTATTGCTAATCAAATTTTGTATCAAATAAGAATTTTTACTAAGATAAAGATAACGAAGCTTCTAGGAGGTGATAGGCGATGCCTAGACTAACAAGAACTTGATGTCCATCAGGACTTATAGGGAAAAACCTTATTTTCTGTATTAATCTAAAAAAAAAAATTTTTCCTAGCGTTTCAGAGAAAACTTTTAGCCACTAGTATGGGCTTTCTATTGGTGGAATTGGTTCGGCTAAAAAGTATTTTGGAAATTATGGACCTTTAAAGTTTAAATTTTAGATTTTTTTCCTATCCTTTGATTTTGGCGGCCATTTAAATATGAAAAAGGTCCTATTAAAATACACTTTCATAATTTTTTTTTTTTTCTGAATCCTTGAAATCCCCCTTCACACACAATTTTGTATCACCTCCCAGAAGCTTCATCACCTTGAAAGAACGATTCGAACCGTTTAAGCGAACCGATCAAATTTTAAACCGGCTCACATCCCTGTTTTATTTTGCCTATATATCAGGGAGGGACTTAGGCAGTTTTGCTAGTTAACGACACAGTTACAAAGACTCCTTTTTGATAAGATTTTGTTCAAAAAGCACTTGAGCTTAATTCAAATCAGCCCACATCTGCTTTTTTACACCTGAAACGCCCCTATCTATGGATTACAAAAGAACAAAAAAGTGAATACATATACACTCTTAGTGTGTTTTATGTAAAAACTGCAATAGCAATTAAGAAAGTTTACAAAAGGTTGCTAATAAAATTGTATGCCAAGTTCAAAAGAAAGCCACATTTTTAGGCTTTAAAATACACAAGCTATTCATCACCTTATGACAATATTACCATATTCTACATACTTACTTACTTACGTCTTTTTTTCAATTCATTTTAATTTATTTCCTGCCTTACTTACAGGTTCCTGTGACCATTTATTACGAATCGCTATGTCCCGATAGCGCCAAGTTCATCAGTGAACAGGTTTATCCTGCCATTAAAAGTAGTGAATTGAAGGATTACGTTGACATCACATGGGTACCATTCGGCAAGTCTTCGGTGAGTAAAAAAAAAAAGAAAACTTTTCAAGTGTAATATGCTGCTTTGCTTGGCAAGTGCATTCTGCTGCATTTTATAAACAAAGCAAAGCATTTGCGCTTCATTTGCAAGCATTGAAAGTGCATAAATTAATTGTGAAAATGTTTTTCCACTCTCTACATTTGCATTTGCATTGCAAAAATGCACATATGCGTAGTACTCCACACAAGGTGCTGATGTATATTTCAACTGTCATCATGGCCCAAACGAGTGCTATGGCAATAAGGTACATGCTTGCGCTATTGAACACATTCAGGCCAACTCCTACCAAACGCAATACACACGGGAATCGCTAACACTGGACTTTATCAACTGTATGATGAAAGCTGGAAAGAATTTCCCTGATAATGTTTATCCAGGTGCACGTTGTGCAAGTGAAAATCAGATCAGTATTTGGGAGAATATTCGACAATGTGCGAACAGCACTGAAGGTAGCCAATTGTTGAAAAAGCATGGTGATGCCACAAATCACTTCCAATTGCCATTGGAGAGTGTTCCAACTATAGTATTCCAACAGGTGAGAAAAATTTATGTTACACTTAAATTAGAAATATTTTATATCGTCACACAGTGCAGTCACTCCATGCAACGGAACGGCATTTCCAGAGTTTTGGTCCGATTTCCATAAAATTGACCATAGTGATACATTTTTTCATGCTGTTTTCAAATATTGCAATTATTTTTCAAATGCAAGAAATAGAAAAAAGACAACGAAAGTATGTATACTGAAAAAATGTTTATGCATACTATTAGGCTGAATAAATATTTGATAGAGTATGCTACAAAAAAAAATCGAATTTAAAAATAAGGACTGCGATCGATAAAATTGTCCGATACATTTTATCCAATAACTTGTTTTCAAATTACTCAATTTAAAAATTTTTTCGCAATAGGATTTAAAATGAATGTACCAAAGTTATTGCTTTCAAATTATTTCCTTAGTCCGTCATATTTACTTAAAAATAGCAAACGAGCTAGAAGTTTGAAAGTCAATAATAACAATTTTTAAAGACCACCTGCGGTGGAATATCAATAGAATTGCTCGGAATAGGAAAGTTAATGTGAAATTGGTATCAAGAGTTCCGAAAAAATTTAAAAAAAACTTGGATGTCCTTCAAAAGCCATGTTCCGAAAAAAAAGGCGTCCGTGACCAAAATAAGAAGAAGAAAATCGTCATAATTTCAAAGAAAAACCCCTACATGTCATGCAGAAAACTGGCACAGAAGATGGAGTGTTCCTTGTTTTTAGTTCGGAATGCCAAAATTGAGGCTGGTTTGAAGACGTTCAAGAAACAAAAAGCAAACATATGTTTTAGCCGATTTTTCACATCTGTAAGGTCAAGAGTTTTACACTGCAGGCTAGCGGGGGAATGTGTATGAAAAGTTGAACAATAATCTTCGAATTCTATATTAAGGAATCCTTGGAAAAATTACTTAAGCCTTTCCTATGAGAACATGAAGTTTCCACTTTATTTTGGCAAGACCTAGCATCTTGTCATTATAGTAAAATGGCCTTGGAGTGATACTCAAAAAATAATGTGATTTTGATGCCTCGTGCAGCAAATCCGCCAAACTGTCCAGAACTCAGGCCTATTGAAAAAAACTGGGCTTTGGTCAAAAGCGATATAAAAGTAACAAAAAAGGAAGCCAAGGATAATTAATATTAAAATTGTAGGTACGTAATAAAAAATGGTAATAAAATAGCGGTGCAAAAATAAAATTCATTTTTTAAATCGAACTACTAGTTCCAGAGATTTTTTGAATATCGTATCGGAAAATTTTATCGATCGCAGTCCATATATAGAAACATTTTAAGAAATGTGCAAACTTTAAAGGATGTAAATATTAGAAAATCAGAGATTTTTACTTAAATACGGTGAATTCGGATATTACAAATATTCGAGACAGTTTGGGACCGTGAATTTGTACATTTCTAAAAATATTCAATCTGTACTATCTGTACGTTTTTGAGTGCTGCCAGTAGTGATTGGGAAACACTTTTTCTGCTTTAATGAAAGTCTGTATTTTCCGGTTTTAATTATGTTCAAAACTTGGTTTGTTGAGCAAATTTTCTTAATTGATTTTTTTTTATTTTTCGAAAAAAGCTATGACTTTAACATGCTGTAACAGTTACAAACCAAACTTAATTTCGAAAATAATCAGAAGATTTCTTAATTGGTCTATTTCCAATAGAATGACATAAAAATAAGTTAAAATTTAATTAAAAAATATCGCATCTCTGTGGTTCGGATCAAATACAGGATTTGGTAATTGTTAACAAATAAAGAAATGCTTGTTTCAAAAAAAAAAAAAAAAAAAAAATTTGATAGCAATTAACAAATATATAATTGATTCAACTGTTACCAAATTAGTTATTAACATATCTCTTTATAAAAAATCCTTTTATTATAACTTAATTTATATTGCTCTTATGTTTATCATTGCAGCAATACGATACCAAAGTTAATGAGCGCGCACAAACCAACTTCCTGGGAACTCTTTGCAAATACGTCTCGCAACCATTACCAAGAATTTGCGCATCACAGAATTCAGCCGCTGGCATTGCATTTACGCCATTGTTGGGTGTTTTGGTATTTGCTCTGTCCCGACTGTTCTAAACTCAACCGAAATACTTAAACATCAATCGAATACAAAAATTCAACTTCCACTAAGCTTAAAGCTTCAATTATACATTTTGGTTTATACCTCTAATTTGCATATTCATAAAAAATACTTTAAAATTTATTTATGTATGTAGTTGTGCTGAATTTTGAAATTGATTTATTTATACGTATACTTTATTTTTATATATTTTTTTTTTTTTCATTTTTTTGGTAAGTTTCTATTGTATCCGTCCATATGTTGTACCTACTATAACTATTGCGAAATAATCTTTTTTAAATATTGTGAGTAATAAAATTTACAAAATAAAAGTTAATATTTGCATTCTACTAATTAAAATTTCAAATGATGGGTAATCACTTACTTATTTGAGTTCTGGGATTGACTTATCCCAACGCAGCCAAGTTATCATCGATGCATCTGGTAAATACATAAAATACTTAGTAACAAGTTAAAAACAAAATGAGCAAACGATTAATATTAATTAATTAAAAAAAAAAATCACTTCTCACCACATCCCACATCAATTATTAGAAACATCGACAAGTCTCTCATACAGTCAATTGCACAGCTATTAAATCTACAGTCTGCGGAGTGAAGTGCTAATCGCGAAAAACATAAATTCATATGCAGCAATAGACAGTTAGCAATCATTACTATTCACAACAGAGACAAAATGTGATGTTTCACAGTATACGTAAAATGGACCTCATAAATATTCTAAAAACCAAATTCCGGTTTATTTTTGCATTTTACAAAAAGTCTTTCAGCAATTATTTACAGTTGAAAAATAGATTTTATTTTTATAAGATTTAATAATTATTTATTAAAAATTATCTAATTCATTTATGATTCTACTCACGAAGGAAGGAAAATACTTTTGGCACAACATTATTATGCCCTAAACCCAGGGTATATTCACTTTATCCTTTCGTTTGTAACGCAGAGAAGGAGGCGTGGCAGGTATAGAAAAGTACATATATTCTTGATCAGCGTTACCTCCTGAGTCGATATAACCATGTCCGTCTGTCTGTCTGTCTGGCTGGCAGGCAGGCAGCCTGGCTGTGTGTGGATATATTTTTTACGGGAAAACAACCAAGATAATTCAATAAACTTTGGTATGGTGGCTTCGTCGTTAAAGTAAGCTCGTGGGATTAAAAATAAGTGAAATCGATCAAAAAATATACTCATAACGCAATAATAAGAGCATTGTTGTCAATCGCACGCAAATACACATATATACTAGAAATCGTAAATACAAGCTCTGAGCAAAAACTATGTGAATAAGGACTGGAGGGCGTGGCACCTCCTATATAAGCAAAAGTTTCAAAATGTTATACTGATGGTGTTTTTTAAGATGATCCTAATTTCACCTAAAAACTAAAAACATTAATTGCAGCTATCTGCAAAAACTAGGTGAACTCGGACAAGAGGGCGTTTTAAGATAATGAAACCATATTTTGTGCAGATACTTGGAATAGTAAGTACAAAACCTAAGCAAAAACTAAATGAATTCAGTCAAGAATGCGTGGTACCTCCCGTACAAGCGAAATTTTCAAAATACTGCAGTATTTTTTAATGTCTTATTCAAGTGATGAATATTATATATTAATATTAAATAACAGATATTATGGCAACGGTTCAATTTAAAATTGAAAATTTATAGCGATATTTTCTTCGAATGCATTTATAAAAATATGTGTAAAGTAGAGTTGCCGAGTACTTATTGTGGCTGCTACATTTTAGCCCAAATTGGTGAGGTTAGACAACTAAAACAACGGTTATAAGCTAAATTAAGTGAGTATTTAGTTTCGACGATTAACGCAAAACGAAGTAATATGAATTAAGGTGAAAATTATTATTACAATTTTTTACAATATTCTGAAGTTATTACTGCAAATTTGAAGTTATTACTGCAGAAATAGGGTATTATTACAGCTTATTTCAATGCCTGATATGATCTATAAGTATCCATGAGACTGAGACCAGAAAGCTGAGGTTTTTTCAGTTTTCATTCAATAAATCGTCAATACAACGCTCCGCGACCTATTAATGTAATAAAAATTTCCTACAAAATATATTTTTTGCCAGGGAACTGAGGATTTGACTGGCCGCAATACAATTTCACACACAGATCTTGGCATATCAACTAAAATATCCATGATCCGAGACAAATAAAAGCGATTCTAATATAACTTTACTTCGTTCATTCGCACCAATAAAGCAGCAATGCGAACGTAAATTTATCAAAAAATTTAGATGTTTTGATGTGCAAGGAGACTTAGGTAAAAGTCGAATGACAAAACTTAAAAACGAATTTTTAATAAAATTTAATAATAAAAGCAGAATTTGACAACTATAACATGTAAATGGCTGGAAAGCTTCGTAAACTCGTAAAACTGTCAAAAATCGTATTGAATTTTACAACTATTACGAGTTTACGAGGTTTTCGAGGCAATTACACGTTTTAAGGAATATCCTCATTGAAACACCATTGATTACACTTCCCATTTTTAGTGCAAAGTATTCGTATGCACACACGAAACTATAACTATAACTTCGAAAATTCAATTCTAAAAATTTTTTAAACTTTGAACGTTCGTGTTTGTTTATTTTTTTTTTTACACACAAAAAAAAGGGACATAATCCCAATAAAACTTTTGAATAAATTTGTATGCCCTTATACGATAATTGATTACCTAACGCATTACTTGAATGCTAGAGCACTTTATATATTACATGTAATGCAATAAATAATGAATTACTTTTTCAATTACATGTAATGCAATGGGTAATCTAGGAACATAAATCATTTCCGAAGTTTTTTTTTTGTATCCTAGATTTTATGGTCGTTTTGACGTTAATATTTCAAATGAAATAAATAAAAAATATAACATATAAATTAGTGTTATTTGTTGTGATAACTCTGTTTAACTGTAACTGTTTCGAAGATGTGGAAAGGTAAGCCAAATTTAAATACAAGCTTTATATAAGATTAAAGTTTAATTAAGCTTTACGTATCTTTGGCAGATATTTATTGCACATTTTACTCTGGAACACAACGTGAATGGGGATCAAAAAGCAAGTATTGTACGGTAAGAACATTCTACTGATGTGATTTATGCAACTATAAGTTTATAGTGAATTCATGTATGAGCTTTTTATAATATAATAATAATAATTCCATTCTAGGTGCAAAAGTAATGTTACGATATAAATTGGCTGAGATTTTGTTAGAAATGAATGAAATTGGTCTATGACTTCGCACAAAGTTTACATGATAGGGTGAAATTGATGGAATTTACTTGAAAAACTGATAATGTTCAAATAACTAATTATTATGGCACATATCATTACTTTTGCTCTTTTATAGACTTATTTAACTTTCAAAAGATTCATATATTTAAAAATTTTGTTTTAATTCAAGATGCAATTGTGCGAAACGAGACGCGTCTGCGTTTTCAAATCGTCTTTGTTTGAAAATTTAGGACTGGCCGTACCAAAGTACCAGAATGAGGCAAAATTAATGTCATAATACGAATTGATTGACATTTTGATAGAAATGATTAAAATTGTTTTCTGTTTCCACGAAAAGTTTACTTGATGATATAAAATTGATGCCATTATGTTGGAAAAACGATACCGGTCAAATAACCGAGTATTATGGCACATAATATATACGACATTACTTTGCCTCGTACTGGTACTTAAGCACTTTTGGTACTTCCATTCCTCAATTGTATGGACATAAAACATATACAGATGGACGCCCAATTTAGGATTGACCGTGCCAAAGGGCCTTAGTACCATTACGAGGCAAAACTAGCATTATAATATGAATCGGGTGATATTTTGTGAGGAATGATTAAATTTGTTTTCTGTTTTCACGAAAAATTTACTTGATGGTGTAATGCCACATAGTATTATATCGAAAAAATGTTATTGGTCAAATAACCGATTATTATGGCACATAATATGTACTTTGCTTTTGCCTCGTAATGGTACGTAGGCCCTTTGATACGGCCACTCCTCAAGTATTTCGCACAATTGAATCTTGGGCTTTAAACCAAAAATTTGTATAATTATTTAATTTTTTGGGTGAAGGAAAAAATTAAACACTCTCTTTTTCTTTTTTGTTAGAAACAAATCAAAAAGAAAGAACTACGGAGTAAATGATCCTTGATTCTCTATGGAAAGGCGTGATATATGTCGAAAATCGATATTTAAAAAGTTTTAAATACATAAGAAACTTTTAGAAAATAATATAAAATAAATTTTAACATTTTTTTAAGTATTTAATTTATTTTTTGCAATTGTTTTTAATTTGCATATTTTAATTTGAGTTTACACAAAATATTATTTAGATTAGTATTATCTCTTTATATATTCACTTTTCATTTGTAATTTAATGGGGGTTATCGTGAATCAATATTCTCGGAGAATTGTTTTCAAACAGCAAGTGAGAATACAATGCAGTCTGAGAAAAATTCACCGGGAATATTGATTCACGATAACCCCCAGAATGTGTATACAATTAATTAGTGCTAGTTTATAAGTTTTTGTCTTGTTAGCACATTAAATTAATAAAATAAAATAAAATCGAATCAAGTATGTATTTAGTTAATAAATGGTTAATGTTTCAGGTAGTTTTTTCCTGATGAAGTTTTAGTCCAAAACAGAACCCATTCTCCCTACTCTCCATTAATAAAAAAATTCATTACTTGGAATTACTCGTATAACTACATCGATTCAGTACTTATATAACTCAAAAGTAATCCAGAAAGTAATCAATAGAAAAAAATTTTTAGATTACCCGATTGATTACATGTAAGTGAATATTTTACTGTGGTAATCGATTACGCTCTATGAAATGCGTGTGCTAAAATAATGCCTTTGTAATCTAGAAAGTAATCGATACAAAAAATTTTTTCGATTACCCGATCGATTACATGTAAGCGAATGTTTTGCTATGGTAATCGATTACGCACAATGAAATGCGTGTGTTGAAATAACGGCTTTGTAATCCAGAAAGTAATCGACACAAAAAAAATTTTTCGATTACTCGATCGATTACATGTAAGCGAATGTTTTGTTGGGGTAATCGATTACGCCCAATGACATGCATGTGTTAAAATAATGCCTTATGTAACCCAGAAAGTAATCGATACAAACAATTTTTTAGATTACTCGACCGATTACATGTAACCGAAGTTTTTGCTGGGATATTAATGAAAAATGTATTATTAATAACGAAAAAATTCATCGAATTTGAGCCGAGAACAGCATTCATTGTCTATAAGTATTTTCAATCATACATTAACCAACGCATACGTACGCTCATGAATTATTCATAAAACGTTAAAACTTTTCTTAAAATCTAAGAACAAAATTCGTAAATTTTTTTTATGAATTATTTTTTAAACGTAAGAACTCGTTCATAAAATCTAAAAACGAAATTCATAATTTTTTTTTTTTTTTTTTTTCAAAATAAAAAAATTTGATAAAGCTTTGAAATACAAATTTTACACAAAAACGTCAGAAGAGTCTGTAGCGTATGTGATAAGGAGCTAGTAAGATTTCTCTGCGCTTTGGTTTCTAGGTTCGAATCCCAATGAGGGTGAAAGTTTTTTTTTATTGGGAGAACGCTCAAGCTCCTATGCATAGGACATACAATATTGAAATGGAGTAGTGTGTGTTAAGGAAAGTAAGCGCTGCATTCTAAAGAACGCTTTTTGAGGCGCTATTTTTCCTCTTGGGAAAATAAAGACTTACCATAGCATGCTTCTATGCCTAGAAGTTCCAGGAGAATACACGCACATGATGGTGTGAGCGGCATAGAAAGGAACTTTCAACAATACTTTATTTGAAATTTAGCATAAACCAGTCTAGAACCAAAAGAAGAAAATGAAATACGAACTAAAAATATTATTTCAAATTGATGAAACTTTTACTTAAAATTTATGAACGTTTTGTTTAATTTTATGTAAACATGCATAAAATTTGTATCTGTAGATTTATGAAATGTTGTTATTCGTACGAAAAAATTCTTAAAATTTAAGAACGGAAGTTCATAAAAAATATTCCTCATAGAAAAATATTTATGATCTGATGTACTTACGATTAATGAATCGTTCTTAAAATCAAAAAATTTTAATGAAAAATTTGTATTTGAAAATCAATGAATTTCGATGTATGAATGCCGTTCATAAATATTATGTTCAATATTTTTTGTGTGTAGTATAAATTCTTTTTTCAATTGTGTTTCAACATCCGTAGAGCTAAGAGTAAAATTCTTATAAGTTCTTAAAATATGTTGTTTGTACTTGAATTTTATGTACTGAGTTATTTATGTTCATAGCAATCACAAACAAGTCTATCTGTAGATTTTAGAAACTTTTCAAATTTTTTCACTTCTATCAAAAACCGTGTATCGAGAACATATAATATAATTTTAATATAAAATAAATTCTACTGCTAACATTTAATTTACAAGAAAATATAACGATTTTTCGAACAAAGCACCGTCTCATTTCATGTAACACCTAAAAATAAACGACCCTTAAGCCAGTTTATGTTTATTGCTAATTTTGTAATTTCAACAAATTGTGCCAGATACTGTATGTTGTTTACATCGAATTCCTCTGTTTCTAATAACAGATGCTAATCATGCAACATTTTCACCGGCTGATAAGTTTGATTCCCCCAAGTATTCCTAAACAGCAGCTGATTTCCTGATTAATCTTTAACAACAACTAAAAACACAACAACTTTAACAAAAACAATTATTTGCAAGTAAGTGAAAATCCATTGCAAATCTTATCTTGGCAATAATCGTGTCATAATTGCAATCAATTTTGTTATGATTGCAGCTGAATTATTGTTCCTTGATGGATTGATAAACTGAACTGATAACATGGTGAAAACAATATGCGTATGATGGACAACAACAAGTTGATTTTTAATTAATGCCCTTTCACTTACGTGCGCCTAAGGTTTTAATTACATACATATGTAAATACCTACTTATACCTTTGTATATAACTAATCTGAGATCATAATTTGCGGTTAGCAACACAGCGTAAATATGCACATTAGACTGTCCGTTAAAATGTATAGTTTCCAAAAATTGAAAATACCCTTGCCCACTTTATAGCAAAATAAGGAATAGGTTAGGTTAGGTTAGCGCGGGAGATGGCAGTTGCCATCATAACTTAGGCCGCGATTAGGCCCATTGTATTCCCGATATATAACTTCGTTGTTAACCTATGTGAACCATTTAGAAATTTTTATAAACTGCAAAATGGATTTGGGACTCTTATGAGCTATATCTTCAAGAGAGTCGAAGAAGTGACTTTCGAACACCTTGTAACGTCGGTTAGCCAACGCTGGGCATTCACAAAGGAAATGAAAAATGGACTCTTTCGACGTCAGAATCTTTACAACTTCTACAAAGATCTCCTACGTCAGTAAGGCCCAGTCTAGAAGCGTGTCTGCCTATAATAAGGAATACAATAAAGTAAAAAAATTTGTGTATTTAAATTTTAGGATATTAATTTAAAACTATCATAGCTTTGAACTGAAAAATCATACGTGACCACTCGATAGCTCATTTTAAAGGCGACAAATAGAAGTCAACAATACATGAATTTGTTCGACCGCTCATATTGGATGCATATGTTTTTATTTTGAATTTTAGAAAAATACCAATTTTAACTGACACTCTAAAACATACGCATGTAATAGCATAATTGTTAATTTAATTTGACATAGTTAAAGTAATTTGTATTGATGGCTTGCAATAAGTTTATGCAAATGAATTGGGGAGCCTGAAGCTACAGAATTTTCATTTTGTTTGACAAACAAAGTAAATTTGGAAGACCCACATACTCGTTATAATATATGAACGTACATTTGCATTTTGGTCAAAATTTATATTGTAACGTATTATGTAGATACATTTAGTGCATCTTTGAAAGAATATGTATTTATGTATTCTCCAGAAGGAGCAAACGATCCTTTCCGATTAATTTTTATCTCTCTCCACGACTTTTCCGAGCCTTAGATTTCTCTTTCCAACCTTCTTCTCCAGATTTTTATAGTACCTACAGTGAAATTTAGCGACAGTAACTGGTATTAACCGTTTCGGAACTTTTTCTTACTACTAAGAGCCATCTTAAGAACAATTTTTTTTTTTTATGTAAAGTATTTAAGAATAATTGAAAATAATTTTTAAAAATTTTTGTTTCAAAAGTGTTTTTTGCGAGTCATGCCATATGGCATGAAATGTACTCAAAGGTAATAAAAGTACCAAAATTTACATTTAAATTTTATATAATTCTAATGATTTTGTGCTTAAATATCATATCAAATCATATCATATTAAGGATTTTCTAGTAAAAAAATTTTAAACAGGTGTTTTGCCATATTATAGGTCGAGGCCGAATAAAATACACCCAACACCTAATCCTAGAAGAGCAAACAATTTGGATTTTTTTGATTATTTTGAGTTTGGAGCGCTCCATGGTTTCTATATTCATTACATATTAATCGGACTTTAATGGGCTTATTGAAATTATGGGTGTGCAACCTCATTCCGTTCCAATAAATTATCTTTTGCATCTGAATTTTCCCCAAATAAATCGTTATGGGCATCCAAATTGATTAATATTATTTTAAAGGCTATGACTTTCATCACGATCTAAAAAATATTTTGTAAAATACGAAATAAAAAAATCGTACAGCATTATTCCATCATGTTAGAGGTCAAAATTTTTTTACAATTGTTAAACCAATATTCAGCTTCTTAATGACATACATAATATTTTCAATTAAAACTATTTGTTTAATAAAAATATGAAGTGAACTTTTTTTGCAAAATACGTCATTGGATACCTATCGTTGTTCAATCTTTTTAGTCATACAGTTTACTGCGTCCACCAATCGATATGATTCTTTTTTTATCTTCTACTCAAAACATTTGAGAAAAATAAGAAAAATTAAAAAAAATTAACTTTTAAGTTTTTATGACTTGAAATAGACCTAGAATAACGGAAAGGGTTAATGAACACACTGTATATATCTTCCTTCTGGCATATCTTCCGAAAATAAGCTGCTATAATAAAAATTTTTACCAAAAATGAATTTCAAAAATTGAACAGAAACAATGAAACAGAGGATAAGAAATTAAATTATGGTTAAGGATATGATTGGTTTGTAGATTGGATCATAAAAATGAAATAATCATATAAGGCTAATTCTTCAAAAAAGATTCAGTTTCCTTTCGAAAAAATAAGGTAAAAACATTTTTTATTTTGGAGGTGCAAATAGTTGCAATAGCTAATAATGTCACAACAAAAGTATGTAATAAAAATTAAAAACCATCCGGAACTTAGTTTATTATGGTAAAACCGAGATGCCACGGTAAAGCATACACGATGTTTTTGGTGCTTTTAGTTCTGGATATCTCAAAAAACGTTTAGAATATAGCATTTCTGAGGCCGGATTCGGAATTAGCATAACCAAATACATCACAAATGACTATTATTGTTTCTGTTTCGCCGTGAATATTTATTCTGAATTGCTTTTTTTTTTTTTTTTTTGGTTGTTTTGACTAATTTAAGTAAAGTGTTACACAAAGCTTAGTTGTTGCAGTAGTTAACATTAATTGCAAGCTCTGAACAAAACCTAGACGAATTAAGATTAGAGGGGGTGGCACCTCCCATATAAGGAAAAGTTTCAAAAAGCTGCACTAAAAGTGTTTTTTAAGGTAACGAAACCAAAATTTGTGACACTAGAAACAGTTAGTGCAAAATCTATGCAAAAACTAAGTGAATTCAGTTAAAAAGGCCTGGCACCTCCCGTACAAGCCATATTTTCAAAATACTGCAGTGTTGGGTATATTATTCTTTGGCCAGGCCAAATCTTACACCCTTAATAGTTTTTAATTCACGTCATGCAAAGTGCAGTTAAAACAGATACAGTAAAATCGTAAATAAAAAAAAAATTAAATAAATTTTAATTTTTATATAAAAACTATCATATCCCGATGTGCGTTGCTTCACCTTGCTTTCTATGGGGGTTGTGGCGTAGCCGATTTCCCCAAACAATGTGATTGGTCCCAATGAATTTCACATTTTAAAATTCTTTAATAAAACTTCATTGTAATTCATATGGGAAGAAAGAAGGCCCTTGAGCTGCGTTTTAGAATAGAGATCTAAAATTTACAGAGAATATTTTTTAATCAAATCCCAGTCTTTCCAGGGAGCGATTCGTGGAAAATTCCGGAAGGTGTGATTTAAGTGTTACCCTATTGGCGCATATGCATGTGAAATGCATCGGAGCCAATAATATTCAGTAAAAAAATTAGCCATACCACACCCTTATACAAGGAAAAGTAAAGCAACGCACACCAAAATATGGTTTTCTTTATAAAAAATTTTAAATTTTTTTATTTAATTTAAAAAACGAATTTTTAAAAAAGGCTGATTTTAGCGACCTAGAAAAATTTTAATAAAAAACTGTTTAAAAAACTTTTTTTTTTAGTTTAAAAAATAATTTTCTACTTATTTGCCGACGTTTCGCAGTTTTTTTGACTGCTTCATCAGGGCGTCTTTAAAACTTTAATATACCTATAATATGCAATAAGCAAATTGGTGTCAACCTACTGTTTATGAAAATTTAATGTTAGTTTTACGGTCGCTAAAATCAACCTTTTTTAAAAATTCGTTTTTTAACCTCATAAATATTAAAAGTGACTTTTATTAAATTTAATAACTATATTAAATATATTTATTTATTAAATTTTGTTCATATACGGTTTCACTGTATCTGCTATAACTGCATTTTCAGGAGATATTTTGTAATCAATTCCTAGTCTTTTAAGTGGGCGCACACTGCGTTGGCCCATGGACAAAAATAAAAATTTTTCTGACTCGAAACCTAACAATATTGGTATCAATCGACAGGTTATTGTATCAATAAAAATATTTAAGGGAAAACCTCAGTTTTGGCTATGCTGTGACACTTCAAAGTTGAGATATTTTTCAAATAAAATCATGTTTTCTCCAATTCGTTTTGGGTTCTCTTAAGCAAATAATTATCAAAAATTTGTGTTTTGATTAAACTAAGCGAAGTAAAGTTTTTTATTATAAATAATATTTAGGTAAATAAATAAAATTAAAAAATTTTCGAAAGTATATAATTTGATATATGAATGGGTTTATTTGAAAGTGGAATAAGTCCAATTCCGGAAAAATTGAGTTTATGGTAGTTATAGCTAGCTATATATGTCCTCTTTTTATATTGAAAATTACAGACTCGTTAGACCACGATTTCATCAAAAATTACTCAAAAGAACTTTTCATGAAAAACATTTTTACAAAAATGATTTTTTTGAAAGTGGAATAAGTCCATTTTTTCATTTACTGCTATGCAAAAGATTTTGCTTTTAAATCGATTTAAAAATCGCGACCTTAGAATAACAGGGTTCTAACTGACATTTTTTGTGAAATTGAGTTATATATTGATTCGTACTAAATAGACCACGCTCTTTCGATTACCGATACTCAAATATTTCTATCTCGTATGGTTTCTGAGATAATTAATGAAATTGAGATGCACAAGGTTCTATCTACACATTTTCGAATTAAAATTAATTTCACAAAGTTCTAACTGCAAGATAGAACTTTGTGCTTCTGTAAGAGAGCAGCCAAAGTAGATAAAATCGTGTAATTTTGCTAAGCAAGCCCCGATTTTGAACCGACATGGCTTATTTTGTTAGTAATAGAACTTAGAAAAAACTAGCACTTAAGATTTGTGCAGTTTTTGAAAAAAGGTCGAAAAACGGTTTTGGAAAATTGAAGAATTCGAATCAAAAATAGTCATTTTCGATAAACTTGCCAACGCTAAATCCGAATCTGGTATCAGAATCGCTATATCTTTTGTGTTTTCGAGATATCCTACCCTAAATGTTCAAAAATGATCAAAAACACGAATTTTGAGGTTGTTTCGAAGACGTCCCAAATTGTTTTACTCTTTTCTATTGAATGCAACATTTTAGTACTGTTCTTTGTCTTCAAAATGAGCTATAAATTGGTGTTGTGTGATTTTTCTTTAAAAAGTTATACTCGCTTTAAATGATACATATTAGTATGTCAATTTTTCAAAAACCCTTTTTCGACCTTTTTTCAAAAACTACATAAATCTTAAGTGTTGGTTTGTTGTAAGTCCATTTACTAACAAAATAAGCCGTGATGGCTCAAAATCGGGGCTTTTTTAACAAATTTACACTATTTTAACTAATTTCCCTGCTCTCTTAAAGAAACACAAAGTTCTATCTGCAAAAAAAAAAAAAAAAATCTTACAGAAACACAAAGTTCTATCTGGCAGTTAGAACATTGTTTTTCAATTTCAAGTCAATTTCGGACCTACTTTCGGAGATATAGCCATCGGAAGATTGAGATATATCTTTTATAAAACTTATTATAAGTTGGGAACCCCTGAAAGGATTTTAATAATGTTAGTGTCATACAAAAGATATGATAACTTGCTACAAAATCAACCTACGAAAAATTTTAATCCGAGCCGTGGTTTTAGAGATATTGCAGATTTTCAGAAATTTTGACAATTTTTTTTTTTTAAACCACTATTTTTCCAAAAACTGTATCATTAATGCATAGTTTTAGTAACATATTATAAAAGCCCAATTTATTTGCTTTCATTTGACATGTAATTTGTACCGGATTTCCTGCACTAACATATTTTTTTAAAGGAAAGGATTTTGTATCACGTTATCATATCTTTTGTATGACACTAACATTATTAAAATCCTTTCAGGGGTTTCCAACTTATAATGATTTTTATAACAAATATATCTCAATCTTCCGATGGCTATATCTTCGAAAGTAGGTCCGACAAGAACTTTTTGTTTTTGTTGTTGTTGTAACTAATTTTCAGAGCCCTACTTGAGCAAAAAGAAAAGAAAAGAAAAGAAACAACAACAGTTTTTAAAGTAAAATTTTTCTAAGTTTTAATTTTCCTTTGCTTTAATTTACAAAATATTTTGTGAGTAAAAATGGAATAAGTCACACAAAAGTATAACAAATTTTTTAATTTATTATAAATGCAAGTGGGATATTCAGACCAAAAAAACTCAACTATTTTCTATTACACTTGTAAAAATTTTTACAGCGTAACAAAATTTGATTAATTTACAGTGGTAAACACTTAACACCGGTTTAGTAACGCTTGCCAATATTTTTAAATTGAGTCGTACGCAAACCCTTTAATATCTCAGTTTATAAAAAAGTGGACTTATTCCACTTTCAAAAAAAACCCATTCATATATTGTAGTGATTTTAATATATGATATTATCAAATGATAAATTTCAGAAATTGACAAATTTCGATGAAAAAAAAAAAAAAACAAATACTATAAAACTAGTGCCGTTTTTTTTTTTAATCTTCTAGTACGTATTCTATATAGCCAGGAGCTGCAAATAACTTTTCCTACTTAGTCCTACAAATATTTTTTTTTTTTTTAAATGCTTAAAATTAAAAATTTGCATGAAATATAAAATTTACGTTGAAAATTTTTTTTTTGTTTTTATTAACACAAATGGTCTCAAAAGTACAAAAAACATTATTTCTACAACGTATATTTCAAAAACGTATATTTTAAAAATAAATAAAAAAAATCGTTATGTATGGGTCTTAAGAAAATCGTCCTAAATACCTGGTTTTTAGCAAAACTATAAAGTTTACAACAAATCTGAGATCATTTTCGAGCTCACCCATCCCAAATTACTTAAAGTACCAAATTTCATTGATATCCAACTACTTCTTCTATTTTTGACCATTGCTTGTATGGGCTCAACGCACTGTGGGGCGGTACGTCAAAAATTCAGAAAAGTGCCACCCTAATGTACTCATACAATTTGCCGTAGTAAAAAAAATGTATAAAAATTATGCATTATCATTTTTAAGAGTCCTTTTAACTTTTGACCTTCATTCTAGTTAAAAAATAAAAACAAAAACTTTTATCAAACACTGTTACGAACAAAGCTGATAGTGTTTAATTTTTTTCTCAACTATTAATGAATATTTTAGGAAAAATTTTTTTGAAGCAACATGACTCATTTATTTTAACATAAATTACAAAGTTAAGAAAAGTTTCGTGGTTTTTTCAAAATGCACCTGCAGGCGCTGCACTACATATAAAAGTTATTTACGCACGCTTGCATAAAGTTAGAGATTTACCAGAAAAAAGTCGGCAGGTGCTGCATAGCTAACCGTTTCAAGTTTCTCAGTATTTAAAGGACGCATGACTATCGAAATGGGTAAATGAAATCTATTAATTTTTTATAGAATTCCAATCACATAAAACAATGTTCACAAACATTACATAGAGGAATAGTTTAATAGATAAAGTTGGTTGATACTACAACGTCTTGCTTCCATGGGTGCGCAACAGAAGTTCTTTCGCTTCCATTCCCCGTTGGGCCGTAGGGGATATATATCCTAAAAATATGTTTTTTATTCAAATTAAGTGTCAAATTCGTATAGACAAAAGGGTACATAACTCAAATATAAATTTATGAAAATGTTTCATTTAAAATGTTTTATTCCTTACCCTTATCCCCACTATCGTTATGTTATAAAACGATATAATTTAACACACATATAAATGTATACATAAACACATACAAATAAACGTACGTTTAATTTTTAAATATTGTATTTTCCAGCAGTAGGCCAGTTGGGACGGCAACACTGCAGCTTATCATAAACACCAACAGTGAAAGCGCGCGGTTGTTTGTGAAAAGTGCTCTCGCCAACGCTCGGAAAAGCTCTTCAATTCTGATTGGTTACTGTGTTAGCCGTCGGCTCGATATCCTGGCTTCGGTTACGGCCGTTTCAAGTGGCTGATAGTGAGAGTATAAAGACGATACAAAATTCTTGTTGCGTCCCATTCAAACAGAAGCAGCCGTGTTTTACACGACGATAGATACGACAACCGGAAGTCGATAAACCAAAGTAACGGAAAGTTAAATTTTGAATTTTGTTTTATTTTTTGTGCTTTTGTTGTTTGACGACAAGTTGCAACCGAAACTTGTTAAGTGCAGTGAAATTTGAGTAGGTGAAAAAGAAATTTTTCGTATCAAAAAAAAAAAAAAAGAAAATTATTTTTTGTGACCGGTTCCTTTATAGGGAACTTTTTGTCGACTTTTTTTTGCTGTGAAAGTTAAATGAACAACTTTTTTTTCTATTTTCTTTTTGTCTAAACAGTTGAGTCCTTGTAAAGTAATAGTATCGTCCGCAGGATACAAAAGTTTGCTAAAAACCAAATATTTTAATTGAAGGTTTTTGCAAAAGTATAGGTAAGTTAAAAGTTATGTGCACAATTTTCTAAATTAGAGTATCCATAAGTTATGAAAGTACATCGTTTTATATTGCAAAAGGACTAGCCCCCACGCTGTTATTGTTGTAATCTATGCTGCGGATGTGTTTCCGCAGGATATTTGCTTAAATGAAGCAATCAATTCATTTAATTATCTGACGAAATCTTGAAGTGAGCCTAGTGAAGCAGTAAGGCAGAGTGCTGTCGTACAACATTTACCAGTAATTTCAGTTTCCGTTGCTCGTTGTGTCCTGCTTGAGTCTGTAATGGTTTTGTTATTCAGAATTGTTTATTTTTCTTAAACGAACGTTAAGAAGGCCTTCCGGAAACACGTGAAGAGCGCCCATACTTTTTATTGTTTTTACTTGTTATCAAAGTTAGTGGAAGGTGCAGTATTAATAATTTAATTCTTTGTGAGAAATTTAACATTTTGACTTAAATATGTGAATCCTTAGAGAATTACATTTTTAAATCTCTATTATGCTGCAGTTATCTCTTCTACTGAGGGATGGGTAAAGAGCTATCTATAGGTGGGAATAAACTTTTTCAAGTTGCTTGAAGGCATTAAATTAGTTTCATTTTTTTGTAGTTAAGTGCTTATTGTACCAATACCCTCATGCAAATAGCCATACTTATCTTAAAAACTATAGTGCAGTAAATAACTATTTCATTTAGGCAACGGTTGATGAAATTAGTTCAAAGATGGAATAGTAATTTTTTATATAAAAATTATTTTGTAGCAATCTTAAATTGTGCCAAATAAAATCCCATTACACCGATAAATGCTAATAGACTGATTAAAAGAAACGAGTTTTAGACATACCACAATTACCTCCAAAAATCTGATAGTTGGTGTCAAAAAATTGAGCTGAGAATTTTTCAAATTTTTGAAGATCATTTTAAGGTAGCTCATCAACGTTTTATACCAAACCTCAGCATGATTCAGTTTTTATTTTATTATGATATCAAAAATGCTCGGAATGGGTAGTGCAATATCTGAAATTTTTCGTCTTAAATCAAGTTACAAAACCATCTTCCCCTACGTTGGTTCACCAAATCATGTGAAGTTGACGTGGCACTAATTTTTCCAAAGGATGCTATTTGTCCCGATCCATTTTACATGTGTAGAAATCTCATAAGTTATGCATTTTTTTTTTAGGGCATGGCAATGCCCATTTTCTCGGCGTTCTGTACACATTTGTCAAATCTCATCGATGTGCATTAAAAATAAGATGAAGTGATTTTTTGTGCAAATGTGGCAGGCTTTCATAATTTTTCAGGGGAGCAAATTTAAATTTTTTAATTGATATGAAAAAATCACAAAATCCGGTTTTCCAAGTTGTTTTTCTAAGGAACTATAGGTCCTAGAGCAAATCTGATTTTGCCAGCTTTTAGATCTCACCGAGAACAATACACTGGACTACATAACTCATTTTTACAAAAACTTCTCCATAGCAGCTTCTGTCATCTTTGCACAGATATGTTTTGTTGCTTTTTACATATGTACCAAATTTCATCCGTGTACGTTAGAGAAATGATGATTTAATTTTTTGGCTCGCGGCTTACTTTTCTGTGGAAACATGCCTTCAAACAAAGAACAAAAATCTAGATTTTTATATATGTAAATCGAGAGTAATTAGAATAATTATAAGTGAAAGAATCCATGTCAAAACTATCAAGATTTTGTTGATGGAATCCGATTTAGCTGTACATTGGCATATGCAATAGTGGTATAGTGGAAAAAATTACTACCAAATATTTTTTTTAAAAATTACGGAGACATGGGACTTTGAAATTTTAAGGTCAGTTTTTTTAAGAATCTTTAACTTTATTTGGTTTTATCCAATTTTCAATTTTAAGGTGTCAAATGATTTGTCTTAAAGCAGACTTTGAAATAAAAAGTAGCAAAAATAATTTACATGTCCTCCAATTTTTGGAGTGTGCCCACCAGTGGTTCCACAGAAAAACAATAAAATGTAGCATCTGCCACATTTTTTCAGTACAATATTTTTATACCCTACACCCAGGGTATATTCACTTTGTCCTTCCGTTTGTAACGCAGAGAAGGAGGCGTGGCAGATATAGAAAAGTATATATATTCTTGATCAGCGTCACCTCCTGAGTCGATATTGCCATGTCCGTCTGTCTGGCTGGCTGGCTGGCTGGCTGTGTGTGTGTGGAAATACATTATTTGGGAAAACTAAGTAAGACAATTCAATGAAATTTGGTACACAGCCTCCGTCGTCAAAGTTAGCTCGGGGGATTAAAAATGAGCGAAATCGGTCAATGGACACGCCTACCGCTAATACACAAAATATATTCAAAATGCAACTTTTGGAGTATTTTTCACGATAATGCAACCAAAATACACATAAATACTAAGAATTGTAAGCGCAAGCTCAAAGTAAAAATTGGGCAAATTCGGACAAGAGGGCGTGGCACCTCTCATATAAGCAAAAGCTTCAAAACGCTGTATTGAAAGCGTTTTTTGAGATAGTCAAACCAAATTTTACTCAGACACTAAGAACTATAAATGCGAGCTTTAAGCACAAACTGGATCAAATCGGACAAGAGGGCGTGGCACCTCCCATATAAGCAAAATCTTTAAAACGCTATACTGAAAACATTTTTTGAGATAATCCAACCAAATTTCACTCAAAACCTAAGAACTATAAATGCAAACTCTGAGAAAAAACTGGGTGAATTCGGGCAAAAGGGAGTGGCACCTCCCATATAAGCAAAATTTTCAAAATACTGCTGTGTAGGGTATTTAATGTTTGGCCAGGCCAAAGGCAACACCCTTACTAGTTGAGATTGAAATTTTTAATTAAACGATAATTTTATTTAACCCTTTCGACCCGGAAAAAAACTGTGGGGTACACAATATTTGTGATAGGTTAATTTTAGAAACTAAATTTAAGTAAAATGTTTGACCGTCTCTAAATTCAAATTTTCACCGACAGAGGCACTTCCGGTCTATACTCTCAACAGATGTTTTGGATTGGAATTTTCGGGATACAATGTCCTTGGAGTGGTTAGAAGAAAAAACAGTGGTTACTAAAAATTGCATTAATTTTATTAATTCATTCAATTTAGGTGACGTGTATAACCGAGTTATATTATTCAAAAGTATTTATTCAAAAATTTTTGGGATATATTGTCCCAGCCGGGTCGAAAGGGTTAATAAGAATTTTCAATTGAAAAAAAAGTACTGGAAGAGTGCAGAAGATGCTACATTTTATCGTATTTCTCGAGAACCACTGGCTTGTCCGCTCAATACAAAAAATTTTTTTCAGTTTAAGCTGTGTAACAAAATAATTATTTTTGCTACTTTTTATTTTATGACTGTTTTGAGACAAATCAATTGGCACCTTAAAGTTGAAAACTGAAAATTAAAGTTATAGCCTCTTAAAAAAAACTGACCTTAAACTTTCAAAGTTTCATATCTCCGAAATTTTTTGAAATTTTTAAAAAATATTAGGTAGTAATTTTCTCCTCTTTATTGGCCCTATGCTCCTCCTAGGAGTTAAAGGAGAATACATACATACATACAATTTTCTCCTCTATGCCACTATTACTTATGCCAATTTATAGCCAAATCGATTTCCATCAAAAGAAATCTTGATCGTTTTGACATGCATTCTATCAACTGATGTCGTCTTTAGGGTAAAAGGGCTACACATATTTTACTCCAGTGGCGTTGATTCTTTTGAGAAATTTATGTGAACTAAGCAGCTTTTTATAGTTGATCCTATGATAAAGCTACAGTATCCTCGGTTTTTAATTCGAAGCAATATAAGCGTGGGCAACGTGCTACGTAAAGTCCCAAAAACCCATTTTTTGTGTATGGAGAATTTGGTTTTTCATTCATATTGTCCGTGGCATTCGTTTTTTTTTTTTCAAGATCAAGCAGTTTTAATTAAGTAGTTGCTTTATAGTCGTTTCAAAATGGGTAAAAACTCTTAAATCAACTAGACTTGAGAGCTTTGGAAACAGTTGAAAACTTAAGGTTTTTAAATTTTTCCTGTTTTCGACCTATCGGTAGAACACCGGAAAATGTAAGATTCCTGGGGCTATTTTGAACAACAAAAGGATAAAGTACTTGATGTCATAAAATTAACTGGCAGACATTTTTTAAGAAACAAATAAAATTTTGCTCTGTCTTCAGGAAAACTTTTCTTGATGTTTTCTTGAAGTTGAAAAAAATATCACCGGTGCTTACGAAGACTATCTCTTCTTTAAATGCGGACAAGAAAATCTTTTTTTTCAAACTGCGGCGAAAAAGATCTTTTTTGTGCGAATGCGGACAAGAAAATCACTTTTTACAAAATGCGGAGAAGAAAATCTCTTTTTTAAAAATGCAGCGTAAAAAATCACTCTTTCGATTAGTAATGCAAATTTTTTCGAAAAAAGGAATAGGAAAAATTTATCTGAAAAAATTATTTTTTCAAAATAATTTCATAATAATTATTTTGTGAAAAGTGATTTTCTTCGCCGCATTTTGCAAAAAGTCATTTTCTTGTCCGCATATTACAAAAAAAGATTTTTTCGCCGCCATTTTAAAAAAAAAGATTTTCTTCGCCGCAACTTTCGGTTGGAAGATTTTCTTCGTAAGCACCGGCGATATATCGTTCAAATAACCAATTATTATGGCACAAAATGTTTATGATATTACTTTTGCACCTTTATGCACTTTAAAATCAAATGGATTGTTTTTTTTTAAAGTCGGATAAAGTGCAATAAGTTTGTAAAGGGGTTAAAATACTCATTTTGTGCCATAATAATCGGTTATTTGACCGATATTATTTTGTCAACTTAATGCAATCAATTTCATACCATCAGGTGAACTTTCGTGAAAACGGAGGCCACTTTTATTCATTTCTAACAAAATATCAGCCAATTTATATTATGAATGCATTGAAAAAAAAATTGCTTCAGTTTTACTGAAAATAAGCTTGTAAGCTTTTGAGTTTTTCATGATATACGAGTTTTCGAGATTGAAGGAATCCCCTTATTATTTGGAACAAAAAACACTTTGGTCATAGAAAAATTCTAAAAATTGATTGAGTTACAGGATTTTAAAACTGCAAAATGAAAAACTCGAGTTTTTAGAGCTTTTCTGAAATATGAAAAACGAGTTAAGAAACTAAAATCTCTATTTCTTATAAGATTTTTCGTGGTGATTTCAAATCTGTAAGGGAATTTTATTTTGTGGAAGAGAATGGTCCTTTAATAGTTGCGCTTATTATTCAGCCAGTGTATGGCATTATGTTTGGCACCCATGTACCTACCAAACTTGATCGAAATAGCTCATAAGTCTTGGGAGATGCATACAACGTCTTAAAAAATAAAGTAAAAGATAATTGCCCGAAGTTATAGACAAAAATGTTTTTTATTTTTTTGAAGGAATGGAGGTTAGGTGATATTGATTGAAGAATGTTCTGAACATATCTTAGCAGTATCATTTTAATTTCCACTTACATATTTATTGAGCCATTTTGTATACAATCAGATAAAAATATTTGTTAAATTAACATTATTAATTGATTATTTTTATGAATTAATCAAATATATTTTTCCTTAAGCAATAAAAAATATGTATATTCTGTAGCAAAACGAGCTAACCATTAACATGATTGTGCAGGTTTCTAAATCTTTAAGTTCATACTATATTTTTAATACAAAACAAAATCAAAAAAAAAAATAAAATAAACTTAATGTGAAAATATAAAACACTTGGCCTTGCCTGAAGAGAACTTATTTATTAAAGCATTAAATAATCAAAATTATTTACACGAAACTATTTAACAAAGGTTATCACCAGAAATAACTCAAAGAAACTGTTGCACGCGTCTTATAAACATCAATCAGCCAATAGTCAGGAGAACAAGTGTTTGCATCAAGTACAAATAGCGTTGCCATCGAGGGATCTAAAAATTTTCTTCTCAATTCTAAGAAGTTTCGGTTAAATTTTCACCCTGTATATTAAGCTTTTATTCATTGAATAGAAATAAACGGGAAGTTCAATAAAAAATAAATATTTATGCACGCACACATTCATTATACTTGATCAAAACAGTTTAATCTTTTAAAAACTTTACATCTGGGTTGCATCTAAGCAAATTTTCCATGTTTACATTCGACGGAGCAGAGAAATGCCGCTGCAGCAAAAAATCATCAAATTACATCTGTTTCTGTGCGAAAAGTTATAGTAGACACTGTCGCATTTTTATGATTATCATCAAATTAGGTGATAACTGAAACCCTTAACATTAATGGAAATTTCTAAACAAACATTGTATGCTGTTGGTCACACCCCTCCCCACGTGTTTTCAATAAAAAGTGCTTGCACCCAAAATGTTTTTTCAGGAAATTGTGTAAAATGACTCTAGGATGAAACATATATAGCCCATTTTTCAAAGTGAACGGCACTTTTTCAAACCAGGGCCGAAAAACCCATTTTTTAGCACGGGGCTCTGTACTAAAACCAAGAAAAAAGTTTGACTAAAACGGATACAAAAAAGAGTATGCAGAAAATTTTCTGCTTGTCCATAAATTAAAAAACCGTAAACTAAAAAACCCTATCAAATATCGTTTACGAGATATTGCGTTTTTACTTAATTTTTTATGTTTCTATTAAAAAATTAAATTTTTGCGTACAAAAAAAATTATAATCAATATATAGAAATAAACCTCGTCAATTTCAATGTATTTTTTAATGATGAATCCGAATCTGGTCTTGAAATTTCTCTATAACTTCAGAATATTGAGATATTATAACTTGAAATTTTGGCAAGCACGGTTTTTTCACCACATTTGAGGTTATATAACAAGACCAGGTTATTGTTCATCATAAAACTCGATAAAGTCTTTAAAAGTACTATTCTTTTTCTTTAAAACGCACTTTGATTTATATCGATATCTTTATTTTTCTCTGAAATATCGTAACCTAAAAAATGTTCAAAAATGCACGACAGACCTCATTGGCAACATTGGTTGATTTATATAAAAAGTTGTTTAAAATGATTATGTTAAATTACAAGTGACAATAATTACTTTTTACTGAAACATTCTGCATTCTTAAACATCATAATCATTTTTATTGTAACAACTTTTTATATAAATCAGCCAATGTTGCCAATGGCGTCTTTCGTGCATTTGTTGAACATTTTTTAGGTTACGATATTTCGGAGAAAAATAAAGATAACGATATAAATCAAAATGATTTTTGAAGAAAAGGAATGACACTTTTAAAAACTTTATCGAGTTTTATGACGAACAATTACCTGGTCTTGTTATATAACCTCAAATGTGGTGAAAAAACAGTACATGCCAAAATTTCAGGTTAGATTCAGTGCTGTCGTTTTGAAAAGTTTGAGCGAAGCGAAATTTTGTAAAAAGTGAAGTGTTGCGAAGTAAAATTCTGAAAAAGTGAAGTATTAGCGAAGTGAACACAAAAATCACAATTTTATTTATTCAATTCATTCATTTTTATGCTACACGTAACAAAATGTGAAAATATATTTTAAAAAAATTTGAAAAAAATAAGTACAAAATTTCTTAGGTCAAAAATTTACCGAAAAAACGGTTCTTACTCAAAACAAGGCATCTTACGAATAAAATGTATAAAGCAAAAAACGCTTAGAATATTCCAAGGAATACGTGTGAATTTTTTTCAGAATTTTTTTTCAAAAAATCATAAAATTTACCCAAAAATTAAACGTATTCTTTGAATGATTCTAAGTATTTTAGGCATTATACACTTTTCTCGTAAGACGCCTTTTTTTGAATAAAAAAAATTTTTCCGACCACTTAAAAAAAATTTAAATGTTCGAGTAGTCAAATTTCGGCTAATTTTTCACCTAAAAATTTCATAATGAAGCGTTTTAAAGGAAATTTTATCAACTTTTATGATATTCTGCTACATCTTTTCCTATCTCTGACCCTAAAAGAGTTATAGACAAAAGAGTAAGAAACACAAGAATTCGAAATTTTTGATTTCTTTTTTTGGTCTATAAACTATTTCGATGGCAAATTTAATTCTCTACAAAAAGTTTCCTGTGTATTCGAAATTTTGCTCTGTTCGCTTGATATATTGAAAAAACAAATTACTTTTCAGTCAGGGCAGGCTTCGGGCATACAAAAAAGTATGTTTCTGAACTCTCATAAAAATAATAGACATATTTTGTATTCAAGAAAAAGTGAAGTGATTTTATGAAAGGGGAAGTGGCGAAGTGTTTTTGATAAAAAAGGAGCAAAACACTTCAATTGAAGTGTCAACGACAGCACTGGTTAGATTATCTCAAAATTCCGAAGTTATAGAGAAATTTCAAGACCAGATTCGGATTTAGCGTTAAAAAATACATTAGCATTAACTATTTTTGTTTCTATATATTGATCATTATTTTTTTTGTACGCAAAAATTAAATTTTTTCACAGAAACACAAAAAATTAGGTAAAAACGCAATATCCCGTAAACAATATTTGATAGGGTTTTTCAATTTACGGTTTTTTAATTTATGGATAAGCAGAACATTTTCTGTATACTTTTTTTTTGTATCCGTTTTAGTCAAATTTTTATATGAAAGCCTCAAGAAGAAATCTTATCGTTTTCAATACGAATTCTTCTTAAAAAAATGTTTTCACTCTATTGAAAGTTAAAGTTATATCATCTAGAAAAACAATAAGATTTCTTCTTAATATTTATTATCTGATTTTCAAGAAATTAAGGGGATTCCTTTAAACTCGTAAAAGCCTCGAAAAGCACGTAAACCTCGAAAACTTTCGAGTCTCGTAAACAAAATTTAAAAATTTGTATGAAAAAAAAGTTTACCAGGCCTCGAAAACTTACGAGGCAAATCCGATGCGTAAATAGTCTCGAAAAAGTACGAGAGCGATTGTTGTCAAATAAATGTATTGAAAAAATATTTTTTGTTTTGAAAATTGAATTTGAATTGAATATTTTTCAAATTATATGACAGCTGATACGTTGCTTACACGTTTTTAGAAATGTGTGTTCCTAAAAATAAGCTCGTAAACTTTCGAGTTTTTCATGGTTTACGAGTTTACGAGATTATTTTAAAAATATTTCTATATGGTTTTGATATGACTTTCTTTTTGGATGCAAACCATAGAGATATCTTCTTACTTTTAATCTATTTTACAAGGTCAACATACATCTTAAAAACTTTTTAACGCACAATTGCAGCATTTTTGATTACGATCAATCATATTCTACTATGTAACAATAAATTAATGGTAAAGATGAATCATATAACAATAACAAAATAAAATTACTTAAATTGTCCATTCTTCACTGCCTCAATCATGCCTTCATTCTCCATGCAAAATAAATAAATAAGGATCTGTCCAATCAAAAAAACAATTAATACGAGTTTCTCCTCGGAATTAATAGGTTTTTCACATTACTTGCATCATTTTATGTTGTATTTCCATATAGAAATGATTCGAAAATCTTTTCGAATTTTTAAGAAGATTTTCTAAGTAAACTCAAAGAGAATTTTTCGCAGACTTCCGTGCATTCTCTATAGCATTTTCCCTCATTATCTTCATCTATTTATGCAGAGAGAATGTTCCACAACATAATTGAGTGACCAAATAACGATTTATCACGGTAATGACAACATTTGGACTAGTAGAAGCTGGTCATGTATTTCACCAGAGCCAACACCATTGAGGGTATTCGACAAACCTATAGGGCCTTCAAAAGCTTCGTAAAACTTTTTATATATGTTTTGATTTTGAAAGCTCTTACGAATTAACGAAGTTTTCGAGGCACTTGCACGTTTTTTAGAATAAGTAGCTTAATTATGTCTGTTCATTTAGCACAAAGTTTAGCAAGTCTTTACCCGAAAGCTCTCGTTTACGTATAAAACGTACGAACAGACATAATATTTTATAAGAGCTTCGCTTGATATTGCGCTCCAGAGTGATTTTTAAGAGCCCCAGCAGAGAAGAAGCAGGAAGTTAAGTGATATAGGGTTGACATATTTATTTCTTGCAGCGCTTTAAGATACCTACACATTTTTGCCAATTGTTTCGACATGAATTTCTGGTCCGGTTATATCAATATGCTCATAACGTTAAAAGTGACTGATCATAATGCATTAGTTTGTTAGACATCATATAATATTAGCTGTGTTTCTTTTGACGAGTATATACAATTGTGGATATTTTTAAATTGCGATAACTCATGAACAGTGAGTCGCACAATAAAACTCTAAAAAACTTTTTTATGGAGAATCACGTTCTCTACAAAAACTTTTCATTTTATTTTTAAAAAAATTTATCTTTTACGAGTTATTCTATAAAAACTGGTTAAGCGCCGATAAACGCCAAAAATCAAATTTTTTTAAATAACTTCTAAATAATTATTTTTTTTTTTACAAAAGATTAAAATTATTTGTAGAGCATGTCTCAATGAAAAAGACCCTTGGACTTTTTATCGTGCGTCTCACCGTTCAAAAGTTATCGCAATTTGAAAATTACCACAATTGTATATACGCGTCAAAAGAAACACGGCTATTGTTGGTGAACACACTTGAAGAATGTTTTTAGATCATTTGTCATTAACATACCTTCTGCCATTTTATCTTAAATTTCAAAGAACTTTGCTGTTATTTTTAACGCAGTATGAACGCGATTATTTAGGTTCTATGAAGTTTAGACCACTATTGTTATCATTGTAATGTGAACATAAAAAAATAATTTCAAGAAACACGACGCGCTCTAATTGCACCTCATTTCCCAATCTTCAGTCTCGCACCTTTTTAAAGGTGTTTTGTTGGAAATTAGCCTTCTTTTTAAAAAGTTCCTTATTTTATTTGTTCTTAGCGAAATAATTTAACAAAGGTTACATTTTAACTTGATTTTGTTGTAAGTTTCAACTTTTTCATTTACCAGCAAAATAATTCAATTATTGGACTTCGCTCAACCATGCGTTCTTGCATGCAAAGCACCAAAGGCCAGTCATCAAAAAGTTTAGCGGCGGTATTCTAACAAATAAATCGACCACAAGCCACAGACAAATTTCAAAAGGTTTCAAGAGTGTTTCAATTTCACTTAGTTTTTGTTGAAAGGGAATTTTAGCATGTACTGGCGTAACAAAAAAAAAAAAAAAAATAGATATTTTATACTATATACGTGACAGTAATACTTTTTTTATCATCGATTCCTAAAAATTTTGCCGATTCTCTTATCGAGAAAAAGTAGAAATCTAAAACGTTTTTTAAATGCTTTATTACTTAACTTTATTTTTATTTATTTATTTTTTATATCAACATGTTCAACGTCGAAGACGATATGGTCACTTCATGACGCTAGAAGAACACGAAAAATTATCTCATTAAACAGGCAAACACTCAGAATCTTAACTGGTGGCAATATTTTAGAGGTAGTCATGCCTCAAGATTAGGGCCGATGTAGCATATCTTTGAAGAAGCTACAATTAGTCTGGTTTCGAAGAGTGCATTTGTCATATTCTTTGTGAATGCCTACAAGATATTCAAAAGTCACTTCTTCGACTTTCTTGGAGATATTGCTCAAAAGAGGCCCAAATCCATTTCGAAGCTTATAAAAATTACAGCGAAGCTATGAACCGGGTATTTAATGGGCCGAATTGCGATTTAACTAATGATGGCAGTTGCCATCTTCTCCACTTACCTTACCTATACATTCTATCACCTTGTTTTTTTAACGACAAAACAAATCTTTATAATGGAAAATACATTAAACCCATTTTTGTAAACAATTCAATGACTTTGGTTCAGCAGTTCACTTATTTTCATAAACACAAAATAAAAAATAAAAAAATATATTAAATTATATATTAACGAATAGGTGGAAAATGGTAAACAACTTTGCACTCGTACAAAGAAAGTCCCAGTACCGTCGATTAAGTTGATTAATTACACATATAAATTCTTAGTATATTGACTGTTGATACGTGAAAATTACTCTTGCCTTATCAGAAAACTAAAGAAAAAAAAAATGAAACAAGACCGAACATGGAAGCAATAAACCCCATGTCGATATTTTTAATAACAATAATATTCTGAAAATAGAATTTTCGATTCTTTTTTTTTATAATTAAAATGTCTGGCTACTTTCTCATGTACCAATTTACCAGACAGCTTCATTGCATTGTAGAACTTGAGGAGATGAAGAATGGAAAAAAATACCATTTAAAAGAATTATGATGGTCACTCCATTGAGAGACATTATCAGTTTCGTATCAGTTCGTGAAATGAGAACATTTAATGGAAAAAAATTTCAACCAATAAACATTTTGAGTTACTAAAACTTTACGATTTAAGGCCAGCCTACTCTACATAGTACAAACAGTTTTGACTTTAAAACACAAAATAATTTTGAAATTAAAAGACTACGAAAAGAAAATGAAAATAGGCGTTTTAAAATACAGCTATCTTACTAGATCTCGTCACCTCAATACTACAACTAGGCAACCCCTAAATTATCATTCTTGGTATAAGTGGTCTATCATATTCTTCATGGCTAAGTGCACAATTCTATCCAACCAGAGTTCTCTAAAGTGGCACCATTGAAAAGTTATAAGAAGAAAACAAAACAAGTCGAAATTCAGTGTAAATTCAAATTTTTAAAAATATTAAAATTAAACTATCTCAAAACTAGAAAATTGGAGTTACCTAGTTGTAGTAGTGACGTGACGATATTATTTCAGGTATTCGGGTTTAGATATACCTTAACGCGGCTATCTGATTATTTACTTATTTGAGTATAGTACCATATCCCTTGATCCAGTCACCTGGTTAGTTTCTGATCACAGCACAGTACCGGATCTTTAAAACCATCAACTGATCAGTTCCTTATTAGAATTTGGTATTGAAAACATTTTACGATTCCAGTGCATTATTTAAGTCAGGATCGTATTCGATGTCTTAAAGTGGATCGCAATACTACGTAATTTATCTCTTGGCAGACTCAGTCTATGTGTAATACTAAATATTATAATAAGTAATTTAAAGTTTTTTTCAAGGACATATTAAAAATTTTCATTATAAACCTTTAAGACAATGCACGCGTGCCATGGTAGACTTCCATGAGTCTGGATCAGAGCCATCGCTGGAGAGATGCAAGTGTCGCACGAGTCTCCGCGTTTTTTGACATTCGTAATTTGTTCGAAAAGCATTAAGTAAGAAGACCAAAGTTTTTAACTTCTAAAAATCAAACAAAAGGCTTTTCGCAAACATATAAAACATATTTTTTCCATGACTAGTTAAGACAGAAAATGCGGGAATGAGTGCATTCAGATGAAAGGATACACTTTGCTATACACTAGATAGTATCACAAAAAAAAAGTTCGCCTTAAGCCGAAAGCTTATCGGTTTGATTTTAAATTTTTTTTTTTTTCGACCACTAAATAAGCTCCTAAATGATTTTTTCATATTGCTTCGCCATTTCACGTCCAATCATCAAGTATAGTATATCGTTGTAAATTTCTGGATGTGTGTTATATTTGATTTAGTGAAGTAATTTATCTTAAATATTTTTTTCGACTAGTTGTACTCATTATCTCAGTTTTTACCACCCTAAGGTGCCAAGGGCACTTAATAGAATTGAAGCCCATAAAAAAACATAAAATTCATCTCTACAAAGTTTACACAAATTGTTGAAATTGAAGAATTTATAGCGAATCTAAAACCGCAGTACAAAATATGAAAAACAGGATGTCACAAAAACGAAAATCGCCCCCTTAGACTATGCAATCTTTTTTTTCACGTTTGACATTTAAAACACTATGCAAATAAATAAGAAAAGAATCTTGCATAGTTTTAGAGGTCGATTTTTGTTCTTGAAATGGTGTTGTTTTTTTTCTGGGTTTTACGAGTTAAAAACAAAATGTCAAAGTTTTTTTTTTTGAATTGCCAAATTTCCTAACTTTTTTCCTGTTTTAAAAAACAGATTAAATTTCGTTTGATATTTTTTTTAATTGCGTATTTTTTTTTTTTTTGGCTTTTTGATTTCACTCCAATGTTGAGGTAGTACGTACAGGACACGTGCGCACAGCCAAACAGTGAAAAACTGGGACACTTACGCCTTTCATCCAAGCTCATGACCTTAAGAAATCAAATTTAAAAAATAGTACTGAGGCACACCAAAAGGGATGGTTACAAAAGTTGAAAAATTTTTCATTTCCCTTTGTGCATTCACTTTAATTTATTTTTGTACGCTAGTTTTGTACTCTATTCGATTACAGTACTTCGCCATAAAATTAGAAATAGCACGAAGTTTAACATAAAGTTTAGAAGAAAAATTCGTGTTGACGATAGGATCAGACAATGCTTTCAAAGTTTTAAGCGCAATATTGGGGAAAATTTAAATTTTGAGGAAACAAAATTCATAAAAAATCTTGGGGAAAAAAGTACACTGGGGAAAATAAGGTGCTGTTCATATATAACGTCACACGAATTTTATTATGCTTAAAGCTTAAAGTAACTTGACGTATTGATCAATATTGTTATTAGTGATTTGTTTTAATTTATACTTTAAAATTTCGAAATTTTTTCGATTTGAATTGTGTGACATCACATTTTCCAAAACCCTCAGACCCCCCTCTGTCACACTTTGTCACAAATTTGTGAACCCCCTCTCTCCCCTAAAAGTGTGACGTAGTTTTTGAACAGCCCCTAAGGGGAGAAAAATCTGTCTTTAACAGTCTGAAAATTTTAAACCATTTCGGTAATTAACACGAATATAGTATTTGCTCTTGAATAATTTATCGGTTTTGATCTCTTTTTATCCAATAAATAGCATAAAGCTTCTGGACAGAGTTCTCTTTTCACCGGAGATTTAGCTGTGATGAGAACTTAAAATTACATTAAATCCAACCCGTTCCCATCGGTCGGGAAAAAATCCTAAATTTTTAAACGAAAGTCCTCACACCTAAAAAAGGACAGAAAAATGTGATATGTCCAATTTTAAAGATTTTTCAGAAGACAGAATTTAAACTTTTAATTGATGGGAAAAATAGCTTATGTCAAATCTGTCACATCATATTCTGCTTATGGTTTATTTAGTGATGAGCAAACCAAGACCAAGACTGCTATGGTATGATCGGTAGTCCTTGTGAGATTTAAACGCAGCTTTTAAACAAATCTCGACAGAAATAAACTTATTTTTGTATGGTAAATCATGTGTCTTACACCCAGATTTAGAGCAAAATCACCTCATAAATCTCTGGTGGAAACGTAGTTAAAGTTTTTTTTTTTTTTTTGGGTTAGAATTTAAGAGATTGTTTTATTTTGGGGAAAAACAGAGTTTAGGTAAACAAGGACACTTCATAGAATTTGAGCCCATTAAAAATCGTAAAATTCATATCTACAAAGTTTACACAAATTGTTGAAATTGAAGAATTTATAGCGAATCTAAAACCGCAGTACCAAATATGAAAAACAGGATGTCTTCTTTATAAAAAACTTGTTGGAGAAAATTTTTCAGGTTTAATCCGTTTTAAGAAAAAAATTTTTTTTGTGGAATGTTTAATATTTTCATCTATTGTAGAACCCTGGTTTTGTATCTAAATGTAAAAAAAAGTAATTACTTACTTTAAACTTTCAGAAATAGGAAAAAATATTTTTCTGAATTGTACATAAAAATCCTTTTCGTATAAAGATGCAGAGTATAGAATCCAAATATTGCTGCAGATTTTTTCTTCTACGTTAAACATCGGATTTTATCCATTGGTAACGTTGATTGTAGAGCTGAATCAATTGAACTTGCTACAATTTGCTGAATTAACACTTCACCCAAATTATTTATGATGTTGTCCAGTGTAACAACTGAACTTTATCTCTGAAATGTTCATTTTAAGTAAATGAGAACACAATATTTTTTTTTTATTTTTTGAGTTGTTTGAAAATTCATGACTTTATATAAACATCAGTTTTAATTTTCCGTTCATTTCATCACTAACGCTTTAAAATGTAAAATCGGACGTTTCAAGTTTTCAAAAACAAAAAACAAAAAAAAAAAAAAAAATAAAACAACGTGTTACACTGAGCTTTCGAATATTCTATTGTTGGCATCGGTTATTAGAAACACGAATTTTGTTTTATTGAAGACTTGACCCACTAAAAGGACGACTGATTTCTTGGCTTTAATTGTTCTCATTATTTTAAATATTAATTGATAAAATACCCCTTTAAACTCATCTGTGATTTTTTAGTACCTTCCGCAAGTTTTTTATAAGTTAACTTAGTGAAAAATAATATACATATATAATAAATACAATACAAAATATAAAATTGAAAAAGGTAAGTTCAAAAATTATATCAATAGAAAAACAAAACCAATTCAAAATAAAATATGTTGATTCTGGTGAAAGAAATAACCGGTTTAAATAGTTCCGGAATGTTGACCTGTATTTTTATTAGTATATACGGAATTGTCCTATAAAAGTGAAAGCTTTAAGTAAGTTTTTTCTAGTTTTGAGTTATTTGGTATTTCTGGCCCAAAATATTCCAGTCTTTAGTGCTTTTCACTTGCATATGTATGTATATATATATTTGTCTATATACAAAATTTATACAAATATGCAGATTTGCAGTTCAGAGATCATCAATTATTAGCTGATTAATAAAAAAAAAATCTAAAGAATATAGTAGTAAAAAAATTATCGTTATTTTTAATTTGATTGCAAAACTACTGATAAAGGGTTCTGTTGTTTACCTCACCTTATCAAAACTATTATTGACAAAATGTGTGTAGGTATTTTTATTGTTATCAATTCGCTGTAAGCTCTAATATAAAAATCTTAAAATGTATCAAGGCTTCAGTCAGTTTAGTCAGAGCATCTTTATTAAACGTTTAGAGTAGATTTAATGGAGCTAACTTTGCCATACACATTGGCGTCTAAGTATAATACCTACAATACAACTAGTCCAATATTTTTATAATTATTACATATATTATGAAAATTTATTTTTAATTGAACTATTAGTCATATATTTGCAAAGATCGATTTTCTAACACATAATTATGACAAATTGAGGATCGGATTGAAAACATGGCTATGGTGATATATTCGTCATTGGTCGCAAAGACTCATCAGACCATATTTTGGTTGTTTAATTATTATTATTTATATAATTTTAATTATTTCTAATTTAAAAACTGCAAGTTAAAGCTTTGTCGAGCCGAGATTTGAACCTGAGATATTCGTGGCAAATTCTTAAGCGCTGTGACCAGTACTTAGATCGACGCACCATCGTTGCTGTCGCATTAAGTCGACTTATTCAGGCCTATCACTGAATCCATCGTTGATATGAATTTCGTGAGATCTACGAAAGTGATATCATTGAACTCGAATTGCTACGACGTGAATTCAAAATTCACTTACTCCATTCGAAACTCAGATTTTTTTTTAATATTCGACCACTAGATATTGAAGAAATATCATAATTTTATTTAAGAAGTATTTCAAACTCCATGTATTTCGAAGTTACGTTCGTAATTTGTTGAAGTCAATAATAAAATTTACGTAGATCTCACGAAATTTGTATCTACGATGGATTCAATGATAGGTCTGATTGTCAGTTTTTTATTCCATACGTTTCCTCTACGTCACAATTGTTGTTTGTATTTTTTATTGATATTTGGTATAGCTATTTAATTGGTATTAGATTCAATACTATTTTGCTGTGGTTAATGATGCCACCTTATCAAGGCGTGTTCTCCCAAATAACTTTTAAGAATTTTTAAGTGTGTGAACATATACAAGTCATGTTAATAGGCTGCCTGGGATTAAAAATGGGCACAATCGGCTGATCTTCACACCTACCTCCAAAACAATGGTTTAAAAAGCATATATCGTAATTTTCAAACTTTCCAAGGGAGCAATCGGGGCTCAAACTTGCCATTCAGGGCTAAACATAAGAATCTGAAAAAAAAAAAAATATCAGGATATGAAATTGATCGACGACCACACATCATTAAAATTCGACAAAAAGTCATCAATGACTCATTATGAGCACAACTTCAAAAACCCATAACTTGATAACCGTAAAAGATGCCATCATTTTGATAGTCGGCAAAAATTTTAATAAAAATTTCTTTTATTGTTAAAATATTTCAAAAAAATAAAAAGCGTGCTCCAAGCCTCAAAATTTCTTTTGAAATAAAAATAAGATTTTTCCCAATAAAATTTTAAAAGAATTTTCGTCATCATACTTTTGTACAAAACCCTGAAAATTTCATTAAAATCATTTCAAAAGCCAATGAGCTAGGAATTTTCAAATATGTGAGTATCCAAATGTTGGGTCGAACATCCTGTAGCCGTCATCATGGAAATATTTGAAACAGTTCAATGTATGTCAAATACTAACTTTTCCCAATTTTTAAAAAAATCGGAGATGTCAGGACAAATCTTGATCGATTGATTACGCAAAGATTAAGATGCATGAAGTTTTTGGCTATTTGATGCTATTTTCTAAAATGAATTGTACAAACCATTAGATTTCCTTGATTTATATAATCGCTATGGACACTAGACAACATCCAAAAAGCAACATTTTGCAAAACCATATTTTCTAAACTAAGGTCGCTGAGTCCGAAAATCGAATTTTTTTTTTTTTTTTCTTTTTTTTTGGGGCCGTTCTCGAGAAAATCGACAATTTAAATTTTTGAGGCTATAGCTCCATTTTTAAGAAAATATTTCGAGAAACCCAATTGAATTTGTCTTTACACTATTTTGGAGTAAAATTCTTACGCTCTTAACAAATGCACCAATAACTATGATTTGATTCAAATTGGCTGAGTTATAGCAGCGAAAAGTTCATTTTTTAGTAGTTTTCTACAATGTTTGTCTGGCCAATAGTTTATATAAATACACATTTTGTGTATCTTTATTGAATAGTGTATTTAATTGCAACCAATTTGAGTCCAAGTTTAGTAAAATCGGATCATACTTTAAAAAGTTAATAAGGTTTTACTGAAGCAAGACCATTCGATTTTTTATCGAAAAAATAAACAGGTACAAAAACATGTTTTTTGATCTTAACATTATTATATTAAACTTTACGTTTTTTGTGTAGTATAGATAATATTTGGTTCCAAAAGTTGATTATTTACGTTTTATTTTTTACGTGGTTGGAACAAAGGTTTGCTTACTCAAAAGGAAGGCATCTTACGAAAAAGATGTATAAGGCATAAAATGCTTAGAATTGTCTAAAGCATACGTGAGAATATGTTTAGAATTTTTTGAGTCCTTTTTTAAGTTTCCAAAAATTGGTTAAGGACAAAGGCAAACAAAAAAATACCCAAAATTCTGAAAATTCTAGAAACTAAATCATAAATTGAATCTACCCATAGTGATGAAATTATTAAAACATTAACTTTAAATTAAATACATAAGGTGATATGCTCTTTAATCGTTTCCTATTAATAAAAGCATCCCAATTTTAATAAGCGCAACAAATCCTGTGATTTTAATTCTTTCCTAAGAAAATAACTCGAGGCAAAGCTGCGTATGAATATCCATCATTGCGTGGTCTATCATTATAATTTGCACCTAATGATAATAATTATGTTGTGATTATTGTAATACTGGTGCCATTGTAAAATAAAAAGAAACAATTTCTATGGAGTAAAACATACTCAGAACACTGTTATGTATGTAGTACGTATAGGTATATGTAATTAAAAACTTTTTTATAAATTTTTTTACAAAATCACTTACTCGTTTTTATTTGATATCTCTACTTTTTTATAGTATGACATAATAACGTTCATTAATTAAAAATAACAATTAATTTAAAGTGTTTTTTTGTACGTACAACTTGCAAGGTTAATAATTATTACAATTTGTTCGGCTTCAAATAGTGCAAGAAATCCTGATATAAAAGTCTTTGACTCCATCCACACTCTTATGTACTTATATTAAATTAAATTTATGGTCGAAATTAAGAAGGACTCTTAAAAACGATATCGAGGAAAACCAATGCAGCGCACTTGATTGGCAAAAACAAAATAGAGTTATTCACGATCTGGAGTAACGAGCTGAGTAACAGGGTAAAAGTGCACTCAGTTACTCTGAATAGTGAGCATACTCAATACTTTGCACGTATATTTGCTTTTTGTTTCCCAAAATAATTTCAGCTGAGAACAAAAAAAAAATTTTTTTAATTGAATATTTTGCTGTCATTCAAATTTTTATTTTTGATGAACGAAAATTGTCTCTCAATCATAAACAAGTTCAAACGTTTCTATAGAAATAGCAATAGTAAAAAAAAGGCAAAAGAGTAAGATTATTTTACACTAGAAAATAGCTTGACTAAAAGGGTAAAAGAGTAATAGAGTAACTTACGTATATTTTGTTGTTGTGGTTGTGCACTGTTATCCTGTTACTCTGTTACTCAGGACGTTACTCTAGATCGTGAATACCTCTAATGTTTTTGTTCATAACTTTTTCTTCCTTTAAAAAATTGATACCCAAATTTGCTTCAAAAATAAAGATTATGTTCTTACAAAATTTTTGGCGTTAAAAACTTAAAAATTTTTTTGATGTATATATAATATTTCGATCCAAAATTTGATTTTTTTTATTTTTATTTTAAGCGAACGAAAAAATAATTTTTTACTCGAAACAAATGTATACGTGCGTTTTTTTTCAGATTTTTTGGAACTTTTTTTAAAATTATTTTTTTTTTTTTGTCCAATTTTTGAAAAATTATAAAATGTCTCAAAAATCTTAAAAAAAAATTGGACAATTCTAAGCATTTTATGCCTTATAAACTTTTTTTCGTAAGATGCCTTCCTTTTGAGTAAAAAATCGTTTTTCCGCCCGAGTAATTGAAAAACGCAAAAAAATCGATTTCTGAACCGAATAAAAATTTATAATTTTTTAACGCCAAAATTTTTGCAAAAAACCTAATCTTTATTTTTTAATCAAACTAGGGTATCCATTTAGTGAGGAAAAAAATGTTATGATCAAAAAGCATGTTTTTTATATTGACCCAATTGTTGAGCCCCAACCTTTGCCACGATAATCGCTACGAAATATCGCCACACGGTATTGTAAATAAGTTGTTTCAACAAAAATTTTAAGCTGGGTTAAGCCTTTTTATCTGAAAAACTGCGATGGAAGGATGGTGTGGTCACTTGATAAAGAATGCACCATAATATATCGTCGGGTTAAAACTACAACTAGACATCTACATTTTTCATGTTTTGAGAAAAAAGCATTTTAATTTTTTTGAAATTAAATTTTTGTTTAGGATTTTGAAGATTTATGATTTTTATTTCATACATAAAACTAGATGGGGACTACATTTTCAAATACCGACAAGAATGAGGCGTAGAGCAGCTTTTTCCTCATGTTTCTGTATACTTAACTCAAAATATCAAAAAATGTAGATGTCCAGTTGTAGGTTTAACCCGACGATATATACATATGTTAAGCTGGGCAGAATTGTATGGAAAAAGTTTTAAGGACCTCGGCTACCCCGCTATGTAAAAATTCATTCAATTCGAAGAAAAATTCCAAAGAAATCATATCTTTACGTTCAACTTTCGTGGCATTTATGGTTGTTTAAATTCTGGCGTTACCTTACACCAAAATAAAACTAATAAGGGTCTTATCTTTGGCCTGGCCAAACATCAAATACCCTTCACTGCAGTATTTTGAAAATTTTGCTTGCACGGGAGATGCCTTTTGCTCAGATCTTGCACTGTCTAATTAAATTTGGTTGCATTATCTGAAAAACTGCATTTAGTTTAACATTTTGAAACTATTGCTTATATGGGAGGTGCCACGCTCTCTTGCCTGAGTTTATTTAGTTTCGTTTAGAGCTTGCATTTACTGTTCTTAGTGCCTGAGTGAAATTTGGTTCGACTATATCAAAAAACGCTTTCATTATATCACTTTTAAACTTTTTTTTATATGGGAGTTGCCACGCCCTTTTGTCTGAGCTCACATAGCTTATGATTAGAGCTTGCAGTGACTGTTCTCAGCGTCTGAGTGAAATTTAGTTATATTGTCTCAAAAATCATTTTCAGTATAGCGTTTGAAGCTTTTGCTTATATGACAGGTGTTATGCCCTCTTGTCGGAAAAAGTTTTCAGTATAACATTTTGAAACATTTGCTTGTATGGGAGGTGCCACGCCCTCTTGTCTGAGTTTGCCTTGCTTAAGATCAGAGCTTGCAGTGACTGTTCTTAGTTTTTGAGTGAAATTCTGTTTGATTATCTTGAGAAACGCTATCAGTATAGCATTTTGAAACTTTTGCATATAAGAGTGGTGGCACGCCCTTTTGTCCAAGTTCGCCTAGTTTTTGGTCAGAGCTTGAGTTTACCGTTCCTAGTATTTTTGTGTATTTTGATTGCATTGTCGTGAAAAATACTCATAAAGATACATTTTGAATATAATTTTTGTATGGGCGGTAGGCGTGTGCGTTGACCGATTTCGCTCATTTTCAATCCCACGAGCTGACTTTTACGAAGAAACAACAACTGGGCTAAATTTCATCGCATTATCTTGGTTAGTTTTGGCGTGAAAAATATTTCCACGCACAGACAGAAGACACCCAGCCTGCCAGCCAGATAGACGGACATGGCTATATCGACTCAGGAGGTGACGCTGACAAATATTATTTATAGTTTTCCATACCTGCCACGCCTCTTTTCCGCGTTACAAACGGAACGACAAAGTGAATATACCCTGGGTGTAGGGTATAAAAAACACTTGAAACGGTAAATCCTGTTAGCTACGTACATATATGTTTTCATAGATTGCCCCGTAGTTCAACGAATAATGGTCCATTTCATATAATGTGTCATGATCTTTAAATATTATTTTAAAAAATTTTAAAACCCACACAAGGCTCTTATAATGTGACTGCGCTCTTGTATGCAGAAGAATATAAATAAATTCCCAGCTTAAGTAAAACTTCTAAACTTGTCCTTTCTCCACTTAATTCAAATCACGTAGCAATTAGCTGCTCTAGTTAATGCTCAATTTGTTCTACAACAACACAAGACAACAAAAAGAACAACTCTAAAACAAATACCCCTACATGGCACCATGGCCTATGGCCAACTTAAGACCACATGTCAACCACCAGTTGGAATTAAAATTCTGATTCCTACACGTAAACTTTGGTTTTTCTTTTTGTTAACTTTGTTTTGTGGTTGGCAAACCCAAATAGACGCATAGAAGTTTTTCATCTTAACTAAATATCCTTTGAATATATTTTGTATGACGTTGTTTTGGTAATTAGGATTATATAGGTGTTTTCCATAAGTCAAATATCTGATTTGATTTCTAGCTGTCTGTGCGTAAATTTTTTGCATAGGTACCTGTTGCGCATATATGCAACCAACATGTCTTAAAGCCATCACGTTCTGCTATTTGGTATTTGATTAAGCCAACAATTTAAGTTCTCATTCAAACGTTTGCTTTTGTATATTTAATCAAAGTTGAGAAAGGTATTAATATTTGAATTTTTTTTATTCTTTGCAGCTGCAATACAAACAAAAATTGAAATGAATACCGCCAAATCATTTATATTCTTCATCATATGCGCAGTCGTTTTGGCCGAAAGTCACGCTAAAAGTAAGTACACTACATTTACATATTTACACATAAGTAAGTTTTGTTTCTGTATTTAGTATTTGTTAGCTATGTATAAAATAACTCAGAAAATAGTCGACGTTTTAAGAAAAAAAACTTTTGAATAAAAAACTTTCGAAGAATATTTAAATAAAGTAAAGTATTTAGAATACTTAATGTACTCCAAAATCGTTTTAAGGTAATGCAAGACCAACTAATTACAAAGTTTTAAGCAAAATTTCCGTTTACTCAAACTCTATGAGTAATACAATACATACCTGCCAACTCAAATACTGCTTAAGAAACATGAGTCTTTGATAACTAATAAACTAAACATTTTGCAGATACGATACGTTTAACACATATTATTGCAATAAGAACGAAATTGAAAGGATAGGTACTTATTATAGCAGTTAGCTGAGTCAGTCCAGTAACTTTTATTAGCATTATGTACTTAAATATTGAACTTTAATTGAAATATGGAAACCAAACTTAAGGGTATGTGTTTCATGGTTAAACAAGATTCCAGTTTCAGTTTTACATCCTTTAAATGAAAACTAACTTTTCTGTTATTAATTCGAAGAATTCCTCATATTACGGCAATGCTGAAGTTAAATTGTTGAAATCTAACGAGCGTAGCGTTGGCGTAAATGAGGATGATGTGTCTGCTTCGTAATGAATAAATTTCAATTGGCACAATATTCATAGCGGAGGGGATCGGGTATGATAAACAAAACTATAAAAATATGACATACAGTGAGAAAGAGCATTTTGTATATAAAAAGAATCATTTGCAGGTGTGAAATAAACACGTTGAAGAAAAAAAAAAACACCCTGTTGGAATTATAATATAAATTAAGTCTAGCTACAATAATACCCACGACAAACGTTTAATGGCTTTGTGTAATAAAATCGATCAAAAATGGGAAAATGTGGTGGAAGGATCAAAGGGCCTTCTATGCATTCAAATTTGTTAAAATTTTAAACAAATATCATTAAATGGACGCCATGAGCGGGGATGTAGATATGATTTTATTTTGGAGGGGTTCCTGGCAAGCTTTTGAGTTAAAAACCGTTATAAATGTCACTCATATGTTTTTTTTGCAAGGCAATTAGAAAAATTCGGGGGAGGGGATAAAGTCTCCTGAGCATCCCCCGAAAATAAGCCCCTGGTTACGGGATTTGGAGAGTTTCGGAGGAGCGGATAAAGCCTCCTGAATATGGCATTACGATTAGCATAGAGTCCGATCGCAGGCGGAATCTGAAATTTACTACACTATTTGAAAGTTAAGCCTGGAAATAAAGTAGCTGTCACAATTCAGAAACAGACCTACATTCTCCTCAAAAATTTTCAAAAACGGCGAACATCAAGCGAAAGTTAAGGGGTAGTCCAAACTTGTGATTTTTTTAATTATTTTTCAATTTCATACATAAACTTTAAATGTCCTAAAAGTCACTGATGGGTTATGCTGATAATGCATCAGTGTGCTAGCGACTCATAGCAGAAAATATCAGTATAATTCACTTATGAGTTATTCACCAATGCGTTTACTTCAGATTGAGTGATAAAGGAATATATCATCGGGTTGATTCATCGATGAAAAAACGTTTCGGAAAATTTCATTCAGAGCGCGCTATGTTCGTGTTATTATCATGATGATGCATCGAAGACAATATCAAAATGGATGATGTTACTCAAAAACGCCATCGGATGGTTACTAACCAAAATATACGGTAGGTGTAAGCTCAGAGCAAAAAATAAGTAGGTGAATTCTCGGTTAAAGCGGCGCACAATGGGAGATCGTGGCCATAAATAGATAAATTTTGAAAGAGCTATGGATTTACAAAATTTTTACTCCAATCGTCAGATAATACCTAGGGACGGAAAAAAAACTATAAAATTTTAAAGTTATGTTTTGGTTTAGTTACACAGTGGGCTCAAAGTTGGACTTTAAATAGCAAAAATGCTCTATGAAACTTTTTACATTAGAAAGTACGGGATAAACTCTAGTTAATTTATTTTAAGCCAGATGCACTTATATAGCATATCGTTTGAAAGTATATTGTTTCTACTTTGTTAAAAATAAGCTATTTATTTATTTCTAAAGATTTTATGTAAATTAAAGTGATTTTTCAAATATTATAAAAAAAAAAATGGTAAAAATGGAAAATTTTCCGATTTTCCCTTTTTTTTTCAATATAACATGTAGGAAAGTATGCTTAATCGAAATGCAAAGTCCCTGCTGCCTTTTTTGAGAACTTTGCTATATGAACTTTTTCATATTGCAGTTTTTGACAGGACAAAATAAATTGACTTTTTGGAACGCTATTTTTAATTCGTTTGCATCGAAATTTGTCAAAAGAGGGTTTATTCCCCTCTTTTCAGCTCCTTGGAAATTGTCCTCTCTTTACTTGGACATACCATAGCGAACCATTTTACCAAATCTTATAATTTGCGTCAAGTAGCGTCAGTAATATGACAAATTTTATTTTCGTAGGCCGTGGCACTGCCCGCTGAAAATTATTTGTCATGATATTTACCAAATCTCATTAATATGCGCCAAAGTGGGCTTGGCACCGCCCACTTTTTTAGCATATAACTTAGCCTTTTTTTGTACTAACACAATGTAATAACTTCTTTAAAAACGGTAAGTTAGTTTCCGAGTCAATAAGGGAGAAATGCACAAACAAACAAAATGTAGTTTTTATAAAGTAGATTTTCGTTTATTTCCCATAACTTGAAAACTATAAAAGAAAACTCAGAATTTTTAACATTTTTGAAATCAGTTATTGGAAATTAATACGCATTTTTTTTTTTTATGTAAAAAACATCTGTACCAAATTTTAATAGCCTAGCTCTATTATTACTATATATGACCGCCGATACATACAAACCCTCCCATTGTGCGGCGTGGCGAATTCGGATAAGAAGCCGTAGCATCTCCCAGCACAATTTTCGTAATTCTGAAGCATTATTTCAGATAATTCAACTAAATTTGGCACATGAATTTGAACCAGAGGGCGTGACATCTCTCGTACAGCAAGTAAAATTTTCAAAATACTGCAGTGCATGGCATTTAATTTTTGGCCGGACCAAATGTAACGCACTTTCCTGTTTTTTTTTTTTTTTTTTGATTTGATTTTGTGTAGCAAATATGATACGATGTTACCAAAATAGCAACACTGGTCCTCGCTAGTTTAATTCCCCTTTGATAGCACTTCTGATGTTCTTAGAGATTTTTCCTGGACTAAGCCCAATAACTATATGACTAAGTATAACCGGCAATACCTTATCATTTTACTTTAAGAATTGGAAACTGATTCTCTATAAAATAATTATTTCTTAAAAAAGAATTGACAGCAGGAGCTGTCCGGCCGATATTGGCGCAATGTTTTAACTAGTCCGTTCTATGACATTTCCGGCTGGGCAGCTTGTCGATGGCATGAAAACAATTGTTGCAACAACTGTTGACGCTGCTACTTATCACAAGGAAACCAGCACTGTTGTGTGTTGACGATGTTTGCATCCTTTCCTTGCGATTGCATCTAGATATTTTGTATTTGTAGGAAATAAATTTTATACGCAAGCAATTGTTTTGTGTTGCTCATTTAAGGGTTATTTATCCTCCTTATTGTACATACGAGTATGACGGCCACAAATGAATTGACAACATTGATGTCGTAGCAGGATGCATCGTAGGTTGTATGAAGTAAATTTTGTGCTATGTGTAATAGGAGTATGCATTATTGGTAGAGCTTTAAAAAGTCACACATTTGGAACACTTTCAAAATTCTATGTTACAATCACATGAAATATAATTTTCAGTTCTATAAATTTTTCTTCAAAATTATGCTAACAGTTGGGTTACTCGTACCATCATCAAATTTAATCTTATAAAAAAAAAGCAGGACAGCACCATATAGTGGTCTGCAATTCTGGGCTTCCAACAAAGCTTTTTATCTTGATATCTTTGAGAACACATTTAGACGAATATTCATCAAAAAGCGAATATTAAAAATCATCTGACTTTTTAAGTATGTTTCTTAAAGTTTAAATCTATTTTTAAAAGTTCAGATCGCCATGTTTAAATCGATGCATCGCGATGTTTTACTTATTTTAATTTTATTGAAACATTGCAAATGCTTTAATGACAAGTAATGGAATTTAAAAAAAGCAATATTTTAAGCATAAATTTTAAATTGCTTTGAAATAGGAAATTACCTAAGGGCCAAGCAACAGTAAAGCAAATCCACGTGAAAATAGCAACAATACTGAAAAACACCAATCCATACCCTATGACCTGACAACAATCTCAAAAGAAAGAAACATCCAGCACATTTATGCTAATAATTATAGAAGGTCAAATCCCACCGGTATGGTTAAACAACTCTAACCCAATATTTTGAATGCCATTTCATTTGTTTTTTTATTTATGCCCATACAAATTCAAAAGACAAATATAAATATTAAAAATATGTAAACTTTATGAAAATAGCTACATACCTAATACATACGAGTATACGGATGTTCCGGTAAATACTGATTCTATAGTTAAAGTCCAAAGAAGAAATTGGTCAAAGCGGTTATCATAAAATGCTGTATTTAGCTCTCGTGAGATTTGAGAAGATAAGAGAACTTCGTTAATTTAAAGATTTATTCGTATGTATAAATTCCATCATTTTATTAATTCTTCAGGAACACTTAAAGTTTAACAATTTAAGTATGAAGAAGATATAATTTTCAAAATATTTTTTGATGTTGCAGACAAATCCGGCCGCAGAATTATTTACTATATCACAATTTTCATTTCTTGGGATTTTGTGATATTCTGAGACAAAAACCTTCGATAATCATATCAGGATTTATGGCTTAACCTTTTCTTGTCTTGTTATTTTGCTCTTTAAGATTAGGACACAGCATATAGTTTGGGTGTCAAATTCAAACCAAATTGGAATGAATACAAATCCACACCAAACTTCCATGCTTCAAATTGGTATGTAGACCGTTTATGCTTGTTCGTATAAAATTTATACAAAGTATTATCAGAATTTCAATTAAAAAGAAATAAACGAACCTACGACCCTCCACATAATATATAGAAACATTTTATTTTTACTTACAATTACAAACTCGTTAGAGCTCTACACCATTGACCGATATGATGAAGCGGTATACAATTTGTGTCTTAAGCAAATGTCTGCCGAAACAGAATTTGATATTTGAATGCTTCCTACAGCCTTACATACAATTAAACAAAAGTAAATAAATTAGAGAAGGGAAAATAGAAAAGTGAAACAAAAAAAAATAATAAAAAAATCTTAGTAAAAAAAAACTAAAACAAAAAAAAAAAGACCGCAGGAGGATACGAACCTACGACCATCCGTGTGATACAATTATAAACTCGTAGACCTCCACACCATTGACCAACATGGTGAAGAGGTATAAAATTTGTACTTTAAGCAAATGTTGTTCAAACAGAATTTGATACTATAGATAGAATTATACAATTTTGGTATGGAATTTATAGAATTTATACGTTTTTGGCTTAGAATAACTTTATAAAAAAAACATTTTATAAATTATATCAAAAAAATGGAACACAAAAGTTTATAAAATCAAATAGTGTCAACAAGCTTATACTTTATACTCAAACTTTTGCTGTGTAGAAATTGTATCGTAGTACAGGAAATCCGCAGACGGATTCGAGCTCAGTATCTAAACATACGCCAAAAATTAGCATTGAATACAGAGTTTATTGCAGAAATAATATAATTGTATTTTTTTTTAAATCAATCTAGAGGCAAGTAAAAATTAATTCCAAGAATTTGTATGAAACTTTTTAAAATAAGTTTTAAACATTTACTCGGTTCCGAAACCTTTAATTTTTTTGTTTTTTTCAATTTTCTATATAGTATTTTCTGTCAGTGTGTGCCAAATCTAATATCTTCAAAATATCTTTGACAAATAGTTAAACTTCTTTTAAACAGAATTATATTAAAAAATATGCATGAAGATATCATGTTTAGAAGCTGAAATTTTAAAGCAGGGCGTATCAGAGGTATTTTTTATTTTATATAGGTACATCGACACTTACATTAGTATAATAAAGTATTCAAGCAGTTTTGATTTCAATGGTTGATATATCGAAAAGCAGAATCCGGCTGAAAAAGTTGACAATAGTGGCTATAGGATTCCATAAGCAAAAGTAAAGAAAATATCGTCAGGTTTAAACTTCTACTTGACATCGACATTTTTATGTTTTGAGAAAAAGCGTTATAAAATTTTTGAAATTCGGTTGTTGCATGGGATTTTTAAGTTTTCTGGTTCTTATTCTTTATATAAAATTGGATGGACTCTACATTTCAAAAAATTTACTAGACTGGGGCATAGAGCCGTTTTTTCTTCATGTTTCTGTGTACTTAACTCAAAACATCAATATATGTAGATGTCCAGTTGTAGTTTTAGCTCGACGATATGTCCTCAAGTAAAATTAATACATTTTTTTATCAAAACCAAACACGGATTCCTTCACTTTAAACTTCACTTTAGTAACAGTTATTCGTCGCCACGCTGTACATATTATTTTTTGGAGCCGAGATAATATTCGGTTCCAAAAATCGGTTTTTATACGATTTTCAACAACGCGGTCATAAAAAGGCATTTTTTCTCAAAAGAAAGGCATCATTCGAAAAAAATTTAAGTCAAAAATTACTTAGAAACGTTTAGATAATACAAGTGAATTTTTTCAGAATTTTTGGAACATTTTTGTTTTACCCGAAATCCACACGTACATATATTTTGAACGATTCAAAGCATTTTTCCTAATGCACAAAGACATTTCAGAATTTTAACGTAATGAAATTATTTCACTGTTTTTGAAGCCAGTATACCATTCTACAAATAGATTGATTTACATATTTAGTCAAAGGTCAAATACCTCCACCCTACCAAATATTGCTCCAAAATTCAATTAACTTAAGATTGCAACACTTCCAATCTATTTATACATTTTCATACCAAATTCAAATGCTAAAGGCCAAATATATATTGCACATCGATAATAAATATTAATATTAAATATTTTAGTATTTTGCAATTGCCTACCTTGTTATCATATCAATTTTATATAAATTATGTTTGCACTTGCTCACCTCTTATCATTCATTCTAATTTTTAATTTTACATCTTTCAGAAGGCTGTGATGCATATGGGCATGTTTGTTATGGTGGACACGGTAAACGTTCCTTAGGCTCTTTAGTGGGTGGTGGTGGTGGTGGAAGTGGCAGCAATGGCAACAGCGGCAGCAATAGCATAAGTGGCAGTGAACAAGATGACTTATTACGTGCTGATGCGATTCTTCAAGTTCTGCCAAATGAAGCTGCAAGCTTAGATGGAGATTTTGATGCATATCCCAGATATCGTCTTATCAAAGTTCTAAAATCATGGGTAAGTAATGACATCGTAGCATATGCATTGTAAGTACATACATACATATAACATTTTTCATCTACTCGGACATGCTTAGGCATTCTCAATAGATTAATTGGTTTTTTTCCCAATAGATAACTGACTTTTAAAATTCCAAAAAATCAATATACTTACATACAACATATTTAAATCGATGTTTGGAAAAATTTTTTAATTTTTTTGTTTCAGTTAAGGTATAATAAAATTTGTTGAGTCTTTAAAATATGCATATTACTTTTTATATTAAATTGTAGTCAACAACTTAATGTTTTAATCAGATTACTGGTGTATTTCTTTTGAACAAATGAAGACGTGTGCAATTTTTAACAAAACTTCCTGTTTACATAAAAATATCAAATTGAATTACATCTGTCTTCAAAAGATTTACAACAAGTGCGTGTATAACTATGAGATTGGCATGGAATTGCTCTTTCCGGATATATGTATACTAGAAAACAAACACATTCTTTAGCAATACGCGTATTTAGTCCAGAAACAATTGTGTTGCCAAAAGGCACTTTATTCGTTTAAATTTATTTATTTTTATTTACTATTTGTTATGTTACAGAAAAATACGAACAATTTAAAGATTCATTCACTAACTGTTAATACACTTAATAAATGCTTGGGAATAAATCTTATTCAAGAAACCTGTATTCACACTAGGGTTGTAATGAGGCTTCGCGTCCGCCATGTCATCTTAGATTGGTCATAACTTTCTAAGGAAAAATCGTAGATGACCACTCAGGCTATTTTTTTGAAAGGGGAAGGGCAGTTTCTTCTTTTGCACTTTATAGAATAGACCAGAAAAAATCCTTGCGCCCTTTAACTTAATTTGAAAAACAGCATAAACGTCGTTTTTTGCACATCAAAATCCTGACAAGGTAGAAAGATTCTGTGGCCAGTTTTGAATTTAGCACAACGAAATCTTTTGGAGTCCATTTTTTAAACTATGAAAAATTTATGTTCCGGGTCTGTACGCACAACAGTTAATGAGGTGCAAAACTGTCAAAATGTTTTCAAAATAGTTTTGTGTTCATTATTATTTAATGGTGCGAAGTTCGGTAAAATTGTTCACATATTCGGAAAAAGAAAAGGTTAAGCTTCCGGAAATTATAGCAGTACTAAGTAGAACAGCATACATGCTGACAGTTTGCTTTTCACTATATACTCGTATGACAATTACACCAAAAGAAGCGTATTTAAAAGTTATTTGTATAATTGGATTCGGAAAATTGCCTTATTTCGAGTTAGGTTGCTTTGTCAAAATCCCACAGATTTGAACGTTACTTTCTGACTTGAAATGACTTTTTCGATATTTGTAACAATTCAATATTTTCAGTCTTTTTTTAACATGTTCGACACTTTGCGAGTGTTATCGACTATGTCGTGTTTATTTTTATGAAACTGATGTTTCAACCTTGTCGATAGTTTTTGATGTTTTCACTACTTTTCGACTTTTCCAGCACTTGTTGAGTTTTCAATACCTTTTGATTCAGTTAGACCTTTTTTGTTACACTAAAGTTGTCTTTTCCATTTCGATTTGACTTTAAAAAGACCACCCAGCTGTTAACTTTAGCAAATAAATTCCAATTAGTAACCATGTCTGTGCACTTTCTTTTAAGAGGCAAGGCACCGCCCACTTAAAAACTTATTACAATTATCATTTCTTAGTGTTTACCATATCTCCATATCAAATTTCATAAAAATCGATTCAGTGGCATAGCCGTGACAGTTTTTTTCTATAGAGGGGCGTGGCACCGCCCACTTAAAAACAAGTGGGACAAATTATCGTTCCTTAGTGTTAACCCTATCTCCTTACCGAATTTCATAAAAATCGATTCACCGGTTTAGCCAAGAGAGAGTTTTTTTCTTTTTAAGAGCATCACGCCAAACTTGGAAGTACCTCTAACAAATCCCTTCGACAACTTCGAAAAATATAAGATTTTAGTAAAAATTTGAGACTTTTATTTTAAGCAAAACTATACCTTCAAGACACTTATTATTTGCAAATTAAATGTTTTTATATCAGAAGGCTTTTATATATTAAAAAACATTCAATGTAAAGATTTTTTTCTTCCTCATCAACTCATTTATCAAATCAAATCATTAATTTGAACAAAAGTAAAATTATTTTATTTTTTATTTTTTCTTTAAGTTTGGCGGCGCTAATTCGAGAAGACCATCAGAAATTGATTACCCCTTTGCTGGTGAAAGTTTTAATCATGAAACCAAGTAATTTAACCCACATCAAACTACTAGTGGCAACAAAATGACGGCAAATCCAGAAACTCCAAATTTATATAACGCAAAAAGCGTAACAATCATTGGTTTTATGTAAAACTTTAATTAAAAAAAAAAAAAAAAAAAATAATGTAAATAATTAAAAAAATTAACAAATTAACAGTCATTATGATTAAATTAAATTATGTTATTGAATTTAAATTATTATTAAAAAACATGCCCATAATATTTGCATATCAAAAAAAAAAAAAAAAATAAACCAACATTCCTAATGAGTTTTTTATTTGTTTTCGTAAAAATTTAATCATTTTGGATAACAAAAATTAAAAATGTACGCTGAAATTTTAGGGCTGGAAAATTTCAGAAATACCCTACGCTTACACATGCACGTATGCACACACAGATATACCACATACATACACTGAGCAAGACTTGAGATCCACTAATTACTTACATTGGCAGTTCTTAAATGTATTTCATAAAAAAATAAAACAAAAAACTAAAATATCTTCGATGTTATATTCAAAGTTTTCAGGAAAGCAAAAGACTACGTACATATATTTTGTAATAGATATAAGCATAATAATTATATATGTATATACAAAATGAGCACGTACATATACATATGTATTTAGTGCAACAATCTTAATGTTTAAGTAAATTTTAATTTAATGATGTTCATTGTTATGTTACTACTTCATATTGTCAACAAATTTGTTGTTCTAAAGAATGAATTCGCTCCACTGTGCTCAAAAATTTAGATAAGTCCATAAATTATTTCAGATATTCGTATGCAATGGAAACCTTACTTTTAATAAAAAATTTTAATGTATAAAAATAGTAAATAGATGGTGGAATAAAAAAACTCTAAAAATTAAATTTCTCATATTATTCTTCATCTACTTATGCACAAATGTGATGCTAAAGCTCCAAGGCGAAAGACCCTTAGAGGTTCCGATCTTCAGCATTTCATATCAATGATTCGATTTTACAATGTTCTGGGTTTTCTATAAAGGACCTGATCGCAAATGTGGCTTTTCCTTTTTTTCTTATCGTAGGGGTTTCAGTTATCGCAGAGTTAACCCTTTCGATTATTCTATGCCGTATGGCATAGTCGCTTTTCAAGGTCTGTTTGAAGTTATCTTCTCTTCTTCTTCTTCTTCGAATATGCTACTCATTACGAGTAACATAGGTCCCTAATAAGAGAGCTGCCGTAAACACTAGGTTTTTATCACAGCTCTCAGCGTAGCGTCTTTACAGACTTATAAAATTATTATACTTATATTATATCGAAATTTTCAGTCTGACTGAAATTGATTTTTCCCTTATAACCTATAATTAGGTTATGTACGATACACGCGCCTTAAAAAAAAACACGTGTAACGGGTCTAACTTTAAGACACGCGCGAACGATTACACACGAGAGCACGTCTGTACTCGGTCACGGACAAAACGAAAGACCATCTTCTCTTCTTATACGAGATAAAATTGTATGTACTTATGTACTTACATATGTACTTATGTACATTGTATGTATGTTTGGAACGGGCAAAACTTTTTCTCGAAAACGGCTACAGCGACTTTAATGAAACTTCGGATAATGTTAGATATTAGCATACAATGAAGAATTAGCTAGGCTTAAACTTTGTAAATGCTCACCAGGGGGCGTGGCATCGCATTAAATTTTAAATTTGATATGGTCATAACTCACAAACCATACAAAATATTTAAATGAAATTTGGTGAGCGGGTACGGCTTAATAATACCTTATAACAGACAAAAAGTGGGCGGGATCGAAGAAGTGCACCGCCCACTTTTTAGCCCTTGAAAATTCTGATTCAATATTACTCAAAAACGACTCCAACAATTTTGATGAAAATTTAGGAGGTGTTACCTTTGCAAACTAGTATTAATATGTGATATGCCATTATATTGAGAAAACTCGTTGAAGGGCGTGGCACTGCCCACAAAAATATAATACGGTATTAAAAGAAAACTAATTAAGTAATCACTCTAAAATTAACTGTGGGGAGCATACTTGCTATTAGGCATCTCTGATCTGAAAGTGGGCAAAATATCTCCGTTATGCGTGGAAGCTCCCATACAAGCAAAATACGTTAAATGCTATTTCTCGCAAATGTTACAAGGTATTTTAATGAAATTTGGTATGTAGGTACTGCTTAATAATATCTTGTAACAAACGAAAAGTGGGCGGGATCGAATAAGTGCCACGCCCACTTTTAACCCTTGAAAATTTTGATTCAATATTACTCGAAAACGACTCCGACAATTTTGATGAAAATTTAGGATCTGTTACCTCTTCAAACAAGTAATAATATGTAATATGCCATTATATTGAGAAAACTCGTTAAAGGGCGTGGCACCGCCCACAAAAATATAAACTACTAAAGCAAACTTTCTGAATTAAACTGTAGGGAGTTTACTTGCTATTAGGCACCTACGACCTGAAAGTAGGCAAAATATCGAAAGTGCGCGTGGAACCTCCCATACAAGTAAAACACATTAAATGCTATTTCTCACAAATAACACAACATATTTTGATGAAATTTGGTATGCGAATCTGGATCAGGAGTATCTAAAGCATAACAAAAGGAAGGCTTTGTTTAATAATTGCCACGCCCACTTTTTTATCAAAATAAAAATGTTTGTTAATAACTCAGGCACAAAAAAAAATGGAATGAACTGTTTAATTCTTATATGCAGTCTTATGTACTTTTTGACGCTAAGTCCGTCTTCATCAGCAGAACTGTCATTATACCTGCAGGATTTTGAAATATCCTTGCTTGAAGTTAAAGAAAACGCTGTGTTCAGTCTTACAGCGTAGTTACAAGAAAAGGTGAAATTCTTTTTTATTAATAGCATCGGATAGTTACACTTTTCCTTATCCAAATATCCTTTCAGATTCTTTCAGTAGGATTCTTATTTTCCGAGTTATGATCCTTTGAAGATAAGATATTTCAGCCGCCATTCAAAAGACAAAATATTTGGGTGCGTGGCATGTCCCATTTATTTATTTTAGGGCATTCTATTTCAACAAAAAAAATTTGAGTTTTTGATATTTTTCTATACCATTCGATGCTTTCCGAGTTTTTTTAATTATTATTCTCATCGGTTTATTTATCATTTTGAAAGCATGACCGTTAGAAGTGAAAAGATACAAGTTTCATAACAAAAAATAGCTATGAATAAAAACATCGACTAAAATAATAAGATTAGATTGTTGACCGAGCAGGGATCGGTCTCCAGGTACTAAAAACTTAAAAGTTAATTTTTTTTTGAGCTTTTCTTATTTTTCTCAAATGTTTTAAGAACAAGATAAAAAAGAATTATATCGATTGGTGGACGCAGTAAGCTGTATGACATGGTTCAATAATGCTGTACGATTTTTTTTTATTTCGCGTTATGCCATATGGCATAGATTTTATCCAAAGGTGCTAAAATATTTCATTTAGTTGGAAGGTGTTTTTGTTCATAAATTTGATGTCTAATTCAAATAATTACAATTTTTGAAGAGTTGGAGATGTTGGAAATAACTTCCGTTTTTCAAACAGAAGTCCACGCTGTAGAGTTTTGAGATAGAAATTGTCCATGTACGCTCACTTCCGGTTCCGACATACAGTCAAGCAACTCTGAAATCATAATTAATGATTAAAATTTATTCAAGGCTTGTCTAAAAGTGATATGAATTTATCCATGCATTATCCAGGAAAATTTAAATGGCTCTTATCTGGAAACCAAAACACGAGGCTTATGAAGGCAAAGCTAGAACTAGACTAAAATGCATTGGTCAGCCGTTTTACGGTTCCTTAAAGGAACAAATTTCACCTAAGTGACATTAAAAGATTAAAAGATGGGCCAAGAGATAGGCATAATATACTTCGAGAACCCTTCTGCGATGTGAACAACACCTTTAAAAATAACTTAATTCGAAAATGGGAGGAAATAGCCTTATCAACTAGTGAGGAGCCCAAGAAGAGTTCCAGCCTACAGCAGACAAAAAGACTTATCTATGGTGGAAGCAATTTTAAACAATTTTGGCAGTTTTACGCGTTTACGAGGTTTTCGATGCTTTAACACGTTTTAAGGAATACCCTAAATGCCGGGTACTTATTTTCTATCCAAAAAAAAAAATGGGCCCGGTAAACAACGATGTCAAGAGGACTTGGAAGAAGCAGAGCATATGCTGTGTATTTACCCTGCAGTAATGTGACGCAGAATTAAGTACCCAGGTTCCGGGTTTCTAATTCCATTGCAGTGACGAAATCAATAAACAGTTTAGAGCTATTCTGATTGGGAAAGAAGATGTACAAAATATTTTTTAGATCGTGATGAAGTTCATAGCCTTTAAAATAATCGTAATCAATTTGGATGCTAATAATGATTTATTTGGGGAAAATTTAGACGCAAAAGATAATTTATTGGATCGGAATGAGGTTGCACACTAGATAGCATCGACCTAAATACAAAAAAAAAAAAGTTCGAATGACTGCCCCCAGTTTGAAAGCTAATATTGATAGATTTTTAAGGAAAAAAACATTTTTTTTTTTTGCCTCTAAATCGATACAGTTTTGTTTTTTATATATATCTCCGCCATTTGATGTCCGATCAACACGCGTAGTATATCGTTGTAAATGTCTAAATATGGGCTGCATTTCATTTATAGAAGTCATTTATCTCAAATGTTTTTTTCGACTAGTTGTACTCATTATCTCAGTTTCTACCACCCTAAGGTGCCAAGGGCACATCATAAAATTAAAGTCCGTACAGAATCATAAAATTCATCTCTGCAAAGTTTCCTCAAATTGTTGAGATTGCAGAAGTTATAGCCAATTAGCCAATCTAAAACCTCAGTACACATTATGAAAAACTGGATGTTTCAAGAATAAAAATTGCCCTCTAAAACTATGCAAGATCCTTTTTTTATTTATTTCCATGCTGTTTGAAATGTCAAATGTTAAAAAAAAATATTGCATAGTCATAGGGGGCGATTTTCGTTTTTGAAACATCCTGTTTTTCATATTTTGTACTGAGGTTTTAGATTCGCTATAACTTCTTTAAATTTCAACAATTTGAGTAAATTTTGTAGAGATTAATTTTATGATTTTTATGGGCTTTAATTCTATGTAGTGTTCTTGGCACCTTAAGGTGGTAAAAACTGAGATACTGAGTACAACTAGTCAAAAAAGAAATCTGAGTTACATGACTTCTATGAATGAAATGTAGCCCATGCAGAGAATTTTACAACGATATAATATACTTGTTGATCGAACGTCAATTGGTGGAGATATATATAAAAGACAAAACTTCATCGAATTCTGAGGCCGAAAAAAAAAAAGGTTTTTTTCCTTAAAAATCTTTCAATATTAGCTTTCAAACTGGGAGCGGTCATTTTTTGTGATACTATCTAGTGTACATCCTTTTATAATTAATTATTGCATTCAAGTATATAATATATATGTATGTACATAAGATTAAGATCAACTCGAACTCGTAGCTTATAAGTTTAAAACAAATCTATTAAATTATTTTCACTACTTTCGGGTTCCGGCCACAACACGGTTTTATATAATATTCTGATTTCTGGTATACTTGTAGACTATTTATTTTTAACAGTGTTTCTTCCGGTAATACATAAGTGTCGTAGCAGCAACCATTCTATTTTAATCCGTGTTTAATATAGAAAAAAGAATTTACAGAGTTTAATGAAAGTTTATTTTTTATTTTTTATTCAAACGCAGCCATTGAACTAAATACTTTTTCTACTTCAGCGTTTGAATATGGCAGTTACAACACACGCAGGGCTACGTTTGCTAGATCTTCAAAAGGGTTTAGGCCTAAACAATCTTTGAAACTTTTAACATTGATCCAAAAGGACGTAGCACTATTTTCCAATTACCATTTTTGCAAGTGAATGTTCTGCCAAGCAGTTTCAATATTTGAAAGAGTTTTAGTTTCACAAATAAATAGTTTTGCAAGAGGTTGCACGCTTTCTTTTACATGGGCAAACACATTTTCAACACACAAAACTTTCATTTACTTTAACACTTCGAAATTGGTGGAAAGCCTTGCACGAATTTCATATAAAAGTTATTTTGTAAAATCCTCACAGTGTTTTGGTATATTTTGTTAAAAAAACTAAGGGTATGTTACATCAGCATTTGATAAACTTCATTCAACGAGCAAAAAAGAAAAAAAAGCACTAGAAAAAGCACTAAAAATAAAATAGCACTAGGCTAAAAATTTACGGGTAATAATTCAAAAAAGCACTGGATCTAATGCGAAAAGCATGAGTTGGCATCACTGGAAAAAGGTAAACTTTTAGAACAGCTTATCCACCCTGTGAAAAACAAACGAAAAATTGAATCGCACTAAGAAAATGTTAATTTTTACACATGGGTTTTGCACCAATTCTGACTAGTTGCAAGCTTGTATCTTGTTATTTTTAACAAAAGTGGTAAATTTTTTTAAAAAAAAGTTAATTTTTAAGTGAAAAGTGATGTTTTTTTTAATCTGCTGGCAACACTGATCGGCGCACATTTTCTTATGTCACATTTCGGACACTTTTTTTCTTTTTTCATTGCCATTTGAACATATGTTTTCAACAACAAGAGTGCAATCCTCGTGGTGAAAGTCAAAGGTTTTTGTTTATTATAAATTCTACTCTTTTAAATGTTCTAAGGGCTCTAAAACAAAATGACTAACACAGAAAAAACTGCAGAGGAGGCTAATGTAAACGCAAATCAACTGAAGCCACTTAGTAATCACCAAAACAGCAGCAACATTTTCAGACGCAATCGCGCTCTTGGCTATGTAAGCAATAGAGTTCCTGCTGTTGTGCGATACATTCTACGCCGGAAGGACAACCTGATCACAACATGCGTTGGACGCTCCTTTCAAGTCTACACCGCAAGTCACTTTCGGCTGCTTCATGTAAGCGATGTTCACCCGGATGAGATTACTGCAATGGCAACAGACCGAGTTCATATTTATACGGCCAGTGATAAATCTATTTACGCCTGGCGAGCTGGCAAACACATACGTCATATATATCGTGGCCACACACGAAACGTTCATTTATTACTACCCTTTAATCGTCATCTTATTGCAGTAGATGAGGCAAATGTGCTCAAAGTTTGGGATATAGGTAGTGAGAAGGTTTACCTTGAAATACCATTTAATGCTGAAGAATTTATGGTCACTGCCCTAACGCATCCACCAACGTATATTAATAAAATAGTTGTTGGTTCACAACAGGGTCAGTTGAAGATTTGGAATTTAAAGGAGAATCGTCTGGTTTACACTTTTAAGGGTCATACCAGCAAAGTAACATGCATACAGCCAGCACCGGCATTAGATGTAGTCGCAGTTGGTCATCAGGATGGTAAAATTATTCTGCTCAATTTGAAGTTTGATGAGGAACTAATGGATTTTCGTCAGGACTGGGGTCCTGTTACACAAATTACTTTCCGCACCGATGGGCCACCAATCATGGCTACAGCCAGCAGCAATGGCAACATCGCTTTTTGGAATTTAGAAGATAGAAAGGTGTGTAATTATGTTATTACTTATTAAATATAGTAATATTGTAGATAAAATAGACAAAAATATTTGCTTAAAAATAGTTTTATTTTATTTTATTACTTTTTTTCTAACTTATTCTCTGTAAAATATAATTTTTTCCTTTTTGATAATATTATTTAGTATTTACATAAAAATTTTTAATTTATGTCTCTAACAGATCGCAAGTCAAGTGCAGGCACATGAAGATTCAACAACCACTGCCATTTGCTTTCCGAATGAACCACTTTTACTGACTACATCTCCTGATAACTCTATGAAATTATGGATATTTGATATGTCTGATGGAGGTGCCCGTATGTTACGAATTCGCGAGGGTCACACCGCACCTCCACTTTGCATACGTTATCATGGTGGTGCTGGTGTTTCAATACTGTCATCAGGCGAAGATAGCTCAATGCGTGTGTTTAGTACCATTTCCGAGTCATTACATAAGAGTATGGGAAAGGCCAGTTATAATCGGAAAGCTTCGAAAAAGAAAAGTTTGTTTATTATACACATTATATTCAGCAAAGAGAAATGCAATAACACTTTATATATATATATATTTAGACCGTTTTCAGGAGGATTCACTAGTTATGCCCCCAATTATTGAATTTACCACAGAAATAACTCGTGAAAAAGAATGGGATAATATTGCAGCGATACATGCTGGTATAATTCAAACGACAACATGGTCATTTGATAAGAATCGCATGGGGGATCACCGGCTTGTACCGGAAAAATTTCAAAATAAAAATCGTTCAGATTTTGAATCAGAGACAACATGCATTACTTTGACACATTGTGGAAATTTTGTTATAATTGGTAAATATACTATATATAAGGCATTAGGAAATAACGCCCAAAAACGAAAACGAATGGAAATAACGCTCGAAATTTGGGCTTTATTTCTTTTTGTTTTTTTTTTTTTTTTTTTTGCGTTAGTTCATTCAAACAAAAAACACTCAAAACAAAACGAAATAAAGTCCAAAAATTAAAAAACTCAATAACGGCCAAAATAAAAACGACAAACAAAAATTCTAAAAGAAATTTTGTTTAATTCTGCTTAATTCAGGTTACTCTAGCGGAGATCTCGAACGGTTTAATATACAGTCTGGCATACACCGTGCTAGCTATGGTTCTCCAGCACACAAGGCAGCAATACGTGGCGTGGTAACAGATATTTTAAATCATTATGTTGTATCAGGCTGCAGTAATGGATTATTAAAATTTTGGACTTTCAAAGAAAATGGTAAATGGTATAGGAGGTTATCGTGAAGAAGTGTTCCTGGGGAGATTTTCCCAGGCTGCCGTGCATTCTCATTGTAATTTGAAAAAAAAAAAACTCACGATAACCTTCATAATATTTATTTGTATTTTTCTTATAATATCAATTTTAATTATTACAGTGAAACAACCTATTAGCACATTACAACTCAGTAACGGTGTTGCACTTATGCGAAATCATCGTGAGAGCGCTATGGTCGCCGTAGCACTCGATAATTTTACAATTATTATCGTAGATATAGATACAAAGGCAATAGTGCGCAAATTTGAAGGACATACGTCGAAAATAAATGATGCTACATTTAGTCCAGACAGCCGTTGGCTTATTACAGCTGCTATGGACTCCACAATTAAAGTGTGGGATATTCCTTCTTCTTATATGATTGATCAATTTAAAACAGAACGTCCCTGCATCTCGTTATCCATGTCACCAACTGGAGATTTTCTAGCGACTGCGCACGTTAATTTCCTAGGCATATATCTTTGGGCTAACAAGACATTATTTAATCAGATAACACTACGTTCAATAAATCCCTTTGCTGAAGCTCCATATGTTAATTTACCATCAAATGCGTGCGATGAGTTGACTTTAGAGACAGCACTGGCAGATATGTCTATGGATGTTGATTCAGATGAAGGCGAAGAAATTAATGCCAAGTACGAAACACCAGCTCAACTATCAAATGAACTTATTACAATGTCTGGCCTTGCTGAATCACGTTGGCAGAATTTGCTCGATTTGGAAACAATAAAGCTGCGAAACAAACCAAAAGCGCCGCCAAAAGCACCTAAGCAAGCGCCCTTCTTTTTGCCCACCTTAGCGGGACCAGAATTAAAATTTGACCTTTCATCTTCAGCGCCAGAAGCTGAGAATTCTCGGGTACTTATTCCAAAATCTTTTAACAATCTGACAATATTTGGTAAACTTGTTGAAGCAACGGCTGAAACAGGTGAATTTGAAGCATGTATTCAACATATAAAACAGCTGGGACCTTCAATGGTGGATTTTGAAATTAAATCATTGCATCCTTATTCCGGTGGCAGTTCCTCGGCCATGGTTCAATTTCTTAAGATGATCGAGTATATGTTTTCCACCAATACAAACTTTGAGTTAAGTCAAGCTTACTTAAGCGTTTACCTGCGTGCGCATGGACTGAGTTTAAAAGATAATCCTGAAATCATCGCAGCCATGAAGATAGTATCACAAGCTCAAGAGCAAAGTTGGGAACGTATCGAAAAAAAGCTAATGTATGGCATAGGAGTTGTTGCTGCGTTAAGAAATTTTGCTCATTAAGCTTATTGTGTTTAAAAGTAAAATAAATATTAAATAAAAAAAAATAATTTTATACAAAAGTTACAGCTGCGTATAAGTATGTTTTGTAGACTCTGCTTAGAGGACTTTGAAACAACAGAGCATGTGCTATGTGAATGCCCTGCTGCGTTTAGACGCAGAATTAAGTACCTAGGTGCCGAGATTTTAGATCCAGGTGACACAGGTAAAATTAATCCCATGGCAGTAACAAGATTTATAGATAGTCTGGAACTGTTTTGATAGGGAGAGGCTGTACAAAAGATCTCTCAGGTCGCAGTACAATTTAGAGGCTTTTAAATAATAATAAAGTATGTTTGGTTGCCTATAAGGTTTCATTGATAATGTTGAGAACATCCCTCTTATAAGTGCTTGATGGATGATGGTGGTGGGGGATAGTAACGCAACAACAAATCAACCACGTTCCCCACCCAACCACCAACAACTTGGGTTCTTTAAATAAAAAACAATTTCCTGAATTCAAGAAACATTTTCACAACCTTGCATATAACCATTTACAACGCCTACTCCAATGAGAAAAATGTAAATCAAAATTCGGCGTTAGGAAATACCGCCCAATGAAATAACGCCCAAAAAAAATTTTGTTAATAACATGGTACAGGCAAATTTAAGTTTTCGGGATCCCGGAATGACATCCCTAGTTCGAAGAGTGTATCCTATCCACTCTCAGTTCCGTTATTTGATCTCATTAGCTAACCTTTGATAGATATTAATTTAGTCAACAATACTGTTAAATTCTGTGCATTTAGGTCCTAGACTTTCAGGCCTGTTCCGTAGTAAGTACGTTTTATGGTTTTTAAGAACATTTTCTAAATAGTAATACATTTTACCGTGCAACTCACCATTTTCACCAAAAAGCTTTCGAAATGAAGTACTTGAAATGACACGAATTACGAATAAACAGGCCTGTTATACGGCTATTGAATGATTAGAACTTTTCGTCGCTCACTTGTACAACGGCCCTAATTGACATTTTGTTACATATTCCTCAAGACCAACCTCAAATACACCCGAAAAATTGGAACAAAAAAAAATTTATAAATAAGTTTTATTATTTGAAGGCTCTGGATTGCACTGCTATATAGCACGTGCTCCGCTGTTTCCAAGTCCTCTAGGCAGAGTCTACAGGAATCATCGTCTACCTGACCTATCTTTTTTATGTGCTAATTGAATTTACAGTGACCTGTCTTTATTTCACTGTATGTTTTTATTTCTTATCTGCTGCTATGTTAAACAGCTTCTTGGGCTCTCCGATAGTCGGTCAGGCTGTTCTCTTCCCATTCCGAATTAAATTATTTTTAAAGCTGTTGTTCACTCCGCAGAAGTGTCGCAGACAAGCTTTGAGTGTAATGAAAACGCCATGAATTTTTTTTAAAGTTGGTTGACATGACAAACTAAACTGTCGGGCGATAGTACTTTTTGTAGGCAAACGGAGGGACCGCTTTCCACCGTTTGCCTAAAAATAGTACTATCGCCCGACAATTTAGTTTGTCGTGTGAACCAGCACTAACTGTCCGAATAAATGTATATTTCGTTGCCGGAAGTGCACCTTTTTAGACATTCTCTTTCGCTCAATTCTAAAGCGTAGACCTCCGCCTGAAAAATGGAAGCTGTTTTTCCCATCGCAACTGCTTTTTGGAATATTGGCCCTATGAGAACATTTCTAAAACTTCAAAATATTTACATATGGAATCAGAAACAGGATCACAAACTTGCGAATTTCAGTAGAATAAATAATATTCTTCTCGGTTATTAAAGGATCTGCTTGATTCTTCATGTTTTCTAGGTCAAAAAGACATTTTTCTTATTGGGGGTTATCGTGAATAGATATTCCCGGGGAATTTTCTCAGACTGCCATGCATTCTCCATTGCAGTTTAAGAAAATTCCCCGGGAATCTTGATTCACGATAAGCGTCCCATTGTTTCTGAATATTTTGTAGCATACTTTTAGAAGAATTTTAAAAATAAGCAAAATTAACACAAATTTTCTCAAATTCAGTTTTTTGGACATAACCGCATTGGCTTCTGAACGACTCATATGTATGTAGATGTCTAGTTGTAGTTTGAACGTGACGATATGTTAAACTAATACCTAATTCCTAAGACAAAGGAGCAGAAACGCTATAAGAGCTGCTAAAGTGCAAGGAATTGAATTCATTATCAATTAATGTTAACAAATCTAATGTTTTTGCAGTTAAAAAGGGGTTCAAAGTTTTTGAGGCATATTCTAAAAATTTCAAAAGAAACAAAACATTTTAGAATTCTGGGAACAAAGCTACTCAGGCCTTATTTGCCGTTCCAGCAACTCAAGTCAGTTTTGAGAGGGTTTTTCTGCACTGAAGTTTATTTTAGTCCGCTAAGTGCGTGTTGAGGAAAATGCAATACTGCGTTAGTACTAATATTACCATTACCAATATAACCATTCTCGTAACATAGTCATAAATGCACCCTGCAACGGCTGTTGCGCAATTTTTTAGCAAACATGCAGTTATTTGTTTTGTGTTACACTCCAAACTATATAATTTAGTTGCATTTCTGAAAACAGCTTGTATCTCTCCGAAACTTAAGAAAATTCTGCTTGTGCGTTTGAATTTATTTTTTTTTTTTTTTTGTGATGTAATGTGATGTTCGCATAATGAAAATCAACACGCTGGTCTAGAGCGATTAAGTTTGATGAAGATAATTTTGTAGTTTCCCCAAGTAAATCCGAGTTATTCGCTTCAACTGAAAAATTAATTTTAGAACTGGCCATCCATTTAAAATACGTCATACAAGATAAAAGGAAAACAAATCCAACTGCTAGTAAACATTTACATTTTTTTTTTTTATTGAACTCATGATTTTTTAACCACAAGAGATTTTTGCAAAAGCGATAGAAATACTTATGCAATACTAAGTTCCAAAAAACTAAGTCAAACTAAATCCAATTTAAGACAAAGAAAACTTGTAATAAATACTATGTTAAGAAATTAAAAATCCTTTGTTTTCTATGTATTAATTTTTTGCTTCAAACAGTAAATCAAAAAGTTTCTTGTTTTAAGTAATTTTTTTATTAATTCTTTAAACTAATCCCATCATAATCGTATTTCCAATGTTGTCTGATATTGGTATGTTTTTGAAATTTTCAAAAGTATACTCTATTTCCTGTTGTTAAAGAATTGAATTTAATGCGTAGGTAATTTGTTTAAATATTCCTTTATGTGTTTTTGTTTTATGTTAGCTATATTATAATTATTTTATTATTATTATCATTATTTTTTGTAGTATTATTAACCAGATGCCCTTAGCTTGGATTGACAAACTAATAAGATAAATCATGTTTATCTATTGTCTTCTATAATTGTATGGGTAAATTATACATATATATTCAAGTATGGTAAATATGCTTGTGTTTTTGCTGCATTGGGCAACTGGAACTGCAACTGGCTACTTTTTGTGTTTTGCTTTTTAGTTAAGTAGAATTTAAATTTTTCTTAAAGTGTAGTTGTAGTTGGTTTTGTGTTAGTGTGTGTAAACGTGTATGGGTTGATTATTAATTTGCTGACAACGCTGTTTAACTTGATGCACACTGCTGTATTCTAGGGCCTTCTTGATAGCCACCTTCGTCTTCATCATAAGCCATACGTTGATGGTTTTGCTGACGCCGTTGTTTTGGGTCAAAGTCCTCCTGTTAATAAAAAAAGTAAAAAATATAGTATGATCTGATTTTTGAGAACTTCGGTTTCATTTAAGATATAGAAGTCAACTTACCAAAGCTACAGTTTCAGCATCAATTGGAATGGTAACTTCTGGCCTTGGTGGCAGACACTGTTCAAGTGTTGGGATTAAAGATACTGGTATTGAGGGCGGGAAAATAACTTCAAATTGAATGATTAAACGTCCCTTCTCCATTGGATTCTTGTATAATGGCATACCCTCCTCCAAAACACACTTGGTCATTTCGTGTTTGATTACCTCACCTGGTTCAGATGTAATAACCAAATCACGATCATCTAATGTTTTAATCACACGCTGGAAACCGCACAAAGACTCAACCAATTGTATGGGCATTTTCATCATTAAATCAGTGCCAGCATGTACAAACGTTGAATGCTCCTTTTCATCCAAGAGAATTATAATATCGCCGGGTTGTGAATTTGGTTCATGATCGCCTTCACCAGTGAATATGATCTTTTGTCCATCACGCATACCCTTCTCAATGTGAACTTCAAGCACTTTTCGCTCACGTACTGTCTTACGGCCATTACATTGCTTGCAACGATCCTTCTCCGAAATCACTTCACCACTACCCATACACTTATGACATACTTGCTCAATATGCTGCATCAGACCAGGTCCAATCTGTTGTACACGAGTTTCTACACCATTACCATTACATTGCATACATTTTGCGATGGCACCCTTCTTGCCGCCGCGTCCCTCGCACTTATCACAGATGATGTTCTTCTGAAGGGCGAGCTTACGTGTTGCGCCATTATAGAGTTCCTCCAGCTGCACCGACATCTGATGGACAACATCCTTTCCGCGACGTTCTCGCCGTCGGCCACCGCCACCGCCGAAACTGCCACCGAAGAATTTCTCAAAGAAGTCCATCGGATTTCGGAAATCACCACCATCTGCACCACCCTTCTTAATGGCTGCTTCGCCACCATCATCATACACCTGACGTTTATCGGGATCGGCAAGTACTTCGTATGCCTGTGAAATTGCCTTGAATTTTTCACCTTCATTTGGATTCTTGTCAGGGTGATATTTAAGGGCGAGCTTTCTGTACGCTTTCTTTAAATCATCTGGTGTAGCATTTGGCTTGACACCAAGCAGATCATAGTAACCAGTTTCTTTTACCATTCTTCTGTTAATTTATGTTCAAGATTTACTATAGGTGTATGTATGTATGTTCTAAAATAGTAGAAACAATAAAAATAATTAAATTCCTGTTTTTATTTAAGGAGTAATTCTAAAAAAGTTATAAATCATTAGGAAATATCACTTCTACTCTTATTTATTTGAATTGTTTTTTAAAAGGGCATACATTAAGTCAATTCATCGTGTCTCCCGTTAAGATAATAGTTCTCTCGAATGCCCCAAGCATGAAAATTCTAGACACAGACTCTTTGTTTGCTGATTTTTTAAAGACAGACGCCTTTTACTATTATGGTCATAGGTCGGAGTATACTGTTATGAAAATTCGAGCTAGACTAAGTTTGAATTCTTCTAAATTTTAAGCCGTATAGCCCAGGAAAATAAGACATTTTCTGCGAAAAAATTCCCAGTGGAAATTTTTCACCGGAATTGTCTTTATTTATGCATGATACACAAATTGTGAAAAGTCCATTGCAAAGTCGTGTGCGCATTAAAAGTTATTAAGGCTCAAAGGTCGCTAAAATCAGTTTTTTGCAAATATCTCGCTAATGCTAACTTTTACAGAAAAATTTTGGTCTCCAATTTTGTAGCACAGAAAATTTTCTTCAAAAGTTCGTTAAAAGTATTTGCGTACGACTTCTAGTTTAGGAGATCACCTAATTTAAAAAGTTGTTAACAGTTATGATATGAAATACTACCTATGAGTTCATATTAAAATATCTTACTTTTTAAATTGCAATAACTCTTCAATGAGAAGTTGTACAAACAAAATTAAAATGCCGTTTGAAAGATAATTTAATTTTATATATACCATAGACAATTTTTTTTCGAACGGCTCATAACCTTAAAAATATTCTTGAATAACCGTTAAGGCTTCGAAATTACTGGTTTTTTAAGGATATCTGCGAATTGGTAAGTACTACGATAAAAAGTAATTGGACCAAACTTGTAGAGAATTATAAGATCTACAAAAAATAAGCGATATGTGTACACATAGAAGTAACCGTATAGAAGATATTCAATAGAAACCGGTTTTTTGGCATTTTAAGGGTTTTTTTGGAATATCTTCTAAACGGTTACTTCTATGTGTTCACATATCGCTTATTTTTTGTAGATCTTGTAATTCTCTACAAATTTGGTCCCATTACTTTTTATCGTAGTACATACCAATTCGCAGATATCCTTAAAAAACCAGTAATTTCGAAGCCTTAACGGTTATTCAAGAATATTTTTAAGGTCATGAGCCGTTCGAAAAAAAATTTTCTATGGTATATATAAAATTAAATTATCTTTCAAACGGCATTTTAATTTTGTTTGTACAACTTCTCATTGAAGAGTTATTGCAATTTAAGAAGTAAGATATTTTAATATGAACTCATAGGTAGTATTTCATATCATAACTGTTAACAACTTTTTAAATTAGGTGATCTCCTAAACTAGAAGTCGTACGCAAATACTTTTAACGAACTTTTGAAGAAAATTTCCTGTGCTATAAAATTGGAGACCAAAATTTTTCTGTAAAAGTTAGTATTAGCGAGATATTTGCAAAAAACTGATTTTAGCGACCTTTGAGCCTTAATAACTTCTTATGCGCACACGACTTTGCAATGGACTTTTCACAGTTTGCGTATCATGCATAAATAAAGACAATTCTGGTGAAAAATTTCCACTGGTAATTTTTTCGCACAGAAGCTCTTTTTTCGTCTTATTTTCCTGGGCTAGTATGAAAAAACTTGAATCTTTTTTGTACAAAATTTTTAGAGCTATAAAATTGCCACAAGAAATATTTCTGTAAAAGTAAGCGTAAACGATATATTTGCCTTAATGTCTGCTGTCTTTTTTTATCATTTCAGACACCTTATGGAACAAAACGTTATCAATAAACACGGTGAAATTACCAGTATAGCTTTTTTCAAATTGTATAAAAAAAACAAAAACAGCGTTCCGGGGACGCCTGCAGTCTCGAAACTATTTTTTGCTAGGAATAACTTTAATGCGATATGGCAGACACGATATTATGAAATCAGTGCGTAACTTTTAATTTTTCTTACAATACAATACAATATTATGGCACATAATTACTTGTCACCTTTATGGGGACTCATTCCACCTTCACAGAAAAAAACAAAAAACGATTAATTTTTTTTATATTTCGCTATAGCTTGTTTATTACTCAAAAATATAGCTAAAATTCACGAATTTGCTATTGAAGGTAGAGATACTTTGAGAGCAGGTGCGATTAATTTTCAAATTCGAGAAGCCCATAAGTGCCAATAGAGAACTGGTATATGCATTAGAAATCAATGCAAAAAAGGAAAATTGTGTTAAAAATTAAATGCAAAATGCAATGAGCGGAATAGGAGTCGGCAGATGATTTGTTATAAATTATGCAACCTATTTAGCGTACGGAAGAGTAGTGCACGATTGATTTGTAAATCTGTTCAAGGTTACATTATAAATAATTGGTGCATTTTTTATTTTCGCTTATACTAGTTGGAAATAAGTTATTTTAATTCGACAAAAAAAAAAGTATTTGTAAATTGAATAGTCTCTTTAGTTACATAGCCGCGAAATAAATCTAAATTAAAAATAAGAAGGCACAAAACTAAATTTTTAGATAGCAGCTATGCAAAAATAAAACAAATAAAAATACGCCATTGATGACTAATTTTAACAACAAAAATATTTAAAACTGATAATGCTTAATTGTAAGAAAAAAAGCAATGTCATGAAGACCCTATAACTTTTAAGTTTATACGAGAACTTTCAACAAACAAATGTTTCGTCTGGTGCATGTATTTTTTTGCAAGTGTCACCACTCGTAAAAACCCGGAAGGTTTTATAAATTATATTATACAAGTGGATAGATTTGTGTATGGGTTTGAATCATAAAATATTTAATTTTCTAACATATTATAGCGAATCACAAAGTAAAGAGCGGTTGTTTCTTTTCTCTCACAATATCATGACGTCAAGAAAGTGTTGCCAATTAGACTTTTTTCATCTTTTTTTTTTTTTTTTTTGTTCCAGTAAAATCCAAAAAACTACTTAACTAGCTAAACAAACGTCGAGGTCCCAATTTTCATGTGGAAATTTTCTTTAAGGCTTCATGAGCTAGAGAAGAAAAGCGAAAGGGGACGGGTATTTCTAGTTACAAAGACTTTGAAAATATAATAATTTAGCCTATAGTAGGCATTTGCATAAAAATTGATTTGTAAGTGTTACAACTTGTTTAAGTCAAACTTTTTTTTCGAAAAAAAAAAATAATTTAAGAAAATTTGCTAATCACACTTTTTAAAAATAATTACTGTATCTAACTTAACCACAAAAAAACTTGTAATATACTTAAGCCTACATACCCATTTATTTTTAATATTTTTTTTGTAATTTTTTTAAGCAAAATTAAAGCTATTTTAAAAGTTATAAGAACATTAAAAACCGGAAAGTACTAAATTTTTTTAGAGCAGGAAAAAAAGACGAGGCTTGCGGGCATAGCTCAAAATCGTTGACAATGCATAGCAATCAGCGCATCAGTAACAAAGCTGATGCTTTTTATAAACTTTGCTCTTAAGTCCAAAAATTCCTAAAATTATGCGACATTTTTTTACGAAAATGCTGTTTCAACACAAAGCAACGGACGTTTAGGAAGTCGCCCTATCTTGAACATTTATAATATTCGTATGCTTTTTTACAGCCTAAAAGTATGCACAAACGTTTTTTCCAGTTTATTTTCTTTGTTTTATTTATTTTTTCTATTCATTATATTGCATTTGAAAAATAATTGCATTTTTGAAAACAACACGAAATCTAACCAAAACTATAGAAATGCCGTTTCGTTGTATGGAGTGACAGCACGTCTTCTTAATTTGAAAATAATTTCTTAAAATTTCGTTAAACTCGAAAAGCTACAAAATATCTTTAACGTTAAACTCAATGGACTTTGGGGATTAATAAAGTATTTTTTTTTTTTTTTTTTTTTTTTTTTTTTTTTCTTTTCTTTTCTGATTTTATAAATCAGTATGTATTGTTTTTGATATTTGTCCACAATTTTGTTGTTAAGTACATAATAAATACGTCTTTTTGTTATGAACTTTGAACTAGAGGATACATTTTAGCAGGCGTAATAAAAATGGCAAAGTGGAAATAAGCCCTTTTGAAAAATCACTCCTCACATATCATCACCTGTAACAGCAAAAAAAAAAAAAACTCAAAATTGAGTTTTTGATTGATTATGCTGAATTTGACTATAATACATGTCCTCAAATAATTGTAAGCTCATACGTCTATAAATACCGATTTTATTTTAAGTACCTATCCATTGTTTTCCTTTGGCATAGTCTTGAAGGCAGGTACTCCTCGTGTGTTGGAAAGGAATAAAATTATATTTTGAAATGCCTACCAGATTACCTTTCCACGTATATTACAATATAAACTTGTACTACATTTGCTCACAAGGTTAGGATATGGGACACGATTTCATGAGATTATAAGTCACGAAAAGAAGCGCATTAACTTGAACTATGAACTGCAGCAGATTATGTAAGCCATCATTTGAAAAGTGTAAAAGTTTTAAATAAAAAGTAATACTATCGGTGGAAGATTCTTTTTTTTTTTTTTGTTTTTGAAAAATAAAACCTGGCAACCGTTTTTGAAATGGCGCGTGTAGACACACAAAGCTTATGCTCATGCTCATGACATTACGTTGATTCTCAATATTGTTATTGTTGCTATTTCACCATCTCTTCTCTACAGTATAGAGGACTGAATACGTATGAAATTTATATATACATACGTACGAGGCTCTGTTTTCAAAGTGGGGATAAAAAAAACATGATGTGTAGTATTGTATACCGAATATAAGTACATGCAACGAAAAAGAAACATAAGATGAAAGAAAAAATAAAAATTATAGAGAAAATATAAATAAAATGCAAAAGTAATAGAAATACCACTATAGAAAACGCAATATAGAATTTTATAATGATTCCAATATGACGTATGACCGTATAATAAATAGGTTTAATTGATTAAATACCAAAACCAATCCACAAAAATTAAAATTCTGAGTAATTTTGTGTATAAAACGAAAAGTCCAGAAATGGCAGATGCTCGCAAAAAAAAGATGGATTCACGAAATAACAAACACTTTGGTAGAAATAGACATCAAGAGGTGAAAAATTATTTAGAGTTGCCAACTTTAAAAATCATTCTAAGGATTGATAGAAAATTATACCTTCACTTATAAAAATCTATTAACGTTTTGCGTTGCTTGTCATTGGACGTAACTAACGGTCTTCTAATGATTAACATTAAGGCCAAAAATGGGCTATCATCCTTTTATGCAATCCGTCAAGACCTAAAAATAACAATTGGCTCTTTTCGCATTACAAATAAACTACGATCAATTTCAAAAAATTGAGTTAAAATAAAAATTGTACACTAAAACGTCAGAAGGTGCAGACTGAGCACTAGAGTTGTTTATATATCTCAAAGCAATGTGTTCCTAGTTCGAATTCTGATTTATTATAATTTTATCGAATAAGCCTCGGACACTGACGGACTGAATGCTGCATATAAACTTGCAAACAACAACAAGAAAATGACGAACTTTACTACAGTAAATTGTTTAAGAAAACATAAAATAATTGTAAGTAATTAATAAGCAAAATGTTTGTTGTTAAAATATTTAAAGTCGAAACATTGGCAAGCCCCGGTTCCAACCACAAATTAGACACGTAAGTCACACGAAGGGTGAGAAATTGTAAGAAATTTTGTTTCATAAAAATATGTAAAATCCATATATGTGAACTGGTCTATGAAAAGAGGGCTTACGTGCGAAAATAAGTTATCGTGAAAACAGCTGGAAAACAACTTTTAAAGGTGAATTTATGCGAATCGACAATAATTGGATTTTTTTTTTTTTTTTGACACCTAAGCACCCATTTCATATACCAGGTCACATATATTTACGCAGGACAAAAACTTGTGACCCTTTTCTTACTATGTTAGGAATGGAGTACGACTTTGAATTATATACCATTAGAAAGGGTTTATGTGTAGGTTTGTACAAAGTGGAAATTTGTTCAATGTTGCCTTTAAGCCAGGTAATATTAATAACAAAATTTTTCAACATTACCAACATCAAAATAAATGGCCACACTGAGCTGGAAATAGGCTGAAGCGCAAAGAAAAAATTATAAAAAGGCAAAGCAGTGACTTCAGGCTTTTTTGTTTAATAGCAAAATAATTACTAAAAGCCCAAGATACACTGGGCGATGTACTAGTAATGTATAAATGTGGAGCTTAGAATGATAATAGAGTAAGACAAGTCTTATTAAATTCGACCAAAAAACTGAAATATGCTCATAAAGTATTTTTGTTTTTCTCCTTTAAAAAGCATTAATGCCGGGCTTTGAAAGAAAAAAAAAACCAGTGAGATCTGGGCTTCTTCCCCAAGCCTTGGTTTCGGGCCTCAAAAATTGGGCCCGTTCCCAATTCATCTATAAAACGTTTCAGTATATTTCAAGTACCAAAATCTGAAAACGTGACAATTAAATTATCGATCAAGTTCGTTAGTTTTGCTCAAATTTCTCTTGGTTTGCACGGTGCTCTTAAACAGTCGGTAGGTTTTTTGGCTATGTGGAGAAAATCTGTGAATGAGGTTTCATTTGTATTAGTTCAGTGGTCTGAAAAATGCAAACCCCGAAATCGTAGCTCCCCGCGAAATATCGCAAAAATACATATCCCATATAAAAAAAAAAAAATCGAAAAAAAAACGCAACAAACAAATATAAAAATAGTTATATTTAATGTATTTTGCAATGCTGAATCCGGCCTTAGAATTGCTGTATCTCATACGATTTTTGAGATATCTTACCCTAAACAAGGAAAAAACCGGTGCTATATTTTATTGCTGTGTTTTGGAGCTATATAATGGGACGTATACCCGTAAATTCTGATGCAGAAATAGAAAGCTCTAATCAATCTTTTAAACCTAATTCAAATATTGTTGATATCTTTATTTTTCTCGGAGATATCCTAACCTAAAAAGTTAAAAAAGTGCAAAAAACGTGTTTTGTCATTATTTCAGTCGACGATATTTCGGAGAAAAATTAAGCTTTTGATATAATTTACATGTGGTTTTAAAGAAAAAGATTGGAGCTTTCAGATAATGTATCGAATTCTGCGTATGAATGTTCTATATTCTAGTTATATTGCTTAAAAATATAGCAAAAACGGTCTTTTTTCCTTGTTTAGGCTAAGATATCTCAAAAACCGTATGAGATATAGCAATTTTAAGGCCGGATTCAGATTTAGCATTGCAAAATACATTACATATAACTATTTTTATATTTATTTGTTGCGTTTTTTTTTTCGTTTTTTTTTTTTTTTTTATATGAGATATGTATTTTTGGGATTTTTCGCGGGGATGATCAGCTACGATTTCGGGGTTTGCATTTTTCAGACCAATAAACTAATACAAATAAAACCCCATTCACAGATTTTCTCCACATAGCCAAAAAACCTATCGACTGTTTAAGAGCACCGTGTTTGCGTGTGTGGCCGTTATTTTTCCGTCAGTCATTAGTCAACCACAAATAGGTGTGTGGTGTGTACCCCCCCTATAAGACGCCAATGGGAATAGGGTGACAAAAAATTGGAATAGTGTACAAAACATTCACCGATTATATATAATACAGGCAGCCTTAATAGCCTGTTTCCACAGGAGGTTTATGAAGTCATTTACGGCTGTTTCGAGATTTATTTGACGTTTAATACGTGATGAATGAATAACTTCATCAATCTCCGATGAAAACAGGCCACAAGGGTTGAATTAGAGCCTGGACACACGAGAGACTAACGGTCCCTCCGCTCGCCTACAAATAGTACTATCGCTCGACAATGTAGCCTCCCGTGTCTCCAGGCTCTTACCGAGTTGAATTGATAAAATTATTTATTTAGCAGTCTAGTAAGCAATGTTCTAAGAAAATGGCTGCAAGCCCAAAATACAAATGCGAATAAGTTTAATTCTAGTGAAAACAATTGGCAACCCTACACAAACACGAATGCAGCATGTGTCAAACTACAGAGGGAAGCGCAAGACCACGTCCAGCTAGTAGAAGTCAAGAGCAACCTTTGCTATTTATTGATTTTTTTTATTTGTTTGAATGCAATTTAAATGCGTCTACTTTCATGGTACCAGAAAGTTCTCGGATAACATCCAGACATTAGGCCACAGCCCATTTTTCTATGCTTTTTTACAGAAGTTTGCTAGGAATTTGTTAAAAAAAATGTTTCTAGGTTTTATTTCTACTGCCACAATTTTTTTTACTTGCTTTTGTGGTCAAAATCGTGACGTTTCGGAAGCAGTCAATTTTTCTTTTGTGAAATTACATAAAAAAGAGAAAAATTCAAACGATGACGGTGTAATTTTTTTTTAATTTACGTCAGCCCCTTTTTGCGCATTTCTTAATTGCGACAAAAATTGAACGAAAATTTATTTAAAAATTAGCACAACACAAAAAGTCAACTAAAAAAATTAACTACAAAATTATTTAATTACCTTCTAGAATAAATTTGCAAGCTTTTCTCGCTTTTGATTTTTAAATTTTTTTGGAAGTCGAAGCAAATTCTGAACGTGAAAATGTGCGCAGAGTAAAATTCAAATGACAAAAATATCGTAAGCAGTTTAAAAAAATCCAATTTTTGGAGATTTTTCCAACTTTCTGGAAAATTTGCAGCTCTTCTTCTTTATCCGTGCAACTTAATTGATGTTTTAGCACTTCTTCCCTTTATAATCTTAGTTTTATATTGCTTAATTTAAAAAATATACGAAGAGAATATCTCAAACTTGGAAATTTTTTTACTTTTTTTCAAGTGTTTTATCAATAAATTTTTTCAATTGAACTGAACTCACACAAAAAGAAACGTAGTGAGAAACGTGGTGCGGCACTGTCCGTCGAGCAGAAAATTTTTAATACGAATGTCTGCGAAAAATGGAGGAAGGCGTTTTGAAATTTCTAGAATTGAACATGTGTGTGTCGATAAAGCAGTGCTACGCCTTGGTGTGCGCAGAGTAATCGATTATTTATTTATTCTATAGTGTTACATCTAGAATTCAGAAGTCACACGGCGCCTTCACATGAAAATTTTTAAAGGGGGTACAGAATATAGAACAAGTTCGTCAGTTATGCTCAAATTACTCTTGGTTTGCGTGTGTGGCCGCTATTTTTCGTCAGTCAACCTCAAAATGATTTGTGGTTGAACAGTCAGCGACCATGTTTGACTGGCGCAAACTAAACTTGCGCAGGCAAGTTGGAACGTGTGAACGGCGCACAAGCCGTACCTTCAATCTTCAGCATAAATTTTACTCTTTAAATGCATTTAATTGCATTATGTGTTTTTTGCATTAATCTATTTTGGAAAATATACAAAAGAAAAAATAATTCATATAAAAATAAAATTTTTGCTAGACGACATGTTTCTACTTCACAGACTTGCTTGTGTCGTGTGGACGCGATAAAAAAAGTATGCGCGAACTTCTAGTTAGCACGAACTTGTTTTGGCAGGTATAGCGAACGGTCCATTCAGTACGTCGAATACGTCACGTCGTTTTTTCCAACTGACTGCGACGCATTCGACGGAGAAGGCTGGCCCAATGAACACTTTGAAAACGGATTAAAACATCAAAATTCTTTTTATAATATTAATTACAAATTTTAGTTTTGCACTTGCACAGCTCCAATAATTTTTTATCCCAATTTTTTTTCAAAAAATAAAAGAGTCACGACAAAGAAAAAAAAAACAACAAATGAAATTGAAAATAAATTTATTTTACGATTGTCAAATCACACGACGTACGTCGAAAGTTGGGAGTTGGGCAACTTTCGTACGTTGCGTTGACTTAGACGTACTGATATAAACTCATATTTTTAACTTTGCTGTCAGTCGAAAAAAACGACGTGACGTACTCGACGTACTGGCTTAAGACTGTATGTGTGGATGGCCCTTTAGAGATGAAAAATAAATACTTTATCGAAACTGGTCGCTCATATTTATTTTTGCAGATATGGGCAGCAGAGGTTGCTGATATATCTTTTATGGAAAACCAGTATAAGTTGGAAATCCCTGGAACAATTTTAAAAGTGTTGATGCTGTCTGAATAACATTTTAACAAGCTACAATGTTGGTGCAGAAAACTTCTAAATTAAGGGAACTATTTTCAAGACATTGAATTTTTTCTAAAATTTTGACCTAAGTTTTTTTTTAAAAAATCTTTGTTTATTTTTTAATATAGCATTAAGTCATGTTTTTCTAGTTTTTGTAATGAACAGTAGAGATTATCTGCTTTGAAACAGTTGTTGTTATATGTGTTTTTGTTGTTCATAAATCCAATAAAGTTTAAAAAAAGTTTTATTTCAGTTCTTCTGTGGCAGTTTGACAAAACAACCAAAAGCACATAACTGGTGTTAGCGCAAGCACTAGGTTTTTACTTTTGCGTTTTTAGCGAAGAAAGACTTATAGCCTGTTTCCACCGCAAATTTAAAAGGTGATTTAATGCAGTTTCTGGACTTAACGCTAAATCTGGGCGTTGATCCCAGGATTTAGCACACAAAAATAGATCTGAGATTTAAGTTAAATCTGATATTTAAAGTTAAATCTGTGCCTTAATCACAACAAGGCTACCGATTTTGGCAATTTTGAACCTAGTGACACCCCTGAAACTTTGGCAATTGGCATAAACACAAAGCAAATGTAAGATAAATATTAATGAGAAAATTAAATATAAGTTTAATTTTACTGCTTCTGAAATTTACTGACAGAAATAAATCTATTTTGGCCGGAGGAAACAGGTAGGATTTAACAATATGATTTACTAGTCTAAGCAGAGCTAAATCTTTGGTGGAATCAGGCTATTAGGTTTTTTTTTTTTTTGTCAAAATGGCACATATTTGTTCTATTAATAAAAAATAATAGCACAGAAACATCAGGTGCAAATGTTATTTTAAATAAAAGTAAAAATGAGTGATTTTTCAAAAGGGCGTAAAACCACTTCCGACCTCGAACAAACCAAAGAACGCCATCACCATCGCCATGCTAAAATATATCCTCTTGTTCAAAATTCATCACAAAAAATGCATTTTTCCAAGATTAAATCATTATCAAAAATCGCATTTCGGAACTAAAGGGCTTATTTCCACATAATTTCATAGAAATTTTTAGAGTTTGATACAAAAAGACGTATTTCGAATAGTGACCAAAAAAACTTTTTACATTTTTTTTATGCCCCAGGCTATATAGGTGCTTACATACCATGCCTATAGACAGCAGTTTGAATTTCCAAATGGTGAAATAAGAGTGTTTTCGAAACAAAAGGGCTTATTTCCAAATGTTTCAGAACAAAAGGGCTTATTTCTAAATTTTTTTACATTTTGCAATTACCACATATAAGTTAGAATAAAAAAAATTTTAAAAATTACTCCTTAAATATAGATTTCCACATTTTGTTAAGTAATTTTAGGTTAATTGCACATTTTTGGGGAAAAAGAGTTGTTTTTAGAAAACAATCCTAAAATTCATCACCATATCGCTTCCTACAGTACAAAAAGTGCACGCACGAAAATAAAAAATCAGTAAGGTCTTCACGTCTGACGTTCGTTGAGTTATAGTTTAGTTTAGTCTGCCGTTTTGTGTACGACATAATTTTCACAAGAAGTAGTATCCAATGTCGTATGACTTCATCTGATGCTACCAAAATATCAGATAAAGTCGTACGACTAATGCTAAGAGACGAGAGTAAGAGCTGGTTCACACGACAAACTAAACTGTCCGGCGATAGTACTATTTTTAGGCAAGCGGTGGGAAGCGGTCCCTCCGTTTAGTTTGTCGTGTGAACCAGCACTAACGAATGTTCTTAAAAATTTTCTTATGACTTTCTGAATCTAGATGTAACATGATAGATTCAGTGTTGCCAACTTAGTGCTTTTCGCACTAGATGTAGTGCTTTTTTGGGATTATTACCCGTAAAATTTTTGGCCTAGTGCTTTTTCATTTTTAGTGCTTTTTCTAGTGCTTTTTTTTTCTTCTTGAAGACTTTGTTTTGCTCGTTGAATAAAATTCATAAAATGCTGATGTGAACAGGCTTTTAATTGGGAAGGCTTTTGAAGATCTAGCAAATTTAGCCCTACGTGTGTTGTCATTGCCATATTCCAATGCTGAAGTAAAAAAAGTATTTAGCTCGATGGCTGCGTTTAAATCAAAAATAAGAAACAAACTTTCATTTAATTCTGTAAATTCTTTACTCCATATTAAATATGGATTAAAATGGAATGGTTGTGCAACACTTAAGAATTACCACATGAAACACTGTTAAAAATATATAGTCTGCAAGCATACCAGAAATCAGAACATTACATAGAAACCGTGTTATAGCCGGAGGAACCCGAAAGTACTGAAAATAATTTAACAGATTTGTTTTAAACTTAAAAGCTACAAGTTCGAGTCATCTAAAGCCATAGTAATTTTATGTACAATATATATTATATGTGTCGTTAAATATCAAAACTGCCTAAGTCCCTCTCAGATTTTTATGCAAAATGGAATAAATTTCATTGAATTGTTTTTAATTGATTTTATTTTGCCCACATATCAGAGAGGGACCTAGGCAGTTTTGATATTTAACTACATATATACACGTACATATATAATAATTATTTCTTGAAAAGTCTTATTATAAAAGAATTGTTTTATAATTAATTTGTTTTTATTAAAAATTACTTAACTTATCCGTACACGTACGAAACTTTTTCGTTTTTTTTAAATTTTTTTTTGCAAAATAGAATTTAGTGCTTTTTTTGGGAAAAAACGCGTTTTTTTGCCGGATTTGGTGCGTTTTCAAATTTAAAAGTTGGCAACACTGGATAGATTTATAAATAATCGATTGATTAAACTCCGCGCACTCCAACGCGCATCACTGCCTTATCGGCACATGCATGTCAGTGTTGCCAGGATTTTTTGTGGAAGTAACAATTTTGCTACTAAAAAGATACATTTTTTATAAAAAGTTAAGTTTTGTACACGCTTTATAAAAAAGGCAATTAGATCAAAAACAATAGAGGTATTCACGATCTAGAGTAACGTCCTGAGTAACAGAGTAACAGGGTAACAGTGCACAACCACAACAACAAAATATACGTAAGTTACTCTGTTACTCTTTTACCCTTTTAGTCAAGCTATTTTCTAGTGTAAATTAATCTTATACTTTTGCCTTTTTTTACTATTTCTATTTCTATAGAACTTTTGAATTTGTTTATGATTGAGAGGCAATTTTCGTTCATCAAAAATAAAAATTTGAATGAGAGAAAAATATTCATATAAAAAAATTTTTTTTTGTTGTCAGCTAAAATTATTTTGAGAACAAAAAGCAAATATACGTGCAAAGTATTGAGTATGCTCAGTATTCAGAGTTACTGAGTGCACTTTTACCCTGTTACTCAGCTTGTTACTCTAGATCGTGAATAACTCTAATCATTTCAATATTCTCTACGGGCCTTATCATAAATAAATATTTTCGAGAATTTATTCGCTAACTCCGTGGCTTGCAATCGTCAAAAAAATTTCGTGGAAAGGGAAAATTCACTGGAAAAATTATGTAATCGGCAATAAGTTGGGAGCAAGTTTTTTCACTTTTATTTGTTAAATTTACTCCTCAACTTTTTGCTAGGGAGTACTAATGTATAAATGAATAATTATAAATAACGTCAGACAAATTAAAAATTTAAGTACAACAATTTTAAAGCTTATTGAAATAGCTTTCATATGACACTAAAGTTTTTAATATCCATCCAAGCGTTTTCAATTTATACTGGTTCTGCTAAAACTACTTTTCACTTAAATTTTTTTTTTAGATAACTTTTTGGTGCAAACTTTTGATTCTTAAAATCCACTAAAATGATTAAAAAGACATTTTTTGCTTTAAAAAGCAAAGCATTAACTTAAATTTCACAAATTTTATACTGCTGCAATTGTTTCTTTTTCTTCTTCTGCAATTGCTGTTTCTTGTTTATCTTTTTTTTTGTGCCATACAAATTGTATGTACATGAGAAAATGTTGGCAGTAAAAAAACGCTGACGCTCCAATTTAAGTATGGCAGTTACTATAAAAATAACTTAAATGTATACTATATGTTATTTCAAATAAATTCAATGCATAGCTGGGCTTCTATTTGAGCTTAGTACCTAAACCTACAGATATATATTTAATCGGACATGATGAATATCAATAAAATAATACAACGTTTTCACCGGAGATTTATGAGGCTGTTTCAAGATTTAGCTCTAAGTCTTCCAGTAAATCACGTGATCTACTTTACAAAATAAATAATTTCTGTGATTTACTTTAAATCTGCGTAAAAATCTCACCAGAGCAACAGATTTTTGCTATTTTTGATCCTTAACTTTGACAATTGGCATTAAATGTCATTAAAAACGAAGCTAATCGAAGATAAATATTAAGTAGAAAAGGAAAAACAACTTTCATATACATACGACTATATCAATATATGAACAACAATAAATCTCTTTCGGCTGGTGGAAACGGATAGGACTTAACGACTAGATTGATAAATCTCGTCAAAGCTAAATCTCAGTGGAAAACTTAGTATAAAGATCACACGATTCGATGCCCGGGGACAGCGCCGTTCCACGTTACTCACTAAGTTTCTTATTTGTGAGTTTAGTTTAAGTGAAAAAATTTATCGATAAGCCACTTTGGAAGTATAAAATTTAATAGGCTATGTAACATGGGCTTTAGCAACTATTGTAAGACTGCCTCGAACTACGTTACCTTTATGACACTAGCGCTGAGATAAATCGATAAAATTTTCCGAACATCGTTGACATTTGCCAGCTGATTCCATCACTAGATTGAAATTTGTTATTCAATTAAATAAATTAAAGAATTTTAGAAATGAGACACGTACAATTTCTTGCGCGTACTGTACTTGTACAAAATAATAATGTGGAAGAGGCATGTCGGTTGCTAAACCGCATTTTGGGAAAAGAAGAAATTTTTGATCAATTTCGGCGAACGCGATTTTATGAAAAACCATTTCAAGTATGAAAATCATAATAAAAGGAAATCTGTATTAATGTAACATTTATGTTTCAGGTGCGACGTCGTGTTAACTTCGAAAAATGCAAAGCCATCTATAACGAGGACATGAATAGAAAAATTCAGTTTGTTTTGCGAAAAAACCGGGTGGAACCATTTCCAGGATGTAGTTAAAGTATTAAATAATACACCAAATAAAACCTCTATAGTTGAATGAAAAAAAAAAAAAAAAAACGATTATTTTAAAAGAAAATCAGACTTTTATTAAATGCTTATGCGGTGCAATATTAAATCCGTGTGGTTTCAATTACTTTGGTAATACTTCGGCAAAGTGGCTCCAGTCTTATGAAAAATTACTGTGGCTAGCAAACTAGGTGTTGGATATATTATAGGCTTTTTCATAAGAGTAGGGGTAGGTGGGCGGCCTGCGGCCGCAACTCAGGATTTAAAACTCCCAAAAATCCAACACCGGCTTCGCGGCGGCCTTCGGTCGCGGATCAGTGGTGAAAAGTGACTCCCGACATTGCCGATTTTTGAGTCAACAACATGATTTTTCGATTCAAAAACCTTCTGCCCCTTGTAAGAGTGATCTGATATTATAAAAAAAACCGCTAATTCGATACCATCTTTTTTTGGGACGGAAATATGGCTGAAGCCACTTTGCCGAAGTATTACCATTACTTTTCCCTTAGAACGCTTTTTGATGAAATTGGTGAGTTGGACGATAAAAAGTATTAGAATCTATTTTTGTGGAGGATTACATGTTCTACAAATAATATACATAAAATACATACAATTTTGTAAGAATATTTACTAAACGGTTTCTTTTTCGTTGCTGCAAATCAATATTATTTGTAGAGCCTGTAATTATCCGTCAAAAAGATTCTAATACTTTTTATCGTATGACTCACTATTTTCATCAAAAAGCCTCGTCAATCAAAAATAATTAAAACCACATGGATTACGAAACAGGCCTGATAATATCGATATTCCCAACGTTTAAGTTGGTAACTCGTACGTAACGATATGAATTCAATAATAGTACTTTCGTAGATCTTACGAAATTCGTGTCTACGATGGATTCTTGGATTCAGTGATAGGCTTGATTATGTTGAAAAACTGATATCGGTTAAATAACCGAATATGATGGCACATAATATGTATAGCATTAGTTTTGCCACGTATTGTTATTTAGCACCTTTGGTACGGCCACTCCTCAATTGTTTATTGTGTAAAGTGGAATAAGTCCATAAAGAGACAAAATTAATGTCGTACAAATTTTGTGCCATAATATTCGGTTATTTGACCGATATCATATTTCAAATTAGTGTTATCAATATCACACTATAGTTTAATTTTGTTACTTTTGATTCCCTTCAGTATTTGAAGGGAGATTATTTAAAAAGGCTTATTCCCACTTACAAACTTGAACAAACCTAAGAATGCCATTTTCATTATCATGCTAAAATGAATCCTCCAGCTCGAAATCCAGTGCAAAGAAGCCATACTTCCATGAGAAACTCGTGATCAAAAATCGCAGTTTCATACAAAACGACACATTTCCATCTAATTTCTATGTTTTTGTTAGACATTTTTAGAGTTTGATATAAGAGACGTATTTCGTACAGTAGCCCAAGAAACATTTAATATTTTTTATCTTCCCAAGGCTATGTAGGTGTTTACTTATCATACCTGTTATCGACCGGTAAAATAATTTCGACTTATAAAGCTCCAATTTGAACCACAAGGAGTATTTTCCAAAGGCTTTTTTGTTTTGTTTTTCCAATTAAACAAATATGTTAGAATAAAAGCTTTAAGGGGATTAAAATCTTAGTTACTGTAAAAAGCTCCTAAAAGTTTTTTCTTATTGCTGAAAATTTGTTTAACATGGCAATAACTCCTCATTTTAAACTACAATTTTGGTATAACATTTTTTTCCAAAAAGTTAAATTTATTGCAGAAAACTTTAAAATTTATTCCAAAACAGTTTGAAATTAATCAGGCCTATCATTGAATCCATCGTAGATACGAATTTCGTGAGATCTACGAAAGTGCTATCATTGAATTCGAATTGCTACGACGTGAATTCAAAATTTGTAGATTGGGATCACTTACTCCATCCGAAACTCAAATTTTTTTTTAATTTTCGACAACTAGATTTGACTATCGAAGAAATATCATAATTTTATTTAAGAAATACTTCAAACTCCATGAATTTCGAAGTTACGTTCGTAATTTGTTGAAATCAATAATAGAATTTTCGTAGATCTCACGAAACTCGTATCTACGATGGATTCAATGATAGGCCTAATTACTTTTTTTGATATTGTTCTATATAAATGAAATTGTAACTGTGTACAAATAGTATGTAAAGTATGTAAGATTGATTTAATTCCCATTTCGAAGTGAATCGGATTTCAGAACATGCCTGAATATCTAACGTTTTTCCATATTTGATTCTTATCGTAAAAATATAAAAATAAAAAATGATTTTCACCAATGATGTGGGCAGTAAAAAAATTCAACTAAAAATGTAGGGATATTTTCAAAAGCGTTTACCATATGCAACAACCTAAGTACTTAGAAGCAAAAAAGCTCATGAAGGCATATAAAGCTTTAAGCTTCTTAGTCGGCTCTCTCATACAACTTTTAAGTTGCAACTCTCACCTCTGTTACATTCAGCCAAATAATATTGCTACATATTTCCAAATACTTCATAGTGTTTTTAACTTCCGAGCAGTACAGACGTGCAATTTTTGGATTTTTCATCGTTATATCTCAGGTATAATAATTCAGACAGTAAAAGAAAGAAAGCAGCGAAATTGAAATAAAACGCAAAGCTGGCCAAGTCATTGGTCACTCCCTTCCCCTACTCACAAAAGAATCACGCAGTTAATTCTATTTTTAGAAATTGTATTGTCCCAATTTCTTAAGTGGTTTTACGAATACGGAACGACAACCCGAAACAGCTGAGGGGCTTTCAAGTGCAAAGTGTATGTCACTTACCCATCTACGTCCAGAACAGTAGATAGGGAGTGTATGTGTGTGTTTGTGCTGTTCCCAAGGGGAAAAGTAGTGCTTCAAAAACCCTTCTGAAGTGCATCCTTTTCACCAATAAGCGCTTCCGCTCCGTAAGAACAATACTTTCTTTTTAACATTGCATGTCATAGGATGTAAGCGAGCAAAAGCTTACCGCAGCCTTACCAAAAAAGAGTTTTTAAAGCGCTTATTTGTAATGCTGCGGTAAGCGTTTTTTCAATAAAATTAAAAAAAAGAAAAAAAAGAAAATAAAAAAAAACTGGCCGCGCCAGGATTTGAATCCACGACCCTCCGCGTGCTAGATATTTTTTCTTACATTTACCAACCCTTTAGACCGCTCCACCAACGCCCGATGACATGAAGAGGTATTAAATTTGTATATAAAGCAAATGTTGTCCTGCAGCATTACATAGAATCATTGTGCAATCAGTTTCAATTCAAGTAAGCAAAAGTAAATAAAAATGAGAAATTAAAATAGAAAAGTGAAATAAAAAAGGTTGAATAAAAAATATTTTGATAAAAAAATAAAACAAAGCAAAAACAAATAAAAAAACGGAAAAAAAAAATCACCCGGGCTGGGTTCGAACTCACGTTGTTCTTACTGCAGCCTTATATGGAATCATTGTGTAATCAATTTCAATTCGGTTAAGCAAAAGCAAATTAATAAGAGAAAGGAAAATAGAAAAGTGAAATAAAAGATGTTGAATAAAAAATATTTAATTAAAAAAAAAAATAAAGCAAAAAAAATTAAAAAAAAGTAAAAAAAAAAATCTCCCGGGCTGGGTTCGAACTCACGTTGTTCTTACTGCAGCCTTATAAAAAATCAATGTGATAGTGCTTCTAAATTTCTATGGGGACAAGCACTTTTGAAGTGCTTGGATCAGAAGCGCTAGAAATTTTTCCTCTTGGGTTGTTTATCCCTTAATCGTTTTCCAGTCATGAATAAAATGACACTCGTGAGATTTTTCGCTTTGTTTTGCTATTAACTTGGCTTTATCTGAACTCATTCGTGTACTTACTCACACACTTGTGTTTTTGTGGCTCTAATAAAAGCATAAAAGTCTGTGTGTAATGCAAAAAAATAAAGAATTCGATAACAATGTGTTATTACATCAAAGAAGGTGCTAATTGCATTGTAATTAAGTTTGTGTAACTTTCCGCTGGTGACTACTTTTAAGAGGGAGGCATTTTGCCTTGTCCCATAAAAGTTTTTTGAATAATGGGAGAAGTTAAAAGTTATGATCACAGCATATTATGTTTAGTATGGTTAGTATGGAGCAAAATATGAAAATCAACTATATATTGTTCAAAACTATTGAGAAGCGATACCATGCGCTAATAACAGTAATATATATATATGCATATGTACATATGTGCATTTCCATGGTGTCAAACGTGACCGACCGAAAGTTAGAAAAAATTCAAAACAAAACGGATTGATATTTTGACAATAGGCTTAACTTACAGCTCCTAATGAGCCCTACAATTGGTGGTAAGTTTCATTTTGGGCAAATTTTCGTTTTCAAGATACATTGCAAAAAACCAAGGCACGGAACAGAAACATAAGTGGTTTTTCGCGGCCAACAATTCAAAAGCCGATTTCAGGGAAACCTTAGGCTATAGTTCAATGTGACTAATTTAAGAATGCTTTGCATCTCTTAAAAACATTGTTCGCAGAAATGATTAATAGTCTTTTTTTTAATTTAATTTTAATCACGGTCGCATCGCATGGGACATTTTTTTTTACTACAAAAATTTTAAATTGAAAATCTTACAAATAACAAGGTTTTCCCGGTGTAAGTTTCTTCACCTTATCTTGTGAAGTTGACGTGGCATCACCAATTTTTTCAAAGGATGTAATTCGTCCCGATCCATCTTACATATATTCCAAATGTCAATAGTGATGCATTTTCCAAGTGAACATTTTTTGTCCCGGCACTCTGTATACATTTATCAAATCTCATTCATATGCGTTAAATGTTTTCAGAGATTTGATGAAGTGATTTTTGTGAGGACATTTTTCTCAGAATACATTCTTTGTCGTGGTGCTTTTTACATACATATGTACCAAATCGCATCCATGTTCGTTGAATAGCTTTAGAGATAAATGATTTTACTCACGGTTTACTTTTCTGTGGAAATACCCATATGTACTATATCGTAATGTTTAAAAATAGTCGTTTTGTGAGTATATGGAGACGTGAGGCTTTTTCATAGCTTTTTATATGGTAAGGCTGAAAGTTTTCCCAATAAACAATTCAGTGTATTTACTATGTTACTACTATTAAAGATTTGCTAAAAAATTTCGAAGTTCTTAGGTAAGTACGATGATGGGCACATACAGTACAATTGTACATACTAAACGTTTAAGTTCCGCATCAAAAGTTCTTAGAAAATTGTTCTCTGTCACAGGACATTGATTTTAGAAGAAGTGACAAATCTCTAATTTCAAACGTGTCACCCGTTGAACACATTTTACCTGAAAATACGCTTCTTTTTTTATAATTTTAAATATGCTGCATTTTGAAATAATCATGTCTGTTCCGAAATCCGTGTGATTTCAATTTATGAGGCTTTTTGATGAAAACGGTGAGTCGTATCAGAATCTTTTTTGAGTAGAATTATAGGATCTACAATAAATATAGATTTTCATTACCGAAAAAGTAACCGTTTAGGAAAAATTCGTAAAATACCGCAAAAGTCGAAAAATTCGTTTTTATCGAATATTTCCTAAACGGCTACTTTTTTGAAAATACAATATTATTATCAATATTATTTGTAGAACTTGTAACTCTCCACAAAAAAGATTCTAATACTTTTTATTGAGTGACTTACCATTTTCATCAAAAACCCTCTTAAATGAAAAGTAATTGGTGTGGTTTCCACACGGATTACGGAACAGGCCTGAATACTTTCATGCTCAGCGATATGTTTTGTAGGATAAATTTTACAAAAGCATAGCATACCAGCATGTTGAACTTCCGTGTTTTTCGAATCGGGTTCAGTTATTGGATGATGATTTTCCGGAACTTGCTTATTTTTTGAATCGGCTACAAAAAATTTCAGTACTTTTATCTCGTACTATACAAGAAACGTTAAAAATTAAACTTTCAATTTAATCTTATATAATATTTTGTACAAGAATTTTCTTAGTTAATTGCCATAAGCAAAAGCAATCAAGTTTACGTTTAGTTATTTAGAAATTCGAAATTCAAAAAAATTATACTGAAAAAATCCAGAAGATGCTACATTTTATTGTTTTTCTGGAGAACCACCGGTGATCCCACTCCAAAAATTGGAGAACATGTAAGTTACACTTGTAGCTTTTTTACACACAAATAAAACAAAATCGAAGATGACATATTCTGGGAAACTCAATTCAAAAATTTTTTTAAGTGTAAGCTATATAAAAAAATAAAAATGTATTCTTGCTAGTTTTTATTTTAAGATCTGTTTTGAGATAAAGCATTTGACACCTTGAAATTGAAAATTGGATAAAAAAGATGAAAGTTATAGCTTCTTAACAGAAACTAACCTTAAAATTTCAAACTCCCATATCTCCGTAGTTTTTTTAAATTTTGAAAAAGTTTTTGGTAACAGTTTTCTCCACTATACTACTATTACTTTGTAGCCACCAAATCGGATTCCATTAACTAAATCTTGAGCGGTTTGATATGGAATCAATCAGATAAAAAAATTGAATCTGTTATTTTTAAAAGGGGATATGTGACAAAATTTAAACTTGTGGCAAATTTATGAACAATCCTGGTTAGTTTGGTTAATCTTATTTGTATGCGATTTTAGTGATGAGAGTTAACTAATATTGATATTAAGCAGTAATCTGCGTACTTGGAAAAAAGATAGACCAACCAGCGCCATGACCACTACGGCAAAAAAGCAATTTTCAGCCGAGCGACACATATCCCCTTTTAAAAATGATAGATTCAATTAATAAAAATTAATTTTAAGGCTGCGACAAAAAATAAAGGTTTTCGTGGAAATACCCTTATAATTTAAAGAAGCTTGAATAAAATTATAATGTTATGAGAGAAAAAAAAAAAAATCTTCAAGCTGTCATATCTTTAGTAAATATTTGTACTTACATACATACATCTACAGAAATAGCAACCTTAATTATTTTGTGCCTAGGTTACGTAGGTACATTACACTTCTTCCAAGCCAAACGCAACTACCACCGTTTGTTTTCACATACATCCACTGTTTTTTGAAAGCATTAACGACTTTGCAGGAAAGCAGCAGCAGAGATAAAAACAAAAACAACGTGTTTACAAAAGTACGGCAACTTTTTCAATGGTTTCGCCTAAGAGTGGTCTTTTAAATGGCAACAAATAGACAAAAGTAAAATTTTGTTTTGTTACATTGTTTACTTATTTTGTGCTTAAGTTTTACTTTTTCCAGCAAAAAGTTTCAAACAATTACCTAATGTTTAAAATGCTATTTAGAGCGGCAAAAGGATTTATATTTAATCCTTGCTAATTTTATTTTAAGTAAATTAACTTGATCTTGGTAAAGTGGCAAATACATTTGTTTAGGGATTTAAGGCTATAGCTTCCACATATCGATTTTGTATTCAAATTTTCTCTCCTCATTTCTATTTACGTTCCTTATTTGTTGTGGCAATTGTTGACACACCATGCTTTCTTTTATTTGTTTATCGATTTGTTTGAGTTTTGGTTTTTCTCTATTTTTCAGTTTTTAGTCTATTAATAGAATTGCATATAAAATAAGGCTTTAAAATGTTTTCATTTTATTTTTTATTTATTTTTTATTCTGTGTTCGAAATAAATTTTCCACAAATCAATGACCAAGCGAACCAAAGAATGAAAAACACATCATGAGGAAGTTCAATCTTAGCCAAACCAACCAAATCCAATCCCCTCTTTAAGTAGGCTACGTATCTACAAGTAGCTAGGCGTACATAAGTATGTATACATATTTATGTACATAGCAAATTAACAAAAAAAATAAAGAATGCTTTAAGCCAATGTGTGGGCGTTAAAACTGAATGAAAATGGCACAGTGGCACATTTTATAAATTTTGTACAAACTTTTTCGGAAATACATATCGTCGTCGGCTTAATGAAAAAAAGGTGCCAAGTCCATTTCCGGGTCAAAATGACTCGAAAGGTAATAAGGCGACATATAGCGTAAAAAAACTAACATGTTTAAATGGTGAAAGCCAAAAGAAAAGAAAAAGTTCTAAGTACAAAATTTTTAAAAATTTTCAAAGAAAAAGTGCGAAGTCCATTTTTTATAATACAAATTTTTTTACTTTGTTAACGAAATATTGCGAGTTGAAATTAATTTTAAAGGTTTTCTAAGAGATGGCGTAACTATCAATAGATCGCATCGGGCACACCTGTGACTATATTCATTTCAAAGCACATTGTCTAAGCTTCATTTTTCAGTATGTGTCATTCCACTGAAGTGTAAACAACATATATTTTTTTCTATGTGAACATGTCGACTTTCGTTCCAACAAAACGCAATTTGCGGGAAGGTTTACTTTTGTGCTTCCATTTGAAGAAAAAAGCGGTTGAAGCACAACGCACGCACGCTGGCGATGAAAAGTGGATCCATTACGATAATCCTAAGCGAAAGAAATCGTAGGGACCACCCGGCCATGCATCAACATCGACGGCCAAGCCGAATATTCATGGCGCCAAGCTTATGCTGTGTATTTGGTGGGATCAGAAGGGTGTCGTGTACTATGAGCTGCTAAAACCTAACGAAACCATCACTGGGGAACGCTACCAACAGCAATTGAGCCGAGCATTAAAGGTTAAACGGCCGGAATATGCCAAAAGACACGACAAAGTGGTTTTTCAACATGACAACGCACGGCCACATGTTGCAAGAACCGTCAAGGAAACGTTGGAGGCGCTGAATTGGGATGTGCTACCCCACCCGCCTTATAGCCCAGACATAGCCCCTTTCGACTACAACCTATTCAGATCGATGACGCATGGCTTGGCTGAGCAGCGCTTCACTTCTTACGAGGATACCAAAAAATGGGTCGATTCGTGGATTGCCTCAAAAGACGAGTCGTTCTTCCGGCGCGGAATCCATATGCTGCCAGAAAGATGGGAAAATGTTGTAGCTAACGATGGACATTACTTTGAATAATATACATTGTACCGTTGTTTCTAAATAAATGCTCAAAAACCGAAAAAAAACCTTTAAAATTAATTCCACTAGCTTTGGTCACGAAAACGCATTGAGTCGTGGTGCTTTTAATCAAAATGGTTTGAGTTGTAAAAAACATAATATATTATCCCAACGGGAAGAAATGAAGCTGCTTCCAAAAAGGACGCAATCTCTGGTAGCATACAAAATTTTTCAAATTCTATTTTTTTTTATTGCTTATAAAAGTTAATAAATCTACCAAAACTTACAGAAAAAAAATATTTTTTTTGAAATGGAACTTAAAATTTTTAAAAACTTCCACGGAAGCGTATTTTATGCTTCCAAATGTGTGCTTCCACGGAAGCTTATTTGAAGCGTATTTCATGTGCTTCTGAAGATGTGCATCTCCGCTAGGACACGCTGTGTTCAAAAAGATAAGCAGTGAGAACAGCACTGGAAGCAGCTTCTTGCTTCCCTAAAAGCGCAACTGAAGTCGTTTCAATGCGCTTCCGTTTCCCGTTGGGATATTCTAGTCAGGATATTTGCATTATGAGTTTTGAAAATCGGAATAATTTTTAAATTTTGGAAAGTATTTTTACAAGCAAAACTAAAACGAGGTAAGCAACTTTTTTCCTATACACAAAAAAAAAAAGTTGTACGACCAAATGAAAATGTATTTAATTCAAAAAACTTTCGGATACAAAAGGGCGCCAAAGAGGTTTTCATTTAAATTTAAAACCCAAAAACGTTTTCGTATCAAAAACTGTAGAACGAACGCTTTTAAATCACATACAAAGTTATTAAATTTTTGAAATTTTTTTTAACTCAAAAATATTTAATATTTGATTTAAAAACAGTCATGTTTGATTTATAAACAGTCATCTGCTTAAATCAAATACGTTCCCACTTAATTTTGGAACCAGTTAATTTTTTCTGTGTAATAAATGAATTACTTAGAAAGGCTTCGTTTGCTTTTTTGTAAGATTTTTTTTTTCGGATTTAGATGACATCGGTAACGTATAATGAAGAAAATATTGTAGATGATTTAATTTCTAATTTTTCAAATGAATATCATTATTGCTTGGTTTCATACGGATTCAACAGTGATTCCGAAACTTTTAATATTTTACCATTTAAGTCCAAGATACGACAAGAGCTTAGCTGGTACGCAAATACGAATAAAAAATACTGGGAAAAGAGTAAGGCATATTATAGAAAAATAAAAGAGCACTTGCAAACTTAAAGGCTACTCTTCCATGAAATTCTCAGCAGTAGATGAACGAGAGCGAAAAACATTTTTTGAAAAGTTTTGTAGCCTAGATTTGGACCCAAAAAAAAAATGTATATAAATAATTTAGTGACGAGAATCCCTGTGGCAAGATCTCGACACCGAAAAAAACCCAAACGAATCAAGGAAAACCCAAACACTGCAATACGAGCTAACCCTTGTGTCGTGTCTAGATTCTAATGAAATAATATGGATAAAGAAAATGTCCATTTGAATCTATTTGGATCTATACAATTCAGACCACGAAACTTCAGAATTGAATACCTATTCATTTTGATCTATTTGAATCTAGAGGATTGTATGGATTTGAAAAATAAAAAATCAACTTATTATTCGAGCAATGTTTTCACTTTAATAATGGCATTTACTTGGTGTTTATAAAGTGCAGTTTCAAAAAAGGTTTACATATAAAAACGTCGCATTCATCGCGAACATCTGGTACACAATTCTGGATCAAAATCTGGATCCAGAAACATTGATATACGGCGTCTATTTGAAACCATTCCAATCTTTCGTAACAATCTATATTCTCTGAATCTAAATGGATTGATCCGATTTTTATTCCAAATCTATCCGGAAATTCTGGTACACAATTCTGAATCAAAAACTGGATCAAGAAAGATTGATAGACTGTGTCTATTTGAAACCATTTTAATCTTTCGCAACAATCCATATTCCCTGAATTTAAATGGATTGATCCGATTTTTAATCCAAATCTATCCGGGAATTCTGTTACACAATTCTGAATCAGAATAGATTGTTAAAATTTAATCCATTTCAATAAACAATTACCTGCTCCTGTTATATAACTTCAAAAATGGTGAAAAAACCGTACATGCCAAAATTTCAGGTAAGGATATCTCAAAAATCAGAAGTGATAGAGCAATTCTAAGACCAGATTCGGATTAAGCATTAAAAAATACATAAGAAACTGGCTATTTTTGTTTCTATATATTGATCATTATTTTTTTTGTACGCAAAAATTAAATTTTTTAATAGAAACACAAAAAATTAAGTAAAAACGCAATATCTCGTAAACGATATTTTTTAGGGTTTTTCAGTTTACTGTTTTTTAATCTACAGACAAGCAGGTTACTTTCTGCATACTCTTTTTTTGTATCAGTTTTAGTCAACTTTTTTTTTTGGTTTTAGTATAGAGCACAGTGCTAAAAAATGGGTTTTTTGGCCCTGGTTTGAAAAAGTGCCGTTCACTTTGAAAAAAGAGCTATATATGTTTGATCCTAGAGGCATTCCGCATATTTCCCCCAAAAAACATTTTGGGTGCAAGCACTTTTTATTTAAAACACGTGGGGACAGGTGTGAGAGATCACATAAAAATAATTTTATGTAGTATATCCTCGCCTCTATGACGTGTCGTACTTGAACTACGATTTAAAAAAAAAAATTCTAATATTAAATTTTTTAAAAGTAATCGACCTGGACCGGCGTTGTTACGCGGTGATTTGCTGCTTATCTCCAAAACGTGTAGCAGTAAAAAGGTTGAAGAACACTGCTCTAGAATTACACTCACATTCAGTTTTTGTCTTTTTGGATTTTTTTCTAATAATCCTGTCCTTTAAAAACACTGTGACATTAATTTTTATAAATAAAATAATTTTGATTTGGTGAAAAAATATCGAGGTTATTGATCAAACGTTTTAAGGATCTGAAATTGTTGTTACTCAAAAGCTAAAGCCAGGGCGGGAGGGTAGCCGGCCTTTTATCTTACACAAGCCCAGATAAAGTATCTATCTATTAAAACGCAGCTATTATTAGAAAGCTTAGTAAAATTATATTGGATGGATAAGTTTTGACAAAGAGTTGATGGACATTTTAGTCATCTACTATCTGACAATTTTATGTTTCAAATTCTTTTTAAGAATAAAACAATAACACCTAAAGAAATTTCAAAACCTACGAAACTGGAACTTCAAGTAAAATTCAGTGTTGTAATATAAAATTTGAACACTCATCCTCTTGTTACTTAAAGAAAAGATGAACTTTTTATACAGATAAAAAGATTTCTTTTGATAATATACTGCTGAATAGGTATTGATTTCAGAATAAGACAATCCAATTAGATTTAACTCGCATTCCTTAAAATGTAACCTAAGTATAATCAGTGGTTTATTCGTTACCATGGCCTCATTTTATCCATCCTTATGATATTAAGAAGTTACATATTTTCATATATACTTAAATAGTATACAATTTTCACTCTTTAAATAGAACACAAAGCAAGCGTACATTTTATAATATGCATACGTATATTAACAAGAATATACACATGGGGCATTCTTTGTCAAGTAGATCACCCAACCCTTCAATTGCAGTTTTTCTGACAAAAAAGCTTAACGCGGCCTAAAATTTTTGTTGAAATAATTTCTTTACAATGCCGTGCGGCATTTTTTGTAACGATTATCGTACCAAAGATAGAGGCTCAACAATTGGGACAGTATATAAAAAAATGTTTTTTGCTCATAACTTTTTATTCTTCACAAAATGTTCTTGCAAAAATTTTGGCGTTAAAATCTTATGCATTTTTTTTTGCAGTATAGATAATAGTCGGTTCCAAAAATCGATTTTTTTGATTTTTTCAATTATGCGAGAGAAAAGCGATTTTTAACTTGAAAGCAAGTCATCTTTCGAAAATAGTGTATAAGGCATAAAATGCTTAGAATTATCCAAAGTATCCATGTAAATTTTTTCAAAGTTGTTTTAAGACTTTTTATAATTTTTCAAAAATTGGTCAAATAAAAAAAATTTTCAAAAAAATGCACACGTATTTTTGCGACAATTCTAAGCATTTTATGTTTTATACACACTTTTTCGAAAGATGCCTTGCTTTCGAGTTAAAAATCGTTTTCCGCTCGCGAAATTAAAAGCGCAAAAAAATCGATTTCGGAACCGATTAAGTATAATTTATTAGCGCCAACATTTTTGCAAAAACATTATTATCATTATTTTTCAAGCAAACTTGGGTGTCTACTCTGTGAAGAAAAAAAGTTATGAGCAAAAAACATGTTTTCTATATTGACCCAACTGCTGAGCCCCCATCTTTGGCACGATAATTGTTACGAAAAATCGCCACATTGTAAAGTAAGTAATCGTTTCAACAAAAATTTGAATCCTATTTATCTGAAAAATTGTGATGGAAGGGTCAGGTGGTGCACTTGACAAAGAATGCCCCATATATACAATACTTGTTATAGTAAAATGAAAACTAAGCAAAAAAAGGTAGCAGTTTTAATGTAATAACACTCCTGATAAATGAATAATTTCGACACGCAAAACTGAGTGCTTTTTGCTTTGTTCTTAAATTTCATTACGCGAAAATGTAACAATAGAACTGTGAGTGTCAAAGGCCTACCAAACAATCTTTCTAGTTATGAATGGGGTTTTTGTTTTGCCTGCTAATTACTGCATTCAAGGCAATGCTATAAATTAGTAATTTAAATATTTACAAAATAAAATGTAACAATATAAATAATGTAAATATTCATACAATAATGAGATGACCAATAAAATACTGTAATATATTTTTAATGAACGAATGTTAAAAATGTTCAAAAGAAAAATCATAAAAATGCCCATAATTCAAAGTTCAAAAATACTCGTATTACAGTTTTGTGGTTTTCTCATCTCATATATAAAATGTAAAAATATAAGGGTCGTTCCATATCAAAATAGAAAATGAGAAAAAAATTAAATTTAATCCGATTAGCTCCATTTTAACAATATCATAATGTCCATTGTTTACTTGTCTCTAAAAGAAGTTTTAAAAAATTATAAAAGAAGACTTTTTCTGGCATATTTAGCTCAACTCGGCTCAGTTTATATTTCATTAACAACCATAAAATTTTTATATCTTATGAGACATGGTTTTTTACTTCAAAACTTGACATTACGATATTCCTCACTTATTGCATGTGACAATAAGGACCCAAGGGGAAAAGAAGTGCTTCAAAAACCCTTCTGAAGTGCATCTTTTTCACTACTAAGCTCTTCCGCTCCGTAAGAACTGTTCTTTCTTTTTAACATTGCATGTCATAGGATGTAAGCGGGAAAAAGCTTAATGCAGCCTTACCAAAAAAGGGTTTTTGAAGCGCTTATTTGTAATGCTGCGTTTTTCAATAAAATTAACAAAAAAGAAAAAAACTGGCAGCACCAGGATTTGAATCCACGACCGTCCGTGTGATAGATAGGACAGATTATTTTTACTTACATTTATCAACTCTTTAGACCGCTACACCAATGCCCGGTGATTTGAAGAGGCATTAAATTTGTATATGAAGCAAATGTTGTTCAAACAGAATTTGGCATACGAATGCTCCTACAGCGTTACATAGAATCATTGTGCAATCAGTTTCAATTCAATTAAGCAAAAGTAAATAAAGAAAGGAAAATAGAAAAGTCAAATAAAAAAAGGTTGAATAAAAATTATTTTAATAAAAAAAAAATAATAAAGCAAAAAAAAAAAAAAAAATAAAAAAAAAAAAAAAAAGTTTCGAACTCACGTTGTTCTTACTGCAGCCTTGCATGGAATCATTGTGTAATCAATTTCAATTCAATTGAACCAAAGTAAATTAATAAGAGAAAGGAAAATATAAAAGTGAAATAAATGATGTTGAATAAATAATATTTTAATAAAAAATAATAAAGTATAAAAAAAAGGAAAAAAAAAATCACCCGGGCTAGGTTCGAACCCATGTTGTACGTGCTGCAGCCTTATAAAAAATCATTGTGAAACTGCTTCTAAATTTCTATGGGGACAAGCACTTTTGAAGTGCTTGGATCAGAAGCGCTAGAACTTTTTCCTCTTGTGGAGTAGCAGCTTGGGCCGATGTTTGATCCAAAAACAAATTGATTTGTGAGCAAAGATCGTCTTTAGCCGTTATTGCTCATTACAACAGACATCATTAAAAAATCTAAAATTCAATTATTCACTACGAAAATCTCACTGCTTCAATTCTTGTGCCGTAAGTCAGAACAGAATGCCCCATAGAGTCACAAATTCAAAAGTTATATTTTCTTCATCAAAATAACTGGCTTTTATTTTAAATTCTGCATATTTCACATATTTCTTCAATTGCAACTTAAAAATAATTCATAAAATAGCAGTAGTTTGGCTTAAATTCTTTCTTAAGTTAATAAATAAAAAAGAGCGTTCCGTTTCATGTCCTATGTGGCACACTTATTTAAACAACAATTTAAGGAAGAAAGCATTAACTTCTTAAAATTTTCTTATACTTCGTTAAAGACGGGTTCTTTAGCTATTTTTCGAGACTGTTTTCACAGTCTTAGGACTTAAAATAACTTAGTTATGACAAAGTTTTGTCATAATCTATAGCAAAATGTCCAATGAGTCACAATGGAATGCCTCATAAATAAAAATTTTCTAAAGAACCTAATTGAAATTTAATGAAAAGCTATTGTGGCAGGACTCTTAACAATCCAACACAGTTTCTCTCTCTAATTTACATTGCATTAACTGTTATAATGGCAACGAGGACGAAAATATCTGCGCGTGATTTACAATTTAATCTGCAATAATTTAATTTGTGTTTGCCCTTGTGGAAACTGGTTAGGCTTCCTTGCAGTGAAAAAGGATACGCGTGCCTAATGTTGTTTGACGCGTTATACATTGTGTGCTGTGTATTCGTTTTAACCTTTTGTGTACTATGAACTTTTTACAACACATAATTTACAAAAAAAAAAATTAATGCGCTTAAAATATCCAGAATTAAGTTAATGCTTGGGATAATTTCATTGATGCTGATATTTTGTTTAGGGTTTTTTGGTACACCACTAAATTTAGTTACTTAGTAGTAGTTCTTAGATTAATTAATCAAGTTTAAGAATCAAAAAGGTGCACTTAAAAAAAAGCGGACTCTCTTCACATAGCAAAAAACATTTGTATTGTAATATACAAAGGAGGAAATATATAGTACATATCGATACGCCTAACGTATAAGTTGGCAACTCAAGTTACAACATTTTTTCGGGACAGTGTTTTTCACTTAAATATACCCAGATTTTAACTTTAAAAATAGTTCCCAGCTCACAATTTGACACAAGATGGAGTCTAATACGGAGACTTCGAAAAACGCTGTCCTGAATAAAAGTTGTAACTTAAGTTACCAACCTATACGTTGGATGCATCGATGTATTTGGACTTAAATGCTACTTTAAATGTAATGTAAATTGACTTAATTATCTGTAAAATTTAAGAAAAATATATTTTTACTTAATGGCAAAAAAGGGTTAAATAGGAGAAAATTTTAAATACAGTGCACTCAAACTCCTTTTTTCGTTTAAATGGTACCACCCATGAATCTGTTCAATTTCAATGTGAACATGTATTTAATTAAAACGACGCTAATTTAAATGATTTTATTTAATCAGTATTGTTATTTATCAAAACCTTTTGAAATTGTTAATCAATTTGGTGCGCATATATTATTTTGAAATAAGTTAAAACCTTTAAAGACTAAACGATTTTTTTAATTTTATTTCAGATTTTACATAAAATGGATCTGCAAAAGTATTTTGCAGTCATTTTTATTATGTGCTGCATGCAGTTTTTTGAAATAAATGGATATCCAACTTTGAACATTCGTCGCTTATTTGGTAAGTAAAATTAAAAAAATGTTGAACATCATTCAAATTACACTCCTTAAGATGTTTTTTTGTTCAGCTTTATTGAGTTTTAAGTAGAGCTAATCATCTTAAATAAACAAATAATCTTAAATGAATAAATTATAGACGACAAAATAACATGCTTAAAGATTTTTGATAAAAAAACCTTCGTAAACTTCACATGAGATTAAGTTAAAGCTCCTTTATATTTTTCGGCGATAAATGATGCCATGCCCCTCAAAAGCAAAATATGTCATATGTCTAAAAATATATGACACAGATGAAAATAAACCATCAATTGGAAAAATGGTCCACTCAAAAATAAAATTCATCAAAACTACGCTGATGAGTGAGATTAAGTACATGTGCTCAGCGGGCAAAGCCTGGTATCGATCATTTTTTGCGAAAGGATATTGTTCTCGGTGAGATCTAAAAGCTGGCAAAACCAAATTTGACTTGTACTCCCTTATAAAAACAACTTCGACAAATCGAGTATTGTAATAATTTCATGGTATATTGAACTTAAAATTTGTTTCTCTGAAAAATTATGAAGGTGAAACATAGATCATCGGGAAATGCTTGCCATAGTCCGCCATAGATATTCTTCGTTTTGACTATGAAACTTTCGGGTGTCCCAAAAGACTATCAATTTAAGCTTGTTGATAGTCTGCCATAGATGTTTTCCAACTAATGTTTTTGGATGACCTTCGAGAACATTCGTGTATAGCATGACAACATTCCCACAAGTAAGCTACACTCACTGATAATGCTCCAGACATACACACACTGATTGATTCCCCATACAAACTTACACCCCTTTTTCATATGTCCTTTTTAGGACCTCAAACTATTACCGGTTAAGCCGTGAAAAGGTATCAGACAGACAGAGTTACATATTTTCGCCTTTATAATATTAGTACGGTGTCGAAAACTCAATTTAAATCAATTTTTATGTAACCTCATTTTTTAATGCATATATGTTTTCTTTTGAGCAATAACTAAATAAAACTATTTTTAAAATCTTTTGCTTACCATTTTTTTAAAAAAGAGGTCGAAAAACGGTACACTTGAAAACAACGCAACAAACCAAAACAAAAATAGTTATTTTCGATGTATTTGTTGGTGCTGCATGCGAATACGGTCGCGGAATTGCTCTACCGTATGATTTTTGAGATATTCAAAATTAAAAGTTCAAAAACACGATTTTTGAGGATATGTAGAGGAAGCATTAAATTGTTTTGCTCTAAATGCATCGCTTAGTACTATTTTTCGTATTCAAGATAAGCTATGAACTATGTATATAATTTTTCTTAAAAATGTTATAACCATTTAAAAATGACACCATGGAGTGAATAATCATATGAGAATCCTTATACGATTTTTAGCTTTCATGTACAATTTTTAAGACAAAATCATACAAGACCAATTCATAGCTGATTTTGAAGACAAAAAATAGTACTAAGTGTTGCATTTAGTAGAAAATAGCACAACAATTTAGAGCGTCCTCTATACTCGTATGTCCTCTGTATATCGTCAGAAATCGTGTTTTTTTAACTTTTAGGTTGGAATATCTCAAAAACCATATGTGATAGAGCGATTCCGAGTCGTCGAAAATGACTATATTTATTTTGGTTTGTTGTGTTTTTTTAAGTTTACCGTGTTTTTGAACTTTTAGTTTAGAATATCTCAAAAGCCATACAATAGAGCAATTCCGAGACCGGATTCGTATTCAGCACCAACAACTACATCGAAAATAACTATTTTTGTTTTGGTTTGTTGCGTTTTTTTCAAATGTACCGTTTTTCGACCTCTTTTTAAAAAATGGCAAACAAAAGATTTCAAAAATAGTTTAATTTAGTAGTTCTTGTTCAAAAGAAAACATATGCAATATAAAACTAGTAAGGGTGTTACATTTGGCCTGGCTAAACATTAAATACCCAACACTGCAATATTTCGAAAATGTTGCTTATATGGGAGGTGCCACGCCCTCTTGTCCGATTTTACCCAGTTTTTGTTGAGAGCTTGCATTTATAGTTCTTTTTGTCTGAGTAAAATTAAGTTCGATTATCTCAAAAAACGCTTTTAGTATAGCGTTTTAAAGCTTTTTCTTATATAAAAGGTGCCACGCCCTCTTGTTCGAATCCACCCAATTTTTGCTCAGAGCTTGCGCTAATAATTCTTAGTACTTAAGTGTATTTTGGTTAAATTGTTGTGAAAAATACTCCTTTTGTATGGGCGGTAGGCGTGCCAGTTGACCGATTTCGCTCATTTTCAATCCCACGAGCTAACTTTTGCGACAAAGCCAACGCATTAAATTTCATTGAACTATCTTGGTTAGTTTTCCCGTAAAAAATGTTTCCACGCACAGCCAGCCATCCAGACTCAGGAGGTGACGCTGATCAAGAATATATATACTTTTCTATATCTGCCACGCCTCCTTCTCATCGTTACAAACGGAAGGACAAAGTGAATATACCCTGGGTGTAGGGTATAATGAGGTTACTTAAAAATTTATTTAAATTTAGTCCTCCACACCATGAAGTACGAAAGGTAAAGGTTGAATGTAAAGGTATGGTTCCTTGAACATTTTCTCTTATAATGGAATGAACTTTCACATAGGGGTGTAGCCGAGGTCGGTTGGCCAATTGGCCCACTCTATGATGCTTTTACTCTTTCGGTTACTTTTAATGAAAATTTGCATTGGTGGCATACACTATAGATACCTTTGTTATATGATTCGACCGAATTATGTTATGTATATGAAGCACTCCATGCCAAGTGTACCAGCTCAAAAATTTCGCTCAAATTTGGCAATATGATAGATCCGGTGTGCAAGAACAACAATCCGGGAGGATTTGGTCCTAGTACCATTTGTTGTTAAAATACAGGGTATTGAAGTTGGAGTCTCTAGTCATTTTCATTAAAAGGGTGTTTTTTCAAAAACTGATAGCTTACACTAAAGTTTGTAAAATGATAAATCTAAGTTACCGGTCCTATTCATTTGAAGTGTTCTTTTTATAAAAAAATATTTCTTGGTGAAAAAAAATTCAAAAGTATTTTTAAGTGTAAAAAATTTTGGTGAAAAACAATTTTTTTCACCGAGAAATATTTTTTAATAAAAAGAACACTTCAAAATTAATAAGACCAGTAACTTAGATTTATCAATTTACAAATTTTAGTGTAAGCTACAAATTTTTGAAAAAACACCATTTTCATGAAAATGACTAAAAACGCCAGCTTCAACACCCTGTATTTTAACAACAAATGGTACTAGGAAAAAATCCTCCCGGATTGTTGTTCTTGCACACCGGATCTACCATATTGTCAAATTTTGAGCGAAATCGGAGAAAAAAAAATTTTGAGCAGGTACACTTGGCATGGAGTGCTTCATATATTTACTTCTTTCGGCATCTTTAAATGGTCGTTAAAATAAAATGACTTGTTTTTAAAGTAATGTATAAATCGCTTTAAGTTTAAAATATGATTGGATAAATTTCGAACTAAGTACTTGCCTACTTTGCCTTCACTTACGCTATCTTGACCCCATCAAATAATCGCCATAATGTCAAAAGAATAGCAAACGTTACTAAGAGATGCAGAGGAGCTTGCAATTGTCGACTTTCAAGGATTCTACGCTTATTATGCAGTTTTATATATCTTGAAGAATACAAGAAGATACAAAAAAACACAAAAAAACACAAAGCAGCTATAAATTTAAGACTGTGAATTGATTTATTTTAGTGAGTAATGATGAACTAGAAAAATTACGTAAAACTACATATTTACTATATATGAATGTAGCGTACACGCGTTAGTTCAAGTTTAAACAGAAACTAAGTATGAAACAAATATGTTTTAAAGTATACATATACAATGTCGGAAAATTTAATAGGTCATGAAAAGTGCCAATTTCATTTTATGAAATACTTTGGAATAAAAAATCTGCTGTTGTGACGACATAAAATACGAGTATAAATTAAACGGAAACCTATATTTAACTAAAAAGCATCCTTGATACGAGGGGAAAAAATTTGTTCTGCCGTAAAAGTGAATTTTTTATTTAATTTCGCGAGATTATATCGTCGGGTTACAACTACAACAGGACATCTACATTTTTAATGTTTTAAGAAAAAAGCGTTTTAAGTTTTTTGAAATTATATAAAATTGGATGGCGACTACATTTCAAAAAACCGACTGGACTGGGGCATAGAGCCATTTTAACTCAAATCATCAATATACGTATATGTAGATGTCTAGTAGTGGTTTTAACCCGACGATATGATTTTCGAAATTTGATGATGTTTCTTGTTTGAACGAGAAAATATACTATGTATTATCCGAACACGATATGTAAATTTGCTATTCATGTCTTGTGTGATTTGAAGAAAAATAAATATTTCAAGTAGATTTTATAATGCTGAATCTAAATCCGGTTCTAACATTTTTCAATCAAGTCTGGACTATGGCCGGAATTAAGATTTTTAGTGCCCTAGACTTTTCGGGTGAACATTTCCCTTCTTCATATATGTAAGTTTAAGCAATTATATCAGTTAATCTACCTATAAATTCAGGTCTGTACGATATGCAATGTGAAAGTGCTAAAAATTATATTTTTTGTTTTAAATTTTTTTTTTTTAGTGCAGAATTTTTGGTTCATATGTATGTATATAAGGTTTTGAATTGGATACTTTATGTGCCACTCATTACTGGCACATGGTTCTTTTTATAAATATGGCCATACAAAGGATAAATTCTCGGAAACCAATAAATACAAGAAATATATTTTAATAAGTAAATTTTGAATACTTAACCCGCTTGTTTTATTTTTAAAATATTATTGCGTGTATTAATGTATTAATTTTATTTGCTTTCTTTGCAGATTCATCAGTTGACAGCAGATACAAAAAAAGTGATTTTTTGCTTCCACAGGTAAATACGTGTACGAAACATAATATCATAAAGTTCGGATAGACTACTTGTTTTGATATTAAACGACACATATACAATATGATATATCATAAATGATTTCTAAAAGAAAATGTTAATTTTTCAGAATGTTTTATTTAAAAAAACAAGGGTGTTTCATTTGGCCCGGCTGGAAATACTACTATGTATAAAAGTTCCAAATTACACTGTCAGAACATCGTTTCGAAGTATATATGGGCTTGCATAGGACTTTCTACGTCCTCTTGATTAGATTTGGCATAAATATATGTTGAGCTATTTCTGGTATTTGAGTGCAATTCGGTTGCATTGCCTATAACCCAACGTTTGCAAAGAGTTTTGAGGATTTTATTGGTATTGGAAGTGCCTCGCTCTTTTATTCGAAAACACTTAGCTATTTTTCAGAGCTTCCTTAAACAATGCCTCGTACTTCTGTAAAATTTGGTTGCATTGTCTGAAATACTACAGTGCCAAAGTCTCTTGCTTAAATTCAACTAGTCGCTGCTTAGAGTTTACATCGACTATCGACTTTTTTAAATTTTTTCAAGAGTTAACACCGACCATTTTCAAAGCTTATTTGAAATAATGATTTTTTCATATATTTCCTCCATTTGAAGCCCGATCATCAAGTATAGTATATCGTTGTAAATGTATCGATGTGCGTTACATTTCATTTATAGAGTTCATTTACCTAAGACTTTTTTGTACCATCCTACCAAGGACACGTTATAAAATTAATTCATGTAAAAAATTATAAAATTTATCTCTACGATGTTTCCCCAAATTGTTGAAAACGAACAAACTACAGCGAATCTAAAATTTTAGTGCAAAATATTCAAAATACAACCCCCAAAACTATGCAATGTTTTATTTATTAATCGAATCATTCTAAAATCAAAGAGAAAAAAAATTTTAATAAAATAAAATAGCATTAAATAATTTTAAATTGTTTAATATAGAAGAATTCGATAAAAAAAAGAAAGAATATTGCATAATTTTAGGGGTAGTGTTAGGTTAGCACTGAAGTTTGAGTTTTGGTGTAGCTAGTTAAATTTCAAGAATTTTAGGAAACTTCGTAGAGATGAATTTTATGATTTTTTACAGGCTTTAATTTTATAAGGAATCCTTGGTAGGGTAGTACAAAAAAAATCTCAAATAAATTACCTCTATGAACGAAATGTAGCGCACATCGAAGCATTTACAACAAAATACCTACTGTACTTGATGATTGGGCATCAAATAGCGGAGCTATAGAAATAAATAAAATAATTTAAGATCTTCTTAAGAGGTGGAATAAACATTTTTTTTTTCCTTAGAAATCAGTTCAGATAAACTTTCAACTTCTCCGAACTTCTTTTTCGATATAATCTATTGTGCATTAACACACAAAAAGCTTTTAATATTCTTTCTTAGGGTTGAGGTTGTCTCCATTCATAAAAATCGATGAGGCAGTTTAGTAACAATAGCGTGATATCTTTCTTTAATGTTAATTCTTTCTTCATACCGAATTTCGAAAAAATTGATGCATTGGTTTAGCTAATGGCTTGGCACCGCCCACTTAAAGCTAAAAACTTTTTATTTATTTATTAATAATTTACATAATAATGAATTATTATATAATTGCATATAGGCAACTCTAGCGACTAAGGCTTTCGGCTCCTAAAAAACTTTTAATATTATTCCTTTACATTATTTTTTAAGGTTCATTCTATTTCAGTAAAAATCGATGCAGTAGATTAGCTGTAAGAGCGTATTATCTATTTAGAGGCATGTGACCGCCCACTTTTCAAAAAAGGATAACTTTGTGCACTGTTCCTTCTCGTAACCTTTCCAACAATAAAAAAATCAAGCGAATATGTTGTGATTATAGCATATAAACAGGGACTGCGCGTAACTACGTCTTAGCAAAAACTTTTTAACTGAAGGTCCAATCACATAAAGATATGACCCTATTGGATAGCGTCCAATATTGAATTTTTATGCAAATTGCTAAGTACGTACTCCTACATGATACAACAGTCCTATACGACTTAATGTTGCAAACTTGACAGTAACAATTCCTTATGCTCAAAAGAATGATACCAATCAAATTAACCAATAAAACTGAAATAAACGATTGTCTTCCTTGTATTTTAAATCCATTTTGCTATTGTGTTTTTTCGTAAGGAGAAACAAATGCAATTAATAACGAACGGCGCAATTACTGCATACAATATTTAGTACAGCATTTACATGAAAGAACAAATTTATTTGCAATTCCTTTAACGATTATATCAGTATAAAAGAAATACAAAACAAAAATGTATATATACTTATAGCCACATCATTATTTGCATGTTAATATATCGATTTTTTGTACGTTTCGTTATAAAATATATTCCGATACGTACGTACCATGCCGCTTCTTAAGGTTGTAAGAGAAGAAAGGATATGTAATGAAAATCATTTAAATTATTGAAAAAGAAAAAAAAAAATGTAGCTACCTACATCGTGCAACTACAAGAAGCTAACTAAAGTATGTCAGAACAAGTATGTAACACTTAATCCGTGGTTGTTACTACATGCAATTTGTTGCCTTTACTATAGTATTTAAGCTTTAAGGGGAAAGAAATCGTACCAAATGACGTACAGACTTGAACGAATACACTGTAGGGCAAAATCAAAATAAGAATTTGCAAAGTATTACTACAAGGAACTTTCAAACCCCGGACGATAAAAAATATTCAATATTATATGTCAAGAAAGTGAGTCTCAACGCTGCACACTGAGCTTAAAATTGCGAATGTGGTCTGATTGAAGAGGATCTTGAAAGAATTTTTCCATGGTTCGACTCGATCCCTTTTTCGAGAAAAACCAATAAATTTAAAATAAAAAAAATACTACAAATAAAATAAATATAGTACGAGGGGTACTATTTATATTTCGGGAAGTGGCAACACTAATGTCATAGCTAAAATCTGGCAACACTATAATAAAGTTTGACATTTTTTAGCGTAAACGTACTCACAACGTTTTGATGTACAAGTGCTATTTGTTTTGTTTACAGTGTGTTAATAAAATCAATTTGGCGAGCTTTTTTTTGAGCGATTGATAAATTATGGGGTATCCAACGAGAACAAATTTTTTTTACAACTAAGTGTTCATGCAAAATCGAATGTATTGAAGTGGAGCTAATACGCTAGAATGCCTCTATCTGACAATATATCATATGATGATCTCGTATTATCAGTTCATGCACTGCATCGATTTTGGACGACCTTTACGAAATTCGTCGGCGACCGAACTACGACCACAATTGAATTCGCTATACCAGCGGTACTGTGGTTTTTGATGGTGATTTATCGCCATAGAAAGGGCTGAGTTCATCGACTCATTTTTGTTACGTCGAAAGTTGTGAAAAATAATCCAACGAAAACCTTCTCTTGAAATTTCCATTTTTTGACCAAATAGATTTTCTTAACTCACTGTAAACAAAACAAATAGCACTTTTACATCAAAACGTTGTGAGTACGTTTATGATAAAATATGTCAAACTTTACTATAGTGTTGCCAGATTTTAGCTATTGATATTAGTGTTGCCAGTTTCCGAAATATAAATAATACTTATGATGATGATGTATTATTAGTTCATGCACTGCATCGAAATTTTGTGGCACAACAACCAGCGATACACTGTGGGTTTTGATGGTGATTTATCGCCATACAAAGGACTGAGTTCATCGACCCATTTTTGTTACGTCGAAAGTTGTGAAAAATAATCCAACGAAATCCTTCGCTTGAAATTTCCATTTTTTGGCCAAATTGTTTTTCTTAACTCACTGTAAACAAAACAAATAGCACTTGTACACCAAAACGTTGTGAGTACGTTTATGCTAAAAACTGTCAAACTTTATTATGGTGTTGCCAGATTTTAGCTTTTGATTTTAGTGCTGCCAGTTCCCGAAATATAAACAGTACCCTACGTATTGTAAGTTTCGATATGCTTTGCTGAATTTTGAGATATCCTAAGCTAAATATAGAATTTCTGGGATTTTGATCATATATGTATATGGGCAATTCTCAGAAACCTTTTACTTACGATATTTCGATAATATACACTTTTGACATTCAAATGTAATCTCTGAATTGGCGCGAATTCCATATATTTCCACAAAAAAATTTAATGCACATACTTGTTAATGTTTGAACCAGGGGTTGAAATAAGAAAAAGTTATTACTGCAGAATTTTTTTTTGTTTTTGTTAGCAATTTTTAGCAAAATTTTTTTAATGTCTTATTCAATTGATTAATATTGATTAATATTTAATATTAATATTAAATAACAGATATCATTTCAATGGTTCAATTTAAAATTGAAAATTTATAGCGAAATTTTCTTCGAATGCATTTATAAAAATATGTTTAAAGTAGAGTTGCCGAGTACTTATTGTGGTTGCTACATTTTAGTCAAAATTGGTGAGGTTAGACAACTAAAACAACGGTTATAAGCGAAATAAAATGAGTATTTAGTTTCAATGATTAACAAAAACAAAGTAATATGAATTTGGGTGAAAGTTATTATTACAATTTTTTACAATATTCTGAAGTTATTACTGCAAATTTGAAGTTATTACTGCAGAAATAGGGTATTACTACAGCTTATTTCAATGCCTGGTTTGAACAATATATGCGCGGGGCAATATCACAAAAAATCATTAGTAGTAATGAATTAATACCATACACGTTACTCGTTTGACATCAAAACTTGACGACAACTATAGGTTAAAAGTTTCTGAGAAATGCCCATATAGACATATCTTTCGAAAATAATCAGCCACGATTTTTGGAAATGTATCGTTTTCATCATGAGAAGCACGATGTGTCTTGTTATTAAAAATCTCTGACAGCCATTGTTATAACTTTGTATCACAATAACCATGCAAAGGGCCCATAAGCCATCTGACACAAAAAATAATATCAAAAAGTTTTGATTTTTGGCTTTTGCTTAAGGTGTTTTGAAAAAAAAATTAAAAAGTTTTGAATTTTGATGCGACAGAATAGTGGTTTTATTAAGTATTTTAACTTTTATTTCATAATTCTAATAGGCAGATGATGATGTCATCGAATTAGAACACTTAAAACACAGCCATATAGATGGAGTCATAGATAACATATCAGAACAACTAAAAGAACATCATCAACAGCAACTAGAACAAGATGATAGTGAAATGCCAATTCCAATAGCTGTAGCCGAAACGGATTCTATCAAACATTATCATTCAGAAAATATACCTGAACTTGAGCGTCAACTTGAATTAGCTACAGCATCGTCAGCAACGCCTACAGCAGTAACAGTTAAGCCGCCAGTGGATTCTACTCCTAGCCATAGTGAACAAGAACATGCAATCCAAGGAGCCCATCGTCCACCAATGTTGCCACTTAATGACGGAGGAAAAACATCGAGTAGTAATCAACAGCAGGCAGATGTTACTGCGGGTGGTGACACCAACGTAGCAGGAGGAGTACCTTCAATGGCAAAAGTAAGTAATAACCATTGAAATTATCTGTTAAATTTAGTATCATCTTGTCAGTACATGCATATAACAACCGCCTGGATAAATTCATTCGGCGAAAAGATTAAACTTCATTGCCGCCGTCTAATCTTTCCGCCAAATGAACTTCTAAGGGAAAGTTATACATATGTATCAATCAATTTATAGCCATTTTATGGAGCAGCTCGTTTAGCCTTTGGACAAAATCCTGAAGTGCTTCCAACATCGTCAACCACATCGACCTCGACAGCGTTGGTAACATCAACCACCACAACGACAACAAGTTCATCCGACATTAGCGATGTTTCTGATACTGGAGAGCCTATTTCGGAATCACACAATAGCAACAAAACAGCAGATGAAACTGCTGCCGCTGAAGCGACTGCAACATCTGCAGCACCTACCACCATAGCCGGTCCCTCACATCCAATCCATCCTCCAAATTCAGAGTTAAATGTTGAAAATAGAAACGAACAAAATAAAGAAAGCGTCGGCGATGTCAATATGGATGAATTGGAAGCAACAAAATCTGCTTCTAGGCGTTCTGTGCCGTATCTTATGACTCCAAAGGTTCTTATGATGTCTTTCTTTCGTAAAAATGTAGCAGAATTTCAGCATTAGCAGCACGTTATTTTGCCGTTTTTATTTCAAATAAAACAAAAAAGAAAATGCGTGCTTCCTAGGACACGTGAAGGAAGTGAAACTTCTTTGGCAGTGCAAAGGATCGATGATAAATATGTCTTCTCTTATGCTAGATATTGAAACAAGCGTTTGCATATGCGTACAAATATGCACTTTTATACTACGTTTCCACCGGAGATTTATGAGATTATCTAAGGTTGCTTCGAGATTTAGCGCTGAGTCTCGCTGTAGATCACGCGATTCTGGCTAGATTTATTTTAAATCCTCTTATGAATCTCAACAGGGTTACCGATTTTGAGTAGACATTATCGGCCAAGTAGCAACCCTTAAATCTCATTAAATAAAATAGCAAGAGGAAGAACAACTTTCATGTTCCCGCTTATGGCATTTATTGTCAAAACTAAATATCTTTCGGCCGGTGGAAACGAGTTGGAGATAATAGCTAGATTTATAAATTTCGCCATAGCTAAATCTCCTGTGGAAACGTAGTATTAAAGTATTAACGGTTTGCTTATAGATATGTACATTAGGGTGGCGCTCAACAGAAGTGCATTTTTGTATTAATAAGATGTATTAACACTCTGAATATTAAAACTTCTAAACGCAGTTACACAAAAATAGTTACGGGGCTATGGTGAGAACTCGTCTTTCACGGATTTCAAAATACAAGAAAATGGTTCCTTACCCTAGACCCGGTTTGGTCGGTTTTTTGTAACACTCTAATGAGCATATGTAAGTAAGAATATGTGCACATTCATATGTATGTTCATTTGACTGCTTCAGATATGTATGGAAAAATTAAAATTGCTCGGAATTTTGTTCCCCGGACAAAGATTCATTGAGAATATTATTTAATTTTTATTTTTTTAATTTTCCACATTGGGGAAACAAACTGCATGTTCGGATTAAGCGGCTCAAAATCCATATAAAATTGTGAACAATTTTTGGAGCTTTATCCAAATTTCAAAATGGTTTTAAATGTTATATGAAATGAACCAAAATTTAAATGGTGCTTAATAACACCATAACGAAACTTTTTTGTTCATTTTCTTTACTTCAAACCAGTCTACTGTGCTGAAAAAGAAATAAGTAAATCAGCAAAACTAGCAATTCGTATAAAAATTGGCGCTGTTACATCATTGGCATCGTTACACAAAATGAGTCGCGATTTTCAAATTGTTTTCCCCCAGCAAAGCCAAAGAAGTTTCACTATAAAAACATGAATATACTTTGTAGTCTCCACCAAAATTTACTCATTAAGGGGATACCTTTGATCTCGTAAACTCGTAAGCCATGAAAAACTCGAAAGTTTACGAGCTGGTTTTCAGGAACACACACTTCTGAAAACGTGTAAGCAACGTAAAAAAAGTCATAGAATTTGAAAAATATTCATTTCAAATTCAATTTTCAAAACAAAAAATATTTTTTCAATACATTTATTTGACAACAATCGTTCTCGTACTTTTTCGAGGGTATTTACGCATCGAATTTGCCTCGAAAATTTTCGAGGCCTCGTAAACTTTTTTCATGCAAAGAGGGGATTCCTGAAAACGTGTAAAGCTTCGAAAACCTCGTATACTCGTAAAAGTTGTCAAAATCAATACAAAATTTGACAGTTTTACAAGGTTTTCGAGGCTTTTACACGTTTTTAGGAATCGCCTTAAAGTTTTAAATTTTTTTTACGACACTCGAAAGTTTTCGAGGCTTACGTGCTTTTCGAGGCTTTTACATGTTTAAAGGAATCCCCTTATTAAAAATCCTAAATAAACTCAGCCTCTTTTCATTTTATTCGCTTTGATATGCAAATCTACTCAATACATTATACCTCGTATGTAGCCACATTTTAAGCGGCCATTAACTTAGTGATTAGCGCCATTATGAAATTAAATATAATGCTTTTAATTAAAAGAATTACAATACACTTAAATAAAAATCAATGTATTTTTATTCGACAGACTGCCGAAAATTTGCTCAGGCATCGAGATGGTCAGTATTCTCCATTTGATATGGCACAATACGTTTTCTGGACAGGTGATGAAGCTGGTGTTGCTCGCGCAGTAGAGGAACTTATTGAACAGGGTTTGGTAAGTAAAATATATATTTATTCAAGATTTTCAAAGGGTTGGCTACGTAACATACTAGTCTAGTTGCCAAAGGTTAAAGAAATTTAATATTTAATGTTTGCCGAAACTATAGAGTCATCACACTGTCTTCAGTGCGATCAAGTTTCGTCAAATTTACTCCTACCTCAAAACATTTAACAGGATTCCGATGATATTGATACCCTTAGAATAGTTGTCAAGCAATCAAGCACAGATAGTGAACGGCACAGAGTCGGTCCATGGTTTAAGTCATTAAAATTGTTTTGAAGTTTAATAAGGTTTTAAAAAAGATGATTAGAGCTTTCTACTTCTTTGTCGGAATTAACGCATAAACGTTCTGTTTTCTAGTTATATGCATAAAAAAATTTCAAAAAACGGTCGTTTTTGCCTCTAAGGTTAAGATATCTCAAAAACCATACGTTATAGAGGCCTAATTTGAATTCAACATCACAAAACACATCGAAAATGATTATTTCTATATTTTTTTTTTGTTTAATTTTTTTTTAAATTTTTTTTATGTGGATATTGCATTTTCACAATATTTCGCAAAGATAATTAGTTACGTTTTCGGTGTTTGCATTTTTTTAAACATAAAACGAACACAAATAAAACCCCATTTATTCCACATTTTCATCACACCTATAGACCTTTTAAGACAAAAAAAATAAAAAATTTGGAAAACTCTCCGAGCGCTTTTTCTTTAAATCGAATTTTCCCGTTTTTGGCTCAATTAAGCTAAGTCAACACTAACCTGCAAAAACTAAAATCAATAAAAAGAAACTCAAATAGTCATTTCAAAGTAATTTTTGATGGTGAATTGTTTTATCGCTCCAGAGTTTTGAGGTATCCTAACCTTAAAGTGCCACAAGTACAAGGTTTTTCGCTACTTCCAAAGATATACAATAATATACAATATTGTGATACAGGAGATTTACTCCAATTCAAACCTTTTCCACACCAAATTGATATTTTTCCAATTCAATTTAAACTTTTTCCAAACCAAAATAAACTTTTTCCAAATTAAATTAGGGGAGATGTGTGTACCTTGGTCCGCTTTTCAGTTTTTTCAATGTGCCTGATTTTCCAAAAAAGTTTCTTTAGTTTTTTAATTCATTTATATTTCTACAATGCTTGCAGCATCAAATGACGTGAAAATGATATTTCTATGTCTTACCATTGAATAGAAATATTACTTTTTCCGTTGCAATCTCAAACGGTCCAAGGTACACCATGCAAGTGTACCTTGGACTATTAAAAATAAAAGATAATACATTGTATTTAGGTAATAAATTATGATAGAACCATTTATTATGTAATCAAAAGTAAAATTTTGTTTCAATAAAAAAAAAAAAATTTTCATAAACAAAAATTATAACACAAAAAAGTGCATTTAGTTAGAAACAATTAATTAAACAAAAATGATTGCAGATAAATACATTAATCCCGTAAATAATAATAATACTATTATATTGAGTGGCGATTATGGCTTAATGGTTGCCCGTCGAAAAAGGCTTCCTGGTCAATAAGCATAGGTCCAAGGTACACACACACAGCATGTTTTGAAAACTGTCAACACCCATAACATTTATTAATGAAAATACATCTAAAATACACTAAAAGCTTAAAACAATAACTAAACTTCCTTCCTGATGTTGTAAAACTGAAATATTTCAAGTAAGTTTCTCAAAAAACGTTTCGTAGTTTACTCCAAAAACAAATTTTTACACTCAAAAAACACTTTTTCCGTCGCTTTTTATACACGCATAGAGCTTGACGGGCTGAAGTCAACTAATATGAGTCACCGGTAAGAGTGGAAAATCCCATAGAAGAACATTATCGTACACGTGCAGCTGTTGAGTGGCAAACGGCACTCGGACCGAGGTACACTTGGACCAAGGTACACACATCTCCCCTACTAATTAATTTGAAATAAACTTGCCGTTTTTCCATATCAATTTAAACTTTTTTCAAATTGACTTAACCTTTTTCCAAATCAATGTAACCTTTCCTCTCTTAACGCATTCTTGTATTAAATCGACATGCTAAGCTAATGTTCCAAGTTTCATAATGATAGCTGCTGTAGGTGCAGAGATATATAATTTTTTGCCGGTTTTTTTGTTAAGTTTAATTTGAAAAAAGTTTATTTTGATTTGGAAAAAGTTTAAATTAAATTGAAAAAATATCAATTTGGTGTGCAAAAAGTTTAACTTGAAGTGGAAATCCTGTAGTTGAAAGCACTAATCTTTCTCTTCGAAACCCTTTTTGAATGATTTTGATATGTTTCTTAAAAATGAGCAAAAACTTGATATTTGACTATTTTGGACTGTTTGTTGTTCCTCATCAACATACACCAATCGATAGAGAATTTTCCCCTGAGCAACATATCAAAATGAGAAACAAGAATATCTCAAGGGGAAAAGAAGTGCTTCAAAAACACTTCTGAAGTCCATCCCCAAGGGGAAAAGAAGTGCTTCGAAAACCCTTCTGAAGCACATCCTTTTCACCAATAAGCGCTTCCGCTCCGTAAGAACAATACTTTCTTTTTAACATTGCATGTCATAGGATATAAGTGTGCAAAAACTTACCGCAGCCTTACCAAAAAAAGAGTTTTTAAAGCGCTTATTTGTAATGCTGTGGTAAGCGTTTTTTCAATAAAATTAAAAAAAAGAAAAAAAAAAAAAGAACTGGCCCGTGCCAGTTTTTGAGTTCACGACCGTCCGCGTGCTAGATATTTTTTCTTACATTTACCAACCCTTTAGACCGCTACACCAATGCCCGATGATATGAAGAGGTATTAAATTTGTATATTAAGCAAATGTTGTCCTGCAGCATTACATAGAATCATTGTGCAATCAGTTTCAATTCAAGTAAGCAAAAGTAAATAAAAAAGAGAAAGGAAAATAGAAAAGTGAAATAAAAAAAGGTTGAATAAAAAATATTTTAATAAAAAAAATAAAGCAAAAACAAATAAAAAAAGAAAAAATCACCCTGGCTGGGTTCGAACTCACGTTGTTCTTACTGCAGCCTTATATGCAATCATTATGTAATCAATCTCAATTCAGTTAAACAAAAGTAAATTAATAAGAGAAAGGAAAATAGAAAAGTGAAAAAAAAGATGTTGAATAAAAAATATTTTAATAAAAAAAATAAAGCAAAAAAAAGTAAAAACAAAATCTCCCGGGCTGGGTTCGAACTCACGTTGTTCTTACTGCAGCCTTATAAAAAAATCATTGTGATAGTGCTTCTAAATTTCTATGGGGACAAGCACTTTTGAAGTGCTTGGATCAGAAGCGCTAGAAATTTTTCCTCTTGGGATTAGAGCTGTCTGTTTCTGTACGAACGTTTAAAGGTACGAAATCACGTACCTGCAAATCACGTGAATTTGAGGTTCGCGCAGGTACGTGAATTTGGTAAAGTTCGTACTTTTGATACGAACTTCGTACTATTCGTACCTCGTACTTTTCGTACTTCGTACTTTTCGTACTTCGTACTTTTCGTACCCCATTTGAGATAGTAGCGTTTTAAACTGTCCATTCTTCGGATCGTTAAAAAGTAGTTGTCCGATCACGCCCACTTTTTGGTCAGCGGATGCTAATTATGTGGAGCACCTACCTACCATGAAAATAGCGTCCATAGTTTTTGAGATATAACGTGTTAAATTTTTTTCTATTAATCGTTAAATAGTGGCATATCCGTACTATCTCAAATGGGGTATGAAAACTACGAAGTACGAGATACGAATAGTACGAAGTTCGTATCAAAGGTACGAACTTTACCAAATTCACGTACCTGTGCGAACCTCAAATTCACGTGATTTGGGGGTACGTGATTTCGTACCCCTGTTCGTGAATTCACGTACTCACGTGTAGTACGAATTCACGTGATCCGACAGCTCTACTTGGGATATAATAACACAGGACAACACTGATTTTGTGGCAAAGGGTTTCGCAGTCGATTTCAAGTAATCATGACTTACTGAATACGAAAATAATATCAGATTCACTGAATAACTGTTTTGAGGTGTATTTAAAGTAGTATAACACTTACAGTAGACAGTGTAATAAATTTTTGCTAATGAAATCTAATAGTTGTAATTGTCTCCATTCAACCCTAGCTTTTAAATTTTCCGATTAGAACCTTACTCTCCGATTAATCAACCATTGAAGTAATGGTATTTCAACTCCATACAAAGGACATCTTTTTTTTTTTTGTTCGGCCTTTGACTTTTGAGTTAATCCAGATTCACTGATGTTATTAAATACTTAGGGTATGGTTTTTTTGTCTAGATTGACTCAAGTTCTCCAGAAATCCTTGCTCGAAAGAGCAAAAATAGCGAATTTGTTTGCATGGAATTGAAATGGGCGATAACTCGGAAAGTAAGGTTCTATTTGGAAAAGTTAAAATGTAGAGTTTATTGAGGAAGGTTATGACTTTTTGATGACGTTAACAAAAATTAATTACATAGTTTGCTGTATTATACTTTTTCAAATATGTCTAAAAACAACAATTTTTTCACTTTTAAGCAAGGATATCTGGAAAAATAGAGTTAATCCTGACAAACAAATTATACCGAAGGTATCGTATGACCTTGGTGAATCTGAATTTACTCACAAAACTAAGCCCGCAGAAATAAAAAGTTTTTTGGTCGCCCTGTGTAATTATTCAAATGATGCACTATGAGGGTTCAAACATTTTCTCGAAATCCAGGATAAGTGCGAGTACATACATTTTTATTAACTTGATATATCTTGTTCTACTTTTGAATTGAGTCCAAATAATCCCTTACATTTTAATATTGAGCCTTTTTAATTTGTTTAAATGCTCAAATATATTAAATAATATCTTATGTGTATTTCGCTTATATCAGATAAGATTTTTAAAGGCAATGGTTATTTATTGAAATTGTACTTATGCACTTGACTATTAATTTCGTTGTGTAGAATTTAAGAACCCTTAAATTTTTTATTATTATTTCGTTCTTTTTACTACTTATAGATGACGCGTGAGAATGCTTTAAAATTTTTGCGTGATATTCGTGTTTGCATTGAATATCTCCAAAGGTCCTATTCAAATCGAGTGCTTCCGCAGGAAATCAATAACGTTAAGGTATTTTTAGAACACTTAAATACCTACCTACACACAATTTTGTTTTTGTTCGAATGAGTTTTTATGTTTTGGTAACAGTCAAATAAAATGATTTAATGGATGTTATGTTATATGTATGACATGTTTTTATGTTTTATTAATGCAATGCTGTATTCCTTTCCATTTATTCGTCTTAAATATGTATGTTATTTAATGTGCAGAAAAGTTTTTCAACGCCTACAACCACATCGACCACAACAACAACAACGACAACGGAAAAACCATTTCCACATGTTCGACTAGAAACTGATGAGGGAGGTCGTCGCAATCTTCATTTTCAAAAAGCACTCGACAGTATTTCAATGTGGAATAAGTTGCAGGAGATTAATAACGAGGGAAGACAAGGTAATTTTTTTTTATTGCCCATTTTTGTAAATGAATTAAAGTTGATGGTTAGGATTTGGGTAATTTTTTTTTAATTTTGAAAACTCTTTTTGACCATTTAGAACTTACCGATTATGATGAGGCAGCTGGCAGAGCCAAAATAGCGGAGTTTCTGCACACAGAATATACACTGGAAGAAATACTGTACAACTTAGCTAAGGTGTGTAGCTGTACTCAAATTAACTTTTTTTTAAGGTTTCATTTCACTAAGTTTTAGTAAAGGTAACATTGTACAATGTTCAATTTTGAATGATTTTCAAGTCGCGATATCTCATGTAGGGTAAGTCTGATGAAAAAACACTTCAAAGAGATCCTTATAGAAAATTGAACGTTCTACAAAATGCATGAACAATTTTTTTTTAGGACGAACCGTTTTGGATCTTTTTTGAAAAAACGGTTTTTTTCAAAATTTTAGGTTTTTTAAAAAATATCTCCCAAATTATAGGTCATCTTAAAAAAAATCATATGTAGACTGAAGTGCAAGTAATTTCCTATAAACATATATTTTTACTTTAAACGTGTGACTCACCATTCATGAGTTATCGTAATTTTAAGCTCAACACATCACTGTGTCTATTCATAAGAGGCATGCACAATTTACTAATTTTTTTAAAATTTTGAATTAGGATATCTCCTGAGTTATAAGTCGTACAAAAACAATAGAAAATTTTATAAGCTACAATATTGGTCCACAATATTTTTCTCTAAATGTAACCGTTAAAAAGATATTTGTAAAAAGCTGATTTTGGACGCCATTTTTCCAATATGGCGGTGCAAGCGAACACGATTCGAGGTAGCAAAGTTGAAATTCTGAAAGAGCACATCGACATCTATAAAATAACCCATTTGCGAAAATCCCGCAAAACTTTCCAGATAACATAATTTTATTCTCCCAAATGATTGTACTAAAGTGAGAAAATAAATTTTAGCCCTACAACTCCTCAGAGGTACATTTTAGACATATTTTGTTGGTGTAGGCGTTCTCTATTACCTCCCAGAAGCTTCGCAACCTTATCGATTACACCATGTATATTACATCTTTTTAAGTACATTTTCGCAAAATTAAATTAATATAAATTCTTATTTATAAGTAAAGCATTCTTTGATATACATGAAAGAAAAACGCGGAGTGGGAGTAATTTTGGTGTATTTCATAGCAATTTTCAAGTTACACTGCAAATTATTCAGTTAACGAATTCCATAAAATTTTCGCAAAACTTTTTTAATTTTGCCAACATAATCGTTTATAGTTTTTAATGATTTTAAAATGAGATACTGACCGAATCGCTTTTTTATATTTATAACTTTAGGTGATGTTTACACAATCACTAGCTCATGGATCTGATGAAGCGCAACAAGAGTTACAGAAATTAACAGATTTTCTTGAACGTGAAGGCAATCGTGGTGTTATTCCTTTAGATCTACAGAAGAAAGTTTTACGTAAGATAATGGATAAAAAATTAAATTCTACTAAATTTACTTATATCTTAATTTTACTTTTATTTAGATGTTCTGCTTACAGCATTATCCGACACCTTAAATGAGCGTCCAGAACTTTTAACCGTTGCCCGTTTGAATCTTGGCAACACGTTTAATACGCTTCCAGTGCGTAGTTATGGTGCATTAAAATAGAAACCATAAAAATATGAAAAAATAGAAACAGATAATATTTGCAAACATACACAATATATTTAAATATACTACTGCTTGTACGTATATAGGAACCCTTAAGACTAAATAACAAATTCAAAATTTTCCAGTCCATTTATTTATTAAAAAATCTTATTAATTTAAGCATTACAAACATGCAGTAAGAAGGAAAAAACCAATATTTTTTAAACATTAAGTCAAGCTTAAAATTTAACCACAAGTCATGTAGTCTACATAGGTGCGTAGCAAAGCCTATTTAGAATTTGTGTATCTAGTGAATAGTTTATAAGTAGCCTATTTCTTATTTTTTATGGAATTGTTATGTTGACCATGTTCTTCTTGTTTGAAAAAAAAAAAGAAATAAATTATGATTTTTCGCAGTATCCTTGTATTCGCACTTGCAACTGTGGACAGAAAACCCTTTTAAGCAAACAACATATATATCACAATATACTTATTCAAGAGTCTATGGCCGAAAACAAAGATGCTGCGAACACCCTTATAGCGCGTTTTCGAATTCGAATGAGTTGTTTTGAAACACAATGAAATATCAAAATTTTTAAAATCATTTAAAGCTTATCATTTTCACCCTATACTCCCCCTAAAAGTTGGAGAAAAATACATACATACAAAGCTTATCAAAATAAAAAACCTAATTTAGGGGTTGAATTAATAAGTTTATAATTTTTCCAAAGAAAACTTTAATTCGTTTTCAGTGAGTTTTTAATTGTCTAGAAAATAGTTTCGAAAAAGAACTCACACATGATCATTTCGGGCTATTCGATGCCGTTGACAAAAGTTAACTGCACTACTTCCTGGATGTACCCCATATGCCTGAAAATATTATTATCTGTACTTTATGGGTGGGATTACTCCAATCAAAAGAGACAATTTGTTGCCAGATTTGGAATCAGCGACCATAAATTAGTCAAAAAAAAGTTATTGAGATCTCATTCAGAATTTTATGTTGCACAGTGTTATTAATAAAAACATTTAAAATTTGTTAAATTTATTATATAGTCGATTCAAATACAAATTCTGCTCAGCAATGAAAATTACAAATTTGAATATTTGCATAAACCTTTGTTTTGTCATTTTAAAGACTTGGTAAAAAGTCGGATGTAATCTGACCTCAAAAATATGTATATTGACTCTAACACGAGATTATACATACATAAAAACCTTTACTAAGTCTTTACAACGTCGAAACAGAGGTTCGTGCAAAAATGCATTTTTCGAAGTTTACACTTTTAGTATTTTATCTTATTTGACTAATAATTTCAAAAATATGTATTGTGTATTAAAATATGTATGCATGTATGAACATTAAATAAGCTAATGTATATTAATCAATGTACCATATATTTATTAACTAATAAAAATATAATTAGGCTTAGTCAAACTTCAGTGTTTTATTATTAACATTTTTTCACTTGTTACAAAAGGAAACTAACAGTTTTACGAGTATAGTGAATTGGTTTGTCATCTGCATTTGCTTGTAAACTAGGCAACAGAGGACCAAATACTCAAGAATCTCAAAAGCTTAAGGAGGGTTTGCTCAAGCACCTCAGTACAGACAAACTTCTTCCGTTATTTTGATCAAAACAAAAGTTCACATTTTTAATTCAAATGTAAAATCGGTGCGCTACAGTCTTCATATACAGAATCAAAAATAAATAGCGAAGTTTTCTTATATACCGTTCACCTGAATTCTCTTTTGATCCGTATGCCAAACGTTATCTGCCTTGGCTTGTCTCAAAGGAAGAGATATTGGGATACATTTTTAAGTCGCGTAGGTTCTGAAAATACAGCGTTTTATCCAGTTGTCTATATGCATATTCGCCCTTATCATCTAATTCGATTTCGATTTTGCTATCATGTATTTTGATTTCCAGGATCGAAAATTTTTCAAATTAAAATCGAATTATAACGATATATAAAGCGTGACTAAGTAGTTTTCCAGGTGTAGCATTAACTTCCTAAAATTTAACAGAAAATAACCCATTTAAAGTCTATTTCATTTTCAGTTCCGTTTTTTATTTACGCAAGCAAGGTAATCATTAATAAGAATATTAATACATATTTAATTTTAATATATTAAATTAAATAAGAAACCATAAACAAAATAATCGAAATGTTTTTGAATTTGTGTTTTAATTTTTTGAGTGTGAAGCAGTAACGAAGATTTAAACGATAAGTCTGATATATCGAAATTGATCCAAATGCATTTAATCTGCTTTTTTCTTGCTTTTATTTTTATTACTGTTCATTTATGCATTCGATCCTTTGTTTTTCTTCTTCTTACGTTTCATTTTCTTCTTTTTCTTTCGCTCCTATTTCTTGCTCTTAACACTTTCCTCTTTGCTCTTATCTGATTTTTCTTCCTTCTTATCCTTATCTTTTGTCTCCTTGTTATCCTTATCCTTTTTCTCTTTGTTATCCTTATCTTTGCTGTCGCCTCCCTCTGTCTTCTTGCCTTCCTCAGCATCACGGTTGGTCAACTTATTGTTGATTAAGTTGTGAAGCGCAATAATCGACCTCACCATGGACGCTAAATACACAACAAGCATTTGATCATTGGTCTTCACATACATTGTCTCTGTAAATTGATCGGTTGTAATGTCAGGCAAAAGATTAAAAATATCCTGCAGCTGATATACAATCTGGTGATTTATAGGCATCTTGCCATCGCCAACACGTTGCAGATAGTTCTTAATATCTTTTAATTGTGCATTTAGACCTTTCAAACCCATTAGTTGATTGGTTATCTTTTGCGAAAGGCTACCTACTGTTGTGTCCTTGATGTCACGTAGCAAATGCTCAACTCCAACCTCTTCCGCCTCTTCAGCTCCTATTTCACTAGGAACATGCTCAAATGTTTTACTTGTTGGTGAGCCATCATCATGAATTTCTTCCACAGCAATATACGCTTCTGTAGGCAACCCTAAATCCTTGGGTTTCGCATCGATTATGACCAACACAGAGTTTGGACAATAGCGGCGTATCAATTCATTTATGGCAATATCGTTCTGATGCAGCTTCGGCCCGGTGTGATACCAACCAACAACACGTTCCCGTGCATTAACTTTTTTGAACATTGCATACATGTTCTCCAAGTAATCATGATCAAGGAACCACACAGATTTATCCTTATCATCTTCATCAAAGGGCACAGCAAAACTATTAGACACATCGAGCACCCCTTTTGAGCGCCAGCACCCCAGCAATACACCAACAACACGCTTTTGGTTGCCAATTTTTCCCATTCGATTGAAGTGATCCACAACGGATAGCAACACCAGAGGATGCACCACGACTTTGCTTACGGTAACTTCTGCAGACGGCATTTTTATCGCTGTGATTCTTCTATCAACTCTTTTTTTACTTCCTAATTAATTCTTCAAGCTCTTGATTTCAACAAAAAATATTTTAATGCCGTTTGCTTTTGGGCTTCAACGTGATTCAACAAAAAAATTTTAACACAATTTTAGTTTATGTTCCTCGAATGTCATTTGATGAGAGTTACGAAACAGTTTTAACTCATACCTTCTGAACCATGATACAATTAACAAGGTAACGTCAGTAGCCCCTTTTACATTATCAGCGTAGCCATCAAACTGGCCATCAATATGTCATATCGAGTTTGTGTTTACATGTTCAATAAACTGTCAATATTTAGTGTTGCTTTGTACGCCAAAGAGGAAACAAAGCAACAGCGGATACAATTTTTATGATAGAAATTAATATGCTGATGGAAATAACAGAAATAAATTAATTAAAAATAGTGGAAATATCAAAATTTACACCATAAATTTATTTCCGAATCCACTTTATCACCAAAAAAAAGGCTTTGCCCATTTATTAAAATTTTTTTATTGAAATCTTTTTTTTTATATTAAAAATAAGAGTGTTTGATAAAAATAATAACAATCAGGTTTCAGTAAATTGATTTTGTCCCAGTTACAAAATTAAAAGGTTCTCTTCAAGCTTCCATTAAGCTTCAGCAAAAACCAAAATCATTAAACTATCCGTTTTTGAGTAAAAACAAATCAAATTTGCAAGCCATTTTCATTTCCGCACGATGTGCACCCGTTGAAATCTCTTCTTAACTGACTAAAAGTGTACTGAAAAATTTTCATTGCGCTTACACAGTCAACCTACCCATCAATAAAGTCATCAATACAGCAGAAAGTCAAAAAATTTTGTTTTTCCGCAATCAGATTGTCAATACAGATTGATGAGTGTTTACATTAACAGTTTCTCATCAATCTGCATACATTCTCAGATTGATGAAAAAAAGTGAACTTGGCATCAGTGGCATATTGATGGCTAGATTGTTAATGTAAAAAGGCCTAATAACTGACACGTTCCTTGTTCTTCTTTTTTGGTAGCAAGTACTGTCAAAATTAACTAGCAAAACAACAACAATTTTACAGTTTTCTGATTTTGACATTTGTTTCTAAGCGATTTGATTGGTTGATTTTGTTCTCCGCTTTGCTCTTATTGACAAAACTTGCTAACAATTTTGTCTCCGCTTTGCTCGTTTTGACAATTTGGCGCTATCTCTATAATTTTACGTGCGAACTCACACGAAGGGCACGGGCACGTATGGCACGTCAAATTTGTAGGCAAACGGAGGGAAATGAAAGCACCACTCCCCTCCGATTGCCTAGAAATTTGACGTACCCTACGTGCCCGTGCCCTTCGTGTGAGTTCGCACTACCATGTCCTGAACTATAAAATATGTTTTTTTGATTTCGACAATTATGAACATTGCTGCCAGATTCTCGATCGAATAATCCGACGCTTTAATTTCCCCCGAAATTATGGCGTTGCATATTTCTGCGGTCAAGCAAAAATTTTGGTAGATTAGAATTTATTTTTATCACTATATTATCTGTGATTTAGGCGACAGTTTTCAGTACTTGTATAAGCACTCTTTGAGAAACGTATGGGAAAGCAACAACAAAACTGCTTAATTTAACACAAAATTTGCGTGTTTAATTTTTAAGCACGAAGTAGATCTGTTAATGTTGCCAATTAAGTCAGATTTTGACATAGTGGCAATACATTTCTATCAAATCTCAAAGTGATATTTGGAGTTTGCTGGCACGCTGCCGTCTAAAACACAGCTATTGTTATAAAATCATATATAATCTGACATGACCAGTATTTTTGTGGACACTTTATCTGTGCTTGTCCCAGCTACATTTACTTATCTGCATTAAGTTAACACATTTCCGGTACGTTTATCAGACAAACTGTCCACAAAAATACGCGGCACAACTTTGTGTAGGGTAATATTTCCGCAGTTTTTACATCGATTGAGTAGTGTAAAAAGTGTTTGGAATTTTTGCAACTGCGAGCAACAAATTTTAATTAATTTTATGCTGCGTTTCCACTCGAGACTTCTAGCCCGTTTCCACCGAAGATTTATTTAGTGATTTACGGCTGCTTTCAGAACTATTTGACGTTAAAAACATTATGAATGAGGTGAGTTACGGCTATATCACTTTATAAATCTTCGATTGAAACATGCTATTAGCTGTGCTAAATCCTACCCGTTTCCACGGAGATTTATTTGGTGATTTCAGATTTATTTCATATTAAATACAAGATGAATGAGGTGAGTTAAGGCTAAATCACTTCATAAATCTTTGGTGGAAACAGGCTATAAATGTGTACCCGAAAGTTTTAATTGCGTTTACAATAGCTGTGATTTCGACGACAGTTTTCATTGTTTGTATAAGCACTATCTGAGGAACGTATGGGAGAGCAACAACAAAAGTTCTTAATTTAACACAGATAAATTTGCGCATTTAATTTTTAATCACGAAGTAGATCTGTTAATATTGCCGTTTTACACTGAATATTAATCTGATTTAAATATAGTTAATACACATTTTTACCAATTCTTGAAGTGACATTTGGAGTTTGAGGGCAAGCGGAAGGCAGCAGTGCGGAAGTGAAAAGCAAACTAAAATAAGAATTATGTAAAACAAAATTGAAAGAAGAAGATAACACACAAAGTCGTTTTAGAAGAACTGTGTTAACACACTCTTCTAAAACACAGCCAACATTATCAATAAAAAGAGCATTTATAAAAGCTGTGTTTTAGACGACAGTTTTCAGTGTAAGCACTTTCTGAGAAACGTATGGGAAAGCAACAACTAAAGTGCTTAGTTTAACACCGACAAATTTGCGTGTTTAATTATTAAGAACGAAGTAGACTGTCGATGTTGCCATACTATACTGAACATTGGCTGTGTTTAATAGGATTTTAACATAGTAGTGCCACAATTTTACCGATTGTCTTGGCAAGCGGAGAGAAGTGGTGCGTAAACGAAAAGAAGAATAAAATAAAACAAAATAAGAAGAAGGAGATAACACACAAACTCGTTTTAGAAGAACAGTGATAATTACGTGTTAGCACGCTGCCGTCTAAGACAAAGCTAAAGTTATTCGATTTCTTCAAACTTTTGATCAAACCACATGGCATCACTAAATTATGATGAGTTGTGTTTATTGATCATGTAAGAGTACCTATGAAAGGTTGATAGTTTTGGCAGCACTTTTTAAATTTTAATTATTGAGGTCGACCGTATAAAACGCCTTTTTCATAACCCAGTATGTTAACTTTAAATTTGTACACAAATCGGTGCAGTTAAGTGACAAGTTAAGTGACAACAAATAAATAAATATTAAAATCATGAATACTGATAATTCAGCCATGGAATTGGATCCGACACTGGCAAAAAAACTTTTTGCCGAGGGTGCGGTTCTAATCATAGCTGGTGTTCCAGTAGGCACGGAATTTGGCATCGATCTATGCTCTTATACCATTGGTGAAAAGTTTCGTGGGGTTAAAATGATACCACCAGGTCCGCATTATGTATATTGCGCTTCCCGCGGTCCATATGGCGATGTAGCACCTCGTGTCGGATTTGTGCATTTTTTCAAAGGAAATGAAATCGTTGTCCGAGAATGGGACAACGCTAATGAAGAGTTACGAAAACGTCAAATTACCGATCCGGAATTGGAGAAACGGAGAATACGTGAAAATCTCTTGCAGTTGGACAAATTTTTGGCTCCATACGACTATCGTTATGTTAGCGAATGGAAACATCTTACAGATACCGTTAGCGAAGAGGTAGTTAAACGATGTAGACCAGAGCGTGGAACAATACGCACAAATGTTGAGTTGCTATCTTGTCCAGATTCAGAACGACCGCGTGGTACTGAATCAAGAAACCAGATTAAGATTACAAATAAATTGGTGGCCGACGAAAATGATCTTTTGCCAAACTTGAAACCAATTGAGGGCACTGCACCACGTTTTTCAATACTACCTGACCGCATACCAACAAATGCATCACCATCGGAAATATCACGACACAGCTTAGATTGCGTGTATGCTGTGGACTTGTTAGTGTCCCAATTTACAAATACAAATGTCATAATTGAAGAAATTCAACTTGCATTTGCATTCTATTTAGTTGGTTATTCAGTGGAATCATTGGCACAGTGGCGTAAATTTTTAAACCTGTTGTCGAACTCAGAAATTGCTGTGGGAAAATATAAATTACTTTATATGAAATATAGTGAACTATTGGCGTATCAACTGCCTCATTTGCCAGAGGAGCTAATGGAACCAACGCCACAAAACACTGTATATAAGGATGTACGTAATTTACTCATCAATCTAAATTTAAATGGTTTAAGCGTAAGTGCAGAACGCTTGGCGAAAAAGCTTTTCAAATCCATGCGGTGGAAATTCATAGGGCTGTTAGATGATGATCCAGAAGATATGCCGGTTGTTGTTGACGCTACTTAAATCATACGAACATAATTAATCTAACATAATTAATCTAAGAAAGTATCATTATTCATTAAAATATAAATTGGTCGCCTATTACAGAAACCAGCTATGCGTTTGGACGTAACTGATGTTTTTGTGAAGTTTGATATGTATAGATCAAAAGAAAACATGTTAACTGAAGAGTGGAAATTATTAATAAAATTATTCTACACATAAGCCCTGCTGTTGTACTTATACTTTTTTGCATAACGCGATGCAAACCAAGAAAAAAACAAAAATTAAAACTTTTGCATGTTCTTTATTTTTCTTTTTGCTGTGATTCTCAACAAATCTATGCTTAAGTTTAAATATAGTATGCTTGTAAGTTCTTCTGGATGTCGGAAAATTCGTCTGATGATATGACATGTGGTGGGTATTGAAATGTAACGAAAACCAGCTTTCCTTTCTGTTATTTCATCTGATCTATGCTTGTTGTCAGCAAATAATGTAACATTTTAAAAATTAAAACCAATTTTTTATTTATTTTGGGGGTAATGCATCAAATTTTTAGTTCATTGAGCTTTTCACTACCACAAAATAAATTTTATGAACGTAATAAGTTTTCCACTACCACTTGTTGATTTTGTAGGTATTTTAATAAATTTTTTCCACTAAATTTAGTGATCCACTATCAAGCAATTCATTTTATGACAGATGAAAGTTTTTCACTATCAAGTATCAATACAATGAAACAAATTTTCACTTTAATTGATTTTATTAAAAATTTTCATTAAATTCAAATACAGCAATCAATTAAAGTTACCTTGCAGTAAAAATATGCGACAGTCTAAAAAAAATACTAGTTCACGGCTGGTACTAGCCCGAAACTAGTGAAAAAGGGATGCAGTAGGGGCCAGTTTGATATCAGTTTGTAGTTTGTAGGGGCAAATAAATTTGAATCGTAACGAAATAATTTGTGTTTTGTGAATTGTGTGACAAAATAAATTGTGGAAACATTGGTAACATTTTCTTAATTTTTGTGAAAAGAAATTTGAACCAATTTTCTGGAGCTAAGTTTTAGATGATCTATTACTTAAAAAAATAGGCTCGATTTTGTGTTATTAGTTTTAAGTTTAAAATGTTTTCTTCATTAATTTTAAGTAACTTTTTATAAGCTCCGGGAGCAAGAGCTTAATTTTAAATATTATTTCCTGCAATCAATTTGCATTTTGCTATTATATTTAATTTTTGCATCGTAGCATATTTCATATAATTTTATCGAGGGCCATACTTTTTACAGCACTGAATATATCAATTATTGTTATTGTTCCATATTTGTATATATGAGTCAAGTGTTCAAGTACCTTTTGTCTCAATAAATAACTTGAACTTGAACTTGTGGAAAAAAATTAAATTAATGAATTCATTTTTGCTTATGTTGCTATGAATGTAATTTAACTTAATTTAATTTATTTTAAGAAAATATAAACTCAAATAAAAAAAAAGAAATATTACTATTAGTCCGGGAGCCGGAAATACTAAAAGTGCCGTCATCGCGGATTCTCAAATTTTTAATGCAAAATGGTAGTTTACACTAAGACGAATTAGAAAAGCTTGGTCAGCATGGTTGTAGCCTGGCAGAAATATTTTTAAATGGTTTTTTGAATTATTAAATTTTCTGAATGTTTTGCCGTCATCGCGGATTTTGATCAATCTCAATATTAATCGATGGTAAATTTCATAACCATTCAGAAAAAATCCGGCCGACCAATTTTTTTTTGCCGAAAATGACCGGCAGACCTATTTTAATGGTGGGTACAATTTCTCTGTTATCACGGAAATTTGTTTTTTTTTTAATTTACGTGTTTTAATGTCAAATTTAAAAATATCTTGGTATACGGTATGCCGGTCATTTTCGGCAAAAAAAAATTTGGTCGACCGGATTTTTTCTGAATGGTTATGAAATTTACCATCGATTAATATTGAGATTGATCAAAATCCGCGATGACGGCCAAACATTCCGAAAATTTAATAATTCAAAAACCATTTAAAAATATTTCTGCCAGGCTACAACTATGCTGACCAAGCTTTTCTTATTCGTCTTAGTGTAAACTACCATTTTGCATTAAAAATTTCAGAATCCGCGATGACGGCACTTTTAGTATTGCCGGCTCCTCGCCTATATAGGTTGACTACCCACGAAACCTCTGGTCGAAGACTATTTGTTAAAAAACTACTCCACACCACAACTAGCGCCGGACTGGTGTAAAAGTAATGCAGCAGGGGACATTTGAAATTCCGTAGGACATCAACACACAAAAAAGAACAGTTGCTTGTAAGCAAAAGGGATTGAAGTTGGACTAGTACTGGTTGGCAAAGGACTAGTTAATGAACTACACTTGAACTAGCCCGTTTGCCTGCAGGGTAGTTTCTAGATATGTGGAGAATATGCATATATTTTTTATAATTTTCTCAGAGGCGCAAAAGTACTCATGTGAAGTTGGCTCCGTGATTTTCGAAAACCGAAAATTTTTTTAAAATTCTGGGTCCGTTGGGAATAGTTCTGGAGTTCTTTCACAAAATTCGAAATAGTTCTGCGAAATTGGACCAAAAATCAGAGGTCGACCGTTTTTGCTCAGCGCCATGTTTTTCACGTAGAGGAGTTCTGATAACATTTTTGAGCTCACAGGAAATAATTTTGGAGTTCCCTATACTTTTTTTTTTTTTTGATTTTTTTTTTTTTTTTTTTTTCGGTGAAAAAATTTTTCCAAAAAAAATTTTTTTCAAATAAGTTTTTAACAAAAAAAAAGTTTTGATTGCAGGTCTGGATAACGTTCGAAGAGTTGTAAAGAAATTCCTAGTAACATTTTTCCGAAATATTTGTACTTTTCATTTTAATCGAAAAATCAAAAAAAATTTCGATTTTTTTCTAAGTATCCGAAAATAAAAATTTTGTTGTAGAGGAGTTCTGATTGGATTTCTAGGTTGCGCTCGAAGAGTTCTAAAGAAAATATTAAGTAAAATTTTTGCAAAAAATTTGTACTTTTCATTTTAATCGAAAAATTAGAAAAAAATTTCGGTTTTTAACTAAGTATCCGAAGAAGACTATTCGTAGAGGAGATCTGATTGCAGCTCTCGATAGTGCTCAAAGAGTTGCAAAGAAATTCTTAGTAACGTTTTTCCGAAATATTTCTACTTTTCATTTTAATCGAAAAATCAAAAAAAAATTTCGATTTTTTTCTAAGTATCCGAAGGTAAAAATTTTGTTGTAGAGAAGTTCTGATTGGATTTCTAGGTTGCGCTCGAAGAGTTCTAAAGAAAATATTAAGTAAAATTTTTGCAAAATATTTGTACTTTTCATTTTAATCGAAAAATTAGAAAAAAATTTCGGTTTTTAACCAAGTATCCGAAGAAGACCATTCGTAGAGGAGATCTGATTGCAGGTCTGGGTAGTGCTCGAAGGTTTGTAAAGAAATTCTTAGTAACATTTTTCCGAATTATTTGTACTTTTCATTTTAATCGAAAAATCAAAAAAAAATTTCGGTTTTTTTCTAAGTATCCGAAAGTAAAAATTTTGTTGTAGAGCAGTTCTAATCGGATTTCTAGGTTGCGCTCGAAGAGTTCTAAAGAAAATATTAAGTAAAATTTTTGCAAAATATTTGTACTTTTCATTTTAATCGAAAAATTAGAAAAAAATTTCGGTTTTTAACTAAGTATCCGAAGAAGACCATTCGTAGAGGAGATCTGATTGCAGCTCTCGATAGTGCTCGAAGAGTTGTAAAGAAATTCTTAGTAACATTTTTCCGAATTATTTGTACTTTTCATTTTAATCGAAAAATCAAAAAAAATTTCGGTTTTTTTCTAAGTATCCGAAAGTAAAAATTTTGTTGTAGAGGAGTTCTAATCGGATTTCTAGGTTGCGCTCGAAGAGTTCTAAAGAAAATATTAAGTAAAATTTTTGCAAAATATTTGTACATTTCATTTTAATCGAAAAATTAGAAAAAAATTTCGGTTTTTAACCAAGTATCCGAAGAAGACCATTCGTATAGGAGATCTGATTGCAGGTCTGGGTAGTGCTCGAAGGTTTGTAAAGAAATTCTTAGTAACATTTTTTCGAATTATTTGTACTTTTCATTTTAATCGAAAAATCAAAAAAAAATTTCGGTTTTTTTCTAAGTATCCGAAAGTAAAAATTTTGTTGTAGAGCAGTTCTAATCGGATTTCTAGGTTGCGCTCGAAGAGTTCTAAAGAAACTATTAAGTAAAATTTTTGCAAAATATTTGTACTTTTCATTTTAATCGAAAAATTAGGAAAAAATTTCGGTTTTTAACTAAGTATCCGAAGAAGACTATTCGTAGAGGAGATCTGATTGCAGGTCTGGATAGTGCTCGAAGAGTTGTAAAGAAATTCCTAGTTACATTTTTCCGAAATATTTGTACTTTTCATTTTAATCGAAAAATCAAAAAAAATTTCGATTTTTTTCTAAGTATTCGAAAATGAAAATTTTGTTGTAGAGGAGTTCTGATTGGATTTCTAGGTTGCGCTCGAAGAGTTCTAAAGAAAATATTAAGTAACATTTTTCCGAAATATTTGTAGTTTTCATTTTAATCGAAAAATCAAAAAAAAATTTCGGTTTTTTTTCTAAGTATCCGAAAATGAAAATTTTGTTATAGAGGAGTTCTCATTGGATTTCTAGGTTGCGCTCGAAGAGTTCTAAAGAAAATATTAAGTAAAATTTTTCCAAAATATTTGTACTTTTCATTTTAATCGAAAAATTAGAAAAAAATTTCGGTTTTTAACTAAGTATCCGAAGAAGACTATTCGTAGAGGAGATCTGATTGCAGGTCTGGATAGTGCTCGAAGAGTTGTAAAGAAATTCCTAGTAACATTTTTCCGAAATATTTGTAGTTTTCATTTTAATCGCAAAATCGAAAAAAAATTTCGATTTTTTTCTAAGTATTCGAAAATGAAAATTTTGTTATAGAGGAGTTCTCATTGGATTTCTAGGTTGCGCTCGAGGAGTTCTAAAGAAAATATTAAGTAAAATTTTTGCAAAATATTTGTACTTTTCATTTTAATTGTAAAATTAGAAAAAAATTTCGGTTTTTAACTAAGTATCCGAAGAAGACTATTCGTAGAGGAGATCTGATTGCAGGTCTGGATAGTGCTCGAAGAGTTGTAAAGAAATTCCTAGTAACATTTTTCCGAAATATTTGTAGTTTTCATTTTAATCGAAAAATCAAAAAAAAATTTCGGTTTTTTTCTAAGTATCCGAAAATGAAAATTTTGTTGTAGAGGAGTTCTGATTAGATTTCTAGGTTGCGCTCGAAGAGTTCTAAAGAAAATATTAAGTAAAATTTTTGCAAAATATTTGTACTTTTCATTTTAATCGAAAAATTAGAAAAAAATTTCGGTTTTTAACTAAGTATTCGAAGAAGACTATTCGTAGAGGAGATCTGATTGCAGGTCTGGATAGTGCTCAAAGAGTTGTAAAGAAATTCCTAGTAACATTTTTCCGAAATATTTGTAGTTTTCATTTTAATCGAAAAATCAAAAAAAAATTTCGATTTTTTTCTAAGTATTCGAAAATGAAAATTTTGTTATAGAGGAGTTCTCATTGGATTTCTAGGTTGCGCTCGAAGAGTTCTAAAGAAAATATTAAGTAAAATTTTTGCAAAATATTTGTACTTTTCATTTTAATCGAAAAATTAGAAAAAAATTTCGGTTTTTAACTAAGTATCCGAAGAAGACTATTCGTAGAGGAGATCTGATTGCAGGTCTGGATAGTGCTCGAAGAGTTGTAAAGAAATTCCTAGTAACATTTTTCCGAAATATTTGTAGTTTTCATTTTAATCGAAAAATCAAAAAAAAATTTCGGTTTTTTTTCTAAGTATCCGAAAATGAAAATTTTGTTGTAGAGGAGTTCTGATTAGATTTCTAGGTTGCGCTCGAAGAGTTCTAAGGAAAATATTAAGTAAAATTTTTGCAAAATATTTGTACTTTTCATTTTAATCGAAAAATTAGAAAAAAATTTCGGTTTTTAACTAAGTATCCGAAGAAGACTATTCGTAGAGGAGATCTGATTGCAGGTCTGGATAGTGCTCGAAGAGTTGTAAAGAAATTCCTAGTAACATTTTTCCGAAATTTTTGTAGTTTTCATTTTAATCGAAAAATCAAAAAAAAATTTCGGTTTTTTTCTAAGTATCCGAAAATGAAAATTTTGTTGTAGAGGAGTTCTGATTAGATTTCTAGGTTGCGCTCGAAGAGTTCTAAAGAAAATATTAAGTAAAATTTTTGCAAAATATTTGTACTTTTCATTTTAATCGAAAAATTAGAAAAAAATTTCGGTTTTTAACTAAGTATCCGAAGAAGACTATTCGTAGATGAGATCTGATTGCAGGTCTGGATAGTGCTCAAAGAGTTGTAAAGAAATTCCTAGTAACATTTTTCCGAAATATTTGTAGTTTTCATTTTAATCGAAAAATCAAAAAAAAATTTCGGTTTTTAACTAAGTATCCGAAGAAGACTATTCGTAGAGGAGATCTGATTGCAGCTCTCGATAGTGCTCAAAGAGTTGCAAAGAAATTCTTAGTAACGTTTTTCCGAAATATTTCTACTTTTCATTTTAATCGAAAAATCAAAAAAAAATTTCGATTTTTTTCTAAGTATCCGAAGGTAAAAATTTTGTTGTAGAGAAGTTCTGATTGGATTTCTAGGTTGCGCTCGAAGAGTTCTAAAGAAAATATTAAGTAAAATTTTTGCAAAATATTTGTACTTTTCATTTTAATCGAAAAATTAGAAAAAAATTTCGGTTTTTAACCAAGTATCCGAAGAAGACCATTCGTAGAGGAGATCTGATTGCAGGTCTGGGTAGTGCTCGAAGGTTTGTAAAGAAATTCTTAGTAACATTTTTCCGAATTATTTGTACTTTTCATTTTAATCGAAAAATCAAAAAAAAATTTCGGTTTTTTTCTAAGTATCCGAAAGTAAAAATTTTGTTGTAGAGCAGTTCTAATCGGATTTCTAGGTTGCGCTCGAAGAGTTCTAAAGAAAATATTAAGTAAAATTTTTGCAAAATATTTGTACTTTTCATTTTAATCGAAAAATTAGAAAAAAATTTCGGTTTTTAACTAAGTATCCGAAGAAGACCATTCGTAGAGGAGATCTGATTGCAGCTCTCGATAGTGCTCGAAGAGTTGTAAAGAAATTCTTAGTAACATTTTTCCGAATTATTTGTACTTTTCATTTTAATCGAAAAATCAAAAAAAATTTCGGTTTTTTTCTAAGTATCCGAAAGTAAAAATTTTGTTGTAGAGGAGTTCTAATCGGATTTCTAGGTTGCGCTCGAAGAGTTCTAAAGAAAATATTAAGTAAAATTTTTGCAAAATATTTGTACATTTCATTTTAATCGAAAAATTAGAAAAAAATTTCGGTTTTTAACCAAGTATCCGAAGAAGACCATTCGTAGAGGAGATCTGATTGCAGGTCTGGGTAGTGCTCGAAGGTTTGTAAAGAAATTCTTAGTAACATTTTTCCGAATTATTTGTACTTTTCATTTTAATCGAAAAATCAAAAAAAAATTTCGGTTTTTTTCTAAGTATCCGAAAGTAAAAATTTTGTTGTAGAGCAGTTCTAATCGGATTTCTAGGTTGCGCTCGAAGAGTTCTAAAGAAACTATTAAGTAAAATTTTTGCAAAATATTTGTACTTTTCATTTTAATCGAAAAATTAGAAAAAAATTTCGGTTTTTAACTAAGTATCCGAAGAAGACTATTCGTAGAGGAGATCTGATTGCAGGTCTGGATAGTGCTCGAAGAGTTGTAAAGAAATTCCTAGTAACATTTTTCCGAAATATTTGTAGTTTTCATTTTAATCGAAAAATCAAAAAAAAATTTCGGTTTTTTTTCTAAGTATCCGAAAATGAAAATTTTGTTATAGAGGAGTTCTCATTGGATTTCTAGGTTGCGCTCGAAGAGTTCTAAAGAAAATATTAAGTAAAATTTTTCCAAAATATTTGTACTTTTCATTTTAATCGAAAAATTAGAAAAAAATTTCGGTTTTTAACTAAGTATCCGAAGAAGACTATTCGTAGAGGAGATCTGATTGCAGGTCTGGATAGTGCTCGAAGAGTTGTAAAGAAATTCCTAGTAACATTTTTCCGAAATATTTGTAGTTTTCATTTTAATCGCAAAATCGAAAAAAAATTTCGATTTTTTTCTAAGTATTCGAAAATGAAAATTTTGTTATAGAGGAGTTCTCATTGGATTTCTAGGTTGCGCTCGAGGAGTTCTAAAGAAAATATTAAGTAAAATTTTTGCAAAATATTTGTACTTTTCATTTTAATTGTAAAATTAGAAAAAAATTTCGGTTTTTAACTAAGTATCCGAAGAAGACTATTCGTAGAGGAGATCTGATTGCAGGTCTGGATAGTGCTCGAAGAGTTGTTAAGAAATTCCTAGTAACATTTTTCCGAAATATTTGTAGTTTTCATTTTAATCGAAAAATCAAAAAAAAATTTCGGTTTTTTTCTAAGTATCCGAAAATGAAAATTTTGTTGTAGAGGAGTTCTGATTAGATTTCTAGGTTGCGCTCGAAGAGTTCTAAAGAAAATATTAAGTAAAATTTTTGCAAAATATTTGTACTTTTCATTTTAATCGAAAAATTAGAAAAAAATTTCGGTTTTTAACTAAGTATTCGAAGAAGACTATTCGTAGAGGAGATCTGATTGCAGGTCTGGATAGTGCTCAAAGAGTTGTAAAGAAATTCCTAGTAACATTTTTCCGAAATATTTGTAGTTTTCATTTTAATCGAAAAATCAAAAAAAAATTTCGATTTTTTTCTAAGTATTCGAAAATGAAAATTTTGTTATAGAGGAGTTCTCATTGGATTTCTAGGTTGCGCTCGAAGAGTTCTAAAGAAAATATTAAGTAAAATTTTTGCAAAATATTTGTACTTTTCATTTTAATCGAAAAATTAGAAAAAAATTTCGGTTTTTAACTAAGTATCCGAAGAAGACTATTCGTAGAGGAGATCTGATTGCAGGTCTGGATAGTGCTCGAAGAGTTGTAAAGAAATTCCTAGTAACATTTTTCCGAAATATTTGTAGTTTTCATTTTAATCGAAAAATCAAAAAAAAATTTCGGTTTTTTTTCTAAGTATCCGAAAATGAAAATTTTGTTGTAGAGGAGTTCTGATTAGATTTCTAGGTTGCGCTCGAAGAGTTCTAAGGAAAATATTAAGTAAAATTTTTGCAAAATATTTGTACTTTTCATTTTAATCGAAAAATTAGAAAAAAATTTCGGTTTTTAACTAAGTATCCGAAGAAGACTATTCGTAGAGGAGATCTGATTGCAGGTCTGGATAGTGCTCGAAGAGTTGTAAAGAAATTCCTAGTAACATTTTTCCGAAATTTTTGTAGTTTTCATTTTAATCGAAAAATCAAAAAAAAATTTCGGTTTTTTTCTAAGTATCCGAAAATGAAAATTTTGTTGTAGAGGAGTTCTGATTAGATTTCTAGGTTGCGCTCGAAGAGTTCTAAAGAAAATATTAAGTAAAATTTTTGCAAAATATTTGTACTTTTCATTTTAATCGAAAAATTAGAAAAAAATTTCGGTTTTTAACTAAGTATCCGAAGAAGACTATTCGTAGATGAGATCTGATTGCAGGTCTGGATAGTGCTCAAAGAGTTGTAAAGAAATTCCTAGTAACATTTTTCCGAAATATTTGTAGTTTTCATTTTAATCGAAAAATCAAAAAAAAATTTCGATTTTTTTCTAAGTATTCGAAAATGAAAATTTTGTTATAGAGGAGTTCTCATTGGATTTCTAGGTTGCGCTCGAAGAGTTCTAAAGAAAATATTAAGTAAAATTTTTGCAAAATATTTGTACTTTTCATTTTAATTGTAAAATTAGAAAAAAATTTCGGTTTTTAACTAAGTATCCGAAGAAGACTATTCGTAGAGGAGATCTGATTGCAGGTCTGGATAGTGCTCGAAGAGTTGTAAAGAAATTCCTAGTAACATTTTTCCGAAATATTTGTAGTTTTCATTTTAATCGAAAAATCAAAAAAAAATTTCGGTTTTTTTCTAAGTATCCGAAAATGAAAATTTTGTTGTAGAGGAGTTCTGATTAGATTTCTAGGTTGCGCTCGAAGAGTTCTAAAGAAAATATTAAGTAAAATTTTTGCAAAATATTTGTACTTTTCATTTTAATCGAAAAATTAGAAAAAAATTTCGGTTTTTAACTAAGTATTCGAAGAAGACTATTCGTAGAGGAGATCTGATTGCAGGTCTGGATAGTGCTCAAAGAGTTGTAAAGAAATTCCTAGTAACATTTTTCCGAAATATTTGTAGTTTTCATTTTAATCGAAAAATCAAAAAAAAATTTCGATTTTTTTCTAAGTATTCGAAAATGAAAATTTTGTTATAGAGGAGTTCTCATTGGATTTCTAGGTTGCGCTCGAAGAGTTCTAAAGAAAATATTAAGTAAAATTTTTCCAAAATATTTGTACTTTTCATTTTAATCGAAAAATTAGAAAAAAATTTCGGTTTTTAACTAAGTATCCGAAGAAGACTATTCGTAGAGGAGATCTGATTGCAGGTCTGGATAGTGCTCGAAGAGTTGTAAAGAAATTCCTAGTAACATTTTTCCGAAATATTTGTAGTTTTCATTTTAAGCGAAAAATCAAAAAAAAAAAAATAATCGCCCCCAGAGCAGTTGTTAGAAACCGAAAATTACCAGATTTTGGGTAAAAACCATTCACACAACTTTGGAGACCCATATCTAGCGCTTTACCTGAGGCACATCAACGGGATGCAGCTTTTCTCACGTCTTAACATTCATGTTAAAGATACTAAAAGCCCAAAACAGTTTGCTGAGCCGCCTCAAAAGTTATGGCTCAATAACTGAAGCGGCTTATTCAATTCACACTCAAAATTTGTGGATTTTGCTCGAATTTCGGCAAAAAAAATAAAAAACTAGTAAGGGTGTTACCTTTGGCTTGGCCAAACGTTAAATACCCCACACAGCTGTATTTTGAAAATTTTGCTTATATGGGAGGTGCCACGCCCTCTTGTCCGAATTCACCCAGATTTTTCTCAGAGTTTGAATTTATAGTTCTTAATATTTGAGTGAAATTTGGTTGGACTATCTCAAAAAATGATTTCAGTATATAGGTTCAAACCTTTTACTTATATGGGAGGTGCCACGCTCTCTAGTCTGAATTCGCCCAGTTTTTGCTCAGAGCTTGCGCTTACAATTCGTAGTATTAATGTGTATTTTAGTTGCATTATTGTGAAAAATACTCAAAAATTTGCATTTTGAATATATTTTTTGTATGGGCGGTAGGCGTGTCCGTTGACCGATTTCGCTCATTTTCAATCTTCCGAGCTATCTTTGACGACGGAGGCAGTGTACCAAATTTCATTGAATTATCTTGCTTAGTTTTCCCAAAAAGTGTATTTCAACACACAGCAAGCCAGCCAGCCAGCCAGCCAGCCATACAGACGGACATGGCTATATCGACTCAGGAGGTGACGCTGATCAAGAATATATATACTTTTCTATATCTGCCACGGCTCCTTCTCAGCGTTACAAACGGAAGGACAAAGTAAATATACCCTGGGTGTAGGGTATAATAAAGATTCCGGGCGGTAGCACACGCAAGATAATTCAATGAAATTTGGTACACTGCCTCCGTCGCCAAAGATAGCTCGGAGGATTGAAAATGAGCAAAATCGGTCAACGGACACGCCTACCGCCCATACAAAAAATATATTCAAAATGCAATTTTAGCAGTACTTTTCACGACAATGCAACCGAAATACGCATAAATACAAAGAATTGTAAGCGAAAGCTCTAAAAAAAAACTGAACGAATTCGGACAAGAGGGCGTGGCACCTCCCATATAATAAAAAGCTTTAAAACGCTATACTGAAAGCGTTTTTTGAGATATTCGAACCAAATTCGACTCAGACACTAAGAATCATAAATAAAAGGTCTCAACAAAAATTGGGTGAAATTGGACAAGGGGGCGTGGTACCTCCCATATAAGCAAAAGTTTCAAAAGGCTATACTGAAAGAGTTTTTTGAGATAATCCTGCCAAACTTCATTCAAACATTTAAGACTATAAATGCACGCTCTAAGCTAAAACTAGACGAACTCGGACAAGAGGGCGTGGCACCTCCTATATAAGCAAAAGCTGAAAACGTTTTTCAATCAGACACTAAAAACTATAAATGCAAGCTCTGGACAAAAACTGGGTGAACTCGGACAAGAGAGCGTAGCACCTCCCATAAGAGCAAAATTTTAAAAATGCTGCAGTGTAGGGTATTTAATGTTTAACCAGGCCAAATTTTACACCCTTACTAGTTGTATTTAACATCATCCAATAAGTGTCCCAGACATGTTGGAATGGATGGGAAATGCAACGGGTGCTGACTCGGCGAACCGAGACCTATTCACACCGAAGTCCACACTTGCTGAGATTTCCCCATATATGAGTTTTATCACTAAAAATCTGTTTTTTTTATACCCTACACTCAGGGAATATTCACTTTGTCCTTCCGTTTGTAACGCAGAGAAGGAGGCGTGGCAGGTATGGAAAAGTATATATATTCTTGATCAGCGTCACCTCCTGAGTCGATATAGCCATGTCTGTCTGCCTGGCTGGCTGGGTATGTGTGGAAATACATTTTATGGGAAAACTAAGCAACATAATTCAATGAAATTTGATGCACAGCCTCCGTCGTAAAAGTTAGCTCGGGAGATTGAAAATGAGTAAAATCGGTCAACGGACAAGCCTACCGCCCATACAAAAAATATATTCAAAATGCAATAACAAGAGCATTATTTGCAATAACAGAAGCAAACTACACATAAATACTAGAGAAAGTAATCATAAGGTCTGGGCAATAACTAGGCGAATTCAAACTAGAGGGCGTGGCGCCTCGCATATAAACAAAAGTTTCAAAATGTTATACGGAAAGCGTTTCTTGAGATAACCCAACTAAATTACACTCAAACACTCGGATTTATAAATGCAAGCTATACGCAAGATCTAGGTAAACTCGGACAAGAGGGCGTGGCACCTCCCATATAAGCAATTTGTTCTTATAATCTCCTAATAATATACTTGAAATGCGGTGTAGGGTATTTAGTTTTTGGCCAGGCCAAAGATACCACTCTTACTAGTTTTTTTTTCAATTTTTACTCGGGATGTCAAAAAGCTGTATTTAGATGTAGTCGGTTCGTTGAACATGTTTAAAATGTGAAAGAAATTTTAATTTCGTTAAATCTGGTAACAGACTTGAAAGTCCTAATCTTTGCCTTTAAAACCTAATTTAAATTATGTTGATATCTATTTTTTCCTCAAAGATATCCTATCCTAAAAAGACTGAAAAGTGCAAAAAAACCGTTTTGCCAATATTTCGTACAACGATATCTCTTAGAAGTATGAAGATACATATAAACATAATTTAAATTAGGTTTTAAAGAAAAAGATAAGGACATTCTAGCATTTAAGCCATATTTAACAAATAAATCAGGCATTGAAATAAGCTGCAGTAATGCCCTATTTCTGCAGCAATAAGTTCAAATTTGCAGTAATAACTTCAAAATATCGTAAAAAATTGTCATAATTATTTTCAGCCAAATTCATATTACTTTGTTTTGCGTTAATCGTTGAAACTAAATACTCATTTTATTTCGCATATAACCGTTTTTTTAGTTGCCCTACCTCCCCAATCTGGGCTAAAATGTAGCAACCACAATAAGTACTCGGCAACTCTACTTTAAACATATTTTTATAAATGCAAAAGAAATGGAAAATAGCGAAGATGAAGATGCATTCGAAGAAAATTTCACTATAAATTTTCAATTTTAAATTGAATCATTGCCATTATATCTGTTATTTAATATTAATATTTAGTATTAATCACTTGAATAAGCCATTAAAAAAGTTTTGCTAAAAAATTGCAAATAAAAGCGAAAAAAATTCTGCAGCAATAATTTTTTCTTATTTGAACCCTTGAAATAAATGATATGTTACATAGTTATGTAGCTGCAAAAAATGGCAAAAAAACGACTTTTTTTGGTTTTTAGGTCAGAATATCTCTAAAACTATACACGATAGAGCAATTCTGAAGTCGGATTTGCGTTTTACATCGCAAAACACATTGAATTTTGATTATTTTGATTTTTTTTTATTGTAGTTAAAAAAAAAAATGTATTTTTGTATGGGAAAATGGCCCAATTTGAAAAGGGGTTATCTCAAAATTTAGTCGAGGAGTTACGAGTGAAAATTTTTTTATACATCATTTGAACGATAAGTAAACAGAATCTGGAAAAAAATTTAATGTGCTGCGAAGTTCGATTTAAAACGGGTTAAGGCACGCCAAAAAATTCGAAAAAAATTCTCTCGTATTTCTTCGATTCTAAGCATTTTTTGTCTTAAACACTTTTTTCGTAAAATGCCTTGGTTTTAAGTCAAAACCGTTTTACTAACCGCATAAAGAAAATTTCCATGTTCCATTGCCAATTTTTAACTTAAGAAATTTTTTAATAAGTCATTTTAAAGTAAGTTAGTCTACTTTTTTTTATATTGTCCAATGTCTTTACCTAACTCCGACCCTAAAAAGGCAAAGTAGTGAATTTAATTCTCTGCAAAAAGTTTTCTAAAAAAAAATATTGAAATTTTGCTTCGTTCGAAAAATCTTTACCTAACTCCGACCCTAAAAAATTCTAGGCAAAGTAGTGAATTTAATTCTCTGCAAAAAGTTTTCTAAAAAAAAATATTGAAATTTTGCTTCGTTTGAAAAATCTGTAAAGGGTGCATTTCCCCTCTCCCGATTTCTACCCTCTAATTAAATATTCTCCGCGGTTTTTTCATCTTTAATGACCAATTGACCGTTTTTTGTAATAAAAACCCGTGAACGTCTTACTTCGTTTTTAGCATGTTTTTTACGATCTAATCAAAAAAAATCACTTAGGGCACTTTTAGGATAGGATATCTCAAAATTCTGAATTCTGTTACCGGATTTGAAGTAAGCATCAAAAAACTATTAAAAAATTACAATTCGAGTTATTTTTTCCAGGTAAGTGTTGTCTTAAATTAATTCAGCCAAACGGGAAAAATTCTAATTCAAAAAAAAAAAAAAAAAAAAATAAAAATTCTGCACAAAGTTAGCAAAACCCTTAATAGTTTTATTTTATTTTGTGTCCTTTGGTACGAAGGCAAGTAGAATACGAGATCTGATATCGACGAGATGATCTGGTGCATAAGAATCAAATTTTGCATTATGAATTATTTTCTTTAGAACTCTTCGAGCACAACCTGGAAATCCGATCAGAGCTCCTCTACAACAAAATTTTCATTTTCGAATACAGAGAAAAAATCGAAATTTTTTTTTGATTTTTCGATTAAAATGAAAAGTACAAATATTTTGCAAAAATTTTACTTAATATTTTCTTTAGAACTCTTCGAGCGCAACCTAGAAATCCAATGAGAACTCCTCTATAACAAAATTTTCATTTTCGAATACTTAGAAAAAAATCGAAATTTTTTTTTGATTTTTCGATTAAAATGAAAACTGCAAATATTTCGGAAAAATGTTACTAGGAATTTCTTTACAACTCTTTGAGCACTATCCAGACCTGCAATCAGATCTCCTCTACGAATAGTCTTCTTCGAATACTTAGTTAAAAACCGAAATTTTTTTCAAATTTTTCGATTAAAATGAAAAGTACAAATATTTTGCAAAAATTTTACTTAATATTTTCTTTAGAACTCTTCGAGCGCAACCTAGAAATCTAATCAGAACTCCTCTACAACAAAATTTTCATTTTCGGATACTTAGAAAAAAACCGAAATTTTTTTTTGATTTTTCGATTAAAATGAAAACTACAAATATTTCGGAAAAATGTTACTAGGAATTTCTTTACAACTCTTCGAGCACTATCCAGACCTGCAATCAGATCTCCTCTACGAATAGTCTTCTTCGGATACTTAGTTAAAAACCGAAATTTTTTTTCTAATTTTTCGATTAAAATGAAAAGTACAAATATTTTGCAAAAATTTTACTTAATATTTTCTTTAGAACTCTTCGAGCGCAACCTAGAAATCCAATGAGAACTCCTCTATAACAAAATTTTCATTTTCGAATACTTAGAAAAAAATCGAAATTTTTTTTTTGATTTTTCGATTAAAATGAAAACTACAAATATTTCGGAAAAATGTTACTAGGAATTTCTTTACAACTCTTCGAGCACTATCCAGACCTGCAATCAGATCTCCTCTACGAATAGTCTTCTTCGGATACTTAGTTAAAAACCGAAATTTTTTTTTGATTTTTCGATTAAAATGAAAAGTACAAATATTTCGGAAAAACGTTACTAGGAATTTCTTTACAACTCTTCGAGCACTATCGAGAGCTACAATCAGATCTCCTCTACGAATAGCCTTCTTCGGATACTTAGTTAAAAACCGAAATTTTTTTCTAATTTTTCGATTAAAATGAAAAGTACAAATATTTTGCAAAAATTTTACTTAATATTTTCTTTAGAACTCTTCGAGCGCAACCTAGAAATCCGATTAGAACTCCTCTACAACAAAATTTTTACTTTCGGATACTTAGAAAAAAACCGAAATTTTTTTTGATTTTTCGATTAAAATGAAAAGTACAAATAATTCGGAAAAATGTTACTAAGAATTTCTTTACAACTCTTCGAGCACTATCGAGAGCTGCAATCAGATCTCCTCTACGAATGGTCTTCTTCCGATACTTAGTTAAAAACCGAAATTTTTTTCTAATTTTTCGATTAAAATGAAAAGTACAAATATTTTGCAAAAATTTTACTTAATATTTTCTTTAGAACTCTTCGAGCGCAACCTAGAAATCCGATTAGAACTGCTCTACAACAAAATTTTTACTTTCGGATACTTAGAAAAAAACCGAAATTTTTTTTTGATTTTTCGATTAAAATGAAAAGTACAAATAATTCGGAAAAATGTTACGAAGAATTTCTTTACAAACCTTCGAGCACTACCCAGACCTGCAATCAGATCTCCTCTACGAATGGTCTTCTTCGGATACTTGGTTAAAAACCGAAATTTTTTTCTAATTTTTCGATTAAAATGAAAAGTACAAATATTTTGCAAAAATTTTACTTAATATTTTCTTTAGAACTCTTCGAGCGCAACCTAGAAATCCGATTAGAACTCCTCTACAACAAAATTTTTACTTTCGGATACTTAGAAAAAAACCGAAATTTTTTTTGATTTTTCGATTAAAATGAAAAGTACAAATAATTCGGAAAAATGTTACTAAGAATTTCGTTACAACTCTTCGAGCACTATCCAGACCTGCAATCAGGTCTCCTCTACGAATGGTCTTCTTCGGATACTTAGTTAAAAACCGAAATTTTTTTCTAATTTTTCGATTAAAATGAAAAGTACAAATATTTTGCAAAAATTTTACTTAATATTTTCTTTAGAACTCTTCGAGCGCAACCTTTTACCTTCGGATACTTAGAAAAAAATCGAAATTTTTTTTGATTTTTCGATTAAAATGAAAAGTACAAATATTTCGGAAAAATGTTACTAGGAATTTCTTTACAACTCTTCGAGCGTTATCCAGACCTGCAATCAAAACTTTTTTTTTGTTAAAAACTTATTTGAAAAAAAATTTTTTTGGAAAAATTTTTTCACTGAAAAAAAAAAAAAAAAAAAATCAAAAAAAAAAAAAAAGTATAGGGAACTCCAAAATTATTTCCTGTGAGCTCAAAAATGTTATCAGAACTCCTCTACGTGAAAAACATGGCGCTGAGCAAAAACGGTCGACCTCAGATTTTTGGTCCAATTTCGCAGAACTATTTCGAATTTTGTGAAAGAACTCCAGAACTATTCCCAACGGACCCAGAATTTTAAAAAAATTTTCGGTTTTCGAAAATCACGGAGCCAACTTCACATGAGTCGCAAAAGTTGCTTAAATTTAAATTTATTAATTTGAAATAGGGATTTTCAATAACAAATGAAAAATGTTAATTCCAAAAAAATACCATTTTATTCCCTGGTATATGCTAAGTATTTAAAAAAAAAATTAAAAACTCTTTACAAGTTGCTACGAAAAATCATGTTTTTTGAAAGCATTTTTTACGTTTAAATTGTTAGGTGGCTCACTTTGGAAATTTTTACCCAGTAATAAAAAAGAGTTTTACTTAAAAGACCATTTTAAAAATTACTTTATTATTAACATATATTTTGTTGTTTGCAAACATATACAAGATTTATGGATTATTGTTCAGATTACATGTTTTAGATATGTATTTCGAAAAATGTATTTTTTTTCATAACATCCGTAAATTGAGAAAAAATGCTAATGTAATGAGATTATTTAATTATGTTTCTTTGAAATCACGCATGATTTTATAAACGTAATAGTTAAAAATAGCAAAATATACATATATGTATGTAGCGGATGAATTTATATGTCTTTCTTCACTTCTTTATCTGCATTTGTATCCTTTGTAACTTCGCTATCTTTTAATAACTCGGTAATTGCGTCTCCACTTTCTTTGTCATCTATATTCAAATCAACTGAGTATTTGTTTGCCAAGTCTTCCAAACGCTTCTGATTGTTTTGTAAGTAACCTGGTAGCCAAAATATGATCTGCACCATCCTAAAAAGAAAGTGAAACATCAAAATATTTATATGTAGCAAATTATAAAAATTTTCAATAATTTAGCAACTGTTAAGAGAAGACAGTTCTTGAACAATTACAACAATTTGGATAGCCTACCCAAAGTGCATATTATGAAGGCATCAGAAAAAAATCTATGGGATCAAAAACACTTTATTTAATTTGCGTACTTACTGTATGTCGTTTTGTATTAACTCATGAATATTAGATTATATGTTTTAAGCAAACCATGGTCATATTAAAAAACATTAGTGAATTCTCTTTTTATCTGTCTATCCATGTATACTATTCGCATCAGCATATCTACATATATGTACGTTTGTGTGGCAGTTAAATCCAAGGTCATGATGAATGGTGGTCAATCGGCTCCAAATGCCGAAATTGTGAAATTTGGTTGCGTTGCTTCGCACCAATCTTTCGTACAGCTTTTTAAATCTTTTTGTATTGAAAGTGCCATCCCATCTTATCTGAATATGCTTAGTTTTTGTTCAAAACTTTTTATAGCATTGTACGAAATTTGTTTGAGTTATTTGCAACTATGCTCTCGCTATAGCATTTCAATGATTTTACTAGTATGGGAGGTGCCACGCCCTCTTTACAAAAACTTGCCTAGTTATTGTTCAGAGCTTTCACAAATTATTCCTTGTATTCTTATCAAATTTGGTTGGATTACCTAAAACAGCACTTCCGGCGTACAGTTTTGAAGATTTTGTTTGTATGAGAGGTACCACGCCCTATTGTCTAGTTTTTGCTCAGAGCTTGCTCTGACTTTTTCTGGTATCTATGTGAAATTTGGTTGTATTACTTCAAATATCGCTTTCAGAATAGCGTTTTGAAGATTTTGCCAACCCTCTGATTCAACTTTTGACTATATAGACAGCGTACCAAATTTCATCGCATTATCTTGCTTCCTTTTTCTTTAAAAAGAATTTCAACAGATATGACAGACATGGCTATATCAACTCAGGAGATATGTATATATGAAGCACTCCACGCCAAGTGTATTGCTTGGTCGATTCTAAGCATTTTTTGCCTCATACACTTTTTACGTAAGATGTTTTCCTCTCGAGTAAAAAAATATTTTTGGCTGCCACGGGCGTTCAAAAGCCAGAAACTCCCATATAGCGTCCGAATCCCATCTTGAATCATACATCATTTTAAAGCTTATAAATTATGCTTTAATTTAAAATACTTTTAAAAAAAATCGAAGGGGGGTTCTTTAAAAAAAAATTCAAAAGTCTTTTTAAGTGTAAACATTTTTTTTTTTGATAAAAAGAACACTTCAAAATAAATGGGACCATTAACTTAGATTTATCAATTTACAAACTTTAGTGTAAGAGAGATATGATGAGATTAAATTTTAAATTTAGGGCAGTGCCACGCCTTACAGTGGGTAACTACAATTCAAATTCGAAACTTAGTTGATTCTTCATTGCATAATAGTTATCAATGTCAAAACTTATTAAAATGCTCACCCTCCGTTTTTGAGAAAATTAGAAATGAGAAAAATATAGAAATCTGCATTTTTAAGAGAAGACATCTCCTAAACAATAACTCCAATAAAAATAGCTTTTACATTGTTTTATTGGAAATTTTGTTTACTATAAAACTACTTCCAACAATTTTGCGGTAAAGTAACCGTTAGTAAGTTATTTCAAAAAAACTAATATTCGTGACCTTTGAACATGAAATTGGAAAGAGTTAGTTTTTAGTTGTCGGTAACTCTTTTTTTCCAGCTTGAGTTGCAATACTATGATAAATAAAAGAGTAGCAAAAAAAAAACTTTAGATTGGTATCCCTTGTTGTTTCTATTTTTTTCTGGGGGGTTACCCAGTGAATAAACAAATGTATGCCGGGAAACGCCGGGTGAAACAGCTATTTTTATAATAAGTGCACTTATGTATATTAAAAAGTTTGGCCAGTTAGTTATTATGTTTTTATCCACGTTTTCTTACAAAAAATTCGTTGTTTTAAGTTTAACTATTTATATTATACGTTTATTTTAATTGATCTGTATTACTTTATCAAAATATATCCTGATAGCGCAAGCAGCAAACAGGTGCATGATATCTTAACCATATTCCAATAGTCCACAACCACTTGCTGGTGCTTCATTTTATTTTATAAAGTTAAATAACTGGTCAAGGAAATATTTAAATTTTTTTACAAATATTTTTTTTTTTTCAAGAAAGGACACGTTATCGCTACTACTTCACTGGAATTCAATATACATACGATGTAAATTTGATAAAAGATTTACTATTTCTAGAATACTGACATCTGTTTGTAGGTATGTCATAAATTTTCACTGATTATTTGTTATGGTTATAACGTCCGTCCGTATCTGTGGTTACAATTCCCTGCTGCCTCATTAAATTTAATGAATTATCTTCTGACACTACATGGGTGTAGTGATTTATAATTGGTTTTTAATAAACGTAAAGCCAGGGAGATTTTCTGAGTAAACTATAGTGGGTTTAAAGACGTTAGGGATAAATAACAAATTTTGTATCCACATCACTCATAGCAATTTGTTCAAAGATAACCATGCTCTAAAATGTATTTTCGACCTTTCCCTATCAATTGGTGCAATAAATTTTTTTTACAAAAATGTGACCAAAACGGTAACTTAGATGGTTCGACGACACCTCTGGTCATATCCAAAATCTTTTTTCGATCTTTCCCCAGGAACTTCTCTGGTCATGTCCAATATTATAATGACTATAACTTACCAAGAAAAACATGGCCGATCTTACAGTACAGGTACAAGAGCTGGGCACGGGCCTTATTTTTGAGGCACAAACACGAAACAAGCACTTGAAAAAAAGCCCGGGCCCGCACGAATGTATTTTGTCGGGGCCCGGCCCGATACTACCATATTATTATATATTCACACTTTAAGAAAATTGTAACTTATTGATGAAGCTAAATCAACGAACGAATCTAATATGACGTTCTGTTTGACTTGTCTAACTCATTCTCAGCCTCACATTTATACAAAATTTTACATATTAATAACTATGGTAATTATGGAGAACACGCCAAGATATGTGCAACTGACAACACTAGTCAGTCACATGACAAATCGGTATTGATTTCACAGCCAATGGCTGGGTCTTACCAAACAAAAACAACAACAGGAGTTATGACAAAGGAAAATAGAGAATAAAACCTCACTACATGCATATAGGCACTTAAGCTATCAATTTTTCTGAGGGCACATAGCGCAATCCGTTGATAAATGCGCTATGTAGAGAGTTTGACTTCAAATGTTCCTAGTTCAATGCTGACCTCAGACAAAAAGTTCAATTTTTCGATTGTTATTTTATTATATTTATTTGAAATAAATTGAATTAAACATAAATTGGTTTGAAGATGGTAACGTGACGTTAACCGAAACATATGTAACGATAGCCGTGCTTAGTAGTTTTTTCTCTTATAGTTTTTTCCAAGTTTGTGCTTTCCAACCTTCCTGTGATTTACGGGCCTCTAATTTTTGGGATTTTGGGGCTAGGCCCAGGCCCTCATGAAGCCCGCACAAAACTCGATTTCAAGGCCCGAGCCCGAGCCCGTAGCTGAAGAGTAAAGACCCGCGAGGCCGTATTTCCACGATAAAAAAATTTTCAGTAAAGAGAAAAAAGTTCTAGGTGCTGTTTACAGTAACTTATTTTTGTTTAAATGTCTACAGTGAGTCTACAGTAAGTTGACCAAAGATTATAATTTCCCAAAAACTTTTATTCTAATACCCTATTCTCACTTGCCTGGTTAACCAGATAAATGCTGATTGAGCACTAACTAGGATAGTTTTCCATATAAAAAGCTTTTCTATTAGTATGGAAAAGATTAGCTAGTTTTTTAATAATAAGATCATTTAACCCAAAAAATCGGCAGGTGCCATCTCCAAATTCAAAAAATCCCAGGGAAATGAGGAAATTTTCTTTTCTTTTGACAAATGAAAAATGTAAACAAATGGAAAATTTTTAATAAACAGCAAATTAAAGCTAAAATCAAAAATGTGTTCGTCTCAATTGTTTTAAAAAAAATTTAAATAACGAAATATATAAAAATATATTTGAAAAAAGTGAAAATAGTGTCGTGATTTGGTAAACGCCAAAAAAGTGTCATTGAAATGATAGATGACTCATCCAGATAAAAGGTGTGTACGTGGTTCTGTGATTATCAAGATTTTCTGATTTTAGGCTGGTTAACCAGGCAAGTGAGTATAGGTTATAACATTTTTGAATTTGATGGAAAAAGTATAAAACTTTTGGAAATACGGCCTTTTGATTTGAAACATTAGGAAATAAGCCCTTTTATTTTGAACTTTTTATAAATTATATGGATCTAATCCCTTTTGTTCCGAAATGTGATTTTTGATCAGGATTTTCTTTTCGAAAAATGCATTTCTTGTGATAAATTTTGAACTAGAGCATGTATTTTGGCATGATAATGGTGATGGCATACTTAGGTTTGTTTGAGGTCGTAAGTGGAAATACACTCTTTTGAAAAATCACTCCTCATTTATCCTGTGAAATATCGTAAACTGAAATAACGTAAAACCTGTGTTTGTCCTTTTATCTTTTTAGGTAATGGTGTTTAGGGAAGAACGTTTCCAACAGACAATAATTGAATTTGATTACATATGCAAAGTTATGCAATTATTTGATCACTTTTTTTGTTCACCCACCCATTATTACACCCAAGAAATTGCTAAAATTAGGTTCTGCTGATAAAATAATCATATATTTCATTAAAAATATACGCTATTACATATGTATGTAAGCAATCTCAGTAGATATGTTTAGTATGACTCAATGTCTTCCAATACTTTGTTATTGAGAATTTCTTTAAGATCGTTTGCCCACAAAAAGTCTACATGATTGAATCTTGGATATGGCATTCTATAGGCTTCAACGAGTGAGTCACCTAATTGACGTATTAACTTGTGAACATCAATAACAGAAGCAAAGTAATCGTTATCACTGTAATACAAATGGATGGGTGCACCGATATTTGAAACATCATACTCGAGTGGTGTTCTAGTGCCATATTTGCTTTTGTTTGTTATTCTTCCATGATCAAAGCAACGCAAATATCCTGAATTATATTCCTGCAGATAGTGAATTAATTGATTTACAGAAGCTCCAGCAGGTGTCGTTGCCATAATTGTTGTTTCTGCGGTCTAAAAAAAAAATACAAAAACAAAATAATATTTATTGGCTGAAAGTTCATTTTAGCACCAAATAAATGCAAGCATACAAATAATTCAAAATCGATTTTTCTATACTTACTGTATTCAGATGAGGTGAATCCCAACCGCCAATTAAGAAGAGAACATTATTGCACAGGGCTTGTGATGTCGCCTGTTCTTTACACAAAACACTACCCAACATTTCCATTGCTTTGGTGTTTGGTAAAAATTCGAATCCGCCAAAAAGGTTCATAAACATATTGGGTTGACCCACTAATGGTCCGGCGACTTTGGCCAAAGGACTTTCCATATGCTCCATCCATGCGACTGGAGCTAATAGATGTACAGATCTAAAGCGGCTCCTAAAGGCCGGGTACATAGCTGTTTCCACAAAGAAGACAGTTGTGCCCTGAGAATGTCCAACATATGAGACTTGTGATTCTCCAGTCCAGTAAAGCACTTTATCAATCATTGCTGGTATATCATTTACAGCAATTTCATGCCAACTAAAGCCCCAATATTCTGGGTTAATAACATGCCACTTGGAATGTGCCTTGGAATATGTATTGCCGCGTGCATTTCCCATCCAAACATCATAACCGGCATCAGAGAGAATAAATGCCAATGAATTATCAGGACCCAACATAACCCAATCACTGGAAGAGCATAATAGACCGTGCTGTAAGAAAGCTACTTTTGGTTTGTCGACTCTTGGTCTGTTCGGTGAGTATGGAATACGATGCATTGTTAAAATATATCCATCGGATGTTTGTACCGTATACTCTTCATAAGGATACCCATGTTGTTCGATTAGGGATTGCTGCAGAACGTTTTAATATATATAAAAAATTTTCTTTATTAATTAAAAAGTACGGTCAGGTAATATTTGTGGCAAAAATAAAATATCACTTTTAAATACATGAGGAGTTTGACATGCACATTAGATAGTATCACAAAAAAACGTTCGCTGTAAGCTCCCCATTTTGAAAACTTATCGGTTTTTATTTTTCATATTTTGAAATGAGGTTTTAGTTTCCCTATAACTTCTTCAATTTCAACAATTTGAGGAAACTTTGTATGGGCTTTAATTCTATGATGTGCCCTTGGCACCATAGCGTGATAGAAACTGAGAAAATGAGTACAACTAGCCAAAAAAATATTTGAGATAAATTACTACTATCAATGAAATATAGCCAATATTGAGACATTTACAGCGATATACCATACTTGATGATCGGACGTCAAATGGTAATAGACAAAAAAAAAATATCGTTTTATTTAGAGGTTAAAATTTTTTTCCTTAAAAATCAAAACCGAGAAGCTTTTAAAATGCGGGGCTTACAGCGAAATTTTTTTTTTTTTTTTTTCTGGGATCGATACTATCTAATGTACAAAGTGAAATTTATTTTTTGCTCTTGGGCGACTATTGAACTCCGTTTTAGTTCTAAGTAATTAATGTTCAAAGAAGCCGAAGCAAGAAATTTCACTAAGGCCGAACTCTATTTGTCTTATGGCGACTTAAGCTATTTTTCCTATTATATGATTATTCCAAGAGCTCGTAAAGTTTAATTGATGATCTTTTTTTTATAAAAGCTGAAAGTTTGTTCTATTTCTAAAGAAGCCGAAACTATACATTTATAATTGCTCGAAGTTTCTAGTTTGTTTTCCAAAACTATGAACCTTATTGGAAATTTTAATGCGATATGAGTTGAACCAAATCTGCTAATACGAATGTTTTTTCCGTATTTTTAACACATCCATTACTTTTAAGGCCTGATTTCCACTTTATTAAGAAAACACATTTTTTTGGACTCTTTAAATAATAGAAATCATTTAGCAAATTTTCGGGTTTATCAAGTCAATCCAAAAAGAAAAATCATCTACGAGTATTTACTTACCGTAGTAACTGAACTGGCTCTGGATGAAAAGTTTTCCGGCAAGCAATAAGCTATTAGCGGAAGTGCAACTAGAACACAATATACTTGAAGAAATTTCATTTTACGACTTTCCTCCAAGAAAATGTCCTTTCGACTGAATTCTTTAAAATAATTTTGTTGCTTTTTAAATAAACACAAAAAGAACTTTCAGCAGTATCAAGCACCTAACTATGTACTAATGTATATTTGTTGTTGCTGATAAGACAGTATAAAAAACCAAAATATAATTCTGCAACAAATCATTGATTTTATCAGAAATGTCGAATATATGATTTTAAGATTTAGATTTAATTTTTTTAGCATTAGGTCATTGAAACTTCTATACCCTACACAGTAAAATGCCCACGAGATACATACATAGATGAAATGTGCAAAGTTGTGATTTTGTTTGCTCCCGGTCCATTTTCGTAAAACATAGGTCAAAAAAATAAAATTAAAAAAAAAAATTTGAAATCGGGTGTGGAAAAAAAGGCAAATCCCTTTAACTACCCGTAACTCTGTAACTATGGACTTTTTCGGAGACGTCATTGAGTCAACTTTTGTAGAGAATGACTAGTCCTACATTATCTCCTTAAAAAATTTTGGTGCAAAAAGAAAATTTTTATGATTTTTTTTTTAGAAATTTGTTTTTTGTAATTTTGAAAGGGCGGAATTTTTGTTGTGGAAATCATATGTTGTAGGGAATTAAACGTAAATTAGTTTAGAAAAAAAAATTATTTGAAAGTACTATTTTTTGATTCACAAAGTTTTAATATTTTTCTTTTAGTTGCTATTTTATTGGACGAAATTGTTTTGCTAGTTTTAATTAAATGCATCATTGGAGCTTAATCTCTTCTTTATTGTCAAATTATGAAATAAAGGCCAAAAGAAATTGTTCGATATCAAGGCAAATGGTAAATTTGGTAGGATTTTACATACTCATTGGAATCGCACAGCGAAGTTTGCCGTCAAGCTCTTGAGTGGAAACCACAACGCAGTAGGAGTAGACCAAAAGTCAACTGGAAAAGTTCGTTGTAGAAGGAAATCCTAGAATCAGGAAAATTATGGAAAGATACGAAGGCGCAAAAGTCTTTTATGGATAACTTCATACGGCTGCTTTTGGACATCCATAGGTGTCACAGGACAATACGATCATGCATATAAAATCCAGAACCGCCATATTATTTATTCTTGCAACTCTTATCGATAGGTTTCTTTATGAGAAAGACATACATAGATGTAACACAGCTTTTTCTATTCTTTTTGAGTGAGGAATATACAGCTATGCAAACACCTTAGCTCTCAAAGGATTGCCTTTCGAAGCCTTCCCTATAAATAGTCCGCAACCTCCCACATTATTTTCAATTCTATTATGTATTGCTATTATTACCTTATTATTGTCTTTGAATTCCGCTCCTTTAGGTGTTCAAAATCTATTTACTTAACTATTCCATCGATGGCGCATACGTGGTATGCAGTTAAGGTGTGGCAAACAGGAAAATGTAGCTTAAATTTAATCAATAAAAATGTGCTTCTTATTGAAACTAATTGGTGCAATAAATCAACGTTTAATTTATTGCACATACTTGTCACAGAGGGGTATCTGAACTTGCGGAAGTCAAATTTTATAAATACTGCATAAAGTCGTAAACTTGACCACATATGATGATTAAAATTTATTTGGCCAACAATGGGCAATGTCAGATTTTCAGCCAGGGGGCCGAAAGATGTTAAAAAGTTTAATTCTTGCTCTTTTCTTTTGAAATCAATTTTTGCCGAATGTTTGGCAAAACTTTTCAAACTATTTTGTATGAGTAAGTTGTAAAAGTTGCTTTAGTTAGACTCTCTAGTTTAGGAGTTGTCTCAACACACCTGAAGGCAGCAAGTATGTTATATTGTATAAATGACTATGTTTTGTAGCTTTTTAATTAGGATACCTCTTAAACTATAAGTCATACATAAAAAAGCAGCTTGCAATCCTTCACACACAGTAAAAATTTTAGTTTAATTTTAAAACCAAAAAGTACCTATTTACATAGAACAATGCCAAAAAAGTATTAATTTTAAACTATTTTGGAATAAATATACTTTTTTGAAATAAATTTTAAAACTTTTTTGGAAAAAAATTGGAATTTAATACGAAAAGAGTTTAAAATCAATACTAAAGGGAGCTGGGCGCGGAACTTATTTTTGACGGCCGGCCCAGCACGAACACTAAGCCAGCACTTGAAAAAAGGCCCGGGACCGCACGAATATTTTTTTTCGAAGCCCGATACTACCATATTATTACATACTCACACTTTTTTTATGATTTAAAAAATTTTAACTTATTGTTGAAGCTAAATCAATGATTTTCAAATGAAGAAAAAACAAACATTATACATGAATTGCTTATTTGAGTTTTTGATCGAATGTAATATGTCGATTTGTTTGACTTGACTTACTCCATTGTCTTTCTTAGCCCCACATTTATATGTACATTATTTTACATATTTTTATGTAAGAACAGAATTTTTTCCAAGTTTATGCTTCTCACCTTTGCGTGATTTATTGGCCTTCACGGGCCTTTAATATTCGTGCTTTTGTTGTTAGCCCCAGGCCCGCACGAAGCCCGCACAAAAATCGACTTCAAGGCCCGAGCCCTTCGTCGAAGAATAAAGGCCCCGAAAAAAAGCAAGGCCCATGCTTAGCTCTAAATCAAAATTAAGAAAATTAAAATATAATTTTTCAGTGTGCATAAGAAATTTTTCGAGCTACAAAATTGTCGAGAAACATTTTTCAGTGAAATTTCCCGTTACACACTGGTCGGAAAATCAAAAAAGCTGGTCAAAATCGAAAATAAAGTTGTTGTTTTTGCACTTTTAATTGTTGGTAAGGGTAGAATATTATCCACTTTGCTCGTTTCAGTGGTCAGAAAGACCTCTGTGCCTAAAAAACTCTTCTCGTTTGAGTTTGAAGTTCATCTATTCTTGCGAAGAATTTTTTAATTTTTTTTTAATATAAAGCGTCTCTGTAAATAAGTGGAAAAAGTAACTTCTATTCATCTTTTTCCAATTTAACGAAATGGAGGCTCATATTGAATGTTTATTTAATATGTTTCTCAAATCTAAAGCGTTTTATCTCGTTCACAGTTTATGTAAATAGGCAACTGTTTCATGAAAATATACTTATACACAAAAAAATTGTTGAAGTGGTTTTTAATATGATAAATGTTATAGCATCCACGTCCATCCGTCTAGTTTCTATATGCATCTTATTCAGGGTAAATTTTTCTACAAACCTGTAAAAAAATTAGCTGCCCCGAGGTGCCTCTGAAAAATATATTAGGACTTTTGTAAAGTATTTCATTTTCGTAATAATTGATCCCAGAAACAAAACTTTCGTAGATAAAGATGCTGTTCAGCATATTTTGGCCGAAATTTTGAATGTGCCATTTTGTGTTACAAAAACTAATTTCATATTTCCAATCAGCGACCTCAAAAACCCCAATAACTCTCTTCTTATTGATTAATATAGTTTTGCACTAAAGGGTTAGTCATTGTGGATCCGCCATTTTGTATTCCTTAAACTAGATTTCAGATTCATTATAAGCAACATCTGAAACTCCCATGTACCGTTTTCGGTGGTAATAAACGCAGCTTAGCAGTATTAAGTCCACCATTTTGGATCCGCCATTTTGTTTTTTTTAAAAATAGATTTCAGATTCGTAATAAGCATCATCACAAACCTAAAATTACCGACTTTCGTGAGAATATATTTGGTTAAGCATTAGTTGTGCACCATTATGGATCCGCCATTTTGTTTTTTTAAAAATAGATTTCGGATTCGTAATCAGCATCATCAAAAACCCCTTATTGCCGACTTTCAGAATTTTGACCAGCTTTTTCGATTTTCCGACCACTGTGCGTTAGTAAGATATTCCCAAAAAATTGCTATTCACAACTTTTGTCCTTGAATTATTTTTTTATACACATTATTTCGCAATGGAAATTTCACACGATATTCCTTATGCAAAAATGAAGATAATTCCGGTGGCAAGAATTCTAGAACACTTTCAGTCAAAAGAGGTTTAAACGTATCTCTTGGGTCAGTTTTCTGCAAAGTGGTCCTGCTTTCAAGGTAAGAAATTCACTCCACTTAGCCAAAACCACATAACTGACTTTTTTTTTAAATCTTCGAAAAATTTGGAAGGAAAAGCCTTTGACAATTTATCGATAAAGCATAAAAACAAAAAAAAAAAATTGGAACCACGTGGTTACGATTGAGAACTACAATACATAGATAAACTATCCTCAAAATTTTAGTTTTGCTTAAATAATGTGCGTCTGGGCTCTTGGACCGTAACATATTTGCTCCATTGAGGCGGTATAACCACGCTGGTTAGTTTTGACTACGCCTATGAGCGCATGTTCTTTGATTTTCAATTACTGCGACTATTTAAAAATAATTAGCGCAATAAATTAAAGTTCAATTTTTTGTATTATTAAAATGATACGACCTTTGACTGGCTGATAATAAATATAAAGGTTTGATTTTGTTTTTTTTTTTTTACTATGCACGGAAATTTGAATTAACTTCCGTTCTTTCTTTAACAGGCGAATACTCGTATAAAAAAACTTTTATTGGTCTTTCCAAGTATCACAATCTCATCCTAGTGCAACACATTCGTGAATAATGAAGAGTTAAATGTTTTCTTTATTATGCCTTACACGCAGGGTATATTCACTTTGTCCTGCCGAGGCTGGCATGTATGGAAAAGTACATATACGTACAATCTGAGTCGATATAGCCATGTCCGTCCATTTGCTTGTCTGTGCGTGAAAATAATTTTTTCGCCAAAACGAGGTAAAATAACTCGATTCGATGGAATTTTGTTCACTGCCTACGTCGGGGGATTGGAAATGAGTAAAATCGATTAACGGACACGCCTACCGTCCATATAAAAACATTTATAACGTAGCATTGAGAGCATTATTTGCTGTAATTAAAATTGGCTGTTTAATTATAAGATTGCCTAAAAAGTAAGATCAGAAAAGTGAAATAGCAAGGTTTAAAGTACGATAACTCTGTAAGTACTGGTGCGATCTGGAAACTCTTTGTTTTTGAAAGTAGTTGACATCTCTGAGAATCATAAACAATATTTACCCATTGAAATTTCTTCATTATTCAACTATTTTAACGTCACTAAAATGAATGCAGAATCGGAAAAAAATCGTTACATTTTGCTATATTTCTTGGAAAAGCTACGGGCCCGAAGGCTCACAGAAAAATGTGTGCACACTATGAAGAGAAACTTTATTGAAAAGGACAGTTTGAAAATGGTATGATCGATTCCTTTCTGGAAATTTTGATGTAAAAGACGCACCTAAATCTGGTCGACCTTGCACCGAAAAAGTGGACGAAGTTCTTGAAATGGTGGTATCAGTCGCGACATAGTCTGAGTGAAAAAATTTTACTGACCGCATTTCAGTATGTGAATCTCTTCTGAATCGGAATGATCTCGATTCATGCACAGATTTGTAACTGGTGACGAAAAATGGATAATGTATGATAATATTGTGCGAAAAAGATCATGGGCAAAACGAGGTGAGCCTACCCAAACCGTCGCAAGGCCGGAACTGATGCCAAGTAATGTTCTGCTTAGTATTTGGTGGGGTTGCAAGGGTCCTTCCTGTGTATTACGAGCTACTTTCGCTTGGCTACACGATAAATTGGGAGCTGTGCTGGAATTAGTTAGAAAGGGCGTCGACTTACTCCCTAGAGGTTTGCAAACAGTTTTTGTCAGAGTTTTAAGGGCATAAACCCCAGAAATTCCTTAAGAATGGTATTATGGTTTTGATTGAAAGATGGCGAGAGGTGGTCAATAGAGGTGTTTTAAGGATGTATGGAGATCCTTAGTTACAACTAGAGTCCGACCGATTAATCGGCTTCGGCTACGGCTTCGGCCACCTTCGGCCAAAAAAACACCTTCACACCTCACACTCGGCCTTCGGCCAAAAATAAGAAGAATGTTTGGCCGAAGCCGAATGTTTGGCCGAAGCCGAATGTTTGGCCGAAGCCGAATGTTTGTAAATTCAAGCATAAAGTAACTTGTTGATTAAAAAAAAAAAACTTTTAAGCAAAATGATGGCCGTTTATAGTGGATTGGGAATTTCTAATTACAAATCTGAACTTTGTTTTTTCTATTATGTGAGAATCCTGAGTTATCCTTGCTCAAAAGTGCAAAAATCATTGTTTTGAGATATACTTAAAGCTATGTAACAAAAACTGTAAATAGCAAAATTTAATTTTGTTATTGCATTTCGATAAGTAAGATCACCCTTAACGCTCTACATTTTCAATTCTATTCCTACTTTCCGAGTTATAAGCCATTAAAATAAGGTTATCTCTCAATAACATACAAATAATTTTTCCGAACCGAAAAATTAAAGAGTTCATTATTAATTATTTATTGTCAGTAACATATATACGTATATTACAAAAATTTCGAGCCCTTGCAGAACAAAGCCGGATGATAAATGGCCTCTTTATTTAAGAGAGGTGGTGCCTTCGTGAGATATTGGATGCAAAAGATCGAGTAAATCAGTTTTTTGGTCTTCCGATAGTAGGTATGATCTTTTGTTCTAGTCAAACCTTGAAAAATTTTGCCTTCCTGAGAAATCGGGTGCTAAAGGTCAAGAAAATACATTTAAATAGAATATAATTTGTACGAAAACAACTTATGCAAATTTTCTGAGCTAAAAAATCGTGGATCAAATTAGGGAAAACATTTTTCAAAAACCTTTTGCACCTGTTATCTTACAAAGGCACCACTTCTCAAGATCTATTCCAGTTAAGGATTATCTGAACAATGCAAAATCGGCGCTAAGTCTGTTACATTAGGCCTGATAATGCCTATAATGCTACAAATCGAATATACCCTGAGAGTAGGGTATAAAAATATAAAATGAATGAACCTTCGGCTTCGGCTACGGCCGAAGGTTATAAAAAAACCGATTAATCAGCTTCGGCCAAAAAGTCACCTTCGGTCGGACACTAGTTACAACATTTTGATACTTGACACCCCTCAATTTTGTGAGGTTGGAAAAAAAAATGAGTTTGCAAAAAAAAAATTGGGGGTGGGGTGAGGGTAAGGGTTGGCGCATCGAGTTCAAAGATGAGAGAAAAAGAAAAAAAATTTACATACAGTCCTACAAATGCTTAGGGGTCACCTCTAGAGGGGTCAAATTTAAGACCGACCCACATTATTTTTCCTCCTCCAACATTTTTACCAAGCATACTTACCCCTATCTCTAACCCTTAAGAGGGCTCCAATACAAAATTGTCATTTTTAGGAAATCGACCCCCACCACTCCCTGGGTGCCCCTAGAACGGTCAAATGTAAGACTGGTTCCTAATATTTTTACCTCCCCAAATTTTTTTCCCAGCAAACTTACCCTCTATCTCTGACTCTGTAGGGGACTTCCATACAAAATAGATGTCATAGTCATGAAAAATATGGAAAGGAAATCGTTAAATAGGCCCATAACTGCCCAGAAGTCACTCCTAAAGGAGTCAAATATATAAGCGACCCTCATTAGCCCCCCTCCAAAGTTTTTTCTCAGCATACCCACTCCTATTTCCAATCCTTAAGGGACTGTTTTAATATAAAATGCCCCCACTGCCCTAACTGGCCCACGGGTACCCCTAGAAGGGTCAAATGTATGACCGACCCCCATTATTTTTTCGCGTCCTATATTTTTCTCCCACATACTTACCCCAATTTTTTTTTATAAATATTCCTAGAAATAATGGGGGTCGGTCATACATTTGACCCTTCTAGGGGTACCCATGGTCCAGTGAGGGCAGTGGGGGCAGTTTTTAAAAAAAACCGTAGTTTTGTATGGGAGCCCTCTTAAGGATTGGAAATAGGGGGTAGGTAAGCTGTGAAACTTTAGAGGGGGATAATGGAGGTCTGTCATATATTTGACTCCTCTAGGAGAGACTCCTGGGCAGTTATGGGCCTATTCGACAATTTCCTCTCCATATTTTTTATGTCTATGACGTCAATTTTGTATGGGAGCCCCCTAAGGAGCTAGGGATAGAGGGTAAGTATGGTGGGAAAAAATGTTGCGGAGGAAACAATATTAGGGGCCGGTCATACATTTGACCCTTCTAGGAGCACCCTGGGAGTGGTGGGGTCGATTTCCTAAAAATGTCAATTTTGTATGGAAGCACCCTTTGGGGTTACAGGTAAGAGGTATGCGTGGTCAAAATGTTGGGGGACAAAAATTAATGTGGGTCGGTCATACATTTGAACCCTCTAGAGGTGGCCCCTCTTGTAGGGCTGTTTCTCCTTTTCTCTCATATTTGAGCTCAATGCGCCAACCCTTACCCTCACCCCACCCCCAAAATTTTTTTTTCCAACCTCACAAAACTAAGGGGTTGTCAAGTATCAAAATCCAAAATTCGTGCACTAAACACGCCTAGTGGTCAATAACAATGGAAAATATCTGACTCAATAAAGTTAATTTGATATATGTATATATGAAAAAGAAAATTGGTAAAACTGAGCTCACTTTTCTGAACATTCTTTCTTGGCAACCTTTTATTTCTGTGCATAGATAGCAAAACTAGGTATCGCTTATTTTTATCGTTTTTCAGGAGAGCAATTTTAAAGTTGATATGAAAAAATCACAACATCCGGTTTTTTAAGTTGTTTTTCTAAGGAACTACAAGTTCTTGAGCAAATCTGGTTTTGTCAGCTTGTAGATCTCAGCGAGAACAATACCCTGGACTGCATAACTCATTTTCACAAAAAATGCTTGATACCTAGTTTTGGCATCTTTGCACAGACTTAGAGCATACATTTATTTTCCTTCATTACTTAAGAAATACCTGTACAATTTATTCCTTGTTAAGGATGTAATTTTAAAAAAAAAGTTTGATAGACGCATAGTTGTTGAGAGGGTGCGCCATGAGCATTTTGCTCACGCAAAACTTTATTGTGATCGATTTTTATTCTGAAGATACTATAACGGCGCAACCTTCTCAGTACCTTCCCAAGTTTTCGTCCTCTTTCTTCTGATCTAACTCCCGCGTAAATCTTTTGCACTGTGGTACGTAGCGAAGTGTTTGTCTTATGGCGCGGCATTTTGCTCATTACGCAATTTCTCGCGTAAGCATTTTTTTTCCTAGTGAGTACTATATGGAATTTTATTCTTTATTTCTGATTTTTTTCTATTTAAATGTTTATAGTATATGCACTGAACATATATTGCAAATAACTTCTTAAAATTATGAGCACACAAATTCTCAGTGAGACATTGAAATTGAGAAATTGGTATAAGATCCTGAGGATAGAAAGCAAGATCGTGGAAAAGCCCCAGATGTGACCACTCAGATGTTACCATCCTTCACGGAACAAATACAGATCAATATTAAGCTGAAACGACAGATGTTGGGTAGATGTAGTACGTCCCAGAAGGAAAAACTGGGGCTCAAAATAAGCGTCTACTTTGTGTAGTGAACTACTCTGCACCAAACAAGTGACATTCATGTGCAATACATGAAATGAGAGCTACATACCTCAGGATCTTATTAAAGAATGAATTATTCCAATTTTTTTTGCGATTATTTTTTATAATTTTTTTTCTTAAAGTTAGGTTAAAAGTTTGTAAAGTTTTTTGTTAATGAATAAAACTACTTTTTTATAATATAACATTTTAAATACTAAATATATCGATACCTCCAACGTAAAAACTTTTTACGGGACAGTGTTTTTCGAAATCTACAGATTTGGTTCCATCTTGTGTCAAATTTTGGTACCTCTAGCTTGAAATTTGAAGGCCTGGGTGCTATTTTTGAAGTCACAACCTAAATTTATTTTATATATTGTAGGTTTTCATACAAAAAAAAAAAGTTAAAATACAAAAATGTTCATTACTCAAAACTACGATTTTCGAGTTACCAACTTTTACGTTGGACGTATCGATATGCCTTATTATTTAATTTAATCAAATTTATTTGAATGTAATGTTATTCTCCACAACAACAAAAAAGCACTTGAAACAGCGGCTTCGTTTTCCGTAGCAATTGTACTGACTTTGGAAAAAGGCTGGTACAGTAGTACTAATTAAAAAGCAATATTTTTGTGCAAGATTGTAAAGCTTAGTGTATACGGATTTCATTTCTTCCCAGACGTTAACCAAAGTGGGCTTTAATTCCAGTACTGGAACATTAAAGAAGAAGCTTAGTTCACCTTGAGGATGTCTGGAGTCAGCAAATACATTACCACCACTAAAAGACGTTTCCTTCCGCTCCCAATATTACAAATTGTATAAGGGCTGCCAAATTTTTTTTTTTTTTTCTTAAGTACATTTTATCTATTGTGAATTATATTTTTGACTATTTCAAAGTTCAATATTTATCTTAAGTAGTCGTTTACACCTTTTTACGATTATTTTGTGAATATTCGATTAACTTGTCAACTTATCGAAAAGGTATTTACGATACAATTAAATCGTAAATTGGAGAAAATAACCGATTATTACTCGTTTTTCGGTTAATTGTAACATCACTAGCTGTAAAGCAGCTATAATATACATTTGCATGTTAATGCAAGCCTTTGTGAATTTGGATAATATTACATGGGAGCTGCCAAAATTTTCAAAATGCGTTATTTGTGATAATACATAACTTTTGTAAAGACACAAGGAATAATCGATGCAAGCTCAGAATAACGACAAGCTGAAGTCGGAATTAAGGACGTATCTTATACTCGTAAGTAAGTATGTAATGCTTTTTTGTCTTTAGCAACAACATATCGTGTTTCACATATTAATAGACGCTCTAAATTATGAGTCTTAAACAATTTCACACGAGCTAGTGATATTTGAGAGATAATGCTGATGTTTTCAATAAACATTTTATTTATGTGCTCAACAGAAGATAAAGAATTACTTTCGTTTGTTTGGAGTACATCGGGTTCTAATAAGTTCGGACATTGTTAGTAGCAATAAATTAAAGAAAATTTTATTGTCCTGTCTTTTTAAATTAGTAATTTATTATTACTGCGTCACACAAAAATAATCTTTTTGTTTCAGCGTAGAATAAAGACTATAAAAGCTTGCTAGTTATGATAAATATTTTAATACAAGACATAATATGAATCGACTTCTATTAACTTGTGTTTTGGCATTGGTATTTGCATCCGGCGGCGTTTTCGCCGGCAGTAGGCCAATTTCGGATTGTGTATGTACAACATTGTATATCGTCGGGTTAAAACTACAACTCGACATCTACATTTTTGCTGTTTTGAGAAAAACGCTTTTTAAATTTTTTGAAATTCGATTTTTGTATGAGATTTTGAAGTTTTCAGCTTTTTATTCCTATATAAAATTGGATGGGATCTACATTTCCAAAAACCGAAAAGACTGGGGCATAGAGCCGTTTTATCAAAAAATGTAGATGTCTAGTTGTAGTTTTAACCCGACGATATAAAATACAAATAATTGGAAAATACAAAAAGAAGTACTGTCTATTTTTCTTTTAGGGTGAACGTATTATTGATGATGGCTATCCCATGGAAAAGTATACCGTTGTCACCAAGGATTATTATCATTTGGCCATGCATCGCATTCCTTATTCCCGTAAAAATGCCAATATTGTGAAGCGCCCCGTTGTCTTCCTCATGCACGGCATGTTAAGCTCTTCCTCTGATTGGGTCTTAATGGGACCTAATAAAGCCTTAGCTTATTTACTAGCCGATGAAGGTTACGATGTCTGGATGGGAAATGCACGTGGCAATACATACTCCAAGAAGAACACGTTTTTGTCATCGTTATTTCAACCTTTCTGGGATTTCAGTTGGCATGAAATTGGCACAATTGATGTACCAGCTATGATTGACTACATTCTTAAAAAGACTGGAGAAGATAAGCTACAATATATTGGACATTCACAGGGTACAACAGTTTATTTGGTCATGATGTCCGAAAGTCCAAAATATAATGACAAAATCAAGTCGGCACATTTGTTGGGTCCCGCTGCTTATATGGGTAATATGAAGAGCCCAATGACAAGAGCGTTCGCACCATATCTAGGTACGCCCAATGCTTGGCCTGAAGTATTTGGCTCAACGGAATTCATGCCAAGTAATAAGTTTAAGCAAGATTTAGGCATTGAGATGTGTCAAGCCACTTCACCATTTATAGAAATGTGTGCCAATGAGGTTTTCTTAATTGGTGGATATGACTCAGAACAATTGGATCCTGTAAGTTAAGCGATTTTGTCGCTTTCATAAATAAAAAATTAACTCTGATTTTTTTCAGGAATTGCTCGAACATATTAAGGCCACATCTCCAGCTGGAGCATCAATAAATCAAAATATTCACTTCTGCCAAGAGCATAACTCAAAGAAATTCCGTAAGTTTGATTATGGTGTTGTACGTAATCCTTGGGAGTACGCCGGCTCCATGACTGCACCAAACTACAATATCGCAAATGCCAAGGCTCCAGTTTTGTTGTATTACGGTGAGAACGATTGGATGTGTGATGTTGGTGATGTTCGTCAATTGCGTGATGAATTGCCAAACATGAAACTGGATTATTTGGTACCATTCAAAAAATGGGCTCATTTAGATTTTATCTGGGGTACTGAAGCTAAAAAGTACGTTTATGATGAAGTTCTAAAGCAGATAAAAAAGTATGAATAAACGTTTTAATGTAGCGAATTGCATCTAAATAAAGATACAAATTTTAAGTGTATAAACCGCACATTATTGCACTTACTTTCTAGAGTCCATATCTTAATGCTTCAAATCTAAACAGTACTAAGTTGTAGATTGCAAAAAATAAATCGATTTCATGTGAAAAAGTTGAATTTCGTATAAATATGAAAATAAAAAACACCGTTTTGAAACTCGTTATGAGGACGGAAATCTACATCCATATCAATACCCAAGACAAAAATTTTCACTCTTTTTTTACTATGTTACAAATGGAGCACAACTTAGAAAGATATTTTTGTGTAGATTTCCACAAAGCTTAAATTATTTTTGTATGTTGCCTTTAAGGCAGGTAAAATTAGGTTACAAAAAAAAAGGATGAAGCACAAAGAGAAAGATAAAAAGCAGAGCAGAGATGATAAATGTGTTTTCTATACCAAATATCCAGTAATTGTTACTTGCAAGGGTGTTACCTTTGGTGTGGCCATAAATTAAATACTCTACATTGCAGGATTTTGTACTGGAGGTGTAACGCCCTCTTCACCGAATTCATTTAGTTTTTGCTCAAAGCTTGCGCTAACCAAGTATGGAAGCCTTGAAATTCGAATAATTCTATCAATATGTATTACTTACTTTGAACAATAACCTAGATGGGACTAAATTTTATACAGAACTTGTAAGATTTATTTCGTCGGGTTAAAACTACAACTAGACATCTACATTTCCTGACATTTTGAGATGAGTATACAGAAACATGAAGAAAAAATGGCTCGACGCCTCAGTCTAGTCGGTTTTTTGAAATGTAATCCCCATCCAATTTTATATAAGAAATAAAACGCAGAAAACTTCTAAATCTCATACAAAAATCGAATTTCAAAAAGCATGAAAAGAGTTTTTGATAAAACAAAAAAAAATGTAGATGTCTAGTTGTAGTTCTAACCCGACGATTTGTACCCAGGATTTGTCGAAAATTTGGTACAAATAAATAATACTTTTGGAATAGGGCTTAAAACTTTTGGTTATACGAGATGTTCCGATGGCCTTCGCGCATACCTAATGCTCATTTCAACTAACTTCTTTCTACTCAAAACTCTGGTTTTTTCAAATCACAGTATAGAGATTTTGACACAATATGCCCAATTTCAAACACAGTCCTATGGTTCATGAAAAAACATCGTTATAGAATAGATGTTTAGCTGCACAAGGAAAGAGACCTCATCTTCACTGACAAAATTTTACAGTACTGTTAAAAATAAGAGATGGGGTGAATTTAATTGGTTTTCAATTTAAGATAGAATACAGATCTCCGACATGTTTTGAACATTTAACAAATAATTTGAGGTCGATTATCATATTACAAATACTAATAGAAGGGGTCTTACCAAAACCTACCCTAGCTCTGTAAAACTCAAAATCGAATATCCCGACGGAGAAAAAAGATATTTGAGCAAACTCAACGGTATTTGAAAATGAATGCATAGTTTTGAAAGATTCTAAGTACTTAAATAAACTTTTGAAATGGAAAAACCTGTACATTAAGATGATGTGCATTGTGCATAGTTTTTTGAAAAAAAATAAAAAATATATTGTATATGTCGCGATTCTACATAGCCTTAAAAATGGGAATAAACTGCGTTTTATTGCACTTTTAGGTTCGAATATCTCAAAGTCCCCAACTTGATGAATTTTGTTTCAGCGAGAGAAAATACTTCGGAAACAACTATTCATTGTCAAGGGCCAAAAACTTGCAGTGTAATAAAACTTTTTAATAAACATCTTTTAGACCCAAAATCTTTAAATCCAAACAAATTCATTTAAAGTTTAAGTTGAAGAGCCACGCAAAAAATTCCGCCAGTTTATGTATTTACTTATCATAATAATTAGATTATAAACTAAAAAGAGTTTTTTAATTAAGCACTAAAATGTGCTACTAATTTTTTGAAGAATGTTGTTGATATTTTATTGATTAGTTCAATATGCCATTTTAGATATTATAGATAATACTGGGCGATTAGAATTACTATCTTTGTTCAATTATATGAACTAGTAAGAGGATACTTTTATCACTTGCTAACTGACTTAACTTTGTATTATCATTTCTTGAAAAATTTTATTAAACATTAGCAGACAATAAATGTATAAATACTGGAACTTTCGGGCTCATAAATCAGTTGTACTCACAAAATGAACCGACTTATATTATCTACTCTAGTGGCGTTGGTTTTGGCATTGGCCAGTGTTGATGCTGGCGATAGACCCATCTCGGATGCTGAAAGTTAATCTCTGTTATAAAGTTTCAACAATTTATAATTTATGAATTATTTTCATTTCCATATCTAGGGTGAACGTATTATCGATGATGGCTATCCCATGGAAAAGCATACCGTTGTTACCAAGGATTATTATCATTTGGCCATGCATCGCATTCCTTATTCCCGTAAAAATGCCGATATTGTGAAGCGCCCTGTCGTCTTCCTCATGCACGGCATGTTAAGCTCTTCCTCTGATTGGGTCTTAATGGGACCTAATAAAGCCTTAGCTTATTTACTAGCCGATGAAGGTTACGATGTCTGGATGGGAAATGCACGTGGCAATACATACTCCAAGAAGAACACGTTTTTGTCATCGTTATTTCAACCTTTCTGGGATTTCAGTTGGCATGAAATTGGCACAATTGATGTACCAGCTATGATTGACTACATTCTTAAAAAGACTGGAGAAGATAAGCTACAATATATTGGACATTCACAGGGTACAACAGTTTATTTGGTCATGATGTCCGAAAGTCCAAAATATAATGACAAAATCAAGTCGGCACATTTGTTGGGTCCCGCTGCTTATATGGGTAATATGAAGAGCCCAATGACCAGAGCGTTCGCACCATATCTGGGTACGCCCAATGCTTGGCCTGAAGTATTTGGTTCAACGGAATTCATGCCAAGTAATAAATTCAAACAAGATTTGGGCATTGAGATGTGTCAAGCCAATTCACAATATATTGAATTATGTTCCAATGAGATTTTCTTGATTGGTGGATATGACTCAGAACAATTGGAACCTGTATGTTAAAAAACAACATGCTTTCGAAAATGAAAAATTAACTCTCATTTTTTTTTAGGAATTGATCGAACACATTAAGGCCACATCTCCAGCTGGAGCATCAATAAATCAAAATATTCACTTCTGTCAAGAGCATAACTCAAAGAAATTCCGTAAATTTGATTATGGTGTTGTACGTAATCCTTGGGAGTACGCCGGCTCCATGACTGCACCAAACTATAATCTCGCAAATGCCAAGGCTCCAGTTATGTTGTACTACGGTGAGAACGATTGGATGTGTGATGTTGGTGATGTACGTCAATTGCGTGATGAATTACCAAACATGAAACTGGATTATTTGGTACCATTCAAAAAATGGGCTCATTTAGATTTTATCTGGGGTACTGAAGCTAAAAAGTACGTTTATGATGAAGTTCTAAAGCAGATGAAAATGTACGAATAAAAGTATAATCTGTTCGTAATTGGGCTTAATCCATGAAATAAATAAAATTGTAAACATATATGTGCGTACAAATACATAGATATGCTTCTTAGCAAAAATAATTTCTGTCTTAAGGTTTATGTTTTCACTATCCAATATCGAGAATATCTTTTGAATTGAGTTTGCCAACTGCTGTCCGACGCTCTATCTCTTGTGTGAGTCATCGCATCGCAGTTCGTGCTTTTTTGATATGAAATGAGGACTATTTACTATTTTTTGGCTCACCCGATAATACTTAACATGACTCATGGAAAAAAGTACTTTTTAAGCTTGATCTCTACAAACATTTTAATATTTCTTGTGAGAGGGATTAAAAGGACATGCACAGGTATGCAAAAACGCTGAACAAAAACTTTGTGAACTCTGATAAGATATTGGACTTAAAAACAAAATTAATTAAAACTCAAGAGGTAACCATTTTAAGTACATTGATCAACGATAAACGTCATACTAAAGGTAATTAAAATACTATAATATTGCGTAGAGAGCTTTATCAGTTATTGGCCATTTCTGAAAAGAAAATTGAATTGCTGTGTCAGAGGTTTATCAGGCAGCACACTTTTCGTTGATAAGTTCTAACAGAGTGATAATAAAATAATACCTAATTTAGACTGATAAGTATAATAAATATAAAGTTTCACAACCAATGTTTTATCACTTTTAATCTATAACTAAAGTTTGTTTATAAAAAAAAAGTTATTTTTAAATTTTATAATTTTTGTTGTTTTTTTTTTTTGCACAGTATTCAATTCATTTGAAATTTATTAATTATAAAATATTTAAATCAAAGATTAAAAATCTAGGAAACTTTTCAAACTCAATAAAAATGTTAGTTTTCAAAATTTAATCATGAATTGGCGTGATCTGATATTTCGATAAATGAATTCTTTAAATTGTAAAGACTCTTTAATTGTTTAATTTATAATATTAGATATATCGTTCTTAATAATTTTTGAATAATATTTCGAACATCTCCTTACTTCTGCTCTTCTACATGCCCTTCAATAATGTACTTATTTTTTTCAACACCATCCTTTGACAAACAGCCGATGACACGATAAAAACCGGGCTTTAACATTTTATTAATTTTACTTGAGTCCACTGGATAATCTTTGACAATATATGTTTCTTTTGTCACAGGACACTTGTCAGGATCAGGAGCATTGGTATAATTCTTTACCGACTGATACAAGAGTGTCTTATAGTGCGTTTTGCATAGATCACAGACTCCTTTCTCGGGTATAGTCATCATTTTGTTGTATTCTCCATCAGATTTTTCAGCACGAAAGATTTCCATTTTCACCTTAATAACAGAAGAAGTGATTCATTTATTTAATACAAATATAAAAAGCTGTTCTTCGTTCTCCCTACCTTTCGAAAACCCGTTTTTTTGTCGTTTCAATACGTACATTTCACTGGAAATAATTCAAAAGGTAGGGCTATAGTTATCTGCCGATTACCAGAAGAATTGCAATATTTCTGGTAGGTGTCAGATATGTTTCAAAAAACGTGTTTTGCGCTTTGTACCCAGTAGGATACATGTCAGGACAGGACATGATAAAATTTTGAAACTGTAATTTTCGAAGACATTGCAGTATTTTATTTAATTTTTATCCCAAGGTCACCATGAAATCACGCAAGAAACATTTTTAAGTACATCTTAACCCATTATATCCTATTGTTATGGCTATTTATGACCCTTTTTCCAAAAGCTGGACTATAACGGGTTAGAGTTATTTTACAAAAATATTCTATGAAAAATTTTACCTTGGGTCAGCAAAGACAATAAAGGCCCAAAATTTATGAAAATGCGTTTAAAATCCAATTTTAGCCATTGAATGATTTTTAAAGCGACATCTGGTGAAATATATTTTTTTGAAAAAACTTTAGCAAAATCTACTCTAATACCATTCTAAGGAGCCCACCCACGACCTTAAAAATCGGAGCAGTTCTTTTATTTATTTTTGAATTTTAATATCACCGGTTTTCTAATAACTTCTAAGCCGAGTTTACAGAAAACTTGACCTGACGCAACAAAAGAGATAGTAGTGTTTAGAAGATCAAAATAGCATAAAAACTTTTTTAAAACCTCTTGACGTTTTTTGACTATTGTAGAGTGTAATTATAGTAATACATTTTTTCTACGTTCTTGTAACAGGCTACTTAATCGTTTTTATACCCTACACCCAGGGTATATTCACTTTGTCCTTCCGTTTGTAACGCAGGGAAGGAGACGTAGCAGATATAGAAAAGTGCATATATTCTTGATCAACATCACCTCCTGAGTCGATATAGCCATGTCCGTCTGTCTAGCTGACTGGCTGATTGGCTGGCTCGGTGTATGTCTGTCTGTGGAAATATTTTTTACAGGAAAACTAACCAAGACAATTCGATGAAATTTGGTACAGTGGCTTTGCCGTAAAAGTTAGCACGAGGAATTCAAAATGAGCGAAATCGGTCAACGGCCACGACTACCGCCCATACAAAAATATACTCAAAATGCATATTTAGGAGTATTTTTCACGACAATGCAACCAAAATACACATAAATACCAGGAATCGTAAGCGCAAGCTCTGAGCAAAAACTAAGCGAAATCGGACAAGAGGGCGTGGCACTCCCATATAAACAAAAGCTTTAAAACCCTATACTGAAGGGGTTTTTGGAGATAATCAAACTAAATTTTACTTGGACACTAAGAACTACAAATGCAAGATCTAAACAAAATCTGGGTGAAATCAGACAAGAGAGCGTGGCACCTCCCATATAAGCAAAAGTTTCAAAATGCTATACTGAAAGAGTTTTTTGAGGTAATCCAACCAAATTTCACTCAAATACTAAGGACTGTAATTGCACGCTCTGAGCTAGAACCAGATGAACTCGGACAAGAGGGCGTGGCACTACTGAAAACGTTTTTTGAGATAATCCAACCAAATTTCACTCAGACATCAAGAACTATAAATGCATGCTCTGAGCAAAAACTGGGTGAACTCGGACAAGAGGACGTGGCACCTCCCATATAAGCAAAATTTTCCAAATACTGCAGTGTAGGGTATTTAACGTTTGGCCAGGCCAAAGGTGACATATGTATCTCAGATCCATTTATCCATTAAAAACAAAACAAGAAAAGTTAAAAATCTGTGTAAGTTTAAATTTCCAAAAATCTAAATTTTAATTATCCCAAAACCAGAATATTGGAGTTACCTAGTTGAATTGTTGAGGTGACGATATGATATATCCGTTTTTATAAACTTTACAGGAGATGGATATTAATTTTTTATTGATGAGGTATCATACAAAATCTGTCATATCATATTATGTCTTGTCTTATACCTTAGTAACCAAAAGACGTAGAGATATGCTGTTTTTCCAGCTTCTACGTATAGATCTAATTGGTTGCACATATCTCCAACAATAGGCCTATTTCTTTTGATGCATAAAATTGCGTTAATTTTTAAATCGCAATATCACAAAAACAGTGAATCGCACGGTAATAAGTCAGTGGCGGATCCAGCATTGTCAAGAGGGGGGCCGATTGATTACATTTCTAGATAATAACAGAATGTTTTCAAAATCTGTACATATAATTTAGGTTTGAGAGAGGGGGCGATCGCCCCCCTTGGATCCGCCACTGTAATAAGTGCAAGAATCTCTTTTATAGAGAATCACAGGTTTATAGTATCTTAAGAGGTTTTAATTGAATAACTCCTGAATGGGAACATTTTCTTTTTCTTTCTATTTTGACTGTGAATTATTTATATGGCATGTGATTCTCTATAAAAGATATCCTGCATATTTTATCGTGCGATTCACCGATCTTGAGTTATCGAGCCAAAAGAAACGCCTAATGTTCAATGTATTTAGTTGGAAAGGCAACATACATACAATACATACCTTCCAATCATTATCCAAATCAACTAATTGTTTCACTTCACCATTGATTACAACATCATTATCACGCTTCTCAACGGTTAGATCTGAAGTGAGAATATCTGATGACTCAACCACTTTTATCAGTTTATCCAAAACAAATTTATACTCTGGTTTACTATCATCTGCCAATGCGCGCTGAAGGACATTTGTTGAAAAGATTAAAAAAACGAAGAAACGAGTACGCAAAAGAATTAACATATTTTTTTAATAAAACTCTTTTTACTTTAGAATAAATTTTTATATTAAGTAGAACTCTTTCACATAACTACAGTTTTTATATAGCAAACGCGTTAGGTGCATATCGTGTATAATTTCAATTCTGCAATCGAACATGAAACGGAAGTATTAATTATTTGATAATTTAACCTGTTAAATGATGATCTTGATTCTGCAATTAAAACACTATAGTTCTTTGTATTAAAATTATTACTTTATTAATATTTTTATTTCAAAATTTAACTTTACAATATAACACATACACACATACATATGTAGGTATCTGGCTAATAGATACAATGACTAATTTACAGCAAACAATTTAAAATTCATTATTGAAATAAATATATATATTAGACTTATGTAGATATATGCAATAAGTAGGATGTTTTTTTCATCACCAAGTTTAGTGGAAATTTCTAACCCTAAGAAAATTTCCGCATTGATTTAAAAGCCGCTCTTGGTCGAACAGCCCAAGCACAGTAAAGCAATTTTTCGGCCTTTAAAGATTGCATTAAACCAATTAATAGAAAAAAGCCAGCTATTTTGTTACCAATACAGCAATAAATTTAATTTGTGAACCAAAACTTTCTAAGAAGAGTATGTTTGTCTAGTTATTCTCTACAAAAAATGTCTTCAGCTCATTAGCGAAAAAATCAAAAGCCTAAAAGTTACAGACCTTTAAAGGAATTTGCTCTTTAAAAGTTAATTTTTGAAACTTTAATCGAAAACCGGCTGAAGTTTTTTCCACTACAGATTTATACTTTTTTGTAAATCTTATTTCAATGGCCGCACAGTGCTGTTACTCCATACAACGAAACTTCATTTCCACAGTTTTGGTTTGATTTTCATAAAATGTACCATACTGATACATTTTTTCATGTTGTTTTCAAAAATGTAATTATTTTTCAAATGCAATGAATAGAAAAAAAGATATTCAGGCCTGTCCCGTATTCCGTGTGTTTTGAATTACTTTTCATTTAAGAGAATTTTTGATGAAAATAATTAGTCACACGATAAAAAGTATTAGAATCTTTTTTGTGGCGAATCACAGATTCTACAAACAACATTCATCTGCATTAACGAAAAACTAACCGTTTAGGAAATATTCTTTAAAAACTGTTAAAAGTCGAAAATTTCGACTTTATCAAATATATCCGAAACTGTTACTTTTTCGTAAATATAAATCAATATTATCTGTAGAACCTGTAATTCACTTCAAAAAAGATTCTGGTATTTTTTATCGTGTGACTCACCATTTTCATCAAAAAGCCTCCTAAGTGAAAAGTAATTGAAACCACGCGGATTACGGAACAGGCCTGAATATGTGTCGTTGTCCACTTATCATCAGGATCAGACAGAAAAAAAAACATAAGAAAACGCATGTTTCTGAAGTGCTTTTACACGAGTATTAAATTTTTTTTTTTTTGATTTTTTTTGAATTAAAAGTAATTTAAAGGTGAAAGTAAAAACGTGTTTAAGTTTTTGTTCTGTTTCCGAAGAGGGGCATGTGAAAGACGTGATAAGGAAGCCACGACCAAAAATTTTTTCTGAAATCGCTTCATGGGGCTTTTTTGTCCAAAAAAACACAATTCTTGTTTTTGCTTGTAATAAAAAAACTTACGTTTTCATGGTGTAAAACGTAAGAAATGTTGGGTTGTCGTTATGGTTATGCGCAATACTATAATAATACGGATAATATTAGCAAATTTTCTTAATTGATTTTTTTCAAAAAAAAAAAGTTTGACTTTGACAAGCTGTAACACTAACAAATCAAATTAGTTTGAAAAATTTTCAGGGGTTTTCTTAGTTGGACTATTTGCTGTAGAATGGCATAAAACAAATTTTAAATTTAAGCAAAAAAATGTTTAGCATATGCCTACTATCACAGCACTGTGCGTCGCACAGTGGGGCAAGGAGCTCTCATATGTGGCATCAAATAAACGGAGCTACGCACTGCAACCAAATTACACATACATACTAAGGGTGGATCACTTAAGCTTTCAACAAAATTTGGTCGAATTTGAACAAGAGGGCGTGGCACCTCCCATACAAGCCAAATCTTAAAAGCTCTATGCTGATGGTATTATCTGAGATGATTAAACCAAATTTCGCACACTTGCTACCAATAGCATAGGTAAACTCTGGTAGGAAAATTTGCGAATTCGGATAAGAGGGCGTGGTACCACCCATACAAACAAAGTCTTACAAACTATACTGAGGGTACTATCTGAGATAATCAAACCAAATTTCGTACACTTGTTACCAATAGTATAGGTAAACTCTGGTAGGAAAATTAGCACATTCGGAGAGGAGGGCGTAGTACCTCCCATACAAGTAAAATCTTAAAAACTCTATATTGAGAGTGCTTTCTGAGATAATCGAAGCAAATTTGGTGCAATTGCTACGAAAAGTAAAGGTCAGCTCTGATAGGAAAATTAGAGACACGCTTTCAGGTATTTTGACCAATATTGGGACTTGAAATGAGATAATTTCTTACTTAAGTGCTCGTAATGACCACCTGTCCTCTTTTCCATCTGTTTTAACAAAAAACCGAATTGCTGTTCAAAATTATCCTGTCCAGAACTATACATAATGTTTATAAGTTCTTGTCTCGTGACAAATAATAATTTAGAGGCCATTTGTAAATCAAAATTAGAAATTTTAAATAATGTCGGCAATGTAAGAAAAAATATTTTATTTTAGATTACGTTCTAAAAATCGATGTAAATTTTAAGGGAGCAAAAAGGAGCAAAATTTTCTTGCCGCTTCTAGAAGTCAATACTAAACGGAATATTTTTGAATCATAACTAGTGCTTGGAAAGGCTTGGAACCTAATTAAATTATCTATTATTTATTTAATTTCGTAAAATTTTTCTTCTCCTTTTTATTTACCTTACCTACCTAAATGTGTTAACATTTTTAAGGAAAAAAATATGTTTATATACGGTTACATACCTGAAGATGAAGGCTCCATGGTCAAATAACAGTAAACATTAATTAACTTGAATAAAAAAACTGCTTTGATTAATATGGAAATAACTTATAAAAATTATTTCAGTCTACAAAGTTAAAGTTTAGCGTGCTGTAGTGATGAAATGGGTGTGTTACAAGTCATTTGAAAAATGGCAAATAGTACGTTGGTTAATATTGTACTTAACCAATATAAAAGGATATCGTGAAATAACATTTAATTTTTTGAATTATCGCCAGGTATTGAGAGTATCTGCCCCACTGTGCGTCGGCCCGTTTTTGAGAAATTCCATTTTGAAAATTATATATATTGAAATTTCCATATTAAACGAAAAACTTACTAAAAACAACTTGAAAACCCGGATATTCAGACATGTCCGATTGAAATCAGTCGGATTTCATTTGGGAGGCTTTTTGATTAAAACGGTGAGTCGAACGATAAGAAGTATAGGAATCTCTTTTGTGGAGAAAAACAGGTTCGACAAAAATTATTGATTTGCATTAACGTAAAAATTACCGTTTAGAAAATATTCGATAAAATCAAATTTTTCGACATTTTGCGGTTTTTTAAGAATATTTCCTAAACGGTTATTTTTTCGTTAATGTAAATCAATACTATTTGTAGAACCTGTTATTCTTCACAAAAGAGATTCTAATACTTTTTATCGTTCGACTCACCGTTTTCATCAAAAAGCCTCCCAAATGAAATCCGATTGAAATCAATCGGATTTCACGACATGCCTGATTATGTTTTCATATCAACTTAAAATTTAAATTTGCTCTACTGAAAAATTATACGATACCTGGGCTTGAATCGCCGCATTAGTGAACGTATAACTCGATGAGGCGATTCGACCCCTGGTTTTGCCATCGTTGCACAGGTTTATACTCTCGTTCCCTTTGCTCATAATATTTCTTCAGAGTAATACATTTTTTCATTTTAGCTTGCAATGTTTATACTTATAAGACTGCTCACTATTGATCGTGAATATGGATCTGGGTCGCTATTTCACTGCCATGTATGTACATAAATATATAATTTTTCTTGGAGAGCGGTTTTTACAAATCATAAAATGTGACTTTTAAAAAAACAACCTGTTATGCATATACATACATACACTTGTTTATGGTATTCCAAAACTACTATGCAATAAAATAATATTTAATTAATCGAAGTTAAAATAAAATTGCTTGATTTTTTGTCGAAGCGGCCCACAAATAAAGTCTATAAAATGTAATGCTAAAATATTGAGATTTATAATAATTTTGTAATTTTCTTTCAAGAAGTATGTATGGTAGATAGATACATGTTTTTATTTATAAAATTATGCATCTCATTTGAATGGTCGTGTTTGCTACCACTTTTTGTTCCGACATTAGAGAAGTAAGTTGTATGTAAATGAACGATTTCAGAGGTTTAAAGTCCTAAGTACCCCTATTTGTCCGACTTCTGTCTATCGATTTTTTTTTAACGATTGTAAAGTAGACATTCGAAAAGTCCTTGATTCATTTTTGTGGGCTGCTTTGATTTAAGTATAGATAGACAATGTTCTTTTAACAATAAAATTAATACCTACTTTATTTTTGTTGCTTTTAACAATTTTTTCCACAGTTTTTTTAGAATCGTATTTTCTAATATACAATATATGTTAATATAATAAATAGTTTTACGCTAATTAGGTACATGCTATGTTTTGCAATAATTCATTATTATTATTATTTTTTAATATAATTTTAAAGTTGTTCATAATTTTTAATAATTAAATACAAGTATAATGGTCTCGCAAATACAGGAAATATAATTTTAATAGATAAATGGATTTAGACCACACAAAGAGGCAGCTGGGGTTATATGATACCAAGAAAACATACACAGCTTCTCAACTACTGATGTGATGTTTTATTCGTTCTATAATTAATTTGCGCACAAATCCTTCGGGGTTTCTTCTAAATTTTTCGAGAATAATCTAAATTGATTTGAGTGTACGGAGGCTGCCATATCCCCAAAGAACAAGAAGGGAAGTTTAACCTTTCCGTAGAAAACCAGGCCCACAATGGGACGGGGAAATTACTCCCACATATTCTAGAAGGTTTAATGAACATAGAGAGAAAATACGTTGAATTGTAGGGCACCGGGAATAGGATAGGGAGTAGGAGTAGGTAGGAGGTATCCACTTCAATAAAGACCGAAATTGTTAAGTACGAAGTAAGAAAGCCCTTTAGCTCTTACCTTTAAAGGCCTTTTCGTTGAAGATTTATAGCTTAGTAGAAGCATTACCTTCACACAAAAAACAAATTAAGTGCTAGATCTCTGACCCTGTAGTAGCTATCATTATGAAACTTGGTACATGAATGGAATGTATACACTGTGAAGACACTGGAACAAATAATATCTACTGGAAAAATTGGTGGTGTAATGTTCCCCAAAAACAAAATTATGACGACGTATTTATATTTCGCGTGGGGAAGAGGTCGCTTCAATCAGATTCAATAATTTCGCTATCACGGTTTTTCTACGCAATAAAGCAATTCTAAGGAAGGATTCGGAATCACCATCGCCAAATACATCGAAAAATACGATTTATGTTTCTATTGGGTAACTTTTTTTTTTAAGGTCTGAGCCATTAAAACGAAAAAAAAAATTTAATCATGCCTGTTCCGAAATCCGTGTGATTTCAATTACTTTTCATATAGGAGGCTTTTTAATGAAAACGGTGTGTCGTACGATGAAAAGTATCGGAATCTCTTTTGTGTAGAATTACAAGATCTACAACAAATATTGATTTTAATTACCGAAAAAGTAACCGTTTAGGGAAAATTATTAAAATACCGCAAAAAGTCAAAAATTCGATTTTTTTCGAAAATTTCCTAAACGTTATCTTTTTCGAAAATACAAATCAATATTATTTGTAGAACCTGTAATTCTCCACAAAAAAGAATCTAATACTTTTGTGACTTTTGTGACACCATTTTCATCAAAAACCCTTTTAAATGGGAAGTAATTGAAACCACACGGATTACGGAACAGGCCTGAATATCTCTGTTTTCCGGTTTTGGGATTTTTAATCTACATACTTTGTGAAATTTTCTGCACACTCAGTTTTAGCCTGAATTGAAATCAACTTAGATGATAAGGGGAGTTCTTTTGTTTTATTGCATAGTTTTTGTATAAGTTCTAAACATTTTAAACTTAATAACCCATATCTAAGAGTAAGCAAATTCCTACGTAATAGATTTGAAGAGACAACAACAAAACAATATCTTTGAAATATCTATTAAATTATTTCGCAATAGTATTTTTGTACCCAAGTATGGGCCGCCAAGTGAATTCCAAAAAAATACAAAGTTTTTGCTTCAAATATGAACTTTCTGCGACCGTCAAGTCTATGAAAAATCTGAAAACTTACCTAGCACACCTTATCTTTCACGATATTATAAAAATGTTTAGCTTGTTCAGAGTGAAGAGACTCTGACCAAATTAGAATATTTAAGTGCTGTGTTTTAAAAACTATTCACCTTAAACAATTCAATAAATACAATTTGTAAATATGTTTCTATATTGTTATTTTATAATGACCATTATTTGAAGTTTATTAACTAGTTTTTAGTTTTTTTATTTAAACACAATTACTTTTATTTTCTAGCAATAATTCTTGTTAAAAATATGATCAAGCCTGAGTTAAAATTTAGGTTATACATAAATCTTCATATATTATTTATAATTTTACGACTTTAACACTTTATTGTTGTTGGATTCACAACTTTTAGTGTACATTCAGTTACTTATGGACGAATTTTGTTTAGTCTGTAATAAGAAAAAAAACAATAAAAATAATAACGTAATAGTAACATATACATACATACAAGTATAGTGTTATGTAATAAAAACAGATACCAAAAATACTTAATTTGTCTGTTGCTCTAATCGATATTATTTAACTTTTTAAAAACAAAGTGTAAACTTTGGTTAGCGTTGATTTATATTTCTAAGCTAGCACATAAACCAGATTAGAGGGACGATTGAATAACAGTACTTGAGCTGAGTTCAGAAACTTAATCCCGGAACAAATAAATTTCTTTACGAAACGTTACTTTCAATCTTGATTTGATTTAACCTAAACAATAACTGATTTATGTTTTTATAGTTGCTTATAATAACAAAGCAAATATGTAGAAATAAAAACAATTGAGCACAAAAATTTAAAATCGTCCGTCATGCGGGGGTAACAAAATCCTCCAGGTAGTTGTTGTCGGTATTGAATTCTTAGAACGTGTTTAAATGCTTGAAATGCATAAAATAGCAGGGTAACAAAATTTCTTTGATGTGGAATTATGTCAATACGGAAACTGTTAAATATTCAAGCAATATCCGCACAATACGACTCAGTTTTTGCAATGAACTGAACACCATGTGAAGCTTAATAACTTTTTGTTTTTAATTCTAAAAAATCAATGAATGTTGGAAGATTCAACATTTTTTTACTGTGCTGCAGAAAAAGTTATTTTTAAATCGAAAATAAATTATATAAAGCAAACAATCAATGGTTTAATTAGATCAACAGATTTGAACCAAACAAAAATTTGATCGAAAAAACTCAAATACAATGTAATTTGAATGAAATTTATATTATAGAGATATAAGGCTCTTATCTTATGAATTTAATTGAAAGATGGCTTGTATTGCCAACACTAAATGATTGCAACATAATCTGGAACGCTAAAAAATGCAGTTTAAGAGATTACGACATGAAAATGCGACTCACGATGCAAATACTTAAAAAAAAATTATTTTCTATGAAATATTACATCTAGTATTAATTTAACAAGCAGTTAGATACATTTCCAAGTTTTTCAATATCGTGAGTAGAAAGAAAGTAGATGTATTATAAAACCTATCAAAGGAAACAAATCACGTCAAGAATGTTTGTTAATTTTTACTTTCAAGGTAGAAAATGCGTTTCCTCTAATAAATGAAAAAAAAATATATATCTATATATATATAACAAACCATAAGAGCATTCTACAAAAAAACCGTATAGTATAATTAACGTTGTCGCAATAAATGTAATACAAATTATAAATCACCTGAAAATTACATTTTCATTTTCCATAGTTAATTTCAAAATATCCACGGTAAAGCTGTGGCACGACAAAAGAATTTAGCAGTTAAATCAACGAAAAAGCTTCAAAATAAAATTTTTAAATTTTTCATGTGAAAATCAACATTTTGAAGTAAAATAAATTTGTTTAGCTCATAAAAGAAGATAGATTTTATACCACGGTAAAGGCATACTTTTTATACAATCAAAATTGATGAAATATTTTGGGTTGTAGACGAACATAAAAACTTAATAACCAATTCTGCTAGATGAAAACACTTAGTAGGGGAGAATGGGGAGTTTTACAACAGAGGGAGTTGTGCAACACGTCGATAAATGTCAAATGACAGTAGTTGTCATGTGACCAAGTACCGTCAATTGTTTGTCTCACTACGATCTAACTTTTTCACAAGCAATCATCGTGTCAACATATATTCTTCGCGTCGCTCTTCATTGTGAGTTGAAAAATTTGTCGGAAAGTTTCATTGGCCTCTTGTGTTTGCGGTGATTTCAGACACTTGTTGAAACTGATCATAAGGGTCAACATATAGAAAACATTCCTTTGTGAATTCCCTTCCAACGCATGAAAGTAATGACACATAAACATTCGATGTATCGATGACGCGTTGGCCATTTCGAATATGTAGAAAGCGGAGAGTTTCGCAACAAAACGCCACATTTGACAGTTTTCAATCCGAGTTTGCATTTTTCATGCGTATATCGCATTATTTGTCAATAATTCGTATGTTTCATGCAATCTGATAGATTCTATTCACCAAATTTAGTATTTTTCTTGATTTTATACGTGGTTTTTCGTGATTTTTGCAGGTAGTCATCATGCCACGCCATAACTATCGTGCGACCAGCAAACCAGCGAGTGATAACAATGCGTTAGTGGCTGCAATCAAAAAGTTAATTTAATAAAGAAAGCTGTGTTGCACAACTCCCCAAAAACGCGTCTTTTGCGCTAACAAGCATAACTTTTAGATTTTTTTAAATTTCAATCGAACCTTTTAGCCAGAAGTTGTGTTTTGAGGCATACTAGAGATTCTATATACTGAGGTGCTAAAAAAAAATTAATTTCATAGTTTTTTTCGCTGAAACCAAACCTGTCGCACAACTCTCCATTCTTCTCTACAATCATTCAGGAATACGAATCAGTAGTACTTTTAGTGTTTAGTTTTACTTATTGTGATACAAAGCTAGGTAATTCAAATTAGATACAAATTGATCAAAACTTGAGGACATAAAGTTTTTCCAGTTGAAGTGTATAAGCTTCTTATTATCACTCAAAGAGTTCGTTCAATAGGAGTCTCTTGAGTTTTACATGAGCACCTGTCATGATGGCTTAAGCTTACGGTGTGCTTCACACAGGTCCACTTTAACGACAGACGGCACAACGCTCAATCAGCGATATACCGTCGATTTTTAAAATCATGTGGTCAGGCACGAGTTCACCTCAAAGTTGGGGAGATGTGGACTATCTAAGCCTCTGGGTCATGGCACCCGGTTGAAATGCAAGTCCACATCGCGCTTTTTTCACTCTTCCTGCGATTTTTCAATAGAAACATTTTAATAAAGTTTTATGAAACTTTCTAGTTTTTGAACTAGAAAGTAGTTAAACTTGGCTGAATTTAAATTTTGCCACTGAGGACAGGGCCGGTACAGGATTTTTGACCACTTCAGGGCTCCTGGATCGTTGGACATTATTCAATGACGATTTGACATTTTTTTACGTTCGAAATCAGTGGGACACAAAAATACGGTTTTTGTGGAAACGACCATAAAGTAACATCTTACCTATTAAAAAAAAACTTTTTCTGACAATACTTTCAAAACACCACGAAAATACTATTTATTAGTTCCGATAAAATTCGAGCAATACAGACTCATGTTATCAAATTGAAAAAAAAAAAAAAACCTATTAAAAAATAAACAACAAAAATACGCAGTTATTAAAAATAAAAAACATTTTTCTATGTCAAAATATCACTGGACGCGTTAGTGACGCCGGCGCCACAAACTAAACTGCGACGATGTAGTTCTATAGAAGCAACATACGCATTTTTTCTTGACGCAAGTTTCTGATTATTACTAGTACTAACACAAAATTGCCGATTACTTGCATTGCGATTATGCTGACCCGGCACTTGATCATAATTTAACAAGCGTCATTTTTTCGTATTTGTACTAAAACTAGGTTTTGGCAAAGAATTAATAAATGCCGTGTGTGTAGGAGCTGCCGGTGCTACAAAGCCGAAATCAGGTATTAAAGAAATACTGGGTGCCACCTTGGCAGATCCTAATTGAAACTGTTGTAAACTATTGGTTGAAGGTGTTACGTTTCCACTCATAGCTGCTGCTGATGCTGTAGCGTTTAATGTGCGGTGATTATAAGGCGGTGCTGTGGAAAAATCTTGCATAATATGTATTTGCTGTTGGCGTGGCTGTTGCTGTTGCCGCTGCTGTTGAAGTTGGAAATGTTGCTGTTGCTGCTGCTGCTGCTGTTGTTGTTGTTGCTGCGCATAGTATTGTTGATAGTTGTTGTTGTAATTATTTGCTGAGCTATTGTTGTTTTGCAGTACTTTTGGCACAACGTTGGTTTGATTCTGGCTCTGATAGAAACTTAATGGATTATTATAGAAATTTGCATTTTGCCATGCAGCGCTATTGAATTGCGGCAACATTGTTGCTGTTGGTCTTAACTGTACCGCAGATGTTGCTGCTGGTGTACTCGAAACAAAATCAGACCATTCTTCATCGTTCGCAGGTTTAGTGGATGATGTTTCATTTGCGTTGGTTTTAAATGATGGTGCTTCAGCTATCGTAGTTGATTGCTGCCATTTATGCTGTTTTTGTTGTTGAATTGCTGGCATATTTGAAGTGCGATTATTTACTTTATACATCAAATTGTTGTTTTGGTTGTTGTTATTGTGAATGCTTGCAAAGTTTTGTGTTTTGGAATTCACCGGCACTGAAACAAATTCAGTCCAATCATCATCGTCCACATTGAGCTCTTTCTGTGCAATGCTTGCACTTATCGAAAGCTGATGTTGTGTTTGTTGCTGTTGTTGTTGTTTTTGCTGTTGATAGCCATTCATGCTGCTGGCTATGTTGCGTGTTGGTGTGCTTCTTTGAGAATTATCAGTTGCTGTATTCTTTGCGGAAATTGTTTTTGGTTGTGGAAATAACTCTTCAATTCTCGCTAGTTCATCTGGATTTATGTTCGCCGATGTGTCACCCCATACAATTTTTGGTTTGCTGTTGCTTTCCATTGATATGGCTTGTGGCAGTAGTATAGCAGGGCTGAGGATCATTTCATTAACTCCACCGAATGTAGGCGTGCTCGTACGACTATTAGAACCGCTACTGTTATTAACAATGTCTTTTGTTGTCTTGTGAACAACTGTTGCAGAAGATTGTATTTGAGTTGGTAGCGCTGGTAACGGTGGTACCGATTGAAAGTCCGAGAACTCGTCGTCAAATTCACTGCTAGCCGTGGCAATTGCGCGCTCCGTAGTCTTTAGCTTCGCTACAGTTATGTTTCCGTTATTATTTTTTTCACTTACTTTTGCACTATCAAGGAAATTGTTCATTACTGGTGGTCTATTGCTATTTCCAACTCCACCAAGTGCTTCTTGTTGTGATCTACCGCTATTGAATTCTAAATTAAAACCAGGATTGTAAACAATATCCCGATATTCTTTTTTAACAACCGTTTCATCTATTATTATTCCTGCTGCAGCAATTTCATAATCAAAATCGATTGGTGTTGTTTTTGTGGCTGCAGTTGCTTTTGATATTGCAGCATCACTTTTTGATGGCGTATAGATATGGGTTTCTTTAAGGGGTCCGGCAAAAGTTGATGTTGTTATCACTTCGTCTGTGTTGTGATTATCAGTCTCCTTGTTGTTGCTACTACTGCTGTATACATTTGGATTATTTGCAAACGATTCTGTGGTTTTATATTGATTTTCTTCATTTATATTAATGTTGTTGTCGCCAGTTGTGTTGCTGTCGTCGTTGTCGTTGCTGATGCTGACTGATGATATAATTGACGATAGCGCTGCTGTTGTTGTTGTATTAAGAATTGTTGATGCTGCTGTTGTGGTGTTAGTGAAGGCGGAGGCTGTTTGTATTGCAAGTTTACTGATGTCGTCGTCGTCATCATTCGCAAGGGTTGAAAGCGTTTGTTGCTGCTGCTGTTGCTCAACGGTTGCATCAGATTGCCCAGACTGCGTTTGGTGAACCGTTTCAGTTTCTCGCGTGTTTGTGATTTCTTTAGACCCTATAGGCAAAAAAAAAAATAAAAAATTTGGAAAAAATTTTTAATTATAATATTATAGAAAAGGATCAAACATGTTACACCATTGAAAAAAATAAAAAATATTTTAAATCAAAAGAGAAAAAAACAAAGCAAGTATTTTAAGAGGGCAAAGGAATAAAGTGAATACTATTTTGAAATGTCATGCATTGCAGCATTCAACATAATCTACTCTTATATATTTTTATAAACAAAGATTTTCTAAACAAACGAAGTGGAAATATAAAATTATTCAAAGAAAAAAAAAAATTAGGTACATAAAACGCTTTCGACAAATAGAAGCAATAACGTTATACCCCCTTTATTCACTAAAGCAATGATATGTAGTGGAAACATCTCTAGTGTTTAGTTCGAGAGATTTAGCATAAGGATCTAGTATTCAAATATCAAATTCATGTTCTTGTTTTGCGTATATGTGAAGAATCGCAAAACTGGTACAAAACTCTTAATAATTTTTAACTCATCAAGCGTTTTGACCCACTAAAGGTAACATAAAAACATAAAAAAAATTGCACAGGTAAAAATACACCTAGTTTTAACCTAATGCTAAGAATGTCGTTTTACCGTGTACTTAAATTCACTGATTGTGATCAGTTACACATTTTCAGATATGTATGTTTTTCAAAAAATCGGTTTCCAAAAACTTGCAAAAGGCTGAAAAACCAAATTAATTTTTCTCGGGAAAATTTGTTTCAAATTAATAGGAGCAAAATAACACCAGAAAACATAAAAACTACACATTTTCAAAAAAATTGTATGTGCGTTCAGTGCAAAAAAAAGAAAAGTACAAAGTGCCATTAACCAACAAATTTATTTAAGTATTCACTAGGTTTTAGATTGCTGATGAGTACTAAGTAGTTTCACTTGTCACCAAACAGGATGACATTGGTTAATTATTTTGTAAACATTAAACGAATTCCAAAATAATTTTGTTGAAACACAAACAAATATGGGAAATTTAGCGACTTCGTGGCATAAATTAATAAATTAAAATCTACAGATAAGAGAAGAATGGGCGTAATCGGATCAAGGACACGCCCACCTTCTATATACTGCGAAATTTGTATACGCTATAACTTCTTGAATATTTGAAGTACGACAATTTCAAAATTCATACCGGCGGATTTACAATTATTATACAGTTTTTCTAACGCAGTCATAGTTATAACTTGAAGTGTGAATTCAAATGTTTCTAGAATCATATTTCTTCTAATTGAAAGATGTGCTTTCAATGAAATTATAAAAAGTTTTAAAACTTTTCGAAACACAAAACTATTTTCAGTTAATGTTAGTAGCAATCCTTCGAAATAATCAATATGGCTTTGCATATTTTTGAAGTACTTTCAAAGAACTTCAATGAATCGGCAATTCGATTTATAAATGACCCTTTTTATTTCAAATTTTTCGAAATTTGCAGATTTTCATAAAAATTTCTAAGTGCTCAGTATTTAGACCTCTTATTATTAGTTTTGCGGCAAAAAATTTTTTTTGTAAGTTATGAGAATGAAAATTTGATTTTTTTGTATACCTTGTATTTTATAAGCAATGGAAGTTAAATTCTTCTACTTTGAAATTTTTTTTTTTTTCGCCACAATCAACGAACAAAATAAAGTTAAAAAAATTGTCACGTGACAAGCAAGCATTTAGCGCAAACCAAATCTTTTGGAAAACGTTTGTTTTTCATCCACTTTTCTGTAAAAAAAAGTTTTAAAAAAGATATTATTGTTTTGAAAAAATCAAAAACAGTATTTTGACACTGAAGTTTCACGCCCATAACTTGGAAAGAAAAATTTTTCCGCAAAATTAATAATGAGAGATCTCTATACTGAGCACTAAGGACAGCTCTCTTAATCAACATATTAATAGGCAAGGCAAAAATTTGTTCTACCTTTTTTACTACGCTAGAAATGGAGCACGACTTTAAATTATACACCATTAGAAAGGTATTTGTGTGTAAATGTGCACAAAGTTAAAATTATTTTAATATTTTGCCATTAAGCCAGGTAAAATTAAATGCAAATTTTTCAATATTAATAACATCAAAATACGCGATCACGCAGAGCTGAAACGAGAATACAGCACAAAGAGAAAGATGAAAAGCTGACTGACTGACTTCATGTTTTTTGTTTTCTTTTCGTTTCACATTTGTCATTGTACCAGGCATGATAAATGAGATTTTCTATTTTGTACCAAATAGCAAAAAAAGTACTAAAACTGTCCAAAAAGTACAAAAATTATTTAATACATTTGTGGTCGAATTTTGACCATTGGGCGATTCTAGTTTTTATAAAATTCTGACAACCTAACTGCAAATTTCGTAAAATTTGAGATGGAAACAGTCAAATATACTTGTTCTTCGGGTTATGTTAACCATACATGGAACGATTCGATTATTTTCTACGAAATTAGTTATGCTTTTTACAAATGCTTTGCAAATAATATCTTCATTGATAAAAAGATAAGATCTTGTAGAATGAATTGCATAAAAATTTTCCCTATTAGCTGGCACTTTTTTTTCTAATTTCTAAAGAAAATAGATTATTTACATTGCAAGAAACGTGCTCTAACAAATTTCTAATCAAATATGCAAATCGTGAATAATGTAAATTTTATATATTGCCACTTTAGATTCATTCCATTTATTGTCACTACAACACATTTGTTCTTTGTGCATAAAATTTATGCACAACACCAATAATTTCTTGATTGCATTGGACGAAGTCTTTCCTTTCTGTTAAAGGAGTTTCGTCCAATGTAAAAAAAAAAACAAAATTTGTTGTAACCATTCGAATTAAGAAACTCGATAAATTTTGTCCTGCAGTTTCATTAAATCCAGCAAATCTTTTGGATTTAATGAAATCAGTTTGTACATCCAAACTTATTAAATCTTCCTTATCATTAATTGAGTGAGGTTCCAAAACACTGATTGAAAAAAAAAAAATAATAATAATAATAATCCAGTTTTGAATTAAACAATAATTTAACAAATTAATGAGAAAAAGGCAATTTTTTAAGAAAGTAAAAAGTAAATTTAAAACAAAGAAATATCTAATAAATTGAGTAAAAAATTTGTAACTGGAACTCCACATAATACATGCATCCTGAACACGAAAATGTACTTTGCATTTTTTTGAAAATCGATTTGTAAGATATTTCAAAATCAGAAGCTTATGTGAATAACTGCATTTTTTTTTTTTTTTTTTTTTGTTTTTTTAGAGCAGTGTAATGTATTGGATTATGTTGAAGAAATATGATCTATTTGATCGTTATTTCAACTTTAAATAAAGTTGATTGAAATAAAAACTATAAAATAAACAATTAAAGCGCAAAGGACACACGTATACATAAGTACGTACACTATACTATATACAGTGGCGAGCAAAAATGGTTGAACGTTAGTCATTGGCCTTTTAATCTGTCCATAAAATACTTATTATTAAAGCCATTGGGATGAATATTTTAAAGTTTATTCCTCATTTAGTAATACTGTGCTAGTTGAAACTTTGGTCTGACGGGAAATAGGTCATTCTTATCTAATTCGGGCATGGGGAATTCAGTGTTGTTAACCGTTTTGCTGGATTGGTTTATCGCTCTATACAAAGAGGTGTTTTTTTTATAAAAAATCTCTTAATAACTTCAGATAAATCAGTGATCTCACCTCACTTTATTTTCCTGTTCAGGATGTATCAATCGGCATTCGGGTTACTAAGTTTTGAATCAAATATATTTTCGATGTGAAATAATTGATTTATCAGAAGTTAATAAGAGATTTTTTATGAAAAAACACCTCTTTCTAGACGAAATTTTGGTTTGAACTTTTTGCATGGGGTGATGAACTAATCCAGGAAAACGGTTAGAAGCACTGAATTCCCTGTACTCGAATTAGGTAAGAATGACCTATCTCCCGCCAGACTAAAAAAAAGGTCCCAAAAACTAGAATAGCGTAATCTTTTAGATGGCAGTAATTCAAGTGCTGAAATAAGTCATGCAAAATATTTTTTAATAAAAAACTTTACGGCGTTAGGAAATAACGCCCAAGGAAATAACGCCCAAAAAAAAAAACGAAATAACGCCCAAAAAATAAAATGACGTAATAACGCCCAAAATAAAAAAACGAAATAACGCCCAAAAAATATGAAATAACGCCCAAAAACAAAAACGAAATAACGCCCAAATTATTTATTTTATTTTTCTCAGAGCGGTTTTGTGTAATCTGGCGATGCATTATCTCAAATAATACCTCCAGCTTTTTATATATTTTGCTTGATGCTTTTTCGCCCTATGATGTATTTAAATGCGTCCCTGATAATGTGTTCAAAATATGGAAAAAACAAAAATTAAAAATTCTTAAGAATAAAAACACAAAAAGCGGGTTGGGGTTTTAAAATCGTGCATATCTCGTGTGTTTTTATTGAAACGAATTTATTCTTTATACTTCTTTCTGAACTTGAATTAATGTCACCTAATAGTTCAATAAATAAGGAATATACTGTTAAATATTTATTCCATTTACTTCAGTATTGACGATTTTATGGACAAATGCATAGACCAGTAAATAACATTCATCCTTTTTTGCTCGCCATTGTACATATCTAACTACGAAAAGAACTACAAAATTAAAAATGATTTATACTACGAAACACCAGTTATGATTAAACAACAGAACTTACTACAATCCAAATATTGGTATTTGTTGATTGTAACATGATTGATTCCAAATGGGTTTGCAAAAACAGCATTAAAATTGTTAGTAGTAGTTGGAGTTGGATTAGTATGAACGGTTGTTGTTGTTGTTGTCAAATAATTGTTGTTGTCATTGTTGTTATGGTTGTGATCATTATTGATTGCAAGTAAATCAACATGATTAGATGTATTTTTTGTTGTAGCATTAGTTTTATTCATGTTTTTAATGGTAAAAGTTTTGTCATTTGTACAAGTGTAGGATTGATGATTAACATTAACATTTTGTTCGTTAGTGTAATAATTGCAAGTGAAATCATCAAGAGAATATTGCATAGATTTGTATTTATTTTTGGCGGTGTTTAAAGCATGAACATTACGAGTATTATTGATAGATGCAGTTTGAATTACATTGGTGAATTGTTTACAATCATTTGTGGTGGTAATAGTTGCAGTAAAAGGTGAACATGTAACAAAAGAATCGGTGGTACAAGTGCATGTACAAAGAAGATCATCACCATCAAATGGATCGATGTGTTTTTTACAAGTAGTTTTTGATGATGACAAAGCGATATCCATAGCAGCAGTGTTGTTTGCAGTTGGTGATAGAATTTTATCCATAAGTAACAAGTGCGAATTAACATCATTTTGAGTAGTTGTTGGCATTTTTGATATTTTTATTGTTGTTGATGGTTTTGTAGTTGTAGTTGTCACCAAAGAAGACATCAATGTTGTACATGGAGAGGAGGAGGAGGAACAACAGGAGGAGGAATCAAGATTTAATTTATCAAGATTAGCCACCACCACTAGTTGGTCTAGGTCCAATAGTAAAGTGTGTACTTGTGATGCTAGACACAATTCATCATCAGATATCAGATCAAATGAGAGAAGTAATTTTTTTTTTTTGTTTTTGATAAAGAAAATAATATTGAAAAAACAACAATAACAATAATGAAATTAAAAAACGCAATGATCAACTCAATTTATAGAGAATAATAAAAATAAATTTAAGTTTCATTAAATAAATAAAAGCAAACAAAAAAGGCCAGTACTTTTTCTTTTTTCTGATTTGTATATTAACATTTACAACAAATAATACCGTATTAAAGAAAATCAGCAACATCAAATTTATATATGGGGCATTACATACGTAACCGGATAGCAGATTTTTTTGAGAATATTTTTTCTTATAATACAAGTTGAAACTAACATCCATGATTTTAAAAATTTTTGCTTTTATCAAGCCGTTGAGGAGATATAAATATTTGAAAAATTAAAAAAGCTGCAAAAATAACATTCTTGAAAAGCTCATAACTTCGCCAATAGTCGGCCAAATCATGTAGTTTTGTTTTTTTTTTAAAAAAGTTTTGTTTTTTTAGTAGAATATTTATAAAAAAATTGCAAAAATTTTTTAAATTATTTTTTATAATATAACTATAAAATCTAAATTGCTATTTTAATCGATGAGTGTGCTCTTCGATTGCTTAAAAAAAAAAATTTTAAAAAAGTTTAATGTATTAGACAATTTTGAAGACTATTTTTAGAATGGGTAAAGGATGGATCCATCTTGTTTTTAATTTTTTAAAAAACATACAAGTGAATGAAAGAGCACTTAAAAATTCCTCGTTGCCGGCAGGGAGTAAAAATGTCCACCGACCCCCATTAATTTTTCCTCTTTAACATTTTTCTCAAGCATACTTCTTTTTCCACCCTTTAAGGGGGCTTCCATACAAAATTTTGATAAAAATATCAAAAAAATTCCTCATTGCCGGGAGAGGGAACAATGTTCACCGCCCCCATTAATTTTAACCCTCCCATGTTTTTTTCGAAAACGCTAACAGGTTTTTTCAACACCTCAGAAAATTTTGATAAAATTATCAAAAAATAAACAAAATTCTTCATTGCCGGGAGTGGGGAAATGTTTAATAACGATGATAAGCGTAGCACATTTATTTATATTTGTTTGTGGAATCGCGAGGGACGATGTCTTATTCATTTACATTTGCATTTTTGCACAAAATAAAAAATGCACGATTGAAATTTTTATTATGATACAAAAATACCAGACTTATACTACGTACATTTAAGAAAATTGCAAAAAAATAAAGTAAAATTTTTAAAATTTGAATATTACAACTAAATACTAAAAAAAAAAAATTTATCTGTGGTCATCCATAACTTACATCAGGTTTAGAAAAAAAAAAAAAATAAATCCAAGCTTACAATTCTTGGCAAAAAAATTATTTTTTTTTTTTAATAATAACCTCGTTTATGCTATTTATATTAAAATCAAAAGCCAAGCGTCGATTACCGCTGTATGGTATTGATAAAAATTAAGATAAATTTGTAGTATATACATATAAATATAAAATAGTGTGACGTAATTTATGGAGGACCACTTTATGCGAAAATCAAAAAACATACCGGGTGAAAAATTGCGTTACTTTTTTATCATTAAAATTAAAGCCTCTTTATTTAATTACAACATTATTGTGTTACTTTAAAACGTAAACATTAATATGAAATCAGTTCATTTTTGGGCTAATAAAAGAAAAAGCTTTTTCACTGGAAATCTTTCAGTAGGCTGATGGCTGGATACAAATGAAAGCTCCATGCATTTCATCGCTTTCATCGTAAGCAAAATAAATATTATAAAGAATTAATTAAAAATTTTTAACATTAAACCTTTAAATAATACAATTGTTAAAAATAAATACATAATCATATTCAATGATGAAATTGTGTTTCATGGTTTAATTTTGATGCTTTTGTGAGTTTTGTTTAATTTAATTTAAAAAGCACAAAACAATTTTTATTAATACAGCGGACAATTTGTAATTATTAAAAATTGTATTAGTAATAGTATCAAAACGTGGACTAATTAATAAAAAAATACAAAATTAAAATTAAACGCACCACAGTTTTAAAACTTCAAAATTGAGACGGCACAATATAGTTTTTTTTTTTTAAGGAAGAAGAAAGCGTTAAGCATTTGTTATTTTAAATAAATCATTGTAAACACAAAGAAATGCACACAAAATAAACGTGAAACTGATACAACATTTTAACTTTAACACAAACAAAAATGAACCCCAACCCTTGTCCCTGTAAACAAAGAACAATAAGGTAGAGAACACAATTCACCGGAATTCATGAGACCGCGACTAAAAAATCCAAAATAAATTCAAATAACAGATAGTAAAATATGCCAAGCATCTGTCTGTTATTTGCATTTATTAGAGGCTATTTGGGGTATTTCAAATTACGGTATCAATCGTGGCTTTACAACTCAAAAGTTTCATGCCTCACGAATTCTGATGAAGAGTGTATTTTACCTTATAAGTCTTTGCTGTAAATAGCGTTTTTAAATTTGTTTTGTTCTTATGGAAAATTAAACATTCATGTTATGTTTAATTTTATCAAACATTTTTAAAAGTGGTGTAATAAGTTTGTACGGAAATTTAACAAAATTTCTTACCATCAAGTGGATTCACAAGACCAGAACTGTTCCAGTCAAACTCTACAGCTGGTACATCAGGTTTAACAGTATTTGCTCCTGTTCTTTCGTTAAGAGAATTCGGATGTGATGATTCAGCGGTTGCTAAACTATGACTCACTTGTTGAGGTTTCATTGGTTCTAGTGGATTAAAGCTTAAATTTGCAGCAAAGCGAGGCATCGAACTGTTCCACTTTTCACCGTACAGCTTTAAATGTAAATATATTTGTTTTATTTATTTGAAAATTTCAACACTGTGCGAAAATAAGTAAAAATATTAATAATACTCACAATATTTCTGGAATCAATACCTAGTGACTTTATAAGTGAATGCCGCACCTCCGAATTTATCCATTGGTAACTTAAAGCTTTTGCCGTATCAATTGAATCAAATTTTAAAATATTTTGATCATTTTCAGCACTTGATTTTATATCATTTGCATTTTTATCAATATCAGCTTTATATACCACATTAGGAAACATCATTTCCAAAACTGTTTTAAGTCGATCGTTTAAATTGCTTATGCAAACCGGATTTTGGCTGACATCAGCAGATGGGACAGCAGCAAATACTTTCGGCGGCACAGGTGCAATCTGCGAAATTGGCTGTGAAAATTGTGCCTCCTCAAAATCACCAAACTCATCATCGTTTTCACTTTCATTGTTTTTCTCTATAGCATCAATATTGGCATGAGCTACACTTTCTTGTTTAGCTTCTTGCACTGTCTCTAAGGGCGCTGCGGTAAAATCTTGAAAATCATCAAATTCATCTTCATCACAAACTTCATTAACACCTTTGGTAACATCTTCAATTTGAGATACTGTATGTAAAATCTGTTCTTTTTTTTCCTGCAAGGTATTTAATTCAGCAAAGCCACAATTAGATATAAATTCAGGTTTTGGCCGCTGTAATTCTTTATTTGTGCCCAACTCAACGAATTCGTCAGTTTCAGGAGGCATTGGCATTGGTGTACTTTGAAAATCAGCAAATTCTGCGAAATCATCAAACTCATCTTCTTTGGCAGATTCTAGTTTAATATTTTCAATTTTTTCGTGGGAACTTAACACTTCTTGTGAGACTAAGCCAACTGGTGTTACACTTTCTACAGTTGATGTTTCTTTGATTTCGGCAACAGCATGTATGGCAAAAAAATCTTTCGAGTTTTCATTAGCCTCTAGATTTTTTCTTTTCTTAGGTGAATAGCACTCATCATCACTACTATCGTCTTCTAAATCTTCTAATTTTACAACGTCTGTATTTTCACACTCATATGGAAGAGTCGTAGCGTTATTTGGCTGACTTGTGTCTTTGGTTTTATTACCCTCATGCTGATTAATAATTTCCTCAACCTTTGAATCTTCTTCTGCTAGTGACGAGCAAGCACTCTGTTTCTCCGATGATAAACTCAATGTATCTAACTTCAAAGAAGGTAAACTGACATTATCTTCATCTTTTGTGTCAAATTCAACTGATTTTTCAACACGATCATTGACAATCGCGCCATCTGCCTCACTATCGCTAGAAACAATGCAAATATCTTGATATTTGACTTCTTCAGCAGCACCAGCTTTATTAATATCGGTGACAGTTTCATCCAAATCAAGTGGAGGTGGTGTATTTGACTCAAGAATAGCCAAATTAAATGCTTCAACAGGTTTTACTTTCGAACCGGCTCTACTTGTTAATTTATCGTCAGCTGAGTTTAGACGAGAAAAACTTGCAACAAAGTTTTGATCATCAAGTATTGGTGGCATATCATCAAATCCACTTGTAGTTGTAGATGAACTCAATTCCAAATGAATAGGGGTACGTGGTAAAGACGGTACTAAATGTATAAAAAATAAAGATTTTGTTTTAAGACGCAAAAAAAATGCAGTTTCTTAAAAATAAAATATAAGGGTGATTCTACTTACAATGGAAGGAAAATGACATATTTTCGGTAAAAAATTTGTATCACCGTTTAAAAGAACAATTAGCTTAGCCTAAGCAAATAATCTTATTAAGCGCTGTTTGTTGAAACTCAATAATTTTTACTACTAAAAACCAAAAATTAGATCTTTATGTTTCCTGAAGACTAAGACCAGAAGACTGAGAATTTTTTGCTTTTCAGTCTATAAGCCGTCAATACGACGCTAAGTGCCGAAATTATGGATTTCTACATTCAAATGTTATGGATTTGTATTCTATAATTGTAATAAAAATTTCCTAAGAAATATATTTTAAACGAAAATGAAGACTGAGAATTTGATTGGCCGCAACACAATTTGACACACAAAACTCGGGGTATCGACTAAACTATCTACGATCCGAGTTGAATAAAAACGATTCTATGATAAATTAACTTCGTTCATTCGCGTCAATAAAGCTGCAACGCGATAGATACTCAAATTCATCAAAATTTTTAACCGTTTTGATGTGCCAGGCGGCTGAAGTAATAGTCGCGTGACAAGTTCAGTAACGAATTTTTTAATAAAATTGAATACCAATTTAAAAATTTGACAGTTACATTGAAGGACTATTAAATGTATTTCTCATTTCTATTGTAAAGTGTATGTATGCAGAGTCGAAATTGAGTTTTATTTAGCATTAAAGCCTATTGTGAAGTTAATTAGTTCTGACCACAATTCAATGAAATATTATTACAAAAAATATGTAAAATAAGGTGAGCCGCAAAAATTCTTTCGTGAGTAGAAGCACCCATAAATACTGCACATCTCTTTAAGCTTTTTGGTTGTCTGATAATAAAAATAATAAATAGATAAATAAATGGAAACATAGATACATAAATATATAAATAAAAAAATATTTACATTTATCATTACAAATATTACTCCCAATAAATCTTGAGAATTCAAAATTTAGCAAATGGTTTTAATTTTAAACAATGAAGTAGCATAACAAGAACTTCAAAAGATCCTATCAAAATTTATTGATTCCTTTCGTGTTTCCACCTTAAGACCTTTTTTAGCACACGACCATATTTAAGACACTTAAATAGTATATTAAAACTCTTACCATCTGCGTTTGTACCATCCTCATTCGATTGAGAAGCAACTGCAAAGTCTCCAAACTCATCATCATCCTCCTCATCCAACGTTAATGCCGGTGGTAGTGCGGAGTCATCATCATCTTCATCCCCGAAATCAATTGGAGGCGGTGTGCTGCAGAATAAGGGCGGTATAGAGGGATTGTTTGCCATTTTGACAGTGTGTCAATTTATATTGCTGTAAACAATAGAAACGCATTAAATAAACAAAAAACAATGAGGTATTGAGTACTCACGTTACTTTGTGCGCAAGTGATTTAAACAATTTGCACACAGGCGTCAAAATTTCAACGTTAAGTTTGCAACTTCTGACGTGCCATTGAAAGAGTTTTTAATTCAGAAAGTAGAAGCGAGCAGTGCGAATGTTTATTGCTCAAATACTGTGATTGTAGACTGCAATGGAGATAGAATAGAATGTGCTGGTTAGTTTATTGAAATTTAGTTAAAAATTAAATTGTGGGTGTATCTCACAACGTTTGTTTACTGTTGATAGAAGTAATCATTGGGAAACACCCCCCGGTTGATTACGAAATCATTTCTTTTTCATGACGGGTCAAATACATTATTTTAATTATCAAAGACGTTTAACATATTTACATTCAATAGTATTTATTTATTAATCAGTATATCATTACACAGGCCCACAAAAAAAAAAAAAGTACCATGCGCGAAAGATCAGACCACCTGAACTTTATGTTTTCGGGGTCGCTGAATCCGAATATGGTGCCAGAATAGCGAAGTTGGTTTGAGTTTTTTTGGAAATCAAGAATAATGCTGAAAATTAGAGATTTTTCCTGGTTTCTGAAAAAACGCGAACCAACTTCGCTAATCTGACACTATATTCGAGTTCAGCGACCCCGAAAACATAAAGTTTCGGTGGTCTGATCTTTCGCGCAGGGTACTTTTTTTTTTTTTGTGGGCCTGTGTTATTGGAACATATTGGGAAGGATTCCATCAGGCGAAATATGTTATTGTCAAGCAAGATATCGATGTTTTAAAAAAAATCTTTATTAGACCTCATCAAGATTGATTCTTCTTATTCTTCATGACTGCGAATACTTTTTATCAAACTATCTTAAGTAAAAGCTACATATTGGGTGCTATTCTTGATTCCGTCGGAAAGCATTTTCCGCGCGGAAGCAAATTTTGCTATTATTGATTCCGAAAATTAGATACATCTGTCATCACTGTTCCGCAAAACAGATAAATTTGCTATTATTGTTTCCGCAAATAATTTGACAAATTTAACAACCCTGACATCGAAGTGACGTTCATTTTTGTGTATTCTTGATTCCGACGGATAGATATATTTCAGTTGTTTCCTTCCGCGAAATTTTTGTGACGGAACGACAGTAAAAAGTTAAATATGCATGCTTTTTTGATAATTTTTATCTTTTTATTAATAAAGAAATTAAGCTTAATATTAAATATCAATTTTAAACAATTTATTACAACACAATAGTCGGTTTAATTACAAATTACAAAATTTATTTTTAAAATAAAACTCAAAATTCATAAAACAATATATTTCATTTTATTTTATTAAATAAAGGAAACAATTCGTCTTTATTTTGATTAGATATACATCTCATATAGAAGAAGTCACTTTCACATCCAACCCTCGCTGCGGTGATCAAACGATGAAATGTAATCACTTGGAAAAATAAAGTTATCAACACTTTTTTTACAAAAAACAACTTTTGAGAAACACGCGTCTTCACCGAACTCTAAAATTTATAGATAATTAAATCTTAAATCGCACTTAAAAAGCTATTTTATTCACATGATATTTACAAAAAATTATCAATGATTCTTCTTCTTCTTCTTATTATATGCTGAACATTACGAACAGCATAAGTATCAATAAAGGACTATCACAGACTCTAGGTCCTTTTTATAGTCCTTCGCGTGTACCACCAGTACGTATCCGAAAGGCCGATACCAAATCCTGAACGGAAGACTGATGTTTTCCTTTTTTCCCGCGTGATTTTTAATTGGAAAAGTTTACTTCTTTTAAAATTACCCACGAACGGTAAAATTGACCATTTTCTTTTAATGCAAAAAAAAAATTTAACTGAAATTTTGCGTAAAATATAATCGACCGGTATAACTGTTCATTTACTAAAACATATATATGTATTAAACAAAATGACGACGTTTATAAGGTTAGAAACCGAAAAACGCGTGGCGTTTCGAAGTATAACGCTCAAGGACACATAACAGAATGTTCTTTTATCATGTTTGCAAATTTGCAAAACAATTAATCACGTCCTTAAAGTCTTTTTTATCTCATTCGGTATTACTCGCGCCAATAAAAGGTCTTTTCCATCTTAAACGCTTCACAGACTCACTACCAACTCAATTGGTATCACACTAAATTTTTTAACATATAAAAACGCGTCAATTAAAACTAGAACTAAACTAAAAGACTGATAATATTAATCCACATAACATTAAAAAGTTCCTAAACAAAATAACATAGTTCTTTTTTTTTATATAATTTGAAAGTCTGTTTTAATTTTCCCTAATACTATTTTACAATAACTTATTAAAAACCCGTGCTTCGGCTTGCGCGGTCAGCCGAAGAATCTTATCAATGATTCATAATTTTCCTTTGTTGACACTTGTAATGTTTTTTATCCTTTGTCATCTGTCAAAATGTTCTTATTTCAGGGTTTCCAATATTCTCGTTCGATATTCCTCTACCGTCGGAATCAATAATAGTAGTTTTCATATCGAACGATATTTCTTTCCGCGAAAATTTCCTTATCGAACGGAATCAATAATAGCACCCATTATGTATTTGAAAAAAACTAAAAAAGTACATTAACTGATACCATCATCACAAAAAAAAAACTTATCTCATGGGTACTTTCAAATCGCGCATTATAATTTTTTATACTTTGCTCCTTACAGAAACTTCTGCTGGAGTTTTTTTTTTTCGCCAAAATAGCAAATATTTCTGTAGTGCATACTGACTCAATAGGTATTCCCCTTTTTTATGTGTCATTTTTGTACCTTTTTAAGAAAATGGTAAAAATGACCCATGTGAGGGGAATGTAGAGGGTTAAAATTTTCTACAAAAATATTCCTTATAGGCTGATCATTTACTCCAAGTTTTTACCCGAAAAGCTCTCATTTATGTACTTTTTATGCATAAACGAGAGCTTTTCGGGTAAAACCTTGGAGTAAACGAACAGACTGAATATCTTACATAATTTTGTTGAACACATGATACACCTCAGATGTAAGGATCGTGTCATTAAATGTGTCGATTTAACACAATAATGCGTTATTTTCAGCACAGTGTAAAAAAAAAAAACTTAAAAATCTGACGTCTAATTTAAGAATTTTTGGAGCATGTTCCTTTACGGATAAATCCGGAAAATTTTTTTATTTTTTTACCTCATAAAAGGGCTTAAAAAATGAGTTACAACAACTTAGCTTGGCTTAGGAGATATAGCAATCGGAAGAACCGGACACATGCAATTAATATAAAATAGCTTAACAATTTCAATCGTCCTATATTTAACCCCAAATATAGGCAAAAACCGATTTTTAGCCCTTTTTCAATTTTTAATGTTAAAATATTTTGGAAAAAACAAAAGATATTGATGCAATTCAAATTGAATTTTCAAGAAAAAGAATGGATCTTTCATCTTCTGTTTCAGGTTTTATGACTTACAATTATCTGGTCTTATAATATAACATCAAAAATTACGAAAAATCGTCACTAGTTTTTTTTATACGTTAGAGTATCTCAAAAACTATATGCGATAGAGCAATTATGCGACCGGATTCAGATTTAGATTTGGCAAATCCATTATAAATGACAATTTTTGTCTTAATTTCTTGTTATTTTTAAAGGTTTTGGGGCAATTTGCAAAAAATCCCGTTTCTTTACAAAATTGCAAAGAACTACCAATGGTTTGATTTCAGAACCCTGTTTTTTAGATTTCATTAGTCCTCACAAATAATTTTACTTGATTTCGTGTTGAATCCATGACATTCTGATTTAATTTTTTTTTGTTACTGTACAGTAGAAAATAAAAAAACCATGTAATTGGCTGTAACTTTCGAAACCGATCAGCTCCGATTTTACTTGAAGCAGTTTTATTATCCTGAAATGAGTACAAACACATCCCCATACCACGATTTTGTCGGCAATAAAGTCAAACTCAAAACACATTGGAGCCCACTGTGCGGATGAAAACTGCTATAAGTTGGGAACCCCTGGATGGATTTGAACAGCATTGGTGTCATATTATAGGTTTTTTAATAACCTATATGATAGGTTATGCATAGTTTTCGAGATATGACGATTTTTCAATAATTTTTTGAAATTTTGCTATACAACAGCAACAAAATTACACGAAATTTCGCGTAAAATTTTTAATTCTTGAAATGATTTTTAAACAAATTCTCAAATTTTGTAATGATAAGGTTAATCGTAACAGAAACTAGTGTTGTTCTTTTTGTTTTTGTTGTAAAATTGTTGTTGTTATATTGTTGTTGTTGCTCTTATACTGTTTTTGTATTTGTTTTTGCTGAATTTGTAGGTATTTGTTGTTGTAATATTTGGAAAATTTCATGAAATTTTCGAAAAATCGTCACATCTCAAAAACTATGCATCTGAGCGAAAAATATATGGTACATTTTTTGTTATTATAATACCTTTCATATGCCACCAATATTTTCCAAATCCATTCAGGATTTCCCAACTTATCGTTGTTTTCATAGTAGACACATCAGGATCTTCCGATGGCTATACCTCCGAAACCAGATCTTACCGACCCTTTCTGATTACAGATTCTTTCTTAGAACAAAGAACTTAATAATAAAAAATTAGTTCCAGAATTTTAGCGTAAACGAAACATGAGCCGAATTTTTGTGTAATTTCTCATCTATGGAACAAAAAGTTTGAATTTGTAAAACAGTGTTATCGGAAACTCTTGAAATGAAAAATTAAAAAAGTGAAGCATTTTTGGGGGACATTTTTTCACATTTCCAAAATGAAATAAGGTCTACAATATAAACGAAATAACATTCATTTGTAAGAAATAAATGTGAGCGGTATTTTCAAATTAACTATCACCCACATTTATATGAAAATAATGTGGGTGTTAGTTCGATTATTTTGAAGACATTATTTCACCGGGCGTTATTTCACAGAGCCCAGTTCTAAAAGTTCATTCACCGCTCAAAATGCGTTTTCACCGCTCAAAAACCATCGCTCAACTTTTCACAGCTCATTTAAATGCATTAATGAGCAAAGGCATGCGTCATTCAGAGCAGCTTGCATAGTAGCCACAGTAGTCAAAACAAAAAAAAAAAATAAGACAAATTTAAAAAAAAAACGTCAGGTAATGAAAAACCTTGAAAGGTTTAAATGAATTTGTTTGATTTTCATATACATTTTATATATTTATACTTATGTTACTCTAAAATAATAATAAAAAAAAGAAAAAATAGACGCTTTATTAGACAAATGTCGCAAAAGATTACCACAAATACTGGTTGACTTCAAAATCCAAATAATGCAATAGACACCAGCGACCCTTTAAACTTTTTTTTTTATTGCAATAAATTTTTCCTTTGGTTGGCAATTTTGATAAATTGACGTTTTCCTTTTAGCCACTTAATTTTTTTTCTGTATATTTTAATTGTTTATGTTTTCATTCCAAAAGAATAATACTGAGTTTACCACATAACATTAGACGCGAAAAAAACTAAAGATTTATTAAATTTAGTTTTTCAATATTTTACAGCACATTTACACATTTACAAGACAAAAATCACAAAATTTTTTCACTTCATAATTGCGATCGAATTTTTCCACAAAAGTTGACACCTGCAGAATGTAGAGGGTTAAAATTTTCTACAAAAATTTTCCGTATAGGCTGCTCGTTTAATCCAAGTTTTTACCCGAAAGGTCTTATTTAAGTACGTTTTATGCATAAACGAGAGCTTTTCGGGTAAAAACTTGCAAAAACTTGGAGTAAACGAACAGACTGAATATCTTACATAATTTTGTTGAACACATGATACACCTCAGATGTAATGTGTCGATTTAACACAATAATACGTTATTTTCAGCACAGTGTAAAAAAAAACTTAAAAATCTGACGTCTAATTTAAGAAATTTGGAGCACGTTTCCTTTACGGATAAATCCGGAAAAATTTTTATTTTTTTACCTCATAAAAGGGCTTAAAAAATGAGTTACAACAACTTAGTTTGGCTTAGGAGATATAGCCATCGGAAGAACCGGATGAAAACTACTATAAGATGGGAACCCCTGGATGGATTTGAACAGCATTGGTGTCATATTATAGGTATTTTAATAGAGTATGCATAGTTTTCGAGATATGACGATTTTTCAATAATTTTTTGAAATTTTGCATATATTTTTAAACAAATTCTCAAATTTTGTAATGATAAGGTTAATCGTAAAAGAAACTAGTGTTGTTCTTGTTGTAATATAGTTGTTGTTGCTCTTATTGTATTTGTTTTTGCTGAATTTGTTGTTGTTGTAGGTATTTGTTGTTGTAACATTTGGAAAATTTCATGAAATTTTCGAAAAATCGTCACATCTCAAAAACTATGCATCTGATTGAAAAATATATGTATATACGGGACATTTTTTATGTTATTATAATACCTTTCATATGACACCAATATTTTCCAAATCCATGCAGGGGTTCCCAACTTATAGTAGTTTTCATCCGGTTCTTCCGATGGCTATATCTCCGAAACCAGATCTTACCGACCCTTTCTGATTACAGATTCTTTCTTAGGATAAAGAACTTAATAATAAAATAATAGTTCCAGAATTTCAGCGTAAACGAAACATGAGCCGAATTTCTGTGAAACAGTGTTATCGGAAACTCTTTAAATATAAAATTAAAAAAGTGAAGCATTTAACCTTACGAAGTTTTTGGGGGACATTTTTTCAGATTTCCAAAATGAAATAAGGTTTATAATATAAACGAAATAACGCCCATTTGAAATGTGAGCGTTATTTCCAAATCAACTATCGCCCACATTTATATGAAAATAATGTGGGTGTTGATTCGATTATTTTGAAGACCGTATTTCAATGGACGTTATTTCACAGAACCCAGTTTTTCACTGAGCCCAGCGCTAAAAGTTCATTCACCGCTGAAAATGCATTTTCACACCGCTCAAAAACCACCGCTCAACAACTTTTCACAGCTCATTTAAATGCATTAATGAGCAAAGGCATGCGTCATTCAGAGCAGCTTGCATAGTAGCGACAGTAGTCAAAACAAAAAAATAAGGCACAAATTAAAAAAAAAACGCCAGGTAATGAAAAACCTTGAAAGGTTTAAATGAATTTGTTTGATTTTCATATACATTTTATGTTTTTACTTATGTTACTCCACTATAATAAAAAAACAGAAAAAATAGAACTTACCCGTTTTTAAAAATAAGACGCTTTATTAGACAAATGTCGCAAAAGATTACCAAAAATACTGGTCGGCTTCAAAATCCAAATAATGCAATAGACTCAGCGACCCTTTAAACTTTTTTTTTTTTATTGCAATAAATTTTTCCTTTGGTTGGCAATTTTGATAAATTGACGTTTTCCTTTTAGCCACTTAATTTTTTTTCTGTATATTTTAATTGTTTATGTTTTCATTCCAAAAGAATAATACTGAATTTACCACATAACATTAGACACGAAAAAAACTAAAGATTTATTATATTTAGCTTTTCAATATTTTACAACACATTTACAAGACGAAAATCACAAAATTTCTTCACTTTATAATTGCGATCGAATTTTTCCACAAAAGTTGCAAAGCAAAAGTGTAGAGAAGTGCTGTCAAATTAAAGCGTTGCCACATAATCAAAGCTATCATCAAACCGTTTGACGAGAAGAAAAATTAGGCTAAGGTTACATAGGATAGGCATCGTGAGAAAATCAAATCGTACGAAGAAAGCATGTTCCAATAAAAAGAGATGAGTACATATTGAAAAATTAATTTTACTTTGTTTTTTTATTGGAACTTGTTTTGATAGTACGACATAGTTTTCGTACGGTGTCGCATCCAAGAGCTGTGTTTTAGACGTAAGTTTTCAATGTTTTATTTTTATATATTATTATGTATTTTATAATTATTATATTTTGTTGATGTATGCATACTTTTTATCTGTTTCTCGGCTTAAAACTAAATTGTTCTTCTTCTAATGTTCTAAATATTACAAACAGTACAAGGTATTGAGAAGGACTACCATGAACTCGAGGTCCTTTTTGTAATCCTTAGCGTAATCCACCAGCACGTTCCCGGAGGCCGACACCAAACCCCGCGCGAGAGACTGATGTACTTTTTAATTAAAAATTTATTTTCTTGTAATTAACCGCGAACGGTAAAAAAGTCCATTTTGTTTCTCTAATACAGAAAATTTTACTGTAATATCGATACAATCGAACGATATAATTCGCAAACGGTAAAAACGTATAGGAGCATTCCAGTGAAAATGGTATTTTTTAGCAGATGTTTCAGATGTATTTTTCATATGTTTTAATGGATCGAATGTATTCTAGTAGGATTAAACTTTACTATCCAAATTGATTTCTTACTAAAATCTTGGCATTGGGCTCAGTTTTTTACAGTTTAAGAAAGTGCCAGTTTTTTTTTTCTAGGCATATTTTTGATCATATTCATCATTGTTTTTTTATTAAACCATGATGAGTTACGTTACAAATTATATCTGTTGTTTAAGGTCATAGACTAGTGTATAGATAAAAAGTGTTCTTGCAAACATCTGTATTATACCGCGACAAACAAAACAGTTATGGGTGTCCCGTACAAACGCACAAATCGATGTAATTTATTTTCTGTCTACACACATAACGGTTTAATTTTATTAACATTTTATTTAAAGCTAGTTTCTTTGGTACTCTTAAAAAGTGCAGTAATTTTCGGATTTTGTTTTGCCTAAAGTATAATATTTATTATCTTATTACTTGTCCCGTACAAACACAATATTTATTTTATTAAGATTTCTAATAACTTTTTTCTAATATTGTTGAGGAAACTCTTTAAAAATTATATACGGTCACCGTTGGTTACTGCTTTTCAGGGGGCTGTATTATGTATATGCACTTAAAAAATTGTGACCATTAATTATATGAGATATGAGCAAAACTGTTATATAAAAATGAAATGGTGTTCATATAGCGCCGTTCAAGTATAACGTAAGCATGTTTAGGTGGGGAGTGGTTCAAGATTTGCTTATTGTTGCTTATACAAGAGGAGAGGTCGATAAAATTCTTACGTAAGACAAAAAAAATTTTTAAATGAAAGTCTAACTTAAGCCCTTAAAATTGATTTCAAGTGTCAAGGATTTTTTCAATTACCGTGTGACCGCTATTGCTTTAATTATAAAAATAATTTAGTTCCTAAATTCTTGTTCGTATTTGAAAAACTGCTTACATCTAATCATAAGAGAGGGGTTCGTGTTCACGATTTGTTAATTTTTGCTTATATCATTGAAAATTTGCTAACGTAATGCTTAAACAGCATCTATGTAATTTATGGACACATCCCAAAGGCGTGATTCACGGAGTCTGGGGTAATGTGAAACGACTTGTAAGTCAAAAAGGTCGAAGTCGAAGAGATGGTGCCGTAATCAAAAACGCAATAAATTTCGCGACACTAGCAGCCACTTTAGTACCCTCTACGAGAATTTTTTTCATCTCTGAATCAGAAATAAGTAGCTTAAAAAATTAAAAATGTTTAGCAATGAGCCTATTCCCGGAATATCAAAAGTTCATTAAATTTCAGTTAATGGCCATCAAGTAACATGCAAGGAACACGCTTGGGATAATCATAGTGTTATGGTTTCATTTAAAAAATTATTTAAAACTAATTAAATATACATGTATTTCGTACGAGTCCCGTACAAACAAAAATGTCCCGTACAAACAATTTAATTTTTATTTAAAAACTCTCATTTAAATAAATATTTTTTCAAACTTTTATTGTTTCACTATACCATGACCCTTAGTCTATCTAAAAATATTTTTGCTAATTTTTAAAGCTTATTAATTTCGCTAAAAACTTGCTACAAAGTCAAAAAATGGAAAGTATGGTAGATTTGGGCTGTCCCGTACAAACGAACTTATTTTCTTATTAATTACTCCATATCTATAAATATTATTAAGGACAAATAATCGGTTTTAATAGGTCTACGTCACACAAAATAAATGTACTAGATGCTTTTTTTGATAACATTCTGGTTTGTCTTTAATTTAAGGTTTAAACTCAAAAAATCCGTACGATTTGTCCCGTACCAACCGTGGAATGCTCCGTATGCACATTTAATCGATGTGGTTTCAAAAAATTAAAAACACATCAAAACAAAACAAAAATGCGTCACAAATCTTATTGCGATTTATTTACAAAACATTATTCTAAACTTACTACCAATAGATCTTTTTGCCAAAAGTGTGGTGTATAGAAATGCCCTTAGACTGAAAGAAGCGAATCATTTCAAACACAAAATTTTTGGACATAGCAATATAGATGATATTAAAAATATCACAACTGATTACTTACCACTAACAACACGGTTCGACAGGAAGTTTTCAGTTAAATTTCCATCCAGGGACTACTCGACATCGCATCACCTAGACCCACCAAATGAAATAAATATATACACAGATGGTTCGAAGCAAGATGAGGGGGTTGGCGTTGGATTTTTCGTACTAAACTCCAATACTTGCGAATCCTACAAGCTACCTACTGACTGCAGCATTTTTCAGGCAGAGGTAGTTGCGATTCAAAAAGCCGCTGATTTTTTAGTAGGAAATATTTCTTATAAAAAAATAAACATTTATGTTGATAGTCAAGCAGCTCTTAAAGCACTTAAAAGCAACACTATTAATTCTAAAACGGTATCAAACTGTTACGAATCATTGCAAAGCCTGAGCAAAAATAACTCAGTACGATTACTGTGGGTTCCTGGTCACTGCAACATTGTGGGAAATGAAAGGGCTGACGAGCTTGCTAAACAAAGTGTGCAGTTACTCAATGATCCCTTGTTTGTTGAAGTACCACTTAAGTTCTACTATACGCAAAAGACTAAGCAACTAGAAATTGTAGCGGAAAATAGATGGCTAAACAACACAAAAAACAAAACGGCCAAAAAATTCTGGCCCTCTTACAATAATAACAAAACTACATATGTACTCTCTCTTAGCAAAATTAATTGCAGACTGTTGATTGGTGTTACAACTGGACACTGCCTGATTGGACACCATGCATACAGAATGGGATTAATATCAAATAACTGGTGCAGAAACTGTTCCGAACCCGATGAGGAAGAAACGGTAGAGCACGACTTGTGCTATTGCCCGGCGCTAACTAGACGCAGAATGGCAACTCTTGGGCAGGCTATGTTCGGCTCCATAAATGAGATAGCTGGAATAGCATTATCGAAACTAATGAATTTCGCCTTAAAAACTGGAACCTTCGATATAGATGAAAATCATGAAGCCAGAACACTGCTATTCTCCTAACTGAAGGGAGTTTTGTGGTAACGCTATGAACCTAGTTGGTCTATGTGAGGTTTTTGCTTACGCAATTACGCCACCCTAACCTAACTTATTTACAAAAGTAACTTAACCTAACATTTATAACGTTTTCGAAAAGAGGGAACAAAAGTTGTCAAAAATGAAAAAAAAATTCATGCCGGCAACCTCGCCCTCTTGTGGTCATATTCCGAAAAGTTTATCAAAGACAATTCGTCGGCTTAGTATTATTTTGCCGTAAAGACGAGCACAAGTTATCTACTTTTGCTTTTTCAACGAAGTGGCGTTTACGGCAAAATAATACTCAGCCGACGAATTATCTATCAATAGTAGGGTTTGCGTATACACTTTTGTAAAACGTTTAATGTACTCAACGGGTGTTTCAAATGATAACATATAAAATATATAAAAAATTTTAAAATATACTTATAGTCTTAATTAGAGAAGTGACTAGAAGAGAAAATGTTCTTGTTTATTTTATTAAAAAAAATTTTCTTAAGAAAAAGATTAAGTTCATCGCACCTATGCACTATAGGTCAAGAAGCACATTTTGCTGGTCAAAATTCATAACGCCCATATTATCATGGTGACCAACTGCAAATGTAAAAAACAAAAAAAAAAAATTTTTTTTGTTGACTCTAAACTATAAAAGAACAATTCTGAAAAAAATCTTATTCCTTGGCCTTGTAATTGACCCACCACCTCAGGATTTGGAGATTTTGGTTATATTTGAGGTTAGATGCAAACTGCAAAAATTTTTCATTATTATTTTTTATTTTTTTTTTTAAATATATCTCGTAGTTCTACTCTGTTTCTTCAAAATGAGCTCTTAAAAGATGCCATTCGATACTTCCCTTCAAAGTTATGAATGATTTAAGATGACATCTTGAAATCCCATTAAACAGGTAAAACGACACGACTTTGGATTTCATGATATCATCTTGAATCTGCAATAACTTTTGAAGAATAAATGGGAATTGCGGAAGAAAAGTTACCTGACAAAAAATTCAATAAAAAAGGGGCAAAATCTGGCAGTCAAATTTCTAAATAATATTAACAATAGCATAGGTTCCTTAAGGAGAACAAACACGAAAAAATATTTTAAAAGCTTACACAAAGATCGAAATTAAAGAAAAAAGAATTAAAACCAGGGGTCTTATTTGAATTTTAGATTTTTCCACAGAAAACCGAAATATATTTAAATGTTTTAAACTAAATTGCATAATACATACCATCATAAATTTTAATTTGGAAAAAAACTAATTATTTTAATTACTTACTTTTTAATAATAAAAAAAAAAAAAGTTTAAAATTACGACTTTCTTGCGTTATCTCAGTAAAATGCAAATGCATCAACTTTGACACATCGCTGAAGAACGGAAAATTATTTTTCCCCAAAACAAATAAACACTTTTGTTTGGTTTATAGTATTCTCCGTTACTGTCATACCTAAATTGGAGCGTCAGCGTTATTTTACTGTCAAAAATTTCTCATGCACATACAATTTGTATGGCGCATACCGAAATTGCCAACTCTCAACGCTGAGCTATTCGAATTTCCAATTTTGACAAAGCGTTATGGAGTGAAGTTAGCTGCAGAAAAGTAAAAAAAGAAACAACAATATGATTTTGACAAACAAATGACTTCAACGCAACGCTCTTTATTTCGGTATGGCGCTTGACGCTTTTGTGTAACGTTAAATAACGCAACGCCTGACGCTCCAATTTAGGTATGGCAGTTACACTGCATCAACAAAAACTCAATGGCAACACTTGTAAAAATTGATTTTTGGCCAAAAAATTGTGCCTTTTGACTTATAGTGCTAAGTAGCTATCTACGGTTTCTGTTCTTTTGGTATATTATTTTAAATTTTATGTCCTACATATAGGGGAACTTCGAGTGTTGTGGTATAACTAATCGTTTTTTGGAACTTGCAAGGGAATCGTTGAATCAATTTCAGCCAAATTTTTTTATGCTGATGAGTGAACAATTGGCTACAGAATATAAGTTCAGAATAAAGTGCTTGCATCCAAAATGTTTTTTCGGGAAAATGTGTAGAATGACTCTATGATGAAACATATATAGCTATTTTTCAAATTGATCGTTTACGAGATATTGCATTTTTACCCAATTTTTTGACTTTCTATTAAAAAATTTAATTTTTGCGTACTAAAAAAATAATGATCAATATATAGAAACAAAAATAGTCAGTTCTATTGTATTTTTTGATGCTTTATGCGAATCTGGTCCTGAAATTGCTCTATCACTTCTGAATTTTGAGATATTCTAACCTGAAATACTGGCATGTACCGTTTTTTTACCACTTTTGACGTTATATGACAGGACCAGGTAATTGTACATAATAAAACTCGATAAGGTTTTTGAAAGCACTATTCTTTTTCTTCAAAACTCACTTTAATTTATATCGATATCTTTATTTTTCTTCGAAATGTCGTAACCTAAAAAAAGTTCAAAAAATGCACGAAAGACGCCATTGGCAACATTGGTTAATTTATATAAAAAGTTATTAAAATGATTATGGTAAATTACAAGCAGGGGCGTGGAGAGAAAATCCGGGCCCGGGGGTGATTATATACCGGGCCCCCTCCATTACTAGTTTTTTTTTTTATTCGATACTAACCCACAGGATGCCCAAGAGATATATGAAATGTGCAAATTTGTGATTCTGTTTGCTTCCCGCCAATATTCATAATAAAAGTCAAATATAAGATTTCGACCGGTCTTCGATCAATGCTTGAAAAATATACTAAAAAAAGACATCATTTTAACTGCTCGAACTTCGAGACTATTGGTTTTTTTCGGAGATGTCATTAAATCAACTTTGGTAGAGAATAACTAGGCCAACATTATATTCTAAGGAGATTTCGGTCCAAACATGAAACTTGATGCTGTTTTGGAACAAAAATAGCAATTTTTTAAGAAAATTTTTATGACTAGAAATTGATTTTTTGTAAATTTCAAATGGCGAAATATTTGTTCTGGAAATCCTATGTATTTAAAAATACATACTAATTTTTAAGGTATGGGTTTGCTTGCAAAGTACTGATTTTTGTCTTCAAAATAAAATGGGCTTGTACAATTTTCCTTTCAACAAAAAATATTTTCCTGAAAGCAGTATTCGGTACCTTAAAATTTTAAAGTTATTTAGCGTGTAAGAGGTTATTAATTTTATAAGTTTTACTTTTTTATAGTTGAGAGTAAAAATGGGCGTTGGCTCTAGTTTTATTCATGACCCGTGGTGGGGCTCTACTTAATTTAGAGGCCCGTGAGGACCCGTAAAGCACACGAAGGTTTAGAAGCACGAACTGGGAAAAAATTCTGCTCTTACCCAGTGTGCCAAACGGATTCGTTTAAAATCCGTAACGGGTTCATATTTTCGTACTTTTTATCCGTTACGAATCCGTTACTGATCCGTTGGCGCGAGGGATTCCAAAAAAAAAGCGAATCTTTTTTTCTTCTTTTATGGATCCGTTTCGAATACGTAACGTACATCAAAAACGAATTCAAAACGGATTCGCTTTTGATAATGTTAATGCTGCTTATAATAAAAAAAAGGAAAATGGGAAGCGCTTATTTTTAATTAAAAAAAAAAAACAAAAAAATAAATACTAACCTGGCCGGGAGTCGAACCCACGCCCCCGGGGTATTAATTTTCAAACACTAGACGTTAGACAACTAGGCTATTGACTGATATGATGTAGACTTATCTGATGCAAACTTATCTGATGTTTAGATTTAAAGTTTGTACATATATTAAGGAAATTTCTGTTGTTCTTTTTATAAGTATTGTGTTCTTTTTCTTCCCTTCTTTTGATAAAAAATATTACATACTCAAATTTGGAATCAAAAACGTTTCTTCAAACAAAGTTTGAAAACTTTTCAAAAAATCATACACAATAAAATAAAAAGATAAAAAAAAACAAATCAAAAATGTTTTTCTCATCATCATTAACATTAATTAAAGCAAATCCGTTTTGAGTTCGTATTTGAAGTATTTACGGGTTCGAAACCTACCACAGGTGGATTTTGATCCTTTATTTTTCTTCTTTTTTTTTGCTTTTTATTTTATTTTAATTGTTAATAAGCGCATCAAAACGGTTTTTTCTGTAAATATACAGCATTAACATTTTTAAAAGCGAATCCGTTTTGAATTCGTTTTTACATACATTTCGGATTCGAAACGAGTAATGATATTACCCGGGCTCGAATCCTACCATAGGCGGATTGATAATTTTTTTTCTTTTTATTTATTTTTTTTTTTTAATCGCTAAAAAGTGCTTCAAAATGTTTTTTTTTTATTTAAACACAGTATTAACATTATTAAGAGCAAATCCGTTTTGAATTCGTTTTTGATGTACGTTTCGGTTTCGTAATGGATCCGTTACCACGGATAACGTTTTTTATCCTTTTATGAACTCGTTACGGGTCCGAAACGGATCCTCATCCGTTTTTGTGCGCATTGGGTAAATAAAAAGATGGAAAGTAATGTCTTAGTGAAGTATTTAGAATGAAAATGGAGTAAGTTAAGTCAAACAAAAAAACTTATTAGATTTGTCCAAAAAGTTAGCAAGCAATGTATAATCTATGTTTTTTCTCGTTTGAAAAAAAAAAAAAAAAAAAAAAAATTATAATAATTTTGCGGGCCCGGGCTTCTTCTCAAGTGCTTGTTTCAAGTTCATCGGTTGGGCCCGTTTCCTCTAGTTGAGCGCAAATATCATTTCGCAAGCTTGCAAAATACTACTATAAATTTTATTGATGAAGATTTTGCTTGTGCTAAAATCCGGGCGCTCCAAAAAACTCCGGGCCTGGGGGGAATCACCCCCCTACCCCCCCCTCTCGTCAGGCCTGATTACAAGTGATAATAATTACTTTTTACAGAAACATTCTTAAACATCATAATCATTTTTAACAACTTTCTATTTAAATCAACCAATGTTGCCAATGGCGTCTTTCGTGCATTTTTTGAACTTTGTTTAGGTTACGATATTTCAGAGAAAAATAAAGATATCGATATAAATTAAAGTGGGTTTTGAAGAAAAAGAATAGTGCATTCAAAAACCTTATCGAGTTTTATTATGTACAATTACCTGGTCCTGTCATATGACGTCAAAAGTGGTGAAAAAACGGTACATGCCAAAATTTCAGGTTAGAATATCTCAAAATTCAGAAGTGATAGAGCAATTTCAAGACCAGATTCGGATTGAGCATCAAAAAATACATTAGAACTGACTATTCTTGTTTCTATATATTGATCATTGTTTTTTTGTACGAAAAAATTAAATTTTTTAATAAATACTCAAAAAATTAAGTAAAAACGCAATATCTCATAAACGATAATTGATAGGGTTTTTCAATTTACGGTTTTTTAATCTACGAATAAGCAGAAAACTTTCTGCATACTCTTTTCTTGTATCCGTTTTAGCCAAACTTTTTTTTTTGGTTTTAGTACAGAGTCCCGTGCTAAAAAATGGGGTTTTCAGCCCTGGTTTGAAAAAGTGCCGTTCACTTTGAAAAAAGGGCTATATATGCTTCATCTAAGAGTCATTCTACACATTTTGCCGAAAAAACATTTTGGGTGCAAGCACTTTTTATTCAAAACACGTGGGGAGAGGTGTGAGCTGTGTTTGAAAAGTTGGCGGGTATTGTGGTATTCTATAAAATATGCTGACCAGTGAGATATTGGCTACAGAATGTTTCACCATAAAATGTATACAATTGCAAAAGAAGAAATTGTAGAACATAATCTAACATATGTCAGATATATGTCAAAAATCCTGTACTTGAAAGGTGGGTGCGTAATGTGGTACTTATAATAACATTTGCAATGGTTTTTATTAAGAAATAAACCGCAATAAAATAAAGTTAAGAATAACAAAAAATATTCTTATCCCAGTGTGCCAGACGGTTTATATTTCCGCTTTTTTATCCGTTACGAATTCGTTACTGATCCGTTTGCGGGAGAGATTCCCAAAAAAAAAGCGAATCGTTTTTTTTTTTTTTTTTGAAAATTTCCCGCAGACGGATCAGTAACGGATAAAAATGCGGAGATATGAACCGTCTGGCACACTGGGATACCACATTATATAAAATGGAAAACTTTGTGAATTTACATAGTTTAACACTTATTTTGTAATATTTGGCACATACATTAACCGAATGTAAATAAAACTTGCACAGAAAACAACTTTTTCTTAAATTAATTTTACTATTAAAAATGCAGAAAAAAAAGTCGACCACACGCGATTACATGTTTCGTTCAATTGACAGAGGAAAAGTTATGTTTGCTGTATGACAGCAACACATTCCTGGTTTTTCTTGTTTTCTGAGCCGATAAAACATATGACGTCCGTAAGCTCTTATCCAAATCGGAGATATTCGACTATACCACATTACCCGACTATAACACAATACCCGAAGTTCCCCTAGCTGTGTTTTTTACGATAGTTTATATGTGCTTGTGTAACCACATTCTGAGAAAGGTATGTAAAAACAACAACAAATGTGCTTAATTTAACACACATAAATATATGTGCTAAGGACAAGCACAGAAAAACTGTCGTCAAAAAAACACAGCTAATGTTAAACTCGGAATGAAAAATATTTTTACATGATACAAATTTGAATTTGAAAATTTGTTGTCCAGTACAATAGTTATTCAATTAAAAAATCCATTTGGTAATGCTTAACTTCATACAATACAAAATGTTCTTCCCTCACAGAGCCATCCGCAGTTAATACCTTTGCGATCATTCGATTATTGTTTTGGTGCGAGTAATTATAGTTTCAATCGATACTTCAACATGATTCGTATTACATACATACTTATAAGTGCCTATCCACCAGCATGTGACGATTTTAACTTCAGTCAACCAATTTATTAATTGTGCTTACTAATTTTTAGCACGCGAATAGGATTAGGCCTTGATGGTAGTCATTTGAGGAGGGATTATATTTGAAAATAAGTTTTTACTTTATTGAGTTAGAACAACGATTGCTAGCAAATGCCGAAATTTATCAATATTTAAAAGTAAATAACCTTCAGTGTGCCGATTTTTCATATAAATATTACCAGCACAATCCGAACCACTTTTACGTATTTACCGAACCTCATCCATTTACGTCAAGCAGTATCAAAGACGTATTAAATTTTTTTAGAGGCGTGACACCATCCACTTCTACAAATGTACCAAATTTCATCTATCTGCGTCAAGTAGTTTCAGAGCTATGAATGATCAATTAATTTCTTAGAGACCTTGCAGCCTATAACAAAACATTTTCCGAAAAATTGAAAATTTTGTTAAAATTGGTCAGATAGTTTCCGAGTCCAATAGGAACAAATACGGGTGAAGGACTAACTAGAGAGCCAGTGGAGGGCCATTTTATATATTTTTTTTTTTTTTGTTTGATTGTACAAGTGTTATTTGCGACTAACACGATGAAGGATGTTTAGTTGTTTTTTATGTGCATTACTAATTAGCCAATAAATACACAAATAAATATGTATGTATTCCGAAATAATTGTGCAAGTAAATACAATATCTATATAGATATATGCGTTGCTTACTCGAACTTGGCAACACTGTCTAATCATTTTCAAATAACGGCGGAATCGGTGTCCACCAAATGCGGCAACTGGTATGAAACCAACTTTGTTTCTAACAGTGGTAAACACAAACAATTGAACAGACGGACAGAAAGTCAGCCAGTAAGGTTTTGTTTTTGTTTCAAGCGCACGCAATCCATCAGTTTTATGTTTATTCCAATTCGGGGAGGGGGCCGTCAAGAATACAATCGTTGTTTCACTTTCAATTTTAATTTTTTAGTCGTTTAGATTTAACGCTGAACTACGCTCGTGTGTTAAGGCAAAGATCTTTACTTTTGGTTTTATTATGATTTTTTTAAAATTTAATTACTATTTTTAACTTGAATTAAGAGTGAAGTAGTTCTGATTTGCCCACAAGCGGTCGTTCAAAATTAATATTAAAAAATAAAAAAACTATAAAAAAAATCAAGTAACCGTGGTCACACTTTTGTTTTTTTGTTAACGGTATAAAGGTAATTCCATGTGCTAAGGGAATAAATATTTTATGGAATGCAATAACCTGAAAGAAAATCAAACTCAACTTCTTTGTTAATTATTATTTATTTTTCAAATCAGTTATTTTCGTGAAATTCAAACAAAATTTAACTAATCCATGGGTAACTCCAGCTCAATATGTGCTAATCGCGATGCGATACGTAATTGCAACGAAAATGGGTGAGTATATTCAAAACAAAACAAGTGCAAGGTGTTTTCAGAAGTATTTTGATATTTCCATAGTAGCGGGTGCGACAGGTTCACGCCAATATTTCAAATTAAACATTCACGAAAAATTCAATTTCAATTTCTACGTACTCAATTTATGATACCGGGTGCAACGCACAGTGGGAAATTTGATACATCTAGCTGGAATTAATTCAAATGTCAAACAAATCTGTCCCCACGTGTTTTAAATAAAAAGTGCTTGCACCCAAAATGTTTTTTTGGGGAAATATGCGGAATGCCTCTAGGATCAAACATATATAGCTCTTTTTACAAAGTGAACGGCACTTTTTCAAAACAGGGCCAAAAAACCCATTTTTTAGCACTGTGCTCTATACTAAAACCAAAAAATAAAGTTGACTAAAACGGATACAAAAAAAAAGAGTATGCAGAAAGTAACCTGCTTGTCCGTAAATTAAAAAACAGTAAACTGAAAAACCCTACAAAATATCGTTTACGAGATATTGCGTTTTTACTTAATTTTTTGTGTTTCTATTAAAAAATTTAATTTTTGCGAACAAAAAAAATAATGATCAATATATAGAAACAAAAATAGTCAATTCTTATGTATTTTTTAATGCTAAATCCGAATCTGGTCTTAAAATTGCTCTATCACTTCTGATTTTTGAGATATCCTAATCTGAAATTTTGGTATGTACGGTTTTTTCACCCTTTTTGAAGTTAAGTATATAACAGGAGCAGGTAATTGTTTATCATAAAACTCGATAAAGTTTTTAAAAGTACTATTCTTTTTCTTCAAAACTCACTTTGATTCATATCGATATCTTTTTTTTTCTCTGAAGTGATAGAGCAATTTTAAGACCAGATTCGGATTAGGCATTAAAAAATACATTAGAATTGACTATTTTTGTTTCTATATATTGATCATTATTTTTTTTGTTCGCAAAAATTAAATTTTTTAATAGAAACACAAAAAATTAAGTAAAAACGCAAAATCTCGTAAACGATATTTTGTAGGGTTTTTCAGTTTACTGCTTTTTAATTTACGGACAAGCAGGTTACTTTCTGCATACTCTTTTTTTGTATCCGTTTTAGTCAACTTTTTTTTTTGGTTTTAGTATTGAGCACAGTGCTAAAAAATGGGTTTTTTGGCCCTGGTTTGAAAAAGTGCCGTTCACTTTGAAAAAAGAGCTATATATGTTTGATCCTAGAGGCATTCCGCATATTTCCCAAAAAAACATTTTGGGTGCAAGCACTTTTTATTTAAAACACGTGGGGACAGGTGTGCAAAGTCGTCAAAGTCGTTCATATTTTTTTTTTTTAATTTAAGCCCCCCATGCCGAGTGTAAAACGAAAAACGCTAAATGTTCAGGTAAAACGACCTCCTGACAGCCCTTCGTGACGAAATTTTCTTGTTCAATTTAATTTTACACGTCAAGGTATATATTCCACATTTGGTCAAATAAGGGAAGATTATTTTCGGATATGCACATATATACATTTTTCTGACTGCCACGCCTTTTTCTACACATAACAAAGGAGAGCACAATTGTAAACTATCCTATTTTTTTATAATTTTTTGGAGAGCATACAAATAGGTCAGAACTCCATTTCTGTTTAAGTTTGCAGAAATACATAGAAGAAGAACATTTTTTCAAACTTCAGTATTAATGGAGTTCTAAGATGTTTTTTAGCTCTACTTTAAATTACAAAAAAAGATGGGATAGTTTGCAATTGACTCGACGATATCCTCGGTGTAGGGTTAACAAATGTTTCAAAGATAAATATGTAGATGACCCATTCCTTGGTAAAAATTATTTTTTATTCAAACTTGTTCGATTCGGTATGCTAGCATCGTACGTGAAAAAAACGTGTTTTAGCAACCCCGTGTGAGCAGAAGTCAACTTAAATCTCTTTTGCACTGTTACTTATAAGGAAAAAAAAAGGCGTCGGTTACCGGCGCACGACGTTATAGAAGGTCTGGTCCGGCATCACGTTTTATCACATTGGGGGGAGTGGCTCAATTTTATAAAATGTGACCGTCCAGTGGAAAAGGTATCTTATCTTCACTCCCAAAATTTATCACATTGGGGGTAGTGGCTCAATTTTATAAAATGTGACCGTCTAGTGGAAAAAGTATCTTATCTTCACTCCCAAAATTTAGCAGTACAGCTAAAAATAAGAGATAAGGTCAATTTTACCGGTTTTCAGTTTAAGGTGGAATTCAGTGCTTAGACATCTTATCTTCTATACATTTTACAACTGGTTTGAGGTCGATTATCAAATTACAAATACCAATAAAAGCGATCTAACCGAACCTCTACCCAGTAAAAATTGATAGTTGACAAACTTTGAACTTCGATATCTACAAACTTGACATTTTCATTTTAAGGGCCGTCCACACGCACAGTTTTACCTCAAGACTTACCTGCGCAAACTGGTTTGTGCAGGTAAGTCTGTACGTGTGGACGGCAAAAGTCAAGTTTGCACAGTTCAAAAGTGCGGCCTGTGCTTTCTTTGACTTTCCAAAGATTTTTTGTGCAAACTAAGCTTGCGCAGGCAAGTTGGAATGTGTGGACGGCGTAGAGGCCGTGCCTTCAATCTGTCGCTTAAATTGCAGTCTTCAAATGCATGTATATTGAATGTGATAGCTCTGTCATGAAAATTATGCGTGTTTTCATTGATTTATTTTGGAAAATATTGGAAAATATGCAAAAGAAAAAACAATTCAAATGAAAATAAAACGTTTGCTAGGCGTCATGTTTCAATGAAAATGAAGTATACTGAAAACTGCACAGACTTGCCTGTGTCGTGTGGACGCCATATAAAAAGTATGCACAAACTCTCTAGTTTGCACGAACTAGGTTTGCGCAGGTAAGACTGTGCGTGTGGACGGCCCTTAACGATTTTAAAATGCCATGACTCAGTCAATTTTTGGAATTTTCCAGTGATTGAGGTGTCATTTTATTCAAAATTGTATGTTTTTTTAAATAATGCAAAAAAAAAAAGGTTTTTATTTTATGAAGATAAGGTACCTTTTCCACTGGACGGTCACAAATTTAGCTATAGCGTCACGACGCTTATGGACAGTCCCTTAGAACGGCTAATATTTTCAATGTTGTTTTCTATGTACATAGAAAAATTTCAAAGCACAAAAAAAATCTCCTTCAAACTTTAAGTAAAAATCATTTATTAAAATATATTTTGTACATGAAGTACGAATGAGTAGAGTACAAACTTGAAAAAGTATAGTGGTATTCACGAAATAGGGCAGCTGGCAGGGCAGATGAGCTAAATAGCATAGTGTAAGCCAAGTTGTGAATGACTGTGCAGCATCTTTGCTAAAGAGCTACGAAATCAGCTGGTTTTTGTTTACTTTTGAAAAATAAAAAATTTTTGTGTCAAAATGAATCAAAATTTATGAAAATACGTACCACGGAAGAATTAAAAAGTCCATTAGCTGTCCAACAGAATGTTAGTGGCTTTTCAGCTTTACGCTTTTCCTTTTGCCGGTCCATTTTATTTTAGTTTGGAAAAAAAAAAATTGAATTTTATTTAAACAAAAGTGTCAACATAATTCTGACACGTTTTGCTGTAGTAGAAAAGCTATTCAAATTTACTCAATTGTTTTGTGTAGCAAAAGAGCTAACTTGTAGCTGAATTTCTTAAATGTATTTTGTTGTTGTTTAGAGCAGTTTTGATCTTTTACCCTTTTGCCACACTAGCTGCCCTACTTCGTGAATACCGTTTATATTTTTTTACGCAGGTGTACATTTGAAATAGTGTTGATATATGTATGTAAGTGCATATACAAGTAGTAAATAGTATATACATACATACATACAATATGTGCTTGAATAATATTAATTCCACATCTAATATTACGCATGAATAAAAATTAAAGAAAAAAAATTATTTCAAAATATGTGACCGTGGACCGGTACCGTGGAAAATGTATTTTTTTTTTTCACAAAATAAAAACCGTTTTTTTACATTTTTTAAAAATATGTACAATTTTGAATAAAATGACACCTCGATCACTGGAAAATTCCAAAAATTTACTGAGTTATAGCACTTTCAAATCGTAAAATGAAAAACTCAAGTAGAGGTTCGGTCTTTTATTGGTATTTGTACCAGTTTTCATAAATATACGCTTCTTTTGGTGTAATCGTCATATAGAAAATCAACCTATCTTGCTTTTTTTCCAAATTGCATTTGACAAAACACCTTATCTGAAACAAAAATACACATAAATACTACGAATTGTAAGCGCAAGCTCTGAGAAAAAATTGGGCAAATTCGGACAAGAGGGCATGGCACCTCCAATATAAGCAAAAGCTTCAAAACGCTATACTGTTTTTTGAGATATTCGAACCAAATTTGACTCAGATACTAAGAATTATAAATGAAAGCCCTCAACAAAAATTGGGTGAAATCGGACAAGGGGGCGTGGCACCTCCCATATTTTTAGGCCAGGCCAAAAGTTACGCCCTTACTAGTTAACGAAAAAATGTTACAAACAAAATCCGAATTTGCAATAACAATTGGGCGTTTTCATTTAATATTTTGAAATTGCGCTTTGCAAAATTATTTTTTGTTGCAAATACTTCAATATTTTAACCTGTTTCACATAAGGTGTTTTGTCAAATGCAATTTGAAAAAAAAAAAGCAAGTTCCCCAATTTTTTCTCAGAGCTTGCGCTTACAATTCGTAGTATTTATGTGTATTTTAGTTGCATTGTCTTGAAAAATACTCCTAAAATTGCATTTTGAATATATTTATTTATGGGCGGTAGGCGTGTCCGTTGACCGATTTTGCTCATTTTCAATCCCACGAGCTAAGATTGACAACGGAGGCAGTGTACCAAACTTCATTGAATTATCTTTATCAGACGGACATGGCTATATCGATTCAGGAGGTAACACTGATCAAGAATATATATATTTTTCTATATCTGCTTTTAATCAAAAAACGAAGAAACACTTGTCCAATATTTTAAAGAGCGCCGGGGGTTGACCCCATATTTCCCAATAGGGTGACATTGAACAGCACCTCATGTGTGAGGATGCGTTCAAAGAGGTTAAATTGGAAACAGTTTAATTTGATTTGGAAAGTTTATCTTGCTTTGGAAAAAGTTTAAAATGAATTGAAAAAATATCAATTTGGTGTGGAAAAGGTTTAAATTGGAGTGAAAATCCTGTATAAGATTAACGCAGCTTGCCAAATTTTAAAGATAGACAGGCATGTTCTGAAATCCGATTCACTTCGGAATCGGAATGAAAGCAATCTTCAAGAGCTCTGCATTGCGACAAATAAGATGGAATCGAATTTGTCTTTCAACAAATACAATTTGCTAATGGTTTCTATTCGATTTAACGAAACATAAATCCGATTTGGAGTTAATTACCGAAATGCGGAGCTCTTGAAAATTGCTTTCATTCCGATTCCGAAGTTAATCGGATTTCAGAACATGCCTGAGAGTCTAGATATTCCTTGTATAGCTGTGACCTTGCAGTGGAAAATGTTGAATAAAATGACACCTCGATAACGGCAAAATTCCAAAAATTGACGAGTTATGGTGTTTAGAATTCGTAAAATTAAAAACACAACTTTGTAGATATCGAAGTTCAAAGTTTGTCAATTTTTTCTCCAAAGGGGTGGGATTTCATAAGACTGCTTTTATTGATATCTGAAATAATAAACCGGTAAAACTGACTCTCTGACTGCTAAATTTTGTCAGTGAAAATAAGGTCCCTTTTTTTGGACGTTCACAGCTGCGTTTACCTTACAAAATTTTTACAGTTCACCAATTTATCCAACTCCAAACAATTCTTACAACCCTTCCAACGGTCAAATATCTCCATACGACGAACAACAACAGAAACATTACAAAGCTACAATCCCCGTGAATGAGAACAATAACAGAACGAAAATTAATGACGTAACAAACATCGCTTGTTGCGGAATCCCCTCAGGAATGATATTTGTAGTGGTATCGTACTTTTTTTGGTACTATTGACTTTACAAAAGTACTGAAGTACTTTCGCCTCGAAAAAGTCCTTTCGTAATTTTTGGTGTATTTAGTATGTAAACTAGATACTTCACTGGGACTTATCGGATTATTGTAGGTTGTATTAAGAAATGAACTAGGAGAAAAGATGTTTGGAAATATATGTATATGTACAGAATTGAACAGGGAATTTTATCAATTGAGATTTCTTGTGCAATTGTGGAGAGAACATTTTCTGAGTAAAACTTGATAAAAACTAGATGTCGAAATCGTTTGGCGATATCTATGTGCTCAGCGCTAATACAAGCTAAAGACTTAATTAAGTCAACAAATTGTTGTTATAACTTTGATATTGGTATTGAGATTTTATCAACCATTGGAAGAAGAATTATTAGAGTAATATATTCATAAGTACTTTCAACAAAACAATCTATGTCAAAATTAGATAGTTTTGCATGATTTTAGCCATCAATATAAAATTCGAATATGCTTTTTTGGCATATCTATCTCATTAGCTTTGTTCGTTGAAAAAAAACTTTATAAATATTTGTAAATATTTATAAAGTTTTTGTGACGCAAGTATGAAATTTTTGTTTCAACGAACGCTTTTTGTTAAAAACTTTATGAATATTTACAAATATTTATAAAGTTTTTTTTTCAACGAACAAGGCTATTATATGTAAGAAAAAAGTATTTTTTTATTTGGCAGTTTCGAGTTACAGTGAAAGTCGCCTATAAATGCTCCGTTTGACCCATTCTCAGTTGTTTGGTTAGTTTCTTCATAAACCTTATGAGCATTTTGTTTGTTATAACGACCGTTGGATATAGCGACAAGCCGGATATAACGAGCACATTTTGCCACATATTTTTTTTTCTGTCGCTTATAGCGACGTCATTTGACGCTGAATCCGTCTTCATCAGCAGAACTGTCATTGTACCTGTAGGATTTTTAAATATCCATGCTTGAAGTTGATACAAGAAAAGGTGAAATTCTTTTTTATTAATAGCATCGAACTGCCCCACTCTTTCTTATTAAAATATCTTAACGGTTTTTTTCCAATAGAACTCTTTTTTTCCGAGCTATGATCCAATGAAGATAAGATATTTCAGCCCCAATACAATAGACAAAATATGTCGGGTGTGTGGCATACCCATTTTTTTTATTTTAGGGCATTCCCCTTATTGGCACTAAGCCACTGCATACCCTGCAACAGATTTGAACTCATTTTGATTTTTGGCCATAAATCGGTTTCTCGATACTAATACAATTTCGTCCTTTGTATGGGGGCTGACAAACCTTCTCTTAAAAAGATCATAGCTCGGAAAGTAAAAGAGTCCTATTGGAAAATTCCGAAGGTTAATTTTAATACCATTAAGCTTGAAAACAGCGTTTTCTTAAACTTCAGGTATGGATGTCTCGAAATAATGAGGGTAAGTTATTCTTTAACTTATTTATCCAGAACCAATTACATATTAAATTTTATTGAAATTTAATATTAGGAGTGCTGCTTAGTTAGGTTTCTTTTTTATCGGTTATTGCTACGTTTTTCTATTTCACCAAAAACCATAAATTTTGATATTTATTTATTGTTTCCGATACCGATTTGACACTATGAATAAAAAACATCGACTAAAATAATAAGATCAGATTGCCTACCGATCGGGGATCGGTCTCCAGGTACTAAATTTACTATGCGCAATGTATCTTTACTCTATTTCATATACCCAAGGCTGCAAAAACAAAAAGTACCCAAAGTACTATTGGCTTTTTCAAAAAACAGTGATGTCGTTTGTACTCCTATAGGAGTATTTTACTCCTATTTGAGCAAGCGTACTCCTATACTCCCCTAAATTATTTTTGTGCTCCTTTTCAATCCTTAGTACTTCTTTGCAATTTTTCAAACATAAAATATGTGTAATGCAAATTAAAATTTTCAATATTGTTTAGTAGAGCTGTTCAAAAATTTTTTGAGAACACCATAATTTTTATTTTTTATTTCATATAAGTTTGGTCAATATTTCGGTGAAAAATTCCAACTTTTACAACTTGTGCCGCATGCTCAAAGTCACGAACTTTAGTAAATTTTTTATAAATTTTAGAGGTTTTCTCAATTTTTTTATACCTTATACATCATGTATTTCGAAATAAAAAGATCGGGTCTTGCTAAATCTGACAAGGTCATGTTTTTAAGTATTTAAGATACTTCGTTTAGCTTCTGCTCAAAACAAGAACGTCAAAATTGGCAAAAATATCGAGTTTGCCTTATAAACGCAATCGATTGAATGATTATATGTATGATTGGTAGATATATGGAAATGATTTATGATATGGAAAAAATTGTTATTTTAAAATTTGAACTATTAAACATTTTATACGATTTTTAATTTGTAATTTTCGAATTGTAGTTTTGAAGATATTGTGCATTCAAGGTGGAAAATAAAAATAAGAAATGGAATGGCTAATATCACCAAAATTACAGATCTTATGGAAAAATATAGTTAATTGCAGATTACGGATCAAAATTCATATAAAAAGCTAAACAGTTAAAATTTAAAAACACAAAGTTATTTCGTATTCAAGAATCGGGAAAATCGTGGCAAGAGATCAAAGTCATCGCAAGGGAACGTGACAAATGGAGAGATTTCATATTGGCCCTAGTCTCCTCCTAGGAGTTAAAGGAGAATACATACATGCATACTTTATGAGCCACGCTGCTATTGAGCTATTTTTTAACGCAAATATGAACAAATTTTTGTATCACAATGAAGTTATAAAACAATTTTCTGAAAAATCCCTTCTTGCTCCAAGTTTAAGCGATTTTTAAAAATGCTTAATTCCTTTTTAAAATACCGACAACTGGTTTATTCAAATATGCTACAAGAAACACCTTGCATGAATAACAAATTTTTTTAGTGTAGTCCTAATATATCATAAAAAAAATATTGTCAGTTAAAAAATAGGCGTGACATCAACTGAACATATAAATATTCTTCGTTTTGAGTATGAAGCCTTCAAGTGTCCCAGGAAATGAATTTTTTAAAATTTTTTGATATTATCGACATAGATATTTCACCTCTTGTATATCAAGATATTCTTCGTTTTGAGTATGAAACTTTCGGGTATCCCAGAAAACCACCAATCAAAGAAACTCACGTTCTACACCTACCTACGAAATTTCGTCAAAATAGCTTTCACAGCTTGCGAGATGTAATGAGTTGTAATGAAAAATGTCGCTAAAATAACTCGCAGCATTGAAATTTTTCACCAACGCAGCCAAAGAAGTTTCACTTCAAAAAGCTACAGTGTAGTTGATACCGTCATAAAAAGTTAATATTATTCTGTCAGCCGGTTAGAAAACGAAGATGTTAGCAAAGTACTCCTCGTTAGCACAAAATACTCCCCAAAAATCTAAAAATGAGTACCGAGATTTTTTTTGAAACGACATCACTGCCAAATTGTTGTTGTCGCGCTACTTGGTTTGGTTAAAAATCCCTTTGTGGAAAAATATCTGGCAACAGTGCTCAATGGCAATAAATTTCTTTACTCATTTGTAGCCTTGTAGCGGACGTCTCTCTGAGACGCGCAAGTTGTTTTGATACTTTTACTATTGAAAAATGTTAAAAATTTTTAAACAAATATTCTCGCTGATAATCATTTTATTTTCCGCACTTTCATCAGTGAATTTGTGGCAACTTGGCAACTACATAATTAGTGCTCGCTAGATTTTTCCGCGCAAAGGAAGTGAAATGTAGGTTATTTAAAGGTTTTAAACTAATTCAATTAGAAAACTAAAAATACATTACACAATGAAAATACTCATCTCTTTAGAGTTAATCATACGATTTATCTTTAGTCACTACTTAACGCGAGTTCTTCGACCATCATTGAGAGTGTTTTTACAGCTGATACTTTCACTGTTCTATAAAGTGACGAGCGTTTTGTGTGAAAAAGAGCAAAAATGTTAAAAACAGGGTCGTTCATATCTGGCTTTAAATTTAAGAATCGGAGAACTAATTAAGGTCTTTTGAAAGTCAACTTTTTTAAAAGTTTAAAAAGTACATAAAGGGATGTACATAACATATTTCTTGATGGACATTCCGCAGGTATTGGATATGGTACGGAATTCGGACACAAACAGGAAGGTCTAAAATCAATTCAATTTAAACAAAATACTTTTTGCTTTTAAAATCTTTTCCTTAATCATCAAATATCGAACGTAGGTAGACTTATTGTTTCAATTACACTATAAAAGCTTCTTATCAATACCTTGCTTTAAGTATTGCTCTAGTTAATGAAGCAAACATTTATTATAGGAATCAGTCAAAAACAAAAAGACCTTTTGCTTTTAAAATCTTTTCCTTAATCATAAAATATCGAACGTAGACTTATTGTTTCAATAACACTATAAAAGCTTCTTATCAATACCTAGCTTTAATTATTGCTCAAGTTAATTAAGCAATCAGTTGTTATATGCGCTTACATATAAAATATGTACATACATATTTGTTTTTAATCCGTTTAGAACAAAAACTTAAAAAAGAGTTATGACAAAAAATAGCCACATGATTGGGTTAAGTTTATTTCTTGATTTGATTCTGAAAAATCATTTTTATAAAACGGAAAAAGAAAAATTATTTCAAAATATGTGACCGTCCAGTGGAAAATGTATCTTAGGGGCCAGACGATTTGTTACGAAGTGCTACATGGGGGTGATAGGGGTGGTCATCAACTACTTAACGTAACGTTGATTTTATTATTTTATGCGACAAAAAATTCAATTTCAAATTACCAAAATTAAGAACGTTTTCTTACGTTGCGTACGATCGGAGGGGGGTCATAATTGGTCGAAAATTGCGTAATGTAATATGTGAACGGCCCCTTATCTTCATAAAAATAAAAACCGTTTTTTTTTGCATTTTTTAAAAATATATACAGTTTTTAATAAAATGACCTCACTGGAAAATTCCAATTTGGCATTTTCAAATTGTAAAATGAAAAACTCAAGTTTCTAGATATTGAAATTAAAAGTTTGTCAATTATCAATTTTTACAGGGTAGAGGTTCGGTAAGACCGCTTTTGTTGGTACTTGCAATTTGATAATCGATAAAAATGACTCTCTGACTGACTGCTAAATTTGTCAGTGAAAATAAGGTCCCTTTTTTTGGACGTTCACAGCTGCGTTTACCTTATGACTATTGTACATATTATAAAATATTTTTAATTCAAAATCTTAAAAAAGTTCATTTTATTCCATTTTCTTCTCATTATTAACAAATTACAAAATTTTTACAGTTCACCAATTTATCCAACTCCAAACAATTCTTACAACCCTTCCAACGGTCAAATATCACCATACGACCAACAACAACAGAAACACCACAAAGCTACAATCCCCGTGAATGAGAACAATAACAGAACGAAAATTAATGACGTAACAAACATCGCTTGTCGCGGAATCCCCTCACAGCAAAATTGTTGTTGTAGCGCTACACAACCAGCAACTACAAACATAGAGCCAGAAACGAATAGAAATCATACGACTACAACAACAATCGAATACGAGATGTCAAATGGAATTGTTAAACTTTGTAAATTTAGTACGAATAAAATCGTTGGCCGAGTTGTTGTGTCAGAATTGAGTGAAAACGCAGGGCAAAAGCCATCGTCACCTTCAAAAAACAGCAATAATATTCAAAATTTGCCGTCGCTACTATCCTCTAGAGAATTAGACGATATAAATCAAAATTTTAACGCCATTAACGCGTTCAATCGTAATCCTAAAGCATTTTCATCATCGTCCTTCAATAATAATAAGTTTGGTGCATTTTTCGGTCAGCAAAAAGTCAACTTCAGCATGGATTGCAATAAAACAAACGGACAGGAAAAAAACCTTTTAGATTGTGCCCAACGAGATCGTTTGGGTTTGCCTGGTATGACTGGAGACAATGATGTTCCTGGTAGTGTTTCTGGCTTGGATCGTTTATATAAGAAAAAATACAATAAGGTAAGGAGTGAAGATTTTCAAATTTAAAATTTGAAGAAAGAAGAATATGTAAAAGTACTTTCCATAAGGGTTGCAAAAATTAATACGTACGAGTGCTATACAATTTTTGTGTGCATGTGCCTTAAAAAGATGTGGATAACTTTGGATTAACATATTTTCATGGAATAAATTAATTACGTTCTAGCTGTAAATTCTTAAAAAAAAAAAAAACTTTAGACTCTAAAGTTAAGTGTCTAAAGAATATGATAAGCTAAATTTTTTTACAATACCATAAGCGATCAAAAGTGACATTCGAATCCTGTTTAAAGATAGGTATCCCGAAATTTGTCATAACGTGAGTTGAAATACATTTTCAAAATATGGATATGGACATTTCCATGGTTTCGAACGTGACCGTCGTACACATTTAAAGTAAAAAAAAAGGTCCAAATAAAACGGATTTTTATTTTGACAATAGGCTTAATTTATAGCGCATTATAAGCCCTTTAATTGGTGCTAAGGTTGATTTTTGACAATTTTTTGTTTCAAGATAATTGCAAAAAACCAAGGCGTTCGCACGGGACAAAAACCGAGGTGGTTTACCCGCCCAACAATTCAAACGCCGATTTTAGGAAAACCTGAGGTGACATTTCAATGTGACTAATTTTAGAATGTTGTACGTTACTCAAAAATGATTTATACTTTTTTTAATTTAATTTTAATCCCGGTCAGACGGGATGTGTCGCATAGGACATTTTTTTTTACTATACAAATTGAAAATCTTACACATTTGGCTTGGTGCTTTTTATATGTATAGCAAAACTCATCCATGTACGTTATATACTTTCAGAAGCATGATGATTTAATTTTTTGGCTCACGGCTTACTTTTCTGTGGAAATACCCATAAAAAAAATTTAGGTTTGTGTGTTCGTTTTTTTATGGACTCGAAAACCACTTGACCGATTTCCATGAAATTTTCATAAGATGTTAGTATAGATCAAGGGAAGGTTATAGACTAGAAAAATGGGCGGTGTCACGGCCCTACAAAATAAAATTCGACATTTCAGAAACTGTTTGACGCATAGGAATGAAATTTGGCACATGTGTAAAGGACACTAAGCCAAATAACACTAATTTAAAAAATGGGACCACTTATAGCACATCATCAACTCAACTTTTCAATCAAAACATTGTGCCGGGTCTCTTGGGAAATTCGATGAATATCCATTGTTGCTTTGTTTCCAACTTTGAACTTTAAAGATTTAACAAGCACTTTAGATTATGAACTCTTTAGTCCATAATTTTTAAATTAATTATCGTTATCAGACTAAATCTAAATATATGTATGTATTATCAATGTTTTTGATTATTGCTTTACTTTTTACTATTAAGTCCAAAGTTTAAAATATGTTTCAGTAGCCTATGTAAATCAAGGTTAGGCTAGGATGGATATGCAAATCAAACTAGTAATGGGATTATTTTTGGCATTGCCAAAAATAAAACACACTTGACAGTATACAATTAAAGTTCCAATGTGTATATTTTTGCATGGGACACTCTTCGCCCTTTGCCAGATTTGATAACCAACTTCTTTACTTTTTTGTATTTGAAGTGACATGCCTTCTTGTTTGAAATCCACTTACATTTTGGCCAGAACTTGCACTTACTATTCCAAGTATTTATGTGATATAGTAAGTTCGGGTAATGTGATATAGGCATTTTTGTTTTTTAAATTACTCGTAGTTTTCAAAGCGTAGCTGCTATCACTTTATGTATTATGTTTTATTGATGCATTGTGCAGTATATTATGATTTTGGAGTTTTTTAGCGTCAGCCAATCTTAGCTATTTCAACAAAATTGAAAAAAGGCAAAAAAAGTTAAAAAATAAAATTGGCGGGTAATGTGATATACTATATCCCATATCCCAACAAATTGCATTTTCGGCAAAAAGATCATCGTGTTATGAAGAAACTTTAGTTGTGGAACTTTTACTTCAGGTAAGGAGTGATAAACATTACTAAAATCGCTTTTACAAAGCTTTAGCTCATTTTTCTTAAAAACTGTGACCTTTATATAAAAATGTTGGACCAACAAATTGTTAATAAGGAAAAACGTTTTAGATTTGGGCCAAAAGACCATCGTGCCAAACATTTTGCATTGCAAGTGGAACATCAAATTTTTTCGATGCCAGAAGTGCACTATATCACATTACCCGAATTTCAGTTTTAAAACAATCAGGTTATTTTTGAAAAACACACTCCAGCAAATAAAAAATTCAATTGATTTATGGTTAGGTATATTCACCCGCTAGCAGAATTTACTATTGCAGCCATGATATCAATTTTAGTTTAGGCTAGATCCTAACATAAAGCACACGCAAATAAAGTTTTTTTTTTTCACTGCTAAATCGATTTTACCACACTGAAGGCAGAATAAATAAAGATGGGCGCTCAAAAACTTGCAGCACGTTTCTTTTTCAGTTACTGTGGTGTTGACGAAAAAATCATTATCGAGAGTTGTTTATTTAAGGAAATATGCTGGTATATCACATTACCCGCCTATATCACATTACCCGAAGTTACTCTACTTTCGTTTGTAAGTGAGATGCTGTTCCCTTTTTTTTTAATTGTTTTTTTTTTTTTTTTTTCTCAGAGCTTGCTCCCACAATCCTTATTTTCGTGGTATCCCGTTTGATTTTCAATAGTTTTTCACAAAAAAAAAAAACTTAATTATGAGATAAAGGTATTCTTAACGCCAGCGGCCTCCTGCCTATTATATTTTATGCCGTTGATATTTACTTTTAGCACAAATGCCTAAATTATATGCAAAGCAAAATATATTTAAGTGCCGTTTTGATAAAATATATCGAATATCATAAAATATTGATTTAAAGTAAAATCAAAGGAAAGTTCCTTACACGACTGATTTAAGTGAACATTATTTATTTTTAAGCCTTGCTTGAACTCTTTTACATGGATGTGGTTAATGCCAAAAACAAAAATTTCAAGTAAAATGTCAGAAATGACAATAAGAATTTTTGTTACCAAAACAATGATTTTTTTCAATAAATATTTTTAATAGGGGCAAGCCTCAAAATATTGAAAATAACCAAAACAAACATTAACAAAACATTTTAATTACATCGAATAAATCGGTTGTACACAATAATATTTCAGCTGTATTGTATGTATCTACAAACTATTATAAACAAATATACATGTGCATACATTTGAACATTTTTACTTATACGTATACTTACATAAATATGCACGAAATATGGCAATCAGAAAACTCAAAAATCAATAGTTAAGTAAAATAAAAATATGCACTCGTATACTCCTAAAAATATTTACACTGTAAAATTTTTTTACTGGAAATTCATGAGCATAATTTTACTAACGTGTACACATAAGCTTTGACATCGTGCGACAAAAATCACATATTTTCATTTACCGCTGAAAAATATACAAATGTAACATGAAACACTGTTTGTAAATATCTTTAATTTCTGTCCTAGAAATCTGCAATGATATGCGCTCAAAAATGAACTTCAACTTTTTAGGGCTTATTTTCCAAAACTAGTCATATTAAGGGCCGTCTACACATACAGTCTTACTTCAAAACTTACCTGTACAAATTTCGCAAATTTTTTTGTCAATCTATTTAAGTTTATATGTACAGTAACACTCAATCAATTCAACAAATTGTAAAATTTTTTTCCTAATCAAACGATTAACATACAAACATATATTTCGATTAGTTGGAGTGTGTAAAAAATTTTAAATTTTTTTTATTACTTTTATCGACAGCTTATTTAATTACGAAATTACAATGTACAATTTACTTGGGAAAGTTAATTTCCGAATGTTTTCGCAACCAATTTTCAAACGTTTGGAAAATGTTTATTTTTTTGAATTTTCACAATTGATTTCTAAGGTTCAAATAAGCAATTAGAAAATGTTTATTTCCAAATGTTTTCATAATCGTTTTCCGAACTTTCAAAAAATTTTGTATTTTATTTTTTCAACTAAGGCATCTAATCATCTAAAGGCATTTGGATCCCAACTACCACGTTAGGTCAGTTGATAAGAATTTCGACTCATGAATTGGAAGTCATAGGTTCGATTACTGAGGATACGATTTTTATTTATTTTAAATTAAACAAAAAATGTTTGGAAAACATTGTTTAATAAAAATACAAAACAGCTGCAAAATGTTTACTTAAAAATATTTTATAAAAACATTTAGAAAATATTGTATTGTATTGAAAATATTTACAAAAATGTTTTTATAAGCTTACCATGAAGGATCCAATTTCGATTAATATACAATTTAAAATCAACAATATCCAAATATTTTCCAGGCTCTAGTTTAATGTGTATATTAACTTTTCCAGAAGTAAAAAACACTGTCGCACAGTGTAGTCTTATTCATTTATTTGTAAACCTTAATCACAATAATTTATTGATTTAACGCTGTAGTTAAACAGCTATATATCTTGAAAAAACAAATGGCTCTGAACTTATAAGAAAACTTTGAAATTTTATTATTTTTATGTACTCGTACATACGGATACATATGAATTGAATAAAAGTAGCAATCTTTTGGTGTGATAAATATTCAACAAAAACGTGCCAAGATATGTGTATATACATATGTGTATGCAATTTCTTTTCCGTAGAGCTAAAATTTTTTTAATTTAAATTATACTTTAATAATTTAAAGACTATTTGTTAATGAACAACCTGAAATTAAAAAAAAAAAAAGCTAAAGGACACTCCTTGTCATTTAAAAACCGAGTTAAAGCTTAGTGTTAGGCAATTTATTTTTTTTTTTTTTTTTGAAAACTGACCTTTTATCTATCTCTCTGACACACAATACTCATTTTATCATTATAATATAATGTATATATTAATAGTTGTACAAGTCCATTTAAGAGCAAAAGTAATGTCATAGGATGAATTGGCTGGTATTTTGTTAGAACTGAAAAAAAAACTGGACGCTGTTTTCACGGAAAGTTTACTTGATGGTGTAGAATTGCTGACATCAAGCTTAAAAAAAAACAATATTGCTTAATAACCGAAAATTATCCAAATAATTTGTATGACATTATTTTTGCACTGAAATGGACATGCACCACAATTAAAAAGAATGGCACATACATATATAGTTACGTACTTTTTATGTAGGTTTACGAGTATACTATGAGCGAAAAACGTAAAGTTCACGTACAAGGTCACTCATTATTATGTGTATGCTTTGTCTCATGCTTTTTGTGGGTTATTTACTAAAACTATTCCATAACTTCCGGTTAAAAGTTCTTTGTTCTCCAATGCCTCTCATTAATAATGACTGGTTATTTCCACCCCTAAATTGTTTGTGGATGTAAAATGACTGCGCAAGGAAAAATTGAATCCTGTTCTGTATCACTTAAAAGAGCAAATGCGAAATGGCAGCTATGACAAATAAAAAAAAAGTTCACACAAAAATTCTTATGATGGTAAGTAATGTGTAGACTATTCTTATGACCAGTAGGTAGTGTTTAGTGCTTTTGAGAAAATGAGAATGGGAATACCCATTTACACGTTTTTTTTTTATTGTTTGCTTTGAAATAAAGTTGAATTTTTAAGTCACTTTTTGTATGAAACATTTGGGGTTTTAACGATCATCGATTCTATGTAATTTAATATAAATTTTTCTGAGAAAAGCAGAACTTTTGATAGTAATAGGCTTCAAGTGGCAATGTTTTACTGAGGTTAATATTATTACTGCATTATATACATGCTAATTGTAATTGACAATTTTCAGCGCCTAATAGCTGTATTAATTTATCTAAATATAAACTATGAAAACATTTATCAAATCGTTCAATCGTTTTCTTCGTAAAGCACATACATATGTACTTTGCGCATATCGACCCATATCTATTGTACATTAGATAGGGTCGAAATTTAGATTCATCCCGAATGCATAATTTTTTTCACGTTCCGAGAAAAACCAATGGAGCACTTTTGATTCTACTGAAGGCCATTTGGCTAAAAAAAACTTGTTTTTTGATCATGACATTTTTTTAATTACAATGGTGCTTCAAAAATAAAGACTATGTTTTTAAAAAAAATTTGGCGTAAAAAAATTATATTTTTTTTTTTGCAGTATAGATAATATTCGGAAAATCGTTTTTTTACTCAAAAGCAAGGCTTCTAACGAAAAAAGTGTATACAGCAAAATATGCTTAGAAATGTCCAAAAAATTCGTGTGAATTTTTTCAGAATTTTTTGAGGTATTTCATAATTTTCAAAACTTGGTCCTTCTTTGAAGGACTCTTCAGTGAAATTTTTTCGTAGATGCCTTGGTTTTGAGTAAACCTAGCATTTTGCTGACGAACCTAAGCTTAATAGTTGAAAAATCTCAATTTGATAAATTTTTGAAAAACTATAAAATATCTAAAAAATTCTGAAAAAATTCACTCGTATTTTTTGGACACTTCTAAGAATTTTTTGCCTGACACACTTTTTTCGTTAAATGCCTTGCTTTTGAGTACAAAATCGTTTTTTCGACCACGTAATTGAGAAACGTAAAAAAATCGATTTTGGGACGTGAATATTATCTATGCCCCCAAAAAATAATTTATAATTTTTAAACGTCAAAACTTTTGTAAGAACATAGTCTTTATTTCTAAAGATGCTTATCTATGAATATCTATTTTGTAATGAAAACAAAAGTTATGACCAAAAAACATGTTTTTTTTAGCCAAAATGGGCCTTCAGTAAAATCAAAAGTGCTCCATTGGTTTTTCTCTGAATGAAAAAAAAAAAAAAAAAAAAAATAATGCAGATATCGTTTTTAGGAGTCCTAACTTCTGAGTCGGTTTCGGGATGATTTTTTTTTTTTTTCGAAAATCGAACCGGTCTATTGTACATATATACAAGATCCAAACAAAGAGTATAAACACCGACGACGTTTTTAATGCTGCGTCATCTTTTCAATTTAATTGTTTAGCGATTGCCGGTTTTGTTTTCGTACAGCAATTTGTCATCACCATCTTTATCTATGGGTTAAGCGGTTTCATAGGTAATTTTTTTTTTTTTACTTTTTGCTTTGGAAATAAAATTTTTTACATTCATTGCTTTATTGTATTGACTGTGCTTTTGCAAATTTCTAGATACGTAATCTAATTACGTGTTGTTGACCGAATGTGAACATTTGATTTTTAAGTAGTTGACATAACTGAAGCTTAGCAATAAAATTATAATGAAATTCACCAAAAAGAAAAGTTTGAAAATGCAAAACTTAATAAAAAATACAACTGAAAACCATTAGTGCATAGCAATGGAACAACAACAGTCAAGAAACTTTACGTTGTCAATCAGAAATATCATGGTACTCAAAAAAATACTGTATACCAAATGCCGAAGCTACCCCAGCATGGGGCATATTCGGCGAAAATTATTTTTTTCATTCATTACGAAAAAAACAAACTACCAGCATTACTTTTACAAGAAAAGTTTCACCATCATTTTATTATTTAATAATTAAGGTTTGTGACTATGTTATGTTCTCCGAGATATAAGGCTTAAAAAAGTGCATAAGCTACCCCAGTCTCCCCTATTTTATTTTTTCTAAAGCTATATTAGGTGTTACGAAGTGCTAACAAGCCATGCCATTTAAAATTATCCTTACTTTTTAAGAAAAAACCGCTTCATATCTTACTTTGAAGAACTAAAAGTGAACTTAATGCATTTAATAGCAAATAACAAAAATTCCGCGCGACCTCTGTATAAACTCAAAAATAGTTTTTTGGAACTTTAGGTTAAGATATAGATAGACCGAATTCGGATTCAACATTGAAAGTGACTTTACTTGTTTTAGTTTGTTAGTTTTTTTAACAAAATACCGTTTTTCGACCTTATTTTAAGAAGAAGTCACTTAACCAATTTCAAAAAATTTATTTTTCTTATTCAATAAGTGCTCACGAGTAATTTGACACCTTTTGAGTTCGCGACAACTTAATTTTAATTCTTCTCCCAAAAATCTAAATTTTCGGTTATCTCTGCTGGAACGGATAAAAAAATGAAGTTCTCTTGTTCAGCGACTCCAAATTAGTCTAGAAAATATGACTGTCAAAATTTTTGCTTAATGAACAATAAAAAAAAAATTTTTAAACATTAGCCATGTTCACGATCCGGTGCAAAAGGTCTTGCATCATAGCATTTGTAAATAGGTGTTGAAAAATTTTGCTTTACAACAACAAAATATATAGGATTGAATTTACATTTGCATTAACATTTTCTATACTAAAAAACCTATAGGGTAAGCGAGGGAAATATGGACCACCCATCTTTCTTTTTTAAATAAAACCCAAAATACATAATTTTATGTCATCCAGTAAAGGAAACAATTTACCTTTATTTTGATTCACTTTTAGATAAATATCTCATCAGGATAAAAAAAAAAAATTAAAAAACTGAAAATACTCAAAATGAAGATAAAAAAAAAGTGTAGTGTAATATGGACCATATAGTCCATTTGGTACAGAAGTTGCATATAAAAATGTCACTTCCACATTCGGCACATTTTTCATGACTCCAAGAATGTCAGATTACACATTCAACCCAAAATTCGCCACATCGATCTTTTTTATAATTTTTTTCCTTTGTAGTTAACGAATTACATATTATGACCATCAGACTCGTCATGAAAACTGCAACTAGATTCCCCATCTGAAAAAGATGATAAATACATTTGTTTTTGGGGATTTTTTTTTTTTGGTGGCCCATATTACCCACAGCACGTGTTGGTGAAATAAATGGTTTTTTATCAAAAACTCTTTTGGTTAATGAACTTATTTGTGCTAATAAATTATAAATGGTATTCACTGACTTTATATAATTAACCTTTTATTTGAAAACGCGATGTCTTTAAAGTGAAATAATGAAATATACTCACTAGAAAAAAATTATCACTGATCTTTTTTTTAGAAAAATCAACTTTACAGAAACATACAACTTTACCGAAAGCTAAAATCGCCCTAATATATGCTTTAGGTATTAGCGTTAAGTTTGACCATGAATAACGGTAAATCCTATGTATGCAGTTGGAAATAACCGTGTGGTCCATATTACCCACGTAGTCCATATTTCCCTCCCTTACCCTAGCATAAAAATATCATGTCATTTTTCAAATAAAAATTTTTTCTTTATGCTCTCGTTCTCTTTGCTCATACGATTTTCTCAGAGAAATAAAATTTTTCGTAGCTTGCAATGTTTATACTTTTAATATTGCTCACAATCTAGTGGAAATTATTGCTATTTTGCTACTTTGCAAGTCTAAATGCACCGGATCGTGAACACGGCTATTGATTTTTTTCCAAACTTTGAGACCGGCTAAGTATATTTAAATTGATATTTTTGTTTTATGGAACATTCAATATCAACCGGGACAAATCTGTCTCCAGAAGCAGAAGCAAGATAATAATGATTTTATGGTCTCAAAACCTTCGTCTGCTCAAGATCTTTCGAATGAACAACGGTCATTTTTTAGTAAATTTCGAAGTTCAAAATAGCGGCCACAAAATGGCGACTACAATTAGAAATTTAACAAAAAATATTTCGGATTTTTGTGGAAAAAATCCAAGTGAAATTTTTTCACTAAAAAATTTTTATTTATGCATGATAAATATACTGTGAAAAGTCCATTGCGAAGGCTATTTTTGTACCAAAACAGCAATAAATTTAATTTGTGGACCAAAACCTTCCAAGAATTAATTTTTGGACCAGAACCTTCCAAGAAGATGATGATGGCTTAGTGTTTTTCTGCAAAAGTTGTCTTAAGGACATTACCGAAAAAATCAACAGCTTAGAAGTTACGGGCAGCTAAAGCGATTTGCCTTAATAAAATCTATTTTCAAGCTCCAGTCGAAAACTGGCTGGGTTTTTTTCCACTATGAGTTCCAAATTTTTTTTTTTTTTTTTTCATATATCTCGTTGGCAACGTACTGTAGATAAGTATGCATGTATTTAATTTATTTATATGTTCAGTTCATTGTGCCTTAGAATTCCTTTGCTTTAAGTAAATTAATAGAAAACAAAATAGATATGACAAGTTCTTTATTTCAAGCATCGTAGCAGAAATCTTCTATATGTATAGTCAAGTAAAAATGAGAAATTTGCTGATGATAATGACGACATTCTCACTAAAACGTAGGAACATTTTTGTTAAAATTTTATAACAGTTGTGTTAAATTTTGTTGGGAAATAAATTTAATTTTAAAATCAAAAATTCCACTTGTGGCTTACATTGTAGATTCCAAGATATTGAAGAAAATCAAAACTCGAAATTCCTTTAGGAATTCATCATTTTTGAAAAATTTAACTCAAAATTGGCAAGGAATTAATAAACATTTGAAAACTTAGATAAAAGCCAACGGTAATAAGTATTTAAAAGTTGGATACAAAAGCTGTCAATTTTCAGTAAAAGTGGAATACATCACTTTTGAATCTATAAATCTCAATTTCTTAAATTTTTGTTCTCTCAAATTGTGCATTTAAATAATGTTTAAACTGGACGACTAATAAATATGATACACTTTCATACGTCATTTCAATGTCATTTCAATAAAAAAGTCATTTTTTAATTTTTACTTTCTCTCTTTATTGAATCATCATAATCAGCTATAAACTGACGTGCTTTTTTGTTCTGAAATTTTTACTTAAATATGCAAACGCGTATATTGTATGTTTGTACCTCAAGAATTTCTATTATGCGACATTCGTTTTAACTCTTTAATAAGACGAACATTTGCAACGTGCCTTTGTTTTGTACATTTCAATTATGTAACTTATGGCTAATTATTCCGTTAACGCTTGAAAATTCATTACTACGAATTCCTTAGTTAAAAGTTTTACGGGCAATTACTGATAAGTTAGTTATTAGTTATTAGTTAAGTTTAAATTATTTTTGCTTTTAAAAGCGATAACTTTCAATTACATGCATATCACCAAAAGATATGCTCGCAGATGAATTACAAAACTGACTTAATTATCACGTTAATAAAGTTTTTAGCGAAAAATTGCTTCACTTTTGAAAGAAAAAGTCTTTGTAAGTCTTAAGTAAGGTATTGTTCACAATTCAAACACTTTTATTGGGACTAAAGGAAAAAGGATGGTTCTTTCGAACTGTTTCATTAATTAGTCATTTAGTTCAATTTTCCCATAAAATGTGTTATATTCTAATATTGAATGACTTTTCTCTTAGCACGGAGTATGTTGCAAAGAATTATAATTTTAAGTTTTTTTTAAAAAAAATCTTTTTTATAACAATTTATGATATTTTTATTCAAAACTAAATTAAGAATATGCGATTATTGAACACGATTTGGGTCAAATGATCACTTAGGTACTTTTGTATATGATAATTCTTTCGATGACATTTTACATTTAGGAGATTTCTTTAAACGTGTAAAAGCCTCGAAAATCTCGTAAACTCGTAAAAGTTGTCAAAATCAATACAAACTTTGACAGTTTTACGAGTTTACGAGGTTTTTGAGGCTTTAACACGTTTAATGGAATCCCCCAATTATGTTTTCGAGATAAAAACAGCTCTAACTTTGCCTTTGAACACTTCAACAGGTTTAAGATTGCATGATCTCTTCTATGTGAAATTGCATAAGTTAACATATTTTCACTCAATAAACTTATTATTTCACAACATTTACGTGCCAATAAAAGTCAGTCATTCACTGAAAGGGTTATACCAGTAACAGCTGTGAAAAATGGGTAATTCCAGATTATACCGCTTATTAGAAAATTCATTACATTATATTATTAATCAAGGTGTTCTATGCAATAACAAAATCTTACTTAAACGTTCACTTATGGCCTTCTTAACTGTAGTATATATTTTTTACTATTTTATTAAATTTAATGACGTATAAACATACCTAAACATGCACAAGGTATAACAGAGAACACTTTGCAGTAAAATTTGTATTTAATTACTTAAATTGTATACATATGTGATATTAACACTTGCTTAACACCTAGTAACTATGTGTATATGGGGAGTTCCACTTCAATCGGATCCACAATCTGTTAAGAAATTTTACGCAACCACAAAGCTTAGTAGCTCAAATTATTCGTTGTCAAAAGCATTATCGGTTTCAATGTCCAACATTGCGTCACAAACAACATATTTGTTATGAAAAAATTGTTTTGCCAATAAATTTTTATAATACGAGTATTGCATAGAAAATCGTGTCCAAAAATTGAGAATCAATATCTTAAATTTAAAATAAAAAATAGGTGCCCTACATTCAAAAAAAAAAAAAAAAAAACTGAACAAAAAAAAAAAAAAAATGAAAACACAACAAACCCAAACAATTATAGTAATTTTCGATTTAATTGTCAGTATTGGATTCGAATCCAGTCTTGGAATTGCTGTATCACTTATATTGTAACTTAAATCGTCAAATACAATATTTATGAGGTGATATAGAGGGCGCACGAAGTTGTTTTGCTATTTTCTATTAAATGCATCGCTTATTACTATTCTTCATCTTCAAAATAAGATTGACAAAGTTAAAAATACAAAGTTAAAAATCGAATCTGATTTTATGATTTTTAACTCTATGGTGTACTTTACAAAGGGTCATTTCTTTTTAGTGAAAGATCATACAAGACCAATTCATAGCTTATATTGAAGACCAAAAATAGTACAAAGCGATGCATTTAATAGAAAAGAGCAAAAACAATTTTGTACGCCCTCCATATAACCTCAAAAATCGTGTTTTTGTTCTTTAGGTTAGGATATCTCAAAAACTATATATGAAAGACTCTAGTTTTCGAGAAAAGGCCGTTTGAATTTTGGACCTTGAACTATGTGATTTTTTCGATATATCTCTTAAGCAAATTAAGTTTTATTGCATCTGATGATAGGGTTTTGTTCGTCTCGTCTATATCTACAACTTTTACCAACAAATTGGTCCTTTAAAATGCATTTCCGGCAAGTTAGAGCACAAAATTCCCAAAAAAGTGATATTTTTCGCCTTTTATGACATTCGGCTCAATAGTAATCACCCGAGTGGTAGATTTATGCCTTTTAACCTATAGCTGAGATCCATACAAACACTTTGGTATAATATATGTGGCATATGGGCAAAAATTTCTCAAGTGAGCCATCTAAGAAATTAAACGTAAACTAGTAAGGGTGTAAATTTTGGCCTGGCCAAAAAGTAAATACCCTACACTGCAGTATTTTGAAAATTTTGCTTATATGGGAGGTGCCACTCCCTCTTGTCCGAGTACACCCAGTTTTTGTTCAGAGCTTGCATTTATAGTTTTTAGTGTCAGAGTGAAATTTTGTTGGATTATCTCAAAAAACTCTTTCAGTATAGCATTTTGAATCTTTTGCTTATATGGGAGGTGCCACGCCCCCTTGTCTGATTTCACCCAATTTTTGCTGAGAGCTTTCATTTATAATTTTTAGTGTCTGAATCAAATTTGGTTCGAATACCTCAAAAAACGCTTTCAGTAAAGCGTTTTGAAGCTTTTGCTTATATGGGAGGTGCCACGCCCTCTTGTGCGAGTACACCCAGTTTTTTTTCAGAGCTTGCATTCATAGTTTTTAGTGTCAGAGTGAAATTTAGTTGGATTATCTCAAAAAACTTTTTCAGTATATCATTTTGAAACTTTTGCTTATATGGGAGGTGCCACGCCCCCTTGTACGATTTCAACCAATTTTTGCTGAGAGCTTTCATTTATGACTCTTAGTGTCTGAGTCAAAGTTGGTTCGAATATCTCAAAAAACGCTTTCAGTACAGCTTTTGAAGCTTTTGCTTATATGGGAGGTGCCACGCCCTCTTGTGCGAGTACACCCAGTTTTTTTTCAGAGCTTGCATTCATAGTTTTTAGTGTCAGAGTGAAATTTAGTTGGATTATCTCAAAAAACTTTTTCAGTATATCATTTTGAAACTTTTGCTCATATGGGAGGTGCCACGCCCTCTTGTCCGAATTCGCTCAGTTTTTTATCAGAGCTTGCGCTTTTAATTCGTAGTACTTATATGTATTGTGGTTGCATTGTCGTGAAAAATACTTCTAAAATTGCATTTTGAATATAATTTTTGTATGGGCGGTAGGCGTGTCCGTTGACCGATTTTGCTAATTTTCAATCCCCCGAGCTAACTTTGACGACGGAGGCAGTGTACCAAATTTCATTGAATTACCTTGCTCAGTTTTCCCAAAAAGTGTATTTCAACACACAGCCAGCCAGCCAGCCACCCAGCCAGCCAGCCAGACAGACGGACATGGCTATATCGACTCAGGAGGTGACGCTGATCAAGAATATATATACTTTTCTATACCTGCCACGCCTCCTTCTCTGCGTTACAAACGGAAGGACAAAGTGAATATACCCTGGGTGTAGGGTATAAAAAGGCTTTAACAAAATGATGTTTTCTGACAACTAGTAAAGATTTTGTAAAAATGTTTTTTTTAGAGATTTAGCATAGGTGGGGGAATAAAATGGTGTTTTTGATTTGTAAAAAAATGTTTCATTTATTATTGAAAATCCCTATTTCAAATAGGTACATAAAAATAAAGCAACTTCTTCGCCTCTGTGAAAACTTTAAAAAATAGGTAAGCACTCTCCACTTGTCAAGAAACTATATTCCAGAAAAAAAATTCGGGTAATCGATATTGGTTCAAAAGTTATTAACAATATAGTGATGTTGTGCAAGTCTTTTTTCAGCATTAGAGAAAAACAAGGCATCCTACGAAAAAAGTGTATATGGCACAAAATGCTTAGAATTATCTAAGGAATACTTGTGAGTTTTTTTGGAACATATCAAATTTTTTTTTCGGACCTTTTGAAAAATTATAATAATATAATTATAAATTCTTGCCCATATGCCACATGTGTTATATCAAAGTGTTTGTATGAATCGCAGCTATAGGTTAAAAGGCATAAATCCACCACTCGGGTGATTACTATTGAGCCGAATGTCATAAAAGGCGAAAAATATCACTTTTTTGGAATTTTGTGCTCTAACTTGCCGGAAATGCATTTTAAAGGACCAATTTGTTGGTAAAAGTTGTAGATATAGACGAGACGAACAAAACCCCATCATCAGATGCAATAAAACTTAATTTGCTTAAGAGATATATCGAAGAAACCACATAGTTCAAGGTCCAAAATTCAAACGGCCTTTTCTCGAAAACTAGAGCCAACTTGAACAAAATGGGCCAAATGGTCTTTTTTTTGCCTATATTTTCACCCCGCAGCGTCAGATCCGAGTTAACTTTTTTCGACCAAATTTTGTTCCACAGTGTTATTCTAAAAGATAAATTTTATCCAAAGAAATTATAATCTAGTATTGTGTTTCGTAGTTGTAACAGCTTATTAACTATCTCCTTGTTGATAAATTATGAATTATAATTCAAACGAATCATGAAGAAAGATTAGTTTGGAATTGGAAACATGGATATACATTTTAGACTTCATGACTTTCGATTGGCAATACTTACTTAGGTATAGCGTATAGTATTTTTACCGTAAAATCACAGTAAGTTATGAACTTAAGAACCTGCTGTTATATGCTAATCTTGATTTTTTTGAAAAATGAGTTTATTACGTACTGAAATCGATTAGTCAATCTAGCCTTTTTGGCATAGAGTGCTGCATATATTTCGTGAATATCAAATCTAAGTTTCAGATGTTGCGAAAATCTAAATTGAGCTAAGATTTATGCGAAAAAAAACTCAATTCAGGTCATATAAAAACGTTCCTAAAATAAACACTTCATAAAACAATTGGTTTTTAATTGCAGAACATTTTGAATCACCTTCTATGGTAATACTTATCAAGGAAAATTAATGTTTTAAAGAATAACTCGTTTTTGCACAAAATTTCTCTATATTGATCACGTGACTTATTTTGTGTTGGAGTGAAACAAGGTGAACATTGTAAGTTCATAATTAAAAAAAAAAAACTAACCATGCTTATAAATATTGTTGCTACACTCGATTAGCGCGCAATCGAGTGATACCAAAAAGTGTGTTAAAACAACAAAGTTTACACTAAAGAAAAACACTACACAACACCAATCACTTGACATTGATCTTGAAATAATTTACTTGAAAGTCAGCTGTATGCGACGTGTGCCACTAGATTAAAATGAGACGTTTTTTATGGGTAATGAAGCAATTTGTATGCACTTTAAAGCGATATTGATAACATAACTGTTTAATCATTATTTTTGTTTCACCCTTTATTTTTTTTTTTTTTAATAAATCAATACGAAAGTTGAATACCCCCTAATTCTGTATATCGAATCGAGTAAACGGACTTTGTATTCATAGTCCAGTCATTTGGTAGTTTTACCTGGAAAGTTTTCCGGGATTTTTAAAAAGTCGTTATTTTTATAGATTTCGATGTGCTCTTTGCCACCTCGTATCTTTTGCCGCTTTTTGCAAATACCCCGCTAACGGTTACTTGAAGAGAAAAATATTGTGAGACAATTTTTAAGCTTATAAAATTTCCTATCAAAATGGTCGTAGAATTGTTTTCGTACGTTTTATAGCTTAGGAAATATCCTAGTTAAAAAAGTGGCAAGCTCTAAATTCTGTTTCTTGGATGATTTTGGCATCACTTGCTCTGAAAGTGTCCGCCATTTGTTTCCATCGGCTTCAACTTTAAAGTACCCCAAAAAATTGGTTTCAAAACATGTAAAAACTCTTAATCATTTTAATGAAAGCAATTACGCTTGACTAAAATATATTTGTACAGAGTTGAAATATGTAGGGTAGAAGGGGGAGGTTTCGACACGTGGGAGGCTTCATCAGTGCCAAATTTTGCGATTTCTATTCGCACTTACTCCCGCGTTTGAACCAAAAAGTCTTACTCCTAATGGTACGCAGCTATCATAAAAATTTCTCTGCGCAATTCGGCTAGGGTGCGTAGTTAATCGTGAATTTGTATTTTTATAGCAAGTTGATGGAATATTTGCCTTTGCATTTTGTGTGATACTCGGTTAATAAACCATAAAATTTCCGTTTTTTTTTAGCAGATACTTAAATATATTATTACTGTTAATACTACATTTAATGTTTGCAAAATAAATAAAAGATAACTGAGAAATTTCGGAAATTTGGAAACAAGTGGATAAGGGAGGATTCGTCAAGTGTAAATGGGAGGATTCGACAACTGAAATTTATACATATGATTCAATTATTTTCCATGAATCTGATTTTTCACAATATATGGAGTTCGGTACTAATGCCGATGTACAAATGGATATAGAATCAGCCTGAATCATGTCTCGAACTCGTTCAAGGCTCTGACCTTCCTGGTCCGAATGATTTGCTGGATATGGCTCCGATTGAAGGCGAAATCCCTGATTTTCGTTATCCCATTGTATCACTGGAAGCAATTCGTCTTTTACCATCTACATTCAAAAGGTTGAAGGTTTCAAAAAATCAAGGGAATCAAGAATTTATATGACTGACGAGGCCTCCCCAAAAGTGGATGGTTTCGTCATTTATTTTAACTTTGGTTTATTGGTCACATTTCCGAAAATAGCAAACATATCGATTTTTTTGTAATTAATAAATGAAGCACACATATTCATGAAAAGTCTATGTGTATTCAAAATAACATGCACAATTGCATTTGGAAGATATAAGGATTTTTTTGTTAGGGTGTCGAAACCTCCCCCTTCTCCCATACCTTTACTTCAGCGTATGAAAAATTGGAAAATAAGGATCGAATTGGAAAATTTAAAAGTAAAGTTTGAGGAAGAACACTGTAGCAAAACTGAATAACACTGTTAACAGATCTTACAGATATCTTACAATCCTAACATGATACAAAATACACAAGCTCAGATTCGTAAATAGGAGGTCCCAAACCCCCATAATCGGCTATAATAACCGCGAAAGGAAAGCCATTGTAGGGCTAGGTTATTTAATAAAATTAAACCTTTTTGTTTTGTTCCTACCAGAGGAAAAAAACTCACCACAAAGCAAAGATTAATCACGCTATATCCGTATACAACGTAATCGTACTCGTATGTTTGATTTGAAAGTCTATAGATCAAAGTATACAAAACAAAAATGGAAACTGTGTTAACGTAATCGTATGTTTGATTTGAAAGTTTATAGATCAAAGTATAAAAAAACGAAAAGAAACACGACGTTATGTTAGGTTTAAGGTCGATTTGCAATCTTTTAACGGTCACCTTCGACGTGAACGACAAATCTGTATCTCTATATTTAGAGAAAAAGCGTTAAACTTAATGAACTTTTTTTTATTTCATTAATTATTGCAATGTATTTTATTTTGTAAATCGTTATAGAACATTAATTATCAATTTTTTTTCTCTGTTATTTCAGGGCTTGGCATTCAGTCTAGAAGAACGCCAGTTATTGGGCATACAAGGTCTGTTACCTGCTGTTGTTAAAAATGAAAAGGAACAAATTCAACATTGTCTAATACTACTGGATCGATTGGAGAATGATCTGGATAAATATATGTATTTAAGTGGATTAGCCGAACGTAATGAACGCCTTTTCTATAAACTATTGTCAACAAATGTTGCCAAATTCATGCCAATTGTTTATACGCCCACAGTTGGACTAGCTTGTCAAAAGTTTAGTTTGATATATAAATATCCCAAAGGCATGTTTATTACAATTAAAGATAAAGGTCGTATTTATGAAGTATTAAGGGTAAGTTGCACGAAGTGTTTGTTTCATAATGTAGATAAACCCAAGGTACGAGGGCAGTTTCGTAAGTTCGAGACTTTTTGAATTTCCTGCAAATTAACTTTAAATTCAGCACTACCCCCCGTAAATTGACCACTTGAAAACTTCACAGTGGTCTGTTAATATATTGCAATTGGCGGGATCAGTGTTGGATTTAAATTTACTGTCCGGGAAATGCAAAAAGTCTCGAACTTATCAAACAGCACTCGTATATTCCAAATGCAAGCATATATTAGAAAATCGCTTAAGATCAATACATCTTTTTTTATATATATACATCATTATATAGAAACCATTAAGATTGTTTTACACATTCAATTCATAATTATTGTCTTTTTGTAGAACTGGCCTGAAACCGATGTTCGCGCGATTGTCGTCACCGATGGTGAACGCATTTTGGGTCTTGGAGACTTAGGTGCTAACGGAATGGGCATTCCAGTGGGTAAACTCTCACTTTACACTGCATTGGCTGGCATTAAACCAAATCAATGTTTACCAATTACACTTGATGTTGGCACTAATACCCAGAGTATTCTTGATGATCCACTTTACATTGGACTGCGCCAAAAACGTGTCACCGGTGCAGCATATGATGAATTCATCGATGAGTTTATGCATGCAGTCGTTAGACGTTTTGGACAAAATTGTCTTATACAATTTGAAGACTTTGGTAATGCGAATGCATTCCGTCTTTTGGCTAAATACCGCGATTCATTTTTCACTTTCAATGATGATATACAAGGTACTGCCTCTGTAGCTGTAGGTGGCATTTTGGCTTCGCTGAAAATTAAGAACACTAAACTGAAGGAGAATGTCATACTCTTCCAAGGCGCAGGTGAAGCAGCATTAGGTATTGCAACGCTTTGTCTCATGGCCATGTTGAAAGAAGGCCTAACAGAGGCAGAAGCTAAGCAACGCATCTGGCTGGTAGATAGTAAAGGCTTAATTGTTAAAGATCGTCCGGCTGGTGGTCTAACTGAACATAAGTCAAAGTTTGCACAAGATCATGCACCAATTGAAACACTAGCGGAAGCTGTGCGTGAATTGAAACCAACTGTTCTTATTGGTGCTGCTGCAATTGGTGGAGCATTTACACCTGAAATTCTGGCTTTAATGGCTGAATTTAATAAGATGCCCATAATTTTTGCGCTTTCAAATCCTACCAGCAAAGCAGAATGTACAGCCGAAGATGCTTATAAACATACTAAGGGTACTTGCCTTTTTGCATCGGGCTCACCATTTCCACCAGTGGAATACGAGGGTAAAAAATATTATCCCGGGCAGGGCAATAACTCGTATATTTTCCCTGGTATTGCATTAGGAACCATATGCGCTGGTATGTTGACTATCTCAGAAGAAGTTTTCCTGATTTCAGCGGAGACATTAGCAAGATTGTGTTCGCAAGAAGATTTAGCCAAAGGCAGTTTGTATCCACCACTTAAGAAGATTACCTGCTGCTCAATAGAGATTGCAGTTGCAATATTGGAGTATGCTTACAAGAATGGTAAGAGATAAAAAAAATGATTTAATTGTTAAGAATACTATTTGGCAGTGACATTTAAATATGCAAAGTAATGAAGGTTTAGGTGGAAACATTGATACTTTATATCAGATCTCTAAGATTATTACTTTTTTTATGGATTTTGGCCCTTACAAATAACAACAAAACAAAATTAACGTATAAAAATGTAGGTAAAATTTTGTTTGTTTTCATATATTTATTTCGAGCTTATCTCTTCTATCTGGAAATATCTGGAGATAAGAATAAAATTTGGTTCAATAAACCTTTTATTTGAAGATATCTCGCACGTTCAGGAAATGGTTTTATTCATTTCTGTTAATGACGTCGGATGGATGTAATCTTTTTAATAAAATTTTATCTTATGACTTAATCAATAGGACATTTTGTTTCCAGAATATTAAACATTGAATTCTCTCTCTCTATGTTACGAAATATATAATTGCATATCGTCACCTGAAATGCAAAAAGACGTAACATCATTTTGCATTTTTTCCAAGGCGTTGCAAAAAAGTCTTAAAACTCCAAATATTTTGGATTTTAAAGCCAATTTTGGCTAGTATTGCTTTATACTGATTTTATTTTAGGCAATACTCGCCAAAACTTGTTTTGAAATCTAAAATATTTGGAGTTTTAAGACGTTTTTGCAACGCTTTTGAAAAAATGAAAAATGATGTACACCTTTTCGCAATTCAGGTGACGATATAAACATTTTTAATTATTAAGTGAAATCTGGGAAAGGAAGCATCTGAATAAAAAAAAAATCTAAAAGCAAAATTTGATGAAAGAACATCATTAACCAAGTGTGCTATATTATTTAAGTTAGTTTCCCTAAGCTCAAATCGAATCGAATTTCACACTAATGAGAAGAGTTACTAATTCAAGCTATTTATATGCATTAAAATTTACACTAATATATTTAAAATATTTTTGAAATAATTTATTTTAAAACAATTTATATTTTAGGTTTGGCTACGGTTTATCCTGAGCCTAAGGACAAATATGAATTCATCAAGTCACAAATGTACGATTTAGCCTATCCGTCAGCTATTCCTGAGGTCTACAGCTGGAGCAACAAACTTTAAATATTAAATGTCCATTAGTATTTAATACTTTTTATTGACATGTTAACTTTTCAAAGAAAAACAAAAAAAATCAAAATTATTTCATAACTATTTACTCAAAGCTTTGAAGAAGAAAAAAGAAGCATATTTTAAATATTAGCTCAATTGATCACAAGCATTCTTAATGCAAATAGCTGTAAGTGTCTCTACACATCAGTAGAAATATTTTTTTATTTTATTCGAAAAACGAAGTAAAATCATTCCTCACTAATTTGAAAACATTAATATATTCGGGCATAACGAATTCCATTTTATATCATTTTATTAAAAATCTTGTGTTGTTTTGAATATTGTTATTAAATGTATAGTTTTTTTTACAGTAACTGCTAAACAAAATTAATGAATGAATATATCAAAAACATTTGTAGTACTGCGATATAAAATATTTTAAATTATTAATAAATTAAATGGTTTTGGTTAATTCAGAGAAAACAAAATCTATTTTTGACGTATGCGTATTTTTAACTAAATCAAAGGTATATTTTGAGAACTAAAGGATATTAATATTTATAATCAAACAAAATAAAATAATGTAAAAAATATAAAAATATCAATTCAATCAATCAAAACGATTCGCTTTTTTTTTTGGGAATCTCTCCCGCGGAGATTTGAACCGTCTGGCACACTGGGTAAATACATACTATAATTTTTGAAAACTTTATTTCTAATACTTTTTAAGTTTTCAAGAAACAACCTATTAGTACGAGATCCAGTAGTAAAAAAACGTATCGATCGAGTTTTAAGTTAAAATCTAGTTTTTACATATCTATATATAAATAGGCAAGCGAAATTGGTTCAGTCCCTGTTTCTATACCTAAATCTCAACCGATTTGCTTGATTTCTTTTTTGTTGGAAAAATTGTGAGGAGGAGCAGTGCATATGACTATATTTTTTTTCTAAAGTGGGCGGTGCCACGCCCCTAAATGGAAAAAATGCTCTCACGGCTAAACATTTGCATCGATTTTAACGAAATTTGGTATGGAGATAGGGTAAGCACTAAGGAACGATAACATGACCATTATGTTTTCAGTGGGTGGTGCCACGCCCCTAAATGGAAATAACGCTCTCACGGCTAAACCACTGCATCGATTTTTATGAAATTTAGTATGGAGATACTGTTAGCACTAAGGGACGATGAAATGTCCATTATGTTTTTCAGTGGGCGGAACCACGCCCCTCAGGGTATCACACGCTATCAGTGGTAAAATGCTTCACCGAATTTAATGGAATTCGGTATAGAGATAAGATTAGCACCAAGGAACGCTGTCATGACCATTATCACGGCAATAATTTTTATGAATTATGGTATGGGGACAAAATGAACAGGACGAAAAGATATCAAAAACTTTTTGCTCTTTATTACGAGTTACACGCCTCTAAACGGAAAGCACGCAACTAAGCTGCTGCACCGATTTTTATGCATGCAGGTAACCCGAACCCTAAGGAAGAATATTAAAATCTTTTTATGTTTTATCGACCAAGGAAGGGTATAAAGACTTTTTGCTTTATAGTTAAATGGTCGAATTTCGGCCACAAGGCGAACTCTAGTATTTATGAATGGGGGAACATATTTTTGGCGGGTTGCCTGTCAAAATGTGTGTATTATCAAATTGCGTTAACTTATGAACCGTGAGTCGAACGAGAAAAAGTGTCCAGATCTTTTTTATGGAGAGTCATATGCTCTACAAGTTATTTTTATTAGATGTAAAAAAAAATTTACCGTTTAGGAGTTATTTATTAAAAACTTATTTTTTTACGTTTATTGTTTATTGCGTAAAAAAATCGGTTTTTAATAAATAATTATAAAACGGTAAATTTTTTTTAACATATAATAAAAATTACATGTTGAGTAGAACGGGGTAATGTCGTGCAGGGGGTAATGTCGTGCACTGGCTGTTTTAGCCCAAAGAATTGAATAATTTACCAACTGTTTGTAAGGTAGGGACCTGCTGACTTACTGAGCTTATGCATATAAAACTAGCAATTTTCACCAGTTCGTCTCTACAGAGTAACCTTTTTTTCAAAACGCACGCATTCGGGACGATAAAAGTGTTTTTTCATCGGGTCAGAAAAATAATTTTCCTTGCGGGAAAATATGCCAGGTAAGTGTTTTCTGAAACGAAATATCCTGCCAAAGAAAAGAAGTATTTGGTTTTCGATAAAATTTTGGGCTTCACCGAGTTATCGAAGTTGACCTTTAAAACGACCATTGGGGCAATGTCGTGCATTTGATGTGGGGCAATGTCGTGCAATATACAGGAAAGAGTGATTTGAGTATAATACTGATAATAAAGTTTCTCTTAATACAAGAGCGCATATGGTAATTTTTTTATATTGAATATTATGTTTTTGCATTGAACATTGTTTGAAAAATTTAATTGTAAAATAAATCGAGTATTCTAACGGTTGTTATGAAAATATTGTTTACATCATATTATATACTTCTGACTTGTATAATAATGAATAAATACATGATAATGTTAAATCTCCTCTAATAGAACTACTACCTATCATTTCTCACCCATTTTGGTACCTTTACTATACTCGGAAAACAATGCACGGCATTACCCCACAAATTTTGAGGAGGGTAATGTCGTGCACATTTTTTTTCTTCACTTACACAAACACAATTTCTCGCTACACAAATGTTGGTACACATGGATGTAACCAACGAAATTATCTTTCGATCGGATGCTTACTCGTCGCATTCGCTTGAGATGTACGGCTTTACGAGCATGTCAAAGTTGAGTGCACGACATTGCCCCGTTCTACTCTAGAGCATATGACTCTTCATAAAAAAGATTTTTACACATTTCCCCGTGAGACTCACAGTTCATAAGTTATCGCAATTTGATAATACTTGCGGCCACATTTTGAGAGGCAACCCAGCAAAAATATATTCCCCCATTCGTAAATATATGTAAAAATTAGATTTTAACTAAAAACTCGATCGATACGTTTTTTTACTGCCGGATCTTAGACTATGTAATTCTCCACAAAAAAGATTATAATTGTTTTTATCGTGTGACTCACCACTTGAATAATAGCATTCACCCGTAAAATCCAAAGCAGTCCTTGGACGTTCTTTCTTTTTTTGAACTTTTTTATCTTCTTATGTTAGGATATCTCCTAGAAAAATGAAGATATCGACATAATATTGTACTGAAAATTTTACGAAGTGTCATCAAAAATGATTTTCTTTGTGCCAGTCCTACTACTTATCTTTTAAACGGAAGAGATTGGGCAAGCATTTTTAATAGTTAAAAGTTATAACTTTCCAACCAATTTCAATGAATGATAGTTAGTTTTAGGTTCCCGGGAATATCGCCATAGGAGAAAACTCCAGAAAATTTTTTGGAAAAAACGCCAGAAATTTTCTGGCATTCATTTTTGGAAATAAAACCAAAACTAATATGAAATAACGCCTGAAATTTTTTTTAAATATTGCCAGAAAAATCTCAATACAAATCTCCAATTTCTGTCGCTATTCCCATTTTGTTTTAAAAAAAAAACCAAAAGCTACATAACTAAAAAATAAGGCCAGAAAAGTTTTTGGCCTTATTTCCTAAATAAATTGGAAATAACGCCAGAATTTTGTATGGAGATTTTCCTGGCGTTATTTCCAAAAAAAATTTCTAGCGTTATTTTCTTTTTGTAAACTACATAATTTTTGGAAATAAAACCATAATTTTTAGAAATAACCCCAGAAAAGTTTTTGGTTTTATTTCCAAAACGAAATGAAAATAACGCCAGAATTTTGTATAGAAATTTTTCTGACATTATTTCTAATAAATTGTCTGGCTTTATTTCCTATGGCGTTATTTCCGGGAGCCTTAGTATTATATGAAATTGAACGGACTTTAAATATGTAAATGTGCCTTACTTTTTAAAGTCATGTTTAAATAATAGCTAGAGCAAGTTAGAGCAGTCAAAAGTGTTTGATGAAAGTTTTTTCTGCTCTAGCTTGCTCTATTCTACTCTGAAAAGTGTTCCAAAACAAAATGGAAATAACGCCAGAATTTTGTATGCAGATTTTTCTGGAAATAACGCCAAAATTTTGTATGCAGATTTTTCTGGCGTTATTTCCAAAAAATTTTCTGGCGTTATTTCCTATGGCGTTATTTCCTTTGGCATTATTTCCAAAAATTCTGGCGTTGTTTCCTAATTATTTTTTGGCTTTATTTCCAAAAATTAATGCCGGAAAATTTCCGGCGTTATTTCCAAAAAATTTTCTGGCGTTATTTCCTATGGCGTTATTTCCGGGAGCCCTCTACGAGACTTACAATATCTACTAGGTTTCTTAATAAGTGTATGCAATTTTGTGGATTTTTTAGCACTGTGTAATTTATCAATTCGTTGGGTTAATACTACATTTTGTATTGGAAATAAAGCCAAAAACTTTTTTGGTGTTATTTCCAAAAATTATGGCGTTATTTCCAAAAATAATGTAGCTTAGAAAAAGGAAAAACGCCATAGGAAATAACGCCAGAATTTTGTATGCCGATTTTTCTGGCGTTATTTCCATTTTGTATTGGAAATAAAGCCAAAAACTTTTCTGGCGCTATTTCCTTTTTTTTATATAACTTAAACCAACGCTCAAGGGATAGCCCCTATAAATGCAATGCACCGTGTTGATTTGTAAATAGGAAATAGGTTAGAGGGATGGGGGAGAAGAGGAGTGGTGTCGATGAACATTTTTCTTAAATCTACCGATGCCACAACTGTCGGGAAAAACGCTCGCAGGGAGATTATTCCACAACTTAATCGTACGACCAAAGAACGAATTATCACAATAGTGCGATGTTCTGTTAAACACCGTTGCAATGCAGTAGGGATGGGCCTGATGGGACGCCCGAGTGCTGCGAGAAAATATACGAACTGATGGAACCAGCCCATAAATTTCTCTAGAGCACATCCCATGGTAATATCTATAAAAAAGAGCAACACACCTAACGTTACGACGGTGTTCGAGAGAATCAATAGAGGACGCAACATCCACATACCCAATCAACTTCATCGCACGACGTTGAACTCTGTCTAGCAGCTCCAAAGTAGTTTTTGGAGCCCCGGCCCAGATGTGCGAATTGTACTCTAGCTTAGGTCTAATATAGGCGAAATAGACAGTCCGAAGATCAACAGGAGTGAAGTATTTCTTACACCGTTTTAGATAACCTAAACACTTGGCCGCTTCTTTCGACACATCGAAAACACCTCAGATCAGTTTGAATCGATATGCCCAGAACGTCAAGAGTTGCTGATTTCATAATGTCTACGCCGGCCATATTGAGGGGTGTAGGGGGACAATCCATTCGTCTGTGAGACAACAGACAGCATTGGGTTTTGCTAGCGTTGAATTCGAGCCGATTAGCTCGACCCCACTAGGAGATTGTTTTGAGGTCATTTGTGAGTGTGACATTCATATACCGCCTTTTTCTCTCAATCTCCTCAGAGCTTGGACGCTTTTTGAAGCAATATGAATGACAAATACTGCTGTCATCCGCAAAGGAGTGAATTGGATTAATGGTCGATGACAGAAGGTCATCGATGAAAACAAGAAAAAGAGACGGGGATAGGACCGAACCCTGAGGAACTCCAGCGTTAATGGAGTATTCGCTAGATGTGAAACCGTCTACGACAACACGAATAGAACGGCCACTGCAAAAGCTCGTTATCCAACGAGCGAAGGAATCACCGACGCCATATGCAATTAGCTTTGTTACGAGGGCGCTATGCCACATACGATCAAAAGCTTTAGAAATATCCAGAGCAATATCCACCAAAACCAAAGTGCGCATTTTTGATTCGAATTCGAAATCGGTTTTGTTATATGGGTGCGAAACGTGGCTTGTTACTGAACAACTAACGAATAAGCTGCAAGTATTCGTCAACAAATGCTTAAGGCGAATACTAAAGGTTTGGTGGCCTCGCATTATATCAAATGCCGAGCTACATCAAAAATGCAATCAGAGGGCTATAGCAATCAAGGTCAAGCTGCGCAAATGGAGATGGATTGGTCACACTCTCCGGAAACCACACAGCGAAGTTTGTCGCCAGGCTCTTGAGTGGAATCCACAAGGCAGTAGAGGACGTGGTAGACCCAAAACCAACTGGAAGAGGTCGCTGGAAAAGGAAATCCAAGAATCGGGAAAGTCGTGGCAAGACATTAAAGTCATCGCAAGGGATCGTGACAAATGGAGAGATTTCATATTGGGCCTATGCTCCTCCTAGGAGAATACATATATACATACAGAGTGAGCTCTCCTGAAGCCATATTGGCGATCATTAAGTAATTCGTTGCACTCCAGATAATTCATAAAGTGTAAGTTTATAACGCTTTCCATAACTTTGGAGAGCGCTGAGCATATTGCAATGGGCCGATAATTATTGGGATTGGTAGCCTCGCCTTTTTTGGGTACTGGCTGGACATTAGCAACCTTCCAACATGATGGAAATTCACCACAAGTGTAGGAAATGCTAAATAAATTCCTTAATGGGCGAGCCAGTGTTGCGGCACACTTTCGCAACATTCTAGTTAATTTTTGGTTTTATTTCCAAAGCAAAATGTATGCAGATTTTTCTGGCGTTATTTGCAAAAAATTTTCTGGCGTTATTTCCTATGGCGTTATTTCCGGGAGCCCTCTACGAGACTTGCAATATCTACTAGGTTTCTTAATAAGTGCATGCAATTTTTTGGATTTTGTAGCACTGTGTAATTTATCAATTCGTTGGGTTAATACTAATATATAACATGCATTTTTGATGTTTTGAGTTAAGTACACACAAATATGAAGAAAATAGTCGGTTTTTTGAACTCCGATTTAATAAAAAACTAGTAAGGGTGTAAATTTTGGCCTGGCCAAAAAATAAATACCCTACACTGCAGTATTTTGAAAATTTTGCTTATATGGGAGGTGCCACGCCCTCATGTCCGAGTACACTCAGTTTTTGTTCAGAGCTTGAATTTATAGTTTTTAGTGTCAGAGTGAAATTTAGTTGGATTATCTCAAAAAACTCTTCCAGTATAGCATTTTGAATCTTTTGCTTATATCGGAGGTGCCACGCCCCCTTGTCTGATTTCACCCAATTTTTGCTGAGAGCTTTCATTTATAATTTTTAGTGTCTGAGTTAAATTTGGTTCGAATATCTCAAAAAACGCTTTCAGTATAACGTTTTGAAGCTTTTGCTTATATGGGAGGTGCCACGCCCTCTTTTCCGAATTCGCTCAGTTTTTTATCAGAGCTTGCGCTTACAATTCGTAGTACTTATGTGTATTGTGGTTGCATTGTCGTGAAAAGTACTCCTAAAATTGCATTTTGAATATATTTTTTGTATGGGCGGTAGGCGTGCCCGTTGACCGATTTTGCTCATTTTCAATCCCCCGAGCTAACTTTAACGACGGAGGTAGTGTACCAAATTTCAATGAATTATATTGCTCAGTTTTCCCAAAAAGTATATTTCAACACACAGCCAGCCACCCAGCCAGCCAGCCAGCCAGCCAGACAGACGGACATAGCTATATCGACTCAGGAGGTGACGCTGATCAAGAATATATATACTTTTCTATACCTGCCACGCCTCCTTCTCTGCGTTACAAACGGAAGGACAAAGTGAATATACCCTGGGTGTAGGGTATAAAAAAGCTGAAAACTTCAAAATCCCATACAAAATTTCAAAAAAATTAAACTACGTTTTTCTCAAAAAATCAAAAATGCATCTATCCAGTTTAGCATTATTCGGACGAATTGACCCTGGGGTCCGTGACACTCTATTCTGCCATTATTTTTGGCTTTAAATTTTTTTTAAATCATCTCCATACAGTCTTTTTATTGAATATTATGAAAAAATGATTTGTTACGCAAAAATTTTGTTTTAATTTTGTTAAGACAAAAATGCATTGGTAATCGACAAAGAAACTCATGTCCTTTATCTTTTATTTTAATGACCCATATAATAATCTAAAAAACGGTTTTAAAACTTATTTTGTAAATTGAATAGATATGAAAAATCTGCCAATAGAAATATATTTCTATTCGATTAGACATGTTGGAGGAAAAAACTTTCGGTTGAGATAAATATAGCTGATACTGTTTGTATTCATAATGAATGGACTTTCTTACTTAAAAATAGCTACAAGCTTCTCTGTATTTACTATTGAAAACGGCTAATGTATTTATAAATTACATTTAAAATTTAGTGATCGTGTAAATTGTCATCGAAGAGTAATGTTATTCGGTTAAATATTCGTCTTATTAATAAATGTAATATTAGTTTTCCACAATTATTTTTATTTGTTTTTCATCCTATTGTCTTACAATGAAATTATTTTGAGGACCGAATCTATTTTTTTTTCCCGTCTGTCTCATATCGTTGGCAAATTGGCCAATAAGAACATTACCATGTGTTTTTTTATTTGGAAAATGAGTGCAATTTTAATTGTTTTTGAGATTATTGTGAGCGCAGCAAAGACAATAAAATATTCAAACACAGAATATACGAATGCTACCGAAAAAGATCTTCAAAATTATTTATTTAGTAATTCAATTGTTTATGGTTTAGCTGTAATCGCTAATACCAATGATGCGAATGCTGTTTGTTACGAGGAACTTAAAATCTTTGAATCAAGTGTCTTGCAGCATAAATCATGGGCATTAAAGGGTGAGTTTTGATAAAAAAAACCGAAACATTCATTAAAAAAACAAACCAGAATTTATAAAATTTTGGTCAAAGTTGATATGTGCTAATTCTGCGAGAAAATCGTTTGTATAATTATGCTTACAAAAAATGTTTATTCGGCATTCCAATGATATCGGTTTTAAAATTTAGACTTATATCCTTCAGTTGTAAAATAAATGTACTTACAATACATACTTTATAGGAATTCTTCTTGCACAATGTGATCAATGAAATTATACGATGAAAAATATAAGTATGTATTTACTGAAATGGTTTTCTTTTTATAGCTCTAGATGCATCTGGTAAACAGCGTGCCAGTTTCATTTTTGGACAAAACTATTGGCTTGGCAGTCGAGAAGCATGTGAAACAGTTAAGCAGCCTATTCGAATTACACTTTCACATCGATTTAAACGTAGAACGCATCCCGATTTAATCAATGACGTTGCACCATTTAACGTAGAATATAGCGTCGTTTATTTGCGCCACAGTTCTCCATGGCAGATTGAATTAAAAATTTTAACTGAAAATATCATACACATCGGATTATGTATGCCCTCATCTTGCAATTCAAAGGATATTGAAATGTTAACAACGAATTATTTAAAGGAAACATTGAATGCTGAGCCAAATCTTTACCAATTAGCTCTAGAAGTACTTTATGTCAAGGATTTAAAACTAAAAAATGAATTTTTTCATAGTACGAGCTTCAGATTAATGTGTACTTCATTGATATTTACCTGTGTGATGATCGTTTGTGCCTCTTATTGCAAACGTAATAAAAAAACTGATCACAATAAGCCAAGTTCGCTTAAAGTCTGTGATTTTGTTGAATGTTTTGATGTTGTGGAGAATTGTGGGAAATTATATGCTCTGAAAGAAAACTCATCCAATGATATATCAGTTATAAATGGGATGCGCACGATTTCAGCTTTTTGGATTACAATATTTCACGTCATGTTCTATTTGTATTTCACATCGGATAACAAACCTTTTGGAATTGCTCATATGGAATACATTTTATTTCAAGTGCTTGCTGCAGCACCATTGCATGTGGATATGTTTTTCACTGTTAGGTGAGTAGTGAAATATCCCTTATGACTATATATTTGTGATGCAGATCTGACAAAACTATACTTATCTTCCCAGAGGTCAAAATTAGCTACTGGATGAAGGATAAAGTTTTAAAGTGAATAACAACAAAATAGCGTTAAGATGTTCAGAATTGGCAAAGTTATAGCATATTGAATCCTGATGTACGAAAAAACGATAATTTAGTTTCAGGTTCGGAAATGTTCGGGTTAAAGTTTTATACTACGTATATCAACTTAAACCACTTTATAGTACTATCTTAAATCTATCTATCTTAATCTTAAAATATATGTGGCAGGTAGGAAAGGAAAAACTGCTTAAGTCGACTTAAGCAAAAAAGATTTGAGCTGCATTTTCCATTAGTTATTATTTAGATCAATATATTTAAATCTTTGATATTTTTGATTATTAAATTATTGATGAAAAAACGAGCTACAGATCTTATTTAGATCTTAATAATGTCCAAAAATGAAAGAGTGATTTTATCCAGAACTATTAGAAAATTGAGCTTAAACCTATTTTGCTTAAGTCGAGTCAAGCAGTTTTTCCTTCCTGCCGCAGATATATTTAGTGCAAAAACCCTAAGCATGATGTTTTAAAAATTTTACTTTGTGACATTTTGTTTCAGAAAATTTTTTCGATTGTTAAGATTCAAGCTATGGTGGGTGTAGCAACGCACACCGGGAAATGCTAGTTTTATAATATTTGTTGCTGAGACTTAAATAGCTTCCCCCTTAAAGTGTTTTAAGTTGATTAGCCTTTTCACCTGATGTATGCTTTCCTAGGCTCGATAAGGCTATTTTTCTCCCAAGCCCGAATTGAGTTATTTTTGAAGCTATTGTTTACTCTGCTGATGTGTTCTGGGCCTATTAAAGTATTCATTAATCTTCGCTTTCATTACCTGTATGTCCCTTGTGTTCTGGTATTCAGATAAGGGTCGCATTGCTTCCTTCTGAATAAGGTTTAGTTAGATAAGTTTAAACTGCCCCCCAAACTAGCTTTGACTATATTGAAACCGTCATTAAAGACTTCATAGTCGATACCGCAGCGGCCATTATGCATATATTGTTTAACACGTTGTGTCGGCTGAATGCTATTTTGCTCAATATATGTACATAAAAGTATATTTCGACAAACTCAAAATAAAAAATAGTATGACCATTGATAACAGAAATTTCCGTGATAGATTTTTTGTCTGAATATGAAAAAAAAATTTAAAGATGATTTAAAAACCTTCGCCCTTCGCAGAGATTACCAGAACTTAGTTTTTTCTATCATATCACGTTAATCGTAGTTTCAAGCCGTTTTTGAAACTATATCAAATTTGATTATTTCTTTTCCAGTTAAAGCCCATTGAAATAAAGGTTTCCCAACCTTTGTATTTAGTTGGAATACCTGTACTTCAATAGGATATAACTTGGAAAGTAAGGATTCAATTGGAAAACTAAAAACGCAGAAATTTATGAGGAAGCTTATGCCTGACCGACACATTTGGCTAAAATAAATTACCTTTTACACTGGAAGTGCTCCATATTATAGTGCTAGCTACATTGAACGTTCAAGAGTTTTCAGACAAAAAACTTTACTTTTAATACAAAATTTGTTTCATTGACAGAAAAATTGTGTTTGGATCAGACAAGAATAATAAAAATTAAAAAACATGGCTTATAGAGCAAAACTTATACTCTGAATCTCGAAAACGAAAGCAGATATGAGGAAATAGAAGTGCACTTGAAAGAGCTGGTCTTGAAGTGTAAAAATGACGTTTGGAACCATAGAACCACAGCTGCTAGCCCTGTTTGTGTTGTGAATTACTTGCTTTAAAAACTTGCGTATTGGAGGCAACGTTGGTCCATTATTTCTACAGAAGTTTTTTTAAAATTGCAATTAACTAATGATTTAAGGATATATTTTCACATTGTTATTTATTTTACAAGCTGTAACGGCCATTTCTGTCTTTTTAATTTCCTTTATTTCAGTGGCTTTTTACAGACGAGAAACTTCTTGCGCAACACAACTCAAATGAAACTTATAGCCAACAATAATCTTCGACAAAATATAATCTTATACACCAAGCTTTTGTTTCATCGTTGCATGCGGTTTGTTCTACCGATCTAAGTTCAGATCTACATATAGTAACTGTCGACATGAAACAATATTTTAACACCAATACTTTTCAGACTTGCACCATTATATTATGTAACCATTTGCTTGGCAACAGTTCTTGGCGCTTATATCAATGAAACATCAGTTTTTCACATCTATGATCGTTTGGATATTTCCTGTACTCAACACATCTGGCGCCATATACTCTTTATACAGAGCTTTTTCGATCATCGCGATTTATGTATGAATTGGACCTGGTCACTCGCTTGTGATATGGAATTTTATGTACTTACGCTAACGCTGCTGTTTTTATATGCTAAGTATGTAACTTTTGAAAATATTCGTAATCATAATGTTAAATAAAAATAATATTTTATTTTTTACAGGAATCCAAACTTTATTAAGAATTTAGTGCTCGTAATTCTATTCGCAAATATTTCATGGACATACTATAAAGGGATAGCAACGAATTTTCAATTTAGCCTTGATGTCTCTTTTGAATTAGGAACTGAGATCTATATAAATCCATTCATACGAATATTGCCATACATTTTGGGTGGTATAGCTGCTTGGTTGATTACCGAAAAGAAAAATGTATTATCGTTTCTAAGCCCAAAGCTAGAAAACTTTATATGGAACATGACATTTTTAGTGCTTTGTGGTTGCTCATTTATGATGTATTGGCGTAATATAACAACTTTAGCCACATCTTCTATAATTGTTTTTGGTCGTGTAATGCTTTCATTGGCTATTTGCTGGATTATTATGGCAAGTGTAACTGGGCGTAGCTGTTGGTGGTCAAGGATACTAGAATTTTCAATATTTCAACATACGCAACGATTATCTTATGCAATTTATTTAACAAATCCTATTCTAATCATATTAGTGGGCAGTTCATTGAGCACAAGTTTGCGTATGGAAACGATTTTCATGGTAACTATGGGTTTCATCTTCATTTTTTTAATTTTTAATGTTTCTTCTATTTTAGTTTATCGTCTCATGTGGTTTCTGTGTTATAGTCTATGTGATTTCTATTTTTTTCTCACTGGCATTTGAGATACCCTATTGTAATTGGTCACATTTAATACTTAAACACTCCAAAGGAACCAAAAGTTTTTGATAATAAAACTTAGCCAATGCAAAAATATTTGTATAGTGATGTATATAGTTCAAAATTGCAATAAAGTAATGAAGTAATGTTTATTACATATTAGTTTCATCCAATTGATTGATGTATTTTTTGTTGTTGTAGTTGTTGTTGTTGTAAGGCTTGCATCTAGCACAAGTTATTTGTTTTTTTCACGCAACGCCTCAATTGTCAACTTGGATCCATATTAGTGCCCAAGGGGAAAAGAAGGGCTTCAAAAACCCTTCTGAAGTGCATCCTTTTCACCAATAAGCGCTTCCGCTCCGTAAGAACAATACTTTCTTTTTAACATTGCATGTCATAGGATGTAAGTGAGCAAAAGCTTACCGCAGCCTTACCAAAAAAGAGTTTTTAAAGCGCTTATTTGTAATGCTGCGGTAAGCGTTTTTTCAATAAAATTAAAAAAAAAAAAGAAAAAAAAAAAACTGGGCGCGCCAGAATTTGAGTCCACGACCGTCCGCGTGTTAGATATTTTTTCTTACATTTACCAACCCCTTAGACCGCTCCACGAACGCCCGATGATATGAAGAGGTATTAAATTTGTATATTAAGCAAATGTTGTCCAAACAGAATTTGACATACAAATGCTCCTGCAGCATTACATAGAATCATTGTGCAATCAGTTTTAATTCTAGTAAGCAAAAGTAAATAAATAAGAGAAAGGAAAATAGAAAAGTGAAATAAAAACAGGTTGAATATTTTAATAAAAAATAAAAATAAAGCAAAAACAAATAAAAAAAAGAAAAAAAAAAAAATCACCCGGGCTGGGTTCGTACTCACGTTGTTCTTACTGCAGCCTTATATGGAATCATTGTGTAGTTAATTAATAAGAGAAAGGAAAATAGAAAAGTGAAATAAAAGATGTTGAATAAAAGAATTTTTAATAAAAAAAAAAAAATAAAGCAAAAAAAAGTAAAAAAAAAAAATCTCCCGGGCTGGGTTAGAACTCACGTTGTTCTTACTGCAGCCTTATAAAAAATCATTGTGATAGTGCTTCTAAATTTCTATGGGGACAAGCACTTTTGAAGTGCTTGGATCAGAAGTGCTAGTAATTTTTCCTCTTGGGTGTTTTTTTTCTCAGAACTACATACATATATCATTACTTGTTCTTTAATATAATGACGCAAACACAATATAATGCAGTAACGATAGATAGATAGATCAAGACTTCTATGGTCCGAAATAATCTTTATTCTACAAAAAAATGTATTTTCGAAACCTTAACTAGAGTAGTTGAGAAGCGTTATAGTCGTCTTGCGATTGAGAATTTGAAGTGAATTGAATTCTTTATTGAGTCTTATAGCCTGTTTCCACCTAAGATTAAAATAAGATTTACGGCTATTTTCAGATTTAGTTGACGTCTAATACATGATGAATGAGCCTGTGAAGTGATTTAGCCATAACTCACCTCATTCATCATGTATTAGACGTCAATAGCCTTATTGTCTGTTTCCACCTCATTCATCATGTATTCAAAGTGAACTTAATATGAAAACAGCCGTTAATCACTTTTTAAATCTCCAATAGAAACACGCTATAAATCTTTGGTGGAAATAGCCATTTCATGTGCCTTTTTCAAGGATATGAAATGTAGAGACATGAAAATTATATCCTAAAAAAGAAAAAATATATTTTAATCCAGAAATTTTTCAATTGGCAATATGAACTTTAATTTTCAGGCAACCTAATTTTTGAAATAAAAAAAAACAAATCAAAATTTTTCTGTGTCAAATAAAGCAATTTTGTTGTTGCTTTCCCATATGATTCTCAGAAAGTGAAAACTGTCGTCCAAAACACAGCTTTTATAAAAATATCACCTAGTACATCAAAATATATTCGCGAAAATGCACACATTCGCTTACCCTGTATGGTGAAAAAGAAAAATTTATAATGCAGCCCTGTTATGATATGACAGTTGTCATTTGAAGAGCTATAATCAGCTGTTTTTGTTTGGTGTTTCTTGTATATGGTTAAATTCGGCAAATTTAATTTTAATCAATTAATAACAGAAAAATATAAATATGGGTAAAGTTATGTCAATGGTTTCACGCAAAGTGAATCGATTTAATGTGGAGAACAGGGCACACCGAGTGCTGGAGCGCGACAAACCTTTGGCAGCACCAAAATTCGAGTCCAATTTGCGAGACTTAGAACGGACATTGGAAGGTTGGTTACTGAATTTAATGAAGTTTATAAACTGCAATGATATTAAATAAATACAAATTGAATTGTAATAATTGCAGCTGACCCAAATTTCGTAGAAAAATTGGGCAAAAAAGATACAGCATTGGATGATCGCTTGAAAAATGTTTATGTAACATCAACAGAAAGTTTTGTATGAATAAATGCACTAAACGGCACATGGGTAATTTTTTATGTTCTGTGATTGTTTTACTTTACTCTATAGATCGATTATGCAGCCCGAAAGGAAGAGTTTGAAGGTCGAGTACTCCCTATGAGTCGCACATCACCTGAAGAATTTGAATATGGTTATCAGGAACCAAAACGAATTACACCGGGCAAGTGCACACTGCGACAAGCGATTCTTTTTATAACGAACCATTACGGTGATCCGGAACTTTGGACTCCACAAAAGATTGCAGAAGAATATAAACTTAAGGAAGAAAATGTTGGTAAGTACAGGAGAAAGCTTAAGCAATTGTTTAAATTTAAGTGGCGACTTCTTTACATTAATTTGAAAGTGATAATTAGCAAAACTAAAAAGATGTTAAAAAGTTTTGGATTGTACTTGGAAAAGTTATGTATGCATATTCTTAAAAGATTTGCTTACCATTTTCCAGAAATGCCTATAGCGGTACACATCCTGATTTTATCTCGAGAATCTGAGAGCGTAGAAATATACGATGAGGAAGAAACACATTACGAATGAAATAGGACACATTAATTTCAGTGTCTTAAGTAAAGTTATTTCTTATAAGAAGTTGAATCCTTTTTATGAAAGTGAAAATGTCCGAGAATTTAAATTAAATCTTAATAACTCTTAAATAGTACAAATCGGTACTAATAAAATCCAAAGCCGAATGTCCACAAAATAATTTTATTTTAAGTTTGAATTTAACTATCACATATGTATGTTAGGTTAGACGGGATGTCCATTAAGAAAAGTAAATGTCTATAGAGTATGCGTCTAAGTTCTTCTGGATGTCGGCAAATTCGTCAGCTGTTAGGACCTGTGTTGTGCCTTAAAACGCAAAGCGAACCAACGTCCTTAAAATTGTTTGTTTTTCTTTTATGAATTTTTTGTAATCAATATCTGTTCTAAAAATCAATTAGGCTTACTTCTGAATTAAATAATCTTTATATTAAAGCGTCACATAAATTAAAACATATGTATTTATTGAAAATATTACTAGAATTTTTTAGTTTTTTTTTACAGTTAAAGTGTTAAAGCACTTCAAAACCTTCAATGTCTACATACCCGATAAAGGTCTAAGTGAGAAATTATTAACACAAACGGAGACGAAAATGATCCCATCTAAGAAGGACGAAGAATGAATGTAAATTGCAAAGACTATATACAGTTAAGATTGTTGAAAAAATATGCAAAGTACTTTTAAGTAGGAACAAATTTGATAAATTGTTGAAAACAAAAAAATAATTATAAAAAGCTTAAATGTTTGTTTGAAAATACTTTATTTTGGAAAAAAAAAAAACCATAATTAAACGACGACATTCGGTGGACAATTATATAAATTGAGCGCCTTATCTTCAGATACCGAAATAACTTTATCATTCGAAAAACTGTATTTAACTCCCCAAGCCTGATCGCTATGCTCATTAAATGTGTGCAAACATTTACGTTCAGCAAAGTCCCAAATTTTCACTGTTGTATCACTTGAAGATGAGGCAAAATGTTTACCATCCTCAGAAAATGAAACGCACAAAACCCAGGATGCATGACCGGATAGAGTGCCAGCAACATCAGAATGAGCACTATAAAAGAGAAAATAATGATATAGTTGAATTATTTGAAATTTTCAAAGTAAGAGACTTCCAAAAATTTTAAAGCGTGTAATTTCTGATCCTTCCACCGAAAGAATATCCAATTTTTTTTAAATTTGTCGGTACTTGTGAAATTAATTTGACATCAGAATTCGCTCACACCATCCGCCAAAAATTATAAATTAACGAAAATTCATACTCACACGTCATACAATTTAATATGTCCATCATCCGAAGCAGTCAGTAACATTTGTGAATTTGGTGAGAAGCATAAACTACGTACTGGCATAGCGTGACCCTCAAGCGTTTGCGCGACTTTGCCAGCTGCAACATCGAAAATTGTAATGATGCCATCTATTGCACCACTGGCTATATATTTGCCATCGGGACTCTAAATAAAACACAATAAAAATACAAACGAAAAAAAAGTCTTAAATTTGTTCATACATATGCAATGCTTAGCGTAAATTTTCCATTCTGTGGATCCAACACTTGTTCCGCCTTGCCCGACTCCACGCTGTACATCGAAATTTTTCCCTCATTGGAACCGGAGATAACAAATTTATCACAGGGCGAAAATGCAACAGTCCACAGGTCGACTGGACCTAATGCCACCATGTTTTGCTGTTGTCCTGTTTGTGAGTCCCAGAAACAAAGACTGGAATCCAAGGAGCTGCTTGCAATTGCTGAGAAGAAATATTTATTAAAACTAAAATTGTGAAAGAAATTGTTATAAATGCAATCTTCTGGCGTCGCCCAAAACTTAAATTTTTGGAATTTGGGGCATAACATAAATAGAGTTGTAAATTCTGAATCAGATCTTTTTGACATTTTTTTTTAGATAAAACATAATTCTAGGTTTTAAATACGGCACTTTTTCTCCATCACGTCTGGATTTTGAGATACCCCAACCTTAAAATTAAAAAGCACTGTTTTTGCTATATTTGATGTGATACGATACTTTTTAAATGAAAGCTGGAACACGCTAAGGGTAACAGCCGAATACATATCGTCTCACGGAAATAACATAAAAACTAAATCTCACTGAGAGGATTTGGACTATATAAAAAAAATTCACATATCCATATGAAAACTATTTACTTTTGCCATCCGAACTAACTGCCACTGATACTACGCCCAGCGAATGTCCTTTAAGCTGATGACGTAGCTTAAGTGTACAATCCTCTCTCATGTCCCAGATCTTTACCAAATCATCCAAGCCACCAGTAACTATAAAATCTATCGGTTCAGCACGGGTATCTACTCTTTTCGGTGACATAAATGGATTTGGACTAGCGTCAGTATTATTTTCGTCTTCTGTGTTGACTTCTTTTGGTGGAGGTTGAGTACGACCCCAAGAACACGACCAAATCCCGTCTTCATGTGCAGCTTCTTCCTTATGAAGCAGAGAAAACTACAAGAGGCAATTAATTATTTGCTAATTAAGAAATGACCTTTAAAATATACTTACCATATTAAAGTAAAGTCAGCAATTCGATATTTAAGCCAAAATTCTAAAATTGCAAGTTCAACAAAACACAAAACATTCGGCTGTCAAGAAAAGGGCGCTTTACCGGAACGAGGCTAATGTTTACATTTCCTATTGATTTAATGCATTTAAATTTGTTTAGCATCAGATAATTGCGCAACTCTCCTGTCTGTCGTGTGAACCAGCTCTAAAAAATATTCTGTTGCTAAGAGGCTGTATGAATACATACATACAAGGGGCTGTCTATAAACTCCGTTACGGGGGGAGGGGGATTCAAGCAGGCGTCACGCTTGGTGTATTTTATTTATTTTTTATATGAAGATACCGTCACATAGGGGGGGTTCAATATAGCGAATTTTAGCGCCACGGAGTTTTTGGACAGCCCTAATTTACAAAAAAAAAAAATACTTTTGTATACAGGGTTGATAGAAATCAGTAGAACATCGTAAAATGTAATAGCCTGTTTCCACCGAAGATTTAGCTCTGCTGAGATTAGTAAATCATATTGTTAAATCCTACCCGTTTCCACCGGCCGAAATAGATTTATTTCTGTCAGTAAATGTCGGAAGCAGTAAAATTAAACTTGTATTTCATTCTGTTCTTAATATTTATCTTCCATTTGCTTTGTGTTTATGCCAATTGTCAAAGTTCCAGGGGTGTCACTATGTCAGAAATTTCCAAAATCGGTAGCATTGTTGTGATTAAGCCACAGATTTAATTTAAATCTCTGATTTATTTTGTATGGTAAATCCTGAGATCAGCGCCCAGACTTAGCGCTAAGTTTAGATGATGGTCTGAAATTGATAGCATTAAGTTGAAAAATTTATATCGGTCAAATAGCTCATTATTATGGCACAATATATGTATAACATTACTGCTGCCCCTATATGGCACCGCGCTGTAAAATCAAATGAATCGTTGGTTTTACGAATTTCGAAAAAAGTTGTTCATAATGGTCCCAGGAATCTTACATTTTTTGGTTTAGAGCTTATGGCCCCTATCGCAAATAGAAACGCGAATGAAAATGAAATACTCTAGTTAAAACGAGACAACACTAATATTATTACTTTATCGTTTTCACTCGTAATAAGGGCCTATTTAACTATTAAAAAAACTTGTAAAGCTCTCTTTCAACCGTTACCTTATTAAAAACAATGAAAACAACCCGAATAATTTAAAAAAAAATTATATACCTTTTCTGTATCATCAAGCATGCAATGTGAAATTGTTGAAATCTTTTTGAAAAAACGCTTGCAGTAAAATGTATTTGCGTACACACCTACAAATCTAATCACTCGTGAAAAAATTTTTTTTTTTTTTTTTTCAAAGTTTTTGACAAATATTTTTAGGCTAATTTGAAAATTAAAACAATGTGCCTAACAAAACTTTGTGAATTGCCCAATTATATCCTACTTCCCATTGCTTTTTTCTGCTGTATCCATTTTTTAGTAATTTTAAAAGTTATGCGCGACCTTATGATTTTTTTTAATGCAAATGACGCTTATAAACATACATTTGCATTAATTTTTTTGAAGCAAAACTATTTTTTTATTTTTACATGTACTTTCACTGCCATACCTAAATTGGAGCGTCAGGCGTTGCGTTATTTAACGTTACACAAAAGCCTCAAGCGCCATACCGAAATGAAGAGCGTTGCGTTTAAGTCATTTGTTTGTCCAAATCATATTGTTGTTTCTTTTTTTACTTTTCTGCAGCTAACTTCACTCCATAACGCTTTGTCAAAATTGGAAATTCGAATAGCTGAGCGTCCAGCGTTGGCAATTTTGGTATGCGCCATACAAATTGTATGTACATGAGAAATTTTTGACAATAAAATAACGCTGACGCTCCAATTTAGGTATAAGCAGTTATGGGTGTTTTCTTTGAACGTTTTTTGACTCACTGCAATATCTAAATTGGAGCGACAGGCGTTGCGGTATTTAACGTTACACAAAAGCGTCAAACGCCATACCGAAATAAAGAGCGTTCCCTCTAAGAAAACCGGTACGAAAGAGTAACGCCGGCGAAGTCTATAAGTCATACAAAACTTCGTAAACGTACCGCTTTGGCGATATGATTGCGAACCGTAAACGTAAATGTTAGAATAAGAACAGTAGAATTAAAAACGTAGTAATTTCAATGTATTGGTACTACGTTTTTAGCTCGCAAAATAGTACCGTTTACGTAGCGTTAAAGTGGTTCATTTATGCTTCGCTAAATTCGGACCCCTTACGAACTGATTTAAATAAAAGATTGCATTTTAATATAATACTAATTTATATTAAATTTTTATCATATTAAACTACATATTTCAATTATATTACAATCAATTCACTAACAGCAGATTTTTCAATATACATTTCCATTATACACTTTGGAATTTCACAAAGTTTTATTGAACTTTCTCGCTTAATCTCTTCGGGAATGGAAAATACTGGCACTGCTACTCCAAAACTGTTTTATGAATGTCCACCACTTTATTCATAGATAAAGTCAGCGATAGCTGGTTTTCAGCTCACTTTATGTGGACCATTAGTTGATTTCCAAATTTGCTCAATTGACAGCATCAGAATAAGCTTGAAGCCCTTGTCCTCGATGCGTTGGAAAATCTTACCAACAAGTCCACGCCATAGGATAAAATCACAATGAAAGTACGTTCGTGGTTTGCTACCATTGTATACGAGAACTTTGCGATGAATCACATAATAAAATGTCTAGATTCCAGAAATTTAAAAAACAGAAACTGAAACCAGAAAAATTTTGACAAAGAAAAAAAAAAAAAATATTGTTTGTTTACACATTCAATATATGCATGTGTTAGTGAAATCCGAGTTCGAAAGCGATTCGCTTTGGGTACGCAATTTATGAACCGTACATTTTTCTTGGAGGGTTGCGTTGAAATCATTTGTTTGCCGAAATCATATTGTGGTTTTCTTTTTACGTTTCTGCAGCTAACTTCACTTCACATAACGCTTTGTCAAAATTGGAAATTCGAATAGCTGAGCGTTGGCAATTTCGGTATTTATGTACATGAGAAAATATTTAAAGTAAAATGACGCTGACGCTCAAATTTAGGTATGGTAGTTAAAATTAAGATATTAGAACTTTGCTACAGCATTTGTGTTAGTTTTATTGAGATTTTGAAACGTTCCCACGGTTTTCAATTTCTGCCATTTTGGGTATGGTCAGTCAAAGCTTGGTACTCAATATAAAATCAATATTTTCGGTTGGTTTCTTCGGCAAAAAGATAGCTTATTTAATTCTCTTTACTATACGAAGTTGAAACATGAAAAATAATTAGTTTTGCTCAATTTATGGAGCTTTGAAAAAAATTTCCCACTTTATCCCACTTTCCCTATATAATGAAATATGCAAAATTGAAATTCGAAATAGAATAGCCACATATGCCAAGAAAAAAAAAGCCGAATGTCAACGGTGATAATTGAGATTGTGGCTAATGTAAACGCACCCTTGTGCCACACCACATTGGAAATGTCAAAACAATGTCATCTTTCCATTATCGAAAAAGTGCATCGAGAGTTCGAAATATTTTTATTCATTCAATTTCGAACGAGTGACCGAAGTGGACGGGTGTATTTTTCATTAAAAATATAATCGATTCAATTAAATAATAAATATAATCACTGAGGTTCTGGCTTTAATAATACAAAAGAAATATTTATTTCGTCTAAACAATTCAATTAATTGAAGCAACAACAATTTGACAGTTTAAAAACCATTTTAAGTCAAATTCCAGCAAAAAAATAAAATTCAGTGAACACAAAATTTTTTGGGAAAAAATTTGGAAATCAAAATTAAATAATCCATTAATGAAATTTAAAACAGAAAATTAAAATTCTAAAGTGCAAGTGTCCGAAATTTGTTGGCATGAATGTTCCATCATCATTAATCGTTTATTAAAATTTGTGCAAAATTGTGAAGCGCTAGTGCTCCAAACAGCAACGATACAAAGTTCCATTGTTTTCTCCTGCTGCGATCAAACAGCAATTTTTGGCGTCAGCAGCGAACGATAGCAAAAAAAAAAATGAGTAAAATTTCAATAAAAATAGAAAAGAATTCCTCCGTGTCTCCGGTGAACGTTTTCCATAGTTTGGTCGCGTTTTAGTGTCTATTTAATTGAAATAAAAAAATAAAAAGAAATTGAGAATTTTGCAGCGTGTCTTGAATTTCGGAATCAACAAAAAGTGAATTTTGTTGTTGGAGCCTTTGTTCGTTTCGTCTTATACCAATTTAGTTTGCAACGGCAATGATGATGGATGATGATGATTCATTGAAGTTTTTTGTTCTTTAAGCATTTTTTTTTTCTCTCTGTATTTTTATTTTTTAATTTTAACTAGTTTTTTCCATTTTTAGTTTCATTGCATTGTGATTAAAATTTTTATTAAATATTTATTGATTCACAAATTATTATTAATTAATAAAATAAAACTACGTTACAAAAAGTTACAATCTTTAAGCAACTAAGTAAGCAAATACGTCATATTTCGGTTAACAAAAACAATATAAAAATCACAGGCCGCATAACCGGTTTCTATTTACCTTTGATCATCACAATAAGTTGTTAATAATTTAATTTGTATCTTTTGCAATAAATAAAACATTTTCTATTCTGCTGCTCTCCGATTTTCTTAAGCGGTAAGTTTTTCTTTTTCTTTTGTTTTGCCAATATGCATGTACTTTTGTTTTCATTGATGTGAATTGATTTTTATTTATATAATCAGTTATCGTATCAATTAACTACTAATAGTCCAGTCAAAAAAAGAATTCAACTCTGTCATTAAAGTTGGAAAGCTGTTACAGAAATTTTTGTTTTGAAAGTCAGAGCGACTACGATTTCTGTGGCGCCACGATTTGAAAATGTTTATTTATAATAGAACCCAAAAGGAGCTAAAAAAAAGTATAAAATTTGTCAATATCTCGCTTCGTTTTTGAGATATCGAGGCTTGAAGAATTCGAGTGCATTGAAAAATTTCAAGAAATCTTAGATTTGACAATGTTTTCATATAAAACAACACTAACAATAAGTTGAAAAAAGCGGAACCAGTTTACTTTTGGTCCCAACTCCAAATATTTTGTCTTGTAAAAGTTCTGAATGGATTTAAAAAATATTGATGTCCTATCAGAGGTAACTATTCTAGCAGGCTTCAAAATTAGTGTACAAAAGTCTTAAATCCAAGTTTTGCCTTTCATGATATTTATAGCGAAATGGCTATATATGGCTATATTTATTTCCTTTCATGTGATGTCCCATTTGTACCTGAATTTGCTTCATTAGTACCTACATTTTTTACGAGAAAACGAAAAAAACTAACCAAAGATTTTATATGAAATTTAGGAAATACCTACTATGGTATTGGGTATTTTTGGAAAAAATAATAGTTTTTTAAAAAAACTGGTACAAATTTTGGAAAATTAGCTATACACTAAAAACCACCATACCATTTTTTTTACAAAGGCTAAATGTCGATCTTTCAATAGCTATACCCACGAAACTAGAACCGATCCACACTTTTTGATTACAGTTAGAATTATAAGCTTAACAAGAAAATTTTGGTTAAAACCAAATTGAGCGTTGGGATCGAAAGTAAACTTAAGCCAAAAAAAAAAAAAAAAAACAAATAAAGTTTTGCGATAAATCGCTTCGTTTTTGAGATATTGAGACATATAGCCTATTTCCTCAAAGATTTAGCTCCGCTAAGATGTGTAAATCACATCATTAAATCCTACCCGTTTCCACCGATCGAAAAAGATTTATTTTTGTCAGTAAATGTCAGAAGCAGTAAAATTAAACTTGTCTTTCATTTTCTTCTTACTGTTTATCTTCAATTTGCTTTGTGTTTAAAACAAATTGTCAAAGGTCAGGGGTGTCACTAGGTCGAAAAAAAATTCTAGATTCAAATTTTCACTTTACACTGATTTCATTTTGACACAAATGTTTTTTTTTTTTATCAGTGTCAAAAAAAAAAAACCTAATTCTAAAAAATACTTCAGCGTACTGTATTTTATACAAATAAATACTTCAGGTCAGTGTAAAACGTGCGAGTAGAAATACTAAAGTGAAATTTATGATGTGTAACATTTGCAAATTACAACGCATTGGTAACCCAGGATTGTAGTAGCTTTAATACATTTTCACAAGAGGGAGCGTAAGCAAAAAGAGGCATATGAAGAGAGCGAAAAACCATTTTGTCACTAAAGAAGCATTTTGTAGTGTACACTAAAAATAGGGGAGATGTGTGTACCTTGGTCCGCTTTTCAGCTTTTTCAATGTGCTGGATTTTCCAAAAAAGTTTCTTTAGTTTTTTGATTAAGTTATATTTCTACAATGCTTGCAGCATCAAATGACGTGACAATGATATTTCTATGTCTTACCATTGAGCAGAAATATTACTTTTTCCGTTGCAATCTCAAACGGTCCAAGGTACACCATGCAATTGTACCTTGGACCTTTAAAAATAAAAGAGAATACATTGTATTTAGGTTATAAATTATGAAAGAACCATTTATTATGCAATCAAAAGTAACATTTTTTCAATAAAAAAAAAAATATTAATCATAAACAAAAATAAAAACACAAAAAAGTGCATTTAGTAAAAAACAATTAATTAAACAAAAATGGTTGCAAATAAATACATTAATCACGAAATAATAATAATAATATTATATTGAGAGGCGATTATGGTTTCCTGGTTGCCCGTCGAAAAAGGCTCGCTGGTCAATAAGCATAGGTCCAAGGTATACACAGACAGCATGTTTTAAAAACTGTCAACACCCATAAAATATATATGAAAATATTTCTTAAAAATACTAAAAGCTTACAACAATAACTAAACTTCCTTCGTGATGTTGTAAAACTGAAATATTTCGAGTAAATTCTTCAAAAAACGTTTCGTAGTTTACTCCAAAAACAAAATTTTACACACAAAAAACACTTTTTCCGTCGCTTTTTATACACGCATACAGCTTGACGGTCTGAAGAACATTATCGTATACGTGCAACTGTTGAGTGGCAACAGGCACTCGGACCGAGGTACACTCGGACCAAGGTACACACATCTCCCCTACAGTATATGCACTGAACTGAACTGAAGCAAACCGAAGACAGGTCTGTACAGTATTTTTTTTTTATTTTTTGTCAAGACATTTGCACGCAACACTGAACTGAAGTATTTATTAAATAAAAAAAGGGTAGTTACAAGATAAGACGTACCTTGAAACGAAAACTCAAATAAGACATCTTTTTTTCAGATCCCTAGTATATAATTTGTTTCTTTAGTAAATGAGTGAAATGTTTATTTTTTTATACATTTTTAATTAATCATTCTCTTGACAGAAACTCACTCGTGATACTTTTTTAACATATTAACTTTGATATAAAATACTTTTAATCCATTAAACAGTTCGATGCAGATCGCTCCTTATGCATATCTTAGACTAGGAGATATAGCCATCGGAATATTCGGATATATCTTTTATAAAAACCACTACAAGTTGTGAACCCCTTGATGGATTTGAAAAAAAAATTGGTGTTAAAAGAAAGGTATTTTAACAACTAAAGTAAAAAGTTCTGTGTAAGTCTGAGTTACGATTTTCTACTTGCAGCTGCCTCCCAGCATATTAGTATATTCAATACATGGGTGTCATTCAGAGCAACAAATTTAGCTTGAAATTCTTTAAAGCCTGATTTGTCGTTTCATACTAATTGTTTATATGTACGTGTTAAAAAAGAACCGAGTTATAATTTGTTTTAGACACCTACCGAAATATATCAAAGTGGCTTGTAACTATAGTTCACGAATTATAACGTGTTAATCAATTCACCAAAAAGCAGGAAATATTACCAATATTCTGCACAAAATAAACTTCATATTTTGGCTACTATTTCCATATTAATAACACAGGCACACATAAAGCTGAGTACAGCATTTTCTACAACTTAGAGCAGGTATATCTTAAAATCCTACAGGTTTATGAGCAAATACGACCTTGGATTCGGACTCATTCTTGTTTGTTTTAATATTGTTTTGTTTAATAAACTCCCAATCAACAATTTTATAACCTTTTAAATTTTTAAGCTTGGGAAAAGTTAATTTTCAAATGTTTTCATAACCTATTTTCAAACGTTTGGAAAATATTATTTTTTTATTATTTTTAAAATTGATTTGCAAAGTTAAAATCAACAATTGGAAAATTATTTATTTTCAAACGTTTCAATAACCGTTTTCCAAACATTCGAAAAATTTTTTATTTTATTTTTTCAATGACTTATCGAGCTAAGTAAATCACAAGGCATTTGAATCATAACTGGCATGTTAGGTCAGTTGATAAGATTGTCGACTCATAACTTAGAGGTCATAGGTTCAATTCTCAGCAAACATAAACTTTTTTTATTTTTAATTAAAAATAAAAATGTTTGGAAAACATTGTTTTATGAACATAATAAAAACTAACAAAATGTTAATTGAAAAGTTAAAAAAATAATTTAAAAATATTGAATAAAAAAATCTGGAAAATATTGTATAAAAACATTTATAAAAAGCTTGCTCCAAATGATTTTCACAAGCTTGCTATGAAGGGTCCAGTTTCGGTTATTAAATAATTAGAATTCAAGAATTTCCAAACACTTTGCAAGTTAATTTCCAAACGAAATGTTTGCTTCAATAAGCGTATAATAAGTTATTTTCTAAACGTTTTTGTTTGTTGGGCTTTATTTTGAAATACAATAACAGCTGCGTTTGAATTTTTATGAAAAACCTCCAATGAATACTTATGAGTTTTAAGTAGCCTGGACACATATTTGGCTCTTTTACATTTTTCATGTGCGTATTATTTTATTTATCTACCTACCTATTTATTATCATCAACATTACAATTTATCGAAACTAAATTCCTTATCATATAGATACACAAGCATTACCGATTTGTTATCGATTTACTTTGAAGTACATATAATATAATACTTTTGTCATACCCATACTTACAACTAAAAATCACAAAACAGGTGTATGTAGTGTTGTGATACATATTTAATTTGTTCCTTTTTCAGTATTCTATCGATTTAAATATAATTTCAAATTACGACAAATTTCCTTTTCTTGTTGTTTCGAATTTATAGTGAAATGTCAAGTGTCAGGTGCAAATAACATCTGTCCTCTGTTTTTGGCACATCTTCGTCGAAATCGTTGATACGGATATATGTACATTACTACCTGTCGATTTATTTCAAAATGCATACATACTTAATTGTAATAATAAATACAAATTATAATAATTCCAATTCGAAATTGATATATTAATTTAAATTATATGTACACACATAATAATCATTCATTAACACTTTATTAGCGTTGTCATTTGCATAAAAATTACTCGTATGTTGTGCAAGATCATTGTCGAGGTGAGTTTTATAGCGCTTTCGATTTTGGGGAAAAGAATGTTGCGCTTTTTCTTAGTATTTTACTTTTTTTTTGTTTCATTCCTATTATTACATAAACAAAAAGGCCAAAATTGTATATGAATCAGGAAAAATGCCATCTTTGTCCTGGTCTAAAATTAAATATCCTACATCGCAGAAGGCAGTGTAACAAGTTTCGTCGCATTGTCTTGGTTCAAAAAAATATTAAAAAGATTTCCACAGATAGACACCGTGGTCAAGAATATTCAGGGTATATTACATAAGGTAACGATGCTTCTGGGAGTGATAGAGGATGCCTAGAATAACAAAAATCGGGGGTCTAAAATATACCCCTGAGGAGTTATAGGGTTAAAATTGATTTTCTGACTTGTTTTAGAAAAAAAATGTCTTGGGTCACCCTAACGGTTAAGAAAAAACTTTTTTATAGAAAACTTTTAGCTAATAGTATATGCTTTCTAAGAGTGTATTTGGTTTTAATGGGCTTCGCAAAATCCTGACCTTTTAAAGTCGAAATTTTAAATTTTTTTCATATTTTTGACGAGATTATTTCATTTTTGCGAGATTCTTCATATTTACGAAAGGCAGTATGGGTATTTCTTAGAACGTGTAATATCTCGTAAATTTTGTAAGATAGTAATAGTTGTCAAAATCAATACGAATTTGACAACTATTGAGAGTGAAAGATGTTTTTGAGGCATTTAAACGCTTAAAGCAAGGGTGTCAGCGTTTTCAAATCACTGAGCCAAACGCATGCAGCGCAGTCAGCGTTGCTTTTACAACAACTTTAAATTCGAGTAACAACAAACAAAAAAACAATTTTTTGTTGTTTTTTTATGCCTCGTTTACAACAACAATAATACTTCAACAATTTTCAAAATTTCTAAGGACTAGGACACACACAAAAATTAGGGGAACTCACGTGTTGATGCGCAATGCCCTTGCGTCGTTGCGAAAGTGCAATTTGCTAAAGTTTGATATTAGTAAAATAACAAAAATATTGCCGAAAATTTCGCACTACTTTTGCAATTTCTCAAGATGGAAATATTCACATTGATCGTTCAGGCGTTAGTGCGTAAAAGACTTGCATTTTCGCTACTGCGCATCAACGCATTAATACCCATATTGTTTGTTGTTTTTGATGCGACGTAGTATTTGTTGTTGTTTTATGTTGGTTCGAGTTCGATTTTGTGTGTACGCAAAAAAAGCAACAAAACGCGAAATTTTGACGAGCGTGAAAAAAAAACAACAAAAATTATTTCTGTGAATGTTGTACAGAAGTACAGAAATATTGATGTTGTTGGGATTGTTGTACAGAAATATTGATGTTGTTGGGTCGAGCCAAAATTGGCTCACTTTTCTTCTACGCTGACACCCTTGGCTTAAAGGAATATCCTAAGTGTGAACCATTTGTTCATATTTACGAAAGGCGTAAAAATTAAAAAAATAGTTTTAAAATAAATGTTTTTTATTTAAAAACTTAAAAGAAACTTTTTTATTTATTTTGTTCGTTCACAGGTCCCAAATAAACAAAAAAATTTGAAATAAATTTATATTCTGTTTCAAGTTTAAGAAAAGTTATGTTAATATTTTAGAGCTTTTGCACAAAGTTCATATTTTGGAGTAGTCAATGGTAGGGAAACAGTGTTTATATTTTGGGGTGTTCATATGTTGGGATGTTATTGTTATCGCGAGTTCAGTGTAATTGGTTTAACCCTATACTCCCCAGGGCAACATTTTAGAACCAACCCCAGGTGCAATTTTTTGTTAGTCTAGGCTTCCTCTATCACCTCCCAGAAAGTTCGTAACCTTATGCAATTCACTCTATATATTATTTTCACACCTGTCGCTCTTCCTTCCCTGCATTACAAACTGAAGAACAAAGTGAATGCACCCTGGGTGTAAGGTATAAAAAAAGCCTATTGATTATTTCAAAGAGGTTCAAACCGAATTTTTGGTCATTTACTAAAAAAGTTTGCATACAATTGAAAAATAGCACACAGTTATAAAATGCAAAACAATAAACACTTCACTTTAATGTACTCTAGACCACTGCTCAAGGCGATTTAATTAATTTACACCGATTAAAGGAACATGAACAAAAGTAACCTATTCTGAGTACTAAATTTTTTTTTTGTAAAAGCACAAACGTCTTCAATTTTCTCTCATATATGATCAACTAATGAGCAATTCAACATTGGGTATTGACAGTGGCGGATTCAGGGGGGGGGGCTAAAGCCTACCCCATAAGCTCTAAACTTTGACTACATAGATATAAAAGGAAAACGATCAATTGTACCTCAAAATCGTCCCAATTTAGCCCCCCCCCGCAGTCGAATCCTGGATCCGCTACTGGGTATTGTCCTATATAACTCAGACGATGTTTGTTGAACTTTAAAGAATTTTTTAACATAGTTTTCTTGGTAACTATGAGATACGAGATTTAGATATGGCTTTTGTGACATCACAAAAAAATGGTTATTTCTTTTTCATTGATTTCATTCCATCGTTAATCCCATCTGCACAATTCAATAACAAGCAATTTTCTTGATTATTTCAAGTATGTTGCGTGCAGTTTTCAATTGAGATAACACAAATTGGAACTTATGCAATCTAAATAAATAAAAACTAAACCTTAAAACCATATATGGAAATCACAAATAAATCTATGAATATTCACTCAATTTTTATTAGCAATGAAAATTTATTGCGTATTTTCTTTTCATAAATGCAACCTTAACTTAAACGTCGTTATCTTATCACAATACTTTCGATTTGTTATCAAATAATTACTAGTAAACTGAGTAGAACCCGTTTGAATGTAAACAAAAGAAAGGCAACAAAATGCCGCACTTTACGATCTTATCTTAACAACACTCCGCAAACCGACGACTATAAATCATTTGTTATGATATATTTTATTTCAAACTAACGGCTTTAAATATGATAAACATATGTATGTATGTACTTGAGTATGTTGAATTAGGCGTGCTACTAAAAAGCTCAAAACAGCGAAAAAATTCTACATCATTTTGAATTCTCATATTTTTAGAGCATAAGATTTTAGCGAACTTACCTTATGCTACATAACCCAAGAAGAGGAATGTCATGAGTGCAAGTTGTACGTGCAAAACAGTTGACTGGAATAATGTAGAAAGGAAAACGACCTCACGTCCTTAGCACTTGAGTAGCTGTTGTACATATCTTGTAAAGAAAAAGAACCACAATAAATATTTACATTAAAATTAATGGTTAACAAATCAACAAAAGTAAAATTTTGTACAGAAAATTTTGTGAAAAAAAAAACTTGTAAAGGTGTTATCTTTTGCCTTTGAAAGTGTGAGTTAAACCTTAAATTTGTATTATATATTTTGAAACAACATTTTTATTTTTTTTTCTTTGGGTGAAGCCACGTGCTTATGTGAAAATTCAATTAATTTTTGATAAAGGATTAGTCAAAACTATTTTCGCTCATCAGAACTGTTTTAAGTTTGTTGAAAAAATTTCATTTTTGACGCCATCTTATATAATATCTTTAATTTTTAACTAACAACTATGTAGTATATGATTTCGTCTACGACTACTGAGTACATTTTTCATTAATCGTGAACATTCAGAAAGTAAAATAGACTATAAGAGCTCGTCCACAGTGAGCGCTCAAAACGGAGCGGAAGGCAAAGTTGATTTTTCACACGAAAAGCTGAATTTTGGGTAGCCTTATTGAATGCGAGAATCAGCGCTGGGTTCTGCTTTGAGTTTTTATTTTGTTCGTATTCTTTTGCTTGGAATTTGGAATTGACTTCCATAAATTTTCTACGAAATTTCTATTGTGGTAGCATATATTTTTCTGGTCCTACAAACCAGGTTGAGAAAAAACTTTAGAAATCAAAAGTTTAGTATCCATTCCACAAGATTTGTTAAAAACAACAACAATGAAAAATTCACTGGCAAAATAAAATAAAAAACCCTTTGTTTTTTTTAAGAATTTCCAAATGCGATCAATCTGCTTTGCGCTCGGCTCTCACTGTGGCAATAGCTTAATTTTTAGTATGAAAATGTATGAAACTACTTTTCTACGCATTGATTAGTTTTGCGCTCAGCTCTGCTTTAAGCGCTCACTGTGGACGAGCACTAACACTTGGAATCGCAACAGGCCGGCTTAAAAAGCAATGCATCGGAGACTAAAAGTATGAAGCTGAACTCATCTAGATATGAAAATATGATGATATTGAAAATGTCGACAACCGCACTCTTATTTTACTTTTATCTAAGAGCCATCATCCCTGTGGACGGTAGACGATAGTGTAGTCAGTGCACTGAATTATCTTTTTTTTTTTTTGTTTTTCCCATAATCATTACTTTTACAGACAAGCCGGCAGACAGCATTTGCCAGGATTAAAGGGGTATTCCAGCCAAAAAAAAAAAAATTTAAATTTTATCGACAAGTACTCGTGTTTTCTGAAATAAAAACAAATTAAAAAAAAAAAATTCACCCTTACATAAATATTCACATAACGAAAAAGCACACTTCTTGTTTTCTTGTCTTTTTCAAATATACAAAAATCCATGCCAAGGATACATCCGTAAATGTTTGTAAGCAGCGAGTATATCCTTTCTCAACAAAAATTCATAAATTTAAAATGATGTTGTTCTTGTACGCAATTTGTTGTACATATATTTGGAGCAAAAAAAAAAAAAAAAAAAAAAAAACGAGAAAAAGTGTTTTATTTTCTTTACAAAGCTTTAGAAGTAGGCGTCAGCGTCTTTATGTCGCCACTTTGCGCTTTCATAATGATGTCATGTAATCTTTTACTTTACCATAATCTGCCATGCAAAATTTTTGTTGTCAAATAAGTGTTCAGAAATCATCAGATGTGCAAAATTAAGAAACACTGTTAGAACATTATGACAAACGCTTTGTACACAAATTACCAATACACTTAACCGAAAAGACTAAAAAGTTGTTGGCTTATATGCACTTGCTTAAATAATTTGCGCAAATTCATTTGAATCTCTTTATTTGCGCAATCATATTGACGTTCAGGAACAAAATTATAGAAAAAAATTCCGAAATGAAAAAGAACATAATGAAATATGTCGAGAACAATAGGAAAAAATCGTCTCAATTTTGCCGTCCCCATCAAAATTAAAGCCAACAACAATGGAGAACAAATCTATGGCCAGACAAATTGAATTTAACCTTTGCGGATCCAGATAAACTTATTCAAAAAATCGTAAAAAATCATTGCATGGAAATTTTCACGAGATTATTTAATTTTTTCTATGAATTGAATTTTTCAAGTGAATAAACCACAATGTTACAATGCGAACTGAAATATGAGGTCTGAAGAAACATACCCTAAAAAATTTGATACTTTTAAACTTTAATTTGCATCGGAAAGCACTAGGGGTACTATGTTTCAGAAACTTAAAAGGGAACCTACGTATATAGACAGATTTTGATAGAATCCTTTGGCACAACCTCAAAAAGTCTCAATATCATCACTGATATAAAGTACTTCAGTTTCTTTATACTATTTACCATGTAGGTAATTCCTTAAATCTTTCAAAACAATGATTTGCATTGCTTGTGGTTATTGTGTAATATACAATACAAATATTGAATGTACTCCATAGAAAATGTCGCTTTCAACACTTATAAATCCTTTGAAGTTGTAAAGCTTTTAGTGTTATTTTAAAATGTTAATAGGTATGTAACTATGTACATAAAAATACATCAATTGCTTTTACCGAACATGTGCTCGACCCACATTTAAATGCAACTGAGACAATTTCGAATGTTTCGAATATACAAAGGGAAGCAAAATTGTCAACATGATTGCTGTTTTCTGCAAAAAAATGCTATAGCGTCTGTTCTAATTAAATAACGAAATATAAGTATGGACCAAACGGAAGCTTAACCTTCCCTCTTTTCAAATATTTGAACAGCTTAATTTAAAAAATAATGAACAAAAATCCATTTCGAAATCATTTTGATAGTGTTGCACCAAATTAACACACATCATATAGACTTGGATCGCCGTTTTATGCAAAATCTCGGCTTGATATGGTTTTTATTTTATTGCGACCTCAAAAATACGCAATGAGTCGTACGACGTATCAAATTTTTTGTCTTCTTAATAATATCTCGAACTTTAAATCAACCACAAATTTTTTTTTTTAGCTAAAATACTCACAAAAAGCATATATTCGAAATTTCCCCCTACTGGTAAAATCCAAAACTATATTTGGATGAAATCATCATGAAATCACACAAGGAAAATTTGTTCTGAACATCTCAACCCATTATATTCAGTTTTAATGAGTCGACTTTTTTTTACAAACAACAAATAAAAAACATGGCTATAATGGGTTAAAAGTTTTACAAAAATGTTGTACGGATAATTTTACTAGGGCAAGAAATGCTTAAAATTTTGATTAAAATACAAGAAATAAGGAACAAAATAAAATGTCTTCTTTAATTCACCAATTCAGTGAAGTTTGTTCTCGTTATATTTATTGTATTTTTATTAAATTTTTCACTCATTATTCTTAAGTTTTAAGTATTAATGGTCTTTGGTGACGCCTAGTGAAACCTTTTGTAGAATTTTTTTTACACATTATATCCCAGTATTTGAAAAAAAAATGAATCGAAAGGACCCATAAAACAGGATATACATACATAATGTGTTAAGATGTTCTAGAAAATTGTTTTTTGCATGATTTCAAGAAGTTTTATCCAAAATATAGTTTTGCATTATTCTCCTTTTGTTGGTTCTAGCACGAAAGTTTAATTCTTTATTTTTTAATGTTTGACCTATGTTAACTTTGCTGAGTCTTTTTATTCCGTCGATTAAGTTTTCCCGAAGATCACCACTCTTGAATTCATATTATGCGACCTTAACCTAATTTTCAATTCGATGATCTGGTGAAACCCATATATTTTTATGCACCAGCTTTTGCTGAAGCATTTTTATCTAATGATAAGATTTGCTCTCCTTTGTTACTAAAAGGAGGCCACTTCTTTCCCGTTAAACAACTGTCAATTCCTTTTGATAAGAAAATTTAAGAGCATATTTCGGAGAAGAAATTCGTTTTTAACTAAATCAATAAAATTTCCCATAATTTATGAAAAATTTTTGCAACGACATCCAATGAAAAAAAAAATCAATATTGTATTTATAACATCTCCGTGTCTATAAGTTTAATAGTCGCTTAGAGTTAATCTCGAAAAAACCTTTCTTTTCCCCATTATTTACCGCAATACAATCCCTTTGACCTTGAATTATACCAATGCCAACAATGTCAAGTGACAGCACCATCACCAACACCCTAAAGACTGAAACTCTTCAGAGACATCAACAAAGAACTTCAAAGAATGACAGACAAATGAAATAACAAACAACAATAAATAAAAAAATAGAAATAATGAAATGCGAGAAGCATAGCATCTACGAATACTTTGCCTGCTTATGAGTAGATAGGATGACTACAATTACCCTTCCTTCCCCTATAATCAACTTACTTTTCGAGTGAGTGAGTGCATGAATGAGTAATTGGCATCGCATTTCAAAATGTTATTGACGCGTTTGCTTACTTGCATCTCAAATATGGTTTTTTTTTATCGTTTACTCCAACTCTTCTTAACGGACGGACTACCGTGTTGCACAGTGTGGAAAGAAATTAAAAGTTATGAGTCAGTGTGTATGCGAAATTGCACATCGAATTCTTTGAAATGAAAAAACCAACATTTTATTTAAGTGCTTATTGGTTGTCTGTAAAAAATTATATTTTTGTTATAAATTATCCCCCTTATTCTGTATCTCGAAACGAATAAGTGACTGAAATCACTTAATTATATCAGCCGCTTAAAACTTTAACCCCCTTATTCCGTATCTCGAAACGAGTGACTGAAACGAGAGACTAAAAATCACTCATTAATTACAGCCGATTGCAAATTTAAACTTTAAGTTCCTTTGAACATTAGAAACAAAGTTTGCAAACAAAATTAAGCAATTGAAAATTCGTTACTCACTTGTTTCGAGATACAGAAATTATGAATATAATAAATAAAATAAATATTCAGTAAACTACTTTACTTTCTTGCCTCACTGTAGTTTGCCCAAAATTAATTAAATTAGTATTGCGAGTCGTTGATAATACAAACGAAAATTCATAAATATTTATATCAACCCTTCAACACTACCCGATAGCATTTAGCCAGTTATTTGTTTTTATTTTTGCTTTTTGGTTTGAGTAACAATTTTCAAAATTTTTTTGTAATTAAACGCATTAATCTTTAAAATTGAGCAAAAATACCGTTTGGTGGTTATGTTAAAATTATAATTTCATAAATTCCCAACTCTAATTAGCTTGAGGACTGATGATCTCTATTGGCTTTCACAAATTGCGCATGCAGTTTTTATTTAAAATTTGTTTTTCTCTGTTATACAAGACAATTAGTTTTATTTACATAGGTAGGTTTTTATTGCCAAAGGGAACATGTTAAATATCTTGTTTTTTTTATTTCGTTAAATTGAAACTTATGGCTTGTTTTGAGCTAAAAAATAATAACAATAAAAAAATAAACATATTACGTTTGCCTGGTTGTTTTACATATAAACTTCAATATTCCTTTATTGGAGTTTAAGAAGAACGCATTGAAACTTTTAGTTTAGACAGTGTATTTATACTTGAGATATTGGCAATAAAAAGGCACTAAATTTCTTGATTTCATTTTCTTATGATAAAATGATAACAAAATGGATGTATTACTCATTAAAATATGTTCAAAAGCTTAGATTTATATTGTGATTTAAGTTTCTAAGAGTTAGGTCCAGGAGTATAAAATAAGGGTGTAGAACAGAAGTGAGCCAATTTGGCTCAACAACCACAATATTTGAATATTTTGCAAATATCTCGGAACTACAACAATCACAAAAAATTTATTTTTGGCTCGTCTACAACAACCACAATATCTCAATAACAAAACTATATATTTTGGATAAAACTTCTAGATCATCATGAAATCACACAAGGAAAATTTGTTCTGCACATCTTAACCCATTATACCTATTCAGTTTTTAATAAAATAAAAATAAAAAAATGGTCATTATGGGTTAAAAGTCTTAAAAACTTCAGAATAATGCGTAAGAAATGTAATTAAAATACAAGAAATAAGGAACAAAATAGAACAACCACAATATCTCAATATTTGGCAAATTTCTTGGAATTACAACAATCACAAAAATTGTTTTTGGTTGTTTTTTTTTATTTTATTGAAATATTATGTTTTCTTTTTGTTAGACGATCCAAAAAAAAAAAAAAAAAACAAAAATATTTTTTTATGATTGTTGTAGTCACGAGAAATTCGAAAAATATTGAAATATGTACTATCATTTCGCGGTGTGCTTTGCTACACCCTGTCTTGTACTGGGGGCGGGGCGTCACCAATTTTTTTTAAGGGATGCAAATTGTTCCGATGGAATTTATATATGTCCCATTTCTCATCTTTATGCGTGAAATACTTTCAAAAATATGACGATATTTTTTAAGAGCGTGGGACCATTTTTTCAATGGACATTATTTGTCCCGGTACTTTTAATACATATACCAAACCGGTTGAGTATTTTAAGAGATATGATGAATTAATTTCTTCGGGGGATATTTGTTCTAGTTCACTTCATAAATGTATCAAATTTCAATTACCTGCGTCAAGTAGCTTCAGAGCTATTACAAATTAAGTTTTAGGGGGGCGTGGCACCGCCCACTTTTTATGCCTATGACCTAGCTTTTTATAATATTAAGGTATTCTGAAAATTTCATTCCAATCGGTCTATTAGTTTCCGAGTCTATAAATAACAAACACACAAACAAACAAAATCTCATTTTTATATTTATTAAGTATGTAGTAGATTGTGGTTGTTGTAGAGGCAAAATTCTGCGCTGATTGACACCATTGATACAGAAAGTTGGTGTATTCATTTGATAATGTCCATTTTTCGATCAGTATAAGATATTCATATCTGTGGACTTTTGACAAAACAACCTAACTCGAAATTGGCAACTTTTCAGGAGGGCCTATAAACTGATTAAGTACCTTTTAATAATGTGGCTCAATTTCGTTGATGCAGCGTTGAATCTCCTCTTTCCATACATTTTTACTAATCATAAAGTGTCAGCTGTCAAATTATTTTTTTCTTTTGGTTCATAATACTTTACCGCACGAATGGCGCTAAGTTCAAATCTTTCGTGAATTTTGGGGCACCCTTATACCTCTGGAACAAGAAATCATAGAGACATGGCGATTTTACCAAAAGAAGCGTATATAAATTTTAGGACTATTTAGGACTAAAATCCTGGAGAATTGTCTTATCTCGACTTAGGTTGTTTTGTCAAAAGTCCACAGATATTTGGTATTAATCTAACAATCTAGCCAATATTTTTAAATTAACTTAAACAGAAACCTTTAAATACTTACATATTAATAACAAAAAATTAACTTGCCGCATTTGCAAAATAAATGGCTCATATGGTGGATTTTAATTTTGAGTTACATAATACTTTATGTAAATGCCTTGGTACAAGACGAAAAATTTGCTATATCGCACAACTCATTTTTGAGGTCGTAAAAAATAAGTACCGTATCAAGCATAGATTTGGCATGAGCGACTTCTAAATGACTTTCAAAAAACTGGATAAAATTCTGAAAAATTTTGTTTAAATATGTATTTTAAAAGCAATAAACTTTATTTATGTAAATAATTTTTATTATTTTTTTACAGGATAATTATTGTCACAATTGGATTACAAATGCTGTATAACTAACAAGCTATTGAAAAAGGTAAGCTTTGCCATAATTTATCTACCATTTTTTCAAATATATTTGAAAGTTTGTAAAAAAACGAAAGTGTGCTTCGAATTCCAATCAGTCCATGGACATATGAATCTTCCATGCTACTGCTCCTGCTCATTAGATTTAATTTTTTAAATAACTACAAAACCGTAATTTTTGGTCCTTCCGTTCGATGACTACCACAGGCATCTGAAATAAATTCTTTTCTATAAAATTCCTTAATGTATGTACATTGTCGATACATATGTGATTTGGATGACTTCCAAAGAAAGCAAAGTTTATTGGGGCATAACAATTGATTTTCATTTCTTTAGGTTTTTCTCTCTCACACTTCTTATTGTTGTTTCACTTCGTGTATTAAAAAAGTTGCTTTTAAAAATAATTTAGTAAAGCAAGCAAGTACTGACATTTTGATTTACAATTAAAATAGATACATAGTTTAGCTTTAGCTGAACAAAATGTATTTTTATATTTGTATCAGTAGCTATTTAATGTAATATGTACTTACCACAGTTTGTATCTTTCAAACGCTTTACTCAGTCAATTTTATTGAGAGATATACAATCTTACGAGTATATTGAAAATTCAATTTCAATTTATTTTTAATTGATATGTGTCGATTGATTTCAATCATGAGTAAATTTCGATTTTGCTTGTGTTACGTTGCTAATCGTCAGCATTGTCTTTCGGCACTAGATTAAAGATACTAGTTTTCGTATCTGTATCTATATATCTTTAGTAAATACAGGCAGTAGCTTAGAAGCGTAATCATTTTTCACATTTATATAGCTGATAGGGTACACATGACGTTGTAATTAGATATTTAAGCATTAATAATACAAAAACGGATAAGAAAGGATTCAGCCCATTTTCGGACTGAATTACTTGTTTTTTTTTTTTTCCTTTCGGCAGTATTTATGTCTATAAAGCTTGGAAGTTTTACAATTTTCACGTAACATTATTTGCGAAAAATTGATTGACGTTTTTTGAAAAACAAAAAAATTTCTGAATTTTCTTCGCGACGTAGGTACGTATGTTAAAGCTCTTTGACTGAATCAAGACATGTTTTCCAATTATTTTTCATTCACTACTGAAATACCAACTAATGAAAAAAATCCCCGGTAAACATAGCATACTTTTCTATACTATACTTTTCTATACTACAATATTTTCTAGAATACCTTTCTGTTTGCATCTTTATAGTGCTATTTTCTGTAGCATTTTTATTTTCAATTTTCAATATTTTCAAAGTTTTTCCAAGAAAATGAAAAACAAACGAAAAATTAAAGAAAAGTAAAATAAAAACCTATAGCAATGCGTCAGAATCATGTGCGATACTTGCATTTATCGTATTCTCGAAAAAACATTTAACATTTAAGTTTCATTTAAATAGACGCCCAACAGGTCTTAAGTGTAAGCAAAGAGAAACTATAAATACTTTTGATAAAGTACACGATCGAATCTGTAGAGTGTTTTATGCAAAACAGACTATCAATGAATGGCGCATCACATTTAACAACTTTTAAGGGAATTTATTGGGTGAACAACTTAAAAACCGGAATTTTTTAGCGAAATTTGATACTTTATTGTGGAAAAATGTTACAATATATTTTATTCAAAGTATTGTCCATTGGAAGCTACAACATTTCCCCATCTTTCAGGCAATTTATGAATTCCATCCCAAAAAAATTGCGCCGGCTTGGCGACCAAAAATGAATCTATCCAATTTTCGATATCTTGAACTTAAGTGAACCGTATTCCTGATAGGGCATTCTGCATTGATCGGAACAAATGGTAGTCTGATGGTGCAAGGTCTGGGCTATAAGGCGGGTGAGGCAAAATTTGTATAGATTTCCCATCCGTTGTTTTCCAGGTAATTTTTGACTGGGGCAGCAATATGTGGCCGAGCGTTATCGTGGTGGAAAATGATTGACTCGTGTCTGGTCGCATACGTTGGCCGCTCTGCCTGGATTTTCTGCTTCAATCGGATCAATTGTTGACGAAAGAGTTGAGCATTAATGGTTTGGCCACCTGGCAACAGCTCATAATGGATCACACCTAGCTGGTCCCACCAAATACAGAGCATTACCTTCGAAGCGTGAATATTTGGCTTCGGCTGTGATGGGCCGGCCTCACCTTTCTTGACATACGCCGTTTTGCGCTTGGGATTATCGTAATGGATCCACTTCTCATCGCCAGTGACAAAACGATGCAAAAAACCCTTCCTTTTGTGGCGTTCAAGCAGCATTGTGGACATCAAAAATCGGCGTTCGACGTCCCTTGGCTTCAACTCGTATGGCACCCAATTTCCCATCTTTTGAAAAATTCCCAAGGCTTTCAAACGTCTGGAAATTGTTGCTCGATCAACTTCCAATGGTTCTGCAAGTTCTTCTTGCGTTTGACATGAATCTTGATCGAGTAATGCCTCCAATTCTTCATCCTCAAACTTTTTCGGCTGACCTGGACGTTCTTTGCCTTCGACATCAAAATCACCACTTTTAAACCGTCGAAACCACTCACGACAGCTTGATTCAGCTGGAGCATAGTCCCCATAAACTTCTACAAGCAAACTATGACTTTCCGCAGCAGATTTCTTTGCAAAAAAATTACCCAACAGAACCTCCCGCAAATGCTGTCTTTTTCTCCAATTTTCGAAGTTATTCATCGTGAAAAATAATAATGATGCACACAAGATAAAATTGTTTTGTTGACTGATTTTGACAGCTGTCAAATGTACCTTCAAAATGATATATATATAAAGTTCGAGCTTTCACGATATTGTTAGTACGGACATCCACTGTCAAATTCCGGTTTTTAAGTTGTACACCCAATAGAAAGTGCGAAAAATGTATGTTTCCTACTGCTAAATACTGAAACGAATCCTAAAAATAACGATTGCACTATAAACTTAAAAATTTAGTATTCAAAGGGTTTCAATACACATGAAATTTTGAACCGAAATATCAATTGGCTTCTATTAAAATTATTCTGAAACAATTCGTCTGTCGGCAAAAAAGTAAATTTGGTTATTTGAGACTTTGCTAGTTTTGACAAATCATTTTTTTAAATATCTCAATAGATATGGAATAAGTTGTGGTCAATTACCCAAGAAAATGGACTAGAATTCTGTCACAAATCTCAACTTATAAATTAATACCTCGAACATACAATTTGTTCCTCAATAGCTAATCTTATCACTCTTTTATACATAAGTTATTATAAGTTAATCTTGTATCTTTTAGACACATTTGCTTTTTGTAATCTGTTTGCTTCTGACGTGTAGAAATTCATTGTATCTATGGGGGTGTAAAAGCTATTTTGTTTGTTGTTGCTTATACGGATATTTAATGGTCATACAACATGTTTTAATATGAGGTCAATGCCGTGTAACAACACTCAGTATTCATTCACAACTCGTCATGTGTAGATACATAATTATACGAGTACTCTGGCCAAATGCTACTTGCTACACTGGCTGACTCGTTCGCGTAACCACATTTTCATGTGTAGAGATCTCGACAGACATACAGAATGTTAACATAAACATTTAGCAGCCGGATAACCTGTACGGCGGCGGCGGTGCCAATGTGCGGTTCAACTAATGACACCCACGGGCTTATAATTTCTATTCGCTCTAGTTGTTGTACAATGTTTTTGTTGTATTTTGTTTATGAATTTGTACCTACATTTATTTTCCTGTTTTTGTAAAAAAGTTCTATTTAAATATTTTTCAATAAACTAACAACAAATAATTATATTTTTTTATCTGTAAATTATGTCTGATTATATTTTCTCTGTAAACTTTTTTCCGAAAATACATACCATATGTATACGTATATTGTGTTTAATATCGTACCGTCAATTGTCAGCTATCAAAATCTTTTTATTTACAATTTTTAGGTGAGCTGACAAACAGCTCAAAACCCACTTACTGTTAATGATGGGACGTTTAACCGAAAAACGATTAATAACACAGGCACTCAAAAAAAAAAAAAGAAAAGTGGAATGAACTTTTCTTATATTCAGTCTTACGTACTTTTGACGCTGAATCATACTGCATCCTCAGAATTGTCAATATACATGCAGGATTTCGAGATAATCTAGCTTGAAGTAAAGAAAACTGTGTTTTTAGGCTAATGGCATTGAATAGCTACACTCTTCTTTATCAAAATATGCCTTCGAACTTTTCCAATAGGACTCTTACTTTCCAAATTGTGATCCTTTGAAGAGAAGGTATTTCAGTTGTTTTTTTTTTTTTGGCCATAAATCGGTTTTTATAAGCTAATATAATTTCGTCGTTTGAATAGGGCCGAAATACCATATCTTTAAATGATAATAACTTGGAAAATATAAGTCCTATTGGAAAAGTTCGAAGGTGTATTTTGATTAGGAAAAGTGCAACTATTCGATGCCATAGAAAAAAGAATTTTATCTTTTCCTGTAGCTACGCTAAAAAGCTCTTTGGTTATTTTCTTTTAATCTACGATTTAATTGTATCGTAAATTCCTCTTCCATTAATTGGCAGGTTTGTCTTTTTTTCCAAAATAATCGTAAAACAATGTGTTAACCACTTTTTAAGGTAAATGTTGAAATTTTATGAGATAAGGGACCGTCCATAAAGGACGTCAGGGTTTTCAGAATATTTTTAAACCCTCCCCCCATGTCAGAAATGGTCACATTTTCCACCCTCCCCCGTCTCCCCTATGTCACGTCACAAAATTAAAATCGAAAATTACACATTGTTGTGGTTAATAACGTAAATAGGATGTGGTAAATCAATAGCATTAAAAACAAATAGCCAATCCACTTTGCTTTGCTGCTACTCTAATGGCTCGAATTTTCGGAAATACATTACTCGACTTCTTGTTCGTCTTTTGCAAAACTTTTTGTTTCTGGAGCATTACTTTTGAAGCGAAATATATGTGGCATGATTGAAAAATTCTCGACTCCAGATCTTTTTGGTCTGATTGCCCTATAGGAAAGTTTTCGGCTGAAAAGTTACTCAACTAGAATTATTATTCCGGACGTCACATTTTCATGACCCCTTCTCCCTGTCACAAATCGTCACATTTTGCTAGACCCCCCTCCCCCTAAAGCCGTGACGTCCTTTATGGACGGCGAGTGCAAATGAAACGTCTTTTAGTGATGATATTGAATTTGATGTATGAGTGTACCAGAAATCTACGGCCCATTTTTTTTAATACGCTGGATTTTCCAAAAAAGTATCTACAGTTTTTTGATTAAGTTTTAGCTCTGCATTGCTTGCAACATCAAATGACGGGAAAACGATATTTCTATGTCTTACCATAGAGTAGAAATAATACCTTTTCCATGCCAATCTCAAACGGTCCAAGGTACACTATGCAAGTGTACCTTCGACCGTTAAAAATAAACTATAATACATTTTATAAAGCTAAGAAATTATGAAACAACCATTTATTATACACATAATCAAAAATAAAATTTTGTTTATAGCCCAGGAAAATTAGACAAAAAAAGAGCTGCAGTGCGAAATAATACCAAGTGAATTTTTTTCACCGGAATTGTCTTTATTAAAGCATGATGAATAAAGAGGAAAAAGTCCATTGAAGTCCATTGTGCGCATAAAAAGTTATTCAGGCTCAATGCTCGCTAAAATCAGTTTTTTGCAAATATCTCGCTAACGCAAACCTTTACAGAAAAATTTTTCTCTATTTTGCAACACAGGAAATTTCCTATTTAAAGGTGTAAAAAATGTTTTCGTGTGGTTTATAGTTTAGGAGATAACTCAATTTAAAAAGTTGCGCACAGTTTTTATATGTAAATGCTACGTATAAGTTCATATTAAAATATCTTACTTTAAAAATTGCGAATACTCTTTAACGAGGAGTCATACAAAAAAAAAAATTTAAAAACCGTTCAAAAAATAATTGGATTCTGTATACACTGTATTAAATTTTTTTTGGAGCGACTCAAAATCCAAGAGATATTCTTCAAAAATACTGATTTTTGAAGTAACATATGCAAAATAGTGGAACACCCTGTGCATACATTTTATTTGTAGTTCGTCTGTTCCCAACAGAAAATTTCGATGCGCATCCCCAAGATGCAATAGCGATGCGCGACCTTCTCGCATCCAAAGAGCTGATTTGTATGCGCATATTTTCTGCGCTATAGGTAGCGAGAGCGAAGCGCATCCAAAGAGCATTTCTGAATGCGAGAGCGAAGCGCATCCAAAGAGCATTTCTGGTAGCGAGAGCGATGCGCATCCAAAGAGCATTTCTGGTAGCGAGAGCGATGCGCATCCAAAGAGCATTTCTGGATGCGAGAGCGAGGCGCATCCAAAGAGCATTTCCGGTAGCGAGAACGATGCGCTTTCGGTCACGTATTAACGTACAAAACAAAATAAATCAATAAGTCGTCTTCGTAAGAGCGCGATGATAGAGCAGTGGTCTAGCGACTGGCACTGCGATTGAAAGTTGTAGCAACCGTGAGGTCCTCGGTTCAACTCCGGCTCAGACCTAACACAAAAGTTTTCAACTTGCAATTTTTCAATTAGAATTAATTTAGTAAAATAAAAATAATTATAATTACATCAAAAAAAAAAAAAAAAAAAATAATAGTCTGATGTGTCTTTGTTGACGAAAGACGTAAAATTTCAATTAAAAATTAATTTTTTAAATATTTTTATTGTCATCCAAAAAGCATCCAAAGAGCATTTCTGAATGCGAGAGCGATGCGCATCCAAAGAGCATTTCTGGAAGCGAGAGCGATGCGCATCCAAACAGCATTTTTGGATGCGAGAGCGATGCGCATCCAAAGAGCATTTCTGGTAGCGAGAGCGAAGCGCTTCGTTCCAATGACATGCCAATGTTAACTTCAGCGCTTTTGGCAACGAGAGAGATGCGCTTCACTGCTGCTTTAGAGCGCTTCAGAAGCGCTATTGATGCGCTCCATTCTCCATTGGGTTAGTACTTGCACTTGTAAGATAAATATTAAAAAATAACTAAACAAACACATACATCGATATGAAAAGTTCCCCTTGAAGTTTGCGCATGCGCGACAGCTTTTAACTGAATGTTACTAGTGTTGATTATTAAATTAATTATTATTTTCAAATCAAAAACAACTCATTGAATTAAAATAAAATTAAATATTTTTTTTCTTCATTTTTGATTTCTTAAATATTTCATAATTGCTTACAACAACAGCAAGTTTCACACTTAATTTAAGCAGAAAATTGCAGCAATTGCTAAGAAAAAGGAAAATAATAAAATAACAAAGACATGGCCGCATGCGTTTGTTTGTCTGTTTGTACATATGTACGTATGTATGTCTGTAAATGCGTGGTAGTAATTAGAGCAAAAAATTTGTTTAAAATAACTCAAAAACAACAAAAACAATAAAAGTGGCTCAAAACTCATTCGGCACAAAAGGTGTTAATTAAGAATACAAGTACACCCAACTGTATTTTTATAGTTTTAAAAACATTTTTGATTATATGCGTGGGCAAAAAAGTGTAGCGCTTTTTGTTTTTATTACAACTGAAAGTTTTAAGTGGGCGGAAGAATTGATTTGATGTTGGCAACACCTACAACAAATCGAGTGCAAAAATTCGCATTCGTTTCGTAATTTGCGTTAAAATCGCATTTATTAGCCGACGATTGTAATACATACATACTCGTATGTGCACTCGTATGTGCATATTTAAATAGTTTTACAATCAATTCATACATACTTAAACATCTGCATGTATATCAAAGTAAGTGCTATCATAAAAAAGGTTTTTTTAAAGGGTTGTGACTCGGAAAGTACGTCTCCAATTGAAAAATTGTATTGAAAACGGCTCATTAAGGATAATTTTAACTATCCAAACACTTTGACAAAAATAATTTTACTATATCGTCACCCCAATACTACAACTAGTTAACTTCAATTTTGTAGTATTGAGATAATTCTATTCAAGGATTTTTGAAAATTTGAATTTACATTGAAAAATCGAAACGAACTTGAAGAGTATCGAATACTATTAGGAAATATCAAAATATGTCGAAATTTTCTACAAAAACCATCCATACCATCTAAACATAAAAAAGTTTTTGAGGTATAGCCAAACAACAAAAAGAGTGTCAACATTGCTACCAAATATTGCTACAGTATATTTCTTCTTAGTAGTACCAAAAGGATAACGTTTATCGTAAATGGCACTGTAGCTTAGAACCTAAACCATGTTTATGCGAGTAGAATACATACATAAATTATCTAAGACCAATTTTTTTCCTTTGTATACTTTTTATTATTTCATTGATAACACGGTCCGACACAGTTTTGTACATATGAAAATATTCGAAAAATTCTTAAAATAGACGTTAAAAAAAATACCCCTGTCTCGTCGTTTCCAGCATGCCAGATTTTTGGATACCAAAATTTTCGTTTTTTTATAAACTTTCGTAAGCCAAGTGACGTTTTTAAAAATTTCAACATGGCGACGTTGTAACATGCCCCGAAAGGGGGTGTAAAATATTTTTTTTCAATATTTTGGATAAATTTCATAGCTCGGGTTTTTTAGGGGTCGCTGATCAAGTCGAAAAAATAAAGCTATAGTTGTTCAAATTCATCCAAACTTACATATAAGTATAGCTTAGAAATATTTAGCATTAAAACCCCCGAGTGATGAAATTTACGCCAAATTATTGAAAAAAATTATTTTACTCCCCTTTTCAGGGCGTGTTACAACGTGTCCATATTGAAATTTTTAAAAACGCCACTTGACTTCCAAATGCTTTTAAAAAAAAACGAAAATTTTGGCATCCAAAACTTTATTTTTCGTCCACACAAATTCTGGCGACGGAGGTGGCACGGTTGACGTGAAACGTCCCCTATATTATCGTCACATAAAATGCAAAAAAACGTAACATCATACATATTGAGTTTTTCAAAGGCGTTTCAAAAATTGTCTCAAAACTCCAAATATTTTAGATTTTTATGTCAGTTTTGGCTGGTAATAGTCAATACCGATTTTATTTTAGGCAACACTTGCCAAAACAGGCTTTAAAATTTAAAATATTTGAAGTTTTAAGACCATTTTTGAAACGCCTTTGAAAAAACTCAAAATGATATTACGCCTTTTTGCATTTTAGTTGACGATGTATAAAAATTACTGTATTTTTTTTCTTTGTCGAGCAGTTTAGTGAAAATCAATTTCAGGCATATAGCTACGACGGGAGCGCCTCAGAAACTGCATCCTGAAAGTCTTTTCTTGCCCCGACAATAACTTCGGTCCACAAGTGATGAGCAAACCAAGACCATTGCAGTCTTGGTCTTGGTCTGGGGTTTTATATTGAGTCTTGGTCTTGGGCATTAAGTCTTGGTCTCGATGTTTGTCTTTGTTTCGATATTGGTCTTGAAAAATTTTCTAAAGGTTGTTGAGTATTCAAAATTGCCAAACCTTATTTTTACAAAGCAGTTGGGTTTTTAAGACATCAAATCCCGAATTGAGAAATGACTTTATTCTTGAAAAGTGCGTATCACACCTATTAACTTTAAACTGTCAATACAGAAAAGCAGAGCAAGGTTGGTATTGGTCTAGAAATTACTATATCAGCATCTTGGATAGTTATGAACAAACCAAGACCATGACCATAGCAGTTCTGGCACATTGAGTCTTGGTCTTTGTTTTGATATTGAGTCTTGGTCTTGATCTTGCTCATAACGTCTTGGTCTCAGTCTTGGTCTTGGTCTCAAAAAAATTTTCAGAGATATTGAGTATTCAAAATTTCAAAACCATATATTCCAAAGCAGTTGGGTTTTTAAGATGCCAAAATTCAAATTGAGAGATGATTTCATCTTCAAAACGGGCGTGAAACAACTTTTTACTATAAATTACTAGGAGTGAAAAGCAGTCTTGGTCTTGACGATTATCGTGACTAATTCTGCTCTTAGGCCTCTCCAAACAATTACAATTTTCGAGATGCATCGGTAGTGTCTTGATCTGTTTAGTTGGTAGTCACTCCATATGCGACAATTTTACTTATTAACAAAGCCACCGAAGCAGATCTAAATTTTACAGTAAAAATTTTGTACGTATTCCTTAAAGCTAATTTTTAAATTAGTTATTATCCTATTTTCGAATAAGAGGAAGCCTTTGCACTTTTTTTGGGACGTACTACTCTTCCACATAATTTGTTTTATAAAAGAAAAAATAAATTCGCTTATACTTAAACTAAGATTTATAGAAAAAATACAAAAATACAGGCGATAATTAAGGTGCGGTCTAAGCCAAATTTTTTTTTAAATTTTGATAAAAATGATAATATCACATCTTATCAACATAAAAAAAGCAACAAAAATGTATTTGAAAAAAACATACTTTGGCCACTTTCATAATCACGAGTACATTTAAGTATATATCTACGATATATTTGTTGTTGTCGATATTTTGGTGTTACTTTCACAAATGCGCTCAAGCATCAAATGAAGTCAAACGTGATTTGTTCAATGCACATATGTATGTAAGTATTTTGTTGTTGTTTAACTCATGATAGTTTGTTTTATCGCTGATATAATTCATATGCCACCGATAATGCAGCAACAGCAACTGCGCCAATGTCAGGGAATTTCATTTTGTTTTGTTTATCGAAATGATTTTGTTCGATCTAAACAATAAAAAATTCATGGTCCCCTGGCTTTGATGCATCGATTACTACTTGAGTTCTGTATTAAACTGCTATACATCCATACTGTGTTTATTTATTTGATTTGTTTTAAATTTTTTATCGTAATTTTGTTTTTATCCATTTCCTCTATTACAACCGGAAAAGGGTTCAATATATTGGATTTTGCAATGGTTTTTCTTTTTCTCTTTTTGTTGAGGTTGATTCATGCGCATCTATTCAGTTGCAATTCAAAAGTCTTTCATTCAGCCTATTTCTTTCTACTCTGGTACATACGAGATATTGTTGTTGCATTTTACCACGCAATTAGTTTGAAAATTGCTTTGAAATTCGATTAAAAGTGAAAAATATCACAAACAACCAGATTAACAACACATGGGATGATTTACATCTGTGTTTGATGTCTGCATCAGCAGCAACTGTCTCGTATATTAGTCTTCAGCATAATATTGCGTAGGCATACCAACATCCCAATTTGTTGCTTGAAGAAATTTTATTTTTAATTCCTTTTTCTAGGAAAGAAATGTGTAAAAAGGAAGTTAGAGGCGTTAACAACATTATCAGTTGTAGGATGTTTAAGGCTTTTATTAGATTTTCTCATTTGCTAAAAGTAGACATTGTATTTGTATTTTTAAAAATAAAAATGTGGTAGAAATTTGTTTATGGCGTAGTAATTATTTAAATATGCACGGTGTTTAAATTTCAGGTTAACTTTTGACCACATCTTTTAGAGAGTACCTTTCGAGAAAAGTATTAAAAATGGTTTCTATGGAGTTTCAACTAATATCATAGTTCTACCAAAACAAAACAAAAAAACCAACAAGCAAACACAAAAATAGTCATTATTAACTTATTTTGCGATGCTGAATCTGAAACCGTAGTAGAATTGCATTATCACCTTTGTTTTACGAGATATCCTAAACTAAATGTTGAAAACACGGATTTTTGCTTTTTTTAAATCTTTACAAGAAGACATGGTAATTTGTAACCATAAAACCTGATATGGTAGTTGACAGTATTAATCATTTTTTTACCGGTAACTTTTTGTTTGCTCGAAAAAACAAAGTACATTCTGTGAAGCTGTTGTTAGCACCATCGTAAAGGTTACCGCTGGCGAAATTATACGAACTAGAATCGCCCAATGGTCAAAATTTTACCACAAATACATTAAATAATATTGGTACTTTTTGCGCAGTTTTTGTACTTTTTTTGCTATTTGGTACAAAATAGTAAATGTCATTTATCATCCCTGGTACAATGACAAATGTGAAACGAAAAGAAAAAAAAACATGAAGTCAGTTTCAGTCAGCTTTTTGTCTTTTTCTTGATGCTGTACGATTGAAAAATTTGCATTTAATTTTACATGGCTTGATAACAAATTATAAAAATAATTTTAACTTTGTGCACATTTGCACACAAATATCTTTGTAATGGTGTATAATTCAAAGTCGTGCTCCATTTCTTACATGGTAAAAAAGGTAAGACAAACTTTTTTTACGTATCAATGTATAGATTTATATTTGCTCAAACACTTCCATAAAACTATATTTTAATGCAAAACTTGGATCAGTTGAAGTTTTGGTACTTTCTTAAAAATTTAGAAAAACTACTTCTTGAACGAATAAAAATTGACAACAGTTATTCCAGCGACAAATTGAATGTTAATTTAATCAAACAAAGATTAACACCGGAAAAACATTTGGAAATTGTAGAATTTTAATGCCAAGATGAGTGTTATGCGAATAATGTCTATACTGCATTTCCTCCACTATGGCAAAACATAAAATTTGGCTCGGTAGCTTTGTCAATAAAGCGAAATTGTACCAAAAAGAGTGTTTCCAAAGGTCGCAGAACTGCTGATGCATCCCGAAAAAGGGAGTGTTCTCTTCGATCTGTGGGGCAGATTCATTATCGGATCTAAAAATGTACTTCCAGAATGCAGTTTTTAAGATACATTTTTTTCATATGTCTGTCACAAGATAACCCTTTAAAATCGGAAGAAAAAAGCATCACCTCTATGTATACATTTTGTTATACTAAATAAATGCGCAGTAGCGCATGCAACACCAACACAAGGAAACAGACAGTGAAATGGAAAAATCAAGAATATATAAATATACGGATAGTTTTATTTCTGAACCATATGATTAGTATTTATTAGCTCTGGTTATAAAAATTAATTAAAATACAGCGCACTACAAAGAAAAGAAAAGTGCAGTCAGAGGTGGATATGAAATGAATACCGCTAATTCAACGCTCTATGGAGTAGCAGCACTCGCTGTACCGTGGCTATGATATAATAAAGAATGAAAAACTGAAAATTCAATACAGTATACGTAATAACTTGATAACTTAGCTTTGAGACAGCACTTTTTTATTTGAATTCCGGAAGCATTAATTACGAGTTTTTTTCTATTCATCAAATGTGGTGCTTAAGCTAAAGGAGAAGAATTGAATAGATTTGTTTGTGTTTGGCTCCCAGGACCTAATGACAAATTAAATGCGTGGTTTTCATATTGAAAAGTTTGTTCATGAATAAATTTTAGTGAAAATGTTTAAAATTTTATATAATCTTTAATTGAAGTGCATCTTAGGTATTCTTCAGATTGCAACGAGCTACTCTGCAAGGATTTATTATACAGTGCTTAAAAAAATAAAAATACTCAAATGCTTTTTTAATTAAAGATATAAAAATCGTGAAAACAAACAACCATGCTGTGCCGCCCTGACCTCACCTCACTGTTCAGTCAGTGCCGATCGATGTTTCGATGCCAATGCTGTCTGTCTGCCATTCTTGTTGTTGCTATAGAATTTTTAAGTTTCTAAAAGTTTTCAGTTTGTTTTTTGCTTCTAATTTTCTTAACCACCACTGTTACGTAATTTAGCTTCAAGTCAATTTCAGTTTCATTACGATTTAAAAATAATTGCGATTTTATGCATTGTGTTCTATAGTGATTTGTGTTCTATAGTGATTTGTGTTTTTTTTTTTTTAGGGAATTGCATCAATTTTATGTAATTATTTTTTAAATTGCATTGTAAATATACAATTTATTAAATTAAATATCGTTATTAATCAAAAATTTAATCAATAGACTATTCGAAAATTCCATGATGTAACATTTTTTTCCATCATTAAACCAAAAGTTGTCATGATGATGCTATGATGATGATGATGATGATGATGATTCTTTCATCTTGAAATGATTTTACACGATGATTTGTTACTTGAATTGTGCAATGCTGTCAGAACTTTTAAAATTGTTCGATCCAGGCATGACAGTCAGCATTGGTTTGAATTTGAATATTTACATAAATATAAAAAAATAAATTTTCTGTACATCGAGTACGCGCAGTTCGTTTACCCAAACCTAATTTTTTTCTGTTTTATTTAATGTTGACCCAGATAAAATAGCTTTCAATTTAAGTGTTCTATATAAAATAAAACAAAAAACAACAGCGAGAAAAAATTAAATTGTATCATCACGCAAAGCACATTTAAATTTGTTTGCCGCATTTTTCATAAATCGTGCGTACATGTTTGGTGATATGTATTTCGTTCTCACATGTCTCTAACGTTTATTCAAACTTTACAAAAAAGGTCCGATTTTGTACATGGGTGACTCTACTCAAGAAACAAACTGGTTCAAAAATCCTTAAAAGCTGGTCAAAAGTAAAAAAAAAAGTGGTTTTAAATTAACTTTTTATGGACTGTATTGTCGTCTAATTGTTATTCATAGACCTACAAAAATCGATAAGAAAGATTCAGGTTTCTCTAAAACGCTATTGGGATCTCTCTAAAAGAACGCTTCTCAGACGCAAAATTCTGTGAGTTGAAAGTAAAAATTAAGTGTTAACTGTAAAAATTGTGTGGTTACTGTAAAACTTAACCGATTTGAATGTTTGAATATGAAATCTCTTCGTAAAAGAAATTACTATCGAACCTCTGAACTCAAAACTTTATAATTGATAATTGTGGTTATTATTGCTAACAATTAAAAAAATATGGTATTGAACTTTGTCATTCGACTTTCCCATATTTTTATGGGCCAGGAACATGAAAACGTCTAGACTACATGCCTGAACTCAGATACAGAAAAAAAAATGTGCCGAAAATAATGTACTTTCCTTCCTTCGCACACCGGGGGTTTTTGGTGTCGCTGATTACGAATCTGATATTAGATTTTTAAAAAAACTAAATGGCGGACTCGAAATGGCAAAAAACAACACTTCCACAATATTCATATTTTATTAAAAAATTTATTTCAAAACTTTTAGCTAGACAGAGTTGGGAGCAACGGTAAATTGATCTACATAAAAATTTTCCTATGGGCGCCTCAGTTCGTGTCAAAGAAAAAAAGGCACCACAATTTTTTTATATGTGATAGAAAAGGTTTTAATCTTCTTAAATCAAAAAAAAAATCTTGGCGGTGCCTCGCGGTACAAATTAGTTCTGGGCTTTTGGAATAATTTGATTTTAAGCTAAGCACAAGATTACACGAACTGAGACGCCCATAGGAAAATTTTTATGTAGATCAATTTACCGTTGCACCCTACTCTGTGTTGTTTTTTGCCATTTCGAGCCCGCCATTTTGTTTTTTTAAAAATCTAATATCAGATTCGTAATCAGCGACCCCAAAACCCCCGATGTGCGAAGGAAGGAAAGTACATTATTTTCGGCACATCATTTTTTTTCTGTATCTCAGTTCAGGCATGCAGTCTAGACGTTTTGATGTTCCTAGCCCATAAAAATATGGCAAAGTCGAGTGATAATGTTCAATACCATATTTTTTACTAAAATTCAGTATTTGTTGCAAAAAATTACCGCAGAACACTACCTCGTGAGTAACTAAATAGAATCAGCCACATGCGAAGAATAGCAAATTACTTTTTAGAAACTCGGACACAAATGAAAAGTCTGAAGCTGTGTTTATACCAACGAAATTTACATGAGTGACAGTTAAGCCTCACCTGTAATTATTACGAGATTTCTAATACAAAATGTTTTTTTAGAAGGTTTAAAAGGTAAAAATAAATACGTTTATAGAAAAGGATTGCTCGGTTCTAGTTTCGAAGATTTATGAATAGAGAGTATACCCGCATCTTCAATATAAAAATTACTCGGACAAACCCACAGATTTTAATGAAATTTTCAGAGTCTATTAGTATCGAATAATGTTAGCTCATAGGCTAAAAAAGTGGGCGATACCACGCCCCCAAAAAACTTAATTCATCATACCTCTGGAACTATTTATCACATGTCAAATTTGGTATATGTGCAAAGTACACCGGAAGAAACAATGTTCTATGAAAAGTGGGCATTACCCCTAAAAAAGTTAACTCATCATATCTCTGTAACTATTAAACATAAATGTATGAGATTTGGTATATCGTCGTCTGAGTTCTCTTTTGCCCCAACGACTCTTTTTGACAAGTTGACTTATGACTTGTTTGCAACATGGTCTTACTATTGCTGTTGCCAGAATGCATCTATCTTTTACAGTTTGAACTTTTTTTTTGAAGGGAGTGGCACCCCCATTTTTTTTACACCTTTCCCTAATTGATACTAACACACTGTTGTAATGTATGGAGCAAAGTCTTCACTTGACTTATTTGATAAAATATCAAATATCTCGGAGAGTACTTAAGTCCCATTTTTGAAATTAAGCACTGAGTTAGCGAATTTATCAATAAACTCTTTAGTTTATATTTCGACTTTTTTGAATCAATTTTGTTTTATTAAGGCTCAAACTTTCTTTTTCGATACGTATATTCTCGAATTACGTGTATCGCATATTTACTACAACTTTCATTAAAAAATAGATAGTCAACTCAGAATTTTTCTGGAATCGGACAAAGTTAATTTAATTGATTTTGATACATTGCTAATTTTCAATTATAAGTAGCTTCTTCTTCTATCAATTCCTAGTGCAGTGAAGAATATTTGCGCTAACTTATATTTATTTTTTTAAGTGAAAAGCCATGAAACATTTAAAATCGTACTCAGAAAGTCATTCCGCTGCTGTGGTCAAGTGCAAATTATATTGTGTCTGTTGTTATTTTTTTTTAAAAGTTTTGCAATGCTTGGAATTTGTTTGCCACATTGCCTTTTTGTTCTTTATTTTTCTTTTGTAGATTCTTCTTAAATTTCTGTTTTTCTTATAATTAACATTTAATTTCCCTTATTTTTATGTGGTCGAAGTTGTTTATGTTTTAATGTTTAGATATTGTACACGCTACAATGGGCAGCTAATCAGCTTGTTTAAAAGCAAGCAAATTTTTACAAAATTAAATAAAGCGAAATATGAACATTAAACATAGACCACAAGGCAGCTGTTGTGTTCTATTAAAAAATTTGAGTCGAGTGAAAAGCATCCAAGTTATGCCTACCACATACATATAAGTGTCTCTAGTACCTCTTGAATATAATTTAAAACAGTCCGTACATGCATAGCGTAGCGTTAAATAACATGCCAGTAGTTGACTACAAGTTCCATTTGTGAGCGAGCAGCATAATTTCGAAAACAAGGAAGTGGTTACCCAACAGAATGTGCAAAAGATCTTGCGAATTAAAGCATTGAGCGATGCATTAATGCACATCATACTCGTACATATTGAAACTTACTTAGCAGGCAACCATCACAACAATAGCCAAATCCAATTGTAATGTTAGGAATTTTGATTAGAATTCATTTGTTTGGCATATAAATTAAATTTAAAAAAAAAAAAACCAAGGCCCAAGATATGTGTTTTTTTTTCATAAATTGCAATCCTTTAGGTGAAATGTTTATTCTTCTCCAAGTTAAATTAGGCATTAATATCATAAAAACTCCTGTTTACGCAAAATATTACTTCAACTTGTTTGGTAAACATACTTATAAATTAAATTATATGAAAAACTGTAGTTAGACTATGGGGGTTATCGTGAATCAATATTCCCGGAGAATTTTACTTAGACTGCCATGCATTCTCCATTACATTCCATTCCAGTATGAGAAAAATTCCCCGGGAATATTGGTTCACGATAACCCCCTATAAGAATATTTCGTCATTTAATACATAATTTTGTCGATTTCTATTATTATTATTAATCACGTTTAATTTCATAACAAATTTTGAAAACTTATCAATATTTTCTTTTGTTTTATTTCGTTGGTGATCTTTACACTTATCATTCCTTATCAATACGATTATTTTGTTTGCGACAGAACCCTATCATATTGAAAATTAGTAATAACCATATTTGGCAAAACAATTCTATACGTACTAGATAAAATTGGTGATTAGAATTCAACTTATTAAAGAAACACAAACCATTTACGTTATTTTGATAAGCGATTAGTGACTGTTCTTAGATAGTGATAATGTGGCGCTAAAAATATAACTTTTATGACGACATGCTGGTTTTTCACTATTAATATTGAAATCTTTGACAAAAGAGGATGTCATGCAGAATAAAAATGAAAGTTATAATCCTTGATTATTTTCAATTCAAAATCAATTTTACTCTTCTCTCAATGAGATGATGTTGATAGTGATGGATTTTCTAGCCAAAAAAATTTCTTTAAGGGGTATAAACACTATAAACGCTTTAATTTCAGGTGGTCTTTATTTTATTAATTAAGAAAAATTGGCTTGACAAATAAATATGAAAATTTGTATATGTATTAATTGAAGTTAGTACTACGTAAAAAATTTGATATTTTTTTTTTATGTATCGAGTTTGGCCACAGTTCTCCGTCAAATAATACGCGCCTAAAAATTTGGTGCCAGTGTCGTTGACAGCATTGCAGCAAAACGAAACGTCTAATAGCAAAAAACGAAAAATATTTTAAAAGTACATATAAATGACTATAGCTTGACGTAGGGGATTTGAAAATGTTAATTTACAAAAAAATTACAACTGATAAAAAAAAAAATTTCATGAAATTTTCTTTAAAAAAAAGTTCATAAAAAAAAGTGTAAAAAATGAAAAAAAAAAAAAGTTATGCTGTCAACGCGGTTAAAAAAAGTGGTTTCGTAAAAACGGCGTTTTAAGTTTTAGAAGAGACAAAAGGTATCAATATCAAATTTTTTCATGTAGTACTAACTTCAATTAATACATATACAAAGTTTCATATTTATATGTCAAGCCAATTTTTCTTAATTAATAAAACAAAAACCACCTGAAATTAAAACGCTTACAGTGTTCAAACTTCTTAACGCTTAAACAAATGTTAGGGAGCTGATGGCAATTTTGGTGATTAAATTGTCGTTGATAACTACTTGCATGTTATGTTATTCTAATAACTATCTACAAAAAAAATAAAGAAATTTTTTTTCATACGACTTATAGTTTAGAAGATATTCTAACTCAAACTTAGTCGAGCTCGCATTTTCATAGCAAAAACCGTCTGCCTTTATAAAATCAGAACGCCTCTTGTACTTTCATGCTCAGGGCATTCGAGAGAACTATTATGCTTAACGGCAGACATGATGAAATGACTTATGTAATATAGTGATTTTTTTACATTTTTAGAAAATCATAGTTTTTTTTTGCAGCAATATCGGAATGGTAGAATTGCGTTTTATTACTCCTAATGATGCTATCTTCGCAAAAAACCTGGTCTGCCTGACGATGAAATCACATCGAGCCTTAACCGCCAAAAAGACTCAACTGACAAAAAACAAATTTTACGGAAGAAGCTTTTTTTGAATTTTCTTTGCATACATTGTAGTACAAAAGTCAAAATTGCCTTCCCTATAGCTTCGTAATGGTACTTTTTACAATTACGAAATTTGGAGGGAAGACGCATATGGACGCGAATTATTGATTTCTATCAAAAAACGAAAATCTGAAATCATTTCAGTTACGTCTTTTTGGCGGTTAGGGCTCGACATAATTTTTGTATGTCATGAAAATTGGGAAATATCTCAAAAAAAACCGCACGGAAAACTTCTGTCTCTTGCGCTTGCCACAAAAATTTCGTCGATAACCTTTTTCGCATTATTCTTAAGTCTTAAGGATTTTTTGTCTTTTGTTGACTCATAGTGAAATTTTCCGTGGAATATTTTTGTAGAACACATTTTAGCCCAGTTTTTGGAAAAAGGGGTCAAAAAGACCCATAAAAACAGAATATAATAGGTTAAGATGTTTTAGAAAATTGTTTGTTGCGTGTTATGATGACCTTGGAACAACAAGTTTTATGAAAACACTGATAAACCATAAAATTACTAACATTTTTAATTTTCATAAAAAATTTACTTTCAACACCCTCTGGGCGTTTATAAGGGGATGCTAGGGGTGACTTTGTGACTGAAATAATTTTTTATAGTTCTCTTTGATTGCAGCGCATCCAAAAACATAACAAATGCACAAATTTTCGATTGTTTATACCAAAGGGAATTTCGACCCACAAAGGGGGGAAAGAAGGAGGCGATTGCGTGAAAATAGGCTATCAGATCGATTTTTTATTGTCATATTCGGGCTCCGCGCCCCAAAATACATGGGGGTAGGAGGTCACCACTCTGGCATGTACCCTTTTTTGTTTGTGTGCATATGTAATTGGCAGACATGGCTTATATTGATTAATTATCTCCAGAAGTTCTCAACCGGTGGGGGCGTGAAGACAATTCTTAGGGGGGGTGCGACACATTTTAAAAAAATTTAAATTGAAATCTCGACAACTTTTTTTTTTTTTTTTTGTTGTGGCTGCTGATTCCAAATCTTGCAACCGTTTTTTTCACAGGTCTGTGATCCGAATACTCCTTAGTTTAAAGTACAAAAAACGTTATTTTCAGACATTTGGCGCATATCCTTCATAAACCTTATGTCTTAACTTTTCAAATTGGATCATAACTTTACATTGGTAAGGTATCTGAATTACATACAGGTTTAATTTAGTTATTATAATAGAGTTGCGTTACATTTATTTCAATAAAAGATATCGTTGAGTCAATTGTAAATTTTCCTATCTTTTTTATATAATTTTTGGGAGGGTTAAAAACAGCTTAGAACTCCATTACTACTGAAGTTTGGAAAAATGTTTTTCTTCTATTTAATGGATCGTCATTCTGGCTATAGAAGACAACATTTTTTGAAAACTTCAATAGAAATGGGATCTGAGCTGTTTTTTAACCTCTCCAAGAAATTATAAAAAAAAGATTGGATAGTTTACAATTGACTCAAGGATATCTCGAAAAGTTATGATTCAACTGGAAAACTTAACAAGTAAACTTCACTATTACCTGGATGAGCGCCATATGCCTGAAAAAAGCTTGTTCTACACTTTTCACTTTTAAGCAAAGGTACCTCGGATTCCAGACCTGATAGAGAAAAATGGTTGCCAGATTCGGCAACCTCAAACTAAAAAAAAATAGTTTCTATTCGGAAAAAATTTATAAAAAATTCAAAAACCATATCTCCACAAATTTATTCAAGATTTTTTTTTTTTTGTGCTCTTATTTACTGGTCTAGATTTTTTAGCGCAGTATGATTAAGAAAAAATTTTCTTTTGTCCTTAAAACCTCACAGATGAATGAGAGCAGAAAGTTTTAACAATTGCTATATTTTAAAAGAACAAATGCCACTGTTCTCTTCTATAAAGCAAAAGGGTTGAATAAAAGTATGGGACTTAAAAGCAGACATTATTTAATTTCATGTCAAACGCATTTTATACGTTTCCATTGCAATATGCGAATATCTAAAATTAAAATAGAAATATGCAGTGTTGTAAGTCATTTTTAGCATCGTTTTTTAATTGAACATCCTCCCCTGCTGTGTTGTGAAAATAAAAATGGATATGTACCTACTTTGTTTTCCACAAAATACACTTTGGCAAAATGTGTTATTGTTGTTTTTATAGTTGTTTGGAATTAAGAAATAACAAGAACTTTTCCATACTTTCCTAAAAAAAAAAAGCCCACACACCCCAAGAAACAATGTATATTTCAGTTGTATTTTGTGTAAATAAAAGAAGAAAACTCTTGGTAATTCGACTGGTTGCTTGGTTGCTGATGGACGTATAAAATAGGCTGACTGGCTGCTTTGGCATCCCCACATGCAACCCTCCCAATGTATTATACATACATGCAATAACAGCTGATGGTGGATGTTGATGTTGCAGATCAAAGTAAATGCAATACGCTAGAGCTTAAGGAGCATTTTGAAATACATGTTAAAACAAATATTGCAGGAGCAGGGTGATTTTTGTGATTCTCTTTTTTCCTTTTAGTCATTTTCAGTACGGCGTTACTTTGCTTTGATTTTTTTTTTTTTTCCAGTCAAAGGTTGGTGTGTAATCAATGGAACTATATTAAATTTTTCATTTTGTTGACACGAATATTAAACAAAATTTTTGCAAGCTTCATATTTGTTCTCACATCGTTTAATGTCTGTTTGTTTACTATAAGCAAACCATATAAAAATATCTCTTGACTTTATTGCGTTATTGTGAAATGGTTGTTATGCTTAATTTTTTTTTGCTTTATAATCCTTTTTATACCCAGGGTATATTCACTTTGTCCTTTCGTTTGTAACGCAGAGAGGAGGCGTGGCAGATATAGAAAAGTATACATATTCTTGATCAGCGTCACATCCTGAGTCGATAATGCCGTGTCCGTCTGTCTGGTTGGCTGGGTGTGCGCGGAAATACATTTTCTGGGAAAACTGAGCAAGATAATTCAATGAAATTTGGTACACTGCATCCGTCGTCAAAGTTAGCTCGTAGTATTGAAAATGAGCAAAATCGGTCAACGGACACGCCTACCGCCCATACAAAAAATATATTCAAAATGCAGTAATAAGAGCATTATTTGCAATAACAGAAACAAACTATACATAAATACTAGAGATAGTAAGTATAAGCTCTGAGCTATAACTACGTGAATTCGGACTAGAGGGCGTGGTACATCCCATATAAAAAAAAGTTTCAAAATGTTATTCTGAAAGCGTTTTTTGAGATAACTCAACCAAATTGCACTCTAACATTCAGATCAATAAATGAAAGTTCTGAGAAAAAATTTAGCGCAATCGGACAAGAGGGCGTGGCATCTCCCATATAAGCTAAAGTTTCAAAATGATATACTCAAAGTGTTTTTTGAGATAATCCAACCAAATGTCACTCAAGTACTAGGAGCATTAATCGCAATTTTTGAGCAAAAAGTAGGCAAACTAGGACTAGAGGGTGTGGCACCTCCCATATAAGCGAAAGCTTAAAAATGCTATACTAAAAGATTTTTTTAAGAAACCCTAACCGAATTTTACTCAAACACTCAGAACAATAAATGCAAGCTCTACGCAAAGTCTAGGTAAGCTCAGAGATGGCGTGGCACTCCCCATATAAGCAATTTGTTCTTATACTATCCTAGGAGTTATGGAAGAATAAAACTTGTGCGTACAACAATATTGCATAGTATTTATCAACTACTAAGTGTTTAATATATACTTGAAATGCAGTGTAGCGTATTTAGTTTTTGGCCAAGCCAAAGGTACCACCCTTACTACTTATACCCTACACCCAGGGTATATTCACTTTGTCCTTCCGTTTGTAACGCAGAGAAGGAGGCGTGGCAGATATAGAAAAGTACATATATTCTTGATCAGCGCCACCTCCTGAGTCGATATAGCCATGTCCGTCTGGCTGGCTGGCTGGCTGGCTGGCTGGGTAACGGCTGTGTGTGGAAATACATTTTTTGGGAAAAGTAAGCAAGATAATTCAATGAAATTTGGTACACAGCCTCCGTAGTCAAAGTCAGCTCGGGGGATTGAAAATGAGCGAAATCGGTCAAGGGACACGCCTACCGCCCATACAAAAAATATCTTCAAAATGTAAATTTTGGAGTATTTTTCTCAACAATGCAACCAAAATACACATAAATACTACGAATTGTCAGCGCAAGCTCTGACAAAAAACTGGTCAAATTCGGACAAGAGGGCGTGGCACCTTCAAAACGCTGTACCGAAAGCGTTTTTTGAGATAATCGAACTAGATTTGACTCGGACACTAAAAACTATAAATGCAAGCTTTAAGCAAAATCTGGACAAAATCGGACAAGAGGGCGTGGCTCCTCCCATATAAGCTAAAGCTTCAAAACGCTATTCTGAAAACATTTTTTTAGATAATCCAACCAAATTTCACTTAAATACTAAGAACTATAAATGCAAACTCTGAGAAAAACTGGGTGAATTCGGAGGGCGTTCCACCTCCCATATTAGCAAAATTTTCAAAATACTGCTGTGTAGGGTATTTAATGTTTGGCCAGGCCAAAGGTAACACCCTTACTAGTTTTTAATTCAAATTGTTCGAAAAATAAAAAAATATTACATTCCTGTTAAATAATTTTTACTATCGTTTATGATAATTTTTACTGTGCTAATAAGCAAGTATTAATAAGCAATATTTTTAGGCAGTTTATTAAAATGAACGAAGATTAATAAAAATTCAGTAATTTTTTAAGGATTTTCGCTACAAAATTATAAATCTTTTCTACAGTCTACTCGGGATCTGGTAAAAGACTGAATTCCGTATTGCGACGCAGTTCTGGACATAAGAAACGATATTGACTGAAACAAATAAGTGTAACCGTAGAAAAATTTAAATATTAAATTCTGACGAATTCCAAGAATCCGATACTATAATGTGAGCAGACGGTGGTACTCTGTAATCAAACCAGGAACTGATCAAATGACTGGATTACAAGATCCGGTGCTGTACTTCGATCAGCTCCTGTTGAGAATATGCTGGTGATGAGCAAAATTAGTCTTGGTCTTGCGTCTTGTTCTTGGTCTTGCTAATTTTGCGAGACCAAGACCAAGATGCTGATATTTTTGCAAGACCAAGACCAAGACTGCTATGGTCTTGGTCTTGCTCACGATAATTGTCAAGACCAAGACTGCTTTTCAGTCTTGCTAATTTATAGTTAAAAGTTGTTTCACTCCCGTTTTGAAGATAAAATCATCTTTCGATTTGAATTTTGGCATCCTAAAAACCCAACTGCTTTGGAAAAATATGGTTTTGAATACTCAATATCTCTGAAAATTTTTTCAAGACTAAGACCAAGATCGAGACCAAGACTTAATGAGCAAGATCAAGACCAAGACTCAATTTCAAAACCAAGACCAAGACTCAATGTGCAAGAACAAGACCAAGACCAAGACTGCTATGGTCTTGGTCTTGGTCTTGGTTTGCTCATCACTAGAATATGGTACTGTACTCAAGTCAGGAACTGAACAGATGACTGTGTTAAAGTATATCTGATCTGCAACTTATAATGATCCTCTACTCAACTAATTTTAAGCCACGTTTATGCTGTGTTGTATTTATTTTTAAAGCTAAAGTTATGGTTTATATATATTTCTATTAGTTTTGTTCTAATTTTCGATAATTTCGTAATAGGATATGTACGTACAAACATACATAAGTATTTTCAAAGTTAAATTAAAGGAAATTGAAGTTAAAAGTTTACATTTCCAGTTGATTTCGCCGTAAACAGTTTGACATTCGCGTTAAAAATGCTGTTTGTCTGTTTTGGTGTTCAATGATCGATATCTCTTTTTATGTCTCTCGTTGTCAACTGTGCAACGGCGCCAAATACACGCACTGTGCGGTGCAGTGCAATACATCGCGGTTTTTCATCATCAATATCGGCGATTTCAGTTTAAAGATACTTTCACCTGCTGCTGCTGCTGCTAATGTTGTTTATTGCTGCGTTCCGTAGTCATTACAGCGAAATTCATTGCCAACCTTTGAGTTTCTATTTCAAATACTACGAAAAATTGTAAAGTTTGTACGCTGCACCGACAGCGGCGACACTAGCGACAATTTGTTTTATTTCAAGTTCTCAGCGTGAAAATCTGCAATGTGCGCATTCATAAAAATAAAATAAAAATTTGTAATCGTTTTTTTTTTTTTTCAACTGCACTTGTTAGTTGTCAACCAAAGCAACGTATTAAAATCTTGTGCTTAGGTTACGCGATATTTTTAAGAAAACTACAATTTTCCGCTTCAGCATATGTGTTCGCTTTAAATGCGCCACACGGTGTCGATGGTGTTAATGCATAATAGCGTTTTTGAGGTTTAAAAATGCTTTTAATGAAAGCCAAGCAAACCCAAGGAATAAAAATACCAAAAAAAAAAAAAATCCGGACATCACAGCGTTATTCATTTTTACAAAAAAATATGGTTTATTGATATCAGGGCATGTCATCGCATGAGGCCACATTCGATGTAGAGGGTTCATGTTGGTCCTATGCTCCGGGATATGGCACCTTGTAAAAACCTCAAATTAATCAGGTAAAACTGAAAAAGGAATCATTTAGGTTCTACCTGTCTAAAATTCTGCAATTCTGGAGTGACTGATTGACTACAAAGAAAGAAGTGGCACCCGAACCATTTCACCTTTCGTAATTGGGTGCCATTTCTCCTTTTTGGTGTAGGTTTTCCGAATAAAAATGTTCAATCACGCTCGTAATCATCCAAAACCGAAACCACATTCAATTCTGGTGATTTTGTCTTATGCACTATATACGAGTATTCTCACCGCAAAAAAATCAGCCGCTTACATTCCGAATTTTTTTTTTAATAAATTTCGCACACGTAATTATAGCAACTGCTACAAACTATTTAACAAAAAGTCTTTCGCGCAACTGAATTGAGTATTGTTCATATTTGAATGCTACGAAAGCTGCAAGTATTGAAATTGAAAGGGTGCCATATCACCTGGGGGTGCCACGTCTCCCGGGTTTACCCTTATACAGATTCGGAGGAGGTGTAAATGGCCAAAACCTAAATTCCGATTTCGAAAATCAATTTTTTAAGATGTCTAAAAACCAGAATCAGATGAAAAATATGGTGTTTATTCTCCACATCAGTGGGGAAAATTCTGACAAAAAAGTAAACTTAAGGTCTGAAATTTTTTAATATGTATTCTGATAACAAAATAAAAAAAAAATAAAAAATAGGTAGAAATTGAAAATTGTATTTCCAAATGCGCACATTCATTCCTTGCACTTCTATTCCTTTGTTCGTAATTAATTTCAACAGAAACTGTGTCGTTGCTGCTTTTGTGTCCAGCTGGCTGATAATTTGTTTTTATTGTTTTTGGAAATTTTATAAAAAAATATATGTACTGAAAAAACTGTAATCAATGTCGACATATATGTACAACCGACTCTTACAACTGTCATTATCTTCGTTGGAATTGCAAAACGTCGCTGTCCTTAGAGTCACAATTTTTCTTGACAATAAAGAGTCAATATCAGACAACAGTTCGCAGCAATAAAAACAAAAGAAAAAACCAACACAATTTCTTTCTGCATCAGTTATAGATGAATATAAAGAACGTAATACTCTAATTAAATGAAAATGTAAATATAAATTAAACGTCACTGCACTCAAGAAAAACGTGCGGGAATAACTACGGGATGACTTGAATAGAACAGGGCAATTAAACGCTTTGGCAGACTAATTGCATTAAATATGACAACAGCGAAAAGAATACAAATGGCATATCTTTCACAATGGAATATAAGAACGGCCTTATAATAGAGAAGTAGCTGGGGTCAATGTAGCGGATAATAAAAGTTATTCTTTATTGATATACATAGATATGTAATTGCAAGACATACATATGTATGCACTTTAAGTTGAGAACTTGCGTATCATGACTGCTGCAGATAGACCAGCGAGTTCAACCCACACTTAATTGTCAATCAGACAGTAAAAGATATTAGAGACATAAAACATAATTCAATTATAGTGAAGTAGGTACTTTAATTTCACATAAAAGCTTATTAGCGGCTTTGAGGCCAAAATAATCAACAGAATTTTAATTTAAATATTTAAACACTTAGAAGGTACGTTTTTTGTATGCTTATTTGATAGGAAAGCGCCTGAGAAAAAATTTTAAGATCTAATTTGATTAAATTAATGTCAATCAAAAGCAAATACTTACTTTGTTCAGGAACACTATGCTATCATATCTAAGATGCATCAAACTCATAAAGTTTCAATACCAATCTTTTGGATCATCAATTAAAATCATTGGTATATGAGTGTGAGTCACTACATGTCCAAACGATTTCACGTATCGAAGCCATATTCATTCCATATGTTTGTTTGGTGCTCTTACAGGCTTATCTGTAAAGTGGAGAACTTGTGCGTGAGAAACTACTGGTAAAAACGTGCCAAAAAACGCCTCTCTTTTTTAATAAAATTGCAATGTTTTTCGTATTATCGAAATTCGTCATTTGAAGTACACTTAAAAAAAGTCCTATAAAAATTACCTAAAAACTGCTTTGAAATACGTGCAAACGTCAGATCTAGGTGTCTTTTGTGAGTAAGGTCAGGAAAAATTAGATAGCAGCATATTGATTTGTATAATAAATGATTTAACTTCTATCATGCAAAAAAATTTAAGATAAGTAGGTCTGGAAAAAATTCCGACTCAATAATTAATATATATAAAAAAATATACAAAAATATATATATAAAATTATCTATATATAAATAGGCAAACGAAATCAATTCAGTCCCTGTTTCTTTACCTAAATCGCAACCGGTTTGCTTGATTTTTTTTTACCCTACACCCAGGGTATATTCACTTTGTCCTTCCGTTTGTAACGCAGAGAGGAGGCGTGGCAGATATAGAAAAGTATATATATTCTTGATCAGCGTCACCTCCTGAGTCGATATAGCCATGTCCGTCTGTCTGGCTGGCTGGCTGGCTGGCTGGCTGGCTGGCTGGCTGTGTGTTGAAATACACTTTTTGGGAAAACTGAGCAAGATAACTCAATGAAATTTGGTACACTGCCTCCGTCGTCAAAGTTAGCTCGGGGGATTGAAAATGAGCGAAATCGGTCAACGGACACGCCTAACGCCCATACAAAAAATACCTTCAAAATGCAACTTTTGGAGTATTTTTCACGACAATACAACCAAAATACACATAAATACTTAGAATTGTAATTGCAGGCTCTGGGCGAATTCGGACAAAAGGGTATGGCACCTCTCGTATAAGCAAAAGCTTCAAAACTCTATACTGAAAGCGTTTTTTGAGATAATCGATCTAAATTTTACTCAGACACTAAGAACTATAAACACAAGCTTTAAGTAAAAATTGGATAAAATTGGACAAGAGGGCGTGGCACCTCCCATATAAACAAAATTTTCAAAAAACTGCTGTGTAGGGTATTGAATGTTTGGCCAGGCCAAAGGTAACACCCTTACTAGTTTTTTTTTGATGAAAATGTTGTAAGGAGGAGCAGTGTACATGACTATACACAGAGCGAAGAACGTGGTTGAAACTTATTTAGCAGCGCTGGTTGCCAAGCGTTGTTAAATCCAAATCAGCAACGAAACGTGGTTAAAACACCACTCACGAAACGTAGTAAAATCCAAATCAGCTACGAAACGTAGTCAAAAAAATTTGAATTAAAAAAATAAATTTTTTTTTTTGTATTTTATTTAGCAACGCGCGTTGTTACATCACTCACGAACGTAGTTGAAACTCATTTAGCAACGCGCGTTGTTAAAACTGCTACGAACGATTCAAGCTCAAAATTTGGATCGCAACGTTGTTAAAATAACCACGTTTCTGCCACTTTTGACAATGTTGTTTTCTCTGTGTGTGTTTTCTAAAAGTGGGCGGTGCCACGCCCCTAAATGGAAATAATGCTCTCCTACAGCTAAACCACTGCATCGATTTTTACGAAATTTAATATGGAGATATGGTTATCACTAAGGAAGGATAACATGAACATTATGTTTTTCAGTAAGCGGTGCCACGCCCCCAAATGGTATAAAACGTTATCAGTGCTGAACTGCTGCACTGAGTTTTATAGAACAGGCTAATTAAAAGTTGATAATTTTTAGAGTGGGTGTCCACGCCCGTAAACAACGGTAGGTAGAAATAAAAATGAAATCGGAAATTAAAAGTATTTGTTCCATAGTGAGCAGTTCCAAGCATCTAGAAATAAAATTTGCAGTTGTTATTAATAATTATAGTTCCATAGTCTCTTTAAAGTCAAATTGAAGTGGTCGAATTTCGGCTAACTCTAGTTTCTTTAAAACTTTATTGTATAGTTTGGTAAATTTTTACTGTTGTTTGATAATTTTACATCGCTTCGTATATGTCTAACAGGTAGAAGATAGTTTTATAACAAATAGATTTTCAGTCAACTTTATTATGACCTGCCCATTAATCTCACAAGTTCCCGGTTCAAATCTCCGCCCAATGCGAAGCACAAATTAAACTGTTTGTGTTTTTAGCTCAGTTCATTTAGCAACGGGCATTGTTAGAAATTTTTACTATACCAGCATTATAATTTTTTGCTGGCAGAATTATAATTTTTGTTATGTCAGCAGCAGTTTTGAATAGACTTGTAGATTGAACGAAGATTAAAAAAAGGTATGTAGTTTTTGAAAGATTTTCGCTACAAGAATTATATGACTTTCTTTCCGTGCAGTAGTACAAAAATCTTCTTAACTTTCTTCTTAAAGTTTCATTTGGAATTCCGTTTATTTCTACCCACACATAGTAAACAAATAGTTTTAATCTTTGTCGCCTTAACCCTCCAATTAAATACATGCTAATATTTATAAAAAATTTTAATTGCTTATTAATACTTTTAAAAACTTTTATCTTTAATAAATGTGATTGACGGCAGCAAACTCTTTTCTCAGTGTAACTCAAGCACTTCCTTACATTGTTAAATATACGAACGACCCACTTACACTTTCAGTTAAACCACATTAATGTGCTTAACTAACGCCTTTTTAAACATCAAACAACAGATCATATCAATAACAAACGGTGAAGATCACGGTCACATCTACTGCAACGCCAACTTTAGATAGCAACAATAAAAATTTACAAAAAGCAACACTCTCGGTGACGACGTCGGTACTATAATTTTACAACTTGGCAATTAAAAATCACAGTGCGCGCGCTCATTAAAAACAGTTTGGAATGAATGCCAAACAAGGCAAAAATTTCAGGAAATGAGCCAAAATCTTAACGAAATCTTCGCCCACCCATAGATGGCGTTTTTATGTATGTGTGTGAGCGTGCAACTATTGAAATCAAAAGCTATTTACTTCTAATTAAGTAGTTGATTTTGTATCAAATTTATATTTAGATAACTAATTTTAAGTTTTATAAATAAAACTTTAATTAGCAGAAAATAACAATAACAGCTGTATTTATATAACAATAATAATTACATTTTTATATACCGCATTTTTACTGTCTGTTTCACTAATTTTATTAAATTTTAATGATAATCACTAACTTTAATGTTATGTTTGTTTCGTATTGCATTATATCATTTACATAATCATATTATTTATTCACATTTTTTTTGTTTAGTAATTTTCTTTTTCTTTGTGGAAAATCACTTTTTAATTATTATACAGTACATCGCTGATTTTCATACTAATAAACGAAAAGCTTTGGATACTAAGAAGATTAAATCCAACCCTTAAAGGAAATTTTTCTTGGATGGATCATTCTTTTTTTAACAAAATAGAAAGTTAAAAAAGAGTTTTCGGTATAGTCAAATACAAATGGGGAGAGTTTTAAAACGAACGTACATGAGTGTTTTCTTTTGTATACTTATAATATTTAACAATTGATGAAGTAATCAGTAATCTATTATCATTTGATTAGCTTAATAAATTGAAGTATTAATCAATCTCAGATTATGTTACAAGGCTGTTATTATACAGTCAATTTTAAGAATTGTTTGCTTATCCAGGATGTTTCTTTTTCTACCAAATGGTTTTAGTACAATTAATGTCACATCTATGCGTACTAGCATTTTTGTGACCAAAATATGTAGAATTGAAGTAAGGACTAACTCAAAACAGAGGATTAAATTTAATCATGAATTTCGAAAAGGGATTTTGGAAAATTTCAGAAGAAACATAAAACTGTGTTTCAATCTGCTGGAGATATGGTAATTTTATACCCTACACCAAGTCCTTCCGGAAAATTATATATAGTCAAAACCAGAGTGAAATGTCCTACTTTTTGACGCAAGAATCAACGACATCCTAGTTTTCGTAAGAGGTATCGAAATGTCCTAGTTTTGTTAAAAAAATTAAAGATATCCTTCTTTTCGACATAAAATCTGTAACGACCTACTTTTTGACATAAGCCTTCCAAGAACCCTATTTTTCGATATCCATATATTAATACGCAAGACAAAACTTTTGTCCTACCTTTTTTACTATGTTAGAAACGGTAAAATACGCAGTCTCACAGAGCTGAAAACAGGATACTGCACAAAGAGAAAGATAAAAAGCTGACTGACACTGACTTCATGTTTTTTGTTTTCTTTTCGTTACACATTAGTCATTGTATCAGTAACGATAAATGAGCTTTTCTATTTTGTACCAAATAGTAAAAAAAGTACTAAAACTGTCCAATAAGTACCAAAATTATTTGATGCATTTGTGTTCAAATTTTGAACACTGGGCGATTCTATGTAGTATATAATGAAACAACCTAGCTTTCGTCAAAATTAAATTGAAACGTCCTACTTTTCGCCGAAAGAATCAACGACAACCTAGTTTTCGTAGGACAAATTAATCATTCTACTTTTTGAATGATTAATATTCTTTATTAGAATACTCTTCTGAGTCAATAAAGTTATATCCGTCTGTCTGTTGAAGTCATTTTAATGTCTTTTAAAAGATATATAATTAAGTGAAATTTTTTACATTGTCACTGGTAAACAGACACGCCTATCGCCCATACAAAAGAATTCAGTTTGAAAGTAAAGATAGATACTCTAGTATCAAAGTTATGACTTAAATGACTATAATTTTAATTTCGTATCATATAAAAACCAGATTGCTCTCGTAGTATGCTACAATACTATAATAATATCTGTCTGTCATGAGGTAAAATCATTTGGCTATCAACATATTGCTTTTAGTCAGCCACCGCAAAATGTATGTCCCACGTGTAGTTTATTCTTGGGGCAGGAAATCTTTGTTTTTTTTTTCCTTCACTTCAAATTTGTATATGATTTTTTGCTTTTTTTCTATCATTTAAGTTAAATTCATAGTGCAATTTCCTTTAAACCTGACACACATTATTTTTTGAAAATTTTCCAGCATTCAATGTTCGCAATAACAGACAAAATAAAAAAAAAAAAAATAAATAAAATTAAATTATGAAAAAAGTAGATATTTTCCTGTTAGTAAAGTGAAAGCGTGAAGTTTGCATTTTTAGTGACGCGCAGCAATTTTTATCGCAATATGGACGTTGCCTCTGATGACTGGGTGCAATGGGGAAATGTGCGCTATTTGCTACATGCGCACCCTTCAGGCGTTTACTTTTAGCAATTTTCTTTTTTGCTTTGTGTTGCTGTATTTTCTTTTATTTTATTTTTATATCGCAAACAATTTACTGAAAACTACTTGTACTTACCGTCACCCAATGAACTCTCCTACAGTGTTGCCATTGTTGTAGTTTTTATTAAATTTTTCTTTCATTTTTGGATGTTAATAAGCTTTTTAGTCTTACAAAAAGGTGTGTTAGTCATAAAAGGCTAAGAATCGTCCAAGGAATAAATACGAGAGATTTTTTAATTTAAAACGTTTCAAAAAACTCCAAAAGAAAATTCATATCTGAAAGGAGGTTTCAAAATATGATATGTTCATTAGACTGACCCAAAAAAACTAAAGGTGTTCCGATCTTAGGTGCTCAGCACTCAAAATGTTCGGTAGGGTCTAGAAACTACGTATGTAAATTTTGGTAAAAAAATATTGAGATTTAGCACTCGCGCAAGTTCGATAAGTAGCGCTGCCTTGACCGTACGAGAATGGGGTTCTTTCAGCCCGTGGAAATTGATAAAAAAGGATTGGAACAATTTTTTTTTCTGTCCTACTTTATGTTTTTTTTTTTTTCGAGAGATATCTTAAATATCTTGAAATCTTGGAATCTTTTCCAAAAACTGGCAATGCCATTGTCTTCAGCGACCTCGAAAACATAAAGTAGGACAGAAAAAAAAGTTGTTCCAATCCTTTTTTATCAATTTCCACGGGCTGAAAGAACCCCATTCTCGTACGGTCAAGGCAGCGCTACTTATCGAGCTTGCGCGAGTGCTAAATCTCAATATTTTTTTACCAAAATTTACATACGTAGTTTCTAGACCCTACCGAACATTTTGAGTGCTGAGCACCTAAGATCGGAACACCTTTAGTTTTTTTGGGTCAGTCTAATGTTCATTGCTATAAATTATTTCGGAGACGGAATTTAAACTTCAATTCAATGGGAAAAATCAAACAAAATCAGTCAGATCACGTTCCCTCATGTTTTTTATCTCGGAAATCAGACGACGTATACGAATTTGCCTGATATTTGGCTTTCCTTGAAATGATAAACCAAAAAAATTTTATATAAAATATTTTGCCAGCTATTATGTCAAGATGGCAATACTGTACTTCTTATACTTGGGCCTTTGTCTAGTTCAAAATGGCTGTCTGTCTGTGCGTCTGTCTGTTTATTGTAATATTTTTTGTTGCTGTTTATCTTAACTCTATTGGCAACTGTAGAGCAACTTTAAAATAAATACGAAAAAATAGCTCAATAGGAGTAGGTACACCTAGCCGAAAAACAACTTTGGGTAGTTGTTGTTATATTTACTGTATTTCTGCATTTCTATTTGGCGGCATTTATTCATTCATTGAACCAAACTGCGCTGCTGCTTGCTGTACACCTGCCTTATTTGTCTGATCAACAAAAGCTATGCACAGTGGATGATTTCCAATGTTTATCAGGACTGAATTAGTGTTTAAAACCTGATTTATTACAAAACTTAAACACCCTTCCGTTCCACTTTTTTTTTTTTTTTTTTTTTTTTTTGAATAAAATAATCTGAGAGCGAATTTGCGTTCTAAAGTCTTTGAGCCTAGTGAAGAGCAAACCAAGACCAAGACCATAGCAATCTTGAGGCATTACACGCAAAAAAATTATTCTCAAAAATTTGATTTTCAAACAGTACAAAGTTATTACAATCTCATCAAAAGTTCCAGTTTGTTCCAGTAATTCAATTAGTGTACTGAATTCTCATGAAAAAGTAATGGTATGATAGTAAAATATACGGCTTAAACTACAAAAAGTACGGATACAAACTGTAAAAAATATTGAATAGAAAAGTAAAAAGTTGTCACAGGAAAAAATATCACGGAGCACTGCAATATTTGCCTAGAATACCCTTCAATTATTACAGGTTGACATTGTAAAAATTTTATTGATAAATAATTTAAATAAAAAAAGAAGCTATAGAGTGCTACAGTAGCTCAGTGAGAATGTCGCCTAGAAACACAAAGGTCGTAAGTTCAATACCAGCGCCGCACGAAATATTATTTTATTTTTTTACATTTTATACATTTTACTGAACGTAAACCGTAGAAATAAATTACGGTTTTTCTTTACAGTCGCACAGTTACTGTAACAAACAGTAAAAATTACTGAGGTTTTCAATGCATTTTTAGGGTTTACTTTTTTTCGGATAGTTAGATTTTTAAAACTTCATGTGTTTCATCGCATTTTTCGTTTTGAAGTTAGCAGTGCCACGCCCCAAAGAGAAAATGTGCAGGCATTGTGTCTATAGAGAGTTTGTTTGCTTATATTTACAGTTGCATGGTTTTTTTAAAGTCAAATCGGCCATATGGCAAACTCTAGTATTATTTGATAAATATTTGAATATGCTTGTCAAATATGTAGGGTAAGTGAGGGAAATATGGACCACCAATCCTTCTTTTTTCAAATAAAACTCAAAATACATAAAATAAAACAACAAATTTTATTTCATTCATTAAAGGAAACAATTCACATTTATTCTAAATCACTTTTAGATACATAACTCATCAGAATAAAGAAAAAAAATTAATAAACTAAACATACTCAAAATGAAGAGAGAGAAAAAGTGTAGTATAATATGGACCATACAGTCCATATTGCCCCATATATTTATTTGGTACAGGAGTTGTATATGAAAATGTCACTTCCACAATCAGCACATTCTCCATGACTCCAAGAAAGCAAGAATAAAAATTCCACCCAAACTTCGCCACGGCGATCTTCTGAGTAAAGGGTATTACATAGTCATGAGAAAAATTAGTCTTGGTCTTGATTCTTGGTCTTGGTCTTGGTAATTTTGCAAGATCAAAACGCTGATATCATTGCAAGACCAAGACCAAAACTGCTATGGTCTTGATCTTGCTCACGATGATCATCAAGACCAAGACTGTTTTTTAGTCTTGCGAATTTACAGTTAATAGGTGCGTCACGCCCATTTCAAGCATATCTCAATTCAAAATTTGGCATCTTAAAAACCCAACTGCTTTGTAAAAATAAGGTTTGGAAATTTTTAATACTAAAAATCTTTAGAAATTTTTCAAGACCAAGACTTAATGACCAAGATCAAGGCCAAGACTCAATATCAAAACCAAGATCAAGACTCAATGTGCAAGAACAAGAGCAAGACCAAGACTGCTATGGTGTCTTGGTCTTGGTTTGCTCATCACTAGCATTACAGTATATGCATTTTTCGTGTTCTTTTCCTTTGTGGTTTACGAATTACCAACAATCGCCATCAGACTCGTCATGAAAACTGCAACTAAGTAGATTCCCCATCTGAAGGAGATGATAAATATTTTTGCTTTTGATGCTTTTTTCCTTGGTGGTCCATATTACCCGCAGCACTTGTTGGTGAAATAAATGGCTTATTATCAAAACCTCTTCTGGTTAATGAACTAATTTGTGGTAATTAATTATAAATGGTATTCACTGACTGTATTTATTTAATGACTTATTTAAAAACACGATGTCTTTAAAGTGAAATAATGAAATTTACTCACTAGAAAAAAATTAATCACAAAAACTTTTTTTAGAAAAAACAACTTCACAGCAACATGCGACTTTACCGAACGCTGAAATCGCACTGACATATGCTTTATTTATTGTCGCAAAGTTTGAACATGAATAATGGTTAATCCTATGTATACAATGGGAAATAGCCGTGTGGTCCATATTACCCGCGTAGTCCACATTACCCCCGCTTATCCTATATGATAGATCCAATAAATTTGTTCATATATGCGGAATGCGAGCTAAAATATTTATTTCTCTTTATATCGGATATACCGCTTGTTCACTATTGTCACTGTTGTTAAGGTTCCATCTATACAAAAATCCGCACAGTGTGTAATAAAAACACGTGTTTTTTGTATTTGGTTTTGTTGATTTTTTTTCTTTATGTTTCTTGGTTGCACCACAATGGCCAGCAGTAACAGTTTTTGCTGCTGCACTGCGCCTTAGATGCTTATCATTTTCCACACAGGTTGAATTTTGAGTTTTATTGCAATTTTTCCATTCAAAGCTTGGGTTGCGTGCTTCGTGGTCTTTATATATATTATTTTCATGCAGTTTCATTTTGATTGTTAGCTTTTTATTTTTTCTTCTTCTAAATATTAAATATTTTCTACATACAATTTGATCTTCAAGTGTTTGCTATTTGTTTGGATTTACTTTTATTTAAAAATTCTCTAGAAATTATCATTTACACATACATACTTGCTTGACCATAAAGTTTGTATATTTTAAAAAAAGTGATTCCAGATGTTTTCCTTCAGCTTTTTTTTTTTTGCACGAAATAGATTTTTAGTCTTTGGGTTTTTTCTTATTTGTACTTTTCTTAATTTTTTACATTTTTCGCCATTGCCAATACTTTATGACCATGATTTTGGTTTATTTTATGTATCACTTTGATAGTCAGATCGATTTTTATTTAGGTCGATCATTTATTTTTTTTTTTTTATATAATTAAAATTAAAGTTTTTTTTGTGTTTTGTTCCAATTTTTTTTTTTTTAAATTTTCAAGACAAAAGAGTGTGCCTTGTCAGCTTTTTCTACCGTATTCTCCGGCTGTGGACGGCATTTATGTACAACGCCAAATTTCCAATGGTATCGAGTGAAATTTTTCTATTGTGCTTGGGCGATTTATTAGTTTATTTTTCGAAATTATTTTTTTTAAGGAACTAATTATCAAGACCAAGAGCGCTTGGTAATTTATAGTTAATAGGCATGTCAGACTATTTTCAAGCTTAAAATCATGTCTCAATTCGAAATTTGGCATATTAAAAACACAACTGAGGAGTTATTTTTCAAAAGGGCGTAAAACCATGTTAAACAAATTTTCAGTAATGAGGAAAAACTTTTATGGGCTGTTTACAATAACATATTTTTTTTAATGTCTCCTGTTTTATAGTGAGTTGTCCAAAGATTCTAATCCCCTCAACATTTTTGTTGTAACCTATTTGCAGTAATTGCAAAAAGTAAAAAACATTTGGAAATAAGCCCTTTTGTTTCAAAATCACTCTTATTTCACCATTTGGAAGTTTATTTTGATGTCTATAGGCATGGTATGTAAGCACCTATATATATAGCTTGGGGTTTATACAAAATATTAAAAGCTTTTTTGGCCACTTTTCAAAATACGTCTTTTTGTATCAAAATCTAAAAATTTCTATGAAATTATATGGAAATAAGCCCTTTTGTTCTGAAATGCGACTTTTGATCACGATTTTATCTTAGAAAAATGCATTTTTTGTGATGAATTTTGGACTAGAGGATGCATTTTAGCATGGTAACGGCGATGGCATCCTTAGGTTTGTTCGAGGTTGGAAGTGGTTTTACGCCCTTTTGAAAAATCACTCCTCAACTGCATGAAAAAAAGTAAAGTTTGATGACTCAACAATCTATAGATATTTTTTTCAAAAGACTTAATAACCATGATGAAGACTTAACTTCCACTCACTAAAATAAAGTATACAAATAAAGTTTATCAATAGTCACATCTCTAATTTGCATTTCTTCTTTTCTTTTCAGATAATATCACATATGACATCCTATCGCCAGGATATCGACTGAACAATGTAAGTCTTAAATCTCAAAAAGGATTTTATATAGAAAGACAAAAGCTGACGTCTTCATTGATCTATTTCTATGTCTTTGAATAAAATATGCCTTTGGCTTAGATCAGAAAAGATTTTTATATACAATTTATCCCGTAATTTTTTACGAAAACATTATTTTCGTTATTTCTGATTTTATTGTTCTTATACAGAAAAATGTGTACTTTTAAGGTTGTCTGACGTAGATGTCTCTAAACTTGATAAAAATGCGATATTACGTAGTGGTTCTTGCATTAAGCCACAGATATATTTCAGACGTATACAAAGGCTGGAAACAGCAAATGGTTCGGTTTTAATGATGAGCAAAGCAAGACCAACACCAATACCATAGCAGTCTTGTTCTTGATCTTGGACACTGAGTCTTCGTCTTGGTTTTGATATTGAGCCTTGGTATTGTTCTTGGGCATTAAGTCTTGGTCTTGAAAAAAATTTTTAAAAATTGTAGAGTATTCAAAATTTCCAATCCTAAGTTTTACAAAGCAGTTCTGTTTTTAAAGTGCCAAATTTCGAATTGAGAGATGATTTTATGCTTGACCATAGCAGTCTTGATCTTTGTCTTGAAATTGTATCAGCGTCTTGCTCTGTCTCGAAAAATTCCAAGACCATGACTAATTTTGCTCATCACTATTCGGTTTTTAATTAAGCAAGCTCAAAAATTTAATTAACTTGTTCGAAAAACAAATTTCTGAGTAGAAAAATTAAACTTTTAGCTTTAAGTCGGTGAATATGGTTTTTAGTTGCTTTGAATGTCTTTTCAAAATAGGTAATTGCTCTAAAATCGACTTGGTGCGTAAATAGTTTGGAAAGTTGAGGTTTACAAATTTTTGCTATATATACCCGGCATCTGAGCGATACGTATTTTTTATTTTTTTATAAAGACTCATTATTTATTATTCATTTCATCGAATACCATCAACAAAATTCATCTGCAGAATAGTTTGTAGTAGAAAAAAAAAAAATAAAAAATACTGAATTTTTAGAGCGAGTTTAACCAAGGTAGCTCCAAGTATATCCCTTTAACACCAAAAAAAAAAAATAAGAAAAAACAATAAAAATTCCCACATTATGACTGAAACATTGGTCTTCCAAATAATATGCCAATCTTGAAAAAATTTAAAAAAAAACACCTATGTATAAATATATCTGTCGGCAAAAAGGTAATACAGATTAATTGAGATTAGTAAGTGAAGTTAAGTAATTTTTTGGTCTTCCGGAAGAACTTTACGTTCTTAAGTAAATTACACCTAAAATTAAAGGTCATTTTTTCTACAGCTTTCTCAACATTTTTAGTATTTTGGTGAAATTCGTTTGAACTACAAGTATTCTTTTAATATTGTGTTTTATTTTTTTTTTTTTTTGTAGTTGTAATTTCACAGATATGACCGTCTATGCGAGAACTACTAATGAGATAATAAATAAATATTTTTTAAAACATTCATTAGCAACAAATAAACATTTACTGTTTCGCGCTACTCTATCTATCAACTGTTTACTATAAAGGCTAGCCATTAAATAATTCTACTCGTTAGTTTTAGTCACATGGTTAAAATATTTTCTGCAAATCGAATATCCTAAATTTAAGTTTTCGTAATGTAAATAAATTCTTTAGTTCATTATAAATTGTATGTACAATACATGAAGAAAAGATTCTTATAATTTTATTCAACAAACTCAAGTCTGTTGCTGTTAATTCGCAGATAGGTGAAATTTTGTAAATTTTTTTTCGCAATTTAAGATTCTACTGTGCAATGACCGGCCATCACATTCATGGTGTAATCTTTTTGCAAGAGTTAAAAGCTATCAACTCGTACCATCTTGAGGTTTTTACGCTTTGTTAGCCCTTGAATTTGTAATCACTGGTTTGATATTTTTTTCTGTATATTATTGAAATATTTGCTATGATATTCATTAAATATATTGAATTATTCTTAACCAACAACAGGCTGCATGAACAGTTTCGGGAAGCTATTGTGTTTAATTCACTTGAAAAATTCTGTCTGTCAGGGTATTCCAGAGAACTATTATGCTTAACGGCTGATACGATGAAATGACTTAATTTAGTGATTTTTTATAACATTTTTACAAAATCACAGTTATTTTTTGCAGCAATAGCGGAATGACAGAAATAGGTTTTATTCTTCCTTATAATGTTATCTTCACAAAAAAAGTAGTCTGCCTGACAATTAAATCGCATAATTTTTTACGTCATTAAAATTCAGAAAAAATTTAATATCTCAAAAATGCAGCACAAAAAAATGTTTGCCGCTTGCATTTACCTTATTTTTTAAGCTTAACCAATTTTTTAAAATAGTTGGCAGACAAGATGTTATTTTATACCACAACAATTTTTTTTTTTTTTACATTTTTGAAGAGCCGCCATTTTAAAAATCAGCAACAAATAATTGGCAGACTTGGTTTATATTGATTGATTAATTCCAATCTTCACAATTATCATCTTCTGCTGAACGATGTTTTTGTATATTTTTTTCTGTCAGTAGCTCGCTAACTATTATATCTTAAAAGAAAAAAAATAATAACTACATACTGTGCAAAAATTTAATAACCAGGGAACCTAATTATTTGTCACCAAGTAAAAAGCCTGTTATTTTAACTACAAAGCTTGTTATTTTAACAACGAGGAAAAATTTTGTATTTTTGTTTTGTTCACTGTTGGCGCCAAATCAACAATTTTTTGCTTCTGCTGTATGGCAACACTTGGCTAACTTATTTTTTTTTTTTTTTTTTAAATCAAATCTTGTCACTCGGTGCTTGCTTGCTTGTTGTGGCATGTATTTTGACCCAATTTGAAGATCTAAGAATAACTAAATCAAATTTGTTAAATTGTCACTTGTAATGCTATGCGTTGCCTGCCTGCCAGGCTGTCTGCAGTGTGTTATATCACAGTTGGACGTTGCGACAATTTTGTACTTTAGCAACACCATAGACCATAGTATCTTGTAGTTTGCTACGTACTATACTTCTACATACATATTTGCTATCTTTTTCTATATCAACTTTAGTCTCTCTTTCTATACACAATTGTTTGTTCTTAACTGTGCAGTAAGCAGCTCTTTTTTTCTATCCATATTGAATTGAATTATGAATTCCAACGACTTCTTTTTCGCTTAGCAATTGCTGCTCTTTGGTTTCTAGCTAATTTATTGTTCTTTTGTTGGAATTGAATTAGTAATCGTTGAACTTTTAACTGTCGCTGCCATCAACGCAATCATCATTTTATTGCATTTATTGCAATTGCGTTTTGTTGTAGCAACAAATTTGCATTGCAATGCCAATCCAAACTAAAATATTTGTGATTTGTATTTTTCTGTGGTCGAGGTCTTGGAAAATTGATTTAAAATTAAATATTTATGCGGTTCATTAATTGAAATTGTTAAGTTTGCAGCATAGCATTTCTATGAGTGGTAACACAATTTTATTACTATAACATACAATAACAATGCTGATGACTTTTAATAATAAGAACGACGTGTAATTGCTTCGATTATTTTACGTAAAGCGCACACCTTGCACGTATTTATTTTCAAAATGTTATGTGAAAAAATTTTTGCCGACTTGATACAATTATCAGAACTAAATAATAGTGCATAAGCAAAATTTCTTATCCCGTTAAGCATCAAACCGAATAAAAATAGATAACACTGCTGTATGAAAAAAAGTGAATACGCTAAATTCCGCCTGGCCAAAACTGAAAAACTCTACACCGATGCAGTTTAAAAACTTTGCTTGTAAGGGATGCGCCACACTTTCGTGTCCGAATACACCTAGTTCTTGCTCTGAGCTTTCTTCGACTAGTTCTAGTGTCTGTACGAAATTTGGTTTCATTAACTCAAATAACGCTTTTTTTTGTAAATATTCAGTATTAACATATTTAAAAGAGAATCCGTTTTGAATTCGTTTTTACTTACGTTTCGGATTCGAAACAGGTCCGTCACTGCGGATTTACCTGGGTTCGAATCCTACCATAGGCAGATTGTTATATTTATATTATAAGTGCTTAGTATGGAGACCTCTCATTGTTAGTTTTGCGATAAAAGTTTTTTTTCCAAGTTATAGGCATGAAACTTCAGAGTGTCCAAGTGGTGTTTTTGCGAAAAATCGATGCAATTTTTTTTTCTAAGTCCCGCCATTTTGCCAAAAACAAATTTTTTTAATTTTTGTTTTCGGATTCTTGTAGCATTTTAAACGCTGTTTTAATTTCCATTTTTAAATTTGGAAAATTTTGAAAATTTACAAAATGGCGGCCATCCCGAGTAAAAAAAAACAAATTTTAAATTACGGCTGTACAAAGGCTGTACAAGGGCCAAATTTCATTATATTTTTTGGGCCGTACAAGATCCTTCATATGGGCTGAACATGGGCTGTACGTGGGCTGTACATGGGCTGTACGTGGGCCGTACATGGGCTGTACAATTGAATTTTACTATTGAATTGGGCTGAACATCTTTTTTTCGTAAAACTAATAATGAGAGGTCTTCATGCTAAGCACTTAGAACATCTCTGTGAATTTTTATAAAAATCTGAGAACCCAACTGCAAATTTCGAGAAAAGTGAGATGATCACAGCCAATAAGCGCTTCAAAATGTTTTCTTTTTTTTTTAAACACAGCATTAATATTATTTTGAATTCATTTTTGATGTACGTTACGGGTTCATAACAGATCCTCATCCGTTTTTGTGCACATTGGGAAGCTCAATAAGACGCTCTACACCAAGGGTGTCAGCGTAGAACAAAAGTGAGCCAATTTTGGCTCGACCAACAACATCAATATTTCTGTACAACATTTTCAGAAATAATTTGTGTTGTTTTTTTTTCACGCTCGTCAAAATTTCGCGTTTTTGTTGCTTTTTTTGCGTACACACAAAATCGAACTCGAACCAACATAAAACAACAACAACGACTACGTCGCATCAAAAACAAGAAACAATATGGGTATTAATGCGTTGATGCGTAGTTGTGATAATGCAAGTCCCCTACGCACTAACGCTTGAACGTTCAATGTGAATGTTTGCATCTTGAGAAATTGCAGAAATAGTGCGAAATTTTCGGCAATGTGCTTGATGTTTTACAAATGTCAAACTTTCCCAAGCCGCACTTCCGCAACGACGCAAGAGCATTGCGCATCAACGAGTGAATACCCCTACTTTTTGTGTGTGTCCCAGTCCTTGGAAATTTTGAAAATTGTTGAAATATTATTGTTGTTGTGAACGAGGCATGAAAAAACAACAAAAAATTGTTTTTGTGATTGTGTAATTCGAATTTGAAGTTGTTGTAAAAGCGAAAATTTTGCGCTGACTGCGCTGCATGCGCTTGGCTCAGTGATTTGAAAACGCTGACACCGTTGCTCTACACTTACAATGTTCAGATTCTACAGTTCTACTATTATCGCACATGGGTTAAAGGTTTTGAATAGCCTTCGTAATTTTTCGAGACCAAAACCAAGGCACTGATATAATTTCAAGACCAAGACTGCTATGCACCTTAAGATTTATTTCATTCCGATTCCGATCGAAGTCGGAATTGAGAGCATGCTCGAATATGTATGTCACGCCCCTTTCAAGCATTTAATCATGTCTCAGTTCGAAATTTGGGATCTAAAAAATCGAACTGCTTTGAAAAAAAAGGTTTGGAAATTTTGAATACTCAACACTTAGAAATGTTTTCAAGACCAAGATCGAAACCAAGACGTAATGCCCAAGGCTCGATATGTATATCAAAACCAAGACCAAGACTCATTGTCAGAGACCAAGACTGCTATGGTCTTCCCTACCGAGGTACAGATCTCCACCGAACGGAATCTTAAAGGTTCAAGCATTCGATTATGTAATTGAATGTACTCGTATCTTATAGTATAGGTATAAAAATAATTAGTTGTAATTAATGAAAGTATATAATGAAGATAACGATAGTTTTTTTTTAGTAAAATGCGTCTTGCACATGATGCATCAATATGTTCGTTACAAATAATGCCAAAATAGTTTTGAACAAAACTACTATATGTTTGTTTCAACTTCCTGTTCCGCTAATAAAATTATGTGTTTAAGAGTATATAAAAAAAAAGTGCTTCCTTAATTCAAATGCGACATGACCATTTGCGATACATATGCAAAATTTTTAGAAAATGATTCATTAAACTACAAAAATATGACGCATTTTAGGAAATTGAAAAACAAAAATCTTGTCATCGCTACCTGTGTTTGTAGTCGAATGTTTGTGTATGTGTGTGTGTTTTTCATTCAATGGAAAACATGGAAAAATCAACTAAAAGCACTTTTGCTAAACATTAGACAAAGTAAATACAATTTCAATAATTTTATAGTCAATCACTTTTTAAGTCGAAAGAGCTCCACCTCACATACAAATTGTTTACCTACTGCGCCCAAAATAATAATAAATCTGTTACTTTTTGGATCCAAGCCAATTATCAATGACACTTTGACAAGATATTGTCAAATCTTAAGAGCGAAAAAACTCAATTATTTATTTTTATTTATAATAAGTATGGTCCACATATTTTCAGAGGCGTACTCTGTTTATTACATTTTGTGGTATCATAAACTTAAATTTTATTGAAGACTACTTATTCGTTATCTTGCAAGAAAAGTTATCATAATATGTCAAAATGTTTATTCTAATTCCATCCAAAAAATATGTCCGCAAAAATTCATGAATTTCGGATCTCTTCTAGTTGTCTGATCTTTCCTCAATTCTATGTATATCCTTCATCCCCATCATAAATAACGTCCACTTTTGTTTGATTTTACGACCGCCCCAGCGTCTTATGTGCGACCCCTTATTTGTACATCTCAATACTTAACAAAAGCTTACTTCATGAAGGACATATTCGCAGTCAAAAAATATTTTGAAAATTATCCACACATGGCGTTATATTAGTTAAACTAATTTAAGTTCGCAGAGATACATATGCCCTGTGGCGTATTATTCAATTTTAGATCTAAAACTGTACGAAATTTACACACATTCTGTGTAGAAAATTTCGCTCAGCAATGTGTAAATGATGAGAAAATTTTATATTTCGTCTTAATTCGAGGTATCTAAAAAAATAATATCTCTGACTTAGCATCAATCCTAATTTGTTGTTTTAGCTAAAATCCTCAAAAGTAACGTGTTTTTGAAATTTCATCATACTGTTAATCTCTTAAGCTACATTTTGAAAAAAACTTGTCCTATGGTCATAATGAAAACACGCAAGGAACATTTTATTAGAACATCTTAGCCCATTATATACTGTTTTTATGGATCTTTTAAACACTTTTTTTTTTTTTTTTTTTCGTAAAATGTGCTATAATGGGTTAAGGTATTTTATAAAAATATTCGCCAAAAAAATTTCACTGGCGAGAAATCCTTAGAACTTATGAGAAATGCGAAAAAACTGTAATAAAGTCTTATTTTAATCATTAAATGATTTTCAAAGCGCCATCTAGTGAAATAATTTTTTTTAACACTTTAAATACGTACTACCTTTCTTAATAGCTTCTAAGCTGGATTTACAGAAAACTTGACCTTACCAACCTAACAAAACGGATAGCATATTCTTGTTTAGGTGATCCAAATATACTAAAAACTGTTTTCATAACTTTGTGGGTTTTTTGACTGTTGTCAATTACGACTTCTTACAATCAATATTTTCCAAATTTCACCCCACTGTAAAACTCTAAAACTACATTTTGGATAAAGCTCGTTCTCACAAGATCATAACGAAATCACACATGGATAATTTTTGACCCCTTTTTCTAAAAACTGGGTTACGGAATATTTCACTAGGAGTTACTAAAGACGAAAAATTCTTAAAACTTAAGGAAAACGCGGCAATGATGAAATAAATATACAATGTGGAAAGTCCTATTTGATTTAAACGATTTTTTGAGTTTCGGGATAAAATTTCGACTTTTTAGTGTTCAGCAACTAACAGTGAAATTTTATAGCAAATATTTCTGTATTACATTCTGACTCAATATTCCCCTGTTTTAGGTGTCATTTTAGTACATTTTTAAGAAACGATTAAAAATTACCCACATGTGGAGGTTGTGCAGGGTTAAAATATTCTACAAAAATATTCCTCGTAATGTCCAGCATAAGTTTACTGAACACATGATACACCTCAGATGTAAGGATCATGTAGTTAAATGTATCAATTTAACACAAGAATGTGTTTTTTTCATGTAGAGTGGATTAAAAAACTTCAAAAATCGATTAATAAATCTGACGTGCTAGAGAAAAACGACGAGACACGGGTATTTTTTTTTTTTTTTAACGTCTACTTTAAGAATTTTTTGGATTTCTTCATGTGTTTTACAAAAAGTGTCAAATTGTCTAACAGTGTAATACATTAAAAATAAATGGAATAAAAATAAAGAAACTAATGCAATTTTTATGTTCAAAATATAAATTTCAATTTGTTTGAAAAGAAATTCAAAGTGCTCGGTCAGTTTCGTAAATCCCTAAACCGTGGGGGAGGACTTTATCAATTGTCTACTCGGTTATCCATTGGGCGAATAAGAATGTTGGTCTTTAAAGATATTGCGAATGATATATATATGATATATAGGCCTTTATCAATTGTCTACTGGGTTATTAATTGGGTGGATAAGAATGTTTGTCTTGAATGATATTGCGAATGATCTTTCTCTCACAAGTATAAGCGTGTACTCGTACAAATATTGGTGTGCTTTCATAAATCATGCTGTTGCCACAATCAAAGTCATCAACATTAAGGCATTTAAAAGTGGCAATAATGATAAATACTTGTCACCGCTTCTCTTTACGCCAAAATTAGCTGTACATATTATGTTGGTCGTCTTTAATTTTAGAAATTTTATTCAATCTTTTCAACTGCAAGTACTTTGCCATTTAAAAATATTTTAAAAATTTAATTAACCAAAACATGTGTTCAGTTTTATCTTAATTTTGAATTCACATATTATTAATAAAAATAATACTTGTTATAATATTTCTCTTTACTTCTTCTGCTTCTCTCATATTGAATGATATATTGTGACTTTGGTTTATTTCTTAATTAATTTGTTTATATTTATTTTTGTGTCGCCAGTTTAAAAAAAAAAAATAATGAGTTTGTATGTTTAATGTCTCTTTGTGGCTTGTTTTTAATTTTTGTCTAAACTTTTGACACTTTATAAAATGTTTAACATATTTTGAACTTGAAGAAATTATGACTTTTTTTTATTGCAATCGCAACTTAATGCTGCCATTAACTTTAAACCAAAATGATTTTGTTTAAAAAAATGGTGCCATCAAAAGTTTTTTTGTTGCCTTTTTTCTTAACTATGTTAATTGTTACATTTAACTTAATACTAACTACTAGTACAGACTGTCATGTTAACCTTCTGTGCAAATGAAATATTAAATGGCATGTAACCTGCATGCTTTGCGTGCAAATAAATGCGTTTTTTACTCCAGGGAAATATTTTTTATTGCGAGTATTACACTTTCATTTATTATCAACTAATGTTTTGCAAGTAAAATAAATTGAACCTTTAATTTTGAAAAATGGTCAGTGTCTGGTCTCATGCCCACCTTCATTAACAGAGGTATCAATAGCCGTTTCCGAAAGCAAGATAGATACGCTGGTCAAAATTTTAAAAAACAGTGATCATATCGCTATGCCAAAAATCCAGTGGAATAATGATTTTGATGACCGCATCCGAAGTGCTGACAGAAATTCTTCTTAAAAAAGTCAACGTGAATTTTGAGCGTTTCATTCGAAAACAGCCGAACAGATTCGTTCGCATTATATTATGACAGACTTATGAGGGGCAGACTTTGAAACATTTGACTTTCATCGACAAAATTATAGCTTTTGATAACATCGGCGGAAGTTCCATCTGGAATACATTGAATTGACAATATAATTTTTCCTACCTTAATGCGAAACTGATTTTAGACGAACTATGTTATCCAAATCCTGGGCAGAGAACAATGAAATTTGGAATTTTGGAATTTGTTTAATTAGAAAGGTGTAATTTTTTTTTTTTTTTAAGATTGGCATACGAGAGGTACTATTTATATTTCGAAAACTGGCAACGCTAATGTCAATAGCTAAAATCTGGCAACACTTTAATAAAGTTTAAAGTGAGTTAAGAAAATCCATTTGGCCAAAAAATGGAAGTTTTAAGAGAAAGTTTTCGTAGATTATCTCAACAAGAATGTGTCGATGAAATCAGTTCTTTGTATGGCGATGAAGCACCATCAAAAATCACAGTATATCGCTGGTATAGTAAATTTAATCGTGGTCGTAGTTCGGTCGCCGACGAATTCCGTGAAGGTCGTCCAAAATCGGTTGGTGTGCCACAAAACATCGATGCAGTGCATGAACTGATAATGCATTATCGTCATGTGACATATTGTGAGATAGAGGCATCCTTGCATATTAGTTCCACTCCAATACATTCGATTTTGCAATTATACTTAGTTGTAAAAAAAATTTGTTCTCGTTGGATACCCCATAATTTATCAATCGCTCAAAAATCGCTTGTCCAAATTGATTTTCTTAACTCACTGTAAACAAAACAAATAGCACTTGTACATCAAAACGTTGTGGATACGTTTATACTAAAAATGTCAAACTTTATTATGGTGTTGCCAGATTTTAGCTATTGTCAGATTTTAGGTATTGACATTAGTGTTGCCAGTTCCCGAAATATAAATAGTATCCTACGTATAACTATTTTTGAAGTTGTTTTAGGGGATAAAGGGATATACTTATGTATATCGAGCAATCTTGGAAGAACTCACTCTCATTCAGTTTTTTTTTCCACCAAAGGCTTTTCTTCAGAGTAACTTTGTTGATTGTATTCGATATAAGTATTCGGTCTTTATAAAAAATCTATAAAAAATGTTCGTATCTTTCAGACACCGGGCATGTATACGAGAAGAAGTTTTGAAGTCCGCGATAGGGGGGGGTAAGGATTTTTTTTTTTCTAGTTTGGGAATAAGTAATAAATGCTTGGAGCCAGGTCAGAACTGTAAAGTAGGTGAACCAAAATTTCGTAGCCCATCTTCTGCAGGGTGGCCATTGACACACAAAAAAATAGTGTTTTTAGGTTGGACGTAGCTGACTGTGATTGCACTGGTTTTATATATTCTAATTTTCAGCAAAAATTTAATATTCAATAAACCGCAACTCCAAAACTTCAATCCGAAATCAAATATCTAGTTCAGGACTTAAAATATCACCGAATTCAAATATATAGTCTAGAACTCGAAAAATCTTGTGTCCGCCAAAGGGCTAATCATAAATCAGCTGATACTGAAAAAACATATGATTTTCTAGATAAGAGTTTCTAAAAAAAAATTCCAACAGGAAAAAAAAATCCTGCAACAAAAGTTGTTGCTTAAGGTCATATCTATTATGATCTGCATTAAAAAACTTAATTTTTACACTTTGCTAAGTATAATTATATTATAGTATCCAAAAAGAAATAGGGCTCCGCTATTCATTATAGCGTACTTACGCGTTAAAGATATTGGGATATTGAAGGCATATTTTTAAACTGGAAAAGGGTTTTATGAGCAGTTTGTCCTAGCATAATTCAGATGAACTAGTTTGTCTTGGGTAAAAGCAGTTTCCTTGTAATAACTTCCTCAGCCAGGAGGACATGCAGTCAAAAATAATATCAAAGGGAAATGATTTCAATCAAATTTTCATTTCAATTTTAGATTATTATTTTTTTTTTTTTTTTAACTACGATAATAAGACTTTGTGGCGCCAAAATAAACAGTCATACTGGTACATGTACAAATATTTGCTTGAATCGTCTGTGTCATGGAGGAGTGTGGCAGGAAGTGTGGCGTGTGTATTTTGTCGCCTGATATGTCTGCGTATGATTGCATGAATGTTATGTCATTTAAATCCAAAATATAACCAAATTGTAACTAAATTCGGGTAGATTTTATTGATTTTCTCAAACTCTCAAAGTGCAGGAATATTAGAAGTTGAAGGATTTTACGCTGTTGTGTCTCAACGTTGAAAATGTTGTGGTGAGTCTTGACGCTATTTTTGGTGTGCATAGACAACATTTTTATATTTGTCAGATACTTAAATTAATTTAACCGCATGGGTGAGCACCCAAAATACGACAGTTAAAGGATGTTGCCTTTGAGCTTTTTTACAGCTGTTATTTGTACAGCGTTCTTTGTTGGCTATGACAAAGGATGAATCATCGGCATTAGTAGAATAAAAGCAGTTGCGAGTTTAACAAAGAAATTTGAGGTTTTTTTCACTCTAATTCTCTCGTCTATTTGAAAATGTTCAATCAAAAACATATTTGGTAACTATTACTAAATGAATGTATATATGATTATTTGATAAAGTCGTACAATCTCATTTGGAATAATAACATAGGCACCAAAAAAAAAAAAAGAAAGTGGACTGAACTTTTTATTTCTTCTATGCAGTCTTATATAATTTTCGACATCTTCAAAATTCTCAATATACCTACAGGATTTCGAGATATCCTTGCTAAAATTAGGTGAAAACGCTGTTTTTAGATTTATGGCGTAGCTACAGGAAAAGCTGATACTCATTTTTTTTTAATGGCCACACGCTTCCTTATCAAAATAAACCTTCGATTCTTTTAAAAATAAGACTCTTCTTGTCCGAAATATGGTTCTTTGAGAAGAAGGTATTTAAGCCCCCATATAAAAAACGGTTTTGTAGTAGTACTGAACATACGATTTATGACCAAAAAACACTTAAAATTAGTTAAAAATAAAATCTGCTTCAGAGTATGAAATGTGTTAGTTCCAAGAAGGGAAAGGTTCTGAGATAAATAAAAAAAGATGCCGCGCCTCCAAACTATTTCGCCTTTTGTAACGGGCTGAAATACCTTCTCTTCAATGGGTCATTACTCGGAAACTAATAGTCCTACTGGAAAAGTTCGAAGGTATATTTTTATTAGGAAGAGTGTGTTTATTCGATGGTATTAAGAAAAAAAATTCACCTTTTCCTGTAGATACGCCATAAGCCTGTACAATCAAGGTACAATCATGAAAAAAAAAAAAACAGTAATTGATGCACCTTAAAAGATATCATAAACAGTGTGACTTGTTTCCAACAAGATTGATTGATTGACTTGGTAAAAATAAGACTCAAGTTGTTTTTACAAATAACAAATTGGTTTATTAATAAATCACATTTTGTGGTTATTTTGCGCAAAATTTTGTGCAAATTTTATGTTTTTTAAAATGTTGCAATATTTAAAATTGTAATATGTATTTACAGCAATAATATTTTCGCTGGCAATTGTCCAAATATTTTGAGTATCATTTTTTGTTGTGTTGTTGTAACACAGATGCGCACGTTCATTCATAAACAAATGAAATAAATTTGAATAAATAAATAAATCAAATATATTCCACGTTGTTTTGTTGAAGCTCTCATTATTAACATTCTTTACGAATACTACTTCTGCTGAAATACCTGCTGAGGTAAGCTGATGAGGGATGTGAATTGAGGTTGCACAACCAAAATCGTTAATCGTTTTTGTTATTGCCATTTTCATAATAAAAATTGTTAAAGCAAACTTTCAGGTTATGTTTTTATTTTTAAAAACACATCCTGACATCTTGTTCATGTCGTCAATTGCAGAAAAATAAACCCATTTTTTTTTTTGTATTCAACATTTTTCAAACTGAAATTATTAGAAATTGCATGTGTACATGTTTGGGAGAAAATACACTTGTTGTTAAATATTTTTAGTTTAGTCAAGACGACGTTGATTTTTTTACAAGTTTGAGGTAGATTGGAATATTGCTAGCCAATATATCAATAATTCGTCTGGATATGTTAGTTCGTTTAGCACGAATCTCAGCCAGAACTGGACAAAACTACCTTAAGGGCTTGTAGTCTACCGTCGACCTTTCTTTGGTATGACCTAGATTTTTTGATTTAGTTAGAACTAATAGATTACGTAGAATATTTTAAGATCAAAAAACATTGTTAAAAATACCATTTGGTTCTGATTGTAGTGGGTTGTTTAAGATTTTCAAAATGATGACGAAGTGTTATTCAGTAGTGGGGCGTTTCCATGCGAACGATTTTGAAAACATTTTGTTCCAGAGTGTCGAGGAAGTCTTTCTCCTTTTGAATGCTATCCAGACTACAAATCCTTAAGGTAGTTTTGTCCAGTTCTGTCTGAGGTTTGTGCTGAACGAACTAAGATATCCAGACGAATTATTGATATATTGGCTTAAAATATTCGAATCTACCTCAAACTCGTAAAAAAATCAACGCCGTGGTGCCTAAACTAAAAATATTTAACAACAAGTGTATTTTCTTCCAAAATTATATATTCGGAAAAATCGAGATTGGTGAGGTTTTTTATCAAAAAAAATTTTCCGTGATAAATTTCCACACTCAAATTAATATCATATAATAGCTCAATAAATAGTTAATAAACTCTGAAAAATTCAATTCATGTGCTTCGGTTCAAACATGTACTCAGTTTTGCACGCTACTGTATGTAAGAGAAACAATCTTCATTCTGGATTTAGTTTTTGCATAAATTGCTTAGCTTATGATATTTTGAAATTTATGAATACATGAAAACTTTGTAATCTATCCATCATAAAATAATCACAACTGATGGTCTCAAGCTTCAAAGCTTGTAGTAAGGCTGTATTATACCTGATGGAGCACACTTAAGCACCATTATGTACCCTTAAGATTACATTAACTTTCATCAACAATTTTATTATTTTATTGAAAAACAAAAAAATTTATTAATCGCTTTATTTAGTAAGGTACGTAGAAAAATTGCCACTTTGAGCATTCGTTTTGATAAATTTTTACGAAAGACTAGCCATATGATATGTGTGCCCTTGACCAGCACGCTATATCTTGATAACCATGGAAATAGAACAGAAAATATTGCAACACCAGTAGCAAATACTTCTAGCTTATTTCCATTATGCCTTCTTCTCTTCGAGAGGTAACACTGGCAATTCAATAACTTATTTTAAGCTTAATCAAGCAACAGATTACGACAACAACCTAGGCTGAAGCACTAAGGCCCGGATTCACCGTCATTAGTTAACTAACCAAAATAAATTTTATTTTCACTAATCTTTTGCACTAATTTGCTCAGGAAATTCACTTCTTCATCACTAAAATTTGCTGCGCATGCATTTTCCATCGGTTTTGTAATTTTGTTTTCCCCACCACCAACAAACATAAACAAAAAACATTTGTTTGAGTTAACCAAAACACTGTGAATATGAAACCTTAGTTGAACCTGCGAATCCGGGCCTAAGTGATAATTCCACCTTAATGGCACATCAAATGTTTCGTCTTTTCATGCACAAGAATCAAACCAACAAAACCGACGCGCATTACATAGCGTCTATATAGCGAATCCACTTACACTACACAACTAAATATGTTAGCATAGAAGAATTTTCTCAATGATTCTAGTAGTCTTTGTCACACACTAAGATGGCACAATTTCCTTTTGCTAAAATTTGCAAACTTACAGCAGTTGCTCTAGTACAAACACGAACCTTCTTTACTGCAATATTCGATAAAAATCTTTGCATGCTTTTAGGGTTTTAATTATTTTTTTGTTTACGAAACATTTGTTTATTTTTTCATAGGTTTTATCGCATACAAACATTCTTTATAAACATAAGTTCTAGTTATTTATCGAAATTTTACAATTTTTCTGCTAAAGCTAATGTTGCAAAGCTTTTCTTTTACTTGATATAATTTTCATTTAACTAGGTGGTTAGAAGTGTCGTTAATCGCTCAGTCAATGCCCTCTTACGCAAACGTGAGAGTGCAATACTGCCCTTGCCGCACTATAAAGAATGCACACACTTTTATAAAAAAAAGTTGTGAAAAATTATCTCTAGCAACTAGAAACATCAAAATGCTTTTCATTTTTAATACGGTACACATACTTTCACATACTTATACTTACATATGCATATTGGCATATGCGTACTAAAGTGACAATGAGTGACTTTTTTAAAAGTTCAACGAGAAATAAATTTGATGAATCTTTCACGACTGAAGTTAATCTTTGTCCTTTGTATAGCAATCATAAAAAAAAGTAAGTTTTTGTTTATTTTTTTTTTTTTTTTTTTTTTTTGTCAAGTCAACAATTTATAGTAGATGAGTCAGCTGAGAGACATAAATAAAGTATATCACATTGTTGCTGTTGGAACTTGGTCGTTAAGTTGAAACTTTTTCTGTCTTCTTTACAAAGTAAACAAAATCCTTTGTGACAATGCAAAAAGAAACTTCAGTTTCTGTAAAACTATATCCATTAGTGTGTGACACATTTTTCAGCGACCAAGCGTCTAGCAGTAACGTAATCTCAGGAAAATTCTAAGAAAATTCAACTTAACTGACACGATTTCGGATTTTCAACAAATTTTTTAAACTTTTGATTTTATCTGACTTCGAACTTCATATGAAATTATTATTCCTTGATAATTACATAATGGAACTGCATTAACAAATTTTTTTCCATCACGTCTCAGTTTTCATGACAAATCTAAAATTACGATTTACATCCGCGCAAATATAAAATAAACAATTTTGGCGAGCAAAGCCCTGGCCCCTGGAAAAAAAAAAAAAAAAATTTCTATAATATATTTTTTAAATTATTCTGGATCAGTTGTAAATATGTTCTCTGAAGTTTTCAGAAACAGAATTTCATGATGCACATAAAATTTCCATCGTTACCACGTCAAGCGATACATTTCATACTGTGGCACACTGGTTCAAAGTCCTTAAAAGCTAGCCACATGTCGAAATCATTATATTTTCGAGACGAAATTTTTTACCCGGGGGTTTTTGAGGTCACTGATTACGAATCTGACGTTAGATTTTTTAAAAAAGAAAATGGCGCATCAGTTGCATAAACATTCAACCAAATCCAACAAAAAAATTTACTCGGGAGTTTGTGGGTTCGCTGACTACGAATCTGATATTAGATTTTTTTAAAACAAAATGGCAGACTCGAAATGGCAAACAATAACACTTGCACAATTTTTATATCTTATTTAAAAATTTATTTCAAAACTTAATTTATATTAATACATAATTAATCTATATAAAATCGGGCCTTATATTCTCTCACTTTGTGGTATAAGCTGTATAATAAAATACATATTTTATCATTTCAGGCGAACAGCATAAATTTACACTTGGAAAGTTTTTTGAGTTAAATCATCCAAAAAGCCCTTCAGAAAAAATCGCGTCAAACAAAAAAGGCAAAAAAAGGCACCTCAATTTTTTTATATTTGTTAGAAAAGATTTCAATCTTGTTAAACCCAAAAAATCTAGGTGGTATGACGTAGTATAAACAAACTAATTTGGTGAAATAATTTGATTTTAAGTAAATCACAATTATTAAAAAAGTATAAATTATTGCAACTTTTGAATTTAGAGATTCGATAGTATTTTCTTTTACTAAGAGATTCCATATACGTACATTAAAATCGGTTCAGTTTTGCAGTAACCACACAATTTTTACAGTGAACACTTAATTTTTACTTTCAACTCACAGAATTTTGCGACTGAAGAGCGTACTTTTCGAGAGATCTCAAGAATGTTGCAGGAATACCTTGATCTTTCTTATCGATTTTTTGAGGTCTATGAATATCATTAGTTTTTTTTCGACTTTTGGCCAGCTTTTTAGGATTTTGAACCAGTGTGTGTGGGTTTAAGGTACTGTGTTTTCTGTCACTTTTTTTTCGCAATAGCACATCTTTTATAAATGTAGACAGAGGTAATAAATATAGATATATACATACATATATGTATCTGCCAAAAAGCAAAAATAAATTAAATTTGTCTCAATAAAAGCATTATTGCATATCACTTTATTTATAAAATCGCAAACATTTTTTAAGAATTTTAATTAATTACAAAACACGACAGAATAAGGGCAATTGTGTCTTTTTTCAATGGGTGCAAGAGATGAAGCTGAAAAATAAATGCATGAGAAGACATTGACACAAGCAAACAAATGATGATAAAGTAAACAAGCAAAAATCTATTTTTTAAATTTGGTTAAAGTTCTTAGTCAAAAATTTACAAAAATCTACGAAAAAAGGGTGCCGTGACATAGTCCCCACGGACATAATCCCCATTCACGAAATGGGGATTATGTCCGCAAGTGTTTCGGACATAATCCCCAGGAAAAAACGGACATAGTCCCAACAGCCGCAGCTCAGGATTTACAATACCCAAAAATTCCAATACCGTTTTCGCGGCGGCCTTCAGCCGCTGATCAGTCTATAATATATCCAACACCTAGTTTGCTAGCCACAGTAATTTTACATAAGGGTAGGAGTAAGTGGGCGGCCTGTGGCCGCAGCGCAGGATTTAAAACTCCCAAAAAGCCAACACCGGCTTCGCAGCGGCCTTCAACCGCGAATCAGTCTATAATATATCCAACACCTAGTTTGCTAGCCACAGTAATTTTACATAAGGGTAGGAGTAAGTGGGCGGCCTGTGGCCGCAGCGCAGGATTTAAAACTCCCAAAAAGCCAACACCGGCTTCGCGGCGGCCTTCAACCGCGAATCAGTCTATAATATATCCAACACCTAGTTTGCTAGCCACAGTAATTTCACATAAGAGTAGGGGTAAATGGCCGCAGCTTAGGATTTAAAACTCCCAAAAATTCAACACTGGCTTCGCGGCGGCCTTCGGCCGTGGATCAGTCTATAACATCCAATACTATATTAATTTTTTAAATGGATTATTGCAAAAATTTTGTTCAATCTTAATTAAATTTTTCGGACATAACCCCTCTGATCATAAACTCGGTTGAATCAAACAAGAGGTCGCGGCGCCTCTCATATACTCAAAGTTTTCAAAATGCTTTAGTGATAGTTTCGCACAGATACTGGGAATAGTTAGTAGAAGCTCTGAGCAAAAACTAGGCGAACACGGACAACAAGGCGTGGCACTTCCCACACAAGCAAAATTTTTGTAATGCTGTATTGCTGTAATGCTGCGTTGCAATAAAATTTCGCACAAAAACTAGGAACAGAGCGCAAGCTCCAAACAAAAACAAAGTGAGTTCAGACAAGAAGGCGTGGCACCTACTATACATGCAATATTTTCAAAATGCTGCAGTTTATGTTATTTAATTTTTGGTCAGGCCAAATGTAACAACACCCTAAAAATCAATTCTTTTAAGAATACTTAATCCGGGCTTGACAACAAGTCTTAAATGTGAAAACTTTAAAAACATTAACAAGCACAAATAAGAATATATAAGACTGCGAAAACCACCCAACGATATTTGTCGTGAAGCTCTTGAGTAAAATTCTCAAGGCAGTAGAAAAATGATAAAATAAAAGTCAGTTAAAAAAATATCTAGAAAGTCTTGGAGTTAATTTAAAGTCATTGTAAAAGTCCACGTTCTTATAATTTAAGCTAACGAGTTATATGTTTTGACTAATGAATAGAAGCGTCAAGTGTCCCTAAAAGAACAGCTTAGAATATCATATAAATACCTGCATAGAATATGAAAACGCATCTATGAAGGTGTCAAAATCAAATGAATAATAAATACTGCGTTACCATATTTGTATCGGAATTGATTCCATTTTATTATTATTGATATTCATACAAATATAAATATCTATACTTAATAATTTTGTTTATTCATATCGATCTCTCCTTCTCTTTTTTGCAGCATGAGTCGATCCACACATCAGCGCCAACAGCAAAAGTTGCAGTTGCAACAGCAGCAGCAACAGTTGCTGGCACAACAACAACAAATGGCCGAAAATGATGCCGCTGCAGCTGCAGCTGAAATGTTTGATTTCTTCTGTGTGGCGACAACAATGCGTCAATGTCTCGGATTACATCGTAACATGTGTGATTTGATTGGCATGCGACCGGCGCCACTTAATGAATTTTATCCAAAGCTAAAGACGAAAATTCGTTCATGGAAAGCTCAGGCACTTTGGAAAAAATTCGATGCGCGAGCCGCCCATCGTGCCTATAGCAAGGGAAATGCATGCACTGGCACTCGTGTTCTAGTCATTGGTGCTGGACCCTGTGGACTACGCACCGCTATTGAAGCACAGCTGCTGGGTGCCAAAGTAGTTGTGGTGGAGAAACGTGATCGCATATCACGGAACAATGTGCTGCATTTGTGGCCATTTGTCATCACGGATCTGCGTAATTTGGGTGCCAAAAAATTCTACGGCAAATTCTGCGCTGGTTCCATTGATCATATTTCGATACGACAGCTGCAGTGCATACTTCTGAAGGTGGCGCTTCTCCTAGGCGTAGAAATTCATGAAGGTGTTTCTTTTGATGGAACTATAGAGCCAACTGATGGATGTGGTTGGCGTGCAGCTGTAACGCCGACAGATCATGCGGTGTCGCATTATGAATTCGATGTTTTAATCGGAGCAGACGGCAAACGCAATACACTGGAAGGTTTTAAGCGTAAAGAATTTCGTGGAAAATTGGCCATTGCGATAACTGCGAATTTCATCAATAAGAAAACAGAAGCAGAGGCTAAAGCGGAAGAGATCAGTGGCGTTGCGTTTATTTTTAACCAATCATTTTTTAAAGAACTTTACCATACGACTGGAATAGATTTAGAGAATATAGTGTATTATAAGGATGAGACACACTACTTTGTCATGACAGCGAAGAAGCACAGTCTCATCGATAAAGGTGTAATCATTCATGTAAGTTTATTAAAATTTGGTTTTTATTTATTTGGGATTAATTTATAAGTAATTGTTTTTCGATTTTTTTTTAGGATTTTGCTGATCCAGCAGAATTGCTAGCACCGCCTAATGTAAATACTGAAAAATTGCTGGACTATGCTCGCGAAGCGGCTGAATTCTCCACAAAATATCAAATGCCAAATTTAGAATTTGCCGTTAATCATTATGGCAAACCCGATGTAGCTATGTTTGATTTTACTTCAATGTTTGCTGCCGAAACATCATGTCGTGTTATAATGCGTAAAGGTTATCGGCTTCTGCAATGCTTAGTAGGTGACAGCTTGTTGGAACCTTTCTGGCCCACGGGTTCAGGCTGTGCAAGGGGGTTCCTTTCCAGTATGGATGCGGCATACGCAACCAAATTGTGGTCCAATGCACAAAATAGCACGCTAGGGGTATTGGCACAACGTGAAAGTATTTATAGGTAATTTGAAAAAGCTTCAATAAAGATACATATCGTCATTTAAAATGCCAAAGGATACAGGAGAAGCAAAAATGTTTTAAGATTAGAAATATTTCAGATTTTTATAAAGCATTCAAATTAGATATGATGTTGAACAACATATCAAAATGAAACCTCGCAATTTTTCAAGGAAATTATGTAAATTGGGGTTTTCCACGTTAAGCGATAGGTAAAAAATGTTGATGTTTCCGATTTTAGTAATATTTGATTATGTTTTACATACATATATGTGTCTTCGATCCAAATATAAAATATTTTTACAATATAAAGTCTGGTTAACGAGCTGAAGGGCTTTAAAACTTTAAATAATTGGCAGTTATGTGTTATTTCAGGTTGACTTGAATATTCATGTTCATATGCATGTAATCAACTTTGACTTCTAGGAGGAGCATAAGGCCAATACAAAATATATAATAATGCCGGAAAATGTATAAAACAACTTTAACGTGAAGGCACACGCAAAGGTCTAAACAATTAGCTATTTTTATTTTATTGTTACTTCGAATTATCGGACTTTCTAGGTAAACGTATTCAAAGTAACGCATACCTTGTGATTAGTCCAATTTTTAAAGCCCTCTAGTTTGTAAACCAGACCTTATACTGTAAAAATATTTTGTATCTGGATCGAGGACATTTATATGTATAACATTATCAAATACATATTACTAAAATCGGAACATCAACATTTTTTACCTTCACGTGTAAAACCCAACTTACATAATTTCCCGGAAAAATTGCAAGGACCCATTTTAATATGTTGTTAAGGGGGCAATTCTCTAAACATACTAAAATGTATCAGCTCAACTATGACCGCATAAAAAGTTATTCAGGCTCAGGTTGGTACATGTTTCATCGATATCAAAAGAATTTGATGTGCACAATTTAATTTGACTGTACTATTTGGCTGTTTTGCTTAAAATAAAATCGGTATTTTGAGGCGTATGAGCTTAAAACTATGTGAGGACATTTATTTTAGTCAAATTCATCATTATCTATCAAAAGCTCAATTTTAAGTTCTTTTGGTGTTACATTTTTATGGATTTCAAGTGACGGTATATACAATAGGATAACTCATAAAAATAAAATTTATTTCGATTTCAATCATGAGTCCCAAGTGACTTTGGCTCTGGCGATAACTGTTCTTGAGCATTTTCAAATTAGACTCAAAAAATCATGGCTAACTTATTCGACATGCTGTTTTTGACCAAAAAAAAAAAAACAACAAACAAAAAAAAAAAAAAAACAGAAGATCACAAATAACATTAATCGAAAAATTATAATATTCTACCTAAAATTGTGGTACAGTGGTCATTTCTAGAGCCAAACTATTTTGAGAATCATCTTGAAGAGTCGCCCTATCAAGAATATATATGACGTCAACTAATTTGTCAAAATTCTTATAGACTTTTAAATCAAACAACACCGGAAAATTTGCAACGAGATATTGGCTCCTATACTGTTGATCCAGCTACACGATATCCTAACCTCAATCGTACATCAGTTAATGTATGGCAAGTAAAGCATCTAATAGATACTGATGATCCTGCCATATTAGAGCAAACGTTTATGGATACGAATGCCTTGCAAGTGGATACACCTGTGCGTCGCAAGCGTCGCAGTGGTGGTAAGTATTTAAATGTTGGATAATAGAATATATTTGCCCGAATTTTGAAGATATCACGGTTATTGGGAGCCAAAGCTTTTTATAAAGTTTATATGATTTTATTGAAAAAAATACGATAGGCTTCTTTCGTCGGCCATCTTCCAATACTAATTTATGGACTTTTTGAATTATTACCGAAGTGGTCACTTCGATCGGCCGTCCTGGCCGCGAATCGTCTTTAAGTGTGTCCCTCAATTGCTTAAAGAAGTTATTGCACTCGTAAACATTATATTTGCCCCGTTAAGAATCCCCGTAAACGGATGACTTCTCTTTCAACATGGTTTGAACTGATTTTACTTGCTTGGTGAGGAAACTTGTAACAGCGTGATACACAATTAGCTCCATATTTGAGATTTTATTCGGTATTAACTTGTTTGGTCGACGAAAGTTCAAAGACTAATGACCCGAAAAATACATAAGGGTAGCCAAAGAATATATTGTGGACCTATTATATTTTTTAATATTTCGGTCGTTGCCGAAGGAATTTCGAAAAAGGGAAAAGGCCTCATTTAGTATCTACCCATCAAAAACAAGTCACTCAAATTGGCTTAACGGTTTCCGAGTCATAAAGATTTTTTAATATCCCGGATGAAGGCGGAAGAAATAAATTCCACAAAATTTCACCGGTCATTTAAAAAAAATCGCTTTGATCGGAAGGATTCCTGAGTTACTAAGATTTCGCGGATAAAGCCGAGGGAATTTCGAAAAAATAATTATCACAAAACATCGCCGGGCATCATATCTACCCATCAATAAAATCATTCAATTCAGGTTATTGGTTTTCGAGTTATTGGGGTTTTTAATGTCCCGGACGAAACCCAAGGAATTTAAAAAAAAATTAATTTTGAAAAGCCTTACTGGGCAACGTATCCACACATTAAAAAATCCTAAAAACCTGATTATTGGCTATCGAGTTATGGAGTTTTGTAAATTTATTCCCCACGATTTTTCTGGTTTTAGCCAAAACGACTTTATAATCCCCCATCATTAAAAACTTTTTACAATGCGTCCCATAGCCTTCAAAAAATTTTAGCATATACGAAATTTATCATCAAACATTATAATTAATAAAATGCCATTTGTCTTGACAGATTCATTACCACTTAGTGCGGTGTTGCTAAGGTGGATATGCGCACAGTTACATTCGTATGAATTTACGAAATCGCTTAAAGAAGTTTCCGATGTTTTCACCAATGGAAAAGTTCTATGTGCTTTAATTAACCGGTTTGTATTGCGTTAACATTTAAATAATGTAATTTAAATAATTTATTTTAATGAAAAAATTTTGTTCATCTTCCCTCCAGCTATCGTCCCGATCTAGTCGATTTTAACGCTGTTAAAGATTTACCTGCTATTGAATGCAATGAAATTGCTTTTAAGACATTGGAAAAAGAATTAAACATACCGCGTATCATGTCTGGCAAAGATTCCATACAACTTAATACAATGGAGTCAAAATTGTGGCTTAATTACTTAGAGCAAATTTGTGAGGTATTTCGTGGAGAAATACCCCATGTTAAACATCCTAAAATGGATTTCACAGAACTACGTGAAAAATATCGTTTCAATTCGCATGTGCAACCTGATTTTTCAAAATTATTACAACTTTCAACAAAACAAAAAGCCAAATCTCCCATGCAAGATATGGTTGATGTGCCACAACCAGTGCGACGTTCAGTGCTGGATGAGGAAAGATTAAAACGTCAGCGAAAGCATGCCGTTGCGCTTGATGCAGCTACTGTAGAAGCAACAGGTGGACAACAAGGTAGAAATTAAGAAATACGTTTTATGAAACTTTCAAATTTTTATCGGTGTACATCAGACCTGCCATTCTAGAGTAAAAATTAAAAAATTTTACCAATTACAACAGCTGTGTATTTGTGGTTTGCTTCCGCACTCGGAAAATTATAGCCGCTCGCAATTTTTAAGATTTTTGCATTTACTTTAACTTTTGTGTGCATTTTTTCATTTCGCGAAGGCAGATCTGGTGTACATTATTTAGAAAAAGTGTAGCAGTTAAATTACTTTTATAAAACTTTATTTTTCTATCAAATAGGGCAAGCGGAGACACCACGACGGGCTAAAAAACGAAGAAGTGCCGAAAAGGCAGCCAACATTGTGAGTAAATTTTTTTTCAGAAGTTCAAAATCATCAAAATAAAAGCATTTTTCAATTTGAAAAGTGATCAAAAAGTCATAACATTTGTAAAAATCCAAAAAAAAAAAAAAAAACAATTGTAATATTTTGAAGGTATAATTCATGTAACTTTTTTTTTTTTTTTTAATTTCTAAAATTTTTCTTATAAGTTTTATTAAATTTTAAATTTTGGAAAATAAATTAAAGTTTTGTACTCTTCCGTATTGGCATATATTTTACGAGTTGAGTGATCACTTTTCATCATGACATACGCAGAATATTATCATTCATACATATTACGAATAAAAAATGTTGAACCCCATAAAAAAATGCAGTCATTTACAAAATAGGACATTCGTTATATACTTACTAGAATAAACAGTTATAGAATCGTGTGCTAATTGACTTTCTTTAGACTTTAGTTTATTTCAATTAAATTATTGTTTAATTTAATAACCCACAATCCTATAATGAAGTACAAAGTATTTACAAAATGACTAACTTCAAATGGACAAAACTTAAAAATTCATTATCAGGAGGAGCGCCAAAAGCGCCTACAAGAGATTGAAGAAAATCGTCAGGATCGCCAAAGTAAGCGCCGTCAGCAACGTTACCAGCAAACACAAAACTTTTATAAAAGTTTACATATGCTGCAGGCCAACACGTTGTTGCGAGAAAGTGATGACACATTGCCGTTTGAAGATTATTCCATATTTCTATATCGTCAGCAGGCGCCAGTGTTTAACGATCGCGTCAAGGATCTTGAAAGAAAACTTCTGTATCCCGTAAGCCTTTATTTGTGCGGATTGGAATTCGTTTTGTCGTTTGATATTTTGTTGGCTGCTCGAAAAAAATAAATAAAAAAAAACTGAAAAGTGTTTTATTAACAAATTATTAATCCGCCACTGAGCAATGCTTCAGAATGAACACTGACATTTTTCGCAATTAACATAACACAGCAGTTAATTTTATGTTTTTTTCTTAAATTTTGTAATAACAAGCATACCAAGTTCTTTTTTTTTTTTTTTGCTTAAATTTCTTGGATTCTAGAATTATTTATGTTGTTTTTTAATAAAGTGAACTATGACAAAGATTTTATTATTGGTATTTGCGTTGCTTTGGCCATAGTAATAAGACAAAGCAAATTTTATCTATTCACCAATATTTCGGATGGAGTTTTTAACCATCATCAAGGTGTCTTAAAATACAGCATAAGTATAAGACTTACAAAGGTGTCAAAGTTGACATATTTCGACCTCAAACTAAACTAGTTATACTAGATATGACATTAAAAAGGCCATTCAATTGCAATCAAACTCTCATGAGTAACCATTTTCTCTTTAGGGGCGTGGTACTGCTATCTTTAAAATAAAGAAATTTTGAAATTTCTTCTTTTAAAGTTCAACTAAGCGCCATTTTCCATTTAGAGGCGTGACACCGTCCACTTAAAGCCAATCAGTTTTTAATATCATATCTTAAAGTTCATTCTATTTCAGTGTCGAATTTCGTAAAAATCGATTCAGCGGCTTAGCTGTGTGGTCGTTTTTTTGTAAAGGGGCATTCACAGCCCACTTAAAAACATAATGGTCATATTATCGTTTTTTAGTGTTAACCCTATCTCCATACCAAATTTCATAAAAATCGATGCAGCGGTTTAGCCGTAAGACCGTTTTTTTTTTTTCATTCAGGGGTGTGGCATCGCCCACTTAAAAACCTTAAGGTCATATTATCGTTCCTTAGTATTAACCTTATCTCTGTACCAAATTTCATAAAAATCGATGCAGAGGTTTAGCTGTGAGAGCATTTTTGTTCTATTTAAGGGTGTGGCACCGCCCACTTTAAAAAAAAAGGAAAATCTTGTACACTGCCCCTTTTCACCACCTTTCCAACAAAAATAAAACCAAGCGAATATGTTCGGATTAAGGCAGGGACCGAACCGATCTTTTGGACTATTTATGCAATGATTTTCAATTTTATATATATACAATGTGATTTTAGCTACTTCAGATAAAGCTCCTAATTCCTAAATTATCATTCTAAATAATAATAATAGCGTTGCTTTATTGACGAAACATAAGTTCACTTTAGCAAGAGTAACAAACACAAGTTTAAATTAATTAAATGAATCGATTCCTAACAATGTTTGTTGTTCAATTAATTATTAATATATTGGCATTGCCAAATTATTTTTTTGTTTTAATAAAAATTTTCCTTTTCTCATTTTCCTCTTCATTTTTTTTTATATAATTCCTTCCCAATAAAATTTCTCTATCCCTTGGATTGTTTTTCAACAAAACCATCCATATTTCAATTTCCCCACTACACCCAAATATTACCACAACCTACCTACACAGGATCGTGAACGCTGTGATATACCTTCAGCATTACCACGCAATGCCACCGATGAGCAATTTAGTGATCGCATCAAATCTATGGAACAACGTATAACCTCACGAAATACTTATGGCACCGATAAAAAACCAAAGGATTTAATGCGTGCCATTGGTAAAATTGATAGCACTGATTGGAATGTACGAGAGATTGAAAAGAAAATCGAACAATCTAAAAAAACCGAAATACATGACCCTAAAGGTCGTGAAAAAGTTCCAAAATGGAGTAAGGAACAGTTTACGGCACGTCAGCATAAGATGTCAAAACCAATACGTCAAGATTCGGGTGAAGAAAAATTTAAAGAAATTGACCAAACCTTGAAAAACATTGATAAACAATTGAAAGAGGGTTCACTGCGAGAAGTCGGTGAACGCGGACGTAATAAAGTCGCCTCAATTGCTGGACAATTTGTTAAGAAAGACGACACATCCGACGAAAAAAATCCCCCAACTACTGTAGTGCAAAAACCTGTGAGTAGTTTTATTTTATTGATTGAGTTTTTTTGTGTTCTTATCTGATTTGTGTAATTTTGCTTTATGTTTTCAATGCGTAAGTTAAGAATAACCTGTAAGGGTGCCCGCTGTATTTTGCGCTTCTATTTTGTATTTGCTTAGTTTTTTTTTTTTTGTTTTGTATAATAAATAAATAAATTGAAACCCTTAGTGTGCAACAAGGAATTTCTAAGATTTTCAATATTTCGCTAAGAGTGTGCGTAACAATTTTACATAATCCATTTTTCATATTTTCATTCGCTCATTTTTATTTGTCATATTTAAGACTTAAAGTTTTTCTTGAAAATTCTAATAACTGCAATAATTCTTCACAGAGCACCAAAGTTGCACTTGCTTTCAAAAAGCAGGCTGCGTCAGAAAAATGTCACTTCTGCAAACAAACCGTATATTTAATGGAGAAAATTAACACTGAAGGCCTCATATTACATCGCTCTTGTCTAAAATGTCACCATTGTCACACAAATCTGCGACCGGGTGGATATGCATTTGATCGTGATGATCCGAATGGACGTTTCTATTGTACGCAACACTTTAGATTACCTGCCAAGCCTACACGTCCGATTGTACGTAAGCCAGGACAAAGGGTAAGTAGATATATACATACATATAAATGACATTTTCTACAAAATAATGCCAAAAAGAAACACGAAATAACGCCCAAATTATTTTCATATACACTACCGGCCAAAAGTTTAGACTCACTTGCTTTATTTTGAATCTTTCAAAATATAGTACCTACTTAGTGAATTCCAACGAGCATAACAATAACAAATAACAAGTTAGGGTATTCTCTTTGTCGAACCGTGAAAAGGAGTGGGTTTTGTTGGTTAGGGAATAGGTAGAACGAGCATAAGCTTATTATGTGCTTGGTGCGTGCTACGCGTAACGTCGTTGTGCTTCAAAAATTCACTCAAAAAATCATATTTTCACCGTTATTTTGTGTTTTTCTTTTTAAAAAGGTTAGTTAATTATTTTTCATATCGAACATCGTAATTGTTCTGACGAGTTTGCCATTTAAATTTACATAATTCGAGAATAACTGTATTTTATTGAAAATTGAAGAAAAATACATATTTTATATTTTGTACGTAGAGAAATGGGTCGAAAAGCCGAGCTGAGTGTAGAACCACGTACAGTTATTGTGGTATTAAGCGAAGAAGGTTATTCAACGCGAAAAATTGCTTCAAAGGCCAATGTTTCTCAAAGTGCAGTCGTGAGAGCGTTGAAAAGAAAGCTTGAAACTGGAGGTAATCAGAGTCGCCATCGTACTTAGAGACCTAAATCAACGACAAAACATGAAGATAAGTTCATCCGTGTCGAAAGCAAGAGAAATCGTTTTATGACAGCTCCCGAAATTCGCGGACAACTCAACTCCACGCGGAAAACACCAGTATCTGTTACAACGGTAAAGCGACGTTTGCGCGATTATGGTTTAAAAGGATGTGTAGCCGCCAAGAAACCGTTACTACGCAAACAAAATAAAGTGAAAAGATTAAATTGGGCAAAAAAACATAAAGATTGGACAGTTGAACAATGGTCCAAAGTCTTGTTCACCGATGAATCGAAGTTTGAAATTTTAAGCCGATGACGCCGACAGTATGTTCGTCGATTGGTTGGCGAGCGTATGAATAATCAAAACGTAGTGCCAACAGTCAAACATGGGGGTGGATCAGTCTTGGTCTGGGGATGCTTTGCTGGACAGAAAGTTGGTGACTTTGTAAGAATTGAGGGTATCATGGTCAAAAAAGTATACCACAAAATTCTCCAATTGCACGTTTTTCCATGTGGCAAAAGAATTGTGGGGCGCGGATTCGTTTTTCAAGAGGATAACGATCCTAAACACACATCCAAATTTTGTCGAAATTATATAGCCGCTAAAGAAAATCAGAAGGATCTTAAATATATGGAATGGCCTCCTCAGTCGCCTGTTTGTAACCCGATCGAGTTGTTGTGGGACGAGTTGGACAGAAGTGTAAGAAAAACGCAACCAACCAACTCAAAACAGCTTTGGACATTTTTAAAAACTTGTTGGAATCAAATTTCGACGGAATCTTTACAAAAACTAATTGAAAGAATGCCCAGAGTGTGTGCTGCTGTTCTTCGAGCAAAAGGCGCATATATTGAAGAATCCAAAATATAAAGAAAAACTGACAAATATTTGTAATTTTTGAGATGTTTTGTACAGAAAATTATTATTTTTTCCTTAAATAATGATAATAAACAGAAATAACGGACTAAAACTGTATTTCCTTTCCATTTCATGAAAATTCTTAGGTGAGTCTAAACTTTTGGCCGGTAGTGTAAATTTGCGCGATCATTATTTTTGAAATAATGCCCAAACATAAAAAACGAAACGATGCTCAAATTCCTTCCATATAAATAAATTTTGGGCGCTATTTCCAAAATGATTATGGGCCATATTTATATATGAAAATAATTTGGGCGTTATTTCGTTTTGGTTTTTAGGAGTTATTTCGTTTTTTTTTTAACGAAATAACGCCCAAAAAAAAAAAACCAAATAAAGCAGAAATTTTGGGCGTTATTTCCAAAATTATTATCGCCCAAATTTGGCATTAGAAAATAACGTCTGAAAACAAAATGACGCCCAATTATTCAATTTTCCCGAGGAATTTTTCTCAGACTGACGTGCATTCTCTTTTGCAGTTTGAGAATTCCCCGGGAATATTGATTCACGATAACTAACCCCCATTATATTTTATTTTTGAAAATAATTGTTCTTTTTTGTGGGTTTTTTTTTTTTTTTTTTTTTTTTTTTGAACGTTAATTCATTGGGAAAGTTATTTTTACTCTCACCTGAAAGATTTTTTTGTTTCATTAATTTTTTATTTTTTATAGAAACCTACGCAACAGCAACAGGCTGCTGCTGCCGCTGCAACTGTAAACGTCGATGATGGTACTAGTCTCGAAACAGCAGATAAACTGCGTGGTCGTGCTGACAGCCTTGCACAACTTGATCTATTGGACCGTGGTCAAACGCCTGAGCGTATTGAATTTGAAAATACTGATGCGATGTCTGATGGCGAACCATCAGAAGAACATATTATTGATGAAAATGAATGGTCTGGTAGAAATTTCCTACCCGAATCGAATAATGATTCTGAATCGGATTTATCCAGCTCAGATGATTCGGATTCAGAATCAGATTCTGATATGTTTGAAGAGGCAAATGATTCACCATTGGGCGTACAAACATTGCAGCTGGCAACAGATTGGATTGGCAAACAAAACTATTCTGATAGCGATGATTCAGATGATTTTTATGATTCCAGCGATGGTATAGCTGGTAAATACTTTCATTTCATGCATAAAGATTTAAAATCATTGTTTTATTATATTAAAATCACTGAGCCAAGCGCAGTCAGCGTAGAATTTTGGCTCTTCTACAATAAGCACAATATTTCAATATTTTCCAAATAAGGACTGTACCAGAAAAATTTGATACTTTTATTACTTAAGATTATGATTTACCTGATAGTCATGCATGTCAAAAAATGGATGCTATATTTTCTATAGAACATGACGATTAAAAAAACATATAATACTTGGTGACAACACTTCAAAGGAAAAAGATGTCTAGCAATCCATTAATAGTTCGAAACTGATTTTGTTCCAAAAAGGGCGAATCCACTTAACTGCTCAGAGCTTCGACTTTTTGAAAGATATTGGGCTCTAATAAAATTGGATCTTCGAAGGAGTAATAATGCTGACAAAAAATTACAAGATTTCAGAAACATGTGGAGAAGGTCGTACGGTACCCGCGACGATACAACTGGAAAGTCCTTAATAAAAGACCTTAAGAAAAAAGTACAATATTTTACAGAAAAAAAATATTTGTTTATAGTTCTAAGGTTATTTATATTCGTTATACTCTTCATTAATTCTTAAAAAAAAAAAAAAATTGGGTATTTTTTTATTGATGAAAGTCACAGTTTCAAATTTTACTGGGCAGTCCTTACTACGAAATACAACAGCTATGAAGAATTGTTTTTGTTATTTTAATAATTTTTCAAATTTTTTGGAAGTACTACAACCGTGTTTGTTTTTGTTGGTTTTTTCTCATACACACAAGAATCGAACTCAAAGTTGATGCGAAGTGGTGAATCATCATTATTGTTGTTTTGCGTTGGCTTCGTAGAAAAGAAATACAACAAAAGCAATTTTCCATCGCTGTTGTAGTTCCGAGAAATTTTAAAAATATTGAAATATTATGTTTGTTGCAGGCGAGACAAAGATATGTTAAATCAAAGAGAATTTATGAAAACGAATTACAAAGACCCTTCATTTTTTTTATTATTCTAGATGATGGCAAAGATGATACAGAGGGCGAAGAGTTTAAAAAAGCTCGTGAATTGCGGCGTGAAGAGGTGCGTCTGTTGCCACTGCCCGCAAATTTACCCACGGATACAGAAACCGAAGTGAGTTTCGTAATTGCATTGATCAACTTAATAACATGAAATAAATTGGAATTTTTACTTTTTTTTATTTCCTTTTATATATATTAATTTAACTTAAACTTACATACAATCAATGGGTGATGGTTTCGTTGTATATAAAAATTCATTTTATAATCAAAATAAATAAAATTTCTCACATCTAAAAAACAAAATAATATAAATAGCCTAAAAATAATAATGAAAATATAGAAAATAAAGAAAATGTAATTAATATTGAAGATAAAGAAAATATAGAATCTGCAACCGCAACAAATACTGAAGAAAAAAATAACATACAACCAGGTATGACTGCTGCTACCTTGCCGTTAAATACTAAAACCATAGATTTGGAAAAGTTTCCTGCTGAACCATTCAAATCTGATGAACAACAATTGACATCAGTAGTAACTTCTGTCCCAAGTACGCCAGCAGCAATCTATAAAGCTATAACTACCAAAGCAGATATGGAAAAAATCGAACAAAATTCAGAGCGTAAATTCAGTGCTGAAATTGAGGAAATAAGCGAAAAACTTTATAGATTAAATAATATGATGAAAATGTCTAAAGATCTAGAAAGTTTAGCCAAGGAAAATATAGTCAATAGTGATATACTTAAAAAATTGACGCTAAAAGAAAAATGGTTGGCAAATAATAATACAGCCAACATAAATCCCGTCGCTCCAAAATCCCAATTTGATCTTAAAATTGAAAAAATTTTTAAGAGTGGAACTGAGACAACAGAAGGGAATAAATCAAAAACCGAGTCAAACATTGTTGAAAGGAGTGGCACTGAAACAACAGAAGGGAATAAATCAAAAACCGAGTCAAACATTGTTGAAAGGAGTGGCACTGAAACAACAGAAGGGAATAAACCAAAAACCGAGTCAAACATTGTTGAAAGGAGTGGCATTGAAACAACAGAAGGGAATAAACCAAAAACCGAGTCAAACATTGTTGAAAGGAGTGGCATTGAAAAAACTGAAGGGAATAAACCAAAAACCGAGTCAAACATTTTTGAAAGGATCAAAAGTGTTGAAGAGGCAAACAAAGCCTTAGAAAATGTGGTAAACTTAAATTCCAAAGAAAATAACCCAACTACGAATAATGTGCTACCAATAACAACAACAGCACAAAAACAAAAACAAAGTCCCATCGCAGATAGGAAAAACATCAGTCTAAATCGCAATAACAGTTTAAAGAAAACTCAAAAACATGTAAGCCCATCAGCTAGTCCTCGATTGGAGAAAAAATCCAGCGCTGCTTCGAGTCGATCAAATAGCTTTAAAAGTGCTACATCAAGTCCCAAACTGCCTCAAAAAAGCGGAAGTCTTAAGAAACCCGAACCGTTGAATGAAAGTAAAATGCAATTGGAGAATATTCTTGATATCGTGAAGAAAATTGATATTTCCGGTACAGGAAATCAAGAAAAATCAATTGAAATGGCTCACACAACGGAATCCTCTGATAGCGATATTGGAAAACTACTTTACGATGCTGAATCGAAATTTTCACCTAAATCCAATCGAACTGCAATGTCAAATAAACTTAAAGAAATCGAGTCTAAAAGTTTTGCCGGAACCATGGATACTATAAAATCTCAATTGGTTATGCCCACGGTTAGCGCGCAAGCTGCACCAACTGTAGATCTTACAAAGTATTTCCCAAATCAAAAACCAGAGAAAGCTAATATGGCAGCTATAAACAAAAATCAAAAAACTTTAAAAGATGTCGATCTGACAAAATATTTTCCCAGTAGTCCCGTACAACAGAGACGTAGCACAGTAGTAACAGTTGCCGAAAAACTAAAAAAGTCTCAAACCGAAACTGCTATATCCCCTTCAGCTGCATCAACTGGCTCAGCAAGTAAGTTGCAGCGAGTACCCACAGTGGCAGCGACAGTTTCAAAAACTAAAGTGGCGCCCAAACGACAAGCATCACTTGGTGATAGTGCTTCTTCAACTTCTTTCAGTTTGCGTGAGCATCAGCTTGATGGAGCTGTGGATTTAGCCAAAAAGAAATCATCCATAGCTTCGACTACCATCAATGCAACGGGTGTTGCAACCAAAAAAGGGAATGTCAAAATAATCAAAAAGATTGTGCCTAAAGGTACCAAAGCCAAGAAAGCTACTGAAGCTGCTCAAGCAGCGATGGGAAAAATGAGTAACCAATCGTCCTCTTCCATTATATCGCGTGATGAAGCCGATCGTATACTTGATGAAATCTTACATTCCGACAACGAACATAAGAACCGCTCACCAAGTTTTGAATATAAAAAACTATTTGATGAAGAGAAATCTCCCAGTGAAGATGTATCTGATAAAATTGAACGTATACTTGAAGAGACTGGCATTGATTTAGGTATAGCTCGCAAACAGCCCAATAGCGACAACAAAAAGAAATTGTTAAAAGCTAAATCATTGGGAGAAGGAGAATTTGAGCGTAATCAAAATGGTAAGCTGACGGATGCAACAACAGGCTCTCTTCAATCTGTTAATGACGACGAGAGCATTACATCTGGCGAGCCAAGGGTCAGTGGTGTTCAAAACATCCTTAAACGATTTGAGTCAATGAGCTCTGTTAAATCAAATGATTCTTTTGGAGGTGCGTTTAAACTTCAACGTATGGAATCTTCTACAAGCAATTTAAATAAATCACGCGAATCAATTGTATCACGTGAATCAGATTCCCTTAGTGATTTAGAAAAAACCATGGAATATCTTAAGTCGGAGTGGCGCAGTGAAGCTACAAATTTCTTACAAAAGAAACGTGACACTTTTTATGCGCAAAAACGTTCAACGGAGATAGAAGCTGAGCAACAGAAAAAAGCCAAAGTCGCTAACGAATTACCAGTGCAATATCGTGAGTCAAAATTAGCAAAATTTTTCGGTATAAAACAAAAGTCTCCTGAGAGGAAAAGTACATTTTTGGATAAGAAAAAAGCAGCACCTGAGAAGAATAAGTCTCCGATGAGAAATAAAGCATCACCAGAAAAGAAAACGCCGACGTCGAGCAGAAAAACAACTTTTGAGAAGAAAAACTCGCCAGAGAAAAAGCATTTGACACAAACTAAAAAAGCTACAGTTCAGAGTAAAATAGCGCCAATGTCGTCGATAGAAACATTAAAACCAATAGTTGGCACAAAACCTTTGAAAAATATAGTCGATATTGAAGAGCCTGAAATAATAGCTTTACTGGACTTATCTCAAAATACTTTAGAAATACCAAGCGAAAAGGTTGATTTGCCGAAAACTGGTGATGGTCTTTCTAAGTTTGAATCAAACGAAACTATTAATAAAACGCATTTACTTCTTTCAAAATCTTTAAATTTAAATGAAATTGCCAATGCAGACAAAACATTAGAATCAAGTGATTCTATTGAAAAAAATTTACTTAATCATTCCACTGACAAAAATTCTACAGAGTTAGTGCCAGCAGCAACAGAGCTTGCAAGAAAGCCTTCTTTCGACAAAATCCGCCCAAGTACACCAACAGAAAACAGTAGACCTCTTGTTGAAGACATTAAAAACCTACCAAAATTTGGTTGTGATAAGTCTCAAAGCAATTCTCGGCGTAATTCACAGTCCAGTTTACAAGGTCGTAGGCTCTCAGATGGTTTGCTCACTGATAACTTTGAATTAGTTGGTGTAGAAAAATTAGAGCATAAAGTCAGTACGGCAAGAGTGGAAGAAAATCACAGTGTAGATGCAGCAGACTTAACAGAATTGACCAAACAGCATCTTGAAGATTTAACTAAAAAAGAATCTATTGGTACCGCTAACGACCACGAATCTTCACGATCGTATAGTAAAAGTTCGAGCGCACAACCCGTAACAGTGAAATTACGCGGTTCTTCAGAAGAAGAAAGCATCGAAAAGTTATTTTGTCAGTTCTCTGATGATATGTTGGTAGATGTTGAATTTGATTCAAATGATGACCTGATTGCAATAACACCACGTGCCGTTTTAATTAACAATGAAAAACAAAATGACGCTGATAGAGACTATCTGGATAGATTAGAGTCACTCGAAAAAGACCCCGAACTGATTACAAATAATATTGCAAGCATTACAACCATAAATCCTGCAATTGCTGATAAGCCAAACTTAGATGAATCTCAATTTCCGACACGTCCACAGAGGAGACAAAAAAGTTCGTCTTCCTCAAGTGAATCAACTGTACCTTTAGCACCACAGCGTATGAAAAAGAAACTAGAAAAATTAAATCCTACTGATATGGCTCCTTCAGTGCAGGATCTGATGCATGATGTGTTTTCAAAACATATTGATAATTTACAGTATGTCTCAGTCAAAGATGCAGCGCCATTAAAATTCCCACACAAATTTGAAGAAGATTGTATGCTTATTGAAAACAAAGTTGGAAAAAAATCAACTGAACGTCGTCCATCAAAAATTTCCATAAAAAAAGAAGTTGCTGCTGAAGTTTCAGCTGAACCTCAGAGTAACAACAAACATAATCTCAAAAAAATGGAAGAGAATTTCGATCAGACAACAGTCAATAGTGAAGTTCTAAAGCCAATACCATTGGTTAATATCGATTCTCAATCGAAACATCAAAACGCTGATGTTTTAACAGAAACAGAAGCACTTAAAGCTTTGAATACTTCTCTATCTTCAAAGCAAGACAAAGATATAAATATTATTATTAAAAATCCAACTTTAGACGTACCGAGTCTATCAGAAACCGATCATCAGTTGAAACAAATTATCGGCTCATCACCAAATGTTGCAAACAAAGATGCACCAACAAAAACAACTAAGTTCGACGAAATGAATATGAACTCTACTAGAAGCAATACTCCGCCGATATTCAAGAAGCTTGAAATACCTTTCGTATCTAGCCAAATTCGAGTGGAAAATGACAGCCAAAGATCAAGCCATTCAAATATGAAAGAACAGACTTTAAAAGAACAACGTCGTCGATCTGGAGAAGCGCTTGCAAACATCGTTTTAAAAGCCGTAGACAGACCTACAGACACAGAAGCACCTAATACTCGTAATTCTAGCCGTAGAAACTCAAATCAAGATGTCAAAGTAAAAAATACACCAATAATTACACCTGTTACTTTATCACCAGCACAATCGATGAAGTTTGATCAAATGAGTATTAGCTCAAATAGAAGTGGAACCCCACCCATGTTCAAAAAATTGGATATACCGTCTGATACAAAACCAACGCCTCAAATTTCACGCAGAAACTCAGCAACATCAACGCTTAGCGAAGTGGCATCACTCTTAAATTTACAACCAATTTATGATGCACCAATGCCAAAGAAACTGCTTATTCCAATACCAGTGGCACAAGTTGACAATAACGATAACGAGCCGATCGCCGAAGTTTTTAAAAATAGGAGCTGGCCTAAGCCAGATGCAAATAAGTCAGAACGTTCAAATTCTCTTGACAGCGATGATATGTTAGACTTGACGATGAACGAAAAGGAAATAAACAAAGATGGCAATGCTTCAGCTGCGAACGTAAACTCAGAAGAACTTATTTTTCCAAATGTTGATAGCCCTATCAAGTCCGATCTACCAAAAAAGGTTTCAAGCAACGTCATAGTAAATGAGTCGGAAAACGATGTGCAAACAAGTCTGACTTCTACCTCTAAGCGCCGACACTCAAAGGATAGTTCAGGCTCAAAGGGTAAAGGCTCTTTCGAATGGGATATGGAAATGATGCCTTCCAGCCCAATAGAAAGGCGTAAATTTTTGCATGATTTAAAAACAAGGTCTAAACTGCGGCAATCAAACGATAGTATAAACTCGAAAAATGATCTCTCCTCAAACTCTGCTGCCGAATCTGAAAAACTCGCAGTACCAACGAGCATTACAACATTGTCAAAAGCACAAAGTAAGGAGAAATCTCTAGATTGGGATATGGAAAAGATGCCTGCCAGCCCGATGCCAAGGCGTAAATTTGTGCACAAAGAAAGAGCGCCATATAAAGATAGCTATATGCGCGATGTTTCCCCAACAAGTTCTCTGAAAATACTAAATAATATTCCTCAAGATAATGAGAGCGCGGAAGAAAAAGAAAGGCGTCTTGTTGAAAATTTTGAATCGGAACGCCGCCAAGCTTTAAATAAACGCGAAAAAGAGTATTCAGAAAAACATAAATCGTTAAAACTGTCAAATCCCAAACGTCGAAATTCAGATCAAGGAAGTGTTATTTCCATGAAAGAAATGCCACTAATGACTCCAGCTCATTCATCATATGCTGGATCGGTTATATCCGATATAGGGACTATAAACTCTCAAAGGAGTGGTTCACCTGCAATGTTTAAAAAACTTGAAATACCCGCCGACGATATGCCAACAACACAAATGTCACGCACAAACTCAATTGCTACAGCTTTAAGTGAATATTCATCAGTGGGTAACTTTAAGCCAATTTATGACGCCCCTTTGCCAAAAAAACTGCAAGTTGTCAAGGCAGCAAGTCCACCGCGCTATGTACCAAGTGTTGATGACAATGAGCCTATTGCAGAAGTTTTCAATAATCGGCCTTGGCCTAAGCCAAATGTTGATGAACCAGAGCGTTCATCATCTGTAGAAAGTGTTGATATAGAAAATCTTGAAGGTCGTATTACTCCGAGAACGCCCTCACCAATTCCAGAAGTCTTTAAAAATCGTCCATGGCCCAAAGGAAACGAAAAAATGTCTTATAATACCGAGAACGATCGATATCATCGTTATGATCACACAAAAGAACGTACGCAATCCATGTCACCAATACGTCCGTTACGTACAAAGCATAACAGACGTTTATCGCCACATAACTCAACCCAATCGCTTCTTATAGGTGCGACACAACGATCATCACAATCAAGCGCCGAAAATGATTCAAATTCGATCGCACGTTCTATGGACCAGCTCTCAAATTTGGGATCAACAGTTTACTCTAAACGTCAAGCGCGCATTACTAAACCTATTGAAACAAGTGCAGTAGTTGATACGGAAACTCGTATGTTGCTTGATCGTGGAAAACGTTTACACGATCGTAAAAGAGATTTTGTTAATGAACGAGTTGCTGAACGAAATCCATATATGAGACAAGTTTTCGCTAATGAAAAAACCGAACAAGAAATATATGACGAAGCTGAAGAGGAATTAGAAGACTATCGCCCTAAAAATCATTCGACCCCATCTAGAAAATTCCCCACATCACGAATGGTTAACAGAGGAAATTACAATAGACATCAGTATGATTATCTCAGTTCAACCACTCCGAACTACTTGGATTCCGGTAGACATTTATACACCTCAACAATTCCAAGATCATCTAGTAGCTATCTCAGTAGATATCCCGATCACCATACTACAACACCATCATCATCTTCATATGGGCGCCCACACTTTGCTGACTATTTCAAGCGCAGTCCATCATTACTAAAGGATCGAGAGTCGTGCGTTATTTCATAAATTCAACTACTTATTTTGTAAAACATAATATTTATAATTTTGTTTATACTTCTATTTTACGACAAACCTACTATACGTCGATACGATGCATTTTGAAACAATAGCAACCGCATAAACTACTACTTTTACTAAATACCTGCGTATATCAACAAAACAGCGCTGTTTCCAAAATCAACATAATCTACAAAACAAAAAAAAAAAAAAAAAAACAATTATAAAACAAAATACAAATATTAAACTTAAAAATCATTAAAATTACATTAAACTCTATATATAATATACAAATACATGAAACCACACACATCAATACGAGACACTTCACGTAATCCTAATTTGCCCAACCAACTGACCAAACAACTTCAGCCCATCCAACAATTGCTAGCCTGCTATCGGTGTGCTAAATCGTTAACTGCTTTCTCTCTCTTTCGTAAATCAACATGTGATGGAATAACTCTCTTATAAGTTTTGAATACAGAGAGGAGTTATAGGAATAATTAAAAAAAGAGAGGGAGCAAAGAAGTATAATGACTGGGTACGATCTCTTAAGGTAAAATAAACAATTTGCGAAATTGCCTCCGCTGTGCTAAATTACATATTAAACAAAAAAGAAAGTCCAAAGCGTGTACTGTTCTGCTAAAATATGTAATCGTTATGTTTTACTTTTGCAATTTTTATATAACACCCCTTAAAATATGCCTATGCTAACCGAACGTCGCAGTTGGATGTTTTGAAAATAATTTTCCAAATGCAGTTTATTGCTTTTACCCATATCCCGGTTAACACTTTTGTGCCTTTTTGGATCGTACCTAAAAGGATGTTGTGTTGTTCATAAATTAAACCATTAACCAGAATTTGCATGAAATTTTTTCTCCTAACAATGCTGCGTATATTTTAAATCAACTTTTGATTAGATATCTAAATGAATGTAGAAAATTTTGAAGAATTGTTTCATATTGTACCCATCATCTAGTAGATTATTCCAATACCAACAAAGTCGTAATAGGAATTTCCTTTTTATTCACAATATATATTATGTAAAACTAAGTGAAGCTTCTTCTCGACGTACGCACAATGAGAAGTCCAAACTTCAGTTCTGATCACTTTCTTGCTGTGGCTATAGTTTGAATACGAGTACGCAAAAGAATCTAGCCGCCTTAACATTTTACAGTGTTTTAACTCGAAACACTTCCTCCGAATTCAGGCTAAAAGACTAGATCAACCGCATATGGACAAATCTCTACGCAAAAAAAAAATGTACAACATTTGGTTAAATAAACTAGCTAGCACCAGCACACTGAATTCTGACAACAATGAAATTAGTATAAGGAAATACCGCACCACATCTAAGAAATTCTTGCAGAAACTTATCCCGATTCCTCAGTGGCGTGCCGTGGTGTCTTCAGTAGGGTGTTATTGTTTTACTATTCTTGTTGTTTTCTAAGACCACTACGAGGACGTGATAGACTGATGTCCCATCTTTTTTATTTTTTTTTTTTTTTTTTGGGTTTTTATTTTTATACCCTACACCCAGGGTATATTCACTTTGTCCTTCCGTTTGTAACGCAGAGAAGGAGGCGTAGCAGATATAGAAAAGTATATATATTCTTCAGCGTCACCTCCTGAGTCGATATAGCCATGTCCGTCTGTCTGGCTGGCTGGCTGGGTGTGTGTGGAAATACATTTTTTGGGAAAACTGAGCAACATAATTGAATGAAATTTGGTGCACAGCCTCCGTCGTAAAAGTTAGCTAGGGGGATTGAAAATGAGCGAAATCGGTCAACGGACACGCCTAACGCCCATACAAAAAATATTCAAAATGCAATAACAGCATTATTCGCAATAACAGAAGCAAAATACACATAAACACTAAGGAAAGTAAATATAAGCTCTGAGCAAAAACTAGGCGAATTCGGATTAGAGGGCGTGGCACCTCCCATATAAACAAAAGTTTCAAAATGTTATACGGAAAGTGTTTTTTGAGATAACCCAACCAAATTACACTCAAACAATCGGATCTATAAACGCATGCTATACGCAAGATCTAGGTAAACTCGGACAAGAGGCGTGGTACCTCCCATATAAGCAAAATTTTTAAAAATGTTATAGTGAATGTGTTTTTTGAGATAACTTAACGAAATTGCACACAAATACTCAAATCAATAAATGCAACCTCTGAAAAAAAACTAAGCGAACTCGGACCAGAGGGCATGGCACCTCCCATATAAGCAAAGGTTCGAAATGATATACTGAAATACTTTGAGATTATCCAACTAAATTTCACTCAAACACTAAGAACATTAATTGCAAACTCTGAGCAAAAATGAGGCGAAGTAGAACTAGGGGGCGTGGCACTTCCCAAATAAGCAATTTGTTCTTATACTCTTCTAGGAGTTACGGAAGAATAAAACAAATTATTTTAATAAAAACTTGTACTTACTTGAGGTTATGACACCTACATTAAAAGCAAAGTTTTAAAAATGCCACAGTGTAGGATATTTAATTTTTGGCCAGGCCATAGGTAAAACCCTTACTAGTTTTTTGTTATTTTATGTACATCAATAGTCGAAAATTTTGTTTTTTTCAATTTCAGTGGCTAACTTATTTAAATTGCCTTCTAAAAGGCAATACAGTTTTTATTCAGTTTTTTCATTTTAAATGATAAAAGGTTTACGGATACACTTAGAACTAACCATGGTCCATTTTAAGTGGCCGCTGGTGTTCTGCAAGTTCTTGTTGTTTTTTTTTTTTATTTATTTTTTGTTGTTTTGCAGTGTTTGCTTTTTGCATTAAACATTTTTCTTTATTTCTATGAATACATCCTTAAGCTTATTTGTTTTAATATTTAAAACTTCATATTTTTATTTATCCCTTAGGTTCAAAGCGATTCGGAGTCTTCATCCTCTGATAAAGTTGAACAAAACTCAGCCACCGAAATATCTACCGATTCTGAATTCGATCACGATGAAATCATTCGCGAGACACCAAAGATCTTTATCGATGATACACACTTAAGGAAACCAACGAAAGTTCAAGTAAGTTTTTCCATAATTAATCAGAGTTGAAGTGTGAGTAGTAGGTATATAAGCACCAAATCTCATTTATCAGCTTCTAATAGTTTCATAATATTTCTGAATTTCAGTTTCAGAGATATGAAGAATTTTGTTTTAGGGTGCGTGAAATCGCCCAGTGCATATTATTGTTACAGGAATTTTGAAAACTCTTTTTAAGTATTTTTTGACACACAAAATCCCTTATCTTTCAAGGTAAAATCAACTGTTATTGCACCTACATCTGGACAAAAATACTTCACTGCCGCTCCCGGTACTGCTGCTTCTGCTGCTCAAACAAAAGGCGGCAGCTACTTACCTAAATACCAAACGCCAATACAACCACAATTTAAACCTCTAGTTCAAGTTGATCCCTCTGTGTTGAACACAAATCGCATGCCATTACAAAATCCACGACTTGGCGACTATCAACTAAACAAAACTGCGAGTACTGAGGGAATCGCATCCAAAAAGAGCTTAGAATTGAAAAAACGCTATCTGCTCGGTGAGCCGGCCAATGGCAATAAAATACAAAAATCTGGCTCAACTTCAGTGCTTGACTCCAAAATACGTAGCTTCCATTCAAATATTTCTGAATGTCAAAAATTATTAAATCCTAGCAGCGATATAAGTCCTACCATGAAAACTTTTCTCGATCGCACAAAACTTGGTGACACAACGCTTCAACAATCTGCAACAACTGTTAATATTCTAAATGATCTTAAAGTTGAAATAACAATCCAAAAAGCTTCATCTACCGCATCAACAGATAACGAGAAAGAAAATATCTTCGTCAATTCCAAAAATGAACTAAATAAAGGTATGGAATATTCGGAAACAGTCAATACAACGCTCGTAGAAACTATGAGTAAAAAATCACCCACAACACCCACCCCCAATGATCAACATCCAACAGTAATCGAAACAATAGATTTGGTAACACCGGAAAAGAAAGCACCGGCTATTATCGATTTAACGCAGGTGGAAATACCAACAAAAATGGTGGAATCTAATATTGAGTTTATAAATAATATTGAAATCGAAAATAAGCACATTGCCGATAGCAATAAAATCATTGACCTAACATTAGAATCGCCAGAGAAAAACGTGAGTGACGACTCCAAACCCGATGTTTCACGTGGTATAAAAGAGAGCATACCCGACATAATCGAAGGCATTGAAACCACCACCAACACTACTGGCGATGTAAAACATTCAGCTCTTTGCAGTCCCCATAGCGGTGATGAGCAGCAGCATTTATTAAGCAACTACTCCTATGATGAGGAGAAAAAAGACTCTCCTGAAAAGCACCAACATCGCGTTGAAATCGATGAAAGCAACGACTTACAAATTCAAGTTCCCAATATACCGTGGAACATACGAAAAACGAAAAACTGCTCTTCCATCTCAGGATCTAGTTGTACATCATCGAACACATCGAGCATCGAGGATATACAACACTATATTTTGGATTCAACGACAAGCCCAGATACACAAACGGCAGCCGCTTGTATCGGACAAGTACCGCGTTTAGAAGTACACGATACTGCTGGTGAGCTAATGCAAATCGATAGTTTAATGATTATTGATGGCAAATATATTGGTGATCCCGAGGATCTGAAATTAATGGATATTCCAGCAGGTTTAATAATACCTGCATTGCCTGATGTGAAAACAACAGACGTGGAAGATGAACCCGATATTGAGCCAGTTACAGCCACACCGGAACCTACGGACCGCACTGTCATAGAAACAGTCCTAGAACCGCCACCACTACCGGAACAAGGTCCACCTTTACCAGCGCAAGGGCCGCCAAAAATGAAGCCTGCTGAGCTTAAGTTTGATACAAGAAATGAAAACAAGGTCGAAAGTCTTAAAAATCTTCCCTTAATTGTAGACCAATTAAGCGAGGAACAACAGCACAATAAAGCAATTAAACCCATAACGCTCAATTTATCAATGGCACAAAAGTCCTACAAGTCTACAACAACACCAACAACGGTGACGCCGTTGTCACCGCTTATAGACAATGATAAAACACCTACAGCTGAGCTGTTTTCAAGAGGTTCAGACTCCGAAACTGAAGCAACAGGTACTGGTACCGGTCAAGTACTAACAGAGACGGAACTTTCAGATTGGACTGCGGATGATTGCATTTCGGAAAATTTCATTGATATGGAATTTGTATTAAATTCGAACAAGGGCACAATTAAACGTAACAAAAATAAAAAAGGAAAGAAGAAGCATGCAAGCACCGCCTCTTCTAAGCTCTCAATTGCCAAAGAAAGCTTAGCGGAATGTTCAACAAACATAGCGCCTGTTGCTGAATTTGAAGGCATTTTACAAAACTTGGATATTGATGAAATCGAATTTATGGATACTGGATCTGAGGGTTCTTGTGCTGAAGCATACTCTGCTACAAATACTGCCATGTTACGCAATCGGGGCTATATGGAATTCATTGAAACTAATACACCAAAAGCAATGTCAACAGCAACAACAACTAAACAAATTTCCGACCCAACAGCAACACATCTCAAAAGCACTTCTGAAAAGAAACTTACAGAAATTATTACCAAACGCGATGAGGTGCTTGGCATTGATTATATAGAACAAGGTGCTTACATAATGCAACGCGATGACAGCCAACAAGATTTATTAAAAACACCCGTAAATGAAGAGCCTCACACTAGTTCCGTCGAAAAATACAAAGCGTTACCACCAATTAACCCACTACTCTCACAGTCTTTAACGGATTCAAGTACCTTAAACGACGACGACAGCCTAGGCATTATAACACCTAACTCTCAGACCCAATTGACAATGAGTAATAGTGAGAAGACAAATACAAAGACCACTACAGAGGAAAGTGAAGCTCTGACTGTAGTCACAAGTCCGCTTGATTCATCTTCGCCAAAGTTGCGAGAATTAGTTGGTATGAATGCTGTTTCTGTCAGCAATAATACTGGTTCTACACCAAGTAGTTCAGATAAAAATCCAAAAACTTCACTTTCAACTTGCACGCCATCCAGCGCATCTAACACATCATCCAGCAATGCTACATCACCGCGGCTTAATTCTTCTCAAGATGGAAAAATGTCAACAACCACTGCGAGCCCCAATGTGGGCAATCCTGCTCAACGTAATTCTACTGAAGAACTCTCGTATGAAGATTATGTGCGCGTTTTACAACAGAAGATAACACAAATAAGTAGTGCTCGCGGTGATTCGTTTGATTCGCGAAAGCAACGTCGTAAGAGCTCCAAAGGTGAAGCGCCCATAATGGCACTACCAAGTGATACCCATACTGTGATAGACCAAGCAAGCAATCAGCAACGCGCTAGCGCGTTGCCACCGCAAACAGCACCATCTAAATTGGAAGTAGGGGGTGTGAGTACGGAGATTGCTGAACAGCTAGAGACAGCACAAGCCCACAAAGTACCTGAAATTCCAACACTATCAAGTAGGTTAGAGGAGATAACCAAAGAACGCACTAAGCAGAAAGACCTCATACACGATTTAGTTATGGATAAATTACAATCGAAAAAACAATTGAATGCAGAGAAACGTTTACATCGCAGTCGTCAACGTACTTTGTTGACTAGTGGTTTCGGCATCACTGGCACTGGTAGTACTATTTGTGGTTACGCTAGTGGTTCAAGTTTAAGCCCGACACCAAAACTGGCCGCCGCATCAACAACAACTGATACAAATTGTACAAATCAAGCACACTACCATGTTTCGACCGCATCGAATACTGTTCAGCCTGTCTTAATTTCAAGTTCTAGTAGTTTTAAGGAAAATAATCCCCTTCAAAAATCGGCCACTTATGTTGCAGCATATCACAGGGATGCGGCATTGTCACCAACGCGCAGCACTGCCTACAAACAACGTCCATTTAGTGAACATCTTAATGCTGAGCAACTGGAAGCGCTTGAACCATACAGATTGGGCAAGACTCCATCCTTTTCGTACATTATGTCGACAAGAAACCGTAACCTCAACAATCAACAAAAAACAATAAAGGATGAAAATACTACATATACCACACCTTTGGCACCTTTACGATCGATTCGTAATCATATTGCAACTTCACCAACTTCTGTTTGCGATAACGTCCCCGTTGCTACGGCATCTTCAGCTACAGATAAACTTCGAACTGAAGCTCGTGCACGCGCACGACTGAAATCCAATAATGAACTTGGCTTAAGTCCTGAGGAGAAGATGCTATTATTGCGCAAGCGATTAAATATAGATGATCAACAGCAACAGAAATGTCATGTAGGTTCGCCTGAAAAACTAGAAACTATTGACATCAATGCACGCGATCGCAAAATGAGCACCTCGAAAAGCGTTAATGATTTGTCACATTTTGGTAGTCAATTGCAGAGGAACTCTACTGTAGTCAATGATAACCCGCATACAACGCAAAAATCAGTAATAATTGCAGATTTTACATCAGATCCAAATTTGTTACTATCTTCCACATCCGCGCAAACAGCAGGAAAGCCTCTTAAAGAAAAGTCCACATCAAATCATCGTCAAAAGGATCCTGAACGTCGCAAGAGTATTATACAATCTTTATCAAGCTTTTTTCACATGGGTAACAGCGGTGGTAGCAATAACGGCAGCGGCAGCAATAAAAAGGATTCCACCTCTAATGTTGATGCTATCTCAAGTGCCGGCCACTCTGCACAGCCAGAGCGTCCAGGTACTAGCGGTAGCAGCACAACTTCCGGTAGTGTTGACGGTGTTTTTAGTCGATTCCGCATGTCAAGCAAAACAAAGGAAAAATCTAAAGTAAGTTTATCCTAAATTATATTGTATTTCTCATACCTTTTTTTGTTTATTTATTGGCTGTGGTGTTTTATTCAAAGTTTGTTTTGTTATAATTAATGGGAGAAATGGTTTAACATTATGATAAATGTCTTTATTAATATGTTCTATGTATATTAGGGCGGAATTTAAATGGCTATTATTCAAATTATTTAAGCAATATTTTATAAATTTGTATGAATTTTAATTGGGCCTTCGCAAAATATGGGTAGATTTTTTTAGTTTAAAAATTATGTATCGTTGTAAAAAGCTTAATTAGGCCTGCATTTGTTCTTTGGACCTCCTAGGTCATATTCGACTAACACAACCTAGTTTCACTGGTTCGTATCCCCCTAAATCTTATGTTTTCTTTATTAAAGTCTTTAAAAATATTTTACCCAAAAAGTGCTATTTAAGGTCCAATAACGCCATTTACAACGATATATAGTTTTTAAATATCGGACATCACCTGCCGAAGATATGGAAAAAAAAAATGATTTTGCTGTTTTTAAAGTGGTCCAAAAAAAAAAAAAATAAGCTTTCAAATTGAGGGCGATTTTTCCAATTACACTGGTATACACGATTTTCGACCTGGTTTTTCTCTCTCAGGTCGTGTTTTCGAAACACAATAACACATTTTTTTTTAAGAAAAACCATTAATTTATTTGAAAATGTTTAACAATTCAAAAGTGAATGGCAGTGTTTTGAACATCGTTTGTATGTTGTTGGGTCCGTTTCACGTATAAGACTCCAGCAATAGTCTCCCAGCATGCTTTTGTCCCAAAAAATTCATTACGTATTTTTTGTAAATTTTGTTTTTTTATTTATTAATGAGTAGTAAAACGAACATAAATTAAATTATATAAAGAGAACTAGACCTGATGGCGCATTTCTGGCGCCAGATTTGAATTCAGCGCACCCAAATTACTTAAGAAACATCATCCTTTTCTCCAGTCGAAATTTTTTTCGAAATTTGTAGACCAGTGTTATTTTTACATCGACCCGGCCTAATGTATATGTATTTAAATTAAATGCATATTTAAATTATTGTATAGTATATAAGTAAAAACTTGTAAGTTTTCGTTGTCTGCCTTTGTTAACCCTTTAATAAAATAAAATCGTTTTAATTGCAGTCGTGCTTCGATGTGAGGAATTTCGGGTTTGGTGTAAGATAATTTAAATTACTTACCGTTTTAATTAAATTATGGTTTTTGGCTTGTATATCATATGTTTTGTTTTTTCGCTTGTATTTCTGTGCGCTATTTGTTTGCTTTTTATCATTCTATTCCTTCTAAAATATTAATTTTCCATTAGGCCAACAGTAGGTCTTTTTATTTGATTTATTTTTTTAATAGTTTAATAATGCGATTCAAAAAGTTGTCGACATTGAATAAAATAATTAAAATTTTAAAAAATTTACATACCTACGGAGATACTAGAATGGGTCATATTGTTCGAGTAATTGTACATGATAATCAGGGCTCGGATTTTGATGCCCTTAAAAACACCGAAAAAAATGTCAAAATACCCTTAAAAACTCTAAAAAATTACCTATAAAAATTAAAAAATGCCCTAAAGGAATAAAATCAGTGCATATTTTGAGTCTTTTTTAGTTTTCTTTGATAAAAAAAATTTATTAATTTGCGTTCCAATAAATTAAAACATAAATTTTTTAAGTTAAAATGTTGCTGTAAAGTGTACACCGAAAAACTTCTTTCTACTTTTTCACTGACGAGATGGGCATATTTAAAAGAAAGCATTTGATTTTAGTTGCATATTTCCAAAAATATTGCCACCTTATAATTCAGCAATATGACACGAACTTTATATCCAGAATTTTGCTGTAGCAAGTAAAAAATTTTTCTAAAAATATCCTCACCATTATTAACGCGTTGAGCTTTTCTTTTAAACATTTAATAAAGCAATTCCATTTTCCAAAGACAATGATGTTGACTACAAAGGTTATATACCTTGTGGTATGAATTAAGAACTAGTTTTGATGTACGCTAATCGACCCTTTATTTTATCTCTGGAAAAATTTGTTGAGCCTCTCCAACTGCTTTGGCATCGAAACTTTCAAATGTATCTACGACTTTTTTTACTGTTTCGAAAAACAAAAATGCAACGATTTTCAATTTAAATCTTATTGTAGAAAAGTGACAAAAATATAAAAATCCACTAAAATGCCTTAAAAGTGGCGTAAACTATGAAAAATGACATAAAAACTAAAATAAACATAAAAAATCATAAAAATGCCTCAAAAGAATGCCGGAAAATGACCTGAAAATCAAAAATGGCTAAAATGGCAAAAAAATGCCATAAAAACTTTTAGCTTTGAAACGTAGGGATCATGAACGGTGTTTCTGCGTCATCAGAAAACTTCTATATAAAAGCAGAAAAAATATGACATTTCATCGAAATCCGAGCCCTGATGATAATGTTCACTGGGAAAATAGGCGATGCCACGCCCATAAAAAAGTTCATCATTTATGAGATTTGGTACACATGTAAAATGAATCGGGACAAATAAAATCCTTTCGAAGATAAGGTGAAATAATTTTTATTTTTGGTTTTTTCTTTGCTTTTCTTAACGTTACAAACGAACGACTGTCAAGTGCATCATCATGAAAATAACAATTTTCGTGTTTATGATATCAAATACACCTACCATGTTATTTTCAAAATACCATGTACTTTAAATTTTTGAATCCATGCTTCTCAGTGTAGAAAAGTAAAAGTTTCGAAAATAATTGTATTATCATGGCTGTTCATAACATACATCAATACATAATTTATATAATTGCTGCTTTTAATGTATGCCTCAAAGCCACTATATTAACTTAATGTGAATGACACTTTTGTACATACGATATATACCATTTAGAACAACACATTTACATCACATTTTATTTTTAATTTTACATTTTTACTTTTTTTTACAGAACAATTAGTATACATAAATTTAGAATCGAACACATAATACCCTTTATAATGTGTTTATTATATATACAACGAAATAATGTAAGATATTTTGTTAATGTGTAGGAAATAAAGATTTTTAAATGAACAATATTACTAAGTATTAATGTGATAAAAAAATTATCCAACAAAAATTGTCGACAACTTTTTATAATTTGTATTTTTCTATGTATTACTGTTAATTTTTCTTTAATTATTGTATGGATAACTTTAGTATTTGATAGTTATTAAATGGTGTGGTCTATTTTCTTTTATTTCTGGCATCGTTTTATTTGGAGAATGTAGTTTTTCTTGCTTTTTCTTTAAATACTCTCCTTAAATTAAATACTATGGGTTCTCTGTTCATAACAATCAACTTAATTTTAATAGCTAAAAAGTTTATCGAAACAAAAATATCAATTCATTACAATAAATATATAAAATCTAAACACTCAAAAGGATTATATGAATGGGTTTATTTGAAAGTGGAATAAGTTCAATTTCGGAAAATTTGAGTTTATGGTAGTTATACTTATACTATATATGTTCTCATTTTTTATATAAAACTAGAAACTCGTTAGACCGCGATTTCATCATAAATTACATACAAAAAATGTCCATGAAAAACGTTTTTACAAAAATGAATAGGTTTTGCTTTTATGTCTATTTAAAAATATTGGTAAGCGTTCTTAAACTTGTGTAAAGTGTTTACTGCTGTGAATTTACCAAATTTTGTTATGCTGTACAAACTTTTACAAGTGTAATAAAAAATAATAGAGTTTTTTTGCTCTGAATGGACTTATTCCACTTTCAAAAAAACCCATTCATATGTTATGTATTTAATAGTGATTTGCTAATTAGGGCTCTCTGAACAACTTTTATAAAATTATTTCATTATTTACTTTTCTTTCTATTTCTTAAAAGATTTTGAAAAATCCTGTTTTCGCAAGGAGCACGGAATTAAAAAATTGCAAATAGAAGATACTACGTAAATAACATTGTGCAACACAATATTTTAAATAAAATTTCGATAACTATTTTTGGTTATTTTACCGTCCCTGATTTCGAATCTGGCAACCGTTTTTCTGTATCGGGTCTGTAATCCGAGTTATTCTTGCTTTAAAGTGCAGAAAGGCTTTTTCGAGCATATGGCGCACACCCATTATGTAATGTATTTTACTTTCGCCAACGGCATCGAATAACCATAATCTTCCTTATTAAACCTTACCTTTCAACTTTTTCAATTGGATCATAACTTTCCAAAATATCATCCACTGAAGTAAAGATATCTCATTTCCATACAAAAGACTAACTTAGACTTACATATAGATTTACATTCGAGATAACTCGAAAACTTAAAGAACCAATAAGTAAAGTAAATTTAAATAAAGAAGATTATGATGATCCGATGCCGTTGGTTATAGTTAATTTAACTAGTTCATGGATTTGTGCCATGAATCTAAAAAGAGCATTTTCCACACTCAAAATCAGTAATAGCCAAACTCAATACTAGCGTATTTTGTCACTTTGTTTATGTTTAAAAGCACATTGAAAGCGTTTATGGATGTAGCATAAGCAGCGGTCAGATCCGCACAAATACTGACACAGTTGAACGCTCATCTCTGACTGAATACGTATACGAAAATATTTCAAGCACAAAAGCTCAATAGCCCGCGGGCGTAGGCTTTAGACATAACTGATTTAAAGCAGACCTTGATATCTATAAACTTTTTAAAGAGGGTTTTTTATTTTATATTGAATCAGAATTAAAACTTTTAAATCCTCAAGATAAAAGTTTGAAAAACTTTTGACTTTTCAACAAAAAGTTAAATGAATTTTAGCCAAGGAAAAATTTAAACTATTGCACTCTGTAATAAAAGATGAAATTGGCTCAGAATTCTAAAAATTGACAAAGAAATTTAATTTTAGTTAACATAGAATTTAAACTTTTTTAACATACCTACTGCGATTCATTTCGTTTAGGCATAGAATTTATATCCCTATTAGCCTTGTTGTTTTCGTTGACAATTATCTGTTAAATACCTATGGTATGTACATCAATTATTGCAAAAATTTATACATTGGAGTATTAATATTTAGAGTATTTTAGTAGTAGAATTTTATAAAACAGTATTTTTCCACTTTGCATGGCTTTTATTATATCTTCAAACTTTTATTATAAATGCAAATGCAGTATAATACCATAACTCTATTTATTTCCTTTTCCATGCTATCGATTCGCATTACTTTCTTTCTATTACTTTTTTCGTACTTACCAATTTACACATAAAACTCATTGAAAAAATTTTAAATTGAAAAAAATCACACATATTTATACCAACTAAAACAAACATGAAAAAAAAAACAATACTTTTCAAAAATAAAGGAAAACGGAACTCCAATCAATGCTGCTGCTTCCAGTAGCACTACAACATCTACAGCCAAAACTGGAACAAAATCACACTATGAACGCAGCAGTTCACAAGATTGTATATTAAGTTCGAAAAACAGCAACATTAAACATCACAGTCATAGCCACCATCATAATAACAACAGCAACACCAAAAAATCCTCAACAGCCTCAGCGTATTCATCATCCAGTCCACAACTTTTTGTTACCAAATCCTCTGTTCACTATGCAGCCACTGATGATCAAACACCGCCGCCAATACCGCCTCTGCCACTGCATTACCAGAGATCTGATGGTTTGTTTGTTTATTATATGTTTTGTTTTGGTATCCTTTTATTTTTCTATTTATCTCCACGAAACAAAAAAGTATTTGGAAATGTTTATTGTTTTAAAGCAATTACTTTTATTTGATAATTTTTGAAAAGGTCCGACTATTCTGGCAAAAAATCTAAGCGACAAACCCTATATTATTTTGGTTTTTATTAGAGACTAACAAGCATGGATCAGATGATATTATTGGTTTGAGCTTACTGTTCAATATGTTTAAGTAAAGACACCAACAAAATTACAAGAACAAGACAAAATCTAATAACATTTTTTTATTGGAAGGCTAGTTTTCGTCACGTTTCAATGATCACCACAATCATATCAACAGACGAATTTGCCGACATCTAGAACAACTTGAAAAGTATACTATATTTAACCTTTTGCATAGATTTGTTGAGAATCAAAGAAAAAGTACATGACGCACATGCAAAATTTCCAATTTGTTTCCGTTTTTCTCTTGTTATACATCGCGCTGCTGTTGTAACTCGTTGATATTATACTTTTCTTGCATAGCGTCTTCGTTTGCAAGCTTATTTGGCAAGACAAAATGAAGAAGCATGCGCGATTCGTATGTTTATCACCGTGCTCTATGAAATTTTAAATTTGTAGTTGTTTTAGGAACAGATAATAATGATTTACAAGCATGGATCAGATGACATTGTTGATTCGAGCTTACTGTTCAATGTGTTTTAATTTTTATCTCTATTTTTCACAAAAAAATCCCTAGTTTTTTTATGATGTCGAAGATTGAGCTAACTTTTTTTGTTAGTAATGCCACTGATTCCACCAAACAGTAAATTTTTCGAGATTCCAGAAAAAAAGTTTAACGTTACAGTGGCCAAAGTGTTTTTCAAACCCCCCAAAGAAAAAAACCCGTTGGGAAAAAAAAAATCAAAATATATAGGTTTGTTATTGAGGGGATTCCTGAAAACGTGTAAAAACCTCGAAAACCTCGTGAACTCTTGAAAGTTGTCAAAATCAATACAAAATTTGACATTTTTACGAGTTTACGAGGTTTTCGAGGCTTTTACACGTTTTCAGGAATCGCCTTATTATTTCTGATTGCCAGAATGTAGGCGTAAAACCTTTTTCTTCATAACAAATTACAATTCAATCCTTACATAGACGAGAGTTACGCTACCGAGACGAGAGAACAGAAGAAGCAGCGTTCAATATCAAAGGCTATACGACAGGCTGAGCTCAAGCGACTAAGGATCGCTCAGGAGATTCAGCGAGAACAAGAAGAAATTGAGGTGCAATTAAAAGAATTGGAAGCAAGAGGTGTTTTAATTGAGAAAGCTTTACGGGGAGAGAGTCAACCAGTATCAGAAACGTACGTAGTTTTTAATTTATCATTCAATTTCGTAAATAAGCACTATTGTAAACATTTTTTTTTTCTTTTCCACAGCTTGGAATCGACAACTATAGGCGCTAGTGATGAAAAACTATTGAAAGAACTTTTGGATATATGGAGAAATATAACACAATTGAAGTGAGTTTAAATAAATATTTGTAAAAATATTTATATTACAACATAAATCATTTCTTTTGTTTTTTTTTTTTTTTTAGAAAACGTGATGAAGAACTCAGTATAAGGCAACAGGAACTACAACTTGAACATCGCCATGCTCAACTTAAGGAAGAACTTAACATTAGATTGTCTAGCAACAGTAAGTTACATGCATAGTTTCTTTGGTGCTCTTAGTGTAGGTTTTTGCATTTATTTTTTTATAAAATAATTCATGCAAGACCACTTATTAGAGTGTGTATTTATTGAGATGTGTGTGCTACGTATATATTCTCCTGTAACTCCTTGAAGGACCAAACAGCCAAAACGAAACGTTTCCATTTGTCACTATCCCTTGCGAAGGCTTTTGTCTCTTTTCTTGGATTTCCTTATTCAACGACATTTTCCAGTTGGTTCTCGGTCTTTTCATATAAAATGGATATGCGATTTCTGCAATCGATGGGTAACGGTTACATGGTGGTTTCTTACCCTGTAAAGGCATACAAATTTAATATAGTCCATTACAGGGTTTTGCGATACCTTTACTTAAATGGATGATATTTCGGAAAGTAATGATTCAATAGGAAGAGTTGAAGATATGGTTTGAAGAAAAAGTTCATCGATGTACGCCAAATGTCTGCTCTTGAAATAAAGGATAACTCGGATCTCAGACGCGATTCGGAATCAGTCAGGAAAAGTTATCGAAATAAAATTTAGATTGGTTTCCCCCTCAATTTGCTGCACTGCAATCTTTGCAAAATGTTTCTCTCCTTGCTTAAATTTTGAATTCTTCAAATTCTTTTAAAATGCAAAAAGAAAAAAATATGCACATTAAAGTTTTTCGACTTCACCAGAATTAAAGCTATATATGATACAGGGGGATATATTTTTTTAAAAAGTAAATCAAAAATGTTTTAAGATAACTACATTTTAAGCTAAGATTTTATCATAACTACACATGTGTCGTTAAATATCAAGTCCCTCTCTGATATGTAGGCAAAATAAAATAAATTTCAATAATTTGATTTTAATTTATTTTATTTTGCCTTCATATCAGAGAGGGATTTAGGCAGTTTTGATATTTAACGACACATATCTGTCAGGTAATAGATACATTTAAGAGAAATAAGTTAGCCGAAGACCCGATCAGGATACTCATTAGTAAAATGTCATAAAATATTACTTAGTTTTTATTATTACCTACACCCAGGGTATATAGTATTTACTTTGTCCTTCTGTTTGTAACGCGGAGAATGAAGCGTGGCAGGTATGGAAAAGTATATATATTCTTGATCAGCGTCACCTCTTGAGTCGATATAGCCATGTCCGTCTGTCTGTATGGCTGGCAGGCTGGCTGTGTGTGGAAATATTTTTCACGGGAAAATACAGCAAGATAATCCGATGAAATTTAGCACAGTTACTTCGTCGTAAAAGTTAGCTCGTGGGATTGAAAATGAGCGAAATCGGCCGACGGACACGCCTACCGCCCATACAAAAATATATATTCAAGATGTAACTTTATGAGTATTTTTGACAACAATCCAAAATACACATAAATACTAGCGACGGTAAGCTCATGCTCTGATCAAAAACTAGGCGAACTCACAAAATGGGGCGTGGCACCTCTCTTATAAGAAAAAGTTTCAAAATGTTATACTGAAAGCATTTTTTGAGATAATCGAACCAAATTTCACTCAGATACTAAGAAAAGTAAACACAAACTTTGAGCAATAACTAGACAAACTCGGACAACAGGGCGTGGTACCTCCCATATGAGTAAAAATTCGAAATGATATACTGAAAGCATTTTTTGAGATAATGCAACCAAATTTCACTCAGCCATTGAGAACAGTAAGTGCAAGATCTGAGCATTCGAAGAAGTAGTGTAGGGTATTTAATGTTTGGCCAGGCCAAAGGTAACACCCTTACTAGTTTTTTAATTTATGTTCTCCAAAAGCAAAGTTTTCTTAATTCTTGATTTAAACTTTGATAAAAGTAAATTGATATTAGATATTTATAATTTCCTAAATAAGTATTGATATAATCTCAACACAATATTTTTCTTTTAAATGCTTTAGAACTTGATAAAAGTTCAGCAGATGTGGCAGCTGAAGGTGCAATATTAAATGAAATGCTTGAAATTGTAGCAAAACGTGCTGCTTTACGCCCAACAGCTTCCCCAACTGAAATGGAAGCAAATATGAATCATGCGTCTACTGCAGTAGGAGGAAATTTGAATGCGGGAATAACAACAGCAGCACAAGCAACAAGAACTGATAGTATTAAATTACTAACACATGGACAATCCTATGAAAATAGTGAATCGAATGTAAGCTTCTAAAAAGATTTCTCTTTCATTATATCCTGGCAAAAGTTTTATTTAATTAAAACATTCACTTTAATTTGAAAAATAAAACTCAGCCACGTTATACGTGTGGTTTCAATTACTTTTCATTTCGAAAGGGTTTTTACGTGAAAATGTGAGGATTTCTTTTGTGGAGAATTGTAAGCCCATCAAATAACATTGATTTATGTTTACGATGGAATTAACCGTTTAAAAATATTTTGATAATTTTAATCGTGTGACTCACCGTTCTCATCAAAAGCTTTCAAAATGAAAAGTAATTGAAACCACATGCATGACGAAAATGTGTTTTATCATGGCTGTTCCGTAATCCGCGTGGTTTCAATACTTTTCACCTAGGAGGCTTTTTGATGAAAATGGTGAGTCACACGATAAAAAGTATTAGAATCTTTTTTGACAGGTTCTATAAATAATATTGATTTATATTTACGAGAAAGTAACTATTTCCGAAATATTCGATAAAGTCGTATTTTCGACTTTTTGCTGTTTTTTAACAATATTTCCTTAACGGTTACTTTTTTGTTAATGCAAATCAATGTTATTTGTAGAACCTTTAATTCCCCACAAAAAAGATTCTGATACTTTTTATCGTGTGACTCACCATCAAAAAGCCTCCTAAATGAAAAGTAATTGAAAACACACGGATTACGGAACAGGCCTGTATACCTCTCTTTCAAAATATGAACTTAAAAATAAATTATAATTATTTTTCTCTCTCTCTCTCTCGCTTTTTAGATTTGAAACAACTTACTATGGGAAATAGTTGCCTGTGAATTACTTCACTCAATTTTTAATTTATTTAGTAAATAATTTTCTCAAGTAACCTTTAAGCTTTGAAAACTTAAAACGAACAAATAAAAAAAAAACGAAACTATTTTTATGAACAAAATAAAAACCAAACTAAAATACTTAATGGCAAGAGAGTTTAATTAATGAACTACACTTTTTTTAACGAAACTTCTATTGTTTACTATAATCTACATATAAACTATAAATTTGTAATAAACTTGAAAGAATTTTAAATTTTAAATCTATTCAGCTGACTTGAAACTGAAGCCATGTAATTAATTTATGTCTTTTAGCTTGTGTTTCAATGCGTTTAATCAAAGCGTTTTTTTATGTAATTTTAAAGTTTTATTTATTTTTATAAATGTGCATTGAAAATTTTATTGTATTGTGTGCTTAGTTTTTATACTTGTATTATCGAATAGTCACAATATTTATCTTTGTCTTACCTTGCGAGTAAATGTATTTGTAATAGCTTCTATATTTTCTACTTATATTGTATTTTTTTTTTTTAGTTTTTTTATAATTTTAATGAACTTGTCTAATTGTATGGATGATTGTAATTTTATGTTAAATTTACTGGAAACATCCATTTGTGTTATGTAATGTGTGTTTTATACATAATTTTTTATTTTTTGTGTTTGTCTCTGAAGAGGTCGATGTTATGTTCGTATGCAAATACGCCAATATATTTATATACTCAAATTTTCACACTTATACACATTTATATTGTATCAGTGTAATTTGAAATTAAAACTATTTATAACGAATTTATTATTTAATGCTTGAATTACATGTTGTCGATTTTATTATAAATATTAAAAATTTTTATGTTGTTTTACAAAGCTAAAAAATAAAAAAAAAGTTTTATTTAAAAAAAAAAACAATCTAAGTATTTGGTTTAACGCATTGTGCAGCAAATGTGGAATCTTCCCGGAAAATCATTCATATTTTTTTATGAAATTGTTAAGGGGTGGAGATAGGTGGTAAGTACGTTCGGGAAAAATGTTTAAGATTAAAAATAATGAAGGTTGGTCTTACATTCTACGCCACCAAAGGCACCCTGAAAGTGATGAGATTCAATTTCATAAAAAAAAGTAATTTTTGCATGGGTAGATATAGGGGGTACGTACGTTTGGAAAAAATACTGAGGCAAAAAATAATAGATCCTACATTCCATCTTACCAGTCGCACCCTGAAAGTAGAAGGAGTCAATTTCATAAAAAGGTTATTTTCGGGAAAAAATTTTGAAAAAAAAAAATAATTCGTCGAATTTACTGAAATTTCTTTGGACTGTGTTCAAACACTAAACGCCATAAAATTTGCCAAAATGTTGATCATTTCATTTATGTTTCTGTTTTATTTAAAAAAAAAAAGGTCTATACCTCTAAAAAAACAGCCCTTATAAATAAGCAACCTGAGTCCATTTTTGACTTCTTTATTGCTAATAATTTGATGGTGGTAAACGTGGGCAATAATCCCACATTTATGATTGCGGTTATAGGAGAGATTTTGGTTCTTACTCCAGACTATGCCAAAAGGGGGCCCTAGGCTATTCAAATTTTGGGGCCCTCTTTTTCTTAATAATTGTAAAATTAAAATTTAATTATGCATTCATACAATTTAAACAGCTTATTCATATCATTTAAAAGTTGTTAACACAATAAAACAATCAAAATAGTTTTCTTTCTGACAATCTATACTTTTTTTTGATTTTACATAATTTACAGTATATTAATTTATAAAATAATCTTTGAACATCTCTTTTAAATATTAAAACGACGTTCATCTTTAAAAAACTTTTCTCCTACATTTCAGATCACTAAAATCATTAATGACATCTTCAAAATCAATTTGACGAAGAACATCCGATTCAATGGACATCAGACTTAGTATGTCTAATCGTTCTTAACCCATAACACTTCTTTGCTCGATTTTTATGCATTTAACTTTGAAAAAGAGCACTCTGCCTTTTTCGTTGCGATCGTTGAGCATCGAGTACTCTAAATTCGTTAGGAGCGACAGCAACAACAATTTCATGCAACTTGAACTTAAGTGCGTTGAAGCCTTTTTCGTTGCTTTCGTCGAGCATTGGGAATTCTAATTTTGTCAATGATTTGTTGTTATCATTTGGACTTACATTTGCCAAATTTTGTAAGCTAGCTCTTTTAATCAGCCGATTAAATATTTTAGGCCTCAGATTTTCGTGGGGGCCCCTGCCCGTCGGGGGCCCTAGGCCATGGCCTATTTCGGCCTAATGGGTAATCCACCACTGCTGGCAAGTAAAGTTCTAATAACATTATTAACTGGGGTACTTTATAACATTTCACTATCAGATCTTGACTACATACGCTTCGATGAAGGACACCGAGATGTTCAAAGAACCCATTGACTCAAAACACTTTCCACATACAGCAGGGTCTTGAATGCCTAAGTGGGAAAATGGCTAACTCACATGAGCTAGATCTTGGAGCTAGTAAAAAAATTTCATGTAATTAACTTTTCACTTCGAATATCTCGAAAACCAGAGCCAAATCGTAAAAATTACTATAATCACTGAACTCAGCTTACTTGAATTGTGTTTGCTACTCAGAACCAATGCTAGAATTTATTATTGAAAAATATAAACAAAAGACAAAAACTTATGTTTTCTTGAATTAATCATTTCTTTTATTAACTCTGTCAAGTACACAATTTTTATTATCAAATAATCCTTAAATTATAGAAATTCTCAAAAGCAAGTGAAGTCTTGGAAGTTGTTAGAAAAAACATAAGTCATAGTTTGAATAAATAAACCAAGTTACTGTATTTTTTTAATTGCACTTTAATGTATTTTCTTTTTGTTTCCATTCTGTTTGGCAGTGCCATTTAAATGCTTTTTAATAGGCTTATTGCCATTTTTAGGGAAGCTTGTGATAGTGGCTGCATTAGTTGTATTGGTTTTAATGTTCGCAACACTTTGAACACTTTCACCATATTCATCTGATTCTGCATAATTGAAGTCTTCTGGTTCTATTATTTCAATGGCACAACGACGTGGAAACCAGCCACGTATTGGTCCCGTTCTTCTTTTCTTATTTTTATTACTGGTGCTGGATTCATCGTCGTCAACAACTCGTTCTCCAAAAAGCCAGTGATGACGGAAACGTGTTACCTTAACTATGTCTTCTGGTATAAGCTTTATACGAGACTCATCTGTACAAGGCGTTGAAAAGCAAACACGAAAGCCTTGTGAAATTAATGGCAAATAGCTACCTGTTGCAGGTCGAATACATTTAAATGTTCTAGTGCGTGCACGTTTTTCAGCTTTTTGACTGATTTGTTCACGCTGGAAACAAAAAAAAATTGTATGTTAATACTTAAACAAATAGATGACATAAAAGTTTATAGACTTTAAAACTTAAAAAACATTTCGTCAAATTTACATCGCAAACAAAAAACCAATTTTCAATAAATCGTATTTTTATTCGTATCATGGTATAGTAGAGTTCCCAGGGAGTTAAAAACACTGTATACGTAAGACTTCTACAAGACCGCATGAAATTTAATTATTAAAAGTGGAATGCTTAGCTTAAAATATAAATAAAAAAGTTTACCTATTAAAAAGTTGTGATCTTTTTTGTAGTGTGGTCATTCGGTAGATTTACCTGGAAAGTTTTTTAAACTGATTTTTTCTTTTAAATTGTGATAATACATGAACGGAGCGTCGCAGCAATAAAACAAAAATACCAGCTTATAGGGAATTGTTTGTTCTACAAAAAACCCTTTTTTTTTTTGTACGACTTAAACTTTAGGAGATATCTTTTGGCAAACTTAAAATTTAGAAAAAAACTGTTTTTGCAAAATATTCCGAAACGATATGCCGCAGAAAAAAATTTTTTCTTGGATTTTGCAGAACATGTTATTCTCTATGAATGTCTTTACTAACACTTTTTCCGTCCGACTTACGGTTCATGAGATATCGCGATTTGAAAATGAACATAGTTTTATGAAAAGTTAAACGCAGTAGGCCTCCTCGTTTTGCCTTTTTGGACAAAACACCGTAGTCGGTGTTGGAAACAACTTCTATTACGAAGAAGTTTACTAGAATTTTTCTCTAGAAGTACCCGTTACAGAGATAAAAATAGTAATTTTAAATGTGTTTTACGATTAGTGGAGTGCCTGAGACTTTTAACCTAGGATATTTATTGGAGTGAATGAATTTATATAATTGAGGTGGGATTTTGTTTTTTATACCATAAAAAGAAAAATTTACCAAAAATTTTTTGTGCAATTGATTTTTTCTTTATTTAAGCAATAACTATAAAAAGTTAATACAACACTAAATCTAAAATAGATGTACCATTTTGCAAACTATTTTTTCTAAACTAATTTAGAGTCGCTGAACTCGAAAAACCCACTTGTTTTTTATTTCTTTGGACCGTTCCCGAGTTATTCGGATATTTATATTTTCGAGGTTATAGCTTCATATACATTAATATATTTGTAGAACGCCAAGTCCGATCGATTTTATTTTACAACGTTTACAAAGAGTGAGTAATGGCTCTTTTAACGAGTATACCAATGATTATGCTCCGAACAAAATTAACTGAGTTATAGCAGGAAAAACTGAGATTTTTTAAAAATTTTAATAATTTTTCATACAATATCAACTGAAAAACTTAGTTTTTCGCATTTATTTATTTGAAAAAATTTTTTTTTAAATTTTATTCAATGGCAAATTTAATTCCAAACATTTTAAGCCTAGTTTGAGCAAAATCGAAAGCGATTTCTTGAAGATATTAAGGATTTGGTGCAATAAGAATGATGAGAAGTTGTCCAGAGCATTTTCAAAATGTTCAGCCTAAGTCAACAGATCCAATTTTTCGGCTTCCACTTCGGCCATTCTACACTCATTGAACATTTTAAAGAAGCTCTCATCATTTTTTGTAGAAGAACATTTCGGACCGGGTTGCAATTGCATCAAAAATATAAATTTTTGAAAGAAAACGATATGCCTTCATTGCATTAAAACCTTAATATCTTCACGAGATTTCATTCGATTTTGCTCAAAGTTAGCTTAAAATGTTTGGAATTAAATGTTCCATTGAATAAAATTGTTAAAAAAATTTTTTTAAATACATATATGCGAAAAACTAAGTTTTTCATTTGACGTTGGTATAAAAAATTTAAAAATTTTTTTAAAAAATCTAAGTTTTTCGTGCTATAACTCAGTTAATTTTATTCGGAGCATAATCATTGGTATAATCGTTAGAAACGCCATTAGTCATTCTTTGTAATCGTGGTAAAATAAAATCGATCGGATTTGGCGTTATACAAATATATTGATGTATATGATGCTATAATCTCGAAAATAAAAATGGCCGAATAACTCGGGAACGGTTAGAAGGAAAAAAAAAAAATTACGTTTTTCGTGTTCAGCGACCTCAAATTAGTTTAGAAAAAATGGTTTGCAAATTGTTACAATTATTTTTAATGTAGTGTTATACTAACTTTTTATAGTTAATACACAAATCAAAAGCACAAAAAAATTTTGGGTAAGCTTTTTTTTTTATGGCATTTAAAACAAAATCCCATCCCAACCATATAAATTCATTCGGTCTTGTAGAAATCCTAGGTTAAATGCCCCAGGCACTCCACTAGTAATGTCACACGAATGAAAATACGACAGTCGTATTAGTCGAGATACAACTACGATGATAAAGAGCGATTGCTTCGTTCTAGAGATGAGCGATATATTGATACCGGTGACAGCTACAAGCGACCATCGGTTACAAAAAACTGTCAAAAAGTGGGCGTAGAAACTTGTTTGTCGATCAATCGTTAGAAATTTGGTATGGCACTGTTTGATTTTCGACCATCGAATGACAACACAGGCCCACAAAAAAAAGGTATCCTGCGCGAAAGATCAGACCACCAGAACTTAATGTTTTTAGGGTCGCTAAATCCGAATATGGTGCCAGAATAGCGAAGTTAGTTTGCGTTTTTTCAAAAATCAGAAATAATGCTGAAAATTTGAAAAGAATCTCAAAAAAAGTATCCTGCGCGAAAGATAAGACCACCTGAACTTTATGTTTACGGGGTCGCTAAATTCGAATATAGTGCCAGAATAGCGAAGTTAGTTCGCGTTAGTTCGCTGAATCCGAATATAATGCCACAGAATAGCGAAATTGGTTCGCGTTTTTTCAGAAATCAGAAATGATTCTGAAAAAAATCTCAAATTTTCAGCATAATTGCCGATTTCCGAAAAAACGCGAAACAACTTCGCTATTCTGGCACCATATTCGGATTCAGCGACCCCGAAAACAAAGTTCAGGTGGACTGATCTTTCGGGTAGGATATTTTTTTTTTTTTTTTTTGTAGGCCTGCGTAATAATATACGCCTCCTACCAAATTTCAACAAAGGTCACTGATATCGGTCGCAGGTCCCTATTAAGGTCACTGATATCAGTCGCAAGTCTTTGATAACGGCCGCAGGTAAGCACCACGTTATATCTCGTAAACTATAAGTCATTTTGTTGAAATTTGGTAGGTTTGCGCTGTATATGTATAATGATCATTCGATGGTAGGAGTATACGCAACCAAACAGTGGCACACCTACTTTTTTAACTATTGAATAGTTAGACACTTTAACGGATTACATCTTGCAAACTAAACTAGTTGTTTGGAAGAAATTTGGTGGGTATGTGTCGCACATATTTAAAAAATGGGTGTAATCAAGCCATGTCTACTTTTTGACGATAAAAAGATTGGACATTTCAACACGTAATATCTCACAAACAACATCAGCTAGGAATGTGCTATGTAAATAATAACCATACGCCGTGCGAGAAGACGGCGAAATTTGGTGTCACGCCTAGTTTTTGCGATTGAACGAACCACTAGATGTTTCAAAGAAATTTGGTAGGAGGATGTCGAACACAAGTAGCATTTACTCAACGATATGTGGGAGGAATATTATAAATGCCACGCCTGCTTTTTAGTCTTTTTCTTTAAACCTGATAAGTTTTCACCAAATGGCTCAAAAACTATACAGTCTATTCATAGACACGTGCCGAATTTGAATAGGGTATCATTGTCTAAAACTGGGAACAATAGCGACTTTTGTTGATGTTTAAAGTTATCTGTGACCAAAAAGTCGCTGTTAAACTCATTTATACTTCATTTTCACAATCAATCGATAGACCCACTTGGCCGTTTATATATTTATTTCTATAATTCACAAAACACAGTATAAACTAAAATGACTTAGAAACGACATTTAAATCGCCAACGGCAATAGGGGGTAATAAATCGAATTTTTAGTTTAAATCGTTTAACAAAAATTTTGTATCACAAGTTATAAGCAACTTCCCAAAGAACACCACCATAGTTTTGGGACCTATATTCTACAAATATAAATTATAATTTTTTCTTCACAGAAACACAGGCACGATAAGCTTTAATGATTTTTCAAAACATAAATTTTGATAACAAAACCTTAATTTTAACATATTTACCGTTAAAGTATACTGGTCACAATTCGGCAGAATTGGCCATTCAATACCATCTCCGGATATAACACAGGAATCGTAAAAAATTTGTCGTAGATTTTCCATAATACCCAAATCATACGGATATGAAAAGGGAAACATATCAGGATTATGTTTACGTCTATAAAGTGCTTTCTCCACAATCCACATTTCAATGCCGGTTTGATTTTTCACAATTGATTTTAGCTGAATAAAATAAAATCTTATTAATCACAAATACTTACATAAAAAATAATAATTGTACCATAAAGTATTTACTTAAGATCAGTTAAGGTCGCTAAGTTAAAAATATATGACCAAACATGTCGTATAAGTGACATTTAATTAAAATGGAAAAAATAAGCATTAAAACTGAATGATATCATTAAACTCAGCGTAATCGTACCCAGGCCACGTCAGTGTCAGACAAAAAAATGTCCGGTTCGAGTACAGTGTAATTTGCGGTTAGTGCTCGATATAGATTTATCTTTTCATAGCAACTTTCGACTATTTACTTTAAAATCGACAATATACATAAGTACCTAAAATCTCACTGATCCTAAGTAAATACTCTATTGTACATCACAAATTACTTGAAAATATAGCAACATTCCTAAAGCTATAACAACTCCTATGGCCAAGCCCATTGCAAAAATGCACATTATTATGGTAAACAATGTAAACTGCACGGTGGCCAAATGCGCCTGACCATGCGTTAAGTACCAATATCGATGAATACCTCGGTAAAAACAACAGCATAGAACAATGGCAGCATGAAAGCTACCGATTATTGAAAATCCTAAGAAATAAGTAAAATATGCATGATTCGCCCAGCCGACGCAATGATTTATCCACGGGCAATGATGATCCATTTTTTTGACGCAACGATTGCCTAAATAAAAACCAAAAAATGGATATTATAAATATTATAAAATTTTAATTGTAATTTTTTGTGCACATCTTTTTCTGGGGTTTCGCCAGAGTTGCATTAAATCATATAATAACTCAATCAATGTACATATTTATTCATTTAAGTACGTACAAATCAATTGTTTTTTTACCTTAAGGGCCGTAAACACGTACAGTCTTACCTGCTCAAGCCTAATTCGTGCAAACTAGAGACGAAAAAAATTAAATAAAGCCAAAATTTTACGCCTTATTTCCAAAACTATTATCGCCCAAATTTATATAAAAATAACTTGGGCGTTATTTCGTTTTTATTTTGGGGCAAAGATTTTACTTGAAATTTTAAATTTCATATCTCAGAAGCACGCAACTTTTTCATATCAGCGTGGCGAAAACTTTCAAAGCAACACTCTCATTTTTGAATTAGTTTTCTGAGGAGAAACCGAATCCGAAGTCGGAATCGGGCCACCACGTCATGATATTTGAAATAATACTATACCACATATTTGAAAAACAGATATTTGAAGTTTTATGTAAGAGACGCATTGATCTTTATTAGTTTTATCCTTTAAAATGAGCTGTTGAAAGGTCATCTATCAGACCTGTTCAGAGATCCGTGCGATTTTAATTACACACATTAGTGTGTAATATACTTATATTTAGGTGGCTTTTTAATGAAAACAATGAGTTGAACGATTAAAAGTATTAGAATCTCTTTTGTAGAGAATCACAAGTTCTACAAACAATATTGATTTGCCTAGCTTTAAAATTCAGTATTTTTAAGTAAGAGTCTTTTTTTTACTTTCTAAAATGAGTGAATTTCCTAAATTGAAATATTTCACTTTAATTTTAAGTTAGAACTGCTATAACTTTTTTCTTCTTATCCGATCGTAAAAGATCAAAAAGCATTTAAAAGGGTAATATTTAACCTTTTTAATTGTATAAAAAACCATTAAAAAAATCCCCCGATACTAATACTTTTGTACTGGGAGTAGGCTTAAAAAGGGACGGACCACGCCCACTTTCTAAAATGTTCATAATCTAAACAAAAAGCACCACTGTGCAAAATTTTATCAAAATTGGATAACGTTTACTAGTTTTGGCCGCTCTATATATGGACTCGCGACACTGTGTGGCGGTTAGCTGGTAAGCAGTAACAGTAGATACAAAATATGATACTTTTTTGAATTATAAAAATAGTTGTATAATAAAAAATCCTCTGAATGACAAGGTTTATTTCAATTTGCTCTTAGTTTATTTTATGTATTTTGCGCAAGTGAATTAATGGACGTTTTTTGGTTACTAACATTTTCTCTTCTAAAAAAAATTTTACCTATTTGAAGTGTAACATTTTTTTAGTTTTGCACTCTACCCTGATAAAATGTTGCCTTTTTTAAGAATAGAACAAAAAATTCCATACAAATCACAAAATAACTATCTCTCACAATTATGACATTTGTTTTAATTTAATTTAATAAAATTTGAATTCAATCGAATGTTTGTAAATAAAAAACTAAATAAAAACTTTCAATATTCAACATTTAAAATTCTCACCCCGTCGATTGAAAAAAGTGTGAAAATGTTACATTTTTGCCTGCTCAGAGGGCAAGAATTTTTGGAAAATTTTAGAAAAGAACATAATATTTTGACAGCATTTGCACGGGGCAGAAAAAGTGTAACATTTTTTTGAGAAAAGAAAACGACGTAAATTTTTTGATAAAAAGCATAATTTTATAATAAAGTTGTATCGTATACACCCTGTATACGAGTTTTTCTCAGAGAATCAACAAAATGTATTTTCATATTTGTATAATGTATCAGTACTGTTTGAGCTATTGTCAAGTAGAGTTGTGTATTTTTGTGCTTATCGTGTGCTAAGAATAAATGTGGTTTTTTGGACTAAGTTCCTTTTTCCACAATAATTATTGTGTTTTTATTTCGCTGACCTATCGAAGGTTTAAACATTGGTCCTTCGAGCCGGATAAATTAAAAAAAAAAGTTTTCTTAATTTAAACTGGCAAAGTGCAAAATTTCTGGAAGTAAATTCCAGAAAATTCGTTGAATATTGTGAAATTCTATTGTGCATGTATGCGTAGCGTCATATTTAATTTCAAATATTAAATATGTATATGTGAGTTTGGCATGAGAGGAATTGTTACTGAGAAGACCGCTGTACTGAAGAGAACATCACTTAGTTGAGTGGCTGTGCGGAGAGAAGGAGAAGTATACTGGCGCTTTGATGTCAGAAAAAATGAGCGAGCAAATGCGATTGCGACATTCGATGTTTTAGTTAATAATAAATATTAACTTTATTTCTGCAAAATGCATAAAACAATAACAATTTGTGAGTATTATATTTTATAAAGTGCTATTGTGAGTGTTTTATTGAAGTCACTGTGAGTGCCTTGAGCAATGTCGACGACAGTGCGGCGTCAATGTGAGAAATTTTGCGGCTTTTTTTGTTTTGGTTTGTTTGCCTTTTTTGCGTTTATGCTAAGAACTGTGAAGTGTAGGGCTAGGGCATAGTGCGTGATGATAATTTTGTACATAGTGTACAATTTTATAATAGATTCTGTGACAAATATTGTGCATTTAGTTTTTGATAAATAATAACAAAAGCGACATGACCAGATTGCTTTGAGTGCGTGTGTGCGTTTTGCTTGCAGCACCATAGTTGTGAGTGTGAGTGCAAGAAATTGAGAGTGCGTGTACTGTTTGTTTTTCGTACGCGTAAAAGGGCTTTTATTTTTTATTTTATTTTCTCTTTCTTTTGCGGCTTATGTGTAGAACAGAAAGAAGAGAAACGCAGGCAAATGTGAGGTAGCGTCTTTTCGTGCGTTTTTTGTTTTGTACAAATACATTGTTTGTTTATTAGGGTGTATCAAATTGATCAAATGCGTTGGTCATGTTTCTGTTACAGTGAGGCAGCGGCTTCATATGCGTTTTTCATACTCACAGATTCTTAGCAAGTAGTAACATGCATGTTATGAAAATAGGTGAGCATATTGGTCATTTTTGGGTATCGTCACCGATATTCAAAGATAGTAAATTGTGCAAGAGCAAGATGACCAAGAGCAAATGGTACCAAGAGCTATAGTGCAAATTAGTTCATGTCAAATTGATATGGGCTTGTATGTGTGCAATAAAAGTATAAATAATAAGACGTTTCAAAGAGCGAAACGCAAAAGAGCAAGAGAGTTTGTATCGTATATGATGCGAACTCAAATGAGTTTGTGTGCGAGGCAAAGGCAATCACTCACAGTGGCACATAGGCACAAAATATTACATAAAACTCACAATGATGGTAAAGGTTTTGGCGCTTTATATAAAATTAAAGGGATAGGATGAATTTATACAGGCATTATTTTTCATTTTTATTATTTTTATTATTCTTCCAATAAATATCTAAATAGATAAGGACATCAATTAAATTTTCAACAATTGTAATCGATTGTTCGAGAAACTTTTGTGCGTTAGCACAAATTAAAAGAGCGCTTTCAGCTCAATAGAAATAGGGAAATGGTGATAGTGAGAGACAGCGCGTCAATGGGAGCATAACAGAGCGGCATGCTTTGCTTATAACTTGAGAGAGCAGAATCCTAAAAGGCAATTTTCTGCATGTAATGTGTGAGATCAATCGAGAAATTTGCCAACTGCGCGCAGTGCTGCGGAGAAAATTATAGCCAGTATGTGCCATGGAGCTGCACAACAGTGTGCTTTGTCTGCACAAATCTATAGAGGAAGGTGTTGCTAATATGCAGCTTACAACCAAACGGAAAAATAAGTCAAATATCTGGCTAAGGGATGGATCTAAAAACCAAAATTTTCTAAAATGAACGCTATTTAAAACAAAAAAGAACTAGGCATGATGCTGAAATGTTCTCCGAGTGTTGTTTAAATTTATTATTATTTAAATGTATTTATTTATTATTTTTCTTCTTCTGCTAGCAAAGGGTAGAACGGTCAGAGCGATGAGTTTGCACGATGAGAATGGAGCTACGGTTTTATTATCGCATTTGGAGAAATTATTTTTGAGCAAGAGCAAATACAGGAGGCGAATATGGCTTCTGTAGAGTGCGCTAATAATGGACATTTAGATGAGATATTGCTGCGGCTTTGGCAACTAGATCAAGTTGCTGAGCTAAAACATTTAAGATCAGAAGAAGAAGAACAAATATCCAAAGACAATTTTTGTAAACATATTCTAGAGAAAGATTGTGCATTGAAGCAAAATACTTATATTGCTTTTATGAAAATATGGCGAGCTTAACCATTTGAGAAAAGACACTGATAGAGCAGAGCAAGGTAATTTACTATATGATGTTCCTCATTATTGCGTCTTGGAATAAAATTTAGAGTGGTCCTTGTTGTAAACGGTTCGACTGAATCAGGCGTGCCTTTGAATCAAAGCAATTGTTTGATAAGATGTAGAAAAACCTTTTTCATTTAATTATGCGTTTAAGAAGGCATACAATTGCGATTTATGCTGATATTTAGATAATGTTAAGGTCGACACATTGCATTAATATTGGTTAACAGTTATGATATATGGTATGACATCATCTACACAGAGCGCAGTAGGAGCTTTGATTCAATATGCAAGAGGGGCCGAAGAGGAATTCTTTTTGGCTAATGATATAATACAGCAAGATTTTTAAATGCATGATTGTGCAATGGGTGCATATACGGAGAAATATGCGCTTACTTTAGTAAGGGATATGCTCATTGCCTTTTTTGAAAAGCGGTGATTTTGAGCTTTTTATATGGAAAATTAGTAGAGATTAAGCAAAATGTTTATTATGAGATAGAATAACGCTGGAGAAAGAATTTGCTATTTTGAAAATTTCATAATTAGCAGGTGGATTGCGGGCACAAAGGTGCAGATACATGGTTTTCCGACGCATCATATATGGTGCAGTGATTTATGTGACAATGGAGCAAAGCATATAAGTTTCAGCGAATTTTTATGTATCAAAAGCGCGTGCAACACTGTAGATAATGGAAACAGTGTCAAGATAAGAGTTTTTGGCGCAAGATTATTGGGTCAACTTCTGATCAAAGTGCTGGAGGAAATAGGCTGGGCAGGTTGTGAATACTTCCTGTGGTGCGATTCACAAGTAGTACCTTATTGGTATCTTATCAGAAATTATGAGCAACAGTGAGATTGGCCACATGTTAACACCAAATATACCTCGGATAATTTATTGAGCCGAAGTTTGTCTTCAAAAGAGATAGTCGATCATGAAAAGTATTTGTATGCTCCAAAAGAATAGAGTTAATTTTAGAAATTTTAGAAAGTCAGAAAATATATAGGCTAAATTGAATGTGCTCAGCATTATATCAAAATATGATCATATGCATGCAAATATATTCCGGTAATCGGCTGGGCTGTCCCATTGGAGTATGCGCACAGCTTAGAGAATGTTATAGATATTTTAGCATTTATGCTAAAATTTATTGATGGAGCCAGGCACAAAGATAATGAGTAACAGTCGAAGCGCAATAGGGAACAGGTGCTTGCCCTTTGAGAGATGTAAAAAGAATAATTGAAGTTCTGTTGAAATAAGAAAAAGAGAAAGACTTTGCGAAATGAATGCTTGTGCTAAAGAAAAGATAACATGTGCAGCATGGGAGCTCAATTGAATTTTCGAATTCCATTTTAAATAACAAGAGTGGGCAGCAGAATAACAGAGCTGATGTGCCTAATGAGATAGAGCGACAATGCATGGTGCTGTGTAAGTACTGATGCAATTTGCGAGACATTAGTTTTGGAGAACGTGATTATGGAGCAAAATGTAATTTGAGCGCGATATATTGCAAAATGTGACAAAAATTAATGCATTGCAAGAAGATAATACAGTAAGAATTGGTAAACCTTTCTTACATACAGGTTTAGATAATGCTGGTAAATTTTGTCATTAAACGGTTGTTTAAGTAGGTGGTATTTAATGAAAATTGTTAGGTAGCTAATGTTGCTTGTTTAAAGACACGAGCAGTGCACATTGATACTATGACAGATTTAACTTCTTTATCTTTTATTGCTTGCTATGAGCGTTTTATTTGCAGACGAAGGCGTTGTGAGCGAATTTGCAGCGATAATGGTACATCTTTTGTTGGTGCAAATAAAGAGCTGAAAAGGTATGTGAGAAGTGTCAAGGGCGAGAAGTGTATTATCACTTAAGCATCAAGAGCGAAGTATTTCCCCCAGCACAATGGTCTCTGGGAAGGATCTGTAAACTTATCTATATCAGTTGTGATGCAAACGCCAAATCGATTGAAGCGACCCGTGCAGAAAATCTGTATTTTGTCTGTCGAAACTGCAGACAAGCCATCTGAGCAAATTAATTGAGATGGGCATCATTATTAAAAACCTGCTGGTTTTTGCGGGCACTGTATCGTATACACCCTGTATACGAGTTTTTCTCAGAGAATCAACAAAATGTATTTTCATATTTGTATAATGTATCAGTACTGTTTGAGCTATTGTCAAGTAGAGTTGTGTATTTTTGTGCTTATCGTGTGCTAAGAATAAATGTGGTTTTTTGGACTAAGTTCCTTTTTCCACAATAATTATTGTGTTTTTATTTCGCTGACCTATCGAAGGTTTAAACAAAAGTATTTGACCTACAGCCTCTGGAATCGAACTACCATGTGACGCCCTAGAATGATTTACTGACCAATTGAAAACCACAAAGCGACTTGCGTTTTTTTGTTTTTTTTTTTTTTTTAACTTTAAATATTTTTCTTGTAAAAAAACAAACAATTAAATAAAAAATATATGTATGTGTATACTTACATTTCCTGCAATGATGAGAGCGAGGCGCCTTATAACCCTCACAAACTTTACAGTATTGCAACTGATGCTTATCGTTTGGATTCTAAAAAGGAAAATTTTGTAATAAGCATTTTTATTTCCTATACCTAGTTTTTCATTACAATTTCCTATATTTTTTTTAACACATGAGCGTTAAATTAGCATGAAAACACTTTTGTTAAATTCAAATTGCCAAGTAGTGCAGGCAAATTAGGTATTCATTTCTAATTTTGTTGAACATGCACCGATTTTGATCCGACAGGACTCATTTTGTTCGTAATAAAATTTAGAACAAAACCAACACATTAGTTTTTTCCGGCCTTTCCTCAAAATTTCTTCAGTCCCCCGCGAACCTTCAAAATCGGATAAATTCAATAAAACTGTTCTAAAATACTTAAAAATGGAAAGTTATGCTATTCACGGGATTCTCTAGATTGCTGAATCCAAATATGATGTTGGAAAATGAAAAAACTTATAATGGCGCCCGGAAAACTGCGTACATACCCATTTTAAGCACCAAAAATGGGAAAAAATCGTTACAGGGGGTTTTAGCCTAGAAGTCTTGTTACATTGAATGAATTTATACGGTTGGTGTGGGATATTGTTTTTTATACTATAAAATGTAAAGTTTACCAAAAATTTCTTTGTGTTTTTGATTTGTTTATTATTAAAGCAATAAGTAACTATAAAAAGTTAATACAACTCAAAATTAAAAATATTTGTAACATTTTGCAAACCATTTTTTCTAAACTAATTTGAGGTCGCTGAACACGAAAAACCCAATTATTTTTTTTTTCCTTGCGGCCGTTCCCGAGTTATTCGTTAATTCATATTTTCGAGGTTATAGCTTCATATACATCAATATATTTTGTATGACGCCAAGTTCGATCAATTTTATTTTTCCACGTCGACAAAGAGTGATTAATGGCGCTTCTAACAAGTACACCAATGATTATGCTTCGAACAAAATTGACTGAGTTATAGCAGAAAAAAGTTTGAAATTTCACAAATTTTTGAAATTTTTCACATCAACTTCAAATGAAACATTTGGTTTTTGGCATATAATTTTTTGTAATATTTGTTTTTTAGTAATTTTATTAAATGGCGCATATAATTGCAAACATTTTAAGCCTATATTGAGCAAAATCGAATGAAATTTCCAAAAGATATTAAGGTTTTAGTGCAATAAGGAAGATGTGAGAGTTTTCGAAATGTTCGGCCTGAGTCAACAGATCTAATTTTTTTACAGATGTTTTAAGTAATTTCTAATCATTCTCTGTAGAAGAACATTGCGGATTGTATCAAAAATATTAATTTTTGAAAGAAATCGAAATTTCCCTATTGCACTAAAACCTTAATATCTTTTGGAAATTTCATTCGATTTTGCTCAACATAGGCTTAAAATATTTGCAATTATTTGCGCCATTTAATAAAATTACTAAAAAACAAGTATTAAAAAAAAATATATGCCAAAAACCAAATGTTTCATTTGAAGTTGATGTGAAAAATTTCAAAAATTTGCGAAATTTCAAACTTTCTCCTGCTATAACTCAGTCAATTTTGTTTGAAGTTTAATCATCAATAAAATTGATCGGACTTGGCGTCATAGAAATATATTGATGTATATGAAGCTATAATCTCGAAAATATAAATTATCGAATAACTCGGGAACGACCCCAAGAAAAAAAAATAAATGCGTTTTTCGTGTTTAGCGACCTCAAATTAGTTTAGAAAAAATGGTTTGCAAAATGTTACAAATATTTTTAATTTTGAGTTGTATTAACTTTTTATAGTTATTGCTTTAATAATAAACAAATCAAAAACACAAAAAAAATTTTTGGTAAACTTTACATTTTATAGTATAAAAAACAATATCCCACACCAACCGTATGAATTCATTCAATGTAACAATACTTCTAGGCTAAAACCCCCTGTAACGATTTTTTCCCATTTTTGGTGCTTAAAATGGGTATGTACGCAGTTTTCCGGGCGCCATTATAAGTTTTTTCATTTTCCAACATCATATTTGGATTCAGCAATCTAGAGAATCCCGTGAATAGCATAACTTTCCATTTTTAAGTATTTTAGAACAGTTTTATTGAATTTATCCGATTTTGAGGGTTCACGGGGGACTAAAGAAATTTTGCGGAAAGGCCGAAAAAAACTAATGTGTTGGTTTTGTTCTAAATTTTATTACGAACAAAATGAGCTCTGTCGGATCAAAATCGGTGCATGTTCAACAAAATTAGAAATGAATACCTGTTTTTACCTAATTTGCCTGCACTAAAGTAGTTTTTGGAAAACTTTAGTCAGTTAAAAATCCTAAGAAGTTCTACTTATATATTGGTCTACAATTGATATGTATGTCTTAATATAAAAACATGCAATGTCATGCAACAGTAAAAAGATTTCGTGTTTGCGGCTCAAAAAATGGTAATAACGATATTAAGGAACAAACAAACAAAATCCATATAAACTAAATTTTTTACAAGTGATTTAAGGCTGATAAGATTAATTATAATCGCCGTTGCTGCTTTATCGTACATTATGGCAATATGTCACATTTTAGTTTTTAATAAAAGCTGTGGTCAAAAGGCTCTCGTGATTACATGTTTATTTCGTTTAAGAGCTAACAAACAGAACAAACACATTTCCTGCTTCACGCTTTCATAAAATTCATTTACAAATGCAACAGAAACTCATAGTTTAAAGGAATGAAAAAAAAAAAAATCACATTAATAATTCAATTTTTATCTATATTTCTTCTAAATATATATACAGGGTGGTTGGGAACACCGGAAATTGCAAGATTCCTGGGACTATTCTGAACAACTGTTCTTAGTTCCACTTTTCGAAATTCGTAAAACCAACGGAGTTATTGGAGTAAGTACATAAAGAGACAAAAATAATGTCATAAAATGAATTAGCTGACATTTTGTTAGAAATGATTTTGTTAGAAATGATTAAAATTGGGCTTTTATTCACGAAAAGTTTACTTGATGGTGTGGAATTGAAGGCATTAAGTTGAAAAAATGATATCGATCAAATTATTATGCCACAAAATGTGTATGACACGGCTGATTTAGAATTTTTTATTTTTATTTTGTTTGTTACAGTTTGTAGAAGGATCTTAAAGAGGTGAGGTGCCGCTAAGGGGGATGGGTGTACACCCCGCATGTATAGCAAGTTCCAGTGATGTATAGCAAGTTTCGGTGAGTTTTTGAAATTTAAAATCAACATGACAACATCAATCGAAATCTTATATTTTTGATTGTTAAATTTTGTGGCCGGATTCCGATTTAGCATGGCAACGTACATCGAAATGGCTATGTTATAGTCATTTGTGCGAAAAAGTCACCGAATCAAAAAATTTAAGATTTGAATTGATGGTCGGTATGTGAAAAATCTGTTTTCAATCGCACCGTCTGTTTGTAAACGGAGATAGGATCTAGTCAGCATCAGTAAGCAGAGATGATACCGGGCAACCAAATTTTAAAAATTCGGCAAGGACAATTCATACAGAAGCGCTGGAGGAACGTTTGACTTAAGGAGTATGAACACTGTAAACGCTTTAATTTAAGGTGGTTTTTATTTTATTAATTAAGAAAAATTGGCTTGACTTATAAATATAAAACTTAGTATTTGTATTAATTGAAGTTAGTAATACATGAAAAAATTTGATATTGATACAATTTGTCTTTTCTAAAACTTTAAACGCCGTTTTCACGAAACCACTTTTTTTAACCGCGTTGACAGCATAACTTGAAAAGTTTTTGTCCGATGGACTTGATCCTAACGGCATTTTATAGAAAAAACATGTCTCTACAGCAGGACGTAGGGCTTTTTTACCATTTTTACTTTTTTTATGAACTATTATTTAGTGAAAAATTCATGCAATTTTTATACCCTACACCCAGGGTATATTCACTTTGTCCTTCCGTTTGTAACGCAGCGAAGGAGGCGTGGCAGATATAGAAAAGTATATACATTCTTGATCAGCGTCACCTCTTGAGTCGATATAGCCATGTCCGTCTGTCTGGCTGGCTGGCTGGCTGGCTGGCTGTGTGTTGAAATACACTTTTTGGTAAAACTGAGCAAGATAATTCAATGAAATTTGGTACACTGCCTCCGTTGTCAAAGATAGCTCGGGGGATTGAAAATGAGCAAAATCGGTCAACGGACACGCCTACCGCCCATACAAAAAATTAATTCAAAATGCAATTTTATGAGTATTTTTCACCAGAATGCAACCAAAATACACGTAAATACTACGAATTGTAAGCACAAGCTCTGAGAAAAAACTGAGCAAACTCGGACAAGAGGGCGTGGCACCTTCCATATAAGCAAAAGCTTCAACACGCTATACTGAAAGCGTTTTTTGAGATATTCAAACCAAATTTGACTCAAACATTAAGAATTATAAATGAAAGCTCTCAACAAAAATTGGGTGAAATCGGACAAGGGGGCGTGGTACCTCCCATACAAGCAAAAGTTTCAAAATGCTATACTGAAAACGTTTTTTGAGATAATCCAAACAAATTTCACTCAGACACTAAAAATTATAAATGCAAGCTCTGAACAAAAACTGGGTGAACTCGGACAAAAGGGCGTGGCACCTCCCTAACAAACAAAATTTTCAAAATACTGCAGTGTAGGGTATTTATTTTTTGGCCAGGCCAAAAGTTCTACCCTTACTAGTTTTTTTTTAAATCGGTTGTATTTTTTATTTTTTTTTTGGAAATAAATATTTTTAAAATCCCTTAAGTCAAACTATAGTCATTTATATGTACTTTAAAAATATTTTTGGTTTTTTGCTATTAGAAGCTCCGTTTTGCTGCAATGCTGTCAACGCCACTGCCATCAAATTTTTAGGCGCATCATGTTTGACGGAGGACTGCGGCTAAACTCGATACATAAAAAAAAAATATCAAATTAATACATATACAAAGTTTTATATTTGTATGTCAAGCCAATTTTTCTTAATTAATAAAATAAAAACCACCTGAAATTAAAGCGTTTACAGTGTTCATACCCCTTAAAGCAATAGTACACCCAGAAGGGAGAAAAATACAATTTTTTTGGCAAAACATTTTTTTTACATTTGAGGTAAAATAGCTTAAGCCTTAGCTCAGGTCATTATTGTACATTTCTAAAACGGGCCAGTCAAAAAAATAAACTACAACAATTTTATTGCCATTTAAAAAAATCAATGTGGCAGAAGACTGAGAATCTGAGCACGAGACTGAGGTTACGAGTTGGATAAAGGCGCTAGAGTAGAACGGGGCAATGTCGTGCACTCAACTTTGACATGCTCGTAAAGCCGTACATCTCAAGCGAATGCGACGAGTAAGCATCCGATCGATAGATAATTTCGTTGGTTACATCCATGTGTAACAACATTTGTGTAGCGAGAAATTGTGTTTGTGTAAGTGAAGAAAAAAAAAAAATGTCCACGACATTACCCCCCTCAGAATTTGTGGGGTAATGTCGTGCATTGTTTTCCGAGTATAGTAAAGGTACCAAAATGTGTGAGAAATGATAGGTAGTGGAGATTTAGCATTATCATGTATGTTTTCATTATTGTACAAGTGCGAAGTACATAATATGTTGTGTAGAGTAGAACGGGGCAATGTCGTGCACTCAACTTTGACATGCTCGTAAAGCCGTACATCTCAAGCGAATGCAACGAATAAGCATCCGATCGAAAGATAATTTCATTGGTTACATCCATGTGTAACAACATTTGTGTAGCGAGAAATTGTGTTTGAGTAAGTGAATGTGCACGACATTACCCCAATGGTCGTTTTAAAGGTCAACTTCGATAACTCGGTGAAGCCCAAAATTTTTTTCGAAAACCAAATACTTCTTTTCTTTAGCAGGATATTTTGTTTCAGAAAACACTTACCTGGTATATTTTCCCGGAAGGAAAATTATTTTTCTGACCCGTTAAAAAAATACTTTTATCGTCCCGAAAGCGTGCGTTTTGAAAAAAAGGTTACTCTTTAGAGACGAACTGGTGAAAATTGCTAGTATTATATGCATAAGCTCAGTAGGTCAGCAGGTCTCTACCTTACGAACAGTTGGTAAATCATTCAATTCTTTGGGCCAAAACAGCCAGTGCACGACATTACCCCCTGCACGACATTACCCCGTTCTACTCTATTTATTAAAATTAAATTGTTTTTATTTTCTATAAAATATTACAGTTATAAAGATAAATTCCAATTTTTAGTAATGACATTCTCAAGGCAAAAAATCGGTAATGTGCCAGAAGGCTGAGGTAATAGTCGTGTGACAAATTTCAGTAACGAATTTTTTAATAAAATTGAATACCAATTTAAAAATTTGACAGTTACATTGAAAGACTATTGAATGTACTTCTCATTTTTAGTGCAAAGTGTACGTATGCGGAGTCGAAATTCAGTTTTATTTAGCTTTAAACCTTTAAATTCGGTAAAAAAATACATGCCAGAAGACTGAGAATTTGGGCTTTAAAGTACAGTTTTTGTATAAAATATCTTTAGGATCGAGCTACTTTTCACTGTAATACTAGAAACAATTTATTACAAAAAAAAATGTAAAATTAGGTGAGCCGCAGAAAATTTCTTCGTGAGTAGAAGAACCCATACACAATAATTCGAGATTTATTAAAGGTAATTTCAGAGCGATTTAAACTTTAATATTTTTGAAATAAGTTGGTAATTCTAATAAATAATTATGTTTCAAAATTAAAAGTGTGTTTTGATTGTATCACAAATTAGAAATCGAACTCTTAAGCGAGAAACATAAAAAGTATGCATACATCGAGGATTGTCAAATTGAAGTCAAATACATGTCTGCTTATGAGAGCGCCCATGCATACTTTTTATCTGTTTCTCACTTTAAGCAGCGATGACAGCGATGTTGTATTTTTTTAAAAAATTAAATAAACTTTCCTTTTTTATCAAATAGAATTTCGCATAAGAATAAAGTGCAAAACTGAAATGCAACTCATTTCAGCGCAACATTAGTGGCTATTATCATGACACGGGGTAATTCGCATTTGCCCGTGTCATGGTTAGTAAACAAAACCGCTTAAAATTTGATATTATCATAAACACTGCGCTTAAATTTTCATATTTACTAATTTGCATATTGCCACTACCCTGAAAATTATTATATACGTTTGTAGCCTTTGTGTAAAAGCTTTCCTTTCTTTCACTACATTAATAACATTCAATTACTCATGGACAGAAGAAAATTCATTTGCATTTGAATATTTTTTCGCTTACCTTTGGCATCCATTTTTTGGGCAACAAACCAGGTCCTGTTATTGTTGCCATTACATAGTTAAATGTAGCAAGTGACGAAAACATCAAAAATATGAATTGATTCAAAAATCCACCAAGTGTATGATTCGGTGGCCACCACATCGAGTTCATGTAGAGTGTTGTCAATGTTATGCATTTTATTATGCCTGCAATAAAGAAAAAAAAAATATTTCATTAACTTATGATAAGGAATTTTTTTAACTTCCACCGAAGTCTGATTAATGCGATGGAAAGAGTTTTTAAGTCTCCACTTTAAAAGCTTTTGTAACCGTAAAGCAAGCTCCTTGACATCAGCTAAAATTATACAGCCTATTTTCTGCCAAATATGGGTTGAAGAAGACAACGTAGAATTGGCAAAAAAAAAGTTCCACTTAGTGAGTTTCAAAACTATATGGGCAACGGGTGAAAAAGTTTATTCATTTGGCTATTTGCATGCAATATGCAAGGCGAAAGAAAGAGATTCTATGAAAATGCTACCAACATACGAAATCAAATGACAACTAGCATGGTTAGGGGAAGGAATCCGAGACCAAAATAAGAAAAAGATACCGTCGCAATATAGAGCATTCAAGGCAATTTCATTTTAACTCCTCATACGATACTGCCGCGATCAGTGCAGAACCAAGGCTAAACTAGAAAGGGTGTAACTTTTGGCCTGGCCAAAAAGTAAATACCCTACACTGCAGTACTTTAAAAATTTTGCTTATATGGGATGTGCCACGCCCTCTTGTCTGAGTTTTACTCAGTTTTTGTACAGAGCTTGCATTTATAGTTTTTAGTGTCTGAGTGAAATTTGGTTGGATTATCTCAAAAAAATCTTTCAGTATAGCATTTTGAAACATTTGCTTATATGGGAGGTGCCACGCCCCCTTGTCCGATTTCAACTAATTTTTGTTGGGAGCTTTCATTTATAATTCTTAGTGTCTGAGTCAAATTGGGTTTGAATATCTCAAAAAACGCTTTCAGTATAGCGTTTTGAAGCTTTTACTTATATGGGAGGTGCCACGCCCTCTTGTCCGAATTTGCTCAGTTTTTTTTTATAGTTTACTCTTACGATGCGTAGAATTTAAGTGTATTTTGGTTGCATTGTCGTGAAAAATACTCCTAAAATTGTATTTTGAATATATATTTTGTATGGGCGGTAGGCGTGTCCATTGACCGATTTTGCTCATTTTCAATCCCACGAGCTATCTTTGACGGAGGCAGTGTACCAAATTTCATTGAATTATCTTGCTCAGTTTTCCCAAAAGTGTATTTCAACACACAGCCAGCCAGCCAGACAGACGGACATGGCAATATCGACTCAGGAGGTGACGCTGATCAAGAATATATATACTTTTCTATATCTGTCACGCCTCCTTCTCTGCGTTACAAACGGAAGGACAAAGTGAATATACCCTGGGTGTAGGGTATAAAAACAGCACAACTAAAGCCAAAAAAGTTACCAATAACATTAAGGAAGGACTACCTTTCACAGATGGAAAACAGTTTTGTTTATGAACATGGACACTAGTCCTTAAGTAACAAAATTGGCGAACAAATTGCTTTGCATCAATTCAAACCGCAAAAGTAAATGATCTTCTTTTTACCACAAAAAAAAAAAAATTAATTGTAAATTCTGAAATATTTTCCCGTCATGAAGCCAAGCCAAGTTTTGAATGTTTCTATTAAAATGTTGTGTTGTTGATAAAAATCTTGTCCTCGACGCGCAATGCATTTGTTAGAAGAAAAAGTTACAAACAGTTCAAGTAGGAGTAAAACGACTAAATATAATTAACACGCAATGCGAACAATGGATATACATATACACTATTTAGTCTAGCTTAAGGCTCCAACTGTGCGCTGCCACCACATTCACATAGAATAACCAAACGAAGTCAAGCGTAAAGGTATCCAAGTTAAAAGGTAGTTAGTTGGTGGTTCTTCATTCACAGACCGGAAGAAGTAAGAAATGAAATGAGGCTGACTGGCTGGCATATTACAATAAAGTAGCTAATTAGCCGTATGCTTTACACAAATTAAATGTCGCCAATTCATAGAGCTGGAAAGTGTAAAAAGAACTAACGACTGAATGACTCAACCCATTTTTTCAACTCAAAGTGGAGTAGAATGGGTGGAAAGAACGGATGTATCCTAGCACGGTATACAGGTATACACTACCTTGTTGATTGCAAATTCCACTCCTACATCGGAAACGCTAAATAATAAGAAAGCAATTTGCACGTTTACTTTTATTTTATTGCTGTTTTTCTTGCTGCAGTTGCGATCCAGTCATGGAAATGTCGACCGTTCCATCGATAGCTAATCAGCTAGTATTTAGATTGCAGCTCTACAGCTCTACTATGTAAATATTTAGATTACCTTAATTCCCGCCAATACAAATCGCCTTTGCAGTTACTTACTCAAAGCTATTATTGGTCCCCAGTGTAAGAATCGTCGAAATGCACTTTGTTCAGCAGACATATTATTCCTCAATTTTTACCCAAAAAACAAATAAATCCAAACCATCTAAGCTGAATGCAAAAACTGACTAGAAAACAATAACAAAGCGGATAAAATGGAATAAATTGGCAGGAGCAGTTCTGTTCTCATTTGACAGGTATAATATCACGAAGGAAGCAACAGAAATAATTAATAGTCGCGTTCCAGTAGTTTTTTTATGTTAAGTAATATGTGAGCTGGACGGCAGACAAAGCAGTCGCGTGATAGTTCTATTCTCCATTGCGGCATATGAGACCAATTAAAAAATCTCATTTTCATAGCAGACTGAGAAACGATTGCAACCCGACTAAAGGGAAGGATTTAACAATATGATTTACTAATCTCAGACCTTTTTATAAAAACTAGAATCGCCCAATGGTCAAAATTTGACCACAAATGTATTAAATAATTCTAATACTTTTTGGATACTTTAAGTACTGATTTTGTTTTGTGGTGTAGAATAGAAACTCATTTACCATGCCGTGCACAATGACAAATCGTCGGCTTAATGAGAAAATGTGCTTAGTCCTCTTGTCCGAGTTCACCCAGCTTTTGCTCAGAGCTTGCATTTATATTTCTTAGTGTCTGAGTGAAATTTGGTTGGATTATCTCAAAAAACACTTTCAGTGTAGCGTTTTAATGCATTTGGTTATATGGTAGGTGCCACGCCCTCTTGTCCGATTTCAACTAATTTTTGTTGAGAGCTTTTGTTTATAATTCTTAGTGTCTGAGTCAAATTTGGTTTGAATATCTCAAGAAACGCTTTTAGTGTAGCGTTTTGATGCATGTGGTTATATGGGAGGTGCCACGCCCTTTTGTCCGAATTTGCTAAGTTTTTTTTCAGAACTTGCGCTTACAATTTGTAGTATTTATGTGTATTTTGGTTGCATTGTCGTGAAAAATACTCCTAAAATTGCATTTTGAATATATTTTTTGTATGGGCGGTAGGCGATCGATTTTGCTCATTTTCAATCCCCCGAGCTAACTTTGACGACGAAGGCAGAGTACCAAATTTCATTGAATTATCTTGCTCAGTTTTCCCAAAAAGTGTATTTCAACACACAGCCAGCCAGCCAGACAGACGGACATGGCTATATCGACTCAGGAGGTGACGCTGATCAAGAATATATATACTTTTCTATAACTGCCACGCCTCCTTCTCTGCGTTACAAACGGAAGGACAAAGTGAATATACCCTGGGTGTAGGGTATAATAAAAAATAATGGCCCTAATTTAGAAATTTTCTGTGCAAATATTGTTGCCTGTTTTAATATCATTCAGACAGCATCAATATTTTTAAAATTCATCCAGGGGTTCTCAACTTATACTGGTTTCCATAAAATATATATCTGCTACTTCTGACGTCTATATCTCTAAAAATAAATTTAATGACGTTTTCGTTTCTTAAAAAAAAATTCTGCATTTTTTTTGTTCTCTTTCTGAATGTTGCAATATTTCCGTTCGTTTCTAAAAAAAAATTTTGACCTGAATACGATTAGTTGTATTCGTTTCTTAAAAAAAAAAAATTAATTTTATGAAAATTCGATGGCGATGCAAAGATTTCTGCTATTAATTGCTACCAACTGCAACCATAAGCGACCCGTTTCGATAAAGTATTTATTTTGGTAATACTTGGGCAAAGTGGCTCCAGCCATATTTCCGTCCCAAAAAAATATGGTATCGAATTAGCGGTTTTTTTTTTAATGTCACATCACTCTTACAAGGGGCAGAAGGTTTTTGAATCAAAAAATTATTTAAAACTCCCAAAAATCTAACACCGGCTTCGAGGCGGCCTTCGGCCGCGGATCAGTCTATAATATATCCAACACCTAGCTTGCTAGCCACAGTAATTTTACATAAGAGTAGGGGTAGGTGGGCGGCCTGAGGCCGCAACTCAGGATTTAAAACTCCCAAAAATCCAACACCGGCTTCGCGGCGGCCTTCGGCCGCGGATCAGTGGTGAAAAGTGACTCCCGACATTGCCGATTTTTGAGTCAACAACATGATTTTTCGATTCAAAAACCTTCTGCCCCTTGTAAGAGTGATCTGATATTATAAAAAAAATCGCTAATTCGATACCATGTTTTTTTGGGACTGAAATATGACTGGAGCCACTTTGCCCAAGTATTACCTTTATTTTTTATCTCACACCTACGTGTAAATGCGAACTCACACTAAAGGCACGGACACTTAGAACTTGTAGGTAAGCGGTGCTTTTCGTTTCCTTTTGTTTGCCTACAAACTCGAAGTGCCCTAGTTGCCCGTGTCCTTCGTGTGACTTTGAATTAAGAAAAACCTTTCTCGATTTTTTAAACAATCTGCTAGCAATCGCCCAACTAAAAGTACACACAAAATTTGGCACAAATACAAACCCGCTTCAGACATTTGTCTGTCGTGTGAACTAGCTCTAACGAACCAACAAGTTGACATTTCTCTTTGTTGTTTTCGTAATGATTTTTTCAGTTTTTTTTCAGTCATTCGAGTTTTTTTTCGGAATTTGCCACATTTTCCAAAGCATAAAATTAGGTAAAAATAATTGCTAGAAATAAAGTTCAATTCTTAAGTGTTGAAATTAAATGTGTTAAAGAATCAACAGAGTTGTGCTACGCAGCTAAATGGAAAAATTTGCATTAAAAAATAGTAACAAAATACAAATTCATGTAACCTACATATTGAGAAGGCTTAAGAAATTATTTTTATTAACGCAGTGCTTAATATAGTGAACCTTATAATTTATTTTTAAGTTGTTTTACGCTTCAAATTAGACTACATTTTTTCTAAAAGTATGCAATTAAAACTCGATGAAATGAAAAAATGAATTCCTTCCATTTTAATTTATTAACTTGTTGCACATCTTTTCGTTTGCTAGCACTTCTTCTTTTGCCGTAGTGAAACGTCACACGATCACTTTGTTTCGCCGCCATCTTTTCTGTAATAAGATAATTTTAGTTGTTTCTAGGCGTTGGTATTCACAAGTTCATATTTGAAAAATATTTTATTGCAACGTCTAAAAGTATACTTTAAAAAAATCATTAATCTGTTTTCATCCTTTTAGGTTTACTCAAACTAAATTCCTGCAAACAACAATGCAGAAGAACTGTTAAAGGATCCACCCGCTATGATGTTTGAAATTGGTTTTTGCCATATCTATGTATGTATGTAAATTAGGGTGGCCGTTAAATGCAAGATCATGATGGTCATGCGTTTAGCTTTATCCGTTTGGCCGTATAAACAGACACGTTCAAATTTACAAAAGGTTCGAACATAAAAATCAGAAAAAACAAGGGATCTTTTTTTTCGACATTTGAAGCCGATTTACCACCAACCATCATTGAAATTCGGGAGATACTACGATTTCCGAGCTCCCGCGGCTTGCCGATGTTTTCACATAAATTGACCCAAAATAAGTCGGAAAAAATTAAGCAGAATTTTTCAATATTTCGCTTCGTTTTCGAAATAAAAAGGCTAAAAGAATACAAAAATATTAGGGGAATTCACGATCTAGAGTAACGTCCTGAGTAACAGAGTAACATGGTAACAGTGCACAACCACAACAACAAAATATGCGTAAGTTACTCTGTTACTCTTTTACCCTTTTAGTCAAGCTATTTTCTAGTGTAAAATAATCATACACTTTTGCCTTTTTCTTACTATTTCTATTTCTATAGAAACGTTTGAACTTGTTTATCATTGAGAGACAATTTTCGCTCATCAAAAATAAAAATTAGAATGAGAGCAAAATATCTATTTGAAAAATTTTTTTTTTTTTTTTGTTAGCTAAAATTATTTTTAGAAACAAAAAGCAAATATACGTGCAAAGTATTGAGTATGCACACTATTCAGAGTAACTGAGTGCACTTTTACCCTGTTACTCAGCTCGTTACTCCAGATCGTGAATAACTCTATTGATATTTCGGGAAAGAACAAAAAATATGGTCCCTTTTAAAGTTGTTATAAGTCATAAAAGTCATAAAATGTACGCATAAAGTCTCACCACTCGTTTTGCTCGGCAGCTAAAAAACTAACAAATCAGCAATGTCGAGAAAAAAATTGTTATAAACTTTTTTATGAATCTGCAATTTATTTCATTGTAAGTTCTGTTGTTTACGAGATATTGTTCATCCAAGTTTTGAAAATTTAAATTTTTTTAAATTTTATAATTTTCCACCTCGAACAGACAATATTTCCAAAACTACAGAACTTACGGAGAAATAAACTGCAGATTCGGATTAAACTACCCAAAATCTACCAATTTTTTCCATTTCTAGAGGTATTTTTTTCTACTTAAGGCCGTTTCTGGGAGAGGTTTTTTTTTAAAAAAAAAAACTTGTTTTCCTTCATTCCTAACAAAAGCTTAGTTATTGCATGGAAAACGGAATTCCTCAAGAACAGCTCCGATTTTGATGGTTTTTTTTTTTAAATTTGTTTTTATTTAATTTTTGCGATTCTGAATCTGGTATCAGAATTGTTATATCTTGTATGGTTTTTGAGATATTTTCTCTCCTTTTATAACCTAAAACTATATTTTTCTCAAGAACAGCTGCAGCGGTTTTAATGAAACTTTGGAAAATGAAGCACATTAGTATAAAATGAAGAATGAGCTAAGCTATACCATTACAGATAGTCATAAGGAGGTATGCCACCGCCCTAAATTTTAAATTTAGTCCGGTTATGTCTCACTAACAACATAAGAAATTTTGATAAAATTTGGTACACAGCTACTGATGATCAATGCCTTATAATGACAAAAAAAGACGAGATCGTAAGGGTTCCACTCCCACTTTTTATCAATTGAAAATCTCGGCTTAATATTAAGTGAAAACTTTAAGGTTAGGATGTCTCTGAGGAAAAAAAGGATATCGAAATAATTTAAATTACGTTTCAAAGAAAAAGATTAGTGTTTTCAACTACCATATCAGGGTTTATGTTTCCAGGGGCAACATCTCCTAAGTTTTCATCAAAAGCCGTTTTGAAGTAATATTGAAAATTTGAATATAAAAATTTTCAATTGCTTTAAAGAGGGCGTGGTACTCTTTCGATCCCGTCCTTTTTTTGCTCACTATAAGGCACTGATAGTCAGTAGTAGTGTACCATATTTTATCAAAATATCTTGTATGGTTTGATTTTTGTTTGTTGTATAACTTTTTTTAGTTTCAGAAATATTTTTTAAAAAATAGATATAATTCCGTCCCAGTTCCAAAACGTTTCTGACTTTAAATAAAAAAAAAAAACAAATTTAAAAAAAAAAAAAATTAAAATCGGAGCTGTTCTTGAGGACTTCCGACGAGAAGGCTTTATTGACTCCACTGAATATACACGTTTCAATAATGATACTGACGTTTTGGAACTGGGGTAATCATTCACAACGAAAATTAACGCGGTCGTCTATTATGCTATTAAAATTGATGAGCGTTTTTAGATGTTTATAATTTTTTGCAAAAAATTCAAAATCTTACTTCAAGCATAAAAAAATATATGCCTAAAGTTATGCTCCTTTTATTGTTAAATAATATTCGTTCTTGCCAAATTATGGAAAGCTCATAAGCGATTTCATAAAAAATTTTTGGTCGTGGCCCCCTTATCACGTCTTTCACATGCTCATACAAAACACAACAAAAAATTAAACACGTTTTTTCACCTTTAAATTACTTTTAATTAAAAAAAAAAATAATAATAATAAAGATTTAATACTCGTGTAACAAACTTTAGAATATTATGTTAACAAAAATAAGATCAAAGAGTTAAGATAACGTTTTAAGAATAATTTGTGACTTCAAAATCATCACAATAAATGGAACTAAATAGAATTTCATATTCATATAAAAAAATGTTTACTATATAATATATGGGACGTTTCACGTCAACCAGGCCACCTCCCTACATTTCCAGCTTTCTGACCAAACGTCAGGAAATTTTTTTTTCGAATTACTCATAAAGGAAGTTGAGTATTCTGAAGAGTCTTGCAATATTTTGTAAATTTTAAGTTTAAATGATGAAACCTTTAAAAATACATATGTCAACGGAAAATTTTTTTTTTTTTTTTTCATTTTAGATTGTATTTTACATATAACGCAAAATGGAAAGAAAATCGGAAAGAACCCGAGCCAGCCGAAGTGGCATAAAAATTTTGAATGTTGAAACATTAAAGGCTGCGCCTTTGAGACCTGTTGTGACTTCTGATTCAATGCCACCTCCAAAACAGATTAAAATGTCTATAGCTAAGAGCAAATCAGAAATAATTCAACAGAAAAAAATGGATCATTATGTATTGCATACCGTTAAGGGCGAAGCTGATACAGAAGGATATAATGGAGAAAATATTGATTTCATATATACAGATAATCAAGGTGAAGAGATTTTTGGTGGTGAAAGTGGCGAAATCACCGAAACGTTACATTTGAGTGGCAATGAAGATGATGAAAATGAACATGAAATGAATGATATTAGAACCGAAGAGATAGTTGAGCATGTATGTGGAAAATGTTTCAGAAGCTTTAAACGTTTTAACGTGAGTGCCGAATCGGAATGTCCATACAACTAAATTTGTTCTGATTTGGATTTTTTTTTCAGGCATTAAAAAAACACTTGGACTTTTGTCGATATGACAGTAAATATCATTTGCGTAAGGCTGAAATGCTTAAAAATGTTGAGAAAATTGAAAAGGATGCCATCATAATGGAAAATAAAGACATATGTTTTTGTTGTGGTGAAAGTTATGATACATTCCATGTAAGTTTTAGAGCTGATTTGCACATACGACTTTCAGTCGTATGTCGGATATTTTAATCGCTAATCATATGTGTAAGCGGTATTTTAAGTTACAATGATGAGTCAAACTGTCGCAAACTATCTAGTCGTATGTGTAAACCAGCTCTTAAGAATATTTTTGAAATCTATTTTTTTTCTTATTAATTAACTCTTGTTTTCTTTACAGCTTGGTCACATTAACTGTCCCGATTGTCCAAAATCTTTTAAGACGCAATCAAGCTATGAACGTCATATTTTTATAACGCACTCTGAATTCATGGATTTTCCATGTACTATTTGCAATGCAAAATTGCGAAGTGAAAATTTTCTTAAACTTCACATTGAGCAACATCAAAATCGTGGCAAACCATGGGCCTGTAAAATTTGTGGCAAAGATTTTACACGTTCGTATCATTTAAAGCGGCATCAAAAGTATTCCGCATGTTCGGCGGACATTAATGATGCTATGAATTGTAAAGTTTGCAATAGAGTCTTCTATCGATTGGATAATTTGCGTGCTCATTTGAAACAGCATTTAGGTTCACATTCCACTAAAAAGTCGGAATATATGTGTCCAATCTGTAAAAACTGTTTCTATAGCTTATCTACTTTAAAGTAAGTTAAATGGATGATAAAATAACTATTTAAATGAATATTATCAAATTTTAAAGGCTTAATGCCTTTGGATATTAAATCCAAACAATATCGTGTGATTTTGATATTTAACGCTGATTACACAGTCCTGCATGGGTTTTCCTCTCTAAGTTTTAAAAAGCGATTTCTATAGATTTAAGTAAGCTGATTACGAGAAAAATAGTGAAAAAATTCCAGCACGTCACAATTTTCAGTGATTTAAGTTTTACTTAAGTGCCTTTTTTGTATATACAAGACTACCACGCCTATACTACTGGACGTATCAAAACCATATTTGCACCAGATGTTTTTTTGGTGGTCTAACACATTTATAAGAAATATGGGATCGATTGGACAAGGGGGTGTTGTACCCCTCATACAAAAAAAATCTCTATATAATTGAAAATTTTATTTGAGTCGCTCCTACGCCCGCACCAGTTGGTATATTGAAACCGTATTAACACCATATATCCGCCTGATATTCCAACAGATTTTCCTTGATATTAGGGGTAATTGAATGAAAGTACGGTGCGCTCGGTACATGAAGAAAACATACCAAAACCAAAAAAAAAAATAAAACTCATTTCTACTCACTTTACCTGCATTATGAAACTTGATATCTGGATGAATATTATGGATAGCAACTATCAAGATCGTACGGGAAGCACCAAAAAAATATATGGTGCAAGAATGGCTTAAATATGTTGAGTATTTTAGGCGTGATATTGAAGAGTACGTAAGCACAAACGATTGAATTAATAAGTTTTCAAATGCTGCACAGACGAACAAGGGTACCCCTCTTAAAATTACGAGAGTGCTTTTTAATGTATTTTTTGATGCTGAGCCCAAATTCGTTTACAGAATTGTTCTATCACGTCCAAATTTTGAGAAAATTTAAAATAACAGTGAAAAACACACGATTTTCCATTATTTTTGAGGTTATGAAAACTGGAATATCTCAAAATTCTGACGTGATGGAAAGAAACCAAGTTCAGATTCGTGATCAGGAGGTCCCAAACCACCATAATTGGCTTCAATATTTAAGAGAGGAAAAAAAAGTGTCGAATTTGCAGGCCTGTGTTATTTGTCATAAGGAGTACCTTTTTAAATATTTATATGACCTGAACATGTTTTTAAATAAGTACCTTTTAACCTTGTTAAGAATATAAACTGTTTTCGTGTTGTCATATGATTACTTGACATTAATATTTTCTTTTAGCATCCACACCAGAACCCATACAGGTGAGCGCCCATTCGAATGTGATTTGTGCGATAAAAAATTTCCTTCTTTGGTTGCTTTAAAAAAACATCGTCGATACCACACTGGGGAAAAGCCTTATACTTGCACTGTTGTAAGTATAACATTTCAATATGATATTAATTTATTTAAAAGAAACAATAAATGCTCCTTTTTCGTCTAGTGCGGTCAAACATTCGCCGTCAAAGAAGTTTTGAATCGACACATGAAACGACATACAGGCGAACGGCCACATGTATGCCAAGAGTGTGGAAAGAGTTTTATTCAAGGAACGCAGCTAAGAAATCATTTAAGAACGCATCTGCGCCCATTTGAGTGCGGAAATTGTTTGGAAAAATTTAAAACTCAAAAACAGTACGATATAAATTAGCATTTTATTTATACAATATGTACATGTACTTTAATATATGATTTTTTAAATTTATTCACCTAGACTCGACAGACATGCAAAAATTCATAAAGTTAAAAAGGTAAAAGGAAAGACTAAAAAAGGAGAACATGTATGTAGTTTGTGTAACAAAATTTGCAAAAATAAGGAGGAACTTAAGCGACATACTGACAAACATAATGGTAAGGGCATGCATGCATGCATTAAATTTTGTAGTTTGTCCTACGCTTAAAATATGTTTTATATCATACAGGTATCATCACAAAAAAAAGAGCAACTCGCACAGATTGTGCCATATGCGAAAAAAATTTTGATACAGTTAAAAATTTAGAATTTCATATACTCAAAGTACATGAAGTGGATCCCGAAGAATTTATCAATGAAAAACGCATGCAGGAACAAGATGCGCCTCCAGCTACTGAAATTATTAAACTCGAAAAGGCTGAAGGTGTTGAAATACTTGACGAACGATTTAATTTTATATCGTCGAAATTAAATATGGATGATGCAACCACTACTACTGATGGGGATGGTACCGTTATTGTTCAAGAATTTTATTTGGATGAATTACCTACAACTTCGAGCTCAAAGCAGACTATATTTTTGAATAAAGATGCATTTACCGTCATTCCATTAGATGCAGCAGAGAGTATAATGGCAGGTTGCGAAGATACCTTTACTATACAAGCTCTTCCTAAGGAAGCGTCTCCTAAGCAAGCTTCTCCTAAACGGGTATCTTCTAAAAGAGCTTCTCCTAAAGATGGTTCTGCTGAAAAAGCTTCACCAAGTACGAAAATTTGTCTTAGAAAATCACTTGCTGAGAGTTTAGCTGCCGCAATTGCAGACGATGAAGATGATGATATTAATATTGAAGTCGCTAGTGCAGAAGATGAGAAGATAAAAGAAAACGTTAGCAAATTGCTGGATATGCTAGTGGACAAGGTGACACTCAAAAGATTTGGCTGGCCTGAAAATTCAGTGGAAAATGTAATACAATTTCTTTTATAATTATTTGAATTAAGTGTTAACTTACAAGTAAATATTTTCTCATCTAGCCTTACTCATTCATATCCTATTGCAATGCATTCTTCTAAGAATGCTTTTGACTTTATTAAACCAAAGTAAAACTATTTAGTAAAATTACAGAAAACTCACTCTGTAGGTCTTTATTTTTTTGCCACATTTTAATACTTTTTCAAATAATGTGTTATGACTAAAAAAGAAACATGATCTTAACTGGCATCTAATTTTTAACCACATTTAGCTAAGTGGCTTATTTAAAAATTACAACTTATTTTTGCATACATTTCCGTAACGTTAAACAGCTAGATTGAAAATAAAATATATTTTGAAATATTCATCTCACTTCACAGTATCGATGCAAACTTTTTTGAATACAAAAATTTTAACGAAATTTCAGTGCCGAATCAATGTGAAGTAAAATCCGTTTAGATATATAAGACAGTATCTTTGCTAATACTGATTTTTTCCATTTCATCACGATTTTCAAAAATTTAACTCATACCAGAATTTTTTTTTTTTTTCCTATTAGGTAAAATTTTTTACCATTGAATAAATTTGTCGTTAAATATCTAAACTTCCTAAGTCCCTCTCTGATATGTAGAAGAAGAACCGGCGCTATGTACGTTCTTATCAAAGAGGGACTTAGGCAGTTTTGATATTTAACGACACAAATATTCTTAAGAAAATTTTCTCAGACTCCCTTGCAGTCTGAGAAAAAATTCTCGAGATAGTTTATTCATGATAAAGTCCGTTATGAATTCCTGTATAAACCTTGCTTTATCTGGCTTTTCTACATATCACAAATTATTCAACTTTAAACAACGTAAACTATAACTAAAGCTCTTGAATAATTCTTTTTAGGTTCTTTGTCAAGTTATTGAAAACTGTGGGCATGAATTGTCGAAAGATGCCGACACTTACATAAATTGCGATTTTTCAACACGTATGCGCGAATATGTAAAGCTCTTATTTACAGTGGTAATACATAATGATTCTATAAAAGAATTACTGAATAACTATCCTATCGACGAAGTTATTGAATACGTATTGGGAAATGATGAAGATGATGACGAGGAAGATAATGACGAGGACAATGGTGATATGAGAAATGAACAGCGAAATGGGAATGGAATAGAAGCTTGATAAAAAAAAGAAATTGGGTTGTGTTCAATTTTTTGGTTTAGACAATAAGCTCAAAATAATGATATTTACACATATATGCAAAAATATTTTGTATATATTTAAGCATGTTCATTTTACATAAAAATGCAATTGGTGAAAATGAAAATTACCAAACAAATTTTAACATGGAAAAACGTATTATTTGACACTCTTTTTGTAGATTCTTAAATAAATTAAAAGTAATTTTAGTGCCTTACAACAAAAATTTTTGGTTTTCTTATGCATTGTGCTAATCAATACATGTATGTATGTATATAATTATTAAACTTTAGGAAAAAACTTTTTGATAACGTAATTCCTTTGGATGGTATGTTGTTGCTAAGGCAACCTTTTTAACAACAAAGCCAGAAAATTTAACGAATGAAATTGTGCAAGAGAACTATGTGTTAAAAATTTTATTAAGGTTAGTCGAAGTAATAAATATATATATATAATAAAGTACAGAATTAATAATAAATAATTTAATTAGTTTTCAAAACATGACTGAACATAAGATTGATTCAACTGTGATAAAACGTACGCAAGATACGTTGGGAAAGCATGTAAAAAAACCACCCCTTACTGAGAAGCTGCTGAAGAAGCCACCTTTTCGATTTTTATTTGATGTTTTTAGTGTGGTTTGTATGCACACATTTTGCTCGCAGGTTTTAGATTTGAACTAGTTTTTATTAACATATACACAGGTTATTAAGGATACCGGATGTTTTGAAGGACTTTACACATCCGACGAACTAAATATTGATAACATAAAAGATCGAGATGACAAAATGAGATTCCTGCAAAAAATGATAGACGCCGTTCGTAAGTATTTTATTTTTACAATTGAGGGGTGCTTATTGAGCTATATTAGTACGCGACTTTAAGACACAAAGAATGTTTGCGTTGGACCACCGACATATGAAAGCCAAGAGAGGAGCATGAAATACTTTCTGCGGAGTGAACTATAACTTCAAAAACAAATTAAACTCTAAATGGGAGGCTAATAGCCTGATCAACTACTGGGTAGTCCAAGAAGGTGTGCGGCAGGAAAAAAGTTTATCAATCCAAACCGAGCTAATGTGGAAATTATTTTAAACTTCAGAAATGAAGATTTTGAAATAATGACAGGCAGACTTAAATACCACATAAAGAGATTAAGGGCTTGCGTTGTTTGTTTTAAATTAAAATTTTGTACTTGACATGCTACTACATTGCCTGGGAGAAATCCAATTTTGAAAATTCATGTCCTTCATATTTTAAGAAGCCTTTTTTCCATTTTTACTTTAGAAATGACAACAAATCAACCGATAACGGTGAGAACCTCAAAAATAGTAGCTGGACAGGAACCTGAAAAAACCAATGAATTAATGCAGTTAATAGGCGAGATTATAGAAAAGCAATTGGATTGGAAAATTGCAGTAGAAAATATTAATGGAGGATCACTGTCCCCAACAAAGGAGAAAAAAATTACAAAGGAAAAAGCCATCAGTAAAGATATAAAAAGAGAAAAATCAAAAGATGTAAAAGCGACACCTAAGACAATTTCACCAACTGTTAAGGATGACAAACTCAAAGTAAAGAACTCAAAAGACAAAATACCGATTGATTCTAAATCAACAAAGGACGAAAGACGCAGCTCAGATCCAAAGAGCAAAGAGAAAAATAAGTCAAATCGAAAAGTTAAGGATATGCCCGAATCAAAACCAAAAGGGCTTAAATCCAAAACAGTTGCAAAACAAAAGACTCCTTCGCCAGCTAAAGGAGATTCTCAATTATTGCAGGAAAAAACTGCTGACAATAAAAACAAAGCAACTAAAAGTCAACATAATGAATCCAGGCTTATTAATCCTGCAGCAGCAGATCTTAGCGATAATAAAATATCGAATGAAATTAACAATGACATGGTGGAAAAACCAGCTGAATTGTTGAATTTGATACCAAATCAAAACAGCCCTCATAAGATTAAAGATAATGGCAGGACTTTACTAAAGGAACATTCAGCAACAGCGATTCGTAAATCATCAGTGAGCGGTGAAATTTCTAATGAAATCAATGTTACGAAAGAAGAAACCTCTACAGAATCATCGGTTCAAAAATTAAATGAAAACATTTCAAAGGATACAAATGGCTCACCGAAAGACAGTTCAAGTCGTAAATCTTCTGCAACTCGGAAAACTTCTGGAAAAAGTCGTCACTCGAGTGCCAGTAAGCATCGCAAAGATGAAAATGAAAATAATCAATCGTCTATAAATCAGTTAGAATCATTGAACACACTTAACGAAGAGGAAACTGCAATTTCATCAATACCAAATAAAACTTCAGCAGCGGCAACAGGGATAGTGGAACAAAAGCGGACGACAGATGTGAAACGTGAATCGACGTTTACAAGGGAAAACTCAAAGGAAGCTGTGTCAAATAGGCCGCGTACATCATTAAGACCTCCTAGCGCCAGACCTGCATCAGCTCGGCCAGGTGCACCTAGAAGACGTGATAAAAATGTGGAAATTATCTTGCAGCCAAATGATCAAGTTAAAATGTCTGGCATTAATGTTAAACTAGAGACTTTCGGAGATCTAGATGACGATGGGGAAAATTTGGTTATAATTGAGAACACAAATGTTGATGAGGTCCTTGATATGCATGCAAGAAAGGGTAATGCCATAGACGTTGAAGAATCACTAGAACAGCAGGGTCACTTGGTGCAGCAAATTTTAGAAACTCAAAAAGAGTTGGCACATCAAAATACTGATATATTAGAAAAATCAGAAAAGGTAATATATATGCAAACTGGGTACTCGCAAGTGTGGAAAAAAACTTAAATTAATTTATTTTTAGGACTCTGAATTAACAAATAATAATCTTAATAACCGAAAGAGTTCTTCTCGCCAAATGGATAACTTACGAGATGTTATTCAGAACTTAACAAAATCGGTGAATCCATTTGGAAAACTAATGGATTTTATACCAGAAGATATTGATGCAATGCAATTGGAGCTTTCTATGTGGCGTGATTCGTATACTCAATCTGCAAATGAGCTGAAGAAAGAAAGAAGGTATTATGTAAAGGTTGTCTGTTAGTTCTATTTATAACAAGGTGGAGTGATTTAAAAATCAGCTCTTATTCACATATACATACGAACAGAATAAAAACGGGACATAAATATGAAGCTACCCAACAGAAAATTTCGATGCGCATCCCCAAGATGCAATAGCGATGCGCGTCCTTCTCGCATCTAAAGAGCTGATTTGTATGCGCATATTTTCTGCGCTATAGGTAGCGAGAGCGAAGCGCATCCAAAGAGCATTTCTGAATGCGAGAGCGATGCGCATCCAAAGAGCATTTCTGGTAGCGAGAGCGATGCGCATCCAAAGAGCATTTCTGGATGCGAGAGCGATGCGCATCCAAAGAGCATTTCTGGTAGCGAGAACGATGCGCTTTCGGTCACCTATTAACGTACAAAACAAAATAAATCAATAAGTCGTCTTCGTAAGAGCGCGATGATAGAGCAGTGGTCTAGCGACTGGCACTGCGATTGAGAGTTGTAGCAACCGTGAGGTCCTCGGTTCAACTCCGGCCCAGACCTAACACAAAAGTTTTCAACTTGCAAATTTTTCAATTAGAATTAATTTAGTAAAATAAAAATAATTATAATTACATCAAAAAAAAAAAAAAAATAATAGTCTCATGTGTCTTTGTGACGAAAGACGTAAAATTTCAATTAAAAATTAATTTTTTAAATATTTTTATTGTCATCCAAAAAGCATCCAAAGAGCATTTCTGAATGCGAGAGCGATGCACTTCTAAAGAGCATTTCTGGTAGCGAGAGCGATGTGCATCCAAACAGCATTTCTGGATGCGAGAGCGATGCGCATCCAAAGAGCATTTCTGGTAGCGAGAGCGAAGCGCTTCGTTCCAATGACATGCCAATGTTAATTTCAGCGCTTTTGGCAACGAGAGAGATGCGCTTCACTGCTGCTTTAGAGCGCTTCAGAAGCGCTATTGATGCGCTCCATTCCCCATTGGGTAGAGATAGAAGATAAATAAGTAAATAACAAAAGTCAGTATTGTTGGTTTGCTTATGGTTGCATCTCTCTCTAGCATACACTAAGGCATACGTAACGAAATGTGGCGCAACCTTCAAATACCGTAAGCAGGGGTGACTTTGACATCTGGGGGCGACTTTAACCGGCAAGAAAAAAAAGATTAAAATCGTAATATTTTCATCTCGAGGACTAGTTATCGATTTGTATTTGGTCAATGTGTAACCTTGAAGTATTGGCTTTTAGCGTCTGTTTTCAATATTTGATTTGAGCGCGAACTTTCAGATATATTGGTGCATTTTCGAAAAGTTGTCTTATGTAGCATTTTTAAACGCTCATAAAATTACTACTTATTGACTAGAAGGAAATTTGCTGGCGGTGGGTGAATGATATCACTAAAATTATTGTTTAATTTTCTTCCCTAATCAATCGACTTTCAGGGATATATTTGCCTCTAAGTATTTTTAATGCATTTTTATATAGGAGTATGTTAGAAAACAACGTTTGTATTGTTAGGCTGGCTCAAAAGAAACCCAAACTCGGGCCATATTGACGCCCAAAACACTGGGTATGGTGAACTGTAGTGAAAACCCACTTACAATAACATTATTTAAAAATAACTGTAATTACTTCGTAAAAATTTTATAACATGAGCAATGAAACCATTAACTTAATTAAAATTGTGGAAATTATAAGCTCCTAAACTTGGTTAACCTGTTTTTTTGTATCAAAGTCACCCCTGCTTACGCTAGTTAAAAAATGCAAAAATAAGGCAAAATTTCAACTGCAGGATTTTTCGACATACGCTTGATATAGAAAACGGAATAGTTTCATTTTTAAACTCTACACCCAAGGGTATACTCACTTTGTCCTTCTGTTTATGACGTAGAGAAGGAGGTGTGGCGGGTATGTGAAAGTATATCTATTCATGATCAGCCATGTCCGGCTGTCTGTCAGTGGAAATATTTATTACGGGAAAACAAAGAAAGACAATTTGATGACATTTTGTACACTCGCAGAAATTAGCTCGTGGCATTGAAAATGAGTTAAATCGGTCAACGGACACACCTACCGCGCACACAAAAAAACTAGTTGAGTTCAGACAAGGGGGCGTGATACCTCTCACGTTAGCAAATATACTGATAGCGGTTTTTGAGAAAATCAGACGAAATTTCACTCAGACACTAACGATATGGCTCAAAATCGCCAAGGTAGGAAATTTTAAGATTGATTTTTTGACAAAATATAGCACAAGCAATTATCATGGCAATTAGCTTATATTGTAGCTTAATCTATGCCTAATCAACCCTGTAATGGATCAAGCACAGAATTCATTACTTTCTGTGTTATATTGTTTTTGAAAAGTTCATGAAAGGTCCAAAAAATACCTAATTGTGTTTTTTTTTTTTTTGCTTAATATAATGGCAAAAAATCAATATCATCAATGATAAATCAAAAAATAAAAAAAAGTTTTGCAAACAAACTCCTACTGAAGTAAAATGCATATTTAAAAAAAAAAATGCATTTTTTAAGTATGAAATTTTGGATATACAACTATATTAATGACTTTAATGTTCGAATTTAGTGTACATGCATAGAACAAAGGCTCTTTAATATTGCTACGGTATTTTTTAGGAAGATATCTAAAATTGTAAGGTTCTAAGCTGATTTAAGTAACGTTCCCGGAAATGATCATGAAATTATTTAATTGATTTTCTTTATTATGCAAATTATTTTTTCTTGAAGTGCATTTGAGCAAAGAAGCACATAGTTAGTTATTTTAAAACTGTAAACCGTCATTCCGGGAACGACATCGTCATTTCGGGAACGTTTCATCATATCATATAAGCGTTCCCGGAATGACGATTTCAACTAAAAGCGCGCTTTATTCTTACAGTTATAATTTGAGTCGTGGTTTGACATGATAAATGTAAAATATTTTATGGTAGTACATTAACTGTATACCCTTAAAGGTATTTTTTCATCATTTCAAAAGAATATAGGCGTTCCCGGAATGACGCCCTATTGATGTACGCTCTATAAATTATGAATTAAAATAGTAATTTAAAATGAAAAATAGCTTATTTGCCAAAAAGCACTTTGGCAGTGGGTTAAATGACCTTTCTTCTTTTCACTGAGCAGTAGCGCATACGGGATGCGTTTACTTTAAATAATTTTTGGTCAGTTACAGTTGCGTTCCCTGAATTGATGCATAACCTCTAGGACAACATATTTTAGCATATTTCTATTCGAAAACAATGTTTTTTCTAAATAACGTCCCCAAAATGTGATTCTTTGATAAAAACTGCTCTTAATAGGTTACTTGATCTGTTTAATATTGGTAGATTTATGTGATTTCTTTAAGTTTGATTTTGGATTTCACACTTTGGAACGCGTTCCCCGAATGATTTTTCGTGTATATATTATAAAATAATATCGAATATAATAGAGTTTTAGCATGTATAATGGAATGTACCATTAAAACAAAATAATTATAATGTGTTGTCATACTCATTTACTCAATAAAATTATGGCTTTAGTAATTTATTTGCTTCCGAAGCAAATCACCTTGGTGATTTTGAGCCATATGCAAGCTCTGGTTATCGTTTTCCAAATATACTCATTAAAATAAAGAAACTAATGCTAGTTTTATTATTTAAATCGAACGAATTATAAAATTTAAAACATTTAAATTTTCTTTCATTTCAGTTTAACGGAATCTGCCACAGAGCCAATGAAAAATCAATTAATACAAATTGAGGCCAGCCTTAAAGAATATCAAGAAATGATTGCAGCAAGTCGCACAAAGATATTGCAAAATTCTGAAAAAATAATAAAAATGTTGTCGGAACAATAATTCAAAATATCGAATGAAGTTATTTATTGGTTTTGTGAATAAACTAAAAATTATTTAAATAAAAAAGCAACTAATGAAGTTATCTTTTCATATCAACAACAGCTGCTAAGCAAAAGCATGCGTATATAATAATGATTTTGGCTTTTAATGAATCGCAAGTTTCACACCTGCCTCAGAATTATTTGCTATTTGAATTATTACGATCAAATTAGGTTATAAGCTCAAATATATAGAGCAAATATTAATGATCCTAAAGGAATGAAGCAACATGACTGCGCTACTTCACTTATCAAAATTATTCACAATCAAAATTAATTTATCTTTTTAATATAATTGAATCGGTGGTTTTGGAAAACCCCACACGTCACAAAATGTTTTTGTTTTTCTTTTTCGGCAGACAAAATCAAAACGTTTATTTATTAGAAAATAGTTTAAGACTTATTGAATGGATGATTTATAAAGCACCACATGACATTGCGTTTATATGAAATATGTCACATTACGTTTATACGGTTTTACCACATAAACGTAATATAACATTTGGGGTTTTAACAATCACCTGTGTGATTTGACACAAAATGTGTAATAGTAGGAGATCCGGTCAAGAACCTACACCCCTCAGCCTTTTACCTGATGTAATATTTTTTTATTGAATAACAAAACCTGGCGTGATTGGCACTCCATATCCTGGGAAGGATATTTTTGAATTAATATGGCGAAACTGAGCAGTTTCGTATTCTGACAGTCCAAATAGAAACAGCAATCGAAACTGACAGCTTTGGTTTCTAATGGCAATGCGAATTTTATGATAGAAACCAATTAAGAAATGAAACGAAATTTTGTTTATATTCGCAATAGCGGCCTATATATGTTAATAGAGTGAAAACATCTATGGGGGACAAGTATTTGTTTGATTGAAAATAATTGTTTTTTATTTCTTTGCTGGCATATATAGGTTGTTTAAGACCACGAATCGAGGTCGATGGTGTTTTTTGGAAAAAAATTACCGTTATATAGGCTCCAGTGCAAAATCAAACGAATTTATTTTAAAGTCGAAAGAATTAAATTACCTGAAATGTTTTTCTTCCTGTTTCATAATTTAGAATTGGGTTTTAAAACTCGCCCATACATTTTGAGACAACACAATACTAAAAATCAACTTACCGCACTGAAGTGACGTGTTACTGAGCAAATGGGTCGCGTACAGCCTATAGTCTCTCACACCTATCCTCAATCAAAAAGAAGTTTCATGAAAATGTCTATTGAAACTATTCACGGTATTTTCTTCTAGCTACTTCATAGTTTCTTAATCTGTTCCAAATGAAATCCTAGCTGATCGGATTTTAAAATGAAACCAAAATAGTAATTTCCGACGCTTAATGCGAATCCAGTCTTGGAATTGCTCTATCACATACTTATGGCTTTTGACTAACTTAATCAAAAACACGGTTGTTAAGGTTACATAGAGGACGCACAAAATGCAAACGTATTTAAAAATGAAACAAGTTTTATTTTTGAATTTTTCAATTAAAATTTTAATACTTTTAAAAAGGAAATGAGCTTTGTGATAAAAAAAAAGTAACATTTCAATAAAACTAAAAATATGCATGTATATGAAAATAGTTTTTTTGTTTTGCAAAATATGCAAGGTAAAGTAAGCTTTTATATTTATAATACAAAATCCAACTGGCAATTTAATAAAAAAAAAAAAATATAAATTTTGCTTATTCAAAAATAAATATATAAAATATCTTGCCAATGACAACAAATGGTTTAGTTACATATTTTACAATAAACGGTATTTTAAAATTCATATTTTATACTAAGTATATATATAAAACACACATTTGGTCAACCTTATGCATACAGTTTTTTTTAACTCTGTTTCTTATTTTGACTGTTAATATATATTTATGTTTGCAACAGTTTTGATACAGGATTTAAGTATTTTCACTTTTTTATATATTTAAGTAAAGAAATGATCTTCAATTTTTTTATTCCTTGATAGTGCAGAAGTGAAATGTAGCATGCATACATACATATATCGTAGTTTTACAGCTGAGTTAATTTATTATTAAATTCACTTTTTAGTTTTATATTTACGAATTCATCAATTTCTTATTGACTTTTTTTATTGAATTCTAAAACTTTTTTAAATTTGTTGTATTCTTTTCATATTTTATACTGTGCTAAACAAAATATAATTAATTTATTTGCTGAAATTATTTGGTAGGTTCGAATAAAATCAATGTCCCATTCGGTATTTCTTTTTCAATTTCGTATTTACGCATTCTAATTAATGTAACTCGAAACAATACGTCTTCTCTTACGTTCAAAAAGATATTTTTTTAAGTTTATGGGCTTTTTTTTCTGCCTCCTTTAAATATGTGTAACACCTTTTTGAGCGTAAAACTGTATGTGCTGCCATTTTATTTATCTCTAGTTAAGTTCGTTTCATACTCATTCAAAACTATAATTTCATATTTAACACATAAGTTATGTAACTTTTCCTGGTTTTTCCAGTACCACAACTTAATAGTTAAAGCTTTCATTATTCCTCCTATTCCCGTTTGCGTTTTGATTCTTATTTCTAAGGCGCAATTTTACAGGGTGAGCTTAAGCGTAGTTTATCTGTTGAGTGTAGTTTAAGTAAAAATTTAATTTTCACAATTATTACAATTCAAAATAGTTAGGGCGGTTTAAGTGTCGTTTATGTCAAAATTATCATTACTGAATATTGTTTCGAAATTTACAAATATAAATAACCTCCTATGCCCTAAGCTTTTAAATTGATGTTGAAAAAACTTGATCCTTGAATATCTAGTACGCTTATATCGCCAAGTCTTTAGGTGGCACTTCAGGCTTTTATTTTTTTGTTATCACATAAAATTTCGAACTACTTGACCTAAGGATCTCTACATCGAAGAAACTATCTTTCGCTGTTCCTTTGATAGCTCCAGGTGAGGATTCTTCAGCTTCTTTTGGGAATTAAACGTTCTAAAACGCTTTCAACAATTCATATTCGCTTGATTTCGTTCCCACCCACTGAAGTTTGAAAAAAAAAAAAATAAAAACTATCCAAAAACCAATATGCGAGTGAATCTTCCAAAAGCGGCTAAAATATTGATATTCTTTTTGAAAGTTCATCGAAATTTTTTTTCAAGTTTTTTACTGTCAAATTTGTTTAGCAGTATTTTTGCCAAAAGCGACACTAACGGTTAAGCTAAGCTATCGCTTAAACTCACACTGCGAAATTGGGTCTAAGTCCTTAGTTTGTTTCGTTCCTTAATATGTACATGGTTTTATTGAAACGAAGAAGAAAGTTTCATTCATGTCACATTATTACTATGATACGATACGTCAAAAAACAGGAATGATACGACGATATACAAACTTAACGACTTCGAAACAACAACTAGAACGACAACGGTATAGGGGGTAATAGACGTTTAGACATTTTTGCCCAGTGGCTTTAAAAACTCATAACATTGATATTAGGCGCTTTAAGTATAAAGCACTAATGATTTTTTGAGTAACTTGTTTGCAAGATAATAAACGTGCGAATTTAAAAAGTGGCAAATGAATATTTTAATTTTAGTCAAATATCAACTCAACTCAAAAGCCCAGCGTACTTATGTACTTAGAAAAGTTATACAACGCTGCACCTTTTGAACGCAACTATTGATAAGGTCGGTTTGAAGCTTCAATCATTACTCTGATAGTTTATTGATCTTTAGTTGCAGGTTTTTTCAATGATTTTGTACACTCCTTTAGTTAATTTATAAAAGAAATTGAGTTTAACAGATTTTGTGTTTCAAATTAATGTGTGATAGTGTATTGGCACTAACACTGTTCATCGGGCTAAGGAAACGTCTGTTCTGATTCTCAGATAAATGCGTCAAAAATTTTCCAAAATAAAATATTAATTAATTGTATAAGCACAAACAAATTTATTATCACTACCATTGCTAAGGAAATTAAGAACTTCATTCCATTGATAATTTCAAATCGTTAAATCTCGGAGATGAATAATTATAACAAATTTGTCTTTTGGATCTACTTTGTTCCATAAGTCCTTTGTACAGAGCGTGAACAAATTTCGCTCTTGTATCGTGTAATGATAATAATTTTTTATTCATTCCTTAGAATAATGTATATTTTATACTTAAGATAAAGCTGCCTCAGAGCATTTCAAAATTGTGGAAAATACATTTTAAAAAATATGGACTTTTGTAATTTTTGAAATTAACGATTAATTTAATATTTAACTACAATTTAAATTCTTTGTCCACACAGCAAATAAGGTACTTATCAAATTTCTAATAAAAATTATTTCCAATAATTTTTCTGAACTTTAAGCTTTTTTAAAATAGTAATTGAATCAGCTTTAAAGATAATATTTCTTATCTACGCTTCATATGTATATGTATGGCAAAAAGGAAAAACATGTTAAGTCGGACCTAAGGCAAATGGAGTTTAGACAAAATTTTCATTAGTTCAGAGATAAATTCGTTTTAAGGTAAATTGTAAGTACTCATATAGATTTGAACAATGCCTAAAAATTGGAAAAAAATTTTATCATGAAATAATGAAAAATGAGCCTTCTTTATTTTTCTTAAGCCGATTTAATTTGTTTATCCGTTTAGCTAGATATTTAAAATTATTTTTCATAAATGAAAAGTGCCATTGCAAAGTGTTATAAATATAATTTCAATTTTGTTGTCACATGTGTTATTTTAAGTGTTGTTATACTTTATACGTATATTAGGTTTGTTTTTTTTTAAAGATAAATGTTCACCTTATGCTACAATTCAAAAAATTCATCCTGTTGCTTTTCTAATCGCTTAAGTGAATTCTGTACATGTCTCAATTGTGTTGTGTTAAGGAGTTGCGCCGTATCGGAGGTGCTACCTGATGAGCTCTGACGTGTGTGATTTTGTGGATTAGTATTTTTGTATGAATTATTTAAGTGATTGTTACGTCTTCGCTGCACAGTTTCGGTGGTAACAAAGAGGTCACCGTCACTCTGACTCGTTAACATGCTGGAAAATAAATAAAAACAAATAAATTACAATACATTTTTGGTATATAAGTTATTTTGCAGATAAATTATCACATAAAAAAAAATTAAGTACAACAGAAAGTGGTTCGAATCACTTGAAATTGAGATTTATTGTTTGATTGATGATTTGCCTATAGTTTCACCAACCAATTTATAAGTATAACTCGATAAGTTCTTGATTAATGTTTTTCCTTTTGAGAGTACATATTATATTGCATATTTCAACAAAATTATGACATGATTCGGGTTTTGTTTTCAATGCTTTTGCTTAATGCAGACTACTACTATACAGTATACTTAAGCATTCCAAGTATCCTGTTTTGAGTGTTTTGAGCAGGATACCCCTGTCATTTAGTCCCAAATCCTGTTTCGGCCAGATCATTTGGTTAATGCCACATTTTTTAAGGTTTCTTGTGTTGAAAATTGAAGAAGATGAAGAACTAGCCATCGAAAAATTTTAACATTAAGATAAACTTGCCACACATTTGGAATTATGGTTATCTATCGTATCAAACCGCGATGGAAAAGCAAAATCTTAATGTTGCCAAGCATAGTGACGAAGTTAAGTTATAGAAGCAGAGGGTCTTATCGTAAATAAATATTCTCGAGAACTTATTCTCTTACTCCTTAGTTTGCAATCGCTAAAAATAATAAAATCTGGAAGGGCAAAATTCACTGGAAAAATAAGACTATCGACAATAATTTGGGAAGGAGTATTTTGACGTTTATAGGAAAAATTTATTCCCCATCTTTAATGCACAATTGAATAATAATAATGTTTGACAAATTAAAAATTTCAATACGACAATTTTATAGCTTATTGAAATAGCTTTCATATGTCACCAGTATATATGATATCCATCCAATTGTCTGATATCCATCCAAGTATTTGATATCCATCCAAGCGTTTCGAACCTATACCATGTCTACCAAAACTTAATTTTCACAAATTGCATAGCTTTGTTTATCTTTTTGTTTCAGTTAGCTGTCAAAATCCAGAGGAAAATGGAAAAAATGTGAACGATATTGGAAAAATCAGTGTTGCATAATTTTTTTTGTACAAAATGGCAATGATATTGAAAAAAAAAGTATCTCTGTTGGAAAGCGAGTTTCCATTCATAAAATATTCACTATTGAAAATGCTCCCTCTCAAGAGGGAGTATATTCTCGAGAAGGGAGTTTCCAGGCAGATTTACGATAAGGCCCATAATGTCATGAATTCTTCGGTAATTTCTTACATTTTTTCAAATTGAGAATCGAGTTTGAACTGAGTAATTACATTTATGTGTGGACTGCTATAATTATGGATTATCGTGCAAAAGATAGGGGCTCAACAATTAGGTCAATATAAAAACATGTTTTTTGCTCATAACTATATTTTCTTCAAAGAATGGATACCCAAGTTTGCTTGGAAAAACGATTATTTACTCAAAAGTAAGGCATCATACGAAAAAAGTGTATAAGACAGAAAATGGTAAGAATCGTCTAAAAATACTAGTGAGTTTTTCAGAGTTTTTGTAAATTTTTTTAGACCAATTTTTGAAACATTATAAAATGCCTCAAAATATGTAATATGTAATAATATGTAACCAAGAATATTTGAAAAATATTTAACGCGCCTTTTAAGAAAACAAAAACAAATTCGAAACTCTTATTTCTGTCTCCATTTTGCAAAAAGGATTTAAAACAAAATTCAGAAAAACAGCTTTGTTTCGTGGATGTGTTGAAAAGTAAATAAAGTTACTTTTCCAACGAACATACAAATGCATAAATTAGTTAAGAAATAAATAAAAAATAATTCAAATTAAATTTGCGTACGGTTTAAAATACCTTCGAAACACTTGTGTGCGTGATTACAGCAGAAACGGTTGATATATTTCTTTTTTTGCAAAATATACACTTACTCTTTTGATTTCTCTACATATTTTCGCGATTCAGATATAGTTGAATCAATTTTACTTAGGAAATCATTGATACATTTGCGATTTTCCTCCTCGGGACTCATAGCTACAACTGAATCCAGCGATTTGCTTTGCTTAGTAGTGCTCCCATGATTGTTGTACGTCGAGACGTCGGCATCTGCTTGCGCTAAAAGTTCACTGCCTGCAATTGAATATGGACGTGTTGGTAGTGCGGATGGACGTGGATTGTTCAACGTATCTATTGTATTACTTTCATCTGGATTAGGATAGTACGGCGATGACTTCTCTATGGGCACCATAAGAAACTGGCGGAGAAACAAACTATCAGAAGCAAAAAGTCGATTTGCTCTTCGAATTTGCTCAGTCTAGAATTTAAAGAAAAGAAGGAATTAAAGCACTATAATTAAGTTTACAAAAATAATCTTTTAATATTTATTAATGAACTGAGCATACTAGAAATTAATGATTGATTTTGTTAACAAATTGTCAGTGAAATGGAGTGAAAGTAATGTAATTAAACAATTTGGATGTCAAAAAACGATTAGATTTAAGTGTTTATTAATAAGTGATATAAAAATTAATGTCTTCCTGAAAATGATATTTATATTATTGTTTATAATCACTGAGATATCCACGAATAAATAACAAGCAGAGTCGGTACTTTTAATTCGACATCTTAATTTTTTGGTACTGATACCTTTCAGTCAATTAAATAGTTTTAATGTTTTATTTTAACAACTTTATTAAACAAAACAACAAGTCATAAAAGTTTATCCTACACAAATCATAAAGATAAGAATTTTAATATCAAATGCATCACTTTATGCTTAAAAGAAAGAAAGAAAAAAACAAACAAAAATGTAAAACAGATTTGCTGCATGTGACACGGAAAAATTGAATAAAGCGGCATATTTTTCTGATAAGATATAAAATGGAGATAACTATTTTTTTAAAATTTGTAGTTTTTTATAAAAAGATGACTGTATTTATTGAATGATGTATGTACCTATAAGCAATCAAGTAGTAAAATGCTATCATTTTGTGAGCCAAAAAAAGATCAATAAATAAAATAAATGAAAGACAACACATATAATTCCTTTTTTTTTTTAAATGACTTGATAAAAAATTTTTAAAAAAACCACTGAGAGACTGATCCCTACAATTATTATAAAAAAAAATCAAAAAAATTTTGAGATGCAAAATGGTATCTGTGCGCCATGAATGCTCTTTAAGTTGTACAGAAAATATGATAAAAGGTGTTATACTAGCAATTTGTCAATGTACCTACGGTATTAGGGCAATTGTTTAACTATTGTACACTCCGATATAGAAAATTCATTTAAAGGCGGCATTTCTAGTTTTAGTATAAAACTGTTACGTAAGCGTTATAAACATACAAATGTATCAAATATAAACAGAAAAATAAAGAGCATTCGATGCGTTTAAAATGCGATAAGAGATATTTTCGCAACAAAACGTACGACTTGCAGTAAAAATGAAATAACATTTCTACTATGCCCTTAAATTTTATAATTCAAATAATATTTAATTAAGAGTGGGCCATATGCTTGTTTCTTTTTTAAGTTACTACAAAATAAACACCGTTCAAAGTACATATCGTCACCTCAATGCTACATCTAAGTAACTCCGAAATTATCGTTCCTGGGATAGGTGGCCTATGATGTTTTCCAGAGTTCCCTAAAGTGGGACCATTGCAAAGAAAAAAACAAAACGCGGTTTATCGTGAATCAAGATTCCCGGGGAATTTTCTTAAACTGCAATAGAGAATGCACGGCAGTCTGAGAAAATTCCCCGGGAATATTTATTTACGATAACCCCCAACAAGAAAACTCGAAAATCAGTGTAAATTTTATGAAGTATCTCAAAACTAGAAAATTGCAGTTATTTAGTTGTACTGAGGCGGCGATGTATTTTTTGTCTCACAAAAGAAAAGCTCTTACAGCGTCAAGCTCTGCGGAAGCAAAATAACTGATTAAGATTATAACTAAATACGCGAATAATCGATCGCTGTACGTAGCGCCATTCTGCTAGTACCAAAGCCTATCCAATTTCAAAAGAAAAAAAAAAAAAGATTATCATAAACCAAGGGTGTCGGCGTAGCACAAAAGAAAGCCAAGTTTGGCTCGCCTACAACAAACACAATATTTCAATATTTTTTCAAACTCGGAACTACAACACCAATAAAAATTTTATTTTTTTTTTTCTTTGGCTAGTCTTCAATACAATATTTCAAAAAAAAAATCTTGTGTTTGTAAAAAAAAGACAACAAAAACAGACACGAGAAATTTGGGAAATACTGAAATATTGGGGGTTATCGTGAATCAAGATTCCCGGGGAATTTTCGCAGACTGCCGTGCATTCTCTATTGCAGTTTAAGAAAATCCCCGGGAATATTGATTCACGATAACCCCCAATATGTTAGATGAGCTTAAATTTTACACTAACTCCGCTTGGCTAGTGATTCTGAAACGCTGACACCGTATTTCAAGCGTAAAGCGGAGATATGCTTCTATGTGCCTGTCAATATTTGGGAGCGAAAAGGCTATCAGCGTAAAAATAACACGTAATTTAAGAACCATCGGCTCATCCTTTAAATGCAAATGCAAAATTCAGCTTTGTTTTTGTTAAAAGGTTTAATTTACTGAAACTTAAGAGCAGGCGTCAGATGGACTTGAGTATGCAAAACATGAGTATCGAAAACTAAGCTCAGATTCTTTTAGGTAAGACCAAAAGTCCGATGGTGAGAAAAATTAAAAAAGTTCAACCTATCTCATTACAAAATTTCCCGCATTTGTGGACCAAGATGGAGCTGTCATTTTTTATCCGATCTTAGTCTGCAAGGGCACCGGTCAGATTAACTTCAAAAATACTAGGTTTTAATATTACAGATACTTGAAAATTAATGTTTAAAGTCCTTTAAGCAACTGAAGTAATCGCATTTTCATTGAATTTAAAAATTAATTTTCTCAAAACTCAAAACTGAGTAACGTCTTCTTATATGTAATTATACGGGAGACAAATTGTACAAATGAGTCGATTCATGTCTTACTGCCTCTAAAAATAATAAATCAAAATGAATTGAATGGAATTTATTTTATTTTGCCTAGCAACGGAGACTTAGTTGTTTTTTACAATCGCCAACTCAAATAAAATGCATTAATTGTACTTGTAATTAAATGAAGTCCCACAAAATTTTAGCACAAACTAAAACAAAGGGTTATCTGGAAAATATGAAAAACAATATATTCTTACCGTACAACCATACTTCAGTGCAATGCCCTGCAATGTGTCCGTCTTTTCAATCTCATGTCGGATTAAAATTTCATTGTTCCGTATTTGATTGCAGCAGGTGCTACCATATTTTTTCAGAGAGCGCGCAGAGTCGCGTATAGATTGCTTTTCACTGAACATGTATTCGTCGTCCATATCCGGTACTATCTCTTGAAACTATAAGAAAATATAGAAAAGAATAATTAACAATAAATATTGTAAAAACTAATAAAAGTAAGGGAATTACTAATAAATTTTACATAAGTAACACTGTACAACACAATTTATTTATGTACAAAATGGTGTTGTGAAATTTCGTTTTAGTTCAAACATTTTTTACACCCAAAGTCAACGGTTGTATGTACGTCAAGAATTATTAAATCGCTGCTTATTCGTTGAAAAGAAATTTACCTAACTTAACCATTAAAAAAAAATACTTTTTCTATATGGCTACTCAGAGCTGCAAAACTAAGAATATCCAATTCTCAAAAAAATGGAAATATACATGTCATGTATACATTACTGTTGGCTAAATTGGTCTTATCAAAGTAAGGACTATAATATTCTGAATCAGAAATACCAAATTACTCAAAACAAGAGAAAACTGACTTAGTGCTTTTCACTTGTATAGGGACGAAATATCCTCAAATTTATGGCTGAGCTTGCGACAACAATAGCTGTTTAGTTAGTTTTGCAAAGGCATACTACGCATCGAGTTGCAAAACCAGCTTAAAACCAGTTGCGGATGCAAAACCAGATATAAAAAAATTTAAATTTGTAATAACTTATTTTCTACACAAAGAATTTGGTTACGAATCTGGAAAATATTTTTCTAAAAACAAAATGGGGGTCCAAAATGAAGGATTAAATACTGCTAAGCCGCATGTATTCCCACTAAAGTCGGTATATGGAAGTTTCTGATGTTGCTTATAACGAATCTGAAAGTCATTTTTCGAAATACAAAACCACTTAGTGCGAAACTACATTAGCCAATAATAAGTCAGTATACATATTGGAGTTTTTGGGGCCGCTATTATGAATATTAATTTTTGTAACACAAATTGACGTACAAAATATGCCAAACAGCATTTTTCTACACAAGTTTGGTTTTCGCGATCATTTATTTAATATGAAATACTTTGCCAAAGTTTTAATAACTTTCTATTTTTTTACAGGATTGCAGAAAAATGTATCCTGAATATGTTATTTATCTTTCTCTATGTACTTAAAAAATACAACTTGTTTAATTGGTATTATTTTTGTGTTATAATTAAATAAATACAAATATGATGCATATGGAAATCAGACGGATGTTTGCGGATTTTTGAACATTTGTCATATTAAAAACCACAAACCTTCACTGAGAGATTCCATTTTGTTACATTCAAAAAACATTAACCAAAGTTATTTTTTCCACTTGTTTATTAAGACGCTTAAAATTAAAAAAAAAAAATTCAACAATAGTTGAGCTTTATTTTCAAGCTCAAATACGGAACAATGAAATTTTTTCTTTATTTTTCGAATTTTCACCAGCTTTTTAGATTGTTGTAACTTGTTGCAAAGTTAACGACAAATGACGGTAATGAACTGTCAAAGTTTGCTACAAAAGTTGCTATAATTATGTTTCGGAATACCAATTAACAAAACTTGTCATTACTCGAAAGTTAACGATCCGATTATGGTCGTTGTTTAGGAATTCCATTACAGAACATTGTCATGGAAAAGGATCGATAGAACGTTTAACTCAGAGATGTGCACCTGGAGCAGACATTTTTTCATCTTGCTCCCATATAAACTTGATTTTGAAGACTTACGTCATAAACATAAGGTTTCAGTATTTGATTTTTTCAAATGTTAAGTTTTTCTACACACAAGCCAACAACAAAAAGTACAAATATCCTGCCGTATTTAACACGCTACTTGTTCGCAAGTGTCAATCCAATTCTAGTTTTGAAGGAAACCAAAAAACAATAAAATTTGCAACAACAATTGCATACGCTGCTTTTCTACGACATTCAAAAAATAAAATTCAATGCGAGCGACCGCAACAACAATTTTATGCAGCTTGAAGTCAAGTGAGTTGAAGCCTTTTTCGTTGCGATCGTCGAGCAACGAGAATTATTATTTTATCTTTGATCTGTTGTTGTCATTGCATCCCTGGAATTTGAAATTTTTATGTTTTAATTTTTTTCGAAGCATGCTTGGGGTCTTATATTTTGCAAATTTCGTGAGCTAGCTGTTTTAATCAGCCGATTAAATATTTTAGCTCCTTTACGTTACTTATGTACACACCTCTGGTTTTACTTGTGAATAGTTCATGTGACATTCTATTTAACACTTTCTTACTATTTATTTTTGTTTCCTACCAGAAATCAAATAAACTCAAATTCCGATCGACAAATGAAATACAGATATAAAGATGACCATATTGACAATTGGGATATTGAACATGAGCTTTTTTAATCAATTATTCAACAATGATACCATTCATTTTTATCTATGACACAGCACAACAATATTTCGTTGCAGGGCAGCTGAAGTTAATTTCTGAAGGAACTTTCTGCGTAGAATCCAAATTCAAGGTCAGAATTGGCCCATCTGCTCTAGATTTTGAAATATTTGAACCAGCATTTTTAAGGTTCGATGTAGACTACACAAATCTTTTTTGAAAATTGTCGTACAATGCTCCATTCAAAAGTTATGTTCGATTTAAGATGATATGAAATTTATCGAGTCTTTCGGGTTAGTCGTTATATAGGATTCCATGATATCATCTTAAATAGAACAAAACTTTTGAAGGCAACATCGTACGGCACTTTTCAAGAGCTCAATTTGAAGAGAAAGTGTAGTACTACGTGATGAATTAGGCAAAAAATTTAAAAAAAAGATTTGTGCAGTCTGCATCTAACCTCAAAAATAACTGTGTTCGCGATTTCAACCTCAAATATCTCAATATCTAGAGCTGAAGGGCCAATTCTGATCTCGAATTCGGATTCTACGTGGAATGTTCCTTCGGAAATGGCAAACAATTACCCTGCAACAATCACAAACCCATTATTTGTTGTACAGTGTAGTGTCAATCTTTTTTATAACGACTAAATTTAGTAGAGTTTCATGAAACTAAACTTTACTCTCGAAAATCACAGAAAATTACGTCAAGGGTCTAAAATTTTAAAGTTTCTTGGAATTGTGATCCTACGGCACCAAAATGTTCTTTTTAATGTAAATAAGCACCATGTTATATTTAGTTCATTTCAGAGAACATTAGAGATAAGATGGGGAGATATACTTGAACTGTTCCAAATCATAATTTTCTACATTCTTTTTGTCAGCCTTTAAAGAAAATGAAACCTTAGGCATCATCAGCAAAATTTTAGAATAAAACGAAACTCTTTAAATTTTAACGTGTTGCACAGTATTATTTACACAACGAAAGGCTGCATTATGACGTCATGAAGGGGCAAGGAGTAAATTAACTGGTTTGCGTGCAATGGAATTATAATGCAGCCGCATGCATAAATGACTAAAGTAAAGAAAAAAAGTATTTGCTCAACTATAATTATAACAGCAAAACAGAACAGAGAAAAATTATGATATTTCCAAATTTTACAACGTAGTAACTCGCAAAAAAATAAATCACTTACCCGTTAGCGAGCCCCACTGCCCCACCGTCATATAAAAACCTTTCACTTTTTCTTTAACTCTAACAAAATTCGCTAAACGATTAACTTTGATTTGTACAAACAATTTCAGACAGCAGCCAGCAAAATTAACTATCGTAATATTCTGTCCACGAATCTCAAAAAGTAAATAAAAAATATAATTGAGCCTGATAGCGACTATGACAGTTGGATTGCAACCAGAAAAATTTATCTAATTTGAGTTCTGTTTGCTGATTTTGACTGATGTGAGAGAGAGGTTTTTGACATTATCTCAGCAGTTACTCAGAACAGGCTTGCCACACTGGAATATTTTAGCCAATTTGGTGAATTTTCATACGGATTTAGACTTAAAATTTTGGCTTTGGGGATGTGATATATGAGCCCTTCATTTTATTAGCAGTAAGTGATTTTTTAATCAGTTTGATGTTACTTGCTGACGCAATTTGGACCAACAGAAGATTAGATCACAAACTCAACAATGAAATGGCAACGACGTATATTTTTATCAAGATACACAGTTTGTTACTGTGGTCTGTGAAATTTGTGAAAATTAATAAAATGTTGCTGAAAGCGGATAAACGAAATGTCTAAATACGTTTCTTTTTCGAATTCTGCGACTGTTTAATATAAAATTTTCAGGAAATCAAACGCAGCGTTGGCATAGCAACATTTTATTCCGCTTTGAACAGCTTTATTTGTGTCTAACCAAATTGCACAGACCGGCAAGTAAGTCAAACGAATAAAATTTGAATATGTTATTCATATATGTACATACGTCGTTGAAAATGGTTCTAAATCATGCGTATAAAAAGTTTAAGAATTTCATATTCGAGGAGCTATTCAAATGCGAGCGGTAAGCTAATAACACACAAAATTAAATAAATCAAGCAAATAATTAATAGTTTTTCGTACAGCAACTGAAGGTATCTTGAAACGCCTTTCCTACAGAGACAAAAAAAATTACTTTTCGAAGAAAAGCTTACACGCATTTCTGCTGTAAGTCCAATGTGGGAATTAACATAATGAATTCCAAAAACGAAAGGTAAATCGACGATTGCACAGCTTTTGGGGATTATGGTGGATATAGGGATAAATTATAAGCAATTTCTGGCAGCGCTGATCGTACGGTATGGGGCATTAATTTCTAATCTGCAGCATTGCCAACAGCATCTTTTAACTGTAGGCATTAAACTTATAAGGTAAATGCGCGATGCCGATAACATCGATGTAACACGAAAAATAGTGCTAGTAACAAGAGCAAAACGATTTCGTGTTTTTGACCATTTAGGTTTAAAAATCTCTAAAACTATACGTTATGGAACGATTCCAAGACTGATTCATTGAAAATTAATTTTTTTTTTTTTTTTAAATAAACCGTTTTTCGACCTCGCTTTAGAAAACGATTAGCTAGTATTTCATTCGGAACAGACTTTGAAGCTATGAAATAGCTGATATAAGGTGCTTTAGACATTTTCATGAAATTTTTTTTTGATTAAAGATAGGTGAGTCAGAGTGTGATGTCACAAATATGGGGCGGGGTCTATGAAAATCTGACAGTGTACCATGCGGGAGGGGCGATCCAAAAATCGCGAAATTCGAGCCCTTTGGGGCTGTCCATAAGCTCCGTTACGCTAAACTTCGCTATATTGAAACCCCCCCCAATGTGACGATAGCTTCATATAAAAAATAAATAAAATACATCAAGCGTGACGCTTGCTCGAACCCCCCCCTAGGAGCGTCACGGAGTTTATGGACAGCCCCTTATCCGATTTCGCTAATTTAATGTTTAAAGCTTCTAAAATTAATTTCTAATACAAGGTATGTACTCGTTTACGTAAAAAAGTAGTCGCAATAAACAAAGAGTGTCGCGTCAAATATTACAGTAAAAGCGAATGTAAAAGATGTAATCGTCTTAGAATTCTTTGTCTTACATTTCTTCATCATCGGTTTTTTTAGAATTTTTAATAGTTTTCAAAATGAGTTCAATGAAAGAAAATGTCCTAGATTTAATTGTGCGCAAAAAACACAATTTTTCACATTCGTCTCACAAAGACATTGCATAAAGTATAAATATTGCAAAATCTATTGTAGCTTGTGTACTTAAAAAGTTTAGTGAACGGTTTACTACAGAAAGAAAAGTTGGAAGTGTTACAAAAAAAGGATTTGCCTCAGAGGAAAAAGCAAAATAAGTTTTACATGCCTATGAAAAAGATACTGGACTCTGCATTAGAGATGTGGCTAAAAAGTGCATATGTCGCCCGGAAACGTACAGAAAGTTTGCAGAGAGAAAGGTTTTCAATCATATTAAGTACTACTGGCACAAAATAGGAATGATAAGCAAAACACAGCTGCTAAAACTCGCACACGAAAGCGCTACGACCGCTTTGTACACAATTTTGAGTTCATTTTAATCGACGACGCAACTTACGTCAAAGCTGCCTTTAACAGCTTCCAGGTCAACTTTTTTACACCACAAAGAAGAAAAGCGATGTTGCGCCAAATTTAAGGCAAAAAGAGTGGAAAAAAATATTTGATTTGGCAAGCAATTTGTAAATGCGGCTTGAAGAGCTCAGTATTTGTCACAACTGGTATTTAACCACCAAATTTATGTGAAAGAGTTGTAACAGAAACGTCTGCTGAATATGATACGCCTTCACGAAAACCCTGTGTTATTTTGGCCAGATTTGGCGAGTTATCACTATGGCAAATTGGCCATGAATTGGTATGAAAAGAATGGGTTCAATGTTGTACCGAAAAATGCAAATCCTCCGAATTGCCCTGAGCTTCGGCCGATTGGAAAATACTGGGCTATAATGAAGAGAAAATTGCTAAAAAGTGGCTGCTCATAAATAACGTCACACGAATTTCACGATTTTCGATTTTTTCAAATTCGCTTCGTTTTTTTAGGGCCTATATAAGGCCACTTCATAGCTCATATTCAAGGCAAAGAACAGTACTAAATGATGCATTTAATAGAAAATAGCAAATAAATTTTAGGTTATGATATCTTAAAAATCATAAATGATTCAGATATTCTAAGACCTGATTCGGATTCAGCATTGAAAATTACATCGAAATGACTATTCTTATTTTAGTTTGTGTTTTTTTTTTTAATACCGTTTTTCGACCTCATTTTTTTAAAATAGGATCTAGTACAATTTTAGGGTTTAGAAATTTTGAAAGTACATCCGTAAACGAAGCAAAAGCCATGCTCAGAAAAATCATCCACCATTACAGTCGACAATTTAAAGGCTTAATAAGAGTGATCTTGTGATCCGAAAATGGCTACCCTTTTTCATTTCTTCTCGTCATATACATTAAGTAAAAGAAGTTCATTTATAATACTTTAGTTTTTCATGTCAAAGACTTTACATTTACAATTTTTTATGGCTACTTTAATCGTTGTCAATTAACTTTAAAAAAAATTTAAATAGCTATAAAAGAAGAATTCAAGGCCCACTTAACACTTAAGAAAGACAACGATAAGTCATAGTTTTTATTAAACTTTGTTTTATTGTGAGAATATTTATTGTTATTCAAAGAGATAATCATTTTACTCCTTAGGTGTACGGGTACATTTGTTTACGTGCTTTCACGTGACAAATTAATAAATAGTCATGTATAAATTTTATTCAAACCGGTTAAGGCAGGTTAAATATGTACAAGTATGTATGTACTTATATTTTATATCCAAACAGTTGTTTAATTAATGATTAAGACAATAATCTCTATAAAAAAAAAGTCGTTAACTATTTGTTATTTTATGGCATTGGAAATTACTGAGCACCGCCAGGCCCGTAGCGATGATATCTGCCGCCAGCTCGGACATTCTCAGAAAACCAGAAACCCATTTCGTAATTGCTGTTACAATTAAAAAATGGATTTACAAAAAAGGAAAACAGGTCGGCCGTGCTGATCTTCAAGCTAGTGATTTCAATACAACCATTTGAAGTTTTTTGCGCAACTACTACAAAACTCGTAATTATTTATGTTTAGTGATATCGATGGCATTGTTACGCTCATTTACTAAATATCAACTTTCTTATCATATTGTAGCCACTAAAAAGTCAAGCCTTATGATTAACTTCATGCCTATACTTAAAATGTCAATATTTCTGTGATAAAATGGATTAAATTGTCTCAGTGGAGTAATAATATCTTAATGCCATTAAACTTTTTCTGCAGGTAAAACAAATAATCGATAAGAATGAAGTCAAGCAGTGAAAAGTATTTTTTTTTTTTTTTTGAAAAGGCTTAAATTGTCGGTATACTTGAGAGTCTTAAATGAGCTTTATTGAACTGTTCGAAGGTATAATCTAATTCACTTCTTATGATAGTGTAAAGTGACTCAATTATTGGGCTCTCAAAAATAAGCACAAAAAATAAATTTTAAGCGCTTGGAAAAGCCCTGAAAACTGGCAAAATATGCACCCAAATATGCTCTTAAAAAGGGAAAAATGTTCAGAAGTCCCCCATTACTATTAAAATATTTTGAATTGCCGACAAATAAATGAACTTTGTATAAAAAAAACAATGTATTAAAAAGGCTGAATTTTTATTTGTTTTCGAACAGATTATACGTAGCACAGTAGTAATGAAAACTATTATCGCCCAGTTGTAAAATTGGACCACAAATAAATCAAAGATTTTTGGTACTTTTTGGACACTTTTTAGTACCTAAATTTTTTTTGCTATTTGGTACAAAACAGTAAAACTTACGTACCATCTCTGGCACGATGTAAAGCAAAACGCAAAAAATACAAAAAACATGAAGTCAGCGCTTTGCTTTTTGTCTTTCTCTTTGTGCTTCATCTTATTTTCAGCTATGTGTGTTAATGTTGAAAAATTTTTATTTAATATTACTTGGCTTAAAGACACAAATACCTTTCTAATGGTATATAACTCGAAGTCGTACTCCATTTCTAACATAGTAACAAAAAAGGGTGAAAAGTTTCAAACATAAATTACAATAGTTTTGATATGTACAAGATGCACTTTGGTCTCCTCGACTCGAAAATCTGAAAAAACAATTTTTTTATGGATAGGTTTTCGAGATATGATATGAAATTTTTTTCCATTTTTTTCGGAGGTGGTTTCACACTTTCAGTCATATCTCAAGTCATAAATGTCTGATATGGTCGCACTAAATTTTGAACTAAAGAGAATCAAATTTCCAATAATTGTTCCTTACTCTATTTTCAAAGTGGACTAGTGGCTTGAGCGCAATGGGTCAAAATATATGAGAAAAGTCGAATTTTTTGGTCAAAATAAAAATCGGAAATTCACTCAATAAATACACAAAAATTGTATCTTACTTACTTAGAATACATAAATCTTATTTTTGGGAGATACTAAGATATATATGAAGAAAATACTAGTATGTAATACTAGAGTAATAACCAATTAAGTGAAGCTACTATAATTAAAATTTTACTCTATTTTTGTATTTTTCTCTAGCATAGGGCTACATATTTGAAAAATTTTCTTCTGATTAAAACGATTCGTTTTTGTTTTGATTAGTTGAACAAAAATTAGTAAGTAGTACGACCGCCTTTGAATTCAGAATGCCAGTCGATTTTCTTAGTGCAGAGTCCGGACCAGATTTATCAAGCCAAGTTTTTGTTCCAGCACTATTTTTTCCATTAGAAAACAGTGCTCAATGAACACACGAAATTCCTTTTGATCAAAATTTTTTTCCAATAACAAAAGTTGCTTTACTTAAAGAGCTATAACTCACGAACCAATTAACCGATCGCTGTAGAGTTTTTATTGTCATCAACACTTACTACTTAGCAGCAAAATTTTGTACGGTATATTTCTTTCATTTTCTTTTTTTATCAGCTGGTGCATAGCTTAAGTTTACTGAAAATAATAATCTAACAACAAATATTTACATACGTGTAGTACAAAATGCAATGCTGTTCAAATTATCAAACAGCCGACTTACGCACTCGCTTACGCGTTTGCAGAAAGGTGCATTCCTGAAAACAAGCCCGTAAACTTTATAAACTACGCTTACAAGTTTTACGGAATTAAGGTCTTTCTTTGGCGTATTTACGTTTAATTGATCTCTTTGGATTTTATTTTACTTTGGAAGCCCCCAAATATTTCCCAATAAAATTTATTTTATCATCTTAAGCCCGAAATAATCAATTATTTTTTTTTGATTCGTTATTATATGAATACTAAAAAACTGAAACTTTACATTTATTTTGATAGATATGTCTGAGTAATCAGATAGAACCTGGCTTATATTTGTTTTAGAAGAAAAACAAAAACAAAAACAAAAATAAAAAATTGTGCTTTATTTTTGTATGTATGACAATCTTTTTTATTTTTTTTTTTATTTTCTTAGTTTAGATTTATTTCTACCTGTTATAATATTTATTTATAACGTACTTTGCCGCAGGCTACAAAAAGATAAGATTTGCTGTTGATTGTTTTCACATACAGTGGTTCAAACGACTAACCGGACAGAGCGCATAGCTTCTTTTGAGTGCTTAGTATAAAGAAATAGGAGATTGCAGTTGGAAAAAAATAATGCAGTTAATTTTATTTATTATTCTAGTTTTGGTCGGTACCAACAAAATAAAAAAAATGTTGTTCTAAACGCATATTATTAGCGATAATTTAGAAAAACTCACTTTTAGAGCTCAAACGTCTAACCGGACACTAAAAAATAATATTGAAATTTGGCACTTCCATAATTTGTTGAAAGTCCATTAGCATTTATAACAGCTTGCGAACGATTTTTCATGGATTTTATTAACTTTGAGCAAACATCCGGTTGAATGTCGTGCCATTCTTTGACCAATTCTTCCTTAAGCTGAGTTATGTTACGGATAGTCCTGCTGTAGAGCTTCTTGCTCCATTCGGACCATAAATTTTATGTCACGTTGATGCCAGGTGATTGAGGAGGGGTCTACAATAGCTTGAGACAGTTTTGTATCAGCCATAATTGCGCTACATGGAAAGAATGCTTCGGGTTTTTACAATGGTTACATGCAAAATTCTCTTCAATACCATGTTTTTTAGCGTTTTGCATAACATTAACTTTCGAAATGTTAAGGTAACCAAACCCATCCATTTAACCATCGATAAACACTAAAATCGCGACACCTACAATAGAATTATAGCCCCAACGCACTACAAAACCGCCCTATGTTTCACTGTAGAACGAATAATTTTAATATTAATTTCAGTGTTTGGTTGTCGCCATACATAAGCTTTACCATTTAGAAAAATGGGAATAATTACAAGAATATGTGTTATTTAAGGTCTTATTTAACGACCAAAGAAATGTTTTTTGTGTGATTCCAATGGCAAAGCTTATGTATGGCGACAACCAAACACTGAATTTAATATTAAAATTATTCGTTCTACAGTGAAACATGGGGCGGTTTTGTAGTACGTTGGGGCTATAATTCCATTGCAGGTGTCGCGATTTTAGTGTTTATCGATGGTTAAATGGATGAGTTTGGTTACCTTAACATTTCGAAAGATAATGTTATGCAAAACGCTAAAAAACATGGTATTGAAGAGAATTTTGCATGTAACCATTGTAAAAACCCGAAGCATTCTTTCCATGTAGCGCAATTATGGCTGATACAAAACTGTCTCAAGCTATTGTAGACCCCTCCTCAATCACCTGGCATCAACGTGACATAAAATTTATGGTCCGAATGGAGCAAGAAGCTCTACAGCAGGACTATCCGTAACATAACTCAGCTTAAGGAAGAATTGGTCAAAGAATGGCACGACATTCAACCGGATGTTTGCTCAAACTTAATAAAATCCATGAAAAATCGTTCGCAAGCTGTTATAAATGCTAATGGACTTTCAACAAATTATGGAAGTGCCAAATTTCAATATTATTTTTTAGTGTCCGGTTAGACGTTTGAGCTCTAAAAGTGAGTTTTTCTAAATTATCGCTAATAATATGCGTTTAGAACAACATTTTTTTTATTTTGTTGGTACCGACCAAAACTAGAATAAGAAATAAAATTAACTGCATTATTTTTTTCCAACTGCAATCTCCTATTTCTTTATACTAAGCACTCAAAAGAAGCTATGCGCTCTGTCCGGTTAGTCGTTTGAACCACTGTATATCAGTTTTGGCGCTGATTGAACCTTGGAAATTGCTTCTATTTTTCGGATAGAGTAGAGTTTTTTTTTTTTTGTTCTAAAAAAACTTACTGAAATCAAAATGTAAACAGCTTTGTAATATCGCGAAATAAATGTTTCTATATACCATATACAATAACAAAAATATTGATTATGACAATGTTAACGTTTTCTTTTGAAGTATATAGATAATATTCACGTATTTCGAAATATTTACATTGTTTCATGTTATCTACTATTTATTAATAGGCAATCAATCCATGTAGAAAATATCACAATTTATTGTTTCGAAAAAAGCAATACAAGCGAAAACACGGCAGCTACATCATAATAATCGCGTCAACGAAGCTTTTTCCTCGAAAGTCCTCAAAAACCGCTCCGATTTCGACCATTATATGTTTTTTGTTATAATTTTGCTTTTTTATATTATTCGTATTTAAAATCAGAAATCTTTTGGAGTAGGAACAGAATTATTTATATTGTTTAAACCAAGGGCTCGGGACCGTTTTTTGTCACGCCCCCCTTTTCAAGTTTCATGCACCCCCCATTCAAAAAAGCAAAAAAAATTTAAATATTTTACTACAATATTTTTCACATAAAAATTTAATTCTTATTCAAAAATGATTAAGAATTAATATTACAAAAATGAGATCAATGGGTTTTTATAATATTCTGTTTACCAGCCATGTTTTGTAATTTAAGATGTTCCAGAATCCAATAACCCAAAATTTTGAATGAGATCACGATAACTGGTTGTGTTAATGTGTGGTTGCTAAATCCGAATCTGGCAACCAATTTTCTCTATTAGGTCTGAGTTTCGAGTTATCCTTGCTCTAAAAGACAGCACCAGCTTTTTTCAGGCATATAATGCTCATCCAGGCAGTAGTGCGGTGAACCTTTTATCTTTTCTAATAGTATCATAACCTTCTGAGATATCTTTTATTAAAAACTGTATCACAATTCTATGTAAATGACTAAATTAAATTTGTATGGAATGAAGGCACTTTATCAATGGATGATATCTCAGAAAGTAATGATCCAATTTGAAAAGTTAAAAGGTAAGGGTTAATAAGGAAGATCATGGCTATCCGGTGAACTACACTACTCTCTGGAAATGCGCCATATGTCTGTAAATAGCATTTTTTTTTAAATCAAGGATCATTCAAATTACAGACCTGGTAGAACAAAAGTAGCCAGATTCGGAATCAGAAAATTAACAAAAAAAAGAAAAAAAAATAATGATCGAAATCACTTTTCAGTAAAACAGATTAGAATCGATAGATAGCCAATTTGGAATGCAAATCCGAATCCACGGAACACCTTAAGTTTAATTTATTTCCGATTCTGAAGAAAAGTGTATTTCAGAATGTGGCTGTATTTAAGGTTTTAAGAACAACTCAATGCTTCAAAATCAACAACATAAGAAGAACGGATACTATCTAATGTACTCTATTTTAAGGGGATAAAGTTGCATCGAGTAAATGATAAATAAAACGTCTTTTGACCCATTTGAGCCGCCACCGATAGAAATATTTTTTAATATGGAAGTAATGTAATCGGAATTTATATGTTGCCATCAAATCAAAAAATTCCAACATATACGAAGTATTTATTTTACTGCATATATAATATAACTTCAAATATGTTTTAAAACAACAAGTTTTTCACTTCGAAGCAAGCACAACTTAGAATCCTTACTTGAGAGAAAATAAAACTAAGTTTAGATTCGTAAATGGGAGATTCAAAGCCCCCAGAAACGGCTTTAAAAGCCAACCATTGTAAGACTGTGTAATTGATAGATAAGTTACAATATAAACATTAATCATCTCATATTTCACAAAAAATGCCGACAGTGTTTTTTTACTCTGGGGAAATCTGATGCTAATTATTTATTTTTATGCATATCGTTTTTTATGGCTTGGTAATGCGAACTCAAGTGTATAGTTAATCGCTCAAATTCAAAATAATATTTAATAATTGAATTTTTTTCGCAGTGTGAACAAAAAAAAAGAACCTACAGCACAAAAACAAGAAACCCAACTCGGTGCGGAATTCATAACTATGGCTACATGACGCAAAACGAGTCAAGAAACCGGCGCCCTCGCTTAAAAGGCAATAATAAAGTGTTACTGCAACATTATTATCTATACTCGTAGATGTATACATTATAAATATATGTATGTGTGTTAGGACGGCTCAAAAAAAAAAAAAAAAAAAAAATATAATATAATTTTTTAGCTCTAATACATAAAAAGTTAGTAACCTAAATTTAGACTCTCAAGTACATACTATAAATTATTAGTATAAATTTTCAAAATAAAAAAAGCATCAAAGTTGGAGAGCCGGAAGTATGTGTACTGCAGAAAGAACCTAATTGGTCTCTAATGTAGAGATAGCTCTTACTTCATACACAGTAAAAGCTGATAGTTTACTCTTGATTCTCTTAAGAATTGATTTTAAACTATTTTGGTACTAAATTCAAAATTTCTTCCAGAAAAGTTTGAAATTCATTCTCAAATAGTTTAAAATGAATAATCTTTTTCTCATTGCTTTATATAAATAGGGTAAGGGAGGGAAATATGGACTACGCGCGTAATATGGACCACACGGTTATTTCCCACTGCATACATAGGATTTACCGTTATTCATATTCAAACTTAACGCTAATACCTAAAGCTTATAATAGGGCGATTTTAGCGTTCGGTGAGGTCGCATGTTTCTGTAAAGTTGATTTTTCTAAAAAAAAAGATCAGTGATAATTGTTTTCTATTGAATATATTGCATTATTTCACTTTAAAGACATTGCGTTTTTAAATAAATGGTTAATTATATAAAGTCAGTAAATACTATTTATAACACAGGCCCACAAAAAAAAAAGTACCCTGCGCGAAAGATCAGACCACCCGTACTTTATGTTTTCGGGGTCGCTGAACCCGAATATGGGGCCAGAATAGCGAAGTTGGTTCGCGTTTTTTCATAAAACCAGCAAATACGCTGAAAATTTGAGATTTTTTTCAGCATTAATTCTGATTTCTGAAAAAACGCGAACCAACTTCGCCATTCTGGCAGCATATTCGGATTCAGCGACCCCGAAAACATAAAGTTCAGGTGGTTTCTGAAAAAACGCGAACCAACTTTGCACAGAACCACAAAAAAAAAAATCCCTGCGCGAACGATCAGACCACCGGAACTTTATATATTCGGGGTCGCTGAACCCGAATATTGTGCCAGATTAGCAAAGTTGGTTCGCGTTTTTTCAGAAACCAGCAAAAATCTGCAATTTTCAGCATTATTGTTGATTTCTGAAAAAACCCGAACCAATTTCGCTATTCTGGCAGCATATTCGGACTCAGTGACCCCGAAAACATAAAGTTCAGTTTGTCTGATCTTTCGCGCAGGGTACTTTTTTTTTTGTGGGCCTGTGTAATTTATTAGCACAAATAAGTTCATTAACCAAAAGAGTTTTTGATAAAAAAAACCATTTATTTCACCAACACGTGCTGTGGGTAATATGGACCACCAAAGAAAAAAGCCTCAAAAACAAATGTATTTATAATCTTTTTCAGATGGGGAATCTAGTTGCAGTTTTCATGACGAGTCTGATGGTCATTATATGTAATTCGTTTACTGCAAAAGAAAAAAATTATAAAAAATGCATATAATGTAATACCCTTTACTCAGAAGATCGCCGTGGCGAATTTTGGGTTGAATGTGTAATCTGACGTTCTTGGAGTCATGAAAAATATGGCGTATGTGGAAGTGACATTTTATATGCAACTTCTGTACCAAATGGACTATATGGTCCATATTACACTACACTTTTTTTTAATCTTCATTTTGAGTATTTTAAGTTTTTTAATTTTTTTTTCTTTATCCTGATGAGATATTTATCTAAAAGTGCATCAGAATAAAGGCAAATTGTTTCCTTTACTGAATGACATAAAATTTATTGTTTTGTTTTATGTATTTTGGGTTTTATTTAAAAAAGAAAGATGGGTGGTCCATATTTCCCTCCCTTACCCTACTTTTTGGTATTAAAAATAAACTAAAATTTTTATCGAGTTATTAAAAATTATTGATGAACTAAAGCTTAACATATAATTAAATTTTTCTATTGTTGTTTTCTACAGTTCAAACTGCATTTCATTTCTTGTACCACCCTAATGTAAAATATTGTGGTTATTAATTATTCTGTTACAAAGTAGTTACTTCAATGCATAGATAAGCATATAATATATTATTTAAAACAACATGCTGGTAAAAATTATGTATTTCGTGTACATATAGGTATATCGATAGCTAATGCACATAGCGTCGGCTGAGTTTTGTTTTGGGGATGCTGCTTTATGTTTCCGAGTATCTTTTATCCATTTTGAACTCACTTTCAAGTTCTGAGTTATCCAACATACTCGTGTTTTTCGCACTTTTAGCTCAAGATTTCTTCAAGTTTTCTTCAAATAACCAAAGTGGTTTATTCTTTGTAAAAAATATACATATTTAGAAAATATATACATACATATGTACATATGTATATAAATATATATATATTTTTTTTTTGCTTCAAAGGGGTCTACAAAAAACAGAAATAATTAGCAAGTGATCCACAGGTAAAAAAAGTTTGAGAACAGCTACTTTAAAAGAATGCACAGCTAGAAAATGTTCGATTCCATTCTGGAAATTTGAATGTGAATAGTTGACGTTGTACTGTTTATTAAATAATTTTAAAAAATAACAGCTAACATCTTTACGGGCCTTACTACTTGGGTAAACCTTGATAGCCTTATTCGATATATGAGAATTTTTGCGACTGTGAAATTTTACCATTTCTGAAATGTCACGTTGCATCCCAGATTTTGCATCATCTAACTACCTGTGGCAATTTGGCAAAACAACCTCTGTCTCTCTTTGTGAAAAAAGCAAAAGCACATAGCCTGTGTCGACGCAAGTACAAGTTATTCACTTTTGCTTTTTTAATGAAGAGAGGCTTAAGTTGTTTTATCAAATAAACTGCCACAGATTTGTTTCGGTCCCTACAGAAGTCCCACACCACTTGTCACAGTTTTTCGTCCAAAAATCACAAAAATTTCTCTTATTGAATTATAGTTTTACCTCAAAATACCAACTAGAACAAGTTTAAATTTACTTTGATATATACCAGAAGTTCAGCTTTTTTCCCATTGATTTTTGTGCTTTCTTGAATCCTACGATCATGTTTCATCAAAATTGCTTATAAATCTTGTGAGATATAACGTCGGGTAATCTGTTAGTATGTGTACAGAATTTTAAGACTCTTTTTGCTTTGCTTGTGAAAAAAATATATTACGCCTTTTTGCATTTCATATGGCGATATGTACATTGCATCCGTCGTCAAAGATAGCTGGGGGCATTGAAAATAAGCGAAATCTGTCAAGGGACAGGCCTGACAGCGTTGTTTGATATAATGTAACCAAGTACTAAATATTGTTAATGTAAGCTCAGATAGAAAACTTGGTTGCTTCAGACAAAAGACAATGGTCAGGCCAAAGATAACACCCTCACTAGTTTGATTTTGCAAAGGTAAATATTCTTCTTTTAGGATTAGGATTTATAGATACTAATGCTGCTTCTCGAATTCTCTAATGTTATTGTTGTTTTATACCTCCCATTCGCGCAATATGTGTTTGGTGTCAAAGTTCAAAGTTTATTTGTAAGGGTGTGCAGAGCTGTTCGAACCTGTTCGAGAATTCCGTCATTGCATCGAACATAAAACAAGCAGATTGAGCGTTCGAGCAGCTCGTTTGTTCGAATGTTCGTAGCTTGCAACTTGTTTGCCAACTGCTTCGCTCTTGTTGCAAGTTGTTGCACAGACTACTGTGTACGCAACGGGACAGCCAACACATTGGCTTGCTTGTATCATACAAGTTGTGTGCAGGTCCAGATTTAAGCTTATTGTTGGCTTTGGGTAGATAAAGTGTTTAAGTAATTTTTGTGTAGACGATGTTTCTGTTGAATATTTTATTACCTTCTTTGACGCGTTTCGTTTTGTCTATGGAAAAGTGATTGGGAAACAATTCCATACATTTATGGAAACGTTATTTTAAAAAATCTAACATATATTTTTAGGGTTGCCACGTTGTTATTTTTTGAAATTTTGTTAAAATCATACTTTTTGTGACTAATTTAAATTTTTTAGTTTAGAAAACGCTAAGATAAACTTTTTAAAAATTGTATAACTAACCCATGGTTGCCAACTGTTTTTTTTTTTGTAAATTTTGCTTAATAATATAAGTATTTAAAAAAAAATTTATTTTAGTCTTAAAACGCTTAGATAAACTTTTTAAAAATCCTACATATATTTTTAGGGTTGCCACCTTGTTATTTTCTGAAATTTGTAAAAATCACGCTTTTTGTGACTAAATTGAATTTTTTGAATTTTGAATTAGAAGCGAAAAATTTAGTTGACATATTAGGGTTGCCAGACTTTTTTCGCAAAATTGAGTTTCTTGTTAAGTTTTTTTATTGAAAAGTTATATTTTCGACCCAAAAACCCAAATTATTTGTTTTCTTTTTGCCATTTTGTTTGTTAATATTATTATTAAAATAATTTCGATGAAAAGATATCGTCGGCTGAGTATTATTTTGCCGTAAACGCCACTTCGTTTCAAAAGCAAAAGCAGATAACTTGTGCTCGTCTGTACACAATACTCAGCCGACGATATGTTATGTTTCACGTGTTTTTCGTCCATATTTCAATATATTTTTCGATAGTTTTTCTTGCATATTTGAATTACCCATTTTTAATACCAAACAATTGTGTAGTCCAACCTTTTTTAAATAGTTGCTTAAATTAAATGATGTTTCTGTTTTACATAAAACAGCCCATATTTTTTAATACACACCTGAGAATGTAGTTTCCAATCTTTGTAGGCTTTAACAAAGTAATCCATGATTTGAGTTTTTTTTTTTAGATTTTCACTGAGCTTGATTTGAAGTTAAATATGCGGATATTTAGTAGGTATATGTATGTAGATAGTATGATGGTTTTTTTTTCTTTATTTATCACAAGTTAAGAGCTTTCTTTGTTTGGCGTCATTAAATTTTTAATGAATGGTGTTATTTTTGGCAGCACCGTAATCTCAAATTGCGTTTTGTTTGGTAAAACCAAGAAATGTCTCTGATGAAGTTCGAAGAAAACCAAAGACAAAGCAATATTTTCGCAAAAAATAACAAAGCAATAAAAGTATCACTTCAAAAAAAAAAAAAAAAAAACAATTTTTAACAGTTAACGTACAATAAAAGACCAGTCACACTTGGCATTCTGGTGCATGACACTTTAGAGAGTGGACAGAGTCATCATCAACACCACTATCGAAATGATCAAGAGAGCACGAATAACGTAGGAAGTCAATTTGTTGTCTTTAGTTTTAAACAAACAAAATTTTGTTTATAAAGATCTTTTTGCAATTCGTGACAAAAGTGAATTTGTCTGTGTCACACATTTGTTTGTTTTTTTTTTTTTAGTTTTTTAAAGAAACAAGTTATTTATTTACAATAAAAAAAAAGCACAAGAATTTTGTTGAAAATCGCGCCACCAATTGTTGCTTAGACACGAGTTATTTCGTTACGGTTTTTTTTTTCTTTTTCTTTTAAATTTATAACAAATACAACTACGTGACACCTGGACATAGGGTCTACTCGTCTAGTACTGTTAATTCAATTATACTCGGTCTTTATTTTTGTTGCAATCTTTTTAATTTCCAATATTTTCTTGAAGTCGTGTTAACCATCAAACCGCGCACTATGAACGAGTACCTACTCACTAAATTTTCCAAGCGAACACAACAAACTCCGATCTGCTTTTCATAGCAACTAACTAACTGACTGATTCGGTCTTTAATTTTTTTCACACAGCTGTTTCTTTTTCATTACTTAGTTAGATTGTGGTTCGCTATTGTGTATAGGTAGTTACTTAGTTAGTAGTCGTGGTCGCCATGTGGTATACGTTAGAATGTAGTGGAGTAGAAGTGAGGAACTTTATTTGTGCTCTCTTTTTTTCTTGATATTTTTGCTCTCGTAGTCGTCATCGTCATCGTGTTGTCGTATTTTGATGTGAAGATATTTATTTATTTCAATACAAACGTACGAGTGTAGATACGAGTCTACCATGCGCCAAAAAATGTCTTGATCGTGCCAGTTCGTTACGGTTTCCCCACACAACTAGTTTGCTATTCGACTGTGTACATACTTACTTCGGGGTAATAGGAAAGCCGATGATGTGTATATGTATGTAGGTATCCCAATAAGTAAGGTAAAAAGTTAAGTTGGTTGGCTTCGTTAGCGGAAGCAGCACCATTGGGGTCATGTTTAGTCATAACCAAGTATAAGTTGTCGATGGCTCTTATGTATGCTCGGCAATATATGTTGTGGTTTAAACCACAAGTCAAATCATAACTCATTTATATACCCAACGGGAAGTATTAGAAGCTGCTTCCGAGGAGAGTGGAAATGTAGCGCATGTTTGAAGGCATATACATTTGGAGAAAAGTTTGGAAAAACCACCTCTTATTTGAAAGCTTGCTTTGAGAGTATCTAGGAAACAAAAAATTACTTTTTGGACCTCTCTGAAAACAGCTAAAATGGTATTTTTTCCATAACTCCGGCAGGTGATGTTCGATTTTTAAATATTATATATCGTTATATATCGTTGCAAACAGCTTAATTAGGCCTATATTTTTTCCTCAAGTTGTTTGGACCTTCGAGGTTATATTCGACTAGTACAACCTAGTTTCTCGGGTTCGTATCCCCCTAAATTATTTTGGCTGTTTTCAGAATGGTTCAAAAAAATATTTTTTTTGTTTCATAGCTACTCGCAAAGTAAGCTTTCATACAGGAGACGGTTTTTTAATTCTTTTTTTTTTTTTTTTCATTGATCCGGCCTAATTTCTCAATTTTTAGAACGTCGCATATAAAACTAGTAAAGTTCTAGTACTTTTGGCCAGGCCAAAAATCAAATACCCAACACTTCAGCATTTTGAAAATTTTGTTTGGATGGGAGGTGCCACGTCTTTTTATTCGAAATCACTTAGTTTTACTTAGGCCTTGCGCAAACTATTGCAAGTATCTGTCCGAAATTTGGTTGTATTACCTCAAATTATATTCCTATTATCTGTGAGAAATTTTGTTTCATTACCTCAAATAACGCTTGTTCTATGTACATCATTCTGAAAGCTTACCACGCCCTCTTGTCCGAATCAACTTAGTTTTTAATATTTTATTTGTATGGGCGGTAAGCGCGTACGTTAAACGATTTCGCTCATTTTCAATCTTATACGACAGAACTACATATCTTGCTCAGTTTTTGTGTGAATATTATTTCCACAGACGGTCAGACAGACAGACAGACAGACAGACGAACAGACAGACAGACAGACAGCCAGGCGGACATTGCTATATCGACTCAGGAGGTGACGCTGATCAAGACTTTATGAGAGACTTTATTTAAAGAAAATGGTACAATGTATTTTATTCAAAGTATTGCCCATCGCTAGTCACTACTTTTTCCCATCTTTCTGGCAATTTATGGATTCCATCCCAGAAAAACTGCGCCGGCTTGGCGGCCAAAAACGAATCGAGCCAATTTTCGATATCTTGGACTTAAGTGAAGCGTATTCCTGATAGGGCATTCTGCATCGATCGGAACCAATTGTAGTCTGATGGTGCAAGGTCTGGGCTATAAAGCGGGTGAGGCAAAATTTCCCATCCGTTGTTTTCCAGGTAATTTTTGACTGGGGCAGCAATATGTGGCCGAGCGTTATCGTGGTGGAAAATGATTGACTCGTGTCTGGTCGCATACGTTGTCCGCTCTGCCTGGATTTTCTGCTTCAATTGGATCAATTGTTGACGATGGAGTTGAGCATTAATGGTTTGGCCACCTGGCAATAGCTCATAATGGATCACACCTAGCTGGTCCTGACCAGGACGTTCTTTGTCTTCGACATCAAAATCACCACTTTTAAACCGTCAAAACCACTAATGACAGCTTGATTCAGCTGGAGCATAGTCCCTATAAACTTCTACAAGAATGCGATGACTTTCGGCAGCTGTTTCCTTTTAAATATAGTAGTGAAGTAAAACTTCCCGCAAAAGTTGCTTTTTCGGCACGAACTCGGACATTTTGGAGCACAGTAAAATTTATGATGCGGATGAAAATTTTCAAATCTAATGATGCAGAGTTGTTGACAGATGCCTAAGCTTCAGATATGACGTTTCTGATCTAGCATTTAAGTCACCATGTATTGATGGCGACATCTTTTGAAAAACGATGGAAATTAATGCATACACCCAATACTTTTCTATACCTGTGACTCCTCCTTCTCTTTATTACAAACGGAAGGACAAAGTGAATATACCCTGTGTGTAGGGTATCAAACTCAACCGCTAAATTTTTGTATTGCAAGACGAGTTTTATATCTAACTGATGACAGCGGTAGACTCTTCCTACAAGAAGACAAGCTTATGGACAGAAAACAAAAGCTGTGGGTTTATTACTCAGGTTCGGTTTGTAGTGACACAACTCTTCTATTCGACTTAAGATACATAGTTTGAAATTCAAATAAAAAGTTTTCAGGGCAATGACTTCACCACACATCCGAAACAACACGCTTTCGTCGTAACCGGTCGTGTATTGATCAAATAGTTTTCGAAGCATCGTAGAACAAATATTTAAATGATTGGCATGTCTCGTAACATTTCACCTTCACTGAATACAGTACAGCTTTTTATTAGGGGCTGAAACCGAACCCAATTCTGTTCAGGTTAGCTGTTTTTATAAATACCGTACCCGAACTAAATTTAAGGACTCACCCAGGTTCGATTCATAAATTGATGAATAGAATAATCCTTTTTATACCCTAATCACTTTGAGTCGATACAACCATGTCCATCTGTCTGTCGGTGGTAATATTTTTTACCGGAAGTAAGTTATCTGTCAATTTATGAGTATTACTTATGTACGATAACGCAACCAAAATGCACACAAGTAAATATTAGGTATTGTTAATGCAAGCTCTAAGTAAAAACTATTCGAACTTTGACAGGAGATTGTGGCACATCCTATACATAAATGAAAATTGATTAAACAAAAAGAATATCCACTTGACCGACTCGGTTATTTCGACAGCATCATAAAATCTGTTTGTTTGATCAAGTGCGATTAAAGCATTGATTGCGTTGCCGGATTTTATTATTATCATCTAAGAATTCTAAATATTTGCGAGAATAGACGTTGAGAATGGAAATGAATTGAACACAAGCTCCACAAACCACCGACGTCCGTCTACCATTAATTATTGTGGAAATTATTGCACTGTAAATTAGAAATTTTAGAAAGAATTAAAGGTACTCGTAAACTTCTGTGGAGGACTAAAGATTTTTATGGAGCTCGTATAATTCGTGAATAGAGAAAAAGAACCGATACTTGTCCAAGAAATTTCTCTCATCAAAACTTTTGTTTGTTTGGGAGCCGTCACACATTAGATATTACAAAACGTGTATATTTTTCCTCTAGTGTTAGCCCGAAGCATTCATGGTAAGTATTTGTGTGAAACTTGGTTGTATTACATCTAGTAGTTCTCTTAATAAAGCGTTTTAAATCATTTAGTCATAAGCGTGACCGTGAATAGAGAATCAGCAATCATGCTTTCCACTGTTAAATCGATTTTAGTGAATGCGACAAGAGGACGTTGGAACTCCTATGCAAGTAAAAAGTTTAAAATGCTACATACATATTATATTGAGAGAAAGTTTTCCAGATTTCACACAAAAATTTAGGATGTATAAGCCAGTAGATAAAAATTAGAATGATTCTGGCAAAATAATGTTGTACCCTAAAAACTTAGATCAATATATAAAATTATTGTGGGTGAAACTTGCATATATCGTTTCAAATATATTTGGCTGTAGGTAGGGTAGAAAATTTAATTTTGAATATTCCTTATATATAAATCCTATCTCCAAACTGTATTCAAACAAGTCACATTTAAAAAAAAAAAATATTTGGTTTTTTCGGGTTTTCAACGCGTTTCATGACTTTATAGTATAAAGTTTATACGTCATTTTAGTGAACAAATTTCTTCACACCCAAGTGTCCCCCTTAGGATATCGGAACCAAAAATTAAAAAACAATATTTTTTTCGTGTTTTCTATGCGTTTTTTGACTTTTTAGTGGAAACATTTTTTTTCCCCCTTGAATGTCGGAACCAAAAATGTTTAAAACTTTTTTTCTTGTTTTTTCCATGATTCCAAAAATAAAAAATAATTTATCATATCTCTGAAAACATTTAACGGACATGGATGAGATCTGGCATATGTGTTAACAGTAACGGGACAAATAATGTCTAAGGGAAAAATGGGCGGTGCCACGTCCTTATATCAAAATAGCAGCCAATTCTAAATATCCACTGTTTGAAATCTTCTTTATGCATTTCCCAACAATCGAAAAAACAGAGATAGGACTATAGCGCTCTAAGGTATCGGTATACGTATTATTATTTATTTAAATAAAAAATTTTAAACTTTGAGGAAATTCATACTTTTCAACTTTATTTAAATTTTAATTTAAACCATAAAAAATGGACACAATGTTTGTGAATTCCCACGAATCCACCATAAATGTTTACTGTGGAACCACCCTTACGATATTGGCTTTCCGAAACACCAAAAATATTTAGCTCGTTTTTGCATCTATACCATTTGTACAAAATTTAGTTGGAATATCTCATTTTCCTACCGCAGCTGACCTATACTATTCCTAGAATTTGTACGAAATATGGTTTGATGATCTCAAATAGCGCCCTTGGTATCGAGTTTTTTAGATTTTGGTTGTATTGGAAGGGCCGCGCCCTCTTGTTCGAATTCGGCCGGATTTTGTTTAAAGCTTAAGTAATCCATCCTTCGTGTATATTAATGTGTAATTTATTTGCAGTGCGCAGCTCCGTTTATTTGATGCCACATATGTATGAGAACTCCTTTCCCCTCTATGCGTCATTTAGTGGAAATGTGGTATCGATGCTTTTAAATATCATATCATATCGTATCCGTGAAGAGAAGGTTCTTTTTTTCAAAACATTTCGAATCAACCATATACAATAGTTTAACCTATTTTAAGGAGGACATGATATTTACTTACATACATACTTATGAGTAGATGTTTATCTTTATAATTCAATGGAATATTTTTGTATATTGTTTTCAAACAAACTTCATTCATTATGGCTGGAAAGATTTTCATTTGTTATCCGTTTGTGTACAGTTAATTTGAAAATGCGTTCGGATTTTAGTTTACATAAAAAGCAAGTATATACGTACATATACATATGTATATCCAATATATTAACTTCTATTATCGTAATTTAAAGAAAGAAAATAAAATAGGTACGAATATTTGACAACGTGCTGCAACACTCCAGCGATCAATCAACAAAGAACATAAAGACGACACATCTATCCAATGCGATGTGTTAATTCGATTAACACATTTTCGATTCATCCAATCACCATTTTCGATTTGGTGACTTAAAAGTTAAATGATTACTCCAAAGCTATGTAGATGGATGGATAGTCGAGATATCGCGACTTAATTTAAATAGTTTTATGACATTTTGCTAGAAATTAATCATATTTAATAGCTGTTGAATATTAAATTATTGATTAAATGAACGTTCAAGCATTATATATGCGTTCAAGCATTATATATGGTTGTATATATATTATAGTGATTTCCAATGTAAGTGCAAATGCCGAAAAATTAATCTTAGTGGTATAAAGAAAAGGATGGTAGAGAGTTCTCAAACCGAATATATACAGGGTAATTGGGAATTGATAGAAAACTGGAATATGTAAAATTCCTGACTTTGTTCTGAACAACTTTTTTTAGTTCTACTTATTTTTCGAAACTCGCAAAACCAACGGAATTATTGGAGTAAGCACATGAAAGGAACAAAATTAATGTCATAGTATGAATTGGTTGACATTTTGTTAGAAATTAATAAAACTGGGCTCCGTTTTCATGAAAAGTTGATCTGATGATGTGGAATTGATGGCATTAAGTTGAAAAAATAATTTACACACTTCGCACAATAGAACGAAAATAATGAAATAAACTTGTTTTTATTTGCATTTAAAATTTATTGACTAAAAACGCCTAACAAAAAAATTTTCATAGAACTAAATATGAACAGTTGTTCAGAAAAGTCTTAGCAATCTAACATTTCGTGTGTTGTAAGATTCATTTTCTGTAATTAAAAAACATTGATTTTTGTGGGGCACCTTAATATATATATATTCTGAAATTCATGTCAAGTTTTGCCAAATAAACAACGATAAAAATAATCAATTGAAATAAAAGTACCTATGTATGTATATACCGATGAATAATTTTATCATACGTCACCTAAAGGGATTTTTGTTGCTGAAAAGTTAGATAGAAGCGTTAAAAATTTATAATGTATGCAAGTACTTATATGAATGAAATAGTGTGGTGATCCCACATATCTGAAATCCTTCAATCGACTAGCTGGCTTTGTTTAAGGAATGGACTTATCTAGCAATAAACTTAAATATATCATTAGTTAATGGAAGGATCAAACTCATCCCAGCGAAATCGGTTCTAGGTAAAATTTTGGAATTATTGTATATAAATAATTGTACTGGAGGTGGGTATGTTTATTGATTTATGTAATATTATAAAGTTTCTTCTTTATCACATAAAATTTTTCATACAAGATTATATGAATAGCATTCACGTTATATATCTTTATATACTTAGCGAAATACATACCTATATAAGTATTATACGTCCATAAATCTTCTTTGATTAGATTACTACTGGTATTGTTGGATAACGTTATCAATGATTATTTTATCATATTTGAAATGAAATTAACTTCTAAGCTACCTGAACTTGCACAAATAATGACTAAACTTATGAAGGAACTTAAATTTTATCAAACATTTTAAAATGTATAATTTAAAATTTATCACGAGTACTATACGAATTCTATTCACTTCTTCAAATTCCACTTTTCAGATTTATTAGAGGAATATTGAATGTGTACATAGCAAGGGCATGAAGAAGTGCAAGGGCGGTATTCACTTCAAAGGCATTAGAGACGGACCCTCTTAACCCAAGTTCGTTCAGACCAATTTACGCAGGCTCTTTGTACTTAAAACTCTGGCATCCATGCAACATAATGTGGCAAGACCGGATGTACATAAACTATAGAATGTATAATATGAATGGCAGCACTGTATGCTTAATTGAGTGTGTAAACCATAATTGGCAACACTACTGAGGTTGATCGGTATTGTTTGAGACGTGTAGTGTCAATAATTTAAAAAGGATAAATAATATAGACTACTACAATATTATGTACAAAGCGAATAAATCAACAGAAACTATTCTATTTCAATTAACGCAAGTACTAAAAGGCACATTGGATACAAACAAGATAGTCTTATAAGTCATGGTCCTATTCAAGCTTTTTCAGTTGCGGCTGAATTGACGACGATCACAGTTTTTAAGGGGAAATAGACTATCGAACAAGTTTGCCAGTTTTGCTCAAATTTCTCTTGGTTTGTGTGTGTGGCCGCTATTTTTCGGCAGTCATAAGTCAACCACTAAATGGTTTGTGGTTGAGTCACAGTCAGCGACCATGTTTGACTGACAAACATGATCGCTAGTGTGTACCCCCTATTAGTCTTCGTCAAATAATCATTACGAAACTGATCTATGTAATTAAAACCACTACTGATCGAAAAAAAAATCAAGATTGAAAAAACACTAGTAAGGGTGTAAAATTTGGCCTGGCCAAATATTAAATACCCTACACTGCAGTATTTTTAAAATTTTACTCATATGGGAGGTGCTACGCCCTCTTGTCTGAGTTCACCCAGTTTTTGTTCAGAGCTTGCATTTATAGGTTTCAGTGTCTGAGTGAAAAACGTTTTCAGTATAGTGTTTTGAAGCTTTTGCTTATAAAGGAGTTGCAACGCCCTCTTGTCCGAGTTCCTCTAGTTTTAGTTTAGTATTCGAGTGAAGTTTGGTGGGATTATCTCAAAAAACTCTTTCAGTGTAGCATTTTGAAACTTTTGCTCATATGGGAGGTACCACGCCCCCTTGTCCGATTTCACCCAATTTTTGTTGAGAGCTTTCATTAATGATTCTTAGTGTTTGAGTCAGATTTGGTTCTAATATCTCATAAAACGCTTTCAGTATACCGTTTTGAAGCTTTTGCCTATATGGGAGGTGCCACGCTCTCTTGTCCGAATTTGCTCAGTTTTTTCTCAGAGCTTGCGCTTTCAATTCTTAGTACTTATGCGTATTTTGGTTGCATTGTCGTGAAAAATACTCCTAAAATTTCATTTTGAATATCTTTTTTGTATGGGCGGTAGGCGTGTCCGTTGACCGATTTCGTTTATTTTCAATCCCCCGAGCTATCTTTGGTGACGGAGGCAGTGTACCAAATTTCATTGAAATATCAGCCAGCCACCCAGCCAGCCAGCCAGCCAGACGGACATGCTTATATCGACTCAGGAGGTGACGCTGATCAAGAATATATATACTTTTCTATATCTGCCACGCTTCCTTCTCTGCGTTACAAACGGAAGGACAAAGTGAATATACCCTGGGTGTAGGGTATAAAAATAGATTTTTAGGAAAGCTTTTGTTTTCAACTATATTGCTTTATGAAATACGACAGTAAATTGGAATTTGAATAAACATTTTCGACTTAGTTATTTATTCTGAATCCGATCCGAGCATTTTGAGACATTTCTCCTAGCCTAAAATTTAAAACAAAATCGTTTTTCAGTAACTTAACATTGGCAAAAAGGTGACACAAAAAAGTTGACAATAAATAACAAAAAAAGTGATTTTTATCAGAGCATGTGACGTTTGTTTTTTAATATTAATTAACACTTTTCTGCCCAAAAAATAATTCAGTTAAATGCAAATAAAACTTGTACGAGTAATAAATGAATATACATTATCACATATAACTGTCACCAGTGTAAAAGCAATGGTGTCGATATAGAGAACTGGAATATATACATAGGTTAGGGGCTGTTCATAAATAAAGTCACACTTTAAGGGCAAGGAGGGGGTTCACAAAATTGTTACAAAGTGTGACAGGAGGGGGTTTGGGGGTTTTGGAAAATGTGATGTCACACAATTCAAATCGAAAAAGTTTTGAAATATTCAAGCATAAACTAAAACAAAGCACTAATAAAAATATTGATCAATATGTCAAGTTACTTTAAGATTGTTAAGCTTTAAGCATAATAAATCGCTTTGTTTAAAAATAAAAAATAAAAAAACGTTCAATTAATTTCAAGGTATTAAAGGTCAGAGTGTGATGTCACAAATTGGGGGGTCTATGAAAATGTGACAGAGTGTTACATGGGGGAGAAAGGGGGTCCAAAAATCGTAAAATTCGTGTGGCGTAATTTATGAACAGCCTCTTAGGGGTGTTTAAGATTGGTGGTCGGATCGTAGTGGCTTGAAGGACTTTTGGTAAAATACGAATCTGTTTTTTTTTTGCATGTTTTCAATCAAATACGCACGAACGTAAATATTCCATTAGAAAATTTTATGGAAAAATATACGCTTAAAATTTGAGCATAGGGCACATCAGCATTTTCGCACAACATTTCCACGGTTCAGATAGATAAATTATCTTTTCCTCTTCTCGAATTACTGTCAATTTCATTTGTAAGGGCAGAAGACGGCAAAAGTTTTGCTCACAAGATTGGATCTTTACGTAAGAATGAACGCTAAATTCGAAAAAATTTTTCAATCAGTTTTTTAGTGATTTTTAGTCACTTACACGTTTCAAATCGGCTAAAACTATAGGTAAACTTTTTAACCATCTATAATGGTCTGCCAGCAATTCTGAAGCCTTAATGAGTTTGATTGATTATGTAAAGTGCCTATTCCCTGAACACGGCTGCCAGACTTGGGTTATCTTTTTCCCATTTTGGAGAAATGAAATCGGGAAAAAGATCTTCAGCATTTGGATCTGAATTATTTATCGGTTTTGATCAATAACCTCGATATTTTGCCACCATAACAAAATTAACAACTCTTGCAGCTAAGCCATGCCATACTTCACTGATCAAAATTAAATTATTAAATTTTTTGGGGAGGGCTTTCGAGAATAAATCCATTTTGTGTAAATTTTTTGGGATAACTATCCCTTCCAATTTCCCGCTCTCCACTCTATGAGATTCTATTAATCCTAGAGATTGGTTATCCAACAAAAAACAGAGATAACAACGTGTTAACACGCTGCCGTCTAAAAAATAGTTAATAAACAAGATGCGAAAACTGACCTTTAGGTATGTGCATAATGCGCCCATGCTGCCGTGCGGTCAGTTTTTGTCCTCATGACAATACAGTAGTAACAAACCACTATGCACCCAGCAAATCCTACGTAACCATATTGAATTATGGACTGACCCATTTAACACATACAACGATACATTTTTTAAAATTTACTACCACAATGAAATTTAAAAAGGGAAAGATGAAAACAAAAAGATGCCTTGCTTCCTTACTCAAAAATATCAAGTTGACAGAGAACAAAATTGAATTTTAATTTATCGTCAATCGAAGCACATTAACAAATTATTGTTGTTGATCGGAAAAACACGTAAGTTCCCTTTGTATTGTTACTTTGTGTAAGTAAACTCATTATTGTAAAATTTGAAGGAAATATGCTGAATCAATTGTGGATCGTCTGAAGCTACGTGATGTTCTTTTTCCCAATGAAGATGTTCCTGGTCAACCTGCAGAACATCGCAACATGCCGTAGAAGACGCCATTCAATTAATAGCGGAATATTTTCGTGCAAAAGTGGCGCGTGATCGCAATGATGCACCACGCATGTTGCCAAAATCTGTGCAGATAATACCAGCAGGGGGCAGTGCATCGGTTGCACTACCACTTTAAGACCGCCATTCCGATGCGATACAAATGTTGCTAAATTTGTTGGCTAACATCTGCAGCTCAAAATTATTACGAAGCCCCATAATTGAATGCAGCAAAACCCATCATCCATTTAAAAAATTGTTTGTAACTCAATCATAAATTTGACATTAAAATAATTTTTTTAAAATTTCAGTTTGATTTTTATTTGTTTACATAAATTGAAAGAATGTCTACAAAAGGAATTGGAAAAAATGAAAGAGATAGCTATAGTTTTCTATTATTTTTATTGATGAGAAAGTCGCATTGATAAGACAAGGATGCACGATCACACTGATAGGGCAAAAGTGGTTATTTTTTTCCCGATGCTAGAAGAAATGTAACTGGTATAATACAAGTTGTATAACTGTTATATAATAAGGTTGGTAACAGTTACAGGATTTGCTGGGCATGTACCTCAATTTGGCGTTAAGCCTAGATCTGGCAAGACTTCTAAAGTCGCTGTGATCGTGTAAAGGGTTCTAGTGAACTAAATCGCAGCCAACTTTGCGGAATTGAATCAGACAGTTGTCCTTACCCACCGAATGTCCAAAGTTCCCAAAAATCAAGGGAAAGAAACTCTTTTGACAAGTTCAATATCTGTGGATGCGCAAGAGTTGTATAAAAATTGGATTTGTGTTTTTGCTGAAAATTTTGTTTCCATCATTGAAGAATAATTTATTTTGAAATTATTTGATTGGCACATTAAACTGCAGAAGAATGTCATACCAATTGTATCGGAACACAACATTGGGCAACACATTGCAAGAGAGTCTGGACGAGTTGATCCAAGTACGTATATTTTCTGTTTTTTTGGCCAAATTTTCCAATGCATTGATTTCATCGCACTTTCAGTATGGACAAATAACTCCTGCACTTGCATTTAAGGTGCTCTTACAATTCGATAAATGCATTAACAATGCATTGAATCAGCGTGTTAAAGCTCGTGTCACCTTCAAAGCGAACAAACTGAACACGTATCGCTTCTGCGACAATGTCTGGACGCTGATGCTAAACGATGTTGAATTCCGTGAGGTGCACGAATTTGCCAAGGTTGATAAGGTGAAGATAGTAGCTTGTGATGGCAAGAGCGGCGAATTCAATACATAGTGGTTTGTTACTACTATATTGTAATGAGGACGAAAACTGACCACACGGCAGCATGGGTGCATATACCTAAAGTATGCGTTAGTTCTTAATTTAATTACTTTAAATTCGTTTATACGATTTTTCTAAATATCTTTATTAATTTTAATATACTTTGATCTTGAAAAGCTATAGAAACAATATATGACAAGAAACACAAAAAAAGTTAAATATAAGCAAATACCGTGCTTGGAAATTAAAACCTATAGAATTGAAGTTAAAAAAGATATAATTCTTTTACAAGAGCAATTGTTTTAATATTTATAGTGTTAGTAGCAACTTATCTTATTTTTGTAAACAAAATTCTGTAACTGAAGTGGTGTTCAACTAAAACTGTAGAAAAATAGCTGCTGGAGTGAATCTCATGTCAATGATGATATTGGAACTTCGAATATTTAGCCAAATGAAGTAGACTCACTGTTTTTCTAGCTCACGAAGTTTTCGGGGGACTTTGTGGGATACTTTCCTATATTAAGATTTTTAATTTTCAGAAAAGTACTTTTTTAAATTAAAAATTAAACAGCTAAGTCGACTTAGGCACTTCCATTAGTTCTGGGTAAAATTATACTTACATTTTTTGGTCATTTTTTAGTTGTTTTTTATTCCTTTGTGCCACAGAATTATTGGCAATAAAACCTACCTCGTTTTTTTTTTTTTTTTCATATTGCATTTTACAGAACAGTTTATCTCAAAAAGCTTGATAATAATATACACAAACTTAAAGCAAAATGTCTTAAGTCCCTATTGCGTATCGAAGCGGCTTTCTGGTTTCGTTTCTAAGTTGGTTTCTATCATAAAATTCGCATTGCCGACAGAAACAAGTTTCGTTTTCAGTTTCTATTTTGATGCTTGATTACGAAACTGCTCAGTCGGTGTGTTTTGTTAAAAAAATTTACCAAATTGAATTGGTATGATATGTGAAGAGTTTTAAAATTTATGGTAAAAGGTGCAGCATACACTTGGACAGTACCGCACCAGACTTCTGTAGGAAACTTTGTTGAACTACTAACGAAACAACCTATCCCTGTCTAAGACAATCAAAAATTCTTCAAATTCTCTTTTTCCATAACTTATTTCGTAAGAATTGCTTTTGTCACATACAATTTCGAAACATCCGTATGTTTCGATGAACATTTTTTTTTTATCAGGCCGGTTCCGGAATCCATGTGATTTTAATTATTTTTCATTTAGGAGGCTTTTTTGGTGAAAACGGTGAGTCGACCGATAAAACTATTCAGGCATGTTCTCAATTCTGATTTCGATCGGAATCGGAATGAAATCAATCTTAAAGTGCTCTGCGTTTCAAAAAACAAAATAAAATTGGCTACTGGCTAGAATCCAATTTACTGAAACGCGTTTCCGATTTGGTGTTCAATATTGAAACGCAGAGCACTTTACTGATTTATAGATTCTACAAATATTGGTTTGAATTAATGAAAAAGTATCCGTGTAGGAAAAACCACAAGAAATCGAAAAACTCGATTTTATCGAATATTCCCTAAACAGTCATTTTTTCGTTTCCTTTACGGATAAATACGGAAAAAATTTTATTTTTTACATCCTAAAAGGGCTTTAAAAATTAATTACAACAACAACAAAAACAAGTATCGACAAGATCTGGTTTCGGAGATGTAGCCATCGGAAGATTCGGATATATCTATTATGAAAACCGCTATAAGTTGTGAGCCCCTGGATGGATTTTTAAAAATATTGGTGTCACATAAAAGGTATTGTAATAGCCTATTAAAATGTTCTGAAAAACTTTTCAATTAGATGCAAACATAGCATTCAGGTTATGACGATTTTTCGAAGATTTTATGAAATTTTGGAAATATTAAAACAACAATACTACAACAACCTTAAAAACCTGATTTTAAAAATATCAAAATTAAAATGGGCTCAATAATATTTATTCAAATGCTGATGTATGCAAGCCCGTGCACACTGGGAGTGTTTTGTGGGTTCAACCGCCTCCCCCCCCCCTACCCAGGAAGATCTTTTACCCATATACAGGGGGTTTTCATGAATAAACATTCCCCGGGAATTTTTCTCAGACAGCCGTGAATTCTCTACTGCAGACGGATAATAATTCCCCGGGAATATTTATTCACAATAACCCCCATAATGGTAAAAATTTAGTGTTTAGTGAAGTGTTCCATCGTTTTTTTATATGAAAAATCCCCCTCAAGAGCAAATCCTGCGCACGGTACTGGATCCATCATGTTAAATTTAAAAAAAGTAGCGCCGCAGGTGAAAATTTTTTCATTTTTGGAATGATTTTTAAACAAATTCCCAAACTTTGTAATGATAAGTAAAGTGGGACTAGTGCATGACTAGTCTTTGACTACTTCCAAACAGGGCTAGTACTAGTTGCACATCCAACGAATTTTCATATAATGGACTGAAGATTTTTCAATGTTGATGTCCTACGAATCATCAATTGTCTTCCTCTGCATTATCTTTTCGCTAGTCGAGAGACAATTGTCTCTCTCTGCATCATCTATTCACCAGTCGAGAGACAGTTGAAAATTTTGAGAGCTTCGAGACTCGATTTTAAGTATATAGATATATCTAAACATTGAGCGTACGAGTATCTTAAAATTGAGAGATGCAATAGCAGAAGAATGAGCGACGGATTTTTTAATGCGCAATTTAAATGATTGAATGAAAAATTTACAATTTTTTTTAAATATGTATGTATATTTTTTTTTGTCAACTGACGATCTATGCACTACTTGGGAACAAGAACAACGCTAGTCCATTTTTGAACAGTTGCCGAACTAGTTACTCTTTGGGACTACATTTTGTTGTTGTTTTTGCTGTTGTTGTAATATTGTTGCAATTTTTTCTTGCTATTGCTGTAATATTGTTGGAAAATTTCATCAAATTTTCTAAAAATCGTCATATCTCACAAACTGCATCTCATTGAAAAATATATGGTACATTTTTATAGGTTATTATGATACCTTTTATAATCTTTTCAAATCCATCTAATGTCGTTTTCCATTGGGAAATCTAGATTTTGCTCTCAGATCAAAAGTTATTCTTGCTGAATGGATCACGAAAACAGCAAGTTTTATGTTTTTGCTGGGGCGGATGACGGGTACAAATGTTTTGACATTTGTGGTAACAAACAAGGTTGTAGTGGTGTATTGTATCGTCAAATTATTTGACGTTCGAGTTTTTGAAAAGAAACGCAATTATTCGAAAAGAGGGAAACGATTTCTTTACAATTTTTAGCTATGCTTTATTATATGCTTCCTGTTTATCAGTACAATCAGAAATATGCAAACCCCTTTGTACCTCAATGTCTTCAACGTAGTTTATATTTATTGCCTAACATACGATTCCGCGAAGCATTAACATTTGCCTCCAATTGATTGGCGTAGCATTTCAAAATTGTTTTTCGCTTCCTCCATAAGTTGTCTTCCAACCGAGTTGTTGTTGAGCGCCACACGCAGCCTTCTCCGAACTTCCCAGATTATCCTGTGTCAACTGCATAGTTTGATTTAAAGTCAATTATCCGTTTTTTTTTTTTTTTTCATTGCAGCAATCAAAAAATAATTTTGTTTACTTTTTAATAAATTAAAAATATTTTCTAATTGTCAAATGAAGCTGCCACTTTGGGACTTGCCCTACATGCTTGTAATAGTGTGAGTGCGAGCAAATGAAATCTGAGAAAAAATCAAGATTTGAAAAAATTGATCTGAGATCAAAAAATTTTGCTCTAGATTTCCCAATGGAACGCAAATTGTAATAGATTTTGATTTAGATCAAAAAAAAGATTGCTCTTTTTTGCCCAATGGAAAACGACATAAGATATATCGTCCCTTATGCTTTGTTCGTTAAAAAGTTGTTCTGTGTATGGCAGTATTTTAGTAGTTTGTGTTTTCGTTAGGTTTCTTTCCATGCCTCAGAGGCAGTGCTGTCGTTTCCACTTCAATTGAAGTGTTTTGCTCCTTTTTATCAAAAACACTTCGCCACTTCCTCTTTCAACAAATCACCTCACTTTTTCTTGAAGTTTCCAAATTTTTTTCTAAGAAAGAAGATCAAGCTGTTTGGAAGATAAGTTAGTCTTAAATCCTTAAAAAAAGTTTATTTCTCATGACCATAATTTGTTAATAGTAGCACTTATGTACGAAAAATCCACACAGACAATAATTTCGTCAACAGTGAAATATTTATTTGGGTACTAAAATTTCAAAGTTTATAAATAGTGGTGCTTTAAATGACGAAGAAGTCTATGACATTAAAATAAATTGCCAAAATTTTTATGCAAGAGAATTAATTATAATGATCTCTTTTAAAAGCAGTTGAAATTTTAAATCCAGCATCACTAGGACCCAGTTTAGTGCCATTCTTGGATGCTTTTCCCAATCTAGAAGGAAACGAACAAAAATTTTAAGATTTAGAGAGTGCATAGAGGCTTTTGATACTGCAAGATTTTTCATAAATAGAAGAAAACCTTACATCGTTTTGGCAAATGGTTTTTAATATCAAGAATAGTTTGGGAGACATCATATATCTGAACTAAAAAGATTTTGTCGGAGCTATTTTGTTTCTCCTACATAGTAGTCCACCTCCAGAAAGAACTTTTTCTCACATGTCAAATTCAAAGAACGCAAAACAAAATTGCTTACAAGTTGAAACAGTAAATTCAATAAATTAAGCAAAAGAGTTGAAGGAAACTGAGATCCACCTAAAAACAAAATCAAGCCTATCGCTGAATCCATCGTAGATACAAATTTCGTGAGATCTACGAAAACGCTATTTTTGATTTCAAGAAATTACAAACGTAACTTCGCAATTCGTGGAGTTTGAAGTATTTCTTTCATAAAATTATGATATTGTTTCGGTAGACATATATATTCGTCGGAAATTAAAAAAAAAAAAAAATTGAGCTTCGGATGGAGTAAGTGATCCCAATCTACGAATTTAGAATTCACGTCGTAGCAATTCTTCACGAAATTCGTATTTACGATGGATTCAGTGATAGGCCTGAATTTTAAAATATCGCAACTTAAACTTATTTTAAACTGTATTTAAGTTAAAGAAAAGACTGTTTTCTGTTTCTGATGAATTCGTTTCCTTTATTTTGGTGATATTGTGTTTTAATAAGAATATATTTATGAATGTTTGTCAAAACTTTGATATAACTTTTTGTGTTCACTTCGCTAACACGTCACTTTTTCAGAATTTCACCAACGACGTATATAAATAAGATACCCAAATTTTATTCGTTTGACTTACTCGCCGGTCTGTGCAATTTGGTTAGACACAAATAAAGCTGTTCAAAGAGGAATAAAATGTTGCTATGCCAACGCTGCGTTTGATTTATTAAAAACTTTATATTAAACAGACGCAAAATTCAAAAAACAAACGTATTTAGACATTTCGTTTGTCCGCTTTCAGCAACATTTTATCAATTTTCACAAATTCCACAGACCGCAGTAACGAACTGTGTATCTTGATAAAAATATACGTCGTTGATTTCACTTCGAAACACTCCACTTTTTACATTATTTCACTTCGCTCTAATTTTTCAAAACGACAGCACTGGTCAGGGGGCCTTTCTTGTTCTTCTCCATTATGTTCTCATGGACAGAACTTGCTACTTTTTTGTCTCCACTTTGCTCGTTTTGACAATTTGGCGCTACCTCTATAATTGTATCATGGGTTTCTTTCATTATTTTTAATCGCTGTTTTACATTGTTCTTCTTCGCTGCAGTTCCATGGTTTCGTTAAATAAAAACACTCTGCGAAAAAAGAGATGAATATACAATGTATCTGATTTTCATCTCTGTTACACAATTAACATTTTTGAAATGCAATTGATTATTTTTTCAGTCGCTGTGAGAAATTCAATTTGTGAAGACCGCAAAATGCAAGGCAAAGTTAATTAGAAAAAATAAAAGAAAAAGGGATATACAGCAAGAAATATGCTAAAAGAATATAAAATTAAACAAAAGCAAGTGACAACAGTGAATTTTTTTTCATAATTTGTGAGTTGATCGCGAAGTTTGTTGGTTTTTCCTGTGTGAACGAAATTTTATTATGTATATGTATTCAATTTGTAAAGAAGAATACCGCAAAATGCAAAGCTAAGTTAATTAGAGAAAAGGAAACGAAGTAAAATAATAAAAGGGATAACTATAAACGCAAGAAATATGCTAAATGAATAAAAAATTAAGCAAAATAAGTGAAGTGAGACTTAAGTAAAAAAAAAGTACACAACAAGAAGAGAAGGAAAAGCAGTGCATTTTTTCATAATTTGTGAGTTTGTCGCAGTCTTTGTTGTAACGAAAACAATTTTTACGTATTAAAATTGGAAAATTTAAGTAATAAATTTTTCTTAACGAAAAGAAAAATCAATAAAAGTGCATAAAAAGCGAGACGTGGTAATTAAATTAAATGCAAGTGCAATTGAATTAAAAATGAAAAAAAAAAGAAAAATACTGTCATGAAACTTGCTGGAAAAAATTCATAAAAAAAGAATTTTAATTTTTATTATTTATCGATTTTATTTCTTAACATCCATTGCTTTTTTTTTACGTCGAACATTAAATGAAATATTTACCATAGCCAATGCAATTCGGATTAACATAAAGCAAAAGCAATTAATTTTAAGTTTTTTTGGACTCTAAATTTTGTTGTTTGCGATAGAGTTGCCAGTTTTTGTGGCATAACAGAATTGCCATATTTTTTATTTATTTTTAGTTTTCACTTTGTTCTCGACAGTGTTGATTTTTGACAGTAACTTTTTGTGCTCTCTACGGTAGGATCAACTTTAATAATAAAACGGGTGGAACAGGATTACTTTAACGACATCTATCCGACTTTTAATTTTAGGGCTGTTCATAAACATCGTCACGCTCGTAGGGAAGAGCTTCGGGGAAGCGCGCCCCTTGCTGTATTTATTACTTCAAGCTATCGTCAGACAGGTGTTGATAGGGTTTATAGGTTTATAGACGTACCTATTACTTTTAGAAAAACCGGTATAAGTTGGGAACCATTGGATGGATGAAGAATATTTAATTTAGTTTATTCAGTCTTTGGATATACAAATTCCTTACAGACCAGCAAATTTTAGTAACCTACAAAACTACTGTACTAAAGTTCTAAGTCTGAGGCACGATTTTCGAGATATGACGGTTTTTCGAAAGTGTGCACCCTTTTTTTCAAAAGAAGTGGTGTCCCTGTAGCCGTAATGAGAAAACATTTAATTGAATTCTTGAGTAGACATATAGTCAGGTTAAAACAAATACGAGACATCTAAATTTTGTGATGTTTTGAGTTAAATTTACGGAAGCATGATGAAAAAAACCGCTGAAATGTAGTCCCCATCCGATTTTATACAAAATATAACATGTTGAAAACTTCATAATCACATACAAAAATTGAAATTCAAAAAATTTAAAACGCGTTTAACCCGACGATATGTACGCTAACGTACTTTTCGACGCTGAATCCGAACCCGAAGTCAGTTTCGAGATATTCCTACTTGAAGTTCCATTTAACGCTATATTTAGCTTCTTCTTCTTCTTATATATAGTGGCTTCGTATAGCCATAATTTTTCTAATCAAACTATGCTTTTAAACTTTTCCAATTGGACCCTTACTTTGCGAGTTATTTTCTTTCGAAATAAAGGTATCTCAATCCCCATACAAAGGATATATGGAAAATATAACTCCTAACGACCATAGGGACAAATATGCCCCGAAAATTCCAGAAAAATCGTTATAATTTTTTGAATTTTGGTTTCTAAATACATTTTTTTTTTTTGGATGCTCAATAGACCATTATTAATAGTTAAAATGATTACATAAGCTCCTAATTCATTATGGTCATGATAGGGTTAAACACAATTGGAGAGTTCGACGAATTTCACCCGATGAATATTCGCTGTCAATGAAAATTCACCGAGTAAGTTCAAAGCGACGAGGAATTTTTTTCCGATATGACAATTCCACAATCGTTCTTACCCCATGCATTTTCATATAGGGGTTGAGATACCCTTATTCGATGGGTGATAACTCTGAAAGTACGTGTCCAATTGGAAAAGTTTAAAGCAATAATTTTCTATGTTAGACTAAGGCTATTCGATGCCATTAAAAAAAAATGAAATGACACCATCTCCTAGAGCTACATCATAAGATTGAAAACAGCGATTCTGCAACTTCAATCAAGGGAACCTTGAAATTCTGCAGTATGTAAGCTATATTGGTCTTAGACTCAGTTTCTGCGTCAAAAAGTACGTTAGACTACGGGGGTTATCGTGAATCAATATTCACGATAACCATCTACATACAATATGTCTGCTTATAAGATCAAACAATTTTTCTATATCCAGTACCTGCGAAATTGGTACAATAGTACAAAATTGAGTTAAAAAGTTTCTCATTACGACCATAGGGATAATATTGTCTCTTTGTGAATATTATGATTTATCAATATAAGGAACATAAAAAATGATTTGGTAAATGTAGAGAACAACAATTTATTTACGTAGCAAGGACTATTTCACATTGTAATAAGTTGAGAAACACTTTACACCTATAAATGCGTTTGTAAAAATATGAATTCCACATCAAACAAACTGTGACTTTAGAATAACTAACCATAGGCACATATCGGTTCTACTTATAGTGTTGCCCAAAAAAAAAAAAAAAAAAAAAAAAATTGAATATACATACTTTTAAAAACTGATATATATCGAAATGACTAACATCGGTTTATTAGTTGCATAGATTTTCTTAAATTTCGACTTGGGACAACTATGTCCCTATGGTCGTCAAAGGGTTAAGAAGAATCAGAGCGATGATGTGTTTTTTCCAATAGTTATGACAATTCCACAATCGCAATCGAATATTCGTCGGAAGAAGTTCTCAACATTGCATTCCATTATGTTACGGTTTCATTAATCGCGTACATGGTCTACCGTTTGATAGGTTGAAACAGCTGACATATTACATTTTGACAAATTCCACCTTAAGCTAAAAACGTGACTTGTTTCACCTCGAAAATGCAACGATCACATCTCTGTCATTGGAATAACAAAATTAAACGAATTGCTTCCCCATCATATGGTTCAGGTTGAGCCCGTATCGGCAATTTTTTCTGGAGGTTTGCATCAAACAGATATAAGAGTGGCATTGAGTTAAAAGGAGTTTGTGAAGAAAAATATATGCCATGTTTTCTAGATTAGCTCATAGTTCTCGAGAAGAAGTGTTCTGATTTCTGAAATATAAAGATCTTTAGTATTAAGTAAATATAATTGCAACAACTGTGTAGGTTTTAAGTTTTTATAATCGATTTTGGATTCTTTTTATAATCATATGTATATTGTTTTATCGATTATTCAATTCAATAATTAAATATGTATCATGTCTTTTACTGCACTTTAGTTTCAAAGAAAATGCAAGATTACTGCCAATAAAACAAATTAACAATCAAAAAAGCCAAAAAAATTTCTCAAAATTAATTTCCGTCGTATAAAAATCTTCTCAAAGCTGGATTATAATAAATCCGAAGGTATTGGATCTCAGCAGGAAAATAATTCCGGAGTGACAAACAAAATGGTTAAACGGTAAGTAGTATTTAACACTTTAACATATTACATATTGTAATTACATTTTTAGGGCTGAGGGACTGATTACATCGACACGTCAAGAATAAATTTTTTTTTAAAGCATGTGAGTCAAACATTTATAGTGGAGTGCCTGGGGATTTTAAGCTAGGATTTCTGTTAAAATGAATGTATGAGGTGGTATTTTGTTTTTTGAGCAAAATCCACAAATCTTTAATGTGAATTGAAAAAACCTCTTCTGTTGTTGAGTTATAACTTTTGGGGCGGTTCAGCGGATTTTGGAGCTTTCAGGATCTTTAACATGGGTGTTTAGACGTAAGAAAAACCGCATCCTGTAGAACGCTCTCAAGTTTTGTAAATGATTTTTACCCGAAATCTGTTAATTTTCGGTTTCTAACATGCTGCTCTGGAGGCGATTGTTTTTTCGCAATATTCCCCGTGAAATATCATTTCTTAATGTTATGACTAAAATATCTTGCCGGGTAGAAGGGTGTGCCACCTCTGGCTCGGTGGTAACACATTTGAGAAGATTCTCAAATGGCGATTTTTCATGCGTAATTGCGTCTTAAAAAAATGGTATTTGAGGGGGGCACAAACAAAACAGTGGAAAACAAATCCGCCCTTGTAGGTTTTAATTGTAGCTAGCGTAGCATGTCTCAAAACCAGAGTGTGTTACCAACTAACAATTTGGCAATTTTTCACAACATGATTTATTCATAATGGCGATCCTGTTCAGAGAAGTTACTCGTGACCTATAGCACAATCGCTTAAGCACCGCGTTCTCTTTCACTAGAAAACCGGAGTCACGGGTTCGAGTACGGTTTCTGGCAAGATTTAACTAAAACTGATCTGATGAGGCTATATACATGTTTATATATGAAAATATATAAATATGTATGTGGAAGTAGCCGAAACATGTAATCAATTTCCATGTTAACACTTGCTTTCGTCTGTTGTTGAAAAATTGCAAAAATGACTGTTTAATTAGTTCAATATAAAATTATCATACTTCAATTTAGAAAAAGCGCGTTGGTACTTTCATTAGTACTATACAAGCAAAAAAACAGTCAATAAACGAACTTCAAAACAGTCTCAAACCTTGAGTGATCATTGGATCTAGGGCCAATTGATATGTAAAAAAATCGCCCCCAATACAAACATCAACAATGGCTGGTATGTGAGGAAATCTCAGCTAATGTGACTTTTTCGAAAAAAAAAACACAAGTTATTTTTCAAACATGTTTCACTCTATTTTGGACCGCAAATTACCAATTTTAGATATATAAGAAGTATTTTTCTACAAGCAATTACTTTCTTTCGAGAAAGTCTGATTCGCTGAATTCAGTGCATTGCCCTCGAAAAATGATTTTTGAAGATATTGGGGGAGGCGATCGCGAAAAGTCAGTAACGCAGGCTGAAAAATACTTCTAATATATATAAAATTGATAATTCGCTGTCCAAAATAGGGTGCCACATGTGTGATAAATAACTTGTTTTTTGTTTGGAAAAGTTACATTTGCTGCGATTTTCTCATATGGGCACGGCCACCGTTGGGAACGTTACGTTCGCACGCACATTTTTGCCCATATCTCTTTGAAAAATAATCAAACATCATGATATCTTAAGCGCATGTAATAAGGCTCTCTTAGGCCAATATTTCGTAGGAACAAAGTTTTTGTCTATCGCTTATGGCTTAGAAGTTATAAGAGTTTAAGTGCCGTTGGGAACGTTATTTTTTTTTTCAACAATTTTTGAGGTCAGTGCACATTTTCTAAAAAGTCTGCGAATCTAGTAATGTATTTTTCCGAACATCTTCTATAATATCAAGATAAAGGATCAAAGCTAAGATTGGAATGGTAATTGTGGTGAAAAAAATATTATTGGTGGACTTACAGACATTAAAGCAACGTTGGTTTCGTCACGCAAAAGCGTTGGGAACGTTACGCGTACGAATTTCCATAAATAAATTGAGGGCAAATACAGCCAAACAGTCCAAACATCCATAAAGATGAAAATATGTGAATATTTCATTCCTTGGAAGGTTCCCATTTACACTACATTACAAATTTTTTGCTCCAAGACCTCGATATATATTTTTTTTTTGAAATTACGATTTCTCCCAAAAGGATAAAGCTATCTACATGAAACTTGGTACAGATAATACTGAGAGCCATTTTCTGATCAGAATTAAAATTGAGCGTGATCGGTTAATGTTCACGCCTACCTCCCATATATGCTAGTTAAAACGTTGTATGGGAAGTAGGCGTGGAGATTAACCGATCACGTCCAATTTTAGTCTCAGGCAGCTTAGTAATATTGGCATTATCTGTACCAAATTTCATGCATCTAGCTAAATTCGTATGGCCGCCAGTCTGGGTTCAACAAAAAAAATGAAATCGAAAATAAATTTTTTTCCGTTTTTTTTCAGATTTTTATGTTGAGCCCTGACAGGTGGCTGAACGGATTAAGCTAGATGCATGAAATTTGGTACATGTAACAAGAATATGACTAGGTTGTTTCGGAAGCTTCAAAAAGCCTGTAAGGAACGAAATATTTGCGATATCCTATGCACTTGGATAGATTTCAAAATAGCAATTAACGTGATTTATGTCCATAACTTCCTCTTCAATCCAACAGTTATTATTGGTTGATTTAAATTATCGTAAGGAATTTCTATCCCTTTCAACACAGCTCATCGCGTGGATCCAGAAGAAATTTTAGTAGAAAAATATAACTTTGGATTTTTGATTAAAAAATGTTGGGAACGTTACACATATTTGGAGGCTATGTACACAATGGTAGATACTTTATTTAGGTAATTTTAAAATGGATTCAGAAATAAGACTGAAAATACTCGAAAACGGTGATTGCACTTTAATATTTTACCCACTAACTTCCGCTACAAGAAACTTCTTAAAATATTTCGTTGGGAACGTTATGTTTTTTATTGCGGTAGAATTCATCGCCAACAAATATGCACAAGCAACTGGTTTTCCTTCAAAATATCAATGTTAATCCTTAATTTCAAACATTTTCTTTCTGCGGAAATCAAAATTGCATTCATACAATAAAAATAAAGCAAATTTTTACCTTCTTTTCGGGACTTGTTTTTTTGGCATTTTTTTTTTCTTTTCACAAGCAAGAGTAAGTTTTTATGAAAAAAGCACCCCTTAAATCAACTTATATACTTGAAAATGGTATTTTTGGACAGCATTAGATGTAAACTTATGAAATATGGGCAAATGAGTGGGAGATTTAAAGAAAAAAAAAAAGTTGTATAGCTTCGTCTTACGTGGCCGTGCCCATATATATGTATGTATTTTTTTAAATAAATTTTATAGTATAAAAAACAAAATCCCACCTCGACCATATAAATTCATTCACTCTAACAGAAATCCTAGGTTTTCATGTTTTTAATGCCCTGGGAACTCCACTATTAATTTTGCTTATGAAAAATATAATTTCTTATAGAATTTTTGATGATAGTCCGAATTAAATAGCCTAAGGGGAATTTCAAAATTAACAACAATTGTTGAATCGCTAAACTATCAGCATAGGCAGTAAGTTAGCATTAATTGGTATTTGCAAACTTTATGTTATATTACTATTATTGTATTTTATACCGAAAGCAAAGTTAAGTGTTGTTTTCAAAAATAAAGTTGAGTTAGTGGTGTTAGAGATTGTTTTTCAAAAATAAGTGTCATCAGTGTAAATTAAAATTTCCAAAAATTTTAAAATTGATTTATCTTAACCCTAGAAAATTGAATACCTAGCTGTGGAAATCTCTAGAAGTTGCTAAAGTTCACATGCCGTAATCATAGTTACTTGCATTATTCGATATTACAAGTAACTATAGTTTTAGGGTACAGAATTGTTGAGTAATTTAATGCAAATTTAGGTGCGCAGCTATCCAATTTTTATAGAGTAAACTCGCTGATATCTAAAACCAAAAATACGTCACCATAAAGACCTGATATTTTTCAATTATTAAGGTAAAATTGTCAACGATCTTAAGTTCAATGCACTTTCGTTTTTCTGTTAAATCTTATAGATTGTCGATATACAAGTTGATAATTGCAAATGATAACTATAAAACTTGCGATTTCTCTTTATGGTAATTAAACGCAACAGTATCGAGTGCTCTTTTTAATCATTCAACTGCCACCTTTCCCAATCGCCTGCGTTTCTTTGTGTCTGATTATTTTATGTTATTGACATTGGCTGTTATCACTTACAATTTTAAATAAACAATTGGTTTCAACAAATAAATAAACAAAAAAATGTCAACAACAATAGTCATTTATTGTTGTTTTTGTTTTCTTTATTATTAACTTAAGTTCTAGCTTTCTCCTTTGTGTCCTATATATATTTGATCTTAAAAAGAATGCTCAAGGTGTTCCCGAACCAGTTTTAAATGTTATGTTCTTATACTTAAAGGTCCTATTAACATATTCTTTTATATTTTTTTTTGGATTCCTCGTTAATGTTCCTTTAATTCGGTAGTATATTTGTCATACCAATTTTTATACCTACACCCAGGGTATGTTCACTTAATCCTTCCGTTTGTAACGCAGAGAAGACGCGGCAGATATAGAAAAGTACGTAGGCTCCTATAAATATTTCTGGCCTAGGCAACACAAATGTCAAACTTTATTATGGTGTTGCCAGATTTTAGCTATTGACATTAGTATTGCCTAGGCCAGAAATATATATAGCAGCCCATGTATATATATTCTTGATCAGCGTCACCTCCTGAGTCGATATAGCCATGTTCGTCTGTCAGGCTGGCTGGGTGGCTGGCTGTGTGTGGAAATACGTTTTTTGGGAAAACTGATCATTGACATTTTTTACACTGCCTCCGTCGTCAAAGTGGGATTGAAAATAAACAAAATCGGTCAACGGACACACCTACCGCCCATACAAAAAATATATTCAAAATGTAATTTTAGGAGTATTTTTCAAGACAATGCAACCAAGCGCAAGCTCTGGGAAAAAACTGAGCAAATTCGGACAAGAAGGCGTGGCACCTCCCAAAACGCTATACTGAAAACGTTTTTTGAGATAATCCAACCAAATTTCACTCCGTCACTAAGAACTATACTATAAATGCAAGCCCTGAGCAAAAACTGAGTGAACTCGAACAGCAGGGCGTGGCACCATATTTCAAAATTTTAAAAATACTGCAGTTGGCCAGTTCAAAGGTTACCCCCTTACTATTTTTTTTTAAAACAAGTCAAAATATCTGTTTTAACGCTATAGCTTCTCAGGGGTACATTTAAGACCCCCCCAGGTGCAATTTTTTTTAGTCTAGGCCCCCTATATCACTACCCTATATTTTGCTACTAAGCCTTGAAGGACCTCTGAGCCTTTTTTATTTCGTTAATGTAGCTTTCTCCCATAGTGGATGCTCTTGGGTTTATTTAGTGCAAGTTTTTTTGGTTTGTTTTAAATAATCTACCTTGAGTTGTATAGGCATAGAAATGTAACATAGTATTGGGTGTACAACTTAAAAACCGGAATTTTTTAGCGAAATTTGATGCTTTTTTGTGGAAAAATGTTACAATATATTTTATTCAAAGTATTGTCCATTGGAAGCTACAACATTTCCCCATCTTTCAGGCAGTTTATGAATTCCATCCCAAAAAAATTGCGCCGGCTTGGCGGCCAAAAATGAAGCTATCCAATTTTCGATATCTTGAACTTAAGTGAAGCGTATTCCAGATAGGGCATTCTGCATCGATCGGAACAAATGGTAGTCTGATGGTGCAAGGTCTGGGCTATAAAGCGGGTGAGGCGAAATTTCCCATTCGTTGTTTTCCGTTGTTTTCCAGGTAATTTTTGACTGGGACAGCAATATGTGGTCGAGCGTTGTCATGATGAATAATTATTGCTTCGTGTCTGGTCGCATTTTCCGGGCGTTTTTCGATGATGGCACGCTTCAAACGTATTAATTGTGTTCGATAGAGGTCACCTGTGAGCATTACTGAGAATTGCCTTGGCACCATGGATATTTGCCTTTGGCTGGGAAGGTCCTGGTTGTCCGGGCTTCATATATGAATGTTTGCGTTTTGGGTTGTCGTAATGGATCCATTTTTCATCCCCAGTCACGATCCGATGCAAAAATGACTTTTGGCAGCAGTTTTCTTTGCAAAAAAATGACCCAACAGAACCTCCCGCAAATGCTGTCTTTTTCTCCAATTTTCGAAGTTATTCATCGTGAAAAATAATAATGATGCACACAAGATAAAATTGTTTTGTTGACTGATTTTGACAGCTGTCAAATGTATCTTCAAAATGACATATATATAAAGTTCGAGCTTTCACGATATTTGTTAGTACGGACATCCACCGTCAAATTCCGGTTTTTAAGTTGTACACCCAATAGTTAGTTAATGCTTAATTTTTATTGAAAATAAGATGTTATCAAAAAATTTCCATTAAGTTTTAAAAAGCTGAACTACTTATGAAACTTTTACAAGAGTAGTTCGCATCGCTTAAAAAAAAGAGTTTATTCTTTTTGAGCAACTAATACCCGAGATGTGAAGGTATTTAAGAAATGCTATTTGCTTTTGATCTCGCAAGAGTATCATCACTCAGTTCACATTCTAAACTCTACGACATTAAAATAAACAGAATTTAACTGTTTCATTACATTGACTTTTTAAGCCAGATCACAAAATGATTTAACCTTTCTATGGTGGTTATTCCATTGAAATAAAACTAATTCCAAACAAGTCATTGCACTTGCAGGTTTCCATTCTCCCGAAATTTCAAATGAATCGTATACGCACTTCTCTTACTCATAACAAAAATCATGAACAGCAGACATTGGAAATTTTAACAGAGTTACTATCCCTTCCATCTGCCTCTCTTTTTTCTTCTGATACAACAGCTCTACAGATTTTTATTGTTGTCTGTGGTGCGCGGATGTGCGGGGTTCATCATAACTAAATAGATTGAGATGGTGTTAAATATAAAAAAAGTGAGAAAGCGGTTAGTAAGATGTTGACTTGAACAAAAATTACGACTAGACAGAAGGTACAAAAGTTCAATGCATTCATAAGTAAATAAACTGATGACCGAAAATAACATCACAAATGTAAGTGACCATCTGTGTATAACTTCTGATTATTTAGTCTATGACCAAACTACATAAATACAGTATATGAAATAAAATAAGTAGTGTGGGTAAGAAATAGAAAACCTTGAACCAGAAAGCTTAGTACACCGTTAATTGGTGTTTCATCACAAAAAGTTCATTAAACTTAGCGACAACTGTATGGGCTGGATTCTTTAGATCAGCGTTTTTCAAAGTGTGGGGCGATGCAATCATAGGTTTGTGGTGGGGATTTGATTATGTGAATCACCGCAAAATTATAAAAAGCTAAAGATGGACTGTATAATAAAAAAAAGACATCCGGGTTCTTACACTAGTTTCACTCAATACCATACATGATGCCAATATGGGGAAGAACTTCTAAGCTATTATACTTTCTTTTTTACTTAAAATTTGTTAAGTACCTGTATAAAATGTTTGAAAATAGAAAATACAGGGTGGGTAGAAATCGGTAGAACTTTGTAATGTAAGATTACTGGCACAACTTTTCTGTTAACAACTTTTTCTATTGCCATTTTTGAAATTCGCAACATGGCCGATCCAATATGGCAGACGAAAATAAGTAATCGCTCGATTTCAATGAATCTCCCCTGAACAACATATATCAAAATGGATCCCCGCAATTTTTCCGAATAATTATATAAATTTACCCATTTCACTTGAAGCGCATAATAGACATGGTATTGCACTTAGAGAAGTAAATTGTAGGACCAAGACTAATTTTTTTTTCTTTTAAAAATTTTTTTTCGAGCATACTTACCCCTTACAAATCTCTACCCCTTAGGTGGGCTTCCGTGCAAAAATGATATTTTCATGTAATTGACTTCCCCACTTCCCGGGAGTGGTGTTTTATAATGTAAGACAAACCCCCAAAATTCCTCTCGCCCCTTTACCTTTATTCTTAACGAACTTATCCCCTTTCTCTACACTTTTGGGGGCACCCCTGCGAAAATTACTTTCTTTTTATGAATTTGACTCCTGTCACTTACAGGGTGTTCCTGGTGCGGAAGAATGTAATATCCATTATTTTTCCCCCTTAATATTTTTCTCGAACGTACTTACCTTCTATATAAACCCATTAGGTGGGCTCCCCTGCAAAAATGAACTTTGTAAGCTATATAATTCTTTAATTTGTTTAACCATTTGTGACCTGAAATTTTCTAAAATAAATCTTTTTCCCACATTGTTTGTCACTTTATTACATGTAGCGCTATTGATTGCAAAAAAAAAGAGGAATGGTTGAAGAGCTTTACATCCTGTTCCGGTTCTTTTTTTATATTTTGTTTCTGTTGGAATGGAATAGCAACAACTTGAAAAGAAAATATCATCGTTGCTCAAAACTCGCCACATTAGCGACAGTTGCGAAACGAGTTGTATAAGATTTGACCTTAATTCTACAACATATTGAATTTTCAAGCAGGATTCAAAAGAATAAAAAAAAATTTGGATGATATAATGGCAAAAACACACCATCAGAGTAGGAAAGCTGAGACATTATAAGAAAGGAGGGTGAATCATGCAGTAAAACAAAAGGAAGAAACAAAATGAAAGGAACTGAGAAAAAAAAGAGTTACTTGAGACAATTTCATACTCATGAATGAAATCCTTCAACTTTTGAACTACTTAAATCATCTTTATGTTGGCTAAATCTTTGCAGGCGGAAGTTTAGTAGTTGCCATTAGATGTAAAGAGTGGTTGGTCCTCCTCTCACGCTTCTCATTTCTTCGCTGCACTACTTCTTCTTAATGACCTCCGCCCGCAACGGTGGCTCACATCAGGGTCGTTTTATTTTAAAATTTTTTTATTCTTCAGGTCTTTTTTTTTTTGTTTTCGCTATGGATGCTGTGGTTGTAGTGAATGGCAGTGAATGATGTTGTATCAGGTCATTGGTCTTTCTTACTAGTTCCCGCATTTCGGTTTTTTCTTGTCTGCTACGTTTCCTTTCATTTTTCTCTACTCATTGCCTTGCCTTGCTAGAGTTTGTCCAGCGTCGACGTCAGTTAGCATGATAAATTATGTTGAAACTCAAAAATGTTTTTTTTTCTTTTTTTTTTATGAAATTGTGCTTAAGAACGCTGTAGAAATAAATAATTGTAGAAACATAAAATTAGTAAAATGTTATAAAATGTGGTCTCAAATATGATATTGTATAAAATGAACAACAAAAGAAAAAAAAAAAAAATAATAAAATAAAATTTTCAATTAATCCTTTGATTAAATTTTATTTAGTTGATTGGTTTTAAAATAACACACTAATATAGTCCACACATATTATAAAAAACTGGTTACTAATCGGTTTGAAAGCTTACCTCAGTATATTTTCAATGCAAATTCTTATTTATTATACCATTCATCCAGGGTATATTAACTTTGTCCTTCCGTTTGTAACTTACAGAAGGAGGTGTGACCGGTGTAGAAAAGTACATATATTCTTGACCAGCGTCATCTCCAGAGTCGATAAAGTCATGTCCGTCTGTCTGCCAATGAAATTTTGTCCGGCGTCAAAGTTAGCTCGTGGGATTGAAAATCCGCGGAATTGATCAACAGACACGGCATACAAAAAATATGTTCATAACGCAATATTAAAAGCATTATTTGCGATAACGCAACCAGCATCTCATTAAAACAAGGGATAGTAAGTACACGCTCTGAGCAAAAACTAATTGAATTCGCATAAAAGCAAAAGTTTGAAAATGCTTTTCTTAAGATAATCTAACCAAATTCCACTAAGAAACTACATAAGAATAGGAAATGCAAGATCTGAGCAAAAACTAGGTGAACTCAGACAACAGAGCGTGAAGTGCAAGCGTTATTTGAAGTAATGCAGCCAGATTTGAAACAGATATTTGGAATAGTTAAAGCCGCTTCAGACTATCTGAGAAGTCATACAGAAACTCTTATGAGTTGTCAAATATGGCAACTCTGATAGTGTGAATGTAAATTTATTACACAAATGATTTATCAACAGAAAACTCATATGAGTTATTTTGGCATTAGATTTGAATCTATTTGAAAAGAGAAGTCATATTAGTTTTCAAATTTTAAAATAGCCATGTTCACGATCCGGTGCAAAAAGTCTTGCATCATAGAATTTGTAAATAAGCGTTGAAAATTTTTGCAATACAACAACAAAATATATAGGATTGAATTTGCATTTACATTTACATTTTCTATACTAAAAACTTATAGCATAAAAATATGTCATGTTTCGAATAAAAATTTTTTGTTTATTTTCTCTTTCTCTTTGCTCATACGATTTTCTCAGAGAATTAAATTTTTTCGTAGCTTGCAATGTTTATACTTTTAATATTGCTCACAATCAAGTGGAAATTATTGCTATTTTGCTATTATGCAAGTCTAAATGCTCCGGATCGTGAACACGGCTAATGTTTGATAAATAAAAAATTAAAACAATTTCAACAATACAAATGAAAAACAATAAAAATTTGACAGTCAGAGAAAAAATCATACAGAAAAACATAAGGAAACGCATATGACTTCTCAGATAGTCTGAAGTGCCTTTTACCGCAAGCGCTAACAAGAAAAACTAAGTGATTTCGAACAGGAAGACATATGGCATGGCATCTCTCATAATCCCAAAACTTTCAAAATGCTGCAGGTAGGGTATTTAATTTTTTCCGTCCAATTATAAAATGTCTCAAGAAATTCTGAAAAAAATCTTTCGACGATTTTTTGTAAGACTACTTGCTTTTGAGTAAAAAAGCGTTTTGCCGAACGCGGGCTTTCAAAGGCCGAAAACTTTCAAATAACGACTGAATCCCATCTAATGCTAAGAAATTGAGCTTCTTTGGCGGAAAATTAACAAGCCTTAATTGAATATTTCCTGGGACATCAGAAAATATTTTGACAAATAATATTGCAATTTCAACCTTTAAGATGCTTACAAAATATATAATGTTTTGTTTTTTCTAAATATGCCTAGCGAAGTGATCGGGGTGATCTAGTTAAAAACTTTGTTAGCATTTTCACTGGCTCTAAATTCCGAATTGCCTGTCCTTAACTAAAATGAAAATGAGCTGTTAATGAATGAATGAATGAATTTTAAGCAAATCTATATTTTTTTTTTCAGTTAATTTCGATGGACACTCCCGAGTGCAACTTATTTTTTAATTTTTTCTCGATATCTTAAAGATTCGCAAATTTTTTCCCTAACTGAAAATGTACGATTTGTTAACTGTTACTTAATCTTGATTTATGTAGGGGAGAGTCACTGTTTGTGGGACACCTCCGGGTACGGGACAGTCGATTTTTTCCATCATATAAAATTAATATTGCCAGTCTGACTACTTCCGAATTGTCGTCTTGATATGACCAAGTTTTGAAGCCAACACCGAAGTGAAAAGATCTATTGCTTGTTAAAGTTTCACACCTCGTGTTGTAATTTGACTGTGTATAGTTCTTAATGATTTGTTTCAAATTGGTATATTTTGATTTCGTCAATTGAAAACGGAAAGTGTCAAGCGTTAGCATTTTTTGGCATTGCTGAAAAAATGGTATGTTCCGGTTATGGGACACATCATGATCCCGGTGAGGGACACTCTTTTTTCGAACCCAAATCGAGTCCAACTAACAAATATCGACATGCATGTAATGAAAAATGAGTGAAGTTTTCAGTTTACGTACAGTATGGGGTTTTGTTTCGTATTTTCTAATTTTCATAGGTGTCTTTTGTCCGGATACAAATTTTTATCATCATGTATCCGAGGAAGAGGCACTTTTTTTTCGAACCAAAATATTGTGCAACTGTCAAATATCAGCATTAATGCAACGAAAAATGTATTAAAGTTTGCGTTTACGCACATGCTTGAGGTTTATAATTCACATTTTCTAATTTTCATTGCATTTTTCTAGGTGTCCTTTATCCGAATAAAGAGCGAAAAAACATGTCTTTTGGAAATTGACCATAATCATTCGTCCTTTACGTAAATGTTGCGTATGTTTCTTACCTTTCGAACGATATATAAAACACCAGAAACAGTTTAGCCAGTAACAAGTTATGGTTCAAAAACAAAACCTGTCCTATACCCGGTGATTCTCCCCTATAACATCAAATTGTATTCTGTGCAGTTGTTCCTTTTTTTTCCTAAAAACCAAAAACTAATTTTAATTTGTATAACTAATATATTTTTTTCCTTTCTTTAATTTCAGGTAAGTCTAATTTGAAAATAAAGCCTTTACATATTTAAAAGGTAAAAGTCTTTATTTATAAGGTAAGCTAATGCTTTAACTCGGAAACCACAAATAGTTTTTCTTATATCATGGCAAAGTTACTTAAAAATATATACATATAAGCATTCAATTAAATAAAAATTCAATTATTACTGCACTTCAAATTTTGACGAAAACATCATGTCGATTATGTCCATTATAAGCCACTTAAGTGCCTGCCTATTGATCACGACGCAGCTGCTGATCAAATTATTTATGTTAACAACATTTTATGTTGTCAAAGTCACAAAGCAACTGCAATCGGCAGTGTTAAAATCAAAACGCCAAAAGCGCTTAACATTTTGTTATAAATTTAAATTTTTTCTCCAATACAATCTTAACATCAATAGATAATTTTTTTCTTATTTTTCATTATCGATCAATATCACTTTCACACACAATTTTCATGCTACAATACAACAACTCCAGGTAACTTTTCTACATTAAATTGAAATGGAAAAAAAAGAAGAAAAAACTGGTTAACCGGCATTAAAACCAATCGCGCAGTCATTGCCTCATTCGTTTTTTCGTTTAGCTAAAGAAAGCATGGTGCCCGCCTGCCCGCCAATAACTTTAACAGCAAAGTCTTTGAGTCACCTTTTTTCGTTTGAAAATATCAGTTCACAAACAGCAAAAGCAACATAACAACTGAACATTGTAACCATTTACCTGTTGATGACGCAGTCATTATGTTTTTTTATTTTTTATTTTTCCAGTCATATTAGTTTTTTCATTTCCATTATTGTACTCTGTTTGTCTTACAATAAAGATCAGATCTGAATCGCTCGTTTAGTCTTTAAGAGCGTTGTTGCTGCTAGATGATTTAATCGGTGCATCTTTTGCGCATGCGCAAAATGTCAGCAAAAACGTACGTAATAAAGTGAAATTAATAGAAGTGAAATGAAATGAAATGAAATGAAATGCAATACAATCAATTCAAAATGAATTGCAATTTTTACTTTCTTAGATCTTCTCTTTCATTAGTGACAACTTTTACTCATTAATGGTGTTTTGTTTTTATTTTTGTTTGCTTTTTGTTCTTAAATATTCTCAAGAGTTTTATATATATATAGGGTAGAACGGGGTTAAATCGCCACGGGGTTAAACAACCAATTGCCTCTAATTTTTTTTAATAAAGTCAAAGTGTTTTGTTTTTATTTTTGTTTGCTTTTTGTTCTTAAATATTCTCAAGAGTTTTATATATATATAGGGTAGAACGGGGTTAAATCGCCACGGGGTTAAACAACCAATTGCCTCTAATTTTTTTTAATAAAGTCGAATCGAACGACCGTTGGTACAGTAGATAGTGGTCGATACAACGCAACTTTGGCAAAAGGTTCCACTACCGCACGTGTGTTATAACCTGAGTTCAGCCGAAAGAAAGATTTGATGCGTCCTCGCCGCAATATTTTCAGTCGACAAAAGTTCAAAATTTTAGAAATCAGTGAAGTGCAGAAAGAATGGTAAGTGTTTTCTAAGAGCAGAATTTCATGCTGAATCCAAATCTGTAATTGGTTATTCGCCTTAAACACGAACACTCACTACCGAAAAACCAAAACTGACTGAGCTGAAAATACACTGAACCTCCTCTTTCTCTTCAGTTTCATTTTCTATTCCCTCAATATTTGAAAAATTTTCAGTTAGAATAAGAACTAGTAAGGGTGTAACGTTTGGCCTGGCCAAAAATGAAATACCCTACACTGAAGTAATTTCAAAATTTTGCTTGTATAGCGCTGCCACGCCTTCATGTTCGAATTAACTTTGTTTTTGCTCAGAGCTTGCGTTGAATATTCCAAGTAATGCTTGCATTACTGAATTTTGAAAACTTTGAGTGTATAGGCGGTGCCACATCCTGTTGTCCGATTCAACCAAGTTTCTGATAAGAGTTTGAATTTACTATCCCTAGTCTTTGTGCAAAAATTGGTTGGATTATCTCAAAAAACCCTTTCAGTATAGAATTTTGAAACTTTTACTCATATGGGAGGTGCCACGCATATATGGTTCTTAGTATTTGAGTGAAATTTGGTTGGGATCATCTCAAAAAAAGTTTTCAGAATAGCGTTTTGAAGCTTTTGCTTACATGGGAGGTGCCACGCCTCCGTGTTCGATTTTATCCAGTTTTTGCTTAAAACTTGCATTTATAGTCCTTAGTATCTGGGTAAAATTTAGTTCGATCATCTCAAAAAACGCTTTCAGTAGAGCGTTTTGAAGCTTTAGCTTATATGAGAGGTGCCACGCCCTCTTGTCCGAATTCGCCCAGTTTTTGCTCAGAGCTTGCGCTTACAATTAGTAGTATTTATGTGTATTTTGGTTGCATTCTCGTGAAAAATACTCCAGAAGTTGCATTTTGAAAATATTTTTTGTATGGGCGGTAGGCGTGTCCGTTGACCGATTTCGCTCATATTCAATCTTACGAGCTAACTTTGACGACGGATGCTGTGCACCAAATTTCATTGAATCATCTGGCTCAGCCAGCCAGACAGACAGACAGACATGGCTATATCGATTCAGGAGGTGACGCTTATCAAGAATATATCTACTTTTCTATATCTGCCACTCCTCCTTCTCTGCGTTACAAACAGAAAGACAAAGTGAATATACCCTGGGCGTTGGGTATAAAAACATGAAATCACTGCTTTGCTGCTTTTCTTTCTATTTGCGCTTCATCCTATTTTGCAGTGTGACTGCGTATTTTGTTGTTAATATTGAAAAATTTGTATTTAATGTTATCTGGCTTAACCCATATTTACCCTGTACTAAAATTGGAATTACCATGAAACTGAGAATTATGGAAATGATTTGTTGATATATATTTATTCTTTGGATTGTTGGCTATTATTTGTGAATTGCGAGTAACTTGACTGTATTCTACTACGTTCCTCCCAATAAAAGAAAGTCGACAAAAACACTATTTTGAAAAAAAAAAAATATTAAACATGTTTCATGTTATGAAAAAACGAGAGTCACTGAACATTAAAGTAAAACGTCTTTACTGGTGCTTGGACCAAGGTCGCAATTAAGTTTAGAAAACAAGTTGATGATTTACAAAATGATATTGAAGCCTGTCTGGACTTACGGGATCTAACTTTGGGGTACGTGCAGTAATTCAAATATTGAAATTTTACAAAGATTTCAATCAAAAATATTGCGTCTTATTCTAAACGCTCCATGGTACGTTTCAAATGATACTATTCATAGTGATCTGAATATATCAACAGTTAAGAACGAGATGCGGTTGGTTTCTGAAAAATACTTGGAAAGACTTAGTAATCATACTAACTTACTTGCTATAAATCTGTTGGATGATACAAATGAAATAGTGCGGCTGAAAAGGATTTACCTTTCAGAAATGTTTAATATGTATTGGAATGATGTATTATAAAAAACTAGATTTTTAACTTTGTATTGCACAACTGAAGTGCAAGCTTACTATTTTTGATTGTTACTAGACTCAGCAAATTTGCTTATTATCGCAAGTCGATGATTGTAAATATTGAATGATGAAAAAAAAAAATATTTAAAATGATAACATCAGCAATCTTTTTGTATTGTTAAATGATGGTAGTAACAACGTGTGTAAAAATATCGCTGTAGTCGAGGTCCTCCCTCTAATGGTTCATTCAAGTTTAACCAAGTTTCGGCTTTATAAATTCAAAGTGTGTGCACTTCTATCAGTATCCGTCAATTCTTTGCTTAGGCCATTCATGGTGATAGTGTTAACTTTGGTTGTATTACACGACGAGCTTGAAAAAATTGAGGAATCTTCCAAATTATGATTTTTCATCAAAAACTAAGCTAAAAAGTCCGGTTATTGGGCTGATTTTTTTTTTTTCTGACCTAAAATGTAATTAAATATGAATTTTTTGACGAGTTGACACCAAACCATGTGATTGTTATAATATTGAACGTTCAAATCCGGTCGCAAAATTCATAGTTTAAATTAATTACTACAGATTTTGGTTTTTTTTTTTTAATTTTAAATGTAGATGCGCTATTTTTGTCAAAACGCTCTGGACAAAACAACATAATGATAGATGACAGAATTTGATGCCTCCTACAAAACATTACAGCCATGCAAACTAAACTTTATTATTATTATTACTAATCATAATAATACCTTTATACATATTGATGAAAGTAGGTCAAAATGTAACACTTACAAAAACACCAACAACAATAAGATTAGCAACAGAAATAGCAGCAGTTCATTCAAGTCTCATTCAGTCAGTGAAAAGTGCGCTCTCATGCCACAGTAAACGATGTTCTAAAGTAAAATAATTTTAGTAAACAATTTAATTAGGACAAGTGGGGAGAGTGTACAGAGTTGAGCAAGAGAAAAAATATTCCAAAGTTACAGCCTCGCAAATGCGTGGTAATGCGCCACCTTTTGTCTATATGTACGTATATTTTTAAATAACACTGGTTAACACTTAAATTGTTTAACATCTGAATTACTTCTAGTGCATCAAAGTTAAAATTTAATGCAAATTTCGATGATTTTTAGCTTCATGCTACAATTCCGCCAACTTTTTCTGCTTGAAACAATTTAAAAAATTTGTGTTTTATTATCTTCATCAAAAGCTTATTTTATTTCGAAAATTTTGAGCATTAGTGGACCTAGCTCGGATGAAAAGTAGCAGTTCTATTCCAGATTAAGTGAATTTTTCCAAACAAACCTCCGTAGTTGGAATCGGACTAGCCCCGGTCTCTTTGCAGTTCAGTTTAAATACAGTCAAACATCGAAAAATGGTTATTTCCAATACGGTAACACTGCACGTGCTTAAAAAAAAAATACAAAAATTTTGTCTTTGCTAAGCAAGAATCGTTCGATCAAAAAAAAAAAAATGTTGATATTTGCATTCTTGTGTAATAGAAGAAAAACTCTTCTTTCCAATAAGACTAATGCTGCCTACTTATTCTGTTGCTATATAAGAAATTAGTTGCGCTGGCGTTCTGTTACAGTGAAACCTGGTTAAGCGGTAACTGGATAAATGGGAAACCTTTATTAACTAGTGAGACTCACTTTAAGATCCCAGCTTTTTTGCATCAAAATACCTCTATTACTGAATTATTTAACCTCTATATCTGGGATATAATTTTTGAAGTTTTGAATAGAGAATTTATGTTAAAAAATTAAGCAAAATAAAAAGACACCAACATTAAAAAAAACGATTTTTTTTTGTTATAAGTTTACTATAATTAATTATTATTATCAATTTTTTTTTAATATTTCATAGCTTATATTTTCTGAGATAAATGCTTTACAAAAAAAGTGTTTTCCCAAACCATGAAACTTTAAAAAATCATAACTTTTTTTCACCAAAACAAAAAATTAAAAAATTCGTACTCGATCATTTTTAATAGAGATTCATTAAAAAATTATAAAATTAAAAACAATTTTTAAAGTGTAAATCTGACGAATTAAGCCCCATATATTTGTTCCTTGCTTTACAAATAAATTTTAAATAAACTTCGTCGCATTTATGGGGCGTGTCACCGCTAATTTTTTAATGTTTTTTTTTTTTGGCTCAGTACTATACACTTAACATAGTTATGCGCCAATTTTCATTCCTATGCTTCAAACAGTTAAATATATCTCTTTTAAGAGACGTTGCACCGACTATTTTTTCTAGCCCATAACCTTCTCCTGATCTAAAATAAAATACCCTGGAAATTTCGCCAAAATCGGTCTAGTGGTTTTGAGTCCATAAAAAACGGACATACAGACAAACCTTAATTTTTATACATGTTTTTAGATACTTAAAAATTTAAATTAGTTTTAAATGAGCCAATATCCACCTGCTGAAGTATATTCAATTGCACAAGGTTTATAAATGGACATCAAAGAGTCACAAAAATCAGGTTTCTTCAAATGTCTGGGTAACGCTCTACATGTAATTTATTGAGTTACAAAATTGTCGACCAAATAATGAAATTAATTTGAAATTGCGTCTCAAAGTACGGAACTGAGATTGCTGTACTTGATGTTTTGATAGTTTGGCTCCAGGTCGGATTGAATCACAAAAATGCAGAAAAAATATGCCATATTTAGTCATGACCGTTCCGTATTTTTCCAAACGATTAAAACATAATTGTGGCCAAGACCACACTGAATAACTCTTTAGAGCATCCCAATATGATTCGAGTACTTGTTGAAATCTTTTGAGCCACATACTCTCAAAAAACTTTTTTTCGAAGTTTCACCCTTCTATAAAACTCTAAAACTACATTTGGGATTGAACTTGTTGTCAAAGATTATCGTGAAATCACGGAAGGATTTCTACCATATTTTAACCCATTATATCCTGTTTTTATGGGTCTTTTTGACCCCTTTTTCCAAAGACTAAAATATGAGTTTTTTTTGCTCATAAATAACTTAAATTTCTTTTTTGTTCAGAAAAGTCCAGATTTTCTTTTTCAAATATACAGAAAAATCCACATTTTTTTATCTAAAAGTTCAGAAAATTAAATTTCAGTCGATTTAATTTATAGTCAGTCAGTAAACATTTCTTTCGAAAAATTCTGTTTTGTTGTTCTTACTTTCAAACTTTTTAATATAATTCATCCAAAACTTTAAATGATTTTTTCTAGAGGCGGCTACAGTACAGTGACAATTTAGTTGACCTAGTTTATGCTCGTATCTATAATTAATTTTTTTAAATTTTGTTTTTAATAATTTTTATCGGATTTTTATTGAGTGTTCACAAGCACAAGTGATTTTAAAGCACAATCTTACCCTAAATTATGCATTTAAATCGTAATGACAACATGCAATGCGGCCATTTTTTCTCCCTAGATGCCGAATATACTACCCAGCAGACTGACGACGGACGACCTACCGTCAGTCGTACGCTTTCTAACCATATAAACATTGATTTTTCCATAGAGCATTAAGCGGCGCACGACTGGTGGCGGCACACTTGAATTATGGAATGTAGACATTCGTTTATTAAAAAAGGGGCAGAACAAACACAATAATCACATGATGCAATGACTGAAAGCTAACAGTTTGCTGGTGCTACCACGGCAGTGTTGCCTATTAATTGACAAAAATATATTTATGTACCTACTAAATGAAAAAGGCAATGTTGTGTCAAATTAATAGGGCTATTCTGGCTAAGACAGCAGAAACTCTATCGGAATACATGTCAGAATTAGTTTCTAAGATTTTTTAAGACCCCCGAAGGCATTCGGTGTGCTGGCGCAGAAATCTTTTAGAAAAAGCTCATAAATTCACCACATAAAAGCTTTCGAGGTGGACTTGTCAAATTGTGCAAAATAACATGGTTGAATTGCTCTGGTTGCAGCGATAACAAATGCTGCTTCTTCTTAAACTACGAAAATGTCAAAATTCTTTGTTTTGATTCTAGACTTTTGACAGATAGCAAGGCAAGATGCCGGGTTCCATTTTTTATTTTGACATGCAAAATAAGTTCTTCTTACGCGCCGCCATATAATATTGTGCAGAAATTGTTGCTACATGTTTTTACACAAACTTTTCTTTCCTTTTGTAACTATTGGAACAAATATTAAACCAAAACAGTTATAATTTTGTTTTTCCCTTTATCATTATCACTCACACAAACAAAAATTTAACAACTGCCAAAACTTAGGCAACAATTTTACTTTAAAAACTGTTGTTGTTTTTTTTTATATTTTTTTTGCCCAAATAGGGCTCTCAAAATTAATTACAACAACAACAACATAAAGTTCTGGTCAAATTTACTTTCGGAGATATAGCCATCGGAAGATCGGGATATAGCTTTTATGAAAACCTGTAAAAGTTCAGAATCCCTTAATGGATTTTAATAATATTGGTGTCATATGAAAGGTATTTTAACTGGCTATAAAAACGATATGCAAAAGTTTTAAATCCGAGTCATGGTTTTGGAGATTTGGCGAATTTTCGAAAGTTTTTACCAGTTTTTTTGTTTTTAATGCACTTTTTTTCCAAATATAAGCTACAATTCTGAACACAAAATTTTCTAAATCTTGCTCGTAGTTTTCGAGATATTATGACTTTTCTGAAATTTGGGCCGATTTTTTTTCCCACAGTAATTTGGCATAAGAATAGGGGTAAGTGGGCGGCTTCGGCCGCAGCTCTGGATTTAAAAAACTGGTCAAAATTTTTGAAAATACGCCATATCTCGAAAATCTTGACTCGGATTTAAAACAACAATTTTGTAGTGTGTTAAAATACCTTGGCTATGACACCAATATTATCAAAATCCAGCCAGGGGTTCCGAACTTATACCGGTTTTTATTAAAGCTATATCCCGATCTTTCGATGGCTATATCTCCGAAAGTAGATCCGACCAGACATTTTTGATTATATATTCTTTCCTAAAATTAAAAGCTTAATAAGCCAAATTAGGTTTAAAAAGAAAATATTAACAGTCGATAATCTAACATTAAGCCCAGCTGTTTTATGATAAAAAATTATAAACAAGCAATAAAATAAAATTTTTCATAATTCTTCACTTTTCACATAATAAAAACCTGACAGCAAGCAACTAATAGTTTTAAGATCGCTCTAAGACCTCCTACGTAGCAGGTATTAAAAGTCGTATTCATAAAGACGGAAAAGAGCTTTCGAAATGCTACCAGAATACCAAAACATCTTCGTTACTACTTTCGTAGCAGTGAAGACTGTGGTGAGCTGTTTGACAGCTCTAATACTGTTGCCAGAATAGCCCTATAAAAATCCCAAATTTTTTAACATACAAAATGTTAAAAGCAAATTTTCAAACCATTACCAAACCATTAAACCATAATTATGAATGGAGTACTCGTATATGTAAAGATGCCATTTTTTTCGTTGGTAAAGGATAAAACGAAAGAAAAAAAAAGTAGTTTCACAGGATTTATATGAATATACGTACTTTAAATGATACCTTTTTTTAATTGAAAGTTGAAACGGTATTTTTTGCTTGCTTAGACTAGGATATCTCAAAAACCATACAAGATACAGCAATTCCAAGGCCGGATTCGGATTCAGCATTGCAAAATATAATTAAAATAAATACTTTTATATTTGTTTGTTGTGTTTCTTTTTTTAATTTTTTTTTATTTAATATGGGATATGTATTTTTGCGATATTTCGTGGAGATTTGCAGCTACGACTTCGGGGTTTGCATTTTTAGGCCACTTAACTAGTACAAATGAAACCCCGTTCACAGATTTTGTCGAAACTTTCATCACACCTATCGACTGTTCAAGCCCAGTGTGCTTAGGTACATATATTTATGGGAAATCATGAAAAAGCGGACATGTTAACATAGAATCATTTCGCGACAGCCATTAAGCAATTATATTTTTGAAGTGATATAAAGCCGGTTTAAAAAATGTCGCGACGTTTCCCTTTTTCAGAACTGAATCCCGGAAGTTGTGGTACCCCCAGATGATATGGCACCCCTTCCAATTTCAATACTTGCAGGTTTCGTAACATTCAAATCTGGATAAAAATCGTAACGTAAATTGCTGTCTTTGCTACAGTTTAATGGCATTTTTATTCGGTATACAACAATGAGAAATGGCTCCCAATGACTGAGGGTGATATGGTTCGGGTACCATTTTTCTCTTTGCATATCATAAGATATTTGAGAATACAAATTTGATGCTTTTGGACTTACAGTCACTCCAGAATCGCAGAATTCTAGTCAGGTAGAACCTTCAATAATTCATTTTCAACTTTTACCTGATTGATTTGAGCTTTTTTTTTTCTCTGTGTACTTTGTAGTAACGAATTCGATTAATTTTACATTAAATGAGTAAATTACAACAAACAACAACATAAAATTAAATTAACCGCAAGATTGCAACATTCAACATGCTACATATAACAGCAACAAAATGCACTCTAGGGAACATATGGTTGAGTATAATTAACATTTGTAACAACAACAACTGAAAGCAATCATGTTGTCTATATATGCAAATGCTCATATGAACGTAAAGTACGATATATACTATATATACCATTTGGTTGTACTTGTTGATGAGCACAATAATTACATTTTAAATATGTTCCGAAATTATTCCTTTTATTTTCATTATTTAAAGTTGGTAATTTTTTTTCTTTTACTAAGTGTTAAACATAGAAATTATAATGTTTATCGAAAAAAATGTAGTGTTGTATATTTGGCAGTGAAACACTATTGATTACATACCTCGTTTCTTGTGCAAAATGTACCTATGAACACCCGAAATTGAGTTTAATTTAACATGAAAACTTTAATTTCGGAAGAGCCACATGCCAGAGGACTGAGAATTTGGCAATTTATAGTTAAATTTTTGCATGAAATATCTTTGGAATCGTGCAAATTTTCTGTGTCATTCAAGCAACATTTTATATGTTGACTTTTGTTCCTAAATCAATGCATTATACTTACAAAAAATATAGAAAATAAGCTAAGCCGCAGAATATTCCCTCGTGAGTAGAGTTCTTTAGAGCAAAATTCGTACATTTCTGGTGTTAATTGGTGAAGGCTAATTACAAGTGTTTAACCAGCAAAATTTTATTTTCAGTCATTAATTGATCATTATTTAAACCTCGAAATTTCATTGGTAAACCATTAGTCAACCAACAGCTGATGCTGAAGAAATAAAATCCACATAAGTTTTATGAAAATTCTAAAAATGTCTTAAGACATAGAAAATTTTGAGTCTGATATCGAAAGCGCCGAAATTTTGAATACATATTGTAGTTGATCGTCGGCAACAAGTTTTTATAAATCGCCTGCCTTTTTTTCAAAACTTCGACGCCTATGAATTTCGTGTCAGCTTTCGCTTACTTTTTTGCACACAATTATATTTTTGTGCCCTTGCACTTATTTGATCTGGAAGTTAACTTCTTCATCACTAAAACTTGTTAATCACGAAATGGGGATAATGTCCGCCAGTAATTCGGACATAGTCCCCATTTCTATAATGGGGATTATGTCCGCAAGTGTTTCGGACATAATCCCCAGGAAAAAACGGACATAGTCCCCATAACGATATTTTGTTATCGACAACAGCCGCAGCTCAGGATTTACAACTACCAAAAATTCCAATACCGTTTCCGCGGCGGCCTTTAGCCGCTGAGCAGTCTATAATATATCCAACACCTAGTTTGCTAGCCACAGTAATTTTACATAAGAGTAGGGGTAAGCGGGCGGCCTGCGGCCGCAGCTCAGGATTTAAAACTCCCAAAAATTCAACACTGACCAAAATGGGGATTGACCGAAAAATGTTCGGACATAATCCCCATTTACGAAGTGGGGATTATGTCCGTTGGGATTATGTCCGGTAACCTTTCCCAACCACAAACAAACAAAACAAAAAAATTATGTTTTAACAAAATCCACAAACTCTCTTGTTTGTTCATTGTTTTAGTTAACCAAAACACTGTGAATATAAAACATTGGTTAAACTCTTGTCACCATTTTAGTTAACTAATGACTGTAGATTCGGGCCTTAAAATAAAATAATATGGAAAACTTTAATCCGTTGAGTTTTTATCTCCAATTTGTACAAAATATGCACATTACTAAGTTGCACATTATACACACATATCTATGAAGCTTACTGTAAAATTGTAAGATTAATTTTAAACATCTATAAACTTCAAAAACCTGTAGATAAAATTAACTATATTTAATCCACTTAACTACACACTTAACAATATGCATTTTTATTTTCAAAAAATACTCAACAAAATGTTACATTTATTGATTTTATTTAGTGGAATAGCAACTGCATATTGAAACTTGGCCCACTGCAAGAGTTTAGCGAATCCATTAGATACGCTTGCCATATGTTTTTTGTGTAGGTAGATTTGTACGTCGTTCGTTGCGTGTCTCTAGTATATTCGAGTGTAACTAGTGTGTGTTTGTCGAAGAATTTGAAAATTTGAGGTACTTGGCTGTGCAAACTGTGTGTGAAAGTGTTTTATTGGTTTTCATTTAGTTCTACTTAGTTTGGCCTTAAAAGTGGTTGCATGTGAACCGAATCGATTTTTATTTGTATTGTACTTAACAGAGTGTAGCTAGCGCTAGAGGTAGAACAAACAGAAAAAAAAGTACAAACAGGGACAGAGGTTACTACTCTATTAAGTTTTCCATTGAATTTGCATTTAAAAGTAGGTAGCCAATTTCTATTCTGTTTTTCTGCGCTAACTATTTCATAATTGTTAGAAAAAATAAAGGCTTAGAATAAGAAATTCTTAAAGGATACAATAATAAATATGCCATTAAATTTTTTATGCTTTTATTGATTTATTCCATTTAAGTAAATATGTATTTTTAGGACAAGTTTTTGTGAATAAATCTAAATCTTCAATGGAAATGGATTGTACGTGTATGTGTGATATAATGGTCCCTGGAACTTGTAATGGTAATCTTCTGAAAGCAGCTTCCAATAGTACTTTCGGTTGGAATACAACAGGTTGGGCTTTTACACTAACTAGTTTTGGTATCAGATTGTTCATGAAAGTTGCTCTATAAACAACTATTTGGCATATCAGTTAAGTGTCAACTAACAGAAATATAGGTACAATTTAAATTTTTTCCATAGTTCTCCAACTATTTGGATTGAGAGGCACAGGTTACATCGAAATTTAGTATAATATCAAGAGATTACAACAACTTTTGCTGTGATTCCCAACAAATATTGCTTGTAAGATCTGGATGTCGGCAAATTTTTCTGATGATAAACCTGTGTTGAAACCTAAAACGTAGCGAAAAACGGGCAATTAAATTTATTGTTTTCCTTTATGCATTTTGCCTTGTTTTTGTAGTTTTCTAAGTGTTAACAAAAAAACTGAACAGTTAGCTCATCCCAACAAATGATGCTTCAAATGTGATTGCGGGTCGACTTCCGGTTGACTTGGAAGCAAAAAGATCGGCGGCATTACGTGACCTGCGTCGGCAGAATTGCTTTGACCGAGATCGCATAGCAGCAGTAGATTTAGAACTATTCACACAGTGGCAACAAAGATGGCAAGCATCAACAAAAGGGCGGTGGACTTACAATCTGATCCCTCTGATTGAAATGTGGCTCAAGCGCAAACATGGAGAGCCAAATTACTAACTCACTCAGTTTCTTACTGGACATGGCTGTTTCAGAGAGTATATATATACAAGTACAAGCACGTGAATGACCCCTTTTGCATGTTTTGTGAATAAGCTGTAGAAAACGCCAACCACGTATTAACAAGGTGCGTTAGGTTCAATGCGGCCAGACAATTACTTGAGAATATAACGGGTGAAGAGGTTACTTGTACCAGTATTGTTCGACATATGCTGAATCGTGTATGCTGCCTAGCAGTATCTTTAGAAGATTCCCCATTCAATAGTTAAAAAAAAAAAACAAATGATGGATGTACGAGGGGTCTAACAAAAGTTCGCTTAGTTGAATTGAAAAAACTTTTAAATTTAATTTTTTAAATTTATAACTTTATTCTTCATCTATTTGTATTTTTTCAACGTTATCGCCATTTATTTTGATACATTTTTGAAGTCGATAAATCCATCTTGAAAAACAGTCTTCAAAATCGGCTTTTTGCAGTTTTGCAATTTCATCATTAACCGCATATATTATCTCCTCATTGCTGTTGAAGACTCTTCCTCTCAAATTTTTTTTTATTTTTGGAAACAACCAGAAGTCACAAGGCGCTAGACCTGAGGAATAAGGTGCTGGACGAATTTCTTCGATGCCTGAAAGCGCAATAAAATCTGTCGTTTTTTCAGCAGTGTGCGCTGGCGCATTATCGTGATGTAGAAAGTAGCGGCGTAGCTCCTTTTTTTGTCGTTTTCCCAATAAATTTTGGAAAACTTCTGGTAAACAGGTTTCATTATACCATTTAGCAGTAACCATCTGACCTTTTTCCAAAGGAATAGCAGCTACAACTTTCTCTCTGGTGAAGTAAACTGACATCATTACTTTTGTTGCTGACTTTTTTTTGCTTTACTTTAACAGGTGGACTTGCACCTTCTGGGCTCCATACCATGGATTTTTGTTTGGTTTCGGGGTCGTACTTCTAAAACCATGCTTCATCATTTGTTACTATTTTCTTGAAAGTGTTAGACTCTCCGTTTTTGTATTTTTAAAGAAAATACTTAGTAAAACGCTTACGTGCCTCTTTTTGAGCATCATTTAAAATTCTAAGAACCCATCGTGCAGATTTCTTCGTGTATCCAAGATAATTTTTTAATTTTTGCGATACAGCCATGGCATTCAAGCCCAGTTCCTCAGCAATGATTTTCTGGGTCAATCTTGGATCTTCGTCAATTTTAGACTTCACCAGCGCTACACTTGCATAATTAGTCGAAGATTTTGGGAGGCCTTCTTGAGGTTCGTCCTCCAAAGAAAAATGACCTGTCTGGAATCTTCGGAACCACTTTGAAGTAGTCACGAGGGATGGCACATTAACTTCAAATGCTATTTGGCATTCACTAAATGTTTCCACAGGCTTGAAATCCAAAAAAAAAGCAAACCGAATCTCTTGTTGCGTTGGCACTGGAATATCTGCTGACATTGTTTCACGAATTTTACGTTTTCTTCTTTCCATTTTGACCGATCATTCTGAAAATTTAAATGATATATCGTAAGACTATAACAAATAATACGCAATTTTTTGATTAACTAAAAATTTATAACATGACACCAACTAAGCGAACTTTTGTTAGGCCCTACGTATAATATGTATTTGCATTTTTCATATCCAGTTTGTATTTTATCCTAAATTATCTTGCATATTTGCATTTGACCCATATTTAATATGTACTCAAAAAGTTGCATGTCAAAAATATAATTTTTGTACCAAAATTAAAAAAAGAAGACTTTGTAAATACCGTGATTTCTTTTAAAAAACTTCACAGTATGGTGCCTGCCACATGATAACCCATTTTTAAAATCCCTAGCGCTTGGGGTACACATCTTCCCACAGCTTGCATGTATTTGTTGCTGCCGCTGGTTTTCTCTCAAACTGTCAAATGCATTTCGATATTTAGTTATGTTATAACCAAGGAATTGTATAGAAGGGCGCATATAAAACTCTCAGAAGAGTAAATTTGCATAACAAATGTGTGTTTCTTAAATGTCAGCTGATTGCTAATCAAAAAAATAAATAAATTGTCAAACCTGAAGAAATGGCTACACAAAAACACACTTAAAAAATGTGGATTTGCATTTGTTGCGTCGATCCTCTTATTTTTATATTAACGGCTGACTCCCTAGAGATATTGATAAATATTTTTGATCTATTCAGTGATGTTCCTATTGCACTGGGTATGCTATACTAGCAAGAGCAAAGTATGTAGTTATTTTGGTAGTATATTATCATAATCGGCATAATATTCAAGCTGCCATAGCTCAAACAGGGAAACCATTCTCGTGTTAAGACGAACCCAAGAATAACTAATTTTTATTGCTAATTGAAATGGAAATCTAAACAAAGTTGAGCAATTGGTGCATTATTTCGACCGAAACTTCTTATCAAAATTATTGGCACTGTTTCGGTAACAAGCATTAGTGATGAGCAATCCAAGACCAAGACCATAGAAGTCTTGGTCTCGGCCTTGGTCTTGGACATAGAGTTTTGGTCTTGATTTTGATATTGAGTCTTGGTAAGTCTTGGTCTCGGTCTTGGTCTTGAACAAATTTCTAAAGATTGTTGATTATCAAAATTTTCAAACCTTGTTTTTTCAATGCAGTTGAAATTTTAATATGCCAAATTTCGAATTGAGAGATGATTTTATGCTTGAAAGGGCCGGGACCAATAACCAATAACTATAAATTACCAAGACTGAAAAGCAAGCCATGCCATATATGCAGTCTTAGTCTTGGCTTTGGTCTGGAAAAATAACCAAAACCAATACTTGACCAAGACTAATTCTGCTCATCAGTCACAAGCATCAACCTTGAAAGCGTAAACCAATCCAATTCAAATCGAGGAAACATGATAGAGTTATTTTCGAAAAGAGAAATTCTTCTAATGAATATCACAAAATTATGATTAAGTTAGACTATAGATATGTATAATCATTCAACAAATTATTTATATTTTAATGTGCTTTTAAACAAAGTAATTTTATCAAAAACTAATGCTGGTTTTTATTTCATTTCAGGTAAGCCCCATGTTTTTAAAAGACACATTTCTTATTTTGGTAAGTACAGCTTTCTATATAAAGTACCTGGAGACAATTGGCATTGAATGTCATTAAAAACAATGCAAATGGAAGAAAAGGAAAATACACATTTTCCCGCTTATGGCATTTACTGTCAAAAATAAATCTCGGCCGGTGGAAACGAGTAGGATTTATTGACTAATTCAAATTTCAAAGTCGTCATTTGCCCCTTTTTTTCCACGCAAATGATCGACTATAATTCCCTTTGTCTAACGGTGTTAAAATTTTTATTTTGCGTTTGCTATTCTTCAAGCTGCATGTTTTCAAATGTGAACTTTGATTTCAAAAAATTTTATTAAATAATTTTGCTGCCATTTAAGCAACTTGTTTGACTTCAAATTTAAAATAGACGAAGCCAATTTTTATACAGTTTTTGGTGGTTTTTAAAGTTATAAGAAATGTATGTATATTATAAAGTTATTGGTATGTGCTTTGCTTACGTGTGATAAGAATAAAGTCAAGTTACAATATATTGAACACACGTAAAATGTTTGGTAAAAATTACTTAGTAAATCAGTTTCTCTAGTGTAGAACTTTCGTAACTCTGAAAAAAGTTATAAATTTTCTGGCAAAGGCCACGAAAATTTCAAGGTCAGTGCCCTTTCACCGACTTACTTCATATTGCACAACAACATTGCTCATGTAAAGACATTTATTTGTAAAAATTTTCAGGCCCATATCTCTTTTCGTTTTCTTCACACATATAAAATATGGTTCACTTTGTATGGGAAGTAGGCGTGTCCATTATCTAATCGTTCATACGTCAAGATATTCGGAAAAAAGGTGTTAAGAATATCACAGCGATCCCCAACTGTTAAAAAATGCATGGTATATTTGAAAGACAAAAACACTGTAATTCGTATCATCAGCATCTACAACCAAGCACACGAGATTTTCGAAATGAAAAGAGTATTTTTTATGCAAGAACCGATACACTTTAGCCTCCACATTGTTTCTCGTTGTCGTTGTTGTCGATACGTGGACTGCGCTGAATGTGTCTAATACGAGGAACAGCAACATACTATAATCACATGCAGTTAAACTTCACGATTGCTTTACGCTTAATCGTAGATACCCATATCGAAACGACGCAGGTGGAATTATATATTTTAGTCTTCAATTCTGTTCTGTTTTTGGCTACAGCATATTTTGGCTACAAAAAAATAAAAACTAAAAATAAATAAACAAATGATCACGTCAAGATCTTAAAGGTGGATAAAAAGGTATAATAAGAGACTGAGAGAAAAGCGGATGTTGCGTTTAAATAATTTTGAATTTATACGAAGGAATCCAAAATCATTTAATTGACGCATTTCTTAAAACTGGCTGCGAACATGTTTGCTGTGATTTTTAGCTCAAAAAAGGTGTAAGAGAATGTGTTTGTATTATAAGCACATATCTATTCATCCCTTATGTTCTAAACAGTTACACAACATTTGTGGCACCAAGGATTAACAGCATAAGTCGAGTTATGTCGTATTTAACTCTCTTTGTCGTCCAAATATTACATATTGGGCTTTATCATGAATTTGTCTGGAAACTCCCTTTCGATAAAATATTCTTTTCTCGAATGGAAAACATTTGCAATCATGAATTGCATTTTGATAATGAAAATTCCATTATCAGCAGTAATACTTTTTTCATATTTTTTATTTTTTTTTTTCAATTTTCACCAAATAACTACTATGCAGCCATTTGTCTTGACTGCTAAGGTCACTCTTTTTCGAAACTTTTACACAGTATTATCAAGTAAATTATTTAACAGCCTCCCTGAGAACTTACGAAAGATTAGAAATCTATTCGCGTTCCTCAAAGCAATAAAAATATGGCTTCTTCTTTTAGACACCAATCAGGTCGAAATTTTGATGCGCTACACAGTTTAATATCACTTACAGTTTTGATATCACTTACAATAGCTAAAAATTCATAAAATGTGTAAAATGTATTCATTTGCATCTTGTTTGTTCCATTGTTTTGCATCTGAATTTAATTTATTTATTTACTATTTATCATATAATCTATTAAATGTTCACCCCACATTTAATCACTTTAATTAATGGTTTGTGTTTTAAGTTTTGATGTGACATCTATCACTATTTTTGTTATATAAAATATAAATGTCACTAACTATTCTCTTTAAATTCTAGTTATATAAAATTTTTTGATTATGTAGCATAAGTATATTGTAACAAGAGAATAATGAATAAATAATGAATGAATGAATGAAATATAAACATCTAAATTTCATTAAAAACGATCAAAACAAAGTAAAGTTACAAAATTGCTAATAGTCTACGAGTTCGGCCAACAAAATCTCCAAACACTCACACTTTGTAGAGAGCTGACGTTAAACGACAAAAAAAAGGAACGTGTTTCTTGCGAAGTGTGCTAATGTTTCTAATTGAGATTGTGTAGCATTTTGTTCAATACAAATCTTGGGCGAGTCCTCTTGGACAGAAGTATCATCAACTACTCCTGGTCGATTTGGTAGTGCATTTAAATATTGTTGTTTTATTTAAGTCGTTTCCGGAGTTTTTACCTTAAAACCTACGCATCGATCCGCCAGACTAAAGTAACTGACTTACCTCTAATCGTGTGTCTTAAAAATTTAATGACTCAGACAGAAATGGTGTAAACAACATCAGTTTTTTTTAACTTAACATAACTTTCACAGCTATCACCGAAAAACTATTTTTTACCCTACATTCAGTAGGTGTACACTTTGTGATACCGTTTGAAACTCTCATAGTGAGAAGATAACTAAATATATGTATATATTTACGATCACGTCGTTTAAATAATTACAGGAAATAAAGTGATATTATTTAATAAATTTGGTACATTGGGTGTACTGAAGAACAAAATTAGTCTTAGTCTTTAGTCTTGGTGTTGGTCTTGGTAATTTTTCAAGAGCAAGACGCTGATGTAATTGTAAGGCTAAGTTCAAGAACTGCTTTTCAGTCTTGGTAATTTATAGTTAATGGATGTGTCACGCTATCCCAACGAGAACAATACCCTGAATTATATAACTCATTTTCACAAAAAGTGATCGATACCATGTTTTGCCATCTGAGTACAAATTTATTGACAAAGCTATGCTAAGAAAAGAAAACTATATGATTTACCAAATAAGCTTTAACAACTTTTAATGATACAAGCTAGCATCGAAAAAGAATGTCAGCGTAATAAATTTGTACCCAACGTTTGTCTAAATTCTTAGGATCCGATTAAAGCTAAAATGGGTTACGAGTACAATAACCAAAAATCAAAAGAAATATAGAATTTTTTGAAGCAAAGAAGTTTCGAAGCACAACGGAGAATTTATACTGCGTCTCTCACTTAAATAGTCAGCTCATTGTAGGGTATTTAATTTTTGGCTTTGGCCACCTTTTTTGTTTTTTGAAGTCCATTGCTTTATTTCTTCATGTTTACAAAATAAGCTAAGATTTTGACAACAACATCTTTCTTTCTTTCAGGTCTTTATTTTCTGTTGTTTTTTTTTTAGACATTTTTTTGCTTTTCCAGTAAATGTTTGTTAATGAAAAGCGTCAATTGTTTCAATGGCTATGTTATTTCTTAACGCTCTATTTATAAAACTTCAGTATCGTACTTTGAAAATATGAGTAGCAACAAAAAAAAAAAAAAAAAAAAAATGTACTACATATATTGCAAGAAAAGTATTAAACAAAAGTGTTTTCTATTCAAACAAATTTATTACTATCGGCAAGTACGAAATATGTAGTACAAAAGAACTACATATAACAGCAGTCAAATTTCGCTTACTTGAATTATCCCAATCCATAAATAAAGATAGACTAATCAACACTTTAAGTTACGGAGTAAATTTTCATATATTTATTGTATATACACTTGATTTGAATCAGTTATTGTTATGACATGTTACGTAAAGTTTATATGTGAAAACCATCGATTTATTTATTTCCAGTTTACACTGTTATAGTTATAAAGAAAAAATGAGACTTTGCAAGGATAAAAAAAAAAAAATAGTTCGTAATACTTTATTTCTAGTTAATTTTGCTAGAATTTCAAGTCAATATACTGACAATTCCGCAATAAAATAAATTTAACTTTACTGTTTTAGTAAATTCAGAATTTCCGTATAAGCATAGCCTGTTTCCACCGGAAATTTATTTAGTGATTTACGGCTGTTTTCAGGTATAAAAAAAAAAAAAAAAAGAAACGGATTGACCTCACTAGGATTCGAACCGGGGTGCGTCCGTGTGATAGATAGAACAATCTATTTCTACTTACTTTTTAGACCTCTACACTACTGACCTTAATGATGAAGAGCTATAAAATTTGGATATTAAGCAAATGTCTGTCCAAACAAATATTTTAACAAGAATTATAAAGTAAAAATGGTTTTATATTTTTCCGGCGGAAAGCATCATTTACTCTACGTATAGGAAAATTTAGGTTATTATTACTTTATTATTTCACAATACTATTTTATTTGTAAATATTACTTTACGGAACCATAAAATACTTCATACGTATTTTTTTACTACTCGAGTGTAGTAAAAATTAATTTTACTCCGTGCGATAGAAAAATATATTTAAACAAAATATATAAATACTCCACTGCTACGTACAGTATTCTCTCTGCGCATGATTGGCGTGTATTAAAAGATTGGAAAAAGGGCTATAGTTGATTTGTTCTAAATACTATGGGAACGGTAGCAGACTGTTGCAATCTCTGTCAGAAATTGAGTTTTGTGTTGCTTGACTGATAAATCAACATTACCAGCTCCCCCACTCTCAGACGCAACTTTTTCATTCTAACAAATTATCAAAAATAGGTCAATGCAGCGTCGTACACTGATCATACCGCCTCTTCTTCTTTTCTACTTACTATTCGCTGATACTTGATGATCGTTTACATTTTGTCAGATAAGCAATAATTGGAACAAATTTAATTTTCGTAAAATATGTTCTTTAAGTAAGAAATAATCATTTTTACGGTGAAATTAAGAGTTATGAAATCTTTTTGGAATTTTTTCTATGAAATAATTAAACTTAGTGCTTTGGGCGCGTCAAAATTGAATTATGAATTTGGATTTTAATTTTTGTACTGTTGAAAAGAAAAGGCTTATAACGACAAATGTGGTACAAGGTTTTTTCCAGAATCTACTAAGCTGCTTAAAGCATCAAAGGATCGCAAAATTCACTTAATTGGCGCCTGTGGGTGCATATTAAATATTTAAATTAATGAATTCCCGAATGCATCATGAACTAAATAAGTACGTAGAACCAACCAGGCAGAAGTATCATATAAAATTTAAAGCAATTTTATTGTGTGAATATATCAGAACTGTAAAATATAAAATCTTTATTTTCTTTTTTTTAAGTCAATGAATCTCGAATAGAAAACTTCATTTATTTAGACAATTAATCATTAGTGTTAATTGTCGCAGTCTTGCGGTTAAATAAAAACAAAATCTTTAATAGCACGCTATTTTCTATATCTATTTATTAATTATAAAATATTCGAGTTTACAAAAAATCAAAAGCACGAGTCTTATAAAAAATGCAAGCGCGAGACTTATAAAAGATCGAAAGCGCGAGCTTTAAAATTATTTCGTGTTTTAACCGCTATGACAAATTAACTACTGACTTTAAATTCATTACAATGTCAAATTTTTACCAACTAAAATTCAAGTAGCGGGCAAGAACAGTTAAATGATACATATGTACATATGGAAACATAAATGCATAAGAATTCAATAAGAATGGGTTAACATGTACTAATGTATGTATGTATATACTTATGTATAATAAAAAAGAAAAGAATAAAAATTGGATCTTCACTTCTTAGCTAAACTTTAAACGGCGGCAACAATTAGCCTCTTACAAAGTTATCCCAAATTCAATTGGTGGAATCCAGTTAAATCGACAAAGAAATGTTTGCTTGGAACAAAAGTGATTTTTAAAATATTACCAAATACATGATTGGCCGAATACAATTGCTTATATAAAAAATTCAATTCTTCTGTTTCAAATTCAACATTTGTGTTTTATTACCAAATTTTGGTATATATAAATATATAATCAAATTCTTTTCTCTGTGTGGAAACGGAAGAGGTTTTATGTGTCTGAATACGCAGAATCTTAATCAATTTTCGAAAATAACCGAAAGTTTTAATACCGGGCATATTTTTTCGGGAAAATTGTTCTTCATTTCATTTAAAGAAAAAAATTTTATGCAGCCTTGAGTGTACATCATATGCATAACAATATCTTTGAAATATTGACAAGTGGTTTTCAGTACAGCTCTGTAACGCAGCTATCATAATTTTCAATCATGAAAAAACGATTACTTTGCGTTTTAAATTAAATGACAGACAAAGCTGATAATGGAAGAGAGTAACGACAAAAATCCAGACAAAACAAAAACAATTCGAGCAAAATCAACAAACAGTGACTAATTGAAGAACTGGACCTTTGCATATCGTTATTTCTACAGAAAAGTTTACCGTGAGCCAAAAAATTAAATCATCATATATCTGAAACTATTTAACGTACATGGATAAGATTTGATACATATGGAAAAAGTACAAAGACAAATAATGTGTACTGGGAGAAATGACAGCACCACCATGAGAATAACGTTCACTGAGAAAATGGGCGATGCCACGCCTCTAAAAAATTTAATCACTAATGAGACTTGGTGCATATGTAAAATGGTTTGGGACAAATAAATAACAAACATCCTTTGGAAAAATTGGTGATGCCACGTCAACTTTACAAAATAGGGTAAAAAATGTCAGATGCGGCCGTGATTAAAATTAAATAAAAAATTTAAGTCTGTTTTATTTTGATTTTTTTACTTTAAATGTGTTCGACGGTCACGTTCGACACCATGGAAATGCCCATATGTGAGCTTATTTTTGTTGTTGAAATTTTCGTTTTAGTTTTTGTTTATTGTTTTCTTTTTTGTTATTTGGAATAGTTGACAGTTAAAAAATACAATTTTATGAGGAGAACCTGTTGAATCAACAATTTCATGTTATTATTTTTCTCAATGTACACTTAAAATAAAATTACTCATTAAAAGATTATGATGGGACCATAAAAAATTTATGTCAAGAATTCAATAAAAAAGCACTAAATGGTTAATTAACCAAATTTATAACATATTTTCTTGTAAATTACAATCTCTCAAATTACACAGGCTTACAAAAAAAAAAAAAAAAAATGTCATTGTGTTTTGACCAGACTATGTGTTTCCTAGGGACTTTGACGTCCTGAATCCGAATCTCGGGTCCGTTTTTTTGCAGAACGTCTGAAAAAAAATATTTCAAGGTCATATGGAGGTCATGTGTCGTTGAGTGATAAATTCGCTAAAATTCTGAAAATAATTTTTTATCATTGAGTCCTTAGTCCTTTAAAAGAATATGTGATCAAAAAGGGTATCTCGGACCTAGTTTCGGATATATAGCCATCGGAAGATCCGGATAAATCTTCTATGAAAACCGCTATAAGTTGGGAACCCCTGGATGGATTTGTAAAATATTGGTATCATATAAAAGGTATTTTGACAGCCTATAAACATTTTTTGAGCATATTTTCAATTGGATTCATAGTTTTCGAGATATGAGCTTTTTTAAAATTTTGTGAAATTTTTCAATTACAGCAACAAATAAATCAACAACACCAACAAAAACAACAACAACAATAACAACAACAACAATAACAACAACAACAATAACAACAACAACAATAACAACAACAACAATAACAACAACAACAATAACAACAACAACAATAATAACAACAAAAACAAAACACCTTTCATATGACACCAATATTTTCCAAATCCATACAGGGGTTCCCAACTTATAGCGGTTTTCATAGAAGATATATATTCTGATCTTTCGATGGCTATATCTCCGAAACTAGGTCCGAGATACCCTTTTTGATCACATATTCTTTTTTAGACCTAAGAGCTTAATGATTAAAAACTAGTTTCAGAATTGTAGAATCTATCACTAAACGACACATGAACCCCATTTTGACCTCCATATGACCTTGAAATCTTTTTTCTCAGACGTTCTGGAAAAAACGGACCCGGTATTCAGGACCCGGATTCAGGACCTCAAAATCCCTAGGAAACACATATTCTGGTCAAAACACTATGACATTTTTTTTTTTTTTGTAATCCTGTGTTATTGAGTTATTAATCGTTAAAATATTAAACTTTTAGAAATATTTAATATTTCAACCGTCTCATTGAGTCCAAATTGAAAATACCCAACAAACAAAAACCTTTGGAAAATAACTTATTATACGCTTATTAAAGCAAATATTTCGTTTGGAAATTAACTTGCTAAATGTTTGGAAATTCTTGAACTTTAATTATTTAATAATCGAAACCAGACCCTTCATAGCAAGCTTGTGAAAATCATTTGGAGCAAGCTTATTATAAATGTTTTTATACAATATTTTCCAAATTTTTTTATTCAATATTTTTAAATTGTTTTTTTAACTTTTCAATGATTAAGTTCATTAAACGACATTTTCCAAACACTTTTATATTTAATTAAAAATAAAAACAAAAATTTACGTTTACTTAAGATCGAACCTACGACTTCCAAATTATGAGTCGACAACCTCATCAGCTGACCTAACGTGGCAGTAATGATTCAAATGCCTTGTATTTTACTTAGCTCGATATGTCATTGAAAAAATAAAATAAAATTTTTTTCGAATGTTTGGAAAATGATTATTAAAACTTTTGGAAATAAACATTTTTCTAATTGTTGATTCTAACCATGAAAATCAATTTTAAAAATAATAAAAAAATAATATTTTCCAATCGTTTGAAAATTGGTTATGAAAACATTTGAAAATTAACTTTTTCCAAGCGTAAAAATTCAAAAGGTTATAAAATTGTTTGTTGGGTAATGATTTTTTATATACTGCATAAGATCTGACAAAATCAAATCACTTTTGGTATTAAAATTTCTATAGTTAAGTCTCATGAATTAACATAAAATATTGTTGTGGGTAATGTGATTTCATGTATTTATTTTTAATATCACCTTGAAGCTTGCATTGTTTTATTTGAATGATAACAAATAAATTAGTCGATTTACATTGCATAAGTCTTTATTCAATTGCATTTCGTGACAAAGACTCATATCTATAATTATGTATTTTTTTTTTTAAATCATAAAAATGGATATGTTTGTAAATAAACATAAGGAAAGAATTATGTTTTCTTATGTGAGTTTTTATTTGAACTTGTATTAGCTGTGTTGCACGCAACATTTTGTGTTCGTTACTTTGAAGTACTTTTGTATAACAACATATGTTAAAAATTATTAATGTAACTTAAAATAACTGTTAAGAATTTAGTAGAAAAAGTAGCAAAATTAATGCTTGGGCTCTAGGATATCAACTAATTAAAAAAACAAAATAATTATGTTTGTAACGGCGTAGTATTTTTTACACTAGTTCATTTAATAATTTATTTAATAATATTACTTCAGTACTCATGAGTACATTTTAGACCCCCTCCAGGTGCAATTTTTTGTTAGTAAATATAAGCCTACTCTTTGAAGCTTCGTAACCTTATCGATTACACCCTGTATAACAAAATACAATTCACTTGCAACATCGATAACATCAATGGGATGCCAATCTTACCATAATGAGATAGAATTAAAAAGGACACGTAAATATTTTTTCTATTTTATTACATATCCTTGGGTTGCACAAGGAAATTCGATATCTCAGATTTTTAGAAACTAAAGACATATTAATTTTTTCCATTAGTTTTTTCATAAATTTTTTTTTTTTATTTTGTATAAATGCAGGTTACCAGATGTTTCAGCAAAACAAGAAAAAATTTTAGTAATGCACGAAATTAAAAGAATCGAAATCGATGATTATTATGAAATATCTACATTAGTTTCTTTATTTTCAACATACTCGTATTACTGCCATACCTAAATTAGACCGTTATTTGAGGGGCAGAGACGTTAAATAACGTTACCGTTTAAATAACGCTCCAATTAAGGTAGTTATGGCTGTTATTTGAAAGCGGAATCTGTTTTTGGAAATTCTCCATTACGTCTCAATTTTGAAAAAATTGGAATCGAAATTTTAAGCAACTGGATATTCGATAGAAAAAGGTCTTGATATGATCAAAAGCTCTTATTAAGCTTAGCCTTGAACTTAAAAGTACACAAACAAAAAACCACGTAGCAATAAAGTTTGATTTTACCACAAGAGAAGTTGCTTGTTTCCTTTAGGATTTTTCCTTAACCAGCTGATTTTATTCTTCACATAAGTATGTATGTAAGTTTTCATTTAGCTAACGTACTATTTTGTTTGATTCATCTTCAAGATCATCCGAAACAATTACATCTTCAATAAGATTCAAACACTTAAATTGAAATCACTTGGCAACTCTTCTTAATCTTTCAAGTGGCGTCTGAAATGTGAAAAATGCAAGTGAACAAAGTCGCTCAACAATATACTCAAATAAACCCAGGTGTTTCACATACGATGAGCAAGCAGTCGATACCGAAATCCGAGAATTGGCCGCCCTCTTTTTTCTTTGTTTTGTTTATTTTTTGCAGAACGAATTTCAAGAATGAATTCCAGTTGAGTAGAAACAAAAACAAAAAAAAAAAAAAATTTTTTATAATTGCAAAGATGCTGCCGATATTAAATGATAGGGGTATTCATAATTTTATGTATTTGATACTCTCTTTTATGTATGTATTTTATGTTTGTTGTGATTTTGGTAGACTAACGAAAGCATATTATTGTATCGATATAATTAAATTTGGGATTTGAAGCAAAGATTGGTGCTCTCAACTATTGTACCATATCACGTTTAATGGCTGAAAGTCTCGATCGTAACTCTGAAGGAGTCCTTTTGAAAAGTTTGAATATATACTTTGATAAGGAAGAGTGTGGCTATTCGATGCCATTGAGCCATAAGCCTGAAAACAGCATGCTATCCAACTTCAAGCAAGGACATCTCGAAATCCTGTAGGTATATTGATAATTCTGAGGATGCAGTCCGATTCAGCGTCGAAAAGTTCATAAAACTGCATATAACATGTATTGTGTTTTGTTTTTGTGGCAGGTGCCTGAATTGTAACATTGATAAGAATGCATTTTGTATATCCTGAATTCTCCTATTATTGTGTGCTGGTCGCTTAGCAAAACTCTATAAAAAACAATCAACAAAGATGATGCATCATGACAACAACAACAATGGTAATTTGAGATACAGGACATGACATTGCAGAAAAATATAAAAAAATAGGTGAACCTCGAGTTACACATTTCCTTCCAACAAAGGTTTATTATAAGTTGTGTGGTTTTCATGCTATTAGCAGTCAAACTTGACTTGACATTACAGAAATTTGGAACTAACTTTTGAGGTACACATACTTTTTTAAAAAATTCTGAGCTTCTACTCAACAGATCGATCACAATTTTTTTTGATATTAGAATCGCCCAGTGGTCATAATTCGACCACAAATGCATTAAATAATTTTGGTACTTTTTGGACATTTAGTACTTTATTTTGCAATTTGGTACAAAATAGAAAAGCTCATTTATAATCCCTAGTATAATTGAAGCGAAATAAAATCAAAACAAAAAACATGAAAGCAGTTCTCCATTTTTCAGCTCTGTATGACCGTGTATTTTGTTCTTGTTAATATTGAAAAATTTGTATTTAATTTTACCTGGCTTAAATTCAGAATATTAACATCATTTTGATTTTGTGCACATCTACACAAAAATACCTTTCTAATGGTGTATAATTTAAAGAAGTACTCCATTTCTAATATAGTAAAAAAAGATGGACGAGTTTTTGTCTCGCGTATTAAGGGGACATTCGCTTTTGTAATTGAAACAAAAAACACTTTTTAAAAATTTTATTATGAAAAAACTATTATATTTATTGACAAAATTTCTTTTGGAGATTGTTAAATATTGTCCAAAAAATATGCATAATTTTTTTTTTTATTTTTAGTTTCCCTTGGCTGCTGTAGAGGGCGTCATCCAAAAGTTACTTTTTAAACGGTAGGACATGTTGTAGACCTCCTGTAACAGATTTTTGAAAAATTCAAAATGGATTTTATTCTTGAGACTCAAAACTATACAATAAGCCTTTAAAATTCATACCTTTTTATATTTTGAAGTTTTTGTATGAATATTTATGAAAAATGCCAAAAAATTGAGGGACTTACCCTCAAAAAATGCCCGTAAAACTTTCAGAGGCTTATTGTTTAATATTTTTTATGAGTAATCGAATGCTCTTTGGTTTTTTAAAATCGGTCGAGTAGGTTCGGAGAAAAATGTCCTACCAGTTTGAAAAGTAACGCCCTCTACAGCAGCCAAGGGAAACTAAAAATAAAAAAAAAAAAATTAAAATTTTTCATATTTTTTAGACAATATTTAACAATGTCCAAAAGAAATTTTGTCAATAAATATAATAGTTTTTCCATAATAAAATTTTTAAAAAGTGTTTTTTTGTTTTCAATTACAAAAGCGAATGTCCCCTTAATGTATGTACATATATAGTCTAAGATCCGGCAGTAAAAAAATGTATCGATCGAGTTTTTAGTTAAAACCTAATTTTTACATAAATTTAGGAATGGGGGATATATTTTTGCTGGGTTGCCTCTCAAAATGTGGCCGCAAGTATTATCAAATTGCGATAACTTATGAACCGTGAGTCTCACGGGGAAAAGTTTCAAAATCTTTTTTGTGAAGAGTCATATGCTCTACATGTAATTTTCATTACATGTTAAAAAAATTTACCGTTTAAGAATTATTTATTAAAAACCGATTTTTTTACGCAATAAGCAATAAACGTAAAAAAAATCGGTTTTTAATAAATAACTCCAAAATGGTAAATTTTTTTTTACATATAGTTAAAATTACTTGTAGAGCATATGACTCTCCATAAAAAAGATCTGGGCACTTTTTCTCGTGCGACTCACGGTTCATAAGTTATCGCAATTCGATAATACTTGTGGCCACATTTTGATAGACAACCCGCCAAAAATATGTTCCCCCATTCATAAATATATGCAAAAACTAGATTTTAACTAAAAACTCAATCGATACGTTTTTGACTGCCGGATCTCGTACTAATAGATGTTAGAAGTGAAAGATGAATAAAGAGAACTGCTTTCATGATTGTCAAATGATTGTCAATGATTGTCTGCCACGTTACACCTTATGAATATTCGTGCATAAAAATGAAAAAAACGTTCGTGGACACAAACGAAATGAACAATAATAACTTTGCTAAAACTTATTTTTTCCTTTACTTTGCATCCACCTTTGCCATTATACCTTGCCATAGAGAGAATTCGGTGTCCATCAACAAAACCTTTTTTACACCACGTTATCTTAAGGACTGCCCCAGAAAAATTTGACCCTTTTATTCCTTTTCTATATAACATGACGATTAAAAAAATATATAACACTTGGCAAACAAACTTCAGACGATAAAGATATCTAGCAATCAAGAAAAATAGAGCAAACTCATTTTGTACACTTGCATGCAAAAACGAGAATTAAAATATTCAGCCATAGCTAAAAAACAGGTGCATCAAAAATCCCTATCCAAAGGGTTATTTCGAATTATAGAAAGGGTCAACTTATTACGCGGAAAAAGAGTTTAGGTAGAAAAGCCAGTATAGACCCACAATTGGTGAAAAAAGTGAAGCGCCTTTTTAATCAGAATCCCAACACTTCAGAACGAGATATGGCTGCCAGAGCAGGAACCTCAAAATTTTCTATAAACAGACTAAAGAAAAAACTTAAGCTAAGAACCTACAGAGTTCAAAAAGTACCAAACCGTTCCGATGAAAAGCAGTTAGAAGCTCAAAAGCGAGCTCGAAAGTTATATGTCGGTTACCTGACTTAATTTGACTGCTGAATAATGGACGATGAAACATACGTTAAGGCAGATTTTAAACAGCTAACAAGACACGAATTTTACACCTGTTCGGAGGAGGGGCAGATACAGAGCAAATTTAAAGAGAAGAAAATTACAAAATTTCCCAAGCAGTATATGGTTTGGCAGGCCATATGCACCTGCGGTCTGAGGAGCATTTTGTAACGCTGGGCACAATTAACTGAAAAATTTATATTGATGAATGCTCTGAAAAACGTTTTTTGCCATTTATTCGTGAGCACGAAGGTACTGTAATGTTCTGGCCTGATTTAGCAACCTCTTACTACTCTAGAGCCACCATAAAATGGTACAAAAGCAATAATGTAAATTTTGTTCCCAAAAATGCGAATCCACCTAACTGCCCAGAGCTTCGACCTATTGAGAGATATTGGGCTCTAATGAAATCAGATCTGCGGAAGATTAAAAGTACTGCAAAAAATTTTAAAGATTCCAAAAATAAGTGGCGAAGGTCGTACGGTACTGTCGGCGAAACAACTGTACAATACTTAATGAAGGGTCTTAAGAAAAATAAATATTTGTTAATAGTGTAAGGTTATTTATGTTTGTTATACTACTCATTGATAAATAAAAAAACAAAATTTAAGAAAAATTCATTACGTATTTTTTTGTTAATGAAAAACAAAGGGACAAATTTTTCCGGGGCAGTCCTTAGGTGCTTATCCGTATAAGTTTGGACTTTGCGCTAATCTGAGATTTAAGGTTAAATCTGTGCCTTAACCTCAGCAAGGCTACCAATTTTGTGAAATTTTTGACCTAGTGAAACCCCTGGAAGACACAAATGGAAGATAAATATTAAGAAGAGAACGAAATACAAGTTTAATTTTACTGCTTCTGACATTTACTGACAGAAATAAATCTATTTCGGCCAGTGGAATCGAGTAGGATTTAACAATATGATTTACTTATCTCAACAGAGCTAGATCTTTGGTGGAAACAGGCAATTAGCGTACGTGACGAAAAATTAGTGGGTAATTTTTTTCGACACCAGAAAATGTGTTCAAAATGCATGATTGCGAGATAAGTTTTATGTACTTCGATCGGAAAAGAAAAAGCGCTAGGAAAATAGAAAATTTTAAATGCTATATTTTGTTTGGTTGTTTTGGATACTTAAAAAGCAAACCTCATACTTCCTACCACTGAGATCAACATTACCACAAACTATAATTTTTGAAAGAATTCGGTGGGCCGAAAATCTTTAAGTCACTGTGCTATCATAACTGTGGGAAAAAGCTCAAACGCAACTGCATAAGAGTAAAAGAAAAAAGGAAAATTTTTTATGAAAATAAATAAATAATTTAAAGCAACATAAACCGGAATAAAAGGCACACAATGCTGATAAATAACATTTCAGTTGACTTGAGTTCAGTTTTTTCTTTTGAAGAGCTTTACCCATTATGGTACCAAACATGATACAATGACAACAAAACTACAACTAACGACTACATATTTATGTTTTTTTTGCCTTAAGTGCAAATTCGCTGACGCTATGTAATAGAAAACATGCCAAAAACGGCCAAAATCATTTACAAAAAGTATGAAAGTACCTTTATTTACGAGTATTGGTAAGTATAGGTACGTTAACTTTATCACTGGTAGCCACAATACCATTCATATATTTATGCTGTCAAAAAATACAAATTTTAAAACTTTTTTCTTTCTTTTCTTTTTGTTGTCTATGTAGTTCCTTTTACTTTTCTTTTTAATAAATCAGACTTCTTTTTATAAACTTCACGATTTTTAGCAAATGATAAAAAATGATCCATTCACCGTTTAACAATCAAGCAAGCAAGAAATACCTACCATATTTTGCACATTTTGTTATTATTATTTATTTTCATTCGCTTATTTGTTGTTACCTATTTCATTTTATAGATGAAGAAAACAGTTTCGTCATCATAAAATTATGTCATTCTCACCGTCCGCGTTGTCGCGTTTCATGCGGCTCAGTGATTGTTGGTACCTATGATACCAGAAGCATTTCCAACTAAATACCTTCAAGTGTTTGATACCAAACCAAACCAAAATACTTGTAATACTTTGATGCCACTTGAATAGCGCAAATGTATTACCTACCGACTTTTAACCACCTACTTTTGATTTCAGCTTCTTTTTTGTTTTGTTATTTTGGTGTTCGCGTTTTTAGACCAAATTTTATTTTGCTTGTTTGGTTGGTAACAGTTTTTATTTTTAGTCGTCTTTTTGTTTGTGTAACAACAATTTAAGCATTTTATTTATTATGTAAAGTTGTGCATATCTTAAGAATTGCTATTTATTTATTAATTTATGTCTTTATATTTTTTGGTTACTTCCGGCTATATACAAAATGATTATTCTTATTTCCTTTTTTTCAACAGTGGTTACAAGTCAAATTTGCAAAAAGTTTAAAAGATATGTAGAAAGAGCAATTAAATACGTTGCGATTTTTTTTGGGATTCATTTAATTTTTAACCCTCCAAAACTTTTTTATACTAGTGACATCATTACTTCACACTTAAATTTAAGCATAAGCTAGCTGTGTTAAGCCCTTTGCAGAATAAAAAAAAACCCTGCCCTTTGACAATAAGGACTCTTATAATATCCCATTGAATTAACTTCATGATACGGATCTTCCAAAAGAGGGTTAAATTTTGCTTTATAACCACCAAATAATGCCGATGGAGGCCTTACTCAGGAGTATGATACCAATGTGTGATAGGCAATACATTTACCTAGACATCTGTCAAAATAACAACCTGAATAGCGATGATCGTTTTGCCCCCCCCCCCCCTGAACGAGATATGTCATGCTATTGACCTGCCTTCTTAAAACATTCCGTCGTTAAGAGTATTGACCTTTCATTCGCAAGTCATGGAATCAAAAAGTTCACAAGAAGAAAGCCGATTAGGTACGTGAACAAATTTTAGCTTCAAGATCATCTTCTAATCCAGGTTGGAATCATACCAAAGCGGTTGTTTCTTAACGGATAAAGCATCTTTAAATTGATAAGACATTTGAAGTGACTTTTGGGTGGATTTGATAAGAAATGTTCTCTTCAGAATACAAAAGAATTGAAGAAGACATAGGAAAAAGTACGTTTTCTGCTATAATCCCAACAAAAAACCGACATTCTGAAAGTAAACACCGAAGAATCTGAAGCTGAACTTTCATTTTCAGCGTTCAAGAGTCAACTATGCTAAAGATTTTGTTTTTATTATTTTTATAGAATCCATAAAATGGGAAATTAAGTTACAGATACTGATACTGATGAGAGAATTATAAACAACTAGTAAGGGTGTAACTTTTGGCCTGGCCAAAAAATAAATACCCTACACTGCAATATTTTGAAAATTTTGCTGATATGGGAGGTGCCACCCCCTCTTGTCCGAGTTCAACCCAGTTTTTGCTCAGATCTTGCATTTATAGTGCTTAGTGTCTGAGGGAGATATGGTTGAATTATCTCAAAAATTCAGTATTGCGTTTTGAAACTTTTGCTTTTATAGGAGGTGCCACGCCCTCTTGTCCGAGTTCGTCTAGTTTTAGTTTAGAGCGTACATTTATAGTTTTCAGTATTTGAGTCAAATTTAGTTGGATTATCTCAAAAAACGCTTTCAGTATAGCATTTTGAAGCTTTTGCTTATATGGGAGGTGCCACGCCCCCTTGTCTGATTTAACTCAATTTTTGTGGAGAGCTTTCATCTATAATTTTGAGTTTTTAGTATATGGGAGGTGCCACGCCCTCTCGTCCGAATTCGCCCAGTTTTTTCTCAGAGCTTGCGCTTTTGATTCGTAGTATTTATGTGCATTTTGGTTGCATTGTCGTTAAAATTACTCCTAAAGTTGCATTTTGAATATTCTTTTTGTATGGGCGGTAGGCGTGTCCGTTAACCGATTTTGCTCATTTTCAATCCCCCGAGCTAACTTTGACGGCGAAGGTAGTGTAGCGAATTTCATTGAATTATCTTGCTTAGTTTTCCCAAAAAATGTATTTCCACACACAGCCAGCCAGCCAGCCAGACAGATGGACATGGTTTTATCGACTCAGGAGATGACGCTGATCAAGAATATATATACTTTTCTATATCTGTTACGTCTCCTTCTCTGCGTTACAAACGGAAGGACAAAGTGAATATACCCTGGGTGTAGGGTATAAAAATGCTAAAAATTTTGCTTGCATATTAGAGTGACGTCCGTCTGGAAGGACGTCCATTTGTGACATCACCAATTCCAAAAAAAAATTCTAAAATCACCATATTCAATAGAAAAACTCATTTATCATCCCTGGTATATAGATAAAACAAAAAATATGAAGTCTGTGCTATGCTTCTTGTCTTTCTCTTTGTGCTTCATCCTTTTTTCAGCTCTGTGTGACCGTATATTTTGTTGTTAATACTGAAAAATTTATATATAATTTTACCTGGCTTAAAATCATTTTAACTTTGTGCACATCTACACAAAAATACCTTTCTAATGATGTACTTATAAGTTAAAGTCGTTCTCCATTTCTAACATAGTAAAAAAAGATGGACAAGTTTTTGTCTTGCGCATTAATATATAGATTTGTTTTGGAAAAGGCATTGTGATTTCTACAAGATAAGGTCCCTTTTCCTGTGAAGCATTTCAAATATGAAATAAATTGTACTATATATGTAAATTGTCCATTTGCGATTAACGATAACATAATTACAAAAATCAAAACATGGTAAGTGACTGCAAGTGATATAATTTCTCAAATCCAAATCAATACCTTTGTAACTTTATTGTAACATAAATTACACAGGCCCACAAAAAAAAAAAAGTACCATGCACGAAAGATCAGACCACCTGAACTTTATGTTTTCGAGATCGCTGAATCCGAATATGGTGCCAGAATAGCGAAGTTGGTTCGCGTTTTTTCAGAAATCCACAACAATGCTGAAAATTACTGATTTTTGCTTGTTTCTGAAAAAACGCGAGCCAACTTCGCTAATCTGGCACCATATTCGGATTCAGCGACCCCGAAAACATAAAGTTCAGGTGGTCTGATCTTTCGCGCATGGTACTTTATTTTGGCCTGTGCACAGGACTACAAAAAAAAAAAATTCCCTGCGCGAACGATCAGACCACCTGAACTTTATGTTTTCGGGGACGCTGAGTCCGAATATGGTGTCAGAATAGCGGAGTTGGCTCGAGTTTTTTCAGAAATCAGATATAACTCTGAAAAAAATCTCAAATTTTTCAGCATAATTGCTGATTTCTGAAAAAAACGCGAACCAACTTCGCTATTCTGGCACCATATTCGGATTCAGCTACTCCGAAAACATAAAGTTCAGGTGGTCTGATCTTTCGCGCATGGTACTTTTTTTTTTTGTGGGCCTGTGTTATTAACAATAGCTAAATATCATTTCATGTACTTTTACCCCAATCGTTGTTTAAGTTAATGTAAGCAAATTAACTTCATTTCCCAATTCCCTTGCACCAGGGCTGCATGGTCAGTCCTATTCAAATAGGTTTAATCACCCTTTATTATGAATGTTGCAGTAATAAACAGACACAAATTAAAAAAAAAAATTCGCGAAATTGTTTGCAAACAATTTTTTAATTTAATTTGCAGTTGTTGAATTTAATTTACCATTTAATTTTTTTTTTTTTTGTATCTGCACGTCCGCCGACTTTCTAACGGTACTTTGGACTTGATTTAACATACCGTCACACCTTTTTCACCATCGCACCATATTCTGTTTTGTTGATGCATTCTAGCCTTTGCAAAGTAATACTGAAGTTGATGTTGGTGGTGTTTTTGTTTTTCATATATGGCTTTGGTGGTCTTTTGTTGATTCATCAGGTTGCATGTGATTCAGTGATTAAAATCTTGAGAAACATGTTTTTCTTTGTACCACATCACCTCACCCCGGAAGGTTTCTTTGTTTTTTGGACTTCTCTTACTTGCAGTTTATAGTTACTTTGTAATATTAACCATAGGTAGCTCATTTAAAAAAGTAAAAGAAACATAATAGAGAATTGATTTATAAACATTTGTGATTTTTTCTGTGATAAAAATGAAACTTTTGTTTTTAAAGTCTTAAAATTTTAATGTCATCACAGAAAAATCATTAAATTAACCCAACAAACATTAAAGAAAGTTATCGATTAGAGAATGTTGTGAGAACTAATACTATTCTTACTAAGAATACGAATTGGGAAATATTAGAGAAAATAGCATTTAGCCTCTCAGTTCGAGAAATCTGTCAGTTTAAACTTTAATTCTCCAATGAATTGCTAATGTTGAATTCAAAATTAAATGAATCTGAAGCAAAATTCATAGGACCATATTTATATCAAATGATGCACAAGAGTACTGCATCTGCTTTTGATACCAAATCATTGAATAACGGTCATACAGCTGATGCTCAGTAATCGTTTTGCTGAAATATTTATTGTTTGACCTGGGGGTCTAAAATGTATTCTGAAGGAGTTATAGGGTTAAAACTGTTTTTCTGGCTTGTTTTATAAAAAAAAAAATTTCTTGGGCACCCTAACGTTTTAGAGAAAATTTTTTTACAAGAAACTTTTCTAGCAGCTTTCTTAGCGTGTTCGTTATAGTTGATATTTTGAATTTTTTTCCTATTGTTAGACTTTGGCGGCCTTGTTTATATGAAAAGGTTAAAAGAAATTTAACGAGGATTCAAAAAAAAAAAAAACAATTAGGGTAAGCTGGGGTACATTTGACACCGGGGCACATTTGACTTTGCCATTTTCGGTGTGAACACGCCTATCGAACCAAAAACCTGAAATGCAGAAACATAACAAATTAGAGTGGAAGCAACGTAATGAACTTTGGCAGTTCTCTTGCGACTCCTCCAGCGCCAATACGCTTTTTTAACTTTTTGTGTATTTTTTTGTAATTTTCGGCATCTTGTTCGTAAGGGTTTTGCAAATAAATTTGTATTGTTTTTTGAAAGTAAATACGACAATTTGGCAGCACTAACCTTTATAATTAATAGAATAAAAGCGTTTTTTGTCAAGCTCAAATAGTTTAAATTATAAAATATTTTTAATTCTTCAAGAAATTTTGGGGCACATTTGACTTTTGCCGAAGGGGCACATTTGACGTTCGTGTTTGTGTATTTTAAAAGATTTTCTTGTTTTATCTTTTAAATATATGGTATGTTACTATAAAATGAAAACGAACGGACATGATGGCGATGAAAAAAAGTTAAATACGCTATTTCTAATATCGGAAACCGAAGTGAAACCTCGACTTCCGAACAGAATCTATTTCATTTGATTTAATATAATTTGTTACCTTTGTTTTATCTACAACACAAGATTTTTGAATAGATGCTTTCCAGGACCTCTACCACCTATTTTAATTTGAAAATCTGGATGGATGAATTCCCGAAGTAAACATATTGACATCAAAGTTCATCATGTATGCGAAGTTTTTAATAATAATCAAATTGATTTGAAATACGCCCCATCATGTGAAAGCTCTGCAGATATATTGACGATGGTGTAACCCAAAATCCAGACCAAAGAAATTTCCACCAAACTGGGTCTTATCGTACATTTTATGTCGATGTTTTCATTAAGGGTATTGTTGGAAATTGTACTTTATGCTTATATATTGTCCTTGGGAAGTTTGGCGAAAAATCCAAAAACCCATTTTTTTATGTGGGAGAAATTTGTAGAAGTAAGTACTTAATTGGCTATACCTCATACAAGATCAGTTATTTGAGAAGAGTTTCACCATTAAGTTGGGTTTTTATAAAACTGGATGTGGAAGATTTTTGCCTGAATTTGAGGAGTGCAATTGAGTTTAAACTACCAACTCCAACAAATCCAGCCTCAACTTCACGTTCACGCACTAAATACGTATTTGACATCGACTTCTCACACTTAAATATAAAACAAGTCTCCGTTAATTTATATTTATATGAAAAAAATATAAATATTAATGTTTTGTTTAATGTTTCTGTTATTTTTGTGAGTGTCAAATGTGCCCCTTGCAATGTCAAATGTGCCCCGTACCTGGGGCACATTTGACAAAATGACTTTTTTTGAAAAAGTTTTAAAAAGTACTCTTAATGCAGTCTTTTTAAAATTTTTTTTTTCTTGGTTTTAATCTTAAATAATCAATGTTTCAGAAACAGTAAAGAGTATTAAGATCGTGCGATAATTTTCAAAGATACAGGCCTTTGAAAATTTTGTGTCAAATGTGCCCCAGTCTCCCCTATAAAGGGTAGATTATATTACCTTTTTCATACTAAAATGCCCGCCAAAGTCTAAAAATAGGAAAAAAAAATTTTAAATCTCAACTTTAAGGTCCAGAATTTTACTAAATCCTTATAAACCCTATAAACCAAATACAATCTTAGAAAGCTGAGACATTTGAGGAGTGGCCGTACCAAAAGTGCTAAGTACCAACACGAGCAAAACTAATGTCATACATATCATCGTTATCGGTAATATCCACTATTCTACATATTTGTTTAGTTCCATCTACACCGAGAAAACAGTATGATTATATACATCAAAATTTGGTAATAATTAGAAAATAATATATATGATATAGGCGAATCAAATATTTGATATTAAGTATTTAATGAGCGGCATATTTGAGCAATTTCATTGGTTCAACCGTATATTTTTTAATAATTACCAAATATATGTTTCAATCTAAAACATTTTTACTATTACTAAGCTTTTTATTAGTTAGGAACTAATATGACAATATTTGCTAGGACCACGGCGGCATCATAATATATAATATTTGTTATAAATTAAAAGAACTCTTTTAAAAAAAAATCTTGTGTGGGGATCGAACTCATTCCTCCAGGGCATTTTGTTCTTTGTTAGATGCTACCATATATTTACCAGCTACATTTGTAACCTGGGTTCATTGCAATCGTAAGAGGGAATTCATGTTTAGCAACTTGGAACTATGGCGCGCGTATTGAATTCTTTAAACAGAATGTAAATTACTGAATCTTACAGCTTAACAGTCAGAACTATATTATAACTAAAGATGTTTTACATATACATACGAATTGAAATACGAAAAAGTTATAACGAATCACAAGGTCAATCAAAGTAAATCTAATAAGATAATTAATTTTAAAAAAAACTTTCTTGTCTGGGATTCGAACATACTCTCCCAGGTTATCAGTTAAACGTCATATGCATTCAGCTAACTCTATCTACATTTGCATTGATTGTAATTTTAAACAAAAATTCAACAAATTTTGATTGTTTTTATTACTTATTTAAAATAAGTTATTTTGAAAATAATGTCAGTATTTTTCTCAATACTTGTTGAATTTTTTGTTTGATTTTTGACTTAAAATTAATTTAAAATTGCTATCAATACAAATGTAGATAGAGAAAGCTGAATGCATCAGACGTTTGACTGATAACCTGGGGGAGTATGTTTGAATCCCAGAGAAGAAAGTTTTTTTTTTAGTACATTTGAATCCCAGATAAGGTTTTTTGTTTTTAAGTTATAGCAAATATTTGACCCGTACATTCACATTCCATCAAACAGATATAATTTTTGTATACTTTTAATGATATAATTTTTGGCCCAATGAACTAAATTTCAAGGTCCAATTAAAGGCATATTAATATTTACCGAAATTTGTTAATTATTAACAAATATTTTTAAGGATGTTCAATCAAATATATTTCTATAAAGGAAACATACTTTTTTCTCAGTGTAGTCAAAGCTAAAATAATTAGAGTTGATATTCTTTTTTATTATCATTCTTGACATAGTATCTTTCACTACGCAGTGCTTGTTCCTGTGTGTGAATTTGTGACCGTGTTCATTTGCAATGGAAAATCAAATTTAATCCAATTTAGACTCATAGAAAGTAAAAATGTCAGTTTGGCCTGATTATGTCATCCACTTCTTCGACTTTACAGTTTATTACAACTTTATTGCAATGCCATGCATGTATGTATACATTTCTATGCATGTGTCTGCAGATTTTGTGCCTGTGCACATTTATTATGACGAAAGGATAATAAAATTAAATAGCTCAACACACGATTTACCTACTACTGAATAATGCAGCAAAAATAGTATTTTATTTCCAAATTAATTTTATATGTCATTGTAGTTAGTGACCTTTTGAAAATGGACAGCACACAAAGTTTGTGGTTTATTTTTTTTTTTTAAATAAAAAAGGAAATACACATCACTTTTTCATATGTAAATACATTGACAAAAATATTTATAAAAAAAAAAAATAAAATTTTCAGAGCTGTAATTCGGTAAGTTTTCAATCTTTCCGGCAAAAGTTATGAATCTTAAGTACAACTTGGAACTGTTCTATGGAGCTTTTGCTTTGCATGTTACATAGCAGCTATTGTCTGAACAATTTTCATAAGGATAACACTTTTGATTTAACGAAAAACTTTTATATATTCTGGTGTTTGGTGCTTATGGAATCAAACTTCATCACCTGCTACAATTTTATTTCGTCTCAAATTCTTAGTTTTTAATGTAGTACAAAATTTGACAAACCCATTTAACATATTTCTTAGTCTATTCCAGACTGTTTTGTTATACTAGCGATACAGAATATCATTAACAAGCCTAGTTCATTAGCAATATTTTATTTTAAAGTCAATCTTGTCAACCATCATTTCGAAGATTTTCTGCTATCCTTACAGTACTCGTCCTCCTTTGAACCTCTTGATATGGAACTTAAGGCCACGTTGTTCTTACAAACACAAACTCTTCACCGCATAGGTACAGTGAGATCTGAGACCATGTTCTCGCACTCTTGTACTTTTTAGTGTTTACACAGATTGATAAATAGTAAACACATAAGTTAATGATAAATGAATTACTTTCCTCAATATCTTTAACTTCCTCATACATTAAAGTCTTTATAAATTAAATAAGAAAAACAATTTCAAATCTGTGTGCGCACATATAACTTTTCTCTCTGTGTATTTATTTAACCTTCGTTTGTAAAATTTCCTGTATTGATTGAGCCTAATGTCAAGACTGCAGAGTTGTAATTCTACAAAGAGGTGCGCTGGCACTCATATCGTACGAAAATAAAAATTGAAAATGGTACAAACAAATTTTTACAGTTACAAACTTTAAAATGTCACTTAAATAAATAAACAAATGCTGCATTGTATGACTTGAATGATAATCTTCCATAATAATAATACCGAACAGAACAAATAAAAACAAATTTATCGTGTTGATTGTATTGAATCGGGCATAGTGCTGTGCTGCAAATGTATATAATGATAAAAAAATAAAAAATTTTCCAACCTGTTGTTAATTGTTTAAACAATTGTCTTTGAATATTGTTATTACCTATGTATATTTTTTAAAATATTATGTACTTTACTCGTATATTGGCAAACAATATCACACCTTTTGTTATTGTCCACATCAGAATAGGAATCTATTTGCATAGTAGTGCGATTAGAAAAAACTTTTTTTTTATATTTTTTTTTATATTTTTTTTGTTTTTTTTTACAAAAATATCTTCTCTAGAGTGTAAATAATTTTAGAAACTTTTTATGTTGTAGCTAGACAACTATTGAAGTAAACTGTGAAATGAAATAACTAATCGCTTATCACGAGCGATGAAAATTAGTGGAGCGATGTTTCGTCATTGTAAGTACTCTAGTAGGATGTTTCATACTGAATAAATACATAATGAATCATCCTACTTTTCGTGGTAAGATTTCCTACTTTTCAACGTAAAAAGCTGGAACGTCCTACTTGTCGACATAAAACCTCGAAAAATACTACTTTTTGTTATATAAAAACACTCAAGTTTTCATCAAAATCAGAATAAAATGTCCTACTTTTCGCCGCAAAAATTAACGTCTATCCAATCCCGGGATCAGTCCTTTTTGTAGTATGCCCTCTGCAGTTTTTTTAAAAACTTCGGACAAGTAACTTTAAAAAATGCTAGTAATATGAGGGTTGTCTAAGTAGTTTCGAGAATATAGGATCCCTAGTGTTTTCCGAGGTATAGGTAGTAGAGGACGTGGTAGACCCAAAACCAACTGGAAAAGGTCGTTGGAAAAGGAAATCCAAGAATCGAGAAAATCGTGGCAAGAGTTCAAAGTCATCGCAAGGGATCGTGACAAATGGAGGGATTTCATATTGGCCCTATGCTCCTCCTAGGAGTTAAAGGAGAATACATACATACTTACATACATACAGTGTTTTCCGATGCAAAATTTTATGGCAGTTGTAAAGTTTGACCCTTTTTTCAGATTATGTTTCTGTTATGATATGTTTATACGCCATTGTTTGTATGCTGGTCATAGTAATGAGTAAGCATGCCTCGATTTTCCAATAAATTACATGACGATCTTCTTTAATTAGTTTTCGCAAACCATGTGTCGTCTTTAAGTGAAGCCCGTTCGTGCTAGGGCTCTTTCGACCACTCATATGCTCTGGTTTTGATTAGTGCTTCGTGGTCAAAACCTTTTCTTTTAATTGTAATAAGTTTAATTTTGGAAAAAATTTGAGCTTATAGTAATTTAAGTTAGATATACATATATAGATATAATACTTATATACTTAATTACTATTTATTAGATTTTTTCCGAAAAAACTTTACATATAGTACATACATAAATGTTTACGTATTTAATATGACCTACATACATAACTACAAACATAGATAATACAAGTATATTCACATAAATATGTATGTCATTCATCAAGTAAAACTCCTTCCTAATATTTGTAGAAATCAACAAACAATGAGTGGCACAGTTATTTATTTCGAGTAGATTGTGCTACCCGATTGATATTCCACTGTTTATCTGCCGACTTCAACAACAGCTAGACAAAAGCGGGTCCTCTCTTAAAGTAAAATTTACATTTTTCATACGTCTCCTACATATTGACTTTGCTTTAAAAGCAAACCGTTCATTGAGTATTTGCACAGACTGTTTGACTGTTGTCCGATTCCAATCTGCATGCAAATTTTTTCATTAGAATAAAATAATTTATATTCCCTTTCGATAAAACTATCAAATCAACTTTGTTTAGTTGTGTAATTATATACTCGAACTCGTTATTTTAATAAATTATGTAAACTACTTAGGATTTTTGAATAAACTACATAGCTTATTTCGATAAATTTAATATTTAGTTTGTTTTGTATACAATTACTTATGATGTTTTTGCCTCAAAAAATGTGTAACATAATCGTCCCCTCTTAGCCTTAACCACGTAACTGCAAACTTTTTTAAATATTTATTTTTCATCGAAAAATAGTCACATCACTGAACGTATTGCCAAATTTTTCCGAAGATTTAAAAACAAAAAAAATTCAGTTATATGGTTAAGGCTGTGAAGCAAAGAACCTTGAGAATTTTAACAAAAATTTACAGAAGTGAATTTCGCATGCTGATTAAGCATTACACAGGCTTACAAAACAAAAAAATGTCATGGCGTTTTGACCTGACTATGTGTTTCCTAGGGACTTTGACGTCCTGAATCCGAATCCCGGGTCCGTTTTTTTCCCAGAACGTCTGAGAAAAAATATTTCAAGGTCATATGGAGGTCATGTATCGTTTAGTGATAAATTCGCTAAAGTTCTGAAACTAATTTTTTATCATTGAGTCCTTAGTCCTTCAAAAGAATATGTGATTAACAATGGTATCTCGGACCTAGTTTTGGAGACATAGCCATCGAAAGATTCGGATATATCTTCTACGAAAACCGCTATAAGTTGGGAACCCCTGGATGGATTTGTAAAATATTGGTGTCATATGAAAGGTATTTTGACAGTTTATAAAAATGTTCTGAGCATATTTTTGATTGGATTCATAGTTTTGGAGATATGAGCTTTTTTAAAATTGATTTTATTTAATTGTACTTTTAGTCATATATTTGCAAAGATCGATTTACATATAAATCTATCAATGCATTTTTCTAACACATAATTATGACAAATCAAGGAACGGATTAAAAACACGGCTATAGTGACATATGTTTCGTCTTTCGCCACAAATAAAATCAATTTTCAATATAAAATGTCATTAAGTAACACACTTAAAAAAATTCTTAAACTTTTTTAAAATTTTTTGAAATTTTTCGATTACAACAACAAATAAATCAACAACACCAGCAATAACAACAACAAAAACAAGAACAATAATAACAACAACAACAAAATACCTTACACATGACACCAATATTTTCCAAATCCATCCGGGGGTTCCCAACTTATAGCGGTTTTCATAGAAGATATATATCTTCCTATGGCTATATCTCCGAAACAAGGTCTTATATACCCTTTTTGATCACATATTCTTTTTAAGACCTAGGAGCTCATTGATTAAAAACTAGTTTCAGAATTTTAGCGAATTTATCACTAAACGACACATGAACCCCATTTTGAACTCCATATGACCTTGAAATCTTTTTTCTCAGACGTTCTGGGAAAAAAACGGACCCGTGATTCGGATTCAAGACGTCAAAGTCCCTAGGAAACGCATAGTCTGGTCAAAACGCCATGACATTTTTTTCTTTTTGTAAGCCTGTGTTATTTTATGCGTAAAAAACCATCATTGAAACCAAAATAAGGCTAGACAAATGCTATGGGGACTCTGCACTCTGACTCTGTTTTACTGCGTTCCGCTGTGGTCGTGCCAGCGTAAGGGCCGCCCAATGTTTAGATCGCAAAAAGAAGTCGTCACTCCAGGAATCTCTGATAAAAATGCTATTGGACGATCAAAGAATGAAGGTGTGTGAGGTGGCTAAATCTGTAGGCATTTCAACTGACCGGTTACATCACAATTGGATGAACATTTGAATATGACGAAACAGGAGTCCATCACAACACACCAGAGACCAAGAAAAAAAATCAAGATAATGGATTTCTTTAATAGAACGTAAACCTAAGAGGGCCAAGGTGGGGCTGTCGGTTTTTTGGTATGCACACGGTGTCATCCACATCCATTACTTTGAAAAAGGGAAAACAATCACCGACGAATATTATTCATAGCTTTTGAACTGGTTTGATATTGATTTGAAGCAGAAACTACTAGATGGACTAGATTGTCTCTTCCACAACTCAGAAGGGAGGCAATGGATTAGTGGTCCAACCTTTGTAACCTTGTGCACGGCCGGTTATAAGAGGTGTCGAAGTTGTGGACTTAATAGTCGCAATGAAGGCGAAAGATGGTGACGCATGGTTGTCAAAAGATGGTGAAGCATACAGTGATGGTGGGCCGGCCCCGACCTGCCATCAACCAGTTATTTAGGGGGGTGGTAGATCTAATCAGACAATCCGGATCTCCCGCCGCAAGAAACGCTGGTTAATGTTAGTTTCATCGATGGATCTGAAGACGCAGTATAGTATGGTATAGAAGATTGATGATTAAACGTTGGTTAATAAGAGGTTAACGGAGGAGTGATAAAACGAAACAAGAGAGGCTGTTGGCTAGACATTGTCCCATGTCTGGCCTCAAGCAGCCTACTGCCTCCCAGCGGCAACCCCTGGTAATGGTGGTTGGCGGTGACACTGTTGACCGCAGTGTCGCTATCGGCTACCAGCCAAAGCAGGAAGGTGGAAGGGGTGCTCACGTTAAACACAGGAGACTTCTGTTCTATCAAGACAATAAACGGGCACAAACGTGTGAAAACCCTAAACTGATATCAAACCACGTAATTGAAAATTTTTCAATTAGTCCTTTATTTAACTGGATCGAAAACTAAATTTTGACCTTTGGCAAGTTAAGTATGGTTTTGTCAGATCGCTTCACAATATTTTTATCATGAGATTATCTTCAAAACGTACCCTGGCCTGGGTCGGGTTCATATATAGAAAATTTTTGAGCTTGACTGTTTCTTTCAATTTCAATCACCCAAGTTAGAGGCCGTCCTTAAAATACTTACGCAAAATTGGAAATATTTTGGGCATCTTTCCCCACATGAGCACTTTTGGACCTCGCCCTTTAAGCGTTACATATTAAAAGACGACCTTAGCTTTGACGACGCACTATGGTTTTTTTTGGACTAAAAAGTGCCAAAAAAAATAATTCACTACAAGGACCCTTTTTTTTAAAAAAAATCAAATGCAAAATTAAAGGTTATACATTGAGTTATCTGAAAAGATGCCCGCTTTTTCTAGCGTTTGATCCACAAATTAGGGACAGATGTCGAAATCTCATAAATTTTGAAAAAAACGGTTTTTCTGTTTAAAAATGTTAGTCGCATTAAACGCAGGAGTGATATATGAATAAATTTATATGCATTCAATGAAATCAAGCAAAAAAAAATTAATTTATTATAAAAATGGGCGGTGCCACGCCCCAAAAACAAATTCCTGATATCTCCGAAACTATTAGACGCAGATAGATAAGACTCGGTATGTTTGTAATAGGCATAGAGAGAAATAATATTTATTAGAAAAGTGGGCGGTGCCACGCCCCAAAAGTATAAAACACACCATATCTTCGAAACTATTTGACCCATGTGGATGAAATTCGGTTTATATACAAAAATCATCAAGACAAATAATGTCTGCTGAAAAAATATGTGGAGCCACGCCCACAGGCAGAGCTACATGAATGACCTTGTTTCCTGTAGAACAGAGTTTCAATTAATAAGAATATGTTCATTGTTGGGCGTGGTACCGCAAATGTTATTTGACTCACTACTCTTTATATATATACCGAAATTCATTGCTGTAGCTCAAATAGTTTCGGAGATATGATAAGTTTTATATTTGTAGGGCGTGGCACCGCCCACTTTTTTAGTGGATATTATTTCTTTACGTGCCTGTTACAAACATACCGAATCTTATCTATCTGCGTCCAACAGTTTCGGAGATATGACGAATATGACGAATTTGTTTATGGGGCGTGGCACCGCCCATTTTTCCTTTGAGTAGATTTCATCTTAATTGATTTGATTCAATGCACATAAATTTATTCATATATCACTTCTGCGTTTAATGTGACTAACATTTTTAAACAGAAAAACCATTTTTTTCAAAATTTATGAGATTTCGACCTCTGTTCCAAATTTGTGGAAATGCTAGAAAAAGCGGGCATCTTTTCAGATAGCTCAATGTATAACCTTTAATTTTGCATTTGATTTTTTTTAAAAAAAAGGGTCCTTGTAGTGAATTATTTTTTTTGGCACTTTTTAGTCCAAAAAAAACCATAGTGCGACGCTGAGAATGTTCAAATATACATAAATAGAAAATACTCGTACATGGCAGTCTGAGAAAAATTCCCCCGAAATATTTATTCACGATAATAATTATTGCAAAATCCGATGCTAAGTTTTCTTGTTCTTAATTTATCACAATCATCTTGCAGTCCATGGCACCATCATAAATCAAACAATTTGTGCAGACAGATCAAATTCCGCAAGAGATAAGGATTAAGCTGTGACTGCATAAATTTAAAAGTGGGAAATTCCCGATCATGTTTTTTAATCGTCTTTCATCGTTAAATCATTGAGTTAAATTTTTAACCTAGAAAAAAAATTTGATCATCTTGAATAATAAGAGTTGCCGCCAGTTTATTAAATGGCTGATGAAAAACGAAATGCCAAAATGCCAGAGATATGCTGAAAATAATGTGTATGTCGATTTAAATAAAATTGAACAGTGTAGGCAATACTGAACTAATGACAAATCCTTAGAATCAATCCCTTCAAATGCAATTTTTATGAAAACGCATGGCAACTCCGCCAAGTGTTTTTCGTAATCTACACTTACATATATTCCGTTATCTTTTTATTTTCAGTTTTTGTTTCTTTCTGTTGTAATTGCTTTGCCTATGAATGAATTTCTATGACTTCCGAGTGTCAAATGTTCTTTTATTTGCAACAAATCTTGTATTATAAGTTTTCCTACCCCCTTGCCTGCGTCTCTGTTTGTTGTTATTTTACTGTGAGTTGTGATATTTTATGTGAACATTTCCTTATTTGCAAAATGGTATTGAATTTCTTAAGTTACAATTTTCACTTAAACTTAAGAAAAGAAAATACTTCAAGTTTAAGCAACAAATTTAAGTTTGATTAGCAGTTGTTAATGGAAAAAAACTTAGCTTTAACCATTTGAAACCTACAAAGAAAAAAAAAAACTAGATTACTTGAAAATAATTTAAATTAATGTCAGACAAATAAACCTGAAAAATTGAAAAACATGTACATTAGAGGTGTTTTAAGAATGTATGGAGATCCTTAGTAACAATATTTTGATACTTGACATCCCTCAATTTTGTGAGGTTGGAAAAAAAATGAGTTTGCAAAAAAAATGTTGGGGGTGGGGTGAGGGTAAAGGTTGGCGCATCGAGGTCAAAGGTGAGAGAAAAAGAGAAAAAATTTACATACTGCAATACAAATGTTTAGGGGTCCCCTCTAGAGGGGTCGAATGTATGACTGACCCGCATTATTTTTCCCATTCCAACATTTTTACCCAGCATACTTACCCCTACCTCTAACCCCTAAGGGGCTCCGATACAAAATTGACATTTTTAGGAAATCGACCCGCACCACTCCCTGGGTGCCCCTACAAGGGTCAAATGTATGACTGGTCCCTAATATTTTTTCCTCCACAACATTTTTTCCCAGCATACTTACCCTCTATCTCTTTGACTCTTTAGGGGACTCCCATACAAAATAGATGTCATGGACTTAAAAAATATGGAAAGAAAATTGTCAAATAGGCCCATAACTGCCCAGACGTCACTCCTAGAGGAGTCAAATATATGACCGAGCCCCATTATCCCCCCTCCAAAGTTTTTTCTCATCATACCTACCCCCTATTTCCAATCCTTAAGGGGGCTTCCAAACAAAGTTACTGTTTTACATAAAATGCCCCCACTGACCCACGGGTACCCCTAGAAGGGTAAAATGTATGACCGACCCCCATTATTTTTTTGCGACCTATATTTTTCTCCCACATACTTGCCCCCTATTTTCAACCCTTAAAGGGGCTGCCATAAAATTTTTTTTTATAAATTTTCCTAGAAATAATGGGGGTCGGTCATACATTTGACCCTTCTAGGAGTACCCATGGTCCAGTTAGGGCAGTGGGGCGAAGTTTTGAAAAAACAGTAACTTTGTTTGGGAGCCCCCTTAAGGATTGGAAATAGGGGGTAGGTAAGGTGCGAAACTTTGGAGGGGGGGTTTAGGGGGGGTCGGTCATATATTTGACTCCTCTAGGAGAGACTCCTGGGCAATTATGGGCCTATTTGACGATTTCCTTTCCATATTTTTTATGTTTATGACGTAAATTTTGTATGGGGTCCCCCCTAAGAGCTAGAGATAGATGGTAAGTATGGTGCGAAGAAATGTTGAGGAGGAAAAAATATTAGGGGCCGGTCATACATTTAACCCTTCTAGGGGCACCCTGGGAGTGGTGCGGGTCGATTTCCTAAAAATCTCAATTTTGTATGGAAGTACCCTTAGGGGTTAGAGGTCAGAGGTAGGTACAATATGTTTGGTAAAAATTTTGGGGGAGAAAAAATAATGTGGGTCGGTCATACATTTGAACCCTCTAGAGGTGGCCCCTCTTGTAGGACTGTAAGTAAATTGTTTCTCCTTTTCTCTCATCTTTGACCTCGATGCGCCAACCCTTACCCTCAAACCACCCCCAAAATTTTTTTTGCAAACTCAGTTTTTTTTTCAACCTCACAAAATTGAGGGGTGTCAAGTATCAAAATCCAAAATTCGTGCACTAAAACACCTCTAATGTACATGTATATTTATTAATTTAGATAATTCTAAGCATTTTATTCCATGTACACTTTTTTCGTAGGATGCCTTGTTTTTCTCTAATGCTGAAAAAAGACTTGCACGACATCACTATATTGTTAATAACTTCTTAACCAATATCGATTACCCCAATTTTTTTTTCTATGATATAGTTTCTTGACAAGTGGAGAGTGGCCACATATTTTTTATAGCTTTCTCAGAAGCGGAAAAGTTGTTTTATTTTTATGTACCTATTTGAAATGGGATTTTCAATAATAAATAAAAAATTTTGATCCAAAACAAAAATGGCATTTTATTCCCCGACCTATGCTTAATATCTTTAAAAAAAAAAATATTTTTACAAAATCTTTACTAGTTGTTATAAAACATAATTTTGTTAAAGCATTTTTTACGTTTAATTTCTTAGGTGGCTCACTTGAGACATTTTTGCCCATATGCCACATATATTAAATGAGGAGTGATTTTTCAAAAGGGCGTAAAACCACTTCCAACCTCGAACAAACCTAAGGATGCCATCGCCATTACCATGCTAAAATGCATCCTCTAGTTCAAAATTCATCACAAAAAATGCATTTTTCCAAGACAAAATCGTTATCAAAAGTCGCATTTCAGAACAAAAGGGCTTATTTCCATATAACTTCATAGAAATTTTTAGAGTTTGATATAAAAGACGTATTTCGAATAGTGGCCAAAAAAACTTTTAATATGTTAAATATGTCCCAGGCTATATAGGTGCTTACATACCATGCCTATAGACATCAAAATAAAGTTCCAAATGGTAAAATAAGAGTGATTTCGAAACAAAAAGGCTTATTTCCAAACGTTTCAGAACAAAAGGGTTTATTTGCAAATGTTTTTTACTTTTTGGAATTACTGCAAATATGTTACAACAAAAATGTTAAGGGGATTACATAGAATCTTTAGTCAACACACTATAATACAAGAGACATTAAAAAAAAATATGTTATTGTAAACAGCCCATAAAAGTTTTTTCTCATTACTGAAAATTTGTTTAACATGGTTTTACGCCCTTTTGAAAAATAACTCCTCATATCAAAGTGTTCGTATGGATCTCGGCTATAGGTTTAAAGGCAAAACCTGTACATAAATCCACCACTCGGGTGATTTCTATTGACTCGAATGTCATAAAAGGCGAAAACTATCACTTTTTTGGGAATTTTGAGCTCTAACTTACCAAAAATGCATCCAAAAGGACTGGTTTGGTAATGAAAGTGTAGATATGGACAAGACGAATAAAACCCCACCACCAAATGCAATAAAAATCAGTTTACTTACATCGAAAAAACCACATAATTCAAGGTGCAAAATTCAAACGGCCTTTTCTCGAAAACTAGAGCCAACTTGAACAAACTGAGCCAAATAGTCTTTTATTTTGGCCTATATTTTCACCCCGCAGCGTCAGATCCGAGTAAACTTTTGGCGACCAAATTTTGTTTCACAATGTAATTTGTAATTACAAATATTCGCCCGCAAAATAAAACTATTAATTTAATCAAAATAAATATTTGTGACAACATCTTAATATATTTAACTGTGATTGTCAATAAAAAAAAATCTTTTTTTTATTACAGCACTGATGGAACAGAATCCCCAATACTTGCTGAAGCAGATGCAGAAGGTCACGACAAACCACGAGTGCGTTATGGAGAACTTGTTATTCTTGGGTAAGTTAAAATACTGAAAATTCTTAAAGTAAAGAAAAAGAAATTTTTTTCTAATCAACTTCTTTGATAAATAACAAAAACTTCAATAAAAGGAAATAAATGTAAAAATTAAACCTAATCCCAAAAATAATTTTTTTTGGGTCTTAAATATTATTTAGATGGATATTTTTTATCCAAAAGCCGAATTATGACAAACATTTAAAAAGAAAAATGCTATGAATACGATATTGCAACAGATATGACCAACTGATCATTATATTTTTTCAACTTTTATCTAATTTATTAAACAAACATTTTTTATTAAATTATAATAATTTCCTTACATTTTTCTAATAAAAGAGTGAGTTGATGATGTTCACTTTAAATGCGCAAAAACGTATTTTTTTTACATCGCATTTGGTGCCGTAATACCGAATTGTTCCCATTTGTTTATACAACGTCATTTAGTATTATAACGTCATCGTATTTTCAGTCTACGTTGGTGATAAGAAGTGTTTTTATTTAGCAAATAACAATAGCTACAATAATCGATTTATTTTTAAAGACACCATAAAATGACAACAACTACGTCAATTCCATTGGACATTGCAAGAACAAGTTAAGGTTATTTCAGCATTTTTATTTTAATGTGTTACATTTTTAAACGTTTCAACCCTTCACCATTGATTTACTTATAAAAGAAGCAAACAGACAGATCCATCATTGAAAATCTGTTTTGAAAATTACGCTATTGAACACGGAGCGAGGAGTTTAGTGAAATTTTTTTAAAAATTCGGAAAAATTTAAGTTAAATATCACACAAAAATTAATTGAAAATAATTTTTCTGATAAATTTTAATATGTTTGCTGGGATTGCCTTAAAGTGCGCAAATATACTTTGAAACGTTCTTTTTCAATAATAAATGCAACAGGTTTTCCTTTTACCCTTCGGATGATTATGTGTTTACGGTGTTGCTCCATTCAACACAACTAATGCCTACATGATAAGCCGGTCAGTTTTTTCTGCAGCTGCACATGTTTGTGTGTGTGCGATAGTCGTGGATAGTTGCTTCAGCAATACGTAATCAATCATTCCGAAATGCGCTTGATAGCCGTGTAAAACTGATTTATGACATACAAATTTGTCTCTAGGATTACTGAAAGACTGGTGTATGTGTAACGCGCTGTTTAAAAAATTAAAATTGAATGTGACCGATTCTTTCAAGTCAACCATCATCGATTGTGCTGAAACTTTTTGGCATTGTACTTTACTCCATGTGACTAGAAACGTATTTTTTTATATATTTTTATTTTACCATTTTTTTGACCTATGGGCCTATGTTACAAAAATGGTGGGATTATTGTGCTTTCGAGCTTAACGGGTGCTCATTACTGTAGGCTATTTTTGTTTTTTTTTTGTTTTCAGAATTCTATCCCAATGCGCTTTTGTTACAGGACACTTTCTAGAGAATTCGCTAGAAAACTGCGTTTTTCGTGATATTTCAATTTGAATTTTTATACTTTACACCAAGGGTAAACTGTCTCAGAAAAATTTGATATCTTTGTTTCTTAAAATTATGATTTAATTGATGCTTGTGTAGGTCAAAATATGGGTGCTATTTTTTCTGTATAACATGACGATTAAAAAAAAAGGGGGGTGTTATCATGAATAAATATTCCCGGGGATTTTTTCTCAGACTGCCGTGCATTTTCCATTGCAGTCTAAAAAAAATCCGTGGGAATGTTTATTCACGATAACCCCCATGGTGAACACACTTCAAACGATAAAGATGTCTAGCAATCAAAAAAAAAGACTCGAAGTCATTTTGTGCCCACTTACCTGAAAAAACCAGAATAAAAATATTCAGCTATAGCTAAAAAACGGTATTTAAACTTTAATATGATGTGAAAAGCCGTACAAAATCTGTCATTGATCATATCGATAACTTAGAGCGCTATAGTCCTATCTCCATATTTTCAATTGTTGGGAAATGCAAAAAGAAGATTTCAAACAGTGGTTATTTAGAACTGGCTGCCATTTTGATATAACGATACATGCAATAATTTTACCTATAATATATTTTAACATAATTTAATGGTTTTTACCAATTTTATTAATTTCTAACGAAATCCGAGCCAATTTATGGTACGTCATTACTTTTGCCCTTATATAGAATTGTACTACTAACTATTAAAATAAACGACACATTTAGTAAATTTTATGAAATTTTTCCACTAAAATGTCGTCAAAAGTCATGAAGGGCGTATAAAACACGAAAAAAACGAAATTTTTGTTTTTATTTTTTTTTTTTTTAAATTTTCGGTTCCGACATACAAGGGTCCCCCCTTGGGTGTAACAAAATTTGTTCACTAATATGTCGTAAAAAGTCATAAAACGCGAAAAAAAACATTAAGAAACGAAAAAAATTTCTTAAAAATGTGACTTATTTGAATATTCAGTGGAGATGTCCTAGCGCTTATAAAAAAAATTAAATTTTGGAGATAGGATTTTTCGTAATTTTCAAATATTTTGTTGTTTTAGTAGTATTTTGACATCACACGGTAAAGAAGCCCACAATAATACCATAAGTGCAAAAATCTCAAAATCGCAAAAAGTGGAGATAGGACTATAGCGCTCTAAGGTATCGATATCTTGTCTCGGGAACCAGAAGACGTAGAGTTATACTATTTTGCCAGCTCTGCATAGGTGAAGAAAAAAACCTATTACGATGCAAATCGGACATATTATGTTTTGTCATATTTGCAAAGGTTTACGATTATGAAAAAGTGTCGCAAATTTATCATCTTTCGACAATTGTGCCTTATTGGAACCCATTAAATTTTTGTATATTCGTATTTTTTAAATGTTACGAGTAGAAGTGTCGTAAAAAGTGATAAACCTTTTGTGACGCATCATGGGCACTACATTTGTTTGGTTTGACATTTACAAATTTTTTTTTTTTTTTTGTATACCAGCACATATTTCACATTTCGCTTTTTATAATTTCTCGTTGGTAGGCAATAAGCTTATCTAATTGGTAACAAAATATTTTCAAAGCCAGACGGTGTAACGTTAACATAAAACCTTAAAAATAGAAAACCCTACTCTAACGTAAGTTAAAGTCAAAGTTACATAAGTGGATTCAATTGGTAACGCTTTTTGTACTAATGATGTTTGACATTAGAGTGCTAACTTGACTGTAGAATTGTATCTTCTGTTTTCTTTTGATAATTTTAACGACATTATGTCTATGCGTATGTATTAGAACTTGAAACCGTATTCTTTAGATGTTACGTCTTAAATTTTGATTAATTACTTTTTATTTTCTTTTGTCTGAACAAAGTTATGTCTTTATAAAGATAAGTGGTGGTCATTACTAGCAGCTTGGCCTGCGTGCGTTCAAAATGCTGTAAAAGTTGTATTATTAATCAATAGTCGGAGCATTAACTATTAACTAATTATAATCACCGATTGTAGCGGGCTTAAATGTTGCAATATGTTAACTGTGAAATATTCAAATTACAATGTTGCATTTTTCTATGGTTACTTTTAATTTGTTTCTGGTGTTATCTTTTATTGCTGCATTTTAAGAAAATGAAACTTTATAAGTTGTTTAGAACAGGTATTGACAAACCTGAACTTGCGTTTTTGAATGCTCGAAAAATTAAAATGGAGACGAGAAATCGTAAAATAACTGATGGAAAGTCGAAAGAAATTTCGAAACCAGTTAGAAATTCGTTATAAAATTCTTAACAGCTTTCGGCGTGAACTTAAGCCATTTTAAATTACACAGGCAATTTAAAAAAAAGTAGTGTGAACACAATACCTACTTCTTAAGCATATGCAGTGTTATAAACTTTCCGACGCTGAATCGGATTACATCCTCAGAATTTTCAATTCACCTGCAGGATTTCGAGATATCTCTGCTTGAAGTTGAAAAAAACCATGTTTTCAGGCTTATGGCGTAGATATTAGCAAAGGTGAATTTTTTTCAAAGCATCGAATGGCCACCAGGGTTCGAAGGATATATATCAATGGATATATATTATGATATATATCCGATATAAGTATATCAAATGATTTTTTGTGATATATATCAATACAAAATTATTTTAAAAATTTTATATTATTAAGTAATTTTTGGCGTTTTTTACTGTATCTTTACTTCCCAAATGCAGATGGCGTTGGAGAAGAGTTAATACATACTCCCTAATAGTAAGTTCTAATCCATAAATGGCAACACACTTCTGACGGCATTAATTTCGTTACGAAAGAGTAAGTTATTTTTTGTTTATTCTATGTATTACACAGGCCTGCAAATGGTTTGGGACCTCCTAATCACGAATTTGAACTTGGTTTATTTTCATCACGACAGAATTTTAAGGTATTCCAATTTTCATTACCTCAAAAATAATGAAAAATCGTGTTTTTCACTGTCATTTTTAAATTTCTCGAAATTCAGACGTGATAGAGATATTCTGTAAACAGATTTGGGCTCAGCATCAAAAAATAAATTGGAAATCAATCTCGTAATTTTAAGAGGGGTACCCTTGTTCGTCTGTGCAGCATTTGAGAACTTATTTATTCAATCGTTAAGGCTTATGTACTCTTCAAAATTGCACCTAAAATACTCAACATATTTAAATCATTCTTGCATCATATATTTTTTTTTTTGGTGCTCCCCGTACGATCAAGATAGTTGCTATGCATAATATTCATCCAGGTTTGATATTTCATAATGCAGGTAAATGAAGTAGTCATGCGTTTTTTGTTTTTGGTATGATTCCTTTGTGTACCGAGCGCACCGTACTTTCATTCAATTACCCTCGTTATCAACATAAATTTGTCGGAATATCAGGCGGATTAATGGTGTTTATATGGTTTCAATATACCTACTGGTATAGGCGTAGAAGTGACTCAAATAAAATTTTCAATTATTTTGAGTTTTTTTTTGTATGAGGGGTACAACATCCCCTTGTCCAATCGATCCCATATTTCTTATAAATGTGTTGGAGCACCAAAAAAACATTTCGTGCAAATATGGTTTTGATACGTTCAGAAGTATAGTAAGTTCGGGCAATGTGATATAGGCATTTTTGTTTTTTAAATTACACGTAGTTATCAAAGCATAGCTGCTACACTTTATGTATTATGTTCTATTGATGTATTGTGCAGTATATTATGATTTTGGAGTTCTTTAGCGTGAGCCAATCTTAAGGCAAAAAAAGTTAAAAAACAAAACTGGCGGGTAATGTGATATACTATATCCCATATTCCAACAAATTGCATTTTCGGCAAAAAGATCATCGTGTTATAAAGAAACTTTAGTTGTCGAACTTTTACTTCAGGTAAGGAGTGATAAACACTACTAAAATCGCTTTAACAAAGCTTTAGCTCATTTTTCTGAAAAACTGTGACCTTTATATAAAAATGTTGGACCAACAAATTGCTAATAAGGAAAAACGGTTTAGATTTGGGCCAAAAGACCATCGTGCCAAACATTTTGCATTGCAAGTGGAACATCAAATATTTTCGGTGCCAGAAGTGCACTATATCACATTACCCGAATTTCAGTTTTAAAACAATCAGGTTATTTTTGAAAAACACACGCCAGCAAATAAAAAATTCAATTAATTTATGGTTAGGTATATTCACCCACAAGCAGAATTTAATACTGCGGCTATGATATCAATTTTAGTTTAGGCTAGATAAATTACTGAAAATTGTGACGTGCTGGCATTTTTTCACTATTTTTCTCATGATCAGCACACTTAAATCTAAAGAAATCGCTTTTTAAAATTCAGAGAGGAAAAACCATGCGGGACTGTGTTATTTTTAACAAAGGATTTGATTTTGCCTGATCTTGCAGAAGATTTTATGTTTTGGTTTCATTTGTCTGATTTTAAGTACCTAAATATTCAGAATACATAAATAATTCAATAAAATAATAATATGGCTTTCATACAAAATGGATATATATCAAAATGGATATATATCAAAATTTTGATATATATCGGATATATATCATAAATATCCGATATTTTGATATTTAAAATAAATATAGGATTTATCACTAAAAGACACATCGTCGTCTTAGTATTATTTTGCCGTAAACGCCACTTCGTTGAAAAACGAGACGAGCACAAGTTATCTGCTTTTGCTTTTTCAACGAAGTGGCGTTTACGGCAAAATAATACTCAGCCGACGACATGAATCCCATTTTGACTTCGATATGACCTTGAAATCTTTTTTCTCAGACGTTCTGGAAAAAAACGGACCCTGGATTCGGATTCAGGACGTCAAAGTCCCTAGGAAACACATAGTCTAGTCTAAACGCCATGAAATTTATTTTTTTTGTAAACCTGTGTAATTGGATAATGATTTGCTGTACACGAAGAAATCTGATCGATGGGTTCCATGAATTTTAAATGGGATCCAAAAAGAAGTTCGAGTACTTTTTGGCCAATATTTCCTTAACAAAAATATGAAATTTTGGGGACTATTTTAATAAGAAGATCTATAGGCTGAAAAAGGGTATTGAAATGAATGTGGATTTTGTAGAAAAGATAGAAAAGGATGAAAATTTAAAATAAACAAACAAAAATAATCAACGAACTTTTGTTAGACCAATAATTTTTTTATTAAGAAGTTTTTGCATAACAATACAATCCAATTAATTAGATAATATAAAACTATTCAACTGTATGGATGAAGTTTTTCCTCTTACTAATTTCTGGTATTAAATTTTCATAAACAATTTAGAGTTCTATCTGACATAAAGAGTAACATATATCTTTCATCATCTCCAGAGTTTATCGTACATGGAGAAAAAAAAAAAAAAATAAAAATTCTTCACCCAGCTCCATTCGGCTCTTATATTGTATTTTTGAAAAAACAAAGTTCATTAGCACCAGCTACGAAATCTAAATCCATCGTAATGCGTGCGGTGCGCTTTAGCTTATAAATAATTTAAATGAAATTATGTTGCATGTCTTGATTTTTATGGCTTTCTTCATTTTTATTCACTTTTGTCTATTTGGCGAACAAGCATGAACGAATCAACATTTGATTCTAATTTTGAACTCAAATGAAAATACAAGTAGAAGGAAAATACAAAAAAAAAAAAAAAAAATAAAGAAATAGAAATATATTTTCATTCCAGCTCGACCATTTTTCGTTGTTTATTTTGAGACATTTTTATTGAAATTGTATTTAGTTTCAATCAAAATGAAGTTGTAGAGTTCCGAGTTAGCTTTCTTGGATGATTTTGACTCGCTGATTCCGAAAATAACCACGCTTTTTTTGTATTTGCTAGTTTTTGAGATTTTTAACAAAAGAACCACGTTACATATTGTACAAGAAAAATTATTATTTTCAACGAAAAAAAGTAGTGGAATACTGTTTAGGGTCGTATGTCGCCGCAAAGCTTTTAACCGAATATTTCGTCGACATTTCCTTCTTTTTTTTTTGTTTTTTAGAGTTGTGATGGAGTATATCTTTGTTGAAATACATACATGAATTTCGACTTTTTTATTAAAAAAATACACTTATAGCATTTGTACGTAATGCTTTACTTAAAATTTCAATAATTACCACATTAATTAATAAATTGTTTTTATACTTTTCAGATACAATGGCTACTTACCGCAAGGTGATCGCGGACGAAGACGTTCCAAATTTGTACTTTACAAGCGCACAGAGCCAAATGGTGTCAAGCGTTCCAAACACTATATTGTGCAATCGCCACAAACATCGAAAGCCATACTGGATGCCAATCAACATTCAATATCATACACACTATCTCGTAATCAGGCTGTAATTGTGGAATACAAAGAAGATTCTGAAACAGATATGTTTCAGGTGAGTTAGATAGAGGCTAGACAATTTGGAGCTGCATTTGATGTACTAAGGTCGAAATAGAATGTATGGGTATATTTCTATCAAAAGCAATAAGCAATTGTTTGATTAAAAACATATGCTCCATTCGGTTTACAAATTTTATTTTGAATAAAAAAAGTATGCATTCGCCTGCTTTTGTAAATACCAAAGATTCCATTGAGAATATTACTAGTAATTAGTCCAATGTTCAAAATTGTTAACCACCATACTGCTTGGTTTTTTATGATTATTATTTATTCTTTATTCTCTTACAAAAATCAAATTATACGGTCTCAAAACCAGAAAATTAAATCTGAGCAATGGAATCGGAAGAGCATGAAAAACATTTCGATCAAATCTTCTTTTATTGAAAATAAAATATATGGGTGATTATTTTCACAAAGGAATATTCAGCGGCTCATCTAATTTTACATATTTTTTGTAACACTATTTCATTGATACTTACAGTGTTGGAAAAAATAATAGGGACACACATCTCATTATAACGTATGTAGAAATAATATCTTTCTCTGCATACAGTTTTTGGTGGAATCCACCGTAAAGTTACCTTATACAATGAGACTTCAAAACGGTAACCCCATTTTATTAGCAAATATTGCCATTTCGAAAAAAAAAAACAAAAAATTTTTCACACTTCGATTTGGGACTGGAAAAAATAATAGGAACAAAACATGATTTTAAGCGCTTGGTACCTGTTATAGAGCTGATTGTTGATTTAAAAGTGATAAGTTGTGTATTATTAATTGTAGTGAAAGAATATTAAATATTTGCCTGTGCAATTTGATAGATTAAAGCGAAATTTATACAAAATGGGCCGAGGAGTCTATTCTTCCGAAAATTAAGAGAAAATAATAAAGAATCGAAAGGCAGCGGGTAAAACCATAAAGTAAATTGTGGCTATAATGAATTGCTCTAAGACCATGATCTTTAACGCTTTGAAATCAGTTTCGAAATAAAAAAAAAGCGCCAAACCTCAAGACAGTTTGATAACTTTCTTGTAAGGCATTCGAAAAAAATGCATTTCGTTTGTCCACTGACCTCAAGCTGACTCCAAGAGCTCCAGTTATTATCCGCACTGTAAGAAACAAGCTTCGAGAAGCAGGGTTATGCGGCATAAGTGCAAAAAAAGCACATTTATTAAGCCAAAAGAACATATCCGTATATAATTAATTTTGCCACCATGTTCAAGTTTTGCCAAAACTGTTAATATCTGCTGTGGTTGACGAAATTCAATTTTATTTGTTTGGTTCTGATGGTAGATTGTTTGTAAGATGACATTAGAAAGCAGCATTCGAAACCAGATACACTAGGAAGCAAGTAAACCATAATGATATGATATCATGATATGGGGTTAATATTCAGCGGCTTGAGTTGTGTCAGTATTATAGATAAAAGGCAGAATATGTGCAGCAGACTATATTGATACCCTCTATTCAGTTATGCGGCTTTATGTGGGAAAGAAAATTCCTTTGATCTGATATGTCATGCATGATAATGAACCCAAACATTCATTAAAACTAGTGAAATCATGAATGAAACCAACAGAAGATAATGCTTATGAATTGGCTATCACTGTCACCGGATCTCAACCCCATTGAGCTTCCATTCGTAGGTACTTAACCTCCCAAGATATTTTTTTTTTTTTAAACGCCCCTAAAATTCGTGCATCTTATTTTTTTTTAACCAGTTTCAGAAAAGACCAAAAAAACCTGAGTTGTACTCAGATACAAAAAAAAAAGTGTTGTGCCAAAAATATTTTTTTTTTCCTTCGTTCGTGAGTAGAATCACCCATAAAGCTCTCGAAGATAAGCTTTCCAATATGGTCTCATAAACATTTTTACATTCCAAGACCCCCTTCTAAAGTTTAAATATGGAATTTCAGTGGCTTTAAAATATACAAATAGACTAAAAACAAATGTTTCTGTTATGTTAACAGCTGTCTTAAGTTACTTTTGCTTTCTATTAACTTTTTGTAGCAAAAAATAAAATAAAAAACTTACATGAATTCCACCATGCGAAAACTTACGCCAATGGCGTCAATAATAGGGGGCTACCCTGCTGCCAGCTAAGCTTAAATATCATTTTCACATATTTAGCAGTGTGATGTTATTCATGCTATATGATGTCTGTCGGCGGTGCTGTTTTATTGTTGATGGAATATCGATTTTGTTTTATTCTATTTGTCATACTCGTATTGCCCATGCAACAGCAATTATATAGTGTTGTTGTACTAATATTTGTTTTGGTCTTGTCGACTCTGGTATCTATTTCTATAGGGCGTATTATCTTTTCCCATGCTCCCCGCATGATGTGTATGTTTAAACTGAAATATGTCCGTGGTTAATTTGTTTGTTGTCTTTTCAAAGCCCATTGATTGATAAAAGGCAGAATAAAAAACCCATAACATGTTTTCAGTAATTAGTGAGATATGTGGAGTGAAAATGCCTATAGGTGCTGTTTAAATATCACTTAAAATGCTACCTTCAAACTTGTATAATAAATGTTATGTATCAAACATTTGCTAACTTTACTTAGTAGATTGATTCATTATTTTTAGTTTGATACCTAAGGTTTATTTTGTTAAAATTTTTTATTTTTTTGTATTTTAGGTTGGACGCTCCTCAGAATCACCAATTGATTTTGTTGTTATGGATACGCTACCTGGCGATAAAAAGGATGCTAAAGTTATGCAGAGCACAATATCCCGTTTTGCATGTCGTATTTTGGTTAACAGATGTGAATCCTCTAAAGCAAGAATATTCGCAGCCGGCTTTGATTCTAGCAGGAACATTTTTCTGGGCGTAAGTAAACTACATTTTTTTAATGTCATATTGTACGTTCTTAGGAAAATAAAACGTATTTCATGAAAATATTCGACTCCACAAAACCCAAAAGAAAAAACGAATACATGTATTCACATCGTTGATCGATCTGATCCAAACTATCATAGGACCAACATGAGACCACCCTCACTTCCCACTGTTCTCCGGAACGTGGTTTAATTGATAGTTTGCGGAAACCTTTATTTTTTTTTTTTTTATACAATACCTTATGGTGTTAGCAAAATAGGTCGAAAAACGACATTTAAAAAAAAAAAAAAAAAAATCCAAAACAAAGCTAATCATTTTCGATGTATTTGCCAGTGCTGAATCTGAATTTAGTATCGGAATTGCTCTTTCATGTATGGTTTTTGAGATATTCTAACCTTTAAGTTCAAAACCATGAATAGTGAGGTTATGTAGAGGACGCACGAAATTGTTTTGCTCTTTTCTAATAAATACACCGCATAGTATTGTTCTTTGTCTTCAAAATAAACTTAGTAAAAAAGAGCAACATAATTTGCTCTATATAACCTCAAAAATCGTGTTTTTGAACTTTTAGGTTAAAATATCTCAACAATCATAGAGCAATTCCGAGGCTGGACTCGGATGCAGCACCGACTGTCTTGGTTTTGATTTGTTGTGTTTTTTTTTTCAAATGTACCGATTTTCGACTTTATTTTAAAAAACGATCAGCTAGGATTTCATTGGGAACTGATTTCGAAACTATGAAAAAGCTGGTTGAAACTTATTTTTGATTGAGGATAAGTGTGCTAAGCAGTGAACTGAAAAACAAAAATCTCTTTTTTATTGAGTGGAAAAATGTGAAACGTCCGACACGTAACGTCCAAATGAATAAAAAAGTGCACTGCGGCTTTAAGGCTTTGATGTATAAGTTGGAGTTTTCTCAAAGCTTATTCAATTTATCACAAATTATGTCTTAGAACTTTATTTGTACGACTGCTAAATTAACAGAACCAGCCTTAGTTTTATGTAACGTCCGAATGCACATTAAATATATATATGTTTTCACAACTAATATACCAATAGATAGATTTTCGATTAAACATGGCTTTTCCGAATATACGTTTTCCAAATGTAAACGTCTGACATGCAGGATTTGTCCATTTACTAATGGTAATCTAATATTTTTCAACAACAGGAAAAGGCAACCAAATGGCAAGACAATGTAGAAATTGATGGACTTACGACAAATGGTGTTCTCATTATGCATCCAAAGGGCACATTTTGTGGTGGAAATGCAAAATGTGGATTATGGCGTGAGTGTTCAGTTGGAGGAGATGTCTTTAGTTTAAGAGAATCACGATCGGCACAACAAAAAGGACAACCGGTAAGTGAATATACGTTTTCGTAATTGTAGTGCATTATTAGTTTAATTCTAATGACATCTTTAATAACTATACTTTTAACAGATCTACGATGAATCCAATGTTCTACAGGATGGTACACTTATTGATTTATGTGGTGCAACACTTTTGTGGCGTTCAGCTGATGGACTTCAACATTCACCTGTATGATAATTTATTAAATGATAAAAATACAATAACTGAACTTATTTTTCATATATTTTCACATTTTTAGACAAAACGTGATCTTGAAAAATTAATCGATGAAGTAAATGCCGGTCGTCCACAATGTCCTGTTGGTCTTAACACTTTAGTAATACCGCGGAAGGTTCAAATCGGTGAGCAATGTAATCAACCTTACGTCTACTTGCATTGCGGTCATGTTCAAGGTTTGTTTATTCCAATATATGTGTGTATGGTATTATCACAATTGCTTTTAGGTCATCATGATTGGGGTCAAGATAAAAGTACTGGCGCTCGACGTTGCCCCATGTGCTTAGAAGCTGGTCCTGTAGTTACGCTTTGTATGGGTCTCGAACCAGCTTTTTACGTTGACACTGGTGCACCTACATTTGCGTTTAATCCATGTGGCCACATGGCGACTGAAAAAACTGTTAAGTAAGTTTCAATTGTATGAAACTATGCTTTGAAAAAAAAAAAAAAAAAAAAAAAAAAAAAGACTACTTCAAATATTATTGAGTCAAAAACTATTTATTTTCTTTAAATATTTAATATGTGTACTTTATTTTATCTAGATATTGGGCTAATGTTGATATTCCACACGGCACCAATGGCTTTCAAGCAGTTTGTCCGTTCTGTGCGACGCCACTTGATGGTTCTTCTGGTTACATTAAATTAATCTTTCAGGATAACTTAGACTAAATTTAAATATTAAGAAATTGCATTATTTTATACAAAACTAAAAATTATTATTGCTAGCATTAAGTAAAATATTAAATTTGAATTAATAAATTGAACATACATATAACAAAAATGATCTTAATATTGCAAAAAACTTAGACAAAGAAAACAGCAAATGAAAGAACAGATTATGAAGTAAGAGCCACAGTTTAAAAAAATAAAGTTTAATTGTACAACAAATGTAATATAAAAATTTAAATTAATACAAATGTTTAAGATTATTAGAGCTTAAATAAATATTTTATTTATAAAGATGAAACAGAAATTATCAAACGCTATTGTACAGTAAGCATTCATTGAACAAATTCAGATTTTGCACTTAGTTTTGAGCATTATTTAAATAGAAAAACCAGCTATTAATTCAAACATATTTTTGTATTAGTTTATCGAATTTTATTTCAATTAATGAATATGTTGCAAACAAAGCCTCTGGAGATAAAATTCAATTAACGTTTTAAGTAGATCTTTTTTTAATTCTCCTTTTTAACTCACTTTTTATTTTGAGGTGAATTGATTAATTAATTTTAAAATCATCTAATTAGGTAAATTAGGTAAAAAAGGCTTTAAGATATAATTTTGTTGAACAAGCAGGAAACCAGGTCTAAAACGGTTTTTTGAAAAAAAGTAGAATCAATTCAAAACAAAAATAGTCTTTGTATGTATTTGGCAATGCTGAATCCGATTCTGGCCTGAGAACCGGTTTATCACGTATGGTTTTTGAGATATCCTAACCTTAAAGTTCAATAAACACGGTTTTTAAGGACGCACGATTGATATTTTCTATTAAACGCATCACATTGTACTGTTCCTTGATGATGTCATTTCAAAATGATCATAACTTTCTTAAAAAACCATACAAGATCAACTTATATCTTATTTGTAAGACAAAGAATAGTACTATCAGGCCTGTTCCGTAATCCACGTGGTTTCAATTACTTTTCACTCAGGAGGCTTTTTGATTAAAATGGTGAGTCACACGATGAAAAGTATTAGAAACTTTTTTGTGGAAATTTACAGGTTGTACAAATAATATTGATGTATATTAACGAAAAAGTAACTGTTACGGAAATATTCGATAAAGTCGAATTTTTCAACTAATTGCAGTTTTTTAAGAATCTTTCCTAAACAGTTACTTTTTCGTTAATAAAAATCAATGTTATTTGTAGAACCTGTAATTCCCCACAAAAAAGATTCTGTTACTTATTATCCTGTGGCTCACCATTTTCGTCAAAAAGCCTCTTAAATGAAAAGTAGTTGAAAACACACGGATTTCGGAACAGGCCTGTATATCACGCGTTTAATATAAAATTGTAAAATAATTTCGCGCGTCCTCTATATAACCTCAAAAATCGTGTTTTTTGAGCGATCAGGTTAGGAAATCTCAAAAACCATACGGGATAGGCCGATTCTGAGGACGGATTCGGAATTAACATCGACGAATGACTATTTTTGGTTTAAATTATTTCTACTTTTTTTTCCAAAATCCGTTTTTCGACCTGTTTTCAAAAACTGTATGAATCTTCAGTGTTGGTTTTTTTTTAAATTCAATAACGAACAAAATGAGCCATGTCGGTTCAAAATCGGTGCTTGTTCAACAAAATTAGATATTTGTACCTAATTTGCCAGCACTATGTCATGAATATTCTAAAAAAAAAACTAATTTTTCGGATTTGTTTTACTTCTACGAACAAAAATTTCCTATCGTAAAGTGTATGTTTGGCTCAAAATTTGGTTTAAGCAAAACCATTTCTTGTGTCCTTTTATCTTCGAGGGATGAATATTTCAACAAAAAAAATATACTATATTTCAGTTTTGATGGTAAAAGAAAGCATCTGAAAAGGTTTCATTACTTCTTCCCCGCTTCTTTTTCTTCAATATTTAAATTAGACTCTATGTGCGGGGCAAATTTTTATTTGGCATATTAGACGTTTAACATTTAACCGAAAATGTATTGTTTTCCCATTCGAATAATTTACAAAAAAAAAAAAATAAAATAAATAAATTTATTCGAAAACTATACCTTCGTTTTTTGTAAAAACAATTTGTCAGTTTCTATCTAGCTCGATTTTAAAGGAGCTTCTTATAAAGTTTTCTATCTCGATTTCGTGGGCGCTCCTGTAAGTGTTCCAAAGCCGAATTGCAACTTCATATTAATCATCTAAATGAAAATAAAATGCATTATTAAAGTTAATTTCAAAACTGAATAATAGAGTTAATCATTCAAGCAGTATGTTCTCTATAAAAATAGAAAAATGTAAAAAAAAAAATCATTTTCGTTTCATTATTCTGTTGTATTTTAGTTTTAACCATTTAATGCTTTAGATTTTTTATCTGCAACTATTTAGGAATATTGTCTGTTCAGTTTATAACAAATTAATAAATCGTATATTAATATTTTTTAAGTGTTGCATCATTTTCATTATGATTTAAAATAGATGTTCATATGTAAACTAAGTTCATAAATAATTATTATCTTTTGTCAGAGAAAGCAGAACAGTTTTATATTAACTTTTTAAGAATTAGTAGTTTTTGCATACATTATATTATATCCTCTGCTATTTAATCAAGAAGATATCAGATGAAGCTATTTTCTAAGCCATATTTTGTAAGCGTATTTAATTAAACGTTTTAAATTAGTTTTTGTATTACAAACCCTTAGGCTACTATGTTCAATTCTTTTATATTAAATTATATTGTATTAAAATAGCAAAAATAAACAAAAAAATTATTTCTATAGTTTTAAGAAACGATAGTTTAAAGTGAACGGGTGTTTTTTTCTTTCTTGATTAATGCAAAAACTGTGTAATAAACTTAAAGCTATGTACATTTGGCTGCAAATGTCAAAAAATATTCCCTGTTTGAACTGCGAGTACGGCCAGATGAATGCATAAAATTTGGTACAGACAACATTAATGTTACTAGGCTGTCTAAAAGTAAAAATGAGTGTGAATGGTTAAGGTTCAAGCCTATCTTGAACAATACCCATTTACTCTAGTTTTTACGCAATTTTTGCAACATTGGTTCACTTTAGCGTTAAATAAAAAATACAAATGAACTGAATACAGAATTAAAAATTAAATATTTTGCATAACAGAAAAATGCAATATGTAACTTGTATGTACATATATAAATGAAAATTAAATCCATTGTCTCTTTCAAATATTGCATACGTTAACATACGAAATTTCGCTTCGCATATTTCATAAAGTAGACATCTTTAATAACTTTTATTTTCCTTAAGTTCAACATTTACATTAATTTTTACTAGAATTTATATTTGAGTCAGGAGTTAAAGAAAAAACTAAACGGCCTTATTGTTGTTTTAATAAGACTATGATTGAAAGTGCGAACATATTTTAAAAAAACTATTAAATCATATCTATTATTGATCCAATTTCTGTGAAGTAGAGCATAGGTTCCCAATTGATGGAGCGCGTACATTTTAGAAATCTGGAGAAATTAAAGCAAATATAAAAAAATTTTTTAAAAATTTGCACTGGACAAAAATTATTGCAGACCAATGAACGCACTAATTATTTTGTTATTATACGGAGAGAAAAAACTGTGCTTAAATCAACCCCAAATAGATCTTTTAAATAAAATATTCAAAATTGAGCTCAATATACTTGGAACAAATCATCCCAAAATATGCTCTTGTTCGGAATTCAAGCTCTATTTTGGGCATAACACAAATGTTGATAATAAAGACCAATGCATACCATATTGGGAGTGTTTATGACAAAAGAAAAACAAATAGTTGTATGCCCATTTTTTGCTAAACTCAAGCCCTAATCTACTTGTTTATCGCAAAATAAATATTCCCATTTGTGCTTAATTTAAGACCATTTTTGCTGTACAATTGAATCTGTCATTTTTAAAAGGGGATATGTGCCGCTCGGCTGAAAATTGTTTTTCTGCTTTTTTAACGTTATGGCAATGCAACTGGTTGGTAAATCTTTTTTTCAAGTGTGTAGATTACTTCTTAATATCAATATTACTTAACCTCTATCACTAAGATCGCTATAAAATAAGATTTACCAAACTCATCAGAGTTTTTCTTAAAGTTGCCAGAAGTTTACATTTTGTCACATATCCCCTTTAAAAAATTACCGATTCAATTGTATTCTGTGTGTTTATGATTCTCAATAAGCATATGTGAACAACTACTGAAATAATTTCTACACTACAGACAAATTGGGTATTTGTGGAAGAGTAATACGACGCTTACACCGGAGATGTAGCTGTGATGAGATCTATAAATCTCGTCGTTAAATCCTACCCGTTTCCTTAGCATGGAAGACTAAACGAATCGAATACGAACGTAGTTATTTTGTGGCAGTTTTAACAACGCGCGTTGTTAAATGTGTTTCAACTACGTTTGTGAGTGATTTAACAACGCGTGTTGTTAAATAAAATACAAAAGAAACAAAATTTTTCTGAATTAATTTTTTCCTGTCAACGGCAATGATGGGCAATGATGAAAACTGAAAGTATTTTATTTTTTTTATTTTCAATTTTATTCTTTAAATAATAATAAATTTTTTCTGTTTTGATATTGGGGAGATTTGAACCTGGAACCTGTCGTGTGATAGATGCGGACGTTAGCAACTCAGCTACGCACGGTGAGCTTGAAAAAAGGGAAAGTGGAGCTAAAATGGATCCAAAATCGGCTAATGCAGAAAGTTTCTATATTGTTTCTAGATTAAAAGCATGTTAAAATTGAAATCCTAGCTGCTCGTCTTCGCAAGTTATGCACATTTTTGTGTTCATGGTATGCACTTGCATGAAAACCATATAAAATTAAAAAAATGAAGAAAAAAAAACAGAACAAACAAATATAAAAATAGTTACATTTAATGCATTTTGCAATGCTGAATTCTAATCCGGCCTTAAAATTGCTGTATCTTATATGGTTTTTGAGATATCTCTAGCCTAAACAAGGAAAAAATACCGTTTTTGCTATATCTTGAATCTATATAACTAGAATATAGAATATTTATACGTAAAATTCGATACAGTTTCTTAAAGTTCTAATCTTTTTCTTTAAAACTTCATTTAAATTATGTCAATAGCTTTATGCTTCTCTGAAATACCGTAGACTGAAATAATGAAAAAACATGTTTTTTGCACTTTTTTAACTTTTTAGGTTAGGATATCTCCGAGAAAAATAAAGATATCAACATAATTTAAAATAAGTTTTAAAGAAAAAGATTAGAGCTTTAAGTAATTGTATCGGATTTTACGTATAAATGTTCCATATCCAAGCTATATAGCTTCAAAATATAGCAAAAACGGTATTTTTTCCTTGTTTAGGCTAAGATATCTCAAAAACCGTATAAGATACAGCCGGATTCGAATTCAGCATTGCAAAATACATTAAATGTAACTATTTTAATATTTGTTTGTTCTGTTTTTTTTCTTAATTTTTTTAATTTTATATGGTTTCATGCAAGTGCATACCATGAACACAAAAATGTGCATAACTTGCGAAGACGAGCAGCTAGGATTTTAATTTTAACATTCTTTTAATCTAGAAACATTATAGAAACTTTCTGCATTAGCCGATTTTGGATCCATTTAAGCTTCACTTTCCCCCTTTTCAAGCTCACCGTGTACGGGCATCATTATTGTGAAGTTGACTGAAAGTCTGTTTGTTTTGAAACGAGCTAATTTGGATTTAACTACGTTTCGTGGTGTTTTGACTACGTTTCGTTGCTGATTCGGATTTAACAACACTTGGCAACTAGCGTTGTTGAATAAGTTTCAACCACGTTTGTGAGTGATTTCGCAACGCACTATACAAATATTAGCTTGGATTGGAGCGTTGTTAAATCCAAATCAGCAACGAAACGTAGTTAAAACACTCACAAACGTGGTTTTTTCTTCCTTATGTGTAAAACAAGAATTGAAATTCATGTTTGCAATCTTTATTCTTATGAAGCTAAAATGAACGCTTAAGTCGTTTCGTCTTCCATGCTAGGGCAATTATTTTTTACAGTAAATGTTATAAGGGGGAAAATAAAAGTTATTTTCCTTTTCTTCTTAATAGTTATCTTGCTTTGTTTTTAATGACATTAAATGCCATTTGTCAAAGTTAAGGGCTACCATTTAGTCGAAAATAGTCAAAATCGGTAGTCCTGCTGAGATTTATACGCAGATTTGAAATAAATCCCCACAGAAATATATTTATTTTTGTAAATCTCGAAACAGCCGTAAATCACCACATAAATCTCCCGTGGAAATGTGCTATAAATACTGACGTCGTATAATGTGATGAAACGATGTCCTGACGTGTCTTTATGGACATTCTCTGGTACTTTGATTTTTGACAATGATATGACATTTCTTGCATGGACCATATACATTTTTGGATAAATAAGAAGTAACGGCTTGTATTAAGCAGAAAAAGTCATACATACTTATCTATTTCTTTAGTAAGCAATCACATTAGGGCTTGATAGCAAGCATATTATGGGTAAGCTGAGAATCGCACTCAAAGTCATTCGCTTTGGGATTGTTTTTAGCTCAAACTCCTGTCTGTGTATTATTGTCTTATTAATTCTTTTGAATAAAAAGTAATTATTTTATGTGAAAAAGATATTTTAGATATTTTTTTGAGGAACACGAAAAAGGGGGGCGCGAGTAAAAACGATTGGGAGGCTCATTACACTCTCATATTTGAACAAATAACAAATAAAAAAATTAGGTATTATTTACAATTCATTTAATCACATTTTATTTTTGCATATGCACGCCAGCATTTAACATTTAATATAAAATCTTTATTGTAGCATATTTCTATAGCTCTTTTTTCTTAAAAACTCATTGAAAATATACAAATATTTTTATATACATTAATATGCAAGAATATTCTTAATTTCTAACTAAAAACGGAAAAGTTTACAAATTATGCAAGAACAAAAAAAAAAAAAAAAAAAAAAAAAACAAGTATAAATAATAAAATAAATTTAGAAAATACAAATAATATAGAGGTATAAATTAAATTGTTTAGTTTTGTGTTAAACGAGATAGTTTTAAACAAAAAAATGTATTTAAACCAAACGTGTGAATAAATAAAATAAAAAATGTAATAAAAACATAATTAGTTTTTTAATAACACTATTACACGAAAAAAACTTCTGTGTTCTCATATAGCACATCGTCTTTGGCATTCGAAATAATAATTTTTGGTGTGCTAGGTTAAGCTTCATCACCCAAGGATTTCGTTTTGAGGCTTCCGAAATGTAGCAATTTAGGGGAAAAATATCTTTTTACCCTATAGTGATCTTGATGTCAATTATTGACATTTGTTATTAAACATCAAAATAATGCAATTCCAATTAAAAAATTCTTCGTTCTAATATTTTTGATTGGACTGGACTAAAAATAAAATAATCCGCCCTGTTCCCAATTCCACTTTCACGTGAAAGTGGGTATAAAGTGGAATACAAAACTTTTTGAAAAGTCGGCATTATGCTACGACTTTTCAATTAATTTTGCTTTTTTAATGCTGTTTTTTCGATCAAATTGAGAAAAAAAATACACACGTATAAGCTCCAGAGTTTTTCCCTTTTTTAGCGAGTAATTCTAATTTTTATTGCAAATGTAATATTATTAATATTGCTGAAATAAAAAACTCTAACTAAAAAATATTTTATCCGATGACAAGTAAAAAGTCGGCAAATTGTCATTTTCGAAGTCAGTGTTTGTGTGAATTATTTGACATTCCATTATATCATGGTGTTAGTAAGAATAGTTCGAAAACAATGTGCCACCTGATTTTATTTCTTAAATTGTAATAGAACATCTAATTAACCCAATAAAATGCACAAAGTATGAAAAAAAACTTTCTGAAATTCCCTCAAATCAGAGGAAACCCCATAACTGGGCATCTCGCCTAATACATTATTTTGACAGACAAAATTGCGAGCATTTATAATTTCAAGTGCATTGCAGCAGCCGTTGTTAACGTGAAACTCAATTAAAGTTTATAAATTTAATAAAAAGCATTTTGATTCATAAATCTTGTTTACTTGTGTGCATTTTTTAACTGACAGCGAAAAAGTTTGCATTTCTACTGTGAAAAGCTAAACGTCTTGAACAGTCGTTGAATAGGCTTCACATCCACATCGAAAATAAAAAGTAATCAACAAGTCTTCGAAATTAAAAGTAATTGAAATTACACGGATTACGGAACAGTCCGGAATGCAATTTTTTCAACATTTTCGACCATTCTTTATCAAAACCTGTTAAAAATTCGACCTCAATATAAAAAATTTGTTCATGACAAAAACAGATTCAGGATAGCTGGAAAAGCCAATGTGATATTTGATTTGTTTTATATGACACAATATTGTTTTCAAAGAAGTTATTTTTTTAATCTAGCCCAGGAAAATTTGACGAAAAAAGAGCTGCTGTGCAAAATAATTCCAAGAGTATCTTTTTCACCGGAATTATCTTAATTAACGCATGATAAACAATGTGTGAAAAGTCCATTGAAAAGTCGTATGCGCATAAAAAGTTACTAACGCTCAAAGGTCGCTAAAATCAGTTTTTTGCAAATATCTCGCTAATGCTAACTTCTATAGAAAAATGTTGGTTCCTAATTTTGTAGTACATACGTTAAACATTTTTTGTACGACTTATAGTTTAGAAGAGCGTGAGTTCATATTAAAATATCTTACTTTTTAAATAGCGATAACTCTTCAATGAGGAGTCGTACAAACAAAATTATAATACCGTTTAAAAGATAATTTGATTCCCTGTACAGCGTATTTTTTTTCGAACGACCCATTGATATTTTTCAAAAACCGTTAAGACTTCGAAAATACTGGTTTTTGAAGAATATTTCCGAAACGAAGAGTCAGCAATATGTAAGCAAAAGTAAGCAATATGTGTATACATAGAAGTAGCCGTACAGAAGATATTCGATAAAAACAGGGTTTTTGGTATTTTAAGAATATCTTAACGCTTACTTTTTGTAGATTTTGTGATTTTGTACAAAGTTGGTCCTCTTACTTTTTATCGCAGTGCTTACCGATTCGGAGATATCCTTCAAAAATCAGAATTTTCGAAGTCTTAACGGTTTTCCAAGAATATCTTTAAGGCTATGTGTCGTTCGAAAAAAAGATTAAGTACGCTATATAGAAAATCAAATTATCTTTTAAACGGTATTTTAATTTTGTTTGTACGACTCCTCATTGCAGAGTTATCGCTATTTAAAATGTAAGATATTTTAATATGAACTCATAGGTAGCATTTCGAAACATTATTGTTAACAACTTTTTAAATTGGGTGATCTTCTAAACTAAAGGTCGTACGAAAACATTTTTAACGTTCTTTTGTAAGAAATTTCCTGTACTACAAAATTGAAGACCAACATTTTTCTATAAAAGTTAGCATTAGCGAGATATTTGCAAAATACTGATTTTAGCTACTTTTGAGCCTTAATTACTTTTTATGCGCACACGAATTTGCAATGGACTTTTCACACTTTATTTATCATGCATAAATAAAGATAATTCCGGCGATAAAATCCACTTGTAATTATTTCGCAGAAAAATTCTAATTTTCCTGGGCTAATATAAAAATGTCGAAGGGATATTTTCATGTTAAAAAGCGGGGGCTCGATATTGAATTTAGATCCATGGTTAATAGGCCAAATTTTCTTAGAATTGTCCATAGATTACTTTCCCGGTAGACGATTTGTCGCTGGAAAATCTGGCCTTAGTGTGTGCCAGATATATGAATCGCAGAAAAATCTAAAATACACAGCAATTCTTTGTCAAAATAGATTTGCCTATGACTGTATAGCAATTGCTTGTGTGGTTTAGGGATAGTAATTATTTCTAAAAACAGCTGCAATTGGCAAATTTTCTTAATTGATTTTTTTTGATTTTGACTTTAACAAGCTGTAGAACTTACAAATCAATCTTGCTGGACTATTTTCTATAGAATCGCATAAGAAAATCTATCTACTATCGCAGCACTGCGCGGCGAGTTCTTAATTAATTTTTTTTATAAAGAAAAACCTTGTATACGCTGATTATTCCGTGATGACATTAAAACTTTTTTGGTTCTGGACTACCGTGCACCGCCGAAGAAAGCCTGAATTGCATTGACAAGTACTTACATTCATTTTTATACCCTCACCTATGGTATATTCACTTTGTCCTTGCGTTTGTAACGCAGAGAAAGAGGCGTGGCAAGTATGGAAAAGTGTCTATAATCCTGATAAGCGCCACCTCCTGAGTTCATATAGCCATGCCCGTCTGTCTATTAGTCCGTGGAAATACTTTCCACAGGAATATTAAGCATGTTAATTCGATGAAATTTTGTGATCTGCCTCCATCGTTAAAGTTAGGAAATTGAAAATAAGCGAAATCGATCAACGGACACGCCTACCGCCTATACAAAAAAAAAAAAAAAAAAAAAAAACCTTCGACTAGCAATTTTATGAGCATTATTCACGATAGCACAACCAAAATACACATGAATACTAGCGATAGTATGTGCAAGCTCTGAGCAAAAACTAGGCGAGTTCGGGCAAGAGGGCGAGGTGCCTCCCATATAAGCAAAAGTTTCAAAATGCTATACTGAAAGCGTGTTTTGTTTCACTTCTAAACTAGGGATGGTCAATGCAAGCTCTGATCAGAAACTTGGTTGATTCGGACAAGAGGGCATGTCAAGCTTTATTATGTAGTTAGTAGAAGCTCTGATCAAAAACTAGGTGAACTTGAACAAGAGGGCTTAGCACCTCCGCACACAATCAAAGTTTTCAAAATGCTGTAGTACAAACTTTATTTGAGGTAATGAAACAAAATTTTGCACATATACTAAGATTAGTTAGTAGAAGCTCTGAACAAAAACTAAGTGAATACGGACAAGAATGCATGGGTGGCATCGCTATACAAGTAATATTTTCAAAATGCTGACGTCTAGAGTATTTAATTGTTGGCCAGACCAAAGGCAACATCCTGGCTTTTTTTTTTTAATGAAACACATTTTTGAAATAAAGTGAAAACAATTTATTTGTAATACAATATTTGAAGTGTTAAGAATGAAAGTGCGTTAAGGACATTTTTACACATAGAAATGTTCATTTTATTTTAATGCAAGATTTTCATTGAATTACTATTATTAATTTTAATTTATTAGTAATGACAGTGGATAATACATATAACTGGAGGTGAGAAACGCGTTCATTGAAATATTTATTTATTTTTGTTTTTTTATTTTCAGCTTTTACTTAACTAACTTTCATTCTGAACCCTTGCGTTTGTTTAGTTTTATGAAAGTTTTACATTTATTATTAAGTTTTACATTAAATTTATTGTCATCAAGAATATTTTTAATTTTGCCTTTTTGTTTATAGCAACTCATTGCAAAGTTATTTTGTATTTTACTTTTACATATTATTGTCAAAGATACAATTTTCAATCTAAATAAAACTATTTTTTTTTCTATAATTAGTATGCATATTCTATACCTTTTGAAAGTACAGTTACCGGACCATTTCAAATTAAATTTAATGTATTTCTCTTTCGATTTTAATTTCCCAAAAAACATGGGAATGCTGACCTTTTTCCTTTTTGTTGAAGAATAAGAAAACTAAACGCAGTTTCAAATATTTTTAAACCAAAACATACTCCATACTTAAAAATTAAAATTATTTCTTTTTTATTTCTTTTTTATTTGTTAATATCTTTATTATGATGTTTTAAATAACCAATTTCCAATTAATTGTAATTGAAGTTTGTTAAATTTACAATTTATGTTAACTAAAGAAACGTTTTTTAATAGTTTTAAAGCAAAATGAACTTTATTTTATAATGAAAACTATTATTTTATTTCTGCCGGAATTAGGTGCATTATTTTGTATGAGTAAATGATATTCCGTGACTATCACGTAATTAGGAAAATAAAGGACTCTCAATTTTCGAAAATATGCTACTGATATTTGTTAAATACATTACATATTTTTTTATCACGTAATAAATAAACTTTTCTGAATGGAGTGATGTAATTACGGCATATGATTATCTTAGGTTTAACGCAAAATTTAAGTCCGGAATAAGGGACAAATGCAGTGTAACTAAAGTATAAAAAATTATCATAATATAAGGGTTATGCTGCTCAAATTTAGCACTAATCGACTCCGTATAAATCAATCGTTCTAAAGAGTGTGTCGAAAAAAACTTATACACACTTTTTCAGCCATAACTTATTCTGTGTCCAATGAATAATTTAATTTTGAATCACGTTAGCTTTTAAAAATATATAAGATATTATATTTATTCAAATTATTCATTTTCAATTGTTATTTCTTTCAAAAAGGACAGCGAAATAAAAGTACGCGAAAAATAATTAAAACTTTTCAAAAAAGTCTGTGGACTTTCAAAAAAATAGCAACAGATCTCCATCGTCACACTGTTTCAAAAGCCATTAAACAGTATAAAAAAGACTTAAACATTGCACGTAAGCCTGGATCAGGAAGAAAAAAAAGTCCAACAAATATTGGTAAGCCAATCTGGGCTGAAGTCGTATAAAATTCAGAAAGTTCTAGATCGCAATACGGGTAAGAATATAGAAGCAAAAAAACGAGCTAAAAAATGTAGGTCTAATTTTATAAAAAAATGTACGTGCTGTGTGATGGATGATGAAACCTATGTGCTGGCAGGCTTTTTACAACTTCCGGGTCAATATTTTTATGTGGCTGATGGACGAGGTAATAATCAGGAACAATACCGGACAAAAAAGCAAACAAAACTCACTAAGAAGTTTCTTGTCGGGCAAGCCATTTGCAGTTGTGGCAAAAGAAGCTTAGCATTTGTGACATCAATTTGTGAACGATAAATGCAGAAATGTATATTAAGGAGTGTCTTCAAAAAGGGGTTTTGCCTTTACTAAAACAGCACAGCGTACTTACATATTTATGGCCCGATTTAGCATCATGCCACTATGGAAAAAAGGCTCTTGATTGGTATGCAAATAATAATGTAAATTTTGTATCACGGGAGGCAAACCCACCCAACTGTCCAAAACTCCGGCCTGTGGAGAGATATAGGGCGCTCGTGAAAAGGGAATTGAAGAACACAGGAAACTTATTCCAGGACATGTCTGACTTCAAGCGTAAATGGACCGGCTCCTCCAAAAAGGTAACGGAAACAATTATAAAATCGTTAATGACAGGATTCCTGGAAAAGATGGATGGATTTATAAATTCCGATTGATATTCCAATATTTTAATGTTTAATGAATTTCTATAATGTATTAATAAATTCACACATTTTTAAGAATTTTGAAATTGAACGGCTTAAGTTATATTTAATTTATAGCATGTATAAGTTTTTTTCGACACATCATGACTACTTTTTGGTCTTGGTCATTAATAGCACAGGCTCACAAAAAAAAAGTACCCTGCGCGAAAGATCAGATCACCTGAACTTTATGTTTTCGGGGTCGCTGAATCCGAATATGGTGCCAGAATAGCTAAGTTGGTTCGCGTTTTTTCAGAAACCAGCAAAAATCTGTAATTTTCAGCATTATTGTTGATTTCTGAAAAAACGCGAACCAACTCAGCTATTCTGGCAGCATATTCGGATTCAGCGACCGCGAAAACATAAAGTTCAGGTGGTCTGATCGTTCGCGCAGGGAATTTTTTTTTGTGGTTCTTTTTTGCACGGACCAAAAAAAAAAGTTCCCCGCGCGAAAGATTAGACCACCGGAACTTCGGGGTCGCTGAGCCCGAATATAGTGCCAGATATTAGCGAAGTTGGTTCGCGTTTTTTCAGAAACCAGCAAAAATCTGTAATTTTCAGCATTATTGTTGATTTCTGAAAAAACGCGAACCAACTTCGCTATTCTGGCACCATATTCGGACTCAGCGACCCCGAAAACATAAAGTTCAGGTGATCTGATCTTTCGCGCATAGTACTTTTTTTTTTGTGGGCCTGTGTAGTTAATAGGGAATTTAGCACTATAAATAGGCCACGCTTTAAAAAAAAGTGGACTAACTTAGCTAAAATAAACTCCAGATTGAATCATTTAATTTTTGGACAGAGGGTGTTTTGGTTGATTTCCAAAGGAACGTCCCATAAATAGTTTTATATAATATAATATCATAAAGTTCGACCAAATGATGGAGCTGAATTAATAATTTTTAAGTTGATATCTTCTGTATACTTTTTTATGTTTTTCTCGTATTGTATTTACAATTGGAATGAATTGGTTGAGATTCTTAAAGATTAGTCAAAGAAGTTTATTATCAATCTAGCTAAAATCTTGCTAAGTTTTGTTTTTTAATTTTATTTGTGTTATATAGCTTATATTAATTTTTATTGAAGAAGATATTATTTAATTTTTTTTTTGTTGTATGATATTTTTTTTTTTCAAAAGTTTTGTCGCTTTTACAACTACATATAGTATGTATATACAATGCTTAAAATTTACAAATTTTAAATGGATTAATGTAAAGAGAGTAATTTGGATCTTAACTGCATGATATTCCTTTTGTTATACTTTAGTAATATGTTTGTATTTATAAAGTTCGTTTGGACACTTGTGCGCATTAAATGCTTTTTTTATGAGACTTTAAAAATTTACTGCAATTAGTTGTATGTCATGATTTAAAGATACTTATGGAGGGTTAATAAAAATAAAATATTTAATATGATTTTAACTGCAATTTGTCAATAAAGGCCCCTATTACGTATGGCAACGTGGCTGCTACACTACTTCCCATCGAAAAATTCGAATGGGTGACGACAACCGAAGCTATCAGTTGCCCTTTCAGTTGTCATTTTTGTTGCTAGATTTGGCTTATTTTCACTTTTACGACAACCTAATATTTTTTACTTAGTAGTTTTGTCATGCTTTTAGTTGTAAGATAAAATTTTTTATGAAAAAGTGTCGCACAGATATAGTTTTGGAGATATAGCTATTGAACGATCCGGCTATAGTTTTCATAAAAATCGATATAACCTGGTAATCTCTGGGTGAATTAGAAAAATATTGGTCTCATATTGAAACTTTAAAATAGGTGTACAAAAGTAAAGTTTTTAACTTAAATAAGTGTTTGAAGTAAGGTTTTCGAGATATGAGGATTTTTTTAAACTTTGAACTTTATTCCTTTGAAAGAGCGTTCTTTTTTCCAAAATAAATTGGTGATTCCTTCAAGATATCAACGCAGTCGCCCAAAACATCGTAAACACAATCGCTGAAACTAGTTTTATGTGCATCTGGGAAAGAAATTTTTAATAGAATTATATCCACTAACTAGTCATTGTGCACGATAGAAGATTTTTTTGGAAGTCATATGCTCCATATAGAAATAAATGACACAAGCATAATTAAACATTTTCACGGGAACCTCTCATAGGGGAAATGATGCTATTGTGGTATAGTTTTTAAATGTGGTATGGTCGCATATCTCCGAATTGGGAAAAAACCTGTGAACGTCACTGCTTTTATCCTATCAGAAAACATGAAAACTCAGGGATGTGTTGCTGTCATGAACCAAACCAAATTTTTCCGGTGTCATTTTTTTAAGAAAAAGTTGCTTTTTGGTGAAGTTTTATTTATATTCAATAAAGGTAAGTGCTAAGTATTACGAAGTAAGTGTTTAACTGTGTAAATTCACAAAGTTTCCCATTATATTTTTTGAATTTTGTAATTTCTAAAAATTGGCCAGTGTGGTATTGTCGGAATTCGCTAATGTGGTGTATGAATATTTCTTTTTATTCTTAACATTATTTGATTGCTGTTTATTTTTTTTTTAAAAAACTATGAGTTTGAGAACCAATGTAAATGTTATTATGAACTTATTTCATACCTTTCAAACTTTATATTTGGTTGTATGGTTAAGTATACCACATTACCCTATTTATATGTACCACATCACCAGTTCACTTTACAAGTACTGATCAGTATATATACCACATTGTGCCACCATATATCACCACCGTGCGCAGGATTTGCTCCTGGGGGGGGTTTTTTATACAAAAAAACGAGGGAGAACTATACTAACCACTTGATTTATATCGTTATATATGGGTAAAATATCTTCCTGGGAGGGGTTTGAACCCCCAAAACACCCCCCGTGTGCACGGGCCTGCCATATATACCACATTACCTACCAACTTTTTGAAAGCAGCTTTTTTGACTTTTTTCAGATTTTGCTCAATAACTTTTTTAATGAAATTGCACACATTTTATTGAAATATATTCTGTAGCCAATACTTCAATGATTAGCATAAAAAAATTTGCCTGAAATTGATCTAACGGTTCTCTTTTAAATTCCACCTAAACATTAGCTATACCACGATAGCATCAGTTCCACTATTAGCAAAATTTTCAAATTGCGCATTTATAGCCAAGGCCGAAATTTATTTATTAGTTAACCCTTTCCGGACCGCTCCTGAACGGCTAGAAAATTTGTAATTTTTCTTTTTGCAGATTCATGCTAAGCGATATAACATTTCGATTCAAACTTTATTTTTTTAATTCCAAGTGTGAAAAAAAAAAAATAAAAAATGATGGGACACATATGTACCATACAATTTTTTTTGGGTGGTGTGGGAGGTATGCACTACTTTTCGGCGCCATTTTGAAATTTTTCAGTTTTCAAACATCATATTCAGGTTCAATTGCCTCAAAAATCACCTCTGTAGCATTATTTTGCTTTTTAAGTACAAATTTTAACACAGTTTTATGGATTTTATAGGTTTATGAGGGCTTCATGGGGGATTAAAAGAAAATCCAAAGTGTTGGTGAGCCTTGTCCGATCAAAATCGGGTTATGTTCAACAAAATTATATATGTTTACTTAGTTTGGCCTGTCTTTTTTTTGTTTCGCAAAATAACAAAATTTGGTTCAAAATTCACCATGAATGATTATTGTATAGTATTTTTATTTAATTTATTTCGATTAAATTATACCCTGTGAGGTCCTGAGGATATAGTCCGTAGGCCCGCGTAAAAAAAAGATACATAAACAAACTGCTGAGACTTTAATTTCAGGTCGAGTCGGACAAAATTTTTAGAGTGGGGAAGTATGGTGGTGGGGCGTTTACCGTTCAAGCTATCACAAAGTCATGGATTTCAGGTTAAAAAAAATTTACGAACACAACCTGGGTTTTCATTCGAATCAAAAGTTTTTAATAAGTTAAAAGTATAAGAAATGCTGTCGGACACAAATTTTGAGGCGTTTGACAATTTGGACACGCCGAATATGCCAAAATTACGAAATAAAACAATTTATTACCACAGAGCCAATTTTTTCCAGAAGGGGTGGAAAAAATAGAATAGTATGCTCGAGAAAAATGTTGAGGAGGAAAAATTAAAGGGGGTTTGTAAAAATTTTTTTCCTTTCCCGGCAATGAGGATTTTTTTTTATGTTTTTATCAACATTTTGTATGGGAGCCCCCTTAAGGGGTGGAAAAAAGGGGATAGTATGTTTGAGAGAAATATTGGTAAATTTAGTGGGGGTCGGTGAACATTTTTTTCCTCTCTCGGCAACGAAGACACATTTGAATATCTATGTCTATTTTCTATCGGCGAAAACCTGTCTGGTTATAATCGCAAAGAAAATGTGGGTCTAACATTGAAAAATTCAAATGGGACATATATGTCCCGTTATTTAGTCATAGTTGTAATTTTTTAGAAAAATATAATTCTGAATTTAATTAAAGACATTTTTTAAAGAGTACTCTAATCGGAAAATATTTTCTCTCTTTTATGAATGAGGAATCAATATCAACCAATTTGCGTTGCTACCTCATTGTGCGCAGCGGTCCATTTTTAAACATAATTGAACTTTAGATTTTGTTAAAATTATTATTTTTTTTCTTTATTTATGTAAGCAAAAATTTGCCAACTTTACCTTTAAATCATTCATAATGCAGCAATATGATATTGAAAAAACCTTTCATCACTGTGTTAATTTATTTATAATTTTAAGAAAATGATTTTTTATAACTTACATAACTATGTTTATTAATTGTAAGTGTAAATTTATTGTCATAAAAAACTTTATCTTTTATAGTTCAGTTAGAGTTTTTCTATTAGGTTCAATTTTATTTTTATTTATTATTTTCTTACATTTTATTGCCATAGTATATATTTATACATATATCTTTTGTATACTTAAGTAAAGAAAAACCACAAATACTTTAGTAAAAAACAATGAAGTTGTACATAAATTACATAATAAAATCGTTTACAAATTTTGTTGTTTCAAATATTTACTTAGGTTCTAAACAGGAAAACTCTTTAATCTTAATTTTATAAACTGGATATCAAGTTTTGATAAATTTTGTTATTGTCATTATTATCAAGCCATCAAAAACAAAAAAAAAAAATTAAAAATAATGGAATAGAGCAAGTATTGATTTATTGGGAATTGCCCAGTTCAATTATTATTATTAGTGTTTCAAACTGAATATTGAACTTGATTTTATTCCTTTTCCATTACCTTCTCAGTATTTTACAGTATTGCGTGAGACGCAATATGCTTTTAATTATTTATTTATTGTCTTCTAGTTACTTATTCTTAATGTTCCATCAAAATAACAAAAGTTATTTCCTTAGTAGTATAATATTTATGAATTAAAATTAACCATTTTAAGGAGCACCCACATAAAAAACATTAAGGATGTAAATATAAAAGTGTGATATCTTATGTCTAATTATCTTTTAATACATCATTATGTATTTACTTGTAAACTTATCAAATAAATGAATGTATATATGTATACATATATATGTGTATTTATTTTATATATATATATATGTATATTGATAAGTTAATTTTATTTACTTGATTTATTGTCAACTATTTTATTGTTTCAAAATTTGTTTAATTGAGCAAAAGTTTTTTTTTTTATTAACTACTTTTTTCTTATTGTCATATGTCATCTTCAATTCATCAATTATTGTCACTTATTTCACTAAATTTCATGATTTCTTTACATAATTCGAAATATGTTAGTATCTATTTTTTTCTTTGTTTTGAATCAAATCAAAACTTACAATTACTTAGTGTAATTGAAATTTACACTGCTGTATAAAATATTGGTATGATATTAATCTCATTTTTTGTTTTTGTTTTTTTTACTCCATTCTATAAGTTTTTACAAATCCTCATTCACACACAATTTCACCAAATAAAAAAAATTTATTATTTGCTTTGCTTAAAATTATTTGCAAGATATGTTTTTTAGATGATATTAGCCTGGCTGTATATATTTTTTGTGCGATTTAATGAAATTTTTGCTGTTTAATTTATTGTATGAGTCAAATATTCTGTTTTCAGAGGGCTTACACTTTTTTATACTTTTTTAAGGCAACATTAAGATTTTTGGCAATTTGGGCACTTCACAAATATGGCTTTCGGGATTTTATAATGAAAAATGCTAGTATAAATTGAAATAAAAACACTTGTTTTTTTCCTTGCTAAAGATAGCTGTAGCAAAATTATTTCCTATCTAAGTGGAGTTATATATAGTTTTTGATTTTCATCCAATACAACTATTTCATTAAATGGACATATTCCAAGACTGTTCTCAAAAGACCTTAGAAAAATGTTTAGAAAAAATCAGTTTGCGTTTTCATTCTACATATTAGAGCGCCCATATATGCGAAGTTGTGATTTTGTCTGCTCTCCGTTTATTTTCATAAAATAGAGGTCAAAAAATAAGATTTAAAAAAAAAAAAAATTACGAATCGGTAGTGGAAAAACCCAGCCGGTTTTCGATCAAAGCCTGCAAAATCGACTCAAAACAGTCAAACAATTTTTTTTCGACCACTCTAAAAACAACGATATACTATAATTTTTAAACATTGGACATAACCTGCCGAAGTTATTGAAAAAATACCATTTTAGCTGTTTTTAGAGTGGTCCAAAACAAAAAATTATTTTTTCCTATGTAATTTCAAGGTAAGCTTTCATATGTCCACTCACCTATAAAAATTTATGTCTTTGGCTAACTTTTAGTTCATATACATATTTTGACTTCAAAGTTAATGTTTTAAAAATTTTTTTTTTCAAAAAGCGCTTCAATTTCAGTTAGTTTTATAATAATTTTCCGATTAGATAAAATTTAAAAAAAAAACTGGCTCGATAAATAAACTTTTCAAAAATATATTGTATATGGTTTATATATCTTATATAGTGTTGCCTCAAACAATTTCGGACGAATTGTAATTTTTCTTGCTTTCAAAATATATTATTTGTTGTATATTGGACTAGAAAACTACGTTTACCGCTTCTTGCCGATTAGAGATGGACATTTTTAGAATATACATTTGTATGTAGTTTTTTCTTGACGACACGCAAGATTTAAATCCTTGCCTTTTTTTAATTTTTCATTGTTGCACTTTTTTGGTTCAAAATTAGATATTCTGTTACATCCAGACTCATTGATCTTATACTTTCATTGTTGTCTCACGATATAAGTTTATAAAGGGATCTGATGTAAGGAGTTTCTATTTGTGTTTTCTCTATAATGTTTCCTAGTGTTCGGAACTCTGAAGCGCCTGTAGCGCCTATCCTCCTGTACCTCTTCGGACTGTTGTGCTATCAGGACTTTAAATTAGGTAATGACAGCAGTAGCATGACAAAGTATTTAATGCATACTACTGGACATTGAATACCAGCGATATAGCTTTAAGGGCCAATTTCACAATGTTCAGTTAAGCTTTATCTGGAACTTTAACTGGCACTTTGACATAAAATTTCTTACAAAATTTTTATTTATCTGAAAGTATAATTTTAAGTGAACATTAGCCATGTTCGTTGAAAAAAAACTTTATAAATATTTGTAAATATTCATAACGTTTTTAACAAAAAGCGTTCGATGAAACAAAAATTTGTTACTACAAATGTTTATGAAATTTTTTTTCAACGTACAACGGCTATTGTGAAATTGGCTCTAAATATATTTAATTTAGCTTTTGTAAGAGTACTTACTTCAAATTTTTAAATATATTTGTCATACCCAAGCGAAATGTAAATTAAAATTATATGAAACTTTGTGTAAGACTTTTGTTTATTCCTGTTATTTGTGCTGCTTACACAGTCCTGCGTTTTTGAAAAAGTTAAAAAAGTATGAAGTGAGAGTAGATGATTTTTATAGATTTTTGATCGTTGAATCCGAATATGACCTCCGATTTGCTCCATCACGTCTGAGATCCGAGCTATACTTGATTTAAAATGCAAGAAACGCAATTTTCAGACGTATGGCATACATCCTAAAAGTAGTCTAGTTCACTTTTGACAGTGGCATTGAATAGCCCTGAGCTACTTCTTTAAAGCGTACTTTTTACTTTTTCAATTGAATCATAAGTTTCTGAGATATCATCGATTGAAGAAAATGGAATCGCTAATCCCTGTAAAGGTCTATATTCAATTTGTATACCTTAACATCAATGGATGATATCTCGGAAACTAATGATCAAATTGGGAAAGTTAAAAGTACGCCTTAAAGAAGAAGCTTACGACTACAAAACAATGCCGCTGTCAAAAGTGAACTAAACTACTTTCAGGATGTGCGCCTTATGTTTGAAAATAGCGTTTTCTGCACTTTAAATCAAACGTAACTCGGATCCCAGACGTGATGGAGCCAATCAGAGGTCATATTCGGATTCAGCAAGCAAAAATCTATAAAAACCACCTACTCTGATCTCATACTTTTTTTCATCGCAGGACTGTATTATTAATAAGTAAACACATTTGATCTTCCAAAAATTTCACCAAATAAACATTTTGAGGTACCGACGCAACAGTTTTTGTTTTAACTCATACGAATTGCATAAAAATGGTGCAGCATACTTTGAGGCTCAAGTTATCCTTTTTAATTTTTTTCCGTTTTAAAGTGATTAAATTATAAATTATTGAACCGAATTATTAAAAAACATTCAATTGTGAAATGATAAAATTTAAGAGATTTCGTATAGCCATGTCTTTAAATTTTTGACTCACAATATAAATTAAGACAAATCAAGCAACAAGCAGTTTTCGCATTGAAGTTTTTACTAAATCTTTTAATATTATTTTATCGAGAAAGAAAAATTCCCAGTGATTCGTAATTTTGATATGATGTATTCATTCATTTAAGATATGCCAAAAAAATGTTTAATGTTGTTAAATATTTTTTTTTTTGATATGAAGCTATTTCTTTAATTGATATGACTTCTTCAATTTAAAATTTTTGTCCGAAATTCTTTTAGTATTTCTTTCATTCAATTTGTACAAATTTCAATGCGAATTCATTTGCTTTAAAGCGTTGAATTAAAATTTCATTGAAATCAATTTCAATTTAAATTAAAAACGAATTTTCAATACTTTGCGCATACTGGCATTTAAATCCAATTTGCTATCAGGCAATCGTTGTTATGCCAAAAATGGTTTTTGTTGCAACCAGGCTAAATATGGTGGAAATTGTGTAGAATATAAGTGATATTGATTTTGAGTGCGGACTTGATGCAGCGTTGCTGTCGATGATATTTATTTTCCATCCCAAATTCTGGTGGGTGAAACACTAAATTAAAGAAATGAAAATTTATACAATAATTATAATGCGAACAAATCAATATGTTTCCATCATCATTTATGTATGTATATATCTGTGACAAAATCTATATATTAATACGCAAAAGACAAAAAGAATAGCACTGACTTCATGTCTTTTGCTTTGTTTATATTTCGCTTGATTTGTACTTGTGATGAGCAAACCAAGACCATAGCAGTCTTGTTCTTGGTCTTGTTTTTGTACATTGAGTCTTGGTCTTGGTCTTGGTTTTGATATTGAGTCTTGGTCTTGGTCTTGTTCTTGCAAAAATATCAGAGTCTTGGTCTTGGTCTCGCAAAATTACCAAGACCAAGACGAAAGACCAAGACCAAGACGCAAGACCAAGACTAATTTTGCTCATCACTAATTTGAACCAGGGATATTAAATTAGCTTTTCTATTTCGTACCAAATAGCAAAAAAAAAAAGTACTAAAAGTGTCCATGAAGTACCAAAATTATTTTATACATTTGTGGTCGAATTTTGACCACTGGGTGATTCTAGTAAAAATAAAAAGCTTAAGTCGACTTCACTAAATTAGAATTGAGCACAATTTTCCATTAGTTCTAAGTAAAATTGTACTTTTGTTTTTGGACATTTCTTAATGCTTACTTAGTTCTTAATAATGTCCAAAAAACGAAAGACTAATTTAACCCAGAAGTAATTGAAAATTGAGCTCAAATCTATTTTGCTTAAGTCGACTCAAGGTGTTTTTTTTTTTCACTTGTGTCACAGATATACATAAATGTATTTATAAAATTTAACTGGTATTGCAAGATTATATATTAATTGTTGTACTTCGAAGCAATAATGTATGCATTTCACTCACTTGATAATAGAGCAAAGCCGGTGCATCCATTGGTACGGTCCAATTTAGATAACCTGGTTCGCCATCTTCACATTCTAACTCCAAAGTTTTCATATATTCTGCAAAAGTTTCAATTTCCGCTGAGCGGTCCACAGTACGATGAGTCCATTCACAATAGCGGCCAACTTGAAATAAATTGTGACAATAAAAATTAAATTACATTCGATAATAATGACATTTCTAACACGTACAAGCAGTTGGTATTGGATTTCCATCATCATCATAATCGACACCAGCATAAGCTTTTTGCTTTCTCAATTCCAAACCAGTTTTCTGACCAATACCACCTTCCGGTGAATCGGTAATATAAAATGGATGATATCTAAAATATAAAACAACAAAAATAAGATTTAAAATTCCTCAAAGAATTAACCACATCGATGGTACGAACCTGGCTGGTTGTGCAGGATTATCACCACCTTCTATGTAGAACTCATAAGTTTTGCCGCGTTGAACTGTTATCTCTGGTATAAGTTGATCATTCAAATACCAAGCTATACCCCATGAAGGTACACCAGTAATGGGTGTATAGCCACGTTTGCCACCAGTTGGGCCAATTCGTGCTGTGAAAATTGTTTCGTTATCAATTTTACGCGTTGGCCAAGGTGTTGGGCCAACTTCATCTTTTACGCTGTATAGTGAGTTTTTGCACGAATGGTCGTTCTGTTGTGGAACAATGAAAAAAATATATGTAATACGTACATGTGCGGCGATATATGTAGTAAATCTTTTAACTTACTCTTGATGAGAAATTGATGCGAATATCATCCAAATTATGATCACTGCTAGTGTGAGCATGTGCATTAGCTTCCTTACGACTATTTAAGGGACCAACTGCAGCTATGATAGAGACTTCACGGTCAGTTGGAATTGTTAGATCATATACCGGTTCATTTGTTTGAAGCAATCGCTTGTAACGTATGCTGGTTACACCATTCTTTCTATCACCACTTACTGTATAAGAAATAAAGATATAAATCAAATCAGCCCATACATAAGGTAGCTACTTATATTCATTTGGTCCTAAAATGAGTGAAATTGGGTAATGGTCACGTCTCCTGCTCAAACGAATAAGAGAGAGCTATTAGAGGTACTGCAACCAAATTTCAGAGAAATACTTGAAATGACTCTGTAAATGTCTGTAAAGAAGAACTGGACAAAGTTGAGTTAGAGACCATGGCCCTTCTTACCTAAGTAAACATTTCAAAAAACTATACTGAGAGCGGTAGTGTAGACAATGCAACCAAATTGCACCCAAACCCTCGGAATAAATATAAAAATGTATTTATAGATTTCGTACAAGAGTGTGTGGGTCGCCGAAATCTATTTCGGCATTAGATCTGCCTCATTTAATGTTATTTTTTACCATTTTTTATATAAGATTTGATTCGGTATTCTTTTTTGAAATAGGGTTGGTTTAGGTTAGAGTGAAGGCTTAGCAAACCAATCTGACACTGTTAGTGCCATTTTAATACCACATAAGTGGTCGGGCTGGCTGGCAGGAGGGGTTGTCAGGGAATGGATTAGACATATTTTAAAGGAACTGTAAAGAATATTTATATCCAGTTTGTTCAATTGATGGAGTGGAGCAGTGATACAGCAGGACAGTTGCAGAGAAAGTGCTTAGAGGTTCCTTCTCGTTAACATTCATGCAACTCCGACAAAAAGAATAAAAGGGATAACAAGTCTTTCGGCATGCTTGCCGATGGCCTAGTGTCCAGTGTAAGCTGCAGCGATTCTTGCAATATCAGTGCAGTTTCTGGATAGCAGGTCTGATGTTTCTGAATTGTTGAATGAAAGCCAGATTGCTGCAAGTTTCTAAAGCTTTCCACATGGCATTTGTCTCAGTGAGGCAAATGCGAGAAAGTTATTTTCTTCACTAGACCTAATGAAGTGTATACATACTTTAGAAGGATCCCGCTCAACGAAGATCCCTGTCTTGCTAGTTCATCAGCCATTTCGTTACACTCAATATATCTGTGACATGAAACCCAAACGAGAGTAAGTTCGGTATGATGTCCTAGTTTTATTAAGTTTTTTTTGCACTTTGATTTTACTGTTTCTGAGTTCAGCCCATTGTTAGCGGCTTGGCAGTCAGAAAAGGTAGCCTTTCGTCTGATTAATAGTCTCTGCTGGCCTACAGGCTTTGAGAATGGCGTAAAAGATTGAGATAAATAAAAGTATTTTGAAAATACCCCTGCACCCACGCCACAGTCCATCTTCGAACCATCAGTGCATATGGTGGTTGTGAAGTTTACGCTGAAATAGGAAGTTTTAATTTCAATACGAAGACCAACTACGCTATGGTCTTGGTATTGGTCACGTTGATCATCAAAATCAAGACTGCTTTTCAGTTTGGAAATTTTGAATACAAGACTGCTATGGTCTTGGTCTTGGCTTGCTCATCACTAATAAATGGGACATATGTACACGAGTATTCTAAATTTCATATTTTTACAAGATAAAATTAGATCTGAGCACAGATTATTATTGAGGCAGGACAAAAGAGTTTTTTTTTTCTTACAAAAAAAAAAAAAAAACATACAAACAACAACATCGTTACGTCCACCAATCCGTTCATCCGGGCAAGCACCATGTTGACCATCACACTGCGATAGGTCCGAAAGGAAATAATCCTCGGCACGAAATACACGTGCGGTGGTATCATAAAATGCTACAACAACATCGGCCTGTGACATTTGTGCACGGCCATTAGCACCAGATAAGCCAAAGGCCATATATTGATCTTCATTTATACGTCCAAAAAGTTCGATTTGTAGAAATTCACCCTGTATTTCCCATTTAACTTGTAACTTATTCGGCAGTAACTCACGACAATTGGAATACACAGGACGTGGTGTGGTCGTAGTCTAAAAAAATTAAAAAAATAATTCGTTAGATAGGTTCGACAACAGCTATAATGTTGTTGTTGTGTATTTATTATGGATAACTAATGTCATTTGTTTTAAAAAACTAAACTATATTCTAAAATTACTTACAGTATACCACCATGGAGGCTAATGCGTTAGAAGATAAAATACATTGGATGAAATGATGTAATGGTTGAATTACAAAATGTTGTATTACAATGAAAGAAATGGAAAATAAAATGCTTGTAACTATAAATGCGGGCTCCAAGGAAATAATCATATAAGAAAAATGTGAGCCATTATCTGTTTACAAAACCGTTTATGTATAAACCTCAGGTGAAAAATTTATACTAATTATAACCCTTATATATTTTGAAATCTGATGTTGATCCATTGAGGTAGTGTGTCCGAAAAAGTTCGGACAATGAAGCTCTACAGAAATTTACCTCAGCATGTGAAAAATATAAGTGCAGAAGTTGCAAGCAACGATTGATCTTTAGGTCTGAGATTTTTAGAAAAATACGATATTTTTTTGATTCTCGGGTTGAGTTAAATATCAAGATAAGATTTGGTGTAATCTAAAGACCATTTACATTTAGTCAACTTTTAATCTGATCATCAGATTAATACACGATTTAATGTTTTATCTAAGGGTCATAGGCAAATAACTCTTGAAACAAATTTTGGCTAACATAATTTTTTTAAATGAATTCACCTCAGGCACACAGACTACTAATTTTCACTTTATTTAAAACAATAAATTAAATTAAATTGGTTATAAAACAAGAAAGTTGGCACAAAAAAAAAACTATTAATACCGTAATTTTTGTTTGTCCCAGCGCTGGTGGCACATCGAGGTCTTTTGGTATAAAGACATGTCCAAAATTATGGCGATATTCAACACACCATACAGCCAACCAATCAATATCGTAAACAGTAAGACTACCGGGTAATTGAATTTCAATATCCTCGCCTTGATAGCCGCGTAACGGTTCCAATGAACCAATTTCATTTGGTACCTATACAAAAAAAAAATCGTAGTAAAATAAAGATTAATAATATGTGTTCACTAATGTACCTTGGTGCCCATTATATTTGGTTCAGTGCCATTGCCAACCCAGAAATATGCATCTGGCCCAGCGCCATCGTAGTGCAGGTTGGGTATATAAAAAGTTTTAGCATCTAAAACGCTTATGTTGCTCGATCGCAATCCATGTGCTAGTCGTTTGAATTCAGGAAGCACACGTGGTTTGGGTACATCTATACCCGGTGGGATGAATACCTCACCAAAATCAACCTATTATGAATGGAAAAGAAAATTTATGATTAAAGCAGGTAACAGAAGTTTTTCATCATAGTAAGGAGCATTTGTCCCATAAAACGTTTTTTTTTTTTTTAATTTAAATGAATTTTTGAATCGCCTGAAACTTGAATAAAATCTCAAACTATCAGCATTATTGCTGATTTCTTAAAAAACGTGACCCAACTTCGCTATTTTGGCACAATATTCGGATTCAGTGACCCCGAAATCATATAGTTCAAGTGGTCTGATCTTTCGCGCAGGGTACTTTTTTTTGTGGGTCTATGTTATCTAAGCGTTAAAATTCTCGTATTTTACCAGTTAATTTTTTTAAGCATCGGGAAAAATTAACGAGTTGGCTCCATCAAATGAATCGCCCGCGAGATCGTACTTTTATCTCAGGCGATGGTTTGTTCGGGGAGAAACTGTCCGGCAGTTGCAAGTTATTTTTAAGAATCTTCAAATAACCCCCCAAAGGAGAGAAGATAATAGTTTCACAAGAAATTACATGTATTTGTTGAATTATAAGTCAAAATGTATGTGCAATAAAAGATATATCAAGAAGTCTGACATTTTGCTTTGTAAAAAATACCAGGCCTTAGGAATATCAGCTTTTAGAATGAAAAAAAATTAAAATTCTTCGAAATTTCTGAGGAGCTGACGTCATGGCGTTGTTGGTCATATTGTGTAGTGCAAAACTCGTCTCTCCGGGAGAGTATTAAGATAATCTTTTGTTATTCGCGGAAAGCTCTCATGGAAAATTTCCAAATTCATCCGAAAAATGTTGGTAGATTCAAAGATCCTCCAAATGATTTCTGGGTTTTTTCCAGCGGTGACAGTTACCTCAATAGTCCCATCTTTGGTCTGGTTCTTTTATAAGTATTCCAAAATGGTCAATTGCATCAAAAATGGTCATTAGTGCCAAAAGTTTTTCCATTATGTATCGGTCTAATGAATTGCGCTACGTGGAGGGACCCGGGTGCAAAACCTCCACTCGGTGATTTTCAACTCCAATTTTTAAATTTCTTTTAACTTATACACTATTTGTCTGAAGAGTCGAAAAATGAAAGCCGAGGTGTAAAATAACAAAAAATAAGTAAGTAAAAAAAAATGGCCACCCGCACTGAGGTTTGAACCCGGAACACAATGCTCAGAAGTATATAACAAACTCTTTTTGTGTAAAATTTGTATTTTAACCAAAATTAAATGAAATTTATAAATAAAATAAAATAAAAATTTACATTTTTCTGGTCTCAATGTAATACATAAGGTGACAATTGGATACATCTAATGACAAACTTTAAATGTGATGGAAGCAGAATTTGGTGTAGTTTAGTAAATAGTTTTGGAGTAGTCCGTGGTCCTACAAAGGAATGTTTGATTTTAAATGTGTTAGTAAATTTTAAATTGATTCGCTTGTGTTAGTCGTGCTGGTTACTGAAGTTTTGCTGGAGAGTGCACTTTTCAGTAGCATTCTGTTAAAATCTAGCCTTAGTTTCACCTCGCTATCGTTTTGCGCCTCTTCTCCTCAACGATCTTCTTGATCTAATGTTTTGAGTAACTGTCAGTGAACGTTTCCGAGATAGAATATTTAATGAAATAAGTTTTTCCAAGCCACTCATAAGTTGTATTTCGAGCTCGCCGAGCTGACAAAAAAATGAATTTCTAAATTATGGTATCATTTACAACTCCAATGAATGCAAAAACATCATTTGTTCGATATGCCCTAGCCAATTTAGTCAGCAAGCCCCGTGAACCGGAATTTCCAGGACTATACTAAATCCATTACAATTGAATATTTGTTTTAAATTGGTAGATTCGAAGAATAATTAATAAAAATTTAAAAAAAAGTATATATTTTGATTTATCAAGCTTTCTTAATTATATACTACTAAAAGCAAGTAAATAAGCAGATACGAACATGCGCGCGCATTTCCCACCCCCTTAAAAAAAATACACATACCACCCGCCCCAAATAAAAACCATAAAAGCGCCACATAAGGAAACTCACCACGAGAGTATGTTGAGTTTTATTTATTGTTGTTTGTGTGCTGTCTTTATCAGTTTTACCACCCTGTTAAAACTAAAATAACCACACATAGTACGAGTATATTCTTATGTACTTGTTTGATTTTTATCATATACCAAAATTATATTAAAAACATAGACTCGTTAGCAAATAAACATTTTTACATAGTACATGCATACATACATAGATAGTATATACCTTCAGACATTGATAGAGTTTTATACCCCCTACAGTTAATCAAAAATGTCTGCAATAATTTTTACGATTTCGTGCACTTCTTCGTATTGTATTTGCATAACATAAGTACATTAGGGTGATTCACAAATATACTACTTTTGAATGGCAACACCTTATCAGACGTAAGCGCCACCAGTAACAAATCGAATATTACAAAGGGTCACAAAATATTTGAATTAAAGAGTTAAGCTAAAGAGTTATAGCTAAAAAGATGTCATTTTTTAAATTTTTTCAAGATTGCCATACCCAAAACTATGCATATTTGCAAGACCAATGTTTCGGTTGTAATGTGGACATTTTTATTCTTTTTTTAGTTCTTTGAGGGGATGTATATGGCGTTATCTAGATATTTTGGAAGTACTCACTCTGATTTAGCTATTTTGTTTTACCAAAGACTTTCAAACGAACTTTGTTGATGGCATTCGAAGTAAGTAATGAGTTTTTATAAAAAATATATAGGGGAAGGTTGGGAATTGTAAGACATTGCAATATTTCGGCAGTATGTCAAGATAGATGGTTAAACACAACTATCAACGTCGTCTCTGAGCCTAAGCATATTTTTACATGGATAGTTGACCAGTATACGCGTACAATTTGCTCTGTAGAAGTTCTCGCAAAGCTTTTTCTGCGTTCTTGATTTGCATCAGTCTTGAACGTATCGCTACGGATCAACTCAGGTAAATGTACTAATTATTATCGTTGCACCTTGGCCTTTCAACACACAAAAGGAGTTTTGCATGATATTTCAACAAGTCAGTTACATACCGCCATGTTGTAGGACATAGCTTGTGGGGAACTTTTAGTGAGGATTTGTGAGCCACCCGTGTTTTCACAGTTTTCTGTTTTCTACCATACCACGTTTTTATGCAAAACAATATAAAAAGATTGATTTTTCTGCTGTCTTGGAGGCTAACGGATGCAAATTAGAGTCAATCTTTCCTTAATCGATTAAGATTTGGGTTGACATATCCGATTCTTATGAAAATTGGTGGTAAAATGATTTTCTGAAATTCAACAAATTTCCAATATGGCGGCCATAGGAAGTTCGATCCAACTTTTGGATATTCACATATTTCGATGAAAAAAAGCTTTTTCCTTTTCCAAAGTCAATTTAGGGCTTAGAGCACCTATTTTATTTTTTTTAAGGATTGCTTTTAAGAATTGAAAATATTTATAATGAAATTTTCTTTTAAATATAAATATTTAAAAAAAAATAAAAAGGCTGTTCCAAGCCCCAAAATGGCCTAAAAAAGAAAAAAGCTTTTTTCCACATAAAAAAAATAAATTTTAGTGTAATTTTTTTTTCAAAAGCTCATACTTCTTTGCACTAACCCTGAAAATTTCACTTAAATCGGATAAAAAGCCGAGAAGCTATGAGTTTTCAAAAATATGAGTTGGATCGAAATTCCTATGGCCGCCATCTTGTAAATTTTCGGAACTTCAGAAAATCATTTTACCACAGTTGTATTCATGTCAAATACTAACTTTTCACCAATTTCCATAAATATTTGAGATTTCAACCCAAACCTTAATCGATTACGCAAAGATTGACTCATTAATAACAATTCCCTTTGTGCCGTCGCATAATTCACGAATGTACCACGTGCTATATTAAGCCGTTACATGAGAAAGTTGAAAGACGCAAATATTGATGTTTCAACTACATACTTCCAATGATGCAAGGTGGCTCACGTTTCCCCATCATTTTTCGAAATCTCGAAAACATTAATTTTTTCAAACAACCTAAACTTGAAAAAGAAAACAAACAATAAAAACTGTAATGGCCAAAATTTACGTTTTTCCACATAGAATACTATTCCCTATTAAAATTTGCAAAATTTTCTGATATTTGTTAAAGATATCGAGCAAAATAAACTCGTGGCTCACAAGTCCCCACCTTCCCCTACAAAATTTTGTATCGTTCAAAAATCGGGTATAAGTAAGTATTTGCACCTGGAGGGTTTTTCATAGAGATAAATTTTATTTTTCTTTTAATTCGTATATAATTTATGTGGAAAAAAATCTTTCTGGGGGAGTTTGAACCCACAAAAATCTACCCCTTGTGCACGGGCCTCTAAGTATATAGCTCCAAAACCTCAAAAATTTAAAAACCTCAATTTTCCAAATACTTTCTAAGCCTCTAAAACCAAGTCAATTTTAAAGTTATTACCCATTTGAAACAGACATTCCAAGCAACTAATTAAAACCGCATTGGTAAAAAAAGACGAATACCGTGAAAAAAACTAAGCCCTTCATAAAAAAAAATGTTTTTTTTTTTTGGCTTTTTCGGAGCACGTTTCCCACACTTAAAATTGCTTCGAATTAGTAATTTTTTTAATAAAAAGTTTAAAAATTCAATACCTCATGAAGATTTTCAACTTTGCATTATTTTAATCTACAAACATGGGCAAAACTTTCTGTGTGTATGTTTACTCCCTTTTTGTTCTGACTGATTATTGATCTATTATCGACCCCGTAAAAAGTCCCGTTTTTAGTATTTCCAGAAATTTTAGTGCAACATATCATCGTTTTCTTCCCACTGTGTCCTATACAAGCTTAATTTTCAAAATGCTGTATTTGTGGTAATGCAACCAAATTTCGCACAGATACTTTGATTGGTTAGCGCAAGCTCTGAGCAAAAACTAAGTGAATTCGGACAAGAGGTTCTATTCAAGCAAAATTTTCAAAATGTTTCTGTGTATGGTATATAGTTTTTGGCCTGGAGAAAGGTACAATCTTTACTAGTTATACACATAATCTCTTTTACTTTCATCGATATGGCAAAGTAAAACTAGAATTTGGTGAGTCGGTTGAATATGTAGAAGCTTTAGTTTTTATGAGTTTGATCGATCATGTAAAGGAATATATTTTTATTTGCCATTGATCAATCGTAGGAGCAAACTTTTTTTTGGGACCACCCTTGTCTACAACTTCATATCGTATCCAAATATAAATCTTTTGCGCTCATTTAAATACATATGCAAAATACAGTATATATAAAGGTGATTTACTGCTATTGTATATGCAAATAATATGCATTACAGACATTCTCACTCTTATATTATCATATCTATGAATATGTGAATAGATAGCAATATAAGGGTACATACATACCTACGTATGAACATACATATGCGCATAAAGTAAAAAAAAAAATAATGGCTGGACATAAGAAGGCTTTATCAAAAGCGATATCTTAAATTGAATAATTTTTCACAAAATCAAATTTTGTTTGCTCTTTTAAAATTACAACGGTTAGGCGCCAGATGGAACTGAGTATGCAATGTTGCATGTTGCCAGGATCTGCGGTGTCCCATTTTTTAATATTATACTCTACCCCCGTTCACTTCAAACATGGTTTTCCGTTCAAATTTTATTATTTCCATCAATAACAGATTTGCTAAGAAAACTTCAGGCCCTTGGAGACCAAGATCGAATGGAAAATGGCAGCTCCATTCTAGGTTTAGTGAATGAAAATATTAAATAGTTCTTTTGTTAAGGGGACATTCACTTTTGTAATTGAAAACAAAAAACACTTTTTAAAAATTTTATTATGAAAAAACTATTATATTTATTGCCAAAATTTCTTTTGAACATTGTTAAGTATTGTCCAAAAAATATGAAAAAAATTTTATGTTTTTTATTTTTAGTTTCCCTTGGCTGCTGTAGAGGGCGTTATCCAAAAGTTACTTTTCAAACTGGTAGGAAATTTTTCTCCGAATCTGCTCAACGGATTTTAAAAAACCAAAAAGCATTCGATTACACATAAAAAATATTAAACAATAAACCTCTGAAAGTTTTAAAAAATACACCCCCCTTTTATTTACGGTGCATTTTTTGAGGTTAAGTCCCTCAATTTTTTCGCATTTTTCATAAATATTCATACAAAAACTTCAAAATATAAAAAAATATGAATTTTAAAGGCTTATTATATAGTTTTGGGTCTCAAAAATAAAATCCATTTTGAATTTTTCAAAAATCTGTTACAGGAGGTCTAACATATTTCCTACCGTTTAAAAAGTAACTTTTGGATGGCGCCCTCTAGAGCAGCTAAGGGAAACTAAAAATAAAAAAAATTTTTTTTTTCATATTTCTTAAACAGTGTTTAACAACGTCCAAAAGAAATTTTGTCAATAACTATAATAGTTTTTTCATAATAACATTTTTAAAAAGTGTGTTTCTTTTCAATTACAAAAGCGAATGTCCCCTTAAGTTCGAAGACATTAATTTAGTAGGTTCAACCACAAATTTTGAAATAGAGCTTTAATTTTAATGAAAAAATAATTTTTTTTAATTATTCGGTCCGTATAATCCTTTGTATGTTATTGAGAGATACCCCTTTTTAAAGGCTTATTCTTCGGAAAGTAGGTAGGTCATGGTAAGAAATCAGCTTGCTAAGGATAACTTTGGCTATCCGAATCCGTTGTCAAAAAAAAAAAAAAAAAAAATGCTTTTATATATTGTTTTTATTATGTAGCTTTATTAAGACCTCAAAACATCGATTTTTGCACTTCTAAGCAAGTATAACTCAGCATCCTGACGTTAAAGAAAAAAGTTTGGAATCGTAATAAGGAGATCCCATTTCACCATAAGCTGCTATAAATACCGAGAACGGAAAACCATGTTTGAAGTGGATAGTGGGCAGGGGGTATGGTCCCTACACCACTGGTTGCACAGTGTAGTTAATTAAATTTTTACCGTAAAACGCCTGCACCAAACAGAGAGCCATCTAATGTCCTTTATCCTTTTGCCCATTGGCAGACGTAAAATGATATCTGTGTTGTTGTGAGCCTGCAAAACTGGCGGATCCCTGGAATAAAAGAAAGCAAAAAATTAATTATTTTATAAATAAAAACGTAATATCTCGAGAATTGACAATCGCGTTCATTATTCTGTAACTTCTTTGGGAATAGTACATCTCTTAAAAAAGTTTACCTTTTAACTTTTCCTTACATTCTGAGTTGTCATCGATAGACAGTTAAGGTATTTGAGTTACATACGAACAACTAAACTACTCGTATGTTTGTATAAAATTGAGATACCTTTTCTTCGAAGGATTACACTGCACAACAAATAATGAGTTTTTGATTGTTGCATGGAAGTTTTTTTTTTATTTTTTTACTTAATTCATCATGTAGTACTTTCTCTTCAAAATGAGCTCTAAAAAATGTCGTACGATGCATTTCCGCATAGAATCCGATTCCGAGATCGAGATTGGCCCATCAGCTCTGTACTTTGAAGTATTTGTGGTTAAAAACAAGAAAACTGTAATTTTTGAGGTGCGATGCAGACTGCACAAATCTTTTATTTATTTTTTTACATAATTCATCATGTAGTGCTATTCTTTTCCTTTAAAATGATTTCTTAAAAAGTGTCGTACGATGTTTCTTTCAAGAGTTTTGGCTGATTCAAGATAATATCATGAAATCCTATGTAATGACTAACCCGAAATAGTCTACGGATTTCATAATGCCATGTTAAATCGACCACAACTTTTGAAAGAAACATCGTACGACAATTTTTAAGAAATCATTTTAAAGGAAAAAAATAGCACTACGTGATGAATTATGTAAAAAAATAAAAAAAGATTTGAGCAGTCTTCATCGCACTTCAAAAATAACAGTTTTATTGCTTTTAAACACAAATATTTCAAAATATAGAGCTGATGGGCCAATCCCGACCTTGGAATCGGATTCTATGCGGAAATGCATCGTACGACATTTTTTAGAGCTCATTTTGAAGAGAAAGAATAGTACTACATGATGAATTAAGTAAAAAAAAAATAAAGAACAATTTGTGCAATTTGCATCGAACCTCAAAAATGTTCGTTTTCGTGGAAGGGGGAGCAACCCTTCTTGACAACAATTTTCTATGGTTTAGGGCATTCATTCACATTTCTTGTGTCCATGGCGCATCGTCATAAACTAGCCACGGCGCACAGTGATGTGATTAGTAAATGCTAGACAGAAAAAACTACTTTTTTGCAGTTTTTTATGTTTTAGGTATGGGAAAGTACAACTTATACGACAACAATAGTACGACTAATAGCTTAGGAGATATTCTAATTAAAAAAGTGTCAAAGCTTGGTATTGCATACATGCGGTATATAAGTGCGCACAGCCACATGCTGATTTTTAAGTTGCCATAACTTATGAACGATGAGTTGCACGAAAAAAACAAAACTATCAGGTTATAGGGAATTGTATGCTCTATAAATAATAAGCAATGTATGTACACATACATTTTACCGTTTAGGAGTTATTCAATGAAAACCATAAAAATTAAGGAAAACGTTAAAACAGTCTGTTTTTATTGAATTACTCCTAAACGGTAAATTGTAAGTGTACACACATTGCTTATCATTTATAGAGCATAACCTGATAGTTTTGTTTTTTTCGTGCAACTCATCGTTCATAAGTTATGGCAATTTAAAAATCAACATGTGGTTATGCACACTTATACACCGCATGTATGCAATACCAAGCTTTGACACTTTTTTAATTAGAATATCTCCTAAACTATTAGTCGTACGAAGACAAGTCACAGATTTTTTGTATAGTAAATTTTCAGGGCTACAAAATTTTCTAGACCTATTTTTCTGAAAAAGTAACCGTTAGTGTGATATTTGCAAAAACTGATTTTTTCGACCTTTGATCTTGAATAACTTTTTATGCGTAGAAGATTTCACTATGATTTTTTCACACTTTATCTTTCATGCATAAATAAAGAGTATTCTGGTGACAAAATTTCACTTCGAACTATTTTGCAGAAAAATCCGAATTTTGTCGAGCTTACTCCAATTTTAACGATATTTTTTAACTAAATAATTTTTTTAATCATTTTTTTCAGTGTTTTTTTGTTAAGGAACGTAAACATTTTATTCTATAGAAAATATACATAATATATATATATAATATGTGTGTATATTTATAATTTTCATTATTTGTTGCAATAATAAGCAAAATTAATTTTCATATGTCGACCAAAATATTGATTTTCATTGAAATTTTGACGGTTTTTTGCCATATTTTTGAAAACCGGCTCCTTGATTTTTTTTACTTAGTCTTATATTCTGAAGAATTTAATATGCTTTCATAATATATACACATTATAATCATTATTTGCTAAAATATTGATAAAAATTTAATTTTTGTGTGTCAACTCAAAACTTTTTTTTCATTTCAATTTTAACGGTTTTTTGGCTTTTTTTTCAAAAACCGCTCAAACGATTTTTTTAAAAATTCACCAAAATATGCAGAATTTGATAGGCTTTCATAATATGAAATAACCCCAGAGGGGTGTTGTTATCGTTATTTAAATTCTCAGGACAGCGCCGTGTAGCGAGGGCAATAGCAAGACAACCAAACTCTTGAAACTGCCGAATCCTGTAGATAAGTATGTCTATCTAATAGCCGGTTTCTATTGGAGATTAAAACTGAGATTACGCCGCAACTCACCTCATTCATCATGCATTAAACATCAACTAAATCTGAAAATAGCCGTAAATCCCATTTTAAATTTGCGGTGGAAGGACATGTCTTTACAGAAATTGTATTGAGAAATATATTAAACTAGTACTAAAATGAAAAGATCATAATTTACTCATTGAACAATCGAGACTGTTTTATCACAAACGGTACATGCTGTCTATTCAAGACATAGTTGTATCCATTTTAGTCTTAGCCATTATAATGACATCTTAGTTATTAGTCTGAAGTGGTGGTGTTCCAAGAGCTCATATTTCCTATCCATACTATCAGAAGTAGACATTAATGGAAACTAAATTTTAGAACATATTATATTAATATTAACAATCACACGAATATCACTCTTCATTTAGATTAACAATAGTTAGTACGAGTGCAAATATCTTCAAACAAAGTCATAAATCTCCCTGGGGTAAACCAACATTAGAAAATAATAATATGTAAGTAATATATTTGATGTATGGCATAACGGCAACAGAATAAACGCTGGGGGGGGGGGAAACCAAGTGCTGACAAATAAGCGTAACCACCCCTATTTCTCACACAAAGCTTGAGGTTTCATGAATGGATAAAAGTTTATTGTTAACAGTCAACGGGAGGATTGAGGCGCAGACACAAAGAGACATAAAGAAAGACAGACAGACATACAGGCAAACATCATGCACATCATCATCATCAGAAGACAATTCAAACAGAAGCGGTTGAACGGTTGAATTTATCAGCAAGTGTAGGATTTGAAAACATAAAAAAATGTTTTCATAATTTGCCTTTAATATTTTCATTTCTTTGATATTTATAATTTTTTTTTTTATTCAATATTTTCTTGTTCTTGAAAAATTTTTCGGCTATTACAATAGTTTTTAAAATTTACGACTTTTTTAAAATAACTCTTATGTTTTTCGAGTATTTTTTTCCTAAATTTTAGGTCTGTCAAAATATATCTCCTTAACTATAAGTTGTACGAAAAAAAGCAAGTAATAATGTAAAATACCACACACACCACCACATTTTATGTAAGGTATCTCCTAAGGTATGAGTCGTATGAAAACAACTCAAAGTTAATTTTTATAGGAAATTTTTTTAAGCCACAAAATTAGTATTTTTCTCTGGAAGTAAGTGTTAGCCAGATATTTGCAAAAAACAGATTTTAGGCGCCATTTTTCCAATATGTCGGCAAAAGGGGCAAATATCTATATCTATATCTATATCTATATCTATATCTATATCTATATTTATACTTACAGTTGTGCTCAAAAAAATAGTAGTACTACCGGTTAGCTTGTTTTTGTTATATCTAACTGATTATTTGAATTTTCGATATTTTTTTTTACCAATTTGTAACGCTATGAAAGCATAATAAGAAGACCCACTACTTTCAATTTTTACGTACTTGTTCTAATTTTTATTTGAAAAATTCGCAGTTGAGCTGGTTTTTGTGTGATCAAAATAATAGTAGTGTATGTGAAAATTTTGTCAAAAAATTAGAATAAACCGGATATTCCTATAATCATTTATCAGTTTTTCATCGGCGTGTAACAAAAATTTTTCCAAAAATGGGACGAAGCAAGCACTGCAGTTCTCAGTAGCGTGCATTTATAAAAAAATTTATTTCGAAGGGCAAACTTACAAGGAAGTGGAAAATTTAGTAGGTTGTTCACCGACGATGGTTCGAAATGCAATCACGTTCACCCCACGCATTGAAAAACGCGGCCGACCTCGTATAATCTCCAAGAAAGAAGAAAATCGTGTGGTGAGATACTCAAGACTAAATCCTTTTGCGAGCTCTTCCAAGATAAAGGATGAACTTAAAGTCAATGCCAGTACACAAACAATACGAAGATATTTGCGGGCAAATAATTTGGCAGCACATAGCCCAAGAAAAGTTCCGCTTCTAAATATAAAACATGTAGCAGCAAGAATAAAATTCGCTCAAAAACACATCGACTGGCCAGTTCAGAAATGGAGAAATATTTTTTTTTTACTGATGAATCCAAAATTGTGCTTTATGGTGGAAGGGGGTCTCGGCAATACGTAAGACGACCACCAAATACGGAATTCGATCCAAGATTTACCTTAAAAACAATTCAACACGGAGGAGCTAGCATAATGATTTGGGCATGCTTTTCGTACAACGGTGTTGTGCCTAATATTGGATCCAAGAAATCATGGATCGGCACATATACGTCCATATACTGCAGGAAGTCATGTTGCCATATGCTAGCGACCAAATGCCACTGAATTGGGTCTTTCAACAAGACAACGACCCCAAGCACGCTAGTAAAGTCGCCAAACAATGGTTTCAGGCCAACGACATAAATGTTGTTGAATGGCCCTCCCAGTCGCCAGACCTGAATCCCATTGAGAACCTATGGTGCAACGTGAAGAAGACAGTCGCCCAATGTCAACCGACCAATGTTTCGCAACTTTGGGAAACAGTTAAAGACGCCAGGAAATCCATACTTGTCCAAAGATGCCAAAATCTTGTGGAGTCGATGCCAAAGCGCTGTGCTTGTGTTATTGTGAATAAAGGCCATGCAACTAAATACTAGTGATAACGTTGTGTTTTAAATAACCCATAATTTTAAAAACGTGGCTATTTTGCAAAAGTTACACGGCTGCAAAGTTACCACTACTATTATTTTGAGCAGCCAAATTTTAAGATCTTGTGAAAACTTTAATTTTTTTATCCCAACTGCCTTGAAGTTTTGTTAATTATTTTTTTAATTTCTCCTTAGGATACCACTCTTGTAAAAAAAATGTATTTCAATTTGATCAAAATAAAAATTCAGATATTTTTAAGGTTGTTATCAATTTTATAAAAAGCACTACTATTATTTTGGACACAGCTATATCTATATCTATACCTAATATATATCCATAAAAATAAATTTAAAAAGGAAAAATATTACTATCACTGTGTAAATAAATAAAAGTGGTGGAAGTTTCATTCCGCTCCTGTTTTTAATTTTGCGAGCAAGCAATGAGCTTAAATAAAGGTAGAAAAAACACATACATACATACATCGTACGATAAGGATTATGTACGGATATTGGTAACAAGTGCTAAAGTGGGTGGATGCTATAAACTTTTCCAATACTCTTAGCAAGCATTAGTCACGAATGAGTACTTAATTTTACCCTTGAAATAGAGATGATATACGAGTTGAGGCGAGTAGAATGAGTCGAGTGTAAAAAAGAAATGTTGCCTTTACGCTTATTTCCACGCATCACAGAAGTCCTGCAGCCACTGTTATTTGGTGCTTTATAATGCTCGTCGAACATCGAATAAAATTGAACTGGTTTGATGGCTTGTCATGCGGTTGTGACTTTGATTCAATACCATTTGTGAGCCATCACTCCATTCCTTCCATTTGCGATTTCTTGTTGATTCCTCAAGGGATTTCTTTTTGAAAGTTGTAGAGTTTGTTTGTCGCCTTCTCATGATTGTTTTCATGTTCTTCTTATTTGATATCTTTGTATTGTAGTGATTTTAGCCCACAGTAAGTAAAATTTTGATTTAGCTCTTTTAAGTTGATTTCTTTTATTTTTCAATTACTTGAAATTGAAAGGCTAAGAGCATTTCTTCAATTTTGTTTGTCTCTTGGAAGGATATTTATCAAGTTCGTGACGATTTCAATTGTCAGCCACTATTTGTGGGTGTTTAATAAAAAAAAAATTCTAGGGATTTCAAGGCAGGGTCTCAAGATCCCTGTGTTGTTGAAGTACCGAAAATGCCGGGATTAGTTGGCACGAGTCCCAGGAACTCTCTTTTAAGAATATATATTCTTTTCCATATCTGCCACGCCTCCTTCTCTGCGTTACAAACGGAAGGACAAAGTGAATATACCCTGTGCGTGTAGAACATAATTACATGTAGTTTTGAATAATACTTCAAAAATTTTTTTAACCAGAAAGTCTCATAAAACAGGCACCCAAAAAAAAAAATTTGCGGAATTTTTTTATTTCTTATACGAGTACGTACATGCGGTCTTATGTTTTTGTTGTAGCGGCTCAAACGCCGGGTCTGTAAATTAAAAAAAAAAATTATTCCTTTCGTCTACTAGTTTTTGAGGGATAGTGTAAATTGAAAACAGGTCGAGCTTAGTCCGGGAGGCCCAGAAAGTGGGCTGCCTCTACTGGGCGGAACCATAGGTCAGACATAGGAAGGTTGGTTGGACGGTAAGCACAGTTAAAAAGGTGGCAACTGTCATGCAGACTACCACTGCATAATTGGCACCGGCTCGCCTATAACACCTGAAGTCCACCTTAATATACCTGTGCGGAGTTGGCTTGCTGACAACCCGATAAGAGGGATGATCACGATTGTGGATCCCCGAGGATTTTCGGATGCTTAACAGTTGGTATTTGGTCATTGTTTATATGGAAATTGAGGGTTTTATTACAGCCTTCGGTCATCAAAGAACTGCTTCATAGTAACAAGATACTCATTAATCCTCTGCTCGGCCTCCGAAATTGTTTTGGCTGATGCAACAATAGTGCAGTCATAGCGTATGAGACCAAAGTGACCTCGGACGGAGGGAGTGTGATGGTAGAGAGATAGAAGTTAAAAAGCAGAGCCGAAAGCATAAGGTGCATATAGTGAGCTATGCAGGTGTGCCGAGTTTCGATGTTTTTTGGTTGGGTATTTCGAGCTATTTTCGAGCTTTTCAACAGTAATTTCGAGCTGTCTGGGAAATTTTCCATTTTCCGGAAAAGCGGAAGCATAGGTAAGTTTATTTTTTCAGCCAAACGAATCTGCGGGAAAAGTTAGCGATGAAATCTTTTAATGCAGGAATTTTAAGCTAATTTTGAGCTAAAAGTATTTTCCGGAAAACTCACAATTTTCCCGGAAAATCCTAAAAAACTTTTTTTTTGGGGTTTTCGTTTTTGATGAACTCGAAACTAGCTCCAAATTCGTGATATGATCGCCAAATTTTGTCATGGGTTTGTCTGGCTGAAAAAATAAAGCAAGCCTTTAAAAAAATTTTTGGGATTTTTTGGAAATTTCAGGAAAACACTTCATTCAAGGTCAGCTCGAAAGTAGCTCGAAATTCCTGCGTTAAAAGATTTCATCGCTTACTATTCCCGCGGATTCGTCTGGCTGAAAAACATAAAGTTAGCCATAAAAAAAGTTTATTTGGGATTTTCCGGGAAAATTAAGAGTTTTTCGGAAAATGCTTTTAGCTCAAAATTAGCTCGAAAGTAGCTCGAAATTCCTACGTTAAAAGATTTCATCGCTAACTCTTTCCGCGGATTTGTCCCGCTGAAAAAATAAACTTAGCTATGCAGAACAATTTTTCCGCTTTTCCGGAAAATAGAAAATTTCCCAGACAGCTCGAAATTCCCAACCAAAAAACATCGAAATTTGTCACACCTGCATAGCTCACTTTATGGACCTGAAAGCATATCCCCTTGCGGCACGTGCATTTTAAGTTTTCGGAATTCAGATCTAGCGTTTCTAAATTCCACGAAAGCCTGTCTACCATGTAAATGGGCTGCTAGAAACCTTTTGGTACTAACGGGAAGAGTCGTGTTTTGAAGATCTGCAGGGAGGATGTTAAGGTCGACAGTGCCAAAGGCCTTTGGAAGATCTAAAGCCACTGCAATCGTACGCTGATGCGGCCTTTTGCAGTTAAGCCCCTTTGTAATGACAGATGTGATCTAGGCCAAGGCAGTGGTGGTGTCCAAAGCCATGTTGATGGTTAGCGACATTAAGATGCTGCTGAAGTTGCGGCAGGGAAGGCCAATATGAAGTGCCCAAATCAGTAGGTTTACCCGGTTTAATTACTGGGGTACACGTTAGATAGCGCATTGCCGACAGTGGCAATTTCTTTAGCATGACCATGGCAGTTCGATGGAGCATTATTAGGATGTGATCTGAACCGAGCACTGTGGTCGCTTGCCAATCAGTGGAGTCGACCAGATTTGCACTAAATAGCGTAATATCAGGGCAGCTACTATACGCGGCTGTAACCCTGGTTGGGGTGTCGTCGTTGAGCGTAATAAAGACCCCGGACCCGATTTGGTCGACGATATTAGTACCGTGAGCATCGTTACAAAGGGACGAATACCAAAGCTCATGGTGGACATTGGTATCACCAAGAATCAGATGATTATCAAATTGAAGCAAGTGTACAATGCAGGCGTGGTAGCTAACCCCAACACTATTTACAGGGGGATATAAACATTAGTCAGGCGGATTTCTTCATCCCCTATCCTAAGGGCAATTGCCATACGCATGCACGCAGTAATTCTATACTGCATGATTTTAGCAGCAGTCCTACACGAACCTTCTCATCGGTGTTAGTTGTCTGCATTATGCTAATTCGTTTAAAATTAGATAGCGCTGATGGCTTTTCACAGCAAAACGACTAAAGTTTTATAAATTTACGGAATACCAAAATATTAAGTAGAGTAGAACGGGGCAATGTCGTGCACTCAACGTTGACATGCTCATAAAGCCGTACATCTCAAGCGAATGCAACGAGTAAGCATCCGATCGAAAGATAATTTCATTGGTAACATCCATGTGTAACAACATTTGTGTAGCGAGAAATTGTGTTTGTGTAAGTGAATGTGCACGACATTACCCCAATGGTCGTTTTAAAGGTCAACTTCGATAACTCGGTGAAGCCCAACATTTTTTTCGAAAACCAAATACTTGTTTTCTTTGGCAGGATATTTCGTTTCAGAAAACACTTACCTGGTATATTTTCCCGCAAGGAAAATTATTTTTCTGACCCGATGAAAAAACACGTTTATCGTCCCGAAAGCGTGCGTTTTGAAAAAAAGGTTACTCTGTTGAGACGAACTGGTGAAAATTACTAGTATAATATGCATAAGCTCAGTAGGTCAGCAGGTCCCTACCTTACGAACAATTGGTAAATCATTCAATTCCTTGGGCTAAAACAGACAGTGCACGATATTACCCCGTTCTACTCTACTTTTTTTCTTTGCTTTAAACTTTTTTAAATACAAAGGGGAGAACATTATACTGCTTTGAAGTTATGTATGTATACTAATCGCACATTATTTCAACATAAATGACGAAAATGCATTCGACACTCATTAACTATTCATTTGTCATTTCGCTAATCAGTGATGACTTTGTACCATTTTTGACACCATCGCCACCCTTCACTAACTGTAGAATATCCTGTTTTGATGGCATTTTGTCCTTGCTTTACTTGGTGTTCAAATATCTTAATGTAAATGTGAGTTTAATTAAGTTTGAATATCAGAAGCGACTTCTTTTGCTTACAAGTTGGTACTTCAGTTTTAGCAGCTAAACTTCATTTATTTTGTACTATGTGACGATATTGGGGTACTGTACTGTACATACAAACATACATATAAATATTAAAGAACTACCCTGAATTCTGGCAGCGGATTTAATGGGCAAAAAAGCAGCCTGTTGATGCCTTTCTCAGAATATATTATGAAATAGAGGGAGTAACGTTGATGTCACAAGCATGCTTGTGCTCGCATATAAGACACATCATCTTTATCATTTTTGTCACCGTCATAATCATCAGAATCACCAGTCATTGACAAAATTTCAACGAAGTAGGAAATTTTGATGTGGTTGCAGATTTTTACGTTGCCTCATTGTTAATTGTATTTTTGTTGTTGTTGTTGTATTTTTTTATTTTTCTTTTTCATTGTGCGATAAAAGCACATAAATGTTCCTTTAATTCATTCGTTATGCGGTTCATTCCCCCTTTTTAATGGATATTACATTAAAATAATACAGTGTGAGTGACTGGCGAACCTGCGCCAGCCAGGCTTTGTAATTCAAATTTAATTGAGTAGTCGTCATTTCACAACAAAAACACTCCTTCGTCCATATGAATAACTCAAAATATGACTGGCTCTTTGGTAATGCCGACTTTTTTGGGGAGAGCTCTTTTTGTCGAGGTGTTTTTATGTCACAATGGGTTGTTTACATATTCATTGTTTTTGACGTATTGTTGAGTAAGCATTTAAACAGTTTTTTTAGGACCAGTCAATGGGTTTGGTTATTTAATCAATGAATTCAAAAATAACAAATTCAACAGTTGAAATACCCAGCTTCTGTTTAAATATTCACTGTATATGGGGAAATCTCAGCAAGTGTGGACTTTTCGAAAAAAAAAAAGTTTTTTTTCAAACATGTGGCACCCTTTTTTGGACCACGAATTATTGATTTGAGATACACTAGAAGTATTTTACAGCCAGCGGTAATGACTTTTTTCGATCGCCTCCCCCAATATCGTCAAAAATCTCGCGTCACGGTGTTTGTGTTTGAACTCCTCTGAAACGGCTCGACCGATTTTTATGAAATTTTTTATATGTATTTGGTAGGTATGGAAATCGTTTATAAAGTATTTTTCATTCCGCAAGAGTGTATATTTAGGGTGGCCCTCATACAAAAATATTTTTTAAATCGGATTTTCTCATATACCAGTTAATCGATTCACATTAATTCTACACCACGTGGTTTTTATATTAAGTTGCACAGCTTTAACTATAAAACTTTTATTTAGGGTGGCCCTCACACAATTTTTTAAATCGTATTTTTTCAATTCACATGGAATTTGCCTTTTATATCAAGAGGCACAGCTTAGGTTAAAAAACTTTTATTAAGGGTGCATATTAAGAGTGGCCCTCATACAAAAAAAATTTTTTAAGGTTATGCTGCACCGATTTTCATGAAAGTAAGCATGGAAATTGAAGGGAATATTTCTGAAGAAAAAATTTAGCATTTATGTATATTTAGGGTGGCCCCTAATATAAAAATTTTTTTAAGGTCATATTGCTGCGCCGATTTAGCATCGTCAAATACATTAAAAATTACTATTTTAATTTTTGCTTGTTGTTTTTTTTATTTCCAACTTATTTTTATCTTTTCATAAGTTTTTAATATATTAAACAATTATATAATTCCGATACAGCTTCGGCATGTCGGGTGACCTTCGGAAAGTCGGGTGTCACAGAAAACTATTAGTTAAGGTTTTTTGATAGTTCGCCATGCATTTTTTCCTTCTCGTATTCTTCGTTTTGAGTACGAAGCCTTCGGGTGACCTTCGGGAACCTTCGGGTATTTTAAAAAAACTACCTGTTAAAGTTCTTTGACAGTTCGCCATCGATTTTTTCTTTCTCGCATACCTAGGTATTCTTCGTTTTGACTATCAAGCCTTCGGATGACCTTCGGCAAACTTTGGGTGGCCCAGAAAATTATCAATTAAAACTTGATGAAAGTTTGCCATAGATATTTCCCCTCCAGTGTACCCAGATATTCTTCGTTTTGACTATGAAGCCTTCGGGTGATCTTCGGAAGCCTTCGTGTATAGCATCAACACATTTCCATACCTGAGATACACTCATTCCCAAAATTTTAGCTGAATTGGCTTAGTAGTTCCTGAGTAATAATGCTTCACACACACACACAGTCATTGTACATATAGATGAACCTTAAAAAATTTTACATACTAGCCATTGTTGAAGAATGTTCTGAGGGGCGATTTTTTTACATATTCATTGGCCCTAGGTCCAATGTTTTCGCAAGGTTTGAGACAATTTTGTGCCCTCGGATTTTTGTGCCCCTCAAAATACCATTTTTTTAGACGAATTTTCGCATGAAAAATCGACATTTGAGCTTCTTCTCAAGTGTGTTACCACCGAACCAGTGGTGGCACACCCTTTTATCTGGACATAACTTTTAGTCATAACATTAAAAAATCATATTTCATGAGGAATATTGCGAAAAAATAATCGCCCCCAGAGCAGCATGTTAGAAACCGAAAATTACCAGATTTTGGGTAAAAACCATTCACACAACTTTGAAGACCCATATCTAGCGTTCTACCTAAGGCACATCAACGAGATGCAGTTTTTCTTACGTCTAAACATTCATGTTAAAGATACTAAAAGCCCAAAACAATTTGCTGAACCGCCTCAAAAGTTATGGCTCAATAACGGAAGCGGCTTATTCAATTCACACTCAAAATTTGTGGATTTTGCTCGAATTTCGGCAAAAAAAATAAAAAATAAAGCTTCCAGGCGGTAGCACACGCACGTTTTTGTATTTAACATCATCCAATAAGTGTCCCAGACATGTTGGAATGGATGGGAAATGCAACGGGTGCTGACTCGGCGAACCGAGACCTATTCACACCAAAGTCCACACTTGCTGAGATTTCCCCATATATCTCAAAGTTTGAAAATAATTTGTATTAAAAAAAAATTTTTTTACTTCTATGGCAAAGAATTGTTAAGGAAATTTCATGACGCTTTTATTTAGTTCACAACCATATGTGGCTCCTCAATTTGATTTCAACTCATTTATTCTCATCAAAAAATGTTTTGCGAACATCGATCGAAAATGTTAGTAAATCTAATATTAGGTGGAGCACAAGTAATGTCATAATGTGAATTGGAAGCTTTTTTGTTAGAAATGAGAAAATTTTGCTTTTTTTTCGCGGAAGGTTTATTTTAAGCTGTAAAATTGGTGAAATTTATTTGAAAAAGTAATATTGGTCAAATAAAACTTCATGGTTGATCCACATTTCTGGCCTTGTTACTGAATTGTTGGTTGTAAAATATGGCGGTAGGAAACAAACCTTAGAAAAAACTAAATAGTGCCCACAATAATAAACTAATAAGAGTATTACCTTTGGCCTGGTCAAATATTAAATACCGTATACTGCAGTATTTTCAGCATTTTGCTTATATGTGATGTGCCACGCCTTCTTGTCGGAACTCGTTTAGTTTTTATTCAGAGCTTCCACTAACTATTCTAAGTATTTATGCTAACGTTCGCTACATTTCCTCATATAAATCTTGCACGACAGCATTTTGAAAACTTTATTTGTATGTGAGGTACCACACCTTCTTGTTCGAATCAACCACTGTTCTGACTAGAGCTTGCATTTCCTATTTGTAGTGTCAGAGTGAAATTGGGTTGGATTATCTCAAAAAACGCATGCAGTGTAGAATTTTGAAACTTTTGGCTAACTGGTAGGCACCCTCTTGTGCGTATTCACCTAGTTTTCGCTTATTGCTTGTATTCGCTAACCCTAGTATTTGAGTATCTGTTAACCAATTTCGCTCATTTTCAAAACCACCACAAATTTAATCGAATTATCTTGGTCTCAAATATTATTAAAATGATTTTTACGGACAGCCAGACGAACATGCTTAAACTCCTAAAAACCGAACAACAGCCAACCAAGCATGGTCTCTTAGCATGATTAGTTCTTAGAACTGTCTGGAAAAATCAACTAAAGGGGCGTCCATAAGGGACGTCATGGTTTTTCAGAGGATTTTTGAAACCCCCCACCCATGTCACAAATGGTCACATTTTTAGAGACTTTTTACTCCCTGCCACAAATGGTCACATTTTGCTACACTCCCCCTCCCTCTCAAGCCTTGACGTCCTTTGTGGACGGCCCTTTTTCGTCTGATTTAGAAAAGGTTTGTTTTTTTGTGTAACCACAAACAAAAGAAAACATACAGCTCAGCTACTACCACATCATTTTCGACTCTTTGATGAATACGAAGAGGATTCGAATTCTAGTGCTGATTATGTTCCCCAAATTATCGAAAAGATAACCACTCAACCGCATAAACCTACTCCAAGCAGTATTGTTTCAGAAGAGGTGCTCCATACTTTCCTTTTCACCTTCCTCCCAACGCCAGCTTTTACTGATGTCATTGAATGGAACACACAAACATCTTCAGCATGTCTATCAATAAGACAGTGAACAGCACCTACATACAACGCATTTCTGCTTACGCTTCCCCAATGCCGTGACACTTTAAGATCACTTTTCAAAATCCAGAGTTGGCCACATTTGATGCATAATTGCGGTGAACCGTTCTTCGTGCATATAGAGTTCACTATTTCTATGAATTTGTAATCGATATTAAACTTAAAAGAAGCAAGTCGTAAGCGAACCTTTTTTTTTTCTCTAAGGTAACGCATTTTGAAGTTTTCCTGTTTGTAAATTTTCCTATACCTAGTAATCGACTATATAATGCCTATGTTATTTCAATCAATTTTCAGGTATAGGAAAATTTACTAACAGGAAAACTTCAAAAAAGGATATTTGAGCAAACTCAACGCTATTTGAAAGCAAAAGACTTGTACTTAAAGAAGTCATCCTTTAATTTTGGTGAAATAAAAAATCCGCAAGGCTACAAAACCTCAAAAATTGGCAAAAACGGTGTTTTTTGTACTTTTAGGTAAGAACCTCTCAAAAACCATAGCTGATAGAGTATTTTTGAGGCCAGATTTGGATTCAACGCATCAAAAACCTTTGGAAATATATAGTCTGGTTTCTGGATTTGAATGTTGGTAAAATTTTGTTGGCCTGTGTTATTATTTTGCGATGCTGAACCTTTGAACCGGACAACAAAGATGTATCGATATATCATCCCTTAGCTTCCAACACTGCCTAAGTCATTTTTAGCAACTTTACAGGAGACGGTGTTCCGGCGGTGTTTAGGCGGTGTTCAGAGGGCAACCAACTTGCGCGCTGTTACTACTTTTTGAATTACGGCTTCTGATTGTCTGAAATCTACATATTGTGACGAATGGTAAGACGCGCAATGAGCAGCTCCACCAAATAGATTAAAATGTCAAAACCGCCAATTTTCGACTTGAGTGGTGTTGGAAGCTAAGTGACGATATTTTGAAACGAATTTTGAAGAAAAAGATTAATACTTTCAACTACCATTTCAGGTTTCATGGATATAAATTATCATGACTTGTTATAAAGCTTCAAAAAAAGAAAAAATCAACGTTTTTTCAACGTTCAGGTTAAGATATCTCGAAAACCGAAAGTGATAGTGCAATCGAAAGTTTACTTCTTAATTTCTTATAATATTAGAAAAAGCAGTTAGAACCTTTGTCAAACCAAGGTCTTCTTATGAAGATGCTAATTTCTCGTTTCTACCTTTATGGTAAAAAAGTTTTAAGCTTTTCAACAATTTGGAGTGTGTCAGCTTAATGGAAGACTATATTCTATGATGCAAATCATTCTCCATAATTTTTCCAATATCATCAAACCAATTATAGGTTAGCGAAACATAGAGTCCTCTACAAAGTCCAAAGGTCCAGTTTTTTATAAATTTAGTTATTGGCATATCAAGTTATTCCCTAAATCTAATAATCATATTTTGTTCAGAATATTCTAAAAATATCCCATGCAAAACGCTAGTTTTGAAAAAAAAAAAAATCAATAAAGTATATGGATACAAACTTATATCCACTTCTGCATTAGCAGAAAATGGAGAGGGAGTCTTCTGGACGTACGAGTAAAGAGAGCCGCTGACATAAGCTCCGACCACCATCTTCTCGTCACGGTCATTCGACTAAAACTCGCCGCTAATAAACGTCCCAGCGAACAATCTGTAGCAAAAAAATTTGACGTGCTTAAGCTTAAGAACGACGAGATACGCAGATCTTTCGTAGAAGAACTTAAAGCAGTTCCGTTCGATTGTGGTGGAAGTATTGAAACATCGTGGAGGGCAGCTAAGACGGCGTTCTTTAACTCCAGTACAAAAATACTTTGGGAGGCATTACCTTGCTCTCAGTACCATCAAAAGTATTGACGAAAGTACTTCTGTACAGGGTAAACGAAAAACTTGATTCGACCATTCGAAAGCAGTAAGCAGGATTCCGGCGAAATCGATCATGAGTGGATCAAATCAACACCCTCAGAATAATTGTCAAACAATCATGCGAGTGGCGTGCTGCACTTCAACTTGTCTTCGTAGACTATAGCACTGCCTTCGACAGTGTCTTCCGCAAAGGTCATAAACTTAGTACGTGCACAATATGAAGGCTTTAAATGGAGTGTGTTGCACAACGGGTTGTTGTCACCGACATTTACTACTAATTCGTTCTTGATGATATCCTTTATAAAGCTCTTAATAAGGCCAAAAGAGGTATCCAATGGAACTTTACCGAACATCTGGAAGATCTCGACTACGCTGACGGCATCTGCCTCTTATCTTCCAAACATTCAGATATGTAAAGCAAAATTGAAGACCTTGTCTTGGAATCACAAAAGGCCGGCCTAAAAATCAATGTATCCATGACTAAAAGCATGAAGTTAAACTCAAACAATGACATCACGTTTAGAGCTGGCAGTGATGACATCGAAAACGTCGATAGCTTCACGTATTTAGGCAGCATTATCTCCATGGATGGTGGAGCAAAAGAGGATATCAATTGAACAAAATATGGTCTTCATCCGTTATATCCACCAAAACGAGAGTGCGCATTTTTGATCCGAATGTGAAATCGGTTTTGCTATATGGGTGCAAAACATGGCTGGTTACTGAACAACTAACGAACAAGCTGCAAGTATTCGTCAACAAATGCTTAAGGCGTATACTAAAGGTTTGGTGGCCTCGCACTATATCAAATACCGAGCTACATCAAAAATACAATCAGAAGACTATAGCAAATGAGGTCAAGCTGCGCAAATGGAGATGGATTGGTCACACTCTCCGGAAACCACACAGCGAAGTTTGTCGCCAGACTCTTGAGTGGAATCCACAAGGCAGTAGAGGATGTGGTGAACCCAAAACCAACTGGAAAAGGTCGCTGGAAAAGGAAATCAAAGAATCGGGAAAGTCGTGGCAAGAGATCAAAGTCATCGCAACCGTTTATTTTGAAAGTGTAATGTCATTCACATTATGTGCCGTGATAATCGGTTTTTTGCCCAATACTATTTTTTAAACATAAACAAAAACAGAATTCAATTTTATTCGTTCTGAACAAAATGCCAGTTAATTCATATTATGACATTACTTTTGCTCCGAAATGGACTTAGGCCACTTTCAAAATAAACGGCTCATATAATCTCTTATAATTCTATTTCTATGTTATCAAGTTTATTTTAATTTGGTATTCCCCCTTTGCCATTTTATCACTCCATCCAACAGGAACATCTTCATCAACATGGCAACCGTAGACAAAATGCGACATGCAATGAAAAATTCTCTTCCCCATTTACAATAAAATTTGCATAAATCAGCATAAAAAAGGACATTGAATGCGTTACATAACGCAACAAAAAAAAAATGCAAATGAACATCACAAATGTCCTAGCGTACGCTCTATACGTATAGTAGCACGTTGCTATGTTACGTTAAACGGTGACGCATCACGTTAATCACGCTCCTTTTATCCTTTACAATTTCTAATTTAATTACTTATGCTGAATGCTTCTGTTGTCACGTTGTTGTCGGTCGTTTTTATTGTTGTTTTCTACTTTTGTATCTCCGTGTTGTTGCAATTATAAAATACATATGTACATACATATTTCCAATAAAACAACGGCGTATTGCTAAACAAGGGTTTTTTTCTAAACAACGACCCAAAAAAAAGAACATAATTTAGGCGTATTCCAATATTAGCTCAATAAGTATAAGTCCATTCGTAAATTAAGTAATTCTTTTTCCCAAATTAGAACCGCCACTTTCCAGTGTAAGAAATTATTTATCATGAGGAACAACCTTCTCCGCCTGAAAGTCTTTTGTAATTTATAGACGACCCCTTGAATTGGGACAGATCTGTATCTTCTAAAAAAAAAAGCATTGTGCCTACGTTGCATTAAAGATCTAATTCATACCATGTTCGCACATATTTTCCCATCATCAATCGCCTTATAGAAAGCATCATTAAAATGAGAAAAAAAGAAGAGAAAATCAACTACATTCTGACAATGAAGTCAAATTGGAAGACACATTTCAATGTCACGCTTCGGCATTGCAGCAGCAGTCAACTAACAACACGACCAGAAGCAGCAGCAGCAATATTTGTTGTAGAAGGGGGCGAATAACCAGGCAACGAAGCGTGTAACCAAAGCAATCTCACGCCATCCATATTATGCGGCATTTGAAGTCTGCTTTTAGGCAATTTAACGAAAAGAAAGTCAGTTAAATAATGTCAAAGCCTTTTCTCTCTTTATTAAAGCATGTATGAATACTTTAGAAAAACAAAGTCCTTTGAAGGCTGTCGCCAGAAAGTGCTGTCTAATTTTTCAGACACATAAGAATTAGATTGGCCTTTAAAATGACTTTCCAGACAAAGTCTAAGGATAGGTTGAGTCCAGAAGTCCAGTGGAGCCACTTATGAGAGCAGAACTTATAAAATAAAACAATTTATGTGCTTCCAAATTTATTTTATTTTACTATCATTAATACCAGCGTACAATAAAAGTGAGTTTATTTTGGTTCGCCTACAACAAACACAATATTTCAATATATTTGAAATTTCTCGGAATTACAAAACCCATGAAAAGTTGCTTTTGCTGTTTTTTGGCAATAGTATTTGTTAGGTCTCCGCATAATATATTTGCATTCTTTTATTTCTTTTCAATATTTTATAAAGCATATCGATACTTCATTATTTTCAAATGTTATAATTACTCATCTCAAAGACTTTAACTGTAAATTTCCAATACATAAGAATTTTTTGTACTCAAACTTCCAATATTCTCTAATTTGTAATTCAAGGTCAACAATTTTGAATGTAATTTTTAAGACAATAAAGTCAGTTTGATTTTTTCACTCGCGCGGTAAGCACGATCCCCCAAAACTTTCGTCTTTTTTTTTGGACTTAGCAGAAAAACGCTTCTGCATTAACATTTTGGCGCCCAACGTGGGGCATGATTGTGCTTAACTCGTTTAAATAAATAATAAATTTATTAAATTTAAAAAAAAATTTAAATTTGTGCGTGAAATTTAACAAAAATCATAAAATTTGTGCGTCGCGAAATTTCTTCGCAGTTGCAGTGGCATTCATATACGCTGCTTTCGCATCCGTTGTTCTGGTTAAATTTCAATCGTCTTCGTGCGTCGTGTATCAAACGCGTCGTCGATAATTTTTTTTGTAAAATTTTCGCTGCCTGCACATAAGCTGCACGCAATCGTCTCGCAGTTTATAACGTCAGTTGACATTCATCTCCGAGCGCCGTTTACTGAACGCGTCGCTCTTCTTTTGTTGTAAATTTTCGCTGCTTGCACACTTGCCCATAAGTTGCTTGGAATCGTTTCGCAGTTCTCACGTCGGCTGAGACACTCATCATCTCTTGTTCTTGATCATCATCGTTGGCTTCGTTTGAACCAGCAAATCTGAGCAGCGCAGCTGACATCGTCGTCTCAAGAATTTCTTTTCGTCGAAGCATACGCACACACATAAACGCATTTCACTCATTGTTTTTTGGTTGCGTTTGTATTTTTGCATTTGCGTTTGCTTCAAATCAACATCAGTGAGTGAAATTTAATTTCTTCTCACTTCGCTCTTTGTGCTTTTCCATCAAAAGCAATCGCATTATTTTTGCACATATTTTCGCGTGTTGCGCTACACTTGGTCGGACATCGCATTAGTTTGTCTCATCGTTGGAAATCGCTGCAAAATAATTCGATTTTCAGTATGTCGTTGGAGGAACTTAAACTACAGCGAAAAAATGTAATCAACAGCATTACTCGCATTAAAGAAAGCATGGAAGGCGAAGCAAAATCAATTACTTCAGCGGAAGTAAAGTGCCGTTCAAAACTTTTTGAATTTTATTCCAAGGAGATTTTCAGTCTTCAAACAAAAATTGAAAAACTAGACACTGAAGATCAGGGGCGACCCGCCATTGAGGAGCTTTATGTCGCAACGGAAATAATCATTCAAACCCATTTGAATAGCAGTTTACACAACTCAACAGTCGCTGATCCGTCTTGTTTAATGGCTTCATCGCATTACAAGTTGCCGAAACTAAAATTACCATCATTCAGTGGACAATATTCTGAATTTAAAAACTTTTTAAGTTCATTTCAGCAATTGATTGATGGTGAAGCCAGCTTAACCAATCTTGAAAAATTCAACCACCTAATCAACTGCCTTCAGGGACAAGCGCTTGAAACTGTGAAAGCTTTTCAAGTCACTCACGAGAACTATCCCAAGGCGTTGGCTAGATTGAAGGCGAGGTACGACAACAGTACATTAATTTTTTTGGAAAACATCGCTTCACTTTTCGAACTACCATCGGTACGAAAACCAAATGCTAACCATCTTCGTAGCTTGGTTGACAATGCTTCAGCGTTATATGATTCATTGCTGTCCTTGGGAACGGAAAAAGAAATATCTCAAGCAATGCTCATCTATCTTGTTATAGATAAAGTCGACGTTCAAACAAAGGAAAAATGGAACGAGTCACTCGACTTTAAAAAGCTGCCAACATGGTCTACTTGTGCTGAACTTCTTGAGAGACATTGTCAATACTTAGGATCAATCCAAACTCATGATCATACTTCTGAACCCAGTAGCAGTGACAAATCGTCAAAAAATAAAAATAAAAAGCAAGGGTACACATTTGCTTGCACAAAGCCAGTCTGCCAATTATGTTCTAGTAGCGATCACAAACTCGGCTACTGCTCACAGTTTAAGGATATGGATCCTGTTCAACGGCACGAAACTGCAAAGAAACTAAACCTTTGCATTAACTGTCTCGGCAAAGGTCATCAACTGTCAAAATGTCCGTCACCATTTAAATGCAAAACTTGTTCTCAAAAGCATCACAGTCTTTTGCATCGACATCAACAATCTTCATCGAACACGTCGCCTGGATTATCATCAGCTGCTACAGAATTTACACCAAATGGTGCAGCAGTTCATACTCATTTGGAAGGATCTTCACTTGATCACATCATTTTAGCTACTGCAATGGTTTTAGTACGAGATGCTGGTGGTGGCTATAAACTAGGAAGAGCGTTGCTAGACTCGTGCTCTCAGGTAAATTTTATTACCGACGAATTTTCACAATGTTTGCGTTTACCCCGTAGGAAACAAAACATGGAAATTCATGGCATTGGAAATTCATCAACGAATATAAAGTACAGCGCATCGACTACGATCAAATCTCGCAACACTGGGCTTCAACTTCCACTATCATTTTGCATCACTTCGCACATCGCATACCAACCAGAAGCTCAAATTGAAGTATCATCGTGGAAGCTTCCTTCTAACATTGAACTCGCTGATGAAAATTTCTTTAAATCTCGACGAATCGACCTACTCATAGGGACGGAGAGCTTCTTCGATATTCTTGCTGTTGGCCAAATTAAGCTTGGACCAAATTTGCCTACTTTGCAAAAAACGCTGCTGGGATGGGTTGTATCTGGACGATATAAGATGCACCCCACCACTTCGTCTTCAATATGTCTACTTTCAACTGAAGAATCTATCGATGAAAAGTTGGAACATTTGTGGAAACTCGACGATGTTTCACCCCCCGTAGAAGTCAGGACTTGTGAGCAGAAAAGTTGTGAGCTTGTGTTCATGGAAACCGTTTCTAGCGATTCAACTGGCAGGGTCATGGTCCGGCTGCCATTTAAGGATAACCCCGATCGCCTCGGAACATCATATCCTACAGCGATGAAAAGGTTTTTAGCACAAGAGCGTCGATTATCCCGAGCGCCTGATTTAAAAGATCAGTATGTTGCATTTTTAGCTGAGTATGAGAAGCTGGGGCATATGAGCGTTGTGACGAATCCAAATTTAGATGAGCCTCATTTTTATGTCCCACACCACTGCGTCCATAGACCATCGAGTACCTCGACGAAGCTACGCGTCGTGTTTGACGCATCGTGCCGAACAAGTTCGCAGCTGTCACTCAACGACTTACTAATGGTGGGTCCTACGATACAACCGGAATTATTCATGCTGCTACTTCGCTTTCGTCTCTTCAGATACGCCATAACTGCAGACATCGTAAAAATGTACCGGCAAGTGCTTGTAGCTCCAGAAGATCGTCGTTTCCAATATATTTTGTGGAGAACATCACCAGAAGAAAACATACGCACTTATGCATTGAACACCGTTACATATGGAACAGCAGCTGCTCCTTATCTTGCAGTGCGGAGCCTTAGCTATGTGGCAGAACAGCATTTGCAGCAGTTTCCTCTAGGAGCAGAAGTCATCAAATCATCGTTCTACGTCGATGACCTATTGTGTGGCGCTGACACTCTGAAGCAACTTTCTCGCATAAAGCATGAGGTAACTGAAGTTTTGAAAAAAGGGTGTTTTCAACTCGATAAATGGCACTCCAACCATAGTCAATTCATGGATGATAAAACCATAAAAAATCTTAACATTGAAAATGGCTCTATAACTAGCGCGTTAGGTATCAAATGGGACCAAAAGCGAGACACATTTTTATTCTCATTTGAACCAAAGCAAATCAGCAATGGCCACGTTACAAAAAGAACAATACTTTCCATCGCATCGTCTCTATTCGATCCACTAGGACTTGTTGCTCCGCTAATTATTACTGCAAAAATTATTCTTCAAGAATTGTGGCTGCTCAAATTAGCATGGGATGAGTCAGTGCCTCAAAACCTGCACTTGGCTTGGCAAAATCTTCTACAAAGTTTATCAGAGCTTCCTTCGCTCACAGTTCCAAGACACTGCCTTGCACCTAACTTCAAATCGTTGCAGCTTCACGGATTTTGCGACTCTTCCATTCGAGCTTATGGTTCCTGCATCTACGTTCGCACTGAAGACGAAGTTGGCAATATTTTCGTGCACTTGCTCACGGCCAAGTCTAGAGTGGCACCCACTAAGAAGCAATCTTTGCCAAAATTGGAGCTATGTGGCGCACAACTGCTTGCTCGGCTCTACGCTAAAGTCAAAGGTTTGTTCAATTGCACTAATGATAACGTTTTTCTTTGGACTGATTCACAGATTGTGATCCATTGGTTGAAACAACATTCTGCCACTCTTTCTGCATTTGTTGGCAACAGAGTTTCGGAGGTTCAAGATCTCACTACAGGCGTACAATGGAGGCACGTGCCAACGAATGCTAATCCAGCTGATGTGGTCTCAAGAGGTTGCACTGTAAAAGAACTTCAAAACTCAATATGGTTCACTGGCCCATCGTTCTTAGCGGCTAGTCATGATAAGTGGCCAACTGGTGGATGTGTAATTCTCGACTTGGAAGAAATCAATAAAGAAAAACGCAAGTCTGCATTTTTTATTTCCAACGAGGAAAATTATTTTCTTAATGCACTTGAGAAATACAGTTCGCACACCTTTTGCTTGCGTGTCGTCGCTTGGATGCTACGCTTCTCTCGAAAGATGAAGAATATTCATATGGATAATTTTGAGCTGACTTCCATCACTTCTGATGAACTTCAAAATGCATTTTGGTGCATTGCTTGGAACCTGCAGCAACAACATTTCGCTGAAGACATCAATTTGCTGAAAAGTAATAAGACGACACGTGGTGCTCTCAAGTGTTTAAATCCGTTCCTTGAGTGTACTGGAGGTTACAGTCTTCTAAAGGTTGGAGGCCGGCTTGAACTAGCAGATCTTTCGGAGAGCCGCAAGCACCCTATATTATTGCCGAGTAAATCTTCGTTCGTGCTGCGTTATGTCAAACATCTACATTTGAAGAATTACCATGCTGGTGCTAAAGCACTGGTTGCACTTATTCGCTTGGAGTGTTGGGTTATCAACGCCAGAGAGGTCGCCCGTCGCGTTGTAAGGTCATGTGTTCACTGCGTGCGCTATAAACCGAAGTTGCTTCAGCAAACAATGGGTAATTTACCAGAATCGCGCATAACTCCATCAAGGCCGTTCTCACGATGTGGTATTGATTTCTGCGGGCCTATTAACACTTACCTGCGCATTAGAGGCAAGGGCCCTAATAAAACCTACATTGCGATTTTCGTCTGCTTTACAACGAAAGCAGTTCACATTGAGGCGGTTTCTGACCTATCAACCGACGCATTTATAGCTGCTTTGAAACGCATGATCGGACGAAGGGGACTGCCTGCTGATATATATTGTGACAACGCCACAAATTTTATTGGCACAAGAAACCAACTAACCGAGCTCAAGGCTTTCCTCTTTAAAGCAAATAATCAGACCACAATCGACAAATATTGTGCTGACAACTTTATCAACTTCCACTTCATTCCTCCCAGAGCCCCACATTTTGGTGGTTTATGGGAAGCCGCGGTGAAGTCTGCAAAGGGTCATCTCATCCGAAGTTTCATGAATACTCGGTTCACATTTGAAGAACTTACAACAGCTTTAGTGGAAATCGAAGCGATTCTAAATTCCAGGCCGATATCACCGTTATCATCTGATCCCAGTGACTTCGAAGCGCTGACCCCTGCGCATTTTCTCGTGGGCAGCTCACTTAAGGCACTCCCTGAGCGTAACGTATCTTCAAATAACATCGGACTTACAGACAAATGGGCTTGCATCACCGCCGTGAAACAACAATTTTGGCAGCGCTGGCTGCATGAATATATCAACGAGCTTCAGATGCGCACCAAATGGTCACAAAATCATCCAAATGTGAAGGCTGGGTCCATGGTAATCCTTTATGAAGATAATGTTGCACCTCAGCGCTGGCGGCTTGGTCGTATAGTTCATGAGATCGAGGGGAAGGATTCACGTATCAGAGTCGTAGACGTTCAGACAGCGAGAGGTGTTATCCGGCGTCCTATTACTAAGCTCGCTTTGCTGCCTGTTTAAAAATTCTTTTCAACGGGGCCGGGATGTTAGGTCTCCGCATAATATATTTGCATTCTTTTATTTCTTTTCAATATTTTATAAAGCATATCGATACTTCATTATTTTCAAATGTTATAATTACTCATCTCAAAGACTTTAACTGTAAATTTCCAATACATAAGAATTTTTTGTACTCAAACTTCCAATATTCTCTAATTTGTAATTCAAGGTCAACAATTTTGAATGTAATTTTTAAGACAATAAAGTCAGTTTGATTTTTTCACTCGCGCGGTAAGCACGATCCCCCAAAACTTTCGTCTTTTTTTTTGGACTTAGCAGAAAAACGCTTCTGCATTAACAGTATTACCAATACCGGTTCAAAAATCGATGCCGAAAAATTGACATTGAAATATGCCAAATACCGGTATTTCGGTATTAAAGTTTTCTTTTATTTTTTAATAAATAATTAAAAATTTAAAATTAAAATTTAAAAAAAAAAGATAGTGTTGAGAAACTATGTGCAAAATGTTAACTAAACTATTGATTCTGAACCAAAATTCGACAACGCGTGTGATACCAATATTCAGGCGATGAATCGGAGGACCACGTTAGAATTGTTATTGTAAAAGTTCAGCGGATTGTGAAAATATTTCGTAAATCACCAACAAAAAACGATAAAATTTTACAAAAATTTGTAAAAGAAGAGTTCGGAAAAGAGCTTCAATTAGTTTTGGATTGCAAAACTCACTGAAATAGTACGCTCGCTATGCTAGAGCGGTTTTATATATTAAAAGCCCTTATCCAGAAGGCTATTATAGATTTAAACATTAATGCAGAATATCTGCTGTCTGAAAATTACCTTATTTTGATTAATTATATAGTTTCTGTTTTGCTTCCAATAAAATTAACAGTGGAGGAGGCATGCTACCGTGAGGATACTAACCTCATGTTCATAATTGTTAGAAGGCCAAAAGGGGTATCCAATGAAACTTTACCGAACATCTAAAAGATCTTGACTACGCTGACGACATTTACCTTCTATCGTGCAAACACTAAGATATGCTAAGCAAGATTGAATACCTTGTCTTGGAATCGCAGAAGGCCGGCTTAAAAATCAACGTTTCCAAGACTAAAAGCATAAAGCTGATCGTAAATAGAAATTACATCACGTTCAAAGCTGGCAGTGATGACATCGAAAACGTCGATAGCTTCGCGTATTTAGGCAGCATTATCTCAATAGATGGTGGAGCAAAAGAGGAAATCAACTCAAGAATATCAAAAGCAAAAGGCGCGTTTGCTCAACTGAACAAAATATGGTCTTCTTCCGTTATATCCATCAAAACGAAAGTGCGCATTTTTGATTCAAATGTGAAATCGGTTTTGTTATATGGATGCGAAACATGGCTTGTTACTGAACAACTAACTAACTAACAAGCTGCAAGTATGCGTCAACAAAAGCTTAAGGTGTATACTAAAGGTTTGGTAGCCTCGCCCTATATCAAATGCCGAGCTACTTACATCCAAGAATCGGGAAAGTCATGGCAAGAGATCAAACTTATCGCAAAAGATCGCAACAAATGGAGACTTTTGGCACGTCTACAAAACACATAATGGGGGTTATCGTGAATCAATATTCCCGGGGAATTTTTCTCAGACTGCCTTGATTCACAATAACCCCCATTATGTTTTTTGTAGACGAGCCAAAAGTCTACTATAGCTGCGCTTGGCTCAGTGATTTTTAAACGCTGACACACTTGTTGTAGTGCAACCAATCATTGCTTGCTGCCCACCGTGCATAATGTATAAAAGTGTATCAGAAATGTATATCAAAATGATATCAAAAATGTATCAGCCGCTGATATCCTTTTTTTGTATATCATTTTGATATATTTTTCATATCATTGAAAAACATGTCAATTTTGTATCAGAAATGTATATCAAAATGATATCAAAAATTTATCAGCTGCTGATATGTCAAATTTTACGTTTTCGTTTGTGAATTTTATTTAAAGAACGCGCAGCCAATTTTAGTGAAGAAGTTAATTTTCTAATGAAATTAGTGAAAAGCACAAAAATATAATTGAATGCAAAAAAATCGACACTCCATTCAGTTGCTGCATGCGGCCTGTGGTTGGGAAAACTAAAAGAATGGAAAACGGACGAGCAGCCAATTTTAGTAAGAAGTGAGTTTTGTCATGAAATTAGTGAAAAAGCAGAAAAAATATAATTGAGTAAAAAAAAAAACTTGTTGCCGACGATTAACTACAATATTGCAAAATTTGGCCATAATCTGCGTCGCTTTAGTTATCAGACCCAAAATTGGTTGTCATTTTTGTATCAGAAATGTACAAAAATTGTATATCATTTTGATATCTTTTTTGATATCATTTTGATATCATGGTGATATACAAAAAGCATTACATTCCGTATATCACTGTGATATCCTTTTTTTATCAAAATTTTGTATGTCACTGACAAATTTTTGATATCATTTTGATATATTTTTGATATACTTTTTTTGATCGGGTAATATTTTGGATGAGTATGAACTTTAAAGCAAAAAACATCTTAACATGAAACGCAGTGCGAGAGCCACTCGTCAGTTTTAACAAAAAAATTATGTTTCGCTTTTTAGCAACAAAGTCATCCAAATTTCATCGTATCGCGTATATAACTTTAAAGTTCACACTCCATATGCCTCGTCGTCATCAAGCATCCAAGAGGTAAGCGAAACTTCAATTCCATATCAAAATCAGCAAATCAGCATGAATAAAACAAAGAGCACGTCCTTTAAGCTAATCAGTGCCAGCAGTAGTTTTTTTGATTGTCGAATTCAACATGGATGCGTTAGAAAACTTCATTCATTTATTTAGGCAACATCGTTGCAACTGTTGGTATGACTTTCAACATCATCAATGTGAAAATCAACAAAGCGGAAAAAACATTCACTCAGCATCGTAATATCTAGCTATTTTCATCTCTACCAAAGATATTGAATTATAAATTCCTTGAACAGAACAGAACAGGTATGAAATTTGATTAGCCAACAGCACTGAATTCGTAGAAGTTGTTAGTTTTGCACTACCTCTTAAATCAAATTACTCAACAAATTCCGACAAAATCCAATATCTGTATAAATCTATTGATAAACGTGGAGTGGAAATTGATTGGAAACACATTGCGCAAATCCTCTATGCAAAAATTCCCCTGAATTTTTAACACTGACAATAGATTTAAAACTGAAATTTTAAGAAGAGAAATAAAATTTCCGTGAAACACATCATAGCCTATAATTCTGATTTTACTATTTAAAGGTTTTAGGTGTTTTTTCATAAATGCATAGCTGCTTTAGTACTAACGTAGCAGCAGCAGTATGTTCATAAATGCAACTTCTGGCAACATGTATGTGGGGAGTCTACTTTAAATAAAAAAAAACACTTTCCGTTTAATTTTAATTCAGTTTTGATTAAATTCACTTTTCGACTAAGGTTATTAAAAACTATGTAATGTAACTTTCAAAAAATGCATATTAAGAAATGAAAAAAATATAAATTAAGTAGTGCAAAATGTCTTGAGTCGTTTCGCGGTTTAACTTATCGCATCAGTTGTCGTATCGCTTTCGTTGCTGCTATTCGACTAATTTTCTAAAGATTTTACATTGTACATGGAATTTTGAACGAACGGTACATTGCAGTTAAAATAGAGTTTGCTTGACGTTTCTGTGGAATTAAGGAGGTTGATGGGTTATCAACCCTACATGTATGTATTTATGTATTTATAATTGCAACCGTACAATATCTTTTGTGCCTTATTGAAGCAAAAAGATCAGTAAGAAATTATTTGTTGCACGTAAATATTGTAATAATTTGGAATTTATATCTTATTTCTTCTTTCATCGAAAACGATCTTAGGCCCTGAACAAAAAAAAAAAAAAGTTTGACTAAAGTTTCCTTCTTCTTTATAGATTAAAAAATTCTAAAAAATCATAGCTGCTCCAGTTTAAGAGTTATTTAATATTTTATACTTTTAATTAATTGCACATACTCTAAAAAAGGAAGACAATTGAAAAAAATTCTTATTCTGATTCAGTCTTATAGTTGCTCTTTCGCCTTTGAGCTATCCTAACTTGAAAGCGCAAAAAAACACAGATTTTTGCTATTGTTGAAGTCATATACCAAGGCAAGTTAACTCTTTTTCTTCAAAACCCGATTTAATTTATATCGATATCTCGGACCGTGTGTGTTTGGTCGGGGACCAAAATTTATAGCTTTCGCTAGATATAAAATGATTAAAAATCCAAAGTGATATCTTTCTGAGTACATATACCATACACCTGCAGACGAGCTGGCGATAGCAGTCCTGAGGTGCACTTCATTGATGAGCTGCACCCACGGGGATCGATTATGACGATGACGGCAATGTTGAGTGCCACTTAAAGCGTCGATAATGCCTTTGCAAAGCCCTCCTCGAGAAAGGTGCTACTGGTGTGCTGATCTCGGGCATCAGTGAACCTGCTTCTGTGTGAAACAAACTATTTTTGCTTTTGAGCAAAATTCACGAGAACGCAAAGTATACAACTTCCTTTTGAATTATATTTTACATTTATTTAAAGTTAACTTTATATAGTTGATTAACAAAATCTACAAGATAAAATTTATGGTGTTGTTTGCGGTGTGGTTTAACAGCGAGTGATCATATTTTCAACTTGAACTTTAGACTTTCTAAAGTGTCAAGTTGAGAATTTGGATTCAGCAATTGTCAGCCGTTTATTCAGCATAAGAGTAAGCGAGACGGCAATACTCGTTATGGTTAAAAAAGTACATACATACTTATTCAAAGTTTAGACAGCAGACTGTAACGAATAGTTAGTTACAGATCATGCGGGTGGACAGTGTTGCCATTCGACAAAGAATCACATTGCGATTTGGGAGTTAAAGTTTACGCGTTTCCCCGCGTAAACAGTGTGTGTCTGTTACCATTTCATGCTTGACCACTGAATCAGTTTAGATGAAATTTGGTATGGAAATAGTTTGAAATGCCTGTGTGTGTCTGAAGCATTATCCCATTAAAAAACCAATCGGCCAGTTATGGTATGGAAAGATTTTTATGCTAGAGGGAAAACATCTATGGTGGACTATCAATTGATAGTTTTCTGGGACATCCGAAGATTTCTGAAAGTCACCTGAAGGATTCATAGCCAAAATGAAGAATATCTAGGTATACAAGAGAGAAAGCATCTATCGGTCTATCAATTAGACTCAATTGATAGTTTTCAAAGTTATAACGAAGAATATCTAGGTAAACTAGAAGAAAAACCAGCCTTAATTGAATGTTTCCTGGGACACCCGAAACGGACTATCGTCAAGCCATAATGTAATATATCCTGGCACTTTTGAAGATTTCCGAAGAACATCTTGGTATACTAGAGGCGGATTTATATTGCCTATAAATTTGAGCCATTTCACAATGAACGTTTTACTTTGCCCCTGGACTAATATAAGTTTATACATAACTTGATCTTACTTGGCTGAACTAAACCTTCATTGTTCTTAAGTCATAAAAACAACAATATAATGTGACATTTATCCCAATTTTAGAGTACCTAAGCTACTCATATTTCCCTAACCATGATTGTTGTTGCATGAAAAAATGGTAGAAATAATAAATAGTAACAATAATGCTGCAAAAAACTGGTTCATATAAACATATGTAAGTATCTATGTATGTGATTAGATGCAAAACTTGCATTCGTCTCATTATCTCTGACTTTGGCATTAATCCGCTAATCTGCCCTTCTTGTTGTAAAGAAGCCAGGATTAATGAGACAAGGGCAAACAATTGCATTGTGAGCTGACCTTTAAAGAGCACGCATATTGATAGTCTCCCATTTAAAATCTTATACTCGTATGAGGATGTGTAGATATGTACATGTATGTGTACCGTAAGCATAGTGCATTCAAGATATAATTTTTTCTATGCAAGTAGTCCTTGTTAAAAACTTAAGCCTTTCGTGATGGAATAAAAAAAAGAACGAAAAAACTTGAACAAAAAAGCAAAATAAATTGTTATTTTAAGTTACGTTGTTTGCTTAATACATTTGCACTCACTAGTGTATCGTATACACACATACGTACGTACACATGTACATTTGTAAGTAAGCAAACAAAAAGGATGTTTATGATTCTAATGCACGTATGCGCGACATGCGCCTTAAAATGCAAAACCACGTAACATTTGAAAACGGAAAACTGGAACAAGAACATAAACCAACGCACGATGTTGCATAATGGAGCTTCGTCACGTTAAACATGGACATGCAAATAATACATGTAAGCAATACGCTATGCGACGTATTAGACATTGAGTATTTGACATTTACAGTATCAAATGTACATCAAATTGTGTTTTCCGAGATATTGATGCATTTGGTAGCGACTACGAGAACTTGAAGAACTCAAAGTTCTACAAACTTCCCATATTCGTTTAAAGTTTTCAATTGAAAAAGTTTTTTCGTTCTCAAACGGTGATCGTAAAAGATTTTATTATGAAATTTTCACACAATACGAAGAGCAATACAGTAAAAAGATGCTCACAAATTCGAATCTTTCAGAAATTAGAATCAGAGTTTGTAATACATTAAACGCTCTAAAATTAGAATTGAAATTGCAGTTTTTTGACAATTTTGCTTATACGGGAGATGCCACGCACTCATGTTCAAGCCCGCCCAGTTTTTGTTTAGAGCTTGCGGTAATAATTCCAAGTATTTATCTGTATTTTGGTTGAATTGTCGTGATAAATACTCCTAAAGTTGCATTTTTAACATATTTTTTGTATGGGAGGTAGGCGTGTCCGTTAACCGATTTCGCTTATTTTTAATCCCACGAGCTAACTTTGACGACGAAGGCAGTGTACCAAATTTCATTGAATTATCTTGCTCAGCAGTTTCCTCGTAAAAAATATTTCCACACACAGCCTGCCATCCATCCAGCCAGCCAGCCAGACAGGCGGACATGGCTATATCGACTCAAGAGGTGACGCTGATCAAGAATATATATACTTTTCAATGTCTGCCACGCCTCCTTCCCTGCGTTACAAACGGAAGGACAAAGTGAATATACCCTGGGTGTAGGGTATAAAAAAAAGAGTTTTATTTTAGTTTCTAGAAGTAGAGTAATTTAGGGTAATGTGGACTATGCGGGTAATGTGGTGCACCCTTTTATTTCTCATATTAAAGACTGCACAACAATTCTGGTTATTTGTGCACAATAAAAAGCGAAAAACATATTGTTTACGCTCTTTGGCTTTTCTATAATGCTAATTATTCGTGTGAAATTCTTAGCATATGCTATGAGGTCAAGTTGACTTATTTGTAGTACTTGGTGAATAACTAAGTAACTTCCTCAGAACTCAGTTTTCTAAAATTCAAATAACTCTAATGCAATTGTGGATCTATTATTCAACGAAAAAATGCATTAGCAAGTCTGATTTTACATTTCTTTTATATAATCAATGATTATTTCAAAAACGTGATGTATTCGGGTAATGTGGACTACCCCATATTATATACCGTATATCAACTTTGACTACTATTACACCTTAAAAAGCTGATTGCATGTGTAGGATACTCGAGTTTGAGTAATGTGGAGTACTAGTTTACGTATGATTCGATAACCCTTCTTACTTATTCACATGTTAGTATTAATTTGGTCTATCTTACCAGAAAATATTATTTAATAAGAATATAAAGCTATTTCATAGCAAATATAATCTTAAAAATTACTACTCGACTTTTAGTAAACAAAATTTGCGAATAACGGTACTTCTTTAGGAAATGGGCAGGGTGAGCCACATTACCCGACACTTTTCTTTTTCAGCTATTTTTAGGTACTTTCAATTTAACTAACCTCACGCTTGAAAATGTTAATATTTTAGTATACAAATTATCAAATAGTTAAAACAATAGAATAACTAATACAAATAAATTGATCAAGTTTACCTACTACCATTACTTTGGTAGAAATTGGTAAAAAAGAAAAAGGTAACCACATTACCCTAAATTACTCTATATTTACATCATTTTTTTATTTATATTCAAAAAAAAAAACAAACCACAAATTCGAAGCACCTCAAAAACTAAGTGGTTCTAATTTGTGATTCTGCATCATTAACTTAAAAATCGTGGTTTCTGATTTTCCAGAAAATACCTTTAAAGTTTTCAATTGAAAAGTTCACCAGTTCTGTGCATTTTTAAGGGTGTTCGCGAAGTTTTTAAACACAATCCTATAAAGCTGTCAAACGCGTGAGAATCACGCTCATATACTTCCAGGGTGTCAGTGTAGAGTTAATTTTGCCTCTCCTCAACAACCACAATATTTCAATAATTTGCAAACTTCTCGGAACTACCACAATGACAAAAAATTGCGTTTGTTGTTTTTTGTTTTTATTGAAATTTTTGTAGATAAGCCAAAAAAAAAAACAACAAAAAAAATTTTTAATGGTTGTTGTAGTTCCGAGAAATTTTCAAAATATTGAAATATTATGTTTGTTGTAGACGAGCCAAAATTCTGCGCTGATTGCGCTTGGTTGAGTGGTTTTGGAATCGGTGTAAAACAAACCACCCGTCCATTTCTTCTGAATTAGGATCTGAGGACGTTCAGGTACAATCCTATTTTCCGTAAAATGTGGTGCCGTTTTTGAGAAATCCCAATTTTAGTGAAATTTTTTGCATATTAATCGTAAAGCTTTGAATTCGTATCAATTCAAAAATAAAATATATCGATGTTTTTTTTAGTATCACTAATCGAAAAGCAGCAACAGCATTTAAGGAAACAACCAAAACTTTTGTTATATTACTCGAAAATTGCGCGCGACGCGTTTAAGAAAAAAATCATAAAAAATCTGAATGAATACAAAAACCTCAGGGACAATATCAAAATGCAATATATGAAAATGTGTATACATATTCATGTACACATTTCCATCATCCAACAGGATATCAATATAACCATTCAGTTCCTCCGACTTGACGCTTCGTCTGGGGCCATGATATGTATTGTGTTTCTTTTTTTTTCGAGTTCGCAGCCAAGGAATGCATGCGCTAGGACGGAACCTTGTATTGTAATCGACTTTAATGCGTTTCATTGTTGATGCCACGTGTCGGGCTTTATTAGTACGCTCATCGCCTGTCAGTTAGTTGAATTGGCGGGCGGACGCATGCTTTTATGCTTTTAGGCACATTACTCATACCAACACCTTTAAATCATTTTTTTTTTTATGAATGAGGGTGGGAGAGTGGGTGTTGTCTTATGCAATAGTTAATATTATATTTTATGGCATAATTTGTTAAATTTTATCGTTATGTTAGTGTCCCTATGCTTATTCAATTTAATCTCAATTTGCTGGTAGAGTAAAAATTTCAAATAAATAGTTTAAATGGACTTGTTTTTTGAGTACTTTTTTGTAAAATTTTCAAACGCAAATCTGTTGAAAACCAGAGCTAAACCGTAAAAATGACAACCGTCAGTAAACTCAGCGTATTCAATGTTCAAAAAAATGTATGTTTCCACTTCAAGCACAGGATTACGAAATTTCAGTATCGTACCGTTGTTAAGTGAGCAAGAAGATTTTTTTCAAACTAAACTGAAAGAAACGCCATCGGCTTACAAAAACCAAGACACAATCTCTTTAAGCGAAACTGGTACTCCCTTATAGCCCGTGGGCTATAAAAGCAACTTTTAAAACAAAGGAAAAATAACATTGAATAATGATGGGCTGGAGAAAAAAGAGCTCGTAGAAATGGTTTGAGTCTCTGCTGCGTAAAATTTTCGAGGTTCAGCATGCCAGCTAAGATAAATGTGAATCAAGTTTGTCTGAATAAGAAAAAAATAGTTTTTGAATTAGGTTTATCGACTACTTTTTGAATTGACCTCGAATAACTGTATTTTTGCAAAAAAAAAACATAACAAGAAGCAGAATAACATGTGCTATAACTTTTCCTTGGAGACTTCTTTTGTCCGACGCATAATTCTTAAGTTATTTATCAAAAACTGACTTTTTGATTTTTGAAACCTTAAAAAAGGAGATTTGGCATCCCGTTGAGCGTTGGACTTTTTTTTGTTAATTAGCTTTAGTTTAATAAACAATTGTAACAAGTTTCCAATCCACAGCAATTTTTTCCATTTTTCAGTGATATTTTAGCTAATTTTATTTTTGGTACTAAAAATGGTTACAACTTTATAAAGTAAAGTCATACAAGAACACATTATAGCTTATTTTGAATACAAAGGAGAGTACTACATGAAGTATTTAATAGAGAAGAGTAAAACTTTTAGGTCAGGATATATCAAAAAATATACGTGATAAGCAATTTTTAAGTTCGCGATAAGTTCACTTAAATTTTTTCTTTAATAGTGTGGCAGGTAAATTTATTTAAAAATTAACATGATTTTGTAATTTTGTTTCGTAAATTTTTTCCCATTTCCGGAACTTAAAATTATTACTCGCAGACGAAGCACTTTTAAAGTAGGGGAAAGTGGGGTAAAGTGGGAAATTTTTTTTCGAAACTCCATAAAATGAACAAAACTTCTTATTTTTTCATGTTTTAACTTACTATAATAAAGAAAATTAAATAAGCTATATTTTTGCCGAAGAAACGAACCGAAAATATGGATTTTCTGTTGAGTACGACGCTTTGATCGAGGATGCCCAAAATGGCAAAAATTAAAAATCGTGGGGTAAAGTGGGAAACTTTCAAAACTCATAAAACTAATACAAATGTTGGAAAAAAGTTCTAATATCTTTATTCTAAGTCAAAAAAGGTACAAGAAACACACCCATAGGAGTTAATATGAAAAGAAATAATGATTTTGCTGGAAAAAAATATATGAAAAAATGTTTTTAAAAAAATTTGTGAAATAGTAGCTTATTCGTCGTTCTCTGATGAAACATCAAAGTCCGAGTCACAGTGTTAGTAATAAAAGAAGCTTGTAGTGAGATTAACGCATTTCAACTGAAATGGCCGTTGACAATCCTTTGGGTTGTATTTGATAGTATTGTGTCTGGTCATGATTTCGTGCATGAGTTTCAGTGCAAAAATCACGATCTTCATCTGAGCTAGAACATCTTTGTTTCTTCTTTGACGCTTTCTTTGCTGGTGGTGCTTTTTTGCTCGTGGTACTCTATTTTTTGTGATTCGTTTCCCTCTTTCTTCCGTTTATTTGCTAAACGTTTCTCAGCTGCTTTTTGCATTTCGCTTAGCTTTTCCGGAGTGGTTAATCACAATATAGATGTACAACACTTATTTGGATCATGAAATAGTATAATACGTTGACAAGTGGGGACTAGCAATCGTGAAATAACATTTCCCACTTTACCCCATAAAAAATTTCCCACTTTACCCCGATACCACATTTTGCAAAAAATGTGAGCTTCATTCTTTCACTCTATGAATTACACGGAATCCTTTTGCGTTATCAAAATTAAGACTACAAAGAATATTTTTGTGTACTTACAATCGGTTTATATCCCGAAACAGTAAAAATATCGAGGCTTAAAAATTTCAAAATTAAATTTCAAAATCATTTAAAAACTTTACAGGATTCCAGACATCACAAAAATACGTATGCACGCATCGCTATACCATAAAGATTTGCTTACGGTCATTGCAAGTACATGTCAGAACCGCATGATAGTTATACTTTGCTAGTTTGCCCGAAAAGGGGCATTTCCCACTTTACCTCACTTCCCACTTTACCCCACTTACCCCTACTTGTTCCCATAGAGAAGGGTCTTGTAAGGGTCTAGTAAGAGACATATTTGTTTCAATATTTGAGTATTTTGTTTAAAAAAGAGAGGTACAAAATATAAAAAAAAGCAAAAATTTGTTTAATATACAAATTGTGTGTAAACGTTACACAAGTTTCTAATGAACCCAGGTTCGATTCCCACGGCGAGCAGTTTTTTTTTTATTTAACTTTTTATTTAATTTTTATTTTTTTTTCTTAATTTTTTTTATTTTACTTTTTTATTTACCTTTTTTTTATTTAGTTATTTTTATTCAATGAATGGAAATTAAACACACAATGTTTTTTGCAAGGCTTCTGGAAGCACTCGATAGTCAAATTTTGTTTGGAGATACATTTGTGTTAAACATTTTTCTAAATATAAAAATTTTATACCTCTGCATCATATATGTCAGTGGTTTAACACGTTTGTAATTGTAATGTAATAATATGTTTCTATCTTTCACACGGATGGATCCCCGGTTCGAATCCTAGTGCGGTCAGTTGGTTTTTTTTATTGATAGAACGCTTAGCGCTGCACTACAAATATGCGCTTCAAAAGGTATTTTTCTGGAAGACTGCGGTAAGCTTCAGAACGCTTACATCCTAGGATATGCAATGTTAAAAAGAAAGAATGCGTATAATGGACCGGAAGCGCTTGTGGCTGAAAAAGAGGCATTTCAGAAAGCCTTTTAAAGTGCTTATTTTCTCCTTGGGAACGAAGTATGTAGTAAGAAGTGGGCATTTTCGGAAGCTCTTCAAATCTTAATATTAATACGACAGACAAAAACTTGTCCATCTTTTTTTACTATGTAAGAAATGGAGAACGACTTTAAATAATACACCATTAGAAAGGTATTTGTATGTAGATGTGCACAAAGTTAAAATTATGTTAATATTTTGACTTTATATACTAATTTTTCAGTATTAAAAACATCAAAATACACGGTCTGAAAAAAGGATAAAGCAGAAAGAGAAAGACAAAAATCATGTTTTTTGGTTTGTTTATATATAGCTCGAATTATACCAGGGATAATAAATTAACTTTTCTATTTTGTACCAAATAGCAAAAAAAAGTGCTAAAAGTGTCGAAAAAGTACCAAAATTATTTAATTTTACATATGTGAATTTTGACCACTGGGCGTTTCTAGATAAAATTAAATGATAAAACCCATGTGTTTGACATCTTTCCTCAGTAATTGGCACGTTATATGGGTGATTCTTAGATAACTGTGCTTTTTCGAGTTGTAAAATTGGCAGATATTTTTTTTGGATTTTTGCAAGTTTCTTCATGCTATCTTATGTAAACACACTCTTAAAACTCACCTTTTAAGTAGATCAACTACAAGTGTGAATTTACGGCTTTGAGGTCGAAATTAAGAAATTTTGCTGCCACGTTTGTGACCAAATTGCCACGTTTGTGACATTTTAGCCACAGTATGGAAAAATTATGGTTTTGAAGCGTTTTGATGAGAGATATATTGCATATGATGACCAATTTACACTTTCAGACTAATTTTGCAACAGTGTCATGTCTGCAGTGGTCCATTTTTTTATACCCTACCGCCCTAAAGATCAACTATGGTTTCCTGTCCTCTGTTTTTATAGCCGTTTATGGTGGATTAGGATCTCCTAATTACGAATCTGATCTTGATTTTTTTCTATTACATCAGTATCCTTAGTTATCCTTGCTCAAAAGTGAAAAGATCACATTTTTGACATCTACTTAACAAAAACAGCAACAAGTAAAATTAATTTTTGTCAATGGATTCAGACAGCCGAATTTATTGTCCACAAGATATATTTTACCGTTTTTCAATTGGATTCCTAGTTTCCGAGTTATAAGCCTTTAAAAAAAGATTCCTCTCAATAACACACAAAGGATTTTCTGGACCGAAAAATTAACAAAAATGGTATGTTTTATTATTTTTATCAAAAATATAATTTATCACAAAAATTTTAAGCCATTGCAGACTAAAATCGATTGAAAAAATAAGGCTCTATTGTAGATTTAGTGAATGAGCAGATGAAATTTTAATTCTGTTAATTTGCAAAAGCAATAGTTTAGTAGGGTCATTCACTGAATCTAGCATAGAACAGTAATTTTTCATGCGATTATGGTCTGCGAGGTCACGAAATTTTTATAATTAAATATGTTTTTGATAAAAATAATAAGACTTGATTTTTTGTAACTTTTCGGTCTCCAAAAATCCTTTGTGTGTTATCGAAAGATGTCCTTACTTTAAACGCTTATAACTCGGAAGCTGGGAATCCAATTGAAAAACGGTAAATTATGTCTTGTTGGCAATAAATTTGGCTGTCTGAATCCATTTACAGAAATTAATTTTACTTGTTGTTGTTTTTGTTGTATAGCTTTAAGTAGATGTCAAAACAGTGATTTTTTCACTTTTGAGCAAGGATAACTCAGGATTCTGATAGTGTAGAAAAATTTTTGTATTAAAAACATAATTAATAGCCTTCAACTTAACATCTGTATACCAAAGTTTTATATCGAAATATGTTTTTCGAAGACTGATAAAAAGTGCCACGTTTGTGACATTTTTGATGCGCCACGTTTGTGACATTTTTGTAGTTTATCGCTCATTGTAAAGCACGCTTTTGAGTTCAAGATTTTTCCGAAAGAATTTGGGGTCATGTATGCAAATCCTACAAAAAAATTGTTTCGTGTATAAAATAAAATGCACTACCTGCGAGTGCCGAGTGCCACGTTTGTGACCATAATTTTTTAAAAAAACTGTTTTTGTTTATAAACTGCCCTATAAAACACAAACAGATTCTTTTTTGGACGCGTCTGGACATGATAACCTTTGGTTGATAGATAGTGATCAGAATTAATGCATATGTATCGCAATCTATTGACTGAAGCAGTATTTCCATGCAGTAGTAGCATAATGCTTTCAAGAAATTTTTTTTTTTCCAAAACTAGGGGACAGTTTTCAATTCGAAATTGTGCCCTCTAAAAATTATTTAAAACTGCAGATGAGCTCAGAATAATGTAGCCTTAAGTATTTACTTAATATGTGTAGTAACTTGTTTTCTGTTCCATTTCCGTTTTTTGGTAGTTTTTCATCGTTTTATGTATAAAAAGTAGGGGTAGGACATGCCACGTTTGTGACATTTGGGGTATATATGCAAACTTTCACAGTAGACCAATAATTATTTGGTGGTAAAATTGATCCGCTCTATTAGAAAAGCATAGTTTCTAACTTATAGCGTCATTTTTTGTGAAAAAAAGCCTACTGTATAGGTGAAATCGCCAGAGGACACAAAAAGTACAGTTATCTGAGAATCACCCATATACCAATTTTTGCACTTATTCTGGTAACAGTGCTGAAATACTGATGAGGTGTTAGGTGTTGTTCACATTACACTGTAAGTGCTTGTAAGCAATTATTTCCAAATTGATGTTCTGATATCAAAAATTTTCATTTCTTTTTTCATACTCTATAGCTAAACCCTTATATACGTATGTGCTTCATAAGTATAATGCATTATATTCAAATATTCTCATATATCTGCGTAAATGCACATATTTGCACATATTTTTAAGCATATATTAGTTACATATGGATGTACATATACTCGTATACATAGAATGAAAAATGTTTTTAATTTTTCAAAGTGTTTTTATTGTCAACCGTGCGTAACGCAATTCGCACAAAAGGGACCACGGAACTACTGACGTATATTTCATTTGAAATGAATAAAAAAAAAATAAAAAAATGGCAAATTCCGAAATGGCAAAAAACTCAACCACAATGTATAATTTGCAAAAATAAGTGAGAGCTTATATGTATGTACGTTAAAGGATACTTACTCTCCTTTATATTCCTCCGGATAGGGAATAATAAATCCTTCTGGACTTGGACGGGGTGTTTTGCCAACCCAAAAGAATGCATCAGGACCAGTACCATCGTACGCAAATGATTTAATGAAGAGTGTGGATTCGTCTACAGCATAAATAGAACCCTATGAAAGAAAGAAAAATTGTTAAGCAATTTTAAATACAAATACTTTTACTAAACAGACTATCGCAATTAAAGAGTTGAATTACTAAAAGCACCAAGTCACAAAATTTGAATCGTATTGTTTTTTGTTTCAAAACGTTCTGTTTACCCTTATCAAAGGCTCTACACATTTTATACATTTGCTCAAAAGATCAATGAGGGTATTGCTTAAAACATTTAAATGACTTGAAAACCTCGTAAACTCGTAATATTTGTCAAAATCATAACAAACTTTGACAGTTTTATTAGCTTACAAGGTTTCCGAAGCTTTTACATGTTTTAACGAATATTTTAAATCCACTTTTTCAGTCAGAAGATCAACTATTCATTCACCATTCTCTCAGGTAGTGAGTGGTGAGCAGACAAAGTCTCAATGCCGAAGTTCAAATCCAAAACTCATTGCTAACCCCAAAATTAAAGACCAAGCCATGGTCTTGGTATGGTTATCACTAACCACAGGTTAATAAAATATAGGTCGAAAAATTAGCGAGGTCTTCATGCAAAGAACTCACATTAATTACAAAGAAAAGGCATTATCTCGAAAATATCGGCATATTTTTCAAAAAAGTTGATGCAATATCTTGGTACTTTCGAATTCTTATTATTTTCAATTTTTACTTTTTAGGTTTGTAAAAAAATTTAGTGGGGTAGAGTTCTGGCAAGTCTAGGTTTTGAAATTTCTGTTTTAAATAAATATTTGAAAATATCTCGAAAACTCAAATTAAATCATTTTTTATGTAACCTCAATTTTTATTGCATATAATGGGTGGACGGGAATCGGTAGAACACTGGTAACCCAGTGTGCCAGACGGTTCATATATCCGATTTTTTACCCGTTACGGATCCGTTACTGATCCGTTTGCGGGAGAAATTAGCTTTTTTTTTGGATCCGTAACGGGTAAAAAAACGGAGATTTTAACCGTCTGGCACACTGGGAAATGAAAGATTCCTGGGACTATTCTGATAACCTTTTCTTAGCTTAATTTTTCGAAATTCGCAAAACCAAAGGAGTTATAGGAATAAGTTCATAAAGGGACAAAAGTAATGTCGTAATATGAATTAGCTGACATTTTGCTAAAGATAAATAAAAAAACTAGTAAGGGTGTAAAATTTGGCCTGGCCAAACATTAAATACCCTACACTGCAGTATTTTTAAAATTTTGCTCATATGGGGGGTGCTACGCTCTCTTGTCCGAGTTCACCCAGTTTTTGTCCAGAGCTTGGATTTATAGTTTTTAATGTCTGAGTGAACAACGATTTCAGTACAGTGTTTTGAAGCTTTTGCTTATATAGGAGGTGCCACGCCCTCTTGACCGAGTTCGTCTAGTTTTAGCTTAGAGCGTGCATTTATAGTATTTAGTATTTGAGTGAAGCTTGGTTCGATTATCTCAAAAAACTCTTTCAGTATAGCATTTTGAAACTTCTGCTTATATGGGAGGTGCCACGCCCCCTTGTCCGATTTCACCTAATTTTTGTCGAGAGTTTTATTTATGATACTTAGTGTCTGAGTTGAATTTGGTTCGAATATATCAAAAAACGCTTTCAGTATAGCGTTTTGAAGCTTTTGCTTATATGGGAGGTGCCACGCCCTCTTGTCCGAATTCGTTAAATTTTTTCTCAGGGCTTGCGCTTACAATTCTTAGGGCCGTTTTCTCAATGTCCGGTTAAATTTATTCTTAACCGTACGATTGCTAACCATACGACAAATGAAATCAATGAATCCGTTTTCACAAAGAGCTGATTAACTAACCAGAGGTTTACTCATCGATTGTGAATTTTTCGATGTCAAAAAGACATATTCAAATAAATTAAATCAAAATAAAAAATAAAAATATTTCATAAATTTCACAAAAAAATGGAAGACTTGAAATATTTTTAATTCTAACGAGTTTATTTGAATCTTCTGTACGGGAACATTTAGCTATTGCAATTATCTTCCAAATGTTATGCATTTTGTTCCAACTGACTTAAATGTTCGCTAAAAAATTAGGTTTTTATAAAACAAGAAGACTGGGGCGGCCGCAATACGATACCTTAAGGGGTATGGTATAGGTATGTAGTTAATAAATATTTTTTTTATTGGACAAGATTATACTTAATAAAATAATGAAATCAACAAACTGATGGTTTACGGAAATAATTTGAGCACAACCTAAAATTAATTATGAATAGTGGTTATTGTGTTTAAATGCATGCTTTTGTAAAAAATCGTTAACTGAATACGAACTTACTTTGCTTTAACATGAAAAACATATACCTAAATCAACCTTTAACTTTCCAATTCGACACCGCCCGCACCCAAAATAAAAGTTAAAAATAACTTTAAAATTACACAGGTACTCAAAAGAAAAAAATTTGTCTAAACACAATACTTCTTATATGCAGTCTTATAAACTTGTTGACTCTTAATCGGATCGCATCCTCAGAATTGTAAATATACCTGCAGAATTTAGAGATATCCTTGCTTAAAGTTGGCGAAAATGCTGTTTTAAGAATTATAGCGTAGCTGCAGGAAAAAGTGAAATAGCCAGGGTATGAAAGCTATTTGTGCCAATAAAAATGGGCGGTGCCACTCCCCCAAAACATTTCGTTCTTTGCATGGGGCTGAAATGCCCTCTCTTTAAAGAATCATAAATCGGAAAGTAAGAGCCCTGTTGAAAAGGTTTGAAGAAGTGTTTTGATAAGAAAGAGTGAGTCTATCCAATGCCATTAAAAACAGAGTTTCACCTTTTCCTGTAGCTACGCCATAAGTTTCAGAACATTATTATCTCCAACTTCAAGCAATTCGGAGGAGCCAGTTCAATTCAGAACCGAAAGAATCATAAGACTGCATAAAAGAAGTATTGTGTTCAGAAAACTTTTTTTTTTTAGGAGCCTGTACTATTTTCAATTACAAAATTTAAACTTTTTTTATTTCGATCTTGGCCTTCAAAACTCTCTAATAAAAACTAAAATTATAGGCCCTTGTGGGTTCAACTCTTTCTTTGAATGCAACGTATAATATTTTTTGATAACCCAATTAACTTAATAGTTACATCGGATATCGGACGCATTTGTCATGACACCTCAGTAGTATCTCATAAAAGATATTGATTAAAAGTTTAGATTTTTTTACATGTACTCATATTCACCGATACGGAGGAAGTAATTTAGAATTATTATTAACACAAAAACTTATATTATATAGAAAATCCATCGATCGGTTCTCTGACTATATGGTTTTTCTTCTATAAAGGATTTTCAAGGACAACGCCTAATTTGAGTTTCTTTCAATTTTTACATCAAAAATTGGATGTTTATGAAAACCAAACAACGTTGCTGTGAGATTTTTTCCAAGCCCATGTCTCTATAAAAGGATTCGTTGTATCAATTTTAAATGTATATGCTCTACTATCATTGATTCAAAATATGATTTTTGTATTTCATATGAAAGCTCGTAACCCCTTAATTTCATGACGATTTTTAATTTTCATTTAAAATAAAAATATTTTTTGTGAATTGTTCTTCTGGTTAGAAATTAACCGGAACAGCATCTTGCCGTTAACTTAATCAGAACTTGACAAACTGTTTATTACTAACCAGATATTAAAAAAACGCTTTTCTTTTTAACTGCTGGCTAAAGTTCTGATTAGTGCTTAACCGGACATTGAGAAAACGGCCCTTAGTATTTATGCGTATTTTGGTTGCATTGTCGTGAAAAATACTCCTGAAATTGCATTTTGAATATATTTTTTGTATGGGCGGTAGGCGTGTCCGTTGACCGATTTCGCTCATTTTCAATCCCCTGAGCTATCTTTGACAACGGAGGTAGTGTACCAAATTTCATTGAATTATCCTACTCAGTTTTCCCAAAAAGTGTATTTCAACACACAGCCACCCAGCCAGCCAGCCAGCCAGACAGACGGACACGGCTATATCGACTCAGGAGGTGACGCTGATCAAGAATATATATACTTTTCTATATCTACCACGCCTCCTTCTCTGCGTTACAAACGGAAGGACAAAGTGAATATACCCTGGGTGTAGGGTATAAAAATAGTTAATTGTGTGAAATTGATGGAATTGAGTTGAAAAAATATGATATCGATCATATAACTAATTATTATGGCACGACATATGTATGACATTACTTTTGTCCTTTTATTGACATAATCCACTTTCTAAAACAATGGCAAAAATAACTCCGTTTGTGTTGCGAATTAATAAAAATGGAACTTAGAAAAGTTGTTTAGAATAGTCCCAGAAATCCTATATTTTTTGTTTTTTTACCAAGCCCCGATCACCCTGTATGTTTTCTGTTGGGCAAAAACTACCAAATAAGTTTTCGTCTTGAAATGTGCTTCGAATCATGTCATAAGTTTTCTTTAAAAAGTTATGAATATTTGACCATGGAGTGAAAAACCGTATGTGGATTCTTCAAATGGTCATAAATTTCAAAGAAAAAATAACACAAGACCAGTTCAGAGCTTAGTTTGAAGACGAAAAATAGCACTTAGCACTGCTTTTAGCAGAAAAAGAGCAAAACAATTTCGCGCGTCCTTTATAAGTATAACCCAAAAAATCGTGTTTTTGAACTTTGAGGTTAGAATATCTCAAAAACCATACGTTATAGGGCAATTACGAAGCTAGATATCGAATATGATATTTTTGTTTTGGTTTATTGTATTTTTTTTTTTTTTCAAGTGCACAGTTTATCGACCTCTTTTTTAAAAAATGGTAAACAAACGATTTTAAAAATAGTTTTATTAAGTAGTTTTTGCAAACATACATTATCTGTATGCAATAAAATATGAGGTTGCATAAAAATTTATGCAAATTGAGTTTTCGACACCTTTAGAGCAAGGGTGTCAGCGTTTTCAAATCACTGAGCCAAGCGCAGTCAGCGCAAAATTTTCGCCATTACAACAACTTCAACCACAACAATCGCAAAACCTATTTTTTGTTGTTTTTTTGGTGGCTCGTTTGCAACAACAACAATATTTCAATAATTTCTTAAATTTCTGAGAACTACAACACACACGAAAAATGTTTGTTGTTTTTTTTCTACGCGAAACAACAAAAACAATTTTTCATAAATATTTTAATTCCGCGAATTTTGACGAGCTCAAAAAAAAAACAACAAACATTTTTCGTGTGTGTTGTAGTCCTCAGAAATTTAAAAATTATTGAAACATTCATGTTTTTGTAGGCGAGCCAAAATTGGCTCACTTTTGTTCTACGCTGACACCCTTGCTTTAGAGTTCTACTATGAACATAATTTGAGAAAATTTATTGATTTTGAGTCTGGGATGTGTGCGAATATATAAACAAAAAGCATTATTTGACTAATTACATACCTTTATTCCATGTGCAAAATTAACAAATTGTCCGATATATCGACCATAGTATGGCTCAAGTGGAGCACGCCCGAAAGCTGAAAAAAGACAAAGAGATTTTTTCAATACATTTTGGTTATTATCAAGAGATAAAGAAACACAAGAATTGCAGTTATTGATTAATTGAGTGAAAACTGAACTAAAATTAAAACAAAACAAAGACATATAAAAGGGATTGGAACTTTTATATAATTTTACTTGCATCACTATTGAGGTCTTATGAGTAACAAAAACTAAATTTCGAAATAATATTTTGGGTAATCATTGTCTACTAAATATAATATATAAATTATACCAAATTCGCCAAATTGAGTCTAACTCTCATGATTTCCTTGTTAAGATACCTTTACTTCAATGGATGATGATAACTTGGAAAAAGGATCCAATTAGCAAAGTTGAAAGGTAGAGTTTATTATATTATGGCTATCAGATGCCATTGTCAACAAAGAATTTTGCCGTTTACTGTAGGTGTGATATATGTTTGTTACTTCAAATATGCATCAAAACAGTTATTTTCGTACTTTTAAGCAATGATTTCTCAAAAAGTAGAGTCAATTCTAACAAATACGCTATACTCTAGGTACTAAAAAGCTTGCAAAAATATAAGGATTTTCTCAAAAAACTAAGGCCGGAGCAAAAACAATTTTTTTTTTTTTTTTATAGATACAGCAATAAAACATTTTTCTTCCTTTTTAAGAGTTTATTAAAAATACATAGCTTAACAAAAGCAACAATTAAAATAAGTTCCATAGAAGAGAAATATTACAATTTCAAAAAAAGCACGCATTAATGGAAGAAGTCCAGTAATGCCGCCCCAATCCTTAATGTCTCTATCGGTCGGGTTTTTTGAAAGAGCGCACATAATATGCATTAAATCCTCTAATGCGTACGTTAATCCTACCCAACTTAGAATTCAAATATAGAGCACGTGTCTATGGGTGCATTTCGTGCTTGAGGATATTGGTACAATGACAACAGGCGTAAACAAGAACAACAACAATAATAACGACAACATTGACATCAAAATCGAAATCAACAACAACATCAACACTAGAACGAAACTGAAACGTTAAGGACAATAATGATGATGATGACGGTTACGGTGGCAACAGCGTACGATGAAATTCAGAGATAACTTTTGTCGTTGATGATGTGATGACGACACACTTTGTTAAAAGATTGGTTGGTCGGTTGGTTGGCAAGTCAACGGTAAATATTTGCCGTAGACCAAGCTATAGAGATACGACTATCTGATATGCTGCTCGCTTCAATGATTCAAAGATTTTCCTTATCGATTTTTCCTAATTAAGTTCTGTCATTTTAAAAGTGGAGGAAAAAAATTCAGTAGGTTTCGATTGAAAACCAAAATGTTTTTCTTTATTTTCTTTTAGTTTCATTTTACTTTAGGAAGAGATAGACAGAAAACAAGATAAATCGAGAGAAATATAGAAAAATAGAGGAAAGAGGTATCCAACATGTTTTCATTTTGATTTATACATATTTTGTGAATGAGTTTTTTTATATTTAAGAGAATATTGAATGAAAAGGAAACTGTACGGGTGGTGTATTTTTTGTATTACCAGAAGAGGAAATTAATTTATATTATTTTTTTACAATAACAATGTATATAAGAGACTGGCAAAATATGTGATGCTTGCACTAATTCCAAGGTTCATAAAACCTATACTAATCAATAAAGAGTTTTCCCCTGAACAACATATCTGTGGTCGCGCGGAAAAACCAGGTAACTCCATTTTTTGGAAAATGAAAAAACCATGAAAAATGGAATGTTTTTTGATTTACAATCATTCCATCAGAGCGAAATTTGAATAATGCATATCATTTCCAAGTTATTAAGAAACAAAAACTTGCGTAAATGATACATTTTGGGAAATAACAAGGTAACTCCATACCGTTTGCGGAAAAACCAAGCAACACCACAAATTTTTTAATTTAACTAGAAAATTCAACAGAAACCCATATACAATTTCCGATTTCGATTTCGCTGAAATTTGGTACATGGTTTCCTTTCATGCCAAGTCTTTGAGAAATATGGAAAAAAATTTGGCGATTTTTTATGGCTTGTGGAATGCAAAAAATGGAAAAAACCGTAAAATGTGACGAACTCTCCTCAAATAATTGTCAATAACTTGGCCATTTCTAAATTGATTTTCATGTTTGGACCTGTTTTGGAAAGGTATTGAATCAGGCTATAAGCTTAAAATAAAATTTTTCGTAGTTGATAAAAAGTACTTAATTTACCACTATCTTACATTTCAAAATATATTTTTTGGAAAGACAAAAAAATAATCTCTCATATGAAAAAGAGAGAAAGTTAGTATGTCTCGAGGCTTAGAAGCTATGATTTTTTGAAAATTTAAAAAAGTGGCCCGACTACAAAATGGCCCATAGCTGAAACATTTCTTAACACATCTTCATGTTTGGACCATTTTTAGTAAGGTATTGAATTACGCTATGCGCCCAAAGTAATTTTTGTATTGGGAAAAGAGTACTAAATTAACTACTATTTTAGTACTAAGCGATAAAAATCGCTATAGTACCTCTTTTTCGACCTTCCAAAATATTTTTCTGGAATAGAAGACAAAACTACCTTTCACATGAATTTAAAATTAAGATGGTATCTTTAATGGTACAGGAGAAGTGATTTCAGTACATGCAATATTTCGTGTTATGTAAGTTTTTTTTGTAATTTACATCATTTTAAATTTCTCGAAGGGTTTTGAAAATAAAATACGCCGTGCTGTAATACGGTTACGGCCTAAGGAAAAAAAACTATGAAATTTCTGGGTCCCTGGTATGGCTTTTACATATTGAAAAGCGTTGGAGAGTTGCGATGCACTTGCTTCATATTCACCAATTGCACAATAACGATAAATTATGTCGGACTTTTCACTATTTGCCCATTCAAAAAGTGCCTTAGCATCAGTTATTTGGCCTCGGTAAGGTTTCTACAACCTTTCTCTTGAAGCGTTTCGTTTTTTATTTCCATGATATGAATCTGCAATTTCGAAGAGATAACATCTCCAAAACGAAGCAAAAGTAATTTCATATAAATTATGTGCCATAATGATCGGTTATTTGATCGATACCCTTTTTTTCAGCTTAATTCTACACCATCAAGAAAATTTTTCGTGAAAACAGAGATAAATTTTATTCATTCCTAACAAAATGTCAGCCAATCAATATTATTATATTGAATCAGGCTATAAGCTTAAAATAAAATTTTTCGTAGTTGATAAAAAGTACTTAATTTACCACTATCTTACATTTCAAAATATATTTTTTGGAAAGACAAAAAAATAATCTCTCATATGAAAAAGAGAGAAAGTTAGTATGTCTCGAGGCTTAGAAGCTATGATTTTTTGAAAATTTAAAAAAGTGGCCCGACTACAAAATGGCCCATAGCTGAAACATTTCTTAACACATCTTCATGTTTGGACCATTTTTAGTAAGGTATTGAATTACGCTATGCGCCCAAAGTAATTTTTGTATTGGGAAAAGAGTACTAAATTAACTACTATTTTAGTACTAAGCGATAAAAATCGCTATAGTACCTCTTTTTCGACCTTCCAAAATATTTTTCTGGAATAGAAGACAAAACTACCTTTCACATGAATTTAAAATTAAGATGGTATCTTTAATGGTACAGGAGAAGTGATTTCAGTACATGCAATATTTCGTGTTATGTAAGTTTTTTTTGTAATTTACATCATTTTAAATTTCTCGAAGGGTTTTGAAAATAAAATACGCCGTGCTGTAATACGGTTACGGCCTAAGGAAAAAAAACTATGAAATTTCTGGGTCCCTGGTATGGCTTTTACATATTGAAAAGCGTTGGAGAGTTGCGATGCACTTGCTTCATATTCACCAATTGCACAATAACGATAAATTATGTCGGACTTTTCACTATTTGCCCATTCAAAAAGTGCCTTAGCATCAGTTATTTGGCCTCGGTAAGGTTTCTACAACCTTTCTCTTGAAGCGTTTCGTTTTTTATTTCCATGATATGAATCTGCAATTTCGAAGAGATAACATCTCCAAAACGAAGCAAAAGTAATTTCATATAAATTATGTGCCATAATGATCGGTTATTTGATCGATACCCTTTTTTTCAGCTTAATTCTACACCATCAAGAAAATTTTTCGTGAAAACAGAGATAAATTTTATTCATTCCTAACAAAATGTCAGCCAATCAATATTATGACATTACTTTTGCCTCGTTTAGGAGATGTGACCTGTTCGAAATTGCACATTTATATCATGGAAAAAAAAATTTCATGTTTGATTAATTTCAAATGGCTACTTTGATGAAATACTACATTTTCTTCTGTCGCAACCTTGCCGATTTTCTGACAATTAAGCTTTCATCATTCGATCGATGATTAACAATGGGGAGCAGAGCGCATCAATAGTGCTTCCGAAGAGCTCTAATGCAGCAGTGAAGCGCATCTCTGTCGTATCCAATAGCGCAGAAATTAACATAGGCAGGTCATTGGCTCGAAACGCTTCGTTAGGTTGTAATATTCTCATATATTGAAAATAGAGCATCTTTTTGGAAAAACCAGGTAGCTCCATTTTTGCAGAAAAACCAGATAACTGACCGTGTTTAGCTGTATTTGAGCCTAAAATTGAGTGAAATGTCTTAAAAAATCTTCATTCTCATTCAAAATAGAGTTTCCCCACGTTATTTTACGCCAGAAAACGAATAAAAATGAAGAACATGCTAAATTCATCAAAAAAGTTAAACGCGTTTTTTTCCCGTTTTTGAAAAATGGAGTTACCTAATTTTTCCGCGCGGCCACAGATATATACATATCCTCGCAATTTTTCCGAGAAATTATGAAAATTACAGTTTTCCACGTGAAGCACCACGTAAAAAATTTTGAAACTTTCGATTTTAGTAATATTTGATTATGCTATACCAATATGTGTCCTCGATCCAGATACAAAATATTTTTACAGTATGAAGTCTAGTTAACGAACTAGGGGACTTTAAAAAATTTACCAAGCGTTACTTCAAAACAAATTCTTAAAACCCTCTAGCCCGTAAATCAGACTTTATACTGTAAAAATATTTTGTATCTGCATTGAGGACATATATGAGTATGGCATAGCTAAATATTAGGTACTAAAATCGAAAACATCATAATGTTTTACCCAGCGCTTCACGTGGAAACCCCAATTTCCCGGAAAAATTGCGATGAACCATTTTGACATGTTTTTCAGGGGAAAATTATTTATCGATTGGTGTTGGTTTTATGAACCTTAGAATAAGTGCAACCATCACAACTAATTTAACTGGTCTTTAGGAATAAAATATGTATGTAGATCGAAAATATATATTTTTATAGTAGCTATTTCCATGCTTGCCGGATCCAACTTTAGGCTTATATTTTATTGAGTGGAGTGTTGCTAAATACTAGTGATGAGCAACCCAAGACCAAGATCTAGCAGTCTTGGTCTTGGTCTTGTGCATCAATTTTAAGTGTTGGTCTTGGTGTTGAACAATTTTTTAAATATTGTTGATTATTCAAAATTCCCAAAACTTATTTTCCCAAAGCAGTTTGGTTTTTAAAATGCCAAATTTTAAATTGAGACATGATTTCATGCTTGGAACCTATTAACTACAATATAAATGATCAAGACTTAAAGGCTGTCTTGATCTTGATGATTATCGTGACTATAGCAGTCTTGACCAAACCAACACTAATTTTTTTCATCACTTTTAAGAACTTTCTACTCATAGTATATGAGTAAAAAAAGCTGTGGAAATTAATTTTTTAAGAAACACCGTATTAAATGTAAAAAATCACTCTGCACGATAGTATGCATATAGGACGTGGTAGCACAAGCAAGACAAATGCACAGCTAAGAATAATTCTGTTACATTCGGAGCCATTATGGATTTTTAGAAATGGCAAGGCCCTGACAGGAATTGAATAAACTGAACCAAAAAAAAGTAAATCTCAGTGTAAAGAAAGTTTTCTGACAGACTGTAGATTAAAAAACCTAAAACTGGAAATTCTTCAGTTCATCTCTCCAAGTGATATTGAATGTCTGAAAACTAATCCAATGGAATAGAGTTTTCAACTAATATAATTAATTAAAGAGTTGTTTATTGATAATTAATTGCTATGTCCGATATAAACATACATGTTTTCCGCTTTTGACAGAAAAAAAAACATAAATTTTGTACAAATATGGGTGTTAAAAACATTTCTTTGAAACATATGTCGTATAAAACGTTTTAATTGCCTGCTAATTTGCATACTTTTTATGTATATAAGCTTATAGCAATATAGTTTAACATAAATGCTGCTCAAAAAAAAAAAAAAAAAAACGAGGGAGGATAAAAAACTGATTTTTACAATTACAACAGCTGTTTTGCTAAAAAAGGTATAAAAATTCCAAAATATGCCACAATAAATCCTGATTTTGATTTGGGCTACCTAAATTATATTTTTATGAAAACAAAGGAATTACAAGCAATATTCAAGAAATAGTGGTTTTTTGGACAACTCTTATATACATATACACAGTAAAAAATTATGGTTTACTTTTAATTCCATCTGGTATTGATTTTAAACTTTTTGGTATTAAATTTAAAATATATCCCAAAAAAGTTTAAAATTTTTTCCGGTAGGTTTTAATTTTATCAGAAAAAATAATTACTTTTAAGCCATTTAGTTTCTCAATTTTTTAATATTAAAGTGGCTTTTTTTTACGAACGTTCCCTGCGATCCCACCACCCGCCTATCCGTGTAATGTACGGTTGGTGACCGACCACAAGCAGACCGGACTGCTCTGTTGTTCAGCGGATCAGTGATAACGCGGGATACATATTAAATCGAAATATGAAGAAGAAATTGGCTGTTCATAAATTACGTCACACTTTTAGGGGAGTGAGGGGGCGGTTCACAAATTTGTGACAGAGAAGGGTCTGGGTGTCTTGGAAAGTGTGATGTCACACAATTCAAATCGAAAAAATTTCGAAACTTTCAAGCATATTTTGTTCACAAAAAACAAACAAGGTTGGGACAAAATAGTTGACGTGTTTCAAATAGAATGCGTTAGCAAACCTAAAATTAAAAAAAAAAAATCGTTTGTGTGATATCCTAAATTGAGCCCCCCAATGAAAATCTGACAGTGTGACATGAGGGAGGTAAGGGGTCCGAAAATCGTGAAATTCGTGTGACGTAATTTATGAACAGCCCCAAAGGAGAATATGCAACAAAAGCTAGGAGTTCAAGTGCAAGATTATTTTACATTTAAGGATAGCGATTGAGTCATCAAAAGAATATAAGTGGTATAAGCTGTAAAAATCGTTATAGATGCTACGCAAGGGACTAAGCTGTGCATAATTTGACCTACAATGTGACAATTTTAGAGGGCAAGAGTGCCTTGAGTCTCTTCCTGGAACGTTGAAATCTATTGATTGTAGTAAAATTGGTGAATTCGTTTCGCCTTTAATAACACAGGCCTACAAAAAAAAAAAAGTACCATGCGCGAGAGATCAGACCACCTGAACTTTATGTTTTCGGGGTCGCTGAATCCGAATATGGTGCCAGAATATCGAAGTTGGTTCGGGTTTTTTCAGAAATCAGCAATTATGCTGAAAAATTTGAGATTTTTTTCAGCATTATTTCTGATTTCTGAAAAAACACGAGCCAACTTCGCTATTCTGACACCATATTCGGACTCAGCGACCCCGAAAACATAAAGTTCAGGTGGTCTGATCCTTCGCGCAGGGAATTTTTTTTTTTGTAGTCCTGTGCACAGGCCAAAAAAAAAAAAAAAAAAGTACCATGCGCGAAAGATCAGACCACCTGAAACTTATGTTTTCGGGGTCGCTGAATCCGAATATGGTGCCAGATTACCGAAATTGGTTCGCGTTTTTTCAGAAACCAGAAAAAAATCAGTAATATTCAGCATTATTGTTGATTTCTGAAAAAACGCGAACCAACTTCGCTATTCTGGCACCATATTCGGATTCAGCGACCCCGAAAACATAAAGTTCAAGTGGACTGATCTTTCGCGCATGGTACTTTTTTTTTTTGTGGGCCTGTGTAATTTTATGCAAAAAAGTTACATTAAGCATTACCCTTCTAAATAAATTGGTCAAATCAACTTAAAAATTTTATATAATTTATTTTAAGAAAATAAAAACTCAAATCAAGAAAAATAAAATATTACTTTAAGTTGACTGCACACAAAACCACTGGTTGAAGACTAGTTGTTAAAAGACTATTTCATACCCCAACTAGCCCCGGACTGGTGTAAACGTAATACAGAAGGTGACAATTGAAATTTCGTAGGACATCAACACACAAAAAGGAACAGTTGCTTGTATGCAAAAGGGATTGAAATCGGACTAGTACTGGTTGGTAGTGGTCTAGTTAATTAAATACACTTGAACTAGTCCGTTTGCCTGCAGGGTAGCTTTGAGAGACTTTTTAATTTCAAAATTTGAGAAATTTTATTTATCAAAAGAGCAACAAAAAAAAAAAAAAGAACGAGAACAAAATAAAAAATATTTTTTTTTCAATTGTTTAAATACAAATTTCACACAACTACGTCAGCTTCATAGCCGAATGAGCTAAAGACTTCTTTATTTATCTACATAGGTATAAGATGTTGTACCCTTGGTTCGAATCTCAGACGGATTGTTTTTTTTTTTTTTTTTTTTTGTTTTAATTATAGTTTAACATTGAAACCATTTTTCATTTTTCTCTCTCTCTCTTTACTTACTCCAAAATAGTTTAAAATTAAAACTTTTTTTGGCATTGTTCTATATAAACACTTTTTTGGTTTTAAAATTAAACTAAAATTTTTACTGTGTATACGTACAGTAGGCTGTCAATTAGCGGTTTGTATTTGGATGTTAACATAGATGTTTATCGTCGGGTTTTGTTTGTTTATTTTTCAATTAATATAATGTAATATGTTATGTAATAGCACTGTGTTTGTCTAAAAATTACTACGTTGCTGTTCAGAATAGTTTAAAAAGAACAAAATTACATGCATATTCAAGGCATTCAACATAAAACTTTTAAAAAACTTTCCAAAATGTATAGTTTTTTTTTTAAATGCTGAAAAAAATCACAATTTATCATCTTTGCAAAAGTTATAACAATTTCCAATTTTTTACCTTTATAATCAAGTTCAACTTGTCGTATGTGTAACATTTAATTAATATGGGAAACTAAAGTTTCTTATTAATATTTTTCTGCACTTTCTGCGGTCGTGAACACTTACGAGTAATAAGTTGGAAAAAGTGAAAAATATAAAAAGCCTACATCGAATCCAAACACTGAAATCCACTGCTCGGAAAAAGCCACCTGCCTTAAATGCAGAGGATCCTCAACATCAGCTGTTCTTAATCACATAAGATACGTCTATAAAATTAATATCACATCAAAGACGCATCAGGAAGATATCGATTTCACTACAATCACGTTTAAAATACTGGACCAACATTCTTAAAAAAAGTAAAACATAGACAATTTTTTAATAAATAGTCCTCATTTGTGGTAGATGATTGCTCGATATTGTAATTTTATCACCCCTTGAAAATTAGTCGAAAAACGGTTTTGGAAAAACTCAAATATTCGATCAGTATCAAGGAACATCCGACCATACATACATTTCTAGCTCTTAGATTTCTTTTTATACTCCGCACCTTTTCACAATGAGCTCTCATACAATATTTTAATCAGATAAAAGTGCTTTTTGAAAATTAAATCGCTAAGGACAATATAATCTATGACAATTCTCTGGTTGTCATGGGTTTAACAGTTGCTATTACTAACCTAAAAAATGGTCACAGTCAATTTCAACCCTTTCTTTTGATATAAATTATTTTACTGCAACATGAGGGGGATGAAGTCTCAACATTTTGTATCAAGGTACGAAAGAGTGCAATCGTCAGTTAGCAGGAACATTTGTTCACCAACAATAAAGATTTTCCCAGTTTGCAAACAATGTATGACTATGTTTGTTTGTGTTGTTTTCTTTTCTGTTCTGATCTTCTCGTTAAGTTTCATTACGTTTTTTTTTTTTGTGTTTTTAATACACTTTGATGCCTATCAAACTCTTGATGGATGAGTAAATGAATGAATGATTTTTATTAAGTTTCTGGCAAATATTTGTCATACACGTCGCTCACACCAAACACACAGCATCACCACCCTCTGGGCTGACTGACTGGTCATGGTTTTTGGTTTGTGGCTCATAATCAAGTTAAGAATCTCGACAATGCTGGTGGTCGTTCACTTTTAGATGGCATTCTAGCAAAACGTTTGATGCGGTAACAAGCTCTCAAATTGGACATTTATGTTGATGGTGTGTGCAACAATAGAGTGGCCCTATTGCAAAATTTCTATGTTATTTGCTTGAAACCCCTTTGATTTTTCGTAATTATATTGAAAATGCTAGTAATTTTATATTTTAGCTTTTACTTAAAAACTAAATAATAAATTTATGCCACTTTTATTATCAATAGAATAGAAAAAGAAATTTTCCAAATTTTAACCACTGTGCATTCATTGCTAAGTATCAGAATCACTTTTCTTCGAATAAAAACTAGCCATCCTGTAGTAAACCAAATTTCAAATAAATTTCGATGATTTTCAGAATCTTTCTTCAACCGAACATATAAAAAGTTAAAGTTTTATTATTCTTGCCAATAAGATATTGGATAACGAAAATTTCGAGCCTTTACGGACCAAACTCGAATGAAATATCATAGCTCTATTCTACATTTTGACTGTAAAGTAGTGTAGTTTAAGCAACTTTTCAACATTGGAGAAAAATATACCTAATAATAATGACATGTGGAGATGTCTAGGAACTATATTCCAGAAAAATAAATTTGGGTAATCGATATTGGTTCAAAAGTTATTAACAATATATTGACGCAGTGCATGTCTTTTTTCAGTAGTAGAGGGTACAAACCATGTGTAAACGATCAAGAAATTTGATCATGGCATCCGATTTGGCTATAAATTGGCATAAGCAATAGTTGCATAGTGGAAAAAATTACTACCAAATATTTTTTCAAAATTTAAAAAAATGGCGGAGATATGGGACTTTGAAATTTTTAGGTTAGTTTTTTTTGAGAAGCTATAACTTCGGATGCATTTATCCAATTTTCAATTTTATGGTGTTAAATGATTTGTCTTAAAACAGACTTTAAAATAAAAACTAGCAAACATTTTTTTTGTTTTTTATATATAGTTTACACTGAAAAAAAAAATTTAAATTGAGTTTCCCAAAATACGTCCTTTTTAATATTTTTTATTTTTCTTGTAAAAAAAGCTACAAGTGTAACTTACCAGTCCTCCAAAAATTGGAGTGGGCCTGCCAGTGGTTCTCCAGAAAAACAATAAAATGTAGCATCTTCCCCAATTTTTCAGTACATTTTTTTAATTTAAAATTTTTATTAAAAAAAATTTTCAAATGCTGAAAATAGTTTATTGACTGGTTTTTTGCTTGTATAGTACTAATATAAGTACCAACGCACTTTTTTCAAATTCAAATTAACGTTTAATTAAACATTTTAAATTCAAAAAAATTGTGCTGAAAAATTGCGGCAAAAGCTACATTTCATTGTTTTTCTGGAGAACCACTGGGAGGCCCACTCCAATTTTTGGAGGACTGGTAAGTTACACTTGTAGCTTTTTTTTTCAAGAAAAATAAAAAATATTAAAAAGGACGTATTTTGGGAAACTCAATTTAAATTTTTTTTTTTCAGTGTAAGCTATATAAAAAAAAAAAAAAATGTTTGCTAGTTTTTATTTCAAAGCCTGTTTTAAGACAAATTATTTAACACTATAAAATTGAAAATTGGATAAATGCAACCGAAGTTATAGCTTCTCAAAAAAAACTAACCTAAAAATTTCAAAGTCCCATATCTCCGCCATTTTTTTAAATTTTGAAAAAATATTTGGTAGTAATTTTTTCCACTATGCAACTATTGCTTATGCCAATTTATAGCCAAATCGGATGCCATAAAAAAAATCTTGATCGTTTTGAAATGGTTTGTACCAGAGAGAAATAAGACATCTTACAATAAAGTGTATATTGAATTAAATGCTTAGAATCATCCAAAGGTTACAAATGCATTTTTTAAGTTTTATGAGACATTTTATAATTTTTCAAAAATTGGTACAAAAAAATAAAATTCTATTACTATCACTCGTGTTCCTTAGGTGATTCTAATAATTTTATGCCTCATGTACTTTTTTCATAAGATGCCTTGTTTTTCTCTACTACTGAAAAAAGACTTGCAAGGTGCCACTATATTCTTAATAACTTTTGATCCAATATCAATTACATGTGGAGAGTTCGGACATTTTTTTATAATTTTTACAAAGACGGAAAAATTGCTTAAACTAGAATTTATTTATTTGAAATAGGGATTTTCAATAATAAATGAAAAATTTATGTTCCAAAAAAATGTCATTTTTTTTCTGGTCTATGCTTGATGTTTGTGAAAAACAAATTTTCAAAAATTTTTACTAGTTAAGGCCAAAAAAAAATCTTTTAAAACTTTTTTGTTTTACCACTTGAAAAAATTTTCAGATTATATTGCCTTTTCGCTTCAAAAGTCCCTCAAATTACTTATATATAAACTTGTTAACCAATGTTTTGATTTAGTTATCTCTAAGGATCAAAATAAAAATGAATAAATATTTATTCCAGGAACGAGCCAGTCTACAATTCAACAGTTTGAAACCTGTACACTGACCGATTCATTGAATAGCTGACATATTGGGATGATAGTAAGTATTGAAGCATGTTCAAGTTCTTTAATGATTTTATCCTGCTATAATTAGCTCATTACATCGAAAACCACAACGCAATTGTTACTCGACCATGAGCGTAATGTATCACATTATCTATGAAACATAAACTTTTTATAATTTACATAAGAAGCAAAACACGCCAAGTGTACCAGGTTTAAATTTTTTTGTCTCCGATTTCGCTCAAATTTGGCAATATGGTAGATCCAGTGTGCAAGAACAACAATCCGGAAGGATTTAGTCCTAGTACTATTTGTTGTTAAAATACAGGGTGTTGAAGTTGGCGTTTTTAGTAATTTTCATGAAAAGGGTGTTTTTTCACACTAAAGTTTGTAAATTTATAAATCTAAGTTACAGGTCCCATTCATTTTGAAGTTTTCTTTTTATAAAAAAATACTACTTTTTTTTCACCAACATTTTTTACACTTAAAAATACTTTTGAATTTTTTTTAAAAAAAACCCCCTTTAGATTTTTTTTAGAAGTACTTTAAATTAAAACATAATTTATAAGCTTTAAAATGATGTATGACTCAAGATGGGATTCAAACGATAAATGGCAGTTTTTGGCTTTTGAACGCCCGCGGAAGGCAAAAATCTTTTTTTACTCAAGAGGAAAGCATCTTACGATAAAAGTGTACTGGGCATAAAATGCTTAGAATCATCAAAGAAGTAAGTGTGGAATTTTTTGGGAATTTTTTGGAAAGTTAAAAAATTTTTTTTTTTTTTTTTGAGTAGATTTTGAAAAAATTTAAAAAAAAATCAAAAATTATTCAAAAAAAAAGGTTTCCAAAAAAAATCCAAAAAAATCACTCGCATTGCTTGGACGATTCTAAGCATTTTTTGCTGAGTACACTTTTTACATAAGATGTTTTTTTCTGGAGTAAAAAAAGATTTTTGCCTTCAGCGGGCGATCAAAAGCCAAAAACACCCATGTAGCGTCCGAGTCCCATCTTGAAACATACATCATTTTAAAGCTTATAAATTATGCTTTAATTTAAAGTATTTTTAAAAAAAATCTAAAGGGGTTTTTTTAAAAAAAATTCAAAAGTATTTTTAAGTGTAAAAAATTTTGGTGAAAAAAAAATTTTTTCACCAAGAAGTATTTTTTTATAAAAAGAACACTTTAAAATGAATGGGACCTGTAACTTAGATTTATAAATTTACAAACTGTAGTGTAAGCTTAAAATTTTTTAAAAAACACCCTTTTCATGAAAATTACTAAAAACGCCAACTTCAACACCCTGTATTTTAACAACAAATGGTACTAGGATCAAATCCTTCTGGATTGTTGTTCTTGCACACCGGATCTACCATATTGACAAATTTGAGCGAAATCGAAGACAAAAAAATTTAAGCGTGGTACACTTGGCGTGTTTTGCTTCATAACACATGCATTTTAAATTCTCGTCATAATATTTCATATCACATATCACTACTTACTATGTTAGGTTAGGTTAGGGTGGCGGTAATTGCGAAGAGCAAAAACCTCACATAGACCGTCTAACGTTACCACAAACTCCCTTCTGTTAGGAAGTTTTGATAATGCTATTCCAGCTACCTCATTTATGGAGCCGAACATAGCCTGTCCAAGAGTAGCCATTCTGCGTCTGGCTAGCGCTGGGCATGTTCTACCGTTTCTACCTCGTCAGGTTCGGAACAATTTCTGCACCAGTTATTTGATATTTAACCCATCCTATATGCATTGGGTCCAATTAAATAGTGACCGGTTAAAACACCGATCAAAAGTCTGCAATTAAATCTGCTAAGTGAGAGTACGTGTTTTGTTGTTATTATAAAAAGCCTAGAAGTTTTTGGCCGTTTTGTTATTATTGTTTGTTACCCATATACTTTTCGTAAAACTACTAAGCTACTTCATTTTTTTTTTTTTTGGATTAGTTAGTAGACCGAACTCAAGAAAAGTTATTGATAGAAGCTGATAATTTGTTTTACATAACCAAACTGAAATCAGAAAAAACCAGAATGTAAAAATACGCGTAATGTGGATTAGTTTTTGCTTTGACAGCTACTTCGATATTAACGAAATCACAACCCTATTTAAACGTTTTTCACTTATATTTTTAATAATCCAGTAAAATAAGACTCTGAAGAGACTTCTGATCAAAAAAATTTAAGCCAGCAATTTTTTAATTCCTAAAGATCACTGAAATCAGTTCTTTGCAAATATCTCGCTAAAATTTCCCTTAGAATAGTCACAAGAATTGTTTTGGTAAAACTTAGATATCGTTAAGGAAATATCCTTATTATCCTAAAAGAAGATATGAGTGAATCTTTGCGTAACCGACCGAAATTGGTGAAAAGTTATTACATATTTGGTAAAATGATTTTCCGAAATTCCGAAAATTGTTGGTTACTGGAGAAAAGTAGCAGCTTTTAAAAAAAATTTTATTTTTGATGGCAAAAAACTTTTTTTCTTTTTTAAAGCCATTTTGGGACTTGGTGCATCTTTTTTTTTTTAATGTTTGTATTTAAATCCGACCCTCAAAAGTGTAAAATCTTTTATAATTTTTAAGCTATGAGTTTTTGAAGTTGTGCTTATCATACAATATTGGGTATGAGTAACATTAAGGTGATCGTGAAATTTATTTTTGTCGAATGTCGATTTCAAATGTTGAAAATTTTTTCAGATTCTTATGTTTAGCTCTTAATGGCCCTTTTGAGCCATAATTGCTGCTTTGGTAAATTTAAAAATTAAGGTAAATACATATTTGGTACAGTTCATACCTAGAGTTGTGGTCCATTGAGCACTAAAAATGGGCGTGATCGGCTACCTTCCTTACAATGTTTCAAAAACCCTATATGGGAGGTAGGCGTGAACAATAACCGATCACGCCCATTTTAAATCTTCGTTGGACCACAACTCTTAGTATGATCTATATCAAATTTATGTTTTTGCTGATGTTCTTAAAATTAATTTGAGATTTTAAACTTTAAAATAAAATTTACGTTTAAAATATCTTTTATCTTAAATAACACTAATTAAAGGTAGGTGATTTTTGGTTTTTTCGGTACATTTTCTTTATAAAACGGGCATATAAAAAAGTTTGTTGGACCGATTTAAAATTTTTTTTTCAGATTTGAAACTCATGCTTTTTTTTGCATCGTTTGACGTTTTCTTTTTGAAATTCTGACGGCTAAAAATTTTTAAATTATTTTTTACGCGGATGTAAATCGTGATTTTCGATTTGTCTTTTTATCTAAAAACTGAGACGTGATGGAAAAATTTTGTAAATGCATTCCTACTATATCAATAGCAAGGAATAATAATTTCACTGTCCGAAATCAGATATTTTTTTTCCGTTGAACAGTGTAATCAAAAAAAAAAAAAAAAATTAGGTTGAAGTTCCTTTCAATAATATGTAATATGTATCTTTAACCATTTTCCAGTTGTATTAAGTAAAGAATATTCTGTCTACAATTCTACCCTTAAATTAGCTTGCATATCAAAAAAAAAAAACTTCAAAGTCTTTTCTAATCACTTAAGCTCATTTTAGGTCGTATATCCTTAAGAAAATTTCAATGATTCGTGTTGTTCTTGTTATTCTTATATTATGAATGTAGATATAGTATGTCTGTATATGTCTATATAAAAAAAATACTATGTCATTGCTTTCTTCTGTCTTCATCGATGCTGATGATATTAATTTAAATTAAGCAAAAAATTGAATTGAAAAAAATTACTGTTGCGCAGCAAAAGAAACATAAAAGGAAAGTCAATTTAATGATGGTGTTACTTTGGTAACCACATCACAACGAAATTGTACATCATAGGAAAGTATGTAGAGTCTTAAATAACGAGTACCTGTCAGTTCCTTTTGAGTCCTTGTCAGATGTGTGCCAAGGTTGTTTGCTGTTATCAATCGTTCTTTCATAATACTAGGCGATATACTCAGCAGAACACTTTCTTCTACCCAACATGGGATTTAAGGGACTAGGAAAATCTCGCTTGCCCAGATAATATGTGTCTTTTCGAAGTGAAATTTCAGATATATTAGAAACGAATTAATTCGTCAAATACGTTAAAAGACATAATTTAAAGTTGAAGTAAGTTTTATAAAAATAGATGAATAAAAATGGAGTTAGCTCGTACTTTTGTTTTTCTTTTTTAATCAAACAACAATAAAAAAATACCTCCCTAAAGTCAACGCGAACTTATATTTAATATCCGTAAACAGAACCTCATCAAATAAGCACAATAATTGAATTTGATATAATCTCTCTATAATTTATTTTATCATCTCCTTCTGTTGCTGCTGCTAACACTGGCAGGAAAAAATTCATTGCTTTGCAAACTCCCCTTGAAATTTCGCACGAACTTCAGCATTAAAAAGGGATATATGTTTCCCACAGCGGTAAAGAAGGAACTTTTCAAATAAGAAAAATACATACATATCCACTGGCACATACATATGTACATGGATACTTGCTCAGACAAATAAAGCAAAAAGGGGAAAAATCGAATAAAATTTTGCTGACTCAATAAAAATCAAAAAGCGTTAATGCTAACGATATGACTTTAACCTGAATCCAAAAGATGTATTGATGTACGTAGCACGCAAAGGGCGGAACATCATCCCTTTTATAATCTGAACGAACTGTGAATTCAAAAAAAAAAAAAGCTGCAAGCAATATTATTCTTAATCTACCAAAAAATTTTTATTTTGGCAGCAATTTCTTGGCGTACGATTTGATTTGTAGGAACACTGTTTTTTTGCGGTAGCGCAAGTATAACTTTGAAAAAAAAAACTCCATTAAAGCATCATCACAGAGGATCACAAACTGTTTTTTCAATTTGAACAAAAGTCATAGTTAAGATAGTTGCCATTGGTAAAAATTAAGGTCTATACCGAAAAGTAACTGCACACTTTCATTTGCTTGTAACATAACTGGTTTTATTAGTTTTTTTTTTACTTTTTTATGCCACGAAAATATTTATTTTAGTTTACTTTTCATTAAAACTTATATAAAAGTGTTATTCCTTTAGCTTAAGTCAAATTTTATGTTTGATTCCCTTTATTTAATTCCGCATATCTTCTTTTTGAATGATACTGCTTGACCTATGCCAATCATTTTGAAAATCTTAGATGTAGTCAACAACTCGATCATGTTTCTTCAAGTTTCACTTTATAATGACCCAATACCTTTTTATTTGACGAAATTTGGGAGCTTCTGTTGGGTTCCCTTCTTTTCCAATGAAAATTCTGTTATTCTCTTCTAAAAACTTTAGAGTAGACCAGGCGTAGTTGGTTGTGACAAAGTCAAGCTAAAATATTGTTGATGCATTGCGTTTTTTATAAAATGTGGTATAAAACGCCAATAGGCCTATGTTTGAAAACAAGAGCAAGAGATTGCCTTTACTTTTTGAGTAGAATTGGGGATATGCCAATGTTCTTGGGTCTATTTTTACATAGATTTCATTATCCGTTGTAACTTCTTCAGTCATTTCTTTAAGTAAATGATCATAAACTCTTTGAAGATTTGTCTTACCAGCTGGAACCTTCCTTTTCACTTTTTTGGGTACCTTTTCTTTTTTTATGCTTTTAAGTTGCATATCTGCTTCACTCGTTGAATCATTTATTCTGCTTCTAGTTTTTTTTGCCAAATCCAGTCCTGAGATACTTTAGTTTATGTTTATTAAAGTCACTACCTTCTTTTTTCATTTTGGGTTCCCTGGACCTTGTTTTCTTCCACTTGTTTTTAAACCTTGTACAGAATAAGTACTCCCGTACTTGATAACAATAATGTTTCTACACTATTGGCATTGATTTTGTAGCGCTTGCCCAACTTTCTTTACGAAAGTAATCTTTCGCCAAGTGTATTGTTTTTCGACCTCTTTTTAAAAAATGGGAAACAAACGATATTAAAAGTAGTTATATTTAGTATTTTTTGCTCAAAAGAAATCATATATGCAATAGAAAAAATAGGGTTGTATAAAATTTGATTTAAAATGAGTTCATAAACCCCGTGACGCTTCTAGGGGGGAGGGGATTCGAGCAAGCGCCACTTTTTGTCACAGGGGGGAGGGGGGGTTAAAGCCAGCGTCACGGGACGGCGTTTAAAATAACCTATTTTCAAAAGAAAAAAATTAAAAATTAAACTTAAGTTATTCAAAGGTATAAGAACATCTAATTTTCTTAATTTTTTACGATTTGGTTGTCAGAGAAGTATCGTTATTTGATTTCGAAATAACAGTCGCAATGATTTTAATTCAAAAATAGTACTTCCGTAGTTCTTACGATTATCGAATCAACAGTGTATTCAGTGTTAGGCTTGATTATAGAAATAAATGTACAAAATGTACAAATAAGAATGTTAGTGTATATAAAGAGAAATTTGAAAAAATTTAGTTTTATTGGATCGGGTTTTACCTTTATCCTTTGCCAGAAAATTTTAATTTTTTTAATTGAAAATTTCATACGTCAGTTATTAGAAAGTGAACGAATGATATATTTTTAAACAGTGTTCTTAACTTCATTTCGTGAGCTTTTCCATAGTTAAGTTTAATTTCATGGAACTCTATTTAATATAATTGAAAACGACGCCTAAAAATAATACGAGTTCCGCGTGACGTTTTCTTAAATTTCGGTGCAACTGAAAGGACTTCTTTAAATTACAAAAATATTAGTTTTGAAATTTTTTCATACAAAAATAATGATTAACAATTTATAACACACTTTCAGTGTGAACTGAGGAGTATTTTGAAAACAAAAATTATTGTTCTTTAGAATCGTTAAACGTCAGCGATATACTGAAAAACCGTCAGTTTAGTGATTGTAGTTTATGAAAGAAATTTTACCAGAAAAGCGGTCATTATCATAACAACTCAAAGTTCAAAATTCAAAACCCGTCTACAAAAAATGACAAAACTAGTGCAACTATATCGAGCCTTAACCGACAAAAAACACATTTTACAGTAGAACTTTTGTAGTGCAAAAGTCAAAATTGCTTTCGCTATAACTTCGAAATGGTACTCTTTACAGTCATGAAATTTGAAGGAAAGATGCAATGGACGCGAGTTGTAGATTTCTTTTAAAAAACGGAAATCTGAAATTGTGTCGGTTAAGCCTTTTTGGCGAAAAAATTTTGATATGATTTACACTGTAAGTGGTGCTTTGTTTATTCATAAGACTTTTCGTTACCATCGATGTTCTTAAGACCTCCAAGAGAAAAGAGAGTAATATCGAATTGATGCCCTGTCCTCACTAATTCCTTTCTCCAGTTTTCTTCTAGTTTTGATTATGTTATTATTAAGTTTAAGCTGAGCTTTACTTTAAACCTTACATAAGTTTCTCAGGCTCATGGAGTAATTAATCTCCCAGATTCTCATGCCACTGGTCAGGCTACCAGAGAGTATTCGCAATTTTCCGGTACTAGCCTTATTATTCGCTTATTGAGCTGAATTAGATGAACGAAAGGTCACTAAAAAAGTTTTTTCCAAAACTAAGTATGGGGAAGATGTGGTCTATTCAAAACTAGTAAGTACTTTTGTCAGGTTCCATACTGCTTAGATATCCAACAAGAGGCTTCTTTGAGTTTGGTCATGAAGCATGAAGCATCTTTTTTATAAAAGATGTAGTAGTTAGAAGAGATTATGGTCTCAGTGCCCCGTTATAGGCTTTTCTCTTTCTCTCTCTTGTTTTGTTCGATTTTTAACCACTCACAACTATTTTTTCCATTTGCGTACAAAACTTGTTTTTCAATAAAGTGCAATTCCATAAAGCCTCAATATCATTATACACATTAATATTAATTTTTATGAAAAATGTATATATTTTTTTTTCAACAAATGCTCGTAACTGCAACTGTTAAGTCAATGATAAGCGAGTGACACATTTCTAATGAAACTCATCGTTACAACTGCGAGTAAGCGTCACGTGCAAATTATCATCATTAACGGCTTATCACAAATACAAAAAGTTGCAGTATTTATATGTGCGAGTATATCTCGCACAAACAATACTCTGATGTTACTAAAGCTGGAATTTTGGAAGAGATTTCTTGTAAGCCGAAAGGCGGAACCATTCGAGCGGAAATCAACAGAAGTAACATTTATTTCAATTTTATGACTTTATTTTGTTTTACGTGCGTGTAAATCTGGAAGATTAGAAAATTTGCTAAAACCAAAGAAACATCCCCAAGTTGTGTTTGGAAACTTGAGAGAGCGCATAAAAAAGAAAAACACAAAATGTACAAGTGGGGGAGTTAGAGAAGGGAATGAGAAGACATAAATAAATCCAAGTGGCGTATCGGATGCGCCCATTGTGCATAGGGGTAGTTTTCAAAACCACAAGTTGGAGGACATCAAATATATGTACATATCTATGTAGTCGTAGTAGTTGAAACAAATTCCGTGCACACATACAATACTGCAAGTATTTAGAAGGTACAAATGTATCTTATGCATGCATGGCATGTATCCACGAGTTTGAGCTAATTTAATCGTTGCAAATTGCTTGACAATCTGCGCGGGATTAGAGCAATGTGATACTCAACGCATTCTATGCTACAAGGGAGACTTTCATGATGTGAAAATTGTAATAGAGAAACTTCATTGTGTTGCAATAATTCGTCATACTCACATTTACATACATAACGAAGTACTTGTTGTGCACATGTTTAGGGCTTTGAAGAAAGTGTTTTTTCATTGCCAATAACTTAACAACTAGAATTTAGAAATTAATATCTATTTTTTTTAAATTGGCTCAAATGTGTCCACCAATAGTTGGTTAGGTTATGTGAGGTTAAGTTAACATGGGAGAAGACAGATGTCATCATAACTTAGACCGCATTTAGGCGAATTGTATAACCGGATTATAACTTCATTGCCAACCTATAAGAATTATTTCGAAATTTTTATAAACACCAAATGAGAGAGATATCTTTAGGAAAGTCGAAGAAGTGACTTTCGAACACCTTGTGGGACATAACAGTAGTGTTTCACCCAAATAAGTCTGCAGATCATAAAATTATTGATATAAAAAAAAAATGTTTTTCGAATGTTCGTAATAAAATTATCCATCGACCTGTGTGACAAGATTTTCAGTTTTCGTCCACAATTTTTTATAATTTTAATCTAAAACCGTACTTTAAGTAAAAAATATGAGATTTTCCGGTTAAGATAAGTGTCCAAGTCACAATTATAAAAATATTTTTGACTTTTTAGTTTTAAACTTTTACAAATCATTTATCATATTATAAAATATAGGCGGTGCCACGCCCTCCAAAAAATAAAATCATCATATCTTCGAAACTACTTGACACAGTTAGATAAAATTTGGTACATATGCTAAGGTTATCGTGAGAAAAAAAGATTTTAGGAAAAGTGGGTGATGCCACGTCCCACCTGATACGCCCTATCTATGAATGTACTTGGCGCAAATAGTTGAAATTCGGTACATATGTGAATAGTAATGGGAAAAATAGTTTTGACTGGAAAAATGGGCGGTGTCTCGCCCCCCTAGCAGCTAATTCATCTTATCTTCTAAGCTACTTAACAATATAATTGAAATTAGGTACACATTCAAAAGGCAACAGCACCGATAATAGTCACTGGAAAAATGGGCGATACCAGTACTCTAAAAACATTGCCGATTTTTGTCATCAGTTTCATAATAGAACGATTCCAATTTAAAAAGTGAGGGTTACAGTAATTTTCAGCAAAAAGTCTTATTTCTTAGATGCATACATCATATCTAGAAATAATAGCGCAATAACCACAGTCTGCTGCTGCTCTCCTTCAATTTTTAAGAGCATTTCCGGTTTTGAATATCCTAAAGTTGGCTAGCCTGAAAATAACTCGTTCAAGCCCAAAATAAAATTGTATCAAATCTGAGCAAGAGGGCATAATACATCCTTCAATCTTCAAAAGATTATAGTAATTCGGAACTTTTTGTGTGCAGTGCATATTGGCCAGGCTACCAAAAGTAACAAAAATACTAATTTTTCGTGTATTAACCTCAAATATCTCCAAATCCTGAAGTGTTGGGTCAATTCTGACCTCGAATTCGGAATCTACGCATACTACGTTACTTCGAAAAAGCTTAATCGCAAAACTTTGCTGCTATATGGCTTTGATTTAAAAAATGTAGTACGTACCATTTTCGACCCTATAGTACAAGGGCTAAGATTTTTCTCAGAACTGCTCTTTTAGTCTAGAGTCAACATAAAAACTACATTTCAGGTTGATCACTATGATAATATGGACGTTAAAAATTTTGGCCAGAAAAATGTGCTATTTGACCTAAAGTGCATTCCTTGGAGCATCAGTAAATACCTGGAAAACATCGAATTTGGTTCTTAATAATCCAAAAGAGCACAAGACTAACATTTGCCGCATCCTAAGGCTTGTCTACCTCAAATCAACTTCCCCCTCAAACCGCTCCCTACCCTTAAATACTCCTAATACCTTCTTGCTACTGAGGACTCCTACATGAAATTGTTTCTATCACTCGTATAAACGATATTTTAGATAAAAAAATAAATTGTTTTTACAAAAATGGGCTCAAAGAGCCCCCGAGACACACAATCTATTGGTGCAATAATTCTTTTTTAAAAAATGGGCCAAAACGGTCATTTTAAGGGCACGATGATATGTACCTCTGATCATGTACAAAATATATTTTCCCCATCGATAGGTGCAATAAAATATTTTTTATAAACATGGGCCGGAAATGGTTAATTAGAGAGCCTGGAAACACCTCTAGTCATTTCCAAAATATATTCAGGTATGTTCTGAAATTCGATTCGGAATCGAAATTAAAGCAATCTTTAAGAGCTCTACATTGCGACCATTCAGATGGAATTGGATTTGTATTTCCACAAATAAAATTTGTTAATGATTCTTATTCGATTTACCTAAACATAAATCCAATTTGGTGTTAATTATCAAATTGCGGTGCTCTTGAAGATTGCTTTATTTCCAATTCCGAAGTGAATCGAATTTCAGAACATTCCTTATTATATATTTCCCCAACAATTGGTACACGTGCTATTCAAGTACTTCACCTACTATTTATGGGTACATTTGATAACACTTCTACACTCACCACAGTTTAAAAATATTTGGAGACATTACTGCACTCAGAGTACAAATAGGGGAACTGATGCTATTGTGGTATAGCTAATGCTTAGGTGGAGTTTGAAAGAGAACCGTTAGATCAATTTAAGCCAAATTTTTTTATGCTGATCATTGAAGTATTGGCTACAGAATGTATTTTAATAAATTGTGTGCAATTTCATTAAAAAAAGTTATTGAGCAAAATCTGAAAAAAGTCAAAAAAGCTGTTTTCAAAAAGTTGGCAGGTAATGTGGTATATATGGTGGCGCAATGGGGTATATATACTGATCAGTACTTGTAAAGTGGGCGGGTAATGTGGTATACTTAACCATACAACCAAATATAAAGTTTGAAAGGTATGAAATAAGTTCATAATAACATTAACATTAGTTCTCAAACTCATAGTTTTAATAAAAAATAAACAGCAATCAAATATTGTTAAGAATAACAAGAAATTTTCATATACCACATTAGCGAATCCCGACTATACCACACTGGCCAATTTTTAGAAATTACAAAATTTTAAAAATAAAATGGGAAACTTTGTGAATTTACACAGTTAAACACTTATTTCGCAATACTTAGCTCGTTGAATAAAAATAAAACTTCACAAAAAAGCAAATTTTTCGAATTACGTTTCGTTCAACTGACATCGGAAAAATTTTGTTTGGTACATGACAACAACACATCTCTGGTTTTTCATATTTTCTGACAGGATAATATCAGTGACGGTCGCAGGTTCTTTCCTAAATCGGAGATATTCGACCATACCGCATTGAAAAACTATACCACAATAGCATCAGTTCCCCTACATATATCTGATACACAATGCATTGATTATGAACTGTAATGAAATAGAGTGCAGAAAATTCCCTGAAAAACTTCACTCTTTAAGTAAGTACTAAAACCAACGTCAGTTCAATATAACCCCCTTCCAAAACAAAAAGTTCTCTATTCAAAAAAGTTCTCGAACATGTACCAATCGAGACATCGCAAAAAAAATTTGAAAAAATCAAGGAAAAAGACTTTCGACATTTTGGAGTGGCTAACCAACCGCCATCCACCCAGTGGCGGATCCAGCATTGTCAAGAGGGGGGGCCGATTGACTACATTTCTAGATAATAACAGAATGTTTTCAAAATCTTTACATATAATTTAGGTTTGAGAGGGGGGGCGATCGCCCTATCGCCCCCCCTCTGGATCCGCCACTGCATCCACCATTGAAATTTAACAAAAAGCTATTTAACGGCCACCCTAATAAACATATTAAGTATGAACCTTTAAAAATTTTATTCAAAGGTACCTTATTTGGTGTGAATTTAATGAAAAATTTTTTAAATAAGTAATCTTTGTTTTTTTATTTTTTTTTAAATAAATTCCATACTTGCTTATAAACTCCTACGAAATAAAACTATTAAAATTGCCACATTAATGAACAAACTTGCATAGTCAGCTTGAAATAAACACATAAATTTGGCCACAAAACTAGGTCTAGCTGTGATCTGAATAACTAACTCAATAAGTGTGTAGTGCTGCAACACATTTGATTAAACGTCATTATACTTAAAATTGTCTGTGGGCTCACGATCAGTTTAGTACTAAATTGATACTCTCATGTAAGCTTATGGACCTGGTTTATGGTGTGAAAAAGCAAAAGTTGAGCCATTGCCTTCATTGTCGTGCAATTCAGCTGTGAACCAACTTTCAACTACTGATTCAAATTCAAGTCGAACTTCACGTGGTTACCTACTACTTCTTACATAACCCCCACAACAAACAAAAGTTTTAAGTTGGAAATACAGAAAGCAAAAATAAAAAAAACAGAATAAACCTTTTCGTTTGGTGTGGTTTTGTATACAATGCTCTGTGGCCTAAATTACAGAAATTATTGTGATATTTTAATGCGTCGCATGGTATTTTCTTTACTGTGCTTCTGCGAGTAATTCGTTTTTCAGATACTGGTTTTTGGTAGTTGGTTTTGGTTTTGTGTCTTTTCGTAATTTGGCTTTTTATTTGGTGGCGGCGCTGACTTGTAAGTGCGCGACTTCATAATACTCATACCTGGTGCAAAAAATCTGCTGTAAAAGTTGCGTAATTCTTGAACAACAATTTTTTTACTTTTTTTTTCGTTTTTTTGCTAATGAGGTATACTCGTGTACATTGAGTTAATCAAGAACAACGAAAATGAAAACTGGTTTTGAATGATTGTAATACTTGTGAACGGCTAGACTTCAAATAACATAAAATAGAAATCTTTATTGAAAATATTTTCAAGCTTATCTCATCACTTCATTCAAGCATCATTAGTTATAATCTGAAGTGGATCGCTTTTAAGCGTGGCTTAAGGCACACTGAGGAATTGCTGTAGAAAATATTTTAAACTATATATAGCAATGTGTAAATTTTGCAAATTTTTTAAGATTGGCATAAGTCTATGCTTATTTGGTAGATCAATGTTGCATTCACAGTGTTGGCATTTTTTTTCGCTTTGCCTTGAAAAAAAAAGAATACATAACTACTATGAAAAATATGAAGGAAAAATATGAAAAGATTTTTTTGGGCCTTTTTAGAGCACGTTCTTCACGTTTATAGGCTTTGAATTTAAAACCAAGTATATTGTAGGCTCAGCCCGATCGATTGTGATGGAAGCTTTGAAATATCATGGAGTGCCGCTAAGGTTACATTCTTAAACTCTAGTGAAAAAATACTTGGGTTCCGATCCTCGAATAAGAAACACTGGATGAGCGAGCAAAAAAGAAGAACCACAAAAAACTGAGAAATGACGCTAAAACTAGAGCGCAAAAGAACTACGCCGAAAAAGTCTTTAACTCTCTTAATAAAGAAATCAGGCGTTCGTGCAGACAATACAAAAGAAGAATGTATAACGACCTCGCGAGCGAAGCCGAAAGCGCTATTAATGCTCAAAGACTCAGGCGGCTTTACGATATCACCAGCAGACTATCTGGCAGAAAACACCAACAGAATCACTCTATCAAAGACAAAAACGGAAATCTCTTAACATCCGTGGACGACCAACTAAGGAGATAGAAAGAGTATAACTGCCCCAGTGACTCGCAGTATTAGTCGAATACAAACACAACCGCCTACAATCGATGAAATAGTCAGAGCTACCCAAAGCATAAAACACAACAAGGCCACCGGAAGAAATCAAAAAACAGCTGAACTGCTAAAAGCATGCCCCATTATATCAGCTAGAGTTCTTCATCCTCTGATTTCCAGAATCTGGAGCGAAGAGCATTTGCCAGAAGATTGGTTACATGGCATGCTAGTCAAATTGCCGAAAGGTGACCTAAGCGAGAGCCGAAATTATAGAGGAACAACTTTGCTCTCAGAACCATCAAAAGTACTGACAAAAGTGCTCCTAAACTTAATTCGGCCATCCGAAGCGAACAAGCAGGATTCCGGCCAAACCGATCATGCGTCGATCAAATCAACACCCTTAGAATTATTGTCGAACAACCATGCGAGTGGCGTGCTGCGCTTCAACTTTTCTTCGTAGACTACAGCACTGCCATCGACAGTGTCTCTCGAGAAAACATTTTGATTTCACTGCAGCGAAGAGGTATTGCCGCAAAGGCCATGAACTTAGTACGTGCACAATATGAAGGCTTTAAATACAGTGTGTTACATAACGGGTTGTTGTCACAGACATTCACCACTAATTCAGTCGTACGGCAGGTGCATTTACTATCACCATCTCTCTTCCTTATCGTTCTTGACGATATACTAGATAAAGCTCTTAATAAGGTCAAAAGGGGTATCCAAACATCTAGAAGATCTCGATTACGCTGACGACATTTGCCTCTTATCATCCAAACGCTCAGATATGCAAAGCAAAATTAAAGACCTTGTCTTGGAATCACCGAAGGCCGGCCTAAAAATCAACGTATCCAAGACTAAAAGCATGAAGCTAAACGCAAACAGGAAATGACAACACGTTTAGAGCTGGCAGTGATGACATCGAAAACGTCGATAGCTTCACGTATTTAGGCAGCATTATCTCCATGGATGGTGGAGCAAAAGAGGATATCAACTCAAGAATAGCAAAAGCAAAAGGCGCGTTTGCTCAACTGAACAAAATATGGTCTTCTTCCGTTATATCCACAAAAACGAAAATGTACATTTTTGATTCGAATGTGAAATCGGTTTTGTTATATGGGTGCAAAACATGGCTTGTTACTGAACAACAAACGAACAAGCTGCAAGTATCGGTCAAAAAATGTTTAAGGCGTATACTAAAGGTTTGGTGGCCTCGCACTATATCAAATGCCGAGCTATATCAAAAATGCAATCAGAGGGCTATAGCAAACGAGCTAAAGCTGCGCAAGTTGAGATGAATTGGTCATACTCTCCGGAAATCACACAGCAAAGTTTATTGCCAGGCTCCTGAGTGGCAGTAGAGGACGAAATAGACCTAAAACCAACTGGAAAAGGTCTCTGGAAAAGAAAATTCAAGAATTGGGAAAGTCGTGGCAAACGATCAAAGTTATCGCAAAGGATTGCAACAAATGGAGACGTTTCATATTGGCCCTATGCTCCTCATAGGATTTAAAGGAGAATACATACATACATACATAGTGATTTCTAGTTTTTAGTTTTGTTTTTCCTTAATATCTTTTATTGGTAAAAATTGGAATACATCATCATTGAATATATATGTAAGCCACAAACATCTGCCTCTATTACGCCATAAGCTACACGTGGGAGTTTACAGAGTCTCCAACGAATAAAGCAAGAAGTGATCAAGTTGAATATTTGTTTTATAAAACAAACAAAATATTTATTTTTATTCAAAATAATATGAATATTTAATGAACCAAAGTCACTAACCCAGTCAACAAATGGATACGATGTTGTAAGATTTAATAACTTAGTTAAACAATTTAATGTTCGTATGAATATTTGAGAGATCAATGAACTGGAACCTCTTCATTCAGATATGTGTTATTTTGAAAGAAAACCAGTTAAGCAAGAAACAAGCAATGGTTTATGCTGATACCAAAACGTAATATATGTAATTTCCCTATTTTCGTCTCATATTTTTTTCTGATGTCTAACTATATAAGAGTATGTATATATATATATATAGTATCTGTTTGAATAAAGTGATGGGATTAAGAATATCTCAGCACTCAAAAAGAACGGCGCACACTGGGGCTATAGAAGTGATTTGGTTCAAAACCACCCAGAGATCGCAATTTTCATCGAAATATAAAAATTCTTAAAGTGGGATATTCATTTTGTCATTCTGAAGGATGATACGAAGCTTAATTTCCTAAATGTGACTTTATCAATTTGCCAAGTGACCTTGAAAAATGTAATTCAATGTTCAAAAAATAGAGATACCATTAAAAATCTTTTTTTACTCAAGAGGAAAGCATCTAACGAAAAAAGTGTACTAGGCAAAAAATGCTTAGAATCGTCCAAGCAATACATGAGATTTTTTTGGATTTTTTTTGGAAATTTTGAAATTTTTTTTTTTTTTTTTTCATGCCATTCAGATATAGGAAAAAATGTAGGCATCAGTGTTCAAAACAGCAAAGGAATATAAGAATTCACCTACTTAGATAATAAATTTTCTAACAGCCAAGCAAATTGCAGAGGAAAGCGGAAAACCACTATAAGACAAGGCAGATTAAGTATGCAAAAACCTTGGAAAACCGAACCGCAACATTTCGGAGTATTTGGATCGACATAAAAAGCGCTGGTGTCAATATAACAAGACATAACCTTAGAAGACGATTTCATGAAAATTGTTCTGTGTGCAATATGGCAGCATAAAAGCCAAAATTGACTTAAGCATTGCGGAAACTTAGTTTTTCCACTAGTTAGAAGCAAGATTCTTATGTAGCTGTGCCCATAAAAATCGGTGTCACTTCATTGCTTTAATCAATTTTGGCTTTTATACTGGCCTACTGCATACAGAACAATTTTCATCAAATCGTCTTGTAAGATTATGTCTTGTTATATTGACACCAGCGCTTTTTAAGTCGATCCAAATACTCCGAAATGTTGCGGTTCGGTTCTCCAAGGTTTTTTGCATACTCAATCTGCCTTGTCTTATAGTGGTTTTCCGCTTTCCTCTGCAATTTGCTCGGCTGTTAGAAAATTTATTATCTAAGTAGGTGAATTCTTATATTCCTTTGCAGTTTTGAGCAATGATGCCTACATTTTTTGCTATATCTGAATGGCATGTACCCCCATCTTTCGAAAGAGCTACTACATGCATGTATTTTTCCACCTTAATACCACTTTTAACACCCATTTCTAAATTACAGGGTATTAGTGAGAATTTGAGAAGGTTTTAAATTCCGGTAACCATTTTAATACATTTTTTTACACGCACTTGTTTTCTAATCCTCTATCCTTTGTCGCTGTGAAGAAATTTGACCACTTATTAGCTTTTTCTTCAACTAATTGCACTAATTTTTCAAGTAGTATCAAAATCTGAATAGCTGCATTTACTTCTTCGACAGTTTTTTTCCCATTATTTTCACAAATGGGTGTCAGATTTGATTTTTGAAAAGTTGTCTACAGAGCTGAAATGCAGAGCAATGCAACTGACCTTACTTTTGATTTTTTTAATGCAACACTCTGCGAGTTATACTTGATTTTACGAAAAAAAGCTATCGTTCGCAATTCAATGGGCAGGTACTGTACTATATAGTTTCATCTGCACTTTTGGTAAATTGCTAGTTTCTAGTCAAAGTATAAGCTTATAAATAGCTTTTTATTGCTATTACATTGTGACTCCCCTAGAAATGAATAATTAAAATTACTAACATACAAGACAACACTCGTATAGAATTCTCATAAATAAGTATATCCGTAAGAATATAATGAGAGAAATAATTATATCTAAGCAATGATAAAACTTAAATTTTTGAGTAGCAATTAAAAACTTCAATTGTAGCTATGAGTAAAATTCCCATAACTTAATTATCTGCCATTATTTGGTTAAAATTTTAATGCATTTAAATAGCAGAGGAAATTATTGCTGCATCAACAATAGGTTTTTACTACTCCAGTGTTAATTTATAATAAATGATGATTTTTAAAAAGCGGATGCGGTTGACAGACAGCGCATTCATGAGAAATGAATTGTCCTCAATAGGTGTTAAATGTTAAAACAAATTTGCAATTTCTCTACGGAGCATCCAACTTAAATGAGGTATTTCTTTTAGTGCTTTCTTCCAATGTCACAAATATATATACATAGGTACTGAATTCATTGCTTTGTATTTTTAATGAATCTACTATACAGAAGAAACCTATTGTCTGTGAGAACTCATTAATAGGTAGTTTTTTTTATAATTTTAGCATTTTAACTTGTCAAATGATGATTAAAAAAAATTTTCTAAATTATGCACCGAGAAAAGAAAAACATATATAAATGCAATAGATTGAGTACTTTGGAAAATAATTACATACTTATGTACGTATATAGTTGAGTTAAGGCAACAACTAGATAAATATTTACAATCCGCAAATATTGATGCGGTAATACGGAAGTATAACAAAAGTTGTAGTATGTGTTTAAAAGTAGAAAAATCGGTCAAAAACCAAATTTGACTTAGCTTTTTAGCTGCTTCAAATCTCAAAAATCACTTAGTAGTCCATAAAGTGAGCCATACAAGTGTAACGAATTTGATAGTTTTAGGGTTGGGCATTAGGGTGGAGCGCTGCTCTTTGGCTCAGTGCAGAAAAGGTGCTCCGTCAATCACCTCTTAGAGGTGTATAAATATTTTTTCAAAATTTTGAGTTTTAGTACTGCCACAAAGTCAATCAAACCTTAAACACATCCTGGGAACAAAGGGAAAAACTCAAAGTTGGAACAATTAAGTTTTTTTTGATGAGGTTTCGTTCATCCACTTCTCCTGAGTTGGAAAATATGAAAATTAAAATCCAGACTCTTCTTTCTTGCGAATAAACTGGGCCTAAGCCCCTTTTTTCGAGGCATGTTTAAATTACCTATATTATAGTTGCCTCGAAGCCTTGGAAATTCAAATTTTTTGATCAGGCCTGTCTCGGTCTTGGCCTTTATCTAGAAAAAAATAACAAAGACCAAGACTTATTTTACTCATCACTATTGCTCGAAGCATTTTTAGTATTTAAGTACGTGATATTTGGAAAAATCATGAATTATTCGCGTCTTACTTGCTTAATTTGTATGGGTTGTAGAAGTAGATATCCGTGAAGCGATTTCGATCTTTTTCAATCTTCCAAATTTCGCTAACGTTTCGGCAGTGCACAAAATTAAGATTATATATATATGATAAATGGTGGTTTATTGACTCCAAATCTCAAAAAAACAAATGGCTTTCAAATTTCTTTAGATTTTCATGGAGAGCTCTGATTGGCACTATTGGTCACTGATTGGTGCTTTGGTAAATTTGCCCATATGTCTCTTGAAATTATGATTACGGCCAAACGGATAAATCTATGTAAATGCATGATATTTGATACAGATAATATTAATGTTACTAGGCTGTCCTATATAGTGATGAGCAAACCAAGAGCATGACCTTAGCAGTTTTGTTCTTGGTCTTGGGGAATAAGCATTGGTCTCGTTCTTGGTCATGAAAAAATTTCTGAAGATTGTTGAGCATTCAAAATATCCAAACCTCTTTTTTATTAAAGCTGTTGGATGTTTAAGATACGAAATTTTGAATTGAGAGATAATTTTATGTTCGAGAAGGGCTTGGCACACCTTTTAACTATAACTGACCAAGACCGAATAGCATTCATGGCCTTGATAATTATCTTGGCCATGGAATTTTATCAGCGTCTTGGTCTCGAAAAATTACCAAAACCAAGACTAAGACTAATTTCGCTCATCACTAGTTCCATACAATGTTTTAAAATACTTGTGTAAGAAGTAGGCATGAACATTAATCGATCACACTCATTTTTAATCCGAATCAAAGTACGACCCTATATATACGTATTTCATCTATATAGCTTTGTCCATAGTTTCCGATGGACATATTTATCAAAGATACAATCAGGGCTCAGCAGGGCTAATAACGTCTCAACATTAAAATCTGGAAAAATCAAGGAAAATAGCACCCAAAGATACATATGAGTCAATCTTTGAGTAATCGATTAAGGTTTGGGTTGACATCTCCGATTTTTATGAAAATTGGTGAAAAGATAGAATTTTTTTGTATTTTACTTTGGTAAAATGATTTTCTGAAATTCCGAATCGGCGATGTCATCCCAAATCTTAATCGATTACTCAAAGGTTGACTCATATCTACGCTTCAAAGTCGATATACTCTTGTTGTATACAACCATATATGGTGTTATATTATAATAATGATATTCACTATCTATGCAATTACAATTTTTAGTGGAGTCAATGAAGGATTTTAGATGAAAGTCCTCAAGAACAGCTCCGATTTTGATGATTTTTTTTTAAAAATTTTGTTTTTTTTTTTTTAAATCAGAAACATTTTTGAACGCGGTCGGAATTATATAATTTTTTAAACAATATTTAAAAAAGTTATATTTTCATAAAATAAAATTGTTAAAAAAAATGCAACAAACAAAAATCAAAATAGTCATTTTATATGTAATTGGCAATTTTAAATCCGAATCTGGCATTGAAATTGCTGTATCTTATATGGTTTCTGAGATATCTTCTCTTCTTATAGGGTCCGAAATTGTGTATATAAAAACAGTTGCTATGTTTTTCTCAAGAACAGCATCACTTTTTTAAATATGGTTTAATAAATTACATAATTCCGATCGCGCTTCAAAATGATTCTGATTTTAAATAAAAAAAAAAAAACAAAATTTAAAAAAAGAAATCATCAAAATCGGAGCTGTTCTTGAGGACTTTCTCATTTTGCCTGTTTTTTGGCTTCATTGACTCCACTATCTGCGATTAGTCCATACAATTTGAGACTATTGTGACTTACCGTTATTCACAAAGCAGCTTGCAAACACAACAACTACAACAAACATATATGAAATGGATGCAAGTGCACTGCAATTAGTCAATGACATCTTATATGTGTAGGGGGATGTCAATGCACTCGCCGTTTTTGCTTTTGTTGTTGTTGTTGTTGTTGTTGTGCTAATTCCCTGACGACACGTTCTATTATTTTTGGTCCTTTTTGTTGATAGCCCAAATTCTTGGCTTAAAGATTGTTGCAACAGTTTCATCAGCCACATGATAATTATGATGGCATGTGTGTATGAGTGATGGATTAAATTGTTGTTGTTGTCCCTGTTGTACGTATTAAATTATAGAGGGCGCTGACGGTGGTGAAGTTGCTATTCAAAAGGACGACGAATGCTACTACTAATACAACTATGTACATATGTATGTATGTACGTAGGTACTCTGCTTAAAATGGTGGGTTTTCAAAATTCTACGATGGCGGCAAATGTTGTTCTTGTTCTTGTTTTTTTGCCGCTCCTAAATGCGAACGAAGCATTCAAGAAGGTGCTGTTTTTGTTGTTGCTGTTACAGCAGTGGTTGAAGAGTTGTTGTTCTTATAGTTATATATATGCAGCAGTTGTAGAGATATGGTTGTGTAGAAGTAAGCTTTTTCTTTCCTTTCCTTTTTCCAAAATGGCGGATAATTGTGTAATCCTTAAGGTTTCAGTTTTAATATCGGAGGTTTAAACTTTTCAATGAAATTTATTAAGTTTGTCTGTTTAACATATTTTTTAATTTAAATTTCTATTTATTTTTCTTTTTTTTTTTCTTTGCGAAAAATTTTCATAAGCTTAAAAACGTAAAACTTTATTTTATTTAAATTTTAAGATTTAAATATTTTTTTTTTTTTTTTCAATTTTTTCTCACTTTGTATAAATATAATTTCTCATGAAATTTCATATTTTTTTTTTTTTAATTTATTTTATTTTATTAATATTTTTTACAAAAACCATTTTCACTAATTTCAAGCAACGAAAAAAAAAGTGTATAACTAAAACAAAATCTTTGTGATTTTTTTAAACTCCACGCTTTAACGTTTCAGCATAACACCGCGAAATTTAAAACGTTCGTCAGGGAATTCGGTCTCGGACTGAAAATTATCATTCCGATGCTTTTTCCATAGCGCAACACAGAGTTGACGTTGTGCTCAATTTCACCACTGCCATTAACACCACACGACAGTCTCGCTCAGTTACCACCGTTGGTGAGTTTCTCACAAAGCACGCACACACAAGCAAAAAAGCTCTGACTTTGTTGATGTTGAATTTGCTGCAAAGAAATGTAAAAAAAACAGCAATAAGACATTAAGGTTGATGTTTTTTTTACTAAAAGTTCAACTTTAAATAAATACGTAAAGATCTTAGCAAAAGTTTTCAATTTTGCATTTAAAACGACCAACTACAGACCATAAAATAAAAAAAAAAGAACTTGGCAGTACAAAACAATCATTAAGGGAAAAATGATTTAACCACATTGTTTTGTTTTATGTTGGTGGTAGTCTTTAAAACGGATACTACCCAAGAGGAAAAATTTCTAGCGCTTCTGATCCAAGCACTTCAAAAGTGCTTGTCCCCATAGAAATTTAGAAGCACTATCACAATGATTTTTTATAAGGCTGCAGTAAGAACAACGTGAGTTCGAACCCAGCCCGGGAGATTTTTTTTTTTTACTTTTTTTTGCTTTATTTTTTTTTTAATTCATTATTTTTTATTCAACATCTTTTATTTCACTTTTCTATTTTCCTTTCTCTTTTTAATTTACTTTTGTTTAACCGAATTGAAATTGATTACACAATGATTCCATATAAGCCTGCAGTAAGAACAACGTGAGTTCGAACCCTGCCCGGGTGATTTTTTTCTTCCGTTTTTTTATTTGTTTTTGCTTTATTTATTTTTTATCAAAATATTTTTTATTCAACCTTTTTTATTTCACTTTTCTATTTTAATTTCTCATTTTTATTTACTTTTGCTTACTTGAATTGAAACTGATTGCACAATGATTCTATGTAATGCTGCAGGACAACATTTGCTTAATATACAAATTTAATACCTCTTCATGTCATCGGGCGTTGGTGGAGCGGTCTAAAGGGTTGGTAAATGTAAGAAAAAATATCTAGCACGCGGAGGGTCGTAGATTCAAATCCTGGCGCGGCCAGTTTTTTTTTTTTTTTCTGTTTTTTAATTTTATTGAAAAAACGCTTACCGCAGTATTACAAATAAGCGCTTTAAAAACTCTTTTTTTGTAAGGCTGCGGTAAGCTTTTTTGCTCGCTTACATCCTATGACAAGCAATGTTAAAAAGAAAGTATTGTTCTTACGGAGCGGAAGCGCTTATTGGTGAAAAGGATGCACTTCAGAAGGGTTTTTGAAGCACTTCTTTTCCCCTTGGGTATAATCATTTATGCTGATTCAAGGAAAAGAGACCTTATTTAATCTTGACAAAATTTTACAGGAGAGCTAAAAGTAAGGTTTGATTTTACCGAGCATCTAACCCTTCAAAGAATGGGCAAATGAATCAAATAAAAATTTGCTTCGGAAAACACTAGAGATGTTCTCGAAACTTAAAATACTCCTCGAATCACACAATCAGTTTTTTGAATTTTTCGGTATCTTTTTATTCAAAATAATATACAAGAGTTTATAGTTTTTAAAATATAAGGTCGCTTTTCTTTTGGAACATCACATTTGTTGTCCCAACATAAAAGGAAAAAAATTTAGCGCACTATCTTCTTAAATTATTTCCTTAAACATTCGATTATCATCTTGTACTATAATTCAGTCGTTTTTTTTTTCTACCAAAAACTTTACTTCAAACAAACTTTGCTGATGGTATTTGTATGTAATGAGTCATTATAAAAAATATACAAACAATTTTTGTATCGTGCAGATATCGGGTATATTTAGCCCGAAAACTTAAATTTTCCAATTTGTTTCCAAAACCAAGTCGATTTTAGTCTTATTACCAACTTAGAAAAAAAAAAATCAAATATATACAATGAAAAATATAAATGCAAAATAAAATCATTCATACCAAAAAACGGTATATTGCAGGTTCATCGTAGAATTAGCTTTAAAAAGCTGCTTGATACGTAAATTTCTAAAAAGTATCAATGTCATGGGCTACCAGTAAGCTAAAACCAACAATGCCATCTGATCCATGCTTATTGGCAGCAAATAAGGTTAATCAAAAAAAATAGCCAAACCATAAGAACTGCTACACATACTATTCTGAACTATTCTGAACAACTTTTTCCTATGCCATTTTTATACCCTACACCCAGGGTATATTCACTTTGTCCTTCCTTTTGTAACGCAGAGAAGGAGGCGTGGCCGATATAGAAAAATATATATATTCTTGATCAGCGTCACCTCCTGAGTCGATATAGCCATATCCATCTGTCTGGCTGGCTGAGGGGCTGACTGTGTGTGGAAATACATTATTTCGGAAAACTAAGCAAGATATTTCAAAGTTAGCTCGTGAGATTGATAATGAGCCAAATCGCTAAACAAACACGCCTACCGCGCATACAAAAAAAATATCTTCAAAATGCAACTTTAGGAGTATTTTCATGACAATACAACCAAAATACATATAAATACTAAAAATTGTAAGCGCAAGCTTTGAACAAAAACTGGACGAATTCAGAAATGAGGGCGTGGCACCTCTCATATAAGCAAAAGCTTCAAAACGCTATAATGAAAGCGTTTTTTTGAGATAATTGAACTAAATTTTACTCAGACACTAAAAACTATGAATGTAAGCTTTGAGTTAAAACTGGATGAAATCGGACAAGAGGGCGTTTCACCTCCCAAATAAGCAAAAGCTGCAAAACGCTATACTGAAAATGTTTTTGAGATAATCCAACCAAATTTCACTCAAATACTAAGAACAATAAATGAAAACTAGGTGAACTCGGACAAAAGGGCGTGGCACCTCCCATATAAGCAAAATTTTCAAAACACTGCTGTGTAGGATATTTACAGTTTGGCCAGGCCAAAGGTAACACCCTTACTAGTTCCATTTCCATTTAAATTTTTTTTCTTTTTTTACGGTCACAGTACAACCTGTCTGCGTTTTCCTCGGTAACGATAAAGTTTTTTTTTCGTAACGAACTGTATGACTATTTGTATTTTTGTCCGCCTTATTTGATCCGCCATTAGGAATTTTGAAATTGCGAATTACGAAAAATGGCATGGGAAAAGTTGCTTGGAATAGTCCCAGGAATCTTGCGTTTCTTGGTGTTCTACTGATTTCTACCCACCTTGTATATGTAACAGTTTTTACGGATCAGGTCTCGTTTTTAAGATACATATGTATATGAGTTTGAAAGTTTTATACAAAAAGATGAATTTTTAATGTATTTCAACCAATTATTCAACAGATCAAATTTATTCGTTTAACTAAATATTTTTGACTTTTTCCAACTATTCACGACGACAGAAAATTGAGAAAAATGTGAATAAGAAACTTTATTTTTGAATGCTTATTAAATGTTACTCATACGACATGTAGTACTTTATTGCATAAATAGTAAATATGTAATTTCAAAATGGTAAATGTTATGATAAATTGAGCATTTTTCGCCATTTTAGAAGTAAAACCATCTTCTAACTTTTTTCTCTTCAACATTGTTTTATTCATTATTCTCGAATAAAGTTTTCTCAACTTTGTATATAAAGGTCTTATGTACTTAGGTGCACTTAATTACAAAAATAAATTACTTTTCGCTGCACAGCAAAAACATAATATCGGTGTTTCAAAATGGAGTAATTTTTTAGAACGAAATTTTAACATCATTAACTTGCTTTTTGTGACCACAAAACAGTCAACACAAAACCGTCGGCACCATAAATAGCAACAACAATATCAACATAAAAGCCAACCACATTATGATGCGAAACAAAAAAAATAAAAAAACTGCAATCTGTACGCAAGGAAGGACACGCTTAGAGGAAATATCAACGCTTTCATAAAAGCAACAAAAAACAAAGAGAGAGAAAAATACTTTTACTACGAATACACCATAGCCGCAAAAAAAAACTACAACTCACCACAGCGCAACACCAATACCATTAACAACAAAGGTCGGTAATTTAAGGACATCCGGCGAGTTTGACGTACGTCGTACGCAAAGTTTTTAACCGCAAAATTTACGACTACTACGGTAAGCGTTGCCATTTTGTTTAAATTTAACCAAAATTAGTTAATTTTTAACTGTTTCTGTATGTATGTTAGCGCTGCCCAAAAAAAACCACTATCTCTTTAATAACGCTTGTAATTCCTTTGAAAGTTTGGATTCTGCAAAAACAATGCCCTGTTCAAAATATTACCTCAACCAATTCATAAAAATTTAAAAATATGCCACAAAAAACATTGTTTTCGAGTTGAACGACCTCTAAATTGAATTTTTTTTTAGCTAATATTCTGCACTGCCTATTGTTTTTTGCAAAAACGAACTTGTAAAGAAGTTACAAGCGTTTTTCACGAGATAATGGTGGACACTAGATAGTATCGACTCCCATACAAAAAAAAAAACGTTCGAATGACCGCTCCCAGTTTGAAAGCTAATATTGAAAGAATTTTAAGGAGAAACATTTTTTTTTCGGCCTCTAAATACGATGCGGTTTTTTTTTTCTTCTAATATCTCCATTATTTGACGTTTGATCAACAAGTGTAGCATATTGTTGTAAATGTTTCAACATGGACTACATTTCACTCATAGAAGTCATTTATCTCAGATTTTTTCTTTCGACTAGTTGCACTTATTATCTCAGTTTCTACCACCCTAAGGTGCCAAGGACACCTTATACAAGTGAAGCCTACAAAAAATCATAAAAGTCATCTCTGGAAAGTTTCCTCAAATTGTTGAAATTGAAGAAGTTATAGCGTATCTAAAAGCTCATCGAATTTAGAGGTCGAAAAAAAAATGTTTTTTTCCTTAAAATTCTTCCAATGTTAGCTTTCAAACTGGGGCGGTCATTCGAACTTTTTTTTTGTGATACTATCTATTGGACACCCTTAATGAATTTACATTAGACTGGTTTTGCATTTTTATGCAAAAAATTAAAGTTGCACGGAGTTTCTTTCCCCCAGCACCAAAAGTTTCATTTTGGCGAAAAGAGGCTCCATGTAAAATTTGATTTATTTCAGATAACATTTTATGGATTTAAAACTATTTTCCAAGCTTAAAAGTGTTTCTTAAAATGAATAAAAAATTTTTTCTTAAAAATTTAAATTGTTTCACTTTTTAATTTTTAATTGAACTTTTTTTTAGTCATAGATTTATATGAAAATTAATTTTTGCAAATGTATGTCTAAAAGTTCAATTAAAAATTAATTTTTATTATATATATGTAATCAAGTAGCACACTTAAAAAACTCCACCTTTACACAGATTTTGAGCTGCTTAGTTCGAATCTGGAATTTATTTCTCCGTAAGTTCTGGTGACATTGTCCATTCAAGCTGGAAATTATTTTGTTTTTATAACACCATAATTATATTTTGGGGGATTTGGTTTTTTTTGTGACGAAATGTAGTTAAATCAAAATGTATAGGCTGTGGCAACGCTGACTACAATGATAGGCACGAATGATAAAAAACAACGCGCGTAAAATTCATAACATAGACAGTGGTGGAATATTTTTTTTTTTCAGAAAATTTTTTCCCGGTTGAAGTTATGTATGCATCTTGAGATTCCAACACATGATGATGTTAAGTGGTGGATTTGCTCCAGCTACTACAGGAAGTGAATGAAAGAATCGCATCAGAGCGCATGTCACACACAGAAGCGTTATATAACACTAAGACCAATGTAAGTATTTACTCGAATATATACATTAACAAATACTTATATATGAATGTAAGTCCTGTTATTATTATATATTTTACACGCATACCAATCTAACTTTCAAGTGGGCGGACTCTATTAGTCAACTGCGAGGGAAACCCTTATCATGTGTTATTGCTCATTTTCATTTCGAACGTCCTTGTGCAAGGATATACGCGCAAACGTTGAACTTGCTTGATTTCGGATTATAAATTAAAGGAATAAAGCCTGAAGGATATAAAGCTTATACTTATATATTACATAAAGAAGAGTTTTTATACTTTGAATACTATTGAATACTTTAATAAAATCTGTTAAATAATAACACCAGACTGCAGTTGTTCGATTTTGAAATTTAATTCAATTTATATTACATCTTTAGATCTTTAAAAATTCGGTTACATATAAGTTTTTGATACCTGGTGAAAATAGACAAAATTCTGCATCACTATTAGAAAAAGTTATTGAAAAATAGCTTACCGTTATTCCGCAGTGCTTTCTGGAACTTATCATTTCTTTTCACGGCGCACACTGGTCGGAAAATCAAAAAAGCTGGTCAAAATTCGGTAAATAAAGTCGTTGTTTTTGCACTTTTAATTGTTGGCTATGGTGGAATATTATCCACTTTGCTAGTTTCAGTGGTCAGAAAGACCTCTGTATCTAAAATACTCTTCTCGTTCGAGTGTGAAGTTCACCTATTCTTGCAAAGAATTTTAATTTTTTTTTATTTTAATGTAAAGCGTCTCAGTAAACAAGTTGATAAAATAACTTCTGTTCATCTTTTTGCAATGTAATGAAATGGAATCTCTCAGTGAAAGTTTATTTAATATGGTTCTCAAATTCAAAGTGTTTTATCTCGTTCACAGTTTATATAACACATTGCGACACATGAAAAGTGAACTAAAATCCGTTATAAGGATCAAATTGGATTTTGAGCGATTTTTCGATTTTTTCATATGGCTATATCTCGGTAACGAGCCGAAAATATTATTTTGATGACTTCAGCAATGTTATAGCTACTATATTGAATAGAAGAAAAAATGCCGAACAAACTTAACCGAAAAAAAATCATCTAGTGCCCTAAAATCGCAAAAATGACCATTTTTTACCATTTTCTTAGTATTTTTTAACTTTTTTGATAAATAACTCGACATCAAACAACAAATAAGCTGTTTTTTTTCTTTTTCGCTTTATTTCAAAACCAAAGAATATTTTTCAATTCATTTTTGCATCAAAAAGAGGTAAAAAAATTATGAAAAAGAACTAAAAAGTAATATGAAAAAGAGATAAAAATATATTAATCTTAGAAATCAGTTGAAGTTGTCGGTTGTGGTTCTGAAATTCGCATTTTTTTCGTGGAAGGTTCGAAATCATCATCTGAATCAGAAGACATCGTTGCCATATCTATATCTGTGTGTTTTTCGGCGGCGTCTTCGGTGTATTCGGTGTTTTCGGCGTCTTCAGCTTCATATTCACTTATTTTGCTTGTCCACCAACATATTTCGGCAAGCAATGCATCCAATTTTTTTCCCTTGAATCGCTTTTCGAGTGGCATGGTAACTTGGTGGAAGCGTTCACCTTGTTCGTCTGATTCTTGGGGCAATTGACGCAAAAAGGTATCAAGGTGATAATGTAAAAAATGAATTTTCAACGTCATTGATACATTGATATTTTCGTAGGAACTGAGCAAATCACGAACTCTTTTCTTTATCTCGTCTACCGGGACACGTGTCTTTCCTAAAATGCTCTCGATCACTGCTTTCAATGCAAACCAGGCACGCCGGTAACCCCCACTCAGCGCGTTTGTAAATTCTTCGCTGTTCATTAATTTTCTTATATCCGGTCCCTGCATTACACCTGCATGAAATAAAAAAAAAAACACAAAATTTATTAGAAATATGAATCGAGCGAAGTGTTGATCACTGCAGATAAACATAAAAATATATGATAACAAATACGTACCAGCTCTAATTTTTTCATTGCTGAATTTTGGAAAGATGGTTTTCAAACATTCGAATGCGCCTGGAACATCCTTAACTATCACTTCGATCAATTTCCCAGCGATACCCAATTTTGTATATAGCGGTGGCAGTAATATGTCGGTGACGTCCTGTATTATTGGATCATTGAATAATCTTAATCCGGCTTGATTATCTTGGGTTCTTAGTATCCAATCTCTTTTTTGATATTGGCTACCTTTGTATCGTGAATTCCAATCGCAAAAGAAGCAAAAGTATGTTGGAAAACCGCCCTTTTCTATGACACCTTGTAATATGTTTATGACCTTTAAGTCACAACAAATCTTCCATTTCTGTTCTTCATATTTGATTTTCACCAATATTTCGCGCAATGTTTCATACGTTTCCTTCATATTTATGCCAAATCCTATTGGAATGGATGGTTTTTGGTTTGTTACGTGTAACAACACAGCCTTCAAACTTGAGGTTGAGCCATCAATAAATAATCGCCACTTATTAGCGTCATACTGCATTCCCAATTTATTCACTAGACCAGGAATATCATGGCAGGAAGAGAACGTATTTTCATCGTTAACGGTATAAAACGTTTGAAATTCAGCTTGGCGTTTTTGGTATGCTGTGCAGTTAACATTTGGCTGTGTGAGTTTTCTACGCTTCAAAAATCCTGTCAACATTTGTGAATTTCGTTGAGATAAATTCAACTTAGCCACAATATAATCCATTTCCGGTTGTGTTAGCGGCTGTGGTCCATCATCTTCATCATCGGGTAGCCAATCAATATCATGCACATCGGTTGGATTGGTGAAAACAGTAGTTTCAGTTCGTTGAGTTTCGCGATCCGGACTCGAAGGTTTAGGTGGTTCGATACCAGAAAGGCGCGGCACTGGAAGTATGGCAGTATAAGCAGCAATATATTCTTTTGATTTAAATTTTGTTTTGGTCAATCCAAGCTGAAAATTAATGCACGCGTAACACTTGGTTTCATCATGTCCGGTTGGATCTTTCACCCAAATTACTGGCTTCACAAAAGGAAAATGTTTTCCTTTTTTATTTAACCATAACATAAGAACTGTATAACAACTTTTGCAAACAGTGCTCGGCGTATAATTTAGACCACATGAATCAGGTTCATCAAAATATTGTTTGTATGCTGTTTTGAATTCATTACTCAAATAATTTTTTCTCTCCTTATTAGTATTTCTTGGCACTATATGACCACAAACATAACAAAAACTTTCTAATTTTGGGCACTTGGTAACGTCTATCCTGAAATTTTCAATATTGTTCTTTTTTTAAAATGTTATTCACTTTCAATTTCACTCTGTTATTATTATTTTCTCAAAAAAGACGCGTCAAAATATCCCCAGTAAAAATAGTATTCGCCGTGCATAACAGATCCGACCGAGCCGTAACTATGCACCACGCAGTGGCGCGTAGTGGTGGCGAGTGTGATAAACATGGCCCGAGGTGGATCTGTTATGTAGGCTTCAACGTGCATATCTTACTTTATGCACGATAATTCCATTTTAGCGCGTCCTTCTAGGGCAAAGCGATAACTCTGGTGAGGTTCATTGCATGTATTCGTCGCCGCTGTCTTCCAACATCGTCGCGAAAATCACTTCTTGGTGCGAGCGTCTTTGACGTTTACTGTCGTACGTAGGATATGTCTGCGCGTATACTATATTTCCCAACAGACTCGACTCGCGGCTGAGCATCAGTCGCGTATGGGGAAGGCGTCTAACGCGCATGACAAGGAGGATCATAAACGGATTTTATGGTCCCTAGAGCGCTGTTATAGCACCTGCACGCTCCGGCCCGTGTTGAACCAACTTCCCAGAAGGGCGCGCTAAACGGGATTTGAGTGCATAAAAAACATTTGCATTGGAAATACTGTAAAATTTAACATGAAAAAGTTTTTCTGCTAGGGAAAAGTACAAAAAAATGTAAAGCTCAATACGTATTTCACTAACGCCATCTGTTGAAAAATTCCACTAAGTTTTTGTCATACATATAAATATACTCATATTTTATATATAATAGTCGCTGGAAAATGAATTGAAAAATATTCTTTTGTTTTGAAATAAAGCGAAAAAGAAAAAAAACAGCTTATTTGTGGTTCGATGTCGAGTTATTTATCAAAAAAGTTGGAAAATACTAAGAAAATGGTAAAAAAGTGGTAATTTTTGCGATTTTAGGGCACTAGATGAATTTTTTTCGGTTAAGTTTGTTCGGCATTTTTTTTTTTTCTATTCAATAGCTACAACATTGCTGAAGTCATCAAAACAATATTTTCGGCTCGTTACAGAGTTATAGTCATATTAAAAAATTCGAAAAATCTGTCACAATCCAATTTGAGGCAAAAAACGGATTTGGCAATAAAATCATTATATGAGCCAACTTTGCAAAACGCTCTGGCAGAATTACTTGTTTTGGCAAGTTCTTTCGACGCCTTATAACGGATTTTATTGAGTGTGAAGTTCACCTATTCTTGCAAAGAATTTTTATTTTTTTTTTTTTATTTTAATGTAAAGCGTCTCAGTAAACAAGTGGATAAAATAACTTCTGTTCATCTTTTTCCAATGTAATGAAATGTAGTCTCTCAGTGAAAGTTTATTTAATATGGTTTTCAAATCCAAAATGTTTTATCTCGTTCACAGTTTATATAAATAGGCAACTGTTTCGTGAAAATATATACACAAAAAATTGTTGCAGTGGTTTTTAATATGATAAATGTTACAGCATCCACTGCCATTCGTCTAGTTTCCACATGCATTTTAATCAGGTTACATTTTTCAACAAACCTGTAAAAAATTTAGCTGCCCGTAGGTGCCCGCGAGAAAGTTATTACAACTTTTGTAAAGTATTTCATTTTCGTAATAATTGATCCTAGAAACATAACTTTTGTAGATAAAGATGCTGTTCAGTATACTTTGACCAAAATTTTGGATGTACCATTTTGTGTTACAAAAATTAATTTCATATTTCCAATCAGCGACCTCAAAAACCGCAATAATTCACTTCTTATTGATTAATATAGTTTCGCACTATAAGGTTCGTCATTGTGGATCAGTGGCGGATCCAAGGGGGGGGGCGATGGGAGCGATCGGCTCTCCCTCTCAAACCAAGTGATTAATTTTTTTTTAAATTATATGTAAAGATTTTAAAAACATTCTGTTATTATCTAGAAATGTAGTCAATCGGCCCCCCCTCTTGACAGTGCTGGATCCGCCACTGTTGTGGATCCACCATTTTGTATTTCGTGGACTAGATTTTAGATTCATTATGAACAACATCTGAAACTTCCATGTACCATTTTTGGTGGTAGTAAACGCAGCTTAGCAGTATTTAGTCTACCATTGTGGATCCTCCATTTTGTATTTTTTTAAATGGATTTCGGATTCGTAATCAGCATCATCAAAAACCTCTTACTACCAACTTTCAGAATTTTGGCCAGCTTTTTCGATTATCCGACCACTGTGCGGCGGTGAAATGGCGCGTTCGATACAAACATGCGTGCTCAGTTGAAATTCTGGTAGATAGTTTTTCTTTGGGGTTTTTTGAACATTTAGGAAAACAAATTATAATAATCTGTTGGGCCGGAAAAAACTCATTTTGAAAATAGTACATTTTTTATTTTTTGATGCTAATCTAAAAGTTCAAAAAAACACCGTTTTCAGCTATTTTTGAAGTTATATAACAAGAAAGGATAGTCTCTAGAAATAAATCTTGATATGGTTATTGAAAGTCAAAATCAAAATTTTTTTTTTTTTTCGTCATATCGTAACCCAAAAAGTTGAAAAATTGCAAAAACATGGTTATTCGTTATTTCAGTTCAGGATATTTCAGGAAAAAATAAAGATTTTATTAAATGTAATTCAAAATGGGTTTTAATGGCCAAAACTATTATTTACTTTCAAATGCCATATCAAGATTCATTTCTACAAATTTTTCTAACTAATTCAGGTATGTTCTGAAATCCGTTTTACTTCGGAATCGGAATGAAAGCAATCTTCAAGAGCTCTGCATTGTGACAAATAAGATGGAATCGGATTTGTCTTTCAACAAATAAAATTTACTGATGGGTCCTATTCGATTTACCGACTCATAAATTTGATTCGGTGTTAATTATCGAAATGCGAAGCTCTCGAAAATTGCTTTCATTCCGATTCCGAAGTGAGTCGGATTTCAGAAAATGCCTGAATATATAACTTCAAAAATAGCTCAAAACTATTTTAGGGTTAATGCCCCAGACAGACGACAGCTTACATCTAGATTATGGGCGTAATAATGCGAATTCTTTTATTGTATGATTTTAGGCATTTTTTAAATACATATTTCATAGACATTGAATAGAAGAAAATTTTCCAATTCAGGGGCCAAAAAATGCTGAAACATCAAAAAGAATATTAGTAGTGAATTAAAGAAAAGTTAATTAGAATTTTTCGGACCCTGAATTGGGAAATTTTCTTTTTGACAATATCTACGAAATATGCATTTACAAAATGCCTAAAATCATGCAATAAAAAGATTCGCATTATTATGTCTATAATCTAGATTTAAGCTGTCGTCTGTCTGGGGCTAAGTAAGGTAAGGTATCTCAAAATCCTAAAAAGTTAGCGCAACTCTGGTGCCGTCTTACATGTCTTAGTACAATTTTTTTATCCTCAAAAATATCCAATTAATCTTAAATAAAAAATAAAAGTTATCGGATGATATTCGTATTTAATTAATTCAGATAATTTATGTTACCTTAAGTATGAATTTTGTGAAACCCCATCTTTTGTTTCTATTAAAAAAAAAGTGTAAACATACTGTTACGAAATTTCCTGTCTCTATGACGATAATTTCAGTCTCTTACAGTTTTCTGAGTTCGGTCACTGGATTGTGTAAGAATCAAAAATACACGCTCTATTTAGTTATAAAATGATTTATTGGGTGTACAACTTAAAAACCGGAATTTGACGGTGGATGTCCGTACTAACAAATATCGTGAAAGCTCGAACTTTATATATATGTCATTTTGAAGGTACATTTGACAGCTGTCAAAATCAGTCAACAAAACAATTTTATCTTGCATCATTATTATTTTTCACGATGAATAACTTCGAAAATTGGAGAAAAAGACAGCATTTGCGGGGGGCTCTAGTGGGTCATTTTTTTGCAAAGAAAACAGCTGCCGAAAGTCATCGCATTCTTGTCGAAGTTTATGGGGACTATGCTCCAGCTGAATCAAGCTGTCGTGAGTGGTTTAAAAGTGGTTATTTTGATGTCGAAGACAAAGAACGTCCTGGTCAGGACCAGCTAGGTGTGATCCATTATGAGCTGTTGCCAGGTGGCCAAACCATTAATGCTCAATTCTATCGTCAACAATTGATCCAATTGAAGCAGAAAATCCAGGCAGAGCGGCCAACTTATGCGACCAGACATGAGTCAATCATTTTCCACCACGATGACGCTCGGCCACATATTGCTGCCCAATTCAAAAATTACCTGGAAAACAACGGAAAATAACGGATGGGAAATTTTGCCTCACCCGCTTTATAGCCCAGATCTTGCACCATCAGACTACCATTTGTTCCGACCGATGCAGAATGCCCTATCAGGAATACGCTTCACTTAAATTCAAGATATCGAAAATTGGCTCAAAATTTTTACTAACCTTAAAGTGTCAGCTATCAAATAATTTTTTTCTTTTGGTTCATAAAACTTCACCGCACGAATGGCGCTAAGTTCAAATCTTGCGTGAACTATGGGACACCCTTATATCTCTGGAACAAGAAATCATAATAATCAAATAGAAACGTATTTAAATTTTATATTTAGGACTATAATCCTGGAAAATTGTCTTATCTTAACTTAGGTTGTTTTGTCAAAAGTCCACAGATATGATCTACAGAATCTACAGTTCTACAGAATAAAGAACATACAACATGAACACAAAGCGACGACGCTATCAATTTTTTGATGCTCTATGAATGTATGTGTGTAGGATTATAACACAAATTACAAATGTACCTACATTCCAATGTGGCAAACAAATTTTACAATTTAAAAACTTTTAGGGCCTGTTTCACCGCTCCCAGATAAAGTTCCTGATAGCGTTATCTAGCAGATATGTGGCAGATAGACAAAAAGTTCTGTTTCACAAGTAATAGATAGAGATATCTGTTAGATAAAGTCTCTGATAAATTAATTGCCACATCATGTTATTGATAAAATTTTATCTGGCAGATATTTTAAATTTTTTTGATATTAGAGATTTTTTTTTTTTTTTTTGATTTCTGAGTAGCTATTTTCCTGAATATGAGAAACGAAATTTTACGGTCATATTAACTTCAAGTTATCTAAAAGTGTTGAAGGTCGCTTCTATATTTGACTTACATACGTACATTGGGTCATTTCCAATATGAATCCCATTAATATTTCCCCGAAAGTGGATGCAGCTAAGACCCTCTGAGGACAGACCCTATAAACTTAAGCTAGAAACGATAAAAGAGAACCAAATTCCTGCTTTCACGATTCTTAACGTGCCTTCGTGAAGGCAGAAAAGTACAACATGCAGCGGCTCAACTCTTTCAAACGGTTTTATTCATAAAATTTAGAGCACTGTATATTGGAAACTAATAAGAATATGATGAAACTTTTAAGCTTAGGTTCAAATGGTCATTCCTATTGTTCATAATAAGTTCATGAAAATACACTTTCATTGAGTTCGATACGCTCAAGATGGAAAAACAGATTGAGCAGCAAAAATTCAGGTCCCAGCTTATTTGGTCGAGACGGTTATTTCCCTATAGATATAACGTTTCGCGCTATCCAACGGGACTTTCTTTTTCTATGTTTCCTGTGTGGAGTTCTTAACCCGCTGCACCATTATGAAAAATTGGTCTCAAGCAGCGAGAATCGATGCTCAAAATTAGTCAATTTGTTAATTGGAGTCCCGCCCACAATGCAGTGTATGTATTATTGAACGTTTCGTTTATTAAAAACGCGCCCAAAAAAATAGCAGAAATGCGTCAAAGTTAAAGGCAAGAAGACTCCGCTGGCTCTTTTTTTTTTTTTTTTTTGAATTTATGAAGGTCTACTTGAGAATTTAAGTTTGGTCTCGAGGACGCGGCGGACAGTTTTCGAACTATACTTTCTCTTGATTTTATGGAAGTTAGTCAGACCCATTTGTTCACAATGCACCTGCGCAAGATATCTCTATAAATTGGTTGTGAATTCCAGACAGAAAACAGCGAATGTATACAACATAGAAAATTAAAGTCCCGTGTGAAAGCGCAAAACGCTAAATCCAAAGTAGTAATAAGCACCTGCGTGAAATATCCTGTGACCTGAATTTCTGCCGCCGTATTATGTTGCCAGTCCAATCACTGCCTTTTCAGTGAATTTTATGTGTTGATTTAAAAAATTAAGTTCAAGTTCAAATGATTTATTGAGACAAAAGGCACTTTAACATTTAACTCATATATACAAATATGGAACAATAACAATAAATGATATATACAGGGCTGTAAAAAGTATGGCCCTTGATAAAATTATATGAAACATGCTACGATGCAAAAATTAAATATATTAGCAAAATGCAAATTGATTGCAGGAATTGAGATTTAAAATTAAGCTCTTGCTCCCGGAGCTTATAAAAAGTTACTTAAAATTAATGAAGAAAACATTTTTAACTTAAAACTAATAACACAAAATCGAGCTTATTTTTTAAGTAATAGATCATCTAAAACTTAGCTCGAGAAAATTGCTAGAAACAGTTACTCATTTAAATTTCTTTTCACAAAAATGAAGAAAAAGTTACCAATGACATATAATTTAAATTCAATGTGATGAAAAATTCATGAACGTTAACCGCGGTTATTACTAGTAAGTACCTTTTGGTAAAAAGTTGGAACCAGAGGTGAGGTAGGAGAACCTGCCAACACCTCATCTAGAGAAATAGAGTTGATACTTAGTGGTGATAAGTAATATTGATTATCCCAAGGCGAATTACTTAAAGAGTCAACAATATTTTTAATTAAATCATTATTAAATTTTTAAAATATTTTATTTTTTGTTTGTTTATATTTTGTATAGGATTTTGACAAACATTTACGTTTCTTACGTTTTAAATATCAGAAGGAAATCTGACAGAAATTTTATCTGTGACTTCGAGTGTGAAACAGAAAAAATTTATCAGGCAGATTTATCTGCTAGATTATTTAACTGCTAGATAATTATCAGCAACTTTATCTGGGACCGGTGAAACAGACCCTTAAAAGTGAACTTACCAAATTAATGGTTGAAGTGAATCGACAGTAAAGCAGTTGATTTTACAACCGCATTTTCCCTGAGTGTATGAATCATCGCAAAAATGAAAAGAATTGCTTTTAGTAAGTTTATATTATCGCGAGCCCACTGTAAGCCAGCGCTAAGTTTAAAAATCCAGTGGTAGTTGATTAAAGCAATTAAGGAATTGGTTTGAGTCTTTGTTTACTCGTTACAAAACTAACGAAAAATTTACTTTTTGGGTCATGATTCAATTACAATAATTTCATACAAATCAATATCATAATTGTATCATGTCCAAAAAAGTACATTTTTCGTTAGTTTTGTAACGAGCTGAAAAGTCAGTTTTTACTCGTTACAAAACTAACGAAAAATTTACTTTTTGGGTCATGATTCAATTACAATAATTTCATACAAATCAATATCATAATTGTATCATGTCCAAAACAGTACATTTTTCGTTAGTTTTGTTTGTAACGAGAAAATCAAATCTGAACCAACGACGTATATGAATAAAGGCAACGGTCCATTCAGTACGTCGAGTACGTCACGTCGTTTTTTTCGACTGACAGCTAAGTTAAAAATATGAGTTTCTATCAAGTGCGACCCAATCAGTACGTTTCCGTCAACGCAACGTACAAAAGTTGCCCAACTCCCAAATTTCGACGTACGTCGTGTGATTTGACAACTGTAAAATAAATTTATTTTCAATTTCATTTGTTGTTTTTTTTTTCTTTGTCGTTTTTGTTTTATTTTTTGAATAATATTGGAATAAAAAAATATTAGAGCTGTGCAAGTGTAAAATTAAAATTTGAAATTAATATTATAAAAAGAATTGTGATGTTTTAATCCGTTTTGAAAGTATTCATTGGGCCAGGCTTTTCCGTCAAATGCGTCGCAGTCAAGGGAACGGTCCATTCAGTACGTCGAGTACGTCACGTCGTTTTTTTCGACTGACAGCTAAGTTAAAAATATGAGTTTATATCAAGTGCGACCCAATCAGTACGTCTACGTTAACGCAACGTACAAAAGTTGCCCAACTCCCAACTTTCGACGTACGTCGTTTGTTTTGACAATCTAAAAATAAATTTATTTTCAATTTCAATAGTTGTTTTTTTTTCTTTGTCATTTCTCATTTATTTTTTGAATAATATTGGAAAAAAAAAATATTGGAGCTGTGCAAGTGTAAAATTAAAATTTGAAATTAATATTATAAAAATAATTGTGATGTTTTAATCCGTTTTGAAAGTATTCATTGGGCCAGGCTTCTCAGTCAAATCCGTCGCAGTCAGTCGAAAAAAACGACGTGACGTACTCGACGTACTGAATGGACCGTTCCCTTCAGTTGAAAAAAACGACGTGACGTATTCGACGTATTCTGTGGACCGTTCGCTTAAGATATTCAAATTTTATTCGTTTGTCTTACTCGCCGGTCTGTGCAATTTGGTTAGACACAAATAAAGCTGTTCAAAGAGGAATAAAATGTTGCTATGCCAACACTGCGTTCGATTTACTGAAAATTTTATATTAAACAGACGCAGAATTCGAAAAACAAACGTATTTAGACATTTCGTTTCTCCGTTTTCAGCAACATTTAATCAATTTTCACAAATTCCACAGACCACAGTAACGAACTGTGTATCTTGATAAAAATATACGTCGTTGCCGAACCTTTTTTGAGATTATAAGTTTAAAAACCAAAAAAACAATGATACAGCTGATTTCCACAACAACTGGTCTACGCAGAGCTCAACGAAAAAAAGATCGAGTTGAAATCTTACGCATCAAGGATAACCAGGATAAAAGTCATCGTTTTCAATAATACCAACTCATTTTTTGATTAATTTCTTCTATACAAAAGCTTTGAAATTAAAGAATTGGTTTGAGTCCTTGTGTTACTTTTACCTTGAAATCTTTTTTCTCACACGTTCTGGAAAAAAACGGACCCGGGACAACGACGTATATTTTTATCAAGATACACAGTTCGTTACTATGATCTGTGGAATTTGTTGAAATTGATAAAATGTTGCTGAAAGCGGACAAACGAAATGTCTAAATACGTTTGTTTTTTCGTATTTTGCGTCTGTTTAATATAAAATTTTCAGTAAATCAAACGCAGCGTTGGCATAGCAACATTTTATTCCTCTTTCAGTAGCTTTATTTGTGTCTAACCAAATTGCACAGACCGGCGAGTAAGTCAAACGAATAAAATTTGATATACGTCGTTGCCCGGGATTCGAATTCAGGACGTCAAAGTCACTAGGAAACACATAGTCTGATCAAAACGCCATGACATTTTTTTTTTTTTTGTAAGCCTGTGTTATCAATGAGTTTAAAAGAAAAAACAGAAAACTAAAAAAATTAAAAATTTATTTGATACGAAAAAAAAAGACTAATAGAACTAAAAAAATTGCAAAGAAATTTTGGCTAAAGATGAGCTCCAAGGAGCTGCGCTGGCTACTCAACTGAATAATTGTTGGAGGAAAACTCCTAGGATTGCAGCTTCAGCGGGCTGGGCTTCAACTGAATCTATAAGTTAAGCTTTAAGTGAAATGCTCTTCTAAACTAAATCTCTTAATCTCTCTCTTGTAAGCTAACGATGATTTAGAAAATCTTACATTTCTACGTGAGTGGCAACGTTCTGAATTTGATTTGAAAAAAGTTTATTTTGACTTGAAAAAGTTAAATTAGTGCTGGTTCACACACACGACTAAATTGTCGAGCGACAGTTATACTCTCGCTGGTAGCATATGGGCTAGTTGACATAGACATTCATAATCAAAATAATCATGATTTTTTTTGCTTCATGATTAAAACTATATTTTGTTCCCATTCATGTGATTTTAGATTACTAGTACTAATTTACTACTTGTTTAATGCTATTTATTTTAATACTTTTTTGTATTATTTTTTCATGCGACAAATTTGTGTCAAACTGTGAGTTAATTTTGTTTGGTCTCTCAAATTTTGTTGGTACTGATTCAAAGATTGCTATTAGCCACTTATTTCATCCATCTCGTAGATTTCTTTACGAAAACTGTATTATTTTACTCCCAAAAGGAACAAATTGTGAAACATTTTTACAGCACAACTCTGTTTTTGTGAAATATTTTACAACACTATCCTGTTTGATTTCGTGAAGTCGTTTGCTCATTCATTTCATGATTAAAATAATCACCAAATCTATGAATATTTTGATTATGAATGTCTATGTAAACTAGCCCTATGAGAGCGGACACACGTGCGATTTGCTATCGGGTGATTAAAATATCTCATTCTCAAAGCTGTCTGAGAAACGACCGCGACCCAACTAAAAAATTGTCTAACGGTCAATTCTCCAATACTGCATATACTATTTCGAAGTAGATAATCTATACTCTTTATTATAAAAATTAAAAAATATGGGCTAGTGATATAATTTTTGAAAAAATAAAGGTTTTTCTCAAAAAACAATAGTCTAAATTTTAGAAAAAGTTCAATATTTTGAAAGTAGTGGCCCTAATTCAAAAGTTTTGTGGGCAAATATTGTAGCTTGTTAAAATGTCATTCAGATAGCATCAACATTTTTAATATACATTCAGAGGTTCCCAACTTATAATAGTTTCCATAAAAGATTTATCAGCAACTTCTGATGCCTGTATCTCCAAAAATAAATCCAAGCGAGCTATTTCGATAAATTTTTTAATTTTTATCTCTTAAGACCTACATCCCCGTATAACTGGCATACCTAAATTAGAGCGTCAGCGTTATTTTACTGTCAAAAATTTCTCATGTACATACAATTTGTATGGCGCATACCGAAATTGCCAACGCTCAACGCTCAGCTATTCGAATTTTTAATTTTGAAAAAGCGTTATGGAGTGAAGTTAGCTGCAGAAAAGTATATAAAGAACAACAATATCATTTTGGCAAACAAATGACTTCAACGCAACGCCCTTTATTTCAGTATGGTGCTTGACGCTTTTGTATTACGTTAAGTAACGCAACGCCTGAATCTCCAATTTAGGTATAGCAGTAAGAAAAAAAAATTATTTTGCACAACTTCTAGAGGTTCCCAACTTATAATAGTTTTCATAAAAGATTTATCAGCAACTTCTGATACCTTTATCTCCAAAAATAAATCCAAGCGACCTATTTCGATAAAGTTTTTAATTTTTATCTCTTAAGACCTACATCCCCGTGTAACTGCCATACCTAAATTAGAGCGTCAGCGTTATTTTATTGTCAAAAATTTCTCATGTACATACAATTTGTATGGCACGTACCGAAATTGCCAATGCTCAACGCTCAGCTATTCGAATTTTTAATTTTGACAAAGCGTTATGGAGTGAAGTTTGCTGCAGAAAAGTAAAAATAGAAACAACAATATGATTTTGGCAAACAAATGACTTCTATGCAACGCTCTTTATTTCAATATGGCGCTTGACGCTTTTGTGTTACGTTAAATAACGCATCGCCTGAATCTCCAATTTAAGTATGGAAGTAAGAAAAAAGAATTTATTTTTGCACAACTTCCGCGCCATAAGAGAGAACCAACAATCTGCGAGCAATCTCTCGATTAAAAGTTCACATAAAATTTGGCACAAACTCAAACTCGATACAGACAAAAGAGTTTCCCGACAATTTAGTTTGTTGTGTGAATCAGCTCTTAGATGAATTTGGTGTGGAAAAATTGCGAGTATTTGGCTACATCTTTAGACTTTGTATTTTTAACAAATGGCAATATCCAAAAGGAAATCTATTACAATTTCAGTTCCATTCGTCCCAATACAAATACAGTCATTTCAAAACAAATGTGAAAGAAAGCAACAACAAATGTTTTTCTCTTTTTTATACACTGTATTTTTGGAAAAACATAAAGCTTAGAACTGTTGCTATCTCATTACTGGTATTTTCAGGAAAAGTTTCGTTCTTTTTCACAAGTGGAATTTGGTTTTTCACATTATTCGATTTTCTTTTCATTCTTGTCGAGTCGTTGTACGGCAACAACAAGGAAAATTTGCGTATTTTGTACGTTCGCTTCGATATCGCATTTTTTTTGCATTCTTTAATTTCATATTATTACTCTGCTTCAACAGAGTAGTGTTCATTTTTGTTGGTTATGTGAAAAAGAAAAGAAAAAAAATCGTGAAAATAAATTGGTGATGTTTTTCGAATGAAATTTCAGTTTTGCAATTGAAAGTGAAAAAAATTTCTTGTACGGAACATAAAAGTAAGCAAAAATCTAAAGAAAAACCAAAGGAATAGCAAGAACTAGTGCAGGCGGATGTGATGCAAAATTCGCGGAGACTCCGCTGAACGGGTAGATTCGTTGTTCGGCGAAGACGAAGACGTTGAAGACGCCTGTCTTCACTTGATTTTTGTTTTCATCTTCTAATGAATGAAGAAGCATTCGGAAAATGAAAAAGAAAAAATTAAACCTGACTACGAAGAATTGTGTGCAGGGAGAATGAGAAAAATTTTAACAGATTTGCTTTTGCTTTAAATTTCAAATTGGAAATTTTTATTTTTTGGCAGTAAAGAAATTTTTGTTTTTGTGAAAAAGAAAAAAATCACGCAAATTTGAAATTTTTTATTAAACATTTTCTCACGTTCTTTGTTACTTTTTCGTTGTTTCACTTCGCACGCTGTTTCGTGGGTGTTTCGCTGTTTTCAACGTTTCTGTTTTTATTTTTTGTGCATTAAATTCTTGTTTTTCTTTAAACTTAAAAAAAAAAACAACAAATAAAAGAAAAGAAGTGGAAAAAAATTGATTTAATTTGAATTTTGTGCTTTTCTTCCAACTTTTCGTCATAGCGAAATAAAAAAAAAAAAAATAATCAAAAATCACAGAAGAAATTCCGTCATCGTTTTGCGAAATTGTCGCCGTAGCGGCAAAGCAGCGAAATTTTTGTAGTTGCATTTAAAAAAATAAACAAAAAAATAAAAAACAAAAAAAAAAAATAAATATAAAAACCAGTGAAAAGAAAATCTTGTGCAGATAAGTTACTTTTTTTTTTGTATACGTGACACGTTAAACCAGCAACAACACAGTTACAACCAATAACAAAAAATTAAATAATTTTGGACAAAAAACCAAGTGTAGAAAAGTTAAAATACTGAAATACATAAATCTATATAAATTTCCAACGGGTCCTTTGAAAAATACAAAACCCCTCCGTATAGACAAAGCTGAGGATTTTCTTTTTTGACATTGCGGCAAAATCAGGAAAAACGCCACAACAACAACAGCAACAACAAAGGAAGCGGTAAGTTTTGGAGATACAAATTTTTTTTCATTTAGGAAATGTTTTATTTTCCATTGAATGTGTACCCTCTCTCTGTTGATTGATATTTTCGTTGTTTTTATTCCACGTATGTCAGTTTGTTGTTGTTTTTTTCTTACTTTCTTTAAAAATCTATAGTCGTTATTGATTTTTAGCATATTTTTATTGTTGTTGAAACTAGAGTTGTTTAGTTGTTTTTATCGTTGTTTTTATCGTTGTTTTGTTGTTGTTTTGCGAAGTAGTCATTTGACAGAATTGTCCCGGATTTTCATAAATGTCCCGGGAATGACCAGGCTTTATGATGAACGCGTATTCACAATATTATGAAATGAAACTTCGCCTGAAATTTCTTACTTTTTCTTTTTCATGCGAAATGGAGTTATTTTGCAGGAAAGGTTTCATTTGACACCAATATTTTTATTATCCATGCAGATGTATCCAATGCTTACAAGTTTTTCCGAAAGCTACCTATACCTCCAAAACTAAGTAGTTCTAGGTATTTTTAAAATATTCTCTGCAGTAAACTTAGGCTGCGATCAGAGAGCGCGCTTTGAGCAAAGTTGGGCTCTAAGCAAAGCGTGGCGAAGATCAAGTTGCATATAGCGATCACTGGTCTCTGATCGCGACCGAAGTTTACTGTAGAGAATATATAAAAAATACCTAGATCTATTTTCGGAGATATAGGTACATATGTACAGTGGCTCGCAGCTTATTGCGTGCAGTAATATTTTCTATTTTTAAAACACTGTATCTTTAAAACTAATACATACAGTGTTGGAAAAAATAATAGGGACTCACATCTCTTTATAACGCAAACAAAACAGAAATAATATTTTTCTCTGCAGTTTTTGCTGGAATCCATAGTAAAGTTACGTTATTCAACGGGACTTCAAAACGACAATCCCGTTTTATTAGCAAATATTTAAAAAAAAAAAAAAAAAACTATAAAAATTGTTCACACTTCGTTATTGGACTGGAAAAAATAATAGGGACAAAACATGATTTTAAGTGCATGGTACATGTTATAGAGTTGATTGTTGATTTAAAAGTGGGAAGTTGTGTATTATTAATTGAGGAGTAGTCGAACAAAAGGTAACATTTCCAGTTTTCGTCTTTTTGCTATTTTTTGAAGAATCGTATGTAAATCTATGAACTACACATTCCAGTTGAATTTGGCGGTTCAAAGAATAACAGTTTCCAAGAAAACCGCGTTTTTCGTCGATTTCCGAACAAAAAGTAACATTTCCACTTCACTTATAATTTTTTTGTAGTTCTGACGAAAAATTGCATTTACCTATTTAATACTAATCACTAATCATAGTCTTCGTCGAACATTTTCAGTTGCTTTTATTGCTCCCACAAGGCATCATTTCAGTTTAATGATTATCAAAAAGTAAAATTTCCAACATTTCCTAACAAAAGGTAACATTTCCAAATTTCAAACTCAGTTATCTCCATTAATATGAAAGTTTTTAAATGTGTAAAAACGCGATTGTAAGGCAGTTTTCTTAGTGTATATTTATGCATAAACATATTTAAAAAAAAATGCATTTCTTTTGTTCGCTGACCTCAAGCTAGCTCCAAGAGCTCCAGTTACAAGCCGCACTGTAAGAAACAAGCTTCGAGAAGCAGTGTTGTGCGGCAGAAGTGTAAGAAAATTACCCTTTCTGAGCCAAAAGCACATATCCTAGATAATTAATTTCGCCACCAGCTCAAGTGTTGCCAAAACGCTTAAAATCTGCTGTGGTTTGACGAAACTCAAATTAATTTGTTTGATACCGATGGTAGATTGTTTGTTAGAAGACCTTAGAATGCAGCATTAGAAACCGGATACACTAGGAAGCAAGTTGGTGATATGATATCATGATATAGAGTTAATTTTCAGCGGCTAGAGTTGGGCCAGTATTATAGATTAAAGACCAAATATGTGCAGCAGACCTTTCAGCGACCATATGTGGGAGAGAAAATTCCTTTGATCTGAGATGTTATGCATGGTAATCACCCAGAACATTCATCAAAGCTAGTGAAGCCATTATTGAAACAAAAAAAAGATCACGGTCATGGATCTCAACTCCATTGAGCACGTCTGGGGAGTGCATAAGAAGTTCATTGGTTTTCATAAATCAAAAAATATTGCAAAAAATACAAGAAGAATGGTACTTGACACTGTCTGAAATTTATGCAAGTTTTATGGAATCTATGCCTCGGAGACGCATGAAGATACTTAAAATGGAGGGAGCATTGACCAAATATTGAGCTTGTCAAGTTTTAAAACTCATGTAAGAACTAAAATAAGAATTAAAAGACGTTTGTCCCTATTATTTTTTCCAGGATGGAAACCAAGATTGTGTAATTTTTTCATCTAACGACTTGTAGTCAATTACTTTTCAGTTTCTTTAAACTATACTAAAACTACCTCAAATTGCATTATACATTTTCCAGAGTTACTGATTAATTAAAAGATATGGTTGAAAACCTAAAAAAAAATGTTTGTCCCTATAATTTTTTCCAACACTATATCAAAAAATTTTCCAGGCTGAGACGGGCATGCCTGTTGTTCATAATAAGTAAAAGAAAATCCACTAAAATTGATTCCGAGACGCTCAAGGCGGAAAAAACCGCTTGAGCTGGTGAAATTCAGGTCACAGCTTATTTCGTGCAGATGATTATTTACCCTTTGGAGCCAGCGTTTCACGTTATTTAGCGGGAATTTCTTTTTCTATGTTTACTGTGTGGTACTTGCAACCGGATGCGACCAATTGTCAGTTCGATCTTGCACATATGACGGTAAAAAAGTGCATTTTGTAGAAATGGGTCTTCAAGCAGCGAAAATCAGTGATAAGTCTTGTGAAAAACGGTCCATTTCACAATGCAAAGCACAATTTACAACTATTTACATATGTATATGAAACAAGTTTTGCAGCGGGAACTGCTATGGGTGCAGGGGAATAGGTACCATTTAAAAGTTTTTTCTTTGGGAGAGTGCAACACCACCTCTTCCAATCCCCCAAAGCATAGCTATGAACCATTTGGCACACAAAATAAATATAAAATGGTTCGGAAGTTACACTATGGTAAACTTCCACTAATTCTGAAAAAATTCACACATATTTTTTGGACAATTCTAAGCACTTGAAACCCTATACACTTTTACGTAAGATGCTTTGCTTTTAGTAAAAAATTTTTGTAAGAACATAATCTTTATTTCTACAGTACTCTTGGGTATCCATTTGGTATTAAAAAAAAAGTCAAAGCCAAAATGGGGCTTCAGTAGAATCAAAAGTGCTCCATTGGTTTTTCGCGGAATGAAAAAAAAAAAAAAAAAAAACAATGTTGCAGATATCGTTTTTAAGAGTTATATCTAACTTTTGAGTCGCTTTGGGGATGATTTTTATTTTGCTTCAAACAAAATCGACCAAACCCGCATCTTTGGCACGATAATCGCTACGGAAACCGCCACACGGTATTGTAAAGTAATTGCTTCAACGAAAATTTTAAGCCGGACGGCTTTTTATAGGAAAAACTGCGATGGAAGCGTGGGTTGGTCCACTTGATATAGAATATAAAAAGATTTAAGTTCCCATTGCTACCTACCAGGTACAAACAAATTAATTTTATAATTTTTTTTATCAGAATTTGAAAAATCAAATTATTTACTATTATACTTAAGGGGCTAATTCATTTTAATACCGAATTTCATTGAAATCGGTCAGTTGGATTAGCATCAGATAGCCATAATCTTCCTATACCTATACCTTTCAACTTTTCCAATTGAATCCTTTTTTCCGAGTTATCACCCATTCAAATAAAGGTTACTGTATTCCATAACTAAATTATATATGTACAGAGTTGAGATACCTTTACTTTAATAAATGATGATTCGAAAAGTAATGATCTAATTGGAAAAGTTGAAAAGTAAAGTTTGTTAAGCAAGATTATGGCTGGCTATACGATATCATTAGCGGGAATTGACTAAGCTTTACCGCACATATGGCGCCAAATTCAAATCTTGCGTGAATTGTGGGACACCCTTATATCTCTGGAAATGAAAATCATAGAGACATGGCGATTACAACAATTCCTGGAAAATTGTCTTACATACCGCGAGTTAGGTTGTTTTGTCAAAAGTCTACAGATATGTACGTGCTGACACTTTTTTAGTATGTTGAATAGTAGCATAGTTTGTTTATCGGAATCATTCAGTCGATAGATATTGGTATTGACGATATACTTATCTCATGCGTGAAAGAATGTAAAAAATGCTTTATTTAAATAACAATTTTCAATAAGAAAATGAAAAAAAAATTTCTGTTTACTTGTGTATGTATGTAACTACTATACTAATTAGTCACCTCGCTTCGAAAGTAATTCCATTAAAGTAATCGTCATCTTTTATTGTTACTAAATAATTGTTATTTTTATCGTACCGTCTTTGATGATGAATCGCCTGATAAGAGGCCCTACACTATATTTTCCTAAAAGTGTATTATTAATTTAAAAAGAAAATTAAATAAAACAGAAATAGATAGATAATCTACTGTTAGTTGTGCCACTTTCTTATTCATGCATTACATTTGCATAAAAAGTAGTATTCGATTAGGCAGTCTGGCATCAGTGTCTTGTGAAGTTGTGATTTGTCTTAATCCAAACCAGCAACCAACTACATTATTTGCATTATTTTTATCATCATCTCAAAGACACTTGTTATACTGGTTTCTCAAAAGATTCACATTTTTTTTTTTTTTTGTATAAAATTCTTAAGACCTTTTGCCGACACTTTAATACCATTGGGGAAGAGATGATGTACAAATGTACTCGTATATGGTCGGCCTACTTTCGTAGAGTAAAAGTAAGAAAATATGAAGAATGTTGTTGTGCAGGTTGAAAAATGTAGCACAAAGTATTTTCCACATTCTTTTTAATTTCTCTTTCCTAGTCATAAACATATGAGGAGTGCTCATACCTTTCATTGTGTTCATAGGTTGATCAGAAGGTACGTAACTATTATGCGAGTTTATAATGAAATGTGTAGTGGTAAGGGTAACTTAATAATTTGAAATTGGACTAAAGATCTACTAAATTTTAAATTTAACTTAATATATCATAATATTAAATTTCAACGGTGCAAATTGCAAATTAAACGATTTTCGCTGAATTAAAATCGCTACATTAAAATAAGAAATTTTAAAAATATCCAAAAACGTTAAAAACTAGGGTTGTACGGAGGGCATCTACGCAGACGGATGGGAAGTTTAAAAACTTGACTTGCGGAGACGAAGGTGGAAAAACAAACAACTTGAAAATGTTAATGGAAATTCAAGATTTTATTCGAATTTTAACTTTAACTTTAAAAACTTTTTTTTACGAATTAGGTATAATTTCAAAAAATGAGTCATATAATAAATGATAACAGTTGTTCCACAAAATCTCCCTTACAACATTAATGATATAAAACAAAAAAATGGAAATATAACGAAAAAATGCCGATTAACTGTCAATTTTTTATTTGCTTTAGTCCAGTTTCTACTGTCCGGTAAATCAAGTAGGAAATGTGTCAAAAATTAACTGCAAATATAGTTTATTACACACAATTAAAAAAAAAATCTACAGCAAAAAATAAAATTTAAAACCATTTATAGTTGGTCACGTTCGTCACTTTTAGCTCAAAAGTAACGTATTTTTTAAATTTTATTCTACTGTTAAATTCTAAAACTACATTTTGGATAAATCTTGGAACATTTCCTTAGAACATATTAACCTATATCCTGTTTTATGATCTTTTTGACACCTTTTTCAAAAAGACAGTTATAATGGGTTACAGACAAGAAATCATTAAAACGTAAGAATAATGCGTAAAAAAAGTATTGCAGTTTTCTGATAAGCAAAATTTCTCAATTGCCTCCAGAACAGCATGCAAGTTTTTTTGCTCCCAAAACTGAAGTTGGCTTAAATCAACCTTACTAAATAAACTTAAAATGCATAAATATGCAAATCACTACCCGATTGAATCATAATGAAAAAAATGTCACGTTCATATTGTCACGTACAGAAGATATTTGAATCAAACAAAATACAATACAAAGTAACATTATTGCATAAGATTCTGTTGTATCGCTGAATTCTTACTTTCTTTGAATAGGCATGAAAGCTACTTCTATTTTTGTCACGTTCGTTTAGTGTCTTTTTATGCGTGTATCTTGGAACCAGGACTTCGCCTGCTATTAACGTTGGCACTAATTATAGTGCTACCTTAGAGCTACAATGTAAAGTAAAAACTGAATTAAAAATATGTTTTACTTCCACTTTTTTAGCATTTTAAATGTGTGCGAAGGTCACATTCGCCACTTGGAAAATGCCCATACCCAGTGTGCCAGACGGTTCAACTCTCCGCTTTTTTATCCGTTACGGATCCGTTACTGGGAATCTCTCCCGCCAACGGATCAGTAACGGATCCGTAACGGGTAAAAAAGCGAAGATATGAACCGTCTGGCACACTGGGTATATTCTTTTTAATTTTTTTTTTTCAAAAAAATTTTTTTATTAATAAATTTCTTGCAAAAAAAAAAGAATTCTGATGAGAAATCTGGATAGCGCTTGAAGAGTTCTAAAGAAAATCCTTAAAACATTTTTCCAAAATATTTGTACTTTTCATTTTTCTGATTATTGAAGTAAAATAAATTAAATTATTTTCTGTTTCTCGTAATAAATTATGTTTTTGTTTTGTTATTAGTTCATTTTATTTCATTCCCTTTGTAAGATGTATTTTTAGTGTAAATTTTAAATACCGTAGGATTTACATATATAATAGTAAACAATAAGCGATAGATCAAACAAGCATGTCTATATATTTTAGTATTACTGAAATGATTTGATATACAATATGTAATAGCAATTCACCCGACGAAATTCCTTAAAAGAAAACTTCATTCGCCAAGTTAACATGATTCCGAGTACCACCGGAATCGAAGTTGAAGTCGAATTTTGTGTCGAGAAGTAGTCAAATTAGCCTTTTTCTTTTCAACAAAACTACCACAATGCATGTTAGTTATTATTGGCATGAAAATTTTTTCTTATATATAATCATTTGGTATTTCATCATAAACATAATTTCATTCATAATGGTCATATAACTAACAAAACATTTCGTATTTATATTTGTTCTTTTTTGATTTATTCACCGCGCCTACAATCAAATCTCGGCGTTATTGTATTTCAATTTAATTCAATGATATTACTCTTTAATTGGATGTGTGGCGGTATATCGTATTGGGGTTTTTGTTTAGATCTTTTAAAGATCCTCCTATGTTCCTTCAAACGGGAGGGGGTGGGAAGGGAATACGCCCAAATCAACAACAACAGCAGCAGCAACAACAACAGCACCATCAACAGCAACAACAGCAGCAGCATCATCAATCGCATCATCCACATACTAATTTGCAACAACAGCAGCATCAACAGCCTCCGCATCATCCACATCAACAACAGCAGCAACAGTCGCATTCCCACCACCCCCACCAGCCACAACAACAACACCATCTTCTTCATCAGCCGTCACATCAAGCAACGCCTTATTATTCCTACCAATTGAGTCAACCACCACCGCCACAACAACAGCAGCACCAACAGCAGCATCAACAGGCACAAAATGTGCAAGCACCGTCGCCGCCATCACAAGTTACCGGCACGCCGGCTTCGTCAGCCACATCGTCCAATTCGTCATTGTCAATGGCAGGCATTGGGACCGGCGGTGGCGGTGGCAACAACTCAAATACGGTCAATATCACAAGACAGCACTATGGTCATCCAAACGCTGGAACAGCGGCAATTATGCAAACTCCTACAACAACAGCATTTATGACTACAACATATTTGCAGCAACAATACCATCAACAATCGGCCGTAATGGCAGCAGCAGCTGCCGCAGCGCAATATAACACAGTGGCCGCAGCAGCAGCAGCAGCTGCTGCACATTCACCACAAACAGCGACACAGTCGGCAGCACAGTCATTGTACGTGCAGACTCAACAGCAGCAACATCAACATCAACAGCAGCAGCAACAACAGCAGCAGCATCATCAAACCTTACACCAAGCACACCATCAACCAACGCTACATACACACTATTACCATGCAACAGCTGGCGCACCGCCCACACCGCCACCGCATTTACATCCCGCTCACCATCATCCTGCACAACAGCATCAACTGCGTGGCGTATTAACAGCACCACACCAACGTCAAGGAGCCACATATCTGTTACCGGCCAGCGCTATTTTTGCATTACCGCCGGGATCACTTACAGCTGCGCCACCGCCACGCTCCAGTCTAATAACCACACATCAACAAAGTGGTGCAACAGGTGCGCCCGTATCTGTCACGCCGCTGCTTACAACAGCTGCAGTAGCTGCACGTAATGCTGTTGCTGGTGGTGGTCCGACAACTTATATTACGCAACCCTTTTGCCAACCACCGCTGCCGATGGGTGCAACTACGTTAACGCAACCGCCTCCATTACTGGCGACTGCCGCTTCGATGGCACCACCAACTTTGCAGACATATGGCCATTTACCGCCACCAACCGCCAGCACATCATCAACATCACTTAATGCCACTGAAACGGTTAAACCGCGACCCCATGCGATTCCAATTATACATCCAATAACGCATGAAAATATACTTGATCCGAAACCACAAAAAAAGAGTACCGCAGTGGAGGCGAAACCGGCAGCAACAGTAGAGCAGAGCAGCGAGGTCGCTGTAGAGCAGCAAAAGGCAACCGTCGTCAGCAGTAATAGTAAAGACAACAACGATAAGTCGACGACGGCAGTTGTGCCCAAGTTAGCGCCCACGGTGACATCATCAAAAGAAAAAATCGACCAGCAAATGCAAACCGATGCTATCAAAGATAAGTCATCGTCAACAACAAAGCTTCAACCTAAAGGAAACACTGTTGTTGGTGCCGCCGATGCTGTTACTGTATTGAGCTCACCGACCGCTTCAGCATCGGCCGCTTCGAATTTAGATGATGAAGACGGCGACGATGATGTTTTATATACTCACAGTAAGAAGTTGGAACAGGAACTGCCACAAGTTATTGAATCCGATGCCAATGATGAGTATGTTGAAGAATTCGAAGAACAGATTACTATTGTAGTCGAGGAACTTGCAAGTCAAGTAACAAATGAGGCAGCCAACTACGACTACGGTAAAGAATTATTAGCTTGTATGTCATTAAAATGCACTTCCATGTCAATGGTGGAAAAACAAATTCAATAAGATGTAAAACTCAACTTTTAATTTGGCAATTTGGAAATTTATTGAATTTGATTTTCTTTACTCATTTACGATTTCAAACAGAAATATTATGACAATGGGACAGTCAAAATGTATTAATTTGCATTGGAGAGTATAAAGCGCGATGACTTAGATTTTGTAATGTGCATATGGTATATTGAGAAAATAATTTATGGATTTTATAAATTTTCAAGAGACAGAATTTAAACTTTCAATCAAGGGAGTCAGCGTTTGAAAATCACTGAGCCAAGCGCAGTCAATGCAGACTTTTGGCTCGTCTACAACAAACACAATATTTCAATATTTTCAAAATTTCTCGGAACTACAACACCCATGTTCAGTTGTTTTTTTGTTTTTTTTTTTTCATACATATAACGATCTAACTCAAATTCGATGCGAAGTTGTGGATCATAAGTCGTTGTTGTTTTATGTTGGTTGTGTAGAAAAAAAAAAAAACAACAATAGAAACTAATATTCATCGGTGTTGTAGGTCCGAGAAATTTGGAAAATATTGTTATATTCAATGTGTTTGTTGCAGCAGAGCCAAAATTGGCTCACTTTTGTTTTAAATGACCTTTGTCATAAATCGTATAAAATCTGTCATTTCACTCATTTACTAGAAGAACGGCACAAGTCAAAAAACTCGATTTTGCACAAAATACGTTTAAAGTTTTCGACTGAAAGAGCTATTTCGTTCTCAAATGGTGACCGTAAAAGATATTATTATGAAATTTTCACACCATATGAAGCATGATATAACAAATAATTCTGCATCATTAATTCAAAATTCGCGTTTTTTGAATTGTGCCGTTCTTTTAGTAAATGAGTGATATTATATCGATACATCCAACGTATAAATTGGTAATTCAAATTACAACTTTCTTACGGGACAGTGTTTTTCACTTAAATATACATAGATTTTGACTTCAAAAATAGCTCCCAGCCCTTAAAAATTTCAAGCCAGAGGTACGACAATTTGACACAAGATGGAGTCTAATACGCAGAATTCAAAAAGTTACAAACTTATAAATTGGATGTATCGATATTCTGAATTGTCTTTTATCACGGGAACCAGAAGGCTTAGAGATATAAGACTTTACCAGCTTCTAGATCTTGTTGAGAGCGGCCTAGATGAAGAAAAACATCCACTATTAAAAAAAAAAAAAAAAAAAAAAAAAAATTGGACATGTCATATGTTGCCATCATGGCACAGACTTATAGTTGTCGTCTCGCTGTTACAAAGTTAACTTCTTTCCTCTCTTGAACATGAAAAACGCTAAATAAAATTTACAAGAAAAGAGTGTCTGTTAACCAAACATAAGCCTCCTTTTTGGCACCATAACTTTAACGTGAAAAAAAAATTAAACTTTAAGTCCACCCAATATTTGTATATGATATATAATCTGTGTGGTTTCAATTACTTTTCATTTGATAAAAAGTAATAGAATATTTTTTGTTGAGGACTGCAGGTTCTACAAATAATATTGATTTGTATAAACCAAAAAGTATCAGTTTAGGAAATATTCGATAAAATGGATTTTTTCGGTTTTTTAATAATATTTCCTAAACGGTTACTTTTTCGTTAATTCAAATTAATATAATTTGTAGGACCTATAATTCTCCATAAGAGAGATTCTAATATTTGTTATCATTCGACTCACCGTTTTCATCACAGAGCCTCCTAAACGAAAAGTAATTGAAATCACACGGATTTCGAAACAGGCCTGTATAGCTCTCGGAAATATTGGTGCAAAATTTTTTGAAAATAAAGCTAGATAGAAACTTCCTGTGACTAATTTTTGGAAATACAGCTAAAAACTAACCAGATTATCAAATATTTTGAATTAAAGCCATTCGAAATACCGCCAAAATTTGTTTTTGGAAATAAAGCCAGAAAAATATCCAATCAAAATTCTGGCATTATTTCTGTTTTATTTTGGAAACAAAGCCAAAACATTTTCTGGAGATGAAGCTAGAAATTTTCAAAATTCTCGCGATGTTTCCAAATTTAAATTTCTGGCTTTTTTTTTTTTCAAAAATGAATGGCAGAAATTTAATGGCTTTATTTCCCAAAAATTTTTTGGCGTTATGTATTTTCATTTTGTAAATCACATAACTTTAAGAAATAAAGCCATAATTTTTGGAAAAAATGCCAGAAAAGTTTTTGGTTTTGTTTCCAAACCAAAATGGGAATAACGCCATAATTTAGTATGGAATTTTTTCTGGCTTTTTTTCCAATAAAACTTTCCGGCGTTATTTCCGGGAGCCAATATATTATGATGATAGTGTGCTACTTGAAAAGTTTCGACATTCTCATCTAGCAAAAAATACTGTCCTTTTGCAGTTGAATAAAAATACCTACCATAAATTTGCAGAATACCACTTTTCAAATTTATGCTTTACAATTTGATAATTTTTTCGATTAAAATATCTAAAATACACTCCTCAATCTAAATTACTACTCCTCAAATCGTAACATATCCATGCACACATTGAAGAAGTCATCGCGCTTAATATTTTACACATAAAGTAAAAAAGTAAAATTGGAAACACAAGTGATCCGGAATACACACACACACTCGTATTACACAAACACTTAAAGAAATCAAAATTCTGATTCTGAATTTTCATTCGTTTCAGTTGATCAATCAACAGCGTCTCAGGTCAAAACTGAACGAAATGAAGACAATTTACAATATGAAGAAAATTATGATGAAAATCAAATCAATAAAGGCAAAAACCTACAAATTCAAATGCAAGCTGAAATGCACGATGAAGAAGCACATGTTGTACCACATGATTTCCCAGCAACGGATAAAAATGAATTTGCTTTCGCAGATAATAGCCAAGAGTATGAGCAACAAAATGAAAAACTTACGGATCCTATAAAAAAACTCACGTCAGCAGTAAATCAAAATCAACAAGAGCCGAAAGAAAAACCAATGCGTCATGTAAAAACGACGACACATCAGCCACAACAACTGCAGCAACAACAAAAATTAAAATCAAACAAGCAAAGTAGTTATTTATTCATGTTCTTATCCTCAACAATTTGTTAATTTTCTTAAATTATTTACAGCTACAAGTAATGTTTCTTGTACAACGTCAGCAGCAGTGCCACCGCCGCCGCCATCTAAAGCACAAACAACTAAACAATCAAAATTGATTTTAGCAACCACACCAACAACAGCAACATTAATATCAACTAGTATGGGCGGTAGTATAACAACAGCACCATTAATAAAATCACAAAAATTATCACCAGCGACATCAGGTGGTGCATCATCATCTTCAACAACTTCAACGCCAACACATTCCTCAAATATGCAACAGCAGCAACATCAACAGCAGCACCATCAACAACAGCAACAACATCAACAGCAAAAACCAAAAGCGATTACAACTGCAGGTGTTGGCGGCAGCGGTGCTCCAAATGTTAACACAAAGAAAAAGAACAAGCAAAATAAAGATAGCCAAAAGAAACTCAAACAAAAAACAACAACAGGCGTTGAAACAAGCAATCGCAACAACAATAATAACAATAAAAATTCATTAAATAATGTTTCTTTAACAAATAATAATATTCTCCTGATGACTGATATAAATAGTGCTAGAATAAGTAATTTAAATATAAGACAAACAACAATTGCTACAAATGCGGAAGCATCAGTAACTGAAGTTGTTACTACAGGAAAGTTAAGTAAAAAACAACAACAACAACATCAATTCCATCATTTAGCAACAACAACAGAGTCAAATAATAATTCGAGTGGCGGCAACTCATCAACATCGATGCGAAGTATTTCAACTAAGCAAGAATCAATATGTAAATAATTTAATTTATTTTTTCATTAAGTAGTTTTGATACATAATTTTACTTTTAAAAAGATATTTTCTCTATTACTAAACATACATATATCCCTTAGTAAAATTAAGTTTTATTCGCGTTTCTGCCTTAGAGGATTCGAAAAAGATTGTCTAATTATAGTCACCAATAATTCCCATAAATTATTTTCATGTGACTTACTGCTTGTTTAAGTTGTGAACATATACGCAAAATCTTCACTGCTTTGATAAGTTCAGCGTGCATTATTGGGAGAGATTGCTTTCAACATTTCGCCTACTACAATAAGCACCACGATTTTTTGTGTTTGAGATGCTACTACAACTTTCTTCTGCACGCTAAACACGAATATTACAGTAAAAGTTTTTTATGGGTATGTCTTCAAGACACCAAAGGTATTCGTTATTATGAAATTCATAGAAAGGGGCGTTACAGGTATATAAAAGTTGATAAATCTTTTTTATTATCATCAACTCAAAGAAAACCGAAATATAGACTTAAAACTAAACTAAATTTTAATCTATTTCGGACGTTATGACGAAATCATGTTTGGTGTAAACATAAGATATCTTGAAATAAACTACTTTTATTTACTCGCACATTTTACACTGAACTGAAGTATTTAATCCGAAAAATTCAAGATTCAAAACTTCACTGTACAGTGTACACTGATTTCATTTTGACACTGAAGTACACTGTCTTGTTTTATCAGTGTCATGAAAAACCTGATTCTAACAAATACTTCAATGCACTGTACTTTATACAAACAAATATTTCAGGTCAGCGTGAAACGTGCGAGTAAGAAATCTACAGTAAAATTTATGATACGGCAACACTTGCTAGTTGCAACGCATTGGTAACCCAGGGTTGTAGTAGCTTTCATACATTTTCGCGAGGGAGAGTGCGTTAAAAAAAAGCAGAAAAAGAAAACTTAAAACTACTTTTCTCACAAAAATAGCATTTTGTAGTATATACTACAACTTCAGTATATGCACTGAAGCAAGTCAAACAAGACAAGCCTGTGCAGTATTTGATTTTTTCTTCTATCATATCCAAGTACTGGCAAACCATTTGCAAGCGACACTAAACTGTCATAAGCAAGTACAAGGCATAACGTGTCTTGAAAGGAAATGTCTTAAAACTCCAACAAGGCGTCTTGTGCAGACCACAAGTAATGTCTCGTCCTTTATATAGGCACTGAGCACTCTTCTAAAACTGAATGCTTATTATTGTGATTTTAATTACTGTATGTTAATATTTCCACGTTGAAAATAACTTTTTAAAACTATTTAATTTAATTTTAAATCATTACGGATTTTGCATTAGCTTACTAACAACTAACCTACATATGTAATTTCTCAAGGTGATTCAACACCTTCGTCTACAAGAGCAACATCACCAGCACAACGAAAGCATTTGAAAACACAAGAAATAGTTGCACAATTTTTGCAACCAATAAACTCAAAGGCAAAATCGCCAGAAGAGCAACAGTTGCAATTTCTAAACAGCTCGGCTTCGGCATGTGAGGATGAAGAAGAGATAAATGCACGCTTACAACTGCAACAGCAGCAGCATCAACAGCAAGAAGAAGCTGCTGCAAAAGACATACGCTTTGGTGATTTCACCGATGACAAAGAGCCCGCAATAGATGCGACACCAGCAACAGGAACAACATTTACCAAAGTTCCTAACACATCACACAGATCAAAATCATCTAATTTACCATCAGATACGGTCGACTGTAGCAACAGCTACAGCATAGCTACTGCTACAGCAGGAACAAGCAATAAAGGTTCCGCCGTGAATCAATCAAAATCATATAAAAATAGTGGTGTTACGCCTAAGGCTCGTCAAATGCACATGGTAACGTCACCACCACCAAAGGGGGGTTTAAAGTACACGTTGGAAGAATTAAAAAAACTTGCAGATTCTAGTGAATCACGGAAACCACCTATGGTATCTTGTCATAAAGGCGATTGCATATCACAATTGTTTGTGTCACGTCAGCAACAGCATCATTTGACCCATAATCATGCACATATGTCGGCTCTGGCCTTGCAACAGCAGCATATGCGACAGCAATATCAAAATATGAACTTTAATGAATCTATAGATTTTGGTGGAGTAAAACGTGGACGTCCTGGTGGACACGCGAAAAAACCGCATGAACATCAAGCCGTTGGTGCTAGTGGAGGAGCTGCTGGTGGCGGCGGCAATGCTGCTAATCAATCGCAACCTAATTATATACGAGTGCAGCTTTCACTTAAAGAAGAAATTAAACTGTCTGAATGTGAAAATGCTTGGCAACCCGAAACACTACGTAGTCATTCATCGAACAATTCGCCATCAGGGTCAAATGATGATATCGATATTGTGTTAAAGAAAGTTCGGGGTATACTAAATAAATTGACACCTGATAATTTTGATGTTTTACTTAAGACCATGACAACGATATCAATGAATACACAGGAGAAAATGCAACAAGTAAATATAAATAATTTTGTTGGATAGAAATAGAAATTTGGTTTAATACTAAACATACTACTAATCATAAGAGCATAAAAACTAAACTGAAACAATTTTATGTGTGAATTCTCTAATGTTTTTCTAAGGAGGCAAAAAAGAAATCGATTTTAAGTGTTCCGCACTTCAATAATTACGAAAATTGATGTGTAATTTCATAAGGGGATGCTACGGGGTAACTGGGTAGTTGAAATAATTTTGACCAATCATATTTGGTTTCAGAGCACCAAAATCATAAAAATGTATATAAATTTCAAATGTTTAAAACAAGTCGAATTCCAATCCCTAGAGGAATTTGTTAAAAACTTTTTTTGTTATCATTTTCGGGTCCAGGTGAGGACCTTAAGATTAATTCAATTTCGATTCCGATCAGAATTGAATTTCAGAACAAAGCTGAATATTTTGGAAATCATGTTTATCAATTGTTACTTTATATATTGTACAGTACCTGTCTATTGAACTGCGAACGATAAAAAAATTCAATCTACAACTTTTAGGGCCGGTTTCTCAATGTCCAGTTAAGATATTTTTAAACTTAAGTTTACTTACGGAAGCTATGCCCAGTTAAAAATTTATAACACATGTAAGTAGATACCGACAACTTTCAATGAAAGCTGTAGGTACTACTTCTCTCACTTACTTTTATCAGACAATGTCCGCTTTTTCATATATGAATTTTCGATACGCATAGTGCTTCGAATACAATTTTCTAGAATTGTTTTATACCTTCATCATTTTTCCAGATATATTTAATATATTCTTTTAGTGCTACTACCAATTAAAATTTTTTTTACAAGAAAAATGACTGGAATTGCTTTTAAATGATCTTCACAAATGAAAACCACCAAGTGAAAAAGATTTAGGGAATATTATCTTTTTGATTTTACATATTCTCATATTGAATTTATACCTTCTCATTATCAATTTTAATTTTCTCAATACGGATGTCCATTTCTCGTTATCAGGTTCTCACTATCATTTTACTATTTCTCAATTCGATTAGTACTTTCTCAACTTGAATTTATACCTCAATATCAATTTATATATTCTCATTTTAAATAACATTCTCTCATTATAATTTTACGCATTCTCATTTTGAGCTTGAAAAGGTGTAGTAATACTTTATTTTACTAAAAAAATTCTATCGTTCGCAATCTAATGGACAGATACTGTATATATGTAAATGATATCATATGCATGTTTCGTCCCGCCGGCCCAAAGCTTGAATCGATCAATCGCCTGGAGGACTAAGTCGAGGTTTTCCACTTATTTCAAATGCGTTGCTTTTGAAAAAAATCGAAATCAACCAATTAAAAATGCCGACTTAATGTGGGAGTGCTCGAAAAAAGGTCTAAATTTTATTTGCAACTTAAAGAGAGTTTATATTTTATCTAAAATTTTTTTATACAAGTGATTCAGAAAGAAATTAATTATTTTCAAATTTTACCCTTTCCGGACCGCTACTGAACCGCTGGAAATTTTTTTTTTTTGGAGATTCGTACTAAGCGATATAACATTTCTATTCAAATGTGTTTTTAAAACTTAATTTTTTTAATTACAAGAGTGAAAAAAATGTGGGACACATATGTCCCATTCGTCCTTAAAGGTAAAAAATTAGATAGATTTTTTTTTTTTGGCTGGCGTGGGGGGTATGCACAATTTTCCAACGCCATTTTAAATTTTTCAGTTTTTCAACATCATATTCAGCTTTAATTACCCCGAAAATCACCTCGGTATCATTATTTTTTCCATTATTAAGTACAAAATTTAAAACAGTTTTATGGATTTTATAGGTTTATGATGGCTTCATGGGGTACTCAAAGAAAAAAAAAGGGGAAAACCCATAAATCCAAAGTGTTGGCTTGTATCCAAATTTAATTACGAACAAAATGAGCCGTGTCCGCTCAAAATTGGGTCATGCTCAACAAAATTAGATATTTTTACCTAGTTTGGCTGGACTACTTTTTGTAATTTGGTTAAAAATGCACCATTGATGATTTCTTTATAGTTTTTTTCTTTAATTTATTTCGAATAAATTATAGTCCGGGTGCCCACACTTAAAAAAAATCTTATAGAATAACAGGCTGAAACTTTCATAATCGCTTAATTACATTGAGACCTACAAACTTTACCATTGTGACAAATACGTCGAGTGGGGCGTTTTGGCTGTGGCAGCTGTCAAACATGTCAAAGTTATGACCCCCCCTGGACTGATGAATAACTGGTTAATTTTTTGTGAATCCACAGTTTTTTATTATTATTAAATGATAAAACAGTCGACCTACAAAAAGAGGGGGTCGTTTGGCGGGGCCTACGCGCTCAACATGTAATAGTTACACCTACCAACGAATTAATAAATAGCCAGCTAATTCTTTCAGAATTTGTTGTTTTTTCATAGTACTGTCACGCAATTATATTGACCTACAATTTGAAAGGGCCGTTTTCCTCAACCTACGCCCTAAACATGTATGACTTTTAGGGGGGGTCGGACTTATAAATAACCTTTTTTTTTTTTTTTTTTTTTGTTTAAAATACAACATAGTTTACAATGTTATAAGTGACCTACAAAAAAAATGGAGCAGTAATAAAAAAAAAAAAAAAAAACACTTAAATTTTGTTTTTCAAACGATCCAACAACCATAACATGTTTAATTTTCAATTTAGAAAAAAATGTTTCGAATAAAAATTATCGAGCTCAAAAAGTTCAACAAAAAAGTATTGGTGGGTTTATTTCGGAAAATCAATGGTTTGGCTGTAAATTACAATTAAAAAATACATATACTATATTTTTGTTGATGGGTTTTCGTTTAAACAATTTTTATCTGACTTACATTGCCAATTACATATTTTACCGTTATTAAAACCATAATATTGTTTATAAATTTTTAACATTGTACATTGAAATTCTTTTTTTAGTAAGTACTAGACTAACAATAAGATATCAAATTTAAAATTGCCGCTTAATTTTATCCACGTTAGTACAAGGATATGGTAAATAGCATAGGCATAGTACAGCTCTCTCTCAATATATATATATATATATATATATATATATATATATGTGTGTGTGTATTACAGCTTCACTTAGTACAGGCACCTGGTTGGTTACCTCCACACAAAGTAAAAAAAAATAGTCGATAAATACATAAGTTATTCATTAGCGAAAACTATTTCTTAAAAAAATCTGTATAGTTATCAATTTTAAATACAATTTAATTAAAAATTATTGAGCGTAAACAAATCAACAGAGAAATTTTTGAAAAATCAATCATACGGCTACAAATTGCAGTAAGTAACACGTGGGTTGTGCGCCACAGAGTTTTGTTTTACAAGTCAAAGTGTGTTTTTAACTAAATGATTAATTAAAACAACAACAACAACTGCTATTGTTTGTTTAATCTTTTTTCGATTTGTATTTTGTATTTTAAACATTTTTGCATAAATTGACAACTTAACAACTTGCAATTATTTAAACAATTTAATTGTTTTTAATTTTTAATTGAAATATACAATGTTCATATTATGACTTCTACAAATATAATAAGCTTTCTCACACTTTTATATTTAAATACTGACGAAAAGTGCGTCTCTATTGCATAGTTCAATGTATATCAATTTTTTTTATAGTTTATTATTTATTAATTTATTAAAAAATGTATTTAGCAAAAAAAAATTCGTGTGACTGAGATAAACAAAAAACTATTCTTGTAGTTTTTGTCTTAAATTGATAGATTAACTGTAAATTAAAATTTAATATTATACCATACACGCAGATGTCATAGATTGGATAATTTGATACATTTTTTTGTAGGTTATGAGATAGGGCCCATATTTTTTGTAGGTCAATGACTTTTTTGATCATCAAATACTATTAAAAATGTTACTCTCTTTCTGACCTACAGTTATTTATCAGTCCGACCCCCCCTAAAAGTCATACATGTTTAGGGTGTAGGTTGAGGAAAACGGCCCTTTCAAATTGTAGGTCAATATAATTGCGTGACAGTACTATGAAAAAACAACAAATTCTGAAAGAATTAGCTGGCTATTTATTAATTCGTTGGTAGGTGTAACTATTACATGTTGAGCGCGTAGGCCCCGCCAAACGACCCCCTCTTTTTGTAGGTCGACTGTTTTATCATTTAATAATAATAAAAAACTGTGGATTCACAAAAAATTAACCAGTTATTCATCAGTCCAGGGGGGGTCATAACTTTGACATGTTTGACAGCTGCCACAGCCAAAACGCCCCACTCGACGTATTTGTCACAATGGTAAAGTTTGTAGGTCTCAATGTAATTAAGCGATTATGAAAGTTTCAGCCTGTTATTCTATAAGATTTTTTTTAAGTGTGGGCACCCGGACTATTATTTCTGTCATAAAAAAAGCAAAAATAAGAAATTTTAGCGAAAAAAAAAAATAATTTAATTTTTTACCTTTAAGGACCAACGGGAAACGTGAATCCCATTTTGTCTAAGCACCCTGTAGGAAAATAAACCGGTGAATTCCTTGACATTTTTAAAAAACTGAAAGCCTGTTACACCTGCTACTTAGACGCTTCATATCGTATTCGAGGTGAAGTCTACTGAAAATTAGTTAGAAAAAAACACTTTTCCGGATTTGGGATCACCCTCTGACGTCCTGAGGATATAAAGCTCAATTTTTCTGACACACTTGAATATCTATATATATTCTATATCGACGAAGACCTGTCTGGCTCCAATCGCAAAGAAAATGTGCGTCTGACATTAAAAAATTCAAATGGGACATATATATCCCGTTGGTCCTGAAAGGATTAATTGAGAAAACGGCCAATTTATCATTGTATATATGTTATTGCAAGATTTATAGCCATTTCAAAACAACTTCCTACCACGTCGTATGAGTAACATGTTATTAATATAAAAAAATAAAGTTTCTTATTGTGAGCTACCATCCAAGCATGTGTCAACTGTCATATAGATTTTATGACTGTAGAATTGTCACGGCTATGTGGAACCGATTTTAATTATAAGTGATATCACCCACGCGTTTTCTTCTGAATTGTTATCTGGGGACCTTCAGATAAAATAATCCATTATCCATAAAATCGTACGTGTGGCCGTTTTTGAGAAATCCCAGTTTAAATAAAATTTTCCATATTAAATGAAAAAACCAAAAAAATCTATCGTCTATAATTAGTCGTAGTGGAAACATTTCACCATTAAACAATTTATTTTGTGGAAAACCTTAATGCTTAGTGCATTCCTCCAAAGTCTGTTAATAAGTTAACTTCTTTTCAAAGTATTTATATATGCTATACAATATTTTTTTTAAATCTTACTTATTCTAGTGAAAATTCGTCTTTTAACACGAGAAAAACTATGTTGGCTAAAAAAGGTTATCGAATGTTTAAGTATGTAAATACTGACTGTGTGTTACTTGTATTAAAAATATCCAGTTAGATAATTATGTATGTATGCATTCTCCTTTAACTCTTAGGAGAAGCATAGGGCCCATACGAAACATCTCCATTTGTTGCGATCCCTTGCGATGACTTTGATCACTTGCCACGACTTTCCCGATTCTTGGATTTTCTTTTCCAGCGACAATTTCCAGTTAGACAATTAAGTAATTAAAAAATAAGTTCTAAAACTTAAAAAAAAAACTCTTATGAACAAGTATAAGTAAACAAATTACTATTTCTATCCAGCAATGCATATTTTTTGGGTGTGTAAGAAATGCTTTTTTTTCAACCCAAATTTAATTTATGTTTAAGATTCATCCGTAACTATCTCACTAAATACTTTTTAGGTAATGCTGCTAATATTTGAGAAAACTATAAGTGAACCAAATTTCGCGCCAACATATGCGAAATTTTGCAAAGTACTTTTTCACGAAATCAAAGCGGAAAACAAGTCACAATTCACCGGTTCTCTTATTACACGTATTCAAGAGGAATTCGAATCAAATGTCAATGATGCTGATGCTAAAAAATTAAAACTACAACCAATTGTTGATAGATTGGAAAATAGTAGTGATACCAAAGAACGCCTTGAACTGCGGGCAGAACTTGAGGATCAAGAGTATCAGTTTCGTCGACGTGCCTGGGGCACTGTACGCTTCATAGGCGAAATGTACAAGTTACAATCGTTGACCAGTGATCGTGTGCTGCTATGCATCGAATCATTGCTTAAGCATGGTTGCGAAGAGAAAATTGAATATATGTGCAAGCTACTCACAACAGTTGGTCATTTGCTGGAAGGCAATACTCCAGATCAGTATTCAAATAACGTGCGTATGGATAAAATTTTTCGCAAAATTCAAGAGTTTGTCAACAAATCATCACGTGCGCCAGCGTTAAGCAGTAATAAAGCAACAGCTGCTGCACAGCAGTCAAAAATTAGTAGTCGTGTGCGTTTCATGATGCAGGATGTCATGGATTTGCGTTCTCGTAGTTGGGATCAACCACTGGCCCAAACGCAAACGCGGCGTAACACATCAAAACCAGACGATAGACAACAGAATACTGCTGGCAATACGACAAGTGGGTCCACCAGCGCTTATGAAAAGAATACAGCGACATCATCTGTTGGTGGTGGGGGCGGCGGCGGCGGTGGTAGTGGTGGAGGACGACTGGCATATGGCAATCAAAATAATTCACGGCAAACGCGTCAATCACCCACCGAACAGCGTGAATCAAACTATTTTCTACAGAAACCAATTAAATTTTCGGCCCAACAAGATCAGCAACAGCAAAAGCAGGAGAAAATCGAGTTGTTAAAATTAAACTTTAGAAATTTCGATGATTTAACACAAAGTAATACCCAGTTAGGTAACTCATCGAATTATATATGGCAAAATATGGTTGGACGTCAGCCGTCTAATATTTCATCAACATCCACAACAAAAGCTCCATTATCTTTGAATTCAAATTCTACGTCGAAAACTGTCAGTAGCGGCGGCGCTGGCGTTACTATCAAAAGGCAAAACACTAACCAATTTCATGTGCTGGAGAAACAAGATAAACTTTTGGAAACAACGCAACAAAGCACTGACAATGATGAAAAACTATCGTTTACAACGAAAGATAGCCAAGAATTATTAAATAGACTGATAGAAGAAGTGCTTGACACACGCAAATGGCATGATGAGGCTTTAGATGCTTGGCAATTGCTTAATACAAGTCACCAAGTTATTTTATTGCAATATTTGCTTACAGACTATTTGCATTTGGCTGCTGTGAGACGTCAGCAGCGCAAAGCATGTTCGAAGCTGTTTGCCCATTTATTGCGCCATGACACAAACTTTAAGCGCAGTTCAGTATTTGCGCAGGCGTATAAGCAATTTGGTGTAGATTTTCCTGACTTACTAGTTGATGTACCCAATGGGTGGACATATGTTTTTGAATTTTTGGGACCCTTGCTACATGAACGTCTGCTGCAATTTTCAGACATTTGGCTGTCAGAATGGGCTGAAGATACATGCTTTACAGAAAAGTTTGTCAAGGCATTAATTAGTTATTTTACACAAGAATTTGGTGCAAATTATGCGCGTGATATTTGGCATAAAGAATTTAAATTAGATAAAGGGCAAATATTTTTCATGAACGATATACAAAAAGCTGCTAACTTTCTAGCTGGCAATAAATTTCAATATATTTGTGAACGTGACGCGAAGCCTCCAAAGCCCCATATTAGCAGTAATAACACGCTCGTGGCGGAGCAACTAGAGCGCATTGAATTTTTATTAAAAACTGCTAGCGAATGCGATTTAGCGATAGACTACATAAATACTAATGTACATATTAATATAAACTTTATTAGAAATCTTACGAAATTTTTTTGCTGTGATTACGCCATGACGACGGCGACTGAAATGCCAAATTCGACTGGGCAGGCTACGACTAATGATAGTATACCATCAGCATCATCAGAAAATAATAGAGCTGCAGTACAAATAGATACGGAGTTATTCCGGAACAAATGCATTCCATTATTAAGACTTTGTATAGATGGTCATGAAGTGCATGAGATTGCATGTTTGGATGCAATTGTCAACTCGTTGCAACAGTTGTACGACGACGCTGATTCAGATGAAGCAAGCGAAATGATCTGCAGTATATTCGATATATTAGATGAATGTGATATAATACCGAAAGAATGTTTTGAAAAATGGTATAAAGGATTGCTAGAAAATGATGCAACAGCTGTAGATGATGGTTTAAGTGTAGCTGGAGCTGCTGCTGCTGAGTCTTGTGTGGTGGCGACAGATTCTAAACGGTCGCATGGTGATGTCAAATTTAGTCAGCAACAGAAAAATCGTCTAACAAATAAACTTCATGCGTATATGGAAAAAATACTTTAGCAAAAATAGATAAGGGGACTGATGCATTAGCATTGAATTTTATAACACCAGTTTCAATAATACTATAAAGCAATTTCTTTTGGAAAAAGGCAGCAGAAAAGCAACATTTTATTAGCATTATAAATTTTTATGTGAATTGATTTGCATTTAATGCGCTCAAAAAAGTCTTTCTTTGCATTTTCGTACGCATTTAAATTTTCAATGCCAATTAGATGAAGCTTTTTTAAGCATTGAATTTTCAACGATAATGCAATTTGCTTTCTGCTATCATTCCACTTTTGCATGATTGTTAAAAAAGCATTTTATTGTCATTAAAAGTTGATATAGATGTTAGAATAATCAATGCACTACTGGCGTAATGCATCATTCCCATTATCTAATAAATATAAATCTAATTATAAGTTGCTTAAAACTTAACACAAGAGTGTAAAATAAAAGAGAATGCCATTAGTTGAACAATGACTTTTAGTTTAAAAATTTAATACAAATATAAAATTTTTTTACGTTTAAAAAACGTAAACCAAAGGTTAGATTGTAATCTCGTATTAAAACAAAATTTGATAAAATCAGCTTATTTTAGAAAAAGAAAATTATATACCTGTATATATTAGTGGTAATATTGTAAGACAAGGACTTAATTAAAGGAAAAAAAAACAAGAAAAAAGAAAAAAATAAAAAATTGAAAGTAAGTTTAAGTTTTACTTTGTAATAGAAAGAAATAGTTGAAAAATATAAAAATGATAAATCTAAAACATAAAACAGAAATATACATCTATGCATATATTTATAATTGAATAACATTAGCAGTCACATTGAATGTTAAATATGTATAAATTAGCACATCACAACTACTGGCATTCCCTTTTTTATACTCTTTCATTCTGCAGTTCACAAAACTCTCACCCCATTTTCTAATACAAGTTCCTTAAACTAAAAGTTTTCATATTATGTTAGTAAAAAAGAAATCTCCCTATTCAAAAATTATATGTTTCTAAAATAAATTTATTTATTCTATTCTTCATTTTTATTTCAACAATACACATTTTACACATTAATTTATTGAAAATCATACAAATTCCAAATATCATAAAACATACATATACTTAGAATTTCCATAACACTTGCTTTTTTCTTTTTTCAAAACAAAACGATATTCCTACAATACATATTCACCACTTCAAAAAAGACAACCAATTTAAAATTGAAACATCTTTGTAAGACATACTAAAAAAAAAAAAATTGTTAAAAACTGAAAATGTTGTAAAACGTTGAAAATGCATACAAAATATGTTTGAGTAATAATAAAATAAACTCAAGAGAAAAAAAAAAAAAAAAAAGCATGAGCTCCAAGCCGCCTTTTATTAGTTTATGTTACAAATTAGAATTCAAGTATTAAATTGAACATAAAAAATCAATTTGTAAACACTAGATACAAAAAAAGAATAAAATCAATGAAGCGGAGCAGTTTACATTTCAAAAATGGACTATATAATCAAACACAATATAAAATCAATTTCTAATTTAGCTATCGAATATTCTCTAACCAATAAACAAAGGAAAAGAAAAATGACACTAATACATTACATGCAATTGAAATTCAAAAATAATATAATTATTATTAAAAAAAAAAAAAGAAATCTAATATTTAATAAAAATGTACTTGCAAGATCGCTTAGCGGCATGATCTTGTGATCATAGTTGGAAGGAAGAAAATAAACAAAACTTGTGTTTTATTTCCGGATCATCTAGATAATGTTTCTTTTATGTTATTCATATGATCGATTTGCGGTCATCCATAAGTTACATCACACGAATTTCAAGAGTTTCAGACCCCCCATGTCACTTGGTATCACATCCCTGTAGGATCGACGGAGATAACTGTCTCAATAGTCCAATCTTTGTCCTAGTTATTTTGTAAGTAGACCAAAACGAAATACGCTTAAAACTAGAGTAAATTCATTTAAATTATCAATTGTACCAAAATTGGTCCAAATGTAATGCAAAGTCGGTCATTTGTATCAAAAATCGTCCGAATGTAATGCATAATCCGATACTAGTACCAAAAATGTTCCAATTGTTTATCGATTGTGTCAGTGGAATTATAACGTTACCGACTACGTATGCACTGTTTGGAGGTAATCGACTTTAAAGAAGAGCAAACGATAGTGTATCGGTCTAATGATTTGCGCTGCGTCGAGAGACCCGGGTTCAAATCCTCCCCTCGGTGATTTTCAGTTCGAATTTTTAAATTTCCATTAATTTGTACACAATCATGATATAACAATAAGGTAAACGCAGTTATAAAACGTCCCTCTTTGTTCACAATAATTGCTCTTTTTTTTGTGGTTGTTGTTCCCTGCAGGCAAACGGACTAGTTCAAGTGTAGTTCATTAACTAATCCTCTACCAACCAGTACTAGTCCGACTTCAATCCCTTTTGCATAAAAGCAACTGTTCTTTTTTGTGTGTTGATGCCCTACGAAATTTCAATTGTCCCCTTCTGCAATACGTTTACGTGTGAAGTAGTCTTTTAACAACTAGTCTTCAACCAGTGGTTTCGTGTGTAGTCAACCTGCAGTGATATTTATTCTTTTTTTGATTTGAGTTTATATTAATTAAATAAAGTTAAATTACATTCATAACAACATTAAGAAAAATTAATTTACTAATTTAAAAAAATTTTTTTAATAAAAATTAACATTCTCAAGTGATTTTTTTTTTTTTTTTTGAATTACTTTGATCACTTTTTGTTTGGATTTCATAAGGATTTCAGTGAAACCATCTCTGAAAAACATAAAATGGTCTCTAGGTAAAATTTACGACGTTAGGAAATAACGCCCAAAAAAAAAAACGAAATAACGCCCAAATTATTTTCATATAAATTTGGGCGATAATCATTTTGGAAATAACGCCCAAAATTTATTTGTATGAAAATAATGGCGTTAGGAAATAACGCCCAAGGAAATAATGCCCAAAAAAAAAACGAAATAACGCCCAAAAAATAAAATGACGTTATAACGCCCAAAATAAAAAACGAAATAACGCCCAAAAAATATGAAATAACGCCCAAAAACAAAAACGAAATAACGCCCAAATTATTTGCATATAAATTTGGGCGATAATCATTTTGGCAATAACGCCCAAAATTTTGAACTTTATTTCGTTTTTTTGGGCGTTATTTCGTTTAATTTTTAAAAAATGAAATAACGCCCAAAAACTAAAAACGAAATAACGCCCAAATTATTTTCATACAAATAAATTTTGGGCGTTATATCCAAAATGATTATCGCCCAAATTTATATGAAAATAATTTGGGCGTTATTTCGTTTTTGATTTTGGGCGTTATTTCATATTTTTGGGCGTTATTTCGTTTTTTATTTTGGGCGTTATTACGTCATTTTATTTTTTGGGCGTTATTTCGTTTTTTTTTTTGGGCGTTATTTCGTTTTTTTTTTTTAAAGGAAATAACGCCCATAAAAAAAACGAAATAAAGCCCAAATTTTTGGGCGTTATTTCCAAAATGATTATCGCCCAAATTTATATGAAAATAATTTGGGCGTTATTTCGTTTTTTCTTTTGGGCGTTATTTCCTAACGCCGAAAATAAATTGGGCGTTATTTGGTTTTTTCGTTTTTGGCGTTATTTCGTTTTTGGGCGATATTTCGTTTTTTTAAAATGAAACGAAATAACGCTCAAAAAAACAAAATAAAGCCCAAATTTTTGGGCGTTATTTCCAAATTGATTATCGCCTAAATTTATATGAAAATAATTTGGGCGTTATTTCGTTTTTGTTTTTGGGCGTTATTTTATATTTTTTGGGCGTTATTTCGTTTTTTATTTTGGGCGTGATTACGTCATATTATTTTTTGGGCGTTATTTCTTTTTTTTTTTTTTGGGCTTTATTTCCTTGGGCGTTATTTCCTAACGCTAAAATTTACAACTGTGAAAAAATAAAATAAAAAATTCTTTTGCTCTTAGAAAATCCCATTCTATCAAACCACATTAATTTCATTCTTGGTATTTTCCCAAACTTGGATTCTGTAAACCAGTGTAATCAGTTTGAATTGAAATTCAAGCTGCTCCATTTCACGAGATATTGTATTTTGACCATTCGGTCGTAAAATCCTATCTGATCTCCACCATTTTTTTTTTTTTTTTGCTTTAGTGTGTTACTTCCCAAATGGTTCCAAGTTTGAAATAGTAGAAGAAAAACTGAGTAAGACGAAATTTGTCTCCATAATTGTAGATAACAAAAATGTAAACCGGAAAATCTTATCGTGAATAAATATTCCCGGGGAATTTTCTCAGACTGCCGTGCATTCTCACGGTGCTTGTGGGAGAATTTAAATAAAATTTTGATGTACCTCGGATTTTTTTGTAAATTCTTATTATAGATGTCAATAGAAGTTATTCTATGCAAAAAATAAAATTATAGAGGTGGCGCTTTTTAAGATAATCCCTTTTCCAATTGGGGCATTTTCCCATACAAAAAAATAAAATTTTTTTTTTAACTACATTAAACAAAAATCAAAATAATCACATTCGATGTGTTTTGCGATGCTTCACGCGAATCCGACCTCAAAATCGCTCTATCGTGTATAGTTTTTGAGATATTCTAATCTAAAAGCCAAAAAAAGTCGTTTTTTGCCATGTTTTGAAGCTATATAACTATGTTAATTATTTATTCGTTAAATGTGGTTAAAATACTTGAAAGTCATGATCTTTTCCTTTAAAATCTAATTTAAATTATGTTTATATCTTCATGCTTCTAAGAGATATCGTAGACCGAAATATTGGCTAAACGGGTTTTTTGCACTTTTGTGTCTTTTTAGGTTAGGATATCTTTGACGAAAAAAAAGATATCAACATAATTTAAATTAGGTTTTAAAGGCAAAGATTAGGACTTTAAAGTTGTTTATCAGATTTAACGAAATTAAAATTTCTTTCACATTTTAAACATGTTCAACGAACCGACTACTTGTAAATTCAGCCGTTTGACACCCCGAGTGTTGTTACGTGTATGTCATACGGCTTAATTTTAAAATGGTCGGTTCGTTAAACATGCTTAAAATGTGAAAGAAATTTTAGTTTCGTCAAATCTGGTAAACAACTTTAAAGTCCTAATCTTTGCCTTTAAAACCTAATTTAAATTATGTTGATATCTTTTTTTTCGTCAAAGATATCCTAACCTAAAAAGACACAAAAGTGCAAAAAACCCGTTTAGCCAATATTTCGGTCTACGATATCTCTTAGAAGCATGAAGATATAATCATAATTTAAATTAGATTTTAAAGGAAAAGATCATGACTTTCAAGTATTTTAACCACATTTAACGAATAAATGATATGTTACATAGTTATATAGCTTCAAAACATGGCAAAAAACGACTTTTTTCGGCTTTTAGATTAGAATATCTCTAAAACTATACATGATAGAGCGATTCTGAGGTCAGATTCGCGTGAAGCATTGCAAAACACATCGAATGTGATTATTTTGATTTTTGTTTGATGTAGTTAAAAAAAAAAAATTTATTTTTTTGTATGGGAAAATGCCCCAATTGGAAAAGGGATTATCTTTAAAAAAGCACCACCTCTATAATTTTATTTTTTGCATAGAATAACTTCTATTGACATCTATAATAAGAATTTACAAAAAAATCCGAGGTACATCAAAATTTTATTTAAATTCTCCCACAAGCACCGTGTTCTCTATTGCAGTTTAAGAAAATTCCCCGGGAATCTTGATTCACGATAACCCCCATAGAAATTGAAAAAAAAAATTTGGACTTTTATTAAAATATTGAGTTTGTACGGAATTAAAAAAATAACAACAACAAACAGACTTTGCAATGCTGAATCCAAATCCGTCCACAAAATTGCTCTGTCACGTTTGGTTTTTGAGACATCTTGACCTAAACTTTATAAAATATCGTTTTTTCGTTATTTTTGAAGTTTATGGGGGTTATCGTGAACAAATATTCCCCGGAATTTTTTTCAGACTGCCGTGTATTCTCTATTACAACCTGAAATGTTTATTCACGATAACCCCCTATATAAAACAGGAAGTTAACTTTTAGCCATAAATCTTGTGACGGTTGTTGGCAGTACAGTTGTTTTCCTTTAAAATTATTTTTGTATTATGTGTATCGATATTTTTTCACCGAAATATAACAAGGGGAGAAACCCGAATTGGTATATCTGTATATTACGGTGAAAAATGGATATCGATATACATAATTTAAAAAGGGTTTTAAAGGAAAGGAACTGTACTTTCAACAACAGTACCAAGATTTATGGCTAAAAGTTAACTTCTTGTATTATATAGGGGCCCTCAGCACAGCAGTCTGAGTAAAATTTCACGGGAATATTATTTCATGATAACCCCATAATTTCAAAAACAAGGAAAAACTATTTGTAAATGTTTGGGTCAAGATATCTCTAAAACTAAACGTGATAGAGCAATTTTGAGGCTGGATTTGGATTTAGTAAAATGTTGAAAATTAGTTTTTAGCTTTAATGAAATAAGAAACATTGATGTAGCTGAAGTATGTCCCCCTTTTCCCGTTGGCATTTTTATTGTCGTTTTAGATTTTATCGTCGTTCTATTCCTAAATCGAGGAGAATTTATTGCAGGAATGTGAAAACGTACCAATCACAATTATAAGTGTAGTTGTATTTCGAGTGTCGTATTCTGGTTCATATCATAGTAATACGGCACGAATGAAAATAAGACGGTCGTTCTTGCCACGCCCATTAGTGATATTTCGCCCACCTTATATTAGGTATGTATTTTACTATAATTCTCCATGGCTTTCCCGATCCTTTGGTTTTCTTTAGTAACTTTACCATTTTCCTACTGCCTTGCACATTCGACTCAAGGACTTGGCGACAAACTTCGGAGAGTATGTTCTATTATACATCCTCATGTGCGCAGCTTCATATCGTTTTTATTTAATTGAGCAAATGCGCCTTTCGCTTTGAGATTTTTGAATCCTGTTTTGCCCCACATTTCATAGAGATAATGCTGCCTGGAGATTAAGTCTTTGATGCATAGATTTCCAACACAAAGTCTTTAAGATTGTTTTGCATGTCCTGACGTTACTAGGCAGATGCTATCGAGATCTTCTAATTATTCGTTTAAGCTCTACGGGATTCTTTTCATGCCTTATTCAGAGCTTTATCTACGATATCGTCAATAACGATAATAAAGAGAAACAGCCTTGAAGGAGGCCTGAATTATTTTCAAATTGTCCCCTTTCTGCTTTAACATGCAAATATGTTTTTCCTAAATCTTAAAAATTTCGACGTCAACAATCATTCATTCATTAATAGCCATTATATACTGCGCACGCAATAAGCTATTAGCCTTACCAAAAACGCCTCCCCGCTGCGTTGAGACTCATGTTTTCTCGGGAGACACTTTCGAAGACAGTGTTGTAGTAACCGAAGAAAATAAGCGTGAATGTATATAGAATGTGCGCTACTTAGCTTTAAAGGTGTCTCCTGAAAAAACATTGAATTTCACCGCGCGGCGTTTAGTAAGTGTAGATCTATAAAATGCCTGAAAGGCTACAATATTATTTCTGTCATTATATCAATGTATCAATATTTTGTTGGCGGTGCCCCACGCCCTCAAACAAGCTTGTACAACAGTGGTGGATCCAGCATTGTCAAGAAGGGGGGCCGATTGACTACATTTCTAGATAATAACAGAATGTTTTCAAAATCTTTACATATAATTTAGGTTTGAGAGAGGGGGCGATCGCCCCCCCTTGGATCCGCCACTGTTGTACAATATATTGACATGCTTCATATTGATGCTAATCCTTAGGTGTCCGTTTTCTAGCAATATTGTACAAAATTATTCAGTTGGTGAAAATTGGACGTGGCGTTTTTTGAGCATCGCTCATTTTTCGTCCAGAACATGCATGATATTGATGATCAGACTACTTACTAAATTTAATCAAAACACTTTACATAGTTTGCGAGAAATAACATTTACCGTGCTTAAATTTTGTACGCGGCGCCACTCCCACTGGTGATATTGGGGGTTATCGTAAATCAATATTCCCGGGGAATTTTTCACAAAATGCTAAAGAGAATGCTCGACAGTCTGAGAAAAATTTCCCGGGAATATTTATTCACGATAACCCCCATTATAGATTGTAGGGTATACATTGTGCTTAAAATTATGATAGATGTGTTATAAGCAGTCTGTGGTGTGGCAAAAAAGTCAGACCACCTCAGCTAATGGATCCCCAATTTTTGATTTTAGGTGCTTCCCAAGAATATATCTCTTTTGAATTTTATAAGACAATAGCAAAAATCGTTAGAGAGGGTATCGAATCAATCATACAACAGAGTCCAAATTCATTCACTACTGCTTTAAAACTATTCACTAACTTTGAATATACTTTCTCTCAATTCAGATACATATATAAAGAAAATTAAACACATATAACTACTACACGCAACAATGGAGCGCCGAGGTCGTATACCAGTTGCCAAGTTTCGCACTCAAGAGGGTAAAACTCGAAGTCGTAGCCGTGTTCGTGAACCGGACTACAATGAACAAGATCCCGAAACTGATCTATTTACATTGCTTGAGGACAATATTGCATTAAAAGAGGAAAACAAGGCGCTTAAATTGGAAATTGATGATCGTAAGTATTATCCGAAAGTTATACAAAGTTTTAAGTTTATTTATGTAAATCGCAAAATTTCTAGACAAAAAATCACAAACTGAACTGTTGGAAGACAATACAAAAATACGCGAACAATTAGATGAAATTCAATTACAACAACGAAAATCCGAAGATGAAATAAAAGAACTATCGGCAAAATATGCAAAAACGAATAGTGAACGAAATGCTTTAGATAAATTGCATAAAATGAAAGCGGATAAAATCAATGCGTAAGTAAAGTTTCAGAAGAACAAAAAAAAAATTTCGCAGGGAGTTATTTCAATTGCTCTTCTTTGAGTGTTATTTCATAATGAAATGTTTAGAAGGGTAAGGGAGGGGAATATGGACTACCCATCTTTCTTTTTTAAATAAAACCCAAAATACATAAAACAAAACAATTAATTTTATGTCATTCAGTAAAGGAAACAATTTACCTTTATTCTGATTCACTTTTAGATAAATATCTCACCAGGATAAAGAAAAAAAAAAAAATTAAAAAACTGAAAATACTCAAAATGAAGATAAAAAAAAAGTGTAGTGTAATATGGACCATATAGTCCATTTGGTACAGAAGTTGCATATAAAAATGTCACTTCCACATTCGGCAAATTTCTCATGACTCCAAGAACGTCAGATTACACATTCAACCCAAAATTCGCCACGTCGATCTTCTGAGTAAAGGGTATTACATTATATGCATTTTTTATCATTTTTTTCCTTTGTAGTTAACGAATTGCATATAATGACCATCAGACTCGTCATGAAAACTGCAACTAGATTCCCCATCTGAAAAAGATTATAAATACATTTGTTTTTGAGGCTTTTTTCTTTGGTGGTCCATATTACCCACAGCACGTGTTGGTGAAATAAATGTTTTTTTTTATCAAAAACTTTTTTGGTTAATGAACTTATTTGTGCTAATAAATTATAAATGGTATTCACTGACTTTATATAATTAACCATTTATTTAAAAACGCGATGTCTTTAAAGTGAAATAATGAAATATACTCACTAGAAAAAAATGATCACTGATCTTTTTTTTTCAGAAAAATCAACTTTACAGAAACATGCGACTTCACCGAACGCTAAAATCGCCCTATTATAAGCTTTAGGTATTAGCGTTAAGTTTGAACATGAATCCTATGTATACAGTAGGAAATAACCGTGTGGTCCATGTTATGCTCAAAATACATGAGCATTTTTTACGCATGCGTTTATGTGCGTGATTCTGCACTTAAAATACATGCGCATCTATTCAGTTGACATTTGATGCCGATTTTTGACTATGGGCTGAAAAAAAAATTTATAAGAAGCGCACTATGAATAATAAAAAGTTACTTTACCAAGCACTTTCAGCTTCTGGGTGAATTCCTCCAGTTTTTGCTTTTTTTTAAACGCGTTTTTAAAACATCAATCGCTTTTATTAAACGAAAATTTGTTAATTTTGAAAAATTTTATTGACTGTCAATTATGTTGCTTCCACTGTGCCTTTGTATTTTTCAAAACAAATGATTGTCAAAGTGAAATTTCCCAATTTCAAAATTGGGAAATTTCATGGATTGCGTAAAAATCAATTTCATAGCTACTTGCGTGATACGCAAGGCATGCGTGTTTCAATTTCTCACATTGTTCTATGAATTTCATACAAAAAAAATGCGTTCACGCGCGTGAAAAATGCGCATGTATTTTGGGCATTACCCACGTAGTGCATATTTCCCTCCCTTATGCCCAAAATACATGCGCATTTTTCACGCGCGTGAACGCATTTTTTTTGTATGAAATTCATAGAACAATTTGGGAAATTGAAACACGCATGCCTTGCGTATCACGCAAGTAGCTTTGAAATTGATTTTTACGCAATGCATGAAATTTCCCAATTTTGAAATTGGGAAATTTCACTTTGACAATCATTTGTTTTGAAAAATATAAAGGCACAGTGGAAGCAACATAATTGACAGTCAAAAGAATTTTTTAAAATAACAAATTTACGTTTAATAAAAGGCATTGAAGTTATAAAAACGTATTTCTAAAAAAAACAATAATTAAAGGATTTCGCCTAGAAGCGGAAAATGCGTGGTAATGTAATGTAATTTATTATTTATAGTGCGCAACTTATAAATTTTTTTTCAGCCCATAGTCGAAAATCGGCACCAAATGTCAACATAATAGCTGCGCATGTATTTTACTTGCAGAATCACGCACGCAAACGCATGCGTGAAAAATGCTCATGTATTTTGAGCATTACCTTATCAATTGATATAAAATATTGTGTTCCAAATAAGTTTAAGAAAAACTAGTAATCTTGACAAAAAATGGCATCAGTTATGCCACGCATCGGTACCCTTGGCGTGATTTCCTTCGTATATTTTCTTTAGTTTCCAAAAGAAGCATAACTCATTATCTACATTTTTCTTTTAAGTTTAACCACGGAGCTTCAAACACTGCAAGAGAAGCAATTAAGTCTCTCAACTACAGTCATCGAGTCTATTGAGCTAAAAAATAAACTACTCGAAATATTACCAACTCTTAACAATACCGATATGGATAGCATTATTGATGTGGAGTCGAATGAAATACCAACGCATATCACAAGTGAACTGGTAGAACGTTTGCTGGATGAGTATTTAGCACTGAAAAATTGTATGAATTCTGTGGAGCTGCAATTATATGAAGCTAATGAAAAAATTTCTGAACTCTTGGAAAATGTAAGGATTTTACTTTTACTAAATTAAAGCTGAACATAAGAGTTATATGATAAGTCTGTGCTCAGATGGCAAAACCTGGTATCGATGATTTTTTGTGAAAATGAGTTATGCAGTCCAGGGTATTGTTCTCGGTGAGATCTATAAGCTGACAAAACCCGATTTGCTCTAGGGTTTGTAGTTCTTTAGCAGAACAACTGGAAATCCGGATACTGTGATTTTTTCATATCCACTTAAACTTTAAATTTGATGTCCAGAAAAATTATGAAAACATGCGATACCAGCTTTTGCTATTTGAGCACAGAAGTAATACTTTGTATATAGTATCTACTCCTAAAAAACTACATAGTTTTTACACTAAAATTACATTTATATAATAATTTTAATTATTATTTTACTTTTTTAAATTTTAGCAACATCATCTGGAGGAAGAAAACGAAACGTTACGTACCGAGAATACGAACCTAACCCGTGTCGCCAAACTTTTAACGGAGAATATGAAGGAGAGCGTCGAAACAAGCAAAAAGTAGCTCATAATACATATCACAGTTTTCTTAATCTTCTTTTTTTATTTCAATAAATTATTTTCAGAATGGAAATTGCACTTGTAAAACTTAAACATCGTAACGATGAATTAATTGCTAAAACACGTGATATCACCGATGGCCAACCGGCGCCAAGCCCATCACCAACAACTTTGAAAGCTAACGAAGAGTTCGAACAAATTCAGGAAGAGGTACACAATCAAAATCGTGATCATGGAGAGCGCATTGTAGAAATGGTAAGCTTTGTAGCTAACAGTTAAAGCAGTTCCAAGCAGAATTAAGGGGATACCCAAACTTATGAAGTTCAATTGAGTTAACATACATCAACTTATATCTATAGAAGTTCTGCTTGGAAAAATAAGTTTATTCAATAGCCAACGGGAAAAGACATTTATCGGAAATTAAGATCTGTGGACTTTCTCCCTTCGTGAAAAAGCCAAACCATGAAAGGCTGTAGAAAAATACAGCATACTCAAAAACTTTAGGTTGAAAATTAGTTTTTTCCTCCACGTTGTGTGTGATGTATTTTTTAAGAAACACCACGATTACATTAACTTTTCCGGATAATTTAAGCATCCCTTCCATTTGACTGCTCTCTTAACCACTTTGTAGAAATTATTTCCTTAATTTCCCGTTGGTAAGTTTCATATATTTTTTGTCTTAATAATAATATGAGTCGTATATTATGAAAGTGGGGCAAATCCAAAAACAAAAGTTATGTCATTATATGAATTGGCTGACATTTTGTCAGAAATTTATAAAATTTAATTCTGTTTTCACGAAAAGTTTACTTGATAATGTGGAATTGATGGCTTTTAGTTGAAAAGATGAAATCGGTCAAATAGCCAATCATTATGACACATAATGTGCATGACATTACTCTTGCCTCGTTTTGAACTTGCCCCACTTTGACAATAAACGGCTCATATATTAAATATATAGTACATATGTATATTAATATAAAGTATGTTTAAATTTATTTTTAAACCTAATTACTACGTACAGGGACTACAAAAGAAAGTGTCAGGCTTTTTTAAACCCTTTCAAAGCATATTTAAAAGCACTTAGTTCCTCTCGCCAGTGCACCGGATATCGAAAAATAGATTTTATTAAATTTCAGAAAAAGAGCAATACAACAGTGGCAAACATTCTACATTTATTCATGGTGATGGTCATATAACACATATAGAAGGAAATAATGTAAGCCTTGCATGTTGGGTGTGCGTTTTATTTATGCTTTTTAAACACATCGTACATATGTACATTCATAAGTGTGTTGTACAGAGTTGCCATTGTAGCGTTTACATTTTATTAAGTTTTAATTTATTGCTTATACTTATGTATGTGCTGTACAATTAGTTTATATGTTAGGTATACAGTCAAACTTTGACAACTTGGATCAATAATTACATCCTACATATAAAAATTTAACATATTAAGACATCGAGTTATAGAATTTCCAATTTACGAATCTGAACTTGTTATTTTTTCTATAACGTCAAGAATTTTTCTTTAAAATTCTGAAAACGCTATTTTCTAACATATGGCGCACTTTCAAAAAGTTGTGTAATTAATTTTATTCAAATGCTGTAAAGGTATCCCAACTCTAAGCAAAGGATTAAAATTTAGTTACTAAATTATAATACTAGAATTGCCTTATGGTCAAAATTTCACCACAAGTGTATCGAATAATTTTGGTACTATTTGGACAGTTTTAGTACTTTTTTTTCTATTTGGTACAAAATGGAAAAGCTCATTTATCATCACTGGTTCAATGACAAATGTGAAACGAAAAGAAAACAAAAACATGAAGTCAGTGTCAATTAGCTTTTTGTCCTTCTTTTTGTGCTGTTTCATCTTTTTAGCTCTGTGTGACAGCGTATTTTGGCGTTGTTAATATTGAAAAATTTGCATATAATTTTTAATGGCTTAGTGGCAAAATATTAAAATAATTTTAACTTTGTGCACATTTACACACAAATATCTTTCTAATGGTGTATAATTCAAAGTCTCGCTCCATTTCAAACATAGTAAAAAAGGTTGGACAAATTTTTGTCTTGCGTATTAATATATAGATATTTAGCAGAAATATGTTTATACCATGTGCGATATCATGAAAAGCAAGCATTCAAGAAAGAAAGCCTAAAGTATGATGTCAAATATGACAACTATCGAATGTCATTAGCAGAAATGAATGACACCATTTCCTGAAAGTGCACCATATGCCAGAAAACAGCGTTTTCTAATTTTTAAAGCAAAGATAAATCCTGACGTGATATAAAAAAAAACCAAGTAAATATAAGGTCCCAAAATCATGTACTTAATCGGCTTTAAAAACCTTAAAAAAAGAAAGAAAGTTTTATGTTGCAGACCTGTGTTGTCGATGGTTGATCGATTCGATTCGAATTATAGGCATTTCGATTAAACCAAGATTGAATTATCGAAGTTTTACTGTATTCGATTTATTTTATGTATGATCTTAACTTTTGACCTAGAATCAATGTGGAAAAATTCTTAGACGGGTTAAAAGATAAAATATGTTGGTTGGTCGATAACTACGCATTACATGAAAGGGAACATCCATAAACTACGATTTCTGCCTATGGGGAAGATTTGGAAAAAAAATACTTTTAGGACTTGATATTACATTTTTATATATTGGGTCTAGAAGTAAGCTTCCAGCGATTTACAAAAGATGACCAGTATCTGTCAACAAAATTCCATCATTATAATTGTTCATTTCTATGAGTGTCGTATATTTTTTCGAACAAGATTATGGCAGGTTTTGAGTCAAATAAGCGTCTTTTACGGGGGCGCACAGTGGTCGGAAAATCGAAAAAGCTGGTCAAAATTCTGAAAGTCGGTAATAAGGGGTTTTTGATGATGCTGATTACGAATCCGAAATCCATTTTTAAAAAAACGAAATGGCGGATCCACAATGGTGCACAAATAATGCTTAACCAAATATATTGTCACGAAAGTCGGTAATTTAAGGTTTGTGATGATACTTATTACGAATCTGAAATCTATTTTCAAAAAAAAAAAACAAAATGGCGGATCCAAAATGGTGGAATAAATACTGCTAAGCTGCATTTATTATCACCAAAAACGGTACATGGGAGTTTCAGATGTTGGTTATAATGAATCTGAAATCTAGTTTACGAAAAACAAAATGGCGGATCCACAATGACGAACCGTTTAGTGCAAAACTTTATTAATTAATAAGAAGAGAATTATTGTGGTTTTTGGGGTCGCTGATTGGAAATATGAAATTAATTTTTGTAACACAAAATGGAACATCCAAAATTTCGGTCAAAATATGCTGAACAGCATCTTTATTTACGAAAATTTTGTTTCTGGGATCAATTATTACGAAAATGAAATACTTTACAAAAGTCCTAATATCTTTCTCAGAGGCACCTCGGGGCAGCTAATTTTTTCACAGGTTTGTAGAAAAATGTACCCTGAATAAGATGCATGTAGAAACTAGACGGATGGCCGTGGATGCTATAACATTTATCATATTAAAAACCACTTCAACAATTTTTTTGTGTATATATTTTCACGAAACAGTTGACTATTTACATAAACTGTGAACGAGATAAAACGCTTTGGATTTGAGAAACATGTTAAATAAACATTCACTGAGAGACTCCATTTCGTTAAATTGGAAAAAAATGAATAGAAGTTATTTTTTCCACTTATTTACTGAGACGCTTTATATTCAAACTCAAACGAGAAGAGTTTTTTAGGCACAGAGGTCTTTCTAACCACTGAAACAAGCAAAGTGGATAATATTCTACGCTTACCAACAATTAAAAGTACAAAAACAACAACTTTATTTTTCGATTTTGACCAGCTTTTTTGATTTTCCGACCAGTGTGGGGCGGCACAAAAAGAAGTCGTTTTTGTATCGTATTGTCACTGGTGACGAAATGTGGATTTATTATAATAATAATAAGTATATGATAATCCTAAACGCAAAAACAGAAGGATGTGGGTATACTACGAACTGCTTCCGGGCGGAACGGTAACGCTCCGCCACATGTTGCGGCATCGGTCAAGAACTATTTTTATCATAGTATTTGCAAAATTCTGGCTCACCTGCCTTATAGTGCAGACCTGGCGCCATCCGCATATTAATTGTTGCGTTCGATGCAGAACGCTTTTACCGGAATACGCTTCGCTTCAGTCGAGGAAATCACAAACTGGCTCGATTCGTACTTGGGCTCAAAAGACGACAAACTTTTTTGGGTCGGAGATTATAAATTGCCAGAAAAATGGAAAAAGGTTGTAGCTTCCAATGGACAATACTTTGAATAAAAAATATTGGGTGTACAACTTAAAAACCGGAATTTGACGGTGGATGTCCGTACTAACAAATATCGTGAAAGCTCGAACTTTATATATATGTCATTTTGAAGGTATATTTGACAGCTGTCAAAATCAGTCAACAAAACAATTTTATCTTGTGTGCATCATTATTATTTTTCACGATGAATAACTTCAAAAATTGGAGAAAAAGACAGCATTTGCGGGAGGTTCTGTTGGGTCATTTTTTTGCAAAGAAAACTGCTGCGGAAAGTCATAATTTGCTTGTAGAAGTTTATGGGGACTATGCTCCAGGTGAATCAAGCTGTCGTGAGTGGTTTCGACGGTTTAAAAGTGGTGATTTTGATGTCGAAGGCAAAGAACGTCCTGGTCAGCCGAAAAAGTTTGAGGATGAAGAATTGGAGGCATTACTCGATCAAGATTCATGTCAAACGCAAGAAGAACTTGCAGAACCATTGGAAGTTGATCGAGCAACAATTTCCAGACGTTTTCAAAAGATGGGAAATTGGGTGCCATACGAGTTGAAGCCAAGGGACGTCGAACGCCGATTTTTGATGTCCACAATGCTGCTGGAACGCCACAAAAGGAAGGGTTTTTTGCATCGTTTTGTGACTGGCGATGAGAAGTGGATCCATTACGATAATCCCAAGCGCAAAACAGCGTATGTCAAGAAAGGTGAGGCCGGCCCATCACAGCCGAAGCCAAATATTCACGCTTCGATGGTAATGCTCTGTATTTGGTGGGACCAGCTAGGTGTGATCCATTATGAGCTGTTGCCAGGTGGCCAAACCATTAATGCTCAACTCTATCGTCAGCAATTGATCCGATTGAAGCAGAAAATCCAGGCAGAGAGGCCAACGTATGCGACCAGACACGAGTCAATCATTTTCCACCACGATAACGCTCGGCCACATATTGCTGCCCCAGTCAAAAATTATCTGGAAAACAACGGATGGGAAATTTTGCCTCACCCGCTTTATAGCCCAGACCTTGCACCATCAGACTACCATTTGTTCCGATCGATGCAGAATGCCCTATCAGGAATACGCTTCACTTAAGTTCAAGATATCGAAAATTGGCTCGATTCATTTTTGGCCGCCAAGCCGGCGCAATTTTTTTGGGATGGAATTCATAAATTGCCTGAAAGATGGGGAAATGTTGTAGCTTCCAATGGACAATACTTTGAATAAAATATATTGTAACATTTTTCCACAATAAAGCATCAAATTTCGCTAAAAAATTCCGGTTTTTTAGTTGTACACCCAATATGTAAACATTTTTTCACAATAAGTTCTCTAATTTTGGAAAAAAAAAACGCTGGAAACTAACTTCTAGACTTAATATTATTTTATCATGTGCACTTTGCTGCAAATCAATTGCTTTTCGTTAACCCCAACATTTCTGTCATTGTTTAAAAATTAATTTTGATGAGTACACATACATACATATCTGTGGACTTTTGACAAAACAACCTAACTCGAGATAAGACAATTCTCCTGGATTTAAGTCATCAATATGAAAATTAATACGTTTCTTTTGGTATAATTACCATATCTCTATGGTTTCCAGTTCCAGGGATATAAGGGTGTCCCATAACTTACGCAATATTTGATGTGTTTCGCCATTCGTGCGGTGAAGTGTTGCTAACTAAAAGAAGAAAATAATTTGACAGCTGACAGTTGAATATTAGTAAAAATGTATTGAAGCAGGAAATTTAACGCTGGATCAACGAAATTGAGCCACATTATTGAACAGCTTTTTAGCTCTCCTAAAAAGTTGCCAATTTCGAGTTAGGTTGTTTTGTCAAAATGCCCCAGATATGTACATAAGATAGGGTCGAACTTTGGATTCATCCCCAAACTATCTCAAAAGTTAGTAAGCCTCTTAAAAACGATATCTGTATCATTTTTTTTTTTTGTTCCAAAAAAAACTAATGGAGCACTTTTGATTCTCCTCAAAGCCCATTTTGAAAAAAAAAAAAAAGAAACTTGTTTTTTTCTCATAACTTTATTTCTTCACAGACTGGATGCCTAAGCTTACTTGAAAAAGATGCTACATATTATTGTTTTTCTAGCGATCTCACTTTAAAAATTGGAGTTCTTCTAAATTACACTTGTAGTTTTTTTTTTGCCAAAGAATTTTAAAAAAACGAAGATGATATATTTTCAGAAATTCAATTCAAAAAATTTTTCAAAGTCTATTTTAAATTTGAAAAATTGAATAAAAGGAACCAAAGTTAAAGCTTCTCAAAAAAAAAGAAAAAATAAAACTAATCTAAAAATTTCAAAGTCTCATATATCCGTAATTTTTTTAAATTTTGAAAAATTATTAGAAGTAATATTCTGCACTATGGCACTATTGTATATGCTAATATTTAGTCAAATCGGATTTCATAAAAAAAAAAAAATCTTTATGTTTGATCGAAAACATGGGAATTTTTAAGAATAACAAAAATAATAACAACTAGAATCATTCCAATATGATTTTGAAATTTTCTACAAAATTCCTTTAACAAAATAATTCCTGCAAAAACGCATTAGTATTCGCGGAAACTCTTAATAAACTACAAAGCCATATAAATCTGCGACAATTTAGTAGACATTTATACATATGGCTTATAGTGTTTATGTTTGTTTCAATATGAATACCCCTAATAGTTTTTCTCGCCCTGCTTTCTCCTGCTCTGAACTATTCTATTCCCAGCATTTTTGTTTTGTTTTTTCTTTTTTTTTAACGCCAACAATAACTTATTTAATATAAATAACTTTTTTATTTTTGTCTACTAATTTTCCGACCCCTCTTGTAGAAAACTATTATGGAAGCGGCTATACAAAAAAATACTAACGATGAACTAAAAACTTTACAACTAAAATTGGAAATTCTGGAAGAGGAACTACGTAAAGCGCTTGCGCGTGCAGATCATGCTGAAAGCGAATTAGAAAAATGCAAAAATCTTAGTTCTTATCATGTAAGGGCACCGGTAATGCCAACTGTATTTGTACCACCACCACCGCCACCTCCATTACCGCCAACTTTACTCTATAACCCCAACCAAAAACCATTGATCTTTAAACGATTCGGTGTAGCGGAAGAGAATAATGCAACCTTAGAAGCGAACGATGCATTCGCTTTTACTGACAGCATCAAATCATCTCAAACCAAATTAAGCAGCAAAGGGAGTAGTGGTACTGGTGCTGGTGGTGGCGGCGATAAAATAATTGGTAACATTAAGCAACAAGTGCAACCAGAAGCGGCAACAGGTAGGTCATCATTGCACAACAACAACAACAAAAACAAAATGCACAACAAACACTATGCATATACTGATATAATAGAACACTGATGGAGGAAATTAAATTGTAGTCATTCATTCATACATACATACATTCATGCATGCACACATATGTACATAAACTCGACGACACATGAATCCATTTACAGATTTTCATATATAATCATAGTACGTGTATGACATGCAAAACAGGGCCACAACACCTCCGCTACGCTCCAGTGTCTGGTTTTGTTCGACTACCCCCATTTCACCGCTTATTGTCGGTGGTGCAACAACTCACCAAATTGACACCCAACACCCACAGCATGAACACTAATTCATTCAATTACTCGTACCCAACATATTCACCTCAGACTTAGGGTTTTTTTTTTGTTTGTTTTTTTATTCAACATCAGCATCAGGTTATTTTCGTACCAATTCAATTTCGTGGTACATTTGTTTTAAAACTCATGTCAGCGCTTAACTTTTTTTTTTTTATTTGAATTTATGGGATTAGATTTATTGACTATTTTTGTGATATTTTTATATAAGTAATATGTACATTAGTCCGTATCGCATTACATACAACAACAAAAAAGTTCGCCATACCGCCTTTAAAACGATGTATTTTTGTAAGAAAATACGGAAAAAAATTTTTTTTTGACCGAACGTAGGGGTCCCTCATTAACATTTATCATCATATCTTCGGCATTTACAGGCCGATCTTAGAATATGGTATGTCAATATTTATGTCTCGAAAATACCTTTTTCTTTGCTCAAGAGGTCATTGACATCAAGTGCCGCGTTCAATTACTTACCCACCGGATCTCAATTCCTACCATCTTAATGTGCCAGCCTAATATCAGAAAACTAAACCTCGCAAAAATTATTAATTACAACAACAGAAATATTTTAAAATATATTTTTTTTTGCCGAACGTAGAGGTGCCCTTTACCATTTTTCATCATATGTGACTTGGACTATGAAAAAGGGGCTTACGTGCGAAAAAAAAAAATTTCTAAAGACAACTGGCAAAAATTGGGAATTTTTTTTTTTTTGACACGTAAGCCTCTTTTTCATAGTTTAAGTCACATATATTGGGTATTTACAGTATGATTTCAAAGTGTGATATATCAATATTCATGCCTCAAGAAGATCAATATTTTTGCTCCGAAAATCATTGACATCAAGTGCCGCGTTCTAGTACTTACCCATCAGAACTCGGTTCGTACCATTCTAAAGTACCACTTTAATCTCAGAAAATTAAAGCTCGCAAAAAATCATTAAACTTTTTCTAAGGAAGTATTACGATTACTCTATTAGAAATATTTAAAAACTTTTTTTTTAATTTTATTTTTGCCGAACGTAGGGTTCCCCTTTTAAAGTTTTCAAAAAATCTTCGGTATTTAGGGTCAGAACTACTAAAATTATCTCTAATCGAATGATAGCTGAAATAATATCGTTACTTTCCTCTTACTTTGTTTTGCAATTGCTATTTATTTTATCGTTGAAATATCTTTTGGAATTGCGTCCATATTTTATTCGGCCCAAGTTATAATATTTAATTTGATACTTTTACTGGGGCAATCGAAATACTTCCTGAAGAAAAGTTTAATGATTTTTTGCGAGCTTTAATTTTCTGAGATTAAGCTCGTACATTAGGACGGTAGGAACTGAGGTATGATGGGTAAGTACTAGAACGTGGCACTTGATGTCAATTATCTTCGGATCAAAAAAATTGGTCTTCTTGAGGCACAAATATTCTAATATGTGGTCCATATTTCCCTCCCTTACCCTACTTATTTACGAGTTTACGGAGTTTTCGAAGGACTTACACGTTTTGTGGGATACCCTCAATATTTATTTCAACATTAAAGTCCAATTTGCAGGAACTTTTTTAAGCTTTCAGACCATTCAAGATAGAAACGATACTTCCGATAATTCCAAATTACATAAAACCTATACCAATCGATAAAGAATTTTCCCTTGAATAACATATCAAAATGGCACCTCGCAGTTTTTCCAGGAAATAATGTATATTTGGTAAAAAACTTTTAATGTTCCCGACTTTAGTAATAATTGATTATTTTATACCTTTCCTCGATCCAGATGCAAACGAGACTAACTAGGATAAGAGGGCGGGGCACCTAACATACAAGCTAAAGTTTCAGAATGCTATACTGAAAACGTTTTTGAGATACTCCCACTAAATTTCAGACAGACATTAAGAACTATAAAAGCAAGCTCTGAGCAAAAACTAGACAAAAAAGGACGAAAGGGCGTGGCACCTCCCATATAAGCAAAAGCTTTAAAATGCTGTACGGAAAACGTTTTTAGAGATAATCCAACAAAATTTCACTCAGGCAGCAAAAACAGTGAAGGCAAACTCTCAGCAAAAACTAGTTGAACTCGAACAAGAGGGCGTAGCACCTCCCATATATGACAGAATCCTGGCTACGTCCTTGCCTCACTGGTTTTGGTTGACAACTAAGAAGAAAGGGGACCACAAAAAATTAAAAAAAAAGAAGTTTGCAAACCTCTGGCATAAACATGGCGCCAAATAGTGGTCCAAAAGTATGTAAAACATATCAACATTTTTTTGCCGCATTGTAAAAATTTTTCAATCACATGGAATTATAAGTAATTATGAAAAAAATATTTCGTTCTTACCCCTGTTCTGAGGGTTTAATTACGAAATACACTTCGGGATATATATAAATATTAAAACAAAACTCCATAATTTGAGAACCATTTAAACAACTTTTTTTTCTTTTCATGGGTAGATGATATGTTGGTCAGTGAGGTTTAGCGATATTTATTTTTTCAAAATACATTCAACCTCTTCCAGAGTATTTTAAAATTTTAATATCTCCGGAAAAAATAAACATCACAAAATCTCACCGAGCAATATATCTACCCATGAAAAAATTGGCTAAATGGTTCACAAATTCTGAAGTTTTTTTACAACGGTGGTAAAAAAGAATTAATTACTTATAATTTCACGGGAAATTTTTACAATGCGCTCCCAAGCGAGCCAAAATTTTCGATATGTTTTACTTACTTTTGGTCCACTGTGCTTGAACGCATCTGGGATGACTGTGTGTTATTTTTCCGTGTGATTATACTCCTTAAATAGAATATCGGCATTGGTGACATCTAAATGTTGTCAGTCTGTGTACGTTGTGTTTGATTTTCAATTGATTTGGCATTGTAAGAATATCTTCTACCTTTGCAACAAGTAATCGTAATAGAAACAGTTGCTTCGTATTGACAATGATTGTCAATCATTGGAAATTGTTTAACATTGCACCAAGGAATCTACACTGCATATTCACATTACGGTGGGTCTAAAAATTGTAGCATTTTATTTGTCTTCTTCTGAAACTGAAATCAGTGAGAAATTATCTCATTTGCTCAGCATTTTGTTGTGAGTCCGAAACGATTTTTTTTTTTAATTTTTGTGCATATGTACCAAATATCAAAAATTTAAAAAAAAAAGACGTGACATGGTTGGTCTATCTTACAAGGGTTCTTACATTTTTCCTAATGTCCGTTTAGGTACTAAAATTTAGGAAATCAATCTTGATGAGCTACTGCTATGTGTCGAATAAGTAACCATAGTTTTTGAGAACATCAGTTGTTTAGCATAGACTCTTTAGTGCAGGAAATACAGAGTTAAAGATGTTGAATTTATTTGAGCCCGCCTAATGAACATACATACATACGTATATATACTTTTACATACACATTTAACATTGTCATAACTTGTTGGTCTTTTTTGTTGTAACAAGTAATTCAATTTAAAAGTTTGAAAAGTGTAAAAGTATAAAAAACGCTGTGCTCCATTTTATATAATTGAAATTTCAATTTTCTATAGAAAAGAGAGTGAAATTAGCTATCTTTTTACCGAGGAAACCAACCGAAAGTACTTATTTTATATTGAGTACTAATAACAAGCTTTGACCGACCATGCCCAAAATTGCAAAAATTGAAAATCGTGAAAACTAACACAAATGTTCTTGCAAAGTTCTAACATCTTAATTCCCAACAGAAAATTTCGATGCGCTTCCCCAAGATGCAATAGCGATGCGCGTCCTTCTCGCATCTTAAGAACCGATTTGTATGCGCATATTTTCTGCGCTATAGGTAGCGAGAGCGATGCGCTCCGAAAGAGCATTTCTGAATGCGAGAGCGATGCGCATCCAAACAGCATTTCTGGATGCGAGAGCGATGCGCATCCAAAGAGCATTTCTGGTAGCGAGAACGAAGCGCTTCCTTCGAATGACATGCCAATGTTAATTTCAGCGCTTTTGGATACGAGAGAGATGCGTTTCACTGCTGCTTTAGAGCGCTTCAGAAGCGCTATTGATGCGCTTCATTCCCCACTGGGTTGTAAGTCAAAAAATATTCAAAAAATAAATCCATAAGAGAAAATGTAAAAAAAAAATAATTTTACTGGAAAAAAATGAATGAGAAAATGTGTTTAAGAAAATTTGGGAAATAGTAGCTTATTCTTCGTACTCTGAAGAAACATCCAAGTCCTAGTCAGAGTGTGGGCAACAGAAGAAAATAGCAGTGGGATTCGCGCATTTCAAGTGATATAGGCATTGACAATCCTTTTTGTTTTGCGATTTAGCGCACTCGAACAATTTTTCTTTGATCACCTCTCTTTTACCAATACTCCGATCAAGTGCAGCAACGATACGATACAAATTGGACTTGACAAGTGGTAATGCTTTGAAACAAAAAGGACCGCTTTCTTATCAATTTTGATTGCTTTCAATATTTCCAACAAATCATCGGGACGTGGAACTATTTAATTAGTTTTTTTCACGTATTTGTTCGGCACAGTTACAGAAAATAATCAAAAAACGTTTGAAATAAATGCACAGCACTTAATTGGATCATGATATAGAATATAACGTTGACAAATGGGGACGAGCAATCGTCAAATAATCTTTCCCACTTTACCCCATACAAAATTTCCCACTTTACCCCGACACCACTTTGCAAAAAGTGTGAGCGTCATTATTTCACTCTATGAATTACACGCAAATCCTTTTGCATTATCAAAATTAAGACTTCAAAGAATATTTTTAGTGTACTTACAATCAGTTTAAAACTTTAAAAATGAAATTTCAAAATCACTTAAAAACTTTAAAAAATTCCAGGGAGCACAAAAATACGTCTGCACTCGTTGGTATACTATAAAAATTTCCTTACGGTCATTACAAATACATGTCAATAGCGTATGACAACTATACTTTGATAGTTTGCCCGGAAATGGACATTTCCCACTTTACCCCACTTACCCCTACTAATAAAAATTTTTTTTCCCATTCAATATATAGGGTATTATTCGTCAGATTTACACTTTGAAAATTGTTGAAAATGATCGAGAACGTATTTATGAGTTATGATTTTTAAAAGTTTCATGGTTTTTGGTTGATTATGTAAACTGTAGATAACTAACTGTATTTTTGAAATATTAAAAAAAATCTTTTTTTAACTAAAATTAATAATACTAAACTTGTAACAAAATAACAATTTAATTTTTTAACATGAATTCTTTATTTAATTCTATGCAAACCATAGTTTTACTCGGGCAGGAATCTCCATAAACACATGATATCTCTTCTAGTATGGTTTGAACTGATTTGTCTTGCTTGGTAAAGAAATTTATAACAGCGCGGTAACTGATTAGCACCATATTTGAGATTTTTTTCGGGACTGACTTGTTTGGTCGACGATAGTTCAACGGCTAGTGACACGAAAAATTAAATGAGAATATATTGAAAAGAAAAAATAAACTTGTATTTTTGTTGCCACTCCTTACCCCCCATTCCACGAACTTAAAAATGTCGTCCCTTCGTACGTACTTATTCTGCTAGACTTGTACCACATACATTTGCATTTTTTCGATTTTATTTTTTGCTTAAAAAGTAACAAAATAAAGTTATTGAGAGACAGTGCTCAAATTAATGATGATCATTTACGCCCGCGGATATCCTGTCATTCATTTGTATGCGAATGGCTTAAATATGTGAGACGTTTGTACATACAATATTTTATCAGTGTTGCTTATGAAGGACAACTGATATTTTTTCGACTATTTTTTTTCGTTACATACATATTCTTGTATACCCACGAAAACAAATGTAGAAAAAGCTAAAGATTGGAAAAACAAAGAATAATAAAAACAAATGAATATTCCTTAATACTAGAGATGGCTTACGGTATTCAGTGGGGAGAGAACATCTGAAAATTGACATAAAATTTTTTTTGGCTTTGATGAGCACAGTTATATAAAAAATCGGGTTATTTTTGTTGTTATCAGAAGTCCAAATTGGCCCATCTCGTCAGAGGTTCGAATTATTTGAGATTATATACTTGACAAATGGCTTTTTTGACTACTTTTGAGGGTATATCTACACACTTATCCTCAATCAAGTTTCATGAAAATGCACATTGAAACGGTTCATGGCATCTTATTCCAGCTACTTCATAGTTTCGAAATCGTTTCCGAATGAAATCCTAACTGATCATTTTTTAAAGTGAGGTCGAAAAACGGTGCACTTGAAAAAAGCACAACAATCAAAATGAAAATAATTATTTTCGATGAATTTGTCGGTGCTGAAACCGAATCCAGTCTCAAAATTGCTCTATTACGTATTATTTTTTTGATATTCTTACCAAAAGTTCATATGTATGTATGTAAAAAGAAAACAATCAGACAAATAAATAACTGAAATAAAAATCTTCTACAAATAATAAATAAAAAATATTGATCCATAAATAATGATTATTATGACGGTATATTGTTGTATATACATACATATGTATGTATATATTTATTGTATGTGTAGTAGACTTGTATTGTTAGCCTATGCGCGTACTCGAATTTATTTGGTATGTTGTACTCGCACAATGTACATTAAGGGTGTTCATTAATACCACTCTTGGATATCTTTTTAAAAGTACTGAGATAAAACTACAAATTTAAAATTCACTGGACTCAAAAACAATGAAATTGGACGATTTTATATTCGGAAAGTTGGTATATCTCAAGAAGTAATACGAGCTCCACTCTAAACTTAACAAATATTTAAATAAAATAATTTTTTTTCTACATGTATCAAAAATTAAGTTAATTATCTACATTTTACATTCAGATAACTTTTTCCCTGTATCTAATAGTTTCTGAGATAAATGCATTACAAAAGAAAGTGTTTTCCCAAAACCATGAAAATTAGAAAAATCATTACTTTGTTAAGTTTCACCAAAACGAAAAATTAAAAAATACATACTCGATCAATTCTAACAGAGAATCATTAAAAAATTATAAAATTAAAATCAATTTGAAAAGTGAAAATCTGACGAATAAAATACCCCATATAGACTCAGAAGAAAAATATGTATCGTAAATTTGCTGAACTAAATCCTTTGGTAAATATTGTGTTGTCCAAAATAATTTTAATTGTGTTTTGTAAAACATAAACTTTAATTTGAAGTAGGTTGGACCTACCTACCGCATTGCTCATTTCCAAAATCTGAGACAAGTTACAATGCGCTAAATATACAAAAAAATAAATGGATTTTTTGATGAAAAAAAATTTGATTTTCCTAAATTACTTTAAGGTTGACATATTTTGAACATTACATAATAAAGTTAAGCACACAAGCTGCTGAGAAAAGTACAGAATTTTACAATAACACAGCTAATTTACTAAAAAACGTTGTCAATTGAGTTGCCTTTAAATATTATTGTTATGAAATAATCTTTTAAAGGGGTTGTATCCAATTTTTTAAAAGGTAGTTTTTTTTTCTTTTGTATTTTGAACACGCCTAACGTACATACATTAGAATGCCAATGAGATATATGAAATGTGCAGAGCTGCCGGGTTTGGGTTTCAAAAGTAAAAAATGCTTTAACTGTCCGTAACTTCTAAACTATTGATTTTTTAGCTTTTTTCCAATTTTAAAACCGACCCCAAAACTAAAAAATTTTAAAAAATAAATTATAAAAAATAAAAAAATAAAAATTTATATTTTCGAATAAATTCTTTGAAAATTGCAAAAAGCATTTTTCTAGAAAAAGACATAAAAATATTCTTAAAAACTTCCTATTTTTGTACCAAAACCTCAATAAATTATATTTGTGGACCAAAAACTTCTAAGGACAAAACATTCTCTTTATTCATTCTCCACAAAAGATGACGTGAGTTCTTCAGCGAAAAAATCAATAGTTTACAAGTTACGGACAGTTGAAGCGATTTGTGCTTTTAAAGCCCATTTATGAAGCTTAAATCGAAAATCGGTAGGGTTTTTACACTATTTTACAAAAATGGGCGTGATGGTAAAAAAATACGGCTTTGCACAATTTATATACCTCTTTGAAGCGATTTGCCCTTTTAAAGCCCATTTTGAAGTTTTAATCGAAAAACGCCTGGGTTTTTTCCAGTACAGACTTTTTTTTTAATGTTATTTTTTTTGAACACTTGAACAAAAAAAGAAATATTACAACTTTGCACATATGGGTAATCTAACAAACATACACATGCACTGATACTAAACATTCACGATGTTCACAAGGATGTGACATGTGATTTTGTTTTATTGGGTCTTTATTGAGTGTTACTTCAATTTGACAGCGTTGTGGTTTTTTTGTTTTCGAATAAATATTGTTTTGAGGATTTTTTTGGTTAATTTTTTACATCCCAATAGCCAAGGTGCTTTATCAAAGCGTTTATTTTAATAGGTTCCAAAGGATTTTCTAGCCACCTTGAAATTATTGCAGGGCATCTTGTAGCTTTTGTTTTTTCAAAGCTTTATATGCTTAGTGTCCCATATTCGAAACAAATGTTGTGACAAAACAACATGTACATATGTATGTTATCTAACCCTTTTTAACACCAAGTAATTTATTTAATTATCCATACAAATGGTTAGGTAATGAAATAGATAACATGACAGAAATATACTTTAACATATAAACAAATTTTCAGGAGACCGTAGGACCGGTGGACTCAATTGTCTCAACAGGCCCTCGCACTAAAAAAAGGTAGTTTACTTTTCTTAGTTTTGATTCCCTTTATTATTGAATTAATTTTTTTTTAAAAAAGTTTGAAATTTATTCACAAGGATTCACAAAAAATCATTTTCTTCAAATCAGTCTACTACTTATCTTTAAAATGGAAACGATCCGGCAACCATTTTTATTAATTAAAAATTGTATTTATTATCAAATAAATTGTATAACACTGTACTAGTTTTTGGGACCTTTTTTTTTGGTCTGGCGGGAGATAGGTCATTCTTACCTAATTCGGGTACGTGGAATTCAGTGGTACTAATCGTTTTGCTGGATTGGTTCAAATCAAAATTTCGTCTAGAAAGAGGTGTTTTTCATAAAGAATCTCTTAGTAACTTCTGATAAACCAATATTTTTTCATCAAAAGTATATTTTCCAGTTCATGATGAATTAATGGGCATTCAAATTGCTAACTTTTTAATCAATTAATCGGATATTTTTTTACTTTAACGTTAATTTCTTCCAAATTTTGTTAAAATTTTAGTTTTTGCTCAGTCATTTGTGGGTTTATTCACTAAATCTAGAATAGAACTGTCATTTGTCATATGATCTTGTTCTGCAGAGGCTTGAAATTTTTAAAATAAAATATTGTTATCGGTAAGAATAATAAAATTTTTAGTTTATAGTTTTTCGGTCTGGAAATAGCCTTTGTATGTTATTACGAGATATCCTTTTATTAAAGGCTAATAACTTAGAATGTAGTAATCCAATTGAAAAATTGTTAAAGTACGGCTTGTTTAGGGAAATTTTTGCTGTCCGTAGTCATTAAGGAAAATTAATTTTACTATTTGCTATTTTTGCTATATAGTTTTTGGTAGACCTCAAAACAGTGATTTTTTTCAATTTTGTGCAAGAATAATCAAGGATTCTGACGTGATAGAAAAAACCAAGATCATATTCGTAATAAGAAGGTCCCCATTTATCATAAATTGCTATAAAAACTGCAAACGGAAAACCATAATTAGGCTGGACCAGGGTAGGGGCTTAAAAGCATGGACCACCGCAGATCCTGACAGCATTCACTTTCTTGTTACTTGTAGTCAGACTTATGCGAATCTCAGCTCAGTTTACGGTACTCATATTTTGCATACTCAAGTCCGTCTAGCGCTCATTTTATCAAAAATATAAAATAATAAGATGGTCAGCTCGTTACTTGATTTTCGGAAGAACAAGGCCACTTGAAAAAATGACAAGCCGATAAGCGTATTGCTGGATTTTTTTTTTTCGAATTCTTAATATTTTTATTGTGTTTACTATGAAAGTTCAAAAAATTTGAACGCAGCAACATTTTACTACGTTTTCTGCGACATTATTTGCAGCTGGCCCTCATTTCGCGAAAAGACGATTAGCTTACTCGTTGAAGTTTGGCCATCTTGTTTGTTTATATATTTTTGACTCTATAAGAAAATTCGGTAAAAATTAAAGATAAGGTTAAGGAGTATCCGATAAATTGATAAAAAAAATTACCAACTCCATTGCCAATTAATACATCCTGAACAGGAAAACATACTTTTGGTGAAAAATCAGTGATTCATCACAATTTAATATAAAATTCTTTATGACAAACACCACTTTCTAGAGAAAATTTTGATTTAAACTTTTTGTATGGGGCGATGAACCAATCCAGCAAAATGGTTAACACCACTGAATTCCTCATGCCCGAATTAAGTAAGAATGACCTATTTCCCGTCAGACCAAATTTTCAACTGCTACAATGTTATCAAATCAAAAAATCGTTACATCTACAATTCTCAACCAATTTTAATGAATGATGATTGGTTTCATTAAAAATTGTATGCACTTTATGAATAATCTAAAATTTAAATGCTTTACCTTTTAAAGTATGTATTGCTTAAAAAAAGACGTTAAACAGTAG